>CM033321.1:56851251-59584369 GCA_019359835.1 Pharus latifolius | reverse complement strand
GGTAGACCATCATCCTAGTTTTCCAATAGGTATAGTTTGATCCATCAAAGAGTGGTGGTTTGCCAATATTAATCCGACCCTCACTAGCCATCTTAATCCTACTCCGGGATGGTTAAATCCTCTAAATATGGGGTCCTAGCTCTGATACCAATTGAAAGGGATCTAGGATATCGACTAGAGGGGGGTGAATAAGCGATTTTGACAATTTAACCACTAATCAAGCAATTAACAATAAATGAGAGCAAGTAGCTAAAACGAGATGAACAACAAGCAATTTAACACAAGGATATATCCTGTGGTCTCGGTGATTTGCCGATCACCCCTAATCCACGTTGAGGCAAACTCAAATCTCTAACCGCTCCTCTATCTAGTCGACTTCCTCTCAAGAAGTGACTTAGATCTCGAGCCGGATTAGTTTGATGAGTTATCCAAACCTCGATTCCACTATTGATGCACTTTACCGCTTAGGCAAGGCGTGCTCGACCCTTTCACAAGATGTTTTGAGGCTTCTTCACATCTTCCTCGAAGAGCTCTCCAAAACCTTCCTCCTAGCCGTCTAGATGCCGGCAAACTCCAAGAGTAACAAGCCAGTGATGTTCACTTAACACTCTTCTAGTGCCACAAGGTTGATTTAGTGATCTAAATGTAATGCACTAGAAGATCTCTAATGCACTCTCTCTCAAATTCAAGAATTTGAACACTAGAGTGTATGAAACTTGCTTTTGCTCTTAAGAATGATGGCACTGATCACAAATAAGTCAAAAGTATTAAATAGGACCATGCATGGGAGTATATATACCCCCCACAATAAATATAGCCGTTACAAGCCGTTGGGGAAGAAAAAAATCACTTGGCGGTCAGACCGCAGGTATAAGCTCTGTCAGGCCCGCCGCAATTGCAGACGGCATTAAACAAACGCAATAAATGCTCACCCTGCCCTTGTCAGGCACTCTCACGGTTAGACCGGAGCCATGGCGGTCAAACCATGAAATCTTCCAGAGACGACATGGTTTCTGGACATGAGTTACGGTCAGGCCAAAAAACTTTGGACATACCGGCCACACAGTCAGACCGTAGTAAAACTCGTCAGACCGTTTTAGCGGTCAGACTGGACAACAATCGGTCAGACCATCTTAACACACTAGGTTCCTTAAAAAGTGATCATGAAGCTCCAAGAGTCTGACTTGAAGATTAACCATGGACAGATCTAGACCGACCTTTTTAAGAAAGTAAACACACTACAACACTACTGTCGGTCAGTCCGAAATAACATTCGGTTAGACCGTTTTTGCGGTCAGACCGGCTAACAATCGGTCAGACCGACAGAGACTGATCTTAGCTGTTTAGAAAGGATGAAAGCATTTTTTCAAGGATATGACCTTCTAGTATGCAATGCAAGTTGTTTTTATGACTTGTGGCACATAGATGAACTATTTAGTGATACACCACATGCTCCTCTTAATAGTACGGCCGACTATCCTATAATCCAGTCAAAATTCTTCTCTACTCACCTTAGACTAGTAAAAGGAAAAAGACCCTATTCCATACCTTTGACTTTTTGCTCAATGTCCTTTCTTCATCATGTAGCTCTTTCTTTGCATTTCATTATCCTGTCTTTTGAGTTTGTTCTTGACACAACTTAACAGGTGACGTTAGTTCAACATTTGTAATTGTCATTAATTTCCAAAACACTCTTTAGGGGCCTAGAAGCTACAACGGTGACAAAGGGATGGTGAAAGGTGGCAGCGGCAGCGAGAGAGGAGGTGAAGAGACACAGGGTTTTGAGACTGACAATCAGTGTGATATACTAACAGTCAGCACAAAAACCAGGGTTTTGAGACTGACAGTCAGTGTGAAACACTAACAATCAGCACAAAGAACTGGGTTTGAACTGACAGTCAGTGTGTGTCATCACTTCAACCAGAGGCTTCGACCAGGCCCCTGAGCAAGGGACTGACAGTCAGTTTGTGATGCTGACTGTCAGCATGGGCAATGACTTCGACCAAATAGAAAATTTCGACCAGAGAGGGAGTAAATAGATATTTAATACATTTAACATATCAACTAGCATTTGAAATATCAATTATGTTTAATTCACCTCTGAGAAAGCAAAATCTAGTCTCATCTAAAGGTTTGTTGAAAATATCTGCTAGTTGTATGTCAGTTCTGATATAACTTACACCTATATCCCCTTTTGCCACATGATCTCTTATAAAATGGTGCCGTATTTCAATATGCTTAGTTCCAGAGTGTTGAACATGATTAGTTGCAATTTTAATGGCACTTTCGTTATCACACAAGAGTGGCACTTTTTCAAATGTAATTCCATAATCCAAAAATATTTGCTTCATCCACAAAATTTGAGCACAATAACTACCCGCCGAGACATATTCCGCTTCGGCAGTGGAGAGAGCAACGGAATTTTGTTTCTTAGATGACCAAGACACTAGTGATCTTCCCAAAAGTTCACAACTACCAGATGTGCTCTTTCTATCAATTTTACAACCCGCACAAACTGAATCCGAATAACCAATTAATTCAAAGTTTGCATCTTTTGTATACCAAAGACCTAAGTTGGGGTAGCATTTTAACTACTTAAGGATTCTTTTAATTGCAATCAAATGACATTCCTTAGGGGCTGACTGAAATCTAGCACATAAGTAAACACTAAACATGATGTCAGGCCTATATGCAGTAAGATATAGCAAGCTACCAATCATAGACCTACAGAGTTTAGAATCAACCGCTTTTCCTTTGTTGTCCATATCAAGATGTCCATTAGTGGCCATGGGAGTTTTGACTATTTTAGCATCTTCCATCCCAAAGCGCTTGAGCAAGTCCTTCACATACTTGGTTTGGCTCACGAACGTTCCGTTCTTGAGTTGCTTGATTTGTAGTCTAAGGAAGAAGTTTAACTCGCCGATCATTGACATCTCAAATTCCCTAGACATCATTTCTCCAAACTCATGACAAAAATGTTCATTAGTAGATCCAAAAATAATATCATCAACATATATTTGACATATGAACAAATCTTTTTCAATCATTTTTGTAAAAAGCGTTGTATCTACCTTCCCAATTTTAAACCTTTTGATGAAAGAAAGTCTCTAAGTCGTTCATACCAAGCTCGAGGAGTTTGCTTGAGACCATAGAGAGCTTTAGACAGTTTAAAAACATGGTTTGGAAATTTGCAATCTTTGAAACCGGGAGGTTGTTTCACAAAAACTAATTCATTTCCCCATTTAAAAATGCACTTTTGACATCCATTTGAAATAACTTAATATTAAAACTTGATGCATAAGCAAGAAGTATACGAATAGCTTCAAGTCTTGCTACCGATACAAAGGTTTCACCAAAGTCTAAACCTTCAACTTGAGAGAAACCTTGTGCAACAAGACGAGCTTTGTTTCTAATAACTACACCATTTTCATCTTGCTTATTTCTAAAAACCCATTTTGTTCCAATCACATTATGATCCTTGGGTCTTTCTACTAAAGTCCAAACTTTCTTTCTAGAGAAATTATTAAGTTCATCATGGATATCATTTACCCAATCAGGATCACTAAGAGCTTCATCTACAAGTTTAGGTTCTAGAGATGATACAAAAGAATGATGTTCACAAAAAGAAGCAATATGAGAGCGAGTTTGAACACCCTTACTGACATCACCCAGTTTTGATCTGGAGGGTGCTCCTTGGTGATGGTTTGTTGTTTCCTTGGTGCTTCTTCTTGTGCTGCTTCTTCTTGACTTTGTTCTAGTGGATCAATATGAGATGATGATACATGTTGATCATCATCTTCTATATTCTCATCTTCTTGATCATCTTCTCTTCGTTTGATGTCTCCAATGGTAATGTTCTTCACAGCTTCCTGAAGATCTTCACCTAAAACTTCACAAGAGACTTGCTCCTTTTGTGAGCCATTAGTTCCATCGAATTCTAAGTCGCACGATTCTTCAATACAAGTAGAATTTTTATTAAAGACTCGATAAGCCTTGCTATTGGTGGAGTATCTGACTAGAAAGTCTTCCTCTACTCTTCTTTGAAATTTACCACCAAAGTTTCTTTTTCTAAGGATGTAACATTTACAACTAAAAACTCGAAAATAAGAAACATTTGGCTTCCGCCCAATAAGAAGCTCATAGGGAGTTAAAATTAGAAGAGGATGTAAATAAAGCCGATTAATAGAATAGCAAGCAGTATGCACAGCTTTCACCCAAAAGCGAGTAGGAGTGTCATACTCACTTAGCATTGTTCTTGCCATTTCTATCAGTGTTCGATTTTTCCTTTCCGCAACTCCATTTTGCTGTGGAGTGTAAGAAGTAGAAAATTCGTGTTTAATTCCCAACGAGTCACAAAAATCAACTAGGGTTGAATTAACGAATTCTCTACCATGATCACTACGGATTTTCTTGATGGAAAGTTCGAATTCAGTGATAAAGCGTTTTGCAAAACTTTTGAAAATATCAGGGGTTTTAGATTTTTGAGAAATAAAGAAGACCCAAGTGTAGTGAGTAAAATCATCAACAATAACAAAGCCATAGTTGTAATCTCTAGCGAGTCACAAAAATCAACTAAAGTTGAATTAACGAATTCTCCACCATGATCACTACGGATTTTCTTGATGGAAAGTTCGAATTCAGTGGAAACACGTTTTGCACAACTTTTGAAAACATTGGGGGGTTTCAGATTTTTGAGAAATAAAGAAGAGTCAAGTGTAGCTAGTAATATCATCAACAATAACAAAACCATAGTTGTTGCCCCCGATACTTTCGAACTCGGAAGGTCCAAATAAATCCATATGCAGCAGTTCCAAAGGTTTGCAAGTTTAGAGAACACGCGTAATCGGATGTGAAGTAGCAACTTGCTTGCCAGCTTGACAAGCTGTACAAGGTTTATCCATTTCAAAATTCACATCTTTTAAGCCAACAACCAAATCACGTTTTAAAAGCTTTTTCAGTTGATGCATTCCAACATGTGCAAGCCTTCTATGCCATAGCCAACCTTTTGAGGTTTGAGAGACAAGATATGTTGAAAGGGATGCATCTTTAAAGTGAAAATCAACAAGACAATGATTTCCAAAAGGAAAGCCTTTGAAGATCAAAGAATTATTTTTTAAACTTTCAACTAAAACTTCTTTAGGATAAAAATGCAACGAAATCCAAGATCGCAAATTTGTGCAACGGAAAGCAAATGAAAGTTCAGCGATTCAACAAGTAAAACATTTGAAGTTGAAAGATCATTGGATATTGCAATTTTACCCAAGCCTACCACATTTCCTTGACGATTGTCAACAAAAGTGATTTTTTGATTTTCGCTTGAGTTATCTTCCAGTGAGGTGAATACCTTTTTGTTACCGGTCATGTGTTCAGAGCATCCGCTGTCTAGCACCCAATGTTTTCCACCAGTCTTGTTGTTCACCTGTAAAAAGAATCAAGTTCTTTTAGGTACCCAAACTCTTTTGGGTCCTTCGATGTTAGTAACCAAATTGATTTCTTCTTTTTATTTGGCATGGGTGCACCAACAAACTTTGCTATAGCATATCCTTTCTTTGACTTTTTGAGCATGTAACAAGTATCAAAATAAGTTAAAGTCATTAAAGGACAAGCATCATGTGAATGACCAGTTTCATGGCATTAAAACCAAAATGTGTTGCATGCTTTTACATAGAGAGTTTTTGTATTTAATTTCTTTCCTTTCTTCGGAAAGTATCCAATTCCTTCTTTTCTAAATGAGCATTTTTGTTTGCTAAGAATAAGATCAAGGGAAACTTTTCCTTTGTAACACTTTTCTAATTCTTTTCCAAGCTTCTCAATTTGTCCCTTGAGTTCATTCTTTTCATTTAAAATTATTTCATTAGAAGCACATGGTATATCAAAAGAATTATGACAGCTAGTAGTCATATTTGCATTTGAAGAATTATCAACTAGGTCACAAGAAATGGCTACATCTACCTTAGATGGTGCATTAGTGATATCTTTAATGAGAAGACTTTCATAGGAATCTTTTAACTCTGAGTATTGAGTGCACAAGGAAGAATGCTCTTCTTTAAGTGCTCTATACTTTTTCTTGGTGATTCCAAAAACTTCATTTAATTTAGTAATCATTTCAACTAGTTCATCATAAGAAGGATCATGAGAATATACCTTTTCATCACCTTTAGCCATAAGACAACGGGATGAACTTGTCGATGTGTTAATGTTGCCGAGAGCTAGTCCGTCTAACTTCTTGGAAAATCCTTCTTCGTTATCGGAGTCGGAGTCCAAGCGTTCTCCTCCAGACATCCATTCTCCGAAGCAGGCTTCTTTGGTTGCACCATTATTCTTCTTGAAGAATTTCTTCTTCTTGTCCAAAGTCTTGTTCTTGTTTGGACATCTTGAGGCTATATGTCCCTTTTCGTGACATCCATAGTATATGCCGTGGTATTGCGAATACCCCGGCAGGTTTTGAGAGTGATCCTAGCGAAGATTACGCGGCGCGGGTTGACCGGATGACCGGTCCTCCCCCGCCGGACAAGCACAAAAAATGACACACGGGTTTATACAGGTTCGGGTCCCGGTGGGGGCCCTAGTCCTGTCGACGCGCTGCCGACCAGAGTCGGCTGGGGATGCTCTCTCCGGGGGAGAGGCTTCCGGAGCACGTCTGTGAGTTTGGCTATTCCAATAAAAGAACCGATCCTCTACAACAGAGGGGTACAAGGGCTATTTATAGCCCCAAAAAGCAGCAAAAAACCTAAATTACCCCGGAAGCCACCGTCGGATTGAAGGGCAGGACCGTCCTTCTCCTGGTCAAAAGCCTTGGATGCTTGACAGGTGGCCGCTAGTTCCCGAGGCGCTCCTCGCGTGACCTGCACGTGACAAACAGACCGAGACTTTACCTTTAGGATGGCGATGAGGCCCGGGACGACGCCGGAGGCCAGGTCCCCGGGCCAAAGGCGGCGCCCGGGACGGCACCGGAGGCCACGTCCCGGGAGCCAAAAGGCGGCGCCCGGGGAGGCCCCGTCCCCGGGCAAAAGGCGGCGCCCGGGAGGGCACCGGAGGCCGCGTCCCGGGAGCCAAAAGGAGGCGCCCGGGGAGGCCCCGGAGGTCAAGTCCCCGGGCAAAAGGCGGCGCCTGGGAGGGCACCGGAGGCCCCGTCCCGGGAGCCAAAAGGCGGCGCCCGGGGAGGCCCCGGAGGCCAAGTCCCCGGGCAAGAGGCGGCGCCCGGGAGGGCACCGGAGACCACGTCCCGGGAGCCAAAAGGCGGCGCCCGGGAAGGCCCCGGAGGTCAAGTCTCCGACCAAAAGGCGGCGCCCGGGAGGGCACCGGAGGCCCCGTCCCGGGAGCCAAAAGGCGGCGCCTGGGGAGGCCCCGGAGGCCTAGTCCCCGGGCAAAAGGTGGCGCCGGGGGAGGGCACCGGAGACCACATCCCGGGAGCCAAAAGGCGGTGCCCGGGGAGGCCCCGGAGACCCCGTCCCGGGAGCCAAAAGGCGGCGCCCGGGGAGGCCCCGGAGGCCAAGTCCCCGGGCAAAAGGCGGCACCCGGGAGGGCACCGGAGGCCACGTCCCGGGAGCCAAAAGGCGGCGCCCAGGGAGGCACCGGGGGCCACGTCCCCGGGCAACCGTGACACAACTTACCTGGTCTTAGTCCCGTGGAGATTTCGCCCGACAGCAGCCCCCGATGTCCGCCGGGGACGATGCTCGAGTCCCCGGTGGGTATGGTTCAAGTCACCGGGAAGATCTCCGGGCCAGGTTACCGGAGCCGCGACGCTTCGGCTTCCGTGCCTCACACTTAAAGCCGCGCCGTTTCGCCATAAATGCGCGCGCGGTTCGAACCGGCGCCTCGATTCACGCGCCCGTCCCTTCGTTTCCCGCGCACAGTTTGAACTTCTACGGTCCAGATTGATCCGTGGGTGCCACGTGGCGTGCATCTAGACCACGGCCCGCCCCTATAAATAGGGCCTTAGGGGGCCCGGAAGCTCATTCCAAATTCTCAGCCCCAATGATTTTTGCTCTCCCGGTAGCTTTCGCCGGTAGCTTTTTTCGGTAGCAGGTGTCCGGGAGTTTCTAGTAGTAGCCTCCTGCAAAGTTAGCCACCTAAGAGAAAACTAACCTCATGGCACCCAAGGGTCGAGCGAAGACCACGGAGGTGCCCCCGGAGGAAATCCCCTCAGATTTCCTCTGGGCGTCCGAGTTCACGGCCGAGGACGCCGAGTCCTTGGCCGAAAGGGGCATCATTGCGGCCGGGGACATCCGAGTCCCCGTGAAGAAGGACGGAGCCCCCCGCCCCAGGCCCGGAGAGATCGTGGCCTTCGAGGCCTTCCTTGAGGCGGGGCTCCGGCTCCCGGTGCATCCCATGCTCCGGGAGTTTCTCAAGGAGTATGGGGTGGCTCTCAACCACCTCACCCCGAACGCGCTTGTCCAGATGGGCCTCTTCATTTGGCTCTTCGAGACAGTGACTGGGCGGGAGCCCGACCTTCGCGCCTTCCGGTACTTCTACGAACCGGCGGCGCGGACCTCCTACCTGGTGAAGGGGGGCCCCAAGTCCCCCTTTGGTTCGGTAATGGTCCAGATGCTGCCGCCCCGGGTAATCGACTACCCGGCGGCGGCCTCCCGGGACCACTGGGGGGATTGGGTCCGGAGGTGGTTCTACCATCGGGTTCGAGACGACGCGGTGGTGTACACCCCGGAGGCCCCCACCTACAGCCGGTCGTCCGCACCAAAGCCGCCGGTGTGGACGGACGAGGAGTACGAGCTCCTCGGCAAGGTGATCCTCTCCAAGAAGACCCGCTCGATGCGGGACGCGGCTGAGGAGATGGCTCTCCTCCGGATCTCCCCCTTCACCGGCGGGAAGAGGGGGATCGGCATGGGCCCCGAGCAGCGGCCTCTGGCAAAGCCGGTGACACGACGTAAGCCCCGGGAGCCCGCTGCATTGTACTTACGAATTTTTAAGAAATTGACTAACTTTTTACCTCTTGCAGTCCGGCCGTACCCGGCGGCGCGGGAGAAGCCGGAGAACCTCTTGGGGAGGTACTTCGCAGATGAGCACGAGCGCGTCGCGCGCGCCGTGGGCGAGGGCCCTCCCAAGAACCTGCTAGCGGCGGCCTTCGGGCTAAAGCTGCCGGAGAGGAAGCCTCTCCCCACCCCCGGGTCGCACAAACGGGGGAAGGAGGCGGCCGGGGGCTCGGAGCCCAAGAAGGCCCGGGTTCAAAAGACCCTCGGCCCATCGACGACGTCGGCGGCGACACCGGCGAAGCCCCGGGACGAGACCCCCGGGGGCGACCGTGCCCGGGCCCCGTCCCGGAAGGAGGCAACGCCTCCTCCCCCGAAGGGCCCCGTTGAGGCGCGGGGGAAGGAGGCGACCGCGGGCGGGGCGGCGTCCGACTCGGCGAACTACACCCCGTCGCCGCTCACGGTGGAGCTCCTCCCGCCCCTTCCGGCCTCTTTGGAGATGGAGAGGCTGGAGGTGAGATTCGCGGGGGCCTCGCCCCCGCGGGTCTGGCCGGTGGACGAGGGGGGGGAGCCCCTCGGTTTACGAGGTTCGTCCAGAGGAGGGGGCCCCGAGGACCTTCCGGCCCGGGGCAGGGAAAGGCTTGATGGTTCCTGTCGTGGTATTAAGAATACCCTCGCAGGTTTTGAAGACGATCCTAGCGGAGATTACGCAGCGCGGGTTGACCGGGCGACCGGTCCTCCCCCGCCGGACAAACACAAGAAAAGACACGAGGATTTATACAGGTTCGGGTCCCAGTGGGGGCCCTAGTCCTGTCGACGCGCTCCCGACCGGAGTCGGCTGGGGAGGCTCTCTCCGGGGGAGAGGCTTCTGGAGCACGTCTGTGAGATTAGCTATTCCGAATAATAATGAGTTGATCCTTTACAACAAAGGGGTACAAGGGCTATTTATAGCCCCAAAAAGAAGCAAAAAGTCTAAACTACCCCGGAAGCCACCGTCGGATTGAAGGGTAGGACCGTCCTTCTCCCGGTCAAACGTCTTGGATGCTTGACAGGTGGTCGCTGATTCCCGAGGCGTCCCTCGCGTGACCTGCACGTGATAAACAAACAGGGATTTTACCTTTTAGGAGGGCGGTGACGTCCGGGACCCCTTCCGGAGAGCAGGGTTCCGGGAGCCTAAGAGGCGGCGCCCGGGGCAGGCACCGGGGGCCACTGCCCCCGGGCGAATGGCGGCGCCCGGGACGTGCCCGGGGGGCACGGTCCCGGGGGCCAAATGGCGGCGCCCGGGGCAGGCATCGGCGGCCACTGCCCCCGGGCAAATGGCGGCGCCCGGGACATGCCCGGGGGGCACGGTCCAGGGGCCAAATGGCGGCGCCCGGGACATGCCCGGGGGGCACGGTCCCGGGGGCCAAATGGCCGCGCCCGGGACATGCCCGGGGGGCACGGTCCCGGGGGCCAAATGGCGGCGCCCGGGGCAGGCACGGGAGGCCGCTGTCCCTGGGCAAATGGCGGCGCCCGGGACATGCCCGGGGGGCACGGTCCCGGGGGCCAAATGGCGGCGCCCGGGATATGCCCGGGGGGCACGGTCCCGGGGGCCAAATGGCGGCGCCCGGCGCAGGCACCGGAGGCCGCTGTCCCCGGGCAAATGGCGGCGCCCGGGACATGCCCGGGGGCCACGGTCCCGGGGACCAAATGGCGGCGCCCGCGACATGCCCCGGAGGCACGGTCCCGGGGAATCATGAACTTACCTGGACTTGACCGCGTGGAGATTTCCCCCAACAGCCGCCCCCCATGCCCTCCGGGGACGAAGCTGGAGCCCCCGGAGGGAATGGTTACGGTACCGGGAAAATCTCCGGACGAAAACTCCGGACGAAAATCACCGGAGCCCCGGTGATGCTTCGGTTTCTGTGCCAGGCGCTTTATGGCCGCGCCGTTCTCGCAATAAATGCACGCGCGGTTCGAACCGGCGTCTCGATTTACGCGCCTGTCCCTTCGTTTCCCGCGCACGGTTTGAATTTCAGTGGTCCAGATTGCCCCAAGGGGGCCACGTGGCGCGCATCTAGATCACGGCCAGCCTCTTTAAATAGGGCCTTAGGGGGCCCTGGAAGCTCATTCCAAATCTTCAACTCTAGCTTCAGCTCTCCCGGTAGCGCTCTTCTGGTAACTTCTCCGGTAGCCTTTTCCGGTAGTGAGCGTCCGGGAGTTGTAGACGTTGCCACCTGAAAACTTAGCCACCGGAAAACAAAGAACTCACCTAATGGCACCCAAAGGTCGAGCGAAGACCACGGAGGTGCCCCCGGAGGAAATCCCCGCGGATTTCCTCTGGGCCTCCGAGTTCTCGTCCTCGGACGCGAAGTCCCTGGTCAAGAAGGGCGTCGTTGAAGAGGGGGACATCCGGGTCCCCCTAAAGAAGGACGGAGCCCCCCTCCCCAGGCCCGGAGAGGTTGTGGCCTTTGAGGCCTTCCTCGAGGCAGGGCTCCGTCTCCCGGTGCACCCGATGCTCCGGGAGTTCCTGAAGGAGTACGGGGTGGCTCTCAACCACCTCACCCCGAACGCGCTCGTCCGTATGGGCCTTTTTATATGGCTCTACGAGACAGCGACCGGGCGGGAGCCCACCCTCCGTGCCTTCCGGTACTTCTATGAACTGGCGGCGCGGAGCTCCCACCTGGTGAAGGGAGGACCGAAGTCCCCCTTCGGCTCGGTGATGGTCCAAATGCTACCCTCCCGGGTGGCGGACTACCCGGCGGCGGCCTCCCGGGACCACTGGGGGGACTGGCTCTGGAGGTGGTTCTACCTCCGGATCCGGGACGAGGCGGTGGTCTACGCCCCGGAGCCTCCCACCTACAGCCGGTCATCCGCACCGAAGCCGCCGGTGTGGACGGACGAGGAGTTCGAGCTCCTCGGGAAGGTGGTGCTGGCGAAGAAGGCCCGCTCGATGCGGGACACCGCGGAGGAGCTGGCGCTCCTACGGCTTTCCCCCTTCTCACGCGGGGGAAGGGGGATCGGCATGGGCCCGGAGCAGCGGCCTCCGGTCAAGCCGGTGACGCGGCGTAAGTCCCCTGCATTTTTGTACTTGCAGTTTTTTATGAGAAATCGACTAACTTTTTACCTCTTGCAGTGCGCCCGTACCCGGCGGCGAGGGACAAGGCGGAGCACCTCCTGGGGAGGTATTTCGCCGACGAACACGAGCGCATCGTGCGCCTCGTGGGGGAGGGGCCTCCCCGGAACCTGGTGGCCGAGGCCCACGGGCTCAGGCTTCCGGAGAGGAAGCCCCTTCCCCCCCCTCGGGTCTCATAAGCGGGGGAAGGATGCGGCCGGGGGCTCGGAGCCCAAGAGGCCCCGGGTCCAAAAGACCCCCGCCCCGACGACGACGCCGGCGACGACGCCGGTGAGGGCCCGGGACGCGGCTCCCGGAGCCGAACATGCCCGGGCGGCGCCCCGGGCAGAGGCGACGCCTCCGCCCCCGGAGGCCCCCATCGAGGCCCGGGGGAAGGAGGTTGTTACCGGTGGGGCGGGGTCCGATTCCGCGGACTACGCCCCGTCGCCCGTTCGAGTGGCGCTCCTCTCGCCTCTCCCGGCGACATTGGCGCCGGAGAGGCTGGAGGTGAGGTTCTCGGAGGCGGCGCCTCCGTGCCTCTGGCCGGTGGATGACGAGGGGGGGAGCCCCTCGGTCTACGTGGTCCCCCCGGAGTAGGAGGCCCCGAGGGCCCTTCGGCCGGGGGCGGGGAAAGGTCCGATGATGCCCCCTCGGGCAGAGAACCCCGCCCAATCTTCGTCTTCGTCTTCGAGGAAACTTCGTCGACAAAGACGCCGGCGACGCCGGCCGTGCTCCCGGATTCCGAGGTTCGGGGGCCCTCTCCCGGCCGCGACAGGAGGGCCGGGCAAGATACCTCCCTACTTCCCGCGGGGGAGGTGGCCCGCTACGCGGAGGGCCTGCACAACCGGAAGGTGCAGTCCTTCGTAGCAGGAGGAACGCTCCACGAGCGTTTTGAGGGGCTCGAGTCCCTCGGAGCTCAGGTAACCCGAGCTCTGAACACCTCGGCTTTTTTCCTGCACTTGAGAATTTTCTAACTCTATGTATTTTGTAGGTAGCGACTGTTACCTGGGGCCTTGAGCAGCGGGTCGCCCGGCTGCTGAAGGAGGCGGAGAGCCGGGCCGCGGCCTGCGTGGAGCAGTGGGAGGCGGCCCTCCGGGAGCGGGACGAAGCTCTTGATGAGCTGTCCCGGGCCCGGGCGCAGGTGCACCTTTCGGAGGGCGCCTACATCCGCCTCCGAGAGGAGGCCAAGGTGCGGGAGAAGACGCTCCGGGAGCTCGAGAGCTCTAGCGTCCGGGAGCTGTCGGACGTGGGCCGCTCCGTCCGCTCGACCTTGGAAAGCCTTGGCGTTAGCCTGGGCTCCGGGAGCGGCCCCGAGGTGCCCCCGGCGACCCTCGCGGAGGCTGTGCGTTTTCTTAACGCACAAGTCTCCGCGATCCCGGAGGCTGCGGACGTCCGGGCACGGGGCCGGGCGATCCCCGTCATCGCGGCCGCCGCGGGGCTCGTTGACTACCGTGGGGTCGGCGCCCGGGCGATCGGGGGGCGCATCCCCCGAAGCTTCCCGGAGGCCTTCGAGCCAACGCGCCGGGAGGTGGAGCTGCTGGCGGAGGGGTTCTACGACCGGATCATCCGGACGAGGTTCCCGACACCGGCGCCTCCGGCCGCGGATGCCCCTGCCCCGGCCACAGAGGAAGCTCCCCGGGGGGAGGACCCCAATGCTAAAGTATGAGCCTCCCCCGGGTCTTTAGCTAGGACCTCTTTTTATTTTGTTAGACATTTTGATTCCGGTAGCTTCTTAGGAGAAGCCCCGGGCACTTGTACAAAAACATCTTGCAATGAAATATATTTGAAATTTTTCTAGAGTCTTGCAATGAAATGTTACCAGGGTACCCGGGGGGTTATTCCCGGGCAACGGTCCGGGAGAGGCTCTCCGGGGGACGCCCAAGCGGCTTTGATTTTGCTGAGCCTTGTCTCCGGGAGCGTGACGGGGGTACTGTCCGGGAGCCTGTCCGGTTGAGGTGGCGCCCGGAATGGCACTTGGATAATTTTGACAACAGCCGTGCTGAATTAACTACCCCGCGCCCGAAGGCCCGAAATGATACCTCCTCTCCGGATACTTCCGCCGGCTGGGTACGAGTTTTGGCCCGAAGATGTACTTCGGGACTCTCAGCGTCGCGTCCGGGCGCTGTACCGGGACTTGGCCCGGGAGCTGAGGGAGCGCCTCCGGGAGCTTTAGGCGTAGGGGCCTTAGGCTCGTAGAAAATCCCCCGGGTTAGGACCCGGGTTGTATCATTTCCGAAACCCACCGGAGGGGGAAGATGTCCTTCGGGTTTCCCGATCAATAAAGCACGTTGTTGTTGTTTCCTTTTATTGCGCCTCTTTATTTTCTTCTTGGATGGTCTGGACGACTCATCTTAACAAGGATGAGCTAAGTTTCTTCGTGGGTGGTGCGGTCGACACCCGGGGGTTCCTTATCCCCCCGCCCACAGCGGGCCGGAGAATAGCTCCGCGCGCTGTGGGGGTAACAAGGCCCCCGGGGAGGAAGACACCTGTAGCATAGGAAATTTCCAAGTTAGAAAATTTTAAAGCGAGGTTTTCAAGGAGAAGACCTTCCGGGAGATGATCATCCGGTTGCTGTGAGAACGGGGAGCCGGGAACGGAAAGGCGCGGAAGGGGCTCATGAAAAGCCAATAAGAGCTCCGGAGGGGAGCTTCCCGGGAGACTTTCGTCCGGTCGCCGTGAGAACGGGGAACCGGGAATAATGTCTCCGGGGGAAAATATATCTGAGAAATCCCTATCTTCGTAAAGCAATTGTCCGGTCGCCGTGAGAACGGGGAGCCGGGAATAAGGTCGACTCCCGGAGGAGGAAGATAGATCCAATCAAGCCGCAGGGGGCTGATCTTCCGGTCGCCGTGAGAACGGGGAGCCGGGAATAACGTCGACTCCCGGAGGAGGAAGATAGATCCAATCAAGCCGCAAGGGGATGATCTTCCGGTCGCCGTGGAACGGGGAGCCGGGAATAACGTCGACTCCCGGAGGAGAAGAAAATCCAGAAAGCCATTAGACGTCCCCGCCGAGGAGGAGCGTCTACTCCCGGAGGAGGAAGTGCCCAAAGACGGGTCTTGAGTGTTTGGGTAGGGGACTAATCTCCCAAAGTGACTCGTTACCGCGGCTGTTGGGGACCGGGTTGCCGCTTACACCCTCAGTCCACGAGGGCTGTTCGTAAGCCGCCCTTCAGGAGGGACTTGCTGGGGCAGGGCCCACTTCCTCACGGAGAGGGCATCCTCGCGGGGAGGGCTTCCTCACGGGGAGGGCATCTTCACGGGGAAGGCATCCTCGCGGGGAGGACGTCCTCGCGGGGAGGGCATCACCACTAGGGGCGGTAAACAAGAACAACCTGCAGTGAGACAGTTGAACAACGGCTATGCATTTATTAACAAAATATACAAAGCCCCCCCTGCGAAGCCGCGAAGGGGGAAAAAGGGAAGCTACAGTGTCCCTCCTCCCCCTCCGGCGTGACCGCTCCGGGGGAGGGGACAGGCCCGTATGGCTAGACGTAGAACTTGCGAAGTAAACGCAAGTTCCAGGTGTGCTTCAGCTCCTGCTCTTGAAGGTTGGAGAGCTTGTAGGCCCCCGAGCCTAAGACGGCGGAGATCCTGTAGGGGCCCTCCCACTTGGGGGAGAGTTTTCCCTGGCTTGGGGGTCCGTGACGCGCTTGAGGACAAGGTCCCCAAGGCGAAAAGCTCTTTCGCGCACGCGCTGGTTGTATGCGCGCGACATTTCGCGCTCGTAGATGGCGTGGCGGAGGAGCGCTCGGTCGCGTTCCTCCTCCACGAGGTCGATTTCCAACCGCCGGTTGTCTTCGTTGGCCCGGTAGGCTGCGGTCGTGGCTCCGTTCAGGAGCTCGACCCGCAGCGACCGGAAGCCGATCTCCGGGGGAGGACTGCCTCCGCCCCGTAGACTAGGGAGAAGGGAGCACGCCCTGTGGCCCGGGACGGGGTCGTGCGCATCGAGCAGAGGATGCTAGGGAGCTCCTCTGCCCACGCGCCCCGCCTGGAAGCGGTTTGCTCGAGTCTCCGGCGTAACCCCTGTAGGATTACGCCATTGACCCTCTCGACGGCCCCGTTGCTTTGAGGATGGGCCACTGAGGTGAAGTGGATGACGATCCCCAGGACTTCGCAGAATTCCCGGAAATAAGCCGAGTCGAATTGGGTCCCGTTGTCCACGGTGATTTCCCGGGGGACACCAAAACGACAAACGACGTTTTTCCAGAAAAACCGCTGAACGGCTCGGGAGGTGATGCTAGCCAAGGGCTCCGCCTCAACCCACTTTGTAAAGTAGTCGACCGCGACTACCGCATACTTGTATCCTCCGGGCGCTGGGGGGAAGGGCCCTAAGAGGTCCATCCCCCAGCGCACCAAGGGCCAAGTGATGGGGATAGTCCGCAGCGCTACAAGGGGGAGATTCGAGCCCTTGGCCATCTTCTGGCATGCTTCGCACGTGGAGACAAGGTCTCGCGCGTCGCGCATGACTGTAGGCCAGTAGAAGCCCTGCCGAAGGGCCTTGGCGGCGATGGCACGCGGGGCTAGGTGAGAACCACAGCTCCCCGCGTGAATGTCTTCCAGGAGTTGAAGTCCCTCCGACCGGGGGAGGCAGCGCAGGAGGGCTGAAGCCCCCCGCTTGTAGAGCCTTCCCTCCAGCAGGAGATATGCCCGGGCTTTGGCCCGGAGGCTCTTAGCCTCGGTCTCGTGGGGAGGGTCCCCCTCTCCCTTGATGAAGGAGATGAGGGGGTCCATCCAAGATGAAGGCCGGACGATCTCGGCGACCTCCGGGATCGGAGGCTCGGGGCCTGCATCCGGGGAGGCCACCGAGGGCTTCATGATGATTTCCAAGAAGGCCCCCCTGGGGAGCGTTTCCCGGGCGCTTGCCGCCCGGGCCAAGGCATCAGCCCGGTCATTCTCCCTTCACGGGATATGCCGGGCCTCAAGGCCGTCGAAGTGTTTCTCCATCTTCCGTACTTCCTGCAAGTAAAGACTTAAATTTGCGTCATGGCACAGGTAAGACTTGTCCATTTGGCAGACAACGAGCTGAGAGTCTCCCTTCACTAGTAGGCGCTGGATCCCCAGGGAGCGCGCGAGGCGCATCCCGAGGAGCAGAGCTTCGTATTCGGCGACGTTGTTGGTTGCGGGGAACTCGAGCCGCGCGGCGTACTCGTGCTCCTTCCCCTCGGGGCTCCGGAGGACTACCCCCGCGCCAGCCCCAGCGAGGCACAGCGACCCATCAAACAGCAGGGTCCAATGGTCACTGCGTGGGGGCGGCACAGGGAGATCTTCGTCCCCGGACCCAGAGGCGGGAGTCCACTCTGCGACGAAGTCGGCGAGGACCTGCGACTTGATTGCGGAGCGGCCGGTAAGGGACAGGGAGAAGGGGGCGAGCTCGGCCCCCCACTTCCCAATCCGGCCAGTGGCTTCTTTATTCTGCAGTACCTCCCCCTGGGGGAGGGACGACGGGACGGTGATGGGGTGCCCCAGGAAGTAGTGCCGGAGCTTCCGGGACGCCATGAGGAGGGCGTAGCAAATCTTCTCTATCTCCGTGTACCGAGTCTTGGCCCCTTGGAGGGCTTCACTGACGTAGTACACGGGATGTTGCTGCCCCCCTTGTTCCTTCACCAAAACCGCGCTAACGGCGACGGGGGTCGCGGTGAGGTAGAGGAGCAAGGGCTCTTCCGGAGATGGACTCACGAGCATTGGAGGGCTCGAGAGGTACTTCTTGAGGTCGTTGAAGGCTTCCTGGGCCTCGGGGGTCCAGCGGAACCCCTCGAGCCCTCGGAGGATCTTGAAGAACTGGAGGCCCCGCTCCCCCGAACGGGAGACGAAGCGGCTGAGCGCGGCCAGGCGGCCGGAGAGCCGCTGGACATCTTTGACGGAGCGCGGCGGGGGCATGTCTAGGAAGGCCCGGATCTTCTCGGGGTTTGCCTCAATGCCCCGCTGGGACACGAGGAAACCCAGGAGCTTCCCCCCGCGCACCCCGAAGGCGCACTTCTCCGGGTTGAGCCTAAGCCCGAACGCGCGGAGGTTGCGGAAGGTCTCTGCGAGGTCTTCAATGTGGGAGGCTGCACGGGGGCTCTTGACGACCGCGTCGTCTACGTAGACTTCGACGTTGCGGCCGACTTGATCTTTGAAGACCAGCGTCATCAGGCGCTGGAAGGTGGCTCCCGCATTCTTGAGCCCGAAGGGCATATGGCGGTAGCAGAAAGTTCCGAGGGGAGTTATAAAACTCGTCTTTTCCTCGTCCCCCTCCGCCATCCGGACTTGATGGTATCCCGAGTAGGCGTCTAGGAAGCTCATCAGCTCGCACCCCGCGGTGGAGTCAACGAGCTGGTCGATCCGCGGGAGCGGGAAGTTGTCTTTGGGGCAGGCGCGGTTAAGGTCGGTGAAGTCCACGCACATGCGCCACTTGCCACTTGATTTCTTGACGAGGACGGGGTTTGCGAGCCACTCGGGGTGCAACACTTCCCCGATGAACCCCGCCTCTCGGAGCCGGGCTATCTCCGTCTTGATGGCTTCTTGACGTTCGAGGGAGAGCTTCCTCAACTTCTGCTTGATAGGGGGGTGACCGGGGGTTACCGCGAGCTTGTGTTCAATAACCTCCCGGGCGACGCCCCGCATGTCCGAAGGCTTCCACGCAAAAACATCGGAGTTTTCGCGCAGAAAGGCTGCGAGTTGCGCTGCATGGTCTTGGGGGAGCTCTGCCCCGATTTGGACAGTTTTGTCCCTGCTGCCCGGGGACAGCGGGACCTTCCGGAGGCCCCCTTCCGGACGCGGCTTGAGGAGGGGCCTCCCAGGGGATGGCGCAGCGACGTCTACGTCCGGGGGGGGAGCCTCCCCCCCGGGTGCCTTGATCAGGTTGACGCTTCCTATTGTGGCAGCAGCTCGCTCGTATAGAGCACGGGCCATGTCTTGATCCCCCTGGACGTTGATCACGCCATGCGGCCCGGGGATCTTCATGCACAGGTAGTTTTGGTGGGTGGCAGCCCCCAGCCGATTGATCGTAGTCCTCCCCATAATCACATTGTAGGAGGAGGGGAGGTCCACTACGTCGAAGCGGACTAGCTTGGTCCGGTAGTTCTCCGGGGTGCCGAAGGTGATCGGGAGATCTACCTTGCCCACGGGGTGGATCGCCTTCCCCGGGACAAACCCTTGCAGAGGCCCTGCCGCTGGTTGTAGGAGCTTCTCATCCACCTGCATTTCCTTGAAGGTTTTGAGGAACAGGACGTCGGCGGAGCTTCCGCCGTCCACGAGGATGCGGGCCAAGTGGCAGTTGTAGATTGTCGCGGAGACAATGAGCGCGTCGTCATGGGGGAAGCGAACCCCTCGCGCGTCTTCCGCCGTAAAGGTGAGGGGGACGTCCGACCACTTGGGCGACACGGACGCGTGTAGCACCCCCACTACCTTAACTTCTCGCGCGTACTCCTTGCGCTGGCGCTTGGAGTCCCGCCCGGAGGCGGAGCCCCCTACGATGACGTTGATGCGGCGCTGAGAAGTTTGAAAGGGGAGAGCGTCTGAAGGCTCCCCCTCCGCACCTGCTGCACCCCCGCAGGAGCGGGAAGGGCCGGAACAGCTGGCCGAGGGGGCAAGGAGGCCGGAGTCCCCCCCCCCCTGCCCGCGCTGGTCGAGGAACGCCGCGAAGTGCTGCAGCAGCTGGTGGCAATCTCGGGTGGCGTGGGTACTGGACCCGTGGAAGCTGCACCACGGTCCTTCCCGGCTTCTCCCCGCGGGGGCTTCGCGGCCCGCACGAAGACTGTCCTCCCCCATGGCCTCTCGGCTTGGGAAAGGGGCGGTTGCCCTTCGGGGGGTCGCGCGAGCCGCCTCCACCCTCGAGGACAAAAGTGTCCCAAGGTCGTGGTTCGCTACGGCCCCCCTGCCTGGGGCGCCTGGGGGGATCCCGGGCCCCCCGCTCGGCGGGGGCAGGAGCCCCCTGGGTCTTCTTCCAGATGTCGTCTTCCTCCGCGCGAGCGTACTTTTCGAGTACGTTGAAGAGCTCGTCGGCGGAGGAGGGCAGCTTCGAGAGAGTCTTCGGTGGAGTTCCCCCGGGAGGATCCCACTTTTGCAGGCTTCGATCACTGTGGAGTCCAGGACGTGGGTCACTTTGCTTTTTACTTGGGCAAAGCGCTTGAAGAAGCTTCTGATGGTCTCCCCGGTTCTCTGGCGCACTGTGTATAGCTGTGAAGAATCCAGGGGACGTACGTAATTTCCCTGAAAGTTGGCGCAGAACTCCCGCTTCAGCTGCGAGAAAGACTTGATGGAGCCCGCCTTCAGATTGTAAAACCAGGAGCGGGCAATGCCGGTGAGGTAGAGGGGGAAGACGTTGCATTGGACGCTCTCGTCCCCCCCCCCCCCCCGCCGCGGAGATGGCTGTGGAGTAGATCTGCACGAACTCGTAAGGGTCCGCCTCGCCATTATAATGCTCGATGTGCGGGGGACGGTATGGCCACGGCCATCGGATGCTGCGGAGTCTTCGACACAGAGGCTGGTTCGCCCCCTGCACTTCCCGGGGGGAGCCCCAGTCACTGTCTTCTTTAAAAGGGGAAGCCCCCTCGTTATCTGAGTCAGGTAGCGGCCCAAGAGGGCCGCCAGAGTGGTGGTGACGACGCTTCTCTTCCGGGCCGGGACTGATTTCCCGGACGTCCGGGCTTCCCTCCGGGGAGGATGGTCCTTCGGCTGGTCTCTTCCCCCGACCGGTGCGAGAGCGAGGCTCCCTGCGACAACGGCCGGGGGGAAGCTCTTCCCCGCGGCTGGGAGAATGCATTCGCTCGACCTCCCCCCGGGAGAAGCGGACCTGCTTCGCCGGGGGAGGGAGCTCCTGCACTGTAGCAGCCGGCCCGGAAGCTACCGGGGCCTACCGGGGGGAGCCCCCTGCGACGGCCCCCAGGGCCGGAAAGGGGGGAGCCCCTGCACCGTCCGGAACCGGGGAGGGGGCGCCCGGGGCGGCGTTTGGATCCGAAGAGGGGGCCCCTGCGGCAACGACCGGGACCGGAAAAGGGGAAGCCCCTGCGACATCCAGAACCAGTGGGGGGTGAGCCCCCTCGGCGACGTCCGGGGTTGGGGAGCCAATGCGGGGGGAAATTCGCTGAGGCACGGGAGCTGCTCTGTCGACCGGCCCCGGTGCGGTAAACGCAACGCGAGGGGCGGGACTGGCTCCCGGCGTAGGAATAACCCCCGGCATGAAATGACCCCCCAGCCCCGGAAGCGGGCCGGGGACGGGGTACCCCCTGGTGCCACGAAGGGCCCGGGCATGAAATAGCCTCCCGGCACCGGGACAGGCCCGGGTGCCGAGAAGTGTCCGGAAGTATATCCCGCGGGGGGAGGGAACCCCGCGGCAGGATCATACGGGGTAGACAGCCCCCCGGAGACCGGAGGGGCCGCCGGGTATCCCATAAACGGGGGCATGATCCCCGGATATGTGTGCGACGAAAATGTGGGGGCCGGGGGCCGCGCCAACACACTGAGGAGCTCGTCCATAGAGCGCTGGGCACGGAGCTGGCCCTCCACGAGAGCCTCCAGCAGGGCATCCCGGGGAGCCGGGGGAGCCGTCGGGGGGAAACTCGTCCCGGCCGAGGTCCCCGCGGCCGCCGGGAGTGGCCCGGAGGTGGAGGCACCTAGATTGAGAGGAAAGGTGGGAGGCGGTACTTGGGAATGGTCGCCTCCGGACGGAAGCGCCGGAACAGCAGTGTCCCGGACAGGCGGCGCCAGGTCACCGGGACCGGCGTCACCGGGTAGGGCGCGGGCCCTCGTTCTCGGAGGAGCCATGGCGATTCGTCACGGGTCCCCACGGACGGCGCCAACTGTCGTGGTTTTAAGAATACCCCGGCAGGTTTTGAAGACGATCCTAGCGGAGATTACGCAGCGCGGGTTGACCGGGTGACCGGTCCTCCCCCGCCGGACAAACACAAGAATTGACACGTGGATTTATACAGGTTCGGGTCCCGGTGGGGGCCCTAGTCCTGTCGACGCGCTCCCGACCGGAGTCGGCTGGGGAGGCTCTCTCCGGGGGAGAGGCTTCCGGAGCACGTCTGTGGGATTAGCTATTCCAAATAATAATGAGCTGATCCTTTACAACAGAGGGGTACAAGGGCTATTTATAGCCCCAAAAAGAAGCAAAAAACCTAAACTACCCCGGAAGCCACCGTCGGATTGAAGGGTAAGATCGTCCTTCTCCCGGTCAAACGTCTTGGATGCTTGACAGGTGGTCGCTGATTCCCGAGGCGTCCCTCACGTGACCTGCACGTGATAAACAAACAAGGATTTTACCTTTTAGGAAGGGCGGTGACGTCCGGGACCCCTTCCGGAGAGCAGGGTCCCGGGAGCCTAAGAGGCGGCGCCCGGGGCAGGCACCGGGGGCCACTGTCCCCGGGCAAATGGCAGCGCCCGGGACCCCTTCCGGGGGGCAAGGTCCCGGGAGCTAAAAGGCGGCGCCCGGGACCCGCCCCGGGGGGCACGGTCCCGGGGGCCAAATGGCGGCGCCCGGGGCAGGCACCGGCGGCCACTGTCCCCGGGCAATGGCGGCGCCCGGGACCCGCCCGGGGGGCACGGTCCCGGGGGCCAAATGGCGGCGCCCGGGGCAGGCACCGGAGGCCACTGTCCCCGGGCAAATGGCGGCGCCCGGGATCCGCCCCGGAGGGCACGGTCCCGGGGGCCAAAAGGCGGCGCCAGGGGCAGGCACCGGCGGCCACTGTCCCCGGGCAATGGCAGCGCCCGAGACCCGCCCGGGGGGCACGGCCCCGGGGACCAAATGGCGGCGCCCAGGGCAGGCACCGGAGGCCACTGTCCCCGGGCGAATGGCGGCGCCCGGGACCCGCCCGAGGGGCACGGTCCCGGGGGCCAAATGGCGGCGCCCGGGGCAGGCACCGGAGGCCACTGTCCCCGGGCGAATGGCGGCGCCCGGGACCCGCCAGGGGGGCACGGTCCCGGGAGCCTAAAAGGCGGCGCCCGGGGCAGGCACCGGCGGCCACTGTCCCGGGGCCAATGGCGGTGCCCGGGGCAGGCACCGGAGGCCACTGTCCCCGGGCCAATGGCGGCGCCCGGGACCCGCCCGGGGGGCACGGTCCTGGGAGCCTAAAAGGCGGCGCCCGGGGCAGGCACCGGCGGCCACTGTCCCCGGGCCAATGGCGGCGCCCGGGGCAGGCACCGGAGGCCACTGTCCCCGGGCGAATGGCGGCGCCCAGGACCCGCCCGGGGCAGGCACCGGAGGCCACTGTCCCCGGGCAATCATGAACTTACCTGGAGTTGACCGCGTGGAGATTTCCCCCAACACATATTGAAAAGAAGACACATCAAAATGAAGGATACAAAAAAAGCAGAATTATTGCCATAATCGGATTAGAATAATCTAACAATATTGCAGAAATTTTACGTCCCTTCCTTGGGATGCCGACGTCTAGAGGGCGTCGATGGAGGTGCGGAGGTGCAGCGGTCCCCTATAGAGGTGCGCCGGCCGTCCATGGAGCTTACGGGTTAGGACTATGAGCCCCAGATGAACTGTGAGAATGAAAGAGACATACCCGTGTATTTATACAAATATATATTTTCTATCGGTATGAAAATAGAATACCGTTAGTAATAAAAACATCTGTAGAAGGCGAATGGTTCTATCGGTACAATAAATATTACCGATAGGAATTTTTGTACATACTCTATCGGTGTGTATGTACATTGCCGATAGAATATTACTATTTGAAGACGAACAGTTCTAAGCAATTTTCTATATATTCTAACGGTAAAAGAATCCATTACCGATAGAATAAAAATATTTGTAGAAGGCCAACGATTCTATCGGCGCACTACATATTGCCGATAGGAATTTTTAATATACTCTGTCGGTATATTCATACAGTACCGACAGAATAAGTCTAGTTGTAGAAGTCGACCAGTCCTATCGGCGCACAACATTCTCCCGTCAGTACTTATGCATCTCTTCTAATGGTAAATATGTTCATCACCGCTAGAGTAAATCATACTATTTATTATATCGGTAAGTTTCTTATAAACCGATAGGAAAAATACACCCGTCGCCCTTTTATGACCGCGTGGCACATTTTCTATCGGTTTTCAACCAAATCGCTAATAACCGATAGAAGATAGTGGTTAGTAGACTGCATTTCTGTACTAGTGACGGGTCCCCACTCGTGTCGGAGTACCTTCTGCGCAATATGGATCAAATAACCAGAAGTCTCCACGAGTGGTACCTAACCCGATCTAGGCGCCACATCAACTTCTTGGTTCACTTCAGGCCAGCCCATTTTCACCGTGAGCCCGGGAGCATATCGGTGGCCCACGAGGATTTGTTCGACCTCCTCAACTGGCGGGAGCTTGATATGTCCATCATACGGACTGGAGTCCTGTGAGTTTGCTGTTGTCTGAAGTTATCACAGTTCGTTTCATAAATCTAATCACTTTGTATGCACTACTTACTAATGTCTACTTTGCATCCAGGTGCATGTATAGGCTGGCGTCGATGAGGGCATGTGACAAGGTGGGTTTCCTCGACCCAGAGAAAATAAGCCTCACGATGCTAGAGCACAACCAAGCACATGCAGAGGAATACATATCAAGGGCACTACTAGCGCAGCAGGACCGAGAGTTCATCCTTGCGCCGTACCACCAAAGGTTAGTGCATTTCCTACTAATTTAACTCATTCTTGTATGTTACGCCTAACATATGTATGAAACGGTTCGCTTATATATGCAATGTAGGGGCCACTGGGTCCTCGCAGTCATTTTCCCATGGATGAATGAGGTCTATTACCTTGATTCGATGAGCGACAAGGTGGCGCATGTTTTCACCCTCATATGGCACATAGACGCGTAAGTAACATAGTTGTTTTAAATTTTTCTCTGACTAGCTAATTAATGATAACATATTAACCTGCAATGCTAAATTAAATACAGGGCTTTCAAAAATTATGCTAGTGCTGGAGGGAGGCATGACGCGTCGAAGGGCACAACAATTTCTTGGAAAGAATATGAGGTAATTAATACGGATGGAAGTACTCATGATGAGTCTTTTAATTTAAGCTTAATTAGTTCTTTCGAGTTAATGTGGATTTATGTCTTTGCATATGCAATTTTCCCAGTGCCATCGCAGCCACAATCGTGGGAATGTGGCTTCTATGTCATGAGATTCATGTATGACCTGATCAGGAGAAACTTTGCCCAATTCCCTAAGGTAACCATTTTTCCTGACTCAAAGTCGAACTTTAATTGGATGTGACGTACGATACTAACTTCATACACGCATATATGCAGAGCGCCATGTTGAAAGAGCAATATGAGTTGCCTCAATTGAGGGAGCTGCGAACAATTTGGGCTCAATATGTTATGGAAGAAGTGGCTATCAACGATCGATTGTAACTGACTTGTGTAATATATATTGAATGTGTTGATTGCTGTATTTGTGAATAAACTCAATATATATGTGAATAGATTCATTGATGTATTTGTGAATAAACTCTATCAATATGTGAATAAATTCAATTTGTCCAATGCATGTGTATATTACTGTATTAGTGTATCTGTGAACAAATTCAATATGTGAATATTGGTGTATATTTATAAATATTGGTGTATTTGTGAATGATCCAATGTATCTTTGTATTACTGTATGTATAGGTGCAAGATTCCAGTACTAACCGTGTCGAGTACATAACCGATAGGAAACACTACACAGTACTATCGGTTATATACTACAACCGATAGAATAAATATTACAGTACTATCGGTTCATATACAACAACCGATAGAATAAAGTTTCCAGTACTAAACGTGTCTACACAATACTATCGAGTTAGATCCCAGCCGATAGAAAAAACATACACATTACTATCGGTTTAGATCCTAGCCGATAGAAAATACCTATACAATACTATCGGTTTATATTCGAGCCGATAGAAAAAACCTACACAATACTATCGGTTTAGATCCGAGCCGATAGAAGAAATAGTCGATAGCGATTAGTGAACGTTGGGAATGTAGATGTTTTACTGACGGTTTTCAACCGATAGTAGTGTGCTACGTTTCTACTATCGTGCCGATCACTATCGATAAGAGAACCGATAGTAGAGTGGATTTTTAACCGATAGTGAAAAGCATTTCTGTAGTAGTGATTGTTGAGCCCAAATGGCATTCTGATGTAGCAGTAGGTGCCAAATGGTGTGATGAAGGCAATTTTCTCTTCATCTACTTCTGCCATGCTAATTTGATGGTACCCTAACTAAGCATCTAGGAAGCTCATCAGTTCACAACTCGCTGTTGAATCACCCAACTAATCAATGCGGGGAAGGGGCAAATCATCCTTCTGGCACGCATTGTTAAAACTGGTGTAATTGATGCACATGCGCCACTTACCATTAGATTTCAGGACCATGACCGGGTTTGCAAGCCACTCTGGATGGTCAACCTTGCGAATGAAGCCAACTTCCTGGAGTTTATCTAACTTCGAACGAATGGCTTCTTGTCGATCAGGAGCAAAGCGTCTGAGCTTTTGCTTTATTGGCCGCTGTCCAGGCCAAATTGCTAGCCTGTGCTCGATCACTTCCCTTGGCACTCCTGGCATGTCAGATGGTTTCCACGCAAGCACATATATGTTAGCTTGGAGGAAAGTGATGAGCACAAATTCCTATTTGTCTTCCAGTCCTGACCCAATCCGAATGGTTCTAGACTGGTCGTCTGGGAATAAAGGAACTTGTTTGAGTTTTTATCTAGTCGCGGAGTTAGCTTGACCGCATCTGGTTCCTTGGTCGCAGCCTTCACATCTCGAAGGGGAAGCTGGTCGACCAATTCGAGGGATATTCGATCACATGTGAGAGCCATATTTTGACTGCCTTTGATTGTTATCACACCTTTTGGTCCTACCAAAAATAGCATTATATGCTGAATCAAAATCAATTACTTCAAAAGTAAATAATTCTATTTGTAAGTTCTCTGCCTCCCCAAGTGTTACCGGCAGTACAATCTGGCCGATAGGCATCATCGAAGGACCAGGAATTATCCCAAAAAATGGGTGAACCACAGGTTTAATCCTCAAATGAGGTATTTGCATCTTGTCAAGTGTTTTTGCAAAGAGTAAGTCTAGGGAACTGCCTCCATCGACAAGTACTCTACACACTTTAGCATTGCTAATTGTGGGGGATATCACCAGAAGGAGTCGCAGTGGTCGCAATAGTCCCTTAGGGCAATCTTCCTGAATGAAGGTCAGGGAAGTCTCTGGCCAGCGAGGAATTGAGGATCTCCTAGGGGAGCTTCAATGTTATTCACCTCTTGGCAAACAGACTTAAAATGACGCTTAGAAAAGTAAGACGAAGAACCACGAAAAATTATATTGGCATGATTATTTAGTACCTGGTACGGCATTTCCTCATCTCCATGAGCATCCTTAGTCCCACAGGATTGTCCTTGTTCTAGTATAGTTGGCATAGGTACGTTACCCTGGTAAAAATCTTTCATGCGCTTCAACTAGTTACGACAATTCTTGAGGTCGTGTCCAGAGACGTTATGCAACGGACACCATTTCTTGCCTCCCTGCGGGTTAGTCTACTTTTCATATGGTCGTTGTTGCGACCACCAGAAGGAGGTTTATTATTTTTGAATGGAACTTTTTTACCTTTTCCTTGTGGTTCCTTTTCCATGATTGCGACCTCTCAGAATTGGTTTGCTCCATCCTTGTTGAACTTCTTGGACTTCCCGCCTGCGGATGATTAAGATTTCTTATTAGAAACATCTTTCTACTCAGAGTTGAGACCAGGCTGAGGGGGTAAGTTACCCTTATCCACCATCCTATTCCATTCTACAGCCTCGGCTGCGTTAGAATATCGATCAGCCATGTCGAAAAGTTCTGACACTAATAGTGGTGGATGGATACTCAGGTCCTCTGTGAATCTTCGGTATCGAACACCATGTTTAATGGCCCTGATAACCGAGATTTCAGAGATATTGGGAATAGTATTTCTTACTCCCACAAATCTCTTGACAAACTACTGAAGGGTTTCATTCGAAGTCTGGCGCAGTCGATAAAGATCATCTTCTTTGCCAGGCTTCTCCTAGCAGTTCTGGAAATTGTTGAGGATAGCATCACACAACATTTCCCAATTCTAGATCGATCCTTCTGCTGATTAAACAGCCAGGCCCGTGCTCGACCCTCAAGGACTGTTGGCAAATAGTTTGCCATAACCCGGTCATTTCCTCTTACCGCCTGAATGGTAGTGACATATATCTAAAGGAATTCAAATGGATTTTGAATACCCTCGAATCTCTCGATCATGCCAGGCTTGAACTTATCAGGGCAGACCACGACACGCAATCCTGGCGAGAAAGCCTTACAACCCACATATGAAACATGCGGTTGTCGATCATTGCATCATCTCGGGCTCTGGTAAGCACTATCCCGCTCCTGGGAATAAGTTACCGATCACGACGATGCGGTTGGAGTGACATTTGATGCAACCCCATAAAGATTCTCTACAAGTACCCTTGTGAATGTTACCTCGTC
Source organism: Pharus latifolius (assembly GCA_019359835.1). Taxonomy (NCBI): domain Eukaryota; kingdom Viridiplantae; phylum Streptophyta; class Magnoliopsida; order Poales; family Poaceae; genus Pharus; species Pharus latifolius. The sequence goes on along the minus strand of CM033321.1, from coordinate 59,555,869 downwards.
ATCGTTTATGAAGCCTGAGGAAGGGTTGTGAAGTGCCTCCGCAATCACACAAATGCGATCTTGCGTACTCCTTCTGGGTGCCAGAGGAGTTTTTGCCATCATCGCCTCCACAATCAAGGAATATCTGGGGCTGAGAGCGGCGATTGGTTGCGCCTACGACCATCAAGATGTCATTGATGTGACATTCCAGGACCAAAGTCATGAGTGGCGGTATCATGGTGAAATTGCGCAAGACGCAGATCTTCCTTTGTGGTTTTGCGAACCACAGCCTGTCACCGCTCGCGAGCTTCGTCTTGTTCCCATTTGCGTTCCCCTTCCTCCCAAGCAATATGTTGCTCAGGGGTCTCTTCGAAAAGTGTAGCAACTTCCGTGGAGCGGAGACCATAGACGGAGAAAGCATCTCCTCTTTGTCTGAGTCAGGCTCAAAATCAAAGAGGGAATTTAGGTTGTCTAGAGCAGATTCTTCCATATCCAAGTCAAGATCTTCACCGCCCGTATTGTCTGGGACAATGGATCGTGGCACATACTCGTCTTCAGATGTGGCAACACTCACAGAAGGCGAGTGAATTGCTTTCTCAGGTTCTTCGTCGACGGATATGACCAAAACCAGAGAAGATTCTTCCTTGGGATAAGACTCGAGGGAAACATCAACATCTTCGATGGGGACGGAGTCCTCATCCATGAAATTGACATAATCATCGAGATCGAAGTTGTTCTCGGAATCATATGCACAAGGCATAGGATCCATGGATACAATGGACTCTAGTGAATCAGAAAATGTCTTGAAAGGATCCCCACGGACGGCACCAGCTATCGACGATTGGAACAAGGTTCCTAGTCGAACTTACACAAATTTAGTTTATTTAGCAGGGAGACAATTCTAACAATCACCAGAAGAAATCACGGTATCTATGAAACAAAATGACATGGAATTTATACAGGTTCGGGCCCCCGAAGTCTGAGTAAAAGCCCTACTCCTGTTGTGTTTTCAATATAGATAAGATGAAAACAGAGAAAATGTTGTCGACGATTCGGACTCGGGGTCCTTAGTCAAACTTATGCAGATTTTTGTGAATTGTGAGGCCTTTCAGGGGGTCCCTCCGGAAAGGGATGATGAGCAATGTCGGATGGAGCACAGAGAGATTTATACAGGTTCGGGCCCTCGATGGTGGGAGTAATAGCCCTACGTCCTGTTGTGATTTCACTATGTATGGGAAAAAGGTTACAAAGTTGTAGAAAAGATCATCATAGGCGAAGATCTTTTCCGTGTGATTGTCTAAAACACGACTAAACTAGCCTATAAAAGCTTGTGGTTGATCTGTCGTCGATCCATTCGATCCATTGTATTCGCTCACCCTTTTATATTGGTCGAAAGGGCGCCAATGCACAATGGCTTTGAAGGGTTGCTTTGGTGCAGTTTTGTTAACCGCACTTAACTTCCACGCAGGCTTAACACATGCAATTAAGGGATAACCGCACAAGTTAACCCCCTGGCAGTTGTCTTCATACGTGGAAGAACCTTCGTGATTCTCGGGATATGCCTGTTGTAGAGCTTAAGCAACCCCGAGTCATCCTAGCCGAGAGTAGTCAACGACCTTCTGACCGCACACTGTCTGTGGCCTCTGGACCGCGCATTGTCTATGATCTCATGATCGCGCAAAGCCTATGACCATGTGTCCACTCCTCTCAGGTCATCTGAGATTATAGCAATGAACCTCCAGACACTCATCTAGTTTGAATCTGTCTTGAGCCAGATGTGCATTACTCCGAACTAGCTCGGATAACAATCCTCGTCAGCTAGCCCCCAAATTTGAAGAAAAATGAAGAGACATGTTTACTTCAAATTTTAATCTTACATCGGATAAGTGACCCGACGCTTCAACTTCTCCACCTAGTGGCGCACTAAGTGTGGCGGTTTATTTCCCGAGACGGGTTCCGGGTTTGTTTTTGACAGGTAATGATAGCGTTGTTGAATTTTTTTTTTAACCAGAGATAAAACTATAAATACATTTTAAGAACTCGAGGCATTCAAAAAACGAACCGTCACCTTTGGGTGCTATAAATACCGAAGCCTCTTAGCCTTAAAACTTCACAAGTTCTTTCTCGGCTAAGTCCATTCCAAAGCTACCTTTCCTTCTCTTCTATTTTCACCTCAATGGCAAATCAAGACTCCAAGAACATCATCGAGATTGAAGGTGACGAAGAGGAAGTAATACCCAAACTTGACTAGGATTTTCAGAAGGTAAGTCTTTTCTGGAACTTTTGGTTCAAGTTGCCATCTTATATTTTGATCATTTCCAAAAATGCTTTTTTGGGGAAATCATAGGTGACCGAAGAGCTAGCTCCTTCAGGGAAGAAACCCAAGGTTGACGAGGGATCCTCCAGCGGCACAAAGGTTGGGGATGCATCATTGCGCTCTCCTTCCTTGTCCCATGTAGTTCTCCCTGTCCATGCAACTCGGCAGGTCGAACCCTCATCTCCACCTTTGGAGATCCATAACAATCCTTCGAAGCTTTCTTCTCAGCCTTCTACATTTCCATCAAACGATCCCCAGCTTTTGTTGGGTGATCAATTTTCTGGTGGGAAGGTTGTACTTCCACGACCAGATGATCCTCGACTTTGGTCGGGTGATCTACTTTCTGGGGAAAACACTTCATCCTCCCATCCAATCTTACCATGAGGATTGGTAATTATTTTCATTCCCTCTCTTGGTCGTTTTATCTTGTAAAACTAACACATTTATGCACAGGAGACAAAAATTTCTGGAGCCCCCAGCGACCAGCCTACTGAGGTCCAACCTCTTTCCTTCGAACAGACTCTCCAGAAGGAAAAAGAGGTTCTGGAGAAGAAGACCGAAGAAATGTCTTCGGCCATTCTGCACCTGGCAGAATGTTATGACAACTCCCGCGAAGAGGCGCACCAACTCCACCTGGAGAGAGACTATGCTCGGCAGCAGCGAGAACTCTCCGATACGATCAGGAGTGGTAGTGCTTCTTTACTCCGGGATGATGTAGATAGACTTAGGGTAGTCGCTAGTTCTCTTGGGGCGGTCAGTGTAGATCCTACTGATGCCAATATGTCCTTAGGAGACCTTTGTAAATTTCTCTCAGATCAGGTCGATGCTCTGGTTGCCTGTATCCCTTTTGTATGTAAGGATTGTCAGAAATAAAAATTTCCTTTATCTTATATACCTTGATTTTTTAAGAAGGATTATGCAGGACTTATAATCCAAATTGAAACTCTTCACAATCTCTGTGTGAAAACATGATCACAAGAATGCCTTTGCGACCACACATACACAGGTAAATTCGAAGTAACAACCTGATCACGACCAAACCTGGTATCGCGATCAGTATTGTTATCGCGATCAGAACTGTAGCCGCGATAAGAACATAATACTTTGATCGAATGTTATATGTTGCGGTTACCCACTTGCAGCGATCATAGAATTGCATTGCGATCAACATGCAAATCTTGAGACGATCACAGAAATGCATTGTGATCAACATATGAAAATTAATTTACAAAAGACGGGAGGGATCATTTCCTCCATAATCTTTGCAAAATTTTTGTGTTTTTACGTGAACCCTAGCCCTTGAATTCGAAACAAAGATAATAAAAATATATTTTGTTCCGAATTCACTGTAGGGAGTGCATAACGGGTTTCCACAAAGAAGGCACCCATTATGAGAAATTAATAAAATATTCTGCGAAGGGTTGTCGAAGGTAGCTTCCTGAGGAAGCCACACAACCAGAAACCCTCCATTTGCCTGAGTTTCTCGCCGCACAAAACCCTCTTTTGCATTCCTCGTCTTTGTCACCTCCAAAGTCACCACCGTTCTGCTCAATTTTTCACAAGAAATGGCATCCTGGAGCCGATCCTTTCACCACACAGAAGAAAATCTGGTGGCACTTGAGAAGGAAGAGATTTTCCCTCTGCGGCTGCTGATTAACTGGCGGCCAGTAGAGAAAGATCAAGAAACCCCAATCGTCCAAGAGGGCGAGTTGGTGATCTTTAAGGAATATCTGCGCTATGGGTTTCGATTCCTAGAGAGCAAGTTCCTGCAGGGAATCTTGGAGCACTATGGGTTGGAGTTAGTGAATCTCCATGCCAATGCTGTTCTCATTTTGGCGATCTTCCAGCACCTGTGCGAAGCTTTCATCGGAGTGCTTCCGAGCGTGGAGCTTTTCCGTCGATTCTATTTCTCGGCATGGTCGAAGAGCGCCAATGCCGCCGGGTGCATATACTTCCGAATAAGGGAGAAGAAGGAGTACCCCTTCCCGCCCCTCTGGGACTCTGTACACGGGTGGTACCAGAAATGGTTCTACTGCACCCCTCCGTCGGAGAGCGGACTGTGGTTCGCGAACTCCCGACCGGAGAAGGCCAGCGAGTTGGACTCCCTTCCTGCTCTGAGCGAAGAGCAGAAGAAACAGGCCCAAGCCATTCTTCACTTAGTCCAGCAAGGCCTGACTGTGCGTGACATCATACGCGACTTTGTGAAGAACCGAATAAGCCCCCTGCGTGAAAGGGCTCATCCAGCTTGGGAAATTCAGTCCATGGCGGATAGTACCTTGGACTACCATAACGGTATGTCCTTTAATCAACAAAGCATTTTTACTGACAAAAAAATATTGTATTTGCTGACATGCTTGTTGTGACACAGCTCTTTCTTCGTCTGAGATCGAGAAGCGGACGAACTACCTCCTTCGGGCGTATTGTGCCACCACAGAGGGAGGTAAGGGATCGCCTCGCCCCCAGAGCTTAATCAACGCGGGTGACGATCTTAAGCAGGAGTGCCAAAAGGTATGACCTTTCCTCACAAGCTCTGTTTTCCTCACAAGCTCTGTTGTAAGCCATCCACCTATCCTGCATAACCAAGAGCATTTGGAATGATACAGCTTCTAGGGAAGTTTGCTGAGGCGACGTGTCCAAGAGGGGACGTTGGTCCCTCGGGGAGACCAGCTGCGAAAAGGGTGAGGAGGACCCCTTCGAAGCGCGCAGTGAAGGAATCTGCTCCCAAGAAACCCAAGAAGATTCTGGGAGAGACTTCTTCGTAGAAGAAAACCCTTACCGCGAAAAGGATTGCGGTAAGATACTCAGTACCCCCTGTAACCCCAGGTACGAGCAGAAATTACTTCTTCATCGTACAGGGTGAAGGGAGCGAGGACGAGGAGGATGACGTTCCTCTAGTTCGCCGCAAGAGGACGGCGATCGATCTTTTGGGAACAAGCATCCCAGAGAGGTCGACTTCCCCTCAAATTGGTGAAGTCCTGTCTCTGATTGCAAGGACAGAGACGGCTACAATGGGCCTCGTGACCACCAATAATCCTGTGGTCGCGGGTGAAACCCTGGTGCCTGAAGCTTATGAAGCCTCAGGACTTACAACTCCTCCCCTTCTGATAGAAGGGGCGATTGTGGTAAAATTTCTCACAATCTTGAATGTTTCCATTCATCTATGCACATTTATTTGAGTTATCTTCATACAGGAAGAGGAAGATGACATTCCTCTTATTCGTTGCAAAAGGACTCCTGCCAGTCCTGGGGCGATGAGCACTCCACTCCTGACGACAGGAGTGGGGATGGCTGAACAGGATCCCGCGACCACTACCAATCTTGTGGTCGCAGACGAAGTTCCAGTGCTAGCAGTCCAAGAAGCTTCAGACAAATGACTTCATCTTTGCCGATAGAAGAAGTCACCCCGGTAAGGATCATCACAGTCTAGATTTCCATCATTCCTCAGGTGTGTTCTTATTGACGTGCATGCACACAGGGAGAAAAGGACAAGGTCCTATTCAGGAAAAGGAAGATTAGGTCAGATGACGATTGTCCTCTTTTTCCCGAGGAATCATCCTCGAAATCCCAGAAATGGATTGGATTTCCAGTAAAGTAAGAATCTCTCCCGTTGGGATAGGGTCCTATCGAGATGATCGACCAGGAAACATTCTAACCGATGATCCTCCCATTTACTTATGCTAGGCGCAGAGATGCAGCGCCAAGCGCCCCAGTAACCTCTGCAAGTGTTGAAGCTTCTCCTGCTACAGAGGTTACGGGCGAGCAAAGTCCCATCCCCAGGGCTGAGGAAGTTCTTCGTGCCATTGTAGAGGGGATGGCTACAGAATTCCAATCACAAAGATTGGAATCTGTAACCCCAGCCATGGAGGAGGCTCAGCAGGCAAATTCATCTACTGCTCCAGCTGGGGATAAGGCGAGTCTAGAGACTCAGCGTTTGGCTGAATCGGAAAGCGGCTCGTTCAGTGAGTATGTTGAGGTATGCAGTACACCTCTTGTGATTTTTAAGTTCACATAGGAATATCCAGGCTTTGAAACTGATCTCCTTCCACGTCATAGGAACTGACTCATGTGGCGACCAAATCGATGGCTGTAGCGAAGCATATCGAGGTCGCCCAATAGGAAACGAGTCGCCTACAGCGGTAAGGAAGATGTCTCCTCATCTGCCTGAATTTTAATCCTATTTTAACAATTGTCTCTTTTGTCACAGAGAAAATGCCTCTTTGATCAAGAGCCTTGCTGTTCGAGAAAGCCAGGAGATCAGGGCGGCCTCCATGATCTCCTGCTTGGAGAAAGAACTCCAACAACTGCGGTCGCAGCTCTCCTGTAAGTGCACTTCCGACCAAGATGAACTAATTTGTTATGCAAACTATTTGTGATGGTCTCTTATTATAGCACGAGAGGACCAAATAAGCCAGCTCTGCCAAGAGAAGAAGGATCTCCAGACGACCATCAAGTTGCAAAACTCGAAAGTTGATTCTGTCTGCAAGAAGAACAAGGATTTGAACTCATCACTCTCAGCCTGCAGCAGTGCTCAACAAGACATCTTCAAAAAACTGAAGATGGTGGCCGGTTTGCTAATAGCTGATGTGGTTAAAACCAAAAAAGACGACCTTAGCCTTAGCGACTGGACTACACTGGTTGCGACCCAAGCTGAGTCACTCGTCGAGTATCTTCCTGAAGATACAAGGCGGCAAACAGAGGCGATCAAGATAAGAGTGCAATCAGCAGCCTCCGCCATCCTCTGCCGGCTTCGTCTTCACCATGGCCCAGATCTTGATCTAAATCCAGTGGTGGGAGAACCAGAGGTCGAGAGTGAAGACCATCTTGTGGTCATAATGGACGAAGTCAATCCTTTAGTCAAAAATCTCTTGACCGAACTTGGCTTATTGTAAATTTTTTACCTATACAGATAGAACTATACAATGCATATGTATGCCTTTATTTTTGAAAGAAAAACACTTATTTTTGTTTCATGTTATGACCATATTCCCCTAGCCCCCTCCTGAGATTATGTATACTAAAGACTTAGTATCATAAGCGCAGGAAAAATATGGGTGTAACGATGATCAGGAATATCCAACCAGACTGATAACCATGTTCGATACAAAACCCAACCTTATTGCAAACCGGCAGCCACTCTGATAACCAAGGACATGCCAGCAAGCCCCGTGTGCATTGAGAAATGGCTTATTGAGGGGTGTCTTGTCTGGAAGTGATCACGAGATTGGCCAACGAATCTGACCAAGGTATTATAATGATATAATTATCGGCGACCAGCCCCCCGAGCCAGACTAGTAACATATGGGAAAAAGGAATAATTATCACATGAAACAACTAAAAGTACTGATTTGGTTATATCATACTAATTGAAAAGGAAAAAGGGTTTTGGAACTTGCATGTAAAACTTGCGCAGTTGATCGATGTGATATGACCATGCACATCATAGATAGGACCAACACTACATCAACTATGGTGTCATCATCAACTATATGGCATCATCGACCCGCACCATGGCCAGGTCACGTGCACAGCCGGCAAGCTCATCATGCTGATATTGCGCTATCGCCGCCAGCAGTTCGGCCTCCACCGTGGCCACCTCCCCAAGCTCAAGACGTATTCAAGAAAGGCGCATCTCCACCACTTCGACGCCCTCTGGTCCCACAAGCCACGTCGTTGCAAGGCCAGCCCAAGAGAGAGCCCAATTTGTCCACGAGTCGGGTTCGGCCATCTCCGCACAGTCAACTTAAAACGGATGCCCAGGGTGCATACGGACTCTGTTTTGGACGTTCTTGGTATGCACAGAGAAGCCCTCGACGAGATCTTTCCAATGGATCCAGTCCCATGTCAAAATTCCTTACGGATCAACGGAAATTGTCAAAACAATATGGTGACCAGAATCTGCCGGGCGCTGCAACGCTCCACTTTGGGCCCATGGCCCTGTAACCCTAGGGTTTAATGCTCCAAACCCTAGCCGTCGCTATATATTCAGTAGCCGTCATCGTTTAAACTGGGGTTTTGCTTAGATTATTCTGTCTTCGAACAGTTTCGCCGCTTGATCGGTTTGTGAGACCCCAACTTGCTTGGTGTGACACTGGGTGCCCGATCTTCCGAAAGGTACATGATAGATCGATTGATGGAGCTTCGACGTAGAACGATCCGGCTTCAAATCAGGCACGATCTGAACCCCGCAATCGCAACACCACTACTCCGTTGGTTATCAATCTCGCGTGAGTGTGATTGACCTCGCCAAGAAGGCTTATCCCTGCTGGGAATTGAGAACACAAGCAAGAACACGGAAGAAAGCAAACTGAATTGCAAATACGAATGATTAATCTCACAAGTTGGGGTCTCACAAACCGATCAAGCGGCGAAACTGTTCGAAGACAGAATAATCTAAGCAAAACCCCAGTTTAAACGATGACGGCTACTGAATATATAGCGATGGCTAGGGTTTGGGGCATTAAACCCTAGGGTTACACGGGCCATGGGCCCAAAGTGGAGCGTCGTAGCGCACGGCAGATTCTGGTTGCCATATTGTTTTGACAATTTCCGTTGATTCGTAAATAATTTTGACATGGGACTGGATCCGTTGGAAAGATCTCGTCGAGGGCTTCTCCGTGCATACCAAGAACGTCCAAAATAGAGTCCGTATGCACCCTGGGAATCCGTTTTAAGTTGACTGTGCGGAGATGGCCGAACCCGACTCGTGGACAAATTGGGCTCTCTCTTGGGCCGGCCTTGCAACGACGTGGCTTGTGGGACCAGAGGACGTCGAAGTGGTGGAGATGCGCCTTTCTTGAATACGTCTTGAGCTTGGGGAGGTGGCCACGGTGGAGGCCGAACTGCTGGCGGCGAGAGCGCAATATCAGCATGATGAGCTTGCCGGCTGTGCACGTGACCTGGCCATGGTGCGGGTCGATGATGCCATATAGTTGATGATGACACCATAGTTGATGTAATGTTGGTCCTATCTATGATGTGCATGGTCACATCACGATGTTCCAAGTATTGGATAAGATTTGACCATCCTCCATCGCTAACCGAGCTGATCTTGCTCGCGATACCGAGACAACAGTGTAGGGACCTTCCCATTGAGGGGAAAATTTATTGCGACTAGATTGGTTTTGTATTTTACGTAAAACCAGATCACCCACATGAAGACTACGTGGTCGCACCCTTTTGTTATGGTATTTGCACAAAGCTTGCAAATACACCGCGGACTTGACCAAAGCTCGATCATCCTTTTCTTCTAGGAGAATTAGATCTTATAATCGTTGTCCGCTCTAAACAACTTGTTCGAATTGATCTGTTCAGATAGAACCAATACTAATTTCCATGGGTAACACAGCCTCAGCTCCGTATACCAGATGGAAAGGTGTCTCACCGGTGGCACGACTAGAAGTAGTACGTAGTACCCACAGAACGGTATAGAGCTCCTCTACCCAATCCCCCAAGTGTGTCTTAAGGCGATCAAAAACATGATTTTTGATGTCCTACAATATTTGCCCGTTGGCACGTTCCACGGCACCATTGCTCTGTGGATGAGCTACATAAGCAAACCACACCTTGGTTCCAATATTGTTGCAATAGTCCAGAAATAGACCGCTAGCGAATTGGGAACCGTTATCAGTGATGAGACGATTTGGAACACCGAATCGAGTCACAATGTTCTTATGAAAGAACTTTTGTGCAGCAGCAGCAGTGATATTGCGTATTGGTTCGGCCTCAATCCACTTTGTAAATGTGTCAATAACTACAAACAAGAACTTGTATCCATTGACCGCTTGTTGAATAGGACCAACAATATCCATCACCAAACCACGAAGGGCCATCATAGAGGGATAGTTTGTAGAGTGCCGAAAGCCAGTAAAATCCTTGTCGGAAAGTTCTGACCAGTGTATGAAATGACGCGTACGCACCACATACACCGTCATGAATTTCTTTCAAGAGGGATTTACCTTCCTCTTGGGACACACAATGCATGAATACTCCTTGAGTACCTTTTCTATACAAAACTCCTTCTATAAGTTTATATAGACGCGCTTTTTGAACTAACCGATCGCTCTCGGTTTCATCCTCGGGCAAAGTCCCGTGTTCGAGATAGACCCTCAATGGATGGGTCCAATCTCGTTCATGTCTGAGGTTGGTAACACAGACTGTCACCGGATCATCCTTGGCTGTAGTCATGATCGAGGCATGTTCCAAGTGTTCGACGAACACTCCTGCCGGGGTGGATGTGCGTGAGGACCCAATTTTGGATAATTGGTCTGCGAGAATGTTGTCATTTCACAGGATGTATTGGACTTCAAAATGGCTGAAGTGTTTTTCCAATCTCCTCACTTCCCCCAGGTAATGAGCCATTGTCTCATCGGAGGTGCTTTACTCCTTGTTTACCTAGTTTACGACCAGCTGTGAGTCTCCCCTCACCACTAATCGACAAACTCCGAGGAATTTGGCTGCCCGGAGCCCTGCAATAAGACCTTCATACTCTGTTGTGTTGTTGGTCACAACAAAGTGTAGTTGGCTGACATACTTCAGTTGGTCGCCCTGAGGTGTGACTAAGACCACACCAGCCCTCGAGTGTTGAAAACTGCGAGATCCATCAAAATACATTGTCCAGTGATCGGCGCATTCCAAATCTTCAGATTCCCGCACGGGTGGTTCAGGATTAGTCCATTCGACCACAAAGTCGGCCATGATCTGAGATTTGACCGCGCGCGAGGCGTGAAATGGAGGTTGAATGCTTCGAGTTCCACAGCGCATTTCGCAATCCGACCAGATTTCTCTGGATTCCAGACAATGTCCCCCAAAGGAAAAGATGAGGGAATTGTGATCCTATGTGCTTGGAAGTAATGTCGTAGCTTACGAGAAGCCATCAGTAGTGCGTAAAGTATTTTCTGGACCTCAGGGTATCGCTCCTTAGGACCATGAAGTACTTCACTTACGTAGTAGACGGGTTTCTGCACACCTTCTCTTTCTGCGATCAGGACAGCGCTGACCGCGTGATGTGTAGCCACCAAGTAAAGGAGCAATGGTTCCTCTTTATTGGGAGAAACCAAGACTGGCGGACTGGACAAGTATGCTTTTACCTCCTGAAATGCTTTCTCGGCCTCATCGTACCAAGTAAAATTATGGTGTTTGCGCAGAGCTTTGAAGAAGGGTAGTCCCTTTTCGCCAAGTCACGATATGAACCGACTCAATGCCACCATGCGACCTGCTAGGCGCTAAACATCTTTGATGGTCGAGGGAGACTTCATTTGTTCAATAGCCCTGATCTTTTCAGGATTGACCTCGATTCCTCTGGAACAAACAAGAAAACCAAGAAGTTTTCCAGATGAAACCCCAAAAGAACATTTCTCCGGGTTTAACTTTATTCCAAATCAATTCAAATTACAGAAGGTTTCAGCAAGATCATCTAAATGAGACGAACTTTTTAAACTTTTTACAACCAAGTCGTCTACATAAGCTTCAAGATTACGCCCCATCTGGGAAAGAAAGGTCTTTTGCATCAAGCGCTAGTACGTGGAACCAGCGTTCTTGAGACCAAACGGCATTCTGACATACACTAGTACAGAAATGCAGTCTACTAACCCCTATCTTCTATCGGTTATTAGCGAAACAGCACAAAACCGATAGAAAATGTGCCTCGTGGGCAAAAAAGCCCGACGGATGTATTTTCCCTATCGGTTTCTAAGAAACTTACCGATAGAATAAATAGTATGATTTACTCTAGCGGTGATGAACATATTTGCCGTTAGAAGAGATGCATAAGTACTGACGGAAGAATGTTGTGCGCCGATAGGACTGGTCGACTTCAACAACTAGACTTATTCTATCACTACTATATGAATATACCGACAGAATATATTAAAAGTTCCTATCGGCAATATGTAGTTCGCCGATAGAATAGTTGACCTTCTACAAATATTTTTATTCTATCGGTAATGGATTCTTTTACCGTTAGAATATATAGAAAATTGCTTAGAACTGTTCGTCTTCTAATAGTTTTATTCTATCGGTAATGCATGTTTATACCGGTAGAATATTGCACAAAATATCTTAGAACTGTTGGCCTTCTACAACTAGTAATATTCTATCGGCAATGTACGTACAGACCGATAGAGTATGTACAAAAATTCCTATCGGTAATATTTGTTTTGCCGATAGAACCATTCGGCTTCTACAGATGTTTTTATTACTAACGGTATTCTGTTTTCTTACCGATAGAAAATATATAATTGTATAAATACACGGGTATGTCTCTTTCATTCTCACAGTTCATCTGGGCTCGTAGTCCTAACCCGTAAGCTCCATGGACGGCCGGCGCACCTCTACAGGGGACCGCTGCACCTCCGCACCTCCATCGACGCCCTCTAGACGTCGGCATCCCAAGGAAGGTACGTAAAATTTCTGCAATATTGTTAGATTATTCTAATCCGATTATGGCAATAATTCTGCTTTTTTTGTATCCTTCATTTTGATGTGTCTTCTTTTCAATATGATTATGATCTGTTCAGGTCCTTGGATGATGCTCGTGGGGGGCAACGTATTTCACGGTTCTTCATCGCAGTACGCTGCCTATGTTGGCTTGTTGGCGAAAGAAAAGGTGAAGATCACCGTCGAGAGCTGGAAGGACGTGAAGGGCGAGATCTTGGTTGGCTCGGTCGAGAAGATGCTTAAGCCCGGCGTGTTTCTCAAATCAGGACCTATAGAAAGCATCTTACATGTTTTTGCATGCACCAGCTTGTGGCCAGATGCTTACCTGCTTGGAGAAGAAGAATTGTTGTTATTTGCACAGCCATTCTACACCATCACTACACAGAACAACATCTTGGAAGGTAGGTTCTTTTTGTTAATGGAGTTGAGTTGAGTTGAGTTGAGTTGATCGAGTTTGAGTCCGAGGAAATCACCATTACGTACAAATGTATGTCGACGGCAGTTCCAGCTCCTCGGGCGTCTTCGAACTGAACTCCTATGGTTAAGTCCAATGTGGTTCAGACATTTGCTGTTTTGGATGAATGGATTTGTGATGTATCAGGTCTAACTTGTAGTCGGTAGTTGCATTGTGGCAACCTGCAAAGGTTCCCTTTTATGTAAAATGCATGTATGGGCCACTGGGTCCTCGTCGTGATCTGTTGTTAATTTCAGACGTGGCTTTTGTAATATACATCGAATGTGTGAATTGTTGTATTTGTATATTGTTGTATATTTGTGTATCATGTATTGCTAATTGGGACATGAACTTGAATGTGCAGGGAGCATTTGTGTATTTAATTGTATTGGTAGGTAGGTGTGTATTTGTACTGCTGTTTCAGACATGCACTTCAATTTGTGAACTGGCATGTGTATGTTTGTACCTGAATTTGTATTGGTGAACTGGCATGTGTATGTTTGTACCTGAATTTGTGAACTGGCATGTGTAATTTCTTTGGCAAGATGAAGTCCCAACTACCTACGAAAAGTATTTTTGTGTCTCCTAGTTAATCCACAAATTAGCATTTCTTGAAATATATTGCTTTATCTTCTAGTTAAGATCCGTTTGATGTAAGATCTGTTTGATGTTACATTGATATGATTCCTTGAATGTGAGAAATGGCATGTGCATGTTTGTCCCAGTTTGGTGACAGTACCTCCTCTAACGGTAAGTACACATATTTACCGATAGGAAAACATATATATTTGTTCAGTCATGCATATTCTAACGGTAAATACACATATTTACCGATAGGAAGCACATATATTTGTTCAGTCACGCATATTCTAACGGAAATGCACATATTTACCGATAGAAAAATACATATATTTGTTCAGTCATGCATATTCTAACGGTAAATACACATATTTACCGATAGGAAACACATATATTTGTTTAGTCATGCATATTCTAACGGTAAATGTACATATTTACCGATAGAAAAATACATATATTTGTTCAGTCATGCATATTCTAACGGTAAATACACATATTTACCGATAGGAAGTACATATATTTGTTTAGTCATGCATATTCTAACGGTAAATGCACATATTTACCGATAGAAAAATACATATATTTGCTTAGTAATGTATATTCTCTAACGGTATGTGTGTGTTTTTACCGATAGAATATGTGAGCGGCAAATTACCTAAGTTAGTCTGACGGTTATTTCATGTATTTACCGTTAGAAAAATGTCCATTATAAGGAAAACCCCAGTCGACCATTGCGGAGCTGCTCTTTAATTTGTTCTGTTGCACTCTGTGTCCCTCTGTTTGTGACGAAAGTTCCAGCTACACTGCTAGGGTGATCAGCGCAGGCTGGAGGGAAGTTGATTGCGCCCCTCTCTTTAAGGTATGCTTAATCGTCGACACCTATCTCTCTCTCCCTCTAGATCTCCCTTCCTCTCTACTTGCAAGCTAGCTGTATTGTGTAGTTCCAAGTTTGTAGCTCTAAGCTTGGGAGCTTGGTAGCTGGAAATGCGTCATGTTTTAGGAGCTAACTAGCTTGTATTGTGTAGTTAGCTAGGTTAATTAGTGTTAATTTCGTCAGGCTAGGGTTCAACACATGTATCTGTTGTAAGAGGCTGTACATGTACATATACATAACTTAATCGGGCAGGTTTCATGCATGGCTTACTCGTTAAATTTTGTTAATTGTAGATGGACAGGAAATATTGGATGTATGGAATAAAACGTACTACTCTTGAATATTTGGATGGTGTGAATGAGTTTATTAAATTTGCTGAGCAACAAAAGGAGAGGAAGGGAGAGAAAAATATGCTCTGTCCTTGTACAGATTGTATGAACTTGAAGAGGTTTAGCAACTCTGATCAAATTAAGAGTCATTTGATTCGTCGTGGTTTTAACGCGCGATACACCCGTTGGATATGGCATGGCGAAGATCTTGAGGAAACAAGCACCACTACTACCAATCAGCACGACTCGGATGTGGATTGCAATAATATCGATGATCATCCCAATTTTGGTAATGTTAATTCCGATGTGCACGTAGATGATGATGATGACAATCTAGATGAGATGTTACGTGATGTAGAGGAAGATTACAACGAAAATGACTTCTGTGAATTTGAGAAACTGATTGCTGACTCTGAGAAGCCTCTGTTCCCTGGATGTGCAACATTTACAAAACTGTCTTCTGTGCTGAGATTATATAACTTGAAGGCAGGAAACGGTTGGAGTGATAAGAGTTTCACGGCACTATTAGATCTTCTAGCGGACATGCTTCCAGAGGGAAATGAGTTGCCAAGATCTACTTACCAAGCCAAAAAACTGTTGTGTCCGTTGGGAATGGAAATCGAAAGAATACACGCATGCCCAAATGATTGTGTGTTGTACCGTAACGAGTACTCCAGTTTGCATGTTTGTCCAAGATGCGGCGCATCGAGGTATACGCGTAGGGACCGGATTGACAGTGAACGTCACGAGGTAAGGAAAGGGCCCCCGGCAAAAACTGTGTGGTACTTGCCTGTGATACCTAGATTGAAGCGGCTGTTTGCAAATCCGAAAGTCGCGAAGCACTTGCGTTGGCATGCTGAAGCCCGGAAACAAGACGGAAAACTGAGACACCCAGCTGATTCTATTCAATGGAGAAACATCAACAGAACATTTGCTGAGTTCGGCGGTGAACTTAGGAATGTAAGGTTCGGGCTGAGTACAGATGGTATGAACCCACATGGTAATATGAGCAGCCGGCACAGCACTTGGCCGGTTCTTTTATGCATCTACAATCTTCCTCCTTGGTTATGCATGAAGCGCAAGTACATCATGATGGCGTTACTAATCTCAGGACCCAGACAACCCGGAAATGATATTGACGTGTTTCTAGCACCTTTAATCGAGGACTTACAGAAATTGTGGAGCGAGGGTGTGCAGGTGTGGGATGCATACAAGAAAGAGAATTTCATCTTGCGGGCCCTGATATTTTGCACCATAAATGATTTTCCTGCCTACGGCAATTTGTCGGGGTATAGTACGAAAGGAGCCAAGGCTTGCCCTATTTGCCTAGATGAAACTGAGAGCATCTGGCTGCGAAACTGCCGGAAAACAGTGTACATGGGTCACCGCAGGTTTCTTCCGGTGCATCACACGTACCGTAAGAAGAGGAAATCATTTAACGGGAAGCCTGAGAAGGGATCAGCTCCAGTGTTTCTGACCGGTAAGGAGATTTACTCACGCGTGAACGACATCAAAGTTGAGTTCGGTAAGCATTCTAAACCTCGAGAAAAAAATGTTTGGAAGAAGAGATCGATTCTCTGGGATCTACCGTACTGGGAGCACTTACAAGTTCGACATTGCATTGACGTCATGCATGTAGAGAAAAATGTCTGTGACAGTTTGATTGGTTTGTTGTTGAACATTCCGGGAAAGACAAAGGATGGTGTGAAAGCTCGTCGTGACATGGTGGAAATGGGGATAAGGACTGAGCTTGCACCTTTAGAGAATGGAAAGCGTACATACCTCCCCCCGGCCTGCTACACGTTGTCCAAGAGCGAAAAAACAGAACTCTGTCGGTGCCTGCACGGTGTTAAAGTTCCATGTGGGTACTCCGCGAACTTGAAAAAACTTGTGTCTATGAAGGACCTAAGACTGGTTGGCATGAAGTCCCACGACTGTCATGTCTTGATGTCACAGATGCTTCCCATTGCTATCAGAGGCATTCTCCCAGTTAAAGTCAGAGAGACAATCACAAACCTATGTTATTTCTTCAACGCAATATCTTCCAAGGTAAGTACGTGCACTCGTACTATAAGTTCACTACCTCCATTTGTGGAGCTTAATGAGAAGATTTTTCTGATATGAATATTTGGCGCAACTGTGTCCTCGTAGGTAATTGATCCCGATGGATTGGACGCTTTGCAACGCGACGTGGTTACAACTCTTTGTCAGCTCGAGATGTATTTCCCTCCATCCTTTTTTGATGTTATGGTCCATCTGATTGTTCACCTTATCAGAGAAATTAAGTTTTGTGGACCTGTGTGCCTGCGCTACATGTATCCATTTGAGAGATTTATGGGTGTATTGAAGGGATACGTAAGGACTCGTCGTCGACCCGAGGGGAGTATCATGGAAGGTTATGCCGCCGAGGAGGTGATTGAATTTTGCACAGATTATATGGCCGGGGTTGACCCAATTGGTGTTCCTAGGTCCCGACACGAGGGTAGGCTTGAGGGAATTGGAACGATTGGATTCAAAGCTATCGTCCCCGCTCGTGATGTGTACGCAAAATCACATTTTTGGGTCTTACAACACATGACGGAGGTCGAGCCATACATACACGAGCACAAGGTAATGTTACGGTCACAGAATCCTTCGAAGTCAGACGTTTGGGTAAGCAGAGAACATAACAGGAAATTTGCTGAGTGGATCCAAGAAAGAGTCACGCGAGCTGCCGAGGGCTCCGTAAGTGAAACTGTGACATGGTTGGCTAGAGGCCCAAGATTCACTGTAGGGACTTGGCAGGGGTACGACATCAATGGGTATTCATTTTACACAAGAGCTCAAGACGCCAAGAGTAGCACGCAATGTAGCGGAGTGACACTGTTTGCTATTTCCGAGGATGCCAGGTCAGTAAGGGCGCTGAACTCATATTACGGTGTTATTGACGAAATATGGGAGCTCGATTACGGATTACTTAAGATTCCCCTGTTTCGATGCCAATGGGTCGAAATCCCTCGAGGTGTTCAAGTTGACAGTTACGGGTTTACTCTCGTCAATCTTGGTAGAGTCGGACACCAAGACGATCCATTCATACTTGCAAAGCAAGCCACACAGGTATTCTACATCGTTGACCCGGCCAATCCAAACTTGCATGTTGTCCTCCACAGCAAGAGACGTATTGTTGGGGTCGAAGATGTTGTCGACGAAGAGGAGTATAACCAATTCGATGAAATACCTCCATTTTTAGAGGACATTCAATCTATCCGTACTGAAGATATCGACGAAACAACGTATCTGCGAGATGACCACGAAGAAGGATTATGGGTTGAGAACCATTGATGATTAATTTCTATTTCAGGGATAAATGCCAAGCAAACAGCCCACAAGTTCTGCAGCAAGGTGAGGAACTTATCATTAATACATCAGGCAGTACATTTTTCTTTAGAATTTAATGATAAGCTAGTTCACAGCATTAATACATCTCAATTTTACTCCACAGCATGAGTTCTAACATGTACAGTACCTTTATCCTGTAAATATTTAATTCTTCCCTTCAAATAGCACTTGCAAAAATCTCATCGCAGCCTCTTCAAAAATCCCTTTTTTCTGACGGTATTTTGTTATTTATACCGATAGAGAAGGACATCTTCTCTCAGGCACTTCAAAACGTTTTCTATCGGTATTGTTCTATTTTACCGTTAGAATAAATTCATTTGTCTCACGGTATTTGTTGTCTGACGGTTTTTTCCTGTTTTTACCGATAGAAGAATACTCTACCGCTTCGAATTCTCAACCGTGTCGCCATGCGTCGCCTTGGAAACTCTATAAGTACCTCGCCATGCGTCGCGGTATTTTGTTGTTTTTCTAATTCTCGAACGGTTGGACTCCTCATCTTCTCTTTCACAATGGCAACCTCCATGGGATCGTCATCCACGGCCTCCCCGGTAAGAACTCTAAATCTCCTCGGTTTACCCCTGTATTGTTAATCCATGTTCAGTTCATTCTTGACCTGTTGATTTGCACAGGGAATGGTAGCCGTGGAAGACACTGCCAAAGTGAAGGCTGACCTGAGGGCCCTCCAGGAGGAGCACAAGCTCCTTACAGACAAGCACACTCAGCTACGGCTTGACCTTGACGATCTCTTCCAGCGCATTAAGCGCATGAAGACGGATGGTGACAATGCTAGGGCGAGGACGAGGCGTCTTCGCGAGGAGAAGAAAGCCGCGGATATGACCATCGCTGGCTGCGGTTTGACTATGAAGGATACCATAGCGAAGCTGACGGAGGTCGCAGGCCTTCTTGACGCGGTAGTAGTTGATCCTAGGGACAACTTGTCGCTAGAGGAGTCCTGCGTCCTGGCTGCAAGTCTAACTGACTCTATTCTACATGCAGCCAGGGCTAAGACCACCCCTTGACCTAGCATTTTGGGTTTTATTTTTTATGTAAGTGATAAAACAACAATGAATGAACAATTTCTTTTTATGTCAATTTTCCAATTTTCCGGCTATCTTCCCTCTTTCTTTAACATTCTGCAGCTTTCAACCACGGTCTGTTTGATGTTAAATTGTGTACCTTTTCATAACTCTGACGGTATTTTGTTGTTTTTACCGATAGAAAAAGGGCACACAAATCTCAAGCACTTAATCAAAAAAATTTTCTGGGGAAAATTGGGCTCACGGGATTTTTTTGTTTATACCAATAGAAAAGGGCACCTTTTCATTACTCTCACGGTATTTTGTTGTTTTTACCGATAGAAAAATGGCACCCAATCTCAAGCACTTTAAAAAAATTTTCTGTGGAAAATTGGTCTCACGGGATTTTATTGTTTATACCGATAGAAAAATGCAATCACTAATTCGAATATTTTTCCGGGAAATTTACTTTTTCTATCGGTATTATTTTGTTGTTTCGATAGAAAATTACATAAGTCTATCGGTATCATTTTGTTATACCGATAGAAAAGTTCCTCCGCTACTTTATTTCTCGTACACGGCCCTTTAGTTTCCCTCCACTCGAACAGTTCCACCTTAGAGCACTGCGTCTCTTTGAGAGCGAAGAAAACCCCAACCTCCGCCGTGAGCACTCACTTCCTCTCTCCCACACGACGATCGCCGGCTGGACACTGGTTCGTCACTGCCACCGGTTCTTATTTTCGTCCTTCGCCCGCCGCTGCTGCGTTCTACACCGCCTCTGCATCACCAGAACTGATCGCCGCCGTAAATACCCTAATTCGTCGTTCTATTTCCAGCATCTTCTTTATTTGATCCTAGTGTTTTGCACGTACTAATTCTTGGAGTTTTGCAATTACACTAGGGTTCCCTATTGTGTTGGCTTATGTACATTCCGCAGGCAATGTTGATTTTAATTAGGGTTTACATAATATGTTCCAGTGCTGTAATGAACCTGTTTTGAGATTTTAACTTCTCTATACTGCTGTATGTGTGATCAATTGTATCCAACTGCCATGTAATGCAGATTATATGTTGGAGGTGTTCTTACACATATTCTATCGGCAGCTCATGTGTTTACCGATAGAAAATTTTCTGCACAAGTAGTAAAACTTAATTTGGATCTGGAAGGACATGAGCCATGCAATGTACTAGTTTGGTTGGGAATTTTTACTCACTTCGTATGAATATATGGCAATGTGGATGGGTCTTCGATGTATATGTTTCAAATGCCTATATACATGACTTTTCCCAACCTAATAGCTGTGAAGTCCTGATGACTCACATACAGGCTAGGCTAAAGATTATGCACAGTAGCACTTAGATGCTTGTGTGCATATTTACGTGTGAAATAATAATGCTGGCCCATGAATATTAATTAGTGTAGCAAATCATCGAGAATGTTATGTGATGACAGTGAATGGTGGCTTGTCAACAAAATTCCATATGTAGAGAACATTGTTATGTTCTATCGGTATCTCACGTGTTTGCCGATAGAAAAATTGTCTTGTGTGGAGGTAATTGTTATGGTCTATCGGCAGCTCATGTGTTTACCGATAGAAAATATTTCTGAAGAGTTCAGTAAGTAATTTATGCATGTCTTTCTTTTTGTATTATTTTCCCTTTTGCCGCCCTAGTTAGTCTCCAGTCCTGGGCTGAGTTATGGAAGTCCAAGGCGAATTAATTGCCATATATATGGTTTGTTGAAGGTTTTGTAGGGGAAGACATGTCGTCGTCTTCATCGGATGGTACTAGTGGTTCGACTAGGGCCAACCCCATCGTAACTACTGAAGATGGGGCTGTTACATCCCAGCGCAAGAGGGTGGGGCGAGGCGCGACGACGTTGGGGCGTTTGGCCAAACGCACTGATCTTTCTTGTGAGTTCAACCAATTTGGGAGGCCGATTGGAAAGAATGCTGGGAGGTACGCGGCCTACGTTGGGCTGTTGGCGAAAGAAAGGGTGAAGATCACCGTCCAGAGCTGGAAGGACGTGACGGCGGACGAGAGGGATAGGTTGTGGGCGGAAGTGAAGGTTAAATGAACTGAAATCGCTGAACTCTTTCGTAATCACGTTCTCTTGGCTTATACTAAAGTTTAACTAACTCGTGATTAATTGTATGCATTTTTCGGAAACAGGCTAAGTGGAACATCCCCGACGATACACCTAGGACTGCCTGCTTGAAGGACATGAACGGAACATGGAAAACCTTTAAGAGCTGGCTCGTCATAACTTCCTAGCTGCGGGGAAATCTCCTTGCGAGAAGTACCCCTTCATATCGGAGGAGGTATGGGAGGAATTCACCAAGCAGAAGGGGACTGAGGAGTTCAAGGCCCTTAGCGAGAAGAATAGGGCGATCCAGAAGAGGAACGACCACCCGCATCGGCTCGGATCCCGGGGCTATGCGGGGAAGGAGGAACAGTGGAAGAAGGAAGACGAACAAAATCCTGTCATGGACACCCCTGAGTTGCCGCTCTCCGAGATCAGGGATGAGAGGTGCAAGCGATGGTGGAGGGGGAGGGGGTCCGTGTCGTCCACGGGGTCTGTGCAGTTCGCAACCCCTGGGGACGCCGATGTTGTGAGGCGAATGGTAAGTTGGCTAACCTCGTAAACTGTGTGCGCACAAGTGTATATAAGGCAATTTGTCTCACAAGGTACCTTCAAATGTAACAGATCTCTTTTGAGAAGGACGCAGCGGAGGGATTGTTTACCCCGCAGAGGGAGAACGACATCCTCACCCGAGCTCTAGGAAATAAGGAGCATCCCGGGCGGACACGGGCCGTGGGAGCCATTGTGTCGTGGAAGGCCGGTTTCGTAGATCCGGCTCCACCGAGGAAGAAGGCCCGCACCTGGAAGGAAAAGGAAGCTGACCTCTCCGATAAGATACGGGCTGAGGTACGGGAGGAGATACGGGCGGAGATGCGGGCTGAGATACGGGCTGAGGTACAGTCTGAGGTGCAGACCGAGGTCGCACAAATGAGGGAAGAGTTTGCACGGTTGAGAGAAACATTGCTGGCCAAGAGTTTAGATGCGGATCCCCAGGACGACGGTACCCCGCGGGGTCGGATAAGCAGTTGCGCTTCGAAGGTACTCGCGGATCCAGTGGATCTACTTGAGGTACTGCAAGCCTTCATCTGTGCACTTAAGTTGATGCCACTCCCATTCTGTTAGAGTTGTTTCGCTAACCTATTTTAATTATTACAAATTTGCAGGGGCCGGAGGGCTGCATCCTACAGAATCACGTAGGCGCCGGGCAGGAAGTGGTTGGACACGGCTTCGTATATCCGTCTGGGCCGGATGTCCGGGTCCACTGTGTACCTCTGCGGTTGGGTTTCGCAAAGGTACAGGTGGACATGGCCATGCCGGGCTACAACGATTCTCCGTTGCCAGTCCCAACAGAGGAACTGCAGACACTTGCCGAGGCAGTGGGCTCCTACGTACAGTGGCCCAAGAAGTGTCTTGTAATACAACCGGTAAATCCTACACATTTTAGATTACATCCTACTCAGTACACTCAACTTGCATAATCTAACATACGTGCTCATTAATTGAAGTGGCCTGCCGCGGGGCTACCAGGGGACTGCGCCCCCAGCTCAGGGCATGAGGCCCGATCTCGTGCGAACCTGGACACATCAAAGACGGCCTCGACCCCACCCAGCGCATCCACGCCTCCACCTCAGAAGAAAGCCGCCATCACCTCGCCCTTGCCTTCGAAGGTACGCGCTCAGTCCCCGGCAAAAGGCAAGGGCGGCAAAGGCAAGGGCAAAGGGCGACAGGGACTGCCGCGGACGTTCACGAACACGCTCCCACTCCTGTCGGAGGCATCTTTGCGGAAATTGGATCGATCAACCAGAGACCTCCACGACTGGTACCTACATCGAGCTCGGCGCAGCCTGAACTTCTTAGTTCCCTACAGGCCTGGGCAGTTCCACCGTGAGCCCGGGACTATATCCGTGGCACACGAGGATCTGTTCGACCTCTACAACTGGCGGGAGCTCGATATGTCCATCATACGGACTGGAGTCCTGTGAGTTTGCTGATGCTATGTATTGCTGTTTTCTAACTCTGTTTGCTAACTCTGCATTAATGTTGCAGTTCATTTGAATACTGAGTAACTTTCTGTGAAATTAATATTAATCTCGTCCTTCGCATGCAGGTGCATGTACAGGCTAGCATCGGAGGCTGCGTGTGACAAGGTGGGTTTCCTCGACCCAGAGAAAATAAGCCTCACGATGCTAGAGCAGGACGCCGCGCACGCTGAGCAGTACATATCCAGCGCGCTGATGGCGCAGCAGGACAGGGACTTCATTCTGGTGCCGTACCACCAAAGGTTAGTGCATTTCGTACTAATTTAACTCAATCTTGTATGTTACACCTGAGATGTACTTTGAGCTAGCGGTCCTCTTTTACGTACAATGCAGGGGCCACTGGATCCTCATCGTGATCTGTCCGCCGAGGAACGAGGTGTACTACCTCGATTCGATGCGTGACAGATTATCGATGGAATATGTGCTCAAGGGGAATATGGGGGCGTAAGTAACTTATATGTTTGATTTAAATTTTGACCTCACTAGCTAATGATAATACATTAACCGGCAATACTAACTGAAATGCAGGGCTTTTGATAAATATGTGTCCGCTGGAGGGAGGCATGCCGCACCGCAGGGCTCCCTACTAGCTTGGAAAGAATATGAGGTACTCACGAGACTTTTTGTTTATGCTTAATTAGTTTATGGAAACAATATATAGCTAACATGTATTCGCATATGCAATTATCTCAGTGCCATCAGCAGCCGCAATCGTGGGAATGCGGGTTTTATGTGCTGCGCTACATGTACGACCTAGTGCAGACAAACTTTTCCCGATTCCCCCAGGTAAGCATCGATAGCTAACTCAAATTTCAAAAATGGGTGTCACGTTCTAAATTAGGATCGAAGTTAGTTACTCAGTATGCACACATGCTTGCAGATCGCCATGTCGAAAGACCAATATGAAAATGCAAAGATTATATATCTTCGACAAATCTGGGCACAATATGTCATGGAGGAAGTAGCACCCAACCATCCAGCATGACAATTTTCTCCTTTTGGTGTACTCTGCATAGACTGTTCATATACATGTGAATAAATATATATATGTGAATAAATGTCCACATTGGATTGCAATCTGTATTTGTCCATACATATGTGAATAAATGTGAATAACTGCCTAATGTGTGAATTTGTTCTGTGAATTTACCTTGCATCTGTACTGTATTGTGTATCCAATCTATACTGTATTGCATCTGTACTGTATATGTGAATGTACTGTATTGTGATGCAAATAAAGTACTGTATATGTGATTGCTCTATCGGTAAATTCATCAACAACCGAGAGACTACTGTCCTTTTTTCTATCGGTACAATCAAAATTAACCGTTAGAAGAGTTTGACCTTTCCTGCCGGTGAACTCATACATATCCGATAGAGTACTAAGTTTTTTTCTGTCGGTAATCTTGTAGTTAACCGTTAGAATAGTGGTACTTTTCAATCGCTATTGACGAGTTTTCTATCGGTAAACTTGTAATATGCCGATAGAATAGTGTGAGTTTTCCTGTCGGTAAACTTATAATTAGCCGTTAGAATAGTGGTACTTTTCAATCCGCTAGCGACGAGTTTTCTATCGGTATACTCCTAATATGCCGATAGAGTACTAAGCTTTTTTCTGTCGGTAATCTTGTAGTTAACCGTTAGAATAGTGGTACTTTTCAATCCGCTAGCGACGAGTTTTCTATCGGTACACTCCTAATATGCCGATAGAGTACTAAGCTTTTTTCTGTCGGTAATCTTGTAGTTAACCGTTAGAATAGTGGTACTTTTCGAACTGCTGGACGTAAGAATACGACGGGTTTTCTATCGGTAGATTCATAATATGCCGATAGAATAGTGAACTTCTTCTGTCGGTTATTTACCGATAGAAAATGTCCAGTCTTGTTCTATCGTGTCTATCTCTATCGGTACAAAAACCGATAGTAGAAGGGTTTTTTTTACCGATAGAAGACTGCATTTCTGTACTAGTGATAGCAGTCGGTGCCGAATGGTGTGATGAAGGCAGTCTTCTCTTCATCTTCTTCTGCCATGCTAATTTGATGATATCCTGAGTAAGCGTCCAGGAAACTCATTAGTTCGCAGTCCGTAGTAGAATCGACCAGCTGGTCGATGCGGGGAAGGGGAAAAGCATCCTTTGGACAGGCACTATTTAGGCTGGTGTAGTCGACGCACATGCGCCACTTGCCATTTGACTTGTGGATCATAACCGGATTTGCAAGCCATTCCAGATGATCGACTTCGCGAATAAATTCGGCCTTTTGGAGCTTATCCAACACCACTCGGATGGCTTCAACCGATCAACAGAAAAACGCCTGAGCTTCTGCTTTATTGGTCGCTGTCAAGGTCGAATTGCTAACCTGTGCTCAATTACCTCCCTTGGGACACCGGGCATGTCGGATGGTTTCCACACAAACACATCTGCATTAGCTCAAAGGAAAGTAATGAGCTCGAGTTCCTATTTGTCATCCAGGCCTAATCCAATCTGAATTATCCTGGATGGATCATCTGGGTACAATGGAACCAATTTTAATGTTTCATTTGGTCGAGGAGCGGCTTTGATCGTATCAGTAGACATTGTGGCAATCTGGGCTTCTCGGAGGGGAAGCTGATCTACCATCTCTAGGGACAACCGATCACACGTCAATGCCACGTTGCAACTGCCTCGAACCGAAATAACGCCCTTGGGGCCAGGCAACTTGCCGCACTAGTAAGCGTAGTGTGTAGCCATCATGAATTTAGCGAGAGTTAGCCTGCCAAAGATTGTGTTATAAGTCGAATCACAATCAATTACATCGAAGGTAACCAATTCTATTTGGAAGTTATCTGGTTCGCCCAGCATGACCAGGAGCACCACCTGTCCCAATGGCATCATAGAGGGACCAGGAATTATCCCATAAAACGGATGAATTTTGGGTTTGATTTTCGAACGAGGAATTTGCATCTCGTCGAGTGCCTTGACCAATAAAATGTCCAAGGAACTACCTCCGTCGATCAGGACCCTTTCGACTCTCGCATTGCTGATAATTGGGGTTATGACCAAACGAGTATCCGACCAACGGGGGTACTGAGGTTCTCCAAGGGGAGTCTCCATTTGGTTCACCTCTCGATAAAAAGCTTTAAATTGCAATTTAGAAACAAAAGAGGAGGAACCCCCGAAAATAACATTGACATGATTACGAGGTACATGGTAGGACATCTCTTCTTCCCCACTGGCATCTCTTAGCCCACAAGTTTGTTCTTTTGGTGGCAAGGTCGGCATAGGTCCGATCCCCTGGTAGAAGTCATCCAACTACTTCAACCAACTCCGGCAATTCTTGAGGTCGTGGCCTACAGAGTTGTGGAGTGGACACCATCTCTTGCCTTCCTGCGGGTTAGTCGACTTCTCTGGCTGGTCGGCACTACGACCACCAGAAGCAGTTTTATTTTTAAACAAAGGTTTGTTACCTTTGGTCGGTGGAGGTTTCTCTGCGATCGCGACCGCTCGGTACTGTCCAATTCGACTCCTCTTTGATTTCTTTGACTTTCCGTCTAATGAAGATTCCAGCTTCTTGTTCGAATCCTCTCTCTTCACATCCTTGAGACCTGGTTGAGGCGGTAAGTTACCCTTGTCCACCATCCAATTCCACTCAACGGCCTCGGCCGTGTCGGAATATCGATCAGCCATATCAAAAAGATCGGCTACTGATCGAGGAAGATGGATGAGCAAATCCTCAGTGAACTTCCGATATCGAACGGCGTGTTTAAACGCCCTGATAACAGAATTATCAGATATGTTCGGGATGGTATTTCTCACCCCGACAAATCTCTTGACAAACTGACGAAGAGTTTCGGTTGATGTTTGTCATAGTCGATGGTGGTCATCCTCTTTTCCCGGCTTCTGATATCAATTTTGGAAATTATTGAGGATGGCATCGCACAACATTTCCCAGTTATATATCAAACCCTCGGGCTGATTGAACAGCCAAGTTCGTGGCGGTCCCTCGAGGACTGTAGGCAAATAGTTGGCCATGACCCGGTCATCGCCACCTGCTGCCTGAATAGTAGTGATGTAAATTTGAAGGAACTCCGATGGATTCTGAGTTCCGTCAAATCTTTCAATGGCCCCTGGTTTAAACTTGTCTGGCCAAATGACCGCATGAAGGCCGAGCGAGAAAGCTTTACAACCAACATAAGGACCATGGATGGATCTGCGACTCTCGACCTGATCTCGGTGACCTCACATGAAGGAGAGGCCACGCGTGGTCCCAGGCGAGAGTGGACAGGAATTCGTTCCTGATCACGAGAATTTCCCGCCCGTCTGGCTTTGTCATGCCGAGACGGCACTAGTGGTGGACGATTCCGTCTACTAGAACTAGAGTTAGAATATTCTCTTTCATGGGAACGTACTGCCGACTGGGAAGAGGCTATAGGGGTCGCCTCGGATGCGACCCGGTCTCTGCGCATCTGTGACAGCAGGAGGAAAATTACGCAGGACCTCGGCGATGGATCGAAGCTGGCCATGTGTGCTCCTCCTAGGTGCGCCAGGTGTCACCGTCTTCGTCCGCCGGTAAATGTTCCGGGGGTAAAGATGGTGTCTGGTCGCGTCTGCGACCACACGGTTGACGGGAGGAACCAGGAGCAGCGTCGTAACGGGCTTGCGCATTTTGAAGAGCCTCTAGGGCTGTTCTGTGAAGCTCATCATCTTGCTGTTCGTGATTTTGATCCTCCTTTTGTCTGCGCTCCTGTTCTTCCCTAGTAGCTCGCTGATCGGGAGTTTCTTCCGATAGGGCAGCAAATTGCCTAGGGAACGAGGTCGCCGATGGAGAGAACATCTCTGTTTGTTCCGAGTCGGACTCGAAATCAAAGAGACAGTGGAGGTTATCAAGATCAAACCTCCCCGAGCTAAATTCCTGATCGACATCGCCCTTGCCCTCAGCAGGGCCGTGCGATGGACCGGATTCAACCTCTAATGCAGTGGAAAAAACATTGGGTTCCTGTTCTGCGTCTGTTATCTCCTGGTCGATGGACATGACCTAAGTGGTGGAATCGACCTCTGGGACGTCTTCGCCCCCGGTTTCCTCCATGGAACAGGATCACTAGGTGAAGGCATCTGTATGTGGGTATAATCCTCCAGATCGAAGTCGTTCTCGGAATCATATGCTCCAGACATGGCTCACCGAACCTCCAGATAGAAATAAGGATGCCTTGAGAAAGGCCCCACGGTGGGCGCCAGCTGTCGATGATTCGGACTCAAGGTCCCTAGTCGATCTTACGCAAATTTGTGAGTTATATGTGAGACCTTTCAGGATGTCCCTCAGGAAAGATAGGATAAGCAATGCCAATAGGAACACAAAGATTTATACAGGTTCAGGCCCTCGATGGTGGGAGTAATAGCCCTACGTCCTGTTGTAATTTCACTATGTATGGAAAAAAGGTTACAAAGTTGTAGAAAAGATCATCACAGGCGAAGATCTTTTCCGTGTGATTGCCTAAAACACAACTAAACTAGCCTATAAAAGCTTGTGGTTGATCTATCGTCGATCTGTTCGATCCATTGTATTCGCTCACCCTTTTGTACTGGTCGAAAGGGCGCCAATGCACAATGGCTTTGAACGGTTGCTTGGGTGCAGTTTTGATAACCGCACTTAACTTCCACAAAGGCTTAACACGTGTAGTTAAGGGATAACCGCACAAGTTAACCCCCTGGTATTTGTCTTCATACGTGGAAGGACCTTCGTGATTCTCGGGATATGCCTGTTGTAGAGCTCAAGCAACCCCGAGTCATCCTAGTCGAGAGTAGTCAACGACCTTCTGACCATGCACTATCTGCGGCCTCCTGACCGTGCACTGTCTGCGATCTCATGATCGCACAAAGCCTGCGACCATGTGTCCACGCCTCTCAGGTCGTGTGAGATTATAGCAACGGACGTCTAGACACTCATCTGGTTCGAATCTGTCTTGAACCAGATGTGCATTACTCCGAACTAGCTCGGGTAACAATCCTCGTCAAATGTATTGGAAAGACTAATAATCTTCTCCGAAGCTTGTCTTTCTTCTTTTGATGCTCCTTCCCCTTTGAATTGGTCCCTTTTTTATACTTGTCGAAAGGGTGCCAATAGAGGGAAGTTTGGCAGTTGCTAGATAGCGGTTTGCCGGTTGCTGATGTGCGGTTATGATGTGCGGTTGTAGGTAACTGCACGTTCATCCTTATCTTTTTGACGGTTAACTTGTTAGTGAGAAAGGGAGTTATATTATCCTGGGAAGATCATGGAATGATCATAGTGAAGGTATCGTAACCGTATGATCCTTAGATCGTGGTTGGTAAGTCTCAACCATACTTTCCAGGCCCAACATAACTCTTCAATAATCTGGTCGCATATTGACTATGACCATATATTGATATTGGCTTTCTCTCCACAACCTGGACGACCACGGGCTGATATCTACGTGATACCAGCCTAGATCATCTCGCAAGAGAACGAGATCAATGTAATAAGGTGAGTATTCAGTCATTCTTTCCACAGGGAGTAGAGAAGTGAAACGCGTAAAACAAACTAAATCGATGGCAAGTAAAACTAAAATAGACGAAAAAGAGAGAGAGAGAGCTATCGGCAGAAATGCAAAGAACGAAAGAGGTGGGATCGCAACTTGTCGTTAGTGTTTATTTTACGTGATGATCATAAATATGTGCAGTCACTACAACACGGTAGGCTAGCGTAAGCTGTAAGACCGCTGGGACAACTTTTTTTCCCAGCGGTCCTACAGATGAAAATATAATTTTGATTTTTCACCAATGTGTCAACTAAGAAAAGTTATTATTTGTACCAGATCTACCGCTAGGAATAAATAATATATAGCAAGCTATAGATCAGTTTGGAAAATGATATATAGAATCTATGGAACAGCTAAGAATATTTTTTACGTTGGGAAATTTTTTTTACCAGCAGTCCTGCAAGTGAAAATTTAATTTTGATTTTTCACCAATGTGTCAGCTGGGAAAAATTATTATTTTTATTCGATCTACCACTAGGAATAAATAATATATATTTTTTGCGCAAAACTGAAAATTTCCAGCAGAATAATAACAGATTTATTATTTTGACAGGAAATTTTTAGTAACAGAAAAATTCTCGATAGATTATTTTTTTTGCCAAATATATAATCCTCCGATCTGCGCCTCTGGCAGTGCTCCTCACCGAAATCTCCTCCTCACTGCTCCTCTCCCCCACCGCTGCCCGACACCGCCACCTCCCTCCCACCACACCCCACCTCTGCTCTCCCACCGCACCCCCACCTCGAAACCTTAATGGCAGCGGTGTGCGAAGGAGGGAGGAGGCGGAGTTGTAGTGGTTGAGGGCGGTGGCGGAGTGGCCAGGCATGAGGTTGGCGCGACGCGGCAGATTAGCTGGCCTGTCATAGGCGTGCGACAAAGGGGCTTCTCAAGGGGTCGAGGCCAGCAGCCTGGCACTGCAGAGGGGCCAGCGAGGCCCAGTGTGGCAGATAGGCAGAGGGGGGCAAGGGCTAGTGCTCCGCACGGCAGAGCTCCGGTGGTTTTGTTCCCCTGAATTCGGAGCTGCCTCTAATTGGTGCGAATACAGGTAAGATTGTTAATATTGATCAAAAACAATAACAAAAATTGAATTCTCAAGCTGTTTTAGAATGAACAAATAGGGTGTGGATTTTCAGAAATTCCAAAAATTTTGTTCCAGCAATCTCGACCAAATTGTTTTTTTACACACAATTAAACTTGTGTGTTCTAAAGATGAAAGAAAATGGTACGCTATGTGAATGAAATTGATCAGTACGTAATCAATAGAATCTAAACAAACAACAAAATTTCAAGAACAGGATTAATCATACTTGAAAACAGATTTCAGAAAACTGTGGATAACACATTTAACCATTTCCTTGTCAGTAAAAACATAGAGTATAGCAGAAGTGAACCTGATGGCTGTATTAGAGTTCAAATTAATCCTGATGTTGTATATTATGAGTTTAAGTCTTGTGCTGTTGGTGTATGGATTATTATGATTAATTTCTTTTATAGGATTTTCTTTTATTGAGATTCAATTGTAGTCCATATTAAATAGTTGTGTGACTATATCAAACAGTGGCCATCAATGACATCGAGTTTCTTGTGGTACAACTACATATTCTGAAGGAGTTGGTCCAACTTCTCCATAATCTTGCAAATTTCAGCATAAGATATCTCCAGAACTTTGTCTAATTCAGCATTGGAAGTCATAGTGGTTGGCTCTAACACCAAATTTGTTACGTGCCTAGATTAAGAGGGAGAGAGATAGATAGATGGGGATAGACTTTAAATTTTATTCTTACTTACTCTTTACATGACTCTTACATCTCTTATATAATAAATCTATCTCTAATGGATAGATACTAACTAAGAGATAAGAAAAACCAAGTATAGAGATAAATAAGAATAGACTGATATACACTAGTTAAAAGATAGGAACAAGATCAAGAATAGAGATAAGATAGGATTAATTGAACTAGAGATAAATCCTAATTTAAAAAGATATCAATCTTAATTTGATTTGGCTAAGTTTATTCATAAATAATTCAAATAGGATTAGATTGGGATTCAAATTGTTCATATTACAATTGGTAGGCTATATATTATCTTATGCCTCTATTGTTAGAGGAAAGTAAAGAAACAAAGTCAATCTTCTACCACTTTGTCTCTCTCTCCCTCTTCAACCGATTATCTAATCTAGGGACACAATAGAACCTTTGTACTTTTAAAAATGTTCATTTGAGTTTTTGTACACTTTCCTTTAGTTATCTACTTCAAGTGAAATTGTAGCTTCACATACTAGATATTAATGATGAAATGATATGATAAGAAAAAATATAAGTAGAGTTGCCCTCACAAATACATTAGAAAGATATATTAAGTCATTTTAAAGTTAACACTTAGCTAGCTAAAGGACTAATTTCACTAAAAACAATTGGGTACAAAGACAACCAACTTGAAAGTATAAGGACATAAGTGCACAAGTTAAAAATATAGGAACTTAATTGACCATATTGACAATATATGGACCAAAATGAAAATTTCTAAAAGAACAGAATTTGTGGTATAATTTAGACTATTTTAGATGAAAATACTCTTCCGTAAAATTTACTCAATTGTATTATTTGTCTTGTCCATTTGTATTATCTTGTTTCATTCACAAAAAAGAGCTGAAGTAGTAACAAACGATACAGTAATGGATATCTGAAGGCAGACAGCTTCAATTTTAACAAAATGAGTTAAGGAGTTGCATTGTAATATGCAGCAAAAACAAAAAAGATTTTGAACAAGCCACTCCAATTCTAAACCAAATAGAACGGTAAAAACATTGGATTATCAAAGATACCCCTGTTAAGAGTTCCACAATAGAAATATGCCTGCTCATTATTGCTACTACTAACGGTGTGCAATCCACATTAGCATGGAGCACAGGCTTAACTGACCTTAAGAGAACCTTGGCCATGCAGTTAATGTCGACCCCATTCTAAGTAATGAAAGGCACATTAGTTAACTTGTATCATACAAGCAAAAATAATTATTGTGACTGGTAAATTGCACCTGGAGTAATATAGCCACTGCATCAACAAAGCCTCTTGATGAAGCAGTCACCAACGCATGCGCGGCAGCTTCAGGCCCTGGCATCTCTGAGGAGATCAGAAGTTGAATGGCTTCAGCCTCACCGAAAAGGCTAGTTTCCAATAATGCATCTTCAGAAGCCTCCTGGGAGGCTCCGGCCTGCGTAAGCATTTCCAGAATATCCAAGTTTCCCTCACGCGCAATAGCTGTTGTTGCATAACCCAAAAATAGCTTCTGATTGACATCAGCTCCAGCTGCCTACCATTAAAATTGCATGACAGTTTTGATAACTATAGGATCTTCAATAATACCTTTTCAGTAGAAACTAGAAAGATAAACAAGATACAAGATATGTATATCACATATTGGTTTCCAATACTTGGTTACATGATATGTTGGACAATCTAGCTAGTGTAAACATTTTCTTGAATATTGATCTAGAAATGGGTATCATCAATTGTAGGTTAGACTGGGTATACTGGAAGACAATATCTGTTCATTGGATCATTTTACAAAATCGAGCAAACCCCTCAATTTTTTTTTATTTTTTTGGAAAAAATGACCAATCCGGGCATGGGCAAGCCACACTCAAGTAAATGGTCATATATGTTACTATAATACCACTTTACATTTGTCACCTTGAAGAAAACACCACTTCGTGTTTGGATGGCATTAGCTACTCCAATGGCTACTGTTCAAGACTAATAGAACACATTTCTATACATAACAGGGAATTCAAACAAGATCCTCCAACTTGATTTCAGTATTCTCATCACCTAACAGCTTCCCAAGTTTCTTTGGGATTTGAGTAAGGATGGCTTGCCCCACAAAGTAACCATTCATCAGAAGCTTTCCAATCTTTGACCTCCATTCGGTGCAATTTGCCTCATTCCACCTGTTATGAACCACCCGATTGCGTTAGTTGAGCATTGCCAAGCCCTGTGTTCGGCATCCAGCCATACTCTTTCAATACTTGTGCCTCGTTTTCTGTTAAATCTTCCCCAACCAGTAATGGCTTGTTTTCAATAAGGGCTGTCCTGCCACAGCCACTAAGCTTCATTGCAGTAACTAACCTTCTGATTTGCCATTCTATTGGCAACAATTGCACAACCTCAAAGAAGTATGTTGCATAACCATACTCAGGGCGCTCAAGAACTATTCTATTATGGCTTTCAAATACAAAAATGAAGGATTGCAATTCCCTACACCATCCCCATTCCACAGCACAATTACGAAACTGAAGATAGCGGGACTGCTCAATGAGAGAAATTAAACAAGCTAAACAGTAAATGGCCTTTCACCCTTCACACGTCTAGCTGCAGGAAACTTCGACAGGGATGCTTTCTGTGGAAATAACTTTGCAATGACATTTTCAAGGTCTTCAAAGTCACTTTCTATGCAATCTGGCAGCACTTCATCACCTTCTTCAACACCATAAAGATTAATCTCTTCAAGCAATATTCCTTTGTCTAGAAGAATCTGAAGAAGTCCTGGAGCATCTTCTTCAAGTGCTTTTTCAATTGAATCCATTGCAGTTTTTCTCCTTTTCCTTTGACGAGAACAGTTAGCAATACCCTCATCATGGTTTATACTCCCAGTTCTTGTTGTTTTAACAATGGGCTCTGAAATGTTGAGCAGGTTGTTCACACATAAGCCAGAGAACTGACCCCCTGCTAGTTCGCTTTTCATTACTAAAGATGGTACTGGGTCTTCTTCATAAGCACTCTTTGCCTGAGAACTAGCTGCCACTGAAATTCTTTTACACTTCTCTGAAGAAATAGATTTACAGATCCAACTACATTAGAACCTAGGGCTGTGGTCTGCTTGGAACAACTACAGTCCACTGGGGAATTTTCTATCAAATTTCCCTTGCCATGCATTTCACTTTCTTTTGAAAGACATTCTGGGACTAAGCTAGCATCTTCCTCCAAACCACCATTTTCTGAAGTGTGGTGAGATTTTGAATGAGTATATTCAGTGGGATATATCTCATATCCTTCCAACGTTGGCTCCAATTTTACATAAACCAAAAAGGTTGAGGGCTTTCTCCTAAGCAACTATGTTCTTATTTCCACAAAGTGTTGTGGAATCTGACAGCAGCCCAGCACCAAAACTAGCAGATTCACCATTATTCTGATGTTCAGTATCCTCCACTGGATCATGAAAATTTCTGATTTGACATAGGGATGGGCAGCAGGGGCCGACCTACCAGAAATACTCAACAAACCTGAGTTATCTGCAGTAAGTTGCTTAGCACCAACTGTTTCAGTATCATTATTATTTGTGCTTCTTTCAGTCTTTACACATAAATGTGACCTACACATGTCTAAGTGAGGAGTCGAACAAAGAGGAGTGACAGCATATCCAGTTTCATGAGCTTGCTGACAATCCCTGTGTGGTGCTACAAGATTGTTATCACTCTTAACAAAGCCATCAAGGCAGCAAGAAATTACCCCATATGCAGAACTGAGGATGGAACTGCCCAGAGAACCGCAAGCTCTTTGACGATTAGCACTATCAACCAAACATTCAGTTGGAGAGATTTCGGTGTTCAGTAGATCTTCAGTTTGCAACCGCCTGTTGTTATCAATGATTACACTTATCAATAATAGGTAGTGCAGCACAAATTTCCTGAGCAGATGCAACAAGAGCTTCTCCAGCACATTCAGATCGATTATTCTGTGACTTATAGAATATCTTTATCAGCACTAGCTGTCTCTCATCCTTCATTCTACTCCCAATATTTTTTTTATTTTTAGAAATATTCATTTGAATCCATGAATTTTCGATTTCAACTCTTATTCCTATACTTATTTAAAATGCTCATTTTACGCAATGTAATAATACTCTCTTTGATTAAATGAAATGAATGAAACACGTAATAAATAAAACAAAAACTATATAGTGGAGCTCAATGTGGTAAAAATTAGACACCAAGACTGATTATCACTTAATTAATTATTGGTGGTGGGTGAACCGTAACTTATAATGTATTTGGTGGGCTTTTAGCGATCTTGAACGATTAGTCGGCTGCATAATCCAATTAATCGTCCATTTTCTGGTTAAGTAGGGCGATTAATTTTTTAATAATCATCAAATTAGTTACCTGGCTAGTATGTCTAAAATTATATGCCTAGTTTCCTTCCTACTTTGTCGTTCATGTCTAATTTACTAGTAAGAGTGTTATTATTGATCGAATTTCTTTAAGAAATTCTCTCTCGAAGAAATTCTCTCTTGGGTGCTTTTAATATTCTTAAGCAAATTTGATCAATAATAGAACTACCTTATTACAAATTGTCACTGCCTTGAAGAACCACCGGAGCCTGTTCTTAAATTTCATTTGTATTTTTTTGGCTTGAAAGTTGTTTCTTCATTCTATTTTCTGTTCGCATAATTTCAGATTTCATAGATTGGACTTTCAACTTGGAGATTGTTGCTGTCATCTTTCATCCTTGGAAAAATCAGTTGCAATCAGGTAATATTAGTATTTTTTTGTTGTTTATAATGATAATGATCCCCATGAAACCAAACATGCAGATTGCTCAACCCCAAATAGAACACTATCTAGACTAGAAGTTTTGCCTATAGGATTGTCAATTTTGCTAATGTTAGTATTGATGGCCTTTACTTTTTGACCACTTGTTGCCTATAGGATTGTCAATTTTGCTGATGTTAATATTGATACAGATACACCATGGTTTGTTTTCTTCTTTTATACATGCTATAGAACCCTTGGTAGTCTTTGGTCTCGTAGAAATGAGGTGTTTGTTGATACTTTATAGGCATATGCAAAGTAAGAAGGGGCAGATTCAGGATAATTATTTTTGGGCCACCAACCAGAAATTACAAAATTACATTTTAAAAATTATGATGGATCCAATGAGAAAGCTGATGGGATCATTTAAAAAAAGAGGATACTCAGGCAAAAACAGAACTTACAATGTTATATATCAAAGTCTCCAAACCATGTTTAGGACCTTTGAAATTCAGAATTCTATGGACTCAAAAATTATTTGTTTGCTTGATGTTTGTTTGATGTATGCTTTTTGAAAATTATTTATTATAATTGTCATATGTTCTAGAAGTTATTTAAAAAAAAAGTTATTGATTTGTATTTACTCAAGATTATTGTAATCGATATCTTTTGTTATGCAGGTGGTTAGCAATAAGGTGTTAAAAGTATATGAAGTGATGAAGATATTTTATGTCGTAGGAGGAGTTTGAAAGTGGAATATTTTATTTTTTATAGTTACGGTTGGAATAAATATATAGAGTTAGGAATATTATATATGGGCATATATTTGGTGTAAAGAATTCTTAAGTGATATTTTTCTCATAATTATTTCAGAGATACTATATTTATTTTGATTGGTTTTGTCAATTGAATAATTTGTGACCATTACAAATCTTGTCAATGGCTATATAAAGCAAAGAACTCAATATAATATATAATTGTGTCATTTATCCTTTGATAATTTTGTTGCAAAATGTGGTGTGATTTGTGTTAGGATAGTGTGCATATTATAGTTGTAGTTGTTATATTGTTACCTAATTACTGAAAAATATATATGTAAAATTAATTATTGACACAATTTCCAGCAGTACATTACTACAAATAATTCATATATTCAAACTTGAATGTCTAAATTCTTAATGACAGATCAACTGGTAATAATTTATTTTAAATAGTTGTACAACTTGGAATAATATATTACAAGTAGACATACAACTAAGAAAAATTCAAACTTTCCAAGCGAATACTCTTTGCCATTAGACCTACAGCTAGGAAAAAATATTTCAAATAGTTGTACAGTTTGGAATAATATATTACAAGTGGACATACAGCTAGAAAAAATTCAAACTTTCCAAACGACCTACAGCTGGGAATACATTTTTCCATTGGACCTATAGCTGGGAAAAAATATTTCAAATAGTTGTACAGCTTGGAATAATATATTACAAGTGGACATATAGCTGGGAAAAGTTTAAACTTTCCAAATGACCTACAGCTGAGAATACTCTTTGCCATTGGACCTATAGTTGGGAAAAAATATTTCAAATAGTTGTACGGCTTTGGAATAACATATTACAAGTGGACATACAGCTGAAAAAACTTCAAACTTTTCAAGCAACCTATAGCTGGGAAAAAATATTTCAAACAGTTGTACAGCTTGGAATAATATATTACAAGTAGACATACAGTTGGGAAAAATTTCAAACTTTCCAAGCGACCTACAGCGGGAAATACTTTTTGCTATTGAACTTACAGCTGGGAAAAACTTTTCGCAGCACCTTTTCGCCCAGCTGTAGCAAACCTTATTCCCAGCAGTTAAAGTGCTACCAATGCTAACTTTTACCAGCTACTCTACCGCTAGCATTGAAGTGCTATCGTATAGTGTGTATTTAGTTTAATTGAGTAGTGATCTAGTAAAGGGAGAATGCGCAGACGACTATCGAACCCTAATCATTGCATGTATCAACAATATAGTGAGAGCGCAAAGTAGACACTAAGATCTCCACTCATTTCCAAGCTCAACCAGCCTACAGTCCAACACAACAACAGCTATGCAATTTAAGTGATCCAATTCGATTTCGTTCAAGTCAACTTAGCTCCCAATTTGCATTTTAATTGTGAGAAACATTTCAATTCTTTTCATGCACAAGACATTTCATACATCACAGCCTTTTCAAATGAAATTGAGAAGAGCAAGGGAGAAGAAATGATACTGTCGTTCAGGTGGCTTCGTGTGACGAGGATTGACACCCGGGTAAGTTCAAATAAATGCACTGTTGGTTCAAGACAGATTCGAGCTAGACACATGCCTGGCGGTGCGAACACAAATCATTTTGAGAAGCATCAGCCCGAGGTCGCAGGCTTTGTGCGATCAGGTCGCAGGCTTTACGCGATCAGGTTGCAGGTTTTGTGCGATCAGACTGCAGGCTTTGCGCGGTCAGAAGTTCGTATGCTATACGCGAACAGAATGTCCAAGATGTTGCGCGGTCAGCCAACATCCCGCGGTCAGAACATTCTCGACCAAGGTACTTGAAGTTCACCTGTCCGGTTGTCCCTATAGCGGGAATATTCCAAGTATCCCGGAGATTCTTCCACGTGGAAAACCTAACAGTCAGGAAGTTAACATGTGCGGTTATCCATGAATAACACATGTTTAACCTACGTGGAGGTTAAGAGCGGTTCTCTAAAAATCGCACCCAACCATCCAAGCAACTGTCTGATGCAGTTATGACATGGCACCCTTTCGACCAGTATAAAAGGGTGGCTAGGTGCATCAAACAGAGGGGGACAAAAAGATTGGAAGAGATCAACATCTCTGATACAAGCGAGATACAACACATCTCAACCACTCAAACAGTCAAGTCTACGGA
This sequence comes from Pharus latifolius, assembly GCA_019359835.1. Lineage (NCBI taxonomy): Eukaryota > Viridiplantae > Streptophyta > Magnoliopsida > Poales > Poaceae > Pharus > Pharus latifolius. Next base: position 59,516,414 of record CM033321.1, on the reverse strand, counting down.
CTAAGTTAGATAGCTTTTCACGAGCCTTTTCTGGCTTCATTCTGTACATTGACATAGGAAAAACCCTTCGCCTGTGAAGGTGTTTTCCCACCATCTTGTAAACCTTTATCACTTATAGTGAAATCCCAACAGGACGTAGGGCTATTACTCCCACCATCGAGGGCCCGAACCTGTATAAACCTCTCTGTGCTCCTGTTCTCCATTTTTCTACATACCTTCCCGGAGGGTCATCTTGAAAGGTCTCGCTACTACAAATTTTGCATAAGTTCGGCTGAGGACTCCGAGTCCAAATCGTCGACAGTTGGTGCCCACCGTGGGGCCTTTCTCAAGGCGTCCTAATTTTAATCCGAAGGTTTGCTGAAGCATAGCTGGAGTATATGATTCCGAGAACGATTTTGATCTCGAGGATTATGCTCACATTCCAATGCCTTCCCCAAGCGATCCTGTTCCGATGGAGGAAGTTGAAGGCCAGAATCTCCCAGAGATGGAATCATCTCTCCAGGTCATGTCCATCGACCAGGGGGCGACTGGCGTAAGGTCAGAACCCACAGAGGTTCTCAATGCGCTAGAGGATGAATCCGGTCCGTCATACGACCCCGCTGGGGGGAAGGATGATATCGACCTGGAAATCAGCCCGGGAAGATTCGACCCTGATAACCTTCACCGTCTCTTTGATTTTGAGTCCGACTCAGAACAAACTGAAATGTTTTCCCCATCGACAACCTCATTCCCTAGACAGTTCGCTGCCTTGTCGGAGGAGACTCCCGACCAACAGGCTGCTAGGGAAGAACGAGATCGCAAACAAAAGGAGGATGAAGATCTCGAGCAACAAAACAATGAACTACGCAGAACTGCCCTAGAGGCTCTTCAAGATGCGCAGGCTCGTTACGATGCTGCTCCGAGTTCTTCTCGACGGTCACGTGGTCGCAAACGTGACCAGACCCCTTCTTTGCCACCGGAGCGTTTCCCGGTGGACGAAGAAACAGTAACACCTGGTGCCCCTAGGAGAAGCACCCATGGTCGACTGCGATCTATCGCGGAAGTCATGCGTAACTTTCCTCCTACGGTCACGGATGCGCAGAAACCAGCCTTTACCAGGATCTTGGCGGAAAGGCTGGAGGAGGTCGCGTCTGAGGCAACCCCAACGGCCTCTTCCAGATGGCAACGCACTATACTTGGCAGGCCAACTCTCGCTAAATTCATGATGGCAACGCACTATACTTATCAGTGCGGAAAATTGCCTGGCCCCAAAGGTGTCATCTCGATCCGAGGCAGTCGCAACGTGGCACTCACATGCGACCGGCTTTCTTTGGAGATGGTCGATCAACTTCCCCTCCGAGACGCCCAGGTCGCCACCGTCGCCACCGACACGATCAAGGCTGCTCCTCGACCAGATGAGAAACTCAAACTGGTCCCTTTATACCCAGATGATCCATCCAAGACAGTTCGGGTCGGATCAGGTCTGGATGACAAATAGGAACTCGAGCTCATTACTTTCCTCCGGGCTAACGCAGATGTGTTTGCGTGGAAACCGTCCAACATGCCCGGTGTCCCAAGGGAAGCAATCGAGCACACGTTAGCAATTCGACCTGGACAACGACCAATAAAGCAAAAGCTCAGGCGTTTTGCTGTTGACCGACAGAAAGCCATCCGAGAAGAGTTGGACAAACTTCTAAAGGCCGGGTTCATTCGTGAAGTCGATCACCCGGAATGGCTCGCCAATCCGGTCATGGTCCGCAAGTCAAATGGCAAGTGGCGCATGTGCGTCGACTACACTAGCCTCAACAGTGCATGTCCGAAGGACGACTTTCCCCTTCCCCGCATCGACCAGCTGGTCGACTCAACCGCGGGCTGCGAACTGATGAGCTTCCTGGACGCTTACTCAGGATATCATCAAATTAGCATGGCAGAAGAAGATGAAGAGAAAACTGCCTTCATCACCCCGTTCGGCACCTACTACTACGTCAGAATGCTGTTCGGGCTCAAGAACGCAGGTTCCACGTACCAGCGCTTGATGCAAAAGACCTTTCTTTCCCAGATAGGGCGTAATCTCGAAGCATATGTAGTCGACTTGGTTGTAAAGAGTACTAAGAGTTTGTCTCATTTGGACGATCTCGTTGAAACCTTCTGTAATGTGAATCGCTTTGGAATAAAGTTAAACCCGGAGAAATGTTCTTTCGGGGTTTCTTCAGGAAAACTCCTGGGTTTTCTTGTTTATTCCAGGGGCATTGAAGTTAATCCTGAGAAAATCAGGGCCATTGAACAAATGAGGTCGCCCTCGACCATGAAGGATGTTCAACGCTTGGCTGGTCACATGGCAGCCTTAAGTCGCTTCATATCGCCACTAGGCGAAAGGGGATTACCTTTCTTTAAAACCTTGCGGAAGCATCACAATTTCACATGGTCGGATGAGGCCGAAAAGGTGTTTCAGGAGGTAAAAATATATCTATCCAGTCCGCCAGTGTTGGTGTCTCCCGACAAAAGAGAACCATTGCTTCTTTATCTGGCGGCCACACCGCACGCGGTCAGCGCCGTTCTAATCGCGGATAGGGAAAGAATACACAGACCCGTCTACTATGTGAGCGAAGTACTTCATGGTCCTAAGGAGTGTTACCCTGAGGTCCAGAAGATACTTTACGTGCTACTGATGGCTTCCCGTAAGCTACGACACTACTTCCAAGCTCACAAGATCACGGTACCCTCCTCTTTTCCTTTGGGGGATATTGTCCGAAATCCAGAGAAATCTGGTCGAATCGCTAAATGGGCGGTTGAACTCGGTGCCTTCGAAGTCCATTTCACGCCCCGCACGGCGGTTAAGTCTCAGGTTTTGGCCGACTTTGTGGTCGAATGGACCAACCCTGAGCTACCCGTGTAGGTGCCAGAGGAATTGGAATGCCCCGATCACTGGACAATGTACTTTGACGGCTCCCGTAGTTTTCAACACTCGGGGGCTGGAGTGGTCTTAGTTACGCCTCAGGGCGAACAGCTTAAGTATGTCATCCAACTACACTTTGTTGCGACCAACAACGCGGCAGAGTATGAAGATCTTCTTGCAGGGCTCCGGGCAGCAAAATTCCTCGGAGTTCGTCGATTAGTGGTGAGGGGAGACTCACAGCTGGTCGTAAACCAGGTAAACAAGGAGTACAGCACCTCCGATGAGACAATGGCTCATTACCTGGGGGAAGTGAGGAAATTGGAAAAACACTTCAGTCATTTCGAAGTCCAATACATCCCGCGAAAGGACAACATTCTCGCAGACCAATTATCCAAAATTGGGTCCTCACGCACATCCGCTCCGGCAGGAGTGTTCATTGAACACTGGGACCATCCTTCGATCATGACTTCGGTCGAGGATGATCCGATAATAGCCTGCGTTACCAACCTCGGTCAGGAACAGGATTGGACTCACCCATTGAGAGTCTATCTTGAACATGGGACCCTACCCGAGGACGAAACCGAAAGCGATCGGTTAATTCAAAAAGCGCGTCTGTACAAGCTCATAGATGGGATTCTGTACAGAAAGGGTACTCAAGGAGTATTCATGCGTTGTATATCTCAGGAGGAAGGAACATCCCTCTTGAAGGAAATACATGACGGTGTATGCGGTGCACACGCGTCATATCGAACACTAGTCGGAAAAGCTTTTCGACAAGGATTCTACTGGCCTTCGGCACTCGATGATGCCAAGCATATGGTCAAGATGTGTCCTCAGTGTCAGTTCCACGCAAGACAGGTCCATCAACCTGCCTACGCGTTACAGACCATTCCCCTCGCATGGCCTTTCGCGGTCTGGGGAATGGATATTGTTGGTCCTATGCCACAAGCGGTCAACGGGTACAAGTTTCTGTTCGTAGCCATTGACACGTTTACAAAGTGGATTGAGGCCGAACTGGTACGAAATATTACCGCCTCAGCGGCACAAAAGTTCTTTCATAAGAACATTGTTGCCCGATTTGGTGTTCCAAACCGTTTTATCACCGACAATGGTTCTCAGTTCGCCAGTGGTCTTTTTCTAGATTACTGCGACCAGGTCGGAACCAAGGTATGCTTTGCTTCTGCGGCACATCCGCAGAGCAATGGTGCTGTAGAACGGGACAATGGGCAAATACTACAAGGCATCAAAAAGCGTGTTTTTGATCGCCTTAAGACTCGCTCGGGGGCTTGGGCAGACGAGCTTTATACCGTTCTATGGGCACTACAAACTACCTCTAGTCGAGCCACCGGTGAGACGCCCTTCCATCTGGTCTATTGGGCCGAGGCTGTGTTGCCTATGGAAGTTAGTATTGGGTCTGTTCGGACGGAACAATTCGAACAGGTTGATCAGTCCGAACAGCGATCACAAGATCTCATCCTCTTAGAAGAAAGGCGTGATCGCGTTTTGATCAAGTCCGCGGCATACTTGCAAGCTCCGCGCAAGTATCACAGCAAAAGGGTGCGACCACGTAGTCTTCATGTGGGTGACCTGGTTTTACGAAAAATTCAAGACCAGTCTAATTGCAATAAATTCTCCCCGAAGTGGGAAGGCCCTTATACTGTTGTCTCAGTGCCGCGATCAGGATCTGCGCGGTTAGCCATGGAGGATGGTCGAATTTTGTCCAATACTTGGAACATTAATCAACTTCGCAAGTTCTACGTGTAAGTATTCAATCCCTTTTCCTGTTCAATTAGCATTTTTTCATAAAACAAAAAATGTTTTGGTTTTATACGATGAATATTTTCCTCTATGCCCATGTGCTGCGAATTCGACTCGGGGGTTGGTCGCCCGCGGTTAAATCATTACAACGTCCTAGTCGGATTCGCTGGCCGATCTCATGACCGCTTCCAGACAAGTCACTCCTAAATAAGCCGTTTCTCAACGCACACGGGGCTTTCTGGCAAGTCCTCGGTTATCTGAGTGGCTGTCAGTTTGCAAACAAGGCTAGGCGTTACTTTGATCATAATTGTTGGTTCGATCACATATCCCTGGTCGTTATATTCACTTCTCTCCTACGGTTGTAATACTAAGTCTTCAGTATCTACAATCACAGGCGGGGGCTAGGGGGATATGTTTATAATATGAAACGACACAAAACAAGAATATATATGCAAATCAAAATATATTTATTCATTTTCAAAAATGAATTTCCATATACATTGCATTGTATACAACTGTTTCTGTACAGGTATAGGGATCATTCGATCCCAAGCTCAGTCAGGAGCTTATCTACAAGGGGCTTAATCCCTCCATGACGGCCTCTAGCTGTTCTTCACTCTCGACCTCAACCAGTCCCACCAATGGATTCAGATCTGCATCTGGGCCATGGTGAAGACGAACCCGGCTGAGGATGGCGGAAGCGGCTGACCAAACTCTGGTTCTGATCGCCTCTTCTCGTCGCTGTGTATCCTCAGGGAGGTACTTGAGAAGTGACTCCGCTTGGGCCATGACTAGCGCAGACCAGTCATCTTGGCTGAGATTATCTCTTGTGGTTTCGACCACATCAGCCTTCAGAAGATGAGCCACTGCCTTCAGTTTTTCGAAGATTGAATGGCTCAGTTGCTTTCGGAGGTTAGAATAGAGTCCCGGAGGAGTTCATTGTCCTGACTGAGTTGCTTTATTTGACCCACTTGCGCTGCAACAAGAGAAAAGATTACTCTCATGTTATGAAAACAAGTCTTCTAAATCAAGAATCGACTTACCAGCAAGTTGTGACCGCAGTTTGTTGTTTTCGATTTCTTGGTTCCTAGTCACTGAGATCGAATGGAGCTTGACTGTGGCCACTTCTTTGTCCAGCAATGCCACCTTTCTGCAGTAGAACAGAAGGAGTGGTCATAACCAATTTGTATCTATACAAGTTGAAGAGTAATGATCCTTACCTGCGCAAGTTGTCCCGTTCTCTTTGTATGGCCTCCACGCTCACCGCCGTAGCACGCGATGTGGCCATTATCCGGGATAGTTCCTATGATACAAAAAAGGAGTTAAAGGTGTCCTATGCACAACTCAGGCACCAAAAGGGAAGTTCATCATACCTTCATGAACACCCGTAAGGAGACGTCTTCCGGATTAACAGGAAGACTCGCTGAGGGCCCCGATGCGGCTACAACAGGGGCAGTTGGTGGGAGTGCTTGCTGGGCACTGCCCCCAGTCGCCGTTGGTTGCAATTGAGTTCTCGCGCCTGTTTCTCCCCTCGCGGCCCGGACGACTTCCTGGACCAAGGGGGCGGAGCGCTCCTTACTGAAGGCTCCTGCACCAGCAACGACTTCAACCCTCCCCGAGGCGGTTGAAGAGCTGGACGTTTTTTCTTTTTGCCTGACAAAGGGAGAAAGGATCAAACAATCACAATTTGTGACCATCATTCAGATACAATCAGGATAAAGGTTCTTACCTTATTTGAAATCCCATTAGCTTTTGAGATTTCAAGGAAGGTTCTCCTCGAGAAAGGGGACAATTGTCATCCGTCCTGGTCTTCCTCTTGGAAAACAAGGCATCTCCCCCCGGGTGTGTTCCTCTATGAGCACTTTTCTAGGGAAAGATAAAGACGAATGGAGGAATCTTTACCTGGGCAATTGGTCTCGTTGGCGGGATTGCATCCGAAGGCCTTGATGGCTCTTGGACTTCTGGGGGCAGCGCCTCGTTTGCAACCGCCACAGGATCTTGTCCAACTACCTCCTCCTCTGTCCGCGAGGTGGAGGATTTTCCTCCCTGGGACTCGCAGGAGTCACGGGGGGAAGCTCTTCTCCCTGTATAAGCGTTAGCTCATCGAATGCACAGGGGAAATTGAAGAAAACGAGACTTGGGGGCTTCCGGGGCTGGGATGTTGTCTGCGGCCACGGGACTTTCGGTGGCCGCAGAACCTGCTACAGCCGCCTCTGCGGTAGCAGTTGTTTCTGCGGAAGGGGTTGGAGCGTCCCCGGATGGAGAACCCGCAATCCTCCTCCTCCGGCGAATCAAGGGGATATCATCGTCTTCCTCCTCCTCGCTCCCCTCTCCCTGTACGACGAAGAAGTAATTCCAGTTCGCACCTGGAAAAATCGGAGGGATGTGATATCTTACCGCAGTTTTTCTGGCGGTAGGAGGAACACTTCGTGAAGACCCTTCCCCAAGATTCAGCCTGGTTTTCTTGGGGGCAGAATTCCTCGTCCTAGGTCTCGAGGAAACCTTCTTCACGAATTTTGTCGTCGGCTTCCCCAGGGAACCGACTTTCTAGCTGGGAAACGTCGCCTCGGCGAACCTCCCTAGGAGCTGTTCTCATTCCGATGAAGTTGATTAGTGCTGGACATACATGAGACCTGCAAAACAGAGGCCAAGTGGAAAATGTACCTTTCGACACTCCTGTTTAAGGTCGTCGCCTGCGTGAATCAAGTTTTGGGGGCGAGGCGATCCTCTGGGGCCTTCTACCTTGGCGTTGTATGCCCTGAGAAGGTAGTTAGTCCGCCTCTCAATCTCGGCTGAGGGCAGGACTGTTCCCAGACACGAGTTAAATCGATGCATTTCAGAAATGGCAAAAGGATTTCAGTGCCAGAAATGAATACCTTCATTATAGTCCAGGGTGCTATCCGCCATGGACTTGAGCTCCCAAGCTGGACGAGCCCTTTCACGCAGGGGGCTCACCCGGTTCTTCACAAAGTCTCGGATGACGTCCCGTGCTGTCAACCCTTGTGTGACTAAGTGAAGGATCACCTCGGCGTGCTTCATGAACTCCGCGTTCATCGCCGGGAGAGTGTCCAACTCGCTCGGCTTCTCCGGCCATGAGTTTTCAAACCACAGCCCGCTCTCGGTTGGCGGGGTGCAATAAAACCATTTCTGGTGCCACCCGTGCACCGAGTCTCACAGGGGTGGAAAGGGATACTCCTTCTTATCCCTTAGCCGGAAGTAAATGCATCCGGCGGCATTGGCGCTCTTCGACCACGCCGAGAAATAAAATCGCCGGAAGAGATCCACACTGGGATACACTCCGACGAATGCCTCGCACAAGTGTTGAAATACCGCCAGTATCAACACTGCGTTTGGGTGGAGGTTGATTAGCTCCAACCCGTAGTGCTCGAGGACGTTCTTCAGGAACCGACTCTCAGGGAATCGGAACCCGCAATGCAAATACTCTTCAAAAACCACCAACTCGCCCTCTTGAACGGTCGGGGTTTCTTGGTCCTTCTCCGCGGGCCGCCAGTTGATTAGCAGTCGCGGAGGAAGGATCTCTTCCTTCTCCAATGACATTAAACTCTCCTCGGAATGATGGATGGATCGGCTCCAGGACGCCATTTTTTGGTGGAGAGTTGAAGGAAAAGTTGGCGACTTTTGGGGAAGATGAAGGCAGAGAAGAACGAGGGTTTTGTGTGGCGGGAATGTTGAGGGTTGTTGGCTGAGTGGCTTCTTCAGGAAGACACCTGCTCCTTTTATAGACCCGAGGAGACGCATTAATGTGAGTAACGTTCCATTCAAACGTTCCACCGAGTATTTTATTCATTCATTTCCCATAATGGATACTACTTCTGGCGGACCCGATAAAGTGTTCAGGCATCGGATCTGAAACAAAAGGACTTCTTTGTTTTAGAAACTGAAACTGCAAAGGGACTGAAAAGTTTTCAGTGCTTTTCAGAGAGCGTTTTTCCTTTATATGCCCTGGACATTTTTATGGAAAAAATCCTGACCCAATTTTTGGACGTATGGATGTATTTTGACCGAGTTGTAGTATGATCGAGACCATGCTTTTGATTAAGCTCCGATTCTAATCGAAGTGACAGTCTGATTGAGCCTCAAGTCTGGTCGCAGTAAGCTTCAGTTCTAATCGCGGCTTTAAACCTGATCGCGGTATCAGATTTGGTCGCGGTACTTTCGTAAAAAAGTGTGATTCTGGTCGCAGAACTGAGGGTTCCCTGTGTATGAATGGTCGCGAAGGCATTACTCATGGCCATATTTTCGCACAGAAGATGTAAAGAATATTTATATGAAAAAGAAGAAAGTTTTATTTCTTGCATTCTTTACATATAAAAGGGATACCGGCGACCAGAGCGTCGACCTGATCCGAAAGAAGTTTGCAGAGTTCTCCTAGGGACATGTTGTTGTCAGTAGGATCTACACTGACAACCCCCAGAGAACTAGCAACTAACCTAAGCCTATCTACGTCATCCCTAACAAGAGGTACACTGCTGTTCCTAATCAAATCGGAGAGTTCCCGCTGTTGCTGAGCGTGGTCCCTCTCTCGACAGAACTGATGTGCCTCTTCACGGGATCGTTCAAAACATTCTGCCAGATGCAGAATCGCCGAAGACATCTCTTCGGTCTTCTTCTCCAGGGCATTCTTCTCCTCCAGAAGAATCTGTTCGGGAGGAAGAGACGGAGTAGCAGAAGGCTGATTACTGGGACCTCCAACCTCCTACATTTGCCAAAGTTAGTTGTGTTAATTGTAACTATAAGCAAAAGGAGAGAAGGATTATTACCTATCCCTGTTTGTGACACGTTGATATATCCATCCTGGGAGGCAGATCACCCGATAAAATCAGATGATCACCAGATGGTGGAAGTGCAACCTTCCCACCAGAAGATTGCTTCCCCAACACAAGTTGAGGATCTTCTGGTCGTATAGTCACCGCTTGCCGATCAGAAAATTGATCACCCAAACAAAAGCAGGGGGTGTTGGAGTAGAAAGCTGAAGGAAGAAAAGATGATGGCTCATCTTCTACCTTTGCTCTGCTGGAAGATCCTTCGTCAACCTTGGGTTTCTTCCTTGAAGGAGATGGATCTTCAAGCATTTGAAGCTTTTGCTCGAGAATTTCCTCTTCATCACTTTCAATCTCAATGATGTTATGATCTGCCATTAGGAAGTGTATGAAGAGAAGAATGAAGGTGACTTTAGAAAGGACTTAGCCGTGAGAAGAAATTGTGGAGCTTTGCAAAACGAAAGACCCGGTATTTATAGCCGCCAAGGTGACGGTTCACATTCTAAGCACCTCGGGTTCTTAAAAAGCATTCACAATTTCACCTCGGGTTAAAAAACATTTCAACAGCGCCATCATTACCTGTCACGTAATACCCAGAACCCGTCTCGGGGAACCAACTGTCCCATTTAGTGCACCACTAAGCGGGGGATTTGAAGAGTCGGGTTAAAAATCCGATGCATGACTTTAAATTCGAAATAAATGCGTCCCTTCGTTTCCTTCGAATTTGAGGGCTAGCTGACGAGGATTGACACCCGGGTCAGTTCAAATAAATGCACTGTTGGTTCAAGACAGATTCGAGCCAGACACATGCCCGGCGGTGCGAACACAAGTCATTTTGAGAAGCATCAGCCCGAGGTCGCAGGCTTTGCGCGATCAGGTCGCAGGCTTTACGCGATCAGGTTGCAGGTTTTGTGCGATCAGACTGCAGGCTTTGCGCGGTCAGAAGTTCGTATGCTATACGCGAACAGAATGTCCGAGATGTTGCGCGGTCAGCCAACATCCCGCAGTCAGAACATTCTCGACCAAGGTACTTGAAGTTCATATGTCCGGTTGTCCCTATAGCGGGAATATTCCAAGTATCCCGGAGATTCTTCCACATGGAAAACCTAACAGTTAGGAAGTTAACATGTGCGGTTATCCATGAATAACACGTGTTTAACCCACGTGGAGGTTAAGAGCGGTTCTCTAAAAACCGCACCCAACCATCCAAGCAACTGTCTGATGCAGTTACGACATGGCACCCTTACGACCAGTATAAAAGGGTGGCTAGGTGCATCAAACAGAGGGGGACAAAAAGATCGGAAGAGATCAACATCTCTGATACAAGCAAGATACAACACATCTCAACCACTCAAACAGCCAAGTCTACGGACTAAGTTAGATAGCTTTTCACGAGCCTTTTCTGGCTTTATTCTGTACATTGACATAGGAAAAACCTTTCGCCTGTGAAGGTGTTTTCCCACCATCTTGTAAACCTTTATCACTTATAGTGAAATCCCAACAGGACGTAGGGTTATTACTCCCATCATCAAGGGCCCGAACCTGTATAAAGCTCTCTGTGCTCCTGTTCTCCATTTTTCTACATACCTTCCCGGAGGGTCATCTTGAAAGGTCTCGCTACTACAAATTTTGCATAGGTTCGGCTGAGGACTCCGAGTCCAAATCGTCGACATCGTGTGCTGTTAGTGCTAACGCCGAGGTTGGCTGATGAAGAAGAGGAGCTGGGACTCGCTTGAGTGGAGTTGTCGCGGTGGTCGAAGGAGAGGTCGAGGTCGTCGTGGTCGTTGATGAGGAGGGAGCTCATTGTGGTGGAGTGGTCGACGCGGCGCAGCGCGAGGGAGGTGGTGGATCGGCGAGATGGCGGTGGCGGCGCGCGGCGGACGGAGGCGGTGAAGCGTGGCGCGGCGCGGGAAGTAGCAGCGGCAGCGGCAGCGGCGTAGAGCAGGATCGGGCGGCGGCGTTGGGATGCGGCGGTGCGTGTGCAAGATTGGACAGCGGCGTTGGGATGTGGCGGCGCGAGATCGGTGAGGGAGGCGGCAACGCGTCACGGGAGAGTGCCGGTGCAGCGAGTGGTGTAGATCTAGGTTTAATGCCGATGGTGGCGCAGATTTGGGGGCGGCATCTCTAATGGTCGCTGTGGATGTGAGGCAGCACAGTGGATGGTGAAGGATCCAAAGGCGAGGCGGCACGTTGGCGCTGGATCTATGGCGGCGAATTGGAACGGCACTGGAGAAGACGAAGAGACGCCGGCCGCCAACAATGTTATATTTACTTGATTTGCTTGATTTTTCAATATATTTTCCCCATGCTTTTGCACATATTAGTCATATACCTCGTCATATACCTAGATTATTCCAGATTTGTTGCCAAATCGACCGGATTACTTGTTTTACAATTTTTATCGCAGGTCGGCACGAATCAGATGGATTTTGGCTAATGGACGCGCCTCATCGACTAAACCTGACCCTCGGTCGATTCCAGATAGAAGTGTTTGTTTCTGCGGATGCATAGGAACCGACCATGCTGAAATCGGAGTCTCTGAGGACTCGGAACACCTAAACCTAGCAGCCAAAGGACCTATTTGTCATTTCAAATTTTGTCGAGGACCTTTCTGCAAAAAGGTGCCAAATTCCCTTAACCCTAGTCGGCTGACACTGTGCAAAGGTTGAGCCTGCTTTTTGCTTAGTTATCTTCTTCTTCTGCTTCCCTCCTCACGATCTACACCTCCCACCACCCCGACGGCGGCAACCAGACCATAGGCCGCGCGCGGAGCCATTTTTATCTCTCTCCCCTTTTAGATCTCTGCCGTTCCCCATTTCTTCTGGCACGCTGCTTCACCAGCCCACGCCGTCGCGCTGCTCCCTCGCTCTCCTCTTCTCCGCCACGCGCTGCGTCCAGATCCGCGCCACACCCAAGCCGCACCGCCAATCTCGCCACTACGTCAACGCCCTCGCGCCGCGGTGCCTCTTCTCATCTCCCGCGCCGCCGGATCCACCACCTTCCTCGAAGCAGCCGCCGCCTAACCCGCGTGCGCCGCCAGTCCCGATCCCAACGCCTTTCACGCTGCACCGCCACTCCCCCGCGCTGAGCCACCGCTTGATCCGCGCTGCCCCGCCGCTCCTGCGTTTCCTCACGCCCTCCCGCCGCCTCCCCCGCCGATCAGTCGCCTCCGCTCTAGCGCCACGCGCGCCTCCGTCCCGCGCCGCCATCACACGCCGCCGCCGCTTGGATCCAACCTCCAGCGTCGCACCGCCGCCGGTCCGCCATCTCCTCCACCGCGCTCCAGATCCGCCGCCGCCATCTTCCCCAACTCCGGCGGATCTCTCCGATCCACTGCGCCGAGCCTCCCTCGGCCACTCTAGTGCCTCGTCGACGACTGCAGCTCCCACGGCCTCGACTTTCTTCGACCTCCAGAGAGCACCACATCATCTTCAGTTCGACTGCTTCACTGGTCCAAGATCCAGCACGCTTCATCAACACTGGACTGACCCTGTCGATCCTCAACAGCAATTCTGTGGTGATCAAATCTTCTTTCTCATATTTTGCTGTTTAATTTTGATATGAACTGCCTGTGTGTATGAGATCATGTGTTTGTCAATGTGAAACTAGAACACGTCCTGTGAAACAAATCCAATTTCTAAATCTGTTTGAACTGCAGTTCCTGTTTTGAGTTGAAACTTCATTCTTGTTCCTCCAACTGTGTTAGGCCTTATGAAATGAGTTTCCAACAGGATGTATGAAATGATGTCTTCAATGATTATAATTGCATTTGCCTTCTGTTGATCTGTCCTGTGGTTTAATTTCTGTTTCTGTGATCTCTCATTTGTTCTGGACATCTACAAATTGAACTGTGAATGTTGAAATGAATGTATGAAATGATATGAATTGCCTGTGCTTATGAGATGAATGCGTGTATGAAATTCTGGGATTGAAACTCCTTTTCAGGATCAAATGCCAACCTTTAAGATGAATGGTTTCTGTAGTTTGATAAATTGAAACTATGTTGAATTAATTTCCTCCTTCTGATTGATTGCATTACTTGAATGCCAACCATGGTTGGGAGTCTTGTATGTGTGTGTTGAATGAGGGTGAGAAGTACTTCTCTGTAATGAGAAATTGCAACCCTAAATCCATTGCACAGCTTGAGTTTTATTGAAATGATGAGTTACTTCTATGATGACATGGTTGATTTGGAATGATACTCTCAGTGCTTGGATGTTTTAAACTTTATCTGTCTTCAATGAATACAAGTCCATGAGTTCATTCACTTTTGATTATTCTTCCCTGATTTGTCGATAATGAGGAATTTTGAGCTGGTATAGTTCTTCCATGTAAATCACTTAATTGTTGTGTTGATGTTTTCTGCTTGCATTGAACTGAGATGCTGAGTTCAGTGGCTTGACAGTTGTGGTTGAAAGGTATCAGGGTGCAGTTTGTGTTATTTCTCTACATGCTCACTCATTGATACCGTTGATAAGCATATTCGTTTAGTTGTTTTTGCCTCCTCTCGTGAGATCACTAAACATTTATAGCGTTATCGCTTGTACTCATGATGACGTGTACAGACTTAACACTGACTCGACTGTTGCTCGATGACCATCTCTCTCTCATTTCTTCTAACATTTTCTCTCTTTCGTCTAGTTTATTTTCTTGTCATTTGATTTAGTTTAGTTCTTCATGTTTTGCTTCTCTAGTCCCTGTGGAAAGAATGATATAAGATACTTGCTTTATTGCATCGTCCTTGTTCTCTTGCGAGACGGTCTAGTCCGGTATCAATTTTTGGCGTCGTTGCCGGAGACTAGTTCGAGCAAAATTGTTTAACTGAGTTTGAATCGTTTTGCCCTTTGATTTTTCTTCTCATTTGCTCTTTCTTTTTATTTGTTATTCCGATTTCATTTGCTTTGTTTTCCTTTCCTTCTCTGTTCATTTTCTTTTGTTGGATTGACACCTAACGACTAACCCTTCATGTATCGCTGTTCTTGTACTACTGACTCTCATCTCTCTTACAGCACCACTTGATGTATGCGACGATCATCCAGTGACCACTCACTTGCACCCTTCGATCTGGAGATCGAGCGTACATTTCGACGACGCTTGAGAGAGAGACGATGAGCAAAGAGTACAGAGATGGCTGATCGCGACCACGCTCCACAGGTTCTTCGCAATCTCTGGGCTCCTGTCGATCGTGGAGCCGCTCCGGGCATAATTCAACCGGCCATTCAGGCTAACAACTTTGAGATCAAGCCTGCTCTAATTACGATGGTACAACAGTCTCGCTTTGGAGGATCACTCATGGAGGATGCAAACGAGCACATCCGGACCTTTCTGGAGTATTGTAACACATTGAAATACCATAGTGTTTCTGATGATGCCATTCACACACGTTTATTTCCATTCTCTTTACGTGATGATGCGCATGCATGGTATCATTCTTTACCTTCAGGTGTAGAGATGGCATGGGAGCAACTGCTGAAGGCTTTTCTGGAGCGATTCTTCCCACCGTCGAAATCGGCGGAGATAGGAGCACAGATCACTAGATTTTCTCAGCAGGATGGTGAGAGCCTCTATCATGCATGGGAGCGGCGGTACCAGAAGGTTCTCCGATCGTGCCCGCACCACGGCTTAGAGCGCTGGTTAGTACTGCAAATCTTTTACAAAGGGATTTCCTTTGCTACTCGGGCATCTATCGATGCCACTGTAGGTGGTGGGATCATGAACAAGACTCTGGATGAGGCTTTTGCACTCATTGAGAGCATGACATCCCACCATTTCAGTGGTCAGGCGGTAGAGATTTATGCCGGTCGGTTATGCATGAGGTCAAGTCCTTTGATTTCATGAATGCTAGGATAGATGCTCTCTCTCATTCTGTTAATCAAATTCCTCAAGCCTTCAGCCAATCCATTGCACAATTAGCTAGCTCGATGCATATCATTCCTCTGGTTGCTCTTGTATGTGAGATTTGTGGGATTGAGGGCCATTCACCCGCTGATTGCCAGCTGGGGAAGACATCCACTCCTGAGTGTGGTGAGCTGAGCTTCGCCCAGACGAGCGGGCCACCTCCCAACACTTGGAACTCAGATGGCGTAATCACCCAAATTTCTCATCAGCCCCTGCTAGTGTCCCTTTTTAGGCTTCCAGGTATGGATAGCGTCACCAGCCCCCGAACTCAGGATATCAGCAACCTCAGGACCATACTCTGTCTTCATCCAAGATCGAGGCCATGTTTGAGGCTCTCATGGCCAAGCAATCAGACGACATGCTTGCACTCCGAATAGACTACAAATCGTTAATGAGTGACATGCAAGAGCTACAGTCGCTGAAGAAGGACTTCTCTGAGCTCCAAGATAAAGTAGACACTCTCAGTGCTTCCTTACCCTCATCGAGCACCTCTCCAGGCAAGTTCCCTGTTCAGCTTGAAGTGAATCCGAGAGGTCACTGTCGAGCTATCACCACCTGGAGTGGCAAATCCACGACTGATCCTGCGCCTGCCCAGCCTCCACAGTACATTCCACCGATGCGTAGGGATGGTTTTGCCACAGCTACTTAGGTCGCTCCTCCGGCCACTGCTCCAGGAGGCCCTGATCGTCTGATTCCTCAGCCACCGATGCTGTTTCCTGGCCAGTTTGCCAAAGTAGAGGAGGAGAGGCAGTTCAAAAAGTTTCTAGAGGTGATGAAAGTTGTCCAGATCACAGTTCCACTCCTTGACGCAGTCCTGAACATGCCATTGTATGCCAAATTCTTCAAGGAGCTTTTGACGAAGAAGCGAAGGATTGAGGAGCCTGAGGTTGTCCAGCTCACTCAGGGTGTAGCGCACTCATCCAGAATAAGTTGCCCCCTAAGTTGGACAATCCCGGTAGCTTCTACATCCCTTGGTCCATCGGCTCAGGGACTTTCTAGGCTTTGTGCGATTTGGGCTCCAACTTCTTACTAGCACTTCAAGCCTCTCCTGGTAACCTAGGCACCGGAAACTTTAGCCACCAACAAACCACATGGCTCCAAGAGGCCGTGCCAAAGCCGCTGACGTACCCCCGGAGGAAGTCACCGTGGACTTCCTCTGGGCTTCAGAGTTCACCTCGGGGGACTTGGAGTCCCTCGTGGAGCGGGGGGTTCTCGCGGACGGGGACGTTCGGATCCCCCCGAAGAAGGAGACCACGCCTCGCCCCCGGGCCAGGGAGGTGGTTATCTTCGAGGCCTTCATAGAGGCCGGCCTCCGGCTCCCGGTGAATCCATTGCTCCGGGAGTTCCTTCGAGAATACGGGGTGGCGCTCAACCACTTGACGCCCAACACCCTCGTCCGGATGGGCCTTTTCATTTGGCTGTGCGAGACAGCCACCGAACAGGAGCCGACGCTTCGGCTACTCCGGTACTTTTACGAGCCCTCTGTAAGAGGCTCGCACATCGTCAAAGGAGGGCTGAAGTCCGCGTTTGGTTCCATTATGATGCAGTTGCTACCGTCTCGGGTGGAGGAGTACCCGGTGGTGGCCTCCCGGGACCACTGGGGCGACTGGCTCCAGAGGTGGGTCTACTTCCGTGTCCGAGACACCGGGGTAACTTACTCCCCGGAGCCCCCCTCCTACTGTTGCTCGTTCGCCCCCAAGCCTCTGGTGTGGACACCCAAGGAGTTGAAGCTCCTTAGCAAGATGGTGGGCGTCTGGGTTGTGAGGTCCATGAGGGACCTCGCGGAGGAGCTAGCGCTCCTCAAGCTCTCCCCCTTCTCCCATGGGAAAAGGGGGATAGGGATGTGTCCAGCGCACCGGCCGCTGCAGAGGCCGGTGACCTGACGTAAGTTTCCAGTGACCCTCGCACTTGGTTTTTGATATTTTGACTAACTCTTGTTTCTTGTAGTCCGGCCGTATCTGGCCTCCTGGGAGAAAGCGGAGAATTTCCTTGGGAGGTACTATGCCAACGAGCACGAGCGCGTCGTGTGCGCCATCGGGGAGGGTCCTCCCCGGAATGTGGTAGCGGAGGCCTTCGGGCTGAAGCCACCGGTGAGGACGGCCCTCCCCACCCTCGGCTCCCACAAGCAGGGAAAAGAGGCTGTCGGGAGTCCCGAGTCGAAGTGCGCCAAGGCGCAAAAGTCCTCTGACCCAGCGACGACACCAGGCTCTAGGATCGCGAAGGCCCGGGACGCAGCCCCCAGGTTGGGGCGTGAACAATTGGCCTCCAAGAGCGGGGCTGCATCGCCCTCCCCAGAGGAGGAGCCCTCCGGTGGGCTGGTGGGAACTGGGGAGTTCATGCGCCTCCTCGTGGCCTCCGGCGAGGTCGGGGAGAAGGAGGCGGCTGGCAACGGGGAGGCGTTTGACTTGGCGAACTACTCCTCACCGTCCCCGCTGGCCACACATCCGGCGGCTCCGGAACCGGCGGACTTGGAGCACCCGGAGGTGGGCTTCACGGAGGCGTCTCCTCTGCACTTCAACTTGCCGGTGGACGAGGGGGCGAGCCCCTCGGTCGGACTAGTCACTATGAGCCTGGGGGCCCCAAGGCCCGGGAGGGGCAAGGGGCTCCTTATCCCCCCTTGGGGCGGCATTTCCTCGGAGAGCTCGTCCTCCACCTCCTCGGGGACCAAAACTCTAGCGGCAGGGGATGTGACTGGGGCAACACCGGTCTACATCATCCCCAGTGACGGTTTTAGGGGGCCTGCCAGTGGGGAAGGGATTGGAGTTGTCAGCAGGGAGACCCCCTTGCTGTCACCGGGTGAGGCTCACCGGTTCGCCGAGGGCCTCCAAACCCGAAAGGTCCAGGAGTACGTCTCGCAAGGGACGATCAGTCACCGGTGCTTGTCTTCATAGCGTCCGGTCGTTTTTTCTCGAGGATTTTACTAACTCTTGACTTCAACTAACCCGTGTTTGTAGGGGGCAGCCCTCGCTTAGGGCATCGAGGAGCGCTTTGGGAAGGCGCTGAAGGAGGCAGAGGAGACGATCGGTGCCTTTTGCTCGTAGCGGGACGAGGCGCTCCGGGAGCTGGCGAGTTCTGGGCCCAGCTCCACGCCTCAGAGGGCGCCAACGACCGCCTCCGGAGGGAGGCGAAGGCGAGGGAGAACACCCTCTGGGAGCTCGAGGTCTCCAGTGCTCGGGCAGTGGCAGAGGTGGGTCGCTCCGTCCGCTCGGCCCTTGAGGGGCTCGGGCTAAGCCTTGGCCCGGGGGGTGGTTCCGGCACGGTGCCGGCCACATTCGCGGAGGCTTTGCGTTTTTTCAATGCACAAGGCTCCTTGACCCTGGAGGCTGCCGACGCCCGGGCACTGGGGCGGGCGATCCCGGTCATGGAGCACCTGGGGACCAGCGCCCGGGCGATCGGGGGCCGGCTCCCCCGAAGCTTCCCCGACTTCTTCGAGCCGCAACGGTAGGAGGTAGAGGAGCTTGCGGGGGGCTTCTACGACCGGATCATTCGGGCACGATTCCCGGCTCTGGCAACCCCAAGGGCAGACTCACCTGCTCTGGCGGCGAGGAAAGCCTCCTGGGGGGAGGACGACAATGACCAAGTATGAGCCTCCTCACGGGCCTTTAGATAGGTCCTTTTTGCTTCTTAGGATTTTTGCTCCCAATAGCTTCTTAGAGGAAATGAAAGATTTTTTGCTAAGTCTCGATTCGATTTGAGCAGGTGTCTCGGGAGCTTGCTTCCGGGGGAGGGCTCCCGAGGGTTGAGCGTTTTTGCTCGAGGAGCTCCCTTGTGGCTTGAGGGTTTGTTCCCGGAAAGGGGCATCCGGGTCCCGGGGGACGACATTCAGGGGAAACCCAAGTAGCCCTAGTTTTGCTAAGTCTCGCCTCCGGGGGGCGCGGCGAGGGTGCTCCCCGGGAGCTGATCCGGTTGCGGTGGCTCCCGAAGTGGCACCTTGATAACTTCGACAATAGCCGCGCCGAGTTGTCCCGTCCGAGACCGGGGGCCCGGAGGATCCCCCCGCTTAGGATACGCCCTCCGACCGGCTACGAGTATTGGCCCGCGGACCTGCTTCGTGAAGCCCAGAGGCGCATATGGAGTTTGTACCGGGACCTTTCCCGGGAGCTAGCACAAAGCCTCCGAGAGTATTAGATGTAGCCACCTCCCGGAGGGGGCTGTCCTCCGGAGTAGTTTTTCGCGGGAGCTTAACTCCCCGGGTTGTATCTTGTATTTGCCCTGGGCTTGTCATCCCCGGGACATCTTGGCTCACCGGGGGGTTGTCCCCCGGTTACATGTTGTATGAATACCCACTCGGGGGGGGGGGGGGATGACCCCCGGTTAAATGTATCAATAAAGCTAGCTTTGCTTGTTTGTCTTCGAAATTTTCCAAAGATATTCACCTGTCTGGGGACGAGTTACCCCCCCCCCCCACAGCGGGGTGTAGCTTGGCTCCGTGCGCTGTGGTTAAGGAACGAAGAGGCATAAAGACCACCGGGGTTACGAAGCCCCCGGTCGAAAAAATTCCAGAGACCGATGAAAAAATTCCCCTGGTAAAGAACCTCCGGGAGGAAAATTTTCGAAACCTCGGTGAAAAATCCCCCGGTCACCATGAAAACGGGGAGCCGGGTAAAGGGCCTCCGGGAGGAAACTTTTCGGAGATCCCGGTGAGAAAATCCCCCTGGTCACCATGAGAACGGGGAGCCGGGTAGATAATTTTTAGGAAACCGAGAATTCCGTCTCACTGAGGAGACAATTTGCTCCCAGAGGAGGATAAACCCGATGACAGGTCTGAGTATTTGAGGGGGGACTAGTCTCTCAAATTGACTCGTTACCGCAATCCTTGAGGACTGGGTTGCCGCTTACCCCCTCAGTCCACGAGGGGTGATTGTAAGCCACCCTACGGGAGCGGGGCTCCCATCGTAGGGGTTTTTAGGCTGCGATAGCCTACATCCTCACAGAGAGGGCATCCTCATTTGGAGGGCATCGTCTCAGGAGATGGTAAATCAAGAACTTGCGAAAAATCCAGTTGACCAAGAAAGCCATTTGTATTGATAAAAATTGAAATACAACGTGTCCCCCCACAACGCTGCGGTGAGGGAGAGAATAGTGAGTACAACGTGTAATCGCGGCGGGGGAGGGAGTATACCCAGAGGCTAGATGTAGAACTTGCGAAGCAAGCCTATATTCCATATATGCTTCAACTCCTAATCTTCGAGGTTGGAGAGTTTCTAAGCCGCTGAGCCTAGGACAGCGGAGATCCTGTAGGGGCCTTCCCACTTGGGGGAGTTTGCCCTGGGCTTGGGGGTCGGTCACGCGCTTGAGGACAAGGTCCCCGAGGCGGAAAGCTCTTAAGCGGACGCGCTGGTTGTACCCGCGCGACATTTCGCTCTTGTAGATGGCATGGTGAAGGAGCGCTCGGTCGCGCTCCTCCTCGACGAGGTCGACTTCCAGCCGCTGGTTTGCTTCGTTGGCCTGGTATGCTGTGGTCGTAGCTCCGTCTAAGAGCTCAACCCGCAGCGATCGGAAGCCAATCTCCGAGGGGAGAACTACTTCAGCCCCATACACGAGCGAAAAGGGCGTGTGCCCCGTCGCCCGGCTCGGGGTCGAGCACATGGAACAGAGGATGCTCGGAAGGTCCTCTGCCCACGCGCCTCGCCTGGAGGTGGCCTGCTCGAGTCACTAGCGTAACCCCAGTAGGATCACACCGTTGACCCTTTCGACGGCTCCATTGCTCTGGGGATGAGCCACAGAGGCGAAGTGGAGAGTAGCCCCCAAGCCTTCGCAGAATTCCCGAAAGTATGCGGAGTCGAATTGGGTCCCGTTGTCGATAGTGATTTCTCGAGGGACCCCGAAACGACACACGATGTTCTTCTAGAAAAATCGCTGTACTACTCGGGAGGTGATGCTGGCCAAGGGCTCAGCGTCCACCCACTTGGAGAAGTAGTCCACTGCCGACCACCGCATACTTGTAGCCCCCGGGCATCGGGGGGAAGGGACCTAAGAGGTCCATTCCCCAGCGCACGAAGGGCCAAGTAATGGGGATGGTTTGCAGCACTGCGGAGGGCAGGTTGAAGCCCTTCGCCATCTTTTGGTAGGCCTCACAGGCGAAGATGAGATCTCGCCCGTCGCAGACCGCTGTGGGCCAATAGAAGCCCTGGCGAATAACTTTGGCCGTGACAACACGTGGAGCCAGGTGAGTCCTCCAGCTCCCCGAGTGAATGTCTTCGAGGAGTTGAAGCCCTTTTGCCGGCGGGAGGCAGCGGAGCAGGGCGGAAGCCCCCTGCTTGTAGAGTTTCCCTTATAGTAAGAGGTAAGCCCGTGCCTTGGCACGGAGGCGTTTCGCCTTGGTCTCACTGGGAGGGTCTCCCTCCCCCCTTTTAAAGGAGACGAGGGGATCCATCCAGGACACCGCTCGGGTGATTTCGGAGACCTCTGGGGCACGGGACTCATGGTCTACATCTGGAGAGGTCACCGAGGGCTTCGCGATGATTTCCAGGAAGGCATCCCCGAGGAGAGGTTCCCCAGTGCTAGCCGCCTGGGCCAAGGCGTCGGCCCGGTCGTTGTCCCTTCGGAGGATATGCCGGGCCTCCAAACCCTCGAAGTGCTTGTCCATCTTGCGCACCTCCCCCAGATACAGGCTCAGGTTCACGTCATGGCACAAGTAGGACTTGTCCATTTGGAAAACCACAAGCTGCGAATCTCGTTTGATGAGGAGGCAACGAATCCCCAGGGAGTGCGTGAGGCACAGCCCCAGGAGCAGGGCCTCGTACTCGGCGACGTTATTCGTAGAGGGGTACTCAACCCTCACTATGTACTCCAGTGCCCTCCCCTCGGGGCTACGGAGGACCACCCCCGCGCCCGCCCCAGCGAGGCACAAGGAGCCATCGAACATGAGCGTCCAATGGTTGTCGCGCTAGGGCGGCCCGGGGAGACTCTCTCCTTCCGTCCAGAAGGCGGCGGTCCATTCCGCCACAAAGTCAGCGAGGACCTATGACTTGATGGCGGAACGGCCCGTGAGTGAGAGGGAGAAGGGAGTGAGCTCAGCTCCACACTTTCCTATCCGGCCGGTGGCTTCTTTATTCCACAGCACCTCCCCCAAGGGGAGAGATGACGGGACCGTGATCGGGTGCCCAAGGAAGTAGTGACGGAGCTTCCTGGACACCATGAGGAGGACGTAGCAAATCTTCTCCATCTCCGTGTACCGCGTCTTAGCCCCTTGGAGGGCGTCGTTCACGTAGTACACGGGGTGCTGCTGCCTGTCCCACTCCTTTACTAGCACCACGCTTACAGCAACCGAGGTCACGGCGAGGTAGAGGAGCAGAGGTTCTCCTAGAGATGGGCTCACGAGCATTGGGGGGCTCGTGAGATACCTCTTTCAAGTCGTCGAAGGCTGTTTGTGCTTCGGGGGTCCACCAGAACCCCTCGAGGCCTCGAATGATCTTGAAGAATTGGAAGCCACGTTCCCCCGACCGCAAGACGAAGCGGCTTAGCACGGCCATGCGGCCGGTAAGCCGCTATACGTCTTTTGATGGAGCGCGGAGGGGCATGTCCAGCAAGGCCCGAATTTTTTCGGGGTTAGCCTCTATGCCCCGCTGGGACACGAGGAAGCCCAGCAGCTTCCCCCCGCGTACACCGAACGTGCATTTTTCCGGGTTGAGCTTCAACCCGTACTCGCGGAGGTTGCGGAAGTTCTCGCGGAGGCTTGTGACAATCGCGTCGTCGATGTAGACTTCGATGTTGTGGCCGATTTGGTCCTTAAAGACCAATGACATAAGTCGCTGGAATGTTGCTCCAGCGTTCTCTAGCCCGAAGGGAATATGGACCTAGCAGAAGGTACCAAGGGGAGTTATAAAACTCGTCTTTTCCTAGTCCCGTTCCGCCATCTGGACCTGGTGATAGGCTGAATACACATCCAGGAAGCTCATAAGCTCTCACCCCGCGGTCGAATCAACCAGCTGGTCAATCCATGGGAGTGGGAAGTAGTCCTTTGGACAAGCCTTGTTGAGGTCGATGAAGTCAACACATATCCTCCACTTGCTCTTCGACTTCTTCATGAGAACAGGGTTTGCCAGCCACTCGGGGTGCAAGACCTCCCGAATGAGCCCTGCTTCTCGGAGCTTGGCGATTTCCACCTTGATGGCCTCTTGGCACTCAAGGGAGAGTTTCCTCAACTTCTGCTTGACCGGGGGACAGTCGGGCATCATAGCGAGCTTATGCTCGATGACGTCCCGAGCGACACCTCGCATGTTGCTGGGCTTCCATGCAAAGATGTCAGAGTTTTTGCGTAGGAAGGCCGCGAACTGCTCCGCGTGCTCTTCAGAGAGGTCCGCCCCGATCTTGATGGTCCTACCCCCGTCGTCCAGGGACAGCGGGACCTTCCAGAGGTCCCCCTCTGGGCGCAGTTTGGGGGGAGACCTCCCGGAGGGGACAGCTGGGGAGTCCGGCAACAGGGGAGAATCCTCTCCCCCCGGGGCCTTGATTAGGTTGACGCTCTTGATCATTGCGGTGGCGTGCTTGTAGAGAGCGCGGGCCATGTCCTAGTCGCCTCGGGTGGTGATAATGCCACGGGGCCCAGGGATCTTCACACAGAGATAGCTTAGATGGATTGCGCCCCCCAGACGGTTGGTAGTGGTCCTCTTGATCCGGGAGGATCTTCAAGTCTTGATCGCATAAGGCTTCACGACCAAGTCCTGATTGCATACGGCTTCGCGACTTAACCGTGTTCAGAAAGGTTTTGCGACCATGGATTAGTTCACAACCATGAAAAGGAATTCATTCCCTGTTCGGAATTGTAATCCGATCCAAATATATATAACTAAGCTTATCTGTTTAGGATTAGTTAGTTATATGAGTCTAATACGTTTAGGTTATTGAGTCTGATACGTACTCATACGATTGGACTATAAATACCTTGTAATAAGACTAGTTTAGATCATCGAATACAATCGAAAAGTCATAGACTTATTTGAGTTTTAGACACTTATAGTTCCTTCGACGTAGGCAAATGTGTCTAACGTTCGACATGTAAAGCCCTCTTTGAAATAAAGAGTTGTGCAATTACTTTCAGCTGTGTTTTCGATCAACCTTTGGGTTTCGGTATTTCCGAGTAAGATCCCGTTATTCCGCATATTAGAATCTGGGCGAGCCTAGTGCGAAAACCAACAAACGGATCAAGTTGGTATCAGAGCAACTTTCCTATCCTGTGGATGGTGAAGACTCGCCAAGGTTACAAAACTTCCAGTGAAATTCCAGGAGATTAATTGACGGTTCCTACAGTCGCGTCTCTGACAATATCTGACGGTACCTCCGTTCAAGCTAACCTAGCTGAACAAGTGGTTAAGCTCTCCACCGACATGGAAACCATGCTTGCTTGGATTAAGCAGTAGGCCATAATTGTACCTCCTGAAGTAGGGAAGGTTATGGGTGTGAAGACTGGTGAAGACTTGCACAGGGTAGACTAAGATGAAGACAAAGGCGACCACAAGACCGACGACCTCGCCAACACTTCCATAGCTGTCGGATCTTTTAAGGTCGACGCTAAGATTGATATACCCATATATGATGGAGTGATCAATGCCGAGAAACTGGATTCTTGGATCAACTAGCTTGAGACCTACTTTGACCTGAAAGGGTTCAGTAGCGCTCAAAAGGTGAAGTTCGCACCTTTGAAGATGAAGGACCACGCCAAGACTTGGTCGAAGGCCCTTGTCGCCAGTGGTGAAGCTGACGACTTTGCGTGGGGTCAGTTCAAACGACTTCTGCGACAAGAATTCTATCCGATGGGTTACCTTGAGGAGAGATGGGAACGTTGGCACAGATTGTACCAACGGCGCGACCAGACCGTCCAATAATATACGACGGAGTTTCGGCGACAAGCAATGGTCATCGGCATCTCATTTCCCGATCCTCAGGTATTTCAGAAATACACATCTAGACTTCAAAAATTGATCAGTACAGAGCTAAGTCTGTTTGGTGTCCAAGACATCGCGACCGCAAGTACAACTGCTATGGCGATCGAGAAGAAGAACAAATCCCGCAGAGACAAAGGCACGAAGGAAAGTGCGACCTCGACAAAGAAAAATCCGAGTCCGAAGAAGAACGCTTCAAAATCGGGCATGGGTGCCTTTTGTGAACATTGTCAAGTCACGGGACATACCAAGGACAAATGCTACAAGCTTCATCCTGAACTTCAACCAAAGAAAAATGGACCAGGGAAAAGAACAGCCATGGCTACTGTCGCACCCCGAAACTGGGACAACGACTACTCCTGTAGAGACCTAGCTCGCTGCAGCTAGTCCCATTCTCACAAACCTTTGACTTCCCAGGATGAGTCAAACACAGGAGTATATTACATTGCAACAGAGTACTCACAAAATATTAAGCAGTGTGGCCTGCTGGCCTTAATATTACATAAAGAGGATTACAATGCCTACAAGGCATTCAGGGTTTAGCAAAATATTTAACTACACAGCAGAAGATAGGTGACCCTCCCACAAAAGAAGTTGACGGCAGAACAACACACTTCAGGGTTCTGACGGAACTGAATCTCCTCCTTCTGGATCCACGAAGTACTCCGTGCCATCGTCTTGATCAAGGTAGGCTCCATCTATTGAGTTGAATGTTGCAAGGGTGAGCACTTACGTACTCAGCAAGTCATAGATAAGAGTAGATACATATAGTAGTGATGATATGAACCTAGACTAGTCAAGAATTATGGTTGTTTATAAAATAATCTTTTACTCCCATACCTCATCTCATGGCAGCACTTTTCATAATATAACATCATCCTTCATGTTCACTAGATTATAGCACTACCGCGACACGTCGACACACGACAGCCCACGGCAGCACTCCTTATCATGACAACACATGTCATTTGGGTAATCTTGATTAAACATATTTTATTTAGAAAATAGTACTTGTGTCACACCCCGTGGATTTAATCCACCGCAGCAGACTCCTATAAACCCGGGAGCTCGGAATATTCGAATACGTTTTTAACTCTGCAGAGAGGTACCAATTTACCCGCAAGATATTCCACTTTCAAGCCCTCCTATCAAAATGATTAGACCCCTCCTCACAACCATGTGTGAGTGGCAAGGTGGAGATAACAAGAACTTTTGTTATGCATCACTTACAATTCACCCCCGACCCTGTGGCTCTCAGCGAGACACAGTTGTGGCAGGTTGTATCCAAACCTCCACCCCTTTGCTTATTCCCATTACTGGGTCAGCGTGCTTGATCACCTTCAGTGATATGTGTGGGAGCCGCGCTCCGTGTTTATCGTGCATCACTACACATCTCATGCAGGGGTTTCATGTGCGATCCACATAATTACTTGTTCAGGCCTGTCCCATACCAGCCTTGCAGTTAGCACGTTGTTCATGCCACTAGACGCACAACACAAGGTTCTAGTCCTTATATGCCAGTGACCAGACCATCCACAACCCTGCACCTTCAGTGCCTGCATATCCTTTGCAGTCTAGCACCTCCAATGCTACAGCCATCCATACCATTTTTTTGGTCACGGCTAGGGGTTTTATTTCATGAATATAAGTATATAGATATATATAATAGTTCATGGCTCAAAACTTGTTTATTTCACATTTCACAGATAACCAGTCTAGTACTGCCAATTCATAAATCAACCATTCTCAATCTTTCACATGCAATATTGCCTATATTCAAGGTTATATTATAGCAACATTTAAAATATAGGTTCAAGATGACCAAGGATATGACTTGCCTTCCGCGTCGTAAGATACAGCAGTTGATGACGGGTCAACAGCAAAATCTTCAAAGTCAGATTCTGAATCTGCTCGACGACAAACAAACACACAATGATTACTTATAATATTAAAATGTTTTATGACTTATATGCAGAAATGCTCAACAAAAATGATTGAACTAAACTGGAGATAATTTGAACTGCAAACTGAACTGAGTCGAGATTCTAGGGTTTCAAGGAATTTGGGCTAAGGACAGTGATTAGATAATCTTAGGGTTTCAAGATTACAATAGGGATAACAATTTTGTGGCTGGTTTAATCAAAACAGCGAATGTCAACAGATCGACATTCGGATCAAGGCTTGGACATAGCTTTAAGAAAAGCTAGGGTGCTTATCTCAAGTTGTGGTAGTAGAAGAAAATGTAGATCACAACTCTACAAATTCAGTGGACAAGGTGGTTTTCAAGTTACACATCCAGAAGTGGGTAAACAAGGTCAATGCCACTGGCTGACAAGCTCTGGCATAGAGCTGATAATGCCAAAAACTAGGGCTTAGCATAACTTTTGATCTGGAGCTCCAAATGATGCACCACTTTGTCTAGGAGGTAGGCTTGAGTAATAGGAACAATTAAGTCAACAGGATCTAGGGCAAGAAATGGCTGGAAAGCAAGAAATTTGATGATGAACTGAGATGAACACACTGCACTGGATCATTCTGGACACAAACTTGGCAAAGCTATATCTTTTGATCTAGGCTGATTTAGGTGTCGGGCTAGAAGACAAAAGTGCCCAGGAGGCTAAGGCACATCTAAAAGACAAAGTGATTTGGGCTGAAACGGCTGGAACAAGCTTTTCCGGTGATCGGCGCCGGAGAAGAAGCTCTGGATTTGGGCATTTTCAACACGAGCCGATTGAACTCGATTCCTTGCTCTAGGAGTGATAGAGGGGTATGAGTAAGCTACTGGTGATGTCAATTTGGCCGGAGGATCACTGGTGTGGCTTGGCGACGAGAGCCAGCAACTGATAAATTGCAAAATCGGGAAAAGCTTCAAATTGGGATCAATTGATTGTTCTAAGTTCACAGGCATGCTTGATTTAGCTTACTGATCAATTTTGTTTACAGAATCGAAGGCTAATTTGTACTGGATTGAGCCACATTACAGGAACAGGGCAATCGACAATTCCGGTGATCGCCGGCGTTAGAGGTCACCGGGGAGCAATTAGACGATACTACACAGAGAGAATGAGTAGGGGAACTCATTGATGGATTTAATTCGAAGATTGATGCAGCGGATGAAGCTGGCACCGTGAGCCTCCTCGACGGCTCGCCGGAGAAGAAAACGAAACAGCAAAGATTTGGAATTTGGCTGGTTTCTGGTGAAGTGTGGAGAAGCTGCTGAACACAGTGGGGTTTAAATAGACCAGGCGAAGCTTGCAAGGAGGAGACAACGAAGTGATTGGCTGCTGTGATGAGATTGCTTGCGTGCTGGAGCAATAGCGGCGAAGACACAGCAAGAGCGGTGACGCGACGGCGACAAGCTTGCAGTTGATCACAGTGTCGCCTCATCGGGACCTGGCAAAGCTGTAGCAAGCGGTGGCGACAACCACTGGCGCGGCAAGGCGACGTGGCGATGAATTGCTGACAAAAGCCGTTGATCGCGCGCGGGAGCAAGCGCTGGTCGTCGACGTAGCAGCAACCTTGCCACGGCACTGGCTGGAGTGAGGACTCGTGCGCACCGGCATGCACGGTCACAAGCGCGGCGAAGCCTCACCGGCGACGAACAACCACGGCGCACAAGCACGGCGGTTTCTGGTCATGCGCACAGTAATTGGCCTGGTCAAAAATGGACTGAACTGCAGTTTCAATTCTTTGAGTTTTGGACTGAAATGCAAATCTGGAATTCTGGAAGGTTTAGACTGAAATTGATTTCACTAATCTGGTAGATTATATTCAACAGGATATTTGGCAAAGGTAATTGATAAGGTTTGGCACATTTGAATAGTTTTCGATACAAACTGAAAATAGGGTAATTTAGGGTAAAGTAAGATTTAAGTTTTGTCGATTTCAAATTCTGGCATTTAGGGTTCGATTTTGATATCTGCACAGAAGAGAGACTTGTGGCAAATAGCATTTTGAGAAGATTTGCTGAAGAAATTCTGAATTTGGAGTTAATCTGGAGATTTTAGCCTTTTTGGGTTTTCAGATATCAGATAAGGACTAATTTGCGATAACTCTTGGACTGATTTGTGAAAAGAGTCTAGATGATAGAATCTGGCTGCTAACTTCCTGGTTTAAGGTATTGGCATACCCATGATCATATTCCAGGAATAATCTGGTCTGAACTTGGTCAAGATTTAGGTTAAATCTGGATTTCTGAAACTTAGGGTATTTGGGTAATATAGGATATTCTGTTTTCGAAAACAGAATGGAGTTGATAATTCTGGAAGTGAGAGATAGAGTTGGATCTGGGTTCTAAAGGCTTTTAGTTTCAGGATAACTGATAGATCACATCTGAACAATCTGATCTTGATTTGAGGTTAACAAGAAAGATTTGGAGATTTTAGGGCTTGAGATAGATACTGATCTGGCTATTACTACAGATACATGCATGCATGCTATTGATGAAAAAGGAAATTTTCACCCCTAACTCAGGGTGTTACAGCTACTGCGACTTCACCCGACGAAGAATTTACCCGAGTGAATTCGGTTAATGAGGCGGATACGACCTTGTCTCTGATGGCAATGCCGAAGGAGAAGAGTTCGGATCCACCAACGATCATCACCCAACGGAGGACTTATTCACCATCAACATCTAGGTGAAGCACGAAGTGGTCGCAGCAATATTCGATCCCGAAAGTCAGAAGAATCTGGTCTCCGCTGAACTGGTTCTGCCACTTGGTTTGAAGACAACCACACACCCGCGACCATATCCGCTGGGTTGGTTTACATCCGACGTGAACCAACAGATTACGAGTCAGTGTGTGTTGAAGTTTGCGATCTCTACATGATATATCGATGAGGTGCAATGCGATGTTGTCCCTATCGATATCGGTCAGGTGATCTTTGGGAGTCCGTATCTGTATGATCGAGATGCTCACTTCCATTGGTGAGTGCAAGAGTATGACCTCACCAAAGACGGAGTTAAGTTCGTGATCAGTAGAGACATCCACGTCAACACTTCAAACTTGATTACCGCAAATCAGGCCAAACGAATTGTTAATGCATGTCACAAGTATGTGCTTGTCATGATTCGACCCATTGGTCAAGGTGAGGGTAATCGACCAGCATTGTCGTTGGTGTGCCGAGAGGGTTCTGGTTGTTTGTCGGGACTGCTGGAGGAATACAGTGATCTATTCGAGACTACCCAGGGTCGTCCGCTGAAATGTCCAGTCGAGCATGAAATTCAGCTTGTGTCTGATGCGACACTGCCCAATTTGAGTATGTATCGCAACTCAGTATTGGAGAATGAAGAGATCAAGAGACAACTTGGTGAGTTGCTGAACAATGGTGTCATTCAACCGAGTAGTTCACCTTGTGGAGCTCTTGTGGTGTTAGTACCAAAGAAAGATGGGACTTGGCGTATGTGCATCGACTACAGAGCACTGAACAAGATCACCATCAAGAACCGGTACCCCCTTCCTCGTATTGATGACCTGCTAGACCAATTGAAGCATGCTGTTGTCTTCTCCAAATTGGATCTTAAGTCAGGATATCATCAAGTCAACATCCGAGAGGAGGATACGTGGAAGACCGCGTTTAAAACATGACAAGGTCTGTTCGAATGGCTGGTCATGCCGTTTGGTCTCTGCAACACCCCGGCAACTTTTATGCATCTTATGAATGACGTATTGCGACAGTTCATCGACGACTTTGTGATCGTTTACCTCGACGACATACTGGTTTACAATCATTCGTGGGATGAGCACCTCGTTCATGTCAAAAAGGTGTTCGAACAGCTTCGGCAACATCGACTTCGCCTCAACCGTAAGAAGTGCGAGTTCGGCCAGCAAACTCTACTTTACCCAGGATTCATGGTCGGAAACAGTACGTTGCAAATCGACCCTGATAAGGTAAAAGTGATTCACGAGTAGCCGCCACCGTGAACAATTACGGACGTGCGTAGTTTTGTAGGAGCATGCCAATATCTTCGGAAGTTCATCCGACACTTCTCGATTGTGGCTTCTCCATTGCATGCATTAACCAGGATCGATCAGAAGTTCGAGTGGACAGGGAAACATGAGGACACGTTTCTCTTGCTGAAGAGGAAGATCAGCGAGGCGCCTGTGTTAGCTTTGCCGAATCTCCAGAAACCATTTGAGCTCGAAACCGATGCCTCAGGTTATGCGATGGGCACAGTGCTCATGTAAGAAGGTCGACCAGTGGCATATCACTCCGAGTTATTCCAAGGAGCTCAGAAGAACTACCTAACTTATGACAAAGAGTTGCGTGCACTGTATCAGGCCGTGAAACATTGGTGGTGTTATCTCTTGGGTAAAGAGACTGTTATCCACACCGACCATCAACCGTTGCAATATTTGCAAACACAGTCCAAGCTACAGCAAGCTCAGCACATGAAGTGGATGTCGTATCTGCAGCAGTTTAATCTGGTGATTAAGTACAAGAAGGGCGTACACAACAAATTGGTGGACATGTTGTCGCGACCACCAGTTACGACCCTCTGCACATCAGCGTTCATGCAGATCGAGCCCTCATGTCATGATGACTATGCCACTATGTACAGTGGAGATCTTGATTTTCAAATAGCACTGACTGAGCTCGAAATAGGGAAACCTATGGAGTTCGCTCGTCGAGAAGGACTCTTGTACAAAGGCAATTTACTTTGCATACCTCGTGGAGCACCTCGAATTCAATGGTTGCGAGAAGCGCACACATCGAAGGTAGCTGGTCACTTTGGGGTTACAAAGACGTTGCAAAATCTTCACCGACATGTGTTCTGGCCGCGTATGCAGCAAGATGTGGCTAGTTTTGTTCGAGGCTGTGGTCTCTGCAGCATCTCGAAACCGGCCAACCGAAAATTGGGTTTGTACACTATGTTGCCAGTTCCATCGCGACCATGGGAGAGTATATCCATGGATTTCTTGGGAGGATTGCCTAAGACTCGACATGGCAACGATTATTTATTCGTGGTCGTTGATCGGTTCTGCAAAATGATTATTCTTATACCTTGTTGAAAGACTATCATGGGAGAAAAAGCAGCTCGGGTATTCTTTCAAAACGTTTGGACACACTTCGGACTGCCGACTTCTATTGTGTCTGATCGCGATACCTGGTTCCTTATTCATTTTTGGCGATCACTCTGGACGATGATGGACACCAAGATGAAGAGGAGTACTATTTTTCATCCGCAAACTGATGGTCAAACCGAGGTGGTAAATCGCACAGTCGTTCATCTCTTGAGAGGATATAACTCGAAGCACCCGAAGACCTGGGATGAAAGCATACCGTACCTGCAGTTTGCTTTTAATTGATCAGTGCATGGTTCGACTAGAAAGTCGCCGTTTGAGGTCTGTTTAGGATTCCTACCACAGAGTCCATTCGACATGGAGTTTGTGATCCCTACCTCAGCACAGAACAGCGAGGAAGCATCTGATTAGGATCGAGCA
The DNA here is from genome assembly GCA_019359835.1 of Pharus latifolius. Classification (NCBI taxonomy): domain Eukaryota; kingdom Viridiplantae; phylum Streptophyta; class Magnoliopsida; order Poales; family Poaceae; genus Pharus; species Pharus latifolius. Next base: position 59,483,773 of record CM033321.1, on the reverse strand, counting down.
CAAAAGTTCCTCGAAGGTATTCAATGACTCCATCGTGAGCTTGAACAGAACTTGTTGAAAGCTCAACTCAAGTACAAGGCTCGACATGATTGGCACCGAGTTGATATGCAATTTCAAGAAGGTGATATGGTATGGTTACATCTGAGTAAGGAGAGACTTAAATGTGAAGGTAAGAAACTCAAACCCATTCGTTATGGTCCTTTTCGGATTTTGCGGAAAGTGGGTAATAATGCTTATCAGCTCGAGTTACCTTCATACATGGATATTTACTCGGTTGTTAATGTTGAGCACCTCAAACTCTTGAGCCTTCAATGCTGGATGATGAGCCAGATACCATAGTACCATCTGTTGAAGACTTGGTCTATCAATGAGACAAATCTCTACGAGAAGATGTGATTCTGGAGAAGGTGACTACCACCCGCAGTGGCACAAAGGAGACTTTTCGAGTCGATAGGAAAGATCAACGAGCACGTGCGGCAAAGTGGTACACCAGAGAAAATGGACAAGCACAATTTCCACATCTCCAGTTTGATGGAGAGGTCGCAATAGGGGTTGGCTCCTTCTCAACAAGTGAGTCATGATCCGAGAGGATCTTCAAGTCCTGATCGCATATGGCTGCGTGACTTAACCGTGTTTGGAAAGGTTTCGCGACCATGGATTAGTTCGCGACCATGAAAAGGAATTCGTTCCCTGTTCGGAATTGTAATCCGATCCAAATATATATAACTAAGCTTATCCGTTTAGAATTAGTTAGTTATATGAGTCTAATACGTTTAGGTTATTGAGTTTGATACGTACTCATACGATTGAACTATAAATACCTTGTAATAGGACTAGTTTAGATCATTGAATACAATCAAAAAGTCATAGAACTTATTTGAGTTTTAGACAATTATAGTTCCTTCGACATAGGCAAGTGTGTCTAACGTTCGACGTGTAAAGCCCTCTTTGAAATAAAGAGTTGTGCAATTAATTTGAGCTGTATTTTGGATCAACCTTTGGGTTTTGGTATTTCCAAGTAAGATCCCGTTATTCCGCATATTAGAATCTGGGCAAGTCTAGTGCGAAAACCAAGGCTAGGTCTCAAACGGATCACCTCCCCATAATGGCGTTGTATGAGGAGGGGAGGTCCACCACGTCAAACCGGACTAGCTCGGTCCGGTAGTTGTCCGGGGAGCCGAAGGTCATGGGGAGATCGACCTTCCCCACTGGGTAGATGGTCTTCCTGGGGACGAAACCTTGCAAGGGTCCGGCTGCGGTTTGCAACAGTTTTTCGTCGACCTGCATTTCCCTGAATGCCTTCAGGTATAGGATGTCGGCGGAACTCCCACCTTCGATGAGGATGCGTGCCAGTTGGCAATTGTAGACGGTAGCAGAGATGATGAGCGCGTCGTCATGGGGGAAGCGAACCCCGCGCGCTTCTTCCGCCGTAAAGGTGAGGGGGATGTTCAACCACTTTGGTGGTCAGGACGTGTGTAGCACCCCTACAACTTTTACCTCCTGCGCATGCTCTTTGCGCTGGCGCTTGGAGTCTTGCCCTGAGGCGGATCCCCCCATAATGACGTTTACACGCCTCTGGGAGGTTTGGAAGGGGAGCTCTTCAGTTGAGCCCCCTTCTTGCGCCTGTCTCTGCTGCTCTCCCGAGGGAGCACAGAGAGCCTGTAGAGCCGGCTGAGGGGGCGAGGAGCCAGGGCTCCCTCCCCCCTTCCCACGCTGGTCAAGAAATGTGGCAAAGTGCTGAAGAAGCTGGTGGCATTCCCGAGTAGCATGGGTATTGGACTTGTGGAAGGTGCACCACAACCCGGTTGCGCCCTCCTTGCCTCCCATCGTGGGGTCTTCCCGGCCGCGGGACGGTTGTGCCCCCCCCCCCCACAGCCTTCCGGGTTGGGGAAAGGGCTGCTGCCTTTGGGGGCCTCGCGCGACTCGCCTCCGCCCTCGAGGACAAAGGTGTCCCGAGGCCATGGCTCGCTGCGGTTGCCCCTCCTGGGACACCTGAGGGGGTCCCTAGCCTCCCTGTCGGCGGGGGCAGGGGCCCCCTGGTTCTTCTTCCAAAGGTCGTCCTTCTCCGTCCGAGCATATTTCTCAAGCACAGTAAATAGCTCGTCGGCGGAGGTGGGGCAGCTCCGGGAGAGCCTCCGATGGAGCCCCCCGGGGAGGATCCCGCTCTTGCACGCTTCGATGATTGTAGGGTCAGGGACGTGAGCCACTTTGCTCTTGACCTGAGCGAAGCGTTTGAAGAAGTCGCGGATAGTCTCCCCCGTCCTCTGTCGGACTGTGTAGAGCTGGGACAAGTCCATGTGACGCACATAGTTCCCCTAGAAATTCGCGCAAAACTCGCGCTTTAGTTGCATGAAGGACTTGATGGAACCAGCCCTCAGGTTGTAAAACCACGAACGAGCGATCCCGGTGAGGTAGAGGGGGAAGACGTTGCATTGCACCGTCTCATCCCCCCGGCCGCTGAAATGGCCGTGGAGTACACCTGCACGAACTCATAGGGATCGGCCTCACCGTTGTAGTGCTCGATGTGTGGTGGGCGATAGGGTCGCGGCCAGCGGCTGCATCGGAGTCGGTAGCACAGCGGGTGGTTGGCCCCATCAACCTCCCACGGGGAGTCCCGATCGTTGTCCCCTTTCAAAGGGGACTCGCGCTCGTTGTCAGAGTCAGGGAGGGGTCCAAGCGGTCCGCCGGTGCGATGATAGCACTTATTCTCCTCTGGGTTGGTCGAACTAACCTCCTGGACGTCCGGGTACCCCCCAGAGGTAGCGGTCACTTCTTCGACGGGTCTCTTCCCCCAGTTAGGACGGGAGCGTGGCTCCCCGCGACCGCGTGCCGGGGGAAGCTCTGGTCGATCGCGAGAGGGGGCCTCCCCGGATTTTGTGGTACGCATTTGCTTGACCTCCTCCCTGGTAAAGCGGACCTGATCCACCGGGGGAGCCCTCGGGGGTGGCCCCTATAACACCCTAGATTTTGCTACCTCTTTAGCATGCCAGTCAGTGCATCTCCATTGGATTTCTCGGATGTCTCAACCACATCTCAGATTGAACCCTAGACCAATTCCCAAGCCTTAGCCTATTTTTGATCTTTTATCTCAGAACTATCATTCAAGGTATGCAACTACCTTAATTTAAAAAGTTGGCAGCAGAACTCCACCATTCAAACCATTTTCGCATTTCAGTCCAAAAGTATTTCAGATTGATCCTTTTCTGATTTTCCCAGAAGCCTGAAAAGGCTAAAAGCCACAAATCAGCTCCAAACCTCGATCTGATTCAGGGGATATCTCCCAAGTGCTATTCTGAACAAAATCTTCTTCTGAGAGAACCTCAAAATCCCATCCTAAACCCCAGATTTTAGCCTCGACAAACTCTAATTACCCTAATTACCCTCATCGCCGGGATTCCTTATTCCGCTGTTCTGGCAATGCCGTTCTATTTAGCCCAAATTGACCCTTCTTCTAGTAGAAGTTTATGATCAGTAGAACCTCTCTTGCAAACTGTTGCGTGATCTCGGCCTGGTCACATGCGTAAAAGTCACATGGAAAGGTACCGACTTGAAAGCTGAGTGATCGGTGGATTAAAGTAGTACACCTTTGCAAAGTTATAAAAAGTATCAGATACTCTGAGCTCCCAGGTCATGGAGTCTGCACGCGGTGGATTCTATCCACGTCGATGCAGCACAAGTAGCTTTTGGAAAAGTTTTTCATAATATTGATTAAAGTGGTGACTCATTAAAGACCGCCACACATAAAATCTTCTAAAAATCTAGTTTAGGATTTTAAAAGCCTCGCTTTTTGAAAGCAAAACCTTTTCTTCAAAACTTAGAATGAAAATCTATTCTATCCTTATCTGTGAACCAAATAGCCCATCTTTTGGAAATCCCCCTCATCTATATACTTGCATTCTTAACTGAGACTTGTTGAGCACTATGTGGACAACGTGCTCACCCTTGCCTTTGCAAACAAATTTAGAGGAAGGATTCATTGATCCCGACTCCTATGGTCTTGAACCCAATGAAGAAGAAACTACTCCTGAGGATCCAGCTTACTAGAGGGTCACTTACCAAGTGGAGTCCAATGTAGAGGAAGCCCATGCAACACCACTGCAATTGAAGATGAAGAAGCCCTTTTGCTCATTGTTGTTGTTTTGTTTTGTGCCGACCTTTGTGTCGAAGAAAACTCCTTAATTTTGTATCAACAATAAATTGTGTCGTTTTGGCGCTATGTTATTGTAACGTTGGTCCTTGTGATTGGCACTTGTTTTAATTACTTGCATTGTTATATGATGCATCTTGTTGTTGTGAGCTTGCAATGTATCATTCTGAGTGCAACCCACCTGGGCGGTTGCCACCGGATTCCTCAAATGAGGGTCCCACAGAAGCTGGTATCAGAGCAAAGGCTCGACTGTAGGTTGTGATCCTTAGATAGACCTTGGTGTCCCTAGAAGCTGAAAGATCGCTAGTTCTTTAACTAAGTCTGTTTGCAAAAACCTAATTTGTTTAAGAAAAATATGTTGTTTTTCGAATATTTGAAAAAGGTTTTAGATTTCTTTTTAACTCGTAGGTGCCTTTGCGTTCTGTCTCCCAGATGGCTTTCGGCAGGAGATTCGTTCATGGTGATGAGCTTGGATCATGGGCGTTAGTCCTGTGGATGATATTGCAGTTCCTTGGTGAGCGAGACAGTCAGAGGCCATTTTACTGCATTCAGTAGGACGAGGTCGATGGACGATCGTTCGGTTATCGTGCTTCGGTAACAGTCTATGAGATCCCCGAGCATGGGAGAGGTTCAATGAGGCATCAGGCCCGCAGAGAAGGAGAAGATAATGCCATCTTAGATGCTTCCCATCGTGCCATAGTACCATCCGGTAGTTATACAGTGACTACCTTTCAGATTCCCCTTATCACTTCGTGCCTTATTAGGTTCCCAGATCGGAGCACCGAGTCGTTCTTCCATCCAATGACCAAGAGGATGCCATTTTGACGAAGACCCGAGACGTTGTTCATGCCTTGGAGATCGGATATACCCGCCTACTTTGTGAGTATGAACATGCTCGTGATGACCGCCATTATCTTGAGGGCATGCTTGCGAAGACCCGTGCAAGTCTCCAAGAGAAGGAGAAGCAAATTCAAGAGTTAGCCGAATCAAGTGGAGAGAAGGATCCTGATGCTTCAGAGTCACCCATCAAGAAGAGCCGTCCAAGACTGAGGATCACCACTCACAAGAGAGTGGGAAACTTGAAGGAGTACCTCAGTGGTTTTACGCCTTCATCGCACGGCATCGTTATCAACTGTCATGCACCTGAGCTTCCCAGCATCGCAAGGAAGAAGGAGATCCCCAACGGGAAAGGAAAGGAGGTTGCCAATGTTGATGGTGACATGGATGACAACGAGGACTTGGACTTGGATCCGATGGATGCAGATGATGACCAAGAGGAGGATCTAGAGGAGGTAGAGCCTTGTGGTTCTTCCGATGCCGATGAGTGATCCCAGACTTTCTTTGGCTTGACCTTTTGTGCCTGACCCATCAGACGTTAGATCTTTCTTTTAGTGTAGTGGTTGTTCTTAGTTGTGGTTGATGTATGCTTCTGTGCTGGTTGTTAGATGAACTCTGTAAGCCTAATGAGGCAAAAGTTTTGTACCTTTGAAAAGCTGATTTATGAAAAAGGCATTTTGCATGACCCTATCCTTACCTCTTGAGCTAATGTCAGTATTCTGCTTGCATCCCTGTGTGTGATTCTTTCCGAATCAGCATCTCTATCCTTGACCTCCTGTTTAAATAGGATGGTTAATATGAGTGGAAGACCCCAAGAAGGAGAACTTGAAGGAAACCCCAGCAGTGCCAGGGCCACGCTAGGAACAAGAGACCGTGCTAACCCAGACCGACCAGGATCATCATCAACAATGCCACATGGAGGCAACATTAACGACGTGCTAATATGGATGGAGCTAAACAAACAAGAGTCAGCAACTGTGCAAAATCAGATCTTAGGAAAGTTAATGCAACATTTAGCGTCTGGACAAGCTGAAGGACCAGCAATTGGTGCGAAATTGACTAACGTCTAGAAAACACGTCCCCCAACCTTTTCAAGTACCGAGTACCCCATCATGGCAGACGATTGGCTGAGAGATGTGGAAAGAAAGTTGAACATAGTTCGATGCAGCGACAAGGAGAAACTCCTGTATGGACCACATCAACTAGCTAGACCCGCCGCCGCCTGGTGGGAAAATTATCAAACTGTACACTCCAACAGAGATTCAATTACATGGAATGAATTCAAGGAAGAATTTCGCAAATACCATGTTCCGAAGGGCGTCGTTCAAGCGAAGTGCCGAGAGTTCGTGAATCTAAGACAAAGAAACAAATCCATCAAACGTACCTGCATGAATTCATTCAACTAGCAAGATACGCCCCCGAAGATATTGTAACGGAGGAGAGAAAGATCGATAGATTCTGCGAAGGTCTACAAAACTCTTTGCAGTACCAGCTGCATCGCATGAGTTTAAGGATTTTCATGTTTTGATTAATCGATTGCTCAAAATGGAAGAAAAGAGGGGAGTGATCGAAGAAGACCGGAAGAGAAAGGCCTTTCCCAACTCTTATCAAGGAAGTGCTAGTCGAGGAAGACCGATGCCCGCTTATCGGCCAGCCTTCAGACTACCACAGAGACACCAGAGGCCTGCGCCAGCTACAACACCGCAGTGTACCAGATGTAAAGGAAACCATTTCTTCAAGGATTGTCCCATGAAGAATGTAGAATGCTTTCACTGCGGAAGAAAGGGATATCGCAAGGATACTTGTCCACTACAATACTTGTCGTTCAACGCTGCCCGAGCTCAAGCCGCAAGACCTCCTATTCCAACTCAAAGCTTCGCCAGAGGTGTTCCGCCATCCAGGGGAGGAAGAATCCAGAATAGTAGGGGAAGAGGAGCGCCTACCACAGGTCGTGGCAGACTCAACTACGCATCCACCATTGAAGCAGGAGAAGCATCCGATGTCGTGATCGGTAAGATCTTGATCCATTCTGAACTTTTAGTTACATTTTTTGACCCTGGTGCTACTCATTCTTTTGTGTCAAGATCTTTTGTGCTCAGAAATGGGTTACCCGTATCTGCACTAGAATATCCTATCTTAATCCAATCCCCCAGGGCAAGAATGCCTGTTGAATCCATCTGTAGAAATATCACCTTTAGTATTGGCAACATAGGATTCCTAGCGAATTTGCTAGTTTTGGATCTTCAGGTGCTAGATGTTATCCTTGGAATGGACTGGCTAGCGAAGAATAAAGGTCAAATGGACTGCGAGAAGAAAGCAATCACTTTGACGAACACTAAAGGAGAGCAAGTCACGTTCTATGCAGAAAGGTCCATAGTTAATGACCAAGTATACAGTTTGAATAGTTTGGAAGGGATTGAGTTTGAAAGGGTTTCAATAGTGAATGAATACCCAGAATTTTTCCCCGAAGAACTTCCTGGAATGCCACCAGATCGAGATATAGATTTCTCAATCGAATTAAAGCCTGGATCTCCTCCATAGGCAAGAAAGCTTGCACGCATGACGAGTGAAGAGCAAGAGGAGTTAAGGAAACAAGTGGAAGAATTGGAAAGAAAATGGTTTATCAGGATGAGTTCCTCACCTTGGGGAGCCCCTGTGCTCTTCACCAAGAAGAAAGATGGCAGTCTACGACTTTGTGTCGACTACCGAAAGCTGAATGACATGACAATAGAGAACAAGTACCCTCTGCCAAGGATCGACGATCTCTTTGATCAGCTCAGAGGAGCTAAGATATTTTTGAGAATTGATCTGAGGTCCAGATACCATCAATTGAAGATTCGAGAACAAGACACCCCAAAAACTGCATTCATAACGAGATATGGATTGCATGAGTTTACCGAGTGCCATTCGGTTTAACAAATGCACCAGCAGTGTTTATGAACTTGATGAACAAAGTCCTTATGGAATTCTTAGACAAGTTTGTTATTATATTTGTCGATGACATTCTTATCTTTTCCGAGTCAGAGGAAAAGCATGCACAACATCTCAGAATAGTGCTAGAAAAGCTAGTAGATCATCAGTTGTATGCTAAGTTTGATAAGTGTGCCTTTTGGTTGAAAGAAATCTCTTGTCTAGGCCACATCATTTCTGGCAAAGGGATATCTATGGATCCGTCAAAGACTCAAGCTATCATGAAGTGGAAGCAACCGGAAACTGTGACTGAAGTGAGAAGTTTCCTTGGGTTAGCCGGTTATTACTGAAGATTTGTCGAAGGATTTTCCAAGATTACTAAGCCGCTCACCAGACTGCTGAAGAAGGATATTCCATTCGACTGGACTAAGGGGTGTGAAAAGAGCTTTGAAGAGCGGAAGAAGATATTGACAACCACACCTATTCTTACGCTACCAGACAACAAGAAAGACTTTGGAGTCTATTGTGATGCATCAAAGCAAGGACTAGGTTGTGTTCTTATGCAAGAAGGAAGAGCTGTAGCTTATGCATCAAGACAGTTGCGACCGCATGAGGAGAACTACCCAACGCATGATTTGGAGTTAGCTGCCGTTGTTCATGCACTAAAGATTTGACGACATTATCTGCTAGGAAATATATGTGAAAGCTATATGGACCACAATAGTATGATCTTCACCCAGCAAGAATTGAATTTGAGGCAATGAAGGTGGTTAGAATTGATTAAGGATTATGACCTTGGAATACATTACCACCCCGGCAAAGCAAACGTGTTAGCAGATGCTTTGAGCAGAAAGTCCTACTGCATTCAAGTAAAGGCCCTAGAAGTGCCATCCCATTTGCTCAAGTATTTTGATTAGTTGAGTTTGGAGTTTGTTGAGCAAGGGACCGTCTCCGCCTTAAAAGTAGATTGCAAGTTGAAGGATCAAATTCGAAAAGCTCAAGGAACAGATCGGAATGTTCAGAAGCTGAAAGAGGATATGAAGTATGGAGATACAATTGACCTCCGTGAGGATGAGTAAGGAATTCTATGGTATCACAATCGAATTTGTGTCCCAGACGACAGAGAAATCAAGGACATGATATTGCAAGAAGCTCACTGTACCCCTTACTCTATCCACCCAGGCAGTACGAAGATGCACCAAGATCTAAAGGATCAATTTTGGTGGAAACGAATGAAGAAAGAAGTTGCTGAGTTTGTAGCTTCTTGGGACACCTGTCAAAGAGTGAAAGCAGAGCATCAGAAACCTGCAGGACCACTGCAACCCATGCCAACCCCTGAGTGGAAATGGGATGAAATTGGAATGGATTTTATAATTGGTTTGCCAAAAACCCAAAAAGGCTATGATTCTATATGGGTTATAGTCGACAGATTGACAAAAGTAGCTCACTTTCTACCAGTAAAGACTCAGTACATGACAGTAAGCTAGTAGACCTGTATCTCACCAGGATTGTTGTTATGCATGGAGTACCAAAGGAAATTGTCTCAGATAGAGGAGCGCAATTCATGTCAAAGTTTTGGGAAGAATTGCAGAAGTCCTAACAAGATTGAAGTTTAGTACCGCTTACCACCCGCAGACTGGAGGCCAAACAGAGAGAGTGAATCAGATTTTAGAAGACATGTTGAGAGCGTGTGCTTTGGATATGGAAATTCTTGGGAACAATTTCTACCATACGCAGAGTTTACTTACAACAATAGTTATCAAGCGAGTCTGCAGATGGCTCCTTATGAAGCACTCTATGGAAGGAAGTGCCGCACACCACTATATTGGACCGAAGTGGGTCAGAAACAATTTTTGGGAGCGCGACTAGTGGAAGATGCCACTTCTCATGTGAAGATTATACAGGAAAGGCTAAAGATAGCCCAGTCTCGACAAAAGAGCTACACCGACAGCAGAAGGAGAGAGCTATCTTTTGAGATAGGCGACTATGTATACCTCAAAGTGACGCCCTACAAAGGAGTCTGTCAATTTCAGATGAAGCGAAAACTAATCCCAAGATATGTTGGACTATATAAGATTTTGGAAAGACTAGGAGAAGTGGCATACAAATTGGAGCTACCACCTGAACTAGCAGGAGTTCATGATGTTTTTCACATATCTCAACGAAGGAAATGTCTGAGGAAACCAACAGAGCAAGTGTCTCCTACAGAAGCTGAAGTTCAACTAGATTTGACATATCAGGAATACCCAGTTAAAGTGTTAGAAGTCAGTGAAAGGAAATTGAACTCAAGAACCATCAGATTCTGCAAAGTTCAATGGAATAATCACACAGAGGAGGAATCAACATGGGAAAGAGAGGAAGAGTAGCGTCAGAATTGCCCCTACCTGTTCTCAGACCAATCAGAATCTCGAGGACGAGATTATTCTTAAGGAGGATAGGTTGTAACACCCCAGATTTTGCTACCTCTTTAGCATACAGTCAGTGCATCTCCATTGGATTTCTTGGATGTCTCAACCACATCTCAGATTGAACCCTAATTGCCGACCACGAATCCTAGGTACAGTAGACTTTGCTGGCCGAACTCGCACTTGTTACGGTTGAGGTGAAGTCGATGTTGCCGAAGTTGTTCGAACACCTTTTCGACATGAATGAGGTGCTCGTCCCACGAACGACTATAGACCAGTATGTCGTTGAGGTAAACGATCACAAAGTCGTCGATGAACTGTCCCAATACGTCATTCATAAGACACATGAAAGTTGCCGGGGCGTTGCAGAGGTCAAACGGCATGACCAGCCATTTGAACAGACCTTGTCGTGTTTTGAATGCGGTTTTCCAAGTATCCTCTTCTCAGATGCTGACTTGATGATTCCCTGACTTTAGATCCAATTTCGAGAAGACAGTAGCATGCTTCAATTAGTCTAGCAGGTCATCAATAGGAGGAAGGGGGTATCGGTTCTTGATAGTGATCTTGTTAAGTGCTCGGTAGTCAATGCACATATGCCAAGTCCCATCTTTCTTTGGCACTAACACCACAGGAGATCCACAAGATGAACTACTTGGTTGGATTACACCATCTCTTGCTAATTCACCAAGCTGTCTTTTGATCTCTTCATTCTCCAATACTGAGTTGCGATACATACTCACATTGGGAAGTGTCACATCAGACATGAGTTGAATTTCATGCTCGACTGGACGTTTTGGCGGATGACCCTGGGTGCGCTCGAATAGATCACTATATTTCTCTAGTAGTCCCGACAAATGACCAGAATCTTCTCGGCACGCCAACGACAACGCTACTCAAGTACTATCACTTTGACTAATTGGTCGAATCATAACCAGCACGTATTTGTCACAAGCGTTGACGATTCATTTGGCCTGATTTGCGGTAATCAAGTTCAAAGTTTTGACATGGACGTCTCTACTGATCACGAACTTAACTCTGTCTTAGTGAGCTCGTACTCTTGCGCTCGCCGATGGAAGTGAGCATCACAATCATACAGATACAGAGTCCCAAATATCACTTGACAAATATCGATAGGAACAACGTTACATTGCACCTCATCGATATATTGAGCAAAGATCGTAAATTTCAACATACACTGACTCATAATCTGTTCGTTCACGTCGGATGTAAACCAACCCAACAGATAACAGTTGTGCTCGCGATCGCAATGTCTTGGACGCCGAACAAGCTTAACTCAACACTGATCAATTTTTGAAGTCCCGACGTGTATTTCCGGAATACCTGAGGATCAGACAACGAGATGCCAATGACCATTGCTTGTCTTCGGAAATCTATCGTGTAGTCTTGGACAGATTGGTCGCGTCGTTTGTACAACATGTGCCATCGTTCCCATCTCTCCTCAAGGTAACCCATCGGATAGAATTCTTGTCGCAGGAGACATTTGAATTGACTACACGCAAGGTCGTCAACTTCACCTCTGGCGACAAGGGCCTTTTACCAAGTCGTGGAGTGGTCCTTCATCTTCAAAGGTGCGAATTTTATCTTTTAAGTGCTACTGAACCCTTTCAGGTCAAAGTAGATCTCAAGCTGGTCGATCCAAGAATCCAACTTCTCGGCATCGATCACCCCATCATATATGGGCATATCAATCTTAACATCGACCTTAAAAGATCCGACAGCTAAGGAGGTGTTGGTGAGGTCATCTGCCTTGTGGTCGCCTTCATCTTCATCTTCGTCTGCCCTGTGCAAGTCTTCACCAATCTTCACACCCTTAATCTTGCCTTTTGAAGCTTCAACTTCAAAAGGTATAGCCATGGCCTGCTGCTTAATCCAAGCAAGCACAGTATCCATGTTGGCTAGGTTAGTTTGAACGGACGTATCGTCAGACATTAGAGATGTGACTATAGGAACTGTCGAATTATCACCTGGAGTTTCGCCAAAAGTTTTGTAACCCTGGCGAGTCTTCACTATCCACAAGACAGGATAGTTGCTCTGATACCAACTTGATCCATTTTAGACCTAGCCTTGGTTTTCGCACTAGGCTCGCCCAGATGCTAATATGCAGAATAACAGGATCTTACTCGGAGTTACTGAAACACAAAGGTTGATTGAAACACAGTTCAAGTAATGGCACAACTCCTTCTTTCAAAGAGGGCTTTACACGTCGAACGTTAGGACACACTTGCTTACGTCGATCAATGAGCTATAAGTGTCTAAGATTTAAATAAGTTCTATGACTCTTCGATGATGTTCAATGATCTAAACTAGACCTAATACAAAGTTTTTATAGTCCAATCGTATGAGTACGTATCAGACTTAATAACCTAAACATATTAGACTCAGACAACTAAAACTTAATACGTAAGACTCAGTTATATGTATATTGATCGGATTACTATTCCGAACAGAGATTGAATCCTTCCCAAGATCGGATCCTTCTAAGGTCACGAACCCATTCATCGTTGTGAAGGCTTCCGAGGTCGCAAAGCCTTCTCGAACTCGACTTAAAGATCCTCCCGGATCACTTTTTCCCCCTCGCCAATGATGGACTCGGGCTCTCCACCGACGGCCTGTGAAACCGCGACCTCAACTGTCATGGTGACACATTCTATGGCCGCCGCCTCTATTGTTATGTTCGCAACCTCAGCAGATGGCATAGGCAAAACAGTAGGAGCCCTAAAATCACAAATACAACAGATTACCCTTACCTAAAATGTTATGACTTAGATGGAGAAGGTAATTTACCTGATGCTGAGCCACGTAGGGTTGTGAGAACTCAAGGCAACATCCTTGGGAGATAAGAGCATGGATAATTCCTCAGGGTCGAAGTCGCCAGAGGGAGTCCTTGTTTTCCTTCTCGAGAAACACAGGGAAGCGTCCTCCTCCACATCACTCCCCTCGCCCTGCACGACCTTAAGATAATTTATAGTTGTATAAGGAAAAAATTTGGAAGTCAGAGACATTACCGCAACAACCCTTCGGGTTGTGACATCAGGGCCAGTCGTGGCAGTGACCTGTTCTTACATGCCTGCCATTCCCCTGGTCGCAGCTGGCGATGATGTCATAGAAACCCCCGCCGCTGCAGTGGTCACAACCTCTACAGTTGAGGTCGCGAGAGGGGAGATTGGGCTTATTCGTAAAGCTCTCTCCCTGGCCAAGTCCTTGGTCGCAGAGGGAGCCCACTTCATCTTCTTCGATGAAGAACCACCAGAGGGTTCAACGTCGCCGCCGGCAAGCCTCTTCTGGGCTGGTGGTCGAGTGAACAACTACACAGACTCAAAGAAATTCCATCAATAAGATTATCTCCTAATATCACATTTGCATAGGTTTCCCAAAGGAGTCATACCTTTTGACGCACCTACCCAATCTCATCGGTGTTACTGATTAGGCTCTTTGGTCTCGGCACATTCATGTCACCTTCCTCTACCGGATTAAAAGATTTCAAAAAAAAAATTGTCCTCACTTCAACATCCAAAGGGGACAAGGCTTAAAAAGAATAACAATAATCAAAACAACACCTCCAAAGAAAACTAGATTGAGACACAATCTACCAATCTGAAAGGTTGAGGTGCTTACCGGGGTTGAAATCCCTGGTGGCATCCTCCTTCGAGCTGACCTCCCACGCAAGGTGATACCTCTTCCTCAGAGGGCTGATTCTATTTTTCACAAAATCCTAGATCACATCTCGAGCGGTCAAGCCCTTGATCATCAGATGTTTAATCACCTAGGCTTGCCTCTTCTGCTTGTTGTTGAGGGAGGGAGTGACATCTTTCTCCTTACTCTTCTCTGATCGCCGATCTGCGTACCAGAGATGGCTCTCTTTCGGTGCAGTGCACTAGAACCACCGCTGGTACCACTTGTGAACCGAGTCGAGCAGTGGGAAGGGGAGAAAGTCTTTCTTCTCCTGTAGCCGAAAGTACACATAGCCCGGTGCGGCGATGCCCTTCGAATTCGCCAGAAAATAATACTAGCAGAAGAGCTCACACTGGGCAAAACCCCAATGTAGGCCTCGCACAAGTGTTCAAACTTTGTGAGGATCAACACCGAATTGGCATTCAGATTCACCAACTCCAAATCGTAGTGGGCAAGGATCTCCCGGCAGAAGTCGTTTTCCAGCAAGCGGAAGCCACAACGCAGGAAATCCTCAAACAACACTAGTTCTCCCTCTTGCACCTTCGGTCTCTCCCGTTCTACCTAGCAAGATGCCATGGTATCAGTGAACTGGAAGGGAGGTAATCGTCAGCCTCCAAATATTGTAGAATCTCCTTCGATCGGTGACTGGATCGCATCCAGCAAGCCATTGGGTCGAGTTTGGAAAGAGGAAGACGAAGGCTAAGGGCTCAGAAGAAAGCAAAGAACTCCAAGAAAACTTTGGAAATTTCGAGGAAGGTTCTGTGCATAGGCAGGTCTTGGGACGCATGGTTTAAAAGGCCACTTTCCTCAGGTTCTTGACCGTTGTTCATGTCGCAAGAAAAAAAGGAGTTTTTTTCATTTAATGCCCATCACAACCTGACATGCACACTCAAAGTCCTTCTTGGGTTCGGCCGGAAGTCGAAATGAAAAGATGCCTTTTCAGAACCTGAAACACCTTTTTACAGCTTGAAATGCCTTTTTCAAAGAAAAGAAAACCTTTCATTTCAACTTCGGGGGCTAGCCGACAAAGATAGTCATTCCCATAATCGCGCTAGTCATTCCATGGTCGCGCAAAATGCTTCGTGGTCGAATTTACCTCTCTATGGCCCCAGAGAGCCAAGGAAGGAGATAACGGGATAGTCCAAGGATATTCTGGACAAAGTTTATCAATTATATTTGAATTTTGACATGGTAAAAAATTTTCTTTCATTGATAATATTTACAAAAATTTACAATTGAGAAGGGATACATCAGGCGAGGTCAAGGTCATGTAATAATCTATCAACTAAGGGCTTGACCTTGGCCCTAGCTGCGTCCAGCTGCTCCTCGCCGCCAACAACTGCATCCCCCACCACTGCATTTAGATCTAAGCCTGGACCGTGGTGATGCCTAAGCTTGCAGAGGACAGTAGAAACTGCGGCACCGACATCGGTACTTAGTCTCTCCCTGTACCTCATCATAGACTTTGGGATGTTGGCGACCAGTGAATCAGCTTGAACCGCAACCAAATTGCAAGACTATTCAAGAGACAAGTTAACCCTATCAGATTTAACAACTTCTGCCTCAAGACCGTCTGTAACCACATTCAGTTTCCTAAAGGTATCTCCCTGAGTGAGACTGCAGCCTTCGATCAAAGCATCCAAGGTGTGCTTCTCCCTGCGAACAAGCTTCTCGATATCTTGAGCAAGCCTTGTAGTCTCTCGAGCCCTCTCGTTGGCCGCCTTGTAGTAGTCAATGACTTGAAGGAGAGAGTCTAGATCGAGCCCTCGTTGGATGTACTTCTCCTCGAGTTGCTTGTTCTCCTCTTGGAGGAAGCTGCACAATGCAGCCTTCTCCTTCAGAGAGTTCAAGGCCTCATCTAGCCCTTCACTGACCGTCTTCCTAACTTCATCTCCTTATGCGACCATGAGATCATTCCAAGTCATGAACATAATAAAAAGAGAGATCAAAAAAGCGAGGATCGTTATCAGGGAGACTGATGCTGACTGGACCCCAGTGGGATCCATAACTTCCACATCCTCCTCGGCTGCAACAGAAGTGACTCTAATGGAACTTGTCCAATATGTCCTATACAACAAATTCACAATTGGATAAAATCATTCCTAACTAAATGACTCAATTTTGTTAGAGAAAAAACAAGCGTTCACCTCAAACATTGAGGAGCAGTTTGTGTGGCCCTGGATGAGACCTAAGCCACAGTTGCAGCTAATGGCTGGCGGGTTGAGGCCTCGTTTCTTCTATCATGATCACTTTTTGTAGCCAAGGAAGAGGCCCCAACCATCCTCTTTGAAGAAAATCCACTGGATGGTCCAACATCATCACCAAATAGCTTCCTTGAAGTTGTTAGATGTTCAGGTGACTACAAAAACCCAAGAGTTTGAAAAAACTGCATTCAAGAAGAAACCTACCCCTATCTACCGAGATAGAATTACCTCTTGAGATGGCGGTGCAACATTATCCACACTGATCCCCTGTGATCCTAGTGCCTCAACATTGCCTTCAGCGGTCAAACCTTCTTCCTCATCAAGTCACTCTTGAATTAGGGATGCCATTGAAACATGAGAAGAAGAGGAAGAGTCGGGAAGGCAAGGAGTCTAAAGGCTTAGAGAATTTGTGAAGAGTTGGGAGTTCCGCAGGAGGATGGTGGCAATTTATAGAATTTCAAAGGCGACGTTTCGAGTTCCTGGCCTAGGGCGCAGCGAGAAGGCCTCGAGACCTTCTGAAGTGCCTACTTGGTAACCACTTCCTCAACTCTCTCCTCGAGATATGTTGGAATTCGAAACGACAAATTACAGTGCGAGAATTTGAAGCGACGGGATACTGTTTAGAATTTGAAGCGACACAACTATTATATTAGGCCTTTGTCATTTCAAATTCGGGGGCTAGCTAACAAGGATTGTTAGCCGTGCTTAGACATCCATGGCCGTGCATACCTTTCCAAAGCCGCACACAACGCTCCATAGTCATGCATACCTCCCTATGGTAGAGAAAGGCCTAGACAAGAGATATCGGGTAGTCCAAGGGTGTTTTGGACATAACCTGTCAATGATATTTAATTCTTGTAATTTTAGCTATGAGACTCTGTAAATCTTAAACACTTGTTATTGTGAAGTCCATAGTCTTGGGCTGTATCCGGGAGATCTATGGTCGCAGAGACATCTACCTGTGACCACACCCCCTTGCAGAGACAAAAGCTTGATATCAAATACATGGTCGCAGAGGTACGTGATCACCCTCTACCATAACCATGCCTTGATCCTTATGATTATTCTCGAAATAATCATAAGTCCCTGACAAGATAATCGTCGAAGGAGATTAGGATGGTGAGACAGTTTCCACGATGCTTAGTCAAAGCTGCTTAACTGCCACATAACCACGATCTACGGCAACCACCATGTACCCACGACCCGCAGCTACCACCATGAGGCAATTGTAGGCAGTCGTGGGGCGTGTCTTTAGAAGGACAATCGACGATCTCTTCGTCAAGTATAGAAAGGCCTTCAAGGGAAGGATCGGGGCAACGAGACTAACGATGGAGAAGATTAGACATAATCTAATAGGAATAGACATTGCATTCCCTTTGTAACACTCTCTCTGTAATCCCTTTTTTCCACGTAGATAAATACACAGGAGTAGAGTCATTACTCAGCTACAAGGGCCCGAACCTGGATAAATTCCCGTGTCTTAGATTAGTAGATACCTTGAATACCTTGGAACTTGTCTGATTGGCTCCATTCATAATCCATCTCAATTTTGCATAAATTCGACAAGAGCACCCCCGGGTTCCAATCGTTGACAAATATCTTTTGATCTATAACTAGGATTGACAATCCATTTGAACCGATGGAATCGTGAAACTAAAATGATCAGATAAATACAAACATATCATCAACATAAGCTATATATCACAAGATATCATGTATTGTTATATCTTAAGATATAAAAGTTGGTTGATGATTAATTAATGTCAATCTAATTGTTTTAATCTTACCATTACATTGGTCCAAATATATTATCAATCTGAGTTATAGATCAAAAGATATTGGTCCTGAAAGAATAAAAAATTTCAGTATAATTTAATTCGAAATTTAAAAGGAAATTTAACTCAAATTTTTTGATTAAATCATATTGAAATTTTTTATTCTTCTAAGACTAATATCTTTTGATCTATAATCCGAATTGACAATCTATTTGAATCAGTATAATGGTGAGGCTAAAACAGTTAGATCGACACAAACCGACAATCAGTCGGACTTATTATCTTAAGATATAACAATATATGATATCTTATGATATATAGTTCCGATTGATAATCTGTTTTTGTTGATTTGATCATTTTTGTTTTGCGATTCCACTGGTTTAAACGGATCGTCAATCGGAGTTATAAATAAAAAGATATCAATGCCAAAATAATTGAAATTTTCATATATAAAACTTTGAGTTTTGAGTTGATAAAAAAAATAAACTTGTCTTTGCCGCACTCCTAGAGTGCGGTAGACTCTAACTCCCAAGAAATTTTCTACCACACATTAGTTGTGCGGTATGATGCATGTGTCGTCTCCACAATCAAATATATTATCAAATCGAGTTATTTTTATTAGTTCTTTGAGTTAGGTATATGAAAGAAGGGAATGAATAAGTGAATTTGCAATTTATTTTTTAAAATAAGTTATTTCTTTAATAAATTTGATTCTTTAATCTTTAGTATTTCGGTCTTAATCTTTCAAAAATATCTGAGTTATATGTAATTCATCATAATACATACTGAATGTTGTTAAGTTCTATTAGTAATATTTTAATTATCAATAATCAATATGAGTGAAAGCTTAAATCACCGAGAATATAGAATTACTTATATCAACACAACCAAAATGCGCGTAGAAATAGTTGACACCGAAAAGTACACGGTCTACTAAAACTCATTTGACAAAGATAGTCTACAGTTCTAGACCATTGAACGTGATCGAGTGAAAAAGTAGATAATTGATCGAGACATGCAACAAAGTGACACGCAGATAGTTTGGCTTGACGAGAAAATAGACTAGCACGCCGTGGTCCCGTGGATAATTAATGTGTACATGTTTGAAAGAAAAGACGACAATCGCATATTTGCATATCATAAAAAAGGGAAAATACAATAATAAATTTTGAAATTAAGAAATAGGTCAACAGTTCTTGTTCTGTACAATAATTAAGAATCTGAATATGTAAAAAGAAAAATTAAAAAAAATCCTATTTCAGTACTTCAACATTGGGATCGGTCTGTTTCAATCCTAGATGTTTTAAAAGAATCATTTTAGACTCAACTTTGTCGACAAATCCAAAGCAACTCCTTTCGATCACTAACAAGTCAGGTCAATTGATAATGGGATCTCAATTATTAGTGAGTTGAAAATTTAATATACATGTGATCTTTTGAAAGGAAGGAACGAGAATGGTATTTGTGTCCAAAGTTCAAAGACTAAAATTGTACCTTGGAAGAATTGCATGGCAAAAGTTAATTTGATCTCAGAGTTGAGGAACTAAAATGATTTGTTTTCTTTTCAAAAAAAAGGGGCCCAAAAATGGCAAAGTACAATTTTAATCCGATAGGACTTACTAAATAGAAATTTTAAATTTGAGTAGCCTCACTTCAATTAATTGAATATTGCTAACGATGTAAAGTTTTGAGTTTTTTTATAAATAACTCAGATTAAAAAAATAATTACAAAAGTAACCCACAGTTACAAGAATTTAGAAAATGGTTCCTAGAACTCGACAAGCTTTCCACGTGCTTTAACCACAAAGAATTTATATTGCAGGAATGGGGATTCGAACCCGGGCCGATGACGTGGTAAAAGAGAGTTTCCACCAACTGGGCTAGGAGCTTTTATCTATTCTAGTACTATAGGAGTTTTAAATATTGAGAAACATGTACATGTACATGTACATGTACATGTACATGTATATGTATATGTATGTATGTATATATATACATATATGTATATATATGCATATGCATATGTATATGTATATACATGTATATGTGTGTGTGTATATATATATGTATGAACATGTATATGTATATGTATATGTATATATATGTATGTATATGTATAAATATATACATGTATATGTGTGTGTGTGTGTATATATATGTATGTATATGTATATGTATATGTTTGTACATATATGTATGTATGTATATACATATAATAAAAATATATATATATATATGTATGTATGTATGTATGTATGTATGTATGTATGTATATACATACAATAAAAATATATAAGAAATCTAGTTAACTGCATGATTCATTTTGAATGTAACACACTGAAAAATAAAAGTGTTAGTACATGTTCGCTATGGGTTCGGACGACCCCTCTTATGCCCATGCCTATCTCTCTGAAAAGGCGATGGTGAATACGGATCAAGTGGCACATATGATCGCCACCCAGCCGCGGTAGAAGGACCATGCCGCTCAGTACCTGTATGACCCTGAGATGGCTGTGTCGGTGGAGGGTGATCTTCGAGCTCGCTCGACGCTAACTCATCCGGTTGGTAGTACTGATGCTCATGAGGGTCGTGCATCCCTAACATGCTCGAGATCCAATCGTCGTTGTCCCGCTGTTGTGCCACCCAATTGGGCTCGCCCCACTGCGGAGCATAGTACTCACGATCGTCATGTTGATATATGTGGTAGTGAGTGGGCTCCCCCCAGCTCAGTTGCGTAGACCCCCAACGAACTGGGTGTCCCTGTCCCTGGGCCACCTGCTCAATATGAGCCTGGTCCCAATCTTCATCAGCCACAAGCCGCTCTGCCAACGCCCTACTCGCATCCTCCTCGTCTTGATGACGGATGTTGTCATCATCGTCGGAGTCATCTGAATTAGGAGTGCGATGTCAGCAGCTCTGGAAGATCTCTGTCCCCGCCAGCCATACCTGTCAAAACATAAAACAGGAACCATTATTGAAAGTAACATAACATACAACGGGAACCATTATTGAAAGTAACATACACATGGATAGCACACAACATGAAAGTAACATAACATAAAACATAACTAGGTCAGCATATCGTACGGATTACAACCATCCAATGCAAATGAGAAGCGTATTACAAAGTTTATTACAAGGTTTCGTCGAACACACACAGTATAGCTAGGTCGATGGTCCGGGTGCATTCAAACAATCCTTCCTGCTATGTCTGGGCTGCTTACAGATAGAGCATTTCCTAGCTGTGAGCTACCCCCCCCCCCTCGTGACTCATCCATGTCGTTGTGTATTCGGCATGTCTTCTGTCGCCCAGGACCCATTCGCTTTAGATTTACATCTGGGATCCAGGTAATCTCGCTAGCAGGGATAACTCTGTAGTCACCGAGCGTCATAAAAACTCTCCACACGCCACTCCACGTGTTTGAAAGGTTATCAAGGCTGAAGTACACTGAAAGGTAAGGCGCAGGGCTCACACCAAGCGCCACACATGAAGCAAGGACATGCGAGCAGGGCTTGTGCAGTAACTTTGGTTTGTTACATGAGCACTCAGCGACATCCCCAAGAATGACCTCGTGCGCCCGTCCAGGCCTCAGTTGGCCGCTCACGTTCTTTTGCCGAAGGCGGACTTGAATGATTCGGTGAAGTCTGTTTATAATTGTCACCTCGTGCCGCTGGGCCTTGTCTACGCGAGCAGTCAAGTAGGACTGCACAACATCTAGAAAGGTTCTCATGGAATCATCAACTAGCGTTTTGGCGGCAACACTTCTGTTGTTGAAGTACTAGGCTGTGCGGTACCATGTCATCTTCACTACAGCAGTCACGGCAAACACCGGACTCCCTTGAACACATAATTGCACACCTCTGAAAGGTTCATCGTCATTATCCCAAACCTTGTGTCATCTTCGTCGTGCAGCAAGGACCATTTCTCGATGTCCTTGTCCTGAATCCATTGGAAGAATTTGCTCACGTTCGCATGATCGGCACCATTGTAGGCCCTCCTCGTGGAGTACTTCACTTTCAGCGCCTCCAATTTGTCGAACACAGCCTGGAACTTCGTCGGTTGATTTTGCATGCATAGCCGCTTGAACAGATCCATGGTTTGTTTACTGTGGAAGTGTGTGAAATGGTTTGCTGCAATGTGCCGTATGCACCAACGGCTGCGCACATCCTCCCATTTGTACGGAGCATCTGGGGCCCCTCGCATTACCTCAATGGCGTGGAGCAGCCCTCGGTGGCGGTCTGATATGATGCACACCTTCTTTCGATCACCAACAACCGCCCGCTTCACGTTGACCAGAAACCACAACCGACTTTCTGAATTTTCAGACTCGACGATCACGCACGCCAATGGAAGCAATTGGTCATTAGCATCCGCAGCAACAGTAATGAGAAGATTGCCCTTATACTTTCCGATCAAGAACGTACCATCCACGCATATGACCGAACGACAATAAGCAAATGCCTCGATGCACTACCGGTATGACCAGAACAATCGACGGAATACCCGAGTGTTCTATATGGCGCTACCATCTCGACGTGCAGCTGGCTGATCGAAGAAATCTAAAAATGTGCCTGGGTTGGTTTGAGCGATGTTGTGCAGCAACCGCATCACATTGTTGTAGGCGTGGTCGAATGTGCCGAACATGTCCTCAATTGCCTTATGTTTTACTCTCCAGGCCTTTGCATACCATATAGTGTACCCACACCTATCGGCAACTTGCTTCATTATTTCTCTCGGCATTATCGAAATGTTCTCTCGCACGGCCGGTTGGATGATATTACCGACGTACGCCGATGTTAGGTTCCTGTGTCTGTCCAGCGCCTCCGTAAGCAGGCCTGTGTCTGTGATAACTCTTGTCACCACGAAACCGATGTCGTCCTTCGGCCGCATCGCACGAATCTTCCATAGGCAGCCTGGTGTTACACAGGCTACGACAAATAGGTTGGGTTTGACTTGATGACCTTGTATTGCAGGTTAATTGCGAGAGAGCAGCTCGCCACAGCATTCTTTAGATCTTCCTTGCTTTGAAACTTCTGCTTTACTTGTATGCCACCGTGCTCGAAAGACCATCTCGAACCCTAATCCCTTGGCAACACAGCTTGACTATATGCTGAATTATCTAGCCACTCCTGTGGGGGACCAGGATTATCGTCATCAGAACCATCGGATGCCTCCGAGTCCGTCGAATCATCTTCATCGGACACAGATGGAAGGCAATCCAGTACCTCGCACATGTCTACGCGAGTATGGCAGAATACATCCGACCACTCGCTAGCCCTGAATGTTGCAGGACCGGGCACGACGCTTGGCTCACCCTCCATCGCACACTCAGCTGCTCGTATGTTGCAGAACTGCATATACATCGCGAACTGGCCGAGCAGTCCGCCATGGGGGTCTTCCACTCTTCGAATATAAGAGCTCCAAGATTTGTCCCCTTTAATTTCACGCAGCATTCAGTATGGCTCATTATCTACCTCACGTACGATTAGCCCTTCAATTAGAGCCATTTCATCACGAAGCCTCTTCCCGAACATATTCAGGATCCATAAATTCAGCTCTAGGAATGAGGTGTTATGTACGCTCAGCTCGCCCGTCACATACTGGCAATGGCTCATATCAACCCTGCTTTGCCCCTCGCGAACTAAGCCGTCACCATAAAATATGCAAATTTTTTTCGGACTCTCCATTCCCTACACACATTCATCTCACGCGTAAATAACCTAATTTTATATTCTCTAAAAACATACACACATGCATGCACATAGTTTCTAAAACCATGCATATATACATTTCAAAAACCTAATTTCTGGACATAGAGCATACATGCATGTAATTGAAAATAACCTAGTTTCATAATTTCTAAATACATACATTTATACATTTACAAAACCTATTTCTTAAACATAGAGCATGCATGTGCACAATTAAAGATAACCTAATTTTATATTTTCTAAAAACACACACACATGCACATAGTTTCTAAAAACATACACACATGCACAAAGTTTCTAAAACTTACACATATACATTTAAAACCTAATTTATAAACATAGTTGCACATAATTAAAAATAACCTAATTTCATAATTTCTAAAAACATACACATTATACATTTAAAAAACATACACACATATTTCCTACATATATATCCTAAAAAGATAAACATACATTTCCAAACATACACACATACATTTAAGATAACCTAATTTCCAAACATACACATATGCACATATTTCCTACATATATATCATAAAAAGATAAACATACATTTCCAAACATACACACATACATTTAAGATAACCTAATTTTCAAACATACACATATGCACATATTTCCTACATATATATCCTACAAAGCTAAACATACATTTCCAATACACACATACATTTAAAAAAACCTAATTTCCAAACATACAAATATGCACATATTTCCTAAATATATATCCCAAAGATAAACATATATTTCCAAACATACACACATACATTTAAAAAAACATAATTTCCAAACATACAAATATGCACATATTTCCTAAATATATATCCTAAAGATAAACATACATTTCCAAACATACACACATACATTTAAAAAAAACCTAATTTCAAAACATACACTTACATACATACAAACATACACATATACACATATGCACATATGCACATATTTCCTAAATATATATTCTAAAAAGATAAACATACATTTCCAAACATACACACAAACATTTAAAACAAAACCTAATTTCCAAACATACACACATGCATATATTTCCTAAATATATATCCTAAAAAGATAATACCTACATTTACAAATAAACTGTGGTTTTATACATCATTAATAACATACTTAACACAATCTTACATGCATTTCAAAAAATAATACCTCTTTTCGAAGAGCTCGGAATCCTCTACAAGTTTCTCTTCTACACCGAATCAATTTACCGGACGGATTTTGCTAGATCTAAATTTGAAGATTGAGAGGAAAATGAGAGAGAGAGAGAGAGAGAGAGAGAGAGGTGCGTGTGCGTGTGCGTGTATCTATGTGTTGTGTTGTTTGCTGGCTGTGAAGCCTGAGCAAAGCAGGAGGGGACCAGACTTATTGAAATGGGGACCAGCAACTTGTCGAGTGCTGGCCACTCGACAAGTTGCTCAATATATATAGCTCCAGCACCACTAGGGCAGTAAAACCTCCTAGCCCAGCTGGTTCCCACCGCCGATTCGTAGTCCAGTGGCCTCGGTTCGAATCCTCGCTCACGCTTTTAAAAACTCTTTTTGGCTTGTCGAGTGATGGGCACTCGATAAGCCCCTGGTCGTGGTCGATTAGGGTTTTTCGAGTGCCCATCACTCGACAAGCTGTGGTCGTGGTCGATAGTGGGTGCTGTCGAGTACTGGGCGTGCGACACGCTGGTCGCATGTGATAGCGAGCTTGTCGTGTACCCAGTGCTCGACAGGCTGATGTGGCGGCCCAAATTTATAAATTCTCACAAT
This sequence comes from Pharus latifolius, assembly GCA_019359835.1. Taxonomy (NCBI): domain Eukaryota; kingdom Viridiplantae; phylum Streptophyta; class Magnoliopsida; order Poales; family Poaceae; genus Pharus; species Pharus latifolius. The sequence goes on along the minus strand of CM033321.1, from coordinate 59,458,321 downwards.
TGTGGGTCACTTTTGTAATTCATTTTTTAATCTGGGTTATTTATAAAAAAAACTCGTAAAGTTTCAGGTCCCGCTGAGAGTGTACACTGAAAAGAATGTAGCTATTAAATTATCATTCTATTTTCCACCTGATAGCTAGATACATATTCTAATCTCTGATTATTTTGTACAAAAAATCGTAAAACAAAAAAAGAGAGGTAAATTTCTTGCATCAAAAACAACATTTCAAGAATATGTAATCCAGGAATATTGGCACTGAAGTTTTAAACACAAATAAAAATAAACTTTAATGAGTCAAAATAAATCAAAGGTTTTATAATAAATTCAAGAACAAATTGAAATCTAAAAATAAAATTATTTTCAAATGCTAAACCAATATCTATTTAAATTCAGGTAATAATAAAGGTTTCATATCAATAAAATCATTTTCAGTTAAAAATAGTATATAAAAACATCTGAAACATCCTCAAATAAGTTTAGGTATATTGTATTAAAAGTATAGGAATATGAATAACAGTTTGAAAATTAAGTTGAAAAATAAATTGAAATATAGAAATAAAATATCATTTGTGCACTAAACTGAGAATTAAATTTGATATTAATATCCATTTCAACTTAAAATTTGTCATAGGTTTGCACCTTAGACAATTAATGTCTCTCGACATTCGTGGTTTTGATAGAAGTGCGTTTCAAGCATTGCTTATGAGATGATCACAGAGGACCTAAAGCAACAGTGTAACGAGTCGCTCGAGGCTTGAAGGGGAAGGTGACACTATGGATTTTTATAGATTCAAGATTCAATGGAATTTCTGCTTCTGTCAATACGCTCTCAACGTTAAGTCGGTTGGGAATACTACTTGTTGAGCGTTTGTTCCAAGGCGTACCTGTTGCTCTTACTAAATTTGTTATCAAATGAACATGACACCATCAAGAGAGGGTTGTAGGGGCTAGTTATAGTGTAAAATTATGAAAAAGACTAAAATGCCCCTTACATATCCTAGATGGGCGAAGGCAAAAATGTCCGCTAGGTCTATGACGAGTGGGCCCCGTGGAGTCAAGTGCCAGATCTTGCAAGCCATCGGACTAGGGACTATTGCTCCTCAGTGTCTAGAGTTGTTCTCCCGGTGAAACCTGGTCCGAGCTTAATGACCCGTTTGGTTTGCGTCGCAGGATCTACTGGTTCCGTCTTCGACTCGTCCTCCACGGAGCCAAAACTTCTGACCCGTTCGTTCCTTAAAAACCATCGGACGACGCCGTCCTCCACGACGTCGCGACTTGGGCGGCCTTGCCGCTGACGGATTTCTTCCGCTCGTCGGCGCCGCCCCTTCATCACTTCTTCCTCCCTGGTTGTCGTAGAGCACTCACTCCTCCTCCAATTGCTACAGGCATGGCACTGCAATTTTTTCTTGTGATTTTTCTTGTTTTTCCAATTGCGATTCTTCTACTTGTGATTCTTTCACTCATCCATTGATTTGGTTGCAGTAACACTTTCTTTTGCACAAGATTTGGGAAAAGATAGTAGGAAAGATTCATATCTGCCTTCCTCACTGTTCTAGGTATGAACGAGCATGGTGTGCTCCTTCTCACTCTTAGATCTGTTCATTGATTGCTCTAATTCTTTACTACTAGCTGCCAAGGAGAGATCTGTTCATTGATCTGTTCACTGTTCTAGGTATGAATGACCATGATGTTCTCCTTTTTTCCATGTTTAATCTCCCCTTATATGCATGGTAAATGTTTTTGTGGTACAGATCGTGTGGTTCTTTGATGTTATTTTATCATTTTGGGATAGATATTTACTACGTTTTGCTACATTGTTCATTCTTTTCATTTCATTCTAATTGCATTGTGTATTTTGTTCCAAATGTATACTTGCTTTTATTAATCCAAATATTGAGAAATTGATGCTGGATGTATTAGTTATTGAATCTTAAATCACTTGAATTTTCTCACAAAAGCCTGATAAGGAGGAGTCCATGATGGATAACTTTGCCTGAGTCCGGAGTTGTTGCATTTTTATGTGCACGCTGAAAATTGTGCTCAACATTGTTTGGATAACTTGATTCCAAATTCACATTGATTCCTATATGCAGTACCATTTTGTGTATCCAAGGTTTCTAGAGTTTTTGTTCATTTAGTACCATCGATTGCATTGTGCTCAACATTGCCCAATTTACCTTGTTTTGCTTGTACCAGTTTGTTCTATATTCATGTATCACTGCGTGCATGAATGTAAATGAAATTATTTGGACAAGTATTAGGACAATATGTTGTTGGAGGAGGCAAATGGTGGAGGAATCATATTTAGAAGTCTGCCTTCCTTTTTCAAGCATAGCTTTGTTCATGTGTGGGATTTTATATCTATTCAATCCACTGATCTATAGATGAGTTTTGCTACAGATCCTATACTTTAGCATTTTGGTCTGATCTATTGATGACTCATGAGCTTTTCATTTGTGGATCTGTCACTGAATTTATTTGGAGATAATGGAGTATGCTGTGTGTTTGTGGATGGTGCAATCCCTAATGTAAATTCTCTCATATTGTTGATTTGACTTGTGCAACTATAGAGGGCTCACCTTTGTGTTGGATTATTGGGCTCTAATGTGGTTGGTCTTAGTAGCATTAATTCATTGTTCTTGGTGAGTTGCATAAGAACTTCTTGGGATTCATTTCCCAATTTAGGAGGATTACATAAATTTATTGCAGCCTCTCGTTTAGTTTCCAATATGTAAAGCTTCTGTGAATCTGTATTATCACCCAGGTATTTGTTACCATGCTGTTGATCACATCTAGGAGGTCTGTTAACCTGGTTTTCTTTATTCATTTTTGTGGTGAAATATTTCTCTTATGCAGTTTTGATCATTTGTTTGGCAGTTTTAATTTACCTTTTTTCCTTATGTGCTAGAGAATTGCCTTACTGTTAGACATGTATGCCTTTTTGATTGTTTAAGTAGCTTTTCTTTTTCTCCTGGACTTATGGATTGCTTAGTTTTGCAACATGTGTGCCAACATTATCATTGGACTTATGGATTGCTTAGCTTCCTCTTCTATTGACTGAAAAATTGGTTTTGTTTCTAAAGTCCCAGCTTCTCTGTTTCAGCTTCTTCTTTGCACTGTTTTCTTGGTGACAAAGGCCAATACCCCTATTTTCAATTCTGTAGATCGGTTAGCAAAACTGGTGTAGATGGATGCGAATGAAATGCGAAGATATTTAACTATTAGAGCGTCCGCCCTTGCTGTTGCCATATTTGTATATATACAAATTGTTAGGAGGAGGAAAAGAAAGAGAACCCAAAGAGTCTTGTATGCCCCAATGATAGATATGGAAATAAGGAGAAATGAGTACCTTGCTTCTCTTTATCATCAAGATGATAAGAGTTGTCTGCACATGTTGAGGCTAAAGAAAACTCCTTTCTTCAAGCTATGTGACACCTTGAAGCAGAGAAGCCTCCTTTGTGATACGATCCATTGTTGTGTCGAGGAGCAAGTAGCAATGTTTCTTCACACAATTGGTCATAATGTGAGGAACAAAGTAATAGGAAAAAATTTCAAAAGGTCAAATGAGACGGTTAGTCATTACTTTAAGGTAGTTCTTAAAGCAATTGGTGAGCTTCGTGATGACCTTATTAGGCCCCCATGTCTTGAAACTCCAGCCAAAATCCTAGGGAGTACCAAGTGGTATCCTTACTTTCAGGTATGGTCTAGGTACATAGTACTGTTTTAAATAGTAAAAGTGGAACTTGTTTGACCATATTTTGTCTTTTACAAATCATAATGTAGAATTGTATTGGAGCAATCGATGGAACTCATGTACGGGCTAGTGTCCCCAAGTCACGTGAGGCAGCGTTTCGAGGTAAGAAGTGCTTTACAACCCAAAATGTGATGGCTACTGTTAACTTTGACCTTCGCTTCACATACGTGTTGGCTGGTTGGGAGGGCTCAGCACATGATGTTGTGGTTCTTGCTGATGCCTTGCAACGACCAAATGGTCTTGTTGTCCCTGAAGGTAGTCTCTAATAAATATCTACAATACACACACTTGTAAAATGTAATTTTTCCTAATAAAACTATAATTATGTGATGTTGTAGGAAAATACTATTTGGTTGATTGTGGTTATGGTGCAAAGCCTGGCTTCTTACCACCCTTCCATGGTGTTCGATACCACCTAAAAGAGTGGGTAATGATAACAATCCAGAAGATGAGAAGGAACTATTTAATCTAAGCCACTCACAACTAAGGGTTATAGTTGAGCGTGCTTGGGGATCACTGAAGAATAGATTTAAATTTCTTGATGATGCTCGTCCTTTTTTTCCATTTATGACACAAGTAGATATTGTCCTTGCTTGTTGCATTTTGCACAATTGGATTCTTGGCCATGGGGCAGATACTTTTCTCCCATCTGAGGTAAATTGGACACCAAACCCAACCAACTTGACAAGAACACACCGGGAACAAGTGCAAGAAAATAGAGAATGGGTTGAACGGAGACAAGAACTTGCTGGATGTGGGAAACAAGGGCAGTTCCCAATGTTTGAGAGCATCCCAATGTGATATATTTGTCATGTAGTTGGTATGCGATAGTTTTTGTAATAGGTTTGTGGCCTTTTTAATTTCTTTTTGTAATTTGGACTTACCTCTTAAGAGTTGGCTACACTGGTTGCTTCTTAGACCAATGTGCTAGTCCTTAATTTCTGACTCCTATGTTGGTCTCCACGGTTGGTTATGTGCCAGATTTGTCAAATAGACCAAACGTTCTTGTCGGTTTTGTGCAAATACAAAGTGGTTATGTTGATTGCAGAAGTGGTTATATGCCAGATTAGTTATTGCATTCCATGTATCCTGCTGCCATGATGATATGCTGCGTCCCAGATGTATAGTGTATGGTGATGCTTGCTGCGTGCCAGATGCTGCGTGCCAGAAATTTGAGTAGTAATTCATTACTATGTATGGTGATGCTTGCTTGTTTTGTGTTGCTTCATGATGCTAATTAAATACTGTAGCCTGATTTTCTTTCCATGTCTATCTCCAATATGTTTTGCTAGGTGCTTGGATTTGGATTGTATAAGAGAGTAGAGGGGGTGGTGTGGAAGAATCGGTGGCTGACTGATTCGGAATCTCTTAGATTACACATCTTCTTTGGTTCTCAGGTGAGGCTGGAGTTACACATCTTCTTTCAGTTCACGAGTTTCAGATTCTTGGCTGCCTTCCTTGCATTCTTGGCTGCTGTGCTATGTATGTCCCCTTTCAGATTTGTTCTTGTTTTTGCCTTTTCCTTTTCCCTTAGGCAGTGATAAGGATTATCATGATTTTTGATAAAATTTGTAACTTGGAACTCTTTCTGAGACAAGGAAATAAGGATTGAGCAGTAGGGGGTTAAATTTTTCTTTCATTTTTAATGATGCTGTGAGTTTGGCACCTGAGCAGAAGATTGATATATGATGTGGTACATGCTTCTCTGCTGTACAGTGTACAGATATGACCACATGCAGTACATGAGACTATCTTTTTGTCCTTTCTCCTGAGCATATTTGTCGAGCTATGGATTTTAATTTCTTTTGCTTATGTGTATTTCAAGTTTGTTCTTTCATTTTGAATGGCACAATATTATTTAATGTCTAAATATGCTCTTCATATTGAATTTTTGTCATGTTGTAGGAAAAATGGATGGGATTCAAGAAGTTGAGCAGAGGGATCTAGAAAAAATTGTTTGGACATCTGACATGTCAGCATTTGTTTTACGCCACTTAACTCATCTTATTGCTGCCGGAAACAGAGTTGACAAAGGATTCAAGGCCTCCCACTACAATCAGTGTGCAAAAGCTTTGATCCGCGTTAGTGGTAACCAGATTGTAAATCACATGAAGACATGGAGAACCCGCTGGACTAACATTGTCAGGCTTAAGAAAGTTAGCTTGGCTCATTTTGATGAAGACACTGGAACAATATTTCTTGATAAGAAGAATTACATGGACCGTATCAAAGTATGTACTCTTTTTCTTGAAATCACTAGTACAGAAATGCAGTCTACTAACCCCTATATTCTATCGGTTATTGGCGCATTAGTAGAAAACCGATAGAAAATGTGCCTCGCGGCCAAAAAAGGCCAACGGGTGAATTTTTCCTATCGGTTTGTAAGAAACTTACCGATAGACGAAGCAGTATGATTTACTCTAGCGGTGAAGAACATATTTGCGTTTGAAGAGATGCATAAGTACTGACAGGAGAATGTTGTGCGCCGATAGGACTAGTCGACTTCTTCAACTAGACTTATTCTATCGGTAATTTATTAATATACCGACAGAATATCTCAAAAATTCCTATCGGCAATATGTAGTGTGCCGATAGAACCGTTCGCCTTCTACAAATATTTTTATTCTATCGGTAATGTATTCTTTTACTGTTAGAATATATCGAAAATTGCTTAGAACTGTTCGTCTTCAAATAGTTTTATTCTATCGGTAGTTAATGTTTATACCGTTAGAATATAGAAAAAATATTTTAGAACTGTTCGCCTTCTACAAATAGTATGATTCTATCGGCAATGTACGTATATACCGACAGAGTGTGGACAAAAATTCCTATCGGTAATTTGTATTGTGCCGATAGAGCCATTCGACTTCTACAGATGTTTTTGTTCTATCGGTAATTGATGTTTTACCGTTAGAATATATATAAAATGACTAACGGTATGCGGTGTTTGTATCGATAGAATTTATCTAGTACTATAAATACAGGGGTATGTCTCTTCATTCTCACAGTTCATCTGGGGCTCGTAGTCCTAACCCGTAAGCTCCATGGACGGCCAGCGCACCTCTACAGGCGACCGCTGCACCTCCGCACCTCCATAGACGCCCTCTAGACTTCCGCATCCCAAGCAAGGTACATAAATCATTTAATCCGATTATGGCAATTATTCTGCTTTTTTTGTATCCTTCATTTTGATGTGTCTTCTTTTCAATATGATTATGATCTTTGCAGTCCTTGGATGATGCTCATGAGGGGCAACGTATTTCACGGTTCTTCATCGTAGTACGCTGCCTACGTTGGCTTGTTGGCGAAAGAAACGGTGAAGATCACCGTCGAGAGCTGGAAGGACGTGAAATGCGAGATCTTGGTTGGCTCGGTCGAGAAGATCCTTAAGCCCTGCGTGTTTCTCAAATCAGGACCTATAGAAAGCATCTTACATTTTTTTGCATGCACCAGCTTGTGACCAGATGCTTACCTGCTTGGAGAAGAAGAATTGTTGTTATTTGCACAGCCATTCTACACCATCACTACACATAACAACATCTTGGAAGGTCGGTTCTTTTTGTTAATGGAGTTGAGTTGAGTTGAGTTGATCGAGTTTGAGTCCGAGGAAATCACCAATACGTACAAATGTAAGTCAACGGCAGTTCCAGCTCCTCGGGCGTCTTCGAACTGAACTCCTATGGTTAAGTCCAATGTGGTTCAGACATTTGTTGTTTTGGATGAATGGATTTGTTATGTATCAGGTCTAACTTGTAGTCGCTAGTTGCATTGTCGCAACCTGCAAAGGTTCTCTTTTATGTAAAATGTACGGGCCACTGGGTCCTCGTCGTGATCTGTTGTTTATTTCAGACATGGCTTTTCTAATATACATCGAATGTGTGAATTGTTGTATTTGTATATTGTTGTATATTTGTGTATCATGTATTGCTAATTGGGACATGAACTTGAATGTGTAGGGAGTATTTGTGTATTTAATTGTATTGGTTGGTAGGTGTGTATTTGTACTGCTGTTTCAGACATGTACCTGAATTTGTATTGGTGAACTGGCATGTGTATGTTTGTACCTGAATTTGTGAACTGGCATGTGTAATTTCTTTGGCAAGATGAAGTCCCGAGTACCTAAGAAAAGTATTTTTGTGTCTCCAAGTTAATCCACAAATTAGCATTTCTTGAAATATTGCTTTATCTTGTAGTTAATATCTGTTTGATGCTACATTGGTATGATTCCTTGGATGTGAGAACTGGTGTCATATTTGCTCAGTCATGCATCATCTAACGGTAAATACACAAATCTACCGATAGAAAAACTCATGTTCGTGTGTCATGCATCATCTAACGGTTAATACACATATTTACCGATAGAAAAACTCATGTACGTGCTGTGTCATGCATCATCTAACGGTAAATACATATATTTACCGATAGAACAAAAATTGTGCTTGTTCAGTAATGTACATTCTCTAACGGTATATGTATGTTTTTACCGATAGAATATGTGAGAGGCAAATTATCTTAGTTAGTCTAACGGTTATTTCATGTATTTACCGTTAGAAAAAACTCCATTATAAGGAAAACCCCACTCGACCATTGCTGAGCTGCTCTTTAATTTGTTCTGTTGCACTCTGTGTCCCTCTGTTTGTGATGAAAGTTCCACGCTCACAGTTACACTGCTAAGGTGATCAGCACAAGCTGGAGGGAAGTTGATTGCGCCCCTCTCTTTAAGGTAAGATTAATTGTCGACAGTTATCTCTCTCTCCCTCTAGATCTCCCTCCCTCTCTACTTGCAAGCTAGCTGTATTGTGTAGTTCCAATTAAGTTTGTAGCTGTAAGCTTGGGGGCTAGGTAGCTGGAAATGCGTCATGTTTTAGGAGCTAACTAGCTTGTATTGTGTAGTTAGCTAGGTTAATTAGTGTTAATTTCGTCAGGCTAGGGTTGAACACATCTGTTGTAAGAGGCTGTACATGTACATATACATAACTTAATCGGGCAGGTTTCATGCATGCATGGCTGACTCGTTAAATTTTGTTAATTGTAGATGGACAGGAAATATTGGATGTATGTAATAAAACGTACTACTTTTGAATATTTGGATGGTGTGAATGAGTTTATTAAATTTGCTGAGCAACAAAAGGAGAGGAAGGGAGAGAAAAATATGCTCTGTCCTTGTACAGATTGTATGAACTTGAAGAGGTTTAGCAACTCTGATCAAATTAAGAGTCATTTGATTCATCGTGGTTTTAACACGCGATACACCCGTTGGATATGGCATGGCGAAGATCTTGAAGAAACAAGCACCACTACTACCAATCAGCAGGACTCGGATGTGGATTGCAATAATATCGATGATCATCCGAATTGTGATAATGTTGATTCCGATGTGCACGTAGATGATGATGATGATGACAATCTAGATGAGATGTTACGTGATGTAGAAGAAGATTACAACGAAAACGACTTCTGTGAATTTGAGAAACTGATTGCTGACTCTGAGAAGCCTCTGTTCCCTGGATGTGCAACACTTACAAAACTGTCTTCTGTGCTGAGATTATATAACTTGAAGGCAGGCAACGGTTGGAGTGATAAGAGTTTCACGGCACTATTAGATCTTCTAGTGGACATGCTTCCAGAGGGAAATGAGTTGCCAAGATCTACTTACCAAGCCAAAAAACTGTTGTGTCCGTTGGGAATGGAAATCGACAGAATACACGTATGCCCAAATGATTGTGTGTTGTACCGTAACGAGTACTCCAGTTTGCATGTTTGTCCAAGATGCGGCGCACCGAGGTATACGCGTAGGGACCGGATTGACAGTGAACGTCACGAGGTAAAGAAAGGACCTCCGGCGAAAACAGTGTGGTACTTGCCTGTGATACCTAGATTGAAGCGGCTGTTTGCAAATCCGAAAGTCACGAAGCACTTGCGTTGGCATGCTGAAGCCCGGAAACAAGACGGAAAACTGAGACACCCAGCTGATTCTATTCAATGGAGAAACATCAACAGAACATTTGCTGAGTTCGGCGGCGAACTTAGCAATATAAGGTTCGGGCTGAGTACAGATGATATGAACTCACATGGTAATATGAGCAGTCGGCACAGCACTTGGCCGGTTCTTTTATGCATCTACAATCTTCCTCCTTGGTTATGCATGAAGCGCAAGTACATCATGATGGCGTTACTAATCTCAGGACCCAGACAACCCGGAAATGATATTGACGTGTTTCTAGCGCCTTTAATCGAGGACTTACAGAAATTGTAGAGCGAGGGTGTGCAGGTGTGGGATGCATACAAGAAAGAGAATTTCATCTTGCGGGCCCCGATATTTTGCACCATAAATAATTTTCCGGCCTACGGCAATTTGTCGGGGTATAGTACGAAAGGAGCCAAGGCTTGCCCTATTTGCCTAGATGAAACTGAGAGCATATGGACGCGAAACTGCTGGAAAACAGTGTACATGGGTCACCGCAGGTTTCTTCCGGTGCATCACACGTACCGTAAGAAGAGGAAATCATTTAATGGGAAGCCTGAGAAGGGATCAGCTCCAGTGTTTCTGACCGGTAAGGAGATTTACTCGCGCGTGAAGGACATCAAAGCTGAGTTCGGTAAGCATTCTAAACCTCGAGAAAAAAATGTTTGGAAGAAGAGATCGATTCTCTGGGATCTACCGTACTGGGAGCACTTACAAGTTCGACATTGCATTGACGCCATGCATGTAGAGAAAAATGTCTGTGACAGCTTGATTGGTTTTTTGTTGAATATTCCAGTAAAGACAAAGGATGGTGTGAAAGCTCGTCGTGACATGGTGGAAATGGGGATAAGGACTGAGCTTGCACCTTTAGAGAATGGAAAGCGTACATACCTCCCTCCGGCCTGCTATACGTTGTCCAAGAGCGAAAAAACAGAACTCTGTCGGTGCCTGCACGGTGTTAAAGTTCCATGTGGGTACTCCGCAAACTTGAAAAAACTTGTGTCCACGAAGGACCTAAGACTAGTTGGCACGAAGTCCCATGACTGTCATGTCCTGATGTCACAAATGCTTCCCATTGCTATCAGAGGCATTCTCCCAGTTAAAGTCAGAGAGACAATCACAAACCTATGTTATTTCTTCAACGCAATATCTTGCAAGGTAAGTACGTGCACTCGTAGTATAAGTTCATTACCTCCATCTGTGGAGCTTAATTAGAAGATTTTTCTGATATGAATATTTGGCGCAACGGTGTCCTCGTAGGTAATTGATCCGGATGGACTGGACGCTTTGCAACACGACGTGGTTACAACTCTTTGTCAGCTCGAGATGTATTTCCCTCCATCATTTTTTGATGTTATGGTCCATCTGATTGTTCACCTTATCAGAGAAATTAAGTTTTGTGGACCCGTGTGCCTGCGCTACATGTATCCATTTGAGAGATTTATGGGTGTACTGAAGGGATACGTAAGGTTATGCCGCCGAGGAGGTGATTGAATTTTGCACATATTATATGGCCGGGGTTGACCCAATTGGCGTTCCTAGGTCCCGACATGAGGGTAGGCTTCAGGGCATCAGAACGATTGGATTCAAAGCTATCGTCCCCGCTCATGATGTGTACGCAAAATCACATTTTTGGGTCTTACAACACATGACGGAGGTCGAGCCATACATACACGAGCACAAGGTAATGTTACGGTCACAGAATCCTTCGAAGTCAGACGTTTGGGTCAGCAGAGAACATAACAGGAAATTTGCTGAGTGGATCCAAGAAAGAGTCACGTGAGCTGCCGAGGGCTCCGTAAGTGAAACTGTGACATGGTTGGCTAGAGGCCCAAGATTCACTGTAGGGACTTGGCAGGGGTACGACATCAATGGGTATTTATTTTACACAAGAGCTCAAGACGCCAAGAGTAGCACGCAATATAGCAGAGTGACACTGTTTGCTATTTCTGAGGATGCCAGGTCAGTAAGGGCGCTGAACTCATATTACGGTGATATTGACGAAATATGGGAGCTCGATTACGGATTACTTAAGATTCCCCTGTTTTGATGCCAATGGGTCGAAATCCCTCAAGGTGTTCAAGTTGACAGTTACAGGTTTACTCTCGTCGATCTTGGTAGAGTCGGACACCAAGACGATCCATTCATACTTGCAAAGCAAGCCACACAGGTATTCTACATCATTGACCCGGCCAATCCAAACTTGCATGTTGTCCTCCACAGCAAGAGACGTATTGTTGGGGTCGAAGATGTTGTCGACGAAGAGGAGTATAACCAATTCGATAAAATACCTCCATTTTTAGAGGACATTCAATCTATCCGTACTGAAGATATCGACAAAACAACGTATCTGCGAGATGACCATGAAGAAGGATTATGGGTTGAGAACCATTGATGATTAATTTCTATTTCAGGGATAAATGCCAAGCAAACAGCCCACAAGTTCTGCAGCAAGGTGAGGAACTTATCATTAATACATCAGGCAGTACATTTTTCTTTAGAACTTAATGATAAGCTAGTTCACAGCATTAATATATCTCAATTTTACTCCACAGCATGAGTTCTAACATATACAGTACCTTTATCATGTAAATACTTAATTCAGGCCTTCAAATAGCACTTGCAAAAAATCTCATCGCAGCCTCTTGCTTCTTCAAATTAAGATCTCCAAAAATCAATTTTTCTGACGGTATTTTGTTATTTCTACCGATAGAAAAGGACATCAGCTACTTTAATGTCTCAGGCACTTCAAATGTTTCGCTGGGAAAATTTTACTTATTCTATCGGTATTATTATATTTTACCGTTAAAATAAATTCGTTAGTCTCACGGTATTTGTTGTCTGACGGTTTTTTGCTGTTTTTACCGATAGAACAATACTCTGGCGCTTTGAATTCTCAACCGCGTCGCCATGCGTCGCCTTGGAAATTCTATAAGTACCTCGCCATGCGTCACGGTATTTTGTTGTTTTTCTAATTCTCGAATGCTTCGACTCCTCTTCTTCTCATTCACAATGGCAACCTCCATGGGATCGTCAGCCCCGCCCTCCCCGGTAAGAACTCTAAATCTCCTGGGTTACCCCTGTATTGTTAATCCATGTTCACTACATTCTTGACCTGTTAATTTGCACAGGGAATGGGAGCCGTGGAAGACACTGGCAAAGTGAAGGCCGACCTGAGGGCCCTCCAGGAGGAGCAGAAGCTCCTTACGGACAAGCACACTCAGCTACGGGTTGACCTTGATGATCTCTTCCAGCACATTCAGCGCATGAAGACAGATGGTGACAATGCTAGGGCGAGGACGAGGCGTCTTCGCGAGGAGAAGAAAGCCGCGGATATGACCATCGCTGGCTGCGGTTTGACTATGAAGGATTCCATAGCGAAGCTGAGGGAGGTCGCAGGCCTTCTCGACGCGGTAGTAGTTGATCCTAGGGACAACTTGTCGCTAGAGGAGTCCTGCGTCCTGGCTGCAAGTCTAACTGACTCTATTCTACATGCAGCCAGGGCTAAGACCACCCCTTGACCTAGCATTTTGGGTTTTATTTTTTTTTTATAAGTGATAAAACAACAATGAATGAACAATTTCTTTTTATGTCAATTTTCCAATTTTCCGGCTATCTTCCCTCTTTCTTTATCATTCTACAGCTTTCAAGCACGGTCTGTTTGATGTTAAATTGTGTGTACCTTTTCATTTTCTGATGGTATTTTGTTGTTTTTACCGATAGAAAAATGGCACCCAATACTATAATCTTAGGCACTTAATTAAAAAAAATTTCTGGGGAAAATTGGTCTCACGGGATTTTATTATTTATACCGATAGAAAAAGGCATCCACTACTTCAAATATTTTTCCGGGAAATTTACTTTTTCTATCGGTATTATTTTGTTGTACCGATAGAAACGTACATAATTCTATCAGTATTATTTTGTTTTACCGATAGAAAAGGTCATCCATTACTTTATTACTCGTACACGGCCATTTAGTTTCCCTCCAGTTGAACAGTTCCAACTTAGAGCACTGCGTCTCTTCAAGAGCGAAAAAAACCACAACCTCCGCCGTGACCACTCACTTCCTCTCTCCCACACGACGATCGCCGGCTGGACACTGGTTCGCCACTGCCATCGGTTCTTATTTTTGTCCTTCGCCGGCCACTGCTGCGTTCTACACCGCCTCTCCATCACCAACACTGATCGCCGTAAATACCCTAATTCGTCGTTCTATTTCTAGCATCTTCCTTATTTGATCCTAGTGTTTTGTACGTACTAATTCTTCGAGTTTTGCAATTACACTAGGGTTCCCTATTGTGTTGGATCATGTACATTCCGCAGGCAATGTTGATTTAAATTAGGGTTGACATAATTTGTTCCAGTGCTGTAATGAACCTATTTTGAGATTTTAACTTATCTATACTGCTGTATGTGTGATCAATTGTATGCAACTGCCATGTAATGCACATTATATGTTGGAGTTGTTCGTACACATATTCTATCGGTATCTCCTGTATTTGCCGATAGAAACAATTTGTCTGCTCTATCGGCATCTCTTGTGTTAACCGATAGAAAATATTTCTGAACAAGTATTAAAACTTTGGATCTGGAAGGACATGAGGCATGCAATGTACTAGTTTGGTTGGGAATTTTTACTCACTTGGTATGAATATATGGCAATGTGGATGGGTCTTCGAAGTATATGCTTGAAATGCATATACATATATATATGACTTTTCCCAAACTAATAGATGTGATGAAGTCCTGATGACTTGCATACAGGTAATGCAAAAGATAACCAAGAGAGGGTGCTATAGACCATATTATTCCTTTTTTGGTTGTGACCTACTTTCTGTGCTACTTCAATATCTTTATATTCCATTAGCATTCGGTTTGTCAGATTATGCACAGTGGCACTTAGATGCTTGTGTGCATATTTACATGTGAAATAATAATGTTGGCCCATGAATATTAGTATAGAAAATCATTGAGAATGTTATGTGATGACAGTGAGTAGTGGCTTATCAACAAAATTTCATATATAGAAAAAATTGTTATTTTCTATCGGTATCTCACGTGTTTGCCGATAGAAAAATTGTTATGTTCTATCGGCAGATCATGTGTTTACCGATAGAAAATATTTCTGAACAGTTCAGGAAATAATTTATGCATGTATTTCTTTTAGTATTATTTTGTTCGGACATCCCTTTTGCAGCCCTAATTAGATTCCAGTCCTGGGCTGAGTTATGGAACTCCAAGAAGAATTAATTGCTATATGTTGCCTGCTTCCTATATGAAAATGTGTAGACGAAAACGCTGAGAAATAGAATCTTATCTTGTATTGCATGGTAGCTTTTGTGTTTACCGATGGAAAAAATATTTAAAATAGGTCCTTTTTCTTTGTAAAATGATTTGGTTTGTGTTTCCATTAAATTTTTCATGGTTTGTTGATGGTTTTGTAGGGAAAGACATGTCGTCGTCTTCATCGGATGGTACCAGTGGTTCGACTAGGGCCAACCCCAACGTAACTGAAGATGCAGCTGTTACATCCCAGCGCAAGAGGGTGGGGCGAGGCGCGACGACGTTGGGCCGTTTGGCCAAACGCACGGATCTTTCTTGCGAATTCAACCAATTTGGGAGGCCGATTGGAAAGAATGCTGGGAAGTACGCAGCCTACGTTGGGCTGTTGGCGAAAGAAAGGGTGAAGATCACCGTGCAGAGCTGGAAGGACGTGACGGCGGACGAGAAGGATAGGTTGTGGGCGGAAGTGAAGGTTAAATTAACTGAAATCGCTGAACTGTTTCGTAATCACGTTCTCTTGGCTTATACTAAAGTTTAACTAACTCGTGATTAATTGTATGCATTTTTTTAAAACAGGCTAAGTGGAACATCCCCGACGATACACCTAGGACTGCCTGCTTGAAGGACATGAACGGAACATGGAAAACCTTTAAGAGCTGGCTCGTCAGTAACTTCCTCACTGCGGGGAAATCTCCTTGCGAGAAGTACCCCTTCATATCGGAGGAGGTATGGGAGGAATTCACCAAGCAGAAGGGGACTGAGGAGTTCAAGGCCCTTAGCGAGAAGAATAGGGTGATCCAGAAGAGGAACGACCACCCGCATCGGCTCGGATCCCGGGGCTATGCGGGGAAGGAGGAGCAGTGGAAGAAGGAAGACGAGCAAAATCCTATCATCGACACCCCTGAGTTGCCGCTCTCCGAGATCCGGGATGAGAGGTGCAAGCGATGGTGGAGGGGGAGGGGGTCTGTGTCATCCACGGGGTCTGTGTAGTTCGCAACCCCTGGGGACGTCGACGTTGTGAGGCGAATGGTAAGTTGGCTAACCTCGTAAACTATGTGCGCACAAGTGTATATAAGGCAATTTGTCTCACAAGGTACCTTTAAATGTAACAGATCTCTTTTGAGAAGGAGGCAGTGGAGGGATTGTTTACCCCACAGAGGGAGAACGACATCCTCACCCGGGCTCTAGGAAATAAGGAGCATCCCGGGCGGACACGGGCCGTGGGAGCCATTGTGTCGTGGAAGGCCGGTTTCGCAGATCCGGCTCCACCGAGGAAGAAGGCCCGCTCCTGGAAGGAAAAGGAAGCGGAGCTCTCTGACGAGGATTGACACCCGGGTCACTTCTAATAAACTTCTGGTTCAAGACAGGTTTGAACCAGAGCATGTGTCTGGAGATGCGAACTCAAGTTATTTTGAGAGGCATCACCACGAGGTCGCAAGCTTTACGCGATCAAGTCGCAGCTTTACGCGGTCAGACCGTAGGCCTTGAGCGGTCAGAAGTTCGTGGCCTATACGCGAACTACACATTCGGGATATTACGCGGTCAGCTAAATCCCGTGGTCAGAACGTCTACCGATCAGGATACCTGGGATCTATCTATTCGGTTGTCTATATGACAGGATACTTTAAGTATCCCGAAGATTCCTACACGTGGAAAATCAACCGTCAGGGGGTTAACACGTACAGTTATTCATGAATAACACGTGTTTAACCTGCGTAGAGGTTAAGAGCAGTTTCAAAAACCGTATCTAACCATCCGAGCAACCGATTGATACAGTTTCCTTCACATGGCACCCTTTCAAGCAGTATAAAAGGATGGCATGAAGTATCAATCAAAAAAGGGAGAGAAATCCAAGTTAGCCAAGTCTACGGCATATCTCATATAGCATTTTTAAGTCTTCTTTAGCTTATTTTTGTACACTTTTATAGGAAGAATCCTTGCCTGTGAGGACTTTTCCTCCTATTTGTAAACATTTTACCACACTTAGTGAAATCTCAACAGGACGTAGGGCTTTTACTCCCACCATCGAGGGCCCGAACCTGTCTAAATTCTCTGTGTTCCTGTTCTCCATTGTTCAGCATACCTTCCCGAAGGGTCATCTTGAAAGGTCTCACTATTACAAATTCTGCATAAGTTCGGCTGAGGACCCCGAGTCCGAATCGTCGACAGCTGGCGCCCACCGTGGGGCCTTTCTCAAGGCGTCCTAATTAAAATTCGGAGGTTCGCCGAAACATGGCTGGAGCATATGATTCCGAGAATGATTTCGATCTCGAGGATTATGCTCATATCCCAATGCCTTCTCCAAGTGATCCCGTTCCGATGGAAGAGGTCGAAGGCCAGAATCTTCCACAGGATGAATCATCTTCCCAAGTCATGATGATCGACCAGGAGGCAACTGGCACAGGGTCAGAACCCACAGAGGTTCTTAATGTGCTAGGTGATAAGTCCGGCCCATCGTACGATCCCGCTGAGGGAAAGTACGATGGTGACCGCGAGGTTAGCCCAGGAAGATTCGACCCTGATAACCTTCACCGTCTCTTTGATTTCGAGTCCGACTCGGAACAAACCGAGATGTTCTCCCCATCGGCGACTTCTCTCCCTAGGCAGTTTGCTGCGTTGTCGGAGGAAACTCCCGATCAACAGGCTGCCAGGGAAGAACAAGATCGCAAACAGAAGGAGGAGCAAGATCTCGAGCAACAAAACAACGAACTACGCAGAACTGCCCTAGAGGCTCTTCAAGATGCGCAGGCTCGTTACGATGCTGCCCCGAGTTCTTCTCGACGGTCGCGTGGTCATAGACTGTGACCAGACTCCTTCCTTACCACCGGAGCACTTCCCAGTGGACGAGGAAACAATAACACCCGGTGCCCCTAGGAGAAGTACCCATGGTCGACTGCGATCTATCGCGGAAGTCATGCGTAACTTTCCTCCTACGGTCACGGATGCGCAGAGACCGGCCTTTTACAGGATCCTGGCGGAAAGATTGGACGAGGTCGCATCTGAGGCGACCCCAACAGCCTCTTCCCGCTCAGTGACACATTCCCGGGATCGAGATGGTCCTCATTTTGGCTCTGGTCGACGGAGTTACCCGCCGCCTATACCGTCCCGACAGGACAAATATCGGTGAATGCAGGACTCTCGTAGTAGGGATCGAGTTCCCGTTCATTCTCGTTTGGGACCTCGAGTCACCCCGCCGTTAAGTGAGTTTGCTCGAAACCTGACCGAAAGTCGCAGGACGGTCCACGGTCCTTACGTTGGTTGCAAAGCTTTCTCGCCTGGCCTACGAGCGGTCGTTTGGCCCGATAAGTTCCGACCAGGGGCCATCGAGAGGTTTGACGGAACTCAGAACCCATCCGAGTTTCTTCAGATCTATATTACTGCCATCCAAGCCGCAGGAGGCGATGACAAGGTCATGGCTAACTACCTGCCAACAGTCCTCGTAGGATCGGCTAGAACTTGGTTGTTCAATCAGCCTGAGGGTTCTATCTACAATTGGGAAATGCTATGCGATGCCATCCTTAGCAATTTCCAAAACTGTTACCAAAAGCCGGGTAAGGAGGACGACTTGCATAGATTGCGGCAAACTTCGACCGAAACGCTTCGGTAGTTTGTCAAGAGGTTTGTCAGGGGTAAGAAATACCATCCCGAACATATCTGATGGTTCCGTAATCAGGGCATTTAAGCATGCCGTTCGATACCAGAGATTCACTGAAGACTTGCTCATTCACCCTCCTCGATCGGTGGCCGATCTGTTCGATATGGCTGATCGATACTCCGATGCAGCCGAGGCAGTCGAATGGAACCGAATGGTTGACAAGGGGGACCTACCGCCCCAACCAGGCTTCAAGGACGTCAAGAAAGAAGACTCGAGCAAAAAGCCGGAGTCTTCATCGGGTGGGAAGTCAAAAAAGTCGAAGAGGAACCGCTCTGGACAGCACCGTGAGGTCGCGGTCGCGGAGAAACCACCTTCGACCAAAGGTAATAAGTTTTCTTTCAAAAGTAAAGCTGCTTCTGGTGGCCGGGATTCCGACCAGCCAGAAAAATCAACTAATCCGCAGGAGGGCAAAAGGTGGTGTCCACTCCACAATTCCGCAGGCCACGATCTCAAAAACTGCAGGAGTTGGTTGAAACAGCTGGATGATTTCTACCAAGGAGCTGGGCCAATGCCGACCTTACCGCCCAAAGAGCAGGCGTGCGGGGTTAGAGACGTCGATGGAGACGAAGAAATGGCTTACCAGGTACCTCAAAATCATGTTAATGTCATTTTCGGAGGCTCCTCCTCTTTCGTTTCCAAAAGGCAGTTTAAAACTTTTTGCCGAGAGGTTAACCAAACGGAGACATCCCTTGGTGAACCTCAATATCCCCGTTGGTCGGATATGCCTTTGACATTCGACCGCGCTGACTGTCCTGCGGGGCTAACTCGACCATTGAGATTACCTCTGGTTATTACCCCAATCATCAGTAACGCGAGAGTCGAAAGGGTCCTGATCGACGGGGGAAGTTCCCTTGATCTTTTATTGGTCAAGACACTCGACGAGATGCAAATTCCTCGTTCGAAGATCAAGCCCATAATTCATCCGTTTTATGGGATAATCCCAGGCCCCTCCATGATGCCATTGGGACAAGTGGTTCTTCCGGTCACTCTGGGAGAACCAGATAACTTCCGAACAGAATTGGTTACTTTCGATGTAATCGATTGTGATTCAGCTTATAATGCAATCTTTGGCAGGCCTACTCTCGCTAAGTTCATGATGGCAACGCACTATGCTTATCAGTGCGGGAAATTGCCTGGCCCCAAAGGTGTCATTTTGGTCCGAGGTAGTCGCAACGTGGCACTCACGTGCGACCGGCTATCTTTGGAGATGGTCGATCAACTTCCCCTCCGGGACGCTCAGGTCGCCACTGTCGCCACCGATGCGATCAGGGCTGCTCCTCGACCAGATGAGAAACTCAAACAAGTTCCTTTGTACCCAGATGACCCATCCAAGACAATTCGGGTTGGGTCAACCCTGGATGACAAATAGGAACTCGACCTCGTTGCTTTCCTCCGGGCTAACACAGATGTGTTTGCGTGGAAACCGTCCGACATGCCCGGTGTCCCAAGGGAAGTAATTGAGCACAGGTTAGCAATCCGACCTGGACAACGACCAATAAAGCAAAAGCTCAGGCGTTTTGCCACCGACCGACAGGAAGCCATCCGAGAAGAGTTAGACAAACTCTTACAAGCCGGGTTCATCCGCGAGGTGAATCACCCGGACTGGCTTGCCAATCCGGTCATGGTCCGCAAGTCAAATGGCAAGTGGCGCATGTGCGTCGACTATACTAGCCTCAACAGTGCCTGTCCGAAGGACGACTTTCCCCTTCCCCGCATCGACCAGCTGGTTGACTCCACTGCGGGTTGCGAACTGATGAGTTTTCTGGATGCCTACTCGGGATATCATCAAATTAGCATGGCAGAAGACGATGAAGAGAAAACTGCCTTCATCACCCCGTTCGGCACGTACTGCTACGTCAGAATGCCGTTCGGTCTCAAGAACGCTGGTTCCACGTACCAGCGCTTGATGCAAAAGACCTTTCTTTCCCAGATAGGGCGCAATCTCGAAGCATATGTAGACGACTTGGTTGTAAAGAGTACCAAAAGATTGTCTCATTTGGACGATCTTGCTGAAACCTTCTGTAACTTGAATCGCTTTGGAATAAAATTGAACCCGGAGAAATGTTCTTTCGGGGTTTCTTCAGGAAAGCTTCTTGGTTTTCTTGTGTGTTCCAGGGGCATTGAGGTTAATCCTGAGAAAATCAGAGCTATTGAACAAATGAGGTCGCCCTCGACCATGAAGGATGTTCAACGCCTGGCTGGTCGCATGGCGGCTTTAAGTCGTTTCATATCGTGATTAGGCGAAAGGGGACTACCTTTCTTTAAAGCCTTGCGGAAACATCATAACTTCACGTGGTCAGATGAGGCCGAAGAAGCGTTTCAGGAGGTAAAAACATATCTATCCAGTCCGCCAGTATTGGTGTCTCCTGAAAAGGATGAACCATTGCTTCTGTATTTGGCGGCCACCCCACACGCGGTCAGCGCAGTTCTGATCGCGGAAAGGGAAGGAGTGCACAGACCCGTCTACTATGTGAGCGAAGTACTTCATGGTCCTAAGGAGTGGTACCCTGAGGTCCAGAAGATACTTTACGCGCTACTGATGGCTTCCCGTAAGCTACGACATTACTTTCAAGCGCACAAGATCACAGTACCTTCCTCTTTTCCTTTAGGGGATATTGTCCGAAATCCAAAAAAATCTGGTTGAATCGCCAAATGGGCGGTCGAATTCGGAGCCTTTGAGATCCACTTTACCCCTCGCACGGCGGTTAAGTCTCAGGTTTTGGCCGATTTTGTGGTCGAATGGACCAACCCTGAGCCACCCGTGCAGTTGGAAAAGGAACTGGAGTGCCCCGATTATTGGACAATGTACTTTGACGGCTCCCGTAGTTTTCAACACTCGGGGGCTGGGGTGGTCTTAGTTACACCTCAGGGCGAACAGCTTAAGTATGTCATCCAACTACACTTTGTTGCAACCAACAATGCAGCAGAGTATGAAGGTCTTCTTGCAGGGCTCCGGGCAGCAAAATTCCTCGGAGTCCGTCGATTAGTGGTGAGGGGGGACTCACAGCTGGTCGTAAACCAGGTAAACAAGGAGTACAGCACCTCCGATGAGACAATGGCTCATTACCTGGGGGAAGTGAGGAGATTGGAAAAACACTTCAGTCACTTCGAAGTCCAATACATCCCGCGAAAGGACAACATTCTCGCAGACCAATTATCCAAAATTGGATCCTCACGCTCATCCGCTCCGGCAGGAGTGTTCGTTGAACACTTGGACCATCCTTCGATCATGACTTCGGTCGAGGATGATCCGGCAATAGCCTTCGTTGCCAACCTCGGTCAGGAACAAGATTGGACTCATCCATTGAGGGTTTATCTTGAACATGGGACCCTACCCGGGGACGAAACCAAAAGCGATCGGTTAATTCGAAAGGCGCGTCTGTACAAACTCATAGATGGGGTTATGTACAGAAAGGGTACTCAAGGAGTATTCATGCGCTGCATATCTCAGGAGGAAGGAAAATCCCTCTTGAAAGAAATACATGACGGTGTATGCGGTGCACACGCGTCATACCGAACACTGGTCGGAAAAGTTTTTCGACAGGGATTCTACTGGCCTTCGGCACTCGATGATGCCAAGCTTATGGTCAAGATGTGTCCACAATGTCAGTTTCACGCAAGACAGGTTCATCAACCTGCTTATGCATTACAAACTATTCCTCTCGCATGGCCTTTCGCGATCTGGGGAATGGACATCGTCGGTCCTATGCCACAAGCGGTCAATGGATACAAGTTTTTGTTTGTAGCCATTGACACGTTCACAAAGTGGATTGAGGCCGAACCAGTACGAAATATTACTGCATTAGCCGCACAAAAGTTCTTTCACAAGAACATTGTGGCACGATTTGGTGTTCCAAACCGTCTCATCACAGACAACGGTTCTCAGTTCGCTAGCGGTCTTTTCCTAGACTACTGCGATCAGATTGGGACCAAGGTGTGCTTTGCTTCCGTGGCACATCCACAAAGCAATGGTGCCGTAGAACGGGCCAATGGGCAAGTACTGCAAGGTATCAAAAAACGTGTTTTTGATCGCCTCAAGACCCGCTCGGGGGCTTGGGCAGACGAGCTCTATACTGTTCTATGGGCACTACGAACTACCTCTAGTCGAGCCACCGGTGAGACACCCTTCCATTTGGTCTATGGAGCCGAGGCTGTGTTGCCTATGGAAGTAAGTATTGGATCTGTTCGCACGAATCAATTCGAACAGGTCAACCAATCCGAACAACGATCGCAAGATCTCATCCTCCTGGAAGAACGGCGTGATCGCGCCCTGATTAAGTGCGCGGTATACTTGCAGGCTCTACGCAAGTATCACAGTAAAAAGGTGCGACCACGTGATCTCAACGTGGGCGACTTGGTTTTACGAAAAATTCAAGACCAGTCTAACCGCAATAAATTCTCCCCAAAGTGGGAGGGACCATATACTGTCGTCTCAGTGCCGCGGTCAGGATCTGCGCGGTTAGCCATGGAGGATGGTCGGATTTTGTCCAATACTTGGAACATCGATCAACTTCGCAAGTTTTACGTGTAAGTATTCCAATCACTTTTTTCCTGTTCAATTAGCATCTTTTCATAAAAAGCATGTCTTGTTTTCATACAATGAGTGTTTTTCTTTAGACCCAAATTATACTAATTCAACCTGGGGGCTGATCGCCGGCGGTTAGGTTATTACAGCATTTTTCAACCGGATTCGCTGGTCAATCTCATGATCACTTCCAGATAAGTCTCTCCTAAATAAGCCGTTTCTCAACGCACACGGGACTATCTGGCTAGTCTTCGGTCATTTGGGTGGCTACCAGTTTGCAATAGGGTTAAAATGTTACTTTAATCTTGACCATCGGCTTGAAGCACATATCCCTGGTCATCATACTTATGTTTTCCTCTGTTTAAAATACTAAGACTTCAGTATTCACAAAACAGAGGCGGGGGCTAGAGGAATATACTTATAGTATGAAACTTATGATGTGAATATGCACTTTCTCTTGAAAAAATGATTTTACATACATAGCATTGTAATTACAATTGTTTGGTTACAAAATACAAGGATCATTCGATCCTTAGCTCAGCCAAGAGCTTGTCAACGAAGGGCTTAACTTCTTCGATAACGGCGTCAAGCAGTTCGTCACTCTCGACCTCAACCGGTCCTCACCAGCGCGCTCAGATTCGCATCTGAGCCATGGTGAAGTTGAACCCGGCTGAGTACGGCGGATGCGGCTGATCGGACTCTCGTCCTGATCATCTCTTCACGTCGCCGTAAATCTCCAGGGAGATATTCGAGCAGTGATTCTGCTTGAGTTGTAAGCAGTGATGCCCAATCGCTGACATCTGGGTTGTCCTTCCTCAACTCTACCACATTGGTATTCAAAAGGCTGGCTATGGCCTTCAGTTTTTCGAAGACCAGTAGACTCAACTCTTTGACCACTTGATTGGTGTGGTCGAGCGAGGACTCGAGAAGCATTTTGTCCTGGCTGAGCTGTTTAATACGACCTGCTTGCGCTGCACAAAGAAAAGAGGTTATGAACAAAGAAATGTCTTTAAGTCTTCTCAAGTTGGGAATCGACTTACCAACATTCTCAGACTGAAGTCTATTGATTTCAGTCCGTAGTTTCTGAAACTCTGTAACTGAGTTCAGCTTTATCTTGGTTAACTCCTTCTTCAAGAACGTAACCTCTCTGCAGCAAAATCAGGTTAGTCACAATTAAAGCCTACTTATATTAACAGAAGGATGACGATACTCACTTGCGCAAGCCGTCACGATCTTTTTGAACAGCCGCCATGCTAGCCATTGCAGCATGCGACTGGCTCGTCACCCATGACAAACCCTGTGACACAAAGCAAGAGAGTCAAGTATGCTCTAAAGGCGATTCAAACGCCGAAACAGGAGTCATCATACCTTCATAAACTTATTTAAAGCAGCATCATCCATGCTAGCAGGAATCCTTGCTAGCGCGCCTGAAGTGCCTGCAACGGGGACAGTTGATGGGAGTGCCGGCCGGACGCCACCCCCAGAGGCCACTGGCGGTGACCCAGTCCCTGTGCTTGATTCACCTCCCGCGGTCCGGACGATTTCCTGAACCACGGGAGTAGAGCGCTCTTCATTAGAGGCTCCCTCATTAGCCCTAGCTTCAACCTCCCCAGTGGCGGTTGAAGGTATAGGCGCTGTCTTCTTTTGCCTAACAGGAAGAGTGGGTCAGACAGTTTTTATATAAGATTACTGTCGAATAAGAGTTCTTACCTTATTCGAAATCCCATTCGTTCCTGGGACTTCTGGGACAACTCCCCTTGCGAAGGAGAGCCGTCTCCGGTTCTTGCCTTCCTTATGGTAAATAAGACAGCACCCCCCTGGAAATATCATGTTACAGGCATATTCTTAGGGAACAGTTAAAAACACATAAGTCTTTACCTGGACCACCGGGCTAATTGATGGGGCTTCATCCGAAGGCCTTGACGATTCCTGAGTTGCTGGAACCATCACAGCCGGCCTTCGTTCGTCTACTTCCTCCTCTGTCCGCAGGAGGAGGAGGATTTTCCTCCCTGGAATCCCCAGTGGACCCAGGGGGAAGCTCTCCTTCCTGTATATACATTAACTTATCAAATATGCAGAAAGAGTTATGGAGGGAATGATCGAAAAGATCCTTTACCTTAGTCGTCCCTTCGACCAGGGAAGCAGAGATGACTGACCCTGAAACCCCGGGGGCTTCAGGAATTGGAAGGTCACCCTCAACCACCAGATCTTCGGTGGTCGCAGGGTCAGCCACGGCCACCTCTTCGGCAGCTGTAGTCTCTGCGGGGCAGCCTGGGACATCACTGGATGGAAGATCCGCGATCTTCCTCCTTCGGAGGATCAGAGGAACGTCATCCTCTTCCTCCTCGCTCCCCTCTCCCTGTACGACGAAGAAGTGATTCCATGTCGCGCCTGAAAAAGTAGCAGGAATGTGATATCTTACCGCAGTCTTTTTTGCGGGACGAGGGACGCTTCGTGAAGACCCCTCCCCAGGGTTCAGCTTGGTCTTCTTAGGGGCAGGACTCTTTGTCCTGGGTCTCTGGGAGACCTTCTTCACGTTCTTCGCCGCCGGCTTCTTCAGAAAGCCGACATTTTCACTTGGGAATGTCGCATCCGCGAACCTCCCTAGGAGCTATTTTCATTCCAATGAAATTGATTAGTGTTGGACATACATAAAACCTGCAAAACAGAGGCCAAGTAAGAAGTTTACCTTTCGGCGCTCCTGTTTAAGGTCGTCGCCAGCATGAATCAAGCTTTGGGGGCGAGGCGACCCCTTGGGACCCTCTACCTCGGCGTTGTACGCCCTGAGGAGGTAGTTAGTCCTCCTCTCAATCTCAGCTGAGGGCAGGACTGTTCCCGGATACAAGTTAAATTGGTACATTTCAAAAAATAACAAAAGGATTTCTATGTCAGAAATAAGTACCTTCATTATAGTCCAGGGTAGTGTCCGCCATGGACGTGATCTCCCAAGCCGGATGAGCCCTTTCACGTAGGGGGCTCACCCGATTCTTCACAAAGTCTCGGATGACGTCACGTGCCGTCAGCCCTTGTTCGACTAAGTGAAGGATCACCTCGGCATGCTTCATGAACTCCGCGTTCATCGCCGGGAGAGTATCCAACTCGCTTGTTTTCTCCGGCCGCGAGTTCTCAAACCACAGCCCGCTCTCGGTCGGAGGGGTGCAGTAAAACCATTTCTGGTGCCACCCGTGCACTGAATCTCGCAGGGGTGGGGAGGGATACTCCTTTTTATCCCTCAACCGGAAGTAGATGCATCCGGCGGCGTTGGTGCTCTTCGACCACGCCGAAAAGTAAAATCGTCGGAAAAGATCCACGCTGGGATATACTCCGACGAAGGCTTCACAGAGATGCTGGAATACTGCAAGAATCAGCATCGCGTTGGGGTGGAGGTTGATCAGTTCCCACCCGTAATACTCAAAGATATCCTTAAGGAAACGACTCTCAGGGAATCGGAACCCGCAACGAAAATACTCCTCAAAAACCACCAACTCGCCTTCTTGGAAAGTTGGGGTTTCTTGGTCCTTCTCCGCAGGTCGCCAGTTAATGAGCAGCCGCGGAGAAAGGATCTCCTCCTTCTCAAGCGCCATCAGGCTCTCCTCAGAATGATGAATGGATCTGCTCCAGGACGCCATCTATGGTGTAGAATCAAAGGGGAAGCTGGCGATTTGGGGAAGACGAAGGCTGAAGAAAATGAGGGTTTTGAGCGGCGGGAATTCTAAGGGTTTTTTCGCGGCTGAGTGGCTTCCTCAAGAAGCTACCTACTGCTTTTTATAGACCCAAGGCGACGCATTAATGGGTAAACAGCTCGTTTCAAACGTTCCATTGAATGCTTTATTCATTTCTCATAATGGATGCTGTTTCTGATAGACCCGATAAAGTACCCAGACGTCGGATCTGAAACAAAAAGGCTTCTTTGTTTTGGAAACTGAAAGTGCAAAAGGACTGAAAAATTTTCAGTACTTTTTCAGAAGGCGTTTTTTCTTTTTTATACTTTGAACATTTTCTTCGAAAAAATCATATAACTAAATTTTTGACGTACTGGAATGTTTCTAATTGGGTTATGGTTTTTTCGAAATCATGTTTTAGGCTGAAACTTCGATTCTAATCGTAATGACGGCCTGACCGAGTCCTAACTCTGGTCGCACTTTAGTTCTGACCGCGGCTCTGAAACTGCTCGCGGAATCAGGGCAGGTCGCGGTGCCTTTTTCTTAAAAACGATTCTGATCGCAGAACTAAAGTTTCCTGTGTATGAATGGTCGCAAACGTAAAGTTTATGGCTATGTTTTCGCACAGAAGATGTGAAGAATATTCGTGAAAAATATGAAACTTTTTATTTCTTACATTCTTTACATACAAAAGGGATGCAGTCGATCAAAACATCGACTTGCTCCGAAAGAAGTTTACAAAGTTCCCCAAGGGACATATTGTTGTCAGTAGGATCTACACTGACAACCCCCAGGGAACTAGCAACTACCCTAAGTCTATCTATATCATCCCTAACAATGGACGCACTATTGTCCCTAATCAAGTCGGAGAGTTCTCGCTGTTGCTGAGCGAAGTCCCTCTCTCGACGGAAATGGTGCGCCTCCTCTCGGGATCGATCAAGACATTCTGCTAAACGCAGAATCTTCGAGGCCATCTCCTCGGTCTTCTTCTCCAGGGCATTCTTCTCTTCCAGAAGAGTCTGTCCGGAAGGAAGAGATGGAGCAACAGAAGGCTGATCGCTGGGGCCTCCTACCTCCTGCATTTTGCAAAAAGTTAGTCATATTAACTAAAATTGACAGCAAAAAGGAGAAGAATTGTTACCTGTCCCAGTGCAACGTTCCCAGAAGAAAATTGCTTCGCCAACCCAATACGGCAATCATCTGGTCGAGGGATAGTCACCGCTTGCCGACCAGGATGTTGATCACCCATAAGGATGGGAGAATTGAATGTGATGGGATCTTTCTCTAAGGATAAAGGCCTAACTTGCCGAGAGGCATGAACGGGGAGGGTCAAAGGAACTGAAGGAAGAAGGAAACTCGCTACACTCTTCACCTTTGTTCCACTGGAAGATCCTTCGTCAACCTTGGGTTTCTTCCTTAAGGGAGACAGGACTTCATCCGACCCTTGTTCGACAATTTCCCCTTCATCGCTCTCAATCTCGATGATTTCGTGATCTGCCATTAGGAAGAGTAAGTGAAAAGGAAGGAGGCCAGGTAACAAGAAAAAGACTTAGGCATAAGAGGGAAATTGTGAATCTTTACATGTCCAGGGGTCTGGTATTTATAGCCGCCAGGTCGACGGTTCGCCTCCCAGACACCTCGAGTTTCGTTAAAGACATTTACAATTTTACCTCGAGATAAAAATCTCTACGGCGCCATCATTGCCCGTCACGTAGTGTCAGAACCCGTCTTGAGAAACCAACCGTTTTCACTTAGTGCGCCACTAAGTGGAGAAGTTAAAGGGCCGGGTTAAAAGTCCAATGCACGATTTTTTAAAATTCGAAATAAACACGTCTCTCCGTTTTCTTCGAATTTGGGGGCTAGCTGACGAGGATTGACACCCGGGTCACTTCTAATAAACTTCTGGTTCAAGACAGGTTCGAACCAGAGCATGTGTCTGGAGATGCGAACTCAAGTTATTTTGAGAGGCATCACCACGAGGTCGCAAGCTTTACGCGATCAAGTCGCAGCTTTACGCGGTCAGACCGTAGGCCTTGCGCGGTCAGAAGTTCGTGGCCTATACGCGAACTACACATTCGGGATATTACGCGGTCAGCTAAATCCCGCGGTCAGAACGTCTACCGATCAGGATACCTGGGATCTATCTATTCGGTTGTCTATATGACAGGATACTTTAAGTATCCCGAAGATTCCTACACGTGGAAAATCAACCGTCAGGGGGTTAACACGTACAGTTATTCATGAATAACACGTGTTTAACCTGCGTAGAGGTTAAGAGCAGTTTCAAAAACCGTATCTGACCATCCGAGCAACCGATTGATACAGTTTCCTTCACATGGCACCCTTTCAAGCAGTATAAAAGGATGGCATGAAGTATCAATCAAAAAAGGGAGAGAAATCCAAGTTAGCCAAGTCTACGGCATATCTCATATAGCATTTTTAAGTCTTCTTTAGCTTATTTTTGTACACTTTTATAGGAAGAATCCTTGCCTGTGAGGACTTTTCCTCCTATTTGTAAACATTTTACCACACTTAGTGAAATCTCAACAGGACGTAGGGCTTTTACTCCCACCATCGAGGGCCCGAACCTGTCTAAATTCTCTGTGTTCCTGTTCTCCATTGTTCAGCATACCTTCCCGAAGGGTCATCTTGAAAGGTCTCACTATTACAAATTCTGCATAAGTTCGGCTGAGGACCCCGAGTCCGAATCGTCGACACTCTCCGATAAGATACGAGCTGAGGTGCAGTCTGAGGTCGCACAAATGAGGGAAGAGTTTGCACGGTTGAGAGATGCATTGCTGACCAAGAGTGCAGATGCGGAACCCCAGGGCGACGGTACCCCGCGGGGTCGGATAAGCAGTTGCGCTTCGAAGGTCCTCGCGGATCCAGTGGATGTACTTGAGGTACTGCAAGCCTTCATCTGTGCACATAAGTTGATGCCACTCCCATTCTGTTAGAATTGTTTCGTCAACCTATTTTAATTTTTACAAATTTGTAGAAGCCGGAGGGTTGCATCCTACTGAATCACCTAGGCGACAGGCAGGAAGTGGTTGGACACGGCTTCGTATATCCGTCTGGGCCGGATGTCCAGGTCCATTGCGTACCTCTGCGGTTGGGGTTTGCAAAGGTACAGGTGGACATGGCCATGCCAGGCTACAACGATGCTCCGTTGGCAATCCCAACAGAGGAACTGCAGACACTTGCTGAGGCAGTGGGCTCCTACGTACAGTGGCCCAAGAAGTGTCTTCTAATACAACCGATAAATCCTACACATTTTACATTACATCATACTCAGTACACTCAACTTGCATAATCTAACATACGTGCTCATTAATTGAAGTGGCCTGCCGTTGGGCTACAAGGGGACTGCGCCCCCAGCTCGGGGCATGAGGCCCGATCTCGTGCAACCCTGGACACATCAAAGACGGCCTCGACCCCACCCAGCGCATCCACGCTTTCACCTCGGAAGAAAGCCGCCATCACCTCGCCCTTGCCTTCGAGGGTACGCGCTCAATCCCCGGAAAAAGGCAAGGGCAAAGGCAAGGGAAAAGGGCGACAGGGACAGTCGAAGAGGTTCAGGAACGGGTTCCCACTCATGTCGGAGGCAGCTTTGCGCAAATTGGATCGATCAACAAGAGACCTCCACGAGTGGTACCTACACCGAGCTCGGCGCAATCTAAACTTCTTAGTTCCCTACAGGCCTGGGCAGTTCCACCGTGAGCCCTGGAGTATATCCGTGGCACACGAGGATCTGTTCGACCTCTACAACTGGCGGGAGCTCGATATGTCCATCATACGGACTGGAGTCCTGTGAGTTTGCTGATGCTATGTATTGCTATTTTCTAACTCTGTTTGCTAACTCTGCATTGTTGTAGTTCATTTGAAATGTAGTAACTTTCTGTGCAATATTAATGTCGTCCTTTGCATGCAGGTGCATGTACAGGCTAGCATCGGAGGCTGCGTGTGACAAGGTGGGTTTCCTCGACCCAGAGAAAATAAGCCTCACGATGCTAGAGCACGATGCCGCGCACGCTGAGCAGTACATATCCAAGGCGCTGATGGCGCAGCAGGACAGGGAGTTCATTCTGGTGCCGCACCACCAAAGGTTAGTGCATTTCGTACTAATTTAACTCGATCTTATATGTTACACTTGAGATATACTTTGAGCTAGCGGTCCTCTTTTACGTACAATGCAGGGGCCACTGGATCCTCATCGTGATCTGTCCGCCGAGGAATGAGGTGTACTATCTCGATTCGATGCGTGACAGATTATCGATCGAATATGTGGTCAAGGGGAAAATGGAGGTGTAAGTAACTTATATGTTTGATTTAAATTTTCACCTCACTAGCTAATGATAATACATTAACCGGCAATACTAACTGAAATGTAGGGCTTTTGATAAATATGTGTCTGCTGGAGGGAGGCATGCCGCACCGCAGGGCTCCCTACTAGCTTGGAAAGAATATGAGGTACTCACGAGACTTTTTGTTTATGCTTAATTAGTTTATGGATACAATAGCTAACATGTCTTCGCATATGCAATTATCTCAGTGCCATTAGCAGCCGCAATCGTGGGAATGCGGGTTTTATGTGTTGCGCTACATGTACGACCTAGTGCAGACAAACTTTGCCAAATTCCCCCAGGTAAGCATCGATAGCTAACTCAAATTTGAAAATTGGGTGTCACATTCTAAATTAGGAAGTTAGTTACTCAGTATTCACACATGCTTGCAGATCGCCATGTCGAAAGACCAATACGAAAATACAAAGATTAGAGATCTTCGACAAATCTGGGCTCAATATGTCAAGGAGGAAGTTGCGCCCAACCATCCGCCATGACAATTTTCTCTTTTTTGTGTACTCTGTGCATAGACTGTTTATATACATGTGAATAAATATATATGTGAATAAATGTCCACATTGGATTGCAATTTGTATTTGTCCATATATATGTGAATAACTGTCTAATATGTCAATCTGTTCTGTGAATTTACCCTTCTTTGCATCTGTACTGTATTGTGTATCCAATCTATACTGTATTGCATCTGTACTGTATATGTGAATGTACTGTATTGTGAATGTAAATAACGTACTGTATACGTGAATGTTCTATCGGTAAATTCATTCACACCCGAGAGACCACTACCACTTTTTCTATCGGTAAACTAGAAATTAACCGTCAGAAAAGTGTGACTTTCCTGCCGGTGAACCCATCCACAACCGAAAGACTACTGTAGTTTTTTCTATCGGTAAACTTGAAATTAACCGTTAGAAGAGTGTGATTTTTCCTGCCGGTGAACTCATACACAACCGAGAGAGTACTAAACTTTTTTCTATCGGTAATCTCATTTCCAACCGAGAGAGTACAAAACTTTTTTCTGTCGGTAAACGTGTAATTAACCGTTAGAATAGTGGTATTTTTCCCACCACCAATCGTCAGACTACGATGGGTTTTCTATCGCTACACTCCTAAGGTGCCGATAGAATAGTAATATTTTTTTCTGTCGGTAATCTTGTAATTAACCGTTAGAATAGTGGTACTTTTCCCACCGCTAAACGTCAGACTACGACGGATTTTCTATCGGTACACTCTTAATATGCCGATATAATTGTGAAGTTCTTCTATCGGTTATTTACTGATAGAAAATGTTCTGTCTTGTTCTATCGTGTCTATCTCTATCGGTACGAAAACCGATAGTAGAAGGGTATTTTTTACCGATAGAAGAAAGCTTTTCTGTACTAGTGAATATTTCACATGAGCGCCTACCGTTACATTTATGTTGATTATTACTATGTGATGGTTGCTAAGCAATGAGTTATTGTTTGTCAAATCAAAGGTGTTGGTCTCTTGAAGAATCCAATATAGTTGATAGACTCTTTAGCCTCTACTATGTGCACATCCCATTTGGCAATAGTGTACTAATTAGAATTGATTCCTGATTTTTATTCAGTCTCGCAAGAGTTCTCACATTATGTTTTGGTTTTTGGAGTCAAACAATGCAAAAGAAATTCTGTCAGTGGAGAGCATTGAACATAGAAACTGGTTGGTTTTTATAGAGATCTATTTTATTTGTTGCTGGGTATATCTTCTAATGCAGGTGTAGAACAAACTTAGGTGATCGTTTGATTGGTTGGATGGTTAGTTAGTAGGAGGTGATGATACCAAAATCACATTAGTTATTTCTTATGTCTTAAATATTTGTATCTTGCATGTTTTATGGGTTGATAGAGTTTTGCTGTTTGTCGTCTTCACCGGCTTTTGGGTCTATGCTGCTGTTGAATCATGTCCTTGTTTCATTAAAACTGTAGTTTATGTAGGTCTCAGGACTTGCATGTAAACTTGTCTAGCTCATTCACTTTTTGTTTAAGTGAGTAGAATATTTCTTAGAGAGACTTCAACAATCTCTCCAATGATAAGACATATGTGGTTAATTGAAAACACCAGAAGTTATAAAAGAAAATTGCGGACCCTCCTAAACTGGTAGCTGTTTCCACTTAGTCTTTAAAAATTTTGGTCAACTGAATTTCTCTGTCATTTGTGCTTGGTTGACTTGTTCTTTGCCTAGGAAGTAACCTTCAATGTCATTGACACTAGTCTTTGTCTTCTTTCATTTATCTTTGTGCTGTCCTCTTCAATGACAAAATTAAGAATGTTAACCTCATACTCTTTAGTTCTTGCTGTTTATTCCTATTTAATGATAGTTTTGTTTTTCAAATATCTATTTTGTCTTGGTTGTGACAATTTAAACATTAGTACAGAAATGCAGTCTACTAACCCCTATCTTCTATCGGTTATTAGCGATTTAGTTGAAAACCGATAGAAAATGTGCCTCGAGGTCATAAAAGGCCATCGGGTTTATTTTTCCTATCGGTTTGTAAGAAACTTCCCGATAGAAGAAGCAGTATGATTTACTCTAGCGGTGATGAACAAATTTGCCGTTAGAAGAGATGCATAAGTACTGACGGGAGAATGTTGTGCGCCGATAGGACTAGTCGACTTCTACAACTAGACTTATTCTATTGGTACTGTATGAATATACCGACAGAGTATATTAAAAATTCATATCGGCAATATGTAGTACGCTGATAGAACCGTTGGCCTTCTACAAATATTTTTATTCTATCGGTAATGGATTCTTGTACCGTTAGAATATATAGAAAATTACTTAGAACTGTTCGTCTCAAATAGTTTTATTCTATCGGTAATGAATGTTTATACCGTTAGAATATAGCAAAAATATCTTAGAACTATTGGCCTTCTACAACTTGTAATATTCTATCGGTAATGAATGTTTATACCGTTAGAACACAGAAAATTATCTTACAACTGTTGGTCTTCTACAACTTGTAATATTCTATCGGGAATGTACGTACACACCGATAGAGTATGTACAAAAATTCGTATCGGTAATATGTATTGTGCCGATAGAACCATTCGCCTTCTACAGATGTTTTTATTACTAACGGTATGCTGTTTTTGTACCGATAGAAAATATATAGTTGTATAAATACACGGGTATGTCTCTTTCATTCTCACAGTTCATCTGGGGCTCGTAGTCGTAATCCGTAAGCTCCATGAACGGCCGGCGCACCTCTACAGGGGACCGCTGCACCTCTGCACCTCCATCGACGCCCTCTAGACTTCCGCATCCCAAGGAAGGTACGTAAAATTTCTGCAATATTGTTAGATTATTCTAATCCGATTATGGCAATAATTCTGCTTTTTTTGTATCCTTCATTTTGATGTGTCTTCTTTTCAATATGATTATGATCTGTTCAGGTCCTTGGATGATGCTCATGAGGGGCAACGTATTTCACGGTTCTTCATCGCAGTACGCTGCCTACGTTGGCTTGGTGGCGAATGAAACGGTGAAGATCACCGTTGAGTGCTGGAAGGACGTGAAGGACGAGATCTTGGTTGGCTCGGTCGAGAAGATCCTTAAACCCGGCGTGTTTCTCAAATCAGGACCTATAGAAAGCATCTTATATTTTTTTGCATGCACCAGCTTGTGGCCAGATGCTTACCTGCTTGGAGAAGAAGAATTGTTGTTATTTGCATAGCCATTCTACACCATCACTACACAGAACAGCATCTTGGAAGGTAGGTTCTTTTTGTTAATGGAGTTGAGTTGAGTTGATCGAGTTTGAGTCTGAGGAAATCACCAATACGTACAAATGTATGTCGACGGCAGTTCCAGCTCCTCGGGCGTGTTCGAACTGAACTCCTACAGTTAAGTCCAATGTGGTTCAGACATTTGCTGTTTTGGATGAATGGATTTGTGATGTATCAGGTCTAACTTGCAGTCGGTAGTTGCATTGTGGAAACCTGCAAAGGTTCTCTTTTATGTAAAATGTATGGGCCACTGGGTCCTCGTCGTGATCTGTTGTTAATTTCAGACGTGGCTTTTCTAATATACATCGAATGTGTGAATTGTTGTATTTGTATATTGTTGTATATTTGTGTATCATGTATTGCTAATTGGGACATGAACTTGAATGTGCAGGGAGTATTTGTGTATTTAATTGTATTGGTAGGTAGGTGTGTATTTGTACTGTTGTTTCAGACATGCACTTGAATTTGTGAACTGGCATGTGTATGTTTGTACCTGAATTTGTATTGGTGAACTGGCATGTGTATGTTTGTACCTGAATTTGTGAACTGGCATGTGTAATTTCTTTGGCAAGATGAAGTCCCAAGTACCTAAGAAAAGTATTTTTGTGTCTCCTAGTTAATCCACAAATTAGCATTTCTTGAAATATATTGCTTTATCTTCTAGTTAAGATCCGTTTGATGTAAGATCTGTTTGATGTAAGATCTGTTTGATGTTACATTGATATGATTCCTTGAATGTGAGAAATGGGATGTGCATGTTTGTCCCAGTTTGGTACCAGTACCTCCTCTAACGGTAAGTACACATATTTACCGATAGGAAAACACATATATTTGCTCAGTCATGCATATTCTAACGGTAAATACACATATTTACCAATAGAAAAACTCTTGCTCGTGTGTCATGCATCATCTAACGGTTCGTACACATATCCACCGATAGAAAAACTCATGTACGTCATGTGTCATGCATGATCTAACGGTCAATACACATATTTACCGAAAGAAGAAGTCATGTACTTGCTTGGTAATGTACATTCTCTAACGGTATGTGTGTGTTTTTACCGATAGAATATGTGAGCGGCCAATTACCTAAGTTAGTCTAACGGTTATTTCATGTATTTACCGTTAGAAAAATGTCCATTATAAGGAAAACCCCACTCATGCATTGCTAAGCTGCTCTTTAATTTGTTCTGTTGCACTCTGTGTCCCTCTGTTTGTGACGAAAGTTCCAGCTACACTGTGTAAGATCGAGGATGCCGACTAGAGGGGGGTGATTAGGAGGCTTTTAAATTTTCTTCCCCGCTAAGCAATTTTAATCACGATAATTGTTTGAGTTAAATTATACAATGAGGCTTAAAGACAATTTAAACAATTTGTTGTATTCAACTAAATGAACTATTCAATATGATAAGCAAGAATGATGAATTTAGCAATTGTGTCAAGATGAATATAAAGCAAGTATGAAATACGCAATTGAC
The DNA here is from genome assembly GCA_019359835.1 of Pharus latifolius. Classification (NCBI taxonomy): domain Eukaryota; kingdom Viridiplantae; phylum Streptophyta; class Magnoliopsida; order Poales; family Poaceae; genus Pharus; species Pharus latifolius. The sequence goes on along the minus strand of CM033321.1, from coordinate 59,421,882 downwards.
ACAATATTTTTACCGAGGTCTCAGAGACTCGCCAGGTCTCCCCTACTCCTCGTTGAAGCGCTCTCTCGGAGCCTCGCTTCTATATCCACGAAGGATATCTCACTAGGGTTGCTCCTTCTCCACACCGGATAGGCGAGCACCACACCTTTCACAATCCTTTGCCGGCCTCTCCGACAACCTTCAATTGGAGAGATCTCGGCTCTCCTCCGGCACCGTCTAGGCAAAGGCGATCGCCAAGAGTAACAAGCCGGATGCACTTTCACTTGAATCAACCACGTGCTAGAAGCTCAATGATGCAAATGATATGCTCAACACTAAACACTCACACAATCTCCCTCAAGCTCTCTCTCAAATCTACTCAAGATTTGGGCTCAATTCTAGCCTCTAAATGCAATAACTCAAATGCAAATCAATTGGCTAGGTTTTCAGCTGAAGAATGAACTCTTTGAGCACCCAAAAATGAAGCCAAACACGAAGTATTTATAGCCTCAACGAAAAACTAGCCGTTTGCAAGAAACCGGGCCAAAAGTTGTACAGGCCGGACATTGTCCGGCCACTTCAGACACTGTCCGGCCAGTACAAAAATTTCAGCCGTTGCAAACGTGTCAATGACCGTTGGGCGAAATTTTTGAAGGCCGGACGGATACTATTTGTCCGGACAAATGGATATGTCTCTGTTAACTCTCGGCTCAAAAAAAACTTATACAGGCCGGACACTGTCCGGTCACTTCAGACACTGTTCGGCCACTTCGGACAAATAGCTCCGGACGGATGCATTTGTCCGTTTCATTTTTCGGCTCAAAAAATTTGTATTGGCCGGACATTTTCCGGTCACTTCAGACACTGTCCGGCCACTTCGGACAAATAGCTCCGGACGGATGCATTTGTCTGGCCACTGCACACTAACAGTAAAACAATCATAACTTTTGATCCAGAGATCCGATTGAGGTGATTTTTGGCTTGTTAGAAAGATAACTCAGAGCTCTACAATTTTGTCAACATAAGCAAGACCTAGAAAGGTCTAGAATCTTCTAGAAAATTCAGAAACTTTCCTGCTGTCAAAATGTTCAATCCAAAAATCATCTCAATTGCAATTTTAGAGTATTTGCACATACAGATTTGCCGTTTTCTCGCAGATGTGATTTGTGTCACTTAGCAACGACCACGACCACACAGGTCTTGACATCCGATCGAAAACAGGTGGTCGATAGGGTTTGGTCGAGCGTACGCAAGCGAGTCGAAGACTGGTACGACCAGTCCGAACTCCTACGACCACGCCCAAACCCTAAACAGAAAGCCGCCAAACAAGCGACACGACCACGACCACGTATCAACACTGATACGATCAGAATATGCAAATATGACCACGACCAGCTCTAGATAAATAAACCAATTTAAACAGCTGGCGATCACGACTAAGTGCAGTTTTCAAAACATTTAATCTAATGCATATGAACTACACTTAGACTCACTTGCAATGCAAGACACTAGTGCAAGATGATATGAATGCATCTGAGCTTCCACACTAGATAGATGCAAGCTACTAGTTTCCGACCCCTCTTAATAGTACAGTCAAACTAGTAAAAAGAAACCTATCAACCCGGTCTGTCTCCAAACACCGAGACCGGTAAAACCCTAAGAAAACAATCCTTAATCTTGGATTTTACCTTAGGTGGAGTTTGACCTCGCGAAGCTCGATCGCTCGATGCTCCTCATCGCAAAGCTCGATCTCGTTAAGCTTGACCACGCAAAGCTCGACATCTCGACGCCTGTCTTCTCAAAGCTCATCCTCGCTAATCTTGACCTTGCTCGGGATGTCTCATATCGTCTTCATCCTCTTCACGCCCTTGCTTGCTTTCATCCTGCAACCATTCTGAGACTAGAACATATACACTCAATGCACAAACGTTAGTCTCATTTGCAGTTTGTCATTAATTACCACCAGATAAATCACTCCACACAGGAGTTCACTCAACAATTTCTTTCTTCGGTGAAATGACAAAACCAATTTCAATGAACAACAAATGAGTAATGGATGAATCTCACAATTATATAGATCCATATATGATACAAGAAATGCGCACACGATTCATACTACTCAAGTTATGATATCAATCAATATGGATGACTAATATCATGAGCTCTCTCTCAATCATACATAGAGATATCAAATCCGGAACACGGAGTCATCAACCTTTTGCACAAACATGGATAACTAATCATCCTGAGCTCTCCCTCAACATGTGCATCGATATCAAATCCACAACTAAAGTCATCAACCTCAATATTTAACATATAACACCTTGATCAATCAATTAGCACAAGATTGATGCAACCACCGAGCTCATCCTCTACATATGCATCAATATCAAACCCGCAATCGAGAAAAACATCCAATTCAGGGTTTACCGATAATCAATTCAATTTACTTGTGCTAAATCAGGATTTATCTTACTTGTCATTTAATCATCAAATCTGATATCTTCAGATTAACTTTAATCAGCATGGATTTATCCAAAACGTCATTAATCATCAAAACCTAGATACTAAGATCTACCTAGATCCAACAATCTCCCCCTTTTTGATGATTGATGACAACACCTTTTATAATCTTAATAAATCCAAAACAGATTATTCAGCTCCCCCTCAATATATGCAATAGTATATCGGAACTGAACACAATATATAATTATATGAGTTTAGAGATATAAATGACAATTGAGCACAAGTTCAATCAAGTCATTTTCCAAAATATCAACTATCTCAATTTTCTCTAACTCAAATATCTCTTCCAAAAATTGATGTTAATGATATCAAATAATATCTCTCCCCAAATATCATTTATCATCCTCAAATATCATTTATCAATCTCAATTTACTTCTATCATCTTTCTCAGATATCAATATCAATTCTATCAAAAACCAATCTATCAAATACCAACTGTACCAATTTGATATCTATCTCTCCCCCTTTGTCAATTAACTCAACTGACTCTAATGTCTCCCAAATTCTCTCTAAATCTCTTCCCCTAAGACTTTCTCTAAAGCTTATCTCTAAAACATTCTCTCTCAAATACTATCTCTCCCCCTTTGTCATCAAGCACAAAAAGGAAGTATTGAGAACTTAAAGTTGGAGAAACGATATTTTCTAGGGCATGAGATTTTATATGAAATGGTTTTTATGCAAAAGTATGATTTTAAGAAGGTTTGTTTCAAGGGATTTTGAAAAACACATTCAAAATATGGAGATGATATCAAAACAATTAACATATATATATCGATGACATTTATATCTATGGCATTTGATCCATTTTCAATCATTCAAAGTCTTGATGCATCTAATTGTTTGATGTGAGGATGTCCACTAGATGCATGTGTGCCATATCAAGGTCCAACTCTAAACCTCTTCATGCCACAAACTCTTGTATATAATGGTGTCGTATATCAATATACTTTAAGCGACAATTTTGAATCAAATTACTCAACATTTTTACGACACTTTCAATATTTCATAAGAGTGGCATATATTCGAAAGCAATTAGATAATCGAAATGTTTTGTTTTCATCCATAAGAATTTAAGTACAACAACCATCGGATGTATTCTTTCGATATATCCTTCAAGTCATAAGATCCAAATCCAAATAATCAAGTAATTCAAAATTTGTATTTTTGGATATCAAAGATCTATCTAGAATTGTATTTCAATTACCTAAGAATGCATTTCATGGCAATCATATGACATTCCTTAGGAGATAATCGAATTCCAGTATATTTGCAATCACTAAATATGATGACGAGTCTAAATGCGGTAAAAGAAAGCAAAACTATCAATCAAGAATCGATAGAGTTTAGAATTGATCGCTTTTTCGTGTTCGTCCATGTCGAGATGTTTATTTGTAGCCTTGAGAGTTGTAATGGCTTGATCATCTTCCATTTCTAGGCTTTTGAGTGATTGCTTCACATGCTTGAATTTACTCTTGAACATCGCGTTCTTGAGTTGCTTGATTTGTCGTGCATGGAAGTGACTTTGCTCTTGGATCATCTTGCTTTCCCTAAGTATCATCTTTGAAACAAGTTCTTGACAGAGGGATTCATTAGTGGTAATGATAATAATGTCATCAATATATTTGATTCACAAGAGAATATAGTGTTTCGATTGAATGTTTGATGATGATTGTGTCAAACTTCTCATTTTGAAGATCATTTGATATAAGAAAGGATTTTGAGCTTTTAAAACAACTCAATTGGAAACAATAGATTCAATACTCAAAAATTCACTTCTTTTGGCATTTAACTCAAAAAGAACATACAAATGAAGGATATGCCAAACCAAGGTTTGTTGAAACGTTTTTAGGTCACAAGGTGAGAGAAATGCATATGACCTAGTGAAAGTTCAAATTTTCACAAAAACACTCAAATCTCAAATTCATGCGAATCATGCTTCAAATTTATAAGAACCACATTTGTTTTGGATATGCAAAAACACAATCACAAGGCCTTTCCAAAACCCCATCATAAGAACAATGCCGAATTGCAAATATAGGAAAAATGGGAGCAAAGATGTAACTAAAACAGGAAAGGAGAAGAACCAGCTGAAAAATTCAGAGATCATCCAATTTTACACAGGGTCGGACAAAGTCTGCTAGGGCCGACAAAATCCGGTTAGGGCGGACAGGGTCCGGCTCTGGGTGGACAATGTCCGGACGACTCAGTTAAACGCCTGAAAACATCTGAAATTTGTGGATTTTTGCAATTTTGCTTCAAAAATGAAATCAAGTTCCATAATAGGTTTGAATGGAAAGTTAGGAACTTAGTTGGATACCAATTGAATGAATTTGATTTGAAAAAGATCTTGAATTTGATTCCTCAAAAGTGATTTGGGGTAAAACGGGTAAAACAAAGGTGATTTTCTCGAAAAACTTCAATTTTCGATGAAAGTTGGATTTTTCTGAAATGTTTGGACTTGGATGAGTTTGAAATACTATTCCAAACCAAGACATGGGAGAAAGTTTAGTCCAAATAGCCAAAATCACAAAAATGCACTTTTGGATATTTTCGGGTCGATAGCCGTTTTCGGGCGACTTAGAATATGTGATAATTTGAAAACCATAGGCCTTTTGAGAATAAGTTCAATATGAACTATCTTCGGGTGAGTGAGTTCTAAATGTTTCATGTAGAAAGTTTTGATCAAATCTCAACCCATCTTGTTTTATGGAAATGAATCATTTTGGGCTAAAACAAGATCCCGAAGACTTCAATTTTGTCGAAATTTTGCATTTTTGCTCGAAAACCTTTTGTTTCACCTTCAAAACCTTTGAAAACATATTTAAAACGTATTTGTGAAGGTTTTGTGGTAATTTTGAATATTTTGAAAGTTTTGAGCTCTTTTTACCTTTTTGCTCGAAAATGCCCCTTATTACCGAAATGTTTGCAAAATGTGATATATGTCCACAATTAGGGTATACAGGACTTCAATGACTTTGAAGTTGCTCCCCCTAAATGTGTCATCCAAGTTTTTTCATGAAAAATATGCAAGATATGAAAATGATCCATTTGAAAATCAAAAACTTAACAAAATCCGAATGAACTCAAATTGAGAAAACATCCAAATAAATATCAAAACTCATGGAAAGTTTCATAGAAGCAGAACACATTAACACAAGAACTTTCCAAGAAGATTCAAGATTCAAATATTTTAGTCATTTGAAAGAAATGAGAGATTAACATCCAAATAGACTGAAATTTTCTTAAACATGTTGGCTTCTTTATAATCATCAAAACATATGCAAACAAGTTCCAAAAATACCAAAATAAATTTTGGAGATAGATAATGCAATGAGGAACAATATTTCCATTTATAGTGAAGCCAAATTCTGATCCAACAATGAGATATGAAAAAGACAAATTTTCATCAGATTAAAGATTCAGATTTCAGGTTTCAGAGATTCATTTTACACTTAGAAACGCACCTGGAAATCTATGCAAATGACTTCCAATAATTTTGAAATAAATTATCAAGAAATACCAATCATAGAGGATAAAATTTCATATAGAAACTTTCTTCAAATAGTCAACGAATAAATAGATATGAAAATGACAATTCAGCCCAAAACCACGAGAAAACTGAATTTTGCATATTTCATTTTCAATTTGTGAAAAGTGTCAATTTTGCTCAAATCAAGTCCAATTGGGATGAAAATTTGCAGAAATGAATTTCAATGCATCAAATACATTTTCCAAAAAGAATTTTCCAAAAAGGATTTTTCAATTGAGAGTTATGGTTAAATGAACTTTGTGTTAAGCAAAAAGGTTGAAAATCGATAAACTTTTGCAAATTGAGTTCAAATTTGATTTTCATTGGATTTTTGACATGAAAGGGTTTACATGAGTTGTTCAAGTCATTTTGAGCCGAAATTCACAAATAAAGACCATAGAAATGGTCAAACCCATGTTTTGCATGTTTAGGGTATTTCGGGTCAAAGCAAGTTTTTCGATGAGATTCAAATACCCATAACTTTCAAATGAGAACTCTTTTGAGAAAGTTTCAATATCAAATTTATTTGGATTAAGAGTTTCTAGGAGTTTTGTAAAGCAAGTTTTCACAAATTTCAAATAGATTGTGATTTGCGTTTGAAAACGATTTTGTTGAAAAACAAGATACTCGAAGATCCTTTTGAGGCTAATTTTCAATAGAAATACTTTTTAACATCATTTCTTCATCCAAAGCCTCTAAAGACCTTTTAAATACGTTTTGAAGACCATTTAGATAGAAAATGACGATTTTGGGCCTTTTGAATGGAAATTTGCCATTTTGACCAAATGAGCTCATTTTAAAACTTATAATTGTAATTTTGAAATATTTCACATAAAGGGTTGTGATGAGCAACGGAAGCATTTTAAATTACAACCCTTAAAGATGCAACAATGTAAGATTTAAATTTTCATTCTTTTGCAAAATTTGCCATATGGATTAAAACAACAAAGAATAAAGGAGAAGATGCAATGCAAATGTTTTTATTAAACACATCAAAAAGATTTAAGCTCTTTTTGGTACCCAAACCATACGAGGCCCTCTAGCCTTGTCGCATAGGTCTTTTGGTACCCAAATTGCTTTATCTTTAAGTTTTTGAAAATGACAATGAATAGGTTTTGCAATTAAACCCTTTTTAGAGTATGAAATCAAATAAGAGCCAAAAGATACATTTCTAAAAGGGCTAGATGCATACTCATACGAATGTTTCTCTTTCACATGATATGAAGAACATGAAGTTCGAGAGGGCTTTTTAAAAGAGTTTGTATGAGTGTGATGAGGAATATGATACCACTTATTAGATGAATGTGCATTATTCAATTTTTCCCTTGTAAATGGATTTTTATGTTCTAAAGAGAGTTTAGCAAACATAGCACTACTCATATGACATCTAGTAGGATTTTTGCTCAATCTATTTATTTTACTCTTAAGTTCATCATTTTGAATTTTAGGTGTTTGAGATGATTTTGTGTCAACACAAGAAATATGATAAGAACATGATGGCATATCATCACAAGTAGATGAACTAGAAGGTATAGCACTAAAATGACTAGATGAGTTAGGCATATCAAATGAAGAACTCCTAGTACTAATACCATGGCATAACGATGAGTCACTAGAAGAATCATGGCATGAGATACTAGTATCATCTGTACAAGCATGTGAATCTATAATTAAATCATTAGATAAGTTTTCACATGAAGTACTAATGTCCACAAGATTAGCATTTGAATTTAACCATGAATTAACCAATGAATTATTGCTAGCATGTGAAGTAGAAGTGTGTGACTCTAGAGATGGATTAATAGAGGAGTAACAAGAAGCTCTAACATCTAATACACATGTTGAGCTAATAGAATTCTTGGCAAGCAAGGAGTCATAAGAACTTTTCAATTCTTGATGCTTCACTTTCAAAGATGAGTAATCATTCTTTAAAGTGCTAAGATTTTTAATCATATTGCCAAGCAAACTTTTTAACTCTATAATTATATCCATGAGCTCATTATTAGAGAGGTTAGAATTTGATACCGTCGAGTTAGATGCCGAAGGGCATATAGAATCGTCTTGAGATGAAGACTTCGACCTCGACGCTTTCTTTCTAGCTTTTCTCGAACTCTTCTTGCAAGGTTTTGCCTTTAATTTGCTAGGGCAAACCTCATCATTTACGTCCTTGAGCTCGCTCGAAGATTCTTGATCCTCCCCATTGAAATCATTGTCCTCAATATGCTCGGAGGTGGAACACATGTCCTTTTCTTGGGACATTTCCTCATTTGACATGAGCATGTCAATGAGCTCGCTCGGTGAAGTGTTGGAAAGGTCACCATTTTCAAGATTGGTGATGAAGTCTCTATAGCAACCATCCGGCAATACCTGGAGCAATTTTCTACAAATATCTAGATCAGAAATGTTAGCACCAAGGGCTTTGAGCTCATTTGTGATATTGATCAAGCGATCATATATGGTGGAGAGTGTATCATGCTCCAACATCACAAATGCCTCGAAGTCCCGCAATAGCAAGCGCATCTTAACATGCTCAAAACTAGATGTGCCGACAAATAAAGTCTCAAGAGCCGGACATTGTCCGGTCACTTCAGACACTGTCCGGCCACTTCAAACAAATAGCTCCGGACGGATGCATTTGTCCGTTTCATTTTTCGGCTCAAAAAATTTGTACTGGCCGGACATTGTCCGGTCACTTCAGACACTGTCCGGCCACTTCGGACAAATAGCTCTGGACGGATGCATTTGTCCGTTTCATTTTTCGGCTCAAAAAATTTGTACTGGCCGGACATTGTCCGGTCATTTGTCCGGCCACTGCACACTGACAGTAAAATAATCATAACTTTTGATCCAGAGATCCGATTGAGGTGATTTTTGGCTTATTAGAAAGATAACTCAGAGTTCTACAATTTTGTCAACAGGAGCAAGACCAAGAAAGGTCTAGAAACTTCTAGAAAATTCAGAAACTTTCCTACTGTCAAAATGTTCAATCAAAAAATCATCTCAATTGCAATTTTAGAGTATTTGCACATACGGATTTGCCGTTTTCTTGCAGATGTGATTTGTGTCACTTAGCAACGACCACGACCACACAGGTCTTGACATCCGATCGAAAATAGGTGGTCGATAGGGTTTGATCGAGCGTACGCAAGCGAGTCGAAGACTGGTACGACTAGTCCGAACTCCTACGACCACGCCCAAACCCTAAACAGAAAGCCGCCAAACAAGCGACACGACCACAACCACGTATCAACACTGATACAATCAGAATATGCAAATACGACCACGACCAGCTCTAGATAAATAAACCAATTTAAACAGCTGGCGATCACGACTAAGTGCAGTTTTCAAAACATTTAATCTAATGCATATGAACTACACTTAGACTCACTTGCAATGCAAGACACTAGTGCAAGATGATATGAATGCATCTGAGCTTCCACACTAGATAGATTCAAGCTACTAGTTTCCGACCCCTCTTAATAGTACGGTCAAACTAGTAAAAAGAAACCTATCAACCCGGTCTGTCTCCAAACATCGAGACCGGTAAAACCCTAAGAAAACAATCCTTAATCTTGGATTTTACCTTAGGTGGAGTTTGACCTCGCGAAGCTCGATCTCGTTAAGCTTGACCACGCAAAGCTCGATCTCGCTAAGCTTGACCTTGCTCGGGATGTCTCATATCATCTTCATCCTCTTCACGCCCTTGCTTGCTTTCATCCTGCAACCATTCTGAGACTAGAACATATACACTCAATGCACAAACGTTAGTCTCATTTGCAGTTTGTCATTAATTACCACCAGATAAATCACTCCACACAGGAGTTCACTCAACAATTTCTTTCTTCGGTGAAATGACAAAACCAATTTTAATGAACAACAAATGAGTAATGGATGAATCTCACAATCATATAGATCCATATATGATACAAGAAATGCGCACACGATCCATACTACTCAAGTTATGATATCAATCAATATGGATGACTAATATCATGAGCTCTCTCTCAATCATACATAGAGATATCAAATCCAGAACACGGAGTCATCAACCTTTTGCACAAACATGGATAACTAATCATCCTGAGCTCTCCCTCAACATGTGCATCAATATCAAATCCACAACTGAAGTCATCAACCTCAATATTTAACATATAACATCTTGATCAATCAATTAGCACAAGCTTGATGCAACCACCGAGCTCATCCTCTACATATGCATCAATATCAAACCCGCAATCGAGAAAAACATCCAATTCAGGGTTTACCGATAATCAACTCAATTTACTTGTGCTAAATCAGGATTTATCTAACTTGTCATTTAATCATCAAATCTGATATCTTCAGATTAACTTTAATCATCTTGGATTTATCCAAAACGTCATTAATCATCAAAACTTAGATACTAAGATCTACCTAGACCCAACACACTGCTAGGGTGATCAACGCAGGCTGGAGGGAAGTTGATTGCGCCCCTCTCTTTAAGGTACGCTTAATTGTCGACACTTATCTCTCTCTCCCTCTAGATCTCCCTTCCTCTCTACTTGCAAGCTAGCTGTATTGTGTAGTTCCAAGTTTGTAGCTCTAAGCTTGGGAGCTTGGTAGCTGGAAATGCGTCATGTTTTAGGAGCTAACTAGCTTGTATTGTGTAGTTAGCTAGGTTAATTAGTGTTAATTTCGTCAGGCTAGGGTTCAACACATGTATCTGTTGTAAGAGGCTGTACATGTACATATACATAACTTAATTGGGCAAGTTTCATGCATGGCTTACTCGTTAAATTTTTTTAATTGTAGATGGATAGGAAATATTGGATGTATGGAATAAAACGTACTACTCTTGAATATTTGGATGATGTGAATGAGTTTATTAAATTTGCTGAGCAACAAAAGGAGAGGAAGGGAGAGAAAAATATGCTCTGTCCTTGTACAGATTGTATAAACTTGAAGAGGTTTAGCAACTCTGATCAAATTAAGAGTCATTTGATTCATCGTGGTTTTAACGCGCGATACACCCGTTGGATATGGCATGGCGAAGATCTTGAGGAAACAAGCACCACTACTACCAATCAGCACGACTCGGATGTGGATTGCAATAATATCGATGATCATCCAAATTTTGGTAATGTTCATTCTGATATGCACATAGATGATGATGATGACAATCTAGATGAGATGTTACGTGATGTAGAGGAAGATTACAACGAAAATGACTTCTGTGAATTTGAGAAACTGATTGCTGACTCTGAGAAGCCTCTGTTCCCTGGATGTGCAACATTTACAAAACTGTCTTGTGTGCTGAGATTATATAACTTGAAAGCAGGAAACGGTTGGAGTGATAAGAGTTTCACGGCACTATTAGATCTTCTAGCGGACATGCTTCCAGAGGGAAATGAGTTGCCAAGATCTACTTACCAAGCCAAAAAACTGTTGTGTCCGTTGGGAATGGAAATCGAAAGAATACACGCATGCCCAAATGATTGTGTGTTGTACCGTAACGAGTACTCCAGTTTGCATGTTTGTCCAAGATGCGGCGCATCGAGGTATACGCGTAGGGACCGGATTGACAGTGAACGTCACGAGGTAAAGAAAGGACCCCCGGCAAAAATAGTGTGGTACTTGCCTGTGATACCTAGATTGAAGCGGCTGTTTGCAAATCCGAAAGTCGCGAAGCACTTGCGTTGGCATGCTGAAGTCCGAAAACAAGACGGAAAACTGAGACACCCAGCTGATTCTATTCAATAGAGAAACATCAACAGAACATTTGCTGAGCTCGGTGGCAAACTTAGGAATGTATGGTTCGGGCTGAGTACAGATGGTATGAACCCACATGGTAATATGAGCAGCCGGCACAGCACTTGGCCGGTTCTTTTATGCATCTACAATCTTCCTCCTTGGTTATGCATGAAGCGCAAGTACATCATGATGGCGTTACTAATCTCAGGACCCAGACAACCCAGAAATGATATTGACGTGTTTCTAGCGCCTTTAATCGAGGACTTACAGAAATTGTGGAGCGAGGGTGTGCAGGTGTGGGATGCATACAAGAAAGAGAATTTCATCTTGCGGACCCTGATATTTTGCACCATAAATGATTTTTCGGCCTACGGCAATTTGTCGGGGTATAGTTTGAAAGGAGCCAAGGCTTGCCCTATTTGCCTAGATGAAACTGAGAGCATGTGGCTGCGAAACTGCCGGAAAACAGTGTACGTGGGTCATCGCAGGTTTCTTCCGGTGCATCACACATACCGTAAGAAGAGGAAATCATTTAACGGGAAGCCTGAGAAGGGATCAGCTCCAGTGTTTCTAACCAGTAAGGAGATTTACTCGCGCGTGAACGACATCAAAGTTGAGTTTGGTAAGCATTCTAAACCTCGAGAAAAAAATGTTTGGAAGAAGAGATCGATTCTCTGGGATCTACTGTACTGGGAGCACTTACAAGTTCGACATTGCATTGACGTCATGCATGTAGAGAAAAATGTCTGTGACAGTTTGATTGGTTTGTTGTTGAACATTCCGGGGAAGACAAAGGATGGTGTGAAAGCTCGTCGTGACATGGTGGAAATGGGGATAAGGACTGAGCTTGCACCTTTAGAGAATGGAAAGCGTACATACCTCCCTCCGGCCTGCTATACGTTGTCCAAGAGCGAAAAAATAGATCTCTGTCGGTGCCTGCACGGTGTTAAAGTTCCATGTGGGTACTCCGCGAACTTGAAAAAACTTGTGTCCATGAAGGACCTAAGATTGGTTGGCACAAAGTCCCACCACTGTCATGTCCTGATGTCACAAATGCTTCCCATTGCTATCAGAGGCATTCTCCCAGTTAAAGTCAGAGAGACAATCACAAACCTATGTTATTTCTACAACGCAATATCTTGCAAGGTAAGTACGTGCACTCGTACTATAAGTTCATTACCTCCATCTGTGGAGCTTAATTAGAAGATTTTTCTGATATGAATATTTGGCGCAACTGTGTCCTCGTAGGTAATTGATCCGGATGGATTGGACGCTTTGCAACGCGACGTGGTTACAACTCTTTGTTAGCTCGAGATGTATTTCCCTTATCCTTTTTTGATGTTATGGTCCATCTGATTGTTCACCTTATCAGAGAAATTAAGTTTTGTGGACCCGTGTGCCTGCGCTACATGTATCCATTTGAGAGATTTATAGGTGTATTGAAGGGATACGTAAGGACTCGTCGTCGACCCGAGGGGAGTATCATGGAAGGTTATGCCGCCGAGGAGGTGATTGAATTTTGCACAGATTATATGGCCGGGGTTGACCCAATTGGCGTTCCTAGGTCCCGACACGAGGGTATGCTTCAGGGAATCGGAACGATTGAATTCAAAGCTATCGTCCCTGCTCGTGATGTGTACGCAAAATCACATTTTTGAGTCTTACAACACATGACGGAGGTCGAGCCATACATACACGAGCACAAGGTAATGTTACAGTCACAGAATCCTTCGAAGTCAGACGTTTGGGTCAGCAGAGAACATAACAGGAAATTTGCTGAGTGGATCCAAGAAAGAGTCACGCGAGCTGCCGAGGGCTCCGTAAGTGAAACTGTGACATGGTTGGCTAGAGGCCCAAGATTCACTGTAGGGACTTGGCAGGGGTACGACATCAATGGGTATTCATTTTACACAAGAGCTCAAGACGCCAAGAGTAGCACGCAATGTAGCGGAGTGACACTGTTTGCTATTTCCGAGGATGCCAGGTCAGTAAGGGCGCTGAACTCATATTACGGTGCTATTGGCGAAATATGGGAGCTCGATTACGGATTACTTAAGATTCCCCTGTTTCGATGCCAATGGGTCGAAATCCCTCGAGGTGTTCAAATTGACAGTTACGGGTTTACTCTCGTCGATCTTGGTAGAGTCGGACACCAAGACGATCCATTCATACTTGCAAAGCAAGTCACACAGGTATTCTACATCGTTGACCCGGCCAATCCAAACTTGCATGTTGTCCTCCACAGCAAGAGACGTATTGTTGGGGTCGAAGATGTTGTCGACGAAGAGGAGTATAACCAATTCGATGAAATACCTCCATTTTTAGAGGACATTCAATCTATCCGTACTGAAGATATCGACGAAACAACGTATCTGCGAGATGACCACGAAGAAGGATTATGGGTTGAGAACCATTGATGATTAATTTCTATTTCAGGGATAAATGCCAAGCAAACAGCCCACAAGTTCTGCAGCAAGGTGAGGAACTTATCATTAATAGATCAGGCAGTACATTTTTCTTTAGAACTTAATGATAAGCTAGTTCACAGCATTAATATATCTCAATTTTACTCCACAGCATGAGTTCTAACATGTACAGTACCTTTATCCTGTAAATACTTAATTCTTCCCTTCAAATAGCACTTGCAAAAATCTCATCGCAGCCTCTTGCTTCTTCAAATTAAGCTCTGCAAAAATCCCTTTTTTTTCTGACGGTATTTTGTTATTTCTACCGATAGAAAAGGACATCCGCTACTTTCATGTGTCTCAGGCACTTCAAAAGTTTTCGAAAAGTTTACTTTTTCTATCGGTATTATTCTATTTTACCGTTAGAATAAATTCGTTAGTCTCACGGTAGTTGTTGTCTGACGGTTTTTTCCTGTTTTTACCGATAGAAGAATACTCTGGCGCTTTGAATTCTCAACCGTGTCGCCATGCGTCGCCTTGGAAACTCTATAAGTACATCGCCATGCGTCGCGGTATTTTGTTGTTTTTCTAATTCTCGAACGGTTCGACTCCTCATCTTCTCTTTTACAGTGGCAACCTCCATGGGATCGTCTGCCACGCCCTCCCCGGTAAGAACTCTAAATCTCCTCGGTTTACCCCTGTATTGTTAATCCATGTTCAGTTCATTCTTGACCTGTTGATTTGCACAGGGAATGAGAGCCGTGGAAGACACTGCCAAAGTGAAGGCCGACCTGAGGGCCCTCCAGGAGGAGCACAAGCTCCTTACAAACAAGCACACTCAGCTACGGCTTGACCTTGACGATCTCTTCCAGCGCATTAAGCGCATGAAGACGGATGGTGACAATGCTAGGGCGAGGACGAGGCGTCTTCGCGAGGAGAAGAAAGCCGCGGATATGACCATCGCTGGTTGCGGTTTGACTATGAAGGATACCATAGCGAAGCTGAGGGAGGTCGCAGGCCTTTTCGACGCGGTAGTAGTTGATCCTAGGGACAACTTGTCGCTAGAGGAGTCCTGCGTCCTGGCTGCAAGTCTAACTGACTCTATTCTACATGCAGCCAGGGCTAAGACCACCCCTTGACCTAGCATTTTGGGTTTTATTTTTTTTTGTAAGTGATAAAACAACAATGAATGAACAATTTCTTTTTATGTCAATTTTCCAATTTTCCGGCTATCTTCCCTCTTTCTTTATCATTCTGCAGCTTTCAACCACGGTCTGTTTGATGTTAAATTGTGTGTACCTTTTCATTACTCTGACGGTATTTTGTTGTTTTTATCGATAGAAAAAGGGCACCCAATACTATAATCTCAAGCACTTAATTAAAAAAATTTTCTGGGGAAAATTGGTCTCACGGGATTTTATTGTTTATACCGATAGAAAAAGGCATCCACTACTTCAAATATTTTTCCGGAAAATTTATTTGTTCTATCGGTACTATTTTGTTGTACCGATAGAAAAGTACATAATTCTATCGGTATCATATTTTTTACCGATAGAAAAGTTCCTCCACTACTTTATTACTTGTACACGGCCCTTGAGTTTCCCTCCACTCGAAGAGTTCCACCTTAGAGCACTGCGTCTCTTCGAGAGCGAAGAAAACCACAACCTCCGCCGTGACCACTCACTTCCTCTCTCCCACACGACGATCGCCGGCTGGACACTGGTTCGGCACTGCCACCGGTTCTTATTTTCGTCCTTCGCCGGCCGCCGCTGCGTTCTACACCGCCTCTCCATCACCAGAACTGATCGCCGCTGTAAATACCCTAATTCGTCGTTCTATTTCCAGCATCTTCCTTATTTGATCCTAGTGTTTTGCACGTACTAATTCTTCGAGTTTTGCAATTACACTAGGGTTCCCTATTGTGTTGGATTATGTACATTCCGCAGGCAATGTTGATTTAAATTAGGGTTTACATAATATGTTCCAGTGCTGTAATGAACCTGTTTTGAGATTTTAACTTATCTATACTGCTGTATGTGTGATCAATTGTATCCAACTGCCATGTAATGCACATTATATGTTGGAGGTGTTCTTACACATATTCTATCGGCAGCTCATGTGTTTACCGATAGAAAATATTTCTGCACAAGTAGTAAAACTTAATTTGGATCTGGAAGGACATGAGCCATGCAATGTACTAGTTTGGTTGGGAATTTTTACTCACTTGGTATGAATATATGGCAATGTGGATGGGTCTTCTATGTATATGTTTCAAATGCCTATACATGTCTTTTCCCAACCTAATAGATGTGAAGTCCTGATGACTCACATACAGGCTAAAGATTATGCACAGTGGCACTTAGATGCTTGTGTGCATATTTACGTGTGAAATAATAATGCTGGCCCATGAATATTAGTATAGAAAATCATCGAGAATGTTATGTGATGACAGTGAATGGTGGCTTGTCAACAAAATTCCATATGTAGAGAACATTGTTATGTTCTATCGGTATCTCACGGGTTTGCCGATAGAAAAATTGTCTTCTGTGGAGGTAATTGTTATGGTCTATCGACAGCTCATGTGTTTACCGATAGAAAATATTTCTGAACAGTTCAGGAAGTAATTTATGCATGTCTTTCTTTTTGTATTATTTTCCCTTTTGCCGCCCTAGTTAGTCTCCAGTCCTGGGCTGAGTTATGGAACTCCAAGACGAATTAATTGCCATATGGTTTGTTGATGGTTTTGTAGGGGAAGACATGTCGTCGTCTTCATCGGATGGTACTAGTGGTTCGACTAGGGCCAACCCCATCGTAACTACTGAAGATGCAGCTGTTACATCCCAGCGCAAGAGGGTGGGGCGAGGCGCGATGACGTTGGGGCGTTTGGCCAAACGCACGGATCTTTCTTGTGAGTTCAACCAATTTGGGATTCCGATTGGAAAGAATGCTGGGAGGTACGCGGCCTACGTTGGGCTGTTGGCGAAAGAAAGGGTGAAGATCACCGTCCAGAGCTGGAAGGACGTGACGGCGGACGAGAGGGATAGGTTGTGGGCGGAAGTGAAGGTTAAATTAACTGAAATCGCTGAACTCTTTCGTAATCACGTTCTCTTGGCTTATACTAAAGTTTAACTAACTCATGATTAATTGTATGCATTTTTCGGAAACAGGCTAAGTGGAACATCCCCGACGATACACCTAGGACTGCCTGCTTGAAGGACATGAACGGAACATGGAAAACCTTTAAGAGCGGGCTCGTCAGTAACTTCCTCGCTGCGAGGAAATCTCCTTGCGAGAAGTACCCCTTCATATCGAATGAGGTATGGGAGGAATTCACCAAGCAGAAAGGGACTGAGGAGTTCAAGGCCCTTAGCGAGAAGAATAGGGCGATCCAGAAGAGGAACGACCACCCGCATCAGCTCGGATCCCGGGGCTATGCGGGGAAGGAGGAGCAGTGGAAGAAGGAAGACGAGCAAAATCCTGTCATCGACACCCCTGAGTTGCCGCTCTCCGAGATCCGAGATGAGAGGTGCAAGCGATGGTGGAGGGGGAGGGGGTCTGTGTCGTCCACGGGGTCTGTGCAGTTCGCAACCCCTGGGGACGCCGGCGTTGTGAGGCGAATGGTAAGTTGGCTAACCTCGTAAACTGTGTGCGCACAAGTGTATATAAGACAATTTGTCTCACAAGGTACCTTTAAATGTAACAGATCTCTTTTGAGAAGGAGGCAGCGGAGGGATTGTTTACCCCGCAAAGGGAGAACGACATCCTCACCCGGGCTCTAGGAAATAAGGAGCATCTCGGCGGACACGGGCTGTGGGAGCCATTGTGTCGTGGAAGGCCGGTTTTGTAGATCCGGCTCCACCGAGGAAGAAGGCCCGCTCCTGGAAGGAAAAGGAAGCTGACCTCTCCGATAAGATACGAGCTGAGGTACGGGCGGAGATACGGGCGGAGATGCGGGCTGAGATACGGGCTGAGGTGCAGTCTGAGGTGCAGTCCGAGGTCGCACAATTGAGGGAAGAGTTTGCACGGTTGAGAGAAGCATTGCTGGCCAAGAGTGCAGATGTGGATCCCCAGGACGACGGTACCCCACGGGGTCGGATAAGCAGTTGCGCTTCGAAGGTACTCGCGGATCCAGTGGATCTACTTGAGGTACTGCAAGCCTTCATCTGTGCACTTAAGTTGATGCCACTCCCATTTTGTTAGAGTTGTTTCGCTAACCTGTTCTAATTGTTACAAATTTGCAGAAGCCGGAGGGCTGCATCCTACAGAATCACGTAGGCGCCGAGCAGGAAGTGGTTGGACACGGCTTCGTATATCCATCTGGGCCGGATGTCTGGGTCCACTGTGTACCTCTGCGGTTGGGGTTCGCAAAGGTACAGGTGGACATGGCCATGCCGAGCTACAACGATTCTCTGTTGCCAGTCCCAACAGAGGAACTGCAGACACTTGCTGAGGCAGTGGGCTCCTACGTACAGTGGCCCAAGAAGTGTCTTCTAATACAACCGGTAAATCCTACACATTTTAGATTACATCCTACTCAGTACACTCAACTTGCATAATCTAACATACGTGCTCATTAATTGAAGTGGCCTGCCGCTGGGCTACCAGGGGACTGCGCCCCCAGCTCGGGGCATGAGTCCCGATCTCGTGCAACCCTGGACACATCAAAGACGGCCTCGACCCCACCCAGCGCATCCACGCCTTCACCTCGGAAGGAAGCCGCCATCACCTTGCCCTTGCCTTCGAAGGTACGAGCTCAGTCCCCGGCAAAAGGCAAGGGCAAAGGCAAGGGAAAAGGGCGACAGGGACAGCCGGAGAGGTTCAGGAACGGGTTCCCACTCATGTCGGAGGCAGCTTTGCGCTAATTGGATCGTTCAACCAGAGACCTCCACGAGTGGTACCTACACCGAGCTCGGCGCAATCTGAACTTCTTAGTTCCCTACAGGCCTGAGCAGTTCCACCGTGAGCCCGGGAGTATATCCGTGGCACACGAGGATCTGTTTGACCTCTACAACTGGCGGGAGCTCAATATGTCCATCATACGGACTGGAGTCCTGTGAGTTTGCTGATGCTATGTATTGCTGTTTTCTAACTCTGTTTGCTAACTCTGCATTGTTGTAGTTCATTTGAAATGTAGTAATTTTCTGTGCAATACTAATGTCGTCCTTTGCATGCAGGTGCATGTACAGGCTAGCATCGGAGGCTACGTGTGACAAGGTGGGTTTCCTCGACCCAGAGAAAATAAGCCTCACGATGCTAGAGCACGACGCCGCGCACGCTGAGTAGTACATATCCAAGGCGCTGATGGCGCAGCAGGACAGGGAGTTCATTTTGGTGCCGTACCACCAAAGGTTAGTGCATTTCGTACTAATTTAACTCGATCTTGTATGTTACACCTGAGATATACTTTGAGCTAGCGGTCCTCTTTTACGTACAATGCAGGGGCCACTAGATCCTCATCGTGATCTGTCCGCCGAGGAACGAGGTGTACTACCTCGATTCGATGCGTGACAGATTATCGATCGAATATGTGGTCAAGGGGAATATGGAGGCGTAAGTAACTTATATGTTTGATTTAAATTTTCACCTCACTAGCTAATGATAATACATTAACCGGCAATACTAACTGAAATGCAGGGCTTTTGATAAATATGTGTCCGCTAGAGGGAGGCATGCCGCACCGCAGGGCTCCCTACTAGCTTGGAAAGAATATGAGGTACTCACGAGACTTTTTGTTTATGCTTAATTAGTTTATGGAAACAATAGCTAACATGTCTTCGCATATGCAATTATCTCAGTGCCATCAGCAGCCGCAATCGTGGGAATGTGGGTTTTATGTGTTGCGCTACATGTACGACCTAGTGCAGACAAACTTTGCCCAATTCCCCCAGGTAAGCATCGATAGCTAATTCAAATTTGAAAATTGGGTGTCACGTTCTAAATTAGGAAGTTAGTTACTAAGTATTCACATATGCTTGCAGATCGCCATGTCGAAAGACTCATACGAAAATGCAAAGATTAGAGATCTTCGACAAATCTGGGCTCAATATGTCATGGAGGAAGTTGCGCCCAACCACCCGCTATGATAATTTTCTCTTTTTCGTGTACTCTGTGCATAGACTGTTTATATACATGTGAATAAATATATATGTCAATAAATGTCCACATTGGATTGCAATTTGTATTTGTCCATATATATGTGAATAAATGTGAATAACTGTCTAATGTGTCAATCTGTTCTGTGAATTTACCCTTCTTTGCATCTGTACTGTATTGTGTATCCAATCTATAATGTATTGCATCTGTACTGTATATGTGAATGTACTGTATTGTGAATGTAAATAACGTACTGTATATGTGAATGTTCTATCGGTAAATTCATTCACAGCCGACAGACTACTACAAATTTTCTATCGGTAAACTCATCCACAACCGAGAGACTACTACCCATTTTTCTATCGGTAAACTTGAAATTAACCGTCAGAATAGTGTGACTTTTCCTGCCGGTGAACTCATCCACAACCGAGAGACTACTGTAGTTTTTTTCTATCGGTAAACTTATAATTAACCGTTAGAAGAGTGTGATTTTTCCTGCCGGTGAACTCATACACAACCGAGAGAGTACTAAGATTTTTTCTATCGGTAATCTCCTTTCCCACCGAGAGAGTGCTAAACTTTTTTCTATCGGTAAACTTGTAATTAACCGTTAGAATATCGGTATTTTTCCCAACGCTAAACGTCAGACGACAACGGGTTTTCTATCTGTACAATCATAAGGTGCCGATAGAATAGTAATATTTTCCTGTCGGTAATCATGTAATTAACCGTTAGAATAGTGGTACTTTTCCCACCGTTAATCGTCAGACTATGACGGGTTTGCTATCGGTACACTCCTAATATGCCGATAGAATTGTTAATTTCTTCTGTCGGTTATTTACCGATAGAAAATGTTCTGTCTTGTTCTATCGTGTCTATCTCTATCGGTACGAAAACCGATAGTAGAAGGGTTTTTTTTACCGATAGAAGAAAGTTTTTCTGTACTAGTGAAACTCAAATTTCAGCAACAACCAAGTGAGGCAAAGTTCTTTAATAAACCATTGGAGAACTATCATTATATGGCAGTGATATTTGGTAATCAACAGGCCACTGGAATGTTTGCCAAAGGCAGTAATGAGTCACTTGCCACTGAAACATTTGAAAGTGCTCCCGACTCACATAGCATGGCTTCTGAGGAATTAGCTGGTACTTCCTTATTCCATGAAAATGAAAGTCGCAATGGAAGTCCTGAACGTGATGGAATGGAGTCTTCAGGAAAAAAGAAGAGGGCGCGCGCATTTGTTTGCGAAGAAGATTCTATGATTTCAGCTGCCACATCTGCTTTAAACAATATTGCCAATGCTATTATGATGACAGCAACCCGCGCTCCTCCCGTGATTCCAGCTAATCTTTGGGATATTATGAAGGATATCCCAGCATTTAATGAGGGTGACCTTGCACACTACTATGCATATCTTGTTGAGAATCCTTCTATTGCTAACGCTTTTGTGACACTTAGCCTTGACAACAAGATGGTATGGATATCCAGGTACATCAAGAATCATCTGTCTTGATGCGTCTTGCATGAACAACATGAATCCTACGATGTAAGTATTTGCAAGTGAAATTATGTGTTTTCTGGACTTACACTTTGCAATGCTCTTTAATGATGGATTAAAACTATGTTATTAGGACCTACACGTTGTGATGGATGTCTTTCAATGTTGAACTATGCTCTTATATGATGCAGGGAACATTTGAATGTATCTAGACTTGTTTGATGTCCTTTTATGACGCAAGGAACATTTGAATGTATCTAGACTTGTTTGATGTCCTTTTATGATGCAAGGAACATTTGAATGTATCTGGACTTATTTGATGTCTTTTTATGATGCAAGGAAGATTTGAATTTATGTGTATTTGTTTGGTGCCTTTTTCGTATGCAAGAAACATTTGGATTTTTTGATGCGAAGAATATTTGGATTTTTTATACAAGGAACCGTTGTTTGTTTGCATTTGATCAAGCTTGCTTGATTGTCTTGTTTTCTATGCTTTAATTAAATAGTGTATACAAATTGTATAAATCAGAAATTGTCATCGATCATTATTTCTCAAACCAAACAAAAAAAGATTATTCCATCCCTCAAATCAAACAAGAGACAAGACCATTCCATTCCTCAAACCAAATAAGAAACAGAACGATTCCATTCCTCAAACCAAATAATCTTTAACAGACCATCCCATCCTAGATAGGATTATCCCGTGAAAGACTAAGTAATCCTGGACGGAATGATACTTCAAACCAAACAGGTCATAAGTTTCCCAGGAGCACCCGGGTAGCAGTGCTCGCGATAAGTGATTAGTGGATACAAGTCCGGGTGCGACCCGAGCTCATCGATGAGGGCTACAAGGGTCCGGGCATAGCCCGGGTTTCAGCATCATAGGTCGTGGAAGTTCAGGCGTGGGCCGGTCTTAACCGTGTAAATGGTAAGAGTCTGGACCATCACGCTCAATGTGAGCGGCATAGACTGCAGGAGTCTGGGTGTGACCTAGACTTAGCAAAGCTAGCGATGAGCGTCCAGGCCATCACACGTAGTTCGGATGATGCAAGCCGCGAGAGTTCGAGTGTGGCCCGGACTTAGCCATGCTAGCAGCGAGCGTCTAGATCGTTACGTCCAAACTTGGTTTTGCTAGCTGCTGGGAAACTAGAGCTACTCAAACTGAGCTGCTCCCGGTCACGCTTCTCCAGGAACCTGCGCTTGGTTTGACGCTACGGGCTTTAGCATGCCCTTGTTGTTACTTCCGGGAATCCCAGGATTACAACAAAATAAAAAAAACTTACATTCTGTAGAAAAATTGTAATTTTTCCAACATTAAAACTAAAATTTAATTATAATAATACACTAATGCTCATAATTGAAAGTTAAAAAGTAAATGTGAACATACACAAAATTTGTTACTAAAATCTAATGTTTTTAAAAATCAAAGTTTCAAGTTAAATATAATTCAAATTCATTGTTTCAAACTTCAAAATAGTGAACTCAAAATTTGACTTCAAATGATAGTTTAAAAATTGATTGTAATTTACTAATTTGAGTATTGAGATGAATTAAAGCTGAGTTATTGGTATATGAGAGAATTTGTGCCTCACATTTAATTCTGAACCCAGCTCCTATTCGCCATTAATGTTTCAATGCTGATTCTATACTACGACCATCAAGAGTTACTGTAAAATGTTGATTTTCGTAGTGAATACTAAAATACTGATTCTCTAAGAGCCTACACCACCATGATGTTGAACACTAAAATATTGACTCTCTAGTACAACAATTAAAATTTTGGAGTTTTAATTATAGGCTGGAAATTAAAATGTTAAACACTAAGATTCTATTTGAAAACACAGTATTTAAAAACTACAGTATTTTAAAATCATAGTTTTCGAATTATCATGCAATTAAAATCACAGTATTTCGTAGTATTATAAAACTACAATTTTTGATAAAATTATAGTTTTTATAGGTGTTTGGATATAGTTTTTTTTCAAAATTTTCAGTTTGGTATTTAAATAAACTAGCTGTTATGGTGACGCGAGTGGTTTTGCAATTTGGCCCTTAAAAAATCAGCTTTGATACTGCTATGCCCTTTGTTGGCATTTGGGCCGCGCATGGCGCAGCGCTAACACGCGCTAGCATTGCACTGGCAGCGGCCGCGCTGGCACAGGCACGCGCAACGCAAACAAAGAGGTGCGCTCGTGCATTGCTGGGGTCTTGGAATGTGCCCTAGAGGCGTTGGCATCGCCGGAATTCGGCCGGCAACAAGATTTCAACGGTGGCGCGGCATTCCATGTGGCAATTGCGGATGAAACTTAGCTATGGGCATCGGCTTGCATTCCAACCTTGTCTGGTAGCACGCCTAGGCCCTACATAAGATGATGGCGAGCAGCTGGCTGGCGGCAAGCTTGCCGGAGTGGCTAGCGACGAAGCAGCACCTGGAAAGAGGGAGGAGGTGGTGGGTTCACCATGGACAGCACAATTGTGGCCACGCTTCAGCGATCCAGTGACCCAACCAGGATAGAGTTTCACCAAGGATGGTTGAATCAAGGAGAATTGGTCGGCGGCGACCGGAGCTCTAAAAATTTGATCTTGATGTCGTTAGCGACGCGTGTAGGAGTCCGAGCGGAGATCTTCAATGATGAAGCACGACGATGCCTAAAACTTAACAGAAACATGATTATGGATAAGGCAAAGAAGGTGACGTGGTTGGTTTCTCCGGTGCATGGCCATGTCGGTTGAATGGCGAAGCAACGGTATACGGATGAAGAAGGCGCGGCGGTGGCTTCTCTTCACTGCAACCTACAAGCTAGCAAGGGGGGCTGAGACGGAAAGCAAGGGATCAGGGGCTAGAATCTTGCTGCGAATCGCCAATTGGAGGTCGTCGCCGGTGGTGATGCGTATGGCGGTGGTGGTGATTTGGTCTCGGTCTAAGAAGGAGGGCTAGAAGGAAGAAGAAATGCAAGGGGGCTGAAGTAGAACGGTGGCCGGTTGGCCGCTATGGACCGTTGGCGGCTCGCCGAGGGAGGAGAGTAAAAGCGTAGAAGAGGGAGTACTGTGATGCATGATAGAGTGCTGTGAGTCAGTTGGTCAAAGTTTTTTTCAAAATTTTGTACCGAAATCATGTTTGCAAAACTCCAAAAAAATCATGATTTTAAAGAAACCATGATTTCAAAAAATCATAAAATACTTTGACCAAACAGAATCTTACTTTTCAATATCACAGTTTCTTTGAAAACCATAGTATTACACAAAAACTCTAAAAAAATTTTGTAATCAAACAAGACCTAAACTTGTTTTTTTGGCACAAACACTACGATGTTCCTATACATGTATCTCTCTCTTTATCTTTTTCTTCTGGAATATTAGCATATGTCGTTCTTACCTTTTCAAAAAAAGAAAACAATAATTTCTGGCTTCTTAACGCCACTGAGGACACCACCTGATGGACAAATATCGTCTGGGTATTATTTTTCTTAAATTCACCGATTTGAAACATAGAATTATTTGGAAGATCTCATACTTAAGTTATTTTTTGCTAAATTTGATATACTAATTTAATTGATACAAAATTTATCCTTTAGCACATTAGATGCATGGTATGTGGGCACTAGCATGAGACGAGTATTTTCTATTCGTACGTAATCCGTACGGACAGGTACGGTCAAAAACATTTCCTATTTAAAATACCCAATCGCTACATCGCACTCGCGTGCGCCATAAATCATTAAATCGAGCTGGCTAGATAAGATGTCAAATCACATATAACCTGGAGATGTGTCCCTGAATTTCTTTCTTTATTGCCGGAACCTGCGACCTTTGTTTGATCTTGCCCACGCTTCAACTATTTTTTTAAGAGCTTATATATGCTTAAATTATTTTACTTTAGTAGCCAAGGAGACTAATTAGATGGTATTATCTCTCGTCTGGAACCCAATTCCCATGGTTTTAATCGGTTAAGTTTGTTTATTATTGAGTTGCTGTCATTCAGGATTTACCTGACGTTTTTTTATTTGAAAAGTTGCGGCCTCAGCAATGGATTATAATTTTTCTTGCTCTTCATATAAGTTACTTAAATGTCAGAAATGGTAGCTCGAAGAATCTGATACTGGCGTCCAACTATGCTAAAACTTATTCTCCCTAAAAAACATTCTATTTTTTTGCTCACATGATGATGCATCGTAAATCTATATAGTAAGTTGATTCTATAGATAGTAGTACTGATCTACCATAAAATCTTGATTAGTTGAAAAATTTTATATTAGAGAAGCAATATGAGGCGTTTGTTGAAACTAACTAGTTAAAATTTTGTATGAGTTGGGATCATTACACTAAGAACTTCCCTGTTTTAGAATACTCATATAAAGTATTTTTCAATGTTGGATGTTTCAAGTCTATTTATGATCGTAATGCACATTTAAAGAACCTTTTACATTTTGTCCTCTCCGTAGGAGTATTCTGTTTCACTCCTTCAATGATACTTCTATATTTTTTGAATATTGATACAATATAAAAATTTTAGTTCGCTATTTTTTTTATAATTAATTTACACTACATTTAGTAAACATTATATATAACAAATTTATATATTTTCAAATTTTCAAAAATTTTGAAAAAATTAAAAATCATAGAAGAAGACATATTATGACACTTCACAAATTTCATTAAAAAACAAACCACATGTAGGAGAAACAAATATGACAAACAACCAACGACTATATATGTTAGTTTGAGTTTGTTTTTTTTGTTTCTCCTAGATATAATCTTCTTTGCTCATAAAATTTTGTAGGTTTGCATAATATGCATTCTCTGTGTCTTCTAATTTTTTCATATTTTTTTAAAAATTTGTAGATATATGAACTCATTACATAATGTACGTGCTACTCGTAATACCAAATCCTTGTCTTATTTTTTTCATCTCATTTTGAACTACCTTAATCACCTTGAGAGATTTACATGCATTTGATGGTGAAAGTTAAATAAAATTCTAAAATTTTCTGAAGAAGCCGTCAATTACCATGATTTACTTCACAATCTCTTGGGCTATTTTCTCTTGCTAGTTCTAACTTCTAAGGGGTACACTTGTTTTGTATTTTGTTAAGTAAATAAAGAATTGTGCGGAAAACAATCACTTTGTAGTTTGTACCTTGTTTTTTTTACTGTGAACTGTTGTCTTACGGCTGTATGACATGGTTTGTTATCAATACTTGTCACAATTAAGCATGTGACATACAAATTTGTCTCAATGTGGATCTGTAAATACCTTGAATCTAATCACAGAATTTTCGAATTAATGCCAAGAGTTTCTATTTGGCTTGAGTTCATATGAAAACTACTAAAAGTTTAAAACTCCAAATATGATGTAGATTGAGAAGTAATAATCTCACATATGTGTCAGATTCTGTAGCTAAATGTTAGAGTTTATGTTACACCAAACATGTTTTGTATGGTTATTTGTGGACCTTTTTGCGATTTGTTTGGGTGTCCTGGTTGTTGCGTATGCCATTTGATAACTACATTCACCAACTATTTCTAATTAAAAGACAGACATGATGAACCAGGAAGTGTTCCCTAAGTTAAAATCACTCTTATAGTATGAAACACAAGCCTCTTTTTTGAATTCTAAGACATTCGACTTACGAGACTTTTCAGAAAAAGCTAAATTATCCTAAACAATGCTTAAGTATAAAAAGTGAGGGTAATTAACCAAAGACCCCACCTTCTTCCGTCAAAATTTTCTGATAGCTCTGGCTTCTCAAGTAGTGTATTAGTGTATGAAACGCAGTTTGTTACCACGCAAGAAGATTCAAACAAGAAGATAAATGTTCTCATGTTTAAAATTCTTTTCAAATTTCAACCATCCATAGGAAAAGCGTCTCGGAAAATGTGTGAAGACTCCGAAAAGGCACCATTATTTTGGCTCCATGCGGAGGTACAAGCTATTACTAGGACTTACAGATTTGAGTCTAGTGGCGTCTTAATGTAACCAAATAAATTGAAATATCAAAACGAACTTTTTAACTTTTTTGTAGTCATGTTTTAATAACCAAACAATTAAAAAATTATTAGACATACAAAGTTACGTTTGTCTAGCAAAACTTAGTAATTTCTTTTTTTAATAAAACAAGAATGTAAATGAAGGAAACTTGTGCATTTCATTGGGTTCGTTGCAATTAACAACAATCACTTCGATATATTTTTAATAATAGCGATTGAATTATTCTTATAGGCACGTGATGCGAGATTAATAACGAATACTCTCTTGATCGCTTATCATGGGAAATATTGAGAAATCTGCCTTCACTGGATCATAAAACCTGGGCAGTCATCCAATCCGCTTTGATAATGAACCAAAAGTTTGTAATAAATGATTTGATAAAAAAATGCATAAAGCTATGACCAAATAGATGTTTCTTTTCCTTATTACGTTAAATAAAATAATAGAAGAGACTCCTCTATTATTGTCATTTGTGATATTAGGTTCTCTATTTTGAATTAGTATAGTTTTAAGGTGTTACCCCTCAAAAAAATTAGAAATACTTGTTAATTCAATTTTGGTCTGCATGAAAAGACCAAAATATTTCCTATTCCATTAAACGAACATGAAAAAAAAAAAAAGTCATGCGTGCCATTGTACCAACAATTCCGATTTATTCCACTCATTCTATGGAATTTTTCTCGGTAAAACCGTAATGTTCCGTCCCATTCCCTCATGTATTGGCTATTAAGAACATTTTCTAGTTTAAAGTTATAATGTTTTTGTTTTTTTGTGTTTGTATGTCAAGATGTAATTCACTAGAAAATATATTTTTACTTCTACATTTGTATAAAAATATGAAGGATATATGTAATTTCTGAATTTATATAATATACTATGTTTCTTATCATACATCGGAATAGTCCCATGTCAAAACCTTCCATTACTGTCAATTTTTTTTAATAAGAAAAAAACCGGAATGACCATGTCAAAGGGGTTAACAAGTACTCGGGAGAAGTTTTTGGCACTTAACTCGTGCATGCATGCATCAAATAGATCTGTTACTTGTCATCCTTGAGTAGTCCACTTGCCTTTCCATTGTTATTGGATACACCTGTCTAGCTCATCGTCATGGGCTTCTAATGTTGAAGTTTAAGGTGATGTCTACTGATATTGTGGAGGGTTTTGTTCCATTGTCATGCCCTATCACTCTGTCAAAGGTAATATGGTAAATAAAATCTTTATATTCATTGGTCAATTTAGAACTACTTTCTATCTGTATACGCAAATATAGAATTTTACATATTTATATATTTGAGAGAGAGAAGCTCTTTTAAATATTAATGGAAATATGGGTTCATGCAAATACATACAAAGGGGCGTTTTTGAAAAAAAAAAATTGTAGTCAGTTGACCCACAAGCCGACAACTAGCACCTGCAGCCATCGCTGCTTCTATCTAAAGCAGGAGGGAGGCAGTCAATTAGCAATATAAAAAATCGACAGCAGTGGGTTCTTTTGCATCACTAAATTTTAATTAATGTCAGATGGCCAATTTTTTGCTGAAGATGTATATGAAGAAGAGAAGGATTAGTTACTTAGGATATGATTAGGTCTAGTAAACTAGTTTAGTATTAGTAGGACTCCAAGGACTTTGTTTTTGCCATATATTGGACGGTCAACTTCTCATTAATACAGAAATGCATTCTACTAACTCCTATCTTCTATCAGTTATTAGCAATTTAGTAGAAAACCGTTAGAAAAAGTGCCTCGCCGTCATAAAAGGCATAAGGGAGGTATTTTTCCTATCGGTTTGTAAGAAACTTACCGTTAGAAGAAGCAGAATGATTTATTTTAGCGGTGATGAACATATTTACCGTTAGAAGAGATGCATAAGTACTGACGGGAGGATGTTGTGTACCGTTAGAACTGGTCGACTTCTACAAATAGTTTTATTCTATCGGTATAGTATTTATATACCGTTAGAATATATCACAAATTCCTATCGGTAGCCGTCAACCGATAGAATAGTTCGTCTGCTACAAATAGTTTTATTCTATCGGTACTGTATGTATATACTGTTAGAATATATCACAATTCCTTAGAACTGTTCGTCTTCAAATGGCTTTATTCTATCGGTAATGTATGTTTATACCGTTAGAAGATAGCACAAATATCTTAGAACTGTTCACCTTCTACAAATAGTCTTATTTTATCGGTAATGTATGTCTATACCGATAGAATATGTACAAAAATTCCTATCGGTAGGATGTAATATGCCGATAGAACCGTTCGCCTTCTACAAATAGTTTTATTCTATCGGTAATTTATGTTTATACCGTTAGAAGAGATCTAAAATTACTAACGGTAGGCGGTTGTGTATCGATAGAACTAATCTAGTTCTATAAATACCCGGGTATGTCTCTTTCATTCGAACAATTCATCGGGTGCTCGTAGCCCTAACCTGTAAGCTCCATGGACACCTCCACCGGCCATCGCTGTACCTCCGCACCTCTATCGACGCCCATTAGATTTTGGCATGGCAAGCAAGGCACGTAAAATTTCGGCAATATTGTTAGATTATTCTAATCCGATTATGACAATTATCCTGTAATTTTTGTATCCTTCATTTTGATGTGTCTTTTTTTCAATATGATTATGTACGGTGTCTTGTTCCTGTTTTTTATTAAAACAACTAAATAATATCACTGTGGGACAGATAATGTTCAATTGCTTGCTGATCCTATCGATCAAATGAAGAAAATTATCATGATATATTTGCAAGACAAACGCTAGCTAACATAGTGAAATGCCAATAAGAATATAAATGTAATATCTTCATCTCTCAGTAGGTTGCTCAATGCCAACTTGGACTTAGTAACAATTGAAATTGAAAGATCATGAAATTGAAATTGAAATTAAAAGATATTTGTAATTGAAATTGAAATTGAAAAATATTTTTAATTGAAATTGAAATTGAAGTTGAAATTGAAAGATCATGAAATTGAAATATCATTAATGTCAAGATATTTACAAATATCATGAGATAAACAAATATTTTGATCTCTCTATAGGTTGTTCAATGCCAATAACATAGTCAAATGCCAACTAGCTTACTCAATGATCAAGTGCATGTAAAAGTTCATTAAATAATTAATATATGTATATTGGCAAGGTAATTTCTTTTGATGAAATAAAGTAGAAATGTAATATCTTGATCTCCAGTTGCAAGTTGATGTTACTATGATGAAGCACAACCTAACCTTCAGTTGGTAGTCTTTTTCAGATAGGGAGTCATTTAGGAAATAGTAAACAATCTTAATTTGCTCTTGAATGCCTATTTATGATCTGTGCAGGTCCTTAGATGATGCTCATGAGGGGCAACGTTTTTCACGGTTCTTCATCGCAGTACGCTGCCTACGTTGACTTGTTGGCGAAAGAAACGGTGAAGTACACAGTCAAGAGCTGGAAAGAAACGGTGAAGATCACCGTCGAGAGCTGGAAGCACGTGAAGGGAGAGATCTTAGTTGGCTCGGTCGAGAAGATCCTCAAGCCCGGCGTGTTTCTCAAATCAGGACCTATAGAAAGCATCTTACATTTGTATCGTGTTTCAGCCATTTTTTTACATGCACTAGCTTGTGCCCAGATGCTTACCTGCTTGGAGAAGAAGAATTGTTGTCATTTGCACAGCCATTCTTTTTGTTAATGGAGTTGAGTTGAGTTGATTGAGTCTGAGTCTGAGGAAATCACCAATACAAATGTAACTCGACGACAGTTCCAGCTCCTCGAGCGTCTTTGAACTGAACTCCTATGGTTAAGTCCAATGTGGTTCAGACATTTACTGTTTTGGATGAATGAATTTGTGATGTATTAAGTCTAACTTGTAGTCGGTAGTTGCATTGTCGCCACTTGCAAAGGTTCTCTTTTATGTAAAATGTATGGGCCACTGGGTCCTCGTGACGATATGTTGTTAATTTCAGACGTGACTTTTCTAATATACATTGAATGTGTGAATTGTTGTATTTGTATATTGTTGTATATTTGTGTATCATGTATTGCTATTTGTGACATGAACTTGAATGTGTACATGGGAGTATTTGTGTATTTAATTGTATTGGTAGGTAGGTGTGTATTTGTACTGCTGTTTCAGACATGCACTTGAATTTATGAACTGGCATGTGTATGTTTGTACCTAAATTATTGTGTCATACATGAATCAGCTTGCTTTTGTTTCAGCCATTAACTAGAATGAGTTTAAATAGTACTCATTTTTTATGTTTCCTCTTGCATTTTCTTAAAGGAATGGAGGCAAACCAAGATCTCATGTAAGTAGAGATTTTTAATTTCTTTGTCAAGATGAAATACCAAGTACCTAAGAAAAGTATTTTTGTGTCTCCTAGTTAATCTACAAATTAGCATATCTTGAAATATTTCTTCATCTTCTAGTTAAGATCTGTTTGATGTTACATTGTGTTTAGATATGATTCTTTGAATGTGAGAACTGGTGTCATGTGTGCCATGCATTACCCAGCTTGCTTTTTGTTTCAGCCATGTACCAGTACCTCTTCTAACGGTAAATACACATATTTACCGATAGAACACCTGTATTTGCTTATGTGCCTCAGGCATGCATTTGAATGTGAGAACTGGTGTGCATGTGTGCACTTAGATTGCTGTGTCATGCATTACCCAGCTTGCTTTTACCTCTTCTAACGGCAAATACACATATTTACCGATAGGACAACACCTGTATTTGCTTATGTGCCTCAGGCATGCACTTGAATATGAGAACTGGTGTGCATCTGTGCACTTAGATTGCTGTGTCATGTATTACCCAGCTTGCTTTTTGTTTCAGCCATGTACCAGTACCTCTTCTAACGGCAAATACACATATTTACCGATAGAACAACACCTGTATTTTCTTATGTGCCTCAGGCATGCACTTGAATGTGAGAACTGGTGTGTATGTGTGCACTTAGATTGCTGTGTCATGCATTACCTAGCTTGCTTTTACCTCTTCTAACGGCAAATACACATATTTACTGATAGAACAATACCTGTATTTGCTTATGTGCCTCAGGCATGCACTTGAATATGAGAACTGGTGTGCATCTGTGCACTTAGATTGTTGTGTCATGCATTACCCAGCTTGCTTTTTGTTTCAGCCATGTACCAGTACCTCTTCTAATGGTATATGTGTGTTTGTACCGATAGAATATGTGTGTACAAAATTACCCGCACTTAGTCTAACGGGCATTTCGTGTATTTACCGTTAGAAATAGGTCCAGTATAAATAAAATCCCATTCGACCATTGCTGAGCTGCTGTTTTTATCTGTTGCACTCTGTATCCTTCTGTTTGTGATGAGAGTTCCACGCTCGCAGCTACACTGCTAGGGTGATCAGGGCAAGCTGGAAGGAAGTTGATTGGACCCCTCTCTTTAATGTAAGTTTAATTGTCATCACTTATCTCTCTCTCTCTAGATCTCCCTCCCTCTCTACTTGCAAGCTAGCTGTTGTAACACCCTGAGTTAGGGGTGAAAAGTTCCTTTTTCATAAATAGCATGCATGCATGTATCTGTAGTAATAGCCAGATCAGTATCTTTCTCAAGCCCTAAAATCTCCAAAATCTATCCTATGACCTCAAATCAAGATCAGATTGTTCAGATGTGATCTATCAGTTACTCTGAACTTAAAAGCCGTCAGAACCCAGATCCAATTCTATCTCTAACTCCCAGAATTATCAACTCCTTCTGTTTTCTAAAACAGAAATACCTTATATTACCCAAATACCCTAAGTTTCAGAAATATAGATTTAATCAAAATCTTGACCAAGTTCAGACCAGATTATTCTTGGAATATGATCATGGGTATGTCAATACCTTAATCTAAAAAGTTGACAGCCAGATTCTATCATTTAGACTCTTTTCACAAATCAGTCCAAGAGTTATCGCAAATTAGTCCTTATCTGATATCTGAAAACCAAAAAGGCTAAAATCTCCAGATTAACTTCAAATTCAGAATTTCTTCAGCAAATCTTCTCAAAATGTTATTTGCCACAAGTCTCTCTTCTGTGCAGATATCAAAATCGAACCCTAAATGCCAGAACTCGAAATCGACAAAACTTAAACCTTATTTTTACCCTAAATTACCCTATTTTCAGTTTGTATCAAAAACTATTCAAATGTGTCAAATTCTATCAATTACCTTTGCCAAATACCTTGTTGAATATAATCTACCAGATTAGTGAAATCAATTTCAGTTTAAACCTTCCAAATCTCCAGATTTACATTTCAGTCCAAAACTCAAAGAATTAAAACTGCAGTTCAGTCCATTTTCGACCAGGCCGTATACTGCTGTACACGACCAGAAGCCTCACCGTGTTTTGCTTCCTTGCGCCGTGCACGCTCGCCGCCGGTGAAGCTTCGCCTGCAACTTGATCGTGCATGCGGTTGTGCACGTGTCCTCGCACCAGCTGATGCCGTGGCAAGGCCGCTGCTACGTCGACGACCAGCGCTTGCTCCCGCGCGCGATCAACGGCTTTTGTCAGCAATTTATCGCCACGTAGCCTCGCCGCGCCAGTACTTGTCGCCACCGCTTGCTACAAGCTTTGCCAGGTCCCGATAAGGCGACATTGTGATCAGCTGAAAGCTTGTCGCCGTCGCATCACCGCTCTTGCTGTGTCTTCGCCGCTACTGCCCCTGCACGCAACCAGTCAAGTCACAGCAACCAATCTCTTCATTGTTCCCCTTTTCCATCTTCGCCTGGCCTATATAAGCACTCCTGTGCTCAGCAGCTCCCTCCACACATCACCAGGACTTAACCAATTTCCAAATTTCCTCGCTGCAGTCGTCTTCTCCGGCAAGCCATCGAGGAGGCTCACGGTGCCAGCTCACTTCACTGCATCTCCTGCCAAATTGAAGCTAGCAGTGAGTACCTCTCATCCTCCTGATTGTACTGTAGCATCTAATTGCTCCCCGGTGACCTCTAACGCCGGCGATCACCGGAAATTGCTAAAATTCGAAGATTGCCCTGTTCCGGCAATGTAGCTCGAATTACTCCAAATTAGCTCTCGTATCTGTAATCAAAATTGATCAGTAAGCTAAATCAAGCATGCCTGTGAACTTAGAACAATCAATTGAGCCCAATTTGAAGCTATCCCCAATTCTGCAATTTATCAGTTGCTGGCTCTCGTCGCCAAGCCACACCGGCGAACCTCCGGCCAAATTGACGTCGCCAGTAGCTTACTCATACCCTTCCATCACTCCTAGAGCAAGGAATCGAGTTCAATCGGCTTGTGTTGGAAATGCCCAAATCCAGTGTTTCTTCTCCGGCGCCGATGACCGGAAAAAGTGTTCCCGGCCGTTTCAGCCCAAATAACTTTGTCATTTAGATGTGCCCTAGCCACCTGAGCATTTTTGTCTTCTAGCCCGACACCTAGATCGGCCTAGATTGGAAGATACAGCTTTGCCAAGTTTTTGTCCAGAACTGCTCCAGTGCAGCCAGTTCATCTCTGTTCATCATCAAATTTCTTGCTTTCCAGCCATTTCTTGCCCTAGATCCTGTTGACTTAATTGTTCCTGTTATCAATGCCTACCTCCCAGACAAAGTGGTGCATCATTTGGAGCTCCAGATCAAAAGTTATGCTAAGCCCTAGTTTTTGGCATTGTCAGCTCTATGCCAGAGCTTGTCAGCCAGTGGCATTGACCTTGTTTACCCACTTCTGGTTGTACATTTTGAAAACCACTTTGTCCACTGAATTTGTAGAGTTGTGATCTACATTTTCTTCTACTACCACAACTTGAGATAAGCATCCTAGCTTTTCTTAAAGCTATGTCCAAGCTTTGATCCGAATGTCGATCTGTTGACATTCGCTGTTTTGATTAAACCAGCCACAAAATTGTTATCCCTATTGAAATCCTGAAACCCTAAGATTATCTAATCACCATCCTTAGCCCAAATTCCTTGAAACCCTAGAATCTCGACTCAGTTCAGTTTGCAGTTCAAATTATCTCCAGTTTAGTTCAATCATTCTTGTTGAGCATTTCTGCATATAAGTTATAAAACATTTTAATATTATAAGTAATTATTGTGTGTTTGTTTGTCGTCGAGCAGATTCAGAAGCTGACTTTGAAGATTTTGCTGTTGACCCGTCATCGACTGCTGTATTTTACGACGCGGAAGGCAAGTCATATCCTTGGTCATCTTGAACCTATATTTTAAATGTTGCTAAAACATAACCTTGAATATAGGCAATATTGCATGTGAAAGATTGAGAATGGTTGATTTATCAATTGGCAGTACTAGACTGGTTATCTATGAAATGTGAAATAAACAAGTTTTGAGCCATGAACTATTATATGTATTTATATACTTATATTCATGAAATAAAACCCCTAACCGTGACCAGAAAAATGGTGTGGATGGCTGTAGCACTGGAGGTGCTAGACTGCAAAGGAATGCAGGCACTGAAGGTGCAGGTTTGTGGATGGTCTCGTCACTGGCATATAAGGACTAGAACCTTGTGTTGTGCGTCTAGTGGCATGAACAACGTGCTAACCGCAAGCCTGGTATGGGACAGGCCTGAACAAGTAATTATGTGGATCGCACATGAAACCCCTGCATGAGATGTGTAGTGATGCACGATAAACACGGAGCGCGGCTCCCACACATATCACTGAAGGTGATCAAGCACGCTGACCCAGTAATGGGAATAAGCAAAGGGGTGGAGGTTTGGATACAACCTGCCACAACTGTGCCTCGCTGAGAGCCACAGGGTCGGGGGTGAATTGTAAGTGATACATAACAAAAGTTCTTGTTATTTCCACCTTGCCGCTCACAGTATGAAGTGAGTCAGGGGTCCAATCATTTTGTTATGATAGGAAAGGCTTGAAAGTGGAATATCTTGTGGGTAAATTGGTACCTCTCTGCAGAGTTAAAAACGTATTCGAATACTCCGAGCTCCCGGGTTTAAAGGAGTCTGCTGCGGTGGATTAAATCCATGGGGTGTGACACAAGTACTATTTTCTAAATAAAATATGTTTAATCAAGATTACCCAAATGACATGTGTTGTCATGATAAGGAGTGCTGCCGTGGGCTGTCGTGTGTCGACGTGTCGCGGTAGTGCTATAATCTAGTGAACATGAATGATGATGTTATATTATGAAAAGTGCTGCCATAAGATGAGATGAGAAAGGAAAAGATTATTTTACAAATATCCATAATTCTTGACTAGTCTAGGTTCATATCATCACTACTATATGTATCTACTCTTACCTATGACTTGCTGAGTACGTAAGTGCTCACCCTTGCAACATTCAACTCAATAGATGGAGCCTACTTTGATCAAGATGATGGCACGGAGTACTACGTGGATCCAGAAGGAGGAGAATCAGTTCCGCCAGAGCCCTGAAGTGTGTTGTTCTGCCGTCAACTTCTTTTGTGGGAGGGTCACCTATCTTCTGCTGCGTAGTTAAATATTTTGCTAAACCCTGAATGCCTTGTAGGCATTGTAATCCTCTTTATGTAATATTAAGGCCAACAGGCCACACTGCTTAATATTTTGTAAGTACTCTGTTGCATTGTAATATACTCCTGTGTTTGACTTATCCTGGGAAGTCAAAGGGTTGTGGTTTGAGACTAGCTGCTGCGAGCTAGGTCTCTACAGGAGTAGTCGTTGTCCTAGTCTCGGGGCGCGACAGAAAAGTTGGTATCAGAGCAACATGAGAACTTGACTGTAGGACGACACCTTTAGGAAATTGGCCGTGCCAGGAAAACGTAATTTAATCAGAAAACTATTTGTTGAAAACTTTATTTTGGTAAAAATAATAAGCTTTGTAGCTCTTGAAAAACCTTCATTTCAAAATTTTATTTGGATTTCTAAAATTCGGTAAGATTGTGAGAGTGCGTTCTGTTGTTTCAGAGTGTCTTAGAGGTTGGTGTAGACAGAGCTAGTGGATGCTCTTAATAGCTTTGTGATTCGCTGTTGCTTTTGCAATGGTTAATTTGTGTATTATGGCTAATAGCCTAAGTAATTTTATGCATTAAAGTAGTTGCATTAATTTCTTCATTGCTGACTTAGTTGGCCTTAGTTAGTTAGATCCGTCTAAACCTTTTTCAGAGCCACCATGGTTGACACCAGAAGGAGATCTCAAAGTGGAAGAGAAGATATAGGTCAGACTCTGCAGGAAGAAGAAACTATGACAAGAGACCCTTTGTTTCAGCAGGGATCTCAGAGTTCTAATCCACCTCAGAATGAACAACCCAGTCTTCAGGAAATTTTGTTGTCAATGGAGAAAAGTCGACAGGAAGCTCAGATAGCTCATACCCAGTTGTTAGCCCAGATAGTTCAGAAACTGCCTACTGGAACAACAGAAGGAACTACTTCTGCTGTAGGAGCAAGATTAACAGATTTCCAAAAGACCCGTCCACCAACATTCTCTAGTGCGACCGATCCCATGGTTGCTGATGATTGGTTACGGGATATCGAGAGGAAACTAGACACGGTCCGATGCAGCGAACGAGAGAAAGTTTTGTTTGGATCTCATCAGTTATCAGGAGCTGCAGCTGCATGGTGGATGAATTACCAGGAAGCTCACCATGATAAAGATAATATCTCTTGGAGGGAATTTAAGGATCAATTTCGAAAATTTCATATACCTACTGGTGTTATGGCAGCTAAGCGTCGGGAATTTCGGAATTTAACTCAAGGAAGTAAGTCAGTTACTGAGTATCTACACCAATTTACTCATTTGGCTCGATACGCACCTGGAGATGTGGATACTGAAGAAAAGAAGATAGAGCGCTTCACAGAAGGACTTCAACACTATTTACAGTATCAAATTGCTTCTCATGAACTTACAGAATTTCAAACCCTAGTGAACAGAGCTTTAAAGGTAGAAGAAAAGAAGAATATGGGGGAAGAAAGCCGAAAGAGGAGGATGTTCCAGCAAATACGACCACAGTCAAATCCAATCAGAGGAAGAGTTCCTATCACTCCCAATTTTCGACCATTCTATCAGAATCCCAGACCAGCAACGACATTGTGCCCCAACTGCCGAGGAAATCATTCTCAGAAAGATTGCCCTCATCCTCGTGTTGAGTGTTATCATTGTGGACAGCGTGGGCACCGTAAAGAATTCTGTCCTTGGATACAACTTCCGATGTCCATTGCCAGATCTCAAGCAGGAACACTGCCAGTAGTAACCAGAGCATCACCATCACAGAATTTTAGAGGAAATTCAGCAGGAAGAGGAGGAAACATAGCTAATCGCGGAAGAGGAAGAGGTAGAGCACCAACTGCAACCCAAGGAGGAAGATTAAACTACACTTCAATTCAAGAAGCGGGCAACGCTACCGACATTCTTCTAGGTAGATTTCTGATTCAATCTGCATCTGCCTTAATATTGTTTGATCCTGGTGCTACAAATTCATTCATGTCAAAAGCATTTGCATCTGAAGTTGAAATGCATATAGAGCAAGTACCACTAGAGTACTCTATGGTTATACAAACTCCAGGGGCTAGATTATCTGTCTACTCGATCTGCCCAAATGTAACCTTCAATATAGAAGGGGTAGAATTTGAGGCAAATCTACTAGTTCTAGAACTGCAAGGACTAGATATTATTTTGGGAATGGATTGGTTGTCCCAACATAAAGGTCTAATAGACTGTGAA
The DNA here is from genome assembly GCA_019359835.1 of Pharus latifolius. Classification (NCBI taxonomy): domain Eukaryota; kingdom Viridiplantae; phylum Streptophyta; class Magnoliopsida; order Poales; family Poaceae; genus Pharus; species Pharus latifolius. The sequence continues at coordinate 59,382,480 of CM033321.1, read as the reverse complement.
GAGAAAACCCTTAGTCTTGTCAGTAGCCAAGGGGAGAGAAGTTCTATTCTATGCAGAAAGATCATCAGTCAAGAGACCGCTAAGATCTGTTCAAGCATTGCAAAAAGTTATGCCTGGAACAAGTGCCTGTAGTGCAACAATATTCTGATGTGTTTCCAGAAGAGCTTCCAGGAATGCCACCTGACAGAGAAATAGAATTCAGTATTGAACTTAAACCAGGAGCAGCACCTATAGCAAAACGTCCCTATAGGATGCCAGTTACAGATCTGGAGGAACTCAAGAATCAACTCGAAGACTTGGAAAACAAAGGATTTATCAAACCCAGTGCTTCACCATGGGGAGCCCCAGTTTTGTTTGTGAGGAAGAAAGACGGAACTCTACGAATGTGTGTAGACTACCGAGCTTTGAATGAAGTCACTATTAAAAACAAGTATCCATTACCAAGAATTGATGACTTGTTCGATCAACTTCGAGGAGCCAAAGTATTTTCCAAGATAGATTTGAAATCTGGATATCATCAGCTGAAGATCAAGAAAGAAGATATACCGAAGACTGCTTTCACTACCAGATATGGTTTATATGAGTTTACAGTAGTACCATTTGGCTTGACCAATGCTCCGGCAGCATTCATGAATGTCATGAACAGTACATTTATGGATTTTCTTGACAAGTTTGTCATAGTATTCATAGATGACATTCTGATATATTCCAAGAGTACGGAAAGAACATGAGCAACATTTACACCTAGTCTTGGAAAGGCTACGAGAGAGGCAATTTTATGCCAAGTTTGACAAATGTGAATTTTGGATGTCAAGAATTTCATTTCTTGGACATGTGTTGACAGCAGAAGGAATTTCAGTGGATTCAGCTAAAATCTCTGCAATCAAGGAGTGGAAGCAACCTACCTCAGTTTCAGAGATTAGAAGTTTCTTGGGATTAGCAGGGTATTATAGGAGATTCATTGAAGGATTTTCCCAAATTGCCAAACCATCTTACAAACCTGCTAAAGAAGGATGTTGCATTTGAATGGACCACCAAGTGCGAGGAGAGTTTTCAGAAGCTAAAGCAGAAATTGACAACAACACCAGTCCTCACCTTACCAGACAGCAAAGAAGACTTTCGTAGTTTACTGTGATGCTTCAAAGCAAGGAATAGGCTGTGTGTTAATGCAGCAAGGTCGAGTAGTGGCTTATGCTTCACGTCAATGGAGACCACATGAGGAAAATTATCCGACCCATGATTTGGAGTTAGCAGCAGTAGTACATGCTTTAAAGATATGGCGGCATTATCTCATTGGACATAAGTGTGAGATCTTTACAGATCATAAAAGCCTCAAGTATATTTTCACACAGACGGAGCTCAACATGCGTCAACGACGATGGCTGGAATTGATCAAAGATTATGATCTTAGTATTCAGTACCATCCAGGGAAAGCTAATGTAGTAGCCTGATGCCCTAAGCAGAAAAGTTTACAACCTACAAGGAATGGTTATGTTGAAGAACCCTTACCTACAACAAGAGTTGCAGAATCATCAAGTGGAAATAGTATCAGCAGGGAACGGTAGCTACTTTAACAATAAATCTCAACTTGAAGAACAGATAGGAAATGCCCAGAAGGAAGATGAAGAAATTTGTAAGATCAAGAGTCGAATCAAGTTAGGAAAGGCTCAAGGCTTTATTGAAGATAACCAAGGGATTGTATGGTATCGAGGAAGAATCTGTGTACCTCAAAACGCAGATCTTAAGGAAATAATTCTCCATGAAGCACATAAAACTCCATACTCAATACACCCTGGTAACACAAAGATGTATCAAGATTTGAAGACCAGATTCTGGTGGGATAATATGAAGAGGAGATATTGCAGAGTATATTGCAAACTGTGATACATGTCGACGAGTTAAAGCAGAACACCAGAAAATAGCAGGAAAGCTACAACCTCTACCAATACCATTATGGAAATGGGAAGAAATTGGTATGGATTTCATTACAGGATTACCTAAAACTCACGGAGGATATGATTCCATATGGGTTATTGTGGACAGACTTACTAAAGTAGCTCACTTCATACCAGTCAAAAAGATTTATGATGGCAGTAAATTAGCAGAGTTATACATGCAAAGAATAGTGGCATTGCATGGTATTCCTAAGAAGATAGTCTCAGATCGTGGAACACAAGTTTACCTCCAAATTTTGGAATAGACTGCATGAAACCCTAGGAACCCAGTTGGACTTCAGTACTGCATATCATCCACAGACGGGAGGACAGACAGAAAGAGTCAACCAAATCCTAGAGGATCTTCTAAGAGCTTGTATACTAGATTATGGGACATCATGGGACAAATGTTTACCATTTGCAGAATTTACATATAATAACAGTTATCAAGCTAGTATACAGATGGCACCATTTGAAGCTTTATATGGACGTAAGTGCAGAACTCCATTGCATTGGAATGAGCCAGGAGAACGAAAAGTCATAGGACCAGAGATAGTAGAAGAAGCAGAAGCTCATGTCAGACTCATCAGAGAAAGGTTGAAAACAGCACAATCACGACAAAAGAGTTATGCGGATAAACGACGGAGAGAATTATCATTTGAACCAGGAGATTTTGTGTATCTCAAGGTCACACCATTCAAGGGATTACAAAGATTCAAGTGAAAGGAAAGTTATCTCCAAGATACATTGGACCATTTAAGATAATTAAGAGAAAAGGAGAAGTATCATATAAATTGGAATTACCTGTGGGATTAGCAGGAGTGCATGATGTGTTTCATGTCTCTCAGCTCCGGAAATGTTTGAAGGAACCTACTGACCAGATAGATGTACAAGATGTGCCATTACAGAAGAATCTCACTTATCTTGAGCACCCAATCAGAATCCTAGCCACTGATGAACGTCAGCTCAGAAGGAAGAAAATCAAATTGTGTAAAGTTCAATGGAAGAATCATTCAGAGCAAGAGGCTACTTGGGAGAAGGAAGAAAATCTTAAGCAAACCTATCCTTATCTTTTCCAGTCTTAGGTAAATCTCGGGGCGAGATTTCTTTAAGGAGGGTAGATCTGTAACACCCTGAGTTAGGGGTGAAAATTTCCTTTTTCATCAATAGCATGCATGCATGTATCTATAGTAATAGCCAGATCAGTATTCTATCTCAAGCCCTAAAATCTCCAAAATCTATCTTGTGACCTCAAATCAAGATCAGATTGTTCAGATGTGATCTATTAGTTATCCTGAATCTAAAAGCCTTCAGAACCTAGATCCAATTCTATCTCTAACTCCCAGAATTATCAACTTCTTCTGTTTTCGAAAACAGAAATACCTTATATTACCCAAATACCCTAAGTTTCAGAAATACAGATTTAATCCGAATCTTGACCAAGTTCAGACTAGATTATTTCTGGAATATGATCATGGGTACGTCAATATCTTAATCTAAAAAGTTGACAGCCAGATTTCATCATCTAGACTCTTTTCACAAATCAGTCCAAGAGTTATCGCAAATTAGTCCTTATCTGATATCTGAAAACCCAAAAAGGCTAGAATCTCCAGATTAACTTCAAACTCAAATCTCTTCGGCAAATCTTCTCAAAATGCTATTTGCCACAAGTTTCTCTTCTGTGCAGATAACAAAATCGAACCCTAAATGCCAGAATTCGAAATCGACAAAACTTAAATCTTATTTTACCCTAAATTACCCTATTTTCAGTTTGTATCGAAAATATTCAAATGTGTAAAATCTTATCATTACCTTTGCCAAATATCCTGTTGAATATAATCTACCAGATTAGTGAAATCAAATTCAACTCTAACCTTCCAAATCTCCAGAATTACAGATTGGTCCAAATGTGAAAATCAAATACTGCAGTTCAGTCCATTTTCGACCAGGACAACAGCAGCATTCGACCAGGCCGTTTTGCTGTACACGACCAGGGCTCGCCGTGGTTTCCTTGCGCCGTGCACGTTCGCCGCCGGTGAAGCTTCGCCTGCAACTTGATCGTGCATGCTGTTGCGCACGTGTCCTCGCCTCAGCCGTCACCGTGGCAGCGCCGCTGCAACGTCGACGACCAGCGCCTGCTTCCCCGCGCGACCAGCAGTGACTGTTGTCAGCATCTTCTTGCCACGTCGCTTGCCTTGCCAGTCGTTGTCGCCACCGCTTTGCACCGCCCGACATGATTGAGTCCCAATGTAGCAACAGTTTTGCCTCGCCAGTGCGCCGTCGCGTCACCGTTCGCCGTTGCTACATCTGCGCCCGGCAACTCATATCAACTGACATCAAATTCAATGCTATTACTTCCTTGCAAGCTACGCCCACTGCACTATATAAACAGCCATACCTTGTGTCACTTCCTCATCACCAGAACTTAGCCAGATTTACAAACTTCTTCGCTGTCGTCGTCTTCTCCGGCGAGTCCAGCAAGAGGCTTCACGGTGCCAGCTCACTTCACTGCATCTCCTGCCAAATTGAAGCCATCAGTGAGTTCATCTACTCATCCTCTCTGTGTAGTGCTATCTAATTGCTCTCCGGTGGACTCTAACGCCGGTGATCGCCGGAAATGGCTGAAAGTCGAAGAATGCCCTGTTCCGGCAATGTAGCTCGAATTACTCCAAACTAGCTCTCGATTCTGTAATCAAAATTGATCAGTAAGCTAAATCAAGCATGCCTGTGAACTTAGAACAATCAATTGAGCCCAATTTGAAGCTATCCCCAATTTTGCAATTTATCAGTTGCTGGCTCTCGTCGCCAAGCCACACCGGCGAACCTCCGGCCAAATTGACATCTCCAGTAGCTTACTCATACCCTTCTATCACTCCTAGAGCAAGGAATCGAGTTCAATCGCCTTGTGTTGAAAATGCCCAAATCCAGTGTTTCTTCTCCGGCGCCGATGACCGGAAAAGTGTTCCCGGCCGTTTCAGCCCAAATCACCTTGTCATTTAGATGTGCCCTAGCCTCCTGAGCATTTTTGTCTTCTAGCCCGACACCTAGATCGGCCTAGATTGGAAGATATAGCTTTGCCAAGTTTGTGTCCAGAACTGCTCCAGTGCAGCCAGTTCATCTCTATTCATCATCAAATTTCTTGCTTTCCAGCCATTTCTTGCCCTAGATCCTGTTAACTTAATTGTTCCTGTTACTCAAGCCTACCTCCCAGACAAAGTGGTGCATCATTTGGAGCTCCAGATCAAAAGTTATGCTAAGCCCTAGTTTTTGGCATTGTCAGTTCTATGCCAGAGCTTGCCAGCCAGTGGCATTGGCCTTGTTTACCCACTTCTGGTTGTGTAATTTGAAATCCACTTTGTCCACTGAATTTGTAGAGTTGTGATCTACATTTTCTTCTACTACCACAACTTGAGATAAGCACCCTAGCTTTTCTTAAAGCTATGTCCAAGCTTTGATCCGAATGTCGATCTGTTGACATTCGCTGTTTTGATTAAACCAGCCACAAAATTGTTATCCCTATTGCAAATCCTGAAACCCTAAGATTATCTAATCACCATCCTTAGCCCAAATTCCTTGAAACCCTAGAATCTCAGTTCAGTTTGCAGTTCAAATTATCTCCAGTATAGTTCAATCATTCTGGTTAAGCATTTCTGCATATAAGTATTAAAACATTTTAAATATTATAAGTAATCTTTGTGTGTTTGTTTGTCGTCGAGCAGATTCAGAAGCTGACTTTGAAGATTTTGCTGTTGACCCGTCATCGACTGCTGTATTTTACGACGCGGAAGGCAAGTCATATCCTTGGTCATCTTGAACCTATATTTTAAATGTTGCTAAAACATAACCTTGAATATAGGCAATATTGCATGTGAAAGATTGAGAATGGTTGATTTATGAATTGGCAGTACTAGACTGGTTATCTGTGAAATGTGAAATAAACAAGTTTTGAGCCATGAACTATTATATGTATTTATATACTTATATTCATGAAATAAAACCCCTAGCCGTGACCAGAAAAATGGTATGGATGGCTGTAGCACTGGAGGTGCTAGACTGCAAAGGATATGCAGGCACTGAAGGTGCAGGGTTGTGGATGGCCTGGTCATTGGCATATAAGGACTAGAACCTTGTGTTGTGCGTCTAGTGGCATGAACAACGTGCTAACCGCAAGCCTGGTATGGGACAGGCCTGAACAAGTAATTATGTGGATCGCACATGAAACCCCTGCATGAGATGTGTAGTGATGCACCATAAACACGGAGCGCGGCTCCCACACATATCACTGAAGGTGATCAAGCACGCTGACCCAGTAATGGGAATAAGGAAATGGGTGGAGGTTTGGATACAACCTGCCACAACTGTGTCTCGCTGAGAGCCACAGGGTCGGGGGTGAATTGTAAGTGATGCATAACAAAAGTTCTTGTTATCTCCACCTTGCCACTCACACATGGTTGTGAGGAGGGGTCTAATCATTTTGATAGGAATGGGCTTGAAAGTGGAATATCTTGCGGGTAAATTGGTACCTCTCTGCAGAGTTAAAAACGTATTCGAATACTCCGAGCTCCCGGGTTTATAGGAGTCTGCTGCGGTGGATTAAATCCACGGGGTGTGACACAAGTACTAATTTCTAAATAAAATATGTTTAATCAAGATTACCCAAATGACATGTGTTGTCATGATAAGGAGTGCTGCCGTGGGCTGTCGTGTGTCGACGTGTCGCGGTAGTGCTATAATCTAGTGAACATGATTGATGATGTTATATTATAAAAAGTGCTGCCATAAGATGAGATAAGAAAGGAAAAGATTATTTTACAAATATCCATAATTCTTGACTAGTCTAGGTTCATATCATCACTACTATATGTATCTACTCTTACCTATGACTTGCTGAGTACGTAAGTGCTCACCCTTGCAACATTCAACTCAATAGATGGAGCCTACTTTGATCAAGATGATGGCACGGAGTACTACGTGGATCCAGAAGGAGGAGAATCAGTTCCGCCAGAGCCCTGAAGTGTGTTGTTCTGCCGTCAACTTCTTTTGTGGGAGGGTCACCTATCTTCTGCTGCGTAGTTAAATATTTTGCTAAACCCTGAATGCCTTGTAGGCATTGTAATCCTCTTTATGTAATATTAAGGCCAGCAGGCCACACTGCTTAATATTTTGTGAGTACTTTGTTGCAATGTAATATACTCCTGTGTTTGACTTATCCTGGGAAGTCAAAGGTTTGTGGTTTGGGACTAGCTGCAGCGAGCTAGGTCTCTACAGGAGTAGTCGTTGTCCCAGTTTCAGGGGCGCGACAAGAAAAGTTGGTATCGGAGCAACATGAGAACTTGACTGTAGGACGACACCTTTAGGAAATTGGCCGTGCCAGGAAAACGTAATTTATTCAGAAAACTATTTGTTGAAAACTTTATTTTGGTAAAAATAATGAAGCTTTGTAGCTCTTGAAAACCTTCATTTCAAAATTTTATTTGGATTTTCTAAAATTCGGTAAGATTGTGAGAGTGCGTTCTGTTGTTTCAGAGTGTCTTAGAGGTTGGTGTAGACAGAGCTAGTGGATGCTCTTGATAGCTTTGTGACTCGCTGTTGCTTTTGCAATGGTTAATTTGTGTATTATGGCTAATAGCCTAAGTAATTTTATGCATAAAAGTAGTTGCATTAATTTCTGCATTGCTGTCTTAGTTGGCCTTAGTTAGTTAGATCCGTCTAAACTTTTTCAGAGCCACCATGGTTGACACCAGAAGGAGATCTCGAAGTGGAAGAGAAGATATAGGTCAGACTCCGCAGGAAGAAGAAACTATGACAAGAGACCCTTTGTTTCAGCAAGGATCTCAGAGTTCCAATCCACCTCAGAATGAACAACCCAGTCTTCAGGAAATTTTGTTGTCAATGGAGAAAAGTCGACAGGAAGCTCAGATAGCTCATACCCAGTTGTTAGCCCAGATAGTTCAGAAACTGCCTACTGGAACAACAGAAGGAACTACTTCTGCTGTAGGAGCAAGATTAACAGATTTCCAAAAGACCCGTCCACCAACATTCTCTAGTGCGACTGATCCCATGGTTGCCGATGATTGGTTACGGGATATCGAGAGGAAACTAGACACGGTCCGATGCAGCGAACGAGAGAAAGTTTTGTTTGGATCTCATCAGTTATCAGGAGCTGCAGCTGCATGGTGGATGAATTACCTAGGAAGCTCACCATGATAAAGATAATATCTCTTGGAGGGAATTTAAGGATCAATTTCGGAAAATTTCATATACCTACTGGTGTTATGGCAGCTAAGCGTCGGGAATTTCGGAATTTAACTCAAGGAAGTAAGTCAGTTACTGAGTATCTACACCAATTTACTCATTTGGCTCGATACGCACCTGGAGATGTGGATACTGAAGAAAAGAAGATAGAGCGCTTCACAGAAGGACTTCAACACTATTTACAGTATCAAATTGCTTCTCATGAACTTACAGAATTTCAAACCCTAGTGAACAGAGCTTTAAAGGTAGAAGAAAAGAAGAATATGGGGGAAGAAAGCCGAAAGAGGAGAATGTTCCAGCAAATACGACCACAGCCAAATCCAATCAGAGGAAGAGTTCCTATCACTCCCAATTTTCGACCATCTTATCAGAATCCCAGACCAGCAACGACATTGTGCCCCAACTGCCGAGGAAATCATCCTCAGAAAGATTGCCCTCATCCTCGTGTTGAGTGTTATCATTGTGGACAGCGTGGGCACCGTAAAGAATTCTGTCCTTGGATACAACTTCCGATGTCCATTGCCAGATCTCAAGCAGGAACACAGCCAGTAGTACCTAGAGCATCACCATCACAGAATTTTAGAGGAAATTCAGCAGGAAGAGGAGGAAACATAGCTAATCGAGGAAGAGGAAGAGGTAGAGCACCAACTGCAACCCAAGGAGGAAGATTAAACTACACTTCAATTCAAGAAGCGGGCAACGCTACCGACATTCTTCTAGGTAGATTTCTGATTCAATCTGCATCTGCCTTAATATTGTTTGATCCTGGTGCTACAAATTCATTCATGTCAAAAGCATTTGCATCTGAAGTTGAAATGCATATAGAGCAAGTACCACTAGAGTACTCTATGGTTATACAAACTCCAGGGGCTAGATTATCTGTCTACTCGATCTGCCCAAATGTAACCTTCAATATAGAAGGGGTAGAATTTGAGGCAAATCTACTAGTTCTAGAACTGCAAGGACTAGATATTATTTTGGGAATGGATTGGTTGTCCCAACATAAAGGTCTAATAGACTGTGAAGAGAAAACCCTTAGTCTTGTCAGTAGCCAAGGGGAGAGAATTCTATTCTATGCAGAAAGATCATCAGTCAAGAGACCGCTAAGATCTGTTCAAGCATTGCAAAAAGTTATGCCTGGAACAAGTGCCTGTAGTGCAACAATATTCTGATGTGTTTCCAGAAGAGCTTCCAGGAATGCCACCTGACAGAGAAATAGAATTCAGTATTGAACTTAAACCAGGAGCAGCACCTATAGCAAAACGTCCCTATAGGATGCCAGTTACAGATCTGGAGGAACTCAAGAATCAACTCGAAGACTTGGAAAACAAAGGATTTATCAAACCCAGTGCTTCACCATGGGGAGCCCCAGTTTTGTTTGTGAGGAAGAAAGACGGAACTCTACGAATGTGTGTAGACTACCGAGCTTTGAATGAAGTCACTATTAAAAACAAGTATCCATTACCAAGAATTGATGACTTGTTCGATCAACTTCGAGGAGCCAAAGTATTTTCCAAGATAGATTTGAAATCTGGATATCATCAGCTGAAGATCAAGAAAGAAGATATACCGAAGACTGCTTTCACTACCAGATATGGTTTATATGAGTTTACAGTAGTACCATTTGGCTTGACCAATGCTCCGGCAGCATTCATGAATGTCATGAACAGTACATTTATGGATTTTCTTGACAAGTTTGTCATAGTATTCATAGATGACATTCTGATATATTCCAAGAGTACGGAAGAACATGAGCAACATTTACACCTAGTCTTGGAAAGGCTACGAGAGAGGCAATTTTATGCCAAGTTTGACAAATGTGAATTTTGGATGTCAAGAATTTCATTTCTTGGACATGTGTTGACAGCAGAAGGAATTTCAGTGGATTCAGCTAAAATCTCTGCAATCAAGGAGTGGAAGCAACCTACCTCAGTTTCAGAGATTAGAAGTTTCTTGGGATTAGCAGGGTATTATAGGAGATTCATCGAAGGATTTTCCCAAATTGCCAAACCTCTTACGAACCTGCTAAAGAAGGATGTTGCATTTGAATGGACCACCAAGTGCGAGGAGAGTTTTCAGAAGCTAAAGCAGAAATTGGACAACAACACCAGTCCTCACCTTACCAGGACAGCAAGGAAGACTTCGTAGTTTACTGTGATGCTTCAAAGCAAGGAATAGGCTGTGTGTTAATGCAGCAAGGTCGAGTAGTGGCTTATGCTTCACGTCAATGGAGACCACATGAGGAAAATTATCCGACCCATGATTTGGAGTTAGCAGCAGTAGTACATGCTTTAAAGATATGGCGGCATTATCTCATTGGACATAAGTGTGAGATCTTTACAGATCATAAAAGCCTCAAGTATATTTTCACACAGACGGAGCTCAACATGCATCAACGCCGATGGCTGGAATTGATCAAAGATTATGATCTTAGTATTCAGTACCATCCAGGGAAAGCTAATGTAGTGGCTGATGCCCTAAGTAGAAAAGTTTACAACCTACAAGGAATGGTTATGTTGAAGAACCCTTACCTACAACAAGAGTTGCAGAATCATCAAGTGGAAATAGTATCACAGGGAACGGTAGCCACTTTAACAATAAAATCTCAACTTGAAGAACAGATAGGAAATGCCCAGAAGAAAGATGAAGAAATTTGTAAGATCAAGAGTCGAATCAAGTTAGGAAAAGCTCAAGGCTTTATTGAAGATAACCAAGGGATTGTATGGTATCAAGGAAGAATCTGTGTACCTCAAAACGCAGATCTTCAGGAAATAATTCTCCATGAAGCACATAAAACTCCATACTCAATACACCCTGGTAACACAAAGATGTATCAAGATTTGAAGACCAGATTCTGGTGGGATAATATGAAGAGAGATATTGCAGAGTATACTGCAAACTGTGATACATGTCGACGAGTTAAAGCAGAACACCAGAAAATAGCAGGAAAGCTACAACCTCTACCAATACCATTATGGAAATGGGAAGAAATTGGTATGGATTTCATTACAGGATTACCTACAACTCACGGAGGATATGATTCCATATGGGTTATTGTGGACAGACTTACTAAAGTAGCTCACTTCATACCAGTCAAAAAGATTTATGATGGCAGTAAATTAGCAGAGTTATACATGCAAAGAATAGTGGCATTGCATGGTATTCCTAAGAAGATAGTCTCAGATCGTGGAAGCACAGTTTACCTCCAAATTTTGGAATAGACTGCATGAAACCCTAGGAACCCAGTTGGACTTCAGTACTGCATATCATCCGCAGACGGGAGGACAGACAGAAAGAGTCAACCAAATCCTAGAGGATCTTCTAAGAGCTTGTATACTAGATTATGGAACATCATGGGACAAATGTTTACCGTTTGCAGAATTTACATATAATAATAGTTATCAAGCTAGTATACAGATGGCACCATTTGAAGCTTTATATGGACGTAAGTGCAGAACTCCATTGCATTGGAATGAGCCAGGAGAACGAAAGGTCATAGGACCAGAGATAGTAGAAGAAGCAGAAGCTCATGTCAGACTCATCAGAGAAAGGTTGAAAACAGCACAATCACGACAAAAGAGTTATGCAGATAAACGACGAAGAGAATTATCATTTGAACCAGGAGATTTTGTGTATCTCAAGGTCACACCATTCAAGGGATTACAAAGATTCCAAGTGAAAGGAAAGTTATCTCCAAGATACATTGGACCATTTAAGATAATCAAGAGAAAAGGAGAAGTATCATATAAATTGGAATTACCTGTGGGATTAGCAGGAGTGCATGATGTGTTTCATGTCTCTCAGCTCCGAAATGTTTGAAGGAACCTACTGATCAGATAGATGTACAAGATGTGCCATTACAGAAGAATCTCACTTATCTTGAGCACCCAATCAGAATCCTAGCCACTGATGAACGTCAGCTCAGAAGGAAGAAAATCAATTGTGTAAAGTTCAATGGAAGAATCATTCAGAGCAAGAGGCTACTTGGGAGAAGGAAGAAGATCTTAAGCAAACCTATCCTTATCTTTTCCTGTCTTAGGTAAATCTCGGGGCGAGATTTCTTTAAGGAGGGTAGATCTGTAACACCCTGAGTTAGGGGTGAAAAGTTCCTTTTTCATCAATAGCATGCATACATGTATCTATAGTAATAGCCAGATCAGTATTCTATCTCAAGCCCTAAAATCTCCAAAATCTATCCTATGACCTCAAATCAAGATCAGATTGTTCAGATGTGATCTATCAGTTACTCTGAATCTAAAAGCCTTCAGAACCCAGATCCAATTCTATCTCTAACTCCCAGAATTATCAACTCTCTGTTTTCGAAAACAGAAATACCTTATATTACCCAAATACCCTAAGTTTCAGAAATATAGATTTAATCAAAATCTTGACCAAGTTCAGACCAGATTATTCCTGGAATATGATCATGGGTATGTCAATACCTTAATCTAAAAAGTTGACAGCCAGATTCTATCATTTAGACTCTTTTCACAAATCAGTCCAAGAGTTATCGCAAATTAGTCCTTATCTGATATCTGAAAACCAAAAAGGCTAAAATCTCCAGATTAACTTCAAATTCAGAATTTCTTCAGCAAATCTTCTCAAAATGCTATTTGCCACAAGTCTCTCTTCTGTGCAGATATCAAAATCGAACCCTAAATGCCAGAACTCGAAATCGACAAAACTTAAACCTTATTTTTACCCTAAATTACCCTATTTTCAGTTTGTATCAAAAACTATTCAAATGTGTCAAATTCTATCAATTACCTTTGCCAAATACCTTGTTGAATATAATCTACCAGATTAGTGAAATCAATTTCAGTTTAAACCTTCCAAATCTCCAGATTTACATTTCAGTCCAAAACTCAAAGAATTAAAACTGCAGTTCAGTCCATTTTCGACCAGGCCGTATACTGCTGTACACGACCAGAAGCCTCGCCGTGTTTTGCTTCCTTGCGCCGTGCATGCTCGCCGCCGGTGAAGCTTCGCCTGCAACTTGATCGTGCATGCGGTTGTGCACGTGTCCTCGCACCAGCTGATGTCGTGGCAAGGCCGCTGCTACGTCGACGACCAGCGCTTGCTCCCGCGCGCGATCAACGGCTTTTGTCAGCAATTTATCGCCACGTAGCCTCGCCGCGCCAGTACTTGTCGCCACCGCTTGCTACAAGCTTTGCCAGGTCCCGATAAGGCGACATTGTGATCAGCTGAAAGCTTGTCGCCGTCGCATCACCGCTCTTGCTGTGTCTTCGCCGCTACTGCCCCTGCACGCAACCAGTCAAGTCACAGCAACCAATCTCTTCATTGTTCCCCTTTGCCATCTTCGCCTGGCCTATATAAGCACTCCTGTGCTCAGCAGCTCCCTCCACACATCACCAGGACTTAACCAATTTCCAAATTTCCTCGCTGCAGTCGTCTTCTCCGGCAAGCCATCGAGGAGGCTCACGGTGCCAGCTCACTTCACTGCATCTCCTGCCAAATTGAAGCTAGCAGTGAGTACCTCTCATCCTCCTGATTGTACTGTAGCATCTAATTGCTCCCCGGTGACCTCTAACGCCGGCGATCACCGGAAATTGCTAAAATTCGAAGATTGCCCTGTTCCGGCAATGTAGCTCGAATTACTCCAAATTAGCTCTCGTATCTGTAATCAAAATTGATCAGTAAGCTAAATCAAGCATGCCTGTGAACTTAGAACAATCAATTGAGCCCAATTTGAAGCTATCCCCAATTCTGCAATTTATCAGTTGCTGGCTCTCGTCGCCAAGCCACACCGGCGAACCTCCGGCCAAATTGACGTCACCAGTAGCTTACTCATACCCTTCCATCACTCCTAGAGCAAGGAATCGAGTTCAATCGGCTTGTGTTGGAAATGCCCAAATCCAGTGTTTCTTCTCCGGCGCCGATGACCGGAAAAGTGTTCCCGGCCGTTTCAGCCCAAATAACCTTGTCATTTAGATGTGCCCTAGCCACCTGAGCATTTTTGTCTTCTAGCCCGACACCTAGATCGGCCTAGATTGGAAGATACAGCTTTGCCAAGTTTGTGTCCAGAACTGCTCCAGTGCAGCCAGTTCATCTCTGTTCATCATCAAATTTCTTGCTTTCCAGCCATTTCTTGCCCTAGATCCTGTTGACTTAATTGTTCCTGTTACTCAATGCCTACCTCCCAGACAAAGTGGTGCATCATTTGGAGCTCCAGATCAAAAGTTATGCTAAGCCCTAGTTTTTGGCATTGTCAGCTCTATGCCAGAGCTTGTCAGCCAGTGGCATTGACCTTGTTTACCCACTTCTGGTTGTGCATTTTGAAAACCACTTTGTCCACTGAATTTGTAGAGTTGTGATCTACATTTTCTTCTACTACCACAACTTGAGATAAGCATCCTAGCTTTTCTTAAAGCTATGTCCAAGCTTTGATCCGAATGTCGATCTGTTGACATTCGCTGTTTTGATTAAACCAGCCACAAAATTGTTATCCCTATTGAAATCCTGAAACCCTAAGATTATCTAATCACCATCCTTAGCCCAAATTCCTTGAAACCCTAGAATCTCGACTCAGTTCAGTTTGCAGTTCAAATTATCTCCAGTTTAGTTCAATCATTCTTGTTGAGCATTTCTGCATATAAGTTATAAAACATTTTAATATTATAAGTAATTATTGTGTGTTTGTTTGTCGTCGAGCAGATTCAGAAGCTGACTTTGAAGATTTTGCTGTTGACCCGTCATCGACTGCTGTATTTTACGACGCGGAAGGCAAGTCATATCCTTGGTCATCTTGAACCTATATTTTAAATGTTGCTAAAACATAACCTTGAATATAGGCAATATTGCATGTGAAAGATTGAGAATGGTTGATTTATCAATTGGCAGTACTAGACTGGTTATCTATGAAATGTGAAATAAACAAGTTTTGAGCCATGAACTATTATATGTATTTATATACTTATATTCATGAAATAAAACCCCTAACCGTGACCAGAAAAATGGTGTGGATGGCTGTAGCACTGGAGGTGCTAGACTGCAAAGGAATGCAGGCACTGAAGGTGCAGGTTTGTGGATGGTCTCGTCACTGGCATATAAGGACTAGAACCTTGTGTTGTGCGTCTAGTGGCATGAACAACGTGCTAACCGCAAGCCTGGTATGGGACAGGCCTGAACAAGTAATTATGTGGATCGCACATGAAACCCCTGCATGAGATGTGTAGTGATGCACGATAAACACGGAGCGCGGCTCCCACACATATCACTGAAGGTGATCAAGCACGCTGACCCAGTAATGGGAATAAGCAAAGGGGTGGAGGTTTGGATACAACCTGCCACAACTGTGCCTCGCTGAGAGCCACAGGGTCGGGGGTGAATTGTAAGTGATACATAACAAAAGTTCTTGTTATTTCCACCTTGCCGCTCACAGTATGAAGTGAGTCAGGGGTCCAATCATTTTGTTATGATAGGAAAGGCTTGAAAGTGGAATATCTTGTGGGTAAATTGGTACCTCTCTGCAGAGTTAAAAACGTATTCGAATACTCCGAGCTCCCGGGTTTATAGGAGTCTGCTGCGGTGGATTAAATCCATGGGGTGTGACACAAGTACTATTTTCTAAATAAAATATGTTTAATCAAGATTACCCAAATGACATGTGTTGTCATGATAAGGAGTGCTGCCGTGGGCTGTCGTGTGTCGACGTGTCGCGGTAGTGCTATAATCTAGTGAACATGAATGATGATGTTATATTATGAAAAGTGCTGCCATAAGATGAGATGAGAAAGGAAAAGATTATTTTACAAATATCCATAATTCTTGACTAGTCTAGGTTCATATCATCACTACTATATGTATCTACTCTTACCTATGACTTGCTGAGTACGTAAGTGCTCACCCTTGCAACATTCAACTCAATAGATGGAGCCTACTTTGATCAAGATGATGGCACGGAGTACTACGTGGATCCAGAAGGAGGAGAATCAGTTCCGCCAGAGCCCTGAAGTGTGTTGTTCTGCCGTCAACTTCTTTTGTGGGAGGGTCACCTATCTTCTGCTGCGTAGTTAAATATTTTGCTAAACCCTGAATGCCTTGTAGGCATTGTAATCCTCTTTATGTAATATTAAGGCCAACAGGCCACACTGCTTAATATTTTGTAAGTACTCTGTTGCATTGTAATATACTCCTGTGTTTGACTTATCCTGGGAAGTCAAAGGGTTGTGGTTTGAGACTAGCTGCATGCGAGCTAGGTCTCTACAGGAGTAGTCGTTGTCCTAGTCTCGGGGCGCGACAGAAAAGTTGGTATCAGAGCAACATGAGAACTTGACTGTAGGACGACACCTTTAGGAAATTGGCCGTGCCAGGAAAACGTAATTTAATCAGAAAACTATTTGTTGAAAACTTTATTTTGGTAAAAATAATAAGCTTTGTAGCTCTTGAAAAACCTTCATTTCAAAATTTTATTTGGATTTCTAAAATTCGGTAAGATTGTGAGAGTGCGTTCTGTTGTTTCAGAGTGTCTTAGAGGTTGGTGTAGACAGAGCTAGTGGATGCTCTTAATAGCTTTGTGATTCGCTGTTGCTTTTGCAATGGTTAATTTGTGTATTATGGCTAATAGCCTAAGTAATTTTATGCATTAAAGTAGTTGCATTAATTTCTTCATTGCTGACTTAGTTGGCCTTAGTTAGTTAGATCCGTCTAAACCTTTTTCAGAGCCACCATGGTTGACACCAGAAGGAGATCTCAAAGTGGAAGAGAAGATATAGGTCAGACTCCTGCAGGAAGAAGAAACTATGACAAGAGACCCTTTGTTTCAGCAGGGATCTCAGAGTTCTAATCCACCTCAGAATGAACAACCCAGTCTTCAGGAAATTTTGTTGTCAATGGAGAAAAGTCGACAGGAAGCTCAGATAGCTCATACCCAGTTGTTAGCCCAGATAGTTCAGAAACTGCCTACTGGAACAACAGAAGGAACTACTTCTGCTGTAGGAGCAAGATTAACAGATTTCCAAAAGACCCGTCCACCAACATTCTCTAGTGCGACCGATCCCATGGTTGCTGATGATTGGTTACGGGATATCGAGAGGAAACTAGACACGGTCCGATGCAGCGAACGAGAGAAAGTTTTGTTTGGATCTCATCAGTTATCAGGAGCTGCAGCTGCATGGTGGATGAATTACCAGGAAGCTCACCATGATAAAGATAATATCTCTTGGAGGGAATTTAAGGATCAATTTCGAAATTTCATATACCTACTGGTGTTATGGCAGCTAAGCGTCGGGAATTTCGGAATTTAACTCAAGGAAGTAAGTCAGTTACTGAGTATCTACACCAATTTACTCATTTGGCTCGATACGCACCTGGAGATGTGGATACTGAAGAAAAGAAGATAGAGCGCTTCACAGAAGGACTTCAACACTATTTACAGTATCAAATTGCTTCTCATGAACTTACAGAATTTCAAACCCTAGTGAACAGAGCTTTAAAGGTAGAAGAAAAGAAGAATATGGGGGAAGAAAGCCGAAAGAGGAGGATGTTCCAGCAAATACGACCACAGTCAAATCCAATCAGAGGAAGAGTTCCTATCACTCCCAATTTTCGACCATTCTATCAGAATCCCAGACCAGCAACGACATTGTGCCCCAACTGCCGAGGAAATCATTCTCAGAAAGATTGCCCTCATCCTCGTGTTGAGTGTTATCATTGTGGACAGCGTGGGCACCGTAAAGAATTCTGTCCTTGGATACAACTTCCGATGTCCATTGCCAGATCTCAAGCAGGAACACTGCCAGTAGTAACCAGAGCATCACCATCACAGAATTTTAGAGGAAATTCAGCAGGAAGAGGAGGAAACATAGCTAATCGCGGAAGAGGAAGAGGTAGAGCACCAACTGCAACCCAAGGAGGAAGATTAAACTACACTTCAATTCAAGAAGCGGGCAACGCTACCGACATTCTTCTAGGTAGATTTCTGATTCAATCTGCATCTGCCTTAATATTGTTTGATCCTGGTGCTACAAATTCATTCATGTCAAAAGCATTTGCATCTGAAGTTGAAATGCATATAGAGCAAGTACCACTAGAGTACTCTATGGTTATACAAACTCCAGGGGCTAGATTATCTGTCTACTCGATCTGCCCAAATGTAACCTTCAATATAGAAGGGGTAGAATTTGAGGCAAATCTCTAGTTCTAGAACTGCAAGGACTAGATATTATTTTGGGAATGGATTGGTTGTCCCAACATAAAGGTCTAATAGACTGTGAAGAGAAAACCCTTAGTCTTGTCAGTAGCCAAGGGGAGAGAATTCTATTCTATGCAGAAAGATCATCAGTCAAGAGACCGCTAAGATCTGTTCAAGCATTGCAAAAATTATGCCTGGAACAAGTGCCTGTAGTGCAACAATATTCTGATGTGTTTCCAGAAGAGCTTCCAGGAATGCCACCTGACAGAGAAATAGAATTCAGTATTGAACTTAAACCAGGAGCAGCACCTATAGCAAAACGTCCCTATAGGATGCCAGTTACAGATCTGGAGGAACTCAAGAATCAACTCGAAGACTTGGAAAACAAAGGATTTATCAAACCCAGTGCTTCACCATGGGGAGCCCCAGTTTTGTTTGTGAGGAAGAAAGACGGAACTCTACGAATGTGTGTAGACTACCGAGCTTTGAATGAAGTCACTATTAAAAACAAGTATCCATTACCAAGAATTGATGACTTGTTCGATCAACTTCGAGGAGCCAAAGTATTTTCCAAGATAGATTTGAAATCTGGATATCATCAGCTGAAGATCAAGAAAGAAGATATACCGAAGACTGCTTTCACTACCAGATATGGTTTATATGAGTTTACAGTAGTACCATTTGGCTTGACCAATGCTCCGGCAGCATTCATGAATGTCATGAACAGTACATTTATGGATTTTCTTGACAAGTTTGTCATAGTATTCATAGATAACATTCTGATATATTCCAAGAGTACGGAAGAACATGAGCAACATTTACACCTAGTCTTGGAAAGGCTACGAGAGAGGCAATTTTATGCCAAGTTTGACAAATGTGAATTTTGGATGTCAAGAATTTCATTTCTTGGACATGTGTTGACAGCAGAAGGAATTTCAGTGGATTCAGCTAAAATCTCTGCAATCAAGGAGTGGAAGCAACCTACCTCAGTTTCAGAGATTAGAAGTTTCTTGGGATTAGCAGGGTATTATAGGAGATTCATCGAAGGATTTTCCCAAATTGCCAAACCTCTTACGAACCTGCTAAAGAAGGATGTTGCATTTGAATGGACCACCAAGTGCGAGGAGAGTTTTCAGAAGCTAAAGCAGAAATTGGCAACAACACCAGTCCTCACCTTACCGGACAGCAAGGAAGACTTCGTAGTTTACTGTGATGCTTCAAAGCAAGGAATAGGCTGTGTGTTAATGCAGCAAGGTCGAGTAGTGGCTTATGCTTCACGTCAATGGAGACCACATGAGGAAAATTATCCGACCCATGATTTGGAGTTAGCAGCAGTAGTACATGCTTTAAAGATATGGCGGCATTATCTCATTGGACATAAGTGTGAGATCTTTACAGATCATAAAAGCCTCAAGTATATTTTCACACAGACGGAGCTCAACATGCATCAACGCCGATGGCTGGAATTGATCAAAGATTATGATCTTAGTATTCAGTACCATCCAGGGAAAGCTAATGTAGTGGCTGATGCCCTAAGTAGAAAAGTTTACAACCTACAAGGAATGGTTATGTTGAAGAACCCTTACCTACAACAAGAGTTGCAGAATCATCAAGTGGAAATAGTATCACAGGGAACGGTAGCCACTTTAACAATAAAATCTCAACTTGAAGAACAGATAGGAAATGCCCAGAAGAAAGATGAAGAAATTTGTAAGATCAAGAGTCGAATCAAGTTAGGAAAAGCTCAAGGCTTTATTGAAGATAACCAAGGGATTGTATGGTATCAAGGAAGAATCTGTGTACCTCAAAACGCAGATCTTCAGGAAATAATTCTCCATGAAGCACATAAAACTCCATACTCAATACACCCTGGTAACACAAAGATGTATCAAGATTTGAAGACCAGATTCTGGTGGGATAATATGAAGAGAGATATTGCAGAGTATACTGCAAACTTTGATACATGTCGACGAGTTAAAGCAGAACACCAGAAAATAGCAGGAAAGCTACAACCTCTACCAATACCATTATGGAAATGGGAAGAAATTGGTATGGATTTCATTACAGGATTACCTACAACTCACGGAGGATATGATTCCATATGGGTTATTGTGGACAGACTTACTAAAGTAGCTCACTTCATACCAGTCAAAAAGATTTATGATGGCAGTAAATTAGCAGAGTTATACATGCAAAGAATAGTGGCATTGCATGGTATTCCTAAGAAGATAGTCTCAGATCGTGGAGCACAGTTTACCTCCAAATTTTGGAATAGACTGCATGAAACCCTAGGAACCCAGTTGGACTTCAGTACTGCATATCATCCGCAGACGGGAGGACAGACAGAAAGAGTCAACCAAATCCTAGAGGATCTTCTAAGAGCTTGTATACTAGATTATGGAACATCATGGGACAAATGTTTACCGTTTGCAGAATTTACATATAATAATAGTTATCAAGCTAGTATACAGATGGCACCATTTGAAGCTTTATATGGACGTAAGTGCAGAACTCCATTGCATTGGAATGAGCCAGGAGAACGAAAGGTCATAGGACCAGAGATAGTAGAAGCAGAAGCTCATGTCAGACTCATCAGAGAAAGGTTGAAAACAGCACAATCACGACAAAAGAGTTATGCAGATAAACGACGAAGAGAATTATCATTTGAACCAGGAGATTTTGTGTATCTCAAGGTCACACCATTCAAGGGATTACAAAGATTCCAAGTGAAAGGAAAGTTATCTCCAAGATACATTGGACCATTTAAGATAATCAAGAGAAAAGGAGAAGTATCATATAAATTGGAATTACCTGTGGGATTAGCAGGAGTGCATGATGTGTTTCATGTCTCTCAGCTCCGAAAATGTTTGAAGGAACCTACTGATCAGATAGATGTACAAGATGTGCCATTACAGAAGAATCTTACTTATCTTGAGCACCCAATCAGAATCCTAGCCACTGATGAACGTCAGCTCAGAAGGAAGAAAATCAGATTGTGTAAAGTTCAATGGAAGAATCATTCAGAGCAAGAGGCTACTTGGGAGAAGGAAGAAGATCTTAAGCAAACCTATCCTTATCTTTTCCTGTTTTAGGTAAATCTCGGGGCGAGATTTCTTTAAGGAGGGTAGATCTGTAACACCCTGAGTTAGGGGTGAAAAGTTCCTTTTTCATAAATAGCATGCATACATGTATCTGTAGTACTAGCCAGATCAGTATTTTTCTCAAGCCCTAAAATCTCCAAAATCTATCCTATGACCTCAAATCAAGATCAGATTGTTCAGATGTGATCTATCAGTTACTCTGAACTTAAAAGCCTTCAGAACCCAGATCCAATTCTATCTCTAACTCCCAGAATTATCAACTCCTGTTTTCGAAAACAGAAATACCTTATATTACCCAAATACCCTAAGTTTCAGAAATATAGATTTAATCAAAATCTTGACCAAGTTCAGACCAGATTATTCCTGGAATATGATCATGGGTATGTCAATACCTTAATCTAAAAAGTTGACAGCCAGATTCTATCATTTAGACTCTTTTCACAAATCAGTCCAAGAGTTATCGCAAATTAGTCCTTATCTGATATCTGAAAACCAAAAAGGCTAAAATCTCCAGATTAACTTCAAATTCAGAATTTCTTCAGCAAATCTTCTCAAAATGCTATTTGCCACAAGTCTCTCTTCTGTGCAGATATCAAAATCGAACCCTAAATGCCAGAACTCGAAATCGACAAAACTTAAACCTTATTTTTACCCTAAATTACCCTATTTTCAGTTTGTATCAAAAACTATTCAAATGTGTCAAATTCTATCAATTACCTTTGCCAAATACCTTGTTGAATATAATCTACCAGATTAGTGAAATCAATTTCAGTTTAAACCTTCCAAATCTCCAGATTTACATTTCAGTCCAAAACTCAAAGAATTAAAACTGCAGTTCAGTCCATTTTCGACCAGGCCGTATACTGCTGTACACGACCAGAAGCCTCGCCGTGTTTTGCTTCCTTGCGCCGTGCATGCTCGCCGCCGGTGAAGCTTCGCCTGCAACTTGATCGTGCATGCGGTTGTGCACGTGTCCTCGCACCAGCTGATGTCGTGGCAACGCCGCTGCTACGTCGACGACCAGCGCTTGCTCCCGCGCGCGATCAACGGCTTTTGTCAGCAATTTATCGCCACGTAGCCTCGCCGCGCCAGTACTTGTCGCCACCGCTTGCTACAAGCTTTGCCAGGTCCCGATAAGGCGACATTGTGATCAGCTGAAAGCTTGTCGCCGTCGCATCACCGCTCTTGCTGTGTCTTCGCCGCTACTGCCCCTGCACGCAACCAGTCAAGTCACAGCAACCAATCTCTTCATTGTTCCCCTTTGCCATCTTCGCCTGGCCTATATAAGCACTCCTGTGCTCAGCAGCTCCCTCCACACATCACCAGGACTTAACCAATTTCCAAATTTCCTCGCTGCAGTCGTCTTCTCCGGCAAGCCATCGAGGAGGCTCATGGTGCCAGCTCACTTCACTGCATCTCCTGCCAAATTGAAGCTAGCAGTGAGTACCTCTCATCCTCCTGATTGTACTGTAGCATCTAATTGCTCCCCGGTGACCTCTAACGCCGGCGATCACCGGAAATTGCTAAAATTCGAAGATTGCCCTGTTCCGGCAATGTAGCTCGAATTACTCCAAATTAGCTCTCGTATCTGTAATCAAAATTGATCAGTAAGCTAAATCAAGCATGCCTGTGAACTTAGAACAATCAATTGAGCCCAATTTGAAGCTATCCCCAATTCTGCAATTTATCAGTTGCTGGCTCTCGTCGCCAAGCCACACCGGCGAACCTCCGGCCAAATTGACGTCACCAGTAGCTTACTCATACCCTTCCATCACTCCTAGAGCAAGGAATCGAGTTCAATCGGCTTGTGTTGGAAATGCCCAAATCCAGTGTTTCTTCTTCGGCGCCGATGACCGAAAAAGTGTTCCCGGCCGTTTCAGCCCAAATAACTTTGTCATTTAGATGTGCCCTAGCCACCTGAGCATTTTTGTCTTCTAGCCCGACACCTAGATCGGCCTAGATTGGAAGATACAGCTTTGCCAAGTTTTTGTCCAGAACTGCTCCAGTGCAGCCAGTTCATCTCTGTTCATCATCAAATTTCTTGCTTTCCAGCCATTTCTTGCCCTAGATCCTGTTGACTTAATTGTTCCTGTTATCAATGCCTACCTCCCAGACAAAGTGGTGCATCATTTGGAGCTCCAGATCAAAAGTTATGCTAAGCCCTAGTTTTTGGCATTGTCAGCTCTATGCCAGAGCTTGTCAGCCAGTGGCATTGACCTTGTTTACCCACTTCTGGTTGTGCATTTTGAAAACCACTTTGTCCACTGAATTTGTAGAGTTGTGATCTACATTTTCTTCTACTACCACAACTTGAGATAAGCATCCTAGCTTTTCTTAAAGCTATGTCCAAGCTTTGATCCGAATGTCGATCTGTTGACATTCGCTGTTTTGATTAAACCAGCCACAAAATTGTTATCCCTATTGAAATCCTGAAACCCTAAGATTATCTAATCACCATCCTTAGCCCAAATTCCTTGAAACCCTAGAATCTCGACTCAGTTCAGTTTGCAGTTCAAATTATCTCCAGTTTAGTTCAATCATTCTTATTGAGCATTTCTGCATATAAGTTATAAAACATTTTAATATTATAAGTAATTATTGTGTGTTTGTTTGTCGTCGAGCAGATTCAGAAGCTGACTTTGAAGATTTTGCTGTTGACCCGTCATCGACTGCTGTATTTTACGACACGGAAGGCAAGTCATATCCTTGGTCATCTTGAACCTATATTTTAAATGTTGCTAAAACATAACCTTGAATATAGGCAATATTGCATGTGAAAGATTGAGAATGGTTGATTTATCAATTGGCAGTACTAGACTGGTTATCTATGAAATGTGAAATAAACAAGTTTTGAGCCATGAACTATTATATGTATTTATATACTTATATTCATGAAATAAAACCCCTAACCGTGACCAGAAAAATGGTGTGGATGGCTGTAGCACTGGAGGTGCTAGACTGCAAAGGAATGCAGGCACTGAAGGTGCAGGTTTGTGGATGGTCTCGTCACTGGCATATAAGGACTAGAACCTTGTGTTGTGCGTCTAGTGGCATGAACAACGTGCTAACCGCAAGCCTGGTATGGGACAGGCCTGAACAAGTAATTATGTGGATCGCACATGAAACCCCTGCATGAGATGTGTAGTGATGCACGATAAACACGGAGCGCGGCTCCCACACATATCACTGAAGGTGATCAAGCACGCTGACCCAGTAATGGGAATAAGCAAAGGGGTGGAGGTTTGGATACAACCTGCCACAACTGTGCCTCGCTGAGAGCCACAGGGTCGGGGGTGAATTGTAAGTGATACATAACAAAAGTTCTTGTTATTTCCACCTTGCCGCTCACAGTATGAAGTGAGTCAGGGGTCCAATCATTTTGTTATGATAGGAAAGGCTTGAAAGTGGAATATCTTGTGGGTAAATTGGTACCTCTCTGCAGAGTTAAAAACGTATTCGAATACTCCGAGCTCCCGGGTTTAAAGGAGTCTGCTGCGGTGGATTAAATCCATGGGGTGTGACACAAGTACTATTTTCTAAATAAAATATGTTTAATCAAGATTACCCAAATGACATGTGTTGTCATGATAAGGAGTGCTGCCGTGGGCTGTCGTGTGTCGACGTGTCGCGGTAGTGCTATAATCTAGTGAACATGAATGATGATGTTATATTATGAAAAGTGCTGCCATAAGATGAGATGAGAAAGGAAAAGATTATTTTACAAATATCCATAATTCTTGACTAGTCTAGGTTCATATCATCACTACTATATGTATCTACTCTTACCTATGACTTGCTGAGTACGTAAGTGCTCACCCTTGCAACATTCAACTCAATAGATGGAGCCTACTTTGATCAAGATGATGGCACGGAGTACTACGTGGATCCAGAAGGAGGAGAATCAGTTCCGCCAGAGCCCTGAAGTGTGTTGTTCTGCCGTCAACTTCTTTTGTGGGAGGGTCACCTATCTTCTGCTGCGTAGTTAAATATTTTGCTAAACCCTGAATGCCTTGTAGGCATTGTAATCCTCTTTATGTAATATTAAGGCCAACAGGCCACACTGCTTAATATTTTGTAAGTACTCTGTTGCATTGTAATATACTCCTGTGTTTGACTTATCCTGGGAAGTCAAAGGGTTGTGGTTTGAGACTAGCTGCTGCGAGCTAGGTCTCTACAGGAGTAGTCGTTGTCCTAGTCTCGGGGCGCGACAGAAAAGTTGGTATCAGAGCAACATGAGAACTTGACTGTAGGACGACACCTTTAGGAAATTGGCCGTGCCAGGAAAACGTAATTTAATCAGAAAACTATTTGTTGAAAACTTTATTTTGGTAAAAATAATAAGCTTTGTAGCTCTTGAAAAACCTTCATTTCAAAATTTTATTTGGATTTCTAAAATTCGGTAAGATTGTGAGAGTGCGTTCTGTTGTTTCAGAGTGTCTTAGAGGTTGGTGTAGACAGAGCTAGTGGATGCTCTTAATAGCTTTGTGATTCGCTGTTGCTTTTGCAATGGTTAATTTGTGTATTATGGCTAATAGCCTAAGTAATTTTATGCATTAAAGTAGTTGCATTAATTTCTTCATTGCTGACTTAGTTGGCCTTAGTTAGTTAGATCCGTCTAAACCTTTTTCAGAGCCACCATGGTTGACACCAGAAGGAGATCTCAAAGTGGAAGAGAAGATATAGGTCAGACTCTGCAGGAAGAAGAAACTATGACAAGAGACCCTTTGTTTCAGCAGGGATCTCAGAGTTCTAATCCACCTCAGAATGAACAACCCAGTCTTCAGGAAATTTTGTTGTCAATGGAGAAAAGTCGACAGGAAGCTCAGATAGCTCATACCCAGTTGTTAGCCCAGATAGTTCAGAAACTGCCTACTGGAACAACAGAAGGAACTACTTCTGCTGTAGGAGCAAGATTAACAGATTTCCAAAAGACCCGTCCACCAACATTCTCTAGTGCGACCGATCCCATGGTTGCTGATGATTGGTTACGGGATATCGAGAGGAAACTAGACACGGTCCGATGCAGCGAACGAGAGAAAGTTTTGTTTGGATCTCATCAGTTATCAGGAGCTGCAGCTGCATGGTGGATGAATTACCAGGAAGCTCACCATGATAAAGATAATATCTCTTGGAGGGAATTTAAGGATCAATTTCGAAAATTTCATATACCTACTGGTGTTATGGCAGCTAAGCGTCGGGAATTTCGGAATTTAACTCAAGGAAGTAAGTCAGTTACTGAGTATCTACACCAATTTACTCATTTGGCTCGATACGCACCTGGAGATGTGGATACTGAAGAAAAGAAGATAGAGCGCTTCACAGAAGGACTTCAACACTATTTACAGTATCAAATTGCTTCTCATGAACTTACAGAATTTCAAACCCTAGTGAACAGAGCTTTAAAGGTAGAAGAAAAGAAGAATATGGGGGAAGAAAGCCGAAAGAGGAGGATGTTCCAGCAAATACGACCACAGTCAAATCCAATCAGAGGAAGAGTTCCTATCACTCCCAATTTTCGACCATTCTATCAGAATCCCAGACCAGCAACGACATTGTGCCCCAACTGCCGAGGAAATCATTCTCAGAAAGATTGCCCTCATCCTCGTGTTGAGTGTTATCATTGTGGACAGCGTGGGCACCGTAAAGAATTCTGTCCTTGGATACAACTTCCGATGTCCATTGCCAGATCTCAAGCAGGAACACTGCCAGTAGTAACCAGAGCATCACCATCACAGAATTTTAGAGGAAATTCAGCAGGAAGAGGAGGAAACATAGCTAATCGCGGAAGAGGAAGAGGTAGAGCACCAACTGCAACCCAAGGAGGAAGATTAAACTACACTTCAATTCAAGAAGCGGGCAACGCTACCGACATTCTTCTAGGTAGATTTCTGATTCAATCTGCATCTGCCTTAATATTGTTTGATCCTGGTGCTACAAATTCATTCATGTCAAAAGCATTTGCATCTGAAGTTGAAATGCATATAGAGCAAGTACCACTAGAGTACTCTATGGTTATACAAACTCCAGGGGCTAGATTATCTGTCTACTCGATCTACCCAAATGTAACCTTCAATATAGAAGGGGTAGAATTTGAGGCAAATCTCTAGTTCTAGAACTGCAAGGACTAGATATTATTTTGGGAATGGATTGGTTGTCCCAACATAAAGGTCTAATAGACTGTGAAGAGAAAACCCTTAGTCTTGTCAGTAGCCAAGGGGAGAGAATTCTATTCTATGCAGAAAGATCATCAGTCAAGAGACCGCTAAGATCTGTTCAAGCATTGCAAAAATTATGAACTTGAAGAGGTTTAGCAACTTTGATCAAATTGAGAGTCATTTGATTCGTCATGGTTTTAACGCGCGATACACCCGTTGGATATGGCATGGCGAAGATCTTGAGGAAACAAGCACCACTACTACCAATCAGCATGACTCGGATGTGGATTGCAATAATATCGATGATCATCCAAATTTTGATAATATTCATTCCGATGTGGCACGTAGATGATCATGACAATCTAGATGAGATGT
This sequence comes from Pharus latifolius, assembly GCA_019359835.1. NCBI lineage: Eukaryota > Viridiplantae > Streptophyta > Magnoliopsida > Poales > Poaceae > Pharus > Pharus latifolius. The sequence goes on along the minus strand of CM033321.1, from coordinate 59,354,507 downwards.
TACGTGATGCAGAGGAAGATTACAACGAAAACGACTTCTGTGAATTTGAGAAACTGATTGCTGACTCTGAGAAGCCTCTGTTCCCTATATGTGCAAAATTTACAAAACTGTCTTATGTGCTGAGATTATATAACTTGAAAGCAGACAATGGTTGGAGCGATAAAAGTTTTACGGCACTATTAGATCTTCTAGCGGACATGCCTCTAGAGGGAAATGAGTTGCCAAGATGTACTTACCAAGAAAAAAACTGTTGTGTCCGTTGGGAATGGAAATCGAAAGAATACACGCATGCCCAAATGATTGTGTTTTGTACCGTAACGAGTACTCCAGTTTGCATGTTTGTCCAAGATGCGGCGCATCGAGGTATACGAGTAGGGACCGGATTGACAGTGAACGTCACGAGGTAAAGAAAGGACCTCCGGCGAAAACTGTGTGGTACTTGCCTGTGATACATAGATTGAAGCGGCTGTTTGCAAATCCGAAAGTTACGAAGTACTTGCGTTGGCATGCTGAAGGCCGGAAACAAGACGGAAAACTGAGACACCCAACTGATTCTATTCAATGGAGAAACATCAATGGGTATTCATTTTATACAAGAGCTCAAGACGCCAAGAGTAGCACGCAATGTAGCGAAGTCACACTGTTTGCTATTTCCGAGGATGCCAGGTCAGTAAGGGCGCTGAACTCATATTACGGTGCTATTGATGAAATATGGGAGCTCGATTACGGATTATTTAAGATTCCCTTGTTTCGATGCCAATGGGTCGAAATCCCTCGAGGCGTTAAAGTTGACAGTTATGGGTTTACTGTCGTCAATCTTGATATATTCGAACACCAAGACGATCCATTCATACTTGCAAAGCAAGACACACAGGTATTCTACATCGTTGACCTGGCCAATCCAAACTTGCACGTTGTCCTCCACAGCAAGAGATGTATTGTTGGGGTCGAAGATGTTGTCGACGAAGAGGAGTATAACCGATTTGACGAAATACCTCCGGTTTTAGAGGATATTCAATCTATCCCTACTGAAGATATCGACGAAACAACGTATCTGTGAGATGATCACGAAGAAGGATTATGGGTTGAGAACCATTGATGATTATTTTCTATTTCAGGGAAAAATGCCAAGCAAACAGCCCACAAGTTGTGTATCAAGGTGAGGAACTTATCATTAATACATCAGGCAATACATTTTTCTTTAGAACTTAATGATAAACTAGTTCACAGCATTAATATATCTCAATTTTACTCCACAGTATGAGTTCTAACATGTACAGTACCTTTATCCTGTAAGAACTTAATTCTTCCCTTCAAATTTTCTTGCCAAAATCTCATTGCAGCCTCTTGCTTCTTCAAAAATTAAGCTCTTCAAAAATCCCATTCCTTCAAACATCATTTTCCAATGCCCTGCACATTTCAAATATTACTCTGGGAAAAATTTACTTGTTCTATCGGTATTATTTTGTTGTACCGTTAGAATAAAACCATTAGTCTGACGGTATTTTGTTGTTTGTACCGATAGAAAAGGGCATCCACTACTTCAAATATTACTTTGGAAAAATTTACTTGTTCTATCGGTATTATTTTTTTGTACCGTTAGAATAAATCCATTGATCTGACGGTATTTTGTTGTTTGTACCGATAGAAAAGGGCATCCACTACTTTATTAAACATGGCCCTTGAGTTTCCCTCCAGTTGGAGCGTTCCAACTTATAGCACCGCGTCTCTTCGAGCGCGAAAACCACAACCTCCGCAGTGACCACTTACTTCCTCACTCCCACACGACGATCGCTGCCTGGATACTGGTTTGCCACTGCCACCAGTCCATATTTTCGTCCTTCGCCGGCCGCCGCTGCGTTCTACACCGCCTCTCCATCACCACAACTGATCGCCGTAAAATACCCTAATTCGTCATTCTTTTTCCAGCATCTTCCTTATTTGATCTTAGTGTTTTGTACGTACTAATTCTTCAAGTTTTGGAATTAAACTAGGGTTCCCTATTGTGTTGGATTATGTAAATTCCACAGGCAATGTTGATTTAAATTAGGGTTGACATAATATGTTCCAGTGCTGTAATGAACCTATTTTGAGATTTTAACTTATCTATACTGCTGTATGTGTGATCAATTGTATCCAACTGCCATGTAATGCACTTTATATATTGGAGGTGTTCTTACACATCTTCTATCGGTATCTCCTGTATTTGCCGATAGAAAAAATTGTTATGTTCTATCGGCAGCTCATGTGTTTACTGATAGAAAAGATTGTTATGTGTGAAATAATAATGCTGGCCCATGAATATTAGTATAGCAAATCAGGAGAACGTTGACTTAAACCAAGATTATGTGATGCCAGTGAATGGCGGCTTATCAACAATATTCCATAACATAGAGAACATTGTTATGTTCTATCGGTATCTCGTATCTTTGCCGATAGAAAACATTGTTATGGTCTATCGGTATCTCATGGGTTTACCGATAGAAAACATTGCTGAACACTTCAGCAATTAATTTTTGCATGTCTTTTAGTACTATTTTCTTCGGACATCCCTTTAGCAGCCCTAATTAGTCTCCAATCTTGAACTGAGTTATGGAACTCCAAGAAGAATTAATTGCCATATGTTGCCTGCTTCCTATATGAAAATGTGTAGATGAAAATGCTCAGAAATAGAATCTTATCTTCTATTGGTAGTTTCTGTGTTTACCGATAGAAAAAATATTTAAAATATGTCCTTTTGCTTTGTAAAATGATTTGGTTTGTGTTTCCATTAAATTTTTGATGGTTTGTTGATGGTTTTGTAGGGAAAGACATGTCGTCGTCTTTATCGGATGGTACTAGTGGTTCGACTAGGGCCAACCCCAACATAACTGAAGATGCAGCTGGTTCATTCCAGCGCAAGAGGGTGGGGTGAGGCGCGACGACGTTGGGCCGTTTGGCCAAACGCACGGATATTTCTTGTGAGTTCAACCAATTTGGGAGGCCGATCGGAAAGAATGCTGGGAAGTACGCGGCCTACGTTGGGCTGTTGGTAAAAGAAAGGGTGAAGATCACCATCCAGAGCTGGAAGGACGTGACGGCGGACGAGAGGGATAGGTTGTGAGCGGAAGTGAAGGTTAAATTAACTGAAATCGCTGAACTCTTTCGTAATCACGTTCTCTTGGCTTATACTAAAGTTTAACTAACTTGTGATTAATTGTATGCATTGTTTGAAAACAGGCCAAGTGGAACATCCCCAACGATAAACCTAGGACGGCCTGCTTGAAGGACATGAACGGAACATGGAAAACCTTTAAGAACTGGCTCGTCAGTAACTTCCTCGCTGCGGGAAAATCTCCTTGCGAGAAGTACCCCTTCATATCGGAGGAGGTATGTGACGAGGATTGACACCCGGGTCACTTCTAATAAACTTTTGGTTCAAAACAGGTTCGAACCAGACATGTATCTGGTGATGCGAATTCAAGCTATTCTGAGGGGCATCACCATGAGGTCATAAGCTTTACGCGATCAGGTCGCAGCTTTACGCGGTCAGACCGTAAGTCTTGCGCGGTTAGAAGTTCGTAGGCTGTACGCGAACTACACATTCGGGATATTACGCGGTCAGAACATCTACCGATCAAGATACTTGAGATCTATTTATTCGGGTGCCCATACAACAGGATATTCTAAGTATCCCGAAGATTCCTACACGTGGAGAATCAACCGTCAGAAGGTTAACACATACAGTTATCCGTGAATAACACGTGTTTAACCTGCGTGGAGGTTAAGAGCAGTTCCAAAAAACCGCATCCAACCGTCCGTGCAACCGTTTGATGCAGTTTCCTCTACATGGCACCCTTTCAAATAGTACAAAAGGATGGCGTGGAGCATCAATCAGGGGGGGGGATCATCCGAAACATCAACCGAGAGATCGGAAGATCAAGAAACCCAAAATCATCCAAGTTAGCCAATTCTACGGCACACCTCATATAGCATTTTAGTAAGCCTTCTTTGGCTTATCCTTGTACACTCTTACAGGGAAAATCCTCGCCTGTGAGGACTTTTCCCTCCATTTGTAAACCTTTTACCACACTTAGTGAAATCTTAACAGGACGTAGGGCTTTTACTCCCACCATCGAGGGCCCGAACCTGTCTAAACTCTCTGTGCTCCTGTTCACTATTGTTCAGCATACCTTCCCGAAGGGTCATCTTGAAAGGTCTCACAATTACAAATTCTGCATAAGTTCGGCTGAGGACTCCGAGTCCGAATCGTCGACAGCTGGCGCCCACCGTGGGGCCTTTCTCAAGGCGTCCTAATTGAAATTCGGAGGTTCGCCGAAACATGGCTGGAGCATATGATTCCGAGAACGATTTCGATCTCGAGGATTATGCCCATATACCCATGCCTTCTCCAAGCGATCCTGTTCCGATGGAAGAGGTCGAAGGCCAGAATCTTCCACAGGTTGAATCATCTCCCCAAGTCATGTTAATCGACCAGGAGGTAACTGGCACAAGGTCAGAACCCGCAGAGGTTCTTAATGTGCTAGGTGATGAATCCGGCCCGTCATACGATCCCGCTGAGGGAAAATATGATGGTGACCCTGAAGTTAGCCCAGGAAGGTTCGACCCTGATAACCTCCACCGTCTCTTTGATTTCGAGTCTGACTCGGAACAAACCGAGATGTTCTCCCCATCGGCGACCTCTCTCCCTAGGCAGTTTGCTGCGTTGTCGGAGGAAACTCCCGATCAACAGGCTGCCAGGGAAGAACAAGATCGCAAACAGAAGGAGGAGCAAGATCTCGAGCAACAGAACAACGAACTACGCAGAACTGCCCTAGAGGCTCTTCAAGATGCGCAGGCTCGTTACGATGCTGCCCCGAGTTCTTCTCGACGGTCGCGTGGTCGTAGACGTGACCAGACTCCTTCCTTACCACCGGAGCATTTCCCAGTGGACGAAGAAACAGTAACACCTGGTGCCCCTAGGAGAAGTACCCATGGTCGACTGCGATCTATCGCGGAGGTCATGCGTAATTTTCCTCCTACGGTCACGGATGCGCAGAGACCGGCCTTTTTCAGGATCCTGGCGGAAAGACTGGACGAGGTCGCATCCGAGGCGACCCCAACAGCCTCTTCCCGCTCAGTGACACATTCCCGTGAACGAGATGGTCCTCATTTTGGCTCTGGCCGACGGAGTTACCCGCCACCTCTACCGTCCCGACAGGACAAATATCGGCGAATGCAGGACTCTCGTAGTAGGGATCGAGTTCCCATTCACTCTCGTTTGGGACCCCGAGTAACCTCGCCATTAAGTGAGTTTGCTCGAAACCCGACCGAAAGTCGCAGGACGGTTCACGGTCCTTACGTTGGTTGCAAAGCTTTCTCGCCTGGCCTACGAGCAGTCGTTTGGCCCGATAAGTTTCCGACCAGGGGCCATTGAGAGGTTTGATGGAACTCAAAACCCATCTGAGTTCCTTCAGATCTATATTACTGCCATCCAAGCAGCGGGAGGCGATGACAAGGTCATGGCCAACTACCTGCCAACAGTCCTCGTAGGACCGGCTAGAACTTGGTTGTTCAATTAGCCTGAGGGTTCTATCTATAATTGGGAAATGCTATGCGATGCCATCCTCAGCAATTTCCAAAACTGTTACCAAAAGCCGGGTAAGGAGGACGACTTGCATAGACTGCGGCAAACTTCGACCGAAACGCTTCGGCAGTTTGTCAAGAGGTTTGTCGGGGTAAGAAATACCATCCCGAACATATCTGATGGCTCCGTAATCAGGGCATTTAAGCATGCCGTTCGATACCGGAGATTCACTGAAGACTTGCTTATCCACCCTCCTCGATCAGTGGCCGATCTGTTCGATATGGCTGATCGATACTCCGATGCAGCCGAGGCAGTCGAATGGAACCGAATGGTTGATAAGGGGGACCTACCGCCCCAACCAGGCTTCAAGGACGCCAAGAAAGAAGATTCAAGCAAAAAGCCGGAGTCTTCACCGGGTGGGAAGTCAAAAAAGTCGAAGAGGAACCGCTCTGGACAGTACCGTGAGGTCGCAGTCGCGGAGAAACCACCTTCGACCAAAGGTAATAAGTCTTCTTTTAAAAGTAAAACTGCTTCTGGCTGCCGGGATTCCGACCAGCCAGAAAAATCAACTAATCCGCAGGAGGGCAAGAGGTGGTGTCCACTCCACAACTCCGCAGGCCACGACCTCAAAAACTGTAGGAGTTGGTTGAAACAGCTGGATGATTTCTACCAAGGAGCTGGGCCAATGCCAACCTTACCGCCTAAAGAGCAGGCGTGCGGGGTTAGAGACGTCGACGGAGACGAAGAAATGGCTTACCAGGTACCTCAAAATCATGTTAATGTCATTTTCGGAGGTTCCTCCTCTTTCGTTTCCAAAAGGCAGTTTAAAACCTTTTGCCGAGAGGTTAACCAAACGGAGACATCCCTTGGCGAACCTCAATATCCCCGTTGGTCGGATATGCCTTTGACGTTCGATCGCGCTGACTGTCCTGTGGGGCTAACTCGACCATTGAGGCTACCTCTGGTTATTACCCCAATCATCAGTAACGCGAGAGTCGAAAGGGTCCTGATTGATGGGGGAAGTTCCCTTGATCTTTTATTGGTCAAGACACTCGACGAGATGCAAATTCCTCATTCGAAGATCAAGCCCATAATCCATCCGTTTTATGGGATAATCCCAGGCCCCTCCATGATGCCATTGGGACAAGTGGTCCTCCCGGTCACTCTGGGAGAACCAGATAACTTCCGAACAGAATTGGTTACTTTCGATGTAATCGATTGTGATTCAGCTTATAATGCAATCTTTGGCAGGCCGACTCTTGCTAAGTTCATGATGGCAACGCACTATGCTTATCAGTGCGGGAAATTGCCTGGCCCCAAAGGTGTCATTTCGGTCCGAGGAAGTCGCAACGTGGCGCTCACGTGCGACCGGCTATCTTTGGAGATGGTCGATCAACTTCCTCTCCGGGACGCTCAGGTCGCCACCGTCGCCACCGATGCGATCAGGGCTGCTCCTCGACCAGATGAGAAACTCAAACAAGTTCCTTTGTACCCAGATGACCCATCCAAGATAATTCGGGTTGGGTCAGCCCTGGATGACAAATAAGAACTCGACCTCGTTGCTTTCCTCCGGGCTAACGCAGACGTGTTTGCGTGGAAACCGTCCGACATGCCCGGTGTCCCAAGGGAAGTAATTGAGCACAGGTTAGCAATTCGACCTGGACAACGACCAATAAAGCAAAAGCTCAGGCGTTTTGCCACCGACCGACAGGAAGCCATCCGAGAAGAGTTAGACAAACTCTTACAAGCCGGGTTTATTCGCGAAGTGAATCACCCGGACTGGCTCGCCAATCCGGTCATGGTCCGCAAGTCAAATGGCAAGTGGCGCATGTGCGTCGACTATACTAGCCTCAACAGTGCCTGTCCGAAGGATGACTTTCCCCTTCCCCGCATCGACCAGCTGGTTGACTCCACTGCGGGTTGCGAACTGATGAGTTTTCTTGATGCCTACTCAGGATATCATCAAATTAGCATGGCAGAAGACGATGAAGAGAAAACTGCCTTCATCACCCCGTTCGGCACATACTGCTACATCAGAATGCCGTTCGGTCTCAAGAACGCTGGTCCACGTACCAGCGCTTGATGCAAAAGACCTTTCTTTCCCAGATAGGGCGTAATCTCGAAGCATATGTAGACGACTTGGTTGTAAAGAGCACCAAAAGATTATCTCATTTGGACGATCTTGCTGAAACCTTCTGTAACTTGAATCGCTTTGGAATAAAATTGAACCCGGAGAAATGTTCTTTCGGGGTTTCTTCAGGGAAGCTTCTTGGTTTCCTTGTGTGTTCCAGGGGCATTGAGGTTAATCCTGAGAAAATCAGAGCTATTGAACAAATGAGGTCGCCCTCGACCATGAAGGATGTTCAACGCCTGGCTGGTCGCATGGCGGCTTTAAGTCGCTTTATATCGCGATTAGGCGAAAGGGGACTACCTTTCTTTAAAGCCTTGCGGAAACATCATAACTTCACGTGGTCCGACGAGGCCGAAAAAGCGTTTCAGGAGGTAAAAACATATCTTTCCAGTCCGCCAGTATTGGTGTCTCCTGAAAAGGAAGAACCATTACTTTTGTATTTGGCAGCCACCCCACACGCGGTCAGCGCAGTTCTGATCGCGGAAAGGGAAGGAGTACACAAACCCGTCTACTATGTGAGCGAAGTACTTCATGGTCCTAAGGAGCGCTACCCTGAGGTCTAGAAGATACTTTACGCGCTACTGATGGCTTCCCGTAAGCTACGACATTACTTTCAAGCACACAAGATCACAGTACCCTCCTCTTTTCCTTTAGGGGATATTGTCCGAAATCCAGAAAAATCTGGTCGAATCGCCAAATGGGCGGTCGAATTCGGTGCCTTCGAGATCCATTTCACCCCTCGCACGGCGGTTAAGTCTCAGGTTTTGGCCGACTTTGTGGTCGAATGGACCAACCCTGAGCCACCCGTGCAGTTGGCAAAGGAACTGGAGTACCCCGATTATTGGACAATGTACTTTGACGGCTCCCGTAGTTTTCAACACTCAGGGGGCTGGAGTGGTCTTAGTTACGCCTCAGGGCGAACAGCTTAAGTATGTCATTCAACTACACTTTGTTGCCACCAACAATGCAGCAGAGTATGAAGGTCTTCTTGCAGGGCTCCGGGCAGCAAAATTCCTCGGAGTCCGTCGATTAGTGGTGAGGGGAGACTCACAGCTAGTCGTAAACCAGGTAAACAAGGAGTACAGCACCTCCGATGAGACAATGGCTCATTACCTGGGGGAAGTGAGGAGATTGGAAAAACACTTCAGTCACTTCGAAGTCCAATACGTCCCGCGAAAGGACAATATTCTCGCAGACCAATTATCCAAAATTGGATCCTCACGCTCATCCTCTCCGGCAGGAGTGTTCATTGAACACTTGGACCATCCTTCGATCATGACTTCGGTCGAGGATGATCCGGCAATAGCCTTCGTTGCCCACCTCGGTCAGGAACAAGATTGGACTCATCCATTGAGGGTCTATCTTGAACATGGGACCCTACCCGAGGACGAAACCAAAAGCGATCGATTAATTCGAAAGGCGCGTCTGTACAAACTCATAGATGGGGTTATGTACAGAAAGGGTACTCAAGGAGTATTCATGCGCTGCATATCTCAGGAGGAAGGAAAATCCCTCTTGAAAGAAATACATGACGGTGTATGCGGTGCACACGCGTCATACCGAACACTGGTCGGAAAAGTTTTTCGACAGGGATTCTACTGGCCTTCGGCACTCGATGATGCCAAGTTTATGGTCAAGATGTGTCCACAGTGTCAGTTTCATGCAAGACAGGTCCATCAACCTGCTTATGCATTGCAAACTATTCCTCTCGCATGGCCCTTCGCGATCTGGGGAATGGACATCGTCGGTCCTATGCCACAAGCGGTCAATGGGTACAAGTTTCTGTTCGTAGCCATTGACACGTTCACAAAGTGGATTGAGGCCGAACCAGTATGAAATATTACTGCATCAGCCGCACAAAAGTTCTTTCACAAGAACATTGTGGCACGATTTGGTGTTCCAAACCGTCTCATCACAGACAACGGTTCTCAGTTCGCTAGCGGTCTCTTCCTAGACTACTGCGATCAGATTGGGACCAAGGTGTGCTTTGCTTCCGTGGCACATCCACAAAGCAATGGTGCCGTAGAACGGGCCAATGGGCAAGTATTGCAAGGCATCAAAAAACGTGTTTTTGATCGCCTCAAGACCCGCTCGGGGGCTTGGGCAGACGAGCTCTATACTGTTCTATGGGCACTACGGACTACCTCTAGTCGAGCCACCGGTGAGACACCCTTCCATTTGGTCTATGGGGCCGAGGCTGTGTTGCCTATGGAAGTTAGTATTGGATCTGTTTGCACGAATCAATTCGAATAGGTCAATCAATCCGAACAGCGATCGCAAGATCTCATCCTCCTGGAAGAACGGCGTGATCGCGCCCTGATCAAGTCCGCGGTATACTTGCAGGCTCTACGCAAGTATCACAGTAAAAAGGTGCGACCACGTGATCTCACCGTTGGCGACTTGGTTTTACGAAAAATTCAAGACCAGTCTAACCGCAATAAATTCTCCCCAAAGTGGGAAGGGCCATACACTGTCGTCTCAGTGCCGCGGCTAGGATCTGCGCGGTTAGCCATGGAGGATGGTCGGATTTTGTCCAATACTTGGAACATCGATCAACTTCGCAAGTTTTACGTGTAAGTATTCCAATCACTTTTTCCCTGTTCAATTAGCATCTTTTCATAAAAAGCATGTCTTGTTTTCATACAATGAGTGTTTTCTTTAAGCCCAAATTATACAAATTCGACCTGGGGCTGATCGCCGGCGGTTAGGTTACTACAGCATTTTTTAACCGGATTCGCTGGTCGATCTCATGATCACTTCCAGATAAGTCGCTCCTAAATAAGCCGTTTCTCAACGCACACGGGACTATCTGGCTAGTCTTCGGTCATCTGGGTGGCTACCAGTTTGCAATAAGGTTAAAATGTTACTTTAATCTTGACCATCGGCTTGAAGCGCATATCCCTGGTCATCATACTTATGTTTTCCCCTCTGCTTAAAATACTAAGGCTCCAGTATTCACAAAACAGAGGCGGGGGCTAGAGGAATATACTTATAGTATGAAACTTATGATGTGAATATGCACTTTCTTTTAAAAAAAAAGAAAATAGTTTTACATACATTGCATTGTAATTACAATTGTTTGGTTACAAAAATAAGGATCATTCGATCCCCAGCTCAGTCAAGAGTCTATCTACTAGGGGCTGGACTTCCTCTATGACTGCATCGAGCAGCTCTTCACTCTCGACCTCAACCAGACCCACCAATGCGTTCAGATCTGCATCTGGGCCATGGTGAAGTCGAACCCGGCTGAGTACGGCTGCTGCGGCTGATCGAACCCTGGTTCTGATCGCCTCTTCGCGTCGCCGTGTATCTCCAGGGAGATACTCAAGCAGTGAATCCGCCTGGGCAGTAAGCAGTGATGTCCAGTCATTTATACTGAGGTTGTCTTGCCTCAGTTCTACCACATCGGTCTTCAAAAGATCAGCCACGGCCTTTAGTTTTTCGAAGATCCGGAGGCTCAGTTCTTTGATTGCCCGATCGGTGTGGTGAATCGAGGATTCAAGAATCTCCTTGTCTCGACTGAGCTGCGTAATTCGACCTGCTTGCGCTGTACAGAGAGAGAAGATTATTCGCATATTATGGATTCAAGTCTTCCTAGTCAGGAATCGGCTTACCAGCATTCTCTGATCGAAGTCTGTTGAGTTCAGTTTCTTGTTTCTTAAGCATTGAGACTGAACCGGCCACCTCCTTCTTCAAGAATGCAACCTCTCTGCAACAAAATCAAGGCAGTCACAACCAAGATGTACCCATGTTAACCAGAGGGTAATGGTACTCACCTGCGCAAGCTATCGCGTTCTTTTTGAATGGCTTCTGTACTAGCCATCACAACACGCGAATGGCTTGTTAGCCAGGACAATCCCTGTGGTGCCAAAGAAGAAGGTCAAAGGTGTCCTAAGTATAATTCAGGCACGGAAGCAGAGTCTTATTATACCTTCATAAACTTTTGTAAAACGGCATCATTCAGTTCAGCGGGAATCCTCGCTAGAGCCTCCGACGTGCTCACTACAGGGATAGTTGGCGGGAGTGCCGGCCGGACGCCACCCCCAGAGGCCACTGGTTGTGACCCGGTCCCTATACTTGTTTCACCTCCCGCGGTCCGGACGACTTCCTGAACCACGGAAGCAGAGCGCTCTTCATTAGAGGCTCCCTCATCAGCCCTAGTTTCAACCTCCCCAGTGGCGGTTGAAGGGTTAGGCGCTGTCTTCTTTTGCCTAACAGGAAGAATGGGTCAGGCAACTTTTATTTAAGATTACTGTCAAGTAAGAGCTCTTACCTTATTTGAAATCCCATTCGTTCCTGGGACTTCTGGGAAAATTCCCCTTGCGAAGGAGAGCCGTCTCCGGTTCTCGCCTTCCTTATGGTAAACAAGGCAGCACCCCCCTGGAAATGTCATGTTATAGGCATATTCTTAGGGAACAGGTAAAAACATATAAAAAGATCTTTACCTGGGCCACTGGGCTAACTGGTGGGGCTGCATCTGAAGGCCTTGGCGATTCCAGAGTTGCTGGAACCATCATAGCTGGCCTTTGTTCATCCACCTCCTCCTCTGTCCGCAGAGGAGGAGGATTTTCCTCCCTGGAACCCCCAGTGGTCCCAGGGGGAAGCTCTCCTCCCTGTATATACATTAACTTGACAAATGTGCAGAAAGAGTCATAGAAGGAACGGCCGAAAAAGATTCCTTACCTTGGTCGTCCCTTCAACCAGGGAAGCAGAAATAATTGACCCTGAAACCTCGGGGGCTTCAGGAATTGAAGGGTCACCCGCGACCACAAGATTTTCGGTGGTCGCAGGATCTTCCACGACCACCTCTTCGGTAGTAGTGGTCTCTGCGGGGTAGCTTGGGGCATCGCTGGATGGAAGATCCGCAATCTTCCTCCTTCGAAGGATCAGAGGAACGTCATCCTCTTCCTCCTCGCTCCCCTCTCCCTGTACGACGAAGAAGTGATTCCATGTCGCGCCTGAAAAAGTAGCAGGAATGCGATATCTTACCGCAGTCTTTCTTGCGGGACGAGGAATGCTTCGTGAAGACCCCTCCCCAGGGTTCAGCTTGGTCTTCTTAGGGGCAGGACTCTTTGTCCTGGGTCTCTGAGAGACCTTCTTCACATTCTTCGCCGTCGGCTTCTTCGGAGAGCCGACATTTTCACTTGGGAACGTCGCATCCGCAAACTTCCCTAGGAGCTGGTTCGCAGTCCATTACAAGGGATTAGCACTGGACACACACAAGACCTGCAGAGCCAAAGCTGGACAAGGAAATTACCTTTCGGCGCTCCTGTCTGAGGTCATCACCAGCGTGAATCAAGCTCTGTGGGTGAGGTGATCCCTTAGGGCCCTCTACATCGGAATTGTAGGTCCTAAGGAGGGAGTTGGTCCGCCTTTCAATCTCGGATGAAGGCAGGACTGTTCCCAAACTCAAGTCAGAATTTGTACAATTCAAAAAGGAGAAAGTTCAGCACCAAAGAAATAAATACCTTGACTGTAGTCCAGGGTGCTATCACCCATGGACCTAATCTCCCACGCCGGATGAGCCCTTTCACGCAGAGGGCTCACCCGGTTCTTCACGAAGTCTCGAATGATATCTCGAGCCGTCAATCCTTCATTGACCAAGTGAAGAATCACCTCGGCATGCTTCGAAAGCTCCGAGTTCATCGCCGGGGGAATGTCTAACTCGCTCGACTTCTCCGGTCGCGAGTTTTCAAACCATAAACTGCTTTCGGATGGTGGAGAGCAGTAAAATCACCTTTGGTGCCACCCATGCACAGAATCTCGTAGGGGTGGGGAGGGATACTCCTTTTTAACCCTCAGCCGGAAGTAGATGCATCCGGCGGCGTTGGTACTCTTCGACCACGCCGAAAAGTAAAATCGTCGGAAAAGATCCACGCTGGGATATATTCCGACGAAGGCTTCACAAAGGTGCTGGAATACTGCAAGGATCAGCATCGCGTTGGGGTGGAGGTTGATCAGTTCCCACCCGTAATGTTCAAGGACATCCTTAAGGAACCGACTCTCAGGGAATCGGAACCCGCAACGCAAATACTCCTCAAAAACCACCAACTCGCCTTCTTGGACAGTTGGGGTTTCTTGGTCCTTCTCCGCAGGTCGCCAGTTAATGAGCAGCCGCGGAGAAAGGATCTCCTCCTTCTCTAACGCCATCAGGCTCTCCTCAGAATGGTGAATGGATCTGCTCCAGGACGCCATCTTTGGTGTAGAATCAAAGGGGAAGCTGGCGATTTGGGGAAGATGAAGGCTGAAGAAAATGAGGGTTTTGAGCGGCGGGAATAATGAGGGTTTTTAGCTGTGTGGCTTCTTTGAGAAGACATCTGCTCTTTTTATAGACCCAAGGCGATGCATTAATGAGTAAACGGCTCATTTCAAACGTTCCATTGAATGCTTTATTCATTTCCCATAATGGATACTGTCTCTGATGGACCCGATAAAGTACTCAGGCGTCGGATCTGAAACAAAAAGACTTCTTTGTTTTGGAAACTGAAAGCGTAAAAGGACTGAAAAATTTTCAGTACTTTTCAGAGGACGTTTTTCCTTTTTATACTTTGAACATTTTATTCGAAAAAATCATGTAACCCAATTTTTAACGTACTGGAGTGTTTCTAATTGGGTTATGGTTTTATCGAAATCGTGTTTTAGGCTAAAACTTCGATTCTAATCGAAATGACATCCTGACCGAGTCCCAACTCTGGTCGAACCTCAGTTCTGACTGCGGCTTTGAAACTGATCGCGGAATCAGGGCAGGTCGCGGTGCTTTTTTCTTAAAAGTGATTTTGATCGCAGAACTAAAATTTCCTGTGTATGAATGGTCGCGAACGTAAAGTTCATGGCTATATTTTCGCACAGAAGATGTGGAGAACATTTCATGAGAAATAAAGAACTTTTATTTCTTACATTCTTTACATACAAAAGGGATGCAGTCGATCAAAACATCGACTTGCTCCGAAAGAAGTTTACAAAGTTCCCCAAGGGACATGTTGTTGTCAGTAGGATCTACACTGACAACCCCCAGGGAACTAGCAACTACCCTAAGTCTATCTATATCGTCCCTAACAACAGACGCACTATTGTCCCTAATCAAGTCAGAGAGTTCTCGCTGTTGCTGAGCGAAGTCCCTCTCTCGACGGAAATGGTGCGCCTCTTCTCGGGATCGATCAAAACATTCTGCTAAACGCAGAATCTTCGAGGCCATCTCCTCGGTCTTCTTCTCCAGGGCATTCTTCTCTTCCAGAAGGGTCTGTCCGGGAGGAAGAGATGGAGCAGCAGAAGGCTGATCGCTGGGGCCTCCTACCTCCTGCATTTTGCAAAAGTTAGTCATACTAACTAAAATTATCAGCAAAAGGGAGAAGAATTGTTACCTGTCCCGGTGCATAACCCGTTGATACACCCATCTTGGGAGGAAGATCATCATATGGTGGAAGAGCAACCTTCCCAGAAGAAGATTGCTTCGCCAACCCAATACGGCAATCATCTGATCGAGGGATAGTCACTGCTTGCCGACCAGGATGTTGATCACCCAAAAGGATGGGAGAGTTGGATGTGAAGGGATCTTTTCCTAAGGATAAAGGCCTAACTTGCCGAGAGGCATGAACGGGGAGGGTCAAAGGAACTGAAGGAAGGAAGAAAGAAACTCGCTACGTTCTTCACCTTTGTTCCACTGGAAGATCCTTCGTCAACCTTGGGTTTCTTCCTTAAGGGAGACAGGACTTCATTCGTTTGAGACCCTTGTTCGACAATTTTCCCTTCATCGCTCTCAATCTCGATGATTTCATGATCTGCCATTGGGAGGGGTATGTGAAAAGGAAGGAGGCAGGATAACAAGAAAAAGACTTAGACGTAAGAGGGAAATTGTAGATCTTTACATGTCCAGGGGTCTGGTATTTATAGCCACCAGGGCGACGGTTCGCCTCCTAGACATCTCGGGTTTTGTTAAGACATTTACAATTTTACCTCGAGATAAAAACAATTCTACGGCGCTATCATTGCCCGTCACGTAATGTCAGAACCCGTCTTGAAAAACCAACCGTTTTCACTTAGTGCGCCACTAAGTGGAGAAGTTAAAGGGCCGGGTTAAAAATCCAATGCACGGTTTTTTAAAAATTCGAAATAAACACGTCTCTTCGTTTTCTTCGAATTTGGGGGCTAGCTGACGAGGATTGACACCCGGGTCACTTCTAATAAACTTTTGATTCAAGACAGGTTCGAACCAGACATGTATCTGGTGATGCGAATTCAAGCTATTCTGAGGGGCATCACCATGAGGTCGCAAGCTTTACGCGATCAGGTCTCAGCTTTACGCGGTCAGACCATAAGCCTTGCGCGGTCACAAGTTCGTAGGCTGTACGTGAACTACACATTCGGGATATTACGCGGTCAGAACATCTACCGATCAAGATACTTGAGATCTATTTATTCGGGTGCCCATACAACAGGATATTCTAAGTATCCCGAAGATTCCTACAGGTGGAGAATCAACCGTCAGAAGGTTAACACATACAGTTATCCGTGAATAACACGTGTTTAACCTGCGTGGAGGTTAAGAGCAGTTCCAAAAAACCGCATCCAACCGTCCGTGCAACCGTTTGATGCAGTTTCCTCTACATGGCACCCTTTCAAACAGTACAAAAGGATGGCATGGAGCATCAATCAGGGGGGGGATCATCCGAAACATCAACCGAGAGATCGGAAGATCAAGAAACCCAAAATCATCCAAGTTAGCCAAGTCTACGACACACCTCATATAGCATTTTAGTAAGCCTTCTTTGGCTTATCTTTGTACACTCTTACAGGGAAAATCCTCGCCTGTGAGGACTTTTCCCTCCATTTGTAAACCTTTTACCACACTTAGTGAAATCTTAACAGGACGTAGGGCTTTTACTCCCACCATCGAGGGCCCGAACTTGTCTAAACTCTCTGTGCTCCTGTTCACTATTGTTCAGCATACCTTCCCGAAGGGTCATCTTGAAAGGTCTCACAATTACAAATTCTGCATAAGTTCAGCTGAGGACTCCGAGTCCGAATCATCGACAGTATGGGAGGAATTCACCAAGCAGAAGGGTACCGAGGAGTTCAAGGCCCTTAGCGAGAAGAATATGGCGATCCAGAAGAGGAACGACCACCCGCATCGGCTCGGATCCTGGGGCTATGTAGGGAAGGGGGAGCAGTGGAAGAAGGAGGATGAGCAAAATTCTGTCATGGACTCCCTTGAGCTGCCGCTCTCCGAGGTCCGGGATGCGAGGTGCAAGCGATGGTGGAGGGGGAGAGGGTCCGTGTCGTCCACGGGGTCTGTGCAGTTCGCAAACCTTGGGGACGCCGACGTTGTGAAGTGAATGATAAGTTGGCTAACCTCGTAAACTGTGTGCGCACAAGTGTATATATGTATTTGCCTCACAAGGTACCTTTAAATGTAACAGATCTCTTTTGAGAAGGAAGCAATGGAGGGATTGTTTACCCCGCAGAGGGAGAACGACATCCTCACCCGGGCTCTAGGAAATAAGGAGCATCCCGGGCGGACACGGACCGTGGGAGCCATTGTGTCATGGAAGGCCAGTTTCACAGATCCGGCTCCACTGAGGAAGAAGGCCCGCTCCTGGAAGGAAAAGGAAGCGGAGCTCTCCAATAAGATACGGGCTGAGGTGCAGTATGGGGTGCAGTCTGAGGTCGCACAAATGAGGGAAGAGTTTGCACAGTTGAGAGAAGCATTGCTGGCCAAGAGTGCAGATGCGGATCCCCAGGACGATGGTACCCCGCGGGGTCGGATAAGCAGTTGCTCTTCGAAGGTCCTCGCGGATCCAGTGGATCTACTTGAGGTATTCCAACCCTTCATCTATGCACTTAAGTTGATGCCACTCCCATTCTATTAGAGTTGTTTCGCTAACCTGTTTTAATTGTTACAAATTTGCAGAAGCCGGAGAGCTGCATCCTACTAACTCACCTAGGCGATGGGCAGGAAGTGGTTGCACACGGCTTCGTATATCCATCTGGGGAGGATGTCCGGATCCACTGTATACCTCTGCGGTTGGGGTTCGCAAAGGTACAGGTAGACATGGCCATGGCGGGCTACAACGATTCTCCATTGCCAGTCCCAATAGAGGAAATGCAGACACTTGCTGAGATAGTGGGCTCCTACGTACAGTGGCCCAAGAAGTGTGTTCTAATACAACAGGTAAATCCTACACATTTTAGATTACATCCTACTCAGTACACTCAACTTGCAAAATCTAACATACGTGCTCATTAATTGAAGTGGCCTGCCGGCGTGCTACCAGGGGACTTCGCCCCCAGCTCGGGGCATGAGGCCGGATCTCGTGCGAACCTGAACACAGAAAAGATGGCCTCGACCCCAGCCAGCGCATCCACGCCTTCACCTCGGAAGAAAGCCACCATCACCTCGCCCTTGCCTTCGAAGGTACGCGCTCAGTCCCCGACAAAAGGCAAGGCCAAAGGCAAGGGCAAAGGACGAAAGGGATAGCCGGAGAGGTTCAGGAACGGGTTCCCACTCATGTTAGAGGCAGCTTTGCGCAAATTGGATCGATCAACCAGAGACCTCCACGAGTGGTACCCACACCGAGCTTGGCGCAATCTGAACTTCTTAGTTCCCTACAGTCGTTCCACCATGAGCCCGGGAGTATATCTATGGCACACGAGGATCTGTTCGACCTCTACAACTGGCGGGAGCTCGATATGTCCATCATACGAATTGGAGTCCTGTGAGTTTGCTGATCCTATGTATTGCTATTTTCTAACTCTATTTGCTAACTCTGCATTGTTGTAGTTCATTTGAAATGTAGTAACTTTCTGTGCAATACTAATGTCGTCCTTTGCATGCAGGTGCATGTACAGGATAGCATTGAAGGCTGCGTGTGACAAGGTGGGTTTCCTCGACACAGAGAAAATAAGCCTCACGATCCTAGAGCACAATGCCGCACACGCTGAGCACTACATATCCAAGGCGCTGATGGCGCAGTTGGACAGGGAGTTCATTCTGGTGCCGTACCACCAAAGGTTAGTGCATCTCGTACTAATTTAACTCAATCTTGTATGCTATACCTCAAATATACTTTGAGCTAGCGGTCCTCTTTTATGTACAATGTAGGGGCCACTGCATCCTCATCGTGATCTGTCCGTCGAGGAACGAGGTGTACTACCTCGATTCGATGCATGACAGATTATCGAATGAATATGTGGTCAAGGGGAATATGGAGGCGTAAGTAACATATATGTTTGATTTAAATTTGGACCTCACTAGCTAATGATAATACATTAACCGACAATGCTAACTGAAATGCAGGGCTTTTGAGAAATATGTGTCCACTGGAGGGAGGCATGCCACACTGCAGGGCTCCCTACTAGTTTGGAAAGAATATGAGGTACTCACGAGATTTTTTGTTTATGCTTAATTAGTTTATGGAAACAATAGCTAACATGTCTTCGCATATGCAATTATCTCAGTGCCATCAGCAGCCGCAATCGTGGGAATGCGGGTTTTATGTGTTGCGCTACATGTACGACCTAGTGCGGACAAACTTTGCCCAATTCCCCCAGGTAAGCATCGATAGCTAACTCAAATTTGAAAATTGGGTGTCACGTTCAAAATTAGGAAGTTAGTTACTCAGTATTCACATATGCTTGCAGATCGCCATGTCCAAAGACCAATACGAAAATGCAAAGATTAGAGATCTCCGACAAATCTGGGCTCAATATGTTATGGAGGAAGTTGCGCCCAACCAACCGCTATGACAAGCTTTTCGCTCACTTGTTGTCAATTTTCTCTTTTTTGTGTATTCTGTGCATAGATTTTTTGTATATAGTCTTATTGGTTAGTATTTGTCCATATTGGATTGCAATTTGTATTGGTTTATATATATGTGAATAAATGTAAATAACTGTCTAATGTGTCAATCTGTTCAATGTATATGTGAATTTACCTTTCTTTGCATCTTTACTATATTGTGTATCCAATCTATACTGTATATGTGAATGTACTGTATTGTGAATGTAAAGAATGTACTGTATATTTGAATGTACTGTGTAGCATCTATACTGTATTTCTATCGGTAAATTCATTCACAACCGAGAGAGTACTATCATTTTTTCTATCGGTAAACTCATTCACAACCGAGAGAGTATTATGGTTTTTTTCTATCGGTACACTCGTAATTAACCGTTAGAAGAATGTAACTTTTCCTGCTGGTAAACACATATACAACCGAGAGAGTACTATCGTTTTTTCTATCGGTACACTCGTAATTAACCTTTAGAAGAGTATAACTTTTCTTGCCGGTAAACTTATACACAACCGAGAGAGTACTATCCTTTTTTCTATCGGTAAACTCTTTCACAACCGAGAGAGTACTAAGATTTTTTCTATCGGTACACTAGTAATTAACCGTTAGGAGAGTGTAACTTTTCCTGCTAGTAAACTCATACACAACCGAGAGAGTACTATCCTTTTTCTATCGGTCAACTCTTTCACAACCGTCAGACTAGAACGGTTTTTCTACCGGTTGTCGCCTAAAATGCCATTAGAATAGTGTACTTCTTCTATCTGTTATTTACCGTTAGAAAATGACCTGTCTTGTTCTATCATGTCTATTTCTAACGGTACAAAAACCGATAGTAGAAGGGTGTTTTTTACCGATAGAAGAATGCTTTTCTGTACTAGTGTCTTGAGATAGTGATGAAAGTCCTATCATGGTATATGGTTGTTTTATATCTTATATAGGCAATTATTTTCGAATTTATTCATTTTCTACATAGAGAGCAACATTTTGATGCACCAAATTCTAGGTAAATTATTTAAAGGATATTGAGATTTTGGTTCAATCATGTTGTTTAACAGCTTGGTTTCAAGGTGAAATTGCGGTGGCACATAATTGGCAAACAATGGGAGTAACCATTCAGTTGTTTGCCCCAAAGGTTTTAGCCACCTGGCATCTTCATGAGAGCATTGTGCTTGATCTATAGGGGATTTAATGTTCTTGCCACTGGGCTTGGATGACCTTTGTTGGTTCTCATGGTTGCATTTATGCTTTTAGCAGGTTTCTATTAGCTAGTGATCACATGCTACACTGCCCTATATCAAAAATACGCAGCCCAATAAAAGCTTTGATCACCTTCATCTTTCCTTTTATAGTACATGGTGCTGCAGCATTTTCTAGCATTGTAAAATGGAAACTATTGTCTGTTAGGAGCAATAAGACCCAGCATTCTCATCTTTGTGCTTTTGTGGTTATTGTGTTCAATGTGGTATATGTAAGGTTCCCCCAACTTGTATTATGCAGATCACATATTTCCTAGGCAAGTCACAAATTAATTTTCTATATTTGTATGTCTTTTGCATATAACGGGTTACAAATCATATGCTGACATTGCTATTCTCCCTAACATGGCTGCATCTGTAGATGTGGTCATGTCTTTTCTCAACGGTTTGAGCAAGACTATTAGATATAAAGCCAATGAGGTATGAATGATAGAGCCTCCAAGAGATATCATGGCAACTTCATATTTACTTGCAAGGTGTGCATTATTCATTGTTATGTTGATGTTTTCAGCATGGTTCCCAGACCCAGCCAGAATTCTGGGAATTGTCGGTTTCCTGATTGTTCTAGCCCTTTTTGGATTTTTTGGTTTTTCTTTGTATTTTTTTCCAAATTTTTGTATTTCTCTAACCTTGTATAATCACCAATATCTTCATTCTTGAAATATTGCAACCTAATAGCCCTAGTCCCGGCTGGAATTAGACATCCCGGTCCAGACTGGGATAACTGGTTCCCACTGGGAACCTGAATCCTGGTTGAGTCACTAATTTCTCTCTTTTGATAACATCCTTTTTACACAGGAGTTTAAGATAATATGTGATTTTAAGAGAAGAATTTGTAATGAAAAGAGTGTTGATCTATAACCCTGGGATGAGGATTACTTCATTGGAATGATGAAATCATCTGCACATAACCTGGATGTGTTGGTATGTACTAATCTTCTTAAAGCTCAAATAATTGTAGTTAAAACAAATATTATTTAGCTGATTAAATAGTTCTTTCTTCCTGATAAATATTTGTTAAGCTGAATAACATAGGTTGACATACACTGGATGTCACATAAATTTGGTAATACTAAACTGAAGGGGATTTCCAAAGGGGAGAAAAAGATCCAAATGTCCATTATGAAGTGATTTATAAGGATTTCCATTGGAAAAGCTAAATGTTTTTAATGCTTATTAAGTCTGTTTGCTTTGCAGTGAGTTGTTACTTTGGTTTCATCACTTCATTGTTTTATCTGCAGCAAGTTTTGACCTTCCTGTGGATCGCTTTCCTTTTTGGGTGGTACTGTTCATATTGTTTCTTGTTCCTAGCAGGTTGTTGCATCATATTTTCCTTTTTGGCTAGCACTTTTTTGGATAGTACTTGTTATACAACAATCCACCAACCATCTTTTATTATAATTACCATATAGAAGTTAGTTAAAGCAAAAGTTATTAATTTGTATTTATCTCAAGGCTATTGTAATCGATATCTTTTCTTATACTAGTGATTAACAGTAAGGTGTTAAAAGCATATGAAGTGATGAAGATATTTTATGTCATAGGAGGAGTTTGAAAGTGGAATATTTTACTTTTGAAAGTTATATTTGAAACAAAATATATAGAGTTAGAAATATTATATATGGGCATATATTTGGTGTAAAGAATTCTTAAGTGATATTTTTCTAGCAATTGTTTCAGAGGTATTATATCTAATTTTGTTGATTTTGTCAATTGAATTATTTGTGACTATTTCGAATATTGTCAATGACTATATAAAGAAAAGAATTCAATATAATATATAATTGTGTTATTTATCCTTTGTTTGATAATTTTGTGGCAAAATGTGGTGTGATTTGTGTTAGGATAGTGTGCATATTATAGTTTTAGTTGTTATATTGTTGCCTAATTACTGAAAATAGTATATATTTAAAATTAATTATTGACACAATTCCCAACAGTACATTTATTATAAATAATTCGCATATTCATATTTGAATGTTTAAATTCTCAATGATAGATCAGCTGGTAATAATTTATTTCAAATAGTTGTACAGTTTGAAATAATATATTACAAGTGGATATATAGGTGGGAAAAGTTTAAATTTTTCAAACGACCTACAGCTGGAAATACTCTTTACCATTGGACCTACAGCTAAGAAAAAATATTTTAAATAGTTGTACAGGTTGGGATAATATATTAAAAGTGGACATACATGTGGGAAAAGTTCAAACTTTTTATGTGACCTACAACTGGTAATATTCTTTGCCAATGGACCTACAGCTGCCAAACAATATTTCAAATAGTTGTACAGCTTGAAATAATATATGACAAGTGGACATGCAGATAGGAAAAGTTCAAACTTTCCAAATAACCTATAGCTTGTAATACTTTTTTCCATTAGACTTACAGCTGGGAAAATTTTTCGCAACACCTTTTTCCCCAGCGGTGGCAAATCGTATTCCCAGCAGCTAAAGTGCTACCAATGCTAGTTTTCACCAGCTGCTCTACTGCTAGCATTGAAGTGCTATCTTATAGTGGCTCTGGCAGCTAATTGGTAGAGATATGCCTTAGAGGCAATTATGGAGATAGTTGTATCATGTCATGTTTATGAATTTTTATTGTATTTCTTGAATAAAGTATCACTTTTATCGATCAACAAATCTATGACTTGTTTGTGGAACTTTTTATAATGATATATGAATTGTCTCAATTTAGTTACGGCTTTGTTAGTGATACTTATTCTAAACATCCCAAACTTTTGGCATTACATGAGATAATAATGCAAGATAAGTCAGCACAATCATTGATTGATAATCAAGTTTCATGGACCATGGATATGAGATATAAAGTCAATGTTGTGGACACATGTTGGAGAACATGTTGGTCCGATTAACCCAACTTAAAACACTGTTGAGATTTTATGTGTCATCAATTTGTTTCTAACAATTATTTTTTGTTTATCTTTAGACCTAAGATCACATGGTTTTATACATGTGTAGTAGTATATTTTGGTGTTATCAACCGCTACTTTTAACCGAGTAGTCATAAATGTGACATACATATATGTTATTAACCATGTGGTTGGAAGTGAATGGTCGAGATGGAATTTGCCCCTCATATCTTGAGAGAGACATCTCTAGGCCTATTGATGTAATTGGACTAAGAAAGTGCATGGCCATGCTGGATAAATGTTAGTCCATTACAAGATCAAGAAAGGTCCGAGCTATTCAAGGATGACAAATTTCTCACCTTGAATTCGATCTGGTATCGTGAGGCAAAGAGATAATCCATGATAAGTTGTATAGGTTCGCCGGATATGATATTCGTGTACATGTGGGAAGTCATAATGTATTGCTAGGGACCGCTTAGGACTTGTGATTGGGAGTTGTTTCAAATCAAGGATTTGACATGATCGTTATTTGGTAGGCTTGACAAATCAAGGTGCCATTAACTATCTTGGTAAGGCAGGATAAGTGTCGGATACTTATATGCATAGAATTGGTTTCACTTAATAAGGCTGTCAAAATACTTTTGGGCCTTGGGGCATGGCATTGGGAGCCGGGGCATATTGATGTCACGCAACAAACAAGTGTCATATATGATATGATTAGCAAAAGTTTCTCACCTAAATAATTAGGTTTCTAGCAATGATGCCAAAGCTCACTAGGACTTAATGAAATATGGATCTTGACCCACTATATGTCATTATAGGGACTATGTTTTTAAACATATAGTGAAAGTTTCTTTTATTAATTGTTAATAGAAGAATGTTCATAAGCATGATATCTTTATGTATTTTTTGTTGTAGATAATGGCCGATAACACCTCATCCAGTTTTACCTTGCGATCTATTCTTAATAAAGAAAAATTGAATGGAACAAATTTTATTGATTGTTTCCATAACTTGAGAATTGTTCGCAAGCAAGAAAAAATGACTATGTTCTAGAGTCCCCAGTTCCTGATGAACCTTTGACTAACGCTCCATGATCTCAACAAGATGCTTACAAGAAGCATGTTGATGACGATCTCGATGCCAGTTGCCTCATGTTAGCAACAATGGGTTCTGAGTTGCAAAAACAATTCGAGAACGCCAATGCTTATGACATGAGTGTGGCTCTTCGAAACTTGTCCGAAGACCAGGCAAGGGTGGAAAGATATGAAACCACCAAGAAACTGCATCCTGCAGACTGGCAAAAGAAAGCGCAGTTAGCCCTCATGTAATCAAGATGATTGGTTACATTGAGAGCTTGGGTAAACTTGGTTACCCCCTTGGCCAAGAGTTGGCTACTGATGTGATTCTCCAGTCACTCCCTCTGAGCTACGATCCTTTCATATTGAACTACAATATGAATAAACTGGAGAAGTCTTTACCTGAATTGCATGGGATGTTAAAGATAGCAAAGCAGAACATCAAAAAGAATTCTGATCATGTGATGATGGTTCAAAAGGGAAAGAGTTTCAATAAGAGGGGTAAGGGAAATGCTAAGGGCAAAGGCAAGGCTTGAGATGAGAGCCCAAGCAATCAGCATAAGCCCAAAGGAAAGTCCAAGCTTGGCCCTACCGTTGCTTCCTTCTTGCATGATAATTTGCTTTTATCTCACTTTCTGGTTGTAATAGAAGGTCATTGGCTCGTATCCTGGTTGAGAAGAAGCTGTTTTCAAGCTTGACTTGATTGGTCAAGAAGACAATAGGTAGGGTTTGAACTCTCTTGTTTTGGAGCCCAAGGATTCTACTCACTCGCTACACGCTTGCTGGTTTCGAACTAATGTCGTATCACTCGTGGTTTTCTTTTTTCAGGTCCTCACATGCTGGAGCAACTGGTAGATTTACATATCTGATACCTCTACTCCTTCCCTTGGGGCTAGTACTGGAAAGCAACAGTTATTAACAAATATTCTGCTCTAGGCCTAGTGCTACTCGCAGTAGATTCAACCATCTGCCTAGATCGGAAAGAGTACGCTCTAAGAGTAGTTTTCCCCGTTCTGACCGATGCATCTAGAGGCCCCCTCCTAAGATTGATTGAGTTAGTCGTAGGTAGGAAAGATTCCCACTCTTTTGACCTTCCCTACCCTTCGGGGTAGTTCTTCCTTATGATGGTGGGACTATAAAAGCACCGGTTGAAGTACCAACACCAACTATAGCTTCCTCTTGAATTTTCTCTTCCCTATTTTTCCTATTGCATAACGCGGATTTACTCTTTTTTTTTATTTTACTATTATATTAAATAAATAAAGAATAAATTCTAGTAATATTCTGATAGAAATTATTTTGTTGCTGTAACACTCTAGTTTTAGGGGTGAAAATTTCCTTTCCATGAAAATCATGCATGCATGTATCTCTTAGAAGTAGCAAGATCTTTTAACTCTAATCTATCCTAAGCCCCAAAAATCTCAAAATCTTCTTTGTAAGCCCAAATCAAAATCAAATTATCTAGATTTAATCTACTATATATCCTGAGTATAAAAGCCTTTAGAAGCTAGATCAAATTCGATCTCTAACTTCTAGAATTTTCAGTGTCAATCTGTTTTCGAAAACAGAATTAATTGAATATCCTAATTACCCTAAATACCTTGAGATTTAGAATTCAGATTTAATCAAATCTTGACCTAATCTAGACTAGATTATTCTTGGATTGTGATCAAGGGTATGCCAATACCTTAATCCAAAAAGTTGGCAACTAGATTCCATCATTTAGGCCCTTTTCACAAATTAGTCCAAAATGTATCGCAGATTAGTCCTTTTTTGATTTCTGAGAAGCTAGAGAAGGCTAAAAGCCACAAACCAGCTCCAAATCTTAATCTGATTAGGGAACACCTCCCAAATGCTATTCAATACAAAATCTCCTTTTACGAGGATATCAAAATCTCACCCTAAGTGTCAGAATTCCAGTTTCGACAAAACCCAGATTCAAGTACCCTAAATTACCCTGTTTTCATTTCATCCGAAAACTACTCAAATGCTCCAGATTTTGCCTAATATCCTTGCCAAATACCTTGTGGAAGGAAGTTTGCCAGATCTTTGAAGTCAAAATCAGCCCTAACCACCTAAATCCCAGAATTTGCAGATCAGTCCAAAGCCAAAAATCAGAAATTGCAATTGGGTTCAAATGCCTGTTTTCGACCAGCAGCAGCAACGACCAGTGACCAGCACTTCGCCTCGCCGTGATCTTTGCCGCCGGTGGAGTCCAGCTAGTCGCCAGCTCTTGTGATCGTTGGAGGTGCATGCTCGACACGCGTCCACGCCGAAGCAGCCACCGTGGTAGCACCAGCAGCTACGACTAGCGTCATCTTGTCTTGCGTGCGCGTGTGCCTGCAGCCATGTCAGAAACATTACACCACATTGCCGCCATGCCGAAGCCACCAGTCGCTTTGCCACTGCCCCACCAGAGCACGCGCCGACCGTGCTGTAAAGCTGTCGAGGCCGCTAAGCACATCACGTCGCCACTACCACCGCCGTCTGGTCAAATCGCCATCGCCTCAGCCGCAGCAATTCTCGAGGCCGCCAGCCGTTACCAGCTTCACCCCCGTCTATTTAAACTCACCAGCACTTAGCAAATCCTTCACACCCACCAGAACCAGCTAAGTCTCATTTCTTCTCGTCTTCGTCTTCTTCTTCGGCGAGCCGCCAGGGAGGAGCACCGCGCCAGCTCGATCTGCTGTGCCATTCTTCAAATTGATTCGACTAGTGAGTACCTTCCTCTTTCCTCTCTGTTCTGTAGCATTTTATTGAACTCCGGTGGACTTCAACGCCGACGATCGCCATTAAATGCATTCGCCCTGTTCCGGCAATGTAGCTCGATTTAGCCCGAATTAGCTCATATGTTAGTAGAGTTAGATGATCATAGCTCAATCTAAGAAAGCCTGTTCATTTAGAATTCAAATTAGAGCTTGGATTGAATCATCTCTGTTTTTCGTGCGCCATCGACGACCAGCTCACGTCGCTGGCCCGCACTACCAGTTCTTCGGCCAATTTGGCAACTCCAGTAGTTTTTCCTCACCTCTCTCTTGCTCTCACCGCGAATAATTGACCTCCAGAGCTTTGTGTTAGAAATGCCCAAATCAGCCCCTTCTTCTCCGGCCGCGTCGACGATTCACTCACCGGCACCGCCTCAGCCAAATTCATCTGAGCCACACCTTCTATAGCAACCCAGGAGTTTAACCGTGCCTTCAATTTGCAGAATAAACCACCCAATCGCTTTGTAGCCGACGAGGCCAATCTCTTCTCTGGCGTAGTTTGCCGCCACTCGCCGCCGATCAACCTCCAGCCGAATCCAATGCTCCAGATTGTACAAAATAACCCCAGCTAGCTCCAGCAACTTCGATTTCCAGGTTTGCAGCACAAAATCACGAGTTGGGTATTTTACCTTGCTGTCGTGCCGCCAGCGTGCCGTCTGGTCGACGCCGGCCACTTCCATCGTCACCACTTTGTCCAGCAGATCCGCCTTAACCTCCTGAGCATATCTCTCCACTGCATCGCCCTTCGATGCTGTGCCAAATCTCAAGTTATCCCTATGCCAAGATCTTGACCAGCAGCTGTATCTTGCCATGTCACCACTGTGTTTCTTTGCCGCCGTTCGTCGTCGTCCGGCCAATTCAGTGCTCGAAACCACCACCATTGGATTCCTGTTGTCTTCGCCTATCTCATAGACATAGTTGGCAAAGCAACGCATGTGCAAATCGAACAATCACCAAAGCCCTAGAATTTGGCAGTAGCCAGACATTCAGTTCACTATGTCTAGGGGTATTTTGCAAAATCCTTGAACTTCTGGATTTTCCTGTGAAAACCTTGTTGTCAAACAGATGCCTTGTTCAATTATGCACCCAATGCCTTGATCCAAATCTGTTTTGTCCACAGGAAACCTCCTAAAACATGTTAATGCCATTCTTGGACATGGTCAGCCCTTGTCAATCTATGTTAGCTAGAGGCATCAACTCAATTCGACCACTTCTGGTTGTGCAAATTGAAATCCACTTTGTCTACCAAGTTTGTAGAACCATGTTCTACATTTCCTTCAACTATCATATCTTGAGAAGCGTCCTCTAGAGCCAACCAAAGCCATGTTAGGCCATGAATCGAATGTCGATCTATTGACATTCGCTGTTTTTGAGCAAACCAGCCGCGAACTCGATGTCGATTTTGATGCCCTGAAACCCTAAGAGCCTCTAGCACCCATCCTTAGCCCAGATTCTATAAATTCTAGGGTTTCGACCCAGATCAGCTTGCAATCTCAGTCAGTTTCAACATTGACGAGATCATCTCTTCTCAAGCATGTTGCATATAGATTTTAAAGTATTTAAAATGGTTTGTGATTTTTGTGTGTTTGTTTGTTGGAGAGTAGATCAAGAGCCCGAGTTCGAAGACTTCATCGCCGACCTGACATCACAGCTATTTCTTACGACGCGGAAGGCATGTCATATTCTTGAACATCTTGAACCTATATTTTAAGAATTGTTAAGATATTACCTTGATTATAAAGTAGTATTGCATGTGATGAGAAAAGAATGATTTGGCAGCACTAGGCTGGATGCCTGTTAAATGTGAAATAATCTGGTAGTGAGCCATAACTAATATATATGTATATATATTTATATTCATGAAATAAAACCACTAGCCATGGTCAGGGTTTTGGTATGGAATGGTGGTAGCACTGGATGTGCATGGTAGCACTGGATGTGCATGGATTGTGGTATGATCTGGTCACTGGCATATAAGGACTAGAATCTTGTGTTGTGCTTCTAGTGGCATGAAAAACGTGCTGACCGCAAGCCTGGTATGGGACAGGCCTGGATAAGTAGTATGCGGATCGCACATGAAACCCCTGCCTGAGATGAGATGTTGTGCACGATTTGACATGGAGTGCTGTTCCAACACATATCACTGGATGTGATGATGCACGCTGTCCCAGTAATGGGAAGATGCAGTTTGGGGTGGGGGTATAGCCCACCACAACTGTGGTTTGAGTGAAACCATAGGGTCAATGATGAATTGTGTGTGAAACATGGAAAAAGTTCTTGTTATCTCCACCTTGCCACTCACAATTTGAAGTGAGGAAAGGGTCTAATCATCTTGATAGGATGGGCATGAAAGTGAAATATCTTGCGGATAAATTGGTACCTCTCTACAGAGTTAAAAACGTATTCGAATACTTCGAGCTCCCGGGTTTATAGGAGTCTACTGCGGTGGATTAAATCCACGTAGTGTGGCACAAGTATATTTTCTAAATAAAATTTGATAAGTCAAGATTACCCAAATGACATGTGTTGTTATGATAAGGGGTGTTGCCGTGGGTTGTCGTGTGTCGACGTATCGTGATAGTGCTATAAATAGTGAACATTAATAGCAATGCTATGTTGTGAAAAGTGCTGCCATGAGCATGAGATGTGAAAAGAAAGAAAGAAAAGTATTTTGAAACATTTCCCTCTTATCCCTAATAGCATAGGTTCATATCATCTCTACTATATGTATCTACTCTTATCTATGACTTGCTGAGTACGAAAGTGCTCACCCTTGCAATCTATAATCAAATAGATGGAATGCTTCATGACCAAGACGAATGCCTGGAAGATTTCGTGGATCCAGAAGGACAGCCAATTCTACGAGAGCCCTGATGTGTGTTGTTCTGCTGTCAACTTCTTACTATGGGGGTTCGCTTAGCCTCCATCGAGTAGTTGTTATTTTGTTTTTAATTAGACCATTTGTGCCGTGAAGGCATTGTATTACCTTTTGACGTATCATGGCCAACAGGCCATACTGCTTATGTTATTTTGTAAGTTACTCTACTGCAATGAACTCCTGTGCTTGACTTATCCTAGAAAGTCAATGGTATGCATGTATGGGTCCAGCTGCAGCGAGCTGGGTCCCCACGGGAGTAGTCGTGGTCCCCCTTTCGGGGCGTGACAGTTGCAATCCTATGAATCAGTTCAATTGAAACCTCTAGATTCATACTAGAGCCATGGTGATTTAGTCTCAAGCTAAACAAAAGGCAAGGATTCTTCGAATAAGAACTGCTTGATGATCACTTATTAAATGGGACTTCCTCACGATTAAAAGAAGAGTTAAGACGGTCGAAGCTCAAACCCTACTTTACTTAGTTTCATTGCCTTCAGAGGATATATCTGATTAACTGACTTCATCACCACCACCGCTTATGGCTATTTAATGGTTATTTCATTCTTTTGGTATGAACCAAAAGAAAGAGCTCCAACGGCTAAAAGCTGAGTGCTTCTATTGCAAGGAATCTGACCATTCGAAGAGGAATTGCAAGAAGTATCTACAAGATCTGAAAAAGAAAAAGGGAAGTGAGACTTCCACTTTAGGTATTTATGTTATAGAAGTCAATATGGCTACTTTTCCATCTGATTCTTGGGTATTTGATACTGGTTCAGGAGCTCATATTTGCACTTTGTTGCAAGGGCTTAAAAGGAGAAGAAGTTTGGTGAAGGGTGAAGTTCAGCTTCGCATTGGCAACGGAGCAACAGTTACTGCTTTAGCCGTTGGGACTTTTATATTGGTTTTACCTTCAGGATTGATTGGAGAGCTTAATAATTGTTATTATGTTCCTGCCATAAGAAAAAACATTATTTTTGTTTCATGTTTGGACAAGAAAGGTTTTGAATTCGTAATAAAGAACAATTATTGTTCACTTTATTTGAATGATATGCTTTATGGATCAGCCCAATTGACGTATGGGCTTTATGTTTTAAATCTTGAAGTTCCTGTATACAACATAAATACCAGAAGGCTCAAAACAAATGATTTGAATCCAACCTTCGTATGGCATTGGCATTTAGGTCATATAAATAAGAAACGCATCATGAAGCTCTATAAAGATAGACTTCTAGACTCATTTGATTTCGAATCATATGACACATGTGAATCTTGTTTACTTGGAAAAATAACAAAGACAATTTTTTCAGGTTCAAGTGAAAGAGCAAGTGATTTATTGGCCCTTGTACATTCTGATGTATGTGGACCATTAAGCACAATGGTCAGAGGTGGATTCCAATACTTCATAACTTTCATTGATGATTTTAGTAGATATGGTTATATCTACTTAATGAGGCATAAGTCTGAATTTTTTCAAAAGTTTAAAGAATATCAGAATGAAGTACAAAATCATCTTGACAAGAAAATTAAATTACTACGATCAGATCGTCGAGGAGAATATTTGAGCCAAGAATTTAGCAATCATTTAAAGCAATGTGGAATTGTTCCATAGATAACACTGCCAGGAACACCTCAATGGAATGGTGGGTCTGAACGATGGAATCGAACCTTGTTGGACATGGTTTGATCAATGATGAGCCAAGTCAATCTTCCATTGTCTTTTTGGGGATATGCTCTACAAACTGCTACCTTCAACTTAAATAGGGCTTCGTCAAAAGCGATAGAGAAGACGCCATATGAGATATGGACTGGGAAGTGACCTAGTTTGTCTTTTCTCAAGATTTGGGGGTTGTAAGGCATACCTGAAACGTTTGATGTCTAACAAACTCACACCCAAATCAGACAAGTGCTTCTTCATGGGGTATCCCAAGGAAACGAAAGGATATTACTTCTATATGAAGGAAGAGAACAAAATGTTTGTTGCTCGTAATGGTGTATTTCTTGAGAAAGAGTTTCTCACAAAAGAAATTAGTGGGAGTACAGTGCGACTTGAAGAAATTCAAGAACCATTGGAAAATGTTTCAGCTCCCACTGAGTTTCAAGAAGAACCACAAACTGTTCAAGAAATGGTTGTGGGAACACCAGCCCCATGTAGGTCTAAAAAGGTCTGTAATGTACCTGAGAGATACATGTTCCTTACCACGGAACGATGGGACATATAATTGCTAGACAATGATGAACCCAAGACTTATGAGGAAGCAATGATGAGCCCAGACTCTGAGAAATGGCTTGACACCATGAGATCCGAAATAGACTCCATGTATACTCATTAAGTTTGGAACTAGATTGATTTACCCGATGGTGTAAAACCCATTGTTACATCATGAGTTTTGGGGTGAAAAGCTTCTTTCTTAAAAGTCATGCATGCATATGTCTCTTCTAAATCAACCAAATCAGCTCCAGTTTTATTCTGTTCTAGCCGTAAAATCTCCAAATCTATCCTGTGACCCCAAATCAAGATCAGATTGTTCAGATGTGATCTATTAGTTATCCTGAATCTAAAAGCCTTCAGAACCCAGATTCAATTCTATCTCTAACTTCCAGATTTATCAACTCCATTCTGTTTTCGAAAACAGAAATATTTTATATTACCTAAATACCCTAAGTTTCAGAAATCCAGATTTAATCCAAATCTTGACCAAGTTGAGACCAGATTATTCTTGGATTATGATCAAGGGTATGTCAATACCTTAATCCAAAAAGTTGGTAGTCAGATTTCACCATCTGAACCTTTTTCTCAAATCAGTCCAAGAGTTATTTCAAATTAGTCCTTTATTTGATATCTGGAAACCCAAAAAGGCTAAAATCTCCAGATTAACTCCAAATTCAGAATTTCTTCAGCAAATCTTTTCTAAATACTATTTGACACAAGTTTCTCTTCTGTGCAGATTTCAAAATCTCTTCCTAATTACCAGAATTCGAAATCAATTGAAACTCAGATTCAATTACCCTAGAAATACCCTATTTTCAATTTGTATCAAAAACTATTCAAATGTGCCAAATTTTATCTCCTAGTTGTGCCAAATCATCTATTGAATTAAGTATACCAAAACAGCAGAATCAATTTCAGATCAAATCATCTAAATCATCAGATTTACAATTCAGTCCAAACCAAGAATCAAATATCACAAATCAGCCCTATTCGACCAGGACAGCAGCCACTGTGTACGACCAGAGTTCGCCGTGGTTTCCTTGCGCCGTGCTTGCTCGCCGCCGGCCGAGCCTCGCCTGCAATTGTGACCGTGCATAGTTGTGCGCACGTGTCCGCATCTCAGCCATCGCCGTGGCAACACCGTGGCAGCGCCGACGACCAAAGCTTGCCCCTGTGCGCGATCAGCAGCAGCTATTGTCAGCAACTCCTTGCCACGTTGCTTTGCATTGCCAGCTCTTGTCGCCACCGCTTTGCACCGCCCGACAGTGATGAGTCCCGATGAAGCAACCGCTTTGCATCGCCTGTGCGCCGTCGCGTCACCGCTCGCCGATGTTGCATCTGCGCCCGGCAAATCATGTCAACTGACACCAATTCATTGCTGTTTACTCCTTGCAAGCATCGCCTACCGATCTATTTAAGCCACCAGTACCTTGTATCATCTCCTCTTCACCAGAACTTAACCAAATTTCCAAATTCCCTCGCTGCAGTCGTCTTCTCCAGCGAGCCGTCGAGGAGCCTCACGGTGCCAGCACAATCCACAGCATCTCCTGTCAAATTAACAGCATCAGTGAGTTCCACTCATCTCCCTCATCGTACTGTATCACTTAATTGGATTTCCTTGCCTCTTATCGCCGGTGATCGCCGGAATCCTCAAATTGCCCTGTTCCGGCAATGCAGGCCAATTTACCCCGAATTGGCTTTCGATTCTGTGAAAGAAAATGATCAGTGAGCCATTTCCAGCAAGCCTGTGTAGTTAAATCTCCAGATTGAGCTCGAATCAAAGCTTTTCCCAGATTTGAATTTCTCCAGTCTCCGGCGATCGTCGCCAGGCTTCTCCAGCCATCCTCCGACCAAATTAACTGATCCAGTAATATCCTTATGCTTCCCTCTTACTCCCTGAGCTTGGAATTGAGTTCAAACCTCCTACAGCAAAAACCCCCAAATTCCATGTCTTCTTCTCTGGCACCGTTCACCGGAAATCCATTCCTGGCCGTTTCAGCTTCATCCACCTTGTCTTTCAGGTGTGCCTCAACCTCCTGAGCATATTTTTCTTCTAGCCCGATCCCTGAAACTGTCTAGATTTTGAGTTAGAGCCATGCCAAGATTTTGTCCAGAACTGATCCTGTGCAGTGAAGTTCATCGAGTTCATCATTGAATTTCATCACCTTCCAGCCATTTCCTGCCCTAGATCCTGTTGAATGATTTGTTCCTGTTATCAATGCCTACCTCCCAGACAAAGTGGGGCATCATTTGGAGCCCTATATCAAAAGTTATGCCAAGCCCTAGTTTCTGGCCATGTCAGTTCAATGCCAGACTATGTCAGTCAGTGGCATTAGCCTTTTCACTTCCTTCCAGATGTGCATTTTGAGCATAACTTTGTCCCTTAGATTCCTGAAGTTGTGATCTACAATTTCTTCTTCTATCACAACTTGAATTGAGCCCTTGAATTATATTTGCTGCTAAACCCTAATTTTTGACACTGTCTCAGTGCATGCCAGCCAATGGCATTGGCCTTGTTTACCCACTTCTGATTGTGTATTTTGAAAACCACTTTGTCCACTGAATTTGTACAGTTATGATCTACACTTTCTTTTACTGTCATAACTTGAGATAAGCTCTCTAGTTTTCCTTGAAGTTATGTCAGAGTCTTGATCCGAATGTCAATCTGCTGACATTCGCTGTTTTTGATCAAACCAACTACAAAACTAATGTTCTTATTGCAGCCTTGAGATCCTAAGAGCATCTAACACCCATTCTTAGCCAATTCCTTGAAATCCTAGAATCTTGACTCAGTTCAGCTTGCAATCTCAATTATCTCCAATATCGTTCAGTCATTCTTGTAAAGCATATCTGCATATAGATCCTAAAACATTTTAATATATAAGTAATTATTGTGTGTTTGTTTGTCGCCGAGCAGATCCAGAAACTAAGTTCGAGGACTTCGCTGTTGATCCGTCATCAACTGCTGTTTCTTACGACGCGGAAGGTAAGTCATATCCTTGGTCATCTTGAACCTATATTTTAAATGTTGCTAAAACATAACCTTGAATATAGATATTATTGCATGAGAAAGATTGAGAATGGTTGATTTATGAATTGGCAGTACTTGACTGGTTATCTTTGAAATGTGAAATAAACAAGTTTTGAGCCATGAACTATTATATGTATTTATATACTTGTATTCATGAAATAAAACCCCTAGCCATGACCAGAAAAATGGTATGGAAGGCTGTAGCACTGGAGGTGCTAGACTGCAAAGGATATGCAGGCACTGAAGGTGTAGGGTTGTGGATGGTCTGGTCACTGGCATATAAGGACTAGAACCTTGTGTTGTGCGTCTAGTGGCATGAACAATGTGCTAACCGCAAGCCTGGTATGGGACAGGCCTGAACAA
This sequence comes from Pharus latifolius, assembly GCA_019359835.1. Classification (NCBI taxonomy): domain Eukaryota; kingdom Viridiplantae; phylum Streptophyta; class Magnoliopsida; order Poales; family Poaceae; genus Pharus; species Pharus latifolius. The sequence continues at coordinate 59,318,570 of CM033321.1, read as the reverse complement.
GTACTTATGTGAATCGCACATGACACCCCTGCTGGAATTGTGTAGTGAAGCACGGAAAACACGGAGTACGGCTCCCACACATATCACTGAAGGTGATCTCGCACGTTGATCCAGTAATGGAAATATATGTAGGGGTGGAGGTTATGATACAGCCTACCACAACTGTGTTTCGCGGAGAGCCACAGGGTCAGGGGTGAAATGTGAGTGATACATAACAAAAGTTCTTGTTATTTCCACCTTGCCGGTCACAATATGAAGTGAGTCAGGGGTCCAATGTCGCGCCCCGAAACTGGGACAACGACTACTCCTGTAGAGACCTAGCTCGCTGCAGCTAGTCCCTTATATGCCTAGCATACACATACCCTTGACTTCCCAGGATAAGTCAAGCACAGGAGTATATCATGTTGCAACAGAGTCACTTACAAAATATTTAAGCAGTGTGGCCTGCTGGCCTTAATATTACATAAGGAGGTTACAATGCCTTCGCGGCATACAGGTTTAGCAAAATAACATCTACACAGCAGAAGGTAGGTGACCCACCCACAAAGAGAAGTGGACGGCAGAACAACACACATCAGGGAAATGACGGGACTGACGCTCCTCCTTCTGGATCCACGAAGTACTCCATGCTTTCGTCTTGGTTGTAGAACGCTCCATCTACTGAATTGTAAGTTGCAAGAGTGAGCACTTTCGTACTCAGCAAGTCATAGGTAAGAGTAGATACATATAGTAGAGATGATATGAACCTAGACTAGTCAAGAATTATGGATATTTGTAAAATAATCTTTCTCTTTCCTGGCTCAACTCATGGCAGCACCTTTCTATAATATAATTTCGTCATTCATGTTCACTAAATTATAGCACTACTGCGACACGTCAACACATGACCGCCCACGGCAGCACTCCTTATCATGACAACACATGTCATTTGGGTAATCTTGATTTAATATATTTTATTTAAAAAAAATAATACTTGTGTCACACCCCGTGGATTTAATCCACCGCAGCAGACTCCTAAAACTCGGGAGCACGAAGTATTCGAATACATTTCTAACTCTGCAGAGAGGTACCAATTTACCCGCAAGATATTCCACTTTCAAGCCCATCCTATCAGAATGATTGGACCCCTGACTCACTTCATACTGTGAGCGGCAAGGTGGAAATAACAGGAACTTTTGTTATGTTTCACTTACAATTCACCCCTGACCCTGCAGTTTTCTTCACACAAACCGCAGTTGTGGCGGGCTATACCCCCACCCAGAAGCCTCTTCCCATTACTGGGTCAACGTGCTTGATCAAATCACATTCAGTGATACGTGGAGGAGCTGAACCCCGTGAGTTAAGTGTATTACTTTCCATCTCATGCAGGGGTTTCATGTACGATTCACATAAGTACTTGTCCAGGCCTGTCCCATACCAGGCTTGCGGTTAGTACGTTTGTTCATGCCACTAGACGCACAACACAAGGTTCTAGTCCTTATATGCCCGTGACCAGACCATCCACAACCCTGCACCTTCAGTGCCTGCACATCCTTTGCAGTCTAGCACCTCCAGTGCTACCACCATTCCATACCATTTCCTGGTCACGGCTAGGGGTTTTATTTCATGAATATAAGTATATAAATATATATAATAGTTCATGGCTCAAACTTGTTTATTTCACATTTCACATATAACCAGTCCAGTACTGCCAATTCATAAATCAACCATTTCCAATCTTTCTCATGCAATGTTATCTATATTCAAGGTTATGTTATAGCAACTCTTAAAATATAGGTTCGAGGTGACCAAGAATATGACTTGCCTTCCGCGTCGTAAAATACAGCAGCTGATGTCGGGTCAACAGTGAAGTCCTCGAACTGGGGCTCTTGATCTGCTCTCCAATCAAACAAATAACCAATAATCACAATCTTTTCAATACATTATTATGCTATATGCAATAATGCAAAGATGAAGTCTTGATGATTCTGAAATGATTAGGTTAGAAATTGATTAGGATTAGGTTAGTTGTTGAAGGTTTACAAGGTTCCAAATGTCTCAAAATATCAGAATGGTATCAAGGTTGCGACTGGTTCGCTCAAAAACAGCGAACGTCTTTAGGTCGACATTCGGTTCAAGGCATCGACATAGGGTCGATGGATGATAGAGGGGTTATCTCAACTTGTGGCAGTAGAATAAAATGTAGAGCACAACTCCACAAGTCTAAGGGACAAGGTTATTTCCAGTTTGCACAACTGAAAAGAGGTGAAAAGAGCTAATGCCACTGGCTGACATGCTCTGGCATTGATCTTGACATGGCCAGAAACTAGGGCTTGCCATATCTTTTGATCTAAAGCTCCAAATGATGCACCACTTTGTCTGGGAGGTAGGCATTGATAACAGGAACAATTCATTCAACAGGATCCAAGGCTGAAAATGGCTGGAAAATGATGAAAACCAGCGAAGAAGTTGACTGGCCTGGAGTACCTGCAGCACCAACAGTGCAGCAACTAGGGCATAGCCATAACTCCTGTTCTAGGCCGAATTAGGGGTCGTGGTAGAAGACAAAGTTGCTCAAAATGGTCCAAAACATCTAGATGGCAAGGTTTCTATGGCTGGATTGGCTGGATTTAGGGAATATTGGCCGGAGAAAAGATTAACTCAAACCTGATTTGGGCATTTTTGATCTAGGGCAAATAAACTTAATTCCTTGCTTGAGGAGGGTCTCTGGGGCATAAGTAAGCTACTGGTGAAGTTAGATTAACTAGAAATGCACCAGAAAAGCTTGAACAGCAAGCTCAGTTCACAAGCAAAGTTCCAATTTGGGGTTTTTCACATTTTAGCAAATCTGTCGATTTTGGTTGCTTAGGGATGTTAAGCAAGGTCTACTGAGCATATTTGATTACTAGTTCGAAGGTTGAATCGATCTGGTTGAGGATTAATTGCTCGCCGGAGCTACTGGAATAAAACTGAAATTGCCGGCGACTGAGGATATTTAGACTAAATTCCAAGCTCGAGAAGCATGAGGGGGATGAGAGAAGCTCACTGGGGGTGTTGGATTGGAGAATGAAACAGTGGAGAAGCTTGGCACCGTGCTCCTCCTTCGCTGCTCGCCGGGGAAGAAGAAGACACAGCAAGTTTGACTGATTGCTGGTGTGCAGGTGTGTAAGATGGTTGCTAGTCCAGGGGGGTTTAAATAGGCGAGGCTGCGGGGGCTCCCAACGTCTACAATCGCACGGGGAGTTGAAGCCGGCTTGAATCGACTGGGAAGTGACCGGCGGCGATGACAGGCGGCGAAGCGACGTCTTCACCGGTCGTGTCAGCTGCGCTGCTGCTCTGGTGGAGGTGAAGGCGAAGTGATGCACCCCCAAGGCATGCGCGCGACGTGGCGCAAAGCTTCTGCAGTGGCTGCAGCAATGGCGTGCGCGCGCGGGCAAAATCGGCGATGCTGGTGCGGCCGTGGTGGCTCCACTGTGGCGAACGGCGTGCGCACGCGTGGCAGGAACGCAGTGGCAAGGGTGGCGACCACGGGACTTCACCGGCGACGAAGTTCCTGGCGTGGCAGCGCGGTGGTCGCGGTCGTGCACGGCTGCTGGTCGTGTACAGTGCCTCTGGTCGAACCAGGGACCAAAATGCAATGATTCTTATTTGAAATCTGGACTGATTTGTAATTTCTGTCTTAGAGGTGGTTAATTTGAGATTTGATTTCATGGCTGAGTATAACATTTCTATTAGTACTCATCCAGCTCAAATCAGGAGAAAATTTGATAAGGTTTGAGGGATTTCACCTATTTTCGAAAATAGGGTAAAATTAGGGTAAAACAGATCTGGATTTTGTCGATCTCGAATTCTGGTGATTGGGGTGAGATTTTGAAGTCTGGACAGAAGTGAAATATGTATCAAATAGCATTTGGGAGGTGTTCCCTGAAGGAATTCTGAGGTTTGAGTTGATTTGTGAATTTTAGCCTTTTCAGGCTTCCAGGTAAACAGAAAAGGACTTATCCGCAGTAAAATTTGGACTAAACTGCGAAAAGTGTTTAGATGAAACAATCTGGTTCCCAACTTTTTGGAGTAAGTTGAGGGTATACCTAGGAACATATTCCAATAGATACATAAGTCTGGATAGGGTTAACCCATGATAACTCAGTTATCTGGAATCTGGGGTACTTAGGGTAAATCTGAATTTCCTGTTTTCGAAAACAGAAAGAGACTTAGATACTGAGAGTTAGGGTCAGAATTTGATCTGGCTCCTGAAGACTTTTATCTTCAGGGTAACTGGTAGGTTAAATCTGGATGGTCAGATCTTGATCTGGATCTAGAGAATAGATTTGGAGATTTTCAGGGTTTGGGAGAGATTAGAGTTCAACTGATCTGGCTACTACTACAGGGATACATGCATGCAGGACTTTTAAGAAAGAAACTTTTCACCCCAAAACTCAGGATGTTACATCCAATCATTATGTTATGATAGGAAAGGCTTGAAAGTGGAATATCTTGCGGGTAAATTGATATCTCTCTGCAGAGTTCAAAACGTATTCGAATACTCCGAGCTCCCGGGTTTATAGGAGTCTGCTGCGGTGGATTAAATCCATGGGGTATGACACAAGTATTATTTTCTAAATAAAATGTGTTAAATCAAGATTACCCAAATGACATGTGTTGTCATGATAAGGAGTGCTGCCGTGGGCTGTCGTGTGTCGACGTGTCGCGGTAGTGCTATAATCTAGTGAACATAAGTAATGATGTTATGTTATGAAAAGTGCTGCCATGAGATAAGATGAGATGAGGTATGAAAGAAAAAGATTATTTTACAAACATCCATAATTCTTGACTAGTCTAGGTTCATATCATCACTACTATATGTATCTACTCTTACCTATGACTTGCTGAGTACGTAAGTGCTCACCCTTGCAACCTACAAATCAGTAGATGGAGCGTTCAATGATCAAGATGAAGGCGTGGAGAACTTCTTGGATCCAGAAGGAGAAGAGTCAGTCCCGTCATTGCCCTGATGTGTTGTTCTGCCGTCCATTTCTCTTTGTGGGTGGGTCACCTATCTTCTGCTGTGTAGATGTTATTTTTCTAAACCAAGTATGCCGCGAAGGCATTGTAATCTTCTTATGTAATATTAAGGCCAGCAGGCCACACTGCTTAAAATATTTTGTAAGTTACTCTGTTGCAATGTGAATATACTCCTGTGCTGGACTTATCCTGGGAAGTCAAGGGTATGTGTATGCTATGCATATATGGACTAGCTGCAATGAGCTAGGTCTCTACAGGAGTAGTCGTAGTCCCAGTTTCGGGGCGCGACACCCATTGAATGTTCTTATGGAAGAACTTTTGTGCTGCTGCTGTGGTAATATTTCGTACCGGCTCGGCTTCAATCCACTTTGTAAACGTGTCAATAGCTACGAATAGAAACTTGCATCCATTGACCGCTTGTAGCATAGGACCGACAATATCCATCCCCCAGACCGCAAAGGGCCATGCAAGGGGAATGGTTTGCAACGCATAGGCAGGTTGATGAACCTGTCTCGCATGAAACTGACATTGAGGACACATCTTGACCATATTTTTGGCATCATCAAGTGCCAAAGGCCAGTAGAATCCTTGTCGAAAAGCTTTTTCGACCAGTGTCCGATATGACGCGTGTGCACCGCATACACCGTCATGTATTTCTTTCAAGAGGGATTTACCTTTCTCATGAGTTACGCAGCGCATGAATACTCCTTGAGTACCCTTTCTATACAAAACTCCTTCTATGAGTTTGTATCGACGCGCTTTTCGAGTTAACCAATCACTTTCGGTTTCGTCCTCGGGCAAGGTCCCATGTTTTAAGATAGACTCTCAATGGATGAGTCCAATCCTGTTCCTGACCGAGGTTGGTAATGCAGACTGTTACTGGATCATCCTCGACCGAAGTCATAATCAAAGGATGTTCCAAGTGTTCGACGAACACTCCTGCCGGAGCGGATGTGTGTGAGGACCCAATTTTGGATAATTGGTCTGCGAGAATGTTGTCCTTTCGCGGGATGTATTGGACTTCGAAATGACTGAAGTATTTTTCCAATCTCCTCACTTCCCCCAAGTAATGAGCCATTGTCTCATCGGAGGTGTTGTACTCCTTGTTTACCTAGTTTACGACCACTTGTGAGTCTCCCCTCACCACTAATCGACGGACTCCGAGGAATTTTGCTGCCCGGAGCCCTACAAGAAGACCTTCATATTCCACTGCGTTATTGGTCGCAACAAAGTGTAGCTGAAAAACAAACTTAAGCTGTTCACCCTGAGGCGTAACTAAGACCACTCCAGCCCCCGAGTGTTGAAAACTACGGGAGCCGTCGAAGTACATTGTCCAGTGATCGGGGCACTCCAATTCCTCGGGTGGCTCAGGATTGGTCCATTCGACCACAAAGTCGGCCAAGACCTGAGACTTAACCACAGTGCGGGGTGTGAAATGGATATCGAAAGCACCAAGCTCGACAGCCCATTTTGCGATCCGACCAGATTTCTCCGGATTGTGGACAATATCCCCCAATGGAAAAGAGGAGGGTACTGTGATCTTGTGTGCTTGAAAGTAATGTCGTAGCTTACAGGAAGCTATCAGTAGTGCGTAAAGTATCTTCTGGACCTCAGGGTATCGCTCCTTAGGGCTATGAAGTACCTCGCTTACATAGTAGACGGGTCTGTGTATTTCTTCTCTATCCGCGATCAGGACAGCGCTGACCGCGTGCGGTGTGGCCGCCAAATAAAGAAGTAATGGTTCTCCTTTGTCGGGAGACACCAAGACGGGTGGACTGGATAAATATGCCTTCACCTCCTGAAACGCTTTTTCGGCCTCATCGGACCATGCAAAATTGTGATGTTTCCGCAGGGCTTTGAAGAAAGATAGTCCCCTCTCGCCTAGTCGCGATATGAACCGACTTAAGGCCGCCATGCGACCTGCCAGGCGTTGAACATCTTTCATGGTCGAGGGAGACCTCATCTGTTCGATAGCCCTGATCTTTTCAGGATTGACTTCAATGCCTCTGGAACAGACAAGAAAACCCAAAAGTTTTCCTGAAGAAACCCCGAAAGAACATTTCTCCAGGTTCAATTTTATTCCAAAGCGATTCAAATTACAGAAGGTTTCAGTGAGATCGTTCAAATGAGACAATCTCTTAGTGCTTTTTACAACCAAGTCGTCTACATACGCTTCGAGATTACGCCCTATATGGGAAAGAAAGGTCTTTTGCATCAAGCACTGGTACGTGGAACCTGCGTTCTTGAGACCGAACGGCATTCTGACGTAGCAATAGGTGCCGAACGGGGTGATGAAGGCATTCTTCTCTTCATCTTCTTCTACTATGCTAATTGATGATATCCTGAGTAAGCGTCCAGGAAACTCATCAGTTCGCAGCCCGCAGTTGGGTCGACTAGCTGGTCGATGCAGGGAAGGGGAAAGTCATCCTTCGGACAGGCACTGTTGAGACTGGTGTAGTCGACGCACATGCGCCACTTACCATTTGACTTGCGGACCATGACCGGATTTGCAAGCCATTTCGGGTGATCGACCTCGAGAATAAACCCGGCCTTTAGGAGCTTTTCCAACTCCTCTCGGATGGCCTCCTGCCGGTCAACAACAAAACACCTAAGCTTTTGCTTTATTGGTCGCTGTCCAGGTCGAATTGCTAACCTGTGCTCGATTACCTCCTATGGGACACCGGGCATGTCGGACGGTTTCCACGCAAACACATCTGCGTTAGCCCAGAGGAAAGTAATGAGCTCGAGTTCCTATTTGTCATCCAGGCCTGATCCGACCCGAATTGTTTTGGATGGATCATCTGGGTACAACGGAACTAGTTTGAGTTTCTCATCTGGTCGAGGAGCAGCCTTGATCGCGTCAGTGGCGACTATGGCGACCTGAGCGTCCCGGAGGGGAAGTTGGTCCACCATCTCCAAAGATAGCCGGTCACATGTGAGTGCCACATTGCGACTGCCTCAGATCGAGATGACACCTTTGGGGCCAGGCAACTTGCCGTACTGATAAGCATAGTGCGTTGCCATCATGAACTTAGCAAGAGTTGGCCTGCCAAATATTGCATTGTAAGCCGAATCACAATCAATCACATCAAAAGTAACCAATTCTGTTCGGAAGTTATCCAGTTCTCCCAGTGTGACCGGGAGGACCACCTGTCCCAACGGCATCATGGAGGGGCCAGGGATTATCCCATAAAATGGATGGATTATGGGCTTAATCTTCGAACGAGAAATTTGCATCTCGTCGAGTGCCTTGACCAATAGAATGTCCAAGGAGCTTCTTCCGTCAATCAGGACCCTTTCGACTCTTGCATTACTGATGATTGGGGTAATGACTAGAGGGAGTCTCAATGGTCGAGTAAGCCCCGCAGGAAAATCAGAGCGATCAAACGTCAAAGGTGTATCCGACCAACGGGGGTACTGAGGTTCACCAAGGGATGTCTCCGTTTGGTTAACCTCTCGATAAAAGGCATTAAATTACCTTTTGGAAACAAAAGAGGAGGAACCTCCGAAAATAACATTAACATGATTATGAGGTACCTGGTAAGACATCTCTTCGTCCCCGTCGGCGTCTCTTAGCCCGCATGCTTGTTCCTTAGTCGGTAAGGTCGGCATCGGTCCAACCCCCTGGTAGAAGTCATCTAACTGCTTCAACCAACTCCTGCAGTTTTTGAGGTCGTGGCCTGCGGAGTTGTGGAGTGGACACCATTACTTTCCTTCCTGCGGGTTAGTCGACTTCTCTGGCTGATCGGCACTATGACCACCAGAAGCAATTTTATTTTTGAACGAAGACTTGTTACCTTTGGTCGAAGGAGGCTTCTCTGCAACTGCGACCTCGCGGTACTGCCCAGAGCGATTCCTTTTTTATTTCTTCGTCTTCCCGCCCGACGAAGATTCCAGCTTTTTGCTTGAATCTTCCTTCCTGGCGTCCTTGAGACCTGGTTGAGGCGGTAGATTACCTTTATCGACCATCCGGTTCCATTCGATCGGCTCGGCTGCATCGGAGTATCGATCAGCCATATCAAATAGATCGGTTACTGATCGAGGAGGATGGATGAGCAAGTCTTCGGTGAATCTCCAATATCGAACGGCATGTTTAAATGCCCTAATAACGGAGTTGTCAGATATGTTCAGGATGGTATTCCTCACCCCGACAAATCTCTTGACAAACTGACGAAGGGTTTCGGTCGAAGTTTGCCGTAGTCGATGGAGGTCGTCCTCTTTACCCGGCTTCTGATAACAATTTTGGTAATTACTGAGGATAGCATCACACAGCATTTCCCAGTAATAGATCGAACCCTCGGGTTGATTAAACAACCAGGTTCTCGCCGGTCCTTCGAGGACTGTTGGCAGGTAGTTGGCCATGACCCGGTCATCGCCTCCTGCCGCTTGGATGGCAGTAATGTAGATTTGAAGGAACTCGGACGGGTTCTAAGTTCCGTCGAACCTTTCTATGGCCCCTGGTCTAAACTTGTCTGGCCAAACGACCGCACGAAGGCCGGGCGAGAAAGCTTTACAACCAACATAGGGACCGTGAACTGTCCTGTGACTTTCGATCGGATCGCGGGCGACCTCTCGCAATGGAGAAGCCACTCGTGGTCCTAAACGAGAGTGGACAGGGACTCAATCCCTATCACGAGAATCTTGTGCCCGCCTAGACTTGTCCAGGCGGGATGGTACAGGCGGCGAGTAACTCAGTCGACCAGAACCAGAGTGAGAACACTCTCGGTTGTGGGAACGTGTCACCGACCGGGAAGAGGCCGTAGGGGTCGCCACAGATGCGACCTCATCCAACCTCTCCGCCAGGATTCTGGTGAAGGCTGGTTTCTGCGCATCCGTGGCCATAGGAGGAAAATTACGCATGACCTCCGCGATAGATCGAAGTCGGCCATGCGTACTTCTCCTAGGGGCACCAGATGTTATCTTTTCTTCATCCACCGGGAAACACTCTGGAGGCAAAGAAGGGGTCTGGTCGCGTTTGCGACCACGTGATCGTCGGGAAGAACTCGGAGCAGCATCGTAATGAGCCTGCGCATCTTGAAGAGCCTCTAGGGTAGTTCTGCGTAGTTTGTTGTCTTGTTGCTCGAGATCTTGATCCTCCTTTTATTTGCGTTCCTGTTCTTCCCTAGCAGCCCGTTGATCAAGAGTTTCCTCCGATAAGGCAGCGAACTGTCTAGGGAGAGACGTCGCCGAGGGAGAAAACATCTCGGTGAGACGATGGAGGTTATTAGAGTCGAACCTCCCCGGGCTGATTTCTTGGTCGATATCATCCTTCCCCTCAGCAGGGTCGTATGACGAACCGGATTCACCCTCTAACACATTAAGAACCACGGTGGGTTCTGACCTTGCGTTAGTCGCCTCCTGGTCGATGGACATGACCTGGAGAGTTGATTCGACCTCTGGGAGATTCTCGCCTCCGGTTTCCTCCATCGGGACAGGATCGCTAAGAGAAGGCATTGGAATGTGAGCATAATCCTCGAGATCGAAATCGTTCTCGGAATCATATGCTCTAGCCATAATTCAGCGAACCTCCGGATGAAAATTAGGACGCCTTGAGAAAGGCCCCACGGTGCGCGCCAACTGTATACGATTCGGACTCGGGGTTCTTAGCCGAACTTATGCAGAATTTGTAGGTTGTGAGACCTTTCAGGGTGTCCCTCCGGGAAGGTATGATGAATCAAAGAAAACTGGAGCACAGAGAGGTTTATACAGGTTTGGGCCCTCGATGGTGGGAGTAATAGCCCTACGTCCTGTTGGGATTTCACTATGTACGGTAAAAGGATTTACAGAGTTATGGAAAAGATCTTCACAGGAAAAGATTTTTCCTAAGTATTTGTATAAGACAATGCTTGGAAGGCTTGTAAAAGCTATCTAACTTAGACTACTGTCTTCTGGTTGTTCGATCCGATATGGTTCAATCGACCCTCCCGTTCAATGCATTGGGCTACCCCTTTATACTGGTCGAAAGGGTGCCAAGTCGTAACGGTATCAAATAGTTGTTTGGATGCAGTTTCGGCAACCGCTCCTAACTCCCATGCAGGTTTAACACGTGTTATTTATAGATAACCGCACGTATTAACCTCCTGACAGTTGTCTCCGTACGTGGAAGAATATTTGAGATACACGGGATATTCCTGTTATAAGGGAAGATCAATCCCGCGTCCCCTGGTCGAAGATGTTCTGACCGCGTGTTGTTCGCTGACCGCGCACCATCTACAATTTTCTGTCCGCGTATGGCACACGAACTCCTGACCGCACACTAGCTACGGTCTGATCGTGTAAAGCCTGCGACCTCATGTCTGTGCTTCTCGGAATGACTTGAGTTCGCACCACTAGGCGCTTGTCTGATTCGAATCTGTCCTGAACCAGCCATACATTTATTTGATCTAGCTTGGATATCAATCCTCGTCACCTACACTGTTGTCTCGGTGCCGCGACCAGGATCAGCTCAGTTAGCGATGGAGGATGGTCAGATCTTATCCAATACATGGAACATCAACCAACTACGCAAGTTCTATGTGTAAGTGCCTAAACCCTTTTCCTTTTCAATTAGCATGATTTAACAAAACTAGTACTTTTAGTTGTTTCATATGTGGATTATTCCTTTTTGCCCATATGTTACGAGTCTGGCTCGGGGGACTTGTCACCAATGGTTATATCGTCACAATACCCTAATCGTATTCGCTGGCTGATCTCGTGATCACTTCCAGACAAGACACCCCTCAATAAGTTGTTTCTCAACACATACAGGGCTTGCTGGTATGTCCTTGGTCATCAAAGTGGCCGCTGGTTTTCAATAAGGTTGGGTATTGTATCAAATGTGATTATTGGCCTGGTCGGGTATCCCTGGTCATTGTTACACCCATATTTTTTCATGTCCTTATAATAATAAGTCTTCAGTATACATAATCACAGGCGGGGGCTAGGGGAATATGGTCGCAACATGAAACAAAAAGAAGTGCTTCCTTTCAAACCAAAAAGTACATACATTCGCATTGTATAAACTGTATCTGTACAAGTATAAAGATTTATATAATGCCCAGCTCATTCAAGAGTTTCTCTACAAGAGGATTAACTTCCTCCATAATGACATCAAGCTGGTCTTCACTCTCGACCTCTGCCTCTCTCACCACTGGATTCAGATCAAGATCTGGGCCATGGTGAAGACGAAGTCGGCAGAGGATGGCGGAGGCTGCTGATCGAACTCTTTACTTGATCGCCTCTTTTTGTCGCCTTGCATCTTCAGGAAGATACTCGAGAAGTGACTCCGCTTGGGTCGCGACCAGTGTGGTCCAGTCGCTAAGGCTAAGGTCATCCATCGCGGTTTCGACCACATCAGCCCTCAGCAAACCAGCCACCATCTTCATTTTTTCAAAGATGTTTTCTTGAGCACTGCTATAGGTAGAGAGTGATGTGCTCAAGTCTTTGTTCTCCCTGCAAACAGAATCAATGGTCACCTGGAGATTTGTCTTCTCTTGACCGAGCTGGCTTATTTGGTCGTCTCGCGCTGCGACAGGAGGCCATTACAAATAGTTCATATGACAAAACTAATTTTACTCTAGTCAGGAGTATGCTTACAGGAGAGCTGTGACCGCAGTTTCTGGAGTTCGGCCTCCAGGAAAGAAATCTTGGTAGCCGCCCGGAACTCTTGGTCTTCCCGATCAGCGAGGCTCTTCATCGATAGGCATTTTGTCTGTGACAAAAGAGACAATTGTCATGACAAGATTCACACTTGGGTGAATGAAGAAACATCTTCCTTACCGCTGTAGGCGACCCATTTCCTCTTCCGCGACCTCGATGCTATCTGCCATAGCCATCGACCTGGTTGCCAGATGAGTCAGTTCATATGATAGGGAAGGGGATTAGTTTCAAAGCCCGGGTAATCTTATCCAGATGCGGACTTAAAAAGTTGAAAAGGGAGTTCGACATACCTCGGCATACTCCTGGAATAAGCCTTTTGACGGTTCTACTAAAGGCCGAGTTGCTGGGCTCACCTTATCCCCAGCAGGAGCAGCGGATGAGTCTTCCTGCTGAGCCTTATTTTTTGCTAGGGCCACAGATTCCAATAACTCCGATTGGACTTCTACAACCAACCCATCTATAATGGCCCGAACGACTTCTCGGACCGAAGGGATGGAGTTTTGCTCCCCAGAGACCTCGGTAGCGGGGGAAGCTCCAACACTAGCCGAGGTCACTAGATGGCTGGGCGCTGAGTCTCTGCGCCTAATCAAATAGAATGACTATCGGTTAGAATCTTTACAGAGGATCACTGTAATCCTACCCTGTCCAGACAGGAGAAGATTATTACCTTACTCGAAATCCTATCAACTTTTGGGATTTTGAAGATGGTTCCCCGAGGAAAAGAGAACAGTCATCATCTGTCCTGGTCTTCCTCTTCGTGAACAAGACCCTGTCTTTTTCTCCCTGTGTGTACAAGCTTATAAGCACATACATGAGGAATGATGAAGACCAAAGCTGTAAGAATCCTTACCGGGGTAACCTTCTCGATCAGTAAGGATGCGGCCACTGGTCTAGACGTCTCCTGGACCACAGGCGCTAGCACTTCATCCGCGATCATGGGGTTGGTAGTGGTCGCAGTGTCCTGATCGGTTATTCCCACTCCTGTCGGCAGGAGTGGAGCGCTCGCCGCCCCAGGGCTGGCAGGAGTCACTTCGTGGCGGACAGGGGGTATGTCTTCTTCTTCCTGTACGAGCATAACTTAGCAGATGTTCATAGACAAATAACAATATCCAGGACTATGAGAAATCTTACCGCAGTCACCCTTCTGTCAAAAGGGGAGGTGTTGCAAATCCTGAAGCTTCCTGGGCTTCAAGTACTAGAGTTTCACCCGCAACCATGGGGTCATCAGTGGTTGCGAGGCCCGCTGCGGTCGTCTCTGTCCCTACGGGCAGAGACAAGGCCTCACTGCACGAGGGAGTGATCGTCTTCCTCTTGCGACGGATTAGAGGGACGTCACCCTCCTCGTCCTCGCTCCCTTCACCCTGTACGACGAAAAAGTAATTCCAGTTCGTACCTGGGGTAACAGGGGGCATTGAGTATCTTACCGCAGCTCTCTTCGCGGTAAGGGGAATCTTTGGCGAAGAGGCCTCTCCCAGAATCTTCTTGGACTTCTTGGGAGCAGATTCCTTCGCCCTGCGCTTCGAAGAGATCTTTTTCACCCTCTTCGGAGCCGGTTTCCCCAACAGACCAACATCCTCAGTTGGACGTGTCACCTCGGTGAACTTCCCCAAGAGCTATGTCATTTCAATATCCTGGTCAGTACAAGACGCACAGATGATCTACACACAAGGTCTGTTGGGAAAGTCCATACCTTTCGGCGCTCTTGTTTGAGGTCGTCACTGGCGTTGATTAAGCTCTGGGGGTGAGGTGATCCCCTGGTCCCCTCCACATCGGCGCTGTATGTCTTGAGGAGGTAATTTGTCCGCTTTTCGATTTCGGAAAAAGACAGAGCTACATCACAAGTAAATAGGTTAGCAAATATGACATTTCAAAAGAAATGTACATTTTGTTGACTGGAAGACGTACCGTTATTATAGTCCAGGGTGCTATCCGCCATGGACTGAATCTGATCCGGGAGGATCTCCAAGTCCTGATTGCATGCGGCTTCGCGACCAAGTCCTGATCGCATACGGCTTTGCGACCTTAACCGTGTTCGGAAAGGATTCGCGAACATGGATGGGTCCGCGAACATGGATTGGTCCGCGACCAGGAAAAGGAATTCGTTCCCTGTTCGGAATTGCAATCCGATCTGAATGTGTATAACTAAGCTTATCTGTTTAGGATTAGTTAGATGAGTCTAATACGTTTAGGTTATTGGGTCTGATACGTACTCATACGATTGGACTATAAATACCTTGTAATAGGTCTAGTTTAGATCATCGAAGAGTCATAGAACTTATTTGAGTTTTAGATATTTATAGTTCCTTCGACGTAGACAAGTGTGTCTAACGTTCGACGTGTAAGCCCTCTTTGAAATAAAGAGTTGTGCAATTACTTTGGGTTTCGGGTATAAGATCCTGTTATTCCGCATATTAGAATCTGGGCGAGCCTAGTGCGAAAACCAAGGCTAGGTCTCAAACGGATCAGAATCTCCCAAGTTGGATGAGCCCTTTCGCACAGGGGGCTCACCCGATTCTTCACAAAGTCGCGAATGATGTCGCAAGCGGTTAGTCCCTGCTGGACTAAGTGAAGAATTACTTGGGCCTGCTTCTTTTGCTCCGCGCTCAGAGCCGGAAGAGAATCCAGTTCGCTGGACTTCTCTGGCCGGGAGTTCTCAAACCACAACCCACTCTCCGACGGAGGGGTGCAGTAGAACCACTTCTGGTACCACCCGTGAACGGAGTCCCAGAGGGGTGGGAAGGGATACTCTTTTTTCTCCCTTATCCGGAAGTAAATAAACTCAGCAGCATTGGCGCTCTTCGACCATGCCGAATAGTAGAAGCGCCGGAAGAGATCCACACTTGGGAGCACTCCGATGAAGGCTTCACACAAATGCTGGAAAATCACCAGGATCAAAACAGCATTCGGGTGGAGATTCACCAACTCCAACCCGTAGTGCTCCAAGATTCCCTTCAAGAATCGGCTCTCAGGGAATCGGAACCCGCAACGCAGGTATTCTTCAAAAACCACCAACTCGCACTCTTGGACGATTGGGGTTTCTTGATCATTCTTCGCGGGCCGCCAGTTGATCAGCAGCCGCAGGGAAGGATCTCTTCTTTCTCTAGCGCCACCAGGCTCTCCTCTGTGTGGTGAATAGATCGGTTCCAGGACGCCATTTCTTGCAAAGGATTGGGAGGAAAGCTGGCGACTTTGGAGGCGATGGAGAATGAGGAATGAGGGTTTTGTGCGGCAGGAGTTCTAAGGCAAGTTTTTGGTTGTGTGGCTTCCTTAGGAAGCTACCTGCTCCTTTTATATACCCGAGGCAATGTTCCATTGAATACTTTATTCATTTCCATGATGGGTGCCTTCTCTCAGGATACCCGTTATGCATTCCCCACAGTGAATACGAAACGAAAAGTATTTTTATAATTTTTGTTTCGAATTCGGGGGCTAGGGTGTACATAGGACATGAAAATTTTGCACAGATTTCTGGAGGAAGTTATCCTTCATGTTTTTTGCAAATTAATTTTCATATATTGATCACAATGCGTTTCTGCGATCACTTCAAAAAGTTGTATGCTGATCACAATGTCCATCTGTGATCGCTGCAAATGGGTAATCGCATACAGACGGTTGGCATCCGGTCAGGGCATTATGTTATCGCGATAACGGCTCTGATCGCGACTTCTGTTCTGGTCGCGGCTTCAGTTCTGATCACTGTTTTGATTCTGATCACAGTACCAGTACTGGTTGCGGTATGACACATTGATACGTTCCTGATCGAAAGACTTGTTACCTCGGATTTACTTGTGTAAGCATGGTCGTAAAGACATTACTTATGACCATATTTTCGCACAGAGATTATGAAGAATTTTCAAGTTATGTAAGGTAAAAGAAATCTTTATTTCTGACAATCCTTGCATACAAAAGGGATACAGGCGACCAGAATATCGACCTGATCCGAGAGGAGTTTACAAAGTTCTCCTAGGGACATATTGGCGTCAGTAGGATCTACACTGACCGCCCCAAGAGAACTAGTGACTACTCTAAGCCTATCTACATCGTCCCAAATCAGAGAAGCACTACCATTCCTAATTGAATCGGAGAGTTCTCGCTATTGCCTAGCGTAGTCCCTGTCCAAGCGGAATTGGTGCTCCTCTTCGCGGGATTTATCAAAACATTCTGCCAGGTGCAGAATGGCCGAAGACATCTCTTCGGTCTTCTTCTCCAAAACCTCTTTTTCCCTTTGGAGAGTCTGTTCGAGGGAAGGAGGTTGAATCTCAGCAGGCTGGTCGCTGGGGGCTCCAACAATTTTTGATCTCCTGCATTTGCATGTGTTAGTTTTACAAGTTAAAACAACAAGCAAAGGAGGTGAAAATGATTACCAATCCTCGCAAGTGAGAGGATGAAGTATTTCCCCCAGAAAGTAGATCATCCGACAAAAGTCGGAAACTATCATGTGGTGGGAGTCCAACTTTCCCGCGAGAAGATTGCTCCCCCAACACAGGATGAGGATTATCTGGTCGCGGGAATGCAATCTTCCCACCAGAAAATTGATCACCCAACAAAAGCTGTGGGTCGCTTGACCGCAATGGAGAAAGCTGAGAAGAAGGCTTCGAAGGATTTTTATAGACCTCCAAAGGTGGAGATGAAGGTTCGACCTGTCGAGTTACATGAACAGGGAGGACTATAGGGGCCAAAGGAAGAGAGAGAAATGATGCATCCCTAACCCTTGAGCCACTAGAAGATCCCTCGTCAATCTTGGGTTTCTTCCCTGGAGGAGCCATATCTTCAGTCATTTGTGAATTTCCAAAAAGCATTTTGGAAACGATCAGAGCATAAGATGGCAATTTGAACCAGGGCGTCTAGAAAAGACTTACCTTCTGGAAATCCTGGTTGAATTTAAGCGCCACTTCCTCTTCATCGCTTTCAATCTTGATGTTGTCTTTTGGACTGTGATCTGCCATTGATGTGTAAACAGAAGAGAGGGAAAGGATGGCTGTGGAAAAGACTTAGCCAGGAAAAAGCTTGTGAAGTTTTAGGCTAAGGGGCTTCGGTATTTATAGCCCCGGAGGTGACGGTTCGTTTTTCGAATGCCTCGAGCTTTTAAAACATTTACAGTTTCATCTCGGGTTAAAAGAAAAATTCCATGGCGCCGTCATTACTTGTTAAATATTGCCCAGAGTCCATCTCGGGAAATAAACCGCCACACTTAGTGCGCCACCAAGTGGAGGATTTGAAGCGTCGGGTCACTTATCTGATGTAAGGTTTAAAATTTGAAGTAAATATGTCCCTTCGTTTCCTTCAAATTTGGGGGCTAGCTGACGAGGATTGTTACCCGAGCTAGTTCAGAATAAATGCACGTCTGTTCAAGACAGATTCGAACCAGGTGAGTGTCTGTTGATGTGGTCTCACATAGCTTGGGAAGCGCGGACACATGGTCGTAGGCTTTGCGTGATCATAAGGCCGCAGAAGGTGCGCGACCAGGAATCTGTAGGCAATGAGCAGACAGGAGGTCACAGACAGTGCGCGGTCAGAAGGTCATGAACTAATCTCAGCCAGGGCGATTCGGGGTTGCTCAGACCCTACAACAAGCAGATCCCGAGTATCCTGAAGATTCCTCCACGTACGGAGACAACTGCCAAGAGGTTAATATGTTTTGTTATTCCTTAATTGCACGTGTTAAGCCTACGTTGAAGTTAAGTGCCGTTGCCAAAACTGCGTCCGAGCAACCATTCGAAGCCGTTGTGCATTGGCGCCCTTTCGACCAGTATAAGAGGGTGAGCAAATGCACCGGACGGGGAGGGGAGACATCACGATCAATATCGACAAGCTTCCATAGGCTAGTTTAGTTGTGTTTTACATAATCACACGGAAAAGATCTTCGCCTGTGATGATCTTTTCCACAACTTTGTAACCCTTTTTTCCTACATATAGTGAAATCCCAAAAGGATGTAGGGCTATTACTCCCACCATCGAGGGCCCGAACCTGTATAAATCTCTCTGTGTTCCAACCGACTTTGGCTCATCATCCTTTCCCTGAGGGACACCCTGAAAGGCCTCATAACTCACAAATTCTGCATAAGTTCGACTAAGGACCCCGAGTCCGAATCGTCGACACAGAGGATTTAGAAAATACTGACTACTGGATATTGTATTTCGATGGCTCTCGGAGTTTCACAAACTCGGGGGCTGAAGTGGTATTAATTACACCTCAAGGCGACCAGCTCCAGTATGTCGTACAATTACACTCTGTTGCTACCAGTAACACAATAGAGTATGAAGGTCTTCTACCCGGGCTTCGAGCAGCCAAATCCCTTCGAGTCCATCGGTTAGTGGTGAAGGGAGATTCACAGCTAGTCGTAAACCAGGTGGATAAGGAATACCAGTGTGCCGAAAAAACAATGGCTCTATACCTTGATGAAGTGAGGAAATAAAAAAATACTTGTTCCTCAAAGAGACAATATTCTCGCAGACCTATTGTTAAAGGTTGGTTCCTCATGCTCATCTGCCCCGACAGGAGTGTTAATCAAGCACTTAGAAAAGCCTTCAATCGCGACCATCGTAGAGGCACCTGAGGCGATGACTAATGTCACCGCCCTCAAGCATGAAGCAGATTGGATCCTACCATTGAGGAACTATCTTGCGCATGGGACCATGCTCGAGGAAGAAACCAAGAATGACCGATTAGTTAGAAAAGCGCGAATGTACAGATTGGTTGAAGTGACCCTGTACAAGAAAGGTGCTCAAGGAGTGCTGATGCATTGTATTCCTTAAGAAGATGGCAAATCCCTTCTAAGAGAAATTCATAGAGGCATGTGTGGTGCACATGCATCCTATCGAATACTAGTCAAAAAAGCCTTTCAACAGGGTTATTACTGGCCTACGGCACTTAATGATTGCATGCAATTGGTCAAGACTTGCCCACAGTGTCAATTCCATGCTCGGCAGGTTCACCAACCAGCTTATGCATTGCAAACTATTCCATTAACATGGCCATTTGCCACATGAGAAATAGATATTGTAGGACCTATGCCTCAAGCGGTCAATGGATACAAGTTTTTGTTTATAGCTATTGATCCCTTTACCAAATGGATTGAGGGTGAACCAGTTCAAAATATTACCACTGCAACGGCGACGAAGTTCTTTCAAAAGAGCATGGCAACTCGATTTGGTGTTCCAAGTTGTCTTATCATAGATAATGGATCCCAGTTTGTTAGTGGTCTTTTTATGGACTATTGCGACCATATTAAGACAAAAATCTGCTTGGCGTCTGTTGCTCATCCACAGAGTAATGGTGCAGTTGAACAGGCCAATGGACAGTTAAGAAACGAGTTTTCGACCGACTTAAGTTATGCTTGGGGGCTTGGGTAGAAGAACTCTTCTCCGTTCTATGGGCATTGCACACTATGTCCAACAGAGCTACAGGTGAAACACCTTTCCAACTGGTTTACGGTGCAGAAGCCATGTCGCCAATTGAAATTAAAATTGGCTTTGCTCGCGTGGATCACTTAGATCCATAAATCGAAGTGCAAAACACGAAGATGAAATTATTTTTCTTGAAGAAAAACGCGATCAAGCCTTGATCCAATCAGCAGCATATTACAGGCTTTGCGTAAATATCATAGTAAAAGGGTGTGACCACGTATGCTAAACGTAAGAGAATTAGTTTTAAGAAAAATCCAAAACCAGTTTGGTCGCAATGAATTCTCCCCTCAATGGGAAGGGCCCAATACTGTGGTCGCCATGCTGCGACCAGGGTCAGCTCGATTGGTGATGGAAGACGGAATAATATTATCAAACGCATAGAATATAGACTAGTTGCGTAAATTTTATATGTAAGTTCTTTCCTTTCCCATTATAAGTTTTTTAGTACTTTATCACCTTATGCTATGATCATATTTCAATCTTCAACCTTACTTTCTATCGGGTTATGCCCAAGGGCTGGTCGCAATGAGTGCCTTACTATGAAGTATATGTGGATTCGCTGGCCGATCTCATGGTCACATCTAATTAAGAACATCTATTTCTAAGCCGATTCTTACCGCGTAAGAGACTTACTAGCATGTTCTGATCATTCAAGTGGCTGTCAGTTAGCAAAAGCTTATATCTTTATACTATGTCAATTATTTTTGCGATCTTCTGATCACATCTAGACAAGACATCTTTTTTTAAGCCAGTTCTTACCACATAAGAGACTTATTAGCATGCTTAGGTCATTCGAGCCGTGGTCTCCTTAGGCCAAGAAAACTATCCTCTGACCATTGTACTACATCTTTAGTATCATTGGTCGCAAGAGGGGGCTAGGGAAATATAATCATAACATTCGATTAGTAAATTAAGTACTTTTTATCTTTTCTTTTCTCTAATCATGTGAATTTGTAAGGTATAAAATGAAGACTCCAATGGTAAAATAAAAAGTTTTCATTCCATTCCATTGTTACAAAAAAAATTACAATGAGAGGAATTACATCAAGAATGGCCGAGGTCGCGTAATAATTTTTCTATCAAAGGCCTGACCTCGGCCATGATCGCATCAAGTTGGTCTTTGCTATCGAAGGTCGCATCATCTGCCACTGGATTTAGATCTAAATTCAGACCATGGCGAAGTCAAAGTTTGCAGAGCATGGCTAAGGCTAAAGTTGCGATATCGTTCTTTAGTGCCTCTTTGTGCCTGCTCACAATCTCAAAAAGGCTTGCGACCAAGATTTCAGCTTGAGCCACGACCAACTTGCAGGACTCATCAAGGGTAAAATCATCCTTCTTAGGATCGATAATGTTCGCCTTAAGTGACTCCGCGATCTCCTGTAGCTTTGCGAGGGTATTCTTCTCTGTGAGACCGTAGCTCTTGATGATTTTCTCCAAGGCCCCCTTTTCTTTAAGGGTGAGCTTTGTGGTCTCCTTGGTTTTCTCTTAGACCATCTTGTAATGGCTAACGATGTTTTGAAGCTTATCGAGGTTGTTTCCTCGCTCAATAAACTTCTACTTGTAATGGTTTTTAATTTTCTTTGGCCAGCCTCTTATTTTCCATTCTTTGCTCTGAGCAGAGGAGAGAATGAATTCAACTAAGTTCATAAAATCTATACAAGTTCACAGAAGCAATGTAAATTTTTGTTGAAGTGAACTTACTATTAAGTCTGGCCTGCAGTTGATTGCAAACCATTTGAAGGCGATCGGCTTTCCCTTGGAGAGAATCAAATGACTGTGCTTTTCGTTCGAAGGTCGCCACCTTCTCAACAACATCCTTCAACTTGGCTTCAAGCACCAGAGATTCAGCAAGTTTTTCATTCTTTATCCTCTGGGCTTCAGCTATCTTTTTCTCTAGAAGAGACCGCTCAACAGACACAACCTCTCTAATGTTGTGCTCATTGGCAACTTCTTCTAGCAAAGCAGAGTTCTCCCTGCGACAACAAAAATTACTATTCCAGTTCATAAAGGACTAAGATTATAGTAAGTTGCTTATTCCTTTAGCTTGTCGCACTCTTCTTGCATGACTTTGAACTCCACCAGCAAAGCTCTGAAGAAACTTATGAGAAAAACACTTAAAATGAATAGGTAATGTTTTTTTTTTAGTTTCCTCCAAGAACTCCTCGAGGCACATCTCAGGGAGGTCCCTAAGTTCAACCCCTTGGTTGGAAGAAGCCAAGTTGCCAATGCCTGCCCCATTTTGTTTAAAAATTGAGATTGAAAACTCAAGTCAGGGGCAGAGCGATAGATCTCGACGTGTTGCGTCGTTGCCTCTTGTGCCTCCTCCGCACCTAGTTCTTCCAAATGGGAGGGAGACAAGTTTCTTCGACCAGAGGGGGAACTGATGCCTCTACTTGTTCGCTCATCCGCATGGTCGTGGTCACAGTAGTGACCTCAACCTCACCAACATTGGTGGATTAACTAGATTAAAGGTCTTGAACCACCTCGTCGATGATGGTCACAGGGTCTTTCTCAATCTCCTGTGAATGCACTGCTTCTGCAATCGCATCGACTTCTTCCATAGCCGCTGGATTTGCTACGACCTCACCAATGGCAAGCAGTTTTGCCATGGTAGTTTCTTCTTCTTCGACCATAGTTGGTTTTGTTTCTTGCACTGGAGCAGGTATAGTAGTGGTCGAAGAAGTCCTATACCTCTAGTTTACAATTGGATAAGATTACATTCAACTAAGTAAAAAGACTTGGTTAGAGATGAAATGGGTATTTACCTAATACTGAGTCCCAGAAGATTTCGGGAGCTCAATGATCCATCTTTGGGAGATAAAAGTGAAGATAGTGCCATCAGCGAGGAATCATCACGAAGTATTGTGGACCTCTTCCTCAGAACAAATAGAGAAGAGTCTGTTTCCTCCTCCACATTGCTCCCCTCTCCTTGTACAACCATGAGATAGTTCCTAGTCATAGTTTGCAAAAATTGAGGGATAGGAGGCCTTACCGGAACAACCCTTGCAGCCAACGGACGGGTTGTTGACTTCACCACAGCAGGGCTTGAGCTTTTCATCGATACCCTTGCTGTCATGGTCGCAGGGACGCTTGTGGTCGCAATCGGTTGTGAGGAGGCTTGTGTGCATGAAGGCCGTGCAGTTCATGGCTGTGGACTCACAACCTTTCCGAAAAAGAGATGAGCAGTTTGTCTGCTCATGCTTGTCGACGATTGGGACTCACGTCCCTAGTCGAACTTACATGAATTTAGTTTGTTTAGTAGGGAGACAATCCTCACAACCACCAAAGGGGAATTATGATATGTATGGATCCAATGACACAGAGTTTATATAGGTTCGAGCCCTCAAATGTGAGTAATAACTCTACTTCATGTTGTGTTTTCACTATATGTAAGATGAAGTACAGAGAGAATTTGCTATAAAGCCTAACAAGTCTTCTCAGATGGCTCCTTTTTCTAATCTCCTCTGAATTGGTTTCTTTTTATACTTGTCGAAAGGGTGCCAATAGAGGGAAGTTTTTGGCGGTTTCACAATTGTTGTGTGTACGTCTCTTCTTAACTTTTCAACGGTTGTAATGTATAGTTACGGGTAACTACACATTCTTCCTCATCTTCCCGACGGTTGATTCTGTTAATGAGAAGAAAAATTGTATTGTCCTGGCATCATGGTTAGTAGATCTCATCCATGCTTTAGGATTGTTACAATAATCATGGTCGCATATTAGCTACAACCATATATTGGTATTGTCTTTATCTCCACGACCGTGATAATCATAGGAAAATGTCTCTACCACCGTGCTGATCGTAGGAAAGTGTCTCTACGAGTAGCATGATCATGGGAAGGTGCCTCAACGACCATGGTACTTCATGAAATTATGTATGCTCTGTCAATATGTGTATCAACCATATATCTTTACGACCATTGAGGTCGTAGGCAACAATACTCATAACGGGTTATGTCCTGAAGATCTTGGACTATCACCTAATCTCTCTCCTAGGTCTTTTCAACTACAAAGAGGTATATAAATAATTTAAGTCTCATTCTATAGCTCTTTTGACCATAGAACGGTATGGATGACTAACTTGGGTAATAATCTCTATCAATGCTCTTGGTCGAACCTTTGGTCGCAGAGTGGGCCTTTTTTAATTTTTTTTATGAGGGGCCACTTGAAGACCCAACATCGTCACCGGTCCTCCTTGTTTGGGCTGCCTGGTGCTCGAACAACTGTACGAACCAAAATGAACTATTTTGGTAACCCTTGTTCGAAATAAAGACATCAGCAAACTTCCCAAAAGAAAATTACCTTTCGACACGCTTGCATGATGCCGTCAGTGTTGCCGACCATGCTTCCCGGTCTTGGCGCACTGACTTGGCCTTCTGCGACCACATTGTAAGTCTTCAGGAGAGAATTTGTCCTCCTATCGACCTCAGAGGTAGGCAGATCTATCAAGAAAAGGATAATCAATAATTTTCCAAAAATGCTTTAGTTCAAATAAATCAAAAATGAATTGAAAGAATATAGCAATTTGAGTGATTGGACAATTACCAGGGTGATAATCCCTGGAGCCATCCTCTGCTATCTGACTTGCCAGGCAGGATGTACCCTCTTCCTCAGAGGGCTGATCCAGTTCTTCACAAAGTCTCGGATCACATAGCCAGCGGTGAGACCCTCGTTGACCAGGTGAAGGATAACCTAGGCCTGCCTCTTTTCCTTATCACCGAGAGGAGGGGCGGAATCCCACTCTCTGCTCTTCTCTAGTCGACGGTTTTTGAACCAAAGGTGGCTCTCTTCAGGAGCCAAGCAGAAGAACCACCGTTGTCTCCATCTATGGATAGAGTCATGGAGGTGGAGGTACAGGTAGTCTTTTTTCTCCTTAAGTGGAAGTAGACATACCCAAAAGCATTGGAGCTTTTTGACCACACCAGAAAATAAAACTGGCGGAAGAGGGGAATGCTAGGCAAAAACCCAACATATGCCTCGCACAGATGTTGAAAGGCGGCAAGGATCAGAATAGAATTGGGATGGAGGTTCACAATTCTAAGTTGTAATGGGCAAGAATGCCTAAGAGGAACTCGCTCTCCAGAAGCCGAAACCCACAGCGCAAGAAATCCTCAAAAATCACCAGCTCGCCCGGTTTTTACGGCTGGAGTTTCTTCTTCTCCGGCGGGGCGCCATGGGATCAACGACTTGGAGGGGAGATATCCTTCCCTATCCAGGGTCAGCAAGTTCTTGACCGAATTGAGAAGAGAACGGGTCTAGGATGCCATTTAGATGAAGAAAGTGAAGAACAAAGAAGAGTATGAGTTATGAAGTTTTGGGACTTAGGCAATTCTAAAGAAAGAATTCTTTAGAGGCTAAGTCTATAAAGCCTCAGAAGCGACGCTTTGTGTTCCTAGTAGTGGATCACGATGAGCAGTTTCAAAATTTTCCATTTAATGTCTGTCATGATGGTCTGACACACGCACCAAGAAGTCTTTTTGGACTTTCATTGGAATTTGAAATGACAGGGCGTCTCCTTGGAATCTGAAACATCCTTTTTAAAGAGCCTTGTCGTTTCAAATTCAGGGGCTAGCTGACGGGGATTTTTACTAAGTCGTTTGCCTATGCCTTTCCGTGATCACAGAAAACCACGGAGAGAGATCAAAGTTCTTTGTTTAGACCTTTCCAAGGTCGCAAGAGACTGCGGAGAGAGAGATCTATGTTATTTGCCTATACCTTTCTGAGTTCACGGAAGACCACAGAAAGAGGGCTAAGCTATGCCTTTCCATGATCACAGGAGACCATGGAGAGAGATTATGAAATAGTCCAAGTTATTCTGAATATATCTCAACCCACTTTGTCAATTAGACACAAGGGCCTATCACGAATGAGTATTACTCGTGCCATTAATAGATTGTGGCCGCGGTCTCCCATGATCGCAATAATTTATGAATCACATTATTTGCGACCTCTCTAGTTGTCAAGATATTTGCCTGCGGTCGCCTTGGTTGCGGAGATATGATAAATCCCTATACACGGTTGTAGTTTGTGCGTGACCAAGGAATAAAAGGATTATTAAAACTGGAAGCACATCTAAATAAAGAGGGTATGGTCAAGACTTGCTAACCATGGTCCAAGAGTCGTGCGGTTACATGATAATCGCGCTCTAGCCAATATTCTTAAGATAATGCTCTTTTCATTGATAGGATAAGAATGATTACACAGTTATCCATGACTATGTAGTTATTCATAACACGTCAGTTAAGTGTGAATGGGTGTGTAGTTATCAGTAACCACACACCGTAACCGGTGAATAGCAACTGCATCTTCTAATCGGCGTACAACAACTGCCTTCAACTATCGTGTAGTTATCGCCAAGTGCCCTTTCAGTCAAGCAATTGACGGCCTCTTCAACAAGTATAAAGAGAGGGCAAGAAAGGGAGATGAAAAAAGGTGGAGGATGAGACAAACAGATTAGACTTGTCAATAGATACTTTGTAATAATATTATTCATATAGATAGAATATAATAGAAGTAGGGCTATTACTCAAGCTACGAGAGCTCGAACTTGTATAAACATAACGCGCCTTTATGTTTATAGATACAGTGATTTCTCTTTGGTGAATGTTAGATACTACCTCCCTACAAAACAAACTAAATTAATGTAAGTTCGACTTGAGATCTTGTTCCAATCATCGACACTCAAAGATCCTCCTCCACCGACATAGCCATCTCAGGCACACAAGCACGTGGAGTGGTATGGTCTTTCTGCAGCAGTTGGGTAGCGATCACATGTGCCGCTGATACTGGCCTAGACTGTCTCGCAAGAGAACGAGAACGATGCAGTAGGTGAGTATTCAGTCGTTCTTTCCTTAGGGACTAGAGAAGCGATATCGTATAAAACTAAACTAAATCGGTGGATAATAAAACCAATACAGACGAGAGAATGAGGGAGAAAATGTCAGAAGAATTGCGAAGAGAGAAAGAGGTGCTCGCACCATGACTCTCGATCGATGCTAAGTCTGTACGCATATCAATGAGTACAAGTGATGGAATTGTAATCATCTAGTAGTTTCGCGAGGGAGAGGCGAAAACGACTAAGACAATACGTCCATAAACAGTATCAATGAATGAGTGCGTAAAGAATTAACACCAATCACTCCCTCAACAGCCATCAACGAGCACAAGAAACAACTCAGCATTTGAATTCATCAAATCATGAATCTCCAGAATCATTTAACAATTCATTGCTCAACACATCAATTCAATGCAAAACAACCACTTTGAGCCACAGGCTTGTACGAATTTGAGCATGACAGATGTGTGAAACATAACATTTAACCATCATACTAACAATTGATCATTGAGAATTTGAACTCATCTAAATACTAGAGACTGACTCCGAATTATGTTTCAATGCAACAATTACATACATGCATTCGGCTCCTTTGAAACAGCACAAGCAAAGTTCACAAAATATAGCATGTTGAATCATACAGGTTTACCACAGAATTGAGCCATCCAACATTTCAAAGAAAATAGACAACTGAATCAGACATGCAACTTCATCCACAAATGGAACAATTCATCTCAACAGATAGAAGATTGCATCACAGATAGATGGAAACGAAATGCATTTCTATTCAATTTAAAACCAGCTGTTGACTCAGAGCTCAGAAGGCAATTCAGTTCATCAAGTTGGAAGAGCAGTTCCTCTCAAACACACATGGTCAAAAACATTTCATTTCTTTACATGCATTTATCATCTCATACATGCATTGTTCATATTCATCAACTCATAGCAATCACATAACAGAGGAGAGGGAAAGAATAATCACCAATTCATGTTGTTGGATAGGTTCCTGGGCCACTGCAGCTGCTGGAGGGCTTCTGGAGTCGGTGAAGAAGTCAGGGAAGTAGAGCTCGTTGTTGCCGGTGAAGCCGAGGTAGAGGTCGTCAGTGCCGTGGTTGATGACGAAGCCCGGGGCAAAGGTTCACCGATGAGGAAGGGGGTGGCCACTGTCCTGGACTCGGCCTCAGGCCCACAGGTGGTGGCGGATGACGAGGATGAGGGAGGCGTGGTGAGCGGCGGCGGCGGGAGGTGGTGAAGATGGCGCGGCACGGTGCTGGAGGTGGTTCTGGTGGCGAGATGGCCAAATCGGCCAGATCCGGTGATGAGGGCGGCTGATGTGGTGGCGGTGTAGGGGAGAAGAGGGCGCGGGAGCGGCGGCGTTGAGGGCGATTGTGGATCTGGGCAGCGGCGGCTGAAGGAGATCAGGCGCGGTAGGTGCGAGGAAGGAGCGGCAGAGAAGTGGAGAGAGGGAGGCGCGGCTGTGGTGGATTTGGGGCTTTTGATGCCCTGGATCTAGGTGGATGGTGAAGGATGCATGGCGAGGTGGCACGCCTACGCTGGATCTACGGCGGCGCGTGGCAGATCTGGAGAGGACGAAAAGATGCCGGCGGTGGGCAATGCCCAGTAGCCGGAGTCGGAGGTGATGAAGGTGAGGTTCGGGAGGAATTTGGAGCAAAGGGGGAGAAGAAAGAAGGGTAGCCGGGCCTAAGGACGAAGAGGGAGATAAAACGGGAGAGAAGAGACCGGCGGCTCACCGCCGGTGTGGACTTGGCCGCCGGCGGCAAGTTCGCCGGGGCTAGGAAAGAAGCAGTGGGGGTTTGTGGGTATGTGCCGAGCCGAATTGTTCACAATGGCGGCTGAGGTTTTCTAAAGCTGTAGCCAGTTTGCAAATAAGCTCTCACATTTTAGGATATTAGCAAAATAGCCCTTCCACCATTAGGGTTAGAGATTTTGAGTCTTGCCTGATTTGCAGTTAGGGGTTTGGATTTTGAAGAATTAGCAGAAAGTCCTTGGCTGTTAGGTTTAGCTGTTCTAGACTTCCGGAGACTCCAATTTCGACGCAGTCAGCTCCTACGCGTCTGTAACGGCGCGTATTTTTGTACGAAATCATCCGTTGGCTAGATCCAGTCGATAAAGTTCGTCCATTCAGCCATAAATTACCTGAATTGCGTCGACCTGCGATTAAAATAAACAAAATGCACAGTCGGGGTCGAACGACAGCCAATACAAATATATGTGAGTATTTGATGATCTTTATGGCTAAAATGAGCATGAATGAGGGGAAAATATCCAGAAAATATGCACAAATATGAGAATTATCAGCCGCCTAATCCATGTTCCCCGTCGCCTTTTTAGAGAGATAGGCTGACACAGAAATGAGGTTGTCGACGAATGGAACCCGGGGATTCTTCTGTCGATCTTATGCAAAGAAGACTGTGAGAAAGAAAAGGAGCCAATTAGACAAGTTCTCAAGATATTCGAAGTAGCTATGAATCTAAGACACCAGAGAGAGTTATCCAGGTTTGGGTCCTCTTAGAAGAGTAACAACCCTATGTCCGGTGTATTTGACTAAGTAGAAAAAAGAGTTACAGAGAGGTTGTTACAAGGTGAGCTAGCTATTCCTATCTTTGCTAATTATAGTCTTCTTTCTGTCATCGATCGTTTGTCCCCTGATCCTTCCCTTGTAGGCCTTCTTATACTTGCCGAAGAGTTCATCGGTTATCCTCCTGAAGGCATGTCCCATGTTCAGTCGTAACTGCCCTGAAGTGGGAGTTGTGTGGTCGTGGGTACATGGTGTTTGCTGTAGATCATGGGTACGTGGCAGTTTGGCAGTCTTGACTCGGTCATCATGGAACTGCCTTACCATCCTAACCTCCTTCAACGGTTACCTTGTCAGGGATATGATTATCTCGAGATTAATTATAAGGATCATGGTGAGGTAGTGATAAAGAATGATCGCATACTACCGCAACAAAGGTAACGAGATTAGTCCTTGAATCTGCGAGAGAGGCTGATCGTTGGGATTTATCTCTGCGACCGTACTATTCTCGGATATAGCATAAGACATGGTTTTTGTGATGATAAGTGTCTTGAGTTTGCGCGAAACAAGTATGATTTTTGAGTTATATCCAGAATGCCCTTCGATTAGCTGATGTCCTTTCTTTTGGCCCTTGGCGACCATAGGAAGGACCTGCGGCCATGGCTATGGGCGACCATGGGATGCTTTGGTGACCATGGGAGTTGAAAAATGGCTAACAATCCTCGTTAGCTAGCCCCCGAATTTGAAGTGACAAAGATCCACTTTTAGTGGTGTGTCGCTTCGAATTCCTAACAGTGCTTCGTCGCTTCGAATTCCCACATTGCTTCATGTTGGTGAGAGCTTCGATGCGTCTTGGGGAATGAGTTGCAAGCACTAGGGAGGACCTCAAGGTTTCCGCATTGTGCCCTAGGCCGGGAACTCAAAGCATCGCGTAGGTAAGTCTATAAATAGCCATTCCTTTGCTGTGGAATTTCCAACTTCTTCAGAAATCTCTCTAAGTCTCAAGCCTTTCATCTCCTTAACTTTCTACTCCAATGGCATCCGCGAATCAAGAATGATTTAGTGAGGAGGCTGGAGAAGAGAATGTTGAGGCTTTGGGAGCACAAGAAGCCAACGTTGCACTTTCGCCTCAAGAGGTAATCCTCTCTTGGTAGACAAATGTAGGTGTAAATTTCTCTTTGAATGTCATCTTTCCTAAGACGTTGAGTGTTTGAAGGCATGTTTTGATCAGGATTGGGAGACCGCGAGACTGGCTCTACAAAAGGAGCAACTTGTTTGCGAGGAGAAGCATGCTGCGGTCTCACTACGAAGGATACCATCGTAAATCTGAGGGACATCACGGGCCTTCTCGAGGCGTACGTAGTTGATCCTAAGAAGGACAACTTGTCGCTGGAGGAGTCCTGCATCCTGGTTGCAAGTCAGGCTAATTTTATTTTAGATGCAGCCAGAGCTAAGGCCAATTATTGACTGGCCCCTTGTATATTTACTTTTTGTTTTTGTAAATAATGAAAAATATTAATAAAACTTAGTTTTTCTCATGTCAATATTCAAATTTTTGTTAATAAATGATGTCTACCACACTCTTGGACTGCTGTCTTCTCTCTTTCCTTAGCTTTTGGTGACCATGGAAAGGTATGCGCGTTGCGTGACCATGGCAGGGAGATCATGGGAGTGCAATCTTTGTCTACTAGCCCCCGAAGTCGAAGTAAAAAGGCTTTTTTTTTTTACTAAAAAGACATTTTCTTTCTGAAAAGGCGTTTCAATTTCTTAAAAGGCATTTTAGTTTGAGAAGGCATTTCAGTTTTTGAAAAGGCATCTCTTCGGTTCGACTTCCCGTTGAACGGTCGCGGGAGTGTGAGTGCGCGTGTCAGGTTTGTTTTGACGTGCATTTAATGCAAAAGACACCTTTCGCCATGCGGTGTGAACAAAGGTGAAGGACCCAAGGGAAGTGGGTTTTTAAACCCTTCATCTTGAGCCCTATCTTCACACAGAAGTCGCATAAGAAACTCTAAAAACCCTCTTTGGTTTTCTTGTGCGTTCCATCAACCGCCGTCCTCGACAAACTGTCATCCTCTTCGTGCCGTGAATTAATGGCGTCGTGGAGCCAATTGTTGCACCGCAACGTCGAGAGCTTGGTGGCTTTAGAGAAGGACGAAATGCTTCCTTCAAGAGCACTGATCTCTTGGCGTCCAGTCGGAGAGGAAGAAACTCCAGTGTTGAAGGATGTCAAATTGGTGGTGTTTGAGGATTTCCTGTGGTGTGGATTCTGGCTTCTTGAGAGTGATTATAATAAAGGTACTCATTCTTTCATGAATAGCTTTGTAACTTGAGTGGTATTGTGTGAGCAAGTTGTGTGATTGTCATAGGTTTGCCGTTGGCCAAAGTCGAGAGGAGGACAAATGCCCTCATAAGATTGCACCGCGCGACCTCAGAAGGAGATTTGGACAAACTGAGTCCGCGGAGTATGGTCGGCGGTGATGACCTGGTCCAAGAGCATCGAAGAGTAAGTTGTATTTGGCAAACTTTGCTTATTTTGATGTGTGGATAACTCTAGTCCAAGAATATCCTTCTGACTGATGTAGTTTCTCGAGGATTGAATGGTTGTGGCTAAGAGGCCCATGGATGATGAAGGTCCCTCTGATGGTTCCTCGAAGAGGATGAAGAGGACCCAAAAGTCCAAGGCACTGACCCCAGTGAAAACCAAGAAACCCAAGACGCCAGCGCCCAGCAAGGCCAAAGTGTTGACAACTTCTGGGGCAGCTTCGTCCAGGGCAACTGCGACCGATTCGAAGGCGGCCGCGGTAATCATTCGTACCCCTTATACCTCAATGAGCATGATGGGGAATTATGTCTTTGTTGTACAGGGGGAAGGAAGCGTGGAGGAGGAGGAAGATGAAACTCCTCTAATTCTTCGGAGGAGAAGATTGGTCAAGCCTCCGAGGAAACCCGCATCCAAAGCACTGTCTTCGCTATTGTGTCCTCAAAGAGGGGTACCGAGTTCCCGAAATCTACTGGCACTCAGTATCAAGTAAATAACTTTTTGTTCTAGCTAAGTCATATTGCTTAGTGTCGATGATTCGGACTTGGGGTCCTTAGTCGAACTTATGCAGAATTTTGTGAGTTGTCAGACCTTTCAGGGTGTCCCTCCGGGAAGGGATGATGAACCAAAGCAAGTTGAAGCACAGAGAGTTTTAGACAGGTTCGGGCTCTCGATGGTGGAAGTAAAAGCCCTACGTCGTGTTAGGATTTCACTATGTGTAAGAAGATTACAAGATTGTGAAAATGATCTTCATAGGTGAAGATCTTTCCTGTGTGGTTATACAAAACACTACTAAAGAGGCCTATGAAAGCTAGTAGATTTAATCTAATGTCTTCTGTTGATCTTTTTTATCCCCCTCTTCATCTGATGCATTGGCTTACCCTTTTATACTGGTCGAAAGGGCGCCAAGGCATAACGGCTTTGAATAGTTGCTCGGGTGTAGTTTTGGCAACTGCACTTTAACCTCCACGCAGGATTAACATGTGTAATTAAGAAATAACTGCACATATTAACCTCCTGACGGTTGTCTCCGCACGTGGAGGAATCTTCGGGATACTCGGGATATGCTTGTTGTAAGGTCTAAGAAACCCCGCGTCTCCTGGTCGAGGGTGTTCTGACCGCGCGTTATCCACAGTCATCTGACCGCGTATTATCTGCAACTTTCTGTCCGCGCATCGCATACGGGCTTCTGACTGCGCACATCTGCGGCCTGATCGCGTAGAGCCTACGACCATGTATCCGCGCTTCCCAAGACAGCTTGAGATCACATCAACAAATACTTACCTGGTTCGAATCTGTCTTGAACCAGACGTGCATTTATTCTGAACTAGTTCGGGTAACAATCCTCGTCACTTAGTTAGGAACAACTTCATCAACTATGAATTGAATGTATAGGACTCCCTCGACCATGTCCTTAGTGAGCGAATTAGAGCCTGTCGTGGTCGAGGGGGAAGAGACTGCCATGAGCGGTATCGCAGTAGAACCAGTGGTTGTAGATGCGCTGTGTATCGAACCCGTCATTGGCGAGGAGGCTGGTGTCGCGGCGGCGATCATGACCACGGACATGGTTGTACAGGTAGATGCATTTACCATTCCGTTGGTGGAAGAGACCATGACGCCCACTGATCTGTGGTGCCCCACGCTAGAGATGATCATTGAAGCTCAATGCTCCCAGCAGGCGCGTGATGGCTCGGCTTCATCCAGCCAAGGGATTGGATCTAAAAAATTCATTGAAGACCTTTTGAAGGTAAGCGAAGTTCTTACACCAAGTTATTCATTAATCATCTGAATTTTCCTTAGTGTACGTTTATCATTCTTTGGCAGAACTCTGTTTGCAGCGCAACCATGGTCAGTTTGCTGATAGAGCAGTTCAAGGTCATCCAAGTAGAGCACGACCACGTAAAGCAGTAAGTATCTCGCTTTAGTTTTTAGTCCTTATGATGGACCAGAATGACAATCTTTGGTTATTGTCGTAGGGAAAACTTTGCTTTACTAAAGGAGATTACCACGGTGCGCAACAATGAAGAAGTTGTAGTGGCCGAGGCGCTGAGGGAGAATAATGAGAAATTTTCAAACACCCTCGCATCCTTGGAGGAGAAGATACGATTACATGATTCTCTCCAAGGGGAAAAAGAGAGCCTCACATCGGTGTGCAATAAATTGCAAGCCGATGTTGATTGTAAGTGCATCTCAGTAGAAATTACCATTGCTTATTTGAATTTACAGATATATGATACTGAGTATGTTTCCTTCTTTGATTAGGTCAAAGAGAAATAAGTCAAAAGCTGACCGAGGAGAGGGACCAATTGGAGAAGTTTACCAGGAGAGGACACGACCTTGAGAAACTTCACAACATCATTAACCACCTCCGGTCGGCCAGCGATAAGGCCAAAGAGAAGATAGAGTCATTTCTCAGCGAGAAGGGAAATTTGGAGGAGATCATTACAAACTATCGTCTCGTTGAGAAAAGTACTTTGGCCAAACTTAAGGAAGTTGCGGACTCATTTGAAGCAGAAGTTGTCAATCCTGAGGGGGATGACTTATCACTTACTAAGTCCTACAGCCTAGTCACCACCCAGTTTGACTTGCTTGTCGCTAACATCCCAGAGTTTGTGCGGAAGCGCAAGGAGGCACTGAAGACCGATGTCAGTGAAGTGGCCTCTGCTATACTTTGCAAACTCAGACATCACCATGGCCCGACATTAGACTTGAGGCCAGCAGTGGAGAACATTGTTTTTTACAGTGAGGATCAACTGGATGCGACCAGGCAGAGGTTAACGTTCTTGTAGAAAAATTAGTACATGACCTCGGCCTTCCTTGATGTACTGTTGTTTATTGTACCTTTTGAGAGGCTAACAATGAATATGCAATGAATTTTTCTTTAGTTATTGTACCTTACAAATGCACTTGATTAATATAATTAACAAAAATTATGTGAAATGCGAGAACTTAAAACTGAAACCGAATGTTACAATTATATTCCCCTAGCCCCCTCCTGCGATCGATGATAGAGTATGATGATCGCAGGATCAGGATGCTGATTTGTGGAATGAGTGGGGATAGGCCAGTAAGTCTTTGACGCGTTAAGAAACGGCTTACAAAAGGATATAACTGGATGTCATTGAATGATTGGCTGAGAGAGCACATTAATATAAAGTCATAAGGTTATTGCTAACTGATAGCCACTCAAATGATCAGAACATTCTAGTAAGTTTCCAAGGCGTTGAGAGACGGCTTACAATGAAATGTCTTATCTAGATGCGACCATGAGATTGGCCAGCAAAATCCACTTAATCATCATAGTAAGTTGCTCAAGGCGAGCAGCCCCCGGGAGTGACCCATCCCATATAAACGTAACACAAATTGAAAAGATATTATCAACGGAAAAGGGGAAAAGGAAACTTACATGCAAAACTTGCGCAGTTGGTCGATGTTCCAGGTATTGGATAGAACTCTGCCATCTTCCATAGCCAATCGAGCCAATCTAGGTCACGGCATTGAGACCACAGTGTAGGGACCTTCCCATTGGGGTGAGAATTTATTGCGATTAAACTGATCTTGAATCTTTCTCAAAACCAAGTCCCCGATGTGAAGGCTACGTGGTCGCACCCTTTTGCTGTGATATTTACGCAAGACTTGTAAATATGTTGTAGACCGAAACAATGCTTGATTGCGCTTTTATTCCAGAAGAGCGAGTTCGTCTTTGTGTGTTTCTGTTGAATTTGTGGTATCAAAATTGGTCACGCGAGGAGAGCCAAGTTGTATTTCACTTGGCAACATGGCTTCGACACCAAAAACCAATTGGAAGGGCGTGTTGCCCGTTGCTCTGCTGGGTGTAGTGCAAATTGCCCATAGAACGGAGTAGAGTTCGTCTACCCTAGCCCCTGAGTGTATCTTAAGGCGGTTGAACAAGCATTTTTTAACCCCTTGAATTATTTGCCCGTTGGCACGTTCAACTGCCCTGTTGCTTCGCGGATGGGCCACTGAGGCAAAACAAACTTTGGTGCCAATATCGTCACAATAGTCAAGGAAGAGACCACTGGCAAATTGGGAATCATTGTCTATTATGAGGCGATTTGGGACTCCAAACCGCGTTACGATGTTCTTGTGAAAGAATGTTTGCACTGCAGTGGCAGTAATGGTTCGGACTAGTTCAGCCCCGACCCATTTGGTGAATGTGTCAATGGCTACAAAGAAGAACTTGTATCCATTGACTGCTTGGAGCATTGGTCCTAGAATTTCAATTCCCCATACGGGGAATGGCCATGTTAATGGGATAGTTTGTAATGCATATGCCAGTTGATGAGTTTTCCTAGCATGAAATTGACACTAGGAGCACATCTTGCCAAGTGTTTGGCATCATTCAGTGCCTAGTCCAGTAATACCCTTGTCGAAAAGATTTTCCGACTAGTGTTCGATATGATGCATGTGTGCCACACATGCCTTCATGAATATCTCTTAGAAGGGATTTGCCATCTTGCTGAGGTATGCAACGCATGAGTACACCTTGTTTACTCTTTTTGTACATGGTTCCTTCGACCAGTTTGTATATATATACGTGCTTTTCTAACTAACCGATCAGCGTTGGTTTCGTCCTCGGGCAAGTTCCCATGCGCAAGATAGATTTTCAATGGTTTGATCCAATCTGCTTCTTGCTCGAGGGCGGCGACGTTAGTCATCGTCTCGGTCGTCTGAGTGATCGAGGGATATTTTAAATGCTCAATGAACACTCCTGCCGAAGCGGATGCGCGTGAGGATCCAAGTTTCGATAACTGGTCGACGAGAGTATTATCTCTTCTCAGCACGAATTGGACTTCGAAATTCTTGAAGTATTTTTCTAATTTCCTCACCTTGCCTAGGTAACAAGCCATTGTCTCGTCGGAGGTGTTGTACTCCTTGTTTACCTGGTTTACAACTAGCTGTGAGTCTTCCCTCACCACTAGCCGATGGACTCCAAGGGATTAGGTTGCTCTAAGCCCAGCTATAAGACCTTCATACTTTGCTGCGTTGTTAGTCGCAACAAAGTGGAGTTGTATGACGTACTAGAGTTG
The DNA here is from genome assembly GCA_019359835.1 of Pharus latifolius. Classification (NCBI taxonomy): domain Eukaryota; kingdom Viridiplantae; phylum Streptophyta; class Magnoliopsida; order Poales; family Poaceae; genus Pharus; species Pharus latifolius. Next base: position 59,281,563 of record CM033321.1, on the reverse strand, counting down.
GTCGCCTTGGGGCGTGATCAAGACCATTCCAGCCCCTGAGTTCAAAAAACCACAAGAACCGTCGAACTACATCATCCAAAGGTCGTTTGTCAACAAATCTACCTGTTCTTGCATAAGTGGTTCGGGATTAGTCCATTCGACCATGAAATTGGCAAGAATTTGAGATTTGATCGCGACTCGGGCAGTGAAGTGGAGATCAAACGCTCCTAGTTTAACTGCCCATTTCGTAACTCGACCAGTTGCATCTGGATTATGGAGTATGTCCCCTAAGGAAAAGGACAATGGCACGTAGATCTTGTGCGCTTGAAAGTAATGTCACAGCTTTCGGGAAGCCATTAAGAGGGCATAAAGTATTTTTTTGGACTTTGGGGTAACGCTTCTTTGGTCTGTTGAGTACTTCACTTACGTAGTATACTGGTCGTTGCACGCTTTCCTGTTTTGCTACCAGTACTGCATTGATCACGTGTGGGGTTGCGGCTAAGTAAATAAGTAATGTGTTGGGGGAAAATGCTAGCAAACATCTGAAACGTCACCCCAGGAGTCCCTTCTCCAGGGTCGAGAGAAACTTCCCCCGGTGCTCCTCCTCTGTGCTCGGGGGAGGCCTCTCCCGGGCACCTTCTCCGGGCCGGGGAAGACCTCTCCGGAGCCCCTCCTCCGGGCTTGGGAGAGACTTCCCCCGGCGCACCTCCTCCGGGCTAGGGAGAGCCCCTCTCCCGGAGTGCCCCTTCTCCGGGCTCGGGAGAGACTTTCCTCGGCGCACCTCCTCCGGGCTAGGGAGAGCCCCTCTCCCGGAGTGCCCCTTCTCCGGGCTCGGGAGAAACTTCCCCCGGTGCTCCTCCTCTGTGCTCGGGGGAGGCCTCTCCCGGGCACCTTCTACGGGCCGGGGAAGACCTCTCCCGGAGCCCCTCCTCCGAGCTCGGGAGAGACTTCCCCCGGCGCACCTCCTCCGGGCTAGGGAGAGCCTCTCTCCCGGAGCCCCTTCTCCGGGCCGGGGAAGACCTCTCCCGGAGCCCCTCCTCCGGGCTCGGGAGAGACTTCCCCCGGCGCACCTCCTCCGGGCTAGGGAGAGCCACTCTCCCGGAGTGCCCCTTCTCCGGGCCGGGGAAGACCTCTCCCGGAGCCCCTCCTCCGGGCTCGGGAGAGACTTCCCCCGGCGCACCTCCTCCGGGCTAGGGAGAGCCACTCTCCCGGAGTGCCCCTTCTCCGGGCTCGGGAGAGACTTCCCCCGGCGCACCTCCTCCGGGCTAGGGAGAGCCCCTCTCCTGGAGTGGCCCTTCTCCGGGCTCGGGAGAAACTTCCCCCGGTGCACCTCCTCTGGGCTAGGGACAGCCCCTCTCCCGGAGGCCCTTCTCCGGACCGGGGAAGACCTCTCCCGGAGCCCATTCTCCTGGTTCGGGAGAGGTTTCCCCCGGCGCTCCTCTGGTGGGCACTGATTTCGAGGGCCGCCGCGTGTCCGAAATCGGTGCCCTGGACCTCGTCAAAAGACCATTTTGCCCTCGATCCTACGGTTGTAGCAGGGGTAGTTTAGTAATTTGCTTCTTTTGGGGTCTATATATACCCTTGTAACCCTCTTTTGTAACAGAAGACTTTCATTTGCATCCAATACAAAAAAACTAATAGGCGTGCTCTGGAACCCTCTCTCCGGGAGAGATCCCCCTAGCCGATATGTGTCGGGAGCACGTCGACAGGACTAGGGCCTCCACTGAGGCCTGAACCTGTATAAACCCTTGTGTCAATCTCTGAGATTGTCCAACGCGGGGTGACCCGTCACACGGTCAGCACGCGTTGAGGAACACGTGTTGCGCACGTCATCAAATCTGCCGAGGTATTTTTTATACCACGACAGTTGGCACCGACCGTGCGGACTCGTGACAAATAGTCATGGCTCCAAGAAGGATGAGGCACTTAACCTCCAGCCCTAACAACGCCGGCCCTAGCAACCCTGCACCGCCGGTGCAAGGGGCTGTCGTCACTACACCTCCTCCCGGGGACGCTCAGGGGGAGGCAACACTTATTCCCCCCGTCATCCTTGGCGGGGGAACGACTCCCGCGAGCCTTCCTGAAGGTCCCGACTCGGGGGGACCAAGTGCCTCCCATGCTATGCCTTCAACAGTGGGTGACCCGCTACCCTGGCGCTGGTGGAGGGCCAGCTTCGCGCACTACATACTCTTGAGGAGTTGTTGCGCGCTATAGCGCGGCCTCCGGCCCCCGCGTACCCGCACCCGTTCCAGTTCGGAGGAGTGGCACCTCCGTTCATGATGGGACACCCAGGAGCCTTCTTCGCTCCGGGGGTTTTCCCCTTCTCGGGGAGCGCTCCCACCTCCGGAGGACCTTCACTCCCGGGGGGTCCGCCTGTCTCCGGGGGCTACCCCTTCCTGGGAGGTGTTCCCACCTCCGGAGGACCTTCGCTCCCGGGGGGTCCGCCCGTCTCCGGGGGCTACCCTTTCCCGGGAGGTGTTCCCACCTCTGGAGGACTTCCTCTCCCGGGGGGTCCGCCCGTCTCCGAGGGCTACCCTTTCCCGGGAAGTGTTCCCACTCCCGGTGGACACCCTCCCCCAGGAGGAGCTCCCTCCTCTAGTGGACCTCCCCCAGGGGGTGCTCCCGCCCCCGGAGGGCTTCCGTTCCCCAGGAGTCCGCCCGACCCCGAGTCCTTCGCCCCGGAAGGGATTCCCCTCCTTGGGACTGCGCCTATCCCAAGAGGTATCTCCGGGGTGATTCCTACATTACAGGCCGTTCCCCCGTTGGGAAGTCTTCCCATGCCACGGGCCGTTTCCATAGCCGGAACCCTTCCGGCCCGCGATTCCTCTCCCGCGCCGGTTACGGGCGCACATCCGCCTCCTCCCCCGGGTCCCCCTCCTCGGGCTCCCCCAGTGAACCAAACGCGGTTCACTCGGGAGGAGGTGGAGCGCATGCACGCGGCAAGGTCCGAAGGCGCCCCGTCCCGACACGGCCAGGAATCACTCGCACGTAGGCGCGGTTCTCTTCTCCCAACGGACAAGGGCAAGAGACCAATGCAGGAGGCCTCCGTCACTTCCGGAGGTCCCCCCGAGGTACAAGAGGTGAGCTCCACCAACCCCGAAGAGCGAAGACGATACCGGAAGGCAGGCGGTCCGTTGGGACCCCTTTCCGATTCGGACAATGAACGCGCTTCCCCTGTGAAGGGGGATATCGATGCAGGCTCCCCAAAGGAAGTGGAAGGGGCCAACCAACCCCTTTGCCGCTGCCTCCGGCGTGTTCGGTGGCCAAGGCCATATCGGCCGCCCCATATCGAACACTACAATAGGGAGGCCGACCCCTACGAGTTTGTGCAGGTGTACTCCACGGCCATCTCGGCGGTTGGGGGGACGAAAGCGTCCAATGCAACGTCTTCCCCCTCTATCTCTCGGGAATAGCTCGGTCGTGGTTCTATAACCTCAAGAGCGGGTCCATCAAGTCCTTCGCGCAGCTAAAGCGCGAATTTTGCTCGAATTTTCAGGGGAATTACATCCGTCCCCTGGATTCGTCGCAATTGTACACCGTTCGCCAACTGTCGGGGGAGACGATACGAAGTTTCTTCAAACACTTCGCCCAGATCAAGAGCAAGGTGGCTCACGTCCCCGACTCGACGGTGATTGAAGCGTGCAAGAGTGGCATTCTCCCGGGAGAGCTCCACTGAAGACTCTCCCGGAGTTGCCCATCCTCCGCCGACGAGCTCTTCAACATACTTGAGAAGTACGCGAGAGCCGAAGAGGACGATCTTTGGAAGAAGCACCAGGGGACCTCCGGCCCCGGGGACAGGGACTCGAAGGACTCCTCCAACAAACGGCCCCGGAGGGGGCCCCGCAACGAGCCAAGGCCTCGGGACACTTTCGTCCTCGAAGCCGGAGGCTGCTCTCGGGAGCCTAACCGGGGACAGCGCCCCTTTTTCAAGCCCAAGGGCGGCGGCGGAAGCCAATCCTCCCGTCCGCGAGAGGCCCCCAAGCCGGGGGGCAAGGAGCCTGGAGCCACTTTGTGGTGTGCTTTCCACAAGTCCAACTCCCATGCAACCCGAGAATGCCACGCGCTCCTCCAACATTTCGCGACATTTCTCGAGCAACATGGGCCGGGGGGAGGAGGCCCTACCTCCTTACCCCTTCCACCGCCGGCCTTGGCGGCGCTCCCCGCTCCCCTAGGGGGACGTCTGTAGCTTCTAGGCCCCTATAGGATGTTTTAATAATTAATGACAACTACAAATGCTATACTAACGTTACCTGTCTAGTTGTGTCAAGAAGATACTTAAAAGACAGGTTAATGAAAGGCGAAGAAAGAGCCTCAGGATGAAGAAAGGGCGCATTGATCAAAAAGGCAAAGGTACGGAATAGGGTCTTTTCCTTTTTACCGGTCTAAGGTGATTAGAGAAGAATTTTGACCGGATTTTAGGATAGTTGCCGTACTATTAAGAGGAGCATGTGGTGTATCACAATATACTTCATCTATGTGCCACAAATCATAAAATCAACATGCATTGCATACTAGAAGGTCACATCCTTTGAAAATGCTTGTTTCAGCTCTTTTTTGCTCAGCAATGTCTCAGTCGGTCTGACCGTTTGTTGTACCGGTCTGACCGAATTCACGGACTGACCGACGTGTTGTCTAAGCATAGTGCATTCTTTTTAAAGGTCGGTCTGTCCGTAGTTGAGACCAAGGTCTGTCTCCTGGAACTTCTTGATTTACCCCTTTTGGTGTTTTGAGCTATTACGGTCTGACCGTTTGTTAGACCGGTCTGACCGCGAATTCGGTCTGACCGTGTTTTTGTACTACGGTCTGACCGTATGGCCGGTCTGTCCGTATATATCGGCCTGACCGTATAAGGTGTCCAGAAACTAGGTCGTCTCTGGACAGCTTCACGGTCTGACCGAAATAGGCTCCGGTCTGACCGTGTGTGTGCCTGACAAGGGCAGTTGAGCATTTATTGCGCCTGTTTAATGCCGTTGCAATTGCGGCGGTCTGACCGAGCTTGTGCCTGTGGTCTGACCGCCAGGTGATCTTTTTCTCCCAACGGCCTGTAACGGCTATATTAATTGTGGGGGGTATATATACTCCCATGCACGGCCCTATTCAGAACTTTTGGCATAATCTTGAGCATTGTCATCATCCTTGAGAGCCTAAGCTTGTTTCATACACTCTAGGGTTCAAATTCTCGAATTTGTGAGAGTGTACATTTGAGATCTTCTAGTGCATTGCATTTAGATCATTAAATCAATCTTGTGGCACTAGAAGAAGGCTAAGTGATCATCACTGGCTTGTTACTCTTGGAGTTTGCCGGCTCCTAGACGGCTAGGAGAAAGGTTTTGAAGAGCTCTTCAAGGAAGATTGTGAAGAAGCCTCAAAACGTCTTGTGAAAGGTTTGAGCACCCTTGCCGGAGCGGTAAAGTGCATCCTTAGTGAAATCGAGGTTTGGATAACTCATCACACTAATCTGGCTCAAGATCTAGGTCTCTTCTCGAGAGAAGGTTGACTAGATAGAGGAGCGGTTAGAGATTTGAGTTTGCCTCAACGTGGATTAGGGGTGATCGGCAAATCACCGAGACCACGGGATATATCCTTGTGTGAAATTTGTTCCTTGTTCATCGTGTGTTATTTATTTTGCTCTCATTTACTTCTAATTGCTTGATTTATTGTAATTTGCTAAAATCGCCTATTCACCCCCCCCTCTAGTCGATATCCTAGATCCTTTCAATTGGTATCAGAGCAAGGACTCCATTTTAGAGGATTTAACCATCCTGGAGTATGATTAAGATGGCTAGTGAGGGTCGGATCAATATTGGTAAACCACCACTCTTTGATGGATCTAACTATACTTATTGGAAAACTAGAATGATGGTCTATCTTAAAGCCATGGGTGGAAAGATTTGGAAAGTGGTGGATGAGGGGTTTGCAATTCTTGATGATGATGACATGACCAACTTAGATAGAGATAATGCCTTAGCAAATGCTCAAGCCATGAATGTTCTTTATAGTGCTCTAAATCTAGGTGAATTTAATAGAATTTGTAAACTTGAAACGGCCCATGATATTTGGAGAAATCTTATGGATATTCATGAAGGAACCTCGATGGTCAAGGATGCTAAACTATTTATCCATAAGGGCCAATTTGAAAAGTTTGCCATGTTGCCCAATGAAGATGTATCGGAGATGTTTAACAGATTAAATAACATCGTAAATGAGTTAAAAGGGCTTGGTATGGATGTCACAAACTTGGAGTTTTGTCATAAGTTTCTTAGAGCGTTACCTTCTAAATATGATACAATTGTAACCTTACTTGTGCATTTGAACTTGAAGAGTGTGACTCCGTTGGAAGTCTTGAGTGAGATTCTCACTCATGATATATTCAAGAAATCTCAAGAAGAAGTGAAAGATGAGGCTTCCGACTCCAAGAAGAAGAACATTGCACTCAAAGCCCAAGTCTCCAAAAGGGAAGACATTGAAGAGGAAAGTGATGAGAAAGACACCGATGAGGAAATGGCTCTCTTTGTGTGAAGGTTCAAGCGGTTCATGAAGAAGAGATATCAAGGAAAGTCATTCAAGAAAGGACAATCATCCAAGAGGAACCCATTTGAAGAGAGAAGATGCTTCGATTGCGGTGAAAAGGGTCACATCTCCACACAATGCAAAAATAAGGAAGAAGAAAAATCAATGAAGAAGAAGAAGTACGAAAAAGAAGGAGAAAGCAAGAAGAAGGTTTTCAAGAAATATTATAAGAAGAAGAAGGATGGACAAGCTTGCTTCATTGAATGGGATTCGGATGCTTCAAGTTCCGATTCCGATAATGAAGATGAAGCATCACCCAAAGGACTCGCCGGGGTAGCTATCAAGGAAGCTCCATCTCTATTCTCCACTCCTCATTGCCTCATGGCTAAAGGAGAATCGAAGGTATCATGTGATGAAGATGAATACACTTATGATGACCTAGTTGAGATGATCACCGGTTTTGATGACTATATGAGTAAAGAGAAAGAAAAATTCAAGGAATTGAAGAAAAGATACAAAACTCTTCAAAATTCCTATGAGGAGCTAAACACATCTCATGAGAGTCTCAAGGAAACTCATGGATGCTTAAGGAAGCTCATGACTCACTACTTACTCATAAAGCCAACAAAATGGGTAATGAGATAGGCATCACTTGCAATATTTTGAATGACTTGCCCATGATGTCTACTTCTAGCATATCTACTTCTTGTGAAGATTTAATTGAATTCCCATCTAGATATAAAATTGATGATAATGTGCTTAGTCTTGAAAACAATGAACTTAAGGACAAAATTGAAAAACTAACCAATGACCTAGCTAAATGCTATGTAGGAGAATCAAAATTAAGACATCTTCTAGATAGTCAAAGGTTTTCCTTAAGAAAAGAAGGACTAGGCTACATTCCCAAAAAGGGTAAACATGCTTTTGTTCCATCTAAAACCGTTTTTGTAAAAGAAAAGGGATATTGTAACAAATGTAAAAATTTAGGTCACATTGAAAAGAATTGCCATGCTAACAAAAGCATTTCATCTCTTATATTCAATTCTTGCTATGTATTGAAGAAAATGAACAATGGCGATATTAAAGCCAAATTTGTTGGAACCCCGATCATTGGTGCCAAAAAGAAAGCCATTTGGGTCCCAAAATTCTTGGTAACTAACCTCCAAGGACCCAAAAAGGTTTGGGTACCTAAAAGGATCTAACTTTGTTTTGTAGGTCAATTACAAGGCGGGAGGACAACATTGGGTGCTCGATAGTGGATGCACTCAACACATGACCGGTAATCACAATATGTTCTCCTCACTAAATAACAAAGGTGCGGAATATGACAAGATCACGTTTGGAGACAATAGTAAAGGAAAGATAAAATGTTTAGGTAAAATTGCCATCTCAAACGACCTCTCCATATCTAATGTATTGCTTGTTGAATCTCTAAACTTCAACCTCTTATCCGTAGCTCAACTTTGTGATCTTGGATTCATATGTGCTTTTTATCCAAAAGAAGTGATTATCACTAGCATTGTTGACAATAAGTTGATTTTCAAAGGTTTTAGACATGGCAACCTCTACTTAGTTGATTTCAATTCAAATGATACTAATCTTGGTACATGCTTGTTTACAAAATCTTCTAAAGGTTGGCTATGGCATAGAAGGCTTGGGCATGTTGGAATGAAACAACTAAATAGACTAGTTAAACATGATTTAGTTGTTGGTTTAAAAGATGTAAAGTTTGAAAAAGATAAATTATGTAGTGCTTGTCAAGCCGGAAAACAAGTTGCAAACTCACACCCAACTAAAAGCACCATGTCAACTTCTAGTCCACTTGAATTATTGCACATGGATTTATTTGGACCAACTACTTTTGTGAGCATTGGTGGCAATAGTTATTGTCTTGTCATTGTAGATGATTTTTCTAGATATACTTGGATATTCTTTTTACATGATAAGTCAATTGTGTTTAACACTTTCAAAAGCTTTGCTCAAAGGGCCGAAAATGAATTTAGCTTCAAGATCAAGAAAGTGAGAAGTGACAATGGCTCCGAATTCAAGAATACCAAGGTTGAAAATTGGTGTGATGAAAAGGGCATCAAACACGAGTTTTCGGCCAAGTATACACCGGAGCAAAATGGAGTAGTCGAACGAAAAAACTGGACATTGATAGATATGGCAAGGTCTATGCTTTCGGAGTACAATGTTTCGGACACCTTTTGGGCCGAAGCAATCAACACCGCGTGCCATGCATCAAATCGTCTTTATTGTCATCGACTTCTAAAGAAAACTCCTTATGAGCTTCTCATTGGAAGGAAGCCAAACATTTCCTACTTCCGGTGTTTGGGTGTAAGTGCTATATCTTGCGGAAAGGTACACGCTTATCTAAATTTCAAAGTAAATGTGATGTAGGATTTTTGTTAGGATACTCATCAAATAGCAAAGCATATCGTGTCTACAACCAAAACTCCGGTTTGGTTGAGGAGACACATGATGTTGAATTTGATGAGACTAACGGCTCTCAAGAGGAGCAAGACAATTTGGATGATGTAGGTAATGAAGGGTTGAGAGTGGCAATGAAGAACATGACCATTGGGGATATCAAGCCTAAAGAAGATAGTGATCAAGATGAAGATCCATCCACTCATGCTATCCCCTCTTCATCAACTCCTCAACACAAAGATCAAATAGTTGAAGTGGTCAATGTGGAAGACTCCTCTCAACAACAACCGGAAGTACCTTCTACCTCTACTTCACAAATCCCGGTTGACCATCCAAGAATTCATCACTCAATTTCCAAAGATCACCCCGTCGATCAAATTGTTGGTGACTTGTGTAAGGGTGTTCAAACTCGTTCTCGTCTTGCTTCATTTTGTGAAAATTACTCCTTTGTTTCCTCTTTTGAGCCCACACTTGTAGATGAAGTTTTAAAAGATCCGGATTGGGTGAATGCTATGCATGAAGAATTAAACAACTTCACCCGCAACAATGTTTGGGAATTGGTAGAAGAACCAAATCCGGATGAGCATAATGTCATTGGAACCAAATGGATTTTCAAGAATAAACAAGATGCAAACGGAGTGGTAGTGAGAAACAAGGCAAGATTGGTGGCTCAAGGATATACTCAAGTTGAAGGTTTGGACTTCGGTGAAACCTTTGCTCCCGTAGCTAGACTTGAGGCTATTAGAATCTTGCTTACTTTTGCTTCATCTCATAATATTAGACTTTATCAAATGGATGTCAAAAGTGCATTTTTAAATGGAAAAATTAATGAATTAGTAGTTGTTAAACAACCTCCCGGATTTGAAGATCCTACAAAGCCGAATCATGTGTATAAACTCTCCAAGGCTCTTTATGGTCTTAAACAAGCACCTCGTGCTTGGTATGAAAGACTTAGAGACTTTTAAATTTCAAAAGGCTTTAAAATTAGGAAAGTTGATACCACCTTATTTACTAAGAAAATTGGGAATGATTTCTTTGTATGTCAAATTTATGTTGATGACATCATATTTGGATCTACTAACCAAGATTTTTGCGAGGAATTTGGTAATATGATGTCCAGGGAATTTGAGATGTCTTTGATAGGTGAACTAAGTTTCTTTCTCGGACTACAAGTCAAACAACTCAAGGAAGGAACTTTCATCAGTCAAAGCAAGTATGTGAAGGACCTACTCAAGAAGTTCGGACTTGAAGAAGCAAAGCCAATCAAGACACCAATGGCTACAAACGGTCACCCTGTCTCTGACGAAGGAGGTAAACCGGTAGACTCAAAGCTTTATAGATCTATGATTGGTAGTCTATTGTATCTTACTGCTTCTAGGCCCGATATTATGTTTAGTGTTTGTATGTGTGCAAGATTTCAAGCCTCTCCTAAAGAAAGTCACTTAATGGCCGTTAAGCGCATTTTGAGGTATCTAAAATATTCATCTAGTATAGGGTTGTGATATCCAAAAGGTGCTAAATTCGAATTAATTGGACATTCTGATTCCGATTATGCGGGATGTAAAGTGGATAGAAAAAGCACCTCTGGCAGTTGTCAACTATTAGGAAGATCTTTAGTATCTTGGTCCTCTAAGAAACAAAACTCTGTAGCTTTATCAACCGCCGAAGCGGAATATGTTTCCGCGGGTAGTTGTTGTGCACAATTGCTTTGGATGAGGCAAACATTGTTGGATTATGGAATAAAATTTGAAAAAGTGCCTCTTTTGTGTGATAATGAGAGTGCGTTGAAAATAGCCACAAATCCGGTTCAACACTCTCGGACCAAGCATATAGATATTCGACACCACTTTCTTAGAGATCATGTTAGCAAAGGTGATATGGTGGTGGATAATGTGAGAACCGAAGATCAATTAGCGGATATATTCACTAAGCCCTTAGATGAAAGTCGTTTTTGCAAACTTCGAAATGAGCTTAACGTCATTGATATCTCAAATGTGGATTGAAATGTTGAACTCATATGAAATGTGCTTAGAGTATCACTTGGTTGCTTGAACTTCCTCTTTTAGAGCTTTTGAGGCTCCTTTTTCGGCAATTGAGTGAAATAAACCAAAAATATGTTAAGTTGTAAGATAAATACTTCCCCTTTGGTGATATTGCCCATATCTTACTTATAATCATCTTATAGTTATATATCTCTCTCTCCAAATCTCTTGAGCTTCAAATCAATCAAAATCCTCCAAGAATTTTAGTCCTTCCAGCGGTCTGACCGAACCAATTGCGGTCTGACCGAATGAATCTCCAGAGAGCATCTTAGATTTCTGCTTATAGCGGTCTAACCGGTATATTTTCTACGGTCTGACCGAAAATCCATGACCAGAGACCTTTTAACCTGAATCTCTTGTCCTTTTTCACTTTCTTCCCCACCTGTCTCTTTCACGGGCACCTCAAATCTTTGGATTCTTCCTCTCCGGTCAAACCCTCGTCAAGCTTGGACAAACCGTGGTTCAGGATCATCACCTAAACATGTCTTCAAGGTATATTGCTCAGATTCTTCTTCATTTTTCCTTTTCTCTTCTGTTCATCTTGAGGGTTAGGGCAAATGTGGTGATTCTTGGTTAAATTCAGTCAATATCCTGAAATTGATTCATTTCCCTGATGCAATGAGTAGTCTCTCTCTTATATTTGTCCACATTGCATCTTAATTTCTCCAAAATCCCAGAAATCATGCCAAACCCTAACTCTTCAGTTGCGCTGGTCTGACCGCCCCTGTATCGGTCTGACTGACTGCAACAGCAGAGCCAGAATGTGCAGTTCAGTTGTCATCTCTATTCTCGTCACGCTTTCCTGTTTTCCTGTATCTTACCTGCTGCATATCTTCCAAATTGTATAGTGGTCGAGGTACTCAAGGCACTGCCTCCATTCGGACCAACAAGAAGAAATTGGCTAAGCGGCCGAAAAGGGTTCTACCCTCGAGTAGCAGCGACAGTCACGATGACGATTGGGTGCCCTCGGCCGGTGATTCAGAGACAGAGCAGTCGTCTCATTGTGGTGGATCTTCTCATGTGGGCATGGACATAAAGAGTGAGGACGATGAAATAAACGTCCACGCTTATCAAGGCCCAAAGAGGAATTGGACCTCAAGCGACTATACAAAGGCTAGGACCATCTATGCCTATAATCATGAGAATGACGCCTCTACTCCTCATTTCCACACTATGACACAGCAGGATGCCTTCTGCGGTCATTTGGTCCACAAAAACATCTTCGAACACAAATGGATCGAATGGGCCTATGTTGTGAATCAACCCATCATGGCTCCCTTGGTGCAAATCTTCAAGGATATAGGGCTGTATGACTTTGTGGAGCACAAGTGCCCATGGAACGCCACTGCCATCAGACAGTTCTATGCTACAGTTGAGATCAGATGGGCGGACCAACAGATTATATGGATGACAGGGTCTAGGCGCTATCAGGCCACCTTTGAGGAGTTTGCTGTGGCAAACAAGCTAAACTATGAGGAGCTGAAGGAGGGGATCGATATGGAGGAAGAGGATTACCTCCATGAGGACGACTGGCTCCAGTTCTATGAGTAGCCGGGAGGTGGACAGCGGATTGTACCTGGCACTGTTACCGGTCTCAAAGTCCTCCCTGCTGTAGTCAACAAAATTGTACGAGCCACGATCCATCCAAAGAGTGGAAACCGAGAGGCGGTCCGGGATTACTACTGGAACTTCATCGACCACATCCAGAGTCATCGGATCAACATTGTCTCTTTTATATTGAAGACAATTGAGGATGTCTTGGCGACCACTCTCCCGAATCTCTACTATGCACCGTTTATCATGTCCTTGCTGCTCCAGAAGACAAAGTTTCCTCGTGGTTCTTGCGACATCAGACATCTCGGCTATAAGCCGTTTAGTGTCAACCCGCGTGTCTTGGCTCGAGGCCACGGAGCACAGCAGCAGCAGCCGGCTCAGCCTATACCTCCTCCTCCTCCACCTCAGGCTCAGCAGGCACCTCAGTCGAGCCAAGCCCCCGCCTGGTTTTCTCAGTTCCAGCAGCAGTTCCATCAGCCGATGATGGATCAGTTTGCTACTCTTCTCCAGGGGCTTGAGCTCACTCACTCGGACTTGGCGGCATTGCATGATCAGTTCCAGACTTTCTCGTCGCGCCAGGATCAGTTCGAGCAGCGCTTCGACTCCTTCTCCACTCACTTCTACACTCGTTTCCCTCAGACTCCTCCTCATCCCGATGATGATGCTCCAGCCGCTCCTTAGCTTTTATGGCAATTGATGCCAAAGGGGGAGAGAGAAGAGAGTAGAAGAGTAGGAGAGAGATGATGAACCTTAAATGTAAATGAAAACTTTTGGATGAAAGAACGTTTGGTTTGTGTATAGAAGTTTTAATTTAACTTGTTTAATTGAATGTCTCTTTTATGACTTATATTGAATGACTCTCTTGTGAGATTGGTACTTCATTGTATATGAGATGTGCTTGTGATGATGATATCATGTGTAGAATTGAATGTCTTATTTGTGATATTTAATGATTCTATAGTGAATGAATTGAGATTGCATCTTATACACATGCTTGAACTCCACTAAAATGTCAAAATTCTCTTATTCATACATTTAGGGGGAGTGTCTTATTCTTCGATGCTTATTGTAAAATTCCCTTTATGCTTAAAACTCTTTCATCTACTCTTTATGTTGTCATCAATTACCAAAAAGGGGGAGATTGTAGCTTCTAGGCCCCTATAGGATGTTTTAATAATTAATGACAACTACAAATACTATACTAACGTTACCTGTCTAGTTGTGTCAAGAAGATACATAAAAGACAGGTTAATGAAAGGCGAAGAAAGAGCCTCAGGATGAAGAAAGGGCGCATTGATCAAAAAGGCAAAGGTACGGAATAGGGTCTTTTCCTTTTTACCGGTCTAAGGTGATTAGAGAAGAATTTTGACCGGATTTTAGGATAGTTGCCGTACTATTAAGAGGAGCATGTGGTGTATCACAATATACTTCATCTATGTGCCACAAATCATAAAATCAACATGCATTGCATACTAGAAGGTCACATCCTTTGAAAATGCTTGTTTCAGCCCTTTTCTGCTCAACAATGTCTCAGTCGGTCTGACCGTTTGTTGTACCGGTCTGACTGAATTCACGGACTGACCGACGTGTTGTCTAAGCATAGTGCATTCTTTTTAAAGGTCTGTCTGTCCGTAGTTGAGACCAAGGTCTGTCTCCTGGAACTTCTTGATTTACCCCTTTTGGTGTTTTGAGCTATTACGGTCTGACCGTTTGTTAGACCGGTCTGACCGCGAATTCGGTCTGACCGTATTTTTGTACTACGGTCTGACCGTATGGCCGGTCTGTCCGTATATATCGGCCTGACCGTATAAGGTGTCCAGAAACTAGGTCGTCTCTGGACAGCTTCACGGTCTGACCGAAATAGGCTCCGGTCTGACCGTGTGTGTGCCTGACAAGGGCAGTTGAGCATTTATTGTGCCTGTTTAATGCCGTTGCAATTGCGGCGGTCTGACCGAGCTTATGCCTGCGGTCTGACCGCCAGGTGATCTTTTTCTCCCAACGGCCTGTAACGGCTATATTAATTGTGGGGGGTATATATACTCCCATGCACGGCCCTGTTCAGAACTTTTGGCATAATCTTGAGCATTGTCATCATCCTTGAGAGCCTAAGCTTGTTTCATACACTCTAGGGTTCAAATTCTCGAATTTGTGAGAGTGTGCATTTGAGATCTTCTAGTGCATTGCATTTAGATCGTTAAATCAATCTTGTGGCACTAGAAGAAGGCTAAGTGATCATCACCGGCTTGTTACTCTTGGAGTGCCGGCTCCTAGACGGCTAGGAGAAAGGTTTTGAAGAGCTCTTCAAGGAAGATTGTGAAGAAGCCTCAAAACGTCTTGTGAAAGGTTTGAGCACGCCTTGCCGGAGCGGTAAAGTGCATCCTTAGTGAAATCGAGGTTTGGATAACTCATCACACTAATCCGGCTCAAGATCTAGGTCACTTCTCGAGAGAAGGTTGACTAGATAGAGGAGCGGTTAGAGATTTGAGTTTGCCTCAACGTGGATTAGGGGTGTTCGGCAAATCACCGAGACCACGGGATATATCCTTGTGTGAAATTTGCTCCTTGTTCATCGTGTGTTATTTATTTTGCTCTCATTTACTTCTAATTGCTTGATTTATTGTAATTTGCTAAAATCGCCTATTCACCCCCCCTCTAGTCGATATCCTAGATCCTTTCAACGTCAGACCGGAGCCACATCATGGATGGCCCCCCTTATCTCTTGCATCAAGGGGAGGGGGAGCCCTTCGACGAAGCCGAAGCCAAGCGCATTCGCGCTAAGGCGCGAGCGTATGTGCTGATAGAAGGGACGTTGTACAAGCGAGGAGCCTCTGCGCTGCTTCGCTGCCTCCCGCGGGAGGAGCGAGTTCAGCTCCTTGAAGATATTCACCTCGGATGTTGTGGTTCTCACCTCGGCCCCCGGGCCGTCGCGTCAAAAGCCATCCGCCAGGGTTTCTACTGGCCAACAGTTGCCCGCGACGCAAGAGACCTCGTCTCTGCATGCGGGGCTTGCCAAAAAATGGCAAAGGGCTCCAACCTACCCTCCGCAACTCTGCAGGCAATCCCCATCACATGGCCCTTCGCGCGGTGGGGAATGGACCTCCTGGGCCCGTTCCCCCCGGTGTCGGGGGGATACAAGTACGCGGTTGTGGCCGTGGACTACTTCTCCAAGTGGGTGGAGGCCGAGCCCCTCGCCACCATTACATCTCGTGCGGTGCAAAGGTTCTTTTGGAAGAATATAGTGTGCCGATTTGGGGTCCCCCGCGAGATTACCGTGGATAACGGAACCCAGTTCGACTCAGCGATCTTTCGCGAGTTCTGCCAGAACTTGGGTACGACCCTCCACTTCGCCTCGGTGGCTCACCCCAAGAGCAATGGGGCGGTCGAGTGCGTCAATGGGGTTATCCTCCAAGGACTCCATCGCCGCCTCGAGCAAGGCGCCTCCAGGCGTGGGGCATGGGCAGACGAGCTCCCGAGCATCCTCTGCTCCATGCGAACGACCCCAAGCCGAGCAACAGGGCGCGCCCCCTTCTCGCTCGTGTATGGGGCGGAGGCAGTACTACCCTCGGAAATCAATTTCCGATCGCTGCGAGTCGAACTCCTCAAGGGAGTCTCGGCAGCCGCGTTTCAAGCCAACGAAGACAACCAGAGGCTGGAGGTGGACCTCGTCGAAGAAGAGCGGGACAGAGCCCTCCTCCGCAACACCATTTACGAACGCGAGATGGCACGCGCCTACAACAAGCGTGTTCGGGGGAGGACCTTCCGTTTGGGAGACCTTGTCCTCAAACGCGTCACCGACCCTCAAGCCCAAGGGAAGCTCAGCCCAAAGTGGGAAGGGCCATACAGGATTTCCACAATCCTTGGCTCGGGGGCTTACAAGCTCTCCACTCTCGAAGACCAAGAGCTGAAGCACACATGGAATGCGGACCTGCTCCGCAGATTTTACGCTTAGTCTCCGAGCCTCCCCCCTTGCCCTTTTTGGGATTCACAAGGGGAAGGCGCGGTGAGTTGTAACAATTGCCTCAAAGGCCTTTTGTTTTAATCAATGCGAACGGTTTTTTCTCCATGTTATGTGGTTTTGTGCAAACTTCTTTAACCGCCCCTGAGGCAATGCCCTCATCATGAGGATGCCCTCCCCGTGAGGATGCCCCCTGTGGATGCCCTCATTGTGAGGAGGCTACAGGCTCCAGCTCAGCCTTAAGTCCCGACGGCGGGAGCCCCGTTCCCCCTTGGGCGGCTTACAATATCCCCTCGTGGACTGAGGGCGTAAGCGGCAACCTGGTTCCCAAGGAACCGAGGTAACGAGTCACTTTGGGGGACTAGTCCCCCCCCATACACTATAGAGCTTTTTATGCTCTTTCCTCCTCCGGGAGCGATCTAGGTCGCACGACCAATAGATCTTTTATCCTCACACTCGCTTGCACGAGGATAACCCCTTGTGGGTGCCACCTGGGAATGGCCGGGATTTTTTCTTATTTCAGCGCAGGCCGCCTGTCTAGGTCGCCCCCCGCTGCAGGGGGAGGAGAACCCAGCTAATTCCGTTCGAGAGGCAGCTAGAATTCTCATGGAATGTCATACCTCCTCCGGAGGTAGAGCTTTGCTCCCCGGATTTCGTCCTCTGGAGCAGTTGTCTCCGGAAGTGGAGCCTCGCTCCCCCAGACCTTCTCCTTCGGAGGAGCTATCTCCGGGGGCGGAGCCCCGCTCCCCTGGAATTCATCCCTCAAATGTCCTTCGGAGACGGTGCTTCGCTCCCCCGGCCTCTGTTCCCCGGAGGCAGTCTCGCGCCCCCGGGCCTGTCTCCCTCCTCCGGACGGGGAGCCTTGCTGCCCCGGACCTTCGTCCTCCGGAGTAGGAGTTGTCTCCGGAGGTGTTCTCCCCCAGACCATCGTTCTCCGGAAGTGGAGCCTTGCTCCCTCTCCGGAGGAGGAACCTCGCTCCCCCGGATCATCTCCGGGGGTGGTCTCGCTCCCCCGGGCCTTTGTTTTCGGAGCAGGAGCTACCTCCTTTGGAAGGGGTCTTGCTCTCCCGAACTTCGTCCCCCGGAGAAGTAGAGCCTCGCTCCCCCCCGGATCCTGTCCCCGGAGTAGATCATATCCTCCGGAAGTGGAGCCTCGCTCCCCCGGAGCTTCGCCCTCCGGAGCAGGAGTTGTCTCCGGAGGAGCCTCTCCCCCGGACTTTCGTTCTCCGGAACGGGAGTTATCTCTGGATGTGGAGCCTCTCCCCCGGACCTTCCCCGAAGCTGGAGCCTTGCTCCCCAGATTTCGTCCTCCGGAGGAGTTGTCCCCGGAGGTGGAACCTCGCTCCCCCGGAGTTCGTTCCCCAAGTGTTCTCTTCCGGAGATTTAAAAGTGCAAAAGCGAAAAGGCACATGCCATCTTTTTATTCCATGGAAAATAAGCCGGGAGACAGCCTCTCCCGGTAGGCTTACAGGGTACAACCGGGAGTTGAGCACTCCCGGAGGACATATGGGGGGCTACCTATGTCTAATACGGAGAACCAGCACATCCTAGGCCCATCGTTAAGTCCTCGCCAGGTCCCGATACAAGCTTTGAACTCGTCGCCTCGCTGCATTGAACATGTCCTCCGGCCAGTATTCATACCCCTCGGGATGTTCGATTCGCAAGGGAATTGCATCCCACACTCCCGGAGGGGGGGTTCAGGCAACTCCGTGCGGTGGTTGTCAAAATTCGCCAAGTGCCAATCGGGCAACCACCGGAGCAAGGCTTGTCCCCCCCGGGGGACACCGGGGGCGAGACTCCCGGAGATGGGAGTGATTTCCACGTCCTTCTCCGGGACCCCCGCCCCGGACACCTGACCATGACAAGATATAACTTAGCAAAAAATTTTCCATTTCATTGATAAATGATTTACATGTCCGGGGTTCCCCCTACGGAACTACCGGGAACAAAAATCCTATACAACAAAAAATCCCCTAATCTACCCCGGGGGGACAGGAGGCTCATACTTGCCCGGCGTTGTCCCCCCAGGAGGAGGCGTCGCCCGGAGCTTCTTCCCCGGCCGCTTGGGGACGTCTCGTTCGCGGGGGCTCAATCACTCGGTCGTAGAAAGCCCCCGCCAACTCCTCCAGCGCCGCCCGGCGGGGCTCGTAGAACTCCTGGAAGCTCCGGGGGACAAGGCGCCCGATAGCTTGGGCCCCGACCCCCTGGTACTCCACCAAGGAGGCTGCGAGCGCGGTGGTGGTGGATGCCAAGGCCCGGGCACGAACGTCCGCGGCCTCCGGGATCGCCGCGATGTGCCGGGTGAGGAATCTACGAGCCTCCGCCAAAGATACCAGCGGGTTGCGGGGATTCCCCTCCTCCCGGAACTCGACTCCAAGCCCAATCAACGTGGCCCGGAGTCGATTCCCCGCCGATACGAGGGCTCGCGCCCCCGTGGCCTCCGCCTCTTGAAGCGCCCGGGAGTGAGCCTGCTCGGAGGACGCAAGCTGCTCCCGGACGCCCTCCAGCTCCCGGACGGCGGCTGTCCCGGGCAACCTCCGCGGGGGCCAGCACTTCCGCCCGGACGCGCTCCAACTCCCGGGCGGTCGCGTCCCTCTCTTGGACGAACCTCTCACGGGCCTGGACTGCCGCGTCCCTCTCCCGGACAGCGGCATCACGCTCCGCTTCCGCGGAGGCCAAGGCCGACCGCATGTCCTCGTTCTCCCAAGCGAGGTGAGTCCAGACGGCGCAGGCTACGGCGGTGGTCTTCAGGAAAAAGAAGGATTAGTGAATGCAAGCGACGAGGAGAAAGTTTCTAAGTTTTTACCTGTAAAGCCAGGGAGACGACCTCCCCGTAACGCTCGTCGATGCCACCCTCCCGGACATGAGCCCGCACCGTAGGGGTGACGAGGCTCAGGGAGAGTTTGCGCGTCTCCTCCGAGGAGAAGAGAGATGCTCCCCGTGCTGGGGAACGGGGATCTCCTCCCATTGGCAGGCCCCCGTCACCGACCCCACTCCTGGAGCCTTGGAGCATGTCTCCCGGCGGAGGGGCGGGGGACCTCCCGTCCCCCGATCGGGGGGAGCGCTGTTGCGTCCGGGGGGCTCCCCTCCCCGGGCGCGGTGTCGTCAAGGTGTCGCCCCCAGGGGGGACGTGTTGGCTCACCCCCCCGGGAGCGGGCGCCGGGGAAGACACGACTTCGGGGGCGAAGAGCGCTTCCAGGCGCGCAAAGCCACTATTCCCCCGGAAGTACACCCCCGGGGGATCCTCCTGGAGAGCTTGCTCCGGGGAAGGGGTGGCGTCGTAGTCCCCGGAGGTGGGCTCATCCTCCTCCACGACCACGTGGTCGTATACGCCCGATGCCCCCAAGGCATCAAGCTGCGCGACCAGCGTGGCCGTGTCCGTGGGGCTCTCCTCGTGCCCCGGCTCCAGGGGCTGCGATCCCCCCGGGGGAGTAACTTGCGCCTGAGGTACAGTCCCCCCCGGTCTCCGGGGTGTCACCGTAGGTTGGGCCGGCAACGGCCTCACCTCCCCCGGTGTCCGGGGAGTCTCCGAAGTCTCCTTGGCCGGGGAGGACCTCGCCCGCCCCGGAGGTCTCATCCTTTCCGGGGCACCAGGTGTCCCTGCTGGCCTCCGCACCGGCGCCGGTGATGCGGGGGCTTCACTAGAATTCGCTCCCGGTGCCTGCGCGGTCTTAGTGCGTTTCGCCGCTGGGAGCGCCCCCGTCTCCCGCCGCCTGTGAGAGCCCGGGGTTGGAAGTGGAACCCTTTCCGGGAGGGTCATCCCGAAGGCCTCGGCGACGATGTTCCGGGGAGGACCCTCCCCGATGGCGGCGAGGCACCGGGAGTGCTCGTCCTCGTAGTACCTCCCCAGGAGGTGCTCCGCCTTCTCCCGGGTGGACTTGTAAGACCTAACTGCAAGAGAAACAATTAGCAAAACCAATCCCTACGATATGTGGACTCTCGGGGAGAAGAAACTTACGCCGCGACACCGGAAATCTCGGAGGACGAAGCTCCGGGCCAAGTCCCGGACCCTTCCTGCTCCGGCTGAAGGGGCTAAGCCGGAGGAGGAGCAGCTCCTCCGCTAAGTCCCGCATGCTCCTCCGGGAGCGGGCCTCCTTCATCTTCGCGACGGAGGTTAGCTCCTCCATCGTCAAGACCGGGGGAACGACCAAGTGTCGCCGGCCTCACGGAGTAAATCATCTCCGGGTCGCCCACCCGGAGATAGAACCATCTCCGGCTCCATCCCTCCCAATGCTTCTGGGAGGCCGTCACCGGGTATTCCTCCGCCCGGGAAGGGGCATACTTCAGCATCACCGAGCCGCAAGTAGCCTTCAGCCCGTGCTTCGTCACCGGGGAAATCTTCGCTGCCGCCCGGTGGAAGTAGGAGAAGAGGCGAAGTGTCCCCTCCACTCCGGTGGCGGTCTCGCACAGCCACAAAAACAACCCCATCCTCACGAGAACGTTGGGTGTTAAGTGGTTCAAGGCGATCCCGTGCTCCCGGAGAAAGTCCCGGAGAAGAGGGTGGATCGGGAGCCGTAGGCCTGCTTGGATGAAGGCCATGAAGGCCACCACCTCTCCGTCCCGGGGGCTTGGGGTCGTCTCCCCCGCAGCCGGGACACGAATGTCCCCCTCCGCGAATATCCTCCGGGAGACGAGGGTGTCCCGGTCCCCCGCGGAGAACTCTGTTGTCCCGAGGTAATCCGATGTTGCGTCCTCCGGGACACTTGAACCCTTCCCCCGTCCTTTCGATGCCATTTCTTCGTCTCTCCCGGAGAGGTTTTCTTGAAGCCGGGGAAGAGGTTACTTCCGAAGAATTTGGTGGATTATGAAGCCTAAGGAGAAGGAAAGTGTGCCTCCCTTGAGGTGGGCCCCTCCTTATATAGGCGATTAAGGTGCCCCCGATGGCTGCCACGTGTCAGCTCGAGGGATCTATACCGTGAATACGAAGGGTGGCACAAATATCGAGGCAATACATGGCTAATTTAAATAGCGCTCCTCTCCCGGAAGTGGGCGAGTTATGGGCAAGTTATATTCGCTCTCCGGGAGAGGGCCGTTTTCTCCTAAGGTAACGAATCGCACCCCCCGGTGACATCAAAATGTCCCCGGGGGTGCGGGGGGCTTCTGTTGGGGGACAATGCTAGCAAACATCTGAAACGTCACCCCGGGAGTCCCTTCTCCGGGGTCGAGAGAAACTTCCCCGGTGCTCCTCCTCTGTGCTCGGGGGAGGCCTCTCCCGGGCACATTCTCCGGGCCGGCGAAGACCTCTCCCGGAGCCCCTCCTCCGGGCTCGGGAGGGACTTCCCCCGACGCACCTCCTCCGGGTTAGGGAGAGCCCCTCTCCCGGAGTGCCCCTTCTCCGGGCTCGGGAGAGACTTCCCCCGGCGCACCTCCTCCGGGCTAGGGAGAGCCCCTCTCCCGGAGTGCCCCTTCTCCGGGCTCAGGAGAAACTTCCCCCGGTGCTCCTCCTCTGTGCTCGGGGGAGGCCTCTCCCGGGCACCTTCTCCGGGCCGGGGAAGACCTCTCCCGGAGCCCCTCCTCCGGGCTCGGGAGAGACTTCCCCCGGCGCACCTCCTCCTGGCTAGGGAGAGCCCCTCTCCCGGAGTGCCCCTTCTCCGGGCTCGGGAGAGACTTCCCCCGGCGCACCTCCTCCGGGCTAGGGAGAGTCCCTCTCCCGGAGTGCCCCTTCTCCGGGCTTGGGAGAAACTTCCCCTGGCGCACCTCCTCCGGGCTAGGGAGAGCCCCTCTCCCGGAGCCCCTTCTCCGGACCGGGGAAGACCTCTCCCGGAGCCCATTCTCTGGGTTCGGGAGAGGTTTCCCCCGGCGCTCCTCTGGTGGGCACTGATTTCAAGGGCCGCCGCGTGTCCAAAATCGGTGCCCTGGACCTCGTCAAAAGACCGTTTTGCCCTTGATCCTACGGTTGTAGCAGGGGTAGTTTAGTAATTTGCTTCTTTTGGGGTCTATATATACCCTTGTAACCCTCTTTTGTAACAGAAGACTTTCATTTGCATCCAATACAAAAAAACTAATAGGCGTGCTCTGGAACCCTCTCTCCGGGAGAGATCCCCCTAGCCGACACGTGTCGGGAGCACGTCGACAAGACTAGGGCCTCCACTGAGGCCTGAACCTGTATAAACCCTGGTGTCAATCTCTGAGATTGTCCAACGCGGGGTGACCCGTCACACAGTCAGCACGCGTTGAGGAACACGTGTTGCGCACGTCATCAAATCTGCCGAGGTATTTTTTATACCACGACATAATGGTTCTCCCGCTTGTGGAGATGCCAACACTATAGCACATGATGAATATGCTTTGACTTCCTGAAAGGCTTTTTCAGCCTCATCCGACTGCTAGAAACCATTGTGGTTACATAGTACCTTAAAGAAAGATAGGCCACCTTCACCTAACCGAAATATGAAATGGATTAGGGCCGCCATTTGACCAGTTAGACTTTGGACATCCTTCATGGACGAAGGGGATCACATTTGCTCAATGGCATGTATTTTGTCTGGATTAACCTCAATGCCTCTTGAACAAACAAGAAACCTAAAAATTTGCTAGAAGAAACTCCAAAAGAGCACTTTTTGGGATTCAACTTAATTCCATGTTTATTCAAATTACAGAAAGTCTCAGTGAGATCATTTACATGATTAGAGCTTTATAAGCTCTTTACAGCCAGATCATCTACATAAGCTTCTAAATTACGCCGTAATTGAGTGAGAAAGGTCTTCTGCATCAAGCGTTGGTACGTGGAACCAGCATTCTTGAGCCCAAATGACATTCTGACGTAGCAGTAGGTGCCAAAGTGTATGATGAAGGCATTTTTTTCTTCATCTACTTCTGCCATGCTAATTTGATGGTAGCCTAAGTAAGCATCCAGGAAACTTATCCTTCAGGCAGGCATTGTTGAGACTGGTGTAATCGACGCACATGCGCCACTTACCATTGGACTTAAGGACCATGACCGGATTCGTGAGCCATTCGAGATGGTTAACCTCGCGGATGAAACCAGCTTCCTGGAGTTTAGTCAACTCCGCACGGATGGCCTCTTGACGATCAGGAGCAAAGCATCGGAGCTTTTACTTTATTGGTCGTTGTCTAGGCCGAATAGCTAGCCTATGCTCAATCACTTCCCTTGGGACTCTCGGCATATCGGATGGTTTGTACGCAAACACATCTGCGTTAGCTCAGAGGAAACTAATGAACGCGAGTTCCTATTTACAATCTAGCGATGACCCAATCTGAACAGTCTTGGTCGGGTTGTCTGGGAACAGAGGAACTTGCTTTAGTTTCTCGTCTGGTCGCGGAGTTGTCTTGACCGCATCAGATTCTTTGGTTGCCAACTTGACATCCCGTAAGGGTAACTAGTCAACCAATTCTAAAGAGATGCGATCATAGGTTAGAGCCATATTCTGACTACCTCTGACCATGATGACGACTTTTGGTCTTATTAACTTGATGCACTGATAAGCGTAGTGTGTTGCTGCCATGAATTTGGTGAGAGATGGCCTGCCAAAGATGGCATTGTAAGCTGAATCAAAATCAATCACGTCAAAAGTAATTAATTCTATTCGGAAGATCTATGGTTCTTCAAGTGTTACGGGTAACACTATTTGCCCGATGGACATCATCGTTGAACCAGGTATAATCCCAAAAAACGGGTGTACTACTGGTTTAATCTTGGAATGAGATATTTGCATCTCGTCAAGAGCTTTGGCAAACAACAGGTCGAGTGAGCTTTCCCCATCGACCAATACCCGTCCTACTTTAGCGTTGCTAATAATAGGTGTTATTACCAAAGGGGGTCTTCAAGGGTGCAACAATCCTTTGGGACAATCCTCCCTGTTGAATGTGAGAGAGGTCTCTGACCAATGGGGGACTTGAGTCTCCCACTAGGGATCTTCAACAATATTCACCTCCCGGTGGATAGCTTTAAATTGACGCTTAGAATAATAAGATGAAGAACCGCCAAAAATAATATTAACGTGATCACTAGGTACCTGGTATGGCATTACCTCATCTCCATCGGTGTCCTTGGTACCTCAAGATTGTCCGTTTTCTGGTATAGTTGGCATGGGCGCAGTTCCTTGATAGAAATCGTCCATGCGTTTCAACCAGGCGCGGCAATTCTTGAAGTCGTGTCCAAAAGTGTTATGTCATGTACACCATTTCTTGTTTCCCTGCGGGTTAGTTTGTTTTTTCTGGCCATCGTGAGTTCAACCACCGGATGGAAGCTTATTAGATTTGAATGGAAATTTTTTACCTTTCCCTTATAGTTGCTTGTCCAAGACTGCGACCTCGCGGAATCGCTTGCACCATTCTTGTTGGGCTTCTTAGATCTTCCACCTGCAAGAAACTCATTTCTTGTTTGAATCTTCTTTATTTTTACTTTTTAGGCCTGGTTGAGGAGGCAGATTACCCTTATCAACCATTCTATTCCATTCAACAGCTTTCACTGTGTTGGAATATCGATCTGCCATGTCGAATAGGTTTGACACTGATCGTTGGGGATGGATACATAGATCCTCCGTGAGCCTTTGATATCTAACGCCATATTTGAAGGCCCTGATAACTAAAGAATCAGATATGTTAGGAATGGTATTCCTCACCCCCACAAATCTCTTGACAAACTGCCAAAGGGTCTTCGCCGAAGTCTGGCGCAAGCGATGAAGATCATCTTCTTTGCCTGGCTTCTGATAGTAGTTTTGGAAGTTGTTGAGAATAGCGTCACACAACATCTCCCAGTTGTAGATTGATCCTTCTGGTTGGTTAAACAACCAGGCCCGTGCCGGACCTTCCAGGACTGTTGGCAAATAATTTAGCATACCCGTTCGTCTCCTCCGGCCGCTTGGATGGCAGTAACGTAGATCTGAAGAAACTCGGATGAATTTTGGATCCCATCGAATCTCTCGATCGTACCGGGTTTGAACTTATCAGGCCAAACTACGTTCCATAGTCTGGGTGAAAAAGCCTTGCAACCCACGTACGTACTGTGTAGTTGTTGATCATCGCGAATAACGTTGTGGTCGCGGAAGTTGTCGACCTGGGAGGCTCACGACGTGGTCCCAAATGTGAGTGCACTGGTATGCCATTATGGTCGCAAGAACTACCAGTTCGTCTGGTCTTGTCATGTCAGAAATGTGTGGGGTGACATCTCTTGTGACCTTTGTGGGAATCGGCCTGTTCTCTAGTCGTTCAACACGATGATGCCTCCGGAGTAAATCCGAGGGCAACTTCATCAAGATTATCTGCAAGCACTGTTGCGAATATAATCTTGTCGTCATTAACGAGACTGGAGGGCAGATTACGGAGTGCATATGCAATCCTTCGGATATGATCCTCTGGATTCCTCCTTGGTGCCGGTGAAGTTCTTGGTGAGGTCACCTCAGCCGGTGGTGAATAATTCAGAGAGGGAATAGGTGTGTAATCACGCCCGCAACCTCCCGGAGAGGGTTGTCGAGACGTTCCTGGACTAGGATCGTGAAAGAGGTACCTCGGCGAGTTGTCGTTGGTCGTAGAAGATCTTCTGTGACCTTGCAAACCTTGGCCTCTCGCTGTCCGCGTTCTTGGTCCTCTTTCAGTTTGCGTTCTCGTTCCTGCCTAGCATCACGTTGCTCTGGAGTTTCCTCTGAAAGTGCAGCGATTTCTCTAGGGATTGAGTTCGTAGACGGAGAAAGCATCTCATCTTTGTCTGAGTCTGACTCAAAATCAAAGAGAGATTTCATATTGTCTGGAGAGAAGTTCTCCAGACGAATATCAAGATCATCCTCTTCCACGTTGTCTAGGGTAACGGGTTGCGGCACATACTTGTCCTCTATCGACGGCAAGTGTACTACCTGTTTCGATCCCTGTTCAGCAAACACGGTTGGAATCGAGGATGATGCTTCCCCAAGACAAGCTGTGAGGGTAGTGTCGTCACCATTGATGGGGATGGCATCTTCATCCATAGCATCTACGTGATCCTCAAGATCGAATTCGTTCTCAGAATCGTGTAGGCAAGGAAAAGGATCCATGAATACAATGAATCTTGATGAAATTGTCTTCAAGGGTCCCACAGTGGGCACCAGCTGTCGACGAATGGAACCTAGGGGTTCTTCTATCGATCTTATGCAAAGAAGAGTGTGGAAAGAAAAGGAGCCAATTAAACAAGTTCTTAATATATTCAAAGTATCTATGAATCTAAGACACGGGAGAGAGTTATCCAGATTCGGGTCCTCTTAGAAGAGTAACAACCCTATGCCCTGTGTATTTGACTAAGTGGAAGAAACAGTTACAGAGAGGTTGCTATAAGGTGAGCTAGCTAATCCTATCCTTGCCAAGCCTAGTCTTCTCTCTGTCATCGATTGTCCGTCCCCTGATCCTTCCCTTGAAGGCCTTCTTATACCTGCCGAAGAGTTCATCGGTTATCCTCCTAAAGGCATGTCTCACATTCACTCGTGACCGCCCTGAAGTGGGAATTGTGTGGTCGTGGGTACATGATGGTTGCCGTAGATCATGGATATGTAGCAGTTTGGTAGTCTTGACTCGGTCATCGTGAAACTGCCTTACCATCCTAACCTCCTTCGACGATTACCTTGTCAGGGACTTATGATTATCTCGAGATTAATCATACGGATCATGGTGAGGTAGTGATAAAGAATGATCGCGTCCTACTGCAACCAAGGTAACGAGATTAGTCCTTGTATTTGCGAGAGAGGCTGGTCGTTGGGTTGTACCTCTGCGACTGTACTGTTCTCAGATATAGTATAAGACATGGTTTTTGTGATGATAAGTGTCTTGAGTTTGTGCGAAATGAATATGATTTTTGAGTTATATCCAGAATGCCCTTGGATTACCTGATGTCCTTCCTTCTGGTCCTTGGCGACCATAGGGAGGACCTGCGGGCCATGGCTATGGGCGACCATGGGACGCTTTGGTGACCATGGGAGCTGAAAAACGGCTAACAATCCTCGTCAGAGGCCATCCTAATCCTGAACGTATGTTGTATCTTGTATTTCAAACATGTACAAACATTTGTAATTCTTTAATGTTCACTGTTGTTGCTTTTGTCAAATGCGTCGTGTCATGGCTGAAAACAATAACTGTAATGTTCGATCCTACTACTTTTATGGAACACATCTTAGAGAGACATTATGTAATTTTTTTACATGCATGTTAATAAAAAAATACGCTAAGATATAAATGCATGTTAATAAAAAAAATTTAATCTTTACTCATTAACCAAACAAATTAAGTAACTTCATCTTAATATAATCATCAATCAAATAATTATTTTAAAACATTTGCAATATACATTAGCTAAGCCTTCATTTTATGTGTTTTTATTACCCTCACACTAACATTGAACGAATCAAACATGAATTCAGAAAAGCAATTTATTATATATTGTACATGAATTTTCAAATTTTTTGACATCCATATGTTTCAAAAATTCATCCGTTGTACATACAAAAATTACGCAATATCTCTCTCAAATGTATTCGAAAAAAGCTTGGATCATGACTGATTGCTTTGGTTATTTAAATAGAAAACAAAGTAGAGACTAGCTTTTCGTGTTAATTGTCAAGGTTAGGGTTTAGGGTTATTTTTGTTTGCAGGAAGACCTGTATGGGCAAGAAGGTCGTTAGTTGGGAAAATTGATAGGCTCCTTTCAGCTTTTAGTTTTTCATCATAAAAACCTGCTCGAGTAGTCAAGTATACTTTTCCAACTTTTCAGCTTTCCATCATAAGAGCCTACACGAGTAGTCAAGACTACTTTTTCAACTTTTCAGCTTTTCGTCATAGAAACCTGCCTGAGTTGTCAAGTCTAGTTTTCCAACTTTTTAGCTTTCAATCATAAAAACCTGCCCAAGTTGTCGCGTCTACTTTTTCAACTTTTCAGCTTTTCTTCATAGAAGCCTGCCCGAGTTGCCAAGTCTACTTTTCCAATTTTTCAGTTTTTCATCATAAAAGCCTGCCCAAGTTGTCACGTCTACTTTTCGAACTTTTCAGTTTTCCATCAGAAAAACTGCCCATTTTTCATATCTGCTCCAAAATGAAACTCGCCTCGAATCCGTTTGATACATCCGTGGCTCCGGTCTATAAATATGAATTGTTCCCGCTACTCAGTTACACACTTACCCTATTTACTTCTTCATTAGAAACTCTAAGCTACTTCATTTTCGTCTCAACTTATGGCTGAATCTGGTTCGTTGTCTGGAGGAAAACCTGAAGAAACATATCAATATCAACCACCACCGCTATGATATTGTAACAAGCTGTGCGTCCAGCATAGGTTCATCGATGAACGAACGCTCTACCAAATGTACAACAACTGTGCAGAGTTTAAGTTTCCTAGTAACAGAGATGTGACTGCTCTACTATATTTACCGTTTTCTTCTATACTATTTAACTTATTGATTGATCACCTTCGTTCCTCAGAATTATGAGCGCCAGTGATACTTCTTTCAGTGGATTGATAATGAGATGTTCAAGGAAGCTACGTTACACAATAAGTTTTGAGAAAAAATAAAGACTCGCCGTAGGATGTTCGATCTACCGGAGAAGCTGGATCTTCATGAAGTTGATCCTTACTATGAGGCCAAATAATTTGCGATTAGTGGCCATTTGCATTATACCTGTAAACCTTTTTTACAAATACTTTTATTAGAGAACTAGATTAAAAAATAGAATTTGCTCCAAAAATGAGGAAACATATATATAACATAAAAAACAGGGACATATTAATTAGCAAAAATAAAAAAATTTGAGTCTAGTGTAATGCTCCCAATAAATTAAAAAAAATCAAGAAATTCCTGATTTAAAGTGCCATAATTCCTCCCTTTCTTGCTCTTTTCGCACAACTAAAAGTGCCGAATAAAAACTACACCCCTGTAAATTTGTGAAATACCATGCTATTTTTGAATTTTCCTTTTTCATTTACATTTTTTTTGCATAAATAGCAGGTTATTTTTTAAATAGACAAGAATTATTTCTTTCTATATGCAAATATATACTATTGATAAATAGATATTTAACCTACAAATAATCAGTATGTCCTCTAAATTACAGAGATTAAAACCTTAAATCCTCTAAATAATTACTAATGACATGATTAACAAATATTTAACAAAAAATAGTTACATTTCAACAAAAAAAATATCTTCTTTTCAAGAGCTCACAAGCCTCTGCAACTTTGATTCTTGCACCAAACGTAATTAACGGTTAAATTGTGAAAGATCTAAGATTTAAATTCTAAATGTTTGAGGCAGGGAGATGAACCTGTTATCGGATGAGAGAGAGAGAGAGAAATTGAGGGAATTCAAAGAGAGAGAGGGGAACCGAGTTGGTTTACATGTCCCAATGGCTTGTCGAGTGCTGGAGGTTTAACAAGCCACGTGTCAAGGCTCTGAAATGCGACAAGTGGTTTGTCGGGTCTTCAGCACTTGACAAACTACTGCTAGCCTATCGGATACTCAACAGGTTGACGTAACGTCCCATGTCGAGTTTTGAATACTCGACAAGTTGACGTGGCAGCATATTTTTACAAAATTTCGCAACAGTGGGTTATTTCTGTAATTTTTTTAATTCTGGGTTATTTATAAAAAAAATTCCTCATTCCACACACTCTCAAATTTTATTTAATATGGTTAATATAGTCCATTAGTGCTTCTTTTCATTCATTTCGTGCACCTCAATTCACACGCAAACAGTAAATAAACTTACATGTGAATTGGAGAGAGTTTTTCACAGACTATACAAGTTTAAGGAACTCTGGTGCAACTCAATCAATTTTTTTATATAAAGGATTGGCAATCAAAGGATCTGTTACATGTATCTAATATGTATTTCTCATTCTTTTCTACGTTCAAATTGCATCACTAGTGCCGGACAAGTTTCAAATTAGTTAAGTTTTTTTTTTTCCTAAAAGGAACTCGTCTTAGTTAGAATTTTCAGCAGATTGATTTATTAAAACTGGACTTTTTTCCATTGCACTAGTTGTGCGATGCTGACGAGTTCTCACATATTGCTTTCAAAAAATAAATGGTATGAGATCATTTCTTGTCTGTGTCAGCACTTTGGTTGCTTAATTTGTCCGTTGTTTGCCAATTTTTTCCGCCCGCATATAACTAACTCGCTCGCTGATAACTATGTCCTTTGTACAGTAGCCATCGCTTTTCAAGCAAATATAACCTCGTTTTATTAAAATAACTATGTTAATTTATCTGGATGTAAATAGAGTTGAGTGTAATTTTGATTTTTTTCTGCAACAAACCCATTTAATTTAAAATATTATTTGATTTAATTAGTATTGCTGGTTTTGGTATGCATACGGAAGAGATAAAAAGTGTTTATCTGGGTTAGCATAACTATTCATTTTCTTATCGTGGATTAGCCTAACCTGGGTTACAAGGATTAGAGTGCACCGATCATGTTAAACTAATCTGGTCTAACTCACTATAGTTTGATGGACTAAACCTCCAATCCATTTCATTCATAACCTTGAACAAAGAGCAGTGTTTCTATGTCTTTCAAAATATGAAGTACACAAATCTTAAAAGTAATATAATTAATGATGAGTAGTAGATAGTTGTAAATTAGTTCCTTAATTTGTTTTGAAGTTGTGCACTTCACTTATTTAGAAAGTGTTGAAGCACTTCTATTGAACAAGAGTCTGGGGGAGTAGGAGTTGGGATGAGCTTACTTGAAAAACATTGACATCCCTGAGGTTGGAGACCAAATCTTAATATTTTTTAACTTACTTTCCAAAAAACATAGTAACTTCTATAGGTCTATTACATGGTTTAAATCTACAATATGTAGATGTTAGATTTGAACTTTAATCTCCATTAAATACACTATGTGCAATACCAGTTTTTTTCCAACCATAAATAACTCACAAGCTGATAACTAGTGTCCTTTGTACAACAGCTGTTGCTTTTTTTTTTTTAAGTAGAAATGTTATCTCAATTGCGCAATTGTATGGCGGCATGCAGTCCTCGTCGTTTTCTTTTTCATACAAGAGTCTTTATATTGAAAAGTTCATCTAAGATTAGTTACGTATGGACGATGCAAATTAATCACACTGTAGATTAGTCTGATGCCGTGATACGTTGTACAAGAAGAAATTTCTGCTTTACTAATCAGAAGCCTTGCTAAATTTTCTTGTGTACGCATGCTTCTATCTTGCATGTATGAACTCAGTGACCTGGAAAATTAAAACAAAAACAGCAAAAAAAGACAAATTTTGGAATCTGAGTTTTGGCAAGTCCAAGCCCCACCTTACTATGATGTAAGCTGCACCGCGTGGAATTGGATCAGCTGTATTTAAGTCTACAGGTATAGATACAGCCTTTCTCATATCTCAGTCGTTTAATTTGAATTCAAATGATCTAATTTGATGAAAGAGAGATTAAGACGCTAATGATCTCTGAGAAATTATTCTCATCAAACTTGATTTAGATTATTAATTTCTGATTTAATAATCTAAACAGAGAAATACCTGTATATTGTTTAGGTAAAAGATACGAATCTGCACTGGGCTGGTCGTGGCTTAACAGTTGAGGTCTCCTCCAGTTAGTCAAGTAAAACTTTGACATTGTGGTAGGAGAGGCAAATAAATACACCAAAGTAAACCAAAATTAGTAAAAAAATTTTCTGAATAAAGAATAGTCAAGTTGTAAGAGAAAAATTGAGACACACGGTTCATTATAAAAGGCACAAGGTGTCATGGGGTGGTGAGAAGTAGAGTGCTACACCATTACACTTCCTTCTGGAAAGCTGGTGAGCTGCTCTAGTAGCAGCAATGGCACTCCCCACCGGCAGAGGTAGCCAAGAAATCGTCGATCTCGATATCAGCACTCCCAACATGCCGGTCGACGTAGAGCGGCAGGACTCGCTGTACCGGGACGCGACGAGAGCCGCTGGCGCAGGCCACCATGGCCAACAGGTTTGCCTTAGATAGCTTTCTAGTTCTTTCACAGCATAATGCCTTTTAATTTTTGATGCCAGTAAACACTGATGAACCATGAAAACTGCAGTACGTCACAGAGGAAGATTCCGTACAAAAGCTTCCTTAGATTGGATTGGAAAATCCATCCAACTGCCATATCTAAAATGAATTGTATTGGGAGTGGCCTACGGATAGAAAGATTCTACAATAAACTGTCAGATCGATGGTGTTGTATGATGAAGTGTTTTTTTGGAGTATGGGTTTAATCGATCCTAACTAGTTATTTGCTTTGCATGATGGAATGACTAGACCATCTTTCGAATTCATTCCAATAATAAGAAACCTCTCATCTAATTTTATCAGAAGTGTACAGCAGGTTTGGCACATATAGTTATTGTGTTCTTTCAGCATGATACTTTTGATGCTAGGATCACTGATGATCCACGCAAACTTGAAATGTTTGCAGACAAGTTAGGATTCCCTAAAAGCTTCTTAGCGAGGGTAGGAAGACAGATAGATTGGATCATTTAATGTAAAATGGACAAATGAAATGATAATGACATATTTGATGAATCCTAGTTAGCTGTTTGTTTTTATGATTGGATGACTAGGACGATCTTTGTATCTATTTGAAAGATCAGAAGTTTTCTATCTTATGTTTGCGCATAGTTTACGGAGAGATGGTTGGCAAATTGGACAAGTTGCCAATACCATGATTCGACATATAATGAATAATTAACAACTAGCTGGGTTGCGCAACTTTTACAACTTTTCCCCTTGCTAATTGCTATCGATGGATGGATACTGCAGGATGGGTGGCTGAAGACGCTGCGGCTGGCTTTCCAGTGCGTGGGGATATTATACGGGGACCTCGGGACGTCGACGCTGTACGTCTACCCGAGCACTTTCAAGGACGGCGTAAAACACACGGATGACCTTCTGGGTGTGCTCTCCCTCATCATCTACAGCTTTGCGCTCTTCACCATGGTCAAGATCGTCTTCATCGCCCTTCACGCCAACGACGACGGCGACGGTGAGTCATCTCGCCTTCTAAAAAAACCACTCCAAATCACATTGGGAGTTGCTCTCTCAGATATCATTGTTTTTTTTTTACTTTACACGATATTCAAAATATAACTTTTGAAGTATTACACATGTAAATATATATAAATTTTTATGGAACTATTTTTAACAATAAATATATTCGTATAATTTTCTTAAAGTCAACCTAAATATATTAGTGATCAAAATAAAAAAAATTACTACATATATAAAAACAAAAAATACTTTTGAAAGTAGAAAGAGTATCATCTATATTATTGCTTTATGTGCATTCAAGTCGTTTTATCTTAAATGCATACACAAGTCCTTCCAATAATTTCTAGTCCATCAAATCTGTTATTGATTTATTTTATTAGTTGACTTATTGGTAGAAACCATCTATTAGTAGCTAATATCTAAACATGATTAATAAAAAATTGAATGGAGGTGTCTTGTTTGCAGTTGTTTAATTAGTAAAATCATTTATACTTTACAATTATAGGTAGAGTGGTCTCATTGTACAGAGGCAAAGTTTTGCACCTTTCAACCAATTCTAAGTCTGTTGTTAAGTTTTTTTTTTAATATATTGGCCCGCTGACTCATGAGACCCACCTATAAGTAGCTAATACCTTTGCATAATTAATTGAGAATTAAGCAAAATGACTTGTTTACATCATTTCAAATAGTATATGTATTTATATTTTATAATTTTACATATAGTAATCTGATTACACAAAATATGATAGTGACGGTGCTCAAATGCGCTATTACCTTTTATTGTCTCCTCTAAGAAATTCTTCATCAGGTGGGACATTCGCGCTCTACTCATTGATTTCGCGGCATGCGAAGGTGAGCCTGATTCCGAACCAGCAGGCAGAGGACGAGCTCATCTCAAGGTACATTCAACCGAAGCCATCAGCGACTCTGAGGAGAGCTGAGTGGATGAAAAATTTGCTGGAGACGAGCAAACCTGCCAAGATCTCGCTCTTCCTCCTCACCATGCTCGCCACCGCGCTTGCCATCAGCGACGCCATGCTAACTCCTCCAATCTCTGGTATTTACTTCAACTAGTTTTGCACGATGGATCAAAGTTATTCGAGGTTTTGAACAAGCTGAGATGGTTACTTTTCTATCCTTGTTGGTTGTGAAATTTGTTCAGTGTTGTCTGCGGTTGCCGGGCTGAAGGAGAGAGCACCTCATCTGGCAACAGGTACAAGAAGAAGCAACGTTAGAATGATGGAGAGTTCTAATAGAGTTATCTTTCTGTGAAACTTCCCAAAACATATTTTTAACAGGTCAAAACTTCTTGATAAAGAGTTTGAGCTATTTGAACATTGAAATATATATATCTTTAAAAAAAAGATGTATGGAGCAATTTTTCACTATTTGCAGTGAATGGAGTTCAATATGAATAAATTATGATCATGAAAGAGTTACAACTTACCATGACCGTTCGCGTAAACAAATCAACTGCAACATATTATTGATTGAATTGATCACCAATAATTTCTCAACATGAGTATAAAAATAACATTTTACTATAGAACATGGAAAAAATGAGTTTTTACTAAAACATTGTATCAGTATGTGAGAATTATATATGAATTCAAGGTTCACATGTTAATGAAACATCATTGTTATGTAGTTAAATCTAAAATTTTGAAGTGTTATAGCCAAATTTCTCCATAAATGAATAAAACATTGATAATAACTAGGTGGTCACTACCAAGAATCTTGACATTGTTCTGCATTACTGGTTCTAGGACCATTTGTTACATATCCATAACAGATCATGGTTCATGAGGATTAACTCCATATTTGTTTCCTTTTGAATAGATCAAATTGTATGGATCACGGTTGCAATTTTGGTGGTGTTGTTTGCGATTCAACGCTTTGGGACGGACAAAATTGGTTACTCTTTTGCACCAATTATCATTTTGTGGCTACTCCTCATCGGAGGCATTGGTGTCTATAACCTATTCAAGTATGATATCAGCGTCTTGAGAGCATTCAATCCGAAGTACATTATTGACTATTTTGGAAGAAACAAGAAGAAAGGATGGGTCTCTCTTGGTGACATTCTCCTTTGCTTCACAGGTCAGCCTAAATCATGGCATAATGATCATTTATTATAATGGTAGTATATTCGCACTCTAGTTGAGAAGCTAGGGAAGAATGATGTATCGTATCTCGAATTAATATATACTTTGCATACAAAATTTGAATATCTGCATGACATGATATATTCTACTTACTGAGAATGAATTGTGCGAATGTGATAGGTACCGAAGCTCTTTTTGCTGATCTAGGATACTTCAATATCAAATCAATTCAGGTATACTTTCTTTTTAGCATATTTTGATAAGAGTCAAGGAAAAATTACAATATTGGTAGAACAAGGTTCAAATATATACATTTGGGGTACTACACAAGCACATCATCAATTAGTTCATATGATAGAATATGCAAAGAAATCCTTTTTTCATAAAAAAATATGTGAAGAAATCAACATCATCAATAACTACCAAAAATTTATAGAAGTTCAAGAGCAGTTAATGATGGTTTTTAAACTGGTTGTTGGATACATAGTGCCAATTGTCTGGCTACTTACTATCTCTCCCTAGTTTGTAAATTTAATGATATATAATATTTTTTACCTTCATAAACAATTATATTATCAACTAACCATTGATAATAGATCTTTTATTTAATGGATTAAGTTATTTCTCCACCTTGGTCAATTATAGTAAAGGGAAAAATATTTAAAAGAGAGAAACAACAGATATATTCATGTGTATATCCTATTAATGTAGTTGTTTTTAGTAGATAATAATTGCAAACACTCAAATCTAGCATTTTCTTTTCTTCATTGATATATGAATTTATAAATAGGTAATGATACCTTTTCTTTTTGTTTTTATGTTGTAGCTAAGCTTTAGTTTTGGCTTACTCCCATCGGTGTTACTCACTTATATCGGTCAAGCAGCTTACCTCAGAAAGCACCAATTGGATGTGAAAAGCGTTTTCTTTAGATCTACTCCTAGTATGTGATCTACAACCATCGTAATTCTAAATTCCCTTTCACAAACTAAGTGAAAATCTCTCGCATAAAATTTTAGGATCATTGTTTTGGCCAGCGTTCATCCTTGCAATATCTGCATCCATCATTGGAAGCCAAGCCATGATCTCATGTGCCTTTGCAACTGTTTCACATTTACGGTCACTCAATTGCTTCCCAAGGGTTAAGATATTGCACACATCAAGGCGGTATCCAGGCCAGTTGTACATCCCTGAAGTGAACTTCTTGCTTTGCGTGGCTGCTTGTGTTGTGACAATTAGCTTCAAGACAACTACATTCATTGGCAAAGCACATGGTAAAAAACTGAACACATTAAGTATATATATTCCTTTATATAATTTTGATATACACACACAAAAAATCACAATCATACACATATGCATACATATACACTTACATATGTATCTAACGATGTTTCCACAATTCATATATGAAAACAGAGATTTGTGTGGTTCTTGTGATGATCATCACCACTTTCTTGATGACAATAGTGATGCTGTTAGTATGGAAGATCAACATTTGGTGGATCGTGCTATTTTTCACCATATTTGTGTCAACAGAGTCTATCTACCTATCGTCTGTGCTATACAAATTCACTCACGGACCATATGTACCTGTGGCCATGTCAGCAGTTTTGATGGTGGTCATGATTGTTTGGCACTATGTGCATGTGAAACGTTATAAATATGAGCTTGAGCACACTGTGCCACCCGACAAGGTGAAAGAACTCCTTAGTCGTCGTGACCTACAGAGGATTCCTGGAGTGGGGCTCTTCTACACTGAACTTGTGCAAGGCATTCCACCTATATTTCCTCACCTTGTAGAGAAGATCCCTGCCATTCATTCAGTACTCGTCTTTGTTTCCATCAAGCACTTGCCAGTTCCACACGTCAACATGTTAGAGCGTTTTCTCTTCCGACAAGTTGAGCAAAAGGAATACAAAGTATTTCGGTGTGTTGCACGGTATGGGTACCGAGATCCCCTCGAGGAGGCTAAGGAGTTTGTTACAACCCTCATTGAGTGTCTCCAGTACTACATTCGAGACGTCAACCTCTATTCTACAGGTCAGACTTTAAAAATCAGCTACCCAAGCTCTCGCACTGAAAGTTTTTCTTGGGACAAGCCTTCTGGCCGCGCCATATATGCTGAGGAAATGCTTACACCAATCGAATCTTTCTCTGAGCTCACAATCCAAGCAAATGGTGTGAGCAACCGACTACCACAATTCCAGGTAATAAATTTCTGCATCAATTTGTTTAGTTCAAGAATTTTTTTTTTATGTTGGGAGACTGACGGTGATACTAATACTTATTTTGATACTAGATGAATAAAATGAACCTAGAGGAGATGGTGAAGATTGAGGAGGAGCAACAATTCATCCAAGGAGAGATGGATAAAGGTGTGGTGTATATACTTGGAGAAAGCGAGGTGGTGGCTAGGCCTCACTCGTCACTCCTTAAGAAGATTGTTGTCAACTATCTCTACTCCTTCCTAAGGAAAAACTTTAGGCAAGGGGAGAAAATGTTGTTCATTCCTCGTGGTCATCTGCTCAAGGTTGGAATCTCATATGAAATCTAGGTTGCCAAGGAATGAGTTTGATAATTGTTTCTCATGAAGGGCATACTTTTGTATGCCAAGCATCAAGGATTAATGTATGTGTGCTTGCATGGCTCATAGGGATAGACGGTCTGCCTCTACAAATAATAATAATAATAATAATAATAATAATAATAGTAATAATAATAATGTAGCCCATTGATGTATATCATATGGGGTTTTTCAAAAAAAGATATAGGATTAATAAGCATAGAGGAATTATCCATGTGTTCCTTGCTAGCATACATCAAGATGAAAAAGCCTTTGCTCTAAGAGATACTTGTGCCATTTGTATGTAGCAATTATAGATTTCTTACATGAGCAAGTTGCTTCACTACTCTACGTTTTCATTTGTCACTTTTTCTATTATATTATTGAATTATTTTAATTAGCTGCCAAGGAGAACATGACCTAAAGGCAACTAGTGTGATGTGCTAAGATATCTATAGATATTTGTTTATGACTTGTGTTACCTGTAGTGCCATTATCATTTGAAGGAAATGGATGAACTAATTAGTTTACTTCCTTATTTTTGGAAACTAGGACTTTGCAAGCTATGTCCAAGTAGATGGAATGTATGTTCATCTCACGAGTTCTATATTTTACATAGTTTTCCCAATATCATGTCATGAGATGTTAAACATATGAGTTGCACACATTTCTGAAACCTTTTGTCGTTGCAATCTTGTAGCATCTTGAATCATTGTGCAATGATATCTTCATTTTCTAAGATATATAGTTATTTTATAATGAACAGAAAGTGATATATATCGTGAAATTTTCCATGGAAAGGGTGAAATTTGCTAAACTTGTTTTTTTTGTATAGATAACCCTTTTAAAAAAGAAAATTCGCAAAATAACATTGATCTAAAAGAAATTGTAAAAATAGCAATAGTCGTCACTGCAGCTGGCGACTTAACTTTTTGTTTCCAATCGCCAGCCACTAGTCGTCAACCGCGATGGTGGCTGATCAATCACCAACTGGACTAGCAACTTGAAACAACCCACAAACAAATATTATTTTGTCTAAATAACACAAATGAACAAGAAAAATTCAAAAGTAACATGCAATTTGAAAATTTTATAACAATGACCTGTTTGAAAGGTATAGTAAAATATACCATGATAACTTATCCAAAACTCTAACTCTAAGAGCCACCTCCACATATTGCAGTTGCACTTCCGCCCCCCTATTCATAGTAGCTGTTGAAACCCTAACCCTAGGAGCTACCTCCCTCTGCCTCTCACTCTTCCCCATCTCCACCCACTACTTCCACTGAAACCCTAACCCTAACTCTAGTAGCCGACCGCCCCAGCAAAACACTAACAAAGAGAATATATTTTTGAGTCACGACTTAATTCATATATATGTAGTTAAAATGACATATATTTACAAATAGAGAGAGTACATTTTTGAGTGAATAACACTCAACCAAATGCACGCTATTTGATGAAACATTCAGAAAGGATAACGATTGTTCATCCTCAGACTTGGTTGTGGTTTTTTAACAGAGTGCGAGTTAACTCGTCCGTGTTTTTGTTCGGGTTGTAACACCATTCAGCCTCACAGTAAGGATTGACCTCGTTCGGTTGTGGGTTCTCTGGGAGACTGAACATCCTATGGTGAGCCCTTACTTTTTCCAACCAGCTACAGTGTGACTTAGTGTACTCCAACATGTTGTTATCATTCCACTAAACGAAGCTACACTTAAGCTCAACCTTCTAAATAAAAAATGTAATAAATTAATAAGTTAAATACTAAAAAGAATACCGTAAACATAGTAGAGCACTCACATCTCTGTTCCTAAAAACCTTAACCTCTCCACAGCTGTAGTAACATCAGCAAGACTTTCTTTATTCATAGGACTGGTGCTCGATTGATGGCTTGTTGCAGTGACATACTGGTGGTGGTTGATATCTTTTCTCAGATTGTCCTCCGGACGACGAACTGGACGTAGCAATAGGTTTAGATGAAGAGGAAGAAGTCTACAGTGCCTGATGTAGATGTAGAGAGAGTTAATGAGTAATTGAATACGGAGAACAATACATATTTATAGACTGGAGTGACGAATGTTAGAAGCAAATTTGAGACGAGTTTTATTTTTGACCAGATTTGACCAGAGACAAGCTTTTAGATAAATATGAAAAGATCAAAAAATTGAAAAGCTGCAGAAAAGCAGAAAAAGCTGAAAAGTTGAAAAGTTGAAAAAGCTAAAGAAAATGAGACCTTTTGTAGGCTTCTGGATTGTAGGAAAGAATCATTTAGAAAGCATTTGATTTTAACGTGGTCTTTGGACATGAATGACCTTCACTGAGTTACAAATACTCTTTGGAGGCAAGATGTACAAAGAAATCCAACTCAAGTTGCTAAAATGACCATTTGTAGGTTTTAGATTTTCAGGTTTCAAGAAAACTGTTTACCCATATAAAGTGGCTCGGAACACCATCCAAATAACTTACAAACATTTTAAAAAAATTCTCAAAGTAGAACAACATTAAAGGACCAAGTTTTCTGAAATTTTTAATAGAGATAAAAAATGACAAATCAACTGAAAACCACGTAAAGTCTGAATATTCAAAACTCAGATTTGATCTATAAAAAAGTCAAAAAAATGCTCAAATCAACTCCAAATGCCATGGAAATTTGCAAGAATTATGTTTAGGCCATTATAAACATTTTTCGAAAAGAATCATTCAAAAAGAATTTTCCAATTGGAAATTATGAAGAAACATGGCCTAGGTTAGGCGACGCCGTTGATTTCGGCAAACTACTGAATAATGAGTTTTTAGACATGAATGGCTTTCATTGAGTTACAAGTACTATTTCAAGGCAAGGTGTACCACCAAGTCCAGCTCATGGAGCTAAAATGACCTTTTGCAGTTTTTAGCTTTTAAGGTTTTGAGAAAACTATTTATCCATATAAAGAGACTCGGAACACCATCCAAATAACTTCCAAAAATTTTTAAAAATATTCTCACAGCAGAAAACATTAGAGGATAAAGTCTTTCAAAGAAAATTTGTGCATGTCACCCACCAGTCATGAGAAAAAAAATGACATTTCAATCAAAAACCACATAAAGTTTGAATGACATTTCAGTCGCAAATGACATTTCAATCACAAATGGCAGGTACTCTTTGGATGCAAGGTGTATGAACACGTTCAACTCGAGTAGCTAAAATGATGTTTTGAATTTTTTAGCTTCTGAAGTTTCAAGAAAACTGTTTACACATATAAAGAGGCCTAGAACACCATCTAAAAAATTTATAAAAAAATTGAAACAAATTCTCATAGCAAAACAACATACGAGGACGAAATGTCGTGAAGAATATTTCTTCATATCACCAACCAATCTGGAGATTAAAAAATGACAAATGAGCTGAAAACGAAAATATTTGAAAAAAATTCTCATAGTAGAAAAACATTTGAGGACTAAACATCGTCAAGAAAATTTGTTCATATCACCAACTAGTCAAGAGAAAAAATCACAATTTAGCCAAAAACGACGTAAAATCTTAATTTTCAGAACTTAGATTCGATCTGTGAAAAGGTCAAATAGTCCTCAAATCAACTGCGAATACCATGAAAATTTGCAAGAATGATGATTAGGTTATTGATCGTGCCCGAAAGGGTCGAGCTCAATTAGGTAATAACCGCAAGTGAATGGTTAGACGTTGAGCACTTGAGGGTTGAATTCCACGAGGAACAAGCGTATTCGTCTTTCTAGTTTAATGGATGACTAATTAAGTCTAAACAAATTTTGGGGGTTGTT
Source organism: Pharus latifolius (assembly GCA_019359835.1). NCBI lineage: Eukaryota > Viridiplantae > Streptophyta > Magnoliopsida > Poales > Poaceae > Pharus > Pharus latifolius. The sequence goes on along the minus strand of CM033321.1, from coordinate 59,239,699 downwards.
TTTCTACAGCTAAGTCTATTAATCTAGGGTTTACAAGCTGCAATGAAAATCTAGGGTTTCAGGAATTCCATAACCATCTAACGTAATTCTATCCAAGGTCCGAGAATTATAGGTTAATTTCAATTATTTTCCAAGACAAATTAAGTTTTCAATTCGGAGCGCTGGGTCAATAGTCAGATGATCGCTTGCACTGTCACGTTTGGCGAGAGTCTCTCCTATTCAGGTTCCGTGTCAAGCTGCTAAGAACTTGAGAACTCCCCTAAATTCTTGCTAAGGCTCAACTGTTACGTCTGTTACCGAAACGAGGATTTAGGGTTCGGAGGAAGAAAACTTCATGAAATTACTCCAAAACTTGAAATAAAGACCGAGAAAGAATCACACCATCAGGATTAGGTCATCCCTAACCCTATTCCCAAACAACCAATCCAAAACTGTTTGGATCGGGTCAGGATTGGATGACAAATAGGAATTTGCGCTCATCACTTTTCTTCGAGCTAATGCAGATGTATTTGCATGAAATCCATCCAACATACCAGGAGTCCCAAGGGAAGTGATCGAGCATAGGCTAGCCATTCATCCTGGACAAAGACCAATAAAACAAAAGTTCAGACGCTTTGCCCCTGATTAGAGAGAAGCTATTCGTTCGGAGTTGGATAAACAACAGGAAGCTGGCTTCATTTCCGAGGTTAACCGTCCAGGATGGCTCGCAAACCCGGTCATGGTCCTAAAATCTAATGGTAAGTGGCGCATTTGCATCAATCACACTAGTCTTAACAGTGCCTGTTGGAAGGATCATTTTCCCCTTCCCCGCATCGATCAGTTGGTCGATTCAACAACGGATTGTGAACTGATGAGCTTCATCACACCATTTCACACTTACTACTACGTCAAAATGCCATTTGGGCTCAAGAATGTTAATTCCACTTTCCAGCACTTGATGCAAAAGACTTTTCAACCTCAATTAGGGTGTAATTTAAAAGCCTATGTTGATGATTTGGTTGTAAAGAGTTTGAATCCTGAAACTTTTTGTAACTTGAATAAACATGAAATCAAGTTAGAATCCTGAAAAGTGCACTTTTAGAGTTTCTTCGGGCAAACTCTTCGGTTTTCTTGTTTGTTCGAGGGGCATTAAGCTCACGAGTTGGGATTTCATAAACCGAGTTCGGTGAAACTGCAATGGCAGAATAATCTAAGCAAAATCCAAATCTAAACAGTGACGACTACTGAGTATATGAAGAGGCGGCGTGGCTAGGGTTTCTCATGCCCTACTAGGGAATACATGGGCCGAAGGCCCGAAACAAGGTGTCAGAGCACCGACTTGGCCGAATCAGAATCTAGTCGAAACTTGTTTTGTTAATTTCCGGTTATTCAGAAGAAATTTTGATGTGGGGCCAGATCCATTGGAAAGATCTCGTCGTGGGCTTCTCCGTAGACTATAAGAATGTCCCAATCGGACTTTTTATGAGGGAGTTATGATCATTTGAAGGCAGACTGCTCCTGAATGGTCGAACCGGACTCCAACTCGAATCTGTCTTGGACTCCAACTCAACTTGGGCTCCTTGCTGGTCCTCGCGTCCTTGCTAGTCCTCTCCATGGTTCCTAAGTACAATATTATCACCATTAGGTAGTAAACCATTATCAAAACCATATATATATAAACTTAGGAACGAGTTCACCTAGCAATGCAACAATCAGGCTCGACCGCGCGTTATTGGTCCTTGTGTAACAAGTGGAGGATTATGGCTGGTGCGTGTATTCGAAGGAGTGATGTCCTCATCATCCTCCCCCTCTTGAAGTGGAGTCGTCCTTGGCTCAAGCTCGTCTTCCTCTCCCAAGTATGGCTTCAAATATGAAATGTTAAATGTGGGACTAATCCCAAAATCTACAGGCAACTCAAGCTTATATGCATTATCATTAATCTTCTCAAGTATTTTAAAAGGACCATCAGAGGCATTAGTTTAGACTTTTGTAGTTCTGGAAACCTATCTTTTTTCAAGTGTAACCAAACTAAATCACCCGGTTCAAGTTTTACTTCTTTCCTACCTTGACTGCCCGCAATCCTATACTTTTCATTCATTCGCTCTATGTTTTTCTTAGTTGTTTCATGCAGTTTGAGTACAAATTCAGCACGCTTTTTAGCATCAAAATTCATTCTCTCAGATGTAGGCAAAGGCAAAAGATCAATTGGAGCACGAGGGTTAAAACTATACATTACCTGAAAAAGACTTACCTTGGTGGTGGAGTGTACCCATCTGTTATAAGCAAACTCAATGTGTGGTAAACACTCTTCCCACATCTTCAAATTCTTCTTTACAACAGCCCGCAACATGGTGGACAATGTGCAGTTGACAACCTTTGTCCATCTGTGTGGGGATGACATGTAGTAGAAAACAGCAGCTTCGTACCCAATTTATTCCACAAGCTTCTCCAAAAATGACTCAAAAACTTCACGTCATGATCTAAAACAATAGTGTTTGGCACTCCATGTATGCGTACAATCTCACGGAAAAACAATTCAGCAATATGTGTAGCATCATCACTCTTATGACAAGGTATGAAATGTGCCATTTTAGAAAAACGATCCACAACCACAAAAATACTATCTCTCCCCCTCTTGGTCCTAGGCAATCCCAAAACAAAATCCATCAAAATGTCCTCCCAATAAGCGCAAGGAATAGGAAGAGGCATATAAAGACCATGTGGATTTAAGTGAGACTTAGTTTTGTTGCAAGTAGTACAACGTGACACGTAGCGTTCGACGTCGCGTCTCATCTTGGGCCAAAAGAAATGAGTGGACAGCACATCTTCAGTTTTCTTCACTCCAAAATGACCTATCAAACCACCTCCATGTGCTTCCTGCAAAAATAAAAGGCGAACGGAGCTAACTGGAACGCATAGCTTGTTAGCACGATAAAGCAATCCATCATTCAGCACATATTTATGCCATGTTCTCCCTTCCTTACAATTTTCAAAAGCTTCTTTAAAATCCAAATCAGTGGCATATAACTCTTTGATCGTTTCTAGGCCAGAAATCTTGTGATCTAGTTGTGAAAACATGGTATATCACCTAGACAAAGCATCAGCAAGAACATTTTCTTTTCCCTTCTTATGTTTGATGATATATGGAAATGACTCTATGAATTCAACCCATTTAGCATGTCGTTTATTCAGTTTGCCTTCACTTCTAATGTGTTTCAAAGATTCATGATCAGAGTGAATAACAAATTCCTTAGGCCAAAGATAATGTTGCTAAGTTTCCAAAACTCGCACTAAAGCATACAATTCCTTATAATAAGTGGAGTAATTCAGAGATGGCCAATTCAACTTGTTCTTCATGGGAGGCAGCTTGCTCCTGTTCTTCTTCATCTCCATGAGGTGGACGCTGCTGCTCCATATTGTCCAACCTGGTAGCAAGGTCGGAGATGCGCCGGTCCATCCTCTCAAATGCAGTCTGGTTCTCACGGTTGGTTCAAGCCACACTAGTACAGAAAAGCTTTCTTCTATCCGTAAAAAATAGCCTTCTACTATCGGTTTTTGTACCGTTAGAGATAGACACGATAGAACAAGACAGGTCATTTTCTAATGGTAAATAACCGTTAGAAGAAGTAAACTATTCTAACGGCATTTTAGGTGAAAACCAGTAGAAAAACCATTCTAGCCTGACGGTTGTGAAAGAGTTTACCAATAGAAAAAAGATATTACTCTCTCGGTTGTGTATGAGTTTACCTGCAGGAAAAGTTACACTCTTCTAACAGTTAATTAAGAGTGTACCAATAGAAAAAAACCTTAGTACTCTCTCGGTTGTGTATGAGTTTACCGGCAGGAAAAGTTACACTCTTCTAATAGTTAATTAAGAGTGTACCAATAGCAAAAATCTTAGTACTCTCTCGGTTGTGTATGAGTTTACCGTCAGGAAAAGTTACACTCTTCTAACGGTTAATTAAGAGTGTACCGATAGAGTACTAAGGTTTTTTCTATCGAATATCTCGCAGTAGCGATGATCTCTTCTATGTTAGTGTCTACCTAACTATATCAAAGCCTTCAGGTTTGGTGAATGCCTGGTAGCGCTTGTATGCTCGACTGAATTAGTCACTTATCACTTGCTCTTTTTTGGAACGTGCATTGACTACCTTTTTATACTGGACAAAAGGGCGTCAATACGAAACGACATCGAACAGTTGTTAAGATGCAGTTTTGTTAACCGCACCTAACTCCCACGCAGGTTTAACACGTGCAATCAAGGGATAACCGCACATGTTACCCTCCTGGCAGTTGTCTTCATACGTGCAAATGTCTTCGTGATTCTCGGGATATGCCCATTCAAAGTGCTAGGCCTTCCTTGATTATCCTGGTCGCAGACAATCAACGACTCTCTGATCGCGCACTGTCTGGAGTTTCCTGATCGCGCACTGTCTGCGACCTCATGATCGCGCAGGGGCTACGACCATGAAGTATCACTGTATTTGCGCCCTTTAGATCGTCTGAGGCCATAGCGACGGACTTATTGACATAAATCCAGCCTGATTCTGTCCTAAACTAGACATGCAATACTTTGAACTAGCTCGGGTGATAATCCTCGACACTGAGGTCCTACAAATTCGGCCTATCACTCCTCCCGCAATAGCAGTGGTGATCGCTACGGTGGCTTTGCAGCCTTCAGCCCCGTGCACCATTACACCGCCGGTCATGACCTCGGCGGCATCCACTGTGGCGACCACGGCCTCGGCTACGCCTACAAGTGTCCCCGCGGCCACGACTATTGTCACAGCCATAGAAATTCCAGCGACCATGGGAGTGATCGCAACCATTAGCCAACCAGGCTCTGCTGCGATCATGACCACGATTGACCTTCTTGTCACGACCATGAAGGTCGTTACGATAAAGGTTCCAACCCCCCAAACTTTATCAAATACGACTAGGAATTACATCATGACCGTATAGGGAGAGGGGAGCGACGTGGAGGAGGAACAGGAAACCTTTCTTTTTGCTGTGAGCAGGAGGTCGTCAACGACTCCCGATCAATCCTCCACCATGACACTTTCTACACTTTTGTCTCGCAGAGATAGGGCTTCAAGTTCTCCAAATCTCTTGGGACTCAGCATCTGGTAAGCATTTGTCTTTTCTCTAACCAAGTCACGATACTTACTTAGGAATAGTTTACCAAACTAGGAACTGGACGTACAGGGCTCTGATCGCACCAAAAACAGTGGCCATAGTAGCCAGTGACGGCGGGGGTAGGCAACGGGTGGAGGCTCACATTTTGGGGGGAAGGGGGAACGGAGAGGAGAGGCATCTCGCAGGCCTGCGGAGGTTGCGAATGTGTTCTCTCTCCTGTGGAAAGCGAGACGGAGCACCTAGGGTTTGCAAGGAACGATCTGAAGTCTTTAGATTAAATCAGACGGACCACGAAGAAGGGACAATGTGGCATAATATGGTTGAAGCACGACAGTCAAATGAATGAGAAGACAGTATTTCCACCGGACTTGAAGTTTTTGTTTATGTGATATTAGAATTGTAAGGAGGTTTTAAAATATCCAAAAATGCAAAATGTCCTTATTATTTTGTGAAACGGACGATGCAAGATCATTCCGATAAGTGGGGCCAACTCTCAGCCACTGCGTTGATGTCAAGTGGAGACTTTTTGATATTACTTTGACAAAATAAGCAATAGCACTTCAGATTTTTAGGACTGCATCTCGAATTCTCACTGACGTATATTGCAGCAATCAGAAAGAACCAAATAATCTGAATCTCAACTAATGGAAAGGATATCTGAAACTGAACTCCACTATCCCCTCAAACACAAATCGAGAAGAATAGAATTTAGCTATAAACTCAAGTTTTGTTTTCTTCTGTCAATAGGATCTTGACAACTCAAAATCATACAAAGAAAACAACTGAGAGGGAATTTAGATTGGGATACTGAAGTCATGATCCAGCTTCACAATCACACCAAACAGAAGCACAAATTGGAGCAATACAACATTTCAACCACACATTTCATTTCCCACAAAGAGGTACAATCAATTGGCCTAGAACTAATTGAGGATGTAAGAAAGTGATTTCATTTCATTACAAAACATACTACAGCGAGGATCCAAGTTCACTGAAAATTATGGCTCAATTCACGACTCAGGGGATTCTTAACAGGACAAACTATAGAGAGGATTTACCCCAGAAACATTGTAGAAACACAGTTAATCCAATTCACCTAGAAACCTCTAGGGCTCAGAGAAAAAAGCAACATTCATGCATTCTTGCTCATCACACAAGAACCACATATCTCCAGAATTACACTACAAGAGAATAATATCAATAAAGCTTCAATTATCCTTCATGATCTCATTCACTCAAAGCACAATTCTCACATAGAATACTAATTGAATCACAATTTAGCTTTAATAGGGAATGAACACAAGTAAACAGAGAATTGCACTTGATTCAATACAAGTTCATCACAAATTGCAATTTGTTCATCAAACTTGATTTAAGATCATTTCATGCCAAAGTAACATTCGATTGACAGCTATTCAAATTGGTATTTTAATCATCTATTCATCTTAGGACATGTACAGAGCAATTTCATCACAGAGCAAATGAGGAGGGAGGAGAAAGTTGATCACTAAATGTTCGCTAGAGGCTGATGCTCTATGCCCGGGCATGCATACACATGTGCAAGCACAAAGGTGGCCCAATCTTCATGATGTTGGAACTTGATAACTGGATAAATTGGTGGTTTGTGACCGAATGAAGAGGTAGTCAACAGCAAGAGAGTGGTATGCGAACAATGTGCCACCTGCTACTGAGACATTCGCCCTTCCACGCGCCGATAAAATCAATCCACTCGACCACGCTGTATAGACACAGATTGGGGGAAACTAAAATTTCTTTCTCGCAATTCCAATCTAGAAGCTCACAACAACAAATCTAGCAAGCAACTCATGTTGCAAAGAAAAGTGTCGAAAATCTGAAATTTATCTTGGTTATGATCCAATTACATGCACGGAGTTCATATCCATAGAGCTAAAGAGTTGGAATAAAAGTAAACTTTTAATGATCCGTTTGAGACCTAGTCTTGTTTTCGCACTAGGCTCACCCAGATTCTAATATGCGGAATAACGGGATCTTACTCGGAAATACCGAAACCCAAAGTAATTGCACAACTCTTTATTTCAAAGAGGGCTTTACACGTCGAACGTTAGACACACTTGCCTACGTCGAAGGAACTATAAGTGTCTAAAACTCAAATAAGTTCTATGACTCTTCGATTGAGTTCGATGATCTAAACTAGACCTATTACAAGGTATTTATAGTCCAATCGTATGAGTACGTATCAGACTTAGTAACCTAAACGTATTAGACTCATATAACTAACTAACTAATCCTAAACAAATAAGCTTAGTTATATATGTTCGGATCGGATTACAATTCCGAACAGAGAACAAATTCCTTTTCATGGTCGTGAACCAATCCATGGTCGCGAAACCTTTCTGAACACGGTTAAGGTCACGAAGCCGTATGCGATCAGGACTTGGTCACGAATCCGTATGTGATCAGGACTTGGTCGCGAATTCGTATGCGATCAGGACTTGGTCACGAATCCGTATGCGATCAGGACTTGAAGATCCTCCCGGATCATGACTCCCTTGTTGAGAAGGAGCCAACCCCTGTTGCGACCTCTCGATCAAACTGGAGATGTGGAAATTGGGCTTGTCCATGTTCTTTGGTGTACCACTTTGCCGCACGTACTCGTTGACCTTTCCGACCGATTCGAAAAGTCTCCTTTGTGTCACTGCGGGTGATAGTCACCTTCTTCTCCAGAATCATATCTTCGCGTAGAGGTTCGTCTCGTTGATAGACCAAGTCTTCAACAGATGTTACTATAGTATCTGGCTCATCATCCAGCATTGAAGGCTCGAAGACTTTGAATCCTTCCCAAGGTCGCAAACCTTTCCAATGTCGCAAACCTTTTCGTGGTCGCAAATCCGTTGCGAACGCGACCTGAGATCCTCCCGGATCATGACTCCCCTGTTGAGAAGGAGCCAACACCCGTTGGTGACCAACCGTGATGACGTAGAGAACGACTGGGAGTTTTGGAACGAACACACGATGAGCAATGCTACAATCGTCGGATCGAATGTATGGATAGGCGCTCATGGAGCTTAGCACCTCCGTCATGGATTGTGGCCTTGGCCACTCGCGACAAGAATTTTATCCAATGGGTTACCATCATCGTTCCCAAAGCTAGGATTGCAAAGTTTGAATAGTGGCGCCGTAGAGACAAGTTGCATGTCGTTTTCGACTAGTCGTTGTGGTGATTGACTATGTACCTTTGCGAATAGCGCGTTGTTTTCTTCCGGCAGCTTGCTAAACAACCACCACTTTCCATACTCGATGCAGCACAATCCTCTTGGCTAATTGGACGCATCACGCTCAGCACACACTTTGAGCATGCATTGACAATCCGTTTCGCCTGATTTGCTATCATCAAGTTCTTGGTGTCGACGTGGTCATTTTTGCTGATGATAAATTTCGTCCCATCCTTTGTGAGGTCGTATTCTTGAGCTCTTCGATGGTAATGGGCGTCACGATCGTACAAGAACGGACTTCCAAAAATCACTTGGCAAATATCGATGGGGATGACATCGCATTGAACCTCGTCGATGTAACGAGCAGATATTGCAAACTTTAGAGTACACTGACTCTTGATTTGCTGGTTCACGTCGGAAGTGAACCATCCCAGAGGATATGGTCGAGGATGATGAGTCGTCTGCAAACCAAGTCGTCGAACCAGCCCGGAGGAGACCAAATTCTTTTGGCTTCCTGGGTCGAAGATGGCTGCGACCACCTCGTGCTTCACCTGTATGTTAACAGTGAACAATTCCTCTGTCGGGTTGTGGTCAATTGATGAACCCGAACCTTTCTCCTTCGGCATTGCCATTAGAGACAAGGTCGTGTCCGCCTTTTCAACCGAATCCAACTGGATAATTTCCTCTGCGAGCGGAATAGAAGTAACCATAGCTGTTCGTGTGCTTGGTTCATCCCTCCTTTTTCTTTCTGGTCGCAGTTCAGGATGAAGTTTATAACACTTCTCTTTTGTGTGCCCAGCAACATGACAATGCTCACAAGTGTTACCCGTATCGTGGGTACCCTCTCCGGAGTTTGTCGTGGTTGAAATCTCCCTCAAGTTCTTATCGTTGCGGGTCTTATTCTTCTTCTCAATCGCCAAAGCAATCGTACTCGCGGTCGAGATGTCTTGAACTCTGAACAGACTTAGCTCAGTACTGATAGATTTCTGAAGTCCAGATGTGTACTTCCGAAATACCTGAGGATCGGACAGTGAGATGCCGATGACCATTGCTTGTCGCCGAAACTCCGTCGTATAGTCTTGGACAGTCTGGTCGCGCCGTTGATACAATCTGTGCCAACGTTCCCATCTCTCCTCAAGGTAACCCATTGGATAAAATTCTTGTCGCATAAGTCGTTTGAATTGACCCCACGCAAGATCGTCAGCTTCACCACTGGTGACAAGGGCCTTCCACCATATCTTGGCGTGATCCTTCATCTTCAAAGGTGCAAATTTGACCTTTTGAGCGCTACTAAACCCTTTCAGGTCAAAGTAGGTCTCAAGTTGGTCGATCCAAGAATCCAGCTTCTCGGCATCGACCACCCCATCATATATGGGTATATCAATCTTAGCGTCGACCTTAAAAGATTCGACAGCTAAGGAGGTGTTGGCGAGGTCGTCGGTCTTATGGTCGCCTTCGTCTTCATCTTCGTCTGCCCTGCGCAAGTCTTCACCAGTCTTCTCACCCATAACCTTCCCTACTCCAGGAGGTACAATCATGGCCTGCTGCTTAATCCAAGCAAGCACGGTTTCCATGTCGGTGGAGAGCTTAGCCACTTGTTCGGCTAGTTTAGATTGAACGAGGGTATCGTCAGACATTGTCGGAGACGCGGCTGTAGGAACCATCAACTGATCGCCTGGAATTTCGCCGGAAGTTTTGTAACCCTGGCGAGTCTTCACCATCTACAGGATAGGAAAGTTGCTCTGATACCAACTTGATCCGTTTGAGACCTAGTCTTGTTTTCGCACTAGGCTCGCCCAGATTATAATATGCGGAATAACGGGATCTTACTCGGAAATACCGAAACCCAAAGTAATTGCACAACTCTTTATTTCAAAGAGGGCTTTACACGTCGAACGTTAGACACACTTGCCTACGTCGAAGGAACTATAAGTGTCTAAAACTCAAATAAGTTCTATGACTCTTCGATTGAGTTCGATGATCTAAACTAGACCTATTACAAGGTATTTATAGTCCAATCGTATGAGTACGTATCAGACTTAGTAACCTAAACGTATTAGACTCATATAACTAACTAACTAATCCTAAACAGATAAGCTTAGTTATATATATTCGGATCGGATTACAATTCCGAACAGAGAACAAATTCCTTTTCATGGTCGCGAACCAATCCATGGTCGCGAAACCTTTCCGAACACGGTTAAGGTCACGAAGCCGTATGCGATCAGGACTTGGTCACATATCCGTATGTGATCAGGACTTGGTCGCGAATCCGTATGCGATCAGGACTTGGTCACGAATCCGTATGCGATCAGGACTTGAAGATCCTCCCGGATCATTTAACTAGACTTGAAATACTAGGACTCCAAAACTATCTAGAACTCAAAATAACTAAAGATGGTATCTTTCATCACAGATTACTATTCACATGAACAGTACTACCATGCATCATATTTGTGCATATTTTTCATATATTTTTTCCTTGTTTCTTGCGCATTATAGTCATAAAACTTGGTATTTGCATAAATCATACATGCATTTATTGCAAAATTGATCGGATTACTCTTTTTTATTTCAAATCATAGGTCAAAGCAATTCGAGAGAATTTTGGCTAATGGGATGCGCTTCATCGACTAAATCTCACCATGGCCAATTCTGAGCAGACGTGCTCATTCCTTCAGACACGTAGGAGCTGACTGTTGAAATCGGAGTCTCTAGGACCGAGAACCCTAAAATCCAACAACTAAGGACTAAAATGTAAATTCTCTAAACCCCGAATACCAAACTGCAAGAAGGCCAAGACATAGAAATCAGAAACCCTAACTCAGGGAGGGCTTTTGTAATTTCATCAAAATGCGAGGGCCAAAATGCAAAATTGCCGTTCTTCTGTAAACCTAGCCGCTGGCCGCCACAGAGAATTTGAGCCAAGTTTTTTGTATCTTGTCCTTTTCTCTCATACCGAAAGTGATCTTCACCTCCGTCCACCACGCCGTTGGCCGCCAGACCATAGACCGTCGGTGCAGCATCTTTGCCTTCCCCCCCCAATTTTGTCAAAACCTTCGTCCACCTCCGGTCTTCATTAACCCAAGCCAGCCTTCTTCTTCCTCCTCTCATCTCTTCTTCTTCTCTAAGTTGCCCCGGCCATACCTTGCGCCTGATCCGGCCCACGTCATCGTTTCCTTTCCACGGTGAGCCATCGCCGTCGTCTTGTGCTGAGCGCTGCCACCCTCCTCCTCCTTCACTCCTCTTCTTCTTTGCCCTACACCATGTTTCCACTCCTTCGGTTAGCTGCCGCTCCTGCGCCGCCTCTCATTTATGTGTCGCCTTCCAGATCTAGCCGCCCAAGCTACCTTATTCCTTCTCTCTTCTCTACTCCTTAAAAGCCGCCCCGCACTGTGTTGCTCCCGCATGTGTTGCCTCGACCTCACCTTTTCGCGCCTTGCACCACTGGAAGCCTTAGCCACTGTTAATCCTACTCTGATGACTCGGATCTCTACCATCTATGCCAGCGCCACCTTCATCTTCATGGCTGCTACCAAAACTCCCCTCATAGCTGTTGCCGTGCTCTGGCTGACAGCGAGATTTGCCACCTCTTCTTCCAAGGCCTCTTCATCGACTTGAGCTGTGGACATCTTGCTACAGCCATCACAACCACCCTCCTCGCCCTCGACTACTCCAACGTCCATGCCTCGCCAGCAGACCAAGTTGCTGTAGTAAGTGTGTATGTTGTTCTCTCCAAAGGGACTGAGAGAGAGTGAAATGTGCCTAACTAGGATTGAATCAGAAAAAAAACAAAAAACAGAGGGAAGAAGTCGGTTCATCTCGATATGGCTCACTAATTGAAACACGACTAATAGAAATAATTCTGCAATCATATCGTAGGTGAGCGGTGGACAAATTTGGGAGTCGAGAGGATGTTGGTGCAAATTCTACTCCAGGTTTCTGAGCCCAGGTTCAAACTGGGGACCTCTTCCCCAGCAGTATAACATAAGGCCTCAGATCAATGAGAATTCAAGTGACAGGCTCTTCAATTAATCAGAAGTGCTATTTGGATTTCAACCCGTAAAGAACAAAAATTGAGATCGTTATCGAAACAGAGGATAACTCGAGTTCAGCACCAATAAATATGCTAGTAATCAACACACAAGTTGCATTCAGAGTTTTAAACCAAAAAGAAATGTCTCAAGCAGAAAGCAATAGAAACTACAGGCCCAAGATTTTGGCTCTTTCCTAGGTTTAATTCAGGTAACTAAAAACTCTCCAGAATTAACAACAGATCACCCACAAGTTGTCAATACAGAGAAATCAACACACAAGTTTTAGATTTGAACACCACTTGATTCAACAACAATAAAAATTTAACATAGCTAGAGACCAGCGCGGCAACACTTAGGGGGTACAGCTGAATTTCATGAATCGATCTCCAAAACTCAGCTCAACAGGTGACAACACAGCAGTAAAGAACAACAAGGAATCCACTAAAATAGGACGACATACATCTCAACTCTTCACTAAGCTCTGAAATGATTCGTCCAATCTCTAAAGATCTCTACAACAAGGAGAGAAATTGCCCTGAGACAGTTGCCAATCCAAATTAAACTCCAAAGTTAAATCAACCATCACAGGACAACAATGCAGAGATAGCTACCGAATTTCAAGCGCAAACATCTCGGCTGAGATAACATACAGGCAGTGAGAGATAATCATAGAGAAAGCCACGAACAAAAGAGAAAGTAAGAAATTAGAGAAGGTACCCTAAAATTTCTTAGAAACCGATATAACTAATTCATCACATACCATAGGAATGGACTGATCAATCAGTGATTCAACACGACAGAACAACAGTTCAGCCAATTCATCTCATAACTAAAGAAAAAAAATGATTCAATATGAAACATTCATTCACAGAGTTGCAATTAGATCATCACACTATCAATTCACCCAGCATTCGAGTTTTTGTTCTTTCCAATCATTCTTGGAAAACAATGGAGGAGGGAGCAAAGAAGGGAATTGAGAGAGGAAATTACTCACTGTAGGTTTGTTGTTGTTGAAGTCGGCGAGGCCAACGGCGAGGTCGCAATAATGTTTGTCGAACAGGGAAAAGATGCGGCCGTGGAGATCGTCGGAGTCGATGAAGAAGACGGTCGAAGCCAAAGTCGTCGAAGAGGTGGCCGGCGACGAGGAAGATGTCGAAGAAGCCTGTCTGGTGTGGAGGAAGACTACTACAGTCTAGGTCGTTGAAGAGGTCGCCGTCGCTGGCCCACGGGATGAAGAGGACGGCCGCGTGGCACAAAGACAACGTGGATTTGGGTGGTGGTGCTTAGTCGAAAAGAGAGGAGAGGTCGAGGACACCGTCGCTAGCAAAGAGGGCGAGATGGTGGGGTTTTAGAGTGGTGTTTGTGGCGCCGGTGGCACAAGCAAAAGAGATGATGTGGCGCGAATTCATACAGGCCAAAGCCATCTCGCAGAGTAGTGGGTGAGTATTATATCATTTTTTCTATAGATAAAGTAAATCATGTAAAACTAAATTAAATGGATGAATAATGAAAAAAATAAATGAGATAAAGAGAGGAAAAATGTCAAAAAAAATAGAGAAAGAGAGGTGGGTCCATAGCTCGTGGTCAGTGTTCTGTGCAACGGTCATAAAGACGTATAGTGAAGAGAAGGTGTAGACGACTATCGAACACCAATCTCTGCTTAAATTGACGAAACAATGAGGGCTCAAAATAAACATTGAAACCTCCACTCGCCTCAACACACAACTATCTAAAGAGTTACTAAACAACCCAAAGCAATAAATTGAGCAATTAAAATGATCATCAATGAATCACCCCGCCTCAACACCTCAAAACAGATGAAAAGGAACATAGTAGGCTTATATATCGGAATATAATACAGATACCTGAAACTGATCTATAGGGTCTGCTGTTCTTATATGAAATTTGCACAACTATCAAAATTAAAGAATAAATCATAGGACTGAATTGCTGAATCACCACACAAAGAGAACATTTACTAGCAATGAAACAATTCAATGAGGGTTTGAAGCCCAACAAAAGTCCTCCAAACTCCAATTTGACACAAGTAGCATTCCAAAGCTAGTAACACATGATTAAAAGGTGGTGTTAAGCATCTTAGATTCCAATACCATTCATATTCATAGGACAATCATTTAGCTCAGACTAAGACTTCATCCAAGATTTCAGATTTCAAAATTGACAAACAGAGAACAGCATAGATGGCATTTTGATTAAATGCAGAAGTGCAATCCAAACTCAATGCAGCTCAAGCATAGCTCATTCTTTTGCATCACAAATTTTCTTAGCACTGGAGAAGAATCAAGATGAAATCAGAGAGACATCAGAGTTGCAATCTTAACATCAACACAAAATCAACCAATTCTAAACACTACACTGGACAAAAGAATTTCTAACATTAGAATTTAGTTGCCAAGAATTTTTCAGATTCAAAGACTAACAAACACGAACATAACTGAAGCATCATCCAAAGGAGCAGTGCCCACGAACCAAGCTCATCGCCGTGAATGAACCTCTTGCCGAAAGCCATCTAGGGAGACAGAACCCAAAAGCATCTAAAAGTTAAAATGAGATTTAAATCTTTTTCAAATAATCAAAAATAATAACTTACACAATATACTTTTCTTAGAAAAATTAGATTTTCACAACTGGACTTAGTCAAATTAATTAGCGATTTCTGTTTCTAGGGACGCCAAGATCTATCTAAGGGTCACAACCTATAGTCAAGCCTTTGCTCTGATACCATGTCTGTGGGGACGCTCATATGAGGAATCCAGCAGCAACTACCCAGGTTAGGTTGCACACAGAATGATACATCGCAAGCTCACAACACAACATAGGTAATTAAAATGAGTACAAGGTCAGAAGGACCAATATTACAATACCATAGCGTCAAGAATGGCGCAATTTAGAGTTCATACCAATTTAGAAGTTTCATCAACACGAAGGTTGGCACAAAAGCACAGAACACACAGAGAGATAAGCAAAACAACTAAGACAGCCTTCAATACCTTCATCATCTTCAACAGCGGCGGCACAGCATGGGTTCCCACCACATCGGGCTCCACTAGGCGAATGACCCTCTAGTAAGCTAGATTGTCGGGGACAGTTCCTTCTTAATCAACGGGTTCGAAGCCATAGGAGTCAGATCAACGAGTCCTTCTAAATTTTATGTGCAAAAGTAAGGGTGAGCACGCTGTCCTCTCGGTGCTCAACAAGTCTCAAGTAATGAATGCAGGTATATAAATGATGGGGAATTCCCAGAAATAGGCTCTTTGATTTATAGGTAAGAATAAAATAGATTTTCACATTAAAGTTCTAAGGAATGGTTTTGATTTCAAAAGCGAGACTTTAAAATCCTAAACTAGGTTTTAGAAAATGTTATGCGTGGAGGTCTTCCATGAGTCACCACTTTTAACCAATATTACGAAAATCTTCCAAATCCTACTTGTGCTCCATCAACGTGGATAGAATCCACCGTGCGCATACTCCAAAACACGGGAGCTCAGAGTATCTGATACTTTTTGTAACTTTGTAAAGGTGTACCACTTTAATACACATGATCACCCAACTTTCATGTCGGTACCTCTTCATGCGACTTTTAGGCATGCGACAAGGTTGAGATCACACGACAGTTCATAATCCTAGCATTAACAATTCCCTACCCGATAAATAGACAACTTGGTCCATATTACCATTATGGAGTGCACCCCACAGCCAAATCTACCTAGCCTTGCTCTATGGTCCCGTGAGACTCATAGCCTGTGGATCCAGTCGCGCACGGCTCAGTATCCAGGTCTAGGGCGCCTTCCTTCCAAACTCCTGATTCACTTACTCACTCTTACAACTCACAGCCTTCTGTGGCCTACCAGTTTCCCTCAAGAAACCGAACCAACAACTATTGCAGGGAAAAACTAATACCTAGAGAACTACTTTGCTGTGCCCGTCCCATACCGGGAAAATGGTTAGTACGTTTTTCATGCGGCTTGGAAGTACAACACAAGGTCTCATCCTTATGAACCGTTAGTGAGGAGCAAACCACATTCCCGTTGCGCACACAGCACCAACCACACAAACCATCCTCATTATCGATTCTAACTTACACTTTTACAAACAAGATTTTAAACACACTTTTCATATAGATGACCATTTAGCATTTAGCACATATATTCAAGAATAAGAATAATTTAAGCACAACATCCTAGGGTGAAAAATGAGCGCATAGGATATATGAACATGAACGGCCTTCAAAAAAGTTAAGTCATATCTACTCATATTTATCCAACATAGCATTTGAAAAGTAAGGCATGCATATACTGAAAACAATAAATAGCCTGATTTACTTAAAATACTAGGAGATACATGATCAATGAGAAAGAGACTTGTCTTGCAAAGCGGGGTCTAATTGTACTAAGGGGTCTTTGAACACTTGTTCTGCTCCTTCCACTCCTAGTTCTACTCTCGCACACAAATAATAATAAAACACATAAGCATACAGAAATTACTTCATAGAAAATTATATGTAAATTATAAATATGCATGCATGCAAGGTATTCTGACTGAAGATGATTCTGGGAGGGAGAAAATACTTTGGGCTTGGCTACAAGTGCCTGGTTTGGCTAAATTTGGGCTCGGTTTGCTCTGAACCAATCCCGTAGGACTTGAGTATGGTGAGATCAAGCACAAATAGAGGATTAATCAAGGATTGGGTTAACCCCCTATTCATCATACTCTTGAACGAAATGACTTAGATTAGGAAAACACAAAAATCGGGCTGATACAGTGATTATCTCAGAAAGTCAACAACAGGAAAGTTGTAGGAAATGAGCTGATCTACAATTCTTTCGCAAGTTTGAACAGTTTTGAGGCTGTTTAAGGGGTCCAATTTTGCAAAAACAGAAAAGTAGCTGGGCTGAACTATTTAGTCGATTGCCGGAGTTCTACAGATCAAAATACCGCTTAAACATGCAAAAAATGAAGCTAAGAGAGTTGCGAACACACAGCAACAAGAATCAGAGAAAATGGTGCAATAACAAGCATGAATTTGAAGTTTAAAGGGAAGCTGCTCAAGAATCGAAAACAGAGTGATACTCACCATCGTCGATGAAGAAGACTTGGAAAAACAATGATCCTTGGAGGTTTTTGGTGAGATTTCTATACAAGAACAGATGAAAGATGGATGTATGAATGATTCTCTTAAGGTTGATCAAGAAAAATGAATACACGAGAAAGATCATACCTTCTCAGGAGTTAGGCAAGATATGAAGGATGAACAGGAAAGAACGAGGAAGAAGAAAGGCTGTTTGAGGGGTTCTTATAGACTGCTGGACAAGAGAGTAAGACAAAAGGGATCAAGTAGTGTCAGATGTAGACATCTTGCTTGCTCTAGAGGGGATTCAACTTGTCGCTGGTTGGGGGGCCTGCACGGTTGTGTGACAGGAGGGAGTTTAACACTCTTTCTTTTTTTTTGCTGGTCGTTGCTCCCTCTCACAGCCAACATGCATTGCTTAGAAATGGTGTTTGCTATTTTGGGGGCTTCCTGATTGGGCTTCATTTGGATCAAAACACGAAAACATGGCTGATTTGTGGATTGGTGTACTACCTATTTGACTGAGCACTGGAAAACTGGATCAAACACTTGAAGCTAGAAAGAGACAAGGATTTCACACAAGCACTTGAACTGAGACAATGGGATCCATTTGTTTTCTCTCTGAATCGACCAGTACTCAGTTCGACTAGTGACTTGCTTTCAACCAGTGTGCCAATCTTGATCGTATAGATCAACCATCAACCAAATCTTGATCATTTTGAACAGAATTACTGGTTTAAGACAATTTGAATAGAGGCAATCTTATAGGTCGAATATTGGGCTACAAAAGAGTTTGGGATTTTTAGTTGGAATTTAATCTAGGGAAATTTAGAGAACTTTAATCAAAGATTTTGGAGGATTTTTCCAGGTTTGATCTGAGGTGTGATCGAGATGTCCAACGGATTCAATAAGAAATGTATTGACTGACATATTAAAAGAATAGAAAAATCTGGGGCGTTACAGGCAACCCGGTTACCCAAACTCCGATGGTTTATCCACACGGTAAGCAAGTTTTTGTTTTTATCTTATTTTCCTTTTCTTTTTTTGTTTTTCCTTTTAGGTTTTCACTTGCGACGCCTTGGACTACACCATTGGAGCTACATGGACCACAACATTCTCTTTCACCACGACATCTTCAACAACATCTACCTTCAGGAACTACTACCACAAACGGTTATCTATATCTCTCTCTATACATTGAGGATAATGTTTGATTTAGCTTGGGGGAGGGGGTGTTCACTTAACTATTTTCTTAGTATTCATTGAATCATCATTCCATCACATTCCATCATAAATTGAAAAAAATAAGAATAAAAAAAGAGATTTATCACTATTAAAAATTTTGAAGATGATCTTTAATCTATTAGATGACTATTCTATCACATCTTTGCATATGATCCATCGAACTTAGCTCTCTTAAAAATTTTAATTACTTATATTCAGTTTTTATCTTAAATGTGTAAGACTAAAGTATAATCGACCCACTGGGGGGAGGCGATGGTAAATCGTCGACCAGCTGGGGAAGGGAAGATTTACTTAACTTATGCACACAAACAAAATATTTTCAGTAAAACGGTTGCTTAAGATGCGGCTTTGTCTAGTCTCGTGTAACGTATGTGCGGCAAGCTGGGGGGAGGCGGTGGTGAATCGTCGACCAGCTAGTGAAGGGAAGGTATACAGAGCATTGAGATTGCTTACAGGGGCTTGGGAAACCGACAAAGCTGCCTTTCGGTAAGTGCACTTAAGTAAGCGTCTTCAGCTATGTCTCCCCTAGCCGCGACGGAATGATCTAGTAAAAATATTCTGGCCAAGAGCACAAAAAAGTTGAAGGAGAAAAAAATAAACAGAAGTGAATAAAAAAATAGAAATATAAGTGTTTTAATTTTTCTCTAAATGGCAATCTAGCAACTTTTTATAAATTGTAGCATAACGAGTGTTTTCTTTGTATGGTTTATTATGAATCCTATATGAAAGAAGTTTGTCAAGACAATTTAATTGATTAAGCTCTCTCTTTTCTAAGGTTGAAATTTGATAATATTAATATTTGCATTTGGAAAGTTTAAATTGCATAGATCAATTGTCTCTTATGCATAGATGTGATGTGAGTTTCTGGAAGATTGTTTATAGAGAATCTGATTTACCAAGACATCTCAATTTTTGATAAAATTATTCACAATCTTTGTGAAGAGGATTGTTACCCGAGCTAGTTCGGAATAATGCACATTTGGTTCAAGACGGGTTCGAACCAGATGAGTGTCTGAAAGTCCGCTGTTATGATCTCAGACCAATACATCCCGCGAAAGGACAACATTCTCGCAGACCAATTATCCAAAATTGGGTCCTCATGCACATCCGCCCCGGCAGGAGTGTTCGTCGAACACTTGGAACATCCTTCGATCATGACTACGGCCGAAGATGATCCAGTAAAAGTCTGCGTTACCAACCTTGGACATTAACGACATTGGACCCATCCATTGAGGGTCTATCTCGAACACGGGACCTTACCCATGGATGAAACCGAGAGCGATCGGTTAATTCAAAAAGCGCGCTTATACAAGCTTATAGGAGTTTTGTATAGAAAAGGTACTCAAGGAGTATTCATGCGCTGTGTGTCCCAAGAGGAAGGTAAATCTCTCTTGAAAGAAATTCATGATGGTGTATGCGGTGCACACGCGTCATTCCGTACACTGGTTGGGAAAGTTTTCCAACAAGGATTTTACTGGCCTTCGGCACTTGATGATGCCAAAAATATGCTCAAGACATGTCCTCAGAGTCAATTTCATGCGAGACAGATCCACCAACCTACCTACGCTCTACAAACTATCCCTCTATCATGGCCCTTCGTGGTTTGGGGGATGGATATTGTTGGTCCTATGCCACAGGCGGTCAATGGATACAAGTTCTTGTTCGTAGCCATTGACATGTTTACAAAGTGGATTGAGGCCGAGCTAGTATGCAATGTCACTACTGCTGCTGCACAAAAGTTCTTCATAAGAACATTGTGACTCGATTCGGTGTTCCAAATCGTCTCATCACTGATAATGGTTCCCAATTCGCTAGCGGTCTCTCTATGGACTATTGCAACAATATTGGAACCAAGGTGTGCTTTGCTTCTGTAGCTCATCCACAGAGAAATGGCGCCGCTGAACGTGCCAACGGGAAAATATTGCAAGGCATCAAAAAGCGCGTTTTTGATCGCCTTAAAACACGCTCGGGGGCTTGGGTAGATGAGCTCTATACCGTTCTGTGGGCACTACGCACTACTTCTAGTTGAGCCACCGGTGAGACACCTTTCCATCTGGTATACGGAGCTGAGGCTGTGTTACCCATGGAAATTAGTATTGGTTCTGTCCGAACAGATCAATTCAAACAAGCTGATCAGAATTGTCGACGATTCGGACTCGGGGCCTCAGCTGAACTTATGTAGAATTTGTAAATAGTGAGACCTTTCAGGGTGACCCTCCGGGAAGGTATGTAGAATTATGGAGAACTGGAGCACAGAGAGGTTTATACAGGTTCGGGCCCTCGATGGTGGGAGTAATAGCCCTACGTCCTGTTGGGATTTCACTATGTGTAGTAAAGAGTTACAAAGTAATGGGAAAAGATCTTCACAGACGAAGATTTTCCCTATATGAGTGTACAAAATGAAGCCTAGAAGGCTTATTGAAGCTTGTCTAACCTAGGCCGTAGTCTTGGCTGCTTGATTCTTTGAGATGTGTTGTATCTTGTTTTTGATCAGAGATTATGATCTCTCGATCGATGCCCCTGTTTGATACACCATGCCGCCCTTTTATACTGGTCGAAAGGGCGCCAAGTCTTAACGACATCAGACGGTTGCTTGGATGCGGTTTGGAGAACCGCTCTTAACTCCCACGTAGGTTTAACACGTGTTATTCGTGGATAACTACACGTATTAAACTCCTGACGGTTGCTCCTCTACGTGGAAGAATCTTCGGGATGCTTGGGATATTCCTGTAGCAGAAATAGATTAATCCCACGTTCCCTGGTTGAAAGAATTCTGACCGTGAGGTGTTGGCTGACCGCGCAACACCTTCAGTGTTCTGTCCGCGCACAGCATATGAACTTCTAACCGCGCACTAGCTACGATCTGATCGCGCACAGCTTGCGACCTTGGGCTGGTACTTCTCAAAATGTCTTGAGTTCACAACGCCAGGCACGTGTCTGGCTCGAATCTATCTTGAACCAATCGTGCACTTATTTTGAACTGACTCGGGTGTCAATCCTCGTCAAGAATGGACAACGATTACAAGATCTAATCCTCCGAGAAGAAAAACGTGATCGAGCTCTGGTCAAGTCCGCGGTGTATTTGCAAGCTTTGCGCAAATACTATAACAAAAGGGTGCGGCCACGTAGCCTTCACGTGGGGGATCTGGTTTACGTAAAATACAAAACCAATCTAATCGCAATAAATTCTCCCCTCATTGGGAAGGCCCCTACACTGTTGTCTCGGTGCCGCGACCAGGATCAACTCGGCTAGCAATGGAGGATGGTAGAATCTTATCCAATACATGGAACATTGATCAACTGCGCAAGTTTTACGTGTAAGTTTCCCCAGCCTTTTCCTTTTCAATTAGCATGATTTAACAAAATCAGTACTTTTAGTTGTTTTATGTGATAATCATTCCTTTTGCCCATATGTTACGAGTCTGGCTCGGGGGCTGGTCGCCAATAGTTGTTTCACTAAAATATCTCAATCGGATTCGCTGGCCGATCTCGTGATCACTTCCAGACAAGACACTCCTCAATAAGCCATTTCTCAATACACACGGGGCTTACTAGCATGTCCTTGGTCATTAGAGTGGCTGCCTGTTGGGGCAAATCCCGTACCTCCGAGCAGTCTTCGAAGTGAGCTCTCAAGTGCCCTCGGTCCTTCGTGCGGAGAAGGTCCCTGGCGGGTCCTAGGCCTCCGGGCCCCAGGTCCCGCGGGGTCTCCGGAGCGCCTCGGTCCTTTGTGCGGAGAAGATCCCCGGTGGGTCTTTGGGCCTCCGGGCCCTGGGTCCCGTGGGGTCTCTAGAGCGCCTCCGGGCCCCTGGTCCCTGGAAACTTTTAGAGCCCCTCGGCCCTTTGTGTGGAGAAGGTCCCTGGTGGGTCCCGGGCTCTCCGGGCCCCCGGGTCCCAGGGAACTAGACCCAAGGCCCCGGGTGCCAGGGAACTTTCAGAGCCCCCCGACCCTTCGTGCAGAGAAGGTCCCTGTCGGATCCAGGGCCCTCCGGGCCCTGGGTCCCAGGGAACTAGACCCAAGGCCCCGGGTCCCAGGGAACTTCCGGAGCCCCTCGGCCCTTCGTGTGGAGATGGTCCCTGGCGGGTCCCGGGCCCTCCGGGCCCCGGGTCCCAGGGGACTTCCGGAGCGCCTCAGGCCTTCGTGCGGAGAAGGTCCCGTGGGTCCCTGGGCCTCCTGGACCGGGTCCCACGGGGTCTCTGGAGAGTCGGCCTTTCGTGCGGAGAAGGTCCTCGGCGGGTCCCTGGGCCTTCGGGTCCCAAGTCCCTCAGGAACCACCGAGTACACTTGTGAAGCAACCAAGACCTTCGGCCGGTGAAATGACGCCAGCACCCCTCGATCCAAGGGCAATAGCAAGGGCTTTTTGGTCTTTTGCGTGTTTTGGGGCCTATAAATACCCCCTTGTACCTCATTTGTAAAGGGACTCCAATTCATTTTCAGCACACCCAAACAATAGGCTCCCTTGGAGACCTCTCTCCCCGAGAGAGCTCCTCTCCAGCGGACTCGCGTCCGGAGGGTGCCGACAGGACTAGGGCCCTCACCGGGACTCGAAACTGTATAAGAATCGCTGTGTCAATTGCTGCGTTGCCCGGCGGGAGGTGACTGGTCACTTGGTCGGCTCGCGCCGCTGTTCGCGTGTCAAGTCTCTCTGTGAAATCTGCCGGTGGTATATTTTATACCATGACAGTTGGCGCCGTCCTTGGGCCTCCGGGCCCTGGGTCCCGTGGGGCCTCTGGAACGCCTCGAGCCTTCGTGCGGAGAAGGTCCCTGGGGGTCCTTGGGCCTCTGGGCCCGGGTCCCACGGGGCCTCCAGAGCGCCTCGGCCCATCCCCGGCGGGTACCGGGGCCTTCAGGCCCAGGGACCGGGGAACTTCCGGAGACCTCGGCCCTTCGTGCGGAGAAGGTCCCCGGCGGGTCTAGAGGCCTCCGGGCCCCGGGTCCCGGGGAACTTCCGGAGCCCCTCGGCCCTCCGTGCGGAGATGGTCCTCGGCGGGTCTCGGGCCAACCGGGCCCAGGGTCCCGGGGAACTTCTGGAGCCGCTCGGTACTTTGTGAGGAGAAGGTCCTGGCGGGTCCCGGGCCCTGGGTCGCGGGGAACATCCGGAACCCCTCGGGCCTTCGTGCGGAGAAGGTCTCCGGTGGGTCCCTGGGCCTCCGGGCTTCGAAAGACTTCCAGAGCCCCTCGCCCCTTCGTGTGGAGAAGGTCCCTGGTGGGTCCCAGACCCTCCGGGCTCCGTGTCGCAAGGAACTTGTCCCGAGTTCCCGGATCCCAGGGAACTTCCGGAGCCCCTCGGCCCTACGTGCGGAGATGGTCCCCGGTGGGTCCTGGGGCCTCTGAACCCCGGGTCTCAGGGAATTTTGAAGCCCCTTGAGGGTACCGGGCCTTTCGGGCCCCGGGTCCCGACCACCGGGCCCCGGATGCCGCGGAACCTCCAGAGCCCCTCGACCCTTTGTGCGGAGATGGTCCCCGGCGGGTCCCAGGTCCTCCGGGCCCTGGGTCCCAGGAAACTTTCGGAGCCCCTCGGCCCTTCGTGCGGAGAAAGTCCCCGGTAGGTCCTGAGCCCTCCGGGCCCTGGATCCCAGGGAACTAGACCTAAGGCCCCGGTTTCCCTGGGAACTTTCGGAGCCCCTCGGCCCTTCGTGCGGAGAAGGTCTCCGTCGAGTCCCGGGCCCCCTGGGTCCCAGGGAACTAGACACGAGGCCTGTGTCCCGGGGAACTTCCGGAGCGCCTCGGCCCTTCGTGCGGAGATGGTCCCCGGCGAGTCCCGGGTCCTTTGGGCTCCGCGTCCCAGGGAACTAGACTCGAGTTCCCGGATCCAAGGAAACTTCCGGAGCCCCTCGGCCCTTCGTGCGGAGATGGTCCCCGGTGGGTCCCGGGGTCTCTGGGCCCCGGGTCTCAGGTAATTTAGAAGCCCCTTGGGGGGTCCCGGGCCTTCCGGGCCTCGGGTCCCATGGAACTTCCGGAGCCGCTCGGTCCTTCATGCGGAGAAGGTCCCCGGTGGGTCCCGGGCCCTCTGGGCCCGGGGTCCCGTGGAAGTTCCGGAGGGCCTCTGGGCCCCGGGTCCCGGGGGACTTCCGGAGCCCCTCGGCCCTTTCTGCGGAGAAGGTCCCCGGTGGGTCCCGGAACCACCGAGCCCCGAGTGCCAGGGAACCTCCGGAGCCCCTCGGCCCTTCGTGCGAAGATGGTCCCCGGTGGGTCCCGGGGCCTCCGGGCCCCAGGTCCCAGGAAACTTTCGGAGCCCAGAGGGTCCCTGGTAGGTCCCTAGCCCTCCGGTCCCTGGATCCCAGGGAACTAGAGCTAAGGTCCGGGTTTCCCAGGCAACTTTCGGAGCCCCTCGGGCCTTCGTGCGGAGAAGGTCCTCGTTGAGTCTTGGGCCCCCTGGGTCCCAGGGGACTTGACCCGAGGCCTGTGTCCCAGGGAACTTCCAGAGCCCTTTGGCCCTTTGTGCGGAGATGGTCCTCGGTGGGTCCCGAGCCCTCCGGGCCCTGGGTCCAAGGGAACTTCCGAAGCACCTCAAGCCTTCGTGCGGAGAAGGTTCCGGTGGGTCCTTGGGCCAGCAGGCCCCGGGTCCCGCGGGATCTCCGGAGAGTCGGCCTTTCGTGCAGAGAAGGTCCCCGGTGGGTTCCTAGGCCTCTAGGCCCCGGGTCCCTCAGGAACCAACGAGGACACTTGTCAAGCATCTAAGCCCTTCGGCCGGTGAAATGACGCTAGCGCCCCTCGATCCAATGGCCATAGCTAGGGTTTTTTGGTCTTTTGCGTGTTTTGGGGCCTATAAATACCCCCTTGTACCTCATTTGTAAAGAGACTCCAATTCATTTTGAACACACCCAAACAATAGGCTCCCTTGGAGACCTCTCTCCCCGAGAGAGCTCCTCCCCAGTGGACTCGCGTCCGGAGGGTGCCGACAGGACTAGGGCCCCCACCGGGACTCGAACCTATATAAAAATCGTTGTGTCAATTGCTGCGTTGCCCGATGGGAGGTGACTGGTCACTCGGTCAGCTCGCACCGCTGTTCCCGTGTCAAGTCTCTTCGTGAAATCTGCCAGTGGTATATTTTATACCACGACACTGCCGATTCGCAATAAGGTCGGGTGTTGTATTGAAAATGATTATCGGTCTGGTCGGACGATAATACCTAAAGTCACAGTATTCCTTAGGTATTCCTGGTCATCGTTACACCCATATTTTTCCTGCGCTTATAATACTATGTCTTCAATATACATAATCTCAGGAGGGGGCTAGGGGAATATGGTCGCAACATGAAACAAAAAGAAGTGCTTTTCTTTCATAAAATTTAGGCATACATATGCATTGTATAGTTACATCTGTACAGGTACAAGATTTACAATAAGCCAAGTTCTTTCAAGAGATTTTCGACTAGAGGCCTGACTTCCTCCATTATAACCACAAGCTGATCTTCACTCTCGATCTCTGCTTCTCCCACCACTGGATTTAGATCAAGATCCGGGCCATGGTGAAGACGAAGTCTGCAGAGAATGGCGGAGGCTGCGGATTGCACCTTTTTCCTTATCACCTCTGCTTGACGCCTTGTATCTTCAGGAAGATACTAGAGGAGTGATTTAGCTTGAGTTGCGACCAGTGTGGTCCAGTCGATAAGGCTAAGGTCGTCCTTCTGGGTTTCGACCACATCAGCTTTTAGCAAACTGGCCACCATCTTCAGCTTTTCGAAGATGTCTTGTTGAACACTGCTGCAAATTGAGAACGTCGCGTTCAAGCCCTCGTTTTCCTTGCAGACAGAAACAACTTTTGAGTTTTGCAACACGATGGTCGCTGGAGATATTTCTTCTCTTGAGAGAGTTAGCTTATTTGCTTCTCTCGTGCTGTAATGAGAGACCATCACAAACAGTTTGCATAACATGTTAATTCTTTCTGGTAGGGAGTGCACTTACAGGAGAGCTGCAATCGCAGCTGTTGGAATTCTTTTTCCAGGAATGAGATCTTGGTGGCTGCCTTGATCTCCTGGTTTTCCCGGTCAACGAGGCTCTTGATCAGAAAGGCATTTTCTTTGTGACAAAGGAGGCAATTGTTAAAATAGGATTAAAATTCGGGCAGATGAGGAAACATCTTCCTTACCGCTGCAGGCGACTCGTTTCTTGCTGGGCAACCTCGATACGCTTCGCAACAGCTATCGACTTGGTCACCACATGAGTTAGTTCCTATGACATGGAAGGAGATCAGTTTCAAAGCTTGGATATTCCAATGCAAATGCAAACTTCGAAATAATAAGAGGTGTTCTGCATACCTCAATATACTCGCTAAACGAGCTGCTTTCTGATTCAGCCAAAGGCTGAGTCTCTAGACTTGCCTTATCCCTAGTTGGAGCTGCAGATGAAATTTCCTGCTGATCCTCCTCCATGGCTGGGGTTTCATATTCCAATCTCTGCGATTGGACCTCTATAGGCATGCCCTCTACAATGGCATGTAAAACTTCTTCGGCTGTGGGGATGGGACTTTGCTCGTCCGTGACCTCTGTAGTAGGAGGAGCTTGAAGACTCGTAGAGGTCACTGGGGTGCTTGGCGCTGCATCTCTGCTCCTAGCATCAGCAAACAAGAGGATCATCGGTTAGAATGTCTTCAGTCGATCGCTTCGATATGACCCTGTCCAAATGGGAGAGATTCTTACCTCACTCGAAACCCTGTCCATTTCTGGGATTTCGAGGACGATTCCCTGGGAAAAAGAGGACAGTCGTCATCTGTCCTGGTTTTCCTTTCCTGAATAGGACATTGTCCTTTTCTCCCTGTGTGTATGCAAGTCTATGAGAATACACCTGAGCAACGATAAAAGACAAGATTGTAAGGGTCCTTACCGGAGTAACTTCTTCTATTGGTAAAGATGAAGCCATTGGTCCTGGAGCTTCATGAGCCGCAGGCACTGGAACTTCGTCTGCGAACCATGAGATCAATAGTGGTCACGGGATCCTGTTCAGTCATCCCCACTTCTGTCGTCAGGAGTGGAGTACTCACCGCCCCCGAAGTGGCAGGAGTCCTTTCATGGCGGATAAGAGGAATGTCGTCTTCCTTATCCTCGCTCCCTTCGCCCTGTACAACGAAGAAGTAATTTTCGCTTGTACTTGGGGGTATAGGAGGAACCGGGAATCTTACCACAGTCTTTTTTACGGTAAGGGTTTTCTTCTGCGAAGAAGCCTCTCCCAGAATCTTCTTAGGTTTTTTGGGAGCGGACTCCTTCGCTATGTGCTTCGAAGGGGTCCTCCTCACCCTCTTCGCAGCTGGTCTCCCTGAAGGACCAACATCCTCGTTTGGATGCATCATCTCAGCAAACTTCCCCAGAAGCTATATTATTCCAAATGCTTTTGGTAATACAGGACAAGTGCATGATTTACAACAAAGCTTGTTAGGAAAGGTCATACCTTTCAGCACTCCTGCTTAAGATCGTAGCCAGCGTTAATTAAGCTCTGGGGGCGAGGTGATCCCTTAGCTCCCTCCACAGTGGCATTATATGCCCGAAGGAGGTAGTTTGTTCGTTTCTCGATCTCGGACAAAGATAGAGCTGTGTCACAAACAAGCATGTTAACAAATACAACATTTTTTAGTTAGTAAAAATATATGTTTTGTTAGAGGACATACCATTATTATAGTCCAGGGTGCTGTCCACCATGGACTTAACTTCCCAAGCAGGATGTGCCCTTTCATGCAGGGGACTTATCCGATTCTTCACGAAGTTGCGTATGATATCAGGCGCAGTCAAGCCTTGCTGGACTAGGTGAAGAATAGCTTGAGCTTGTTTCTTCTGTTCTGCGCTCAGAGCGGGAAGGGAGTCTAACTCACTGGCTTTCTCCGGTCGGGTGTTCTTGAACCATAGTCCGCTCTCCGACGGAGGGGTGCAGTAGAACCATTTCTGGTACCACCCGTGTACAGAGTCCCGTAGGGGCGAGAATGGGTACTCTTTCTTCTCCCTTATACGGAAGTAGATGCACTCAGCGGCATTGGCACTTTTCGACCATGCCGAAAAGTAGAAGCGTCGGAAAGTTTCCACGCTTGGAAGCACTCCGACGAAGGCTTCACAGAGGTGTTGGAAAATCGCCAAAATGAGGAATGCATTTGGGTGGAGGTTCACTAACTCCAACCCATAGTGTTCCAAGATTCCCCGCAGAAACTCGTTTTCTGGGAATCGGAACCCACAACACAGGTATTCCTTGAAGATCACCAATTCGCCCTCTTTTGACGATTGGGGTTTCTTGATCTTTCTCCGCTGGCCACCAATTGATCAGCAGCCGGGGAGGGAGAATCTCTTCTTTCTCTAGTGCCACCAGGCTCTCTTCTGTATGGTGAATGGATCGGCTCCAGGATGCCAATTCTTGCGAAGGATTGGGAAGAAAGGTGGTTACTTTGGAGACGGCGAAGATGAGGAATACAGAAGAAGGTTTTGTGCGGCGAGAAACTCTAAGACAGGCGAAGGGTTTTTGGTTGTGAAACTTCCTCAGGAAGCTACCTTCTCCTTTTATATGCCCGAGACAACCCTTCACCGAATATTTTATTAATTTCCCATAATGGGTGCCTTCTCTCTGGAAACCCGTTATGCACTCCCTATAGTGAATCCGGAACAAAATATATTTTCCTTATTTTTTGTTTCGAATTCGCGTGCTAGGGTGCACACAAAAACATGAAAATTTTGCAAAGATTATGGAGGAAATGATCCCTATTGTCTTTTGTAAACTAATTTTTATGTGTTGATCACAATGCAATTCTATGATCGTGTCGAGATTTGCATGTTGATCGCAATACAATTATGTGATCGCTGCAAGTGGATAATCGCAACGTATGCGATTATCACTCGACTAAGGTATTATGTTCTGATTGCAGTTTCAGTTCTGATCGCAATACCAGTACTGGTCGCGGTGTAGCACATCAATGCATTTCTGATGAAAAAGTTGTTGCGAAGCCATACTTCGGATAGGGCTTTACTTGTGTATGTGTGGTCGCAAAGGCATTCTTTGTGACCATGTTTTCGCACAGAGATTGTGAAGAGTTTTAATTCGGGGTTATAAGTCTTGCATAATCCTTCTTGAGAAATCAAGGTGTGTAAGGTAAAGGAAATTTTTATTTCTGGCAATCTTTACATACAAAAGGGATACAGGAGACCAGAGCATCGACCTGATCCGAGAGAAGTTTACAAAGTTCTCCTAAGGACATATGGGCGTCAGTAGGATCTACACTGACCACCCTAAGACAACTAGCAACTACTCTGAGCCTATCTACATCATTCCGGAGCAAAGAAGCACTACCACTCCTGATCGTATCGGAGAGTTCTCGCTGCTACCGAGCGTGGTCTCTCTCCAGGCGAAGTTGGTGCGCCTGTTCGCGGAAGTTGTCATAACATTCTGCCAGGTGCAGAATGCCAGAAGACATTTCTTCGGTCTTCTTCTCCAGAGCCTCTTTCTCTTTCTGGAGAGTTTGTTCGAGGGAAAAAGGTTGGACCTCAGCAGGCTGGTCGCTGGGGGCTCCAGAAATTTTCATCTCCTGCACATGTATGTGTTAGCTTTACAAGATAAAACAACCAACAGAGGAAATAAAAATAATTACCAATCCTCGCAGTAAGATTGGATGGGAGGATGAGGTGTTTCCCCTAGAAAGTAGATCACCCGACAAAAGTCGAGGACCATCAGGTCGTGGGAGTGCAACTTTCCCATGAGAAAATTGATCACCCAACAAAAGTTGAGGGTCATCTGGTCGCGGGAATGCAACCTTCCCACCAGAAAATTGATAACCCATCAAAAGATGGGGATCACTTGATCGCAATGGAGAAAACTGATCAGAAGAAGGAGAAAGCCCTGAAGTAGTATTTTGGATCTCCAAAGGTGGAGATGAGGGTTCGACCTGTCGAGTTGCATGGACAGGAAGAACTACATGGGACAAGGAAGGAGAGCGCAATGATGCATCCCCAACCTTTGTACCACTGGAGGATCCCTCATCAACCTTGGGTTCTTCCCTGGAGGAACCAGCTCTTTGGTCACTTCTGAATTCCCGAAAAGCATTTTGGAAATGATCAGAATATAAAATGACAACTTGAACCAACAGTTCCAGAAAAGACTTACCTTCTGGAAGTCTTGGTCAAGTTCAGGTATCACTTCCTCTTCATCACTCTCAATCTCAATGATATTCTTGGAGTCCTGATCTTCCATTGAGATGGAAACGGAAGAGAAGAAGAGATAGCTCTGGAAAAGACTTAGCCGAAAAAAGACTTGTGAAGTTTTAGGGCTAAGGGGCTTTGGTATTTATAGCACCCAATGGTGACAGTTCGTATTGCTGAATGCCTCGAATTCTTAAAACATATTTATGGTTTTATCTCTGGTTAAAAAAAAGTCAACAGCGCTATCATTACTTGTCAAAAACAACCCGGAACTTGTCTCGGGAAATAAACTGCCGCACGTAGTGCGCCACTAAGTGTAGAAGTTGAAGCGTCGGGTTACCTATCCGATGCAGGATTAAAATTTGAAGTAAATATGTCTCTTCATTTTCTTCAAATTAGGGGGTTAGCTGACGAGGATTGTTACCCGAGCTAGTTCGGAATAATGCACATTTGGTTCAAGACGGGTTCGAACCAGATGAGTGTCTGAAAGTCCGCTGTTATGATCTCAGACGACCTGAGAAGCGCGGACACAAGAATGACTTATGGTCGTAGGCTTTGCGCGATCATGAGATCGCAGATGCTACGCGGTCAGGAGGCCGTAGATGATGTGTGGTCAGAAGGTCGTGGACTACCCTCGACCAGAATAATTTGGGATTGCCTAGCTCTGTAGCAGGCATATTCCTAGGATCATGATGATTCCTCCACGTATGAAGACAACTGCCAGGAGGTTAACATGTGCAGTTATCCCTTGATTGCACGTGTTAAACCTACGTGGAAGTTAAGTGCGGTTATCAAAACTGCACCCAAGCAACCGTTCAAAACCGTTGTGCATTGGCGCCCTTTCAACCAGTATAAAAAGGGTGAGCAAATATACAAGACGAAGATATACAAGAAGAAGACGACAGATCAAGCACAAGCTTCCATAAGTTAGTTTAGTCATTTTTGAGACAATCACACAGAAAAGATCTTCGCCTGTGATGATCTTTTCTCCAACCTTGTAAACCTTTTCCATACATAGTGAAATCACAATAGGACATAGGGCTGTTACTCCCACCATTGAGGGCCTGAACCTGTACAAATCTCTCTGTGCCCCAACTGACATTGCTCATCATCCCTTTCCAGAGGGACACCTTGAAAGGTCTCACAACTCAAATTCTGCATAAGATCGACTAAGGACCCCGAGTTCGAATCGGCGAGACTTTGCTTGAGTACAAACAAAATACTAGCTTGGGGGAATTAGATAAGTCTTAATATGGTAGAATTTACCCAAGGTTTAGTATTGAAAACGTGCAAAAATGATGCTTAAAATTCGTTTGATACAACATTTTATGTGCAAATTTTCACTATTTTTACAAAATGTTTTCACAATTGTATTCTATGTATTGAAGGGATCAAGCCTACCAAATTTGAGACAATTTGGATTTCATTTGGCCAAATTTCGACTAATATTCAAATCAAGACAGAGGAAAAGATTTGTACTTGAAAGCCCGGGCGAAAACATGTTGGTCGAAAGCGAAATTGAGTTGTACTCGAGTTCTAAAATGCGCCAACGGTCAAAAATTACTCCGATTCGAACACAAAGCACGCCCACGGTCGAAAAGGAACCCGATTATGGCATGACCAAGTTTTCTGGCCGTTTGATTCAATTTTTGAATGGTTTAGATGGCGCCATGTGTCCTGGTCAAGTTCGAATTGGATTCAGAGGCTTTACCTTGTCAAATTAGGCTCGGTTTTTGCCGGTTTTAACCAGTTTTGATCGAGACTAGTTGAATGCGGCTGGTTTTAGCTGGGTTTTGTCGGTTTGGATTGAAACCGGTCAAACTCTGTCGAGTTTTATTCGAATTCGGTTGTTCTTGTCCCAATTGAAGTCAGAGTCTGTCAAGGAGTTGTTTTTGGGCATGTTTAACTGTGTACTATAAATAGAGAAGTTTTTGGTTCAATTAGACATCTCTTTTCTTAAGTTTAGAAGCCGTTAGGCCTTAGTTTTAGCTACTTTTTTTTGTTTAGAAGAGCCTCCTTCTCTATTTTTGTTGCTTTTGTAAGCCGGCAAGGATGGCAATTCCAATTCTCAAGCAATCAATCAAGTTTTTATTTATTTCTCATTGTTATTTCTTCATTCTTATGGCTTTTTGTGAGTAGTTCCCTTCTAGGGTTAGGGATGACCTAACTAGGAAGGCAAGATTCTTGGTCTTTATTTCAAGTTTTGGAGTAATTTCCTGATGTTTTATTCCTCCAAACCCTAAATCCTTGTTTTGGCAATAGACCTAATAGTTGAGTCTTAACAAGAATTTAGGGGAGTTCTTGAGTCCTTAATGCCTTGACGCGTGATCCTGAATAGGAGGGAGGCTCTCGCCAAATGTGACACTGGAAGCGATCCTTTGACTGTTGTACCAGTGACTGTACTGGCAACTTAATCTATCTTGGAAAACTATTGAAATTAACTTACAATCCTCAGACCTTAGATAAAATTATGCTGGATGGTCATGGAACTCCCGAAACCCTAGATTTTCATTCCTGCTTTATAAACTTAGATTTCATACTTGTAATTTATTGCTTTAAACCCAAGATTGATAGCTTTAGTAGTAGACTTAGTTATAGAAAAACACACCCCTAACTTGTTTAGACTTAATAAGTAATCCATTAAGCTAGAAAGATGAATACGCTTGTTCCTCGTGGAATTCGACCCGCAAGTGCTCAACGTTCAACCGTTCACTTGCGGTTTATTACTTTACACATTGCACTCGACCGTTTTGGGTGCGATCAAGTTTTTGGCGCCGTTGCTGGGGAACAACGGTAATTAATCTTTTTAGATTAATTTTGTTGATATAAGTCAGTCTCACTTCTCAATCATGCTTCTATTTTTCTTTTTCTTTTTCTTCTTTTCTTTGCAGCACTAACCTTTTAGGGAAGTAGTGCAAACCTGGATAGCTCAGACAAACCTGTCAAAACCGCACGCTAATTTTGGTATGGGGAAAGACAAGAAAGATCGGAGGAAAACTTGCAAAATTTTGAAGACATCAAAGGACAACCAACAATGGAGGACCACAAGAGACTCAAGGATTATGCATTCCTACCCAGCATGGGGTTGCAATCAGGTATTCTTAGACCACCAATTCAATCAAATAATTTTGAAATAAAACATGCGCTTTTAAATTTGGTTCAAATAAATTAGTTCAGCGGTCTTCTCACTAAAGATCCATCCTTACATTTACACATGTTTCTTGAGCATTGTGTGTTGACGATTCGGACTCAGGGTCCTTAGTCGATCTTATGCAGATTTTTGTGAGTTGTGAGGCCTTTCAAAGTGTTCCTCCGGAAAGGGATGATGAGCAATTTTTGTTGGGGCACAAAGAGATTTATGCAGGTTCGGGCCCTCGATGGTGGGAGTAACAGCCCTACGTCCTGTTGTGATTTCACTATGTATGAAAAATGTTTACAAAGTTGAAGAAAAGATCATCACAGACAAAGATCTTTTCTGTGCTGTCTAAAAATGACTAAACTAACTTATGAAAGCTTGTGCTTGATCTGCCGTCGTCTCGTACATTTGCTCACCCTTTTATACCGGTCAAAAGGGCGCCAATACACAATGGTTTTGAACGGTTGTAGAAGTGTAGTTTTGATAACAGCACTCAACTCCCACACAGGCCTAACACGTGCGATTAAGGGATAACTGCACATGTTAACCTCCTGGCAGTTGTCTTCATACGTGGAGGAATCATCATGATCCTAGGGATATGCCTGTTGCAGAGCTAAGCAATCTCGAATTATTCTGGTCGAGGGTAGTCAACGACCTTCTGACCACGCATCATCTGCGGTCTTCTGACGGCGTAACGTCTGCGATCTTATGATCGCTCAAAGCCTGCGACCATAAGTCATTCTTGTGTCCGTGCTTCTCAGGTCGTCTGCGACCATAACAACGGACCTTCAGACACTTGTCTTGTTCGAATCTGTCTTGAACCAGATGTGCATTATTTCGAACTAGCTCGGGTAACAATCCTCGTCAACTAGCCCCCAAATTTGAAGAAAATGAAAAGACATATTTACTTCAAATTTTAATCCTGCATCGGATAAGTGACCCAACGCTTCATCTTCTACACTTAGTGGCGCACTATGTGCGATGGTTTATTTCCCGAGACGGGTTCCGGATTGTTTTTGATAGGTAATAATAGCGCTGCTGACTTTCTTTTTAACCAAAGATAAAACTATAAATATGTTTTAAGAACTCGAGGCGTTCGCAAATACGAACCGTCACCCTTGGGTGCTATAAATACCGAAGCCCCTTACTCCTAAAACCTCACAATTTTTTTCTCGGCTAAGTCCTTTCCAGAGCTATCTTTTCTTCTCTTCTGTTTTCATCTCAATGGTAGATCAGGACTCCAAGAACATCATTGAGATTGAAAGTGATGAGGAATCACTGGAACCTGACT
The DNA here is from genome assembly GCA_019359835.1 of Pharus latifolius. Lineage (NCBI taxonomy): Eukaryota > Viridiplantae > Streptophyta > Magnoliopsida > Poales > Poaceae > Pharus > Pharus latifolius. The sequence goes on along the minus strand of CM033321.1, from coordinate 59,204,488 downwards.
TCGACCAGAAGGTACATACCTTCAAAAGATCTAGTTCCAGTTCTTGTCTCGGTCGTTCTCAAAGTAGTGTACTTTGGAATTTTTTCAGGTAAACGAGGAACAAATTCCCCCGAAGAAAAAAGCAAAAGTTAATGCAGTGGTGTTGCAGCTATAGGTGCAAACACTACTACAGAAATGCTTTTCACTATCGGTTAAAAATCCACTCTACTATCGGTTCTCTTACCGATAGTGGTCGGCACGATAGTAGAGGGCAGCACACTTCTATCGGTTCAAAAACCGTTAGTAAAACATCTACAATCCCAACGTTCACTAATCGCTATCGACTATTTCTTCTATCGGCTCGGTTTTAAACCGATAGTATTGTATAGTTTTTTCTATCGGCTCGTATATAAACCGATAGTATTGTTTAAGCCTTTTGTATCGGCTAGGATCTAAACCGATAGTAAACTAAACATTTTTTTCTATCGGCTCTTATATAAACCGATAGTATTTTGTGGACACATTTAGTACTGGAAACTTTATTCTATCGGTTGTTATATATAAACCGATAGTATTGTGTGGACACAGTTAGTACTGGAAACTTTATTCTATCGGTTGTAGTATATAACCGATAGTACTGAAATATTTATTCTATCGGTTATATTATATAACCGATAGTATTTTGTAGACTCGTTTAGTACAGGAAACTTTATTCTATCGGTTTCTGAATATGAACCGATAGTATTGTGTGGACACAGTTAGTACTGGAAACTTTATTCTATCGGTTGTAGTATATAACCGATAGTAATATTAGTTTTTCCTATCGGTTATGTAGTGGCACGGTTAGTACTAAATATTTACAAATATACATACAGCAATACAGAGATACATACAGCAATACAGAGATACATTGGATCATTCACAAATACACCAATATTTACAAATATTCACCAATATTCACATATTGAATTTGTTCACAAATACACTAATACAGTAATATACACATGCATTGGACAGACTGAATTTATGCACATATTGATCGAGTTTATTCACAAATACATCAATGAATCTATTCACATATATTCACATATATTCACAAATCAATGAATCAACACATTCAATATATATTCACAAATACAACAATCAACACAAGTCAGTTACTATCGATCGTTGATAGCCACTTCTTCCATGACATATTGAGCCCAAATTGTTTGCAGCTCCTTCAATTGAGGCAACTCATATTGCTCTTTCAACATGGTGCTCTGCATATATGCGTGTATGAAGTTAGGATCGTACGTCACATCCAATTAAAGTTCGACTTTGAGTCAGGAAAAATAGTTACCTTAGGGAATTGGGCAAAGTTTCTCCTGATCAGGTCATACATGAATCTCATGACATAGAAGCCACATTCCCACGATTGTGGCTGCTGATGACACTGGAAAAATTGCATATGCAAAGACATAAACCCACATTAACTCGAAAGAACTAATTAAGCTTAAATTAAAAGACTCATCATGAGTACTTCCATCCGTATTAATTACCTCATATTCTTTCCAAGAAATTGTTGTGCCCTTCGATGCGTCATGCCTCCCTCCAGCACTAGCATAATTTTTGAAAGCCCTGTATTTAATTTAGCATTGCCGATTAATATCTTATCATTAATTAGCTAGTCAGAGAAAAATTTAAGACAACTATGTTACTTACACGTCTATGTGCCATGTGAGGGTGAAAACATGCGCCACCTTGTTGCTCATCGAATCGAGGTAATAGACCTCATTCATCCATGGGCAAATGATGGCGAGGACCCAGTGGCCCCTACATTGCATATATAAGCGAACCGTTTCATACATATGTTAGGCGTAACATACAAGAATGAGTTAAATTAGTAGGAAATGCACTAACCTTTGGTGGTACGGCGCAAGGATGAACTCTCGGTCCTGCTGTGCTAGTAGTGCCCTTGATATGTATTCCTCCGCATGTGCTTGGTCGTGCTCTAGCATCGTGAGGCTTATTTTCTCTGGGTCGAGGAAACCCACCTTGTCACATGCCCTCATCGACGCTAGCCTATACATGCACCTGGATGCAAAGTAGACATTAGTAAGTAGTGCATACAAAAAGTGATTAGATTTATGAAACGAACTGTGATAACTTCAGACAACAGCACACTCACAGGACTCCAGTCCGTATGATGGACATATCAAGCTCCCGCCAGTTGAGGAGGTCGAACAAATCCTCGTGGGCCACCGATATGCTCCCGGGCTCACGGTGAAAATGGGCTGGCCTGAAGTGAACCAAGAAGTTGATGTGGCGCCTAGACCGGGTCAGGTACCACTCGTGGAGACTTCTGGTTATTTGATCCATATTGCGCAGAAGGTACTCCGACACGAGTGGGGACCCGTTCTTGAACGTACCCGGCTGGCTTTGTTTGGCCTTGCCTTTGGCCTTGCCCTTGCCTTTGGCCTTGCCTTTGCCTTTGGGCGGGGAGTGAGTGTATACCTTCGAAGGTTGGGGTGTGGTGCCGTCGGCCTCATTTGATGGCGAAGGGTTTGAGGCTGTCGGAGGAGGCATGGGGGCCGAAGGAGTTCGTTCATGCATTGTGGCGAGGGTGGTGTCCTCAGGAAGTGTGCTGGTATCCATTGTCCACTTTAAGTACAAACGTTTAAATTAGATTTTGCAAATTAAGTATATTAACTGAGTTGTAAGCTAGAATGGCTAGGGTTTACGTCCTGTAGTCTAACACCCTTCTTGGTCCACTGTATGTACGAGCCCAATGCCTCACCAATTGTCCGCATTTCGTCCGTTGGGACGGGCAACGGAAAAGAGCTGTAGCCCGGGAGGGCCATGTCCACCTGTACCTTTGCGAATCCAGGCTCCAAAGGTACGCAGTGGATCCGGACATCCTCCCAAGACTGGTATACGACCCCGTTTGCAACCGCAACAGGTTTGTCGCCTTTGTTGATCAATAGGGTACAGCTCTCCGGCTTCTGCAATTTGCAACAATTATAACAGGTTAGCGAAACAATTCTAACGTAACGGGAGTGGCATCAGCCGAACTGCATATATAGCTCAAGAGTTGCAATACCTCGATCAGGTCCACCGGATCCACGTGAACCTTCGAGCCAACACTACTCGGCCTGGCAGCGTCGACCTCGGCAGCTGGATCTAAACCCTTGGACTGCACAACTCGGCTTAGGCGTTCATATTTCTTGTTCATTTGAGCGAACATGTCCGCGAATTGTGCAGTCACATCTGCCCGTATATTCTGAGATAGCTCCACTTCCCTTTCCTTCCAGCTGCCAGGCTTCTTCGCCTTTTGCCCGGGGTCCGAGAAGCCTTCCTTCCATGGCACCACAGCCCCCACGGTTCGCGTCCGCCCTGGATGCTCCTTGTTCCCTAGAGCCCGGGTAAGGATGTCGTTCTCCCTATGGGGACTGAACAATCCCTCGGTCGCCTCCTTCGAGCAAGAGATATGTTACATTGAAAGCTCTCCATTGTGAGGAAGAAATATATACAAACTTGTGCGCACACTAGTGATCATAGTTAGCCAACTTACGAGTCGCTGCACGACCTCGACGTCCCTGGGGTTTGGGAACGCCACAGTCCCCGTGGCCGACACGGTCTCTCTGGCCAGCCACCAGCGCTTGCATCGCTGATCGCGGATCTCGGAGAGTGGTAGGTCAGGGGAGTCGACGAAATGCGACGCCTCGTCTTCACCCTTCTTCCACTGCTCCTCCTTCCCCGCATAGCCGCGAGAGCCGAGCCGGTGTGGGTGGTCGTTCCTCCTCTGGATTGCCCTGTTCTTCTCGCTGAGGGCCTTCGTACCAGAAACAAGAAAATTAATGCACCACTGCTTACTGCATACAATGGTGTAACCAAGCAAAGGAACCATTCATATACCTTGAACTCAGGAGTCCCCTTCTGTTGGGCGAATTGCTCCCATACCTCCTCCGTTATGAAGGGGTACTTCTCGCATGGAGATTCGCCTTTAGCGAGGAAGGTACTGACGAGGACGCTCTTGAAGGTTTTCCACGTGTTGTTCATGTCCTTCAAGCAAGCTATCTTGGGACCATCGTCCGGGATGTTCCACTTGGCCTGTTTCAAATGGTGCATATAAGTAGGACTTACCTAATCTCTAGGATAAACCAAGGGAATGTGATTACTCAAGAGTTCAGTGATTTTGATTAATTTTACCTTCACTTCCGCCCACAGCCTATCCCTCTCGTCGGCCTTGACGTCCTTCCAGCTCTGGACGGTGATCTTCACCCTTTCCTTCGCCAACAAGCCAACATAGGCAGCATAGTGCCCGGCGTTCTTCCCGATCGGTCTCCCGAACTGGTTGAACTCACAGCAAAGATCCGCGCGTTTGGCCAAACGACCCAACATCGTCGCGCCTCGCGCCTTCCTCTTGCGCTGGGACGAGGCAGCGCCATCTACGTTCGCCCTCGCCAAATCACTAGTATCAGCCGAGGAAGATGCCGACATGGCTTTACCTAAAATACCATGAACAAACCATCCAATTGATATGAAGAAAGGTACATGACAAAGTAATTCACAGAATATTCAGATGAGCAGTGCAAACTAACAAATACTATATTTCCTATCGGTTTTGAAAGGAAAACCGATAGTACTAAGGTCTATATTCAGGAAAATTTAAAAGATTAGCAGTGCAAACTATGCTAATCTCTCTGCTGGAAAATAAAGTCTGTTAAAATTTAAATGAACCTAAATTTGAGATGAAAATTAGAAAATGGGAAGTAATTCACAGAAAATTCAAATTAGCTGTGCAAACTATGATGGCACTACTATTTACTATCGGTTTTCCAAGTCAAATCGATAGTAATCAAGTCTGAATTAGGAAAAATTTCCAAAATTGCTCAGCAGGAACATAAAGTAATTGCTCAGCAAGAACATAAGGTATGTTAAAAAATAAATGAACCTAAATTTGAGATGAAAATTAGAAAATGGGAAGTAATTCACAGAAAATTCAAATTAGCTGTGTAAACTATGATGGCACTACTATTTACTATCGGTTTTCCAAGTCAAACCGATAGTAATCAAGTCTGAATTAGGAAAAATTTCCAAAATTGCTCAGCAGGAACATAAAGTAATTGCTCAGCAGGAACATAAGGTATGTTAAAAAATAAATGAACCTAAATTTGAGATGAAAATTAGAAAATGGGAAGTAATTGACAGAAAATTCAAATTAGCTGTGTAAACTATGATGGCACTACTATTTACTATCTGTTTTCCAAGTCAAACCGATAGTAATCAAGTCTGAATTAGGAAAAATTTCCAAAATTGCTCAGCAGGAACATAAAGTAATTGCTCAGCAGGAACATAAGGTATGTTAAAATATAAATGAACCAAAATTTCAGATGAAAATTAGAAATGGGATATAATTAACAGAAAATTTAGTTTAGGGTATTTACTATCGGTTCTGAGTAAGAAACCGATAGTGAACTACACTGTATGACAAATTGCTATGATTTTCATCAATTCTGTCATTCTCATAGCTATCAAGTTTGTAGTTCATGAATTTTACTCTAGGTTTCTATTTGTAATCCATGGAACGGGATATGAACCATTGCATTCAAAATTAAGCAATACACGCGAGCGATTTGGTCAAGAACACTTACAGTGGATCGTGGAGTGGCCGGAGGCGGTGGCGCAATGCAATGCCGGAGGCGGTGGAGAACCAGTGGCGCAGAGGAGCGAAGAAGCGAACGTCGGCGATTCTAGGGTTTTCCGCGCGAGTATTTTTCGATTTGGAATGTGATCAGTTGCACTGGAGGGAAAATCGTGCAGGTTATAACCTAATAAATGAATATTTACTATCGGTTCATCACCACAAAACCGATAGTAAAAACATGTAAGTTAGGGTTTTCGTAACACAGTGTAAATCACTATCGGTTCTGAACACTAAACCGATAGTAAACTAAGAACAGGGGATCATAACACAGTGTAAATCACTATCGGTTGTGAACACTAAACCGATAGTAAACTAAGAACAGGGGCTCATAACACAGTGTAAATCACTATCGGTTGTGAACGATAAACCGATAGTATAGTTTAATTTCATATCGGTTTCACAGTTATAACCGATAGTAGAATACAATGCTATTGACCCTAAAGGATTTTCCTTAGAAGAATTACAGAGGATCTCAGTACATCATTTTGTATTGTATTTACTATCGGTTATGACAATAAACCGATAGTATATGTTAATTTCATATCGGTTTGGAGGTTGAAACCGATAGTATAATACTGTTAAATTGATAAAGGTATTTCCTGAGAACAAATACAGATGGGTCTCAGTACATCATTTTGCACTTGTAAAGACACCTGAAACCCCATGCAAATGGCTTGCAATAATTTTGAAATAAAATAACAGTAAAGACCAATCATGGAATGAAAATTTGCAGTTTTCATATATATTTGTAAAAAGAATCAATTATTGCTCAAATCAAGTATATACTCCAATTGAAATGAAAATTTGCAGAAATGATTCTCAATGCATCACGTATGTTTTCCCAAAGAATTTTTGAAAAATGATTTGAACATTCTTCGATCCAAGTAATATACGTCACTTACATATTGCAAATTAGTCAAGAATGGTTGTCCACCCATAATCTTTCTTCGTGGTCGTCTCACAGGTAACTTGTTTCGTCAATATCTTCGGTAGGGACAGATTGAAGGATTCCATCTAAAAATGGAGGTAGTTCGTCGAACTGATCGTACTCTTCTTCATCCACAACGTCTTCGACTCCAACAATACGTCTCTTACTGTGAAGGACAACGTGCAACTTTGGGTTGGCCGGGTCAACGATGTAGAACACCTGTGTGGCTTGCTCAGCAAGTATAAATGGATCATCTTTGTGTGCGACTCTACTGAGATCGACTAGAGTAAACCCATAATTGTCGACTTTAACACCTCGAGGGATTTCGACCCATTGGCATCGAAACAGAGGAATCTTAAGTAATACATAATCGAGCTCCCATATTTCCTCAATAACACCGTAATATGAGTCGAGTGCTCTTACTGCCCTGGCATCCTCCGAAATAGCAAGTAGTGTCACTCCACTACATTGCATAGCACTCTTCTCGTCCTGAGTTTTTGTGTAAAATGAATAGTCGTTGATGTCATACCCCTGCCAAGTTCCTACAGTAAATCTAGGCCCTCTGGCCAACCATGTAACATCTTCATCTACATCGCCCTCAGAAGCGTGCAGGACTTTATTTTCGATCCACCCAGCAAACTTCCTATTATGTTCTCTGGTGACCCAAATCTCTGGCTTCGAGGGATTCTGTTTCCGTAACATTTCCTTGTGCTCGTGTATGTATGGCTCCACCCCCGTCATGTGCTGTAAGACCCAAAAATGGGCTTTTGCATACAGATCACTAGAGGGGACGACTGCTTTAAATCCAATCGTTCCAATGCCTTGAAGCCTGCCCTCATGCCGAGACGTAGGAACTCCAATTGGGTCAACCCCGGCCATATAGTTGGTGCAAAATTCGATCACCTCCTCGGCGGAATAACCTTCAATGATACTGCCCTCAGGCCGATATCGATTCCTTACATATCCCTTCAAGATACCCATAAATCTCTCAAATGGATACATGTAGCGCAGGAACACGGGTCCACAAAACTTAATTTCTCTGACAAGGTGAACAATTAGATGGACCATAACATCAAAAAAGGATGGAGGGAAATACATCTCCAGCTGACAAAGAGTGGTAGTCACATCGCATTGCAAATCATCCAGTCCATCCATATCAATTACCTGCAAGGACACAGTTGCAGCAAATATTCAGATCCAAAAAATCTGACAAGTTCCACGAATGGAGCTAATTAACTTGCTAGGAGTACACGCTTACGTACCTTGCCAGATATTGTGTTGAAGAAATAACATAGCTTTGTAATTGTCTCTCTGACTTTGACTGGGAGAATGCCTCTGATAGCAATGGGAAGCATTTGTGACATCAGTACATGACAATCATGGGACTTCATACCAACCAGTTTCAAGTCTTTCATGGACACAAGTTTTTTCAAGTTCGCAGAATACCCGCATGGAACTTTGACACCATGTAGGCACTGACAGAGTTCTGTTTTTTCTCTTTTTGACAAAGTATAGCAGGCCGGGGGGAGGTATGTCCGCTTTCCCTTCTCCAACGGTGCAAGCTCAGTCCTTATGCCCATGTCGAGCATGTCACGGCGAACGTTGATGCCATCTTTCGTCTTTCCTGGAATGTTCAACAACAAACCAATCAAACTGTCACAAACATTTTTCTCTACGTGCATGACATCAATGCAATGTCGAACTTGTAAGTGCTCCCAATATGGCAGATCCCAAAGAATCGATCTCTTCTTCCAAACATTTTTTCCTGGAGGTTTAGAACATTTACCGAACTCAACTTTGATGTCCTTCATGCGCAAGTAAAGCTCCTTACCAGTCACAAACACTGGGGCTGATCCTTTCTCAGGCTTCCCATTGAATGACTTCCTCTTCTTACGGTAGGCGTGATGCATCGGAAGGAATCTGCGGTGACCCATGTACACTGTTTTTCTGCAGTTCGATAACCACATGCTTTCAGTTTCATCCAGGCAAATAGGACAAGCCTTGACTCCTTTCGTACTATACCCCGACAAATTTTCATAGGCCGGGAAATCATTTATGGTACAAAATATCATGGCCCGCAACATGAAATTCTCTCGCTTATGTGCATCCCACACCCGCACCCCTTCGCTCCACAATTTTTGTAAGTCCTCGACTAACGGTGATAGAAACACGTCAATATCATTCTCGGGTTGTCTGGGTCCTGAAATTAGTAACGACATCATGATGTACTTACGCTTCATACATAACCAAGGAGGAAGATTGTAGATGCATAAAAGAACCGGCCAAGTGCTATGTCGACTGCTCATATTTCCGTGTGGATTCATACCATCCGTACTCAGCCCAAACTTTATATTCCTCACTTCGCCGCCAAACTCACCGAATGTTCTGTTAATGTTTCTCCATTGAATGGAATCAGCTGGATGTCTTAGTTTTCCGTCTTGTTTCCGACCTTCAACATGCCAACGCAAGTACTTCGCATCTTTCGGATTTGCAAACAGCCGTTTCAATCTGGGAATGACAGGCAAATACCACACAGTTTTGGCCGGAGGCCCTTTCTTTACCTCATCACATCCATTGTGATAAATTCTGTCCCCATGCTTATACCGCGATGCACCGCATCTTGGACAAACATGCAAATCCTCGTACTCGTTACGGTACAGAACACAATCATTTGGGCATGCATGTATTCTTTTGATTTCCATTCCCAACGGACACAATAGTTTTTTGGCCTGGTAAACCGATCTTGGCAACTCATTTCCCTCTGGAAGCATGTCCGCTAACAGATCCAATAGCGCCATGAAACTCTTATCGCTCCAACCGTTGCTTGCCTTCAAGTTATATAATCTCAACACAGAAGACAACTTTGTAAATGTTTCACATCCGGGGAACAAAGGCTTCTCAGAATCAATAATTAATTTCTGAAATTTAGCTAAATCGTTTTCGCTGTAGTCCTCTTCTACATCACGTAACATTTCATCTAAATTGTCGTCATCTACATGGACTTCCGAATGAACATTATCAATGTTTTGATCATGATCATCATTACTGCAATCCACTTCCGGGTGCTGCTGAGTGGTAGCGGTAGTGCTCGTTTCCTCAAGATCTTCACCATGCCATATCCAACGGGTATAGCGTGCGTTAAAACCACGACGAATCAAATGACTCCTAATCTGATCAGAGTTGCCGAACCTTTTTAAGTTCATACAATCTATACAAGGACAATGCATATCTTTCTCTCCCTTCTTCGCCTTCTCTTGCTCAGTAAATTTAATAAATCCATTCACACCCTCCAAATACTCAACAGTAGTACGTTTTATTCCATACATCCAATATTCTCGGTCCATCTACAATTATTTCACAAAATTGACAAATTCAAATAAATAATTAATGACTCAGGGCATGCATATATGAATGAAACATAATTAGCTAGGCCATATGTGTGTACATGAGCTGTTTAATTACATTAAATGGATTTGTATATATGAAACCCTAATTAACTTGATGCATGCATTAATTGGAAGAGCCAGCTAGCTAGCTGCTTAAATTCAGCAAGCTATAGCTAGCTAGCCAACCCAGTCTTCTAGCTAGCTTGGAGATACATGTATCTAGTTTAATGAATTGCAAGTAGAGAGAGAGAGGGAGAGTGTGAAAGAGTGATCGAGAGAGAGAGAGAGGTGATGAGAAGATGACAATACCGAGGGGGATGGAAATATGATCAACCTCTCAGCTAGCTTCTCCAGATCACTCTAGCTTGGAGTTGTGCGCTGCTGAAATGATTCCAACATGTAGAGCGCAGAGCAGGGGTCGACCTAATTAAGTTGTCCAATTTTACTATCGGTTCAACAACACTAACCAATAGTAAAATAAGGTCCCCACTGTCATAACCATTAGTGTATATGAAGTCATTTTACTATCGGTTTGTGTTGTTGAACCGATAGTACTATTTAACATATTGTATCGGTTAGTACAGTAATAACCGATAGTAAAAAGTCAGTAATTTCACTATCAGTTACCCGAGAAAAACCGATAGTAAAAAGTCAGTAATTTCACTATCAGTTACCCGAGAAAAACCGATAGTACTATTCAATATATTATATCGGTTAATACAGTACGAACCGATAGTATAAAGTGAGTAATTTTACTATCTGTTATGAACGAAAAACCGATAGTACTATTGTAATATATTATATCGGTTGGTACAGTAATAACCGATAGTAAAAAGTCAGTTATTTCACTATCAGTTAAAAATGGAAAACCGATAGTACTATTTAATATATTATATCGGTTTGTATAGTAATAACCGATAGTATAAAGTTCGCAATTTTACTATCAGTTACAAAAGGAAAACCGATAGTACTATTTAATATATTATATCGGTTTGTACAGTAATGACCGATAGTAAAAAGTATTTGCATTTCACTAACGTTGGATTAGTGTGTAACCGATAGTAAAATGATGGTTTTCCGCCACTGTCGTCCTATTCTATCGGATTTTTCCTAGATTGCTTACAACCGTTAGAAAATAAGGGTTAGTGGAATGCACTTCTGTAGTAGTGAAAGGCTAGGAATGCATCATTGCTCTCTCTTCCTTTGACCCCTATAGTTCTTCCTGTGCATGCAACTCCACAGGTTAGAACATCGTCTTTAGCTGTGAGGATCCATGATAATCCCGGAGCGGCCCCTACATTATCGCGAGCGGACAATGCAGCTGCTCTTGATCAGACTTCACAGGATGATCAATTTTTTGGTGGGTAGGTTGCACTTCCGCGACCAAATGGTCCTCGACTTTCGTCGGGTGACCTGTTTTTTGGAGGAAGTTCTGCATCTCCCCATTCGACTCCAATGCGAGAATTGGTAATTATCTCTATTCCCCCTATGAGTCGTTTCGTCCTCAAAGCTAACACATGTGAATGCAGGAGACGAAAATTTACAGAGCCCCCAGCGACCAGCCTGCTAATGTTCAAGTTCTTGGCCAGGGTGCAGCCTTCGAGCGAACTCTCCAAGAAGAAAAAGAGGTGCTGGAGAAGCATTCTGAGGAGATGTCCTCAGCTATCCTGCACCTGGCAGAATGTCTTGACAACTCTCGCAAAGAGGCACACCAACTTCGCCTGGAGAGAGACCATGCTCGGCAGCAGCGAGAACTCTCCGATACGATCAGGAGTAGTAGTGCTTCTTTGCTCCGGGACGATGTAGATAGGTTTAGAGTAGTTGCTAGTTCTCTTGGGGCGGTCAGTGCAGATCCTACTGATGCCAACATGTCCTTAGGAGAACTTTGTAAACTTCTCTCGGATCAGGTTGATGCCCTGGTTGCCTGTATCCCTTTTGTATGTAAAGATTGCCAGAAATAAAAATTTCCTTTACCTTACACATCTTGATTTCTCAAGAAGGATTTATGCAAGACTTATAATCCTGAGCTAAAGCTCTTCCCAATCTTGTGCGAAAGCATGGTCACAAAAAATGCCTTTGCGACCAGACATACATAGGTAAATCCCTATCCAAAGTATGGCTTCACGACAACTTTTCTGACCAGAAATGCATTGAAGTGCTATATCGTGACCAGAGCGGGTATTGTGATCAGAACTGAAACCACGATGAGAACATAATACCTTGATCGAGTGACAATCGTATATGTTGCGATCACCCACTTGCGGCGATCACAGAATTGCATTGCGATCAACATGCAAATCTCGAGACGATCACAGAACTGCATTGTGATCAATACATAAAAATTATTTTACAAAAGTCATGAGGGATTATTTCCCCAATAATCTTTGTACAATTTTCATGTCTTTATGTGCACCCTAGCCCCGAAGTCAAAACAAAAAATAATGAAAATATATTTCGTTTCGGATTCACTGTAGGGAGTGCATAACGGGTTTCCAGAGAGAAGGCACCCATTATGGGAAATTAATAAAATATTCGGAGAAGGGTTGTCTCGGGCATATAAAAGGAGAAGGTAGCTTCCTGGGGAAGCTTCACAACCAAAAACCCTTCATCTGTCTTAGAGTTTCTCGCCGCACAAAAACCCTCTTCTGTTCCCCTCTCCTTCGTCTTCCCAAAAACACCAACTTTTTCACATCCTCTTCCGAAATGGCATCCTGGAGCCGATCCATTTACCACGTCGAGGAGAAGTTGATAGCTTTGGAGAAGGAAGAAATTCTCCCCCCGCAGCTGTTGATTAACTGGCGGCCAGCGGGGAAAAAATGAGGAAACCCCAATAGTTCGTGAAGGCGAACTGGTGATCTTTGAGGAGTATTTGCGCTGCGGGTTCTGATTCCTAGAAAGCGTATTTCTGAAAGAAATCCTCAACCACTACGGGTTAGAACTCATCAATCTCCACCCAAATGCTTTGTTGATTCTCGTGATCTTTCAACATCTCTGTGAAGCATTTGTTGGGGTGTTGCCAAGCGTGGATCTTTTCTGGCGCTTTTACTTTTCGGCATGGTCAAAGTACCAGTGTTGCTGGGTGCATCTACTTCCGCATAAGGGAGAAGAAAGAGTACCCATCCCTCCCTCTGCGAGACTTAGTGAATGGATGGCACCAGAAGTGGTTCTACTGCTCTCCTCCATCAGATAGCGGGCTCTGGTTTTCAAACATCCAACCTGAGAAGGATAGCGAGATGGACTCCCTCCCTGTTCTCAACGCGGAGTGGAAGAAACAGGCCAAGGCGATTCTTCATTTAGTCCAGCAGGGACTCACGGCACATGATATCTTTCGTGACTTTGTGAAGAACAGGATGAGTCCTTTACACGAAAAGGCAGATTCGGCCTGGGAGGTGGACTCAATGGCGGACAGCACATTGGACTACAATACAGGTGTGTCCTCTTGTTCACAAACTACACATGCTTAGTGACGAAAAATTGACATGTCAAGTAATTTGGCTTGTATGTGTCACAGTCCTTTCTTTGTCCAAGATTGAGAGGCGGACAAACTACCTTCTGCGACCATACGACGCAGAAGTGGAGGGAGCTAAAGGATCCATTCGCCCCCAGAGCTTGATAAATGCTGGTGATGAACTTAAACAAGAGCGCCAAAAGGTATATTTTCTCCCAACTAGACTTGGTATGATTTGTCTGTTTGGGATTATGTCATTCCAAGGCATATTACACAGCTGTTGGAAAGGACGATCAGAACAAAGCGTCCGGGCGATGATGGATCTTCAGAGGAAGCTGCCAAGAAGAAGGCGAAAAGAACCCCTGCGAGGCCCAAGACAAAGGAACTTGTCCCCAAAAAATCCAAGAAGATCTTGGGAGATATTCTGTACCCCCCGTTTTTCCAAGCACGAGTGGAAATTACTTCTTGGTTGTACAGGGTGAGGGGAGCAAAGTCGAGGAAGACGACGTCCCTCTTATCCGCCGCAAAAGGACTCCTGCCAATCCTGGGGCAGTGAGTGCTCCACTCCTGACGATAGGAGTAGGAACGACTGAACAGGGCCTCGCAACCACTACTGCTCTTGTAGTCGCGGATGAAATCCTAGTGCGTGCTGTTCATGAAGCTCTAGGACCAATGGCTTCGTCCTTACCAATAGAAGAAGTTACTCTGGTAAGGACCCTTGCAGTCTTGCTTTTCATCGTTCCTCAGGTGTATTCTCAAAGACTTGCATACACACAGGGAGAAAAGGATAATGTCCTGTTCAGGAAAAGAAAGACCAGGACAGATGACGACTGTCCTCTTTTTCCCTGGGAATCATCCTCGAAATCCCAACAATGGACAGGGTTTTGAGTAAGGTAAGACATTCTAACTGGTGATTCACTTGTTTGCTTACGCTAGGCACAGAGATGCAGCGCCAAGCGCCCCAGTGACCTCTAAGAGTCTTGATGCTCCTCCTGCTACGGAGGTCACGGGCGAGCAAACTCCCATCCCCACAGCCGAGGAAGTGATTTATGCCATTGTGGAGGGGATGGCCACAAAGGTCCAATCGCAGAGATTGGAATATGAAACCCCAGCTGTGGAGGAGGCTCAGTAGGAAAAATCATCTGCCGCTCCGGCTGGGGATAAGGTGAGTCTAGAGACTCAGCCTTTGGCTGAATCTCAAAGCAGCTCATTCAGCGAATACATCGAGGTATGCAGAACACCTCTTGTTATTTTTAAGTTCGCACTTGCATAGGAATATCCAGGCTCTAAAATTGATCTCCTTCCCTGTCATAGGACTTAACCCGTGTGGTGACAGGTCGATAGCTGTTGCGATGCATATTGAGGTCGCACAGCGAGAAATGAGTCGCCTGCAGCGGTAAGGAAGATGTTTCCTCGTTTGCCTGAAGTTTAGTCCCATTTTAACAATTGTCTCCTTTGTCACAGAGAAAATGCCTTTCTGATCGAGAGCCTCACTGACCGGGAAAACCAGGAGATCAGGGCAGTCTCCAAGATCTCTTCCCTGGAGAAAGAACTCCAACAGCTGCGATTGCAGCTCTCCTGTAAGTGCACTTCCGACCAGAAAGAATTAACTTGTTATGCAAACTGTTTGTGATGGTCTCTCATTATAGCACAAGAGGGCCAAATAAGCCAATTCTCTTAAGAGAAGAAAGATCTCCAGGCGACCGTCGAGTTGTAAAACTCGAAAGTTGATTCTGTCTGCAAGGAAAACGAGGGCTTGAACGCGATGCTCTCAACCTGCAGCAGTGTTCAACAAAACATCTTCGAAAAGCTGAAGATGGTGGCTAGTTTGCTAAAAGCCGATGTGGTCGAAACCCAGAAGGACAACCTTAGCCTTAGCGACTGGACAACACTGGTCGTGACCCAAGCTGAATCACTTCTCGAGTATCTTCCTGAAGATACAAAGCGTCAAATAGAGGCGATGAGGACAAAAGTGCAATCCGCAGCCTCCGCCATTCTCTGCAGACTTCATTTTCACCATGGCACGGACCTTGATTTAAATCCAGTGGTGGGAGAAGTAGAGATCGAGAGTGAAGATCAGCTTGTGGTTATAATTGAGGAAGTCAGACCTCTAGTCGAAAACCTCTTGAAAGAACTTGGCTTATGGTAAATTTTGTACCTGTACAGATGTAACTATACAATGCATATGTAAGCCTTAATTTTTAAAAGAAGAGCACTTATTTTTGTTTCATGTTGCGACCATATTCCCCTAGCCCCCTCCTGAGATTATGTATACTGAAGACTTAGTATTATAAGCGCAGAAAAAATATGGGTGTAACGACGACCAGGAAAACCTAAGAAACAGTATGACTTAGGTGTTATCATCCGATCATACCAATAATCATTTTCAATACAACACCCGACCTTATTGTGAACCGACAGCCACTCTAATGACCAAGGACATACCAGTAAACCTCGTGTGCATTGAGAAACGGCTTCTTGAGGGATGTCTTATCTGTAAGTGATCACGAGATCGACCAGCGAATCTGATCCAGGTATTATAGTGATACAATTATTGGCGACCAGCCCTCGAGCCAGACTCGTTACATATGGGCAAAAGGAATGATTATAACATGAAACAAATAAAAGTACCGATTTTTGTTAAGTCATGCTAATTGAAAAGGAAAAGGGTTTTGAAAACTTACATGTAGAACTTGCATAGTTGGTCGATGTTCCAGGTATTGGATAAGATACTACCATCCTCCATCGCTAGCCGAGCCGATCCTGGTCGTGGCACCGAGACAACAGTGTAGGGGCCTTCCCATTGGGGGGGAGAATTTATTGCGATTAAATTAGTTTTGTATTCTCTGTAAAACCAGATCACCCACGTGAAGGCTACGTGGCCGCACCCTTTTGTTGTGGTACTTGTGCAAAGCTTGCAAATACACCGCGGATTTCACCAGAGCTCGATCACGTTTTTCTTCTTGGAGGATTAGATCCTGTAATCGTTGTCCATTCTGATCAACTTGTTCAAATTGATCTGTTCGGCTAGAACCAATACTAATTTCCATGGGTAACACAGCCTCAGCTCCGTATACCAGATGGAAAGGTGTCTCACCAGTGGCTCGACTAGAAGTAGTAAGTAATGCCCAAAGAACGGTATAGAGCTCATCTACCCAAGCCCCCGAGCGTGTCTTAAGGCGATCAAAAACGCGCTTCTTGATGCCCTGCAATATTTGCCCGTTGGCACGTTCAACGGCACCATTGCTCTGTGGATGAGCTACAGAGGCAAAGCACACCTTGGTTCCAATATTGTCGCAATAGTCCAGAAAGAGACCGCTAGCAATTGGGAACCATTATCAGTGATGAGACGATTTGGAACACCGAATCGAGTCACAATGTTCTTATGAAAAAACTTTTGTGTAGCGGCAGCAGTGACATTGCGTACTGGCTCGGCCTCAATCCACTTTGTAAACGTGTCAATGGCTACGAACAAGAACTTGTATCCATTGACCGCTTATGGCATAGGACCAACAATATCCATCCCTCAAACGATGAAGGGCCACGATAGAGGGATAGTTTGTAGAGCATAGGCAGGCTGGTGGACCTGTCTTGCATGAAATTGACACTGAGGACATGTCTTGACCATATTTTTGGCATCATCAAGTGCCGAAGGCCAGTAAAATCCCTGTCGGAAAACCTTCCCAACCAGCGTACGGAATGACGCGTGTGCACCACATACACCATAATGAATTTCTTTCAAGAGGGATTTACCTTCCTCTTGGGACACACAGCGCATGAATACTCCTTGAGTACCTTTTCTATACAAAACTCCTTCTATAAGTTTTTATAGGCGCGCTTTTCGAATTAACCGATCGCTCTCGGTTTCATCCTAGGGCAAGGTCCCGTGTTTGAGATAGACCCTCAATGGATGGGTCCAATCTCATTCATGTCCAAGGTTGGTAACGCAGACTGTTACCGGATCATCTTCGGTCGTAGTCATGATCGAAGGATGTTCCAAGTGTTCAACGAACACTCCTGCCGCGGCGGATGTGCGTGAGGATCCCATTTTGGATAATTGGTCTACGAGAATGTTGTCCTTTCGCGGGATGTATTGGACTTCGAAATGACTGAAGTGTTTTTCCAATCTCCTCACTTCCCCCAGGTAATGAGCCATTGTCTCATCGGAGGTGCTGACTCCTTGTTTACCTGGTTTACGACCAGCTGTGAGTCTCCCCTCACCACCAATCGACGGACTCTGAGGAATTTTGCTGCCCGGAGCCCTGCAATAAGGCCTTCATACTCCGCTGCGTTGTTGGTCACAACAAAGTGTAGTTGAATGACATACTTGAGTTGGTCACCCTGAGGCGTGACTAAGACCACTCCCGCCCCCGAGTGTTGAAAACTGCGAGAGCCATCAAAATACATTGTCTAGTGATCGGGGCATGCCAAATCTTCAGACTCCTGCACGGGCGGTTCAGGATTAGTCCATTCGACTATGAAGTCGGTCAGGATCTAAGACTTGATCGTGGTGCGAGGTGTGAAATGGATGTCGATCGCTCCGAGTTCCACAGCCCATTTCGTGATGTGACCAGATTTCTCCGGATTCTGGACAATGTCCCCCAAAGGAAAAAGATGAGGGCACTGTAATCTTATGTGCTTGGAAGTAATGTCGTAGCTTACGGGATGCCATCAACAATGCGTAGAGTATTTTCTGGACCTCAGGGTATCACTCCTTAGGACCATGAAGTACTTCACTTACGTAGTAGAAGGGTTTGTGTACACCTTCTCTTTCTGCGATCAATACAGCGCTGATCGCGTAAGGTGTGGCCGCCAAGTAAAGAAGTAATGGTTCCTCTTTATTAGGAGAAACCAAGACCGGCGGACTGGACAAATATACTTTGACCTCCTGAAATGCTTTCTCAACCTCATCGGACTGAGTAAAATTATTATGTCTGCGCAGAGCTTTGAAAAAAGGTAGTCCCTTTTCACCCAGTCGTGATATAAATTGGCTTAATGCCGCAATGCGACCTGCTAGGCGCTGAACATCTTTGATGGTCGAGGGAAACCTCATTTGTTCGATAGCCCTGATTTTTTCAGGATTAACCTTGATTTCTTTGGAACAAACAAGAAAACCTAGAAGTTTTCCAGACAAAACCCCGAAAGAACATTTCTCCGGGTTTAATTTTATTCCAAATCGATTCAAATTACATAAAGTTTCAGCAAGATCGCCTAAATGAGACAAACTTTTTAAGCTTTTTACAACCAAGTCATCTACATAAGCTTCAAGATTACGCCTCACCTAGGAAATAAAGGTCTTTTGCATCAAGCGCTGGTACGTGGAACCAGTGTTCTTGAGACCAAATGGCATTCTGATGTAGCAGTAGGTGCCGAATGGCATGATGAAGGCAGTCTTCTCTTCATCTTCTTCTGCCATGCTAATTTGATGATATCATGAGTAAGCGTCCAGGAAACTCATCAGTTCGCAACCCGTAGTAGAATCGACCAGCTGGTCAATGCAGGGAAGGGGAAAATCATCCTTCGGACAGGCACTATTTAGGCTGGTGTAGTCGAGCACATGCACCACTTGCCATTTGACTTACAGACCATGACCGGATTTGCAAGCCATTCCGGATGATCAACTTCGTGAATAAATCCGGCCTTTTGGAGCTTGTCTAACTCCTCTTGGATGGCTTCCTGCCGATCAATAGCAAAGCGCCTGAGCTTCTGCTTTATTGGTCGCTGTCCAGGTCGAATTGCTAACCTATGCTCAATTACCTCCCTTGGGACACTGGGCATGTCAGATGGTTTCCACGTAAACACATCTGCATTAGCTCGGAGGAAAGTAATGAGCTCGAGTTCCTATTTGTCATCCAGGCCTGATCCAATCCGAATTGTCCTGGATGGATCATCTGGGTACAACGGAACCAGTTTTAACACTTCATCTGGTCGAGGAGCAGCTTTGATCGTATCAGTAGACATTGTGGCAATCTGGGCTTCTCAGAGGGGAAGCTGATCTACCATCTCCAGGGATAACCGATCACACGTCAATGCCACATTGCGACTGCCTCAGACCAAAATAACGCCCTTGGGGCCAGGCAACTTGCCGCACTGGTAAGCATAGTGCGTAGTCATCATGAATTTAAAGAGAGTTGGCCTGCCAAAGATTGCGTTATAAGCCGAATCACAATCAATTACATTGAAGGTAACCAATTCTGTTCGGAAGTTATTTGGTTCACCCAGTGTGACCGGGAGCACCACCTGTCCCAATGGCATCATAGAGGGACCAAGAATTATCCCATAAAACAGATGAATTATGGGTTTGATTTTCGAACGAGGAATTTGCATCTCGTCCAGTGCCTTGACCAACAAAATGTCCAAGGAAATACCTCCGCCGGTCAGGACCCTTTCGACTCTCGCATTGCTGATAATTGGGGTAATGACCAAAGGTAGCCTCAATGGTCGAGTGAGGCCCACAGGGCAATCAGAGCGATCAAACGTCAAAGGAGTATCCGACCAATGGGGGTACTGAGGTTCACCAAGGGGAGTCTCTACTTGGTTCACCTCTTGGTACAAAGCTTTAAATTGCCGCTTAGAAACAAAAGAGAAGGAACCTCTGAAAATGATATTGACATGATTACGAGGTACCTGGTAGGACATCTCTTCGTCCCCGCTGGCGTCTCTTAGCACGCAAGTCTGTTCTTTTGGTGGCAAGGTCGGCATTGGTCCAATCCCTTGGTAGAGGTCGTCCAACTGCTTCAACAAACTCCAAAAATTCTTGAGGTCGTGTCTTGCAGAGTTGTGGAGTGGACACCACCTCTTGCCTTCCTGTGGGTTAATCGACTTCTCTGGTTGGTCGGCACTGCGACCACCAGAAGCAGTTTTATTTTTAAATGAAGATTTGTTACCTTTAGTCGACGGAGGTTTCTCTGCGATCGCAACCTCTCGGTATTGTCCAGTTCGACTCCTTTTTGATTTCCTTGATGTCCCGCCTGATGAAGATTCCGGCTTCTTGTTTGAATCCTCTGTCTTTACGTCCTTGAGACCTGGTTGAGGTGGCAAATTTCCTTTGTCCACATCCGATTCCACTCAACGGCCTCGGCCGCGTCAGAATATCGATCAGCCATATCAAAAAGATCGGCTACAGACTGAGGGGTGGATGAGCAAATCCTCAGTAAACCTCCAATATCGAACGGCGTGTTTAAATGCCCTGATAACGGAATTCTCAGATATGTTCGGGATGGTATTTCTCACCCCGACGAACCTTTTGACAAACTGACAAAGAGTTTCAGTCGATGTTTGTCGCAGCCGATGGAGGTCATTCTCTTTTCCCAGCTTCTGATAACAATTTTGGAAATTGTTGAGGATGGCATCGCACAACATTTCCTAGTTATATATCGAACCCTCTAGCTGATTGAACAGATATGTTCTTGCCGGTCCCTCGAGGACTGTAGGTAAATAGTTGGCCATGACTCGGTCATCGCCACCTGCTGCCTGAATAGCAGTGATGTAAATTTGAAGGAGCTCCGATGGATTCTGAGTTCCGTCAAATCTTTCAATAGTCCCTTGTTTAAACTTATCCGGCCAAACAACCGCCCGAAGGCCGGGTGAGAAAGCTTTACAACCGACATAAGGACCATGGAGTGATCTGCGACTCTTGACCTGATCTTGGGTGACCTCACGCGAAGGAGACACCACGCGCGGCCCCAGGCGAGAGTGGATAGGAATTCGTTCCCGATCACGAGAATTTCCCGCCCGTCTGGCTTTGTCATGCTGAGACGGTACTAGTGATGGCCGATTTCATCTACCAAAACTAGAGTTGGAATATTCTCTTTCATGGGAACGTATCGCCGACCGGGAAGAGGCTATAGGGGTCGCCTCGGATGCGACCTCGTCTAATCTCTTTGCCAAGATTCTGGCGAAAGCTGGTTTCTGCGCATCGGTGACAGTAGGAGCAAAATTACGCAGGATCTCTGCGTTGAATCGAAGCTGGCCATGTGTGCTCCTCCTGGGTGCGCCAGGTGTCACCGTCTCCTCGTCCGCCAGTAAATGTCCCAGGGGTAAAGAAGGTGTTGGGGGAAATCTCCACGGGACCAAGTCCTGGTAAGAGGCGCGTCCATTTCCGAAGGCAGGGGTCTCCGGTCCCGGGTCACGCGAGAAGTGCCTTGGGAATCGGCGGACACCTGTTAAGCATCCAAGGTTCCTGATCAGAAGAAGGACGTCGCTGCCCCTCGATCCAAAGGTGGCAGGCGGGGTAGTTTATTCTTTTTTGCATCTTTTGTGGCTATATAAGCCCTTGTAACACGTCATGTAAGGGGTGAGTTCATTTTTACTCTAAGAGACAATAGAATAGGTGTGCTCCGGAGCCATCTCTCCCCCGAGAGAGCTCCCCTAGACAACTCCGGTTGGGAGCACGCCGATTGGAGTAGGGCCTCCACCTAGCCCCGAACCTATATAAACCTTCGTGTCACTTGCTGAGTTTGCCCGACGGGAGAGGACCGGTCGCACGGTTAGCTCGCGTCGTCTTTTCTTCGCTAGGATCTTCTACAAAACCTGCCAGGGTATTCATAATACCACGATCGTTGGCACCGACCGTGGGGACTCATGACGAATCGCCATGGCTCCCCCAAGAACGAGGGTCCGCACCCTTCCCGGTGACGCCGGTCCCAGTGACCTGGCGCTACCCGTTCGAAGCACGGCCATCCCGGCACTACCGTTCGGACATGGCCGAACCCATCTTCCTGAAGATACACGGTGACAACAAGAGGTGATCAGAACAAGAGGCCGATCAGCAGCCTCCGCCATTCTCTGCCGGTTTCATCTCCACCATGGCCCAGACCTGGATCTGAACCCACTGGTAGGAACGGTAGAGATCGAGAGTGAGGAACAGCTTGAGGCCATCATGGAGGAAGTCAAGCCTCTTGTAGATAAACTCCTGACCGAGCTCGGGATTGTGTAAACCCTATAGCTATACTATAATGTACAGACATAACATATAGAATGCAATGCATGTATTTTTTTGTTTTGAAAGAAATTATAGTTGTTTCATATAACCATAGTCCCCTAGCCCCTGCCTGTGATTATGTATACTGGAGACTTAGTATTATAAGCACAGGAAGAATACGAGTGTAACGACCAGGAATATGCGATCAGGCCAGCAATTATATGTGACACCATGCCTAACCTTATTGCAAACCGGCAGCCACTCGGATGACCAAAGACATGCCAGCAAGCCCCGTGTGCGTTAAGAAACGGCTTATTTAGGAGTGACTTGTCTGGAAGTGGTCATGAGATCGGCTAGCGAATCCGATTAGTTCATTGTGTCGATATAACCTCTGGCGACCAGCCCCCGAGTCAAGTTCGTAACACATGGGCATAAAAGGAAATATTCATCGTATGAAACAAAAAGGCTTTCGTTTTATTAAACATGCTAATTGAACAGGAAAAGGGATTGAATACTTACACGTAAAACTTGCGCAGTTGATCGATGTTCCAAGTATTGGACAAGATTTGACCATCCTCCATCGCTAATCGAGCTGATCCTGGTCGCGGCACCGAAACAACAGTGTAAGGGCCTTCCCACTTTGGGGAAAACTTGTTGCGATTGGATTGGTTTTGAATTTTTCGTAAAACCAGATCGCCCACGTGAAGACTACGTGGTCACACCATTTTGTTGTGGTATTTGCGCAAAGCTTGCAAATATACCGCGGACTTGATCAAAGCGCGATCATGCTTTTCTTCTAAGAGGATGAGATCCTGTGATCGCTGTTCGGCCTGATCAACTCGTTTGAATTGTTCTGTCCGAACAGATCCAATACTAACTTCCATAGGCAATATGACCTCAGCCCCATAGACCAGATGGAAGGGCGTCTCACCGGTGGCTCGACTAGAAGTAGTTCGTAGTGCCCATAGAACGGTATAGAGCTCGTCTGCCCAAGCCCCCGAGCGAGTCTTAAGGCGATCAAAAATACGTTTCTTGATGCCTTGCAGTATCTGCCCGTTGGCACGTTCCACGGCACCATTGCTCTGTGGATGTGCCACAGAAGCAAAGCACACCTTGGTCCCAATCTGATCGCAGTAATCCAGAAAAAGACCACTGGCAAATTGAGAACCATTGTCAGTAATGAGACGATTTGGAACACCAAATCGAGCAACAATGTTCGTATGGAAGAACTTTTGTGCTGCTGCTGCGGTAATATTTCGTACCGGTTCGGCCTCAATCCACTTTGTAAACGTGTCAATAGCTACAAACAGAAACTTGTATCCATTGACCGCTTGTGGCATAGGACCGACAATATCCATCCCCCAGACCGCAAAAGGCCATGCAAGGGGAATGGTTTGTAACGCGTAGGTAGGTTGATGAATCTGTCTCTCGTGAAATTGACACTGAGGACACATCTTGACCATTTGCTTGGCATCATCGAGTGCTGAAGGCCAGTAGAATTCTTGCCGAAAAGCTTTTCCGACCAGTGTCCGATATAACGCGTGCGCACCGCATACATCGTCATGTATTTCTTTCAAGAGGGATTTACCTTCCTCCTGAGATATGCAGTGCATGAACACTCCTTGAGTGCCCTTTCTATACAAAACTCCCTCTATGAGCTTGTATAGACGCGCTTTTGGAATCAACCGATCACGTTCGGTTTCATCCTCGGGTAGTGTAACACCCCTGTTTTTGCCAAGCCCTAAAATAGCCAAAATCCACATCCGGACCCCAAAACCTAATCTGCTTCAGCCATTCCCTTCTAAATGCTGTTCAGAACATTTTTCCCTTCGGGACCATCTCCAAAATCTCACCCTAAAGCTGAGTTTCAAGCCTTGCTATTTTAAAACCCTAATTACCCTATTTACCCTAAACTGTTTTCCCCAATTTTGTCGAAACCCTTCAGATCTTGCCCGATCTTACCAAACTTTGGCCAGATAAGTTCTACTAAACTTTTGCAACTTAGCTGCGAAATCAGATTTTAGATCGGACCCTCAGATCTCCAAATTTGCAAACAGGCCCAAGTCCTATTCAAATTATCCTCACAGAACAGCCCCTGGAATAAGTTTCAGAAATTGCAGAACAGCCCAAATGTTATTTTCAGGCCCTTTTCGACCAGCGCCTGGTCGTTGCCACGACCAGTGCCCGAGCCACCGTTGCCGCGCCGAGTTCTCGCCGCATTCGCTCGCCGCCGGCCACCGTTCTTGTCACCTGTGTTGGGAGCAACCAAACCACCTCCCGCGCACGTGCCAGTGCCGTGGCATCGCCTCGCCCAGCGGTTAAACGGCCGCGCTCCCGAGCCTCGTTTTCGCGCGCGCTCCCGTTGCCGTGGCAGTTGCATGGCGTTACGTGTCATTGCCGGAGCTACATTGTCACCTCCGCATCTGCGCCATCACTGGTGAAGTCCCAAGGCAACTGGCAAAGGTGCAGCACCGCCTGAAGCGCGATCACGTCGCCGTCGCCGTCGTTGCGCCTGCGCCCGACAAGTTTCTCCCCGGCGCAAGCAACCGCTGTCGCGTTTCCCTCGCAAGCTCCGTCCCCGTGCCTATTTAAACCCCCCCTCAACGCTGTGAAGAAGCACAAGCTCAGGACTTAGCCAAAATTCCAGCTTCTCGCCGTTTCCACTTTCTTCTCCGGCGAGCCAGTGAGAGAGCTCACGGTGCCAGCCCTTTCCACAGCCCCTCTCTTCAATCCAGGTTCACCAGTGAGTTCCCCTCGTTCCCCTCTCTGTGTCATAGCAACCAATTGCACTAGATCGATCCCCATCGCCGGTGATCGCCGGATTCCCGATTTGCCCTGTTCCCCCAATGCCACTCGATTCAGCCCAAATTAACCCTCAATCCTGTAGAAGAAGTTGATCAGTAAGCCTAGTAGAGCAAGCCTGTAGAACCAGAATCCCCAATTAAGCTCAAATCGAAGAAATCCCAAATTTGAACCTCGGCCGTTCGCCGGACTTCGGCGCCAAGCTTCTCCGGCCGATATCCAATGAAATTAACCTCCCCAGTAGCTTTGTTGTGCCCTAGAGACCATTCCCAAGCTTGGAATTGAGCTCTTTCGCCCTGTATCAAAAAATACCCAAGCTCCAGTGTCGTCTTCTCCAGCGCCGGTCGCCGGAATTTGTTCCCGGCCGATCTAGCGCCTGAAACCTTGTCCCTTAGATAGATTCCAGTACCCTGAGCAATATTGTCCACTAGCTCGACACCTGGATCTGCCTAGATTGTGAGTTATGCCTATGCCAAGATCACTGTCCAGTAACTCAGTTCATGTCCAGGCCACCGTGGTTCATCGCCGGATTTGGCCACCCTCCGGCCACTTTCAGCCCTTGTGCCTGTTGAGTATATTGTTCCTGTTAGTAATGCCTACCTCCCAGACAAAGTGGTGCATCATTTGGAGCCCTAGATCAAAAGTTAAGCCATGCCCTAGTTTCTGGCCATGTCCAGCACCATGTCAGTGCATGTCAGCCACTGGCATTAGCCCTGTTTGACCCCTTCTGGTTGAGCAATTGAAATGCCACCTTGTCCCCTAGATTCCTGGAGTTGTGTTCTACAACTTTCTCTACTATCACTTCTCCAGAAAACCATCCTAAGACTAGTTTCCAGTTATGCCAAAGCCATGAACTGAATGTCGACCCTTCGACGTTCAATCCTTTTTAACCGTTTCTTCGACCAGAGCCCTTGTGACCTTGCCCTAACCTTTTCCCCTGCATGCATGACTTATTTACTTAATACTTTCTATAGAAACTATTTTCAGTATGCTTATGTGGTATGTGTTTGTGTGTTAATTGTTTGCCGCAGAGTCAGAAGCGGAAGGAGCGGAAGAAGTCTTTGAAGAGCCGTCTGAGTTTTTAGACCCAACATTGCAAGGCAAGCCTCATTCCTTTGATCATGTCTCACCCAATATTTTCATATGAAGTATATTCACTGTTTCTTACTATGCATGCTTAATTGAAATACAAGTTATGTTTGAATGACATGAGTAGATATTACCTAATGGATCATGAAACCCTTTTTGTTATTGAACCTTCGTGTATATATGCTCTTGTCACCCTAGGACTCATATATTGAATATCCACATTAAACTTGAAATGGTCAAATGCATGAGAAGTTATAATGAAAACCGTTTTGACAAGAAAAATGATAAAAGGGATCAGTAGTGAGGATTGGATTGTATGGAGAGGGTGCGGTGCGCACCAGGGTATGTGAATGCTCCTCACTATTGGTTCATAAGGACGAGAACCTTGTGCTGTGTCTCTATACGAATTGTAAACGTACCAACCACTTGCCTGGTATGGGACAGGCACAACTCAGTAGCTTTTTGGTATTAGCAGTTCCCTGCATGGTTTGACGATCTGGTTTCTCGCGTGGAAACTGGAAGGCCAAGGTTCGGCCATGAGTGATGTGAGTCAGAAAAATGATGAGAGAAAAAGGCGTAAATGAAGGAAGGCGCCCTAGACCTGATTAAGCCGTGAGCGGCTGTAATCTTAAATGGTCGTATGTCTCGCGTGGACATAGACCAAGGCTATGTGTCCTGCGGGAACATAGACCAGAGAGGCTAGGAAGTAAGGCAGTGGGGAAGACCCACAACGGTACTTGAGACTTAATTGTCTATTTACCGGGCAGGGATACTGTTAATACTGAACTGTAAAGCGTTGTGTGATCTCGGCCTTGTCACATGTGTATAAGTCACATGAAGCTGATCCGACTTGAAAGCCGAGTGAACCAGTGGATTTAAAAAAAAGAGGTACACCTTTGCAAAGTGTAAAAGAAGTATCAGATACTCTGTACTCCCAGGTTCAGGAGTCTTTTCGTAGTGGATGTTATCCATGGGTTATAGCACAAGTAATGTTTTGGAATGTTTTCATAATGCGGTTAACGAAGTAGTGACTCATGGGAGACCACTACATCTAATGTTTTTATTGAAAACCTGTTAATGTTTAAAGTACTGCTTTCATGACAAAGTACTGTTTCGTTAAACAAATAACTTGGAAATCTATATATCTCTATCCATATGAAACTAAAGCCCTTGAATCATATGTTTCACCCTCATATAAGTACTGTTACCATAATCCCCGGAATGAGTGTTGCTGAGCACCAAGTGCTCACCCTTGCATTTACATCCAACTGTAGAAGAGGGATTCGAGGATCCCGATTCCTTCAGTTATGAGTTCCCGGCAGAAGATGGAAGTGCCCCGGACGAGCCCACGTTCTAGAAGGATTGCGCACCAAGTCAAGTCAGATGTGGGAGGAGCCACTCCAACCCCGCTGCGGATGGAAATCAAGCTTTTTATCGTTGCTTTGTGCTTCATGCTGTGTGTTCGGTACTTAGATACCGACTCTGGTTCTGATAAACTTGTTATTTTCTTAGCAACTCTACTTAGCGCCATTTTCGGTGCTTTGGCTATGTAATATTGGCCATGTTGGCCTGATACTTGTTTAATGATATTACTATGCTTGTGTGGTTTGGAGCTCATGTGTCATCCTGCTGTGTGTAACCTACCTGGGCGGTTACCAAGGTGATCCTCAAATGGGGGTCTCACAGGTAGGGTCCCATGTTCAAGATAGACTCTCAATGGATGAGTCTAATCCTGTTCCTGACCGAGGTTGGTAACGCAGACTGTTACCGGATCATCCTCGACTGAAGTCATAATTGAAGGATGTTCCAAGTGTTCAATGAACACTCCTGCCGGAGCGGATGTGCGTGAGGACCCAATTTTGGATAATTGGTATGCGAGAATGTTGTCCTTTCGTGGGATGTATTGGACTTCGAAATGACTGAAATGTTTTTCCAATCTCCTCACTTCCCCCAGGTAATGAGCCATTGTCTCATCGGAGATGCTGTACTCCTTGTTTACCTGGTTTACGACCAGCTGTGAGTCTCCCCTCACTACTAATCGACGGATTCCGAGGAATTTTGTTGCCCGGAACCCTGCAAGAAGACCTTCATACTCTGCTGCGTTATTGGTCGCAACAAAGTGTAATTGGAAGACAAACTTAAGCTGTTTGCCCTGAGGCATGACTAAGACCACTCCAGCCCCCGAGTGTTGAAAACTACGGGAACTGTCGAAGTACATTGTCCAGGAATCGGGGCATTCAAATTCCTCGGGCACCTGCACGGGTGGCTCAGGGTTGGTCCATTCGACCACAAAGTCGGCCAAGACCTGAGACTTAACCGCCGTGCGGGGCATGAAATGGATATCGAAAACACCGAGTTCGACTGCCCATTTGGCGATTCAATTAGATTTCTCCGGATTTCAGACAATATCCCCCAAAGGAAAAGAGGGTACTGTGATCTTGTGAGCTTGGAAGTAATGTCGTAGCTTACGGGAAGCCATCAGTAGTGCGTAAAGTATCTTCTGGACCTCAGGGTATTGCTCCTTAGGACCATGAACTACCTTGCTAACATAGTAGACGGGTCTGTGTATTCCTTCCCTATCCGCGATCAGGACAGCACTGACCACGTGCGGGGTGGCCGCTAAATAGAGAAGCAATGGTTCTCCTTTGTCGGGAGACACCAAGACTGGTGGACTGGATAAATATGCCTTTACCTCCTGAAATGCTTTTTCGGCCTCATCAGACCATGTGAAATTGTGATGTTTCCGCAGGGCCTTGAAGAAAGGTAGTCCTCTTTCGCCTAGTCGCGATATGAATCGACTTAAGGCCGCCATGCGACCAGCCAGGCGTTGAACATCTTTCATGGTCGAGGGAGACCTCATCTGTTCGATAGCCCTGATTTTTTCAGGATTAACTTCAATGCCCCTGGAACAAACAAGAAAACCAAGGAGTTTTCCTGAAGAAACCCCAAATGAACATTTCTCCGGGTTCAATTTTATTCCAAAGCGATTTAAATTACAGAAGGTTTCGGCGAGATCGTCCAAATGAGACAATCTCTTAGTGCTTTTTACAACCAAGTCATCTACATATGCTTCGAGATTATGCCCTATCTGGGAAAAAAAGGTCTTTTGCATCAAGTGCTGGTACGTGGAACCTGCGTTCTTGAGACCGAACGGCATTCTGACGTAGCAGTAGGTGCCGAACGGGGTGATGAAGGCAGTCTTCTCTTCATCTTCTTCTGCCATGCTAATTTGATATCCTGAGTAGGTGTCCAGGAAGCTCATCAGTTCACAACCTGCGGTTGAGTCGACCAGCTGGTCGATGCGGGGAAGGGGAAAGTCATCCTTCGGACATGCACTGTTGAGACTGGTGTAGTCGACGCACATGCGCCACTTGCCATTTGACTTGCGGACATGACCGGATTTGCAAGCCATTCCGGGTGATCGACCTCGCGAATAAACCCGGCTTTTAGGAGTTTGTACAACTCCTCTCGAATGGCTTCTTGTCAGTCAACAGCAAAACGCCTGAGCTTTTGCTTTATTGGTCAATGTCCAGGTCGAATTCTAACCTATGCTCGATTACTTCCCTTGGGACACTGGGCATGTCGGACGGTTTCCACGCAAACACATCTGCGTTAGCCCGGAGGAAAGTAATGAGCTCGAGTTCCTATTTGTCATCCAGGCCTGATCCGACCTTAATTGTCTTGGATGGATCATCTAGGTACAAAGGAACTAGTTTGAGTTTCTCATCTGGTCGAGGAGCAGCCTTGATCGCGTCAGCGGCAACTGTGGCGACTTGAGTGTCCCGGAGGGGAAGTTGGTTGACCATCTCCAGAGATAGCCGGTCACACGTTAGTGCCACATTGCGACTGCCTCGGATCGATATGACACCTTTGGGGCCAGGCAACTTGCCACACTGATAAGAATAGTGCGTTGCCATCATGAACTTAGCAAGAGTTGGCCTGCCAAAGATCGCATTGTAAGCCGAATCACAATCAATTACATCAAAAGTAACCAATTCTGTTCGGAAGTTATCCGGTTCTCCCAGTGTGATTGGGAGGACCACCTGCCCCAACGGCATCATGTAGGGACAGGGGATTATCCCATAAAACGGATGGATTATGGGCTTAATCTTGGAATGAGGAATTTGCATCTCATCGAGCGCCTTGACCAATAAAATGTCCAAGGAGGTTCCTCT
This sequence comes from Pharus latifolius, assembly GCA_019359835.1. NCBI lineage: Eukaryota > Viridiplantae > Streptophyta > Magnoliopsida > Poales > Poaceae > Pharus > Pharus latifolius. Next base: position 59,174,069 of record CM033321.1, on the reverse strand, counting down.
GTCGATCAGGACCCTTTCGACTCTCGTATTACTGATGATTGGGGTAATGACCAGAGGAAGCCTCAGTGGTTGAGTAAGCCCCGCAGGACAATCAGTGCGATCAAACGTCAAAGGTGTATCCGACCAACGGGGGTACTGGGGTTCACCAAGGGATGTCTCCGTTTGGTTAACCTCTCGATAAAAGGCCTTAAACTGCCTTTTGGAAACAAAAGAGGAGGAAGCTCCAAAAATAACATTAATATGATTATGAGGTACCTGGTAAGACATCTCTTCATCCCCGTCGGCGTCTCTAAGCCCACATGCTTGTTCCTTAGTCGGTAAGGTCAGCATTGGTCCAACCCCCTGGTAGAAGTCATCTCATTGCTTCAACCAACTCCTGCAGTTTTTGAGGTCGTGGCCTGCAGAGTTGTGGAGCGGACACCATTTCTTGCCTTCCTGCAAGTTAGTCGACTTCTCTAGCTGGTCGGCACTACGACCACCAGAAGCAGTTTTATTTTTGAATGAAGACTTGTTACCTTTGGTCGAAGGAGGCTTCTCTGCGACTGTGACCTCACGGTACTGCCCAAAGCGATTCCTTTTTGACCTCTTCGACTTCCCGCCTGACGAAGATTCCGGCTTCTTGCTTGGATCTTCCTTCCTAGCGTCTTTAATACCTGGTTGAGGTGGTAGGTTACCTTTATCGACCATCCGGTTCCATTCGACAGCCTCGGATGCGTCGGAATATCGATTAGCCATATCAAAGAGATCAACTACTGATTGAGGAGGGTGGATGAGCAAGTCTTCGGTGAATCTCCGATATCGAATGGCATGTTTAAATGCCCTAATAACGGAGCTGTCAGATATGTTTGGGATGGTATTCCTCACCCCGACAAACCTCTTGACAAACTGACAAAGGGTTTCGGTCGAAGTTTGCCGTAGTCGATGGAGGTCGTCCTCTTTACCCGGCTTTTGATAACAATTTTGGAAATTGCTGAGGATAGCATCGCACAACATTTCCCAGTTATAGATAGAACCTTCGGGCTGATTAAACAACCAGGTTCTTGCCGGCCCTTCAAGGACTGTTGGCAGGTAGTTGGCCATGACTCGGTCATCGCCCCTTGCCGCTTGGATGGCAGTAATGTGATTTGAAGGAACTCGGATGGGTTCTGAGTTCCATCGAACCTCTCTACAGCCCCTGGTCTAAACTTGTCTGGCCAAACGATCGCACGAAGGCTGGGCGAGAAAGCTTTACAACCAACGTAGGGACCGTGAACTGTCCTGTGACTTTTGACCGGATCGCGAGCGACCTCACGCAAGGGAGAAGCCATCCGTGGTCCTAAGCGAGAGTGGACAGGGACACGATCCCTATCACGAGAATCCTGTGCCCGCCTGGACTTGTCCTGCCAGGATGGTACAGGCGGCGGGTAACTTCGTCGACCAGAACCAGAGCGAGAACGCTCTCGGTTGTGGGAACGTGTTACCGATCGGGAAGAGGCCGTGGGGGTTGACTCAGATGAGACCTCATCCAACCTCTCCGCCAGGATTCTGGTGAAGGCCGGTTTCTGCGCATCCGTGACCGTAGGAGGAAAATTACGCATGACCTCCGCGATAGTTCGGAGTCTACCATGTGTACTTCTCCTAGGGGCACCAGGTGTTACCGTTTCTTTGTCCACCAGGAAACGCTCGGGAGGCAAAGAAGGGGTCTGGTCGCGTCTGCGACAACGTGATCGTCGGGAAGAACTCGGAGCAGCATCGTAGTGAGCTTGCACATCTTGAAGAGCCTCTAGGGCAGTTCTGCGTAGTTCGTTGTCTTGTTGCTCGAGATCTTGATCCTCCTTCTGTTTGCGTTCCTGTTCTTCCCTAGCAGCCTGTTGATCAGGAGTTTCCTCTGATAAAGCGGCAAACTATCTAGGGAGAGAGGTCGCCGAGGGAGAAAACATCTCGGTTTGTTCCGAGTCAGACTCGAAATCAAAGAGACGATGGAGGTTATCAGGGTTGGACCTCCGCAGGCTGATTTCCTGGTCGACATCATCCTTCCCCTCAGCGGGGTCGTATGATGGACCGGACTCACCCTCTAACGCATTAAGAACCTCGGTGGGTTCTGACATTGCGCTAGTTGCCCCCTGGTCGATGGACATGACCTGGAGAGTCGATTTGACCTCTGGGAGATTTTTGCCTCCAATTTCCTCCATCGGAACAGGATCGCTCGGAGAAGGCATCGGAATGTGAGCATAATCCTCGAGATCAAAATCGTTCTTGGAATCATATGCCCCAACCATAGTTCAGCGAACCTCCGGATGAAAATTAGGACGCCTTGAGAAAGGCCCCACGATGGGCGCCAGCTGTCGACGATTCGGACTCAGGGTCCTTAGCGGAACTTATGCAAAATTTGTAGGTTGTGAGACCTTTCAGGGTGTCCCTCCAGGAAGGTATGATGAATTATGGAGAACTAGAGCACAGAGAGGTTTATACAGGTTCGGGCCCTCGATGGTGGGAGTAATAGCCCTACGTCCTGTTGGGATTTCACTATGTATAGTAAAAGGATTTACAGAGTGTGGCAAAGATCTTCATAGGCGAAGATTTTCCCAATATGTTTGTACAAGACAAAGCCGGAAGGGCTTTGTGAAGGCTATCTAATTTAGACTACTGTCTTCATGTTGCTTTTGTCTGATCTGGTTCGATCAATTGATCTCTCGATCCCCCCCTCTGTTTGATGCCTTGGGCTACCCCTTTATACTGGTCGAAAGGGTGCCAAGTTGTAACGGCATTGAACACGTGTTATTTGTGGATAACCGCACGTATTAACCTCATGATGGTTGTTCTCCCACGTGGAAGAATCTTTGGGGTAGTCGGGATATCCCTGTTACGAGGGCAGATTAATCCCACGTTCCCTGGTCGAAAGTGCTCTGACCGCGTGATGTTGGCTGACCACGCAACATCTACAGTCTACTATTCGCGTATAACATACGAAATCCTGACCGCGCACTAGCTGCGGTTTGATCGCGTAAAGCCTGCGACCTCGGGCTTGTGCTCCTCAGAATGACTTGAGTTCGCATTACCAGGCGCTTGTCTGGTTCGAATCCATCCTGAACCAGTCGTACATTTATTTGAACAGTCTCGGGTAGCAATCCTCATCAAAAAGGTGCATCTATATAAAATAATCGATGGAATTTTATATAGAAAGGGTACTCAAGGAGTATTCATGTGTTGTATATCTCAAGAGGAAGATAAATCCCTCTTGAAAGAAATTCACGACGGTGTGTGTGGTGCACATGCATCTTATCGAACGCTGGTCGGAAAAGCTTTTCGACAAGATTTTTATTGGCCTTCGGCACTTAATGATGCCATGCATTTGGTCAAAACTTGCCCACAGTGTCATTTTCATGCACAGCAAGTTCATCAGCTTGCATATGCCTTACAAACTATTCCTTTAACTTGGGCTTTTGCGGTTTGGGGAGTAGATGTAGTGGGTCCTATGGCCCAAGCGGTCAATGGATACAATTTCTTGTTCATAGCAATTGATACATTTACTAAATGGATTGAAGCTGAACCAGTCCGCAATATTACAGCCGCTGCGGTGAAGAAATTCTTTCATAAGAATGTTGTAACACGATTTGGTGTTCCAAGTCATCTTATTACTGACAACGGTTCCCAATTTGTTAGTGGTCTTTTTCTAGACTATTGCGACGATATTGGGACCAAAGTGTGTTTTGCATCTGTGGCTCATCCACAAAGCAATGGTGCCATTGAACGTGCCAATGGGCAGATATTACAAGGCATTAAGAAACGGGTTTTTGATCTCCTTCAATTACTCTCAGGGGCTTGGGTAGACGAACTCTACTCCGTTCTATGGGCACTACATGTAGTCGAGCTACGGGTGAGACACCTTTCCAATTGGTATATGGTGCTGAGGCTGCCTTCCCTACTGAAATTCGTATTGGCTCTATTCGTGTAGATCAATTTGATCATTCTGATCAACATGAACAATGTGTCCAAGATATTACCCTCCTTGAGGAGAAACACGATCGGGCGTTGATTAGGTCTGCAGCATATTTACAAGCTTTGTATAAATACCACATTAAATGGGTGCGACCTCGTAGTCTCCACGTGGGTGACCTGGTTTTAAGAAAAATCCAAAACCAGTCTAATCGCAACAAATTCTCCCCTTAGTGGGAAGGCCCTTATATCGTGGTCTTAGTGCTGTGATGATCCGTTTGAGACATAGCCTTGGTTTTCGCACTAGGCTCGCCCAGATTCTATTATGCAGAATAACGGGATCTTACTCAGAAATACCGAAACCCAAAGGTTGATCGAAACCCAGCTCAAAGTAATTGCACAACTCTTTATTTCAAAGAGGGCTTTACACGTCGAACGTTAGGTTGCACTCGCCTACGTCGAAGGAACTATATGTCTAAGACTTTAATCTAGACTTGATTGTATTCGATGATCCTAACTAGACCTATTACAAGGTATTTATAATCCAATCGTATGAGTACGTATCAGACTCATATAACTAACTAACTAATCCTAAACGGATAAATTTAGTTATATATATTTGGATCGGATTACAATTCTGACCAGAGGACCAGTCCATGGTCACGGACCAATTCATGGTCGCGAAACCTTTCCGAACACAGTTAAGTCGCGAAGCCGTATGCGATCTGGACTTGAAGATCCTCCTGGATCACATGACCAGGATCAGCCTGATGGACGATGGAAGATGGAAGGATCTTGTCCAACACTTGGAATATAGATTAGTTACGCAAGTTTCACATGTAAGTTTTTCCATTTCCTTTTTTCCTTTTCAATTAGCATGATTTTGTTAAAAATAACATGAACCTTTTTTCGCATTACATTATGGTTTAATTCCTGACCTTTGTCCTCTCTTATCGAGCTACACTCAGGGGCTAGTCGCCAATGATCATCTTTTTATAGTAACCAAGTTGGATTCACTGATTGATCTCATGGTCGCATCTGGATAAGACATCCCTAAATAAGCCGTTTCTCAACGCATACAGGACTTACTAGTATGTCTCTAGTCATTCGAGGGGCTGCCAGTTCGTAATGAACTTTGGTATTATACTAAGGTCAGTATTGGTACGACCAGATGATCATACCTAGTTGAGACTATTCTTTCTAAACCGTTTCTTAACGTATAAGAAACTCACTAAGTACTCGTCGATCATCTTTTACCCATATTTTTATTGAGATTATAATACAATGCCTTCAGTATGTATGATCTCAGGAGGGGCCTAGGGGAATACGGCCATAATATTAAATGGATTAAGTACATTTTTTTCAAAAGTGAAAGGCATGCATCTGCATATTTTCTATTATAGTTGTATATGTGCAAGTAAAATTCAAAAAGAGGATCATTGTTCATTACAATAAGATCATGATAAGCCAAGTTCTTTCAAGAGATTTTCAATCAAAGGCTTGACTTCTTCCATTATGGCTTCAAGCTGATCTTCAGTCTCGAATTCAGCATCTCCCACCATCGGATTCAAATCCAAATTTGGGCCGTGGTAATGTCTTAATTTGCACAAAATGGCAGAGGCCGCAGTTCTTACATTGGTCTTCAATGCCTCTTCTTGCCACTTTGTATCTTCAGGAAGGTACTCGAGAAGTGATTCAGCTTGAGCCACAACCAATTTACATGATTCGCTGAGGCTTAAGTTCTCCTTTTGAGGATCGATCATATTAGCCTTTAGCAAATCCGCAACCGTATTTAGTTTTTCGAAGACTTCTGACTATATGGTGCTGCAGGTTGAGATTGTCGCCTTCAGGGTTTTCCTCTCCTCATAGACAGTTTCGATCGTCTTTTTGAATGATTCAATGGTTGTACAAAGTTGCTCAATCTGAGTTTCAGCCTGGGCACACTTCTTCTGGAAGTCATCCCTTTCCTTAGAAAGAACACTTATCTACTCCTCTTGTACTGCATGAAAAAAGTAATGAGACTACAATAGTTCATGTAAGGAAATAACATCCCTTGGCTAAAAGTAAACTTACATGCAAGCTTTAACTGTGCCTCATTGAGTTGTTTCTCCATAAAAGAAAGTTTTATGGCTGCAGTTTCTTCTTGATCTTGTTGATCAGCCACTCTTTTTGTTAAAGAAGAATTCTCCATGCGACCAGAAATGTAATCATTGTACCTAGATGACGTTCAGGTTAGTATAAGCAATATATGGATATTTACTGTTGTAGACGGCTGATCTCCTTTGGTGTGACCTCGATTTGTTTTGCTAGAGCTTTCGACTTGGTCAACATTTGGGACAGATCCTGAAACACAGTAAAACCTGTTGTTTAAACCTGAACATTTCCAAGATCTCTAATTTTAGAGAAAGTAAAAAGTTTTTTACTTACCTCTAAGAAATTGCTGAAAGTTGTCTTCAGCATGCTCTTGGGTTCATTTAAAGGATGAACCACAAGACTAGTCCTTTGCTTGACAACGAGAGTAGTAAATGTTGTTTCTTGCTGATTAACTCCCGCGATCGGGATAGATGGTGCAGTTTCAAATCAATTGGATTGGAGATCTGCAATTATTTCTTCCACAATGGTATGAGGAGCCATCTCAGCCAATGTGCCTGTGCCTACACTTCCCGCGACCTCCACAGTAGGCATTTCACTGGTTTTCAGTGGGGTCGGCAGAGTGCTAGGCGCATGGTTCCAGAAAAAATCACAATTTGCAACATTGCTAATTTCAAAATCAGGATTTGGTAAGACGTTGTATCATTACCTGATTCGAAACCCCATCCAACTTTTGGGATTCGATGATGTGCTCCTTGGAGAAAGAATCGTGCTACACGACCTTGTTGCGGTGTCATCGGAGCTCGTCCTTGTTTTTCTCTTCTTGAACAAGACAGTAGACTCCTCTTCCTGCATATTCAAAAGACGATTTCTATATGCAATGGAATAAAAGTCGTGGAGTATGATGCTCTTACTGCAATAGCTCCTTCTGTGTTTGAAGGAGGCATCACTGGACCTGAGGATGTGGTCACAGAGTCTTCCTCGACCATGGTTGTGGAAATTCTGGCCTCAGGGCTGGTAATTTCCTTTGTGACCGTGAGTTCTTCCGCGGCCATCAGATCCCCTGCCTCACTAGATGTTTCTGCCATTGAGGACAGTATGTTGGCTATGGTGGGGAGGATGGTCACTCTGGAATGGAAATCTCCAGAGGGTTCATCGCTCTTCTCTTTCGGCGGATGAGAGGAACGTCGTCTTCCTCATCCTAGCTCCCCTCACCCTTTATGATTAAGAAGTGACTCCTATTTGTACATGGTACAACAAGGGGAAGAGAAAACCTTACCGCAGTAGTTTTCATGGCGATTTTCTTTGGCGATTTTCTTCGCCTTCGATGAAGCCCCTCCTATGGTCTTTACCTTGGATGCTCCAGGGGTTGGCTCCTTTATCTTCTTGGCTTTAGAAGAGATAACTTTTTCTCCCTTTGAGGCTGGCCTCTTAGAAGATCCAACATCATTCCCGGGATGTTTTGTCCTGATAACTTGCCCCTTCAGTAGCTGCATCATTTCATGATTTGTGATTTGATGATCAATATCAATCGGCAGTTATGGACAAGTTTCTCAAAAGAAGGCTTACCTTCTGACTTTTTGCCTCAAATCATCGCCGTTGTTGATTAAGCTCTGAGGACGGGATGAACCTTGACGAGGATTATCACCTGAGCTAGTTAGATTGACACATGTCGGGTTCAAGTCAAGTCCGAATTTGATATGTGCCTATATGTCTTAGTAGCCGCTATGGTCGCCAGCGGACACACAGATAGTTTATGATCGCAGCCCTTGCGCGATCAGGAGACCGCAGACAGTGTGCGGTCACAAGGTCGCTGACTACGTGCGACCAGGATAACTTGGGGGTATTTGAGTCTTTACCAAACACATTCCCAGGATTAAGATAACTTCTCCAACGTGAGAAGACAACCGCTAGGAGGTTATCATGTGCAGTTATCTCTAAAATGCACATGTTTAACCTACAAAGGAGATGGGTGCGGTTATACGAACTGCACCATGAGCAATTGTCTAGAACCACTTCGTGCTTGACGTCTTTTCATTCAATATAAAAGAATGGTTGACGCACGATCTAGGGGGCGGTTAACTGGGTGAACAGATGAGTCAACAAAGCTTGAAGACTTAAGTATAGTTAGATAGACAAAAACACAAAAGAGATCATCGCCTGTGATAATCTCTTCTCTTTATAAACTATTTTACTCATACAGTGAAATGCCAACAGGACGTAGGGCAATTACTCCACCATCGAGGGCCCGAACCTATATAAATCTTTGTGTTCCTTTTAGCATTGCTTATCCTATCTTTCCTGAGGGACACCCTGAAAGGTCTCACATATAACTCACAAATCTGCGTAAGATCAAGTAGGGATCCCAAGTCCGAATCGTCGACAGTTGGCGCCCACCGTGGGGCCTTTCTCAAGGTGTTCTTCTTTCATCAGAAGATTCGGTAAGTCATGTCAGGGGCGTATGATTCCGAGAACGATTTCGATCTCGATGATTATGCCCTATGCGGATGCCCTCGCCCAACGATCCCATTCTGATGGAAGAAGGTGATCGCGAAAATGTTCCTGAGGAACATCCCGATGATGTGTCTTCTCCCACCCAGGTTATGTTTATCGACGAGGGAATGGAGAAGAAAGATCAGGAACCCCATGCAAGCCCTGCCGCTTGGGAGGTTGAATCTGTACCACAACACGTCATAGTTGAAGGTGTGGATGATGGTGACCAAGAGCTTAGTCCTGGGAAGTTTGATCCTGATAAGCTCCAGTCTCTCTTTGATTTCAAATCCGACTCGGAACAGACAGAGATGTTTTCTCCTTCTGCGACCTCGCTCCCCCAGAGTTTTCTGCCTTATCGGAGGAGACTCCTGAGCAGCGAGCAGCTAGGGAGGAACATGAGCGCAAACAAAAGGAGGAATAGAAATCAAGCAAAAGGAGGACCAAGAACACTAACAACAAGATAAGGAACTCCGCAAGACTGCACTAGAAGCTTTGCAGAATGCACAGTCTCGTTATGATGCCGCTTTGATTTCTTCTCATCGTCCTCATGGTCGTAGGCGCGACCAGACACCTTCTTTAGTCCCAGACTGTCACCGGTGGATGAAGAAATGGTGACACTTGGCGCGCCCAGGAGGAGTATGCATGGATGACTTTGTTCCATTGTAGATGTCCTACGTAATTTTCCTCCTAATGTCGAAGATGCCCAAAGACCGGCTTTTGCTAGAATCCTAGCGGATAAGCTGGACGAGGTTGCATCCGATGCGACCCAAACGGCCTCATCCCGGTCTACGATTCGCTCCCATGAAAGGGAGTACTCTTACTCTAGCCATGGAAGACGTAATCGATTACCACCAGGGTCATTTCGGCACGACAAAGCCAGGCGAGTCAGCAATTCCCGCGATCGAGATCGCGTTCCAGTTCATTCTCGTCTAGGACCACGGGATGTATCACCACAGTGTGAAGTCGCTCGTGATCATGTTGAAAGTCGTAAAACTCTCCACAGTTCCTATGTCGGCTGCAAAGCTTTCTCACCAGGCCTGCGTGCGGTGGTCTGGCCAGACAAGTTCAAGCCAGGGACAATTGAGAGATTTGATGGAACTTAGAATCCATCCAAATTCCTACACATCTATATCACCGCCATTCAGGTGGCGGGTGGAGATGATCGCGTCATGGCAAATTATCTGCCAACGGTCCTCGAAGGACCGACGAGAACCTAGTTGTTCAATCAGCCAGAGGGCTCAATTTATAACTGGGAAATGTTGTGTGACACTATAGACAACAACTTCTAGAACTGTTATCAAAAACATGGCAAAGAGGATGATCTCCATCATCTCCGCCAGACTTGCACTGAGACTCTTCGGCAGTTTGTCAAGAGATTTGTCGGAGTGAGGAATACCATTTCGAATATATTTGACAATTCTGTTATTAGGGCGTTTAAACACGCCGTGCGATATCAGAGGTTTACTAAAAATCTACTTATCCACCCCCTCAATCAGTAGCTAACCTCTTCGACATGGCTGACCGTTATTCTGATGCAGCTGAGGCCGTGGAATGGAATAGGAAGGTGGATAAATGAATCTTACCACCTCAACCAGGTCTTAAGGATGCGAAGAAGGAGGATTCAGGTAAGAAGCCAGAATCGTCATCAGGCCGAAAATCCAAGAAGTCCAAGAAAAACCGTACTGGACAATACTGGGAGGTCGCAGTTGCAGAAAAGTCACCACCAGGAAAAGGTAACAAGTCTCCATTTAAGAATAAAACCTCTTCTGGTGGCCGCGATAGTGACTAATTGGGAAAACAAACTAATCCACAGGGAAGCAAGAAGTGATGTCAGTTCCACAACTCTTCGGGACACGATCTCAAGAACTGTAAGAATTGGCTGAAGCAATTAGACGACTTCTACCAAGGGATTGGACCGTTGCCAACTTTACCTCCAAAAGAACAGACCTGCAGGATCAGAGACGCCGATGAACTATCAGGTACCTCATAATCATGTTAATGTTATTTTCGGAGGTTCCTCCCCTTTTGTTTCTAAGAGTCAGTTTAAGACATTTTACTGCGAGGTAAATCAAGCAAAGGCTCCCCTTGGTGAGCCTCAGTATCCCCCATTGGTCAAAAACTCCTTTGACTTTTGATCGAGCCGATTGTCCTGTTTGGCTTACTCAACCATTCAGATTACCTTTGGTCATCACCCCAATTATCAGCAATGCTCGAGTCGAAAGAGTTTTAATTGACGGGGGCAGTTCCTTGGACATTTTATTGGTCAAGGCGCTGGACGAGATGTAGATTCCTCATTCAAAAATTAAGCCCATAATTTATCCCTTTTATGGGATAATTTTGGGTCCCTCCTTGGGGCAGGTGATACTTCCAGTAACCCTGGGAGAACCAGATAATTTTTGAACAGAGTTGATTACCTTTGATGTAATTGATTGTGATTCGGCTTATAACGCTATTTTTGGCAGGCCAACTCTCACTAAATTCATGATGGTGACACACTATGCTTATCAGTGCGGCAAGTTTCCTGGCCCTAAAGGCGTCATCTCGGTCCGAGGCAGTCAGAACATGGAGCTAACTTGTGATCGATTATCCCTAGAATTAGTGGATCAGTTTCCCCTTCGGGACGTCAAGATTGCGACCACGGATTTGGATATGATCAAACTTGCCCTGCGACCATAAGAGAAGTTAAAATTAGTTCCATTATACCCAGATGATCCATCTTGAACCATTCGGATTGGATCAGACCTGAACAATAAATAGGAACTCGAGTTCATTACTTTCCACCAAGCTAACGCATATGTGTTTGCATGGAAACCATCCGACATGCCTGGAGTCCCAAGGGAAGTAATTGATCACAGGTTAGCAATTCGACCCAGACAATGACCAATAAAGCAAAAGCTTAGACGCTTTGCTGTTGATTGGTAAGAAGCCATCCGAGTGGAGTTAGATAAACTCGAAAAGGCAGAATTTATTCGTGAAATCGATAATCCTGAGTGGCTTGCAAATCCGGTCATGGTTCGAAAGTCAAATGGTAAGTGGCGCATGTGCGTCAATTACACCAACCTAAACAGTACCTGTCTGAAGGATGATTTCCCCTTCCTTGCATCGACCAATTAGTCAACTCTACAGCGGGTTGCGAATTGATGAGCTTCCTGGATGCCTACTCAGGGTACCATCAAATAAGCATGGCAAAAGATGGAGAGAAAACTGCCTTCATCACACCATTTGGCACCTACTGCTACGTCAGAATGCCATTTGATCTCAAGAACACGGGTTCCACGTACCAGCGCTTGATGCAAAACACTTTTCTTTCCCAGATGGGGCGTAATCTTGAAGCTTACGTCGATGATTTGGTTGTAAAAAGCTTGAAAAGCTCGACTCAGTTAGATGATCTCGTTGAAACCTTTTGTAATCTAAACAAGCATGGAATAAAATTAAACCCGGAGAAATGTTCCTTTGGAGTTGCTGCGGGCAAACTTTTGGGTTTCCTTGTTTGTTCGAGAGGTATAGAGGTTAATCCTGAAAAGATCAGGGCCATAGAGCAAATGAGATCTCCTTCGACGATGAAGGACATCCAAAGTCTAACAGGTCGCATGGCGGCTCTTAGCCGTTTCATATCAAGGCTAGGCGAACGCGGTTTGCCTTTCTTTAAAGCTCTTCGTAAACACAATGGTTTTACCTGGTCGGATGAGGCCGAGAAAGCTTTTCAAGAGGTTAAAAAGTATCTGTCTAGTCTGCCAGTACTGGTCTCACCGAATGTAGAGGAACCGCTACTCCTTTATCTAGCGGCAACTCCTCATGTGGTCAGCGCAGTTCTGATCGCGAAAAGAGAGGGTGTACAACAACCAATCTATTATGTAAGCGAGGTACTTCATGGACGAAAGGAGCGCTACCCTGAGGTCCAAAAAATACTTTACGCACTTCTGATGGCTTCCCGTAAGCTACGACATTAATTTCAAGCACACAAAATTATTGTGCCCTCGTCCTTCCCATTGGGAGATATAATTTGCAACCCGGAGAAATCTGGTCGCATTGCGAAGTGGATAGTGGAAGTAGGAGCATTTGACCTTAGTTTCACCCCTCACACCGCAGTTAAATCTTAGATCCTTGCAGACTTTGTGGTCGAATGGACTAATCCTGACCCTCCCGTGCAAGAATCCAAAGATTTACCATGCACCGAACATTGGACGATGTATTTTGACTGGTCTCGTGGTTTTCAACACTCGGGCGCTAGAGTGGTCTTAATTACACCTCAGGGTGACCAACTTAAGTATGTCATTCAATTACACTTTGTTACGACCAACAACACAGCAGAGTATGAATGTCTTATTGCAGGGCTTCGGGCAGCTAAATTCCTTGGAGTTTGTCGATTAGTGGTGAGGGGAGACTCACAGCTAGTCGTAAACTAGGTAAACAAGGACTACAGCACCTCCGATGAGACAATGACTCATTACCTGGGGGAAGTGAGGAGATTGGAAAAACACTTCAGTCATTTCGAAGTCAAATATATCCTACAAAAGGACAATATTCTTGCAGACCAATTATCTAAAATTGGGTCCTCACGCATATCCGCTCCGGTGGGAGTGTTCGTTGAACACTTAGAACATCCTTCGATCATGACTATGGTCGAAGATGACCCGGTGACAGTCTGCATCACCAACCTTGGACATGAAAGAGATTGGACTCATTTATTGAGGGTCCATCTCGAACATGAGACCTCGCCCAAGGATGAAACCGAGAGTGATAGGTTAGTTAGGAAAGCGCACTTGTACAAACTCATAGAAGGGGTCTTGTACAGGATGGGTACTCAAGGAGTATTCATGCGCTGCATATCTCAAGAGGAAGGTAAGTCCCTCTTGAAAGAAATTCATGACGGTGTATGTGGTGCACACGCCTCATTTTGCACACAAGTCGGAAAAGCTTTCGGACAGGGTTTTTATTGTCCTTCGACACTGGATGATGATGCCAAACAATTGGTCAAGACATGCCCACAGTGTCAGTTTCACGCGAGATAGGTTCATCTGCCCGCATATACCTTACAAACTATTCCTCTAACGTGGCCCTTCGCGGTCTGGGGGATTGATATTATGGGTCCTATACCCCAAGCGGTCAATGGGTACAAGTTTCTGTTCGTAGCCATTGATACGTTTACGAAATGGATTGAGGCTGAACTTGTCCGCAACGTTACCGCTGCTGCAGCAAATAAGTTCTTCCATAAGAACATTGTTACGAGATTCGGTGTTCCAAGTCATCTCATTACTGACAATAGTTCCCAATTCGTTAGTCGTCTCTTTCTGGAATATTGCGACGATATTGGAACCAAAGTATGCTTTGCTTCTGTAGCTCATCCGCAGAGCAATGGTGCCGTTGAACGTGCCAACGGGAAAATATTACAAGGCATAAATAAACGTGTGATGCGCTCGGAGGCTTGGGTAGATGAAGTCTACTCTATTCTATGGGCACTATGCACTACTTGCAGTCGGGCTACAGGTGAGACACCTTTCCAACTGGTGTACGGTGCTGAGGCCGTATTACCTATGGAAATTTGTATTGGTTCTATCTGGGTAGATCAATTCGATCAGACTGATCAACTCGAACAACGTACCCAAGATATAACCCTCCTCAAAGAAAAACGTGATCGGGCGCTGATCAAATCAGCAGTATATTTACAAGCTTTGCGTAAATATCATAGTAAAAGGGTGTAGCCGCGCAGTCTTCACGTGGGCGACCTGGTTTTACGAAAAATACAAAACCAGTATAACCGCAACAAATTCTCTCCTCAGTGGGAAGGCCCTTATACTGTAGTTTCAGTACCGCGACCAGGGTCGGCTCGATTAGCGATGGAGGATGGAAGAATCTTGTCCAATACTTGGAACATAGATCAATTACGCAAATTCTACGTGTAGGTTTTCCCAACTTTTTATCCTTTTCAATTAGCATGATTTTGTTAAAAAATTATGTGTACTTTTCTTCGAATTGTGTTATGGTTGTCTTTCTTTTGCTACACCCATACTGAGCCATGCTCGGGGGCTGGTCGCCGATGACCATCTTACTATGATAACTAGGTTGGATTCGCAGGGCAATCTCATGGTCGCATCTAGATAAAACATCCCTAAATAAGCCGTTTCTAAACCCACACAGGACTTACTAGCATGTTTCCAATCATTCGAGTGGTTGCCTGTTCGTAATAAGGTTTGGTATTGTATTAAGATCACTATCGGTGCGACCAGATGATCGTATCTAGGTCGAGACATTTCTTTATAAACCGTTTCTAAATGTATAAGAAACTCACTAGATATTTCTAATCGCCAAAAACCCATATTTTTCCTGAGATTACATTACTGTGTCTTCAGTATTTATGATCTCAAGAGGAGGCTATGAGAATATGGTCATAACATAACACAAAGTTAAGTACACTTCTTTCAAATAAAAATCTAAGGCATGCATTTTCATAGTATAAGTATAACTGTCTATTTGCAGGCATAGTAAAAAACAGAGGATTATTGTTCATTACAGTGATATTACAATAAGCCAAGTTCTTTCAGAAGGTCTTCGATTAGGGGCTTCACTTCTTTCATGATATCCTAAAGCTGATCTTTACTTTCAAAGTCGGCATCTCCCACCACTGGTTTCAAGTCTAATTCTGGGCCGTGGTGACGCCTAAGTTTTCATAGGATGGCAGAGGCAACAGATCTTGCGTTGTCCTTCACTGCCTCTTCTTGCTGCTTGGTATCTTCAGGAAGATACTCAAGAAGCGATTCAGCTTAAGTCGCTACTAATTTGCACAATTCGCTGAGGCTTAATTCTTCCTTTTGTGGGTCGACAATATCAGCCTTCAGCAAATCTTCAACCATCCTTAGCTTTCCGAACGCTGGCGACAAAATGTCACTGAAGGAGGAAATTGTCACCTTCAGGGTTTCTTTCTCCTTGCAGATAACATTTGTTGTTCTCTTGAGAGACTCGATGGTTGCACTTTGGTGCTTGATGGAAGTGTGAATTTGCTCAGTTTCGATTTCAGCACAGGTACACTTTGTGGGACCCTCATTTGA
The DNA here is from genome assembly GCA_019359835.1 of Pharus latifolius. Lineage (NCBI taxonomy): Eukaryota > Viridiplantae > Streptophyta > Magnoliopsida > Poales > Poaceae > Pharus > Pharus latifolius. The sequence continues at coordinate 59,158,524 of CM033321.1, read as the reverse complement.
GGATTCCAATGGCAACCGCCCAGGTGGATTGCACACAGAAGGGTACATCACAAGCTCACAACAACAGGATTTACTTTAAACAATAAGTCAAATAGATAAAATAAGTACAAGGTCACGAGGACCACTATTACATTATCATAAAGCCAGGAATGGCATTAATTAAAGTTGATACAAAGTAGAGAGTTTTTCATAAATCAAGAATCAAAAACAATAATACGAAAGCAATAACAAAGGTCTTCATTTCCTTCTTCAGCGGTTCGGCTCGGGCCTTTACCACATCGAACTCAACTTGGCGCATGACCCTCCTAGAAGCTCAAATCGTCTGGACAAGTTCCTTCCTCTTCTCGGTGCTCAAGGCTAAAGGGATTGGGATCCTTGAATCCTTTCTTCTGAATTTGTTTGTAAAGGCAAGGGTGAGCATATTTTTCCACAATGCTCAGCAAGTCCCGTTATGAGAATGCAGATATATATATAGATGAGGGGTTTTCAAGGAAAGGGGTCTTGGTTTTATATATATAGTAATGGAGTAGATTTTCACTCTCATTTCGAAGAAAAGGTTTTTGTTTTCAAAAGCGGGGCTTTTAAAATCCTAAGCTAGATTTTCAGAAATGTTATGTGTGGCGGTCTTTCATGAGTCACCACTTTACTCAGATTTTGTGAAAAACCTTCCAAAAGCTACTTGTGCTGCATCGACGCGAATAGAATTCACAGCGCGCAGACTCCATGACCTGGGAGCTCAGAGTATCCGATACTTTTTAAACTTTGCAAAGGTGCACCACCTTAATCCACCAATCATTCGGCTTTCAAGTCGGATCAGCTTCATGCGACTTTTACGCATGTGACAAGGCCGAGATGACACAACAGTTTACAGTCCTAGTATTAACTATTTCCCTGCCCGGTAAATAGACAGTTAAGTCTCAAGTACCATTGTGGGTCCTCCCCACTGCCTTACTTCCTAGCCTGAGTCTATGTTCTCGCAAGACACATAGCCTCTCTTGATTACAGTCGCGCACGACTTAATCTGGCTTAGGGCGTCTTCCTTCTTTCCACCTTTTCCTCTCATGATTTTTCTGAACTCACATCACTCATGGCCTTCTGCGGCCCACCAGTTCTCGCAAGAAACTGGACCGACAACCATTGCAGGGAAAAGCTAACACTAAAGAAAGCTACTAAGTTGCGTCCGTCCCATAAACAGGCAAGTGGTTGGTACGTTTTTCATGCCGCATAGAAGCACAACACAAGGTTTTAGTCCTTATGAATCTTTAGTGAGGAGTCTTTCACATTCCCAGTGCGCACACAGCACCATCCAATCAAACCATCCTCACTATCGATTCCAATCACATTTTCTTTCACAAAAAGGGTTTTGAACATGCTTTTCTCATATGTGACCATTCAACATTTATCATATAATCTTTAAGCATAGCATAGCCTAAGCATGATAATCTAGGGTAACATGGGTGCAGGGATATTCGATGTCGAAAGGGGCTTTACAATCATTTAGGTCATATCTAATCACTTTATTGAAACATAACTCTTATTTGAATCTAAGGCATGCATATACTTGAAAACAGTTAAAACATACTTCATTTCAAAATAGTAGGCGAGACATGATCAAGGGTTTGAGACTTGCCTTGCAATGTTGGGTCTAGTTACTTGGATAATTCTTCGAAGATTTCTTCCGCTCCTCCAATCTCTGGTTCCACGGCGGATACAGATAATACACACATACACTATATAAGCATACAGAACATAGTCTTTATGGGAAATGATACGTAAAATATATCATGAATGCAGGGGAGAGATTTGGACAAAGTCACTTAGGTACTGATAGAAGAGATGGGCTAAAAGGAGTTGAATGTCGAAAGGCTGACATTCGGTCCACGGATTGACATAGCCATAAGTTGGTCTTAGGCAGGTTTTCTGGAAAAGTTACAGTAGAGAAAGTTGTAGAGAACAACTCCAGGAATCTAATGGACAAGGTGGAATTTCAATTGCTCAAGTGTAACAGGTCTAAATCATCTAATGCCACTGCTGGACATGCACTGGCATAGTGCTGGACATGGCTGGGAGCTAGGGCATGGCATAACTTTTGATCCAGGGCTTCAATTGATGAACCACTTTGTCTGGGGGTTAGGCCTTAGCAACAGGAACAAAACTCTCAACAGGCTCGAGGGCAGAAAGTGGCCAGAGGGTGGCCAAATTCGGTGAGCAAACACGGTGGTATGGACATGAACTGAACCACTGAACAGCAACCTTGCCATTTGAATATCTCTTGATTCAGGTCGATTCAGAAGTCGAGCTAGTAGACAATTTTGCTCAGGGTACTGAGATCTATCTAAGGGACAAAGTGTGCGGGGCTAGATTGGCCGGGGAGAAATTCCAGCGACCGGCGCTGGAGAAGACGACTCCTAAATTGGGCGTTTTCGATTCAGCGACTTTGAGCTCGATTCTTTGCTCAGGGAGTGAGAGGGTGAGGTGAGGGGACTATTGGTGGGGTTGATTCGACCGGGGGATGGCCGGAGAAGCTCGGCAACGTGAGCCGATTTGCTGGTGGTGCGCAAATTGGGGAAATCGGCAATCTTAGCTTAATTTTGAATTCCAAACTCGTAGGCTTGCTCAAAGGGTTGCACTGAACATCTTTCATCACTGGCACGAGGATTAATTCGCATCGAATCGGGCAACATTGAGGAAACAGGGCATTTGAGCTTCTCCAACGATCGCCGGCGTTAGGGTTCGCCGGGGGCCAATTGGATGCTATGAAACGGAGAGGGGGACGACAGGAACTTACTGGTGGTCTTGGATTGAAGAAAGGAGCTGTGGTTGAGGCTGGCGACTGTGGCCTCAAAACTAGCTCGCCGGGGAAGAAGCTGTTCACGGCGGCGCTGGGAAAGCTGCTACTCTCTGGTGCTATGGTTGAAGCAATGAAGCTACGGGGTGGTGCGAAGTGATTCTGGGCAAGGGAGGGAGCTTATATAGGCGAAGGGCTGGGGCTCTCGGGAGTTGAAGCATATCGGGCGGGATTCATGGCTGACACCGGAGAAGCGTTCGAGACGACGTCGGGACGCGGCAAGGACTGAGCCAGAGAAGGGGAATCACGCGAAATCGGGCTGGAGCAGGGCGACGGGATCATTGGCTTCGGCATGGCTGCAACGTGGCGTTGCTTTGCTGCTGCTGGAGCACGCGCGCGCGCGGGAGAATCACGGTACAGGCGCGGCTACGGTGGCGACACGGTTGCGCATAGGTGGTGCTGCGTGGCTGCGGTGGTGGCTGCGCAGGAGACTTCGTCGGCGGCGAGGTCCTGCGGCGAGGCAAGGTGGCGAGGCTCTGGTCGAACAAACCTGGAGCTCTGGTCGAGAGCAACGACCAGGGGCTTGGAGAGCTAGGGCTGATTTGCAATTTCGTAAACCTTCACCAGGGACTGTCCTGCAAGGATTTGGACTAATCTGCAAGGTTTTCTTTCGGGATCTTTGGGCCTATTTGCAAATTTGCAGATCTAAAGGGCTGATCTGAGATCTGGTTTTGCAGGTGAGTGCTACTAATTCATTTGGACTCATCCAGCAAGAAAAATGGTGAAATCCAACAAGATCTGGTGGTTTTGACAAAAATCGAAAACAGGGTAGTTAGGGTAAACAGGGTAATTAGGGTTTGAAACTTTGGGGAGGCTGAAACTAGGGTTTTGGTTCAGTTTTTTGGAATTCTTCCAGAAGGGAAAAATGTTCAGAATAGTGAATGGGAGATATTCACTGAATCAGATCAAAGTTTGGGGATGGTCTGAGACTTTTGGTCTTTTTGAGCTTCGGACAAATCTGAAAAGAACTGATTTGCGATACTTTTGGACTGAAAAGCGAAAATGGTCTGAAAGGCGGAGTTTATCGGCCAACTTTTTAAATTAAGGTGGTGGCACACCTGAGATCATAATTCTGAGATAAAGATCAAAAATGGGGTTGAGACATCCGGGAATCCAATGAAAATATGCTGACTGGCAAGCTAAAGAGATGGCAAAATTTGGGATGTTACACACTTCTCCTGGAAATCATCCCTCTCTTGTGAAAGAGGTTTATCTGTTCCACTTGTACTACATGGGCAAAGTAATTGATTTTTACAATAGTTCATGTAAAGAAATAAGAGCTTTTAGGAGCTACAAAGCTCATTTTTACCAAAATAGAATTTTCAAAGAAATAGTTTCTAAATAAATTACATCTCCCTGGCGCAGCCAATTCCTAAAGGTGTCATCCTACAGTCAAGTTCTCATGTTGCTCTGATACCATAAATTTGTCGCGCCCCGACTTGGGGACTACGACTACTCCCATGGAGACCCAGCTCGCTGTAGCTGGTCCCACACATGCATATCATTGACTTCCCAGGATAAGTCAAGCACAAGAGTATATTTACATTACAGCAGAGTAACTTACAAAATATTTAAGCAATGTGGCCTGCTGGCCTTAATACAACATAAGGATATTACAGTGCTGTGATGGCATACATGGTTTAGCAAAATAACAGCTACACAGCAAAAGATAGGTGACCCTCCCACAGTGAGAAGTTGACCGCAGAACAACACACATCAGGGCTCTGGCAGAACTGGCTCTCCTCCTTCTGGATCCAAGAAATTCTCCACACCTTCATCTCGATCATGGAACGCTCCATATACTGAATTGTAGGTTGCAAGGGTGAGTACTTACGTACTCAGCAAGTCATAGGTCAGAGTAGATACATGTAGTAGGGATGATATGAACCTATGCTAGTCAAGAAGTGTGGATGTTTGTAAAATAGTCTTTTCTTTTATATCACATCTCATGGCAGCACTTTTCATAGCATAGCACTATTCAAGTTCCACTATTTATAGTACTACTACGACATGTCGACACACGACAGCCCATGGCAGCACCCCTTATCATGACAACACATGTCATTTGAGTAATCTTGACTTATCAAATTTTATTAAGAAAACATACTTGTGTCACACCCCGTGGATTTAATCCACCGCAGCAAACTCCTATAAACTGGGGAGCTCGGAGTATTCAAATACGTTTTTAACTCTACAGAGAGGTACCAATTTACCCACAAGATATTCCACTATCATGCCCGTCCTATCAAAATGATTAGACCCTTCCTCACTGCATACTGTGAGTGGCAAGGTGGAGATAACAAGAACTTTTGTTATGTTTCACTCACAATTCACCCCTGACCCTGTGTTTTTCACGCAAACCACAGTTGTGGTGGGTTGTACCCAAACCCCCACCCCGAATGCCTCTTCCCATTACTGGGTCAGTGTGCAATCAAATCCAGTGATATGTGTAGGAGCCGCACTCCGTGTTAAATCGTGCATCACTTCCCATCTCATGCAGGGGTTTCATGTGCGATCCGCAAAATTACTTGTTCAGACCTGTCCCACACCAGGCTTGCGGTTAGCACGTTTTTCATGCCACTAGACGCACAACACAAGGTTCTAGTCCTTATATGCCAGTGACCAAATCATACCACAACCCATGCACATCCAGTGCTAGTACCACCATTCCATTCCAAAAGTCTGGTCATGGCTAGGGGTTTTATTTCATGAATATAAATATATACTTATATAATAGTTCATGGCTCATTACTTGTTCATTTCACATTTCACATCTCAACAGGCATCCAGCCTAGTACTACCAATTCATATCTCAATCATTCTTTCACATGCAATACTATTTATATTCAAGGTTATATTATAGCAACTCTTAAAATATAGGTTCAAGATGTTTAAGAATATGGCTTGCCTTCCGCGTCGTAAAAATCAGCAGTTGATGTCGGGTCAACAGCGAAGTCTTTGAATTCAGCTTGTGGATCTGTTGGTGACAAACAAGCATACAATAATTACTAACTATAATAAAATGTCTTATAATCTATATGCAGATATGCTTAGAAGAATAACTGAACGATACTGAAGATGATTGGGATTGCAAGCTGAACTGAGTCGAGAATCTAGGGTTTCAAGGAATCTGGGCTAAGATTGAGTACTGGAGGGTACTAGAGTCTCAAGGCATTAGGTGCACAAAGACATAAGACAGCTACTTGACAAAGTGGGTTTTCACAGAAAGGTCCATGAGTTCAAAGATTTGCAAAAAGGTCCTTGGACACAATGAACTGGGTGTCCTGGTACTGACAAAAACTAGGGTTTTGATGTATTTATCGATTTAGAACTTGCTGGGTTCGCCAATTATGTCTAGGAGGTAGGCTCAAGTAACAGGAACACAATGCAAGTGGTTTCAAGACCTAAGATGGCCGGACGGTGAGGAACTCCGGCGAAGAAACACGATGGCCGAACTGTACAAGACAGCTTCTATTCAAAGTCTTGGCATGGCTACAACTCTTGATCTAGGCCGATCCAGGTGTCGAGCTAGAAGACAAAAATACTCAGGTGTTCAAGGCACACACATTGGACAAGGTGGATAGGGCTGCAATGGCTAGGAATAATTTTCCGGTGGCCGGCACCGGAGAAGAAGGCACTGGAATGGGAGTCTTTGATACAGGAGGTTTGAATTTATTTCCTTGCTTGAAGAGTGATAGAGGGACACGAGGAAGCTACTGGTGGAGTCAATTTGGCCGGAGCATTGCCGGCGTAGCCTGGCGACGAGAGCAAGCGACTGGTGATGCTCAAAATCGAGAAAAGCTTCAATTTGAGTTCAATTGGGGATTCTGAGCTTACAGGCTTTCTAAACTCAGTTCACTGATCATTTTAGTCTACCGATTTGAGGGCTAATTTGGGCTGAATTGAACAGCACTGTGGGAACAGGGCAAAAGCAATTAACGGCGATCACCGGCGATGAGGTTCACCGAAGCTTGATTGCATGCTACGGCGATGAGGTTCACCGGAGCTTGATTGCATGCTACAGTAGATGAGGGAGGTGAGAGATACTCATTGGTGGTGTTAATTTGGCAAATGGTGTAGTGGTTGAAGCTGGCACCGTGAGCCTCCGTGCTGAGCTCATCGGAAAAGAAGACGAAGATGGAGGAGATGATATTGTTGGGGGAAATCTCCGTGAGACTAAGTCCAGGTAAGAAGTTGTGCCATTTGCCTGGGGACAAGGCCCCTGGTGTCTGTCCCAGGCACCGCCTTTTGCCCTGGGACAAGGCCCCCGGTGTCTATCCCGGGCGCCGCCTTTTGTCCGGGGACAAGGCCCCCAGTGCCAGTCCCGGGCGCCACCTTTTGCCTGGTGACAAGGCCGCCGGTGCCTGTCCCAGGCGCTGCCTTTTGCCCGGGATAGGGCGTCGCCTTTTGCCTGGGGACAAGGCCCCCCGGTGGCTTGTCCAGGGCGCCACCTTTTACCCGGGGACAAAGCCCCCCGGTGCTTGTCCCGGGCGCCGCCATTTGCCCGAGGAGACGGCCCCCGGTGCCTATCCCGGGCACCGCCTTTTGCGCGGGGACAGGGCCCCCGGTGCCTGTCCCGGGCGCCGCCTTTTGCCCGGGGTCAAGGCCCCCGGTGCCTGTCCTTGGCGCCGCCATTTGCCTGGGGGCCTCCCGGGGACAAGGCCCCCAGTGCCTGTCCCGGGCGCCGCCATTTGCCCGGGGACAAGGCCCCCGGTGCCTGCCCCAGGCGCCACCTTTTGACCGGGGACAGGGCCCCTAGTGCCTGTCCCAGCGTTGTCATCCTTCCGGAGACAGGAGTCTCTGGTCCCGGGTCACGTGCAAGTCACGCGAGGAGCGCCTCGGGAATCAGCGGACACCTGTCAAGCATCCGAGGTGCCTGGCCGGGAGAAGGACGTTGCTACCCTTCAATCCAACAGTAGCAGTCGGGGTAGTTTAGTCTTTTTGCTTCTTTTGGGGCTATAAAAGCCCTTGTACACCTCTTGTAAAGGACAACTGGCTCATTATTGCTAGAATAGATAATCTCACAGGTGTGCTCCGTAGCCTCTCCCCCGGGAGAGCTTCCCCAGCCGACTCCGGTCGGGAGCACGCTGACAGGACTAGGGCCCCCACCGGGACGCGAACCTGTATAGACCGTCGTGTCATTTGTTGTGCTTGTCCGGCGGGGGAGGACCGATCACCCGGTCAGTCCGCGTCGTATTTTCTTCGCTAGGATCGTCCACAAAACCTGCCGGGGTATTCGCAATAGCACGACAGTTTGCGTCGTTCGTGGGACTCGTGACGAGACGCCATGGCTCCACCAAGAACGAGGGCCTGCGCCCTTCCCGGTGACGCCAGTCCCGGTGACCCGGCGCCACCTGTCCAGGACACGACCGTCCCAGCGCTTCCGCCCGGAGGCGGCCAGACCCAGGTACCGCCTCCCACCTTCCCTTGTAATTTCGGTGGTTCGACCTCCGGGTCAATCCCGGCGACCGCGGTAGCTTCGGTAGGGACCAATCTCCCCACGACGGCTCCCCCGGCTCCCCGGGACGCCTTGCTCGAGGCTTTAGTGGAGGGCCAGCTCCGCGCCCAGCGCTCTATGGATGAGCTGCTTCGCGTATTGGCGCGGCCACTGGCCCCCACATACCTGCAGCACCCATATCCGAGAGCTATGCCCCCGTTTATGGGTCACCCGTTGGCCCCTCCGGTCTTCGAAGGTCCGGCCGCCCCGTATGACCCCACTGGGGGGGTACCCTCCCAAGGCGGGTCATATGTCCGGACCCTTCCCGGCACCGGGATCCTTCCCGGTGCCGGGGGGTTACTTCGTGCCCTGGCCTTTCGTGGCACCGGGGGATACCCCGTTCCGGGTTCAACCCCGGGGCCGGGGGCCCATTACACGCCGGGGGTTTTCCCTGCGTCGGGATCCAGTCCCGCCCCACCGGTTGCCTCTACCGCACCGGGGGCGATCGACAGTGCAGCTCCCGTGCCCCAGCGGACCTCCCTCCATCAACGGCGCCCTAGTTCCAGACATCATTGCGGAAGTTCCCCCCTTGCCGGTTCCGGATAATATAGGGTTTCCCCCTTTCTGGTCTTGGTCACCGCCGCGGGGGCTCCGTCCTCTTCTGTTCCGGATAATACAGGGGTTCCCCCATTCCGGTTCCGAACGTCGCCGCGGGGGCCCCCTCCCCGGTTCCGGATGATACAGGGGCTTCCCCCTTTCCGGTTCTGGGGGTCTTTGCAGGGGCTCCCCCCAGCCGGCCCAGGTAGCCCCCAGGACGGTAGCTACAGTGCACGATCTCCCTCCCCCGGGGCCGCCCCCGAGGGTGCCCCCGGTGAACTAGGTCCGTTTCTCTCGTGAGGAGGTCGAGCGAATGCGCACGGCTAAGTTCGGGGAAGAGCTTCCCCCCGGATCACGGACGTGGAGAGCTTCGCTCCCGCACCGTCCAGGGGAAGAGACCCGCTGAAGAGCCAACCTCTCCGGGGGATAGCCCAGACATCCAGGAACTCAGCCCCGGCCCGGAAGAAAAGCGCCGTTACCATCGTGCCGGCGGACCTCTTGGGCCACTTCCCGACTCCGACAACGAGGGCGCGTCCCCTGTCAAAGGAGACAGCGACTGGGGCTCTCCCCGGGAAGTGCAGGGGGCTAATCAGCCGCTCTGCCACAGACTTCGGTGCATTTGGCGGCCGCGGCCTTACCGCCCGCCACACATCGAGCACTACAATGGTGAGGCCGACCCCTATGAATTTGTGCAGGTATATTCCACGGCCATCTCGGCGGCTGGGGGGACGAGATGGTGTGATGCAATGTCTTCCCCCTCTACCTCACCGGGATCACCCGCTCCTGGTTCTACAATCTGAAGGCCGGCTCCATCAAGTCCTTCGCGCATCTCAAGTGCGAGTTCTGTGCGAACTTCCAGGGGAACTATGTGCGCCCCCTGGATTCTTCGCAGTTGTACACCGTCCGACAGAGGACGGGGGAGACTATCCGCAGCTTCTTTAAGTGCGTCGCTCAAGTCAAGAGCAAAGTGGCTCACGTCCCCGACTCTACGGTCATCGAGGTGTGCAAGAGCGGGATCCTCCCAGGAGAGTTCCACCGGAGGCTCTCCCGAAGCTGCCCCTCCTCCGCCGATGAGCTTTTCAACGTACTCGAAAAGTACGCTCGGGTGGAGGAGGATGACCTCTAGAAGAAAAACCAGGGGGCTCCCACCCCCGTTGATCGGGGGGCCAGGGACCCCCTCAAATGCCCCAGGCAGGGGGTTCGTAACGAGCCACGGCCTTGGGACACCTTTGTCCTCGAGGGCGGAGGCGGCTCACACGACGCCCCAAGGGGCAATCGCGGTCGGGAAGGCCCTGCGACGGGAAGCAGGGAAGACCCATGGTGCACCTTCCACAGGTCCAGTACCCATGCCACCCGGGAATGCCATCAGCTGTTGCAGCAGTTCGCGGCGTTCCTCGACCAGCATGGGCAGGAAGGGACTCCGGCCTCCTTGCCCCCTCAGCCAGCTTTACCGGCCCTTCCTGCTTCCGCAGGGGGATAGCAGGGACGAGCACAGGAGGGGGAGCCGTCAGAAACTCTCCCCTTCCAAACTTCCCAGAGGTGTGTCAACGTCATCATGGGAGGGTCCGCTTCCAGGCGGGACTCCAAGTGCCAGTGCAAGGAGTACGCGCGCGAAGTAAAGGTAGTGGGGGTGCTACATACGTCTCCGCCACCCAAGTGGTCGGACGTCCCCCTCACCTTCACGGCGGAGGATGCATGCGGGATCCGCTTCCCCCACGACGACGCGCTCATCGTCTCCGCCACCATCTACAACTGCCACCTGGCCCGCATCCTCATGGATAGCGGGAGCTCCGCCGATGTCCTTTACCTGAAAGCCTTCAGGGAGATGCAGGTGGATGAGAAGCTCCTGCAGCCCGCAACAGGGCCCTTGCAAGGATTCGTCCCGGGGAAGGCGATCCACCTCGTGGGGAAGGTGGATCTCCCCATGACATTCGGTACCCCGGAGAATTACCGGACTGAGATAGTCCGGTTTGACGTGGTGGACCTGCCCTCCTCCTACAACGCGATCATGGGGAGGACCACGATCAACCGCCTGGGGGCCGCGATCCATTAGAACTACCTCTGTGTAAAGATCCCCGGGCCTCACGGCGTGATCACCGCCCGGGGAGACCAAGACATGGCCCGCGCTCTATACGAGCGCGCCGCTGCGATGATGGGGAGGTCTCCCCCCCGGAATCGGATGTCGCTGTGATACCTCCCAGGAGGCCCCTCCCCATGCCGCGTCCAGAAGGTGGCCTCCGGAAGGTCCCGCTGTCCCCGGACGACGGGGACAAAACAGTCTGGATGGGGGCGGAGCTCCCCGAGGAGCATGCAGCGCAACTCGTGGCCTTCCTGCGCGAAAACTCTGATGTTTTTGCGTGGAAGCCCTCCGACATGCGGGGCGTCGCCCGGGATGTCATCGAGCACAAGCTCGTGGTGACCCCCAGTCACCCCCCAATCAAGCAGAAGCTGAGGAAACTCTCCCTTGAACGCCAAGAGGCGATCAAGGTGGAGATCGCCCGACTCCGTGAGGCGGGGTTCATTCGGGAGGACTTGCACCCCGAGTGGCTTGCGAACCCCATTCTTGTGAAGAAGTCTAACGGCAAGTGGCGAATGTGCTAGACTTCACCGACCTCAACCGCGCCTGCCCCAAGGACAACCTCCCACTCCCGCGGATTGACCAACTGGTTGACTCCACCGCGGGGTGCGAGTTGATGAGCTTCCTGGACGCCTTCTCGGGCTACCACCAAGTCCGGTTGGCAGAAGGGGATGAGGAAAAGATGAGTTTCATAACTACCCTCGGAACCTTATGCTACGTCCACATGCCCTTCGAGCTGAAGAACATGGGAGCGACCTTACAACGTCTCATGACGCTGGTCTTCAAGGACCAAATTGGTCGCAACGTTGAAGTCTACGTCGACGACGCGGTCATCAAGAGTCCCTGCGCAACTGCCCATATCGACGACCTAGCGGAAACCTTCTGCAACCTCCGCGTGTTTGGGCTGAAGCTCAACCCGGAGAAGTGCGCCTTCGGCGTGCGCGGGGGGAAGCTCCTGGGCTTCCTTGTGTCACAGTGGGGCATAGAGGCAAACCCCGAGAAAATCCGGGAGTTCCTAGACATGCCCCCGCCGCGCTTGGTCAAGGACGTTCAGCGACTCACCGGCCGCTTAGCCGCGCTGAGCCACTTCGTCTCGCAGTCGGGGGAACGCGGCCATCAATTCTTCAAGATCCTCCGGGGGCTCGAGGGGATCCGGTGGACCCCCGAGGCCCAGGAAGCCATCGACGACCTAAAGAAGTACCTCACGAGCCCCCCAATGCTCGTGAGCCCGTGTCCAGAAGAGCCTTTGCTCCTCTACCTCGCCACGACCCCGGTCGCCGTAAGCGCGGTATTGGTGAAGGAGCAATACGGGCAGCAACGCCCCGTGTACTATGTAAGTGAGGCCCTCCAAGGGGCCAAAACTCGGTACACGGAGATGGAGAAGATCTGCTATGCCCTCCTGATGGTGTCCCGGAAGCTTCGTCACTACTTTCTGGGGCACCCCATCACCGTCCTGTCATCCCTCCCCTTGGGGTAGGTGCTCCGAAACAAAGAGGCCACCGGCCAGATCGGGAATTGGGGGACCGAGCTCTCCCCCTTTTCCCTTTCCCTCACGGGGCGCTCCGCCATCAAGTCACAGGTCCTCGTTGACTTCGTGGTGGAGTGGACTCCTGCCTCTGGGCCTGAGGACGAAGACCTCCCCACGCCACCCCGACGCAGCGACCACTGGACACTCATGTTTGATGGGTCCCTGTGTCTCGCCGGGGCTGGTGCGGGAGTAGTCCTCCGGAGCCCCGAGGGGAAGGAACTCGAGTACGCGGTGCGACTCGAGTTCGCCGCAACCAACAACGTCACCGAATACGAGACTCTGCTCCTCGGGTTACGCCTCTCGCGCTCCCTGGGGAATCGACGCCTCCTAGTGAAGGGAGACTCTCAGCTCGTAGTTTGCCAAATGGACAAGTCTTACCTGTGCCATGACGCAAACTTGAGCCTTTATTTGCAGGAGGTGCGCAAGATGGAGAGGCACTTCGACGGCCTCGAGGCCTGGCATATCCCACGAATGGACAATGACCGGGCTGACGCCCTAGCCCGGGCGGCCAGCACCCGGGAACAACTCCCCAAAGGGGCCTTCCTGGAGATCATCGCGAAGCCCTCGGTGGCCTCCCCGGACACGGGCTACGAGCCTCGCGTCCTGAAGGTCGCCGAGATCACCCGGACTCCGTCATGGATGGACCCCCTCGTCTCCTTCATAAAGGGGGAGGGGGACCCTCCCAACAAGACCGAGGCTAAGCGCCTCCGGGCCAAAGCCCGGGCGTACCTCCTATTGGAGGGGAAGCTCCACAAGCGGGGGGCTTCCGCCCTCCTCCGTTGCCTCCCACGGCTGGAGGGACTCCGGCTCCTCGAAGACATCCACGCGGGGAGCTATGGCTCTCATCTAGCCCCGCGCGCCATCGCGGCCAAGGCTCTTTGTCAGGGCTTTTATTGGCCCACGGTGATGCGCGACGCGCGAGACCTTGTCTCCAAGTGCAAGGCTTGCCAGAAGATGGCTAAGGGTTCGAACCTCCCCCCGTGGCGCTGCGGACTATCCCCATCACTTGGCCCTTCACGCGCTGGGGGATGGACCTCTGAGGGCCCTTCCCCCCAGCGCCCGGGGGATACAAGTATGCGGTGGTCGCGGTCGACTACTTTACCAAGTGTTTAGAGGCTGAACCCTTGGCCAACATCACGTCCCGGGCAGTACAGCGGTTTTTCTGGAAAAACGTCGTTTGTCATTTTGGCGTCCCCCGGGAAATCACTGTAGATAACGGGACCCAATTCGACTCGGCTTATTTCCGGGAATTCTGCGAAGGCCTGGGGCTCACCATCCACTTCACTTCGGTGGCCCATCCCCAGAGCAATGGGGCCGTTGAAAGGGTCAACGGCGTAATCCTACAAGGGTTACGCCGACGGCTTGAGCAAGCCGCTTCTAAGCGGGGTGCATGGGCAGAGGAGCTCCCTAGCATCCTCTGCTCTATGCGCACGACTCCGAGCCGGGCGATGGGACGAACTCCCTTCTCCCTGGTCTACGGGGCGGAGGCAGTCCTGCCCCCAGAGGTTGGCTTTCGGTCGCTGCAAGTCGAGCTCCTAGACGGAGCTACAACCGCAACGTACGAAGCCAACGAAGCGAATCAGCGGCTGGAGATCGACCTCGTGGAGGAGGAACGCGACCGAGCGCTCCTCTGCCACGCCATCTACGAGCGCGAGATAGTGCACGCATACAACCAACGCGTGCGTGAGAGGGCTATTCGCCTCGAGGACCTTGTCCTCAAATGCGTCACAGACCCCCAAGCCCAGGGCAAGCTCTCCCCAAGTGGGAAGGCCCCTACAGGATCTCAGCGTTCCTGGGCTCGGGGGCTTACAAGCTCTCTGACCTTCAAGAGCAGGAGCTGAAGCACACGTGGAACTTGCATTTACTTCGCAAGTTTTATGTCTAGCCTACACGGGCTCGTCCCCTCCCCCGGAGCGATTGCGTCGGAGGGGGAGGGGGACATTGTAATCACCGGTCCCTCCCCTTCCGCGATTTCGCGGGGGGAGGTGTTGTATTTTGGTTCATTGTTAATACAATTGGATTTTTTTCTTCAGCTCTGTCTCGATGCAGGTTTTTTACATTACCGTCTTGTTGGGGGAAATCTCCACGCGGTCAAGTCCAGGTAAGTTCATGATTGCCCGGGGACAGTGGTCTCCGGTGCCTGCCCCGGGCGCCGCCATTTGGCCCCTGGGACCGTGCCCCCCGGGCACGTCCCGGGCGCCGCCATTTGCCCGGGGACAGTGGCCTCCGGTGCCTGCCCCGGGCGCCGCCATTTGGCCCCCGGGACCGTGCCCCCCGGGCATGTCCCGGGCGCCGCCAGTGGCCCGGGGAGAGTGGCCTCCGGGGCATGTCCCGGGTGCCGCCATTGGCCCGGGGAGAGTGGCCTCCGGTGCCTGCCCCGGGCGCCGCCATTTGGCCCCCGGGACCGTGCCCCCCGGGCATGTCCCGGGCGCCGCCATTGGCCCGGGGAGAGTGGCCTCCGGTGCCGGCCCCGGGCGCCGCCATTTGGCCCCCGGGACCGTGCCCCCCGGGCATGTCCCGGGCGCCGCCAGTGGCCCGGGGAGAGTGGCCTCCGGTGCCTGCCCCGGGCGCCGCCATTTGGCCCCCGGGACCGTGCCCCCCGGGCATGTCCCGGGCACCGCCATTGGCCCGGGGAGAGTGGCCTCCGGTGCCTGCCCCGGGCGCCGCCATTTGGCCCCCGGGACCGTGCCCCCCGGGCATGTCCCGGGCGCCGCCACTGGCCCGGGGAGAGTGGCCTCCGGTGCCTTGCCCCGGGCGCCGCCATTTGGCCCCCGGGACCGTGCCCCCCGGGCATCTCCCGGGCGCCGCCATTGGCCCGGGGAGAGTGGCCTCCGGTGCCTGCCCCGGGCGCCGCCATTTGGCCCCCGGGACCGTGCCCCCCGGGCATGTCCCGGGCGCCGCCATTGGCCCGGGGAGAGTGGCCTCCGGTGCCTGCCCCGGGCGCCGCCATTTGGGTCCCCGGGACCCTGCTCTCCGAAAGGGGTCCCGGACGTCATCGCCCTCCTAAAAAGGTAAAACCCCTGTTTATTTATCACGTGCAGGTCACGCGAGGGATGCCTTGGGAATCAGCGACCACCTGTCAAGCATCCAAGACGTTTGACCGGGAGAAGGACGGTCCTACCCTTCAATCCAACGGTGGCTCCCGGGGTAGTTTAGGCTTTTTGCTTCTTTTTGGGGCTATAAATAGCCCTTGTACCCCTCTGTTGTAAAGGATCAACTCATTATTATTAGGAATAGCTAATCTCACAGACTTGCTCCGGAAGCCTCTCCCCCGGAGAGAGCCTCCCCAGCCGACTCCGGTCGGGAGCGCGTCGACAGGACTAGGGCCCCCACTGGGACCCGAACCTGTATAAATCCTCGTGTCTTTTCTTGTGTTTGTCCGGCGGGGGAGGACCGGTCGCTCGGTCAACCCGCGCTGCGTGATTTCCGCCAGGATCGTCTTCAAAACCTGCCGGGGTATTCTTAATACCACGACAGTTGGCGCCGTCCGTGGGGATCCGTGACGAATCGCCATGGCTCCTCCGAGAACAAGGGCCCGCGCCCTTCCCGGTGACGCCGGTCCCGGTGACCTGGCGCCACCCGTCCGGGACGCTGCTGTTCCGGCGCTTCCGTCCGGAGGCGACCATTCCCAGGTACCGCCTCCCACCTTTCCTCTCAATCTAGGCGCCTCCACCTCCGGGTCGCTCCCGGCGGCCGCGGGGACCTCGGCCGGGACGAGTTTCCCCCCGACGGCTCCCCCGGCTTCCCGGGATGCCCTACTGGAGGCTCTCGTGGAGGGCCAGCTCCGCGCCCAGCGCTCTATGGACGAGCTCCTTAGTGTGTTGGCGCGGCCCTCGGCCCCCACATTTTCGTCGCACCTGTATCCGGGGATCATGCCCCCGTTTATGGGATACCCAGCGGCCCCTCCGGCGTCAGGGGGGCTGTCTACCCCGTATAATCCCGCTGGGGGGTTCCCTCCCCCCGCGGGATATACTTCCGGACACTTCTCGGCACCCGGGCCTGTCCCGGCGCCGGGAGGCTATTTCATGCCCGGGCCCTTCGTGGCACCAGGGGGGTACCCCGTCCCCGGCTCGCTTCCGGGGCTGGGGGGTCATTTCATGCCGCGGGCTATTCCTACGCCGGGAGCCAGTCCCGCCCCCCGCGTTGCGTTTACCGCACCGGGGCCGGTCGACAGAGCAGCTCCCGTGCCTCAGCGAATTTCCCCCCGCATTGGCTCCCCAACCCAGGACGTCGCCGAGGGGGCTCACCCCCCACTGGTTCCGGATGTCACAGGGGCTTC
Organism: Pharus latifolius; assembly: GCA_019359835.1. Classification (NCBI taxonomy): domain Eukaryota; kingdom Viridiplantae; phylum Streptophyta; class Magnoliopsida; order Poales; family Poaceae; genus Pharus; species Pharus latifolius. Next base: position 59,141,758 of record CM033321.1, on the reverse strand, counting down.
CCCCTTTCCGGTCCCGGTCGTTGCCACGGGGGCCCCCTCTTCGGATCCAAACGCAGCCCCGGGCGCCCCCTCCCCGGTTCCGGATGGTGCAGGGTCTCCCCCCTTTCCGGTCCCGGGGGCCGTCGCAGGGGGCTCCCCCCAGCAGGTCCCGGTAGCTCCCGGGCCGACTGCCACAGTGCAGGAGCTCCCTCCCCCAGCGAAGCAGATCCGCTTCTCCCGGGGGGAGATCGAGAGAATGCATTCTCCCAGCCGCGGGGAAGAGCTCCCCCCCGGTCGTTGTCGCAGGGAGCCTCGCTCTCGCACCGGTCGGGGGAAGAGACCAGCCGAAGAACCATCCTCCCTGGAGGGAAGCCCGGACGTCCGGGAAATCAGTCCCGGCCCGGAAGAGAAGCGTCGTCACCACCACTCCGGTGGCCCTCTTGGGCCTCTACCTGACTCGGATAACGAGGGGGCGTCCCCCGTTAAAGAAGACAGTGACTAGGGCTTCCCCCGGGAAGTGCAGGGGGCGAACCAGCCCCTGTGTCGAAGACTCCGCAACATCCGATGGCCGCGGCCCTACCGTCCCCCGCACATCGAGCATTATAATGGCGAGGCGGACCCTTACGAGTTCGTGCAGATCTACTCCACCGCCATCTCCGCGGCGGGGGGGACGAGAGTGTCCAATGCAACGTCTTCCCCCTCTACCTCACCGGCATCGCCCGCTCCTGGTTTTACAATCTGAAGGCGGGCTCCATCAAGTCTTTCTCACAGCTGAAGCGGGAGTTCTGCGCCAACTTTCAGGGAAATTACGTACGCCCCCTGGATTCTTCACAGCTATACACAGTGCGCCAGAGAACCGGGGAGACCATCAGAAGCTTCTTCAGGCGCTTTGCCCAAGTAAAAAGCAAAGTGGCCCACGTCCCGGACTCCACAGTGATCGAAGCCTGCAAAAGCGGGATCCTCCCGGGGGAACTCCACCGAAGACTCTCTCGAAGCTGCCCCTCTTTCGCCGACGAGCTCTTTAACGTACTCGAAAAGTACGCTCGTGCGGAAGAAGATGACATCTGGAAGAAGACCCAGGGGGCTCCTGCCCCCGCCGAGCGGGGGGCCCGGGATCCCCCTAGGCGCCCCAAGCAGGGGGGCCGTAGCGAACCACGGCCTCGGGACACTTTTGTCCTCGAGGGCGGAGGCGGCTCGCGCGACCCCCCGAAGGGCAACCGCCCCTTTCCCAAGCCGAGAGGCCATGGGGGAGGACAGTCTTTGCGCGGCCGCGAAGGCCCCGCGGGGAGAAGCCGGGAAGGACCGTGGTGCAGCTTCCACGGGTCCAGTACCCACGCCACCCGAGATTGCCACCAGCTGCTGCAGCACTTCGCGGCGTTCCTCGACCGGCGCGGGCAGGGGGGGGGGACTCCGGCCTCCTTGCCCCCTCGGCCAGCTGTTCCGGCCCTTCCCGCTCCCGCGGGGGGGCAGCAGGTGCAGGAGGGGGAGCCTTCAGACGCTCTCCCCTTTCAAACTTCTCAGCGCCGCATCAACGTCATCGTAGGGGGCTCCGCCTCCGGGCGGGACTCCAAGCGCCAGCGCAAGGAGTACGCGCGAGAAGTTAAGGTAGTGGGGGTGCTACACGCGTCAGTGCCGCCCAAGTGGTCGGACGTCCCCCTCACCTTTACGGCGGAAGACGCGCGAGGGGTTCGCTTCCCCCACGACGACGCGCTCATTGTCTCCGCGACAATCTACAACTGCCACTTGGCCCGCATCCTCGTGGACGGCGGAAGCTCCGCCGACGTCCTGTTCCTCAAAACCTTCAAGGAAATGCAGGTGGACGAGAAGCTCCTGCAACCAGCGGCAGGGCCTCTGCAAGGGTTTGTCCTGGGGAAGGCGATCCACCCCGTGGGCAAGGTAGATCTCCCGATCACCTTCGGCACCCCAGAGAACTACCGAACCGAGCTAGTCCGCTTCGACGTAGTGGACCTCCCCTCCTCCTACAATGTGATTATGGGGAGGACTACGATCAATCGGCTGGGGGCTGCCACCCACTAAAACTACCTGTGCATGAAGATCCCCGGGCCGCATGGCGTGATCAACGTCCGGGGGGATCAAGACATGGCCCGTGCTCTATACGAGCGAGCTGCTGCCACAATAGGAAGCGTCAACTTGATCAAGGCACCCGGGGGGGGAGGCTCCCCCCACGGACGTAGACGTCGCTGCGCCATCCCCTGGGAGGCCCCTCCTCAAGCCGCGTCCGGAAGGGGGCCTCCGGAAGGTCCCGCTGTCCCCAGGCAGCGGGGACAAAACTGTCTAAGTCGGGGCAGAGCTCCCCCAAGACCATGCAGCGCGACTCGCAGCCTTTCTGCACGAAAACTCCGATGTTTTTGCGTGGAAGCCTTCGGACATGCGGGGCGTCGCCCGGGAGGTTATTGAACACAAGCTCGCGGTAACCCCCGGTCACCCCCCTATCAAGCAGAAGTTGAGGAAGCTCTCCCTCGAACGTCAAGAAGCCATCAAGACGGAGATAGCCCGGCTCCGAGAGGCGGGGTTCATCCGGGAAGTGTTGCACCCCGAGTGGCTCGCAAACCCCGTCCTCGTCAAGAAGTCAAGTGGCAAGTGGCGCATGTGCGTGGACTTCACCGACCTTAACCGCGCTTGCCCCAAAGACAACTTCCCGCTCCCGCGGATCGACCAGCTCGTTGACTCCACCGCGGGGTGCGAGCTGATGAGCTTCCTAGACGCCTACTCGGGATACCATCAAGTCCGGATGGCGGAGGGGGATGAGGAAAAGACGAGTTTTATAACCCCCCTCGGAACCTTCTGCTACCGCCATATGCCCATCGGGCTCAAGAATGCGGGAGCCACCTTCCAGCGCCTTATGACGCTGGTCTTCAAAGATCAAGTCGGCAGCAACGTCGAAGTCTACGTAGACGACGCGGTCGTCAAGAGCCCCCGCGCAGCCTCCCACATCGACGACCTCGCAGAGACCTTCCGCAACCTCCGCGCGTTCGGGCTCAAGCTCAACCCGGAGAAGTGCGCCTTCGGGGTGCGCGGGGGGAAGCTCCTGGGTTTCCTCGTGTCCCAGCGGGGCATTGAGGCAAACCCCGAGAAGATCCGGGCCTTCCTAGAGATGCCCCCGCCGCGCTCCGTCAAAGATGTCCAGCGGCTCTCCGGCCGCCTGGCCGCGCTCAGCCGCTTCGTCTCCCGTTCAGGGGAGCGGGGCCTCCAGTTCCTCAAGATCCTCCGAGGGCTTGAGGGGTTCCGCTGGACCCCCGAGGCCCAGGAAGCCTTCAATGACCTCAAGAAGTACCTCTCGAGCCCTCCAATGCTCGTGAGTCCGTCTCCGGAAGAGCCCTTGCTCCTCTACCTCGCCGCGACCCCCGTCGCCGTCAGCGCGGTTTTGGTGAAGGAGCAAGGGGGGCAGCAACGTCCCGTGTACTACGTCAGTGAAGCCCTCCAAGGGGCCAAGACTCGGTACACGGAGATGGAGAAGATTTGCTACGCTCTCCTCATGGCATCCCGGAAGCTCCGGCATTACTTCCTGGGGCACCCCATCACCATTCCGTCGTCCCTCCCCCTGGGGGAGGTACTGCGGAATAAAGAAGCCACCGGCCGGATTGGGAAGTGGGGGGCCGAGCTTGCCCCCTTCTCCCTGTCCCTTACCGGCCGCTCCGCAATCAAGTCGCAGGTCCTCGCCGACTTCATCGCAGAATGGACTCCCGCCTCTGGGTCCGGGGACGAAGATCTCCCTGTGCCGCCCCGACGCAGTGACCATTGGACCCTGCTGTTTGATGGGTCGCTGTGTCTCGCTGGGGCTGGCGCGGGGGTAGTCCTCCGGAGCCCCGAGGGGAAGGAGCTCGAGTACGCCGCGCGGCTCGAGTTCCCCGCAACCAACAACGTCGCTGAATACGAGGCTCTGCTCCTCGGGATGCGCCTTGCGCGCTCCCTGGGGATCCGACGCCTACTAGTGAAGGGAGACTCTCAGCTCGTTGTCTGCCAAATGGACAAATCTTACCTGTGCCATGACGCCAATTTAAGTCTTTACTTGCAGGAAGTACGAAAAATGGAGAAACACTTCGACGGCCTTGAGGCCCGGCATATCCCGCCAAGGGAGAATGACCGGGCTGATGCTTTGGCCCGGGCGGCAAGCGCCCGGGAAACGCTCCCTAAGGGGGCCTTCTTGGAAACAATCACGAAGCCCTCGGTGGCCTCCCCGGACACAGGCCCCGAGCCTCAGGTCCCGGAGGTCGCCGAGATCGTCCGGCCGTCGTCATGGATGGATCCCCTCATCTCCTTCATCAAGGGGGAGGGGGACCCTCCCAGCGAGACCGAGGTTAAGCGCCTCCGGGCCAAAGCCCGGGCATATCTCCTGCTGGAGGGAAGGCTCTACAAGCGGGGGGCTTCAGCCCTCCTGCGCTGCCTCCCCCGGTCGGAGGGACTTCAACTCCTGGAAGACATTCACGCGGGGAGCTGTGGTTCTCACCTAGCCCCGCGTGCCATCGCCGCCAAGGCCCTTCGGCAGGGCTTTTACTGGCCTACAGTCATGCGCGACGCGCGAGACCTTGTCTCCGCGTGCGAAGCATGCCAGAAGATGGCCAAGGGCTCGAATCTCCCCCCTGTAGCGCTGCGGACCATCCCCATCACTTGGCCCTTCGTGCGCTGGGGGATGGACCTCTTAGGGCCTTTCCCCCCAGCGCCCGGAGGATACAAGTATGCGGTGGTCGCGGTCGACTACTTTACAAAGTGGGTTGAGGCGGAGCCCTTGGCTAGCATCACCTCTCGGGCCGTTCAGCGGTTTTTCTGGAAAAACGTCGTTTGTCGTTTTGGTGTCCCCCGGGAAATCACCGTGGACAACGGGACCCAATTTGACTCGGCTTATTTCCGGGAATTCTGCGAAGGCCTGGGGATCGTCATCCACTTCGCCTCAGTGGCCCATCCTCAAAGCAATGGGGCCGTCGAGAGGGTCAATGGTGTAATCCTACAGGGGTTACGCCGGAGACTCGAACAAACCGCTTCCAAGCAGGGCGCGTGGGCAGAGGAGCTCCCTAGCATCCTCTGCTCGATGCGCACGACCCCGTCCCGGGCCACAGGGCGTGCTCCCTTCTCCCTAGTCTACGGGGCGGAGGCAGTCCTCCCCCCGGAGATCGGCTTCCGGTCGCTGCGGGTCGAGCTCCTGAACGGAGCCACGACCGCAGCCTACCGGGCCAACGAAGACAACCGGCGGCTGGAAATCGACCTCGTGGAGGAGGAACGCGACCGAGCGCTCCTCCGCCATGCCATCTACGAGCGCGAAATGTCGCGCGCATACAACCAGCGCGTGTGCAAAAGAGCTTTTCGCCTTGGGGACCTTGTCCTCAAGCGCGTCACGGACCCCCAAGCCCAGGGAAAACTCTCCCCCAAGTGGGAGGGCCCCTACAGGATCTCCGCTGTCCTAGGCTCGGGGGCCTACAAGCTCTCCAACCTTCAAGAGCTGGAGCTGAAGCACACCTGGAACTTGCGTTTACTTCGCAAGTTCTACGTCTAGCCTTACGGGCCTGCCCCCTCCCCCGGAGCGGTTACGCCGGAGGGGGAGGAGGGACACTGTAGTTTCCCTTTTTTCCCCCTTCGCGGCTTCGCAGGGGGGGGCTTTGTATATTTCGTTAATAAATGCATAGCCTTTGTTCTTCAACTGTCTCACTGCAGGTTGTTCTTATTTACCGCCCCTAGTGGTGATGCCCTCCCCGCGAGGATGCCTTCCCCGTGAAGATGCCCTCCCTGCGAGGATGCCCTCTCCGTGAGGAAGTGGGCCCTGCCCCAGCAAGTCCCTCCTGAAGGGCGGCTTACGAACAGCCCTCGTGGACTGAGGGTGTAAGCGGCAACCCGGTCCCCAGCGGCCGCGGTAACGAGTCACTTTGGGAGATTAGTCCCCTACCCAAACACTCAAGACCCGTCTCCGGGCACTTCCTCCTCCGGGAGTAGACGCTCTCCTCAGTGGGACGTCTAATGGCTTTCTGGATCTATCTTCCTCCTCCGGGAGTCGACGTTATTCCCGGCTCCCCGTTCTCACGGCGACCGGAAGATCAGCCCCTTGCGGCTTGATTGGATCTATCTTCCTCCTCCGGGAGTCGACGTTATTCCCGACCCCCCGTTCTCACGGCGACCGGAAGATCAGCCCCTTGCGGCTTGATTGGATCTATCTTCCTCCTCCGGGAGTCGACGTTATTCCCGGCTCCCCGTTCTCACGGCGACCGGAAGATCAGCCCCTTGCGGCTTGGCTAGATCTGTCTTCCTCCTCCGGGAGTCGACGTTATTCCCGGCTCCCCGTTCTCACGGCGACCGGATGATTATCTCTCGAAGACCTTATTCCTGGCTCCCCGTTCTCACGGCGACCGGACAATTGCTTTACGAAGATTGGGTTTCTCAGATATATTTTCCCCCGGAAACATTATTCCCGGTTCCCCGTTCTCACGGCGACCGGACGAACCCTCCCGGGAAGCTCCCCTCCGGAGGCCTTATTGGCTTTTCATGAGCCCCTTCCGCGCCTTGTTCCCGGTTCCCCGTTCTCCCGGCGGCCGGATGAACCTCTCCCGGTGCCCCCGGGCACCCCGGAAGGTCCCTCCCTCGGAAATCTTGTTTTTACAATTTTCTAACTTAGAAAATATTTCTACAGGTTATGCTCCCCCCGGGGACCCTGTTTCCCCCACAGCACGCGGAGGCTTCCTCCCGCCCGCTGTGGGTGGGGGGGGACAGGGGGTCCCCGGGTCACCCACGAAGAAACTTAGCTCATCTTTGTTAAGATGAGTCGTCCAGACCATCCAAGAAGAAGAAAATAAAGAGGCAATAAAAAGAAACAATGCGCTTTATTGATCAACAAACCCGGAGGACATCTCCCCCCTCCGGTGGGTCTCGGAAATGATACAACCCGGGTCCTAACCCGGGGGATTTTCTACGAGCCTAAGGCCCCTACGCCTAAAGCTCCCGGAGGCGCTCCCTTAGCTCCCGGGCCAGGTCCCGGTACAGCGCCCGGACACGACGCTGAGAATCCCGAAGTACATCTTCAGGCCAAAACTCGTACCCAGCCGGCGGAAGTATCCGGAGAGGAGGTATCATCTGGGCCTTCGGGCGCGGGGGAGTTAATTCAGCATGACTATTGTCAAAATTATCCAAGTGCCATTCCGGGCGCCACCTCAACCGGACAGGATCCCGGGCAGTACCGCCGTCGCGCCTCCCGGAGACAAGGCTCAGCAAAATCAAAGCCGCTTGGGCGTCCCCCGGAGAGCCTCTCCCGGACCGTTGCTCGGGAGAAACCCCCCGGGAACCCTGGTAACATTTCATTGCAAAGACTTAGAAAAATTTCTAATATATTTCATTGCAAAATGTTTTTGTACAAGTGCCCGGGGCTTCTCCTAAGAAGCTACCGGAATCAAAATGTCTAACAAAATAAAAAGGGGTCCTAGATAAAGACCCGGGGGAGGCTCATACTTTGGCATTGGGGTCCTCCCCCCGGGGAGCTTCCTCCGTGGCCGGGGCAGGGACATCCGCGGCCGGAGGCGCCGGTGTCGGGAACCACATCCGGATGATCCGGTCGTAGAACCCCTCCGCCAGCAGCTCCACCTCCCGGCGCGTTGGCTCGAAGGCCTCCGGGAAGCTCCGGGGGATGCGCCCCCCGATCGCCAGGGCGCCGACCCCACGGTAGTCAACGAGCCCCGCGGCGGCCGTGATGACGGGGATCGCCCGGCCACGTGCCCGGACGTCCGCAGCCTCCGGGATGGCGGAGACTTGTGCGTTAAGAAAACACACAGCCTCCGCGAGGGTCGCCGGGGGCACCTCCGGGCCGCTCCCGGAGCCCAGGCTAACGCCAAGGCTTTCCAAGGCCGAGCGGACGGAGCGGCCCGCGTCCGACAGCGCCCGGACGCTGGAGCTCTCGAGCTCCCGGAGCGCCTTCTCCCGCACCTTGGCCTCCTCTCGGAGGCGGATGTAGGCGCCCTCCGAAAGGTGCACCTGCGCCCGGGCCCGGGACAGCTCATCAAGAGCTTCGTCCCGCTCCCGGAGGGCCGCCTCCCGCTGCTCGACGCAGGCCGCGGCCCGGCTCTCCGCCTCCTTGAGCAGCCGGGTGACCCGCTGCTCAAGGCCCCAGGTAACAGTCGCTACCTACAAAATGCATAAAGAGTTAGAAAAATCTTAAGTGCAGGAAAAAAGCCGAAGTGTTGAGAGCTCCAGTTACCTGGGCTCCGAGGGACTCGAGCCCCTCAAAACGCTCGTGGAGCGTTCCTCCTGCTACGAAGGCCTGCACCTTCCGGTTGTGCAGGCCCTCCGCGTAGCGGGCCACCTCACCCGCGGGAAGTAGGGAGGTGTCTTGCCCGGCCCTCCTGTCGCGGCCGGGAGAGGGCCCCCGGACCTCTGAATCCGGGAGCACGGCCGGCGTCGCCGGCGTCTTCGTCGACGAAGTTTCCTCCGAAGACGAAGACGAAGATTGGGCGGGGATCTCCGCCCGGGGGGGGATCATCGGGCCTTTCCCCGCCCCAGGCCGGAGGGCCCTCGGAGCCTCCTGCTCCGGGGGGACCTCGAAGACTGAGGGGCTCCCCCCCTCTTCATCAACCGGCCAGAGGCGCGGGGGCGCCGCCCCCGAAAACCTCACCTCTAGCCTCTCCGGTGCCAATGCCGCCGGGAGAGGCGAGAGGAGCGTCACGCGAATTGGCGACGGGGCGTAGTCCGCCGAATCGGACCCCGCCCCATCAACAACAACCTCCTTCCCCCGGGCCTCGACGGGGGCCTCCGGGGGCGGAGGCGTCGCCTCTGCCCGGGGCGCCGCCCGGGCATGTTCGGCTCCGGGAGCCGCGTCCCGGGCCCTCACCGGCGTCATCGCCGGCGCCGTCGTCGGGGCTGGGGTCTTTTGGACCCGGGGCTTTTTGGGCTCCGAGCCCCCGGCAGCATCCTTCCCCCGTTTATGAGACCCGGGGGTGGGAAGGGGCTTCCTCTCCGGAAGCCTGAGCCCGTAGGCCTCGGCCACCAAGTTCCGGGGAGGCCCCTCCCCCACGAGGCGCACGATGCGCTCGTGTTCGTCGGCGAAGTACCTCCCCAGGAGGTGCTCCGCCTTGTCCCTCGCCGCCGGGTACGGGCGCACTGTAAGAGGTAAAAAGTTAGTCAATTTCCCGTAAAAAACTGCAAGTACAAAAATGCAGGGGACTTACGCCGCGTCACCGGCTTGACCGGAGGCCGCTGCTCCGGGCCCATGCCGATCCCCCTTCCCCCGCGTGAGAAGGGGGAAAGCCGTAGGAGCGCCAGCTCCTCCGCGGCGTCCCGCATCGAGCGGGCCTTCTTCGCCAGCACCACCTTCCCGAGGAGCTCGAACTCCTTGTTCGTCCACACCGGCGGCTTCGGTGCGGATGACCGACTGTAGGTGGGAGGCTCCGGGGCGTAGACCACCGCCTCGTCCCGGACCCGGAGGTAGAACCACCTCCGGAGCCAGTCCCCCCAGTGGTCCCGGGAGGCCGCCGCCGGGTAGTCCGCCACCCGGGAGGGCAGCATCTGGACCATCACCGAGCCGAAGGGGGACTTCGGTCCTCCCTTCACCAGGTGGGAGCTCCGCGCTGCCGGCTCGTAAAAATACCGGAAGACGCGGAGGGTGGGCTCCCGCCCGGTCGCCGTCTCGTACAGCCAGATGAAGAGACCCATCCGGACGAGGGCGTTGGGGTTGAGGTGGTTGAGCGCCACCCCGTACTCCTTTAGGAACTCCCGGAGCATCGGGTGCACCGGGAGTCGGAGCCCTGCCTCGAGGAAGGCCTCGAAGGCCACAACCTCTCCGGGCCTGGGGCTGGGGGCTCCGTCCTTCTTTAGGGGGACCCGGATGTCCCCCTCTTCGACGACGCCCTTCTTGACCAGGGACTCCGCGTCCGAGGCCGAGAACTCGGAGGCCCAGAGGAAATCCGCGGGGATTTCCTCCGGGGGCACCTCCGTTGTCTTCGCTCGACCTTTGGGTGCCATTAGGTGAGTTCTTTGTTTTTCGGTGGCTAAGTTTTTAGGTGGCTACGGCTACAACTCCCGGACGCTCGCTACCGGAGAAGGCTACCGGAAATGCTACCGGGTTAGCGCTACCGGGAGAGCTGAAGCTGGAGTTGGAAAATTTGGAATGAGCTACCGGGGCCCCCTAAGGCCCTATTTATAGAGGCTGGCCGTGATCTAGATGCGCGCCACGTGGCCCCCTCAGAGCAATCTGGACCACTGATTCAAACCGTGCGAGGGAAACGAAGGGACAGGCGCGTAAATCGAGACACCGTTTCGAACCCCGCCTGCATTTATTGCGAGAACGGCGCGGCCATGAAGCGCCCGGCACAGTAACCGAAGCGTCGCCGGGGCTCCGGTGATTTTCGTCCGGAGATTTTCCCGGTACCGTAACCATTCCCTCCGGGGGCTCAAGCTTCGTCCCCGGAGAGCTTGGGGGGCTGCTGTTGGGGGAAATCTCCACGCGGTCAAGTCCAGGTAAGTTCATGATTGCCCGGGGACAGTGGTCTCCGGTGCCTGCCCCGGGCGCCGCCATTTGGCCCCCGGGACCGTGCCCCCCGGGCACGTCCCGGGCGCCGCCATTTGCCCGGGGACAGTGGCCTCCGGTGCCTGCCCCGGGCGCCGCCATTTGGCCCCCGGGACCGTGCCCCCCGGGCATGTCCCGGGCGCCGCCAGTGGCCCGGGGAGAGTGGCCTCCGGGGCATGTCCCGGGCGCCGCCATTGGCCCGGGCAGAGTGGCCTCCGGTGCCTGCCCCGGGCGCCGCCATTTGGCCCCCGGGACCGTGCCCCCCGGGCATGTCCTGGGCGCCGCCATTGGCCCGGGGAGAGTGGCCTCCGGTGCCGGCCCCGGGCGCCGCCATTTGGCCCCCGGGACCGTGCCCCCCGGGCATGTCCCGGGCGCCGCCAGTGGCCCGGGGAGAGTGGCCTCCGGTGCCTGCCCGGGCGCCGCCATTTGGCCCCCGGGACCGTGCCCCCCGGGCATGTCCCGGGCGCCGCCACTGGCCCGGGGAGAGTGGCCTCCGGTGCCTGCCCCGGGCGCCGCCATTTGGCCCCCGGGACCGTGCCCCCCGGGCATGTCCCGGGCGCCGCCATTGGCCCGGGGAGAGTGGCCTCCGGTGCCTGCCCCGGGCGCCGCCATTTGGGTCCCCGGGACCCTGCTCTCCGAAAGGGGTCCCGGATGTCATCGCCCTCCTATAAAGGTAAAACCCCTGTTTGTTTATCACGTGCAGGTCACGCAAGGGACGCCTCGGGAATCAGCGACCACCTGTCAAGCATCCAAGACGTTTGACCGGGAGAAGGACGGTCCTACCCTTCAATCCAACGGTGGCTCCCGGGGTAGTTTAGGCTTTTTGCTTCTTTTTGGGGCTATAAATAGCCCTTGTACCCCTCTGTTGTAAAGGATCAACTCATTATTATTAGGAATAGCTAATCTCACAGACTTGCTCTGGAAGCCTCTCCCCCGGAGAGAGCCTCCCCAGCCGACTCCGGTCGGGAGCGCGTCGACAGGACTAGGGCCCCCACTGGGACCCGAACCTGTATAAATCCTCGTGTCTTTTCTTGTGTTTGTCAGGCGGGGGAGGACCGGTCGCTCGGTCAACCCGCGCTGCGTGATTTCCGCCAGGATCGTCTTCAAAACCTGCCGGGGTATTCTTAATACCACGACACGTCTCTCACGGCGATGCCCTCCCCGTGAGGATGCCCTCTCAATGAGGACGCCCTCCCCTTGAGGAGGTGGGCTATCACGACCCAACAAGTCCCTACAACGGGAGTCCCACTCCCGTAGGGCGGCTTACGATCACCCCTCGTGAACTGAGGGTGTAAGCGGCAAACCGGTTCTCAGGGACCGTGGTAACGAGTCACTTTGGGAGACTAGTCCCCTACCCAAACACTCAGACCCGTCATCGGGCACATCCTCCTTCGGGAGTTGATGGTCTCCCCAGTGAGATGGAGTACTTGGATATCTCTTTTCCGGAGACCTTATTCCCGGCTCCCCGTTCTCACGGTGACCGGATGATTGTCTCCCGAAAAATTTACCTCTGAAAATTTCTTCTCGGGTTTTCTTGGATATTTCTTTCCTGGAGAACTCATTCCCGACTCCCCGTTTTCACGACAATGGGACGATTGTCTCCCAGAAAAATTCTCTTCAGAAATCTCTCCTTGGATTTCCCTGGACGTTTTTTCTCGGAGACCTTATTTCCGGCTCCCTGTTTTCACGGCGACCGGACGATTGTCTCCCGGAAAAATTCTCTCCAAAAATTTCGTCTTCGATTTTCTCGGAGACCTCATTCCCAGCTCCCCATTTTCACAGCAACTGGAGAGTTCTCACGGAACAACCTCCTGAAAAAATCAAAATTTCTAACTTGGGAAAAATTCTTGAGCAACGGATCTTCTTCCCGGGAGCTTTGTCACCCCCACAGCGCGCGGAGCTGCCCTCCGACCCGCTGTGGAGGGGGGATAAGGAGCCCCCGAGAATCACACCATACCAGACTTCAAAAAATAAACGGGCCAAACTTAGCTCTATCAAAGAAACAAAGAAAGAAATCTCAAAGCAAAGACTTATTAGCTTTATTGATCATTTAACTAGAGGACATCTTCCCCCTCCTGTGGGCATCATTACATCGGATACGATACAACCTGGGTTATAACTGGGAAAGTCTACGTCCTAAAGCACCTACGTCTAATAATCCCGGAGACCTTCCGATAGCTCCCGGGATAGGTCCCGGTACAAGCCACGTACGCGGCGCTGGGATTCCCGGAGCAAGTCCTCGGGCCAATATTCGTAGCCCGCCAGTGGAAGTATCCGGAGAGGGGGGATCATCCAGGACCCCGGACGCGGAGGGGATAGTTCGGCGCGATGATTATTGAAGTTACCAAGTGCCACTCCGGATGCCATCGCAACCGGATCGGCTCCCGGACAACGTCCCCGCTGCGTCCCCCGGAGAAGAGACTTAACAAGATTAAAGCGGCTTGGGCCTCCCCCGGGTGGCACTCGCCGGGGCTCAAAGGCCTCGCCCCGGGGGACATCTCCGAGACCTTCGCCCGAGAGTAACCTCTCGGGAAATCTGGTACATTGCATTCATATAGACTTAGAAAAATTTCAATTTCTATTGCATTCAAAATATTCTTTTACAAGTGTCCGGGGCTTCTTCTAAGAAGCTACCGGGAACAAAATCCAAATAAAACAAAAAGGGTCCTATCTAAGACCCGGGGGGAGGCTCATACTTGGTCATTGGCGTCCTCCCCCCGGGGGGCTCCCGCCGGAGCCGGTGCATTCGCTCCTGGAGGCGTCGGTGCCGGGAACCTCGCCCGGATGATCCGGTCGTAGAAGCCCCCGGCCAGCTGCTCCACCTCCCGGCATGAGGGCTCAAAAAACTCCAGGAAGCTCTCGGGGATGCGGCCCCCGATTGCCCGGGCGCCCACCCCCCGGTGCTCTATGAGCCCAGCCGCGGCCGCCACCACGGGGATTGCTCGGCCTCACGCCCGGGCATCCGCGGCCTCTGGGATCACGGACACTTGTGCATTGAGAAAACGCACAGCCTCCTTGAAAGTTGTCGGGGCCGCCTCGGAGCTGCTCCCGGCGCCTAGGCTCACACCAAGGCCCTCAACGACCGAGCGGACAGAGCGGCCCGTGTCCGTAACCGCCCGGACGCTCGAGCCCTCGAGCTCCCGGAGGGCGTCCTCCTTCGCCTTGGCCTCCCGCCGGAGACGGTCGTTGGCGGTCTTGGAGGCGTGGATTTGAGCCCGGACCCGGGCCAGCTCTCGGAGGGCATCATCCCGCTGCTCCTGGAAAGCGGCGGCCCTCTCCTCCGCCTCCTTCACTGCCCGGCCGTAGCGCTGCTCAAGTCCCCAGGTAATGGCCGCCCCCTACAAGTCCAAGAGTTAGAAAAAAATTCCAAAGGGGGGCACCGAAGGAAAACCCCACCAGCTCGGGGACATACCTGGATTTGGAGAGACTGAAGCTCCCCAAAACGCTCATGGAGCGTCCCCTCCGAGACGTAGGCGTAGACCTTCCGGGTCTACAGGCCCTCCACGTAGTGGTTGACCTCCCCCGCGGAAAGCAAGGGGGTCTCCCTCCCGGTGCCAGACCCGTCTCGACGATGACGGGCCCCCGGACTTGAGTGCCCGGGGTAATGTGGGCCGGGGTGGCAAAGGCTGGCGTCTTCGTCGCCGAGGAGGTGGCCTCCGATGAGGTGGCCGAGGAGCTCTCGGAGGGGGTCCCTCCCCGGGGGGATCAGGAGCCCCTTTCCCTTCTCGGGCCGCGGGGCCCCAAGGACCTCCGTCTCCGGAGGGGCCTCATAGACCGAGGGGCTCCCCCCCTCCGTCTACCGGCCACTCCACTCGCGGGGGCGAGGCCTCCGCCAACCTAACCTCCGGCCTCTCCGGCTCCAAATGCGCCAGGGCCGCCGGGAGGGCTATCGCCGAAGGTGGCGAGGGGGCGTAGTCCGCCGAGTCGGACGCCCCCCCGTCCGCGGCCGGTCCCTTCCCCCGAGCCTCGGTGGGGCTCTCCAGGGGATGGGGCGTTGCTTCCTTCCTGGCAGGCTCCCGCGCGCGCCCGGTCCCGGGGGTCTTGTCCTGGGCCTTCACCGGCGTGGAGCCCAGTGTCGTTGACGGACCGGGGGCTTTCTGAGCCCTGGCCTTCTTCGGCTCAGAGCCCCCGGCAGCCTCCCTCCCCCTCTTGTGGGAACCGGGGGTAGGGAGGGGCATCCTTTCCGGTAGCCTTAGCCCAAGGCCTCGGCTACCAGGTTCCGAGGAGGGCCCTCCCCCACGACGCGCACAATGCGCTCGTGCTCGTCGGTGAAGTACCTCCCGAGGAGGTTCTCCGCCCTCTCTCAGGCCGCCGGGTACGGCTGGACTGCAAAAGGTAAGAGTTAGAAAAAATTTACGAATCAAATGAACTAAGTCATTGGGAACTTACGTCGGGTCACCGGCCTCTGCAGGGGCCGTTGGGCCGTGCACATCCTGATCCCCCTCCTCCCATATGAGAAGGGGGAGATCTTCAGGAGCGCCAGCTCATCGGCGGCGTCCCGCATAGAGCGGACGCCCCGGGAAGTGACGACCTTGCCGAGGAGCCTTAGCTCCTCCTCCGTCCACACCGGGGGCTTCGGGGCGGACGACCGGCTGTAGGTGGGAGCCTCCGGGGAGTACACCACATCATCATCCCGGACCCGGAGGTAAAACCACTTCCAGATCCAGTCGCCCTAGTGGTCCCAGGAGGCTGCCACCGAGTACTCGGCTACCCGAGACGGTAGCAGCTGGATCATCACCGAGCCAAAGGGGGACTTGGGTCCTCCCTTCACCAAGTGGGAGCTCCTCGCCGCCGGCTCGTAGAAGTACCGGAAGGCGCAGAGCGTGGGCTCCCGTTCGGTCACCGTCTCTAAGAGCCAGATGAATAGGCCCATCAGGACAATGGCGTTCGGTGTGCGGTGGTTCAGGGCCACCCCGTACTCCTTCAAAAACTCCCGGAGCAATGAAAGCACCGGGAACCGGAGCCCCGCCTCGAGGAAGGCCTCGAAGGCCATGACCTCTCCGGGCCTGGGGCGGGGGGTTCCATCTTTCTTCACGGGGATCCAAACGTCCCTGTCCGCGACAACCCCCCGGTTGACCAGGGACTCCAAGTCCCCAGTCGTGAACTCAGAGGCCCAGAGGAAGTTAGCTGTGACTTCCTCGGGGGAACCTCCGCGGCCTTGGCTCGGCCCTTGGGTCCCATCAGATATTATCGGTGGCTAAGGCTTCGAAAACTGGGGGGACCTAAGGGTTCCGGAGGCTAAGCTTCCGGGAACTAACTACCGGGAGAGGGCTACCGGGAGAGCTAAGAGTGCTGGAGTTTCGAAAGTTTGGAATGAGCTCTCCGGGCCCCCCAAGGCCGTATTTATAGCGGCGAAGCGTGGCCCCGATGGGCGCCACGTGGCCCCTTGTGGTGCATCCGCACCGTTGGAATTCAAATAGCGCGCCGGAAACGAGGGGACGGGCGCGCGAAACGAGGCACCGGTTCGAACCGCGAGCGGTCATTATGGCCGAACGGCGCAGTCATAAGCACGGCACGAGAATCGAAGTGTCACCGGTGGCTTGTCCCGGAGATTTTCCCGGTAACGTGAGCCATACCCTCCGGGGACTCGAGCATCGTCCCCGGAGGGCATGGGGGGGGCTAATGTTGGGGGAAATCTCCGCAAGACTAAGTCCAGGAAAGAAGTTGTTCCATTTGCACGGGGACAAGGCCCCCGGTGCCTGTCCCGGGCGCCGCCTTTTGCCCGGGGACAAGGCCCCCGGTGTCTGTCCCGGACGCCGCCTTTTCCCCGGGGACAAGGCCCCCAGTGCCTGTCCCAGGTGCCACCATTTGCCCTGGGACACGGCCCCCGGTGCCTATCCCGGGCGCCACCTTTTGCCCGGGGACAAGGCCCCCGGTGCCTGTCCGAGGCGCCGCCTTTTGCCCGGGGACAAGGCCCCCGATGCCTGTCCCGGGCGCAGCCATTTGCCCGGAGACAAGGCCCCGAGTGCCTGTCCCGGGCGCCGCCTTTTGCCCGGGGACAAGGCCCCCCGGTGGCTTGTCCTGGGCGCCGCCTTTTGCCCGGGGACAAAGCGCCCCGGTAGCTTGTCCGACGCCTCCTTTTGCCCTGGGAAAAGGCCCCCGGTGCCTGTCCTGGGCGCCGCCTTTTGCCCGGGGACAAGTCCCCCGGTGCCTATCCCGGGCATTGTCATCCTTCCGGAGACAGGAGTCTCTGGTCCCGAGTCACGTGCAAGTCACGCGAGGAGCACCTCGAGAATCAGCGGACACCTGTCAAGCATCCGAGGTGCCTGGCCGGGAGAAGGACGTTGCTACCCTTCAATCCAACGGTAGCAGTCGGGGTAGTTTAGTCTTTTTGCTTCTTTTGGGGCTATAAAAGCCCTTGTACACCTCTTGTAAAGGACAACTGGCTCATTATTACTAGAATAGACAATCTCACAGGTGTGCTCCGGAGGCTCTCCCCCGGAGAGCTTCCCCAGCCGACTCCAGTCGGGAGCACGCCGACAGGACAAGGGCCCCCACCGGGACCCAAAGTGGCTTGAAACTTCTGACAAAAGGGCTACTGTTGCTACTATTGGTCGCGCACAGGAGCGGTTGCTGGTCGTCGATCCTGCCACCGTGACGACGTAGGGATGGACACGTGCGCACATGCAAGGGCACGCACGGGCATAGGCGCAGGCAAGGCTTGGCCAGTGGTGAGAAAACACGGCGCACAAGCACGGCGAGGCTACGGTCGAAAACACAACTGTTGCTCTGTTCGAATCTGGACTAATTTGCAATTTTTGATTCTTGGCTTTGGGCTGATTTGTAAATCTGGAGATTTGGATGATTAGGGTTGAATTTGATTTTGCTAATTTAGCAAACTTAATTCAACAGATAATTTGGCACAGATAGAAGATGAAATTTGAAACATTTGAATGGTTTTTGAGTGAAATTGATAATAGGGTAAATTAGGGTATCTGAAGTTTGGATTTTGTCAAATGTTGAAATTCTAAGATTTAGGATTTGATTTTGAGATACTCATCTACGAAGATTTTGTGTTGAATAGCATTTGGGAGGTGTTTCCTGAATCAGATTTGGATTTGGAGTTGATTTGCAACATTTAGCCTTTTTAGGTTTCTGGAAAATCTGGAAAAAGGACGGATCAGCGATACTCCTTGGACTGATTTGTGAAAAGGGTTTAGATGATAAAATTTGGCTGCCAACTTTTTGGATTAAGGTATTGTCGTGCCCCGAAACTGGGACAACGACTACTCCTGTAGAGACCTAGCTCGCTGCAGCTAGTCCCTTATATGCATAGCATACACATACCCTTGACTTCCCAGGATAAGTCAAGCACAGGAGTATATCATATTGCAACGGAGTCACTTACAAAATATTTAAGCAGTGTGGCCTGCTGGCCTTAATATTACATAAGAAGATTACAATGCCTTCACGGCATACATGGTTTAGCAAAATAACATCTACACAGCAGAAGGTAGGTGACCCACCCACAAAGAGAAGTGGACGGCAGAACAACACACATCAGGGAAATGACGGGACTGACGCTCCTCCGTCTGGATCCACGAAGTACTCCATGCCTTCGTCTTGGTTGTAGAACGCTCCATCTACTGAATGGTGGGTTGCAAGAGTGAGCACTTACGTACTCAGCAAGTCATAAGTAAGAGTAGATACATATAGTAGAGATGATATGAACCTAGACTAGTCAAGAATTATGGATGTTTGTAAAATAATCTTTCTCTTTCCTGGCTCAACTCATGGCAGCACCTTTCTATAATATAACGTCGTCATTCATGTTCACTAAATTATAGCACTACCGCGACACGTCAACACATGACCGCCCACGGCAGCACTCCTTATCATGACAACACATGTCATTTGGGTAATCTTGGTTTAATATCTTTTATTTAGAAAATAATACTTGTGTCACACCCCGTGGATTTAATCCACCGCAGCAGACTCCTAAAACTCGGGAGCACGAAGTATTCGAATACATTTTTAACTCTGCAGAGAGGTACCAATTTACCCGCAAGATATTCCACTTTCAAGCCCATCCTATCAGAATGATTAGACCCCTGACTCACTTCATACTGTGAGCGGCAAGGTGGAAATAACAAGAACTTTTGTTATGTTTCACTTACAATTCACCCCTGACCCTGCAGTTTTCTTCACACAAACCGCAGTTGTGGCGGGCTATATCCCCACCCATAAGCCTCTTCCCATTACTGGGTCAACGTGCTTGATCAAATCACATTCAGTGATACGTGGAGGAGCTGAACCCCATGAGTTTAGTGTATTACTTTCCATCTCATGTAGGGGTTTCATGTACGATTCACATAAGTACTCGTTCAGGCCTGTCCCATACCAGGCTTGCGGTTAGTACGTTTGTTCATGCCACTAGACGCACAACACAAGGTTCTAGTCCTTATATGCCAGTGACCAGACCATCCACAACCCTGCACCTTCAGTGCCTGCACATCCTTTGCAGTCTAGCACCTCCAGTGCTACCACCATTCCATACCATTTCCTGGTCACGGCTAGGGGTTTTATTTCACGAATATAAGTATATAAATACATATAATAGTTCATGGCTCAAAACTTGTTTATTTCACATTTCACAGATAACCAGTCCAGTACTGCCAATTCATAAATCAACCATTTCCAATCTTTCTCATGCAATATTATCTATATTCAAGGTTATGTTATAGCAACTCTTAAAATATAGGTTCGAGATGACCAAGAATATGACTTGCCTTCCGCGTCGTAAAATACAGCAGTTGATGTCGGGTCAACAGTGAAGTCCTCGAACTGGGGCTCTTGATCTGCTCTCCAATCAAACAAACAACCGATAATCACAATCTTTTCAATACACTATTATACTATATGCAATAATGCAAAGATGAAGTCTTGATGATTCTGAGATGATTAGGTTAGAAATTGATTAGGATTAGGTTAGTTGTTGAAGGTTTACAAGGTTCCAAATGTCTCAATATATCAGAATGATATCAAGGTTGCGACTGGTTCGCTCAAAAACAGCGAATGTCTTTAGGTCGACATTCGGTTCAAGGCATCGACATAGGGTCGATGGATGATAGAGGGGTTATCTCAACTTGTGGCAGTAGAAAAAAATGTAGAGCACAACTCTACAAGTCTAAGGGACAAGGTTATTTCCAGTTTGCGCAACTGAAAAGTGGTGAAAAGAGCTAATGCCACTGGCTGACATGCTCTGGCATAGGGCTGACAATGCCAAAATCTAGGGTTTTAGCATAAACTATAGTTCAAGGGCTCAAATCAAGTTGTGATAGAAGAAGAAATTGCTGATCACAACCTCAGGAATCTAAGGGACAAAGTTATGCTCAAAATGCACATCTAGAAGGAAGTGAAAAGGGCTAATGCCACTGACTGACATAGCCTGGCATTGATCTTGACATGGCCAGAAACTAGGGCTTGCCATATCTTTTGATCTAGAGCTCCAAATGATGCACCACTTTGTCTGGGAGGTAGGCATTGATAACAGGAACAAATCATTCAACAGGATCCAAGGCTGAAAATGGCTGGAAGATGATGAAAATCGGTGAAGAAAAGTGGTGGCAACACGGCACAGTGAAGCCACTGGACAGGGTTTTTGGCATGGCTGTATCTGGAATTCTGGATAGTTCAAAGATCGAGCTAGAAGACAATTATGTTCATGAGGTTGAGGCACACCTGAATGGCAAGGTAGATGAAGCTGAAACGGCCAGGAATAGGTTTTCCGGTGATCGACGCCGGAGAAGAAACACTGCCATTTGGGGGTTTTCGATTTAGGCCGAATGAACTCAATTCCAAGCTTGGAGAGTGAAAGAGAGGTAAGAGGAAGCTACCTGCATGATCAATTTGGCCGGAGGATGGCCGGAGAAGCCTGGCGACGATCGCCGGTTTCTGGAGAAGTTCAAAATTGGGGAAAGCTTCGATTGAAGCTCAATCTGGAGATCTTGATGCACAGGCTTGCTGGAAATGGCGCACTGATCAACTTCTTCCACAGGATCGAAAGCTAATTCGAGGTAATTTGGCCTACATTGCCGGAACAGGGCATTTAGCAATTCCGGCGATCACCGGCGTTAGGGTCCACCGGAGAGCAATTCAATGCAACAGTACAATCAGGAGGATGAGAGGTACTCACTGCTAGCTTCAATTTGGCAGGAGATGCTACGGTCGAGGCTGCCACCGTGAAGCTTCTTGCTGGACTCGCCGGAGAAGACGACGACAGCGAGAGAATTTGCAAAATTGGCTAAGTCCTGATGAAGTGAAGCTGTTACAAGGTATGGGGTTGCTTATATAGGCCAGAGGCGGAGCTTGCAAGGAGGTAGCAGCAAGGAAATTGGCGCCGGGGACTTGACTGGCCGGGCGCAGGCGCGGCAACAGTGACGGTGAAGCGATGGCGCACAGGCGATGGAACGGTTGATGCAACTGTTGCTTCATCGGGACGCAATGGTGTCGGGCAGTGCAAAACAGTGGCGACAACGGCTGGCAAAGCAAGCAACGTGGCGAGGAGTTGCTGACGACGATCGCGCACGGGAGCAAGGCTGTTTTCGAAAACAGAAAAGAGTTGAAAATTCTGGAAGTTAGGGATAGAATTGAATCCAGGTTCTGAAGGCTTTTAGGTTTAGGATAACTGATAGATCAAATCTGGCAAGTCAGATCTTGACTTGGGGTCACAGGATGGATTTGGAGATTTAGGGCTAGAACAGAATAAAGCTGAGGCTGATTTGGTTGATCTAGAAGAGACATATGCATGCATGACTTTTAAGAAAGAAACTTTTCACCCCAAAACTCAGGATGTTACAGGTATTGGCATAACCTTGATCATAATCCTGATATAATTTGGTCTGAACTTGGCCAAGATTTTGATTAAATCTGAATTTCTGAAACTTAGGGTATTTGGGGTAATATAATATATTTTTGTTTTCAAAAACAGAAAGAAGTTGATAAATCTGGGAGTTAGAGATGGAATTGAATCTGGCTTCTGTAGGCTTTTTTACTCAGGATAAGTAGTAGGCCAAATCTTAAAAGTCAGATTTTGATTTGGGTTCACAGGAAAGATTTTGAGATTTTTGGGGCTTAGGATAGAATAAAGCTGGGCTAATTTGGCTGATCTAGAAGAGACATGCATGCATGACTTTTTAAGAAAAGAATTTTCACCCCAAACCCAGGGTGTTACAATTGGTATATGCAAGGAAGTGAAAATTTAAAGTTTGTGAAGTTCTTACCACAGTCGTCCCTTCTATAATCGAAGGAGGGGTTGCTATCCCTGGGGTTTCGCAAGACTCAGGATTGGGAGTCTCCTCTGTGACCGCAAGATTTTCTACAGCCACAGGATCTTGTACCGCTGTTTCGATCCCCACCACGGAGGACGAGATTTCGGCGATGCGGGGAGAGGTTGACCTCTCTGGAATGCTTATCTCCAGAGGGTCTGTCGCCTTCCTCTTGCGACGGATAAGAGGAACGTCATCTTCCTCATATCCCTTTGAGTTGTCATTCATCCCGCATCGACATATGCCATCCTCATGATATGTATAGTCAGTCGATCTATGTGATAGGACTTTCGTCAGCTGACTTTCTGGAGGGCCTTGTCCCTACCATACACACGTGCTTGTTTGTTCTCGATCTTATTTGCAGGTTAGCACGTGTGGTTTCTCGACCGCAAGCAGACTTGCTCCGAGTCGACATTCCCTGGGATCCTGGTGGATTCCCAGGTATGCTACTTTCGACAGGAGGGTGGACGTGGAGCTTCTACTACGTCTCATACTTGCCTCTCCTTCCACACTCGCGCTTCAACGCCATATTCTTTGAGGGTCGAGCTTCCGACCTAAAAGAAGCGCTTCTCGGGAGGCAACCCGAGTGTTTTCTCTCTTTCTTTTCGTTATTTATTTTCCATTATTTTGTAGGATTGTTCTTAGTTTCTTCTTTGGTTGTTCTTTCAAGGCATCATCCTCATATGGCGGCTTGGCACATTTGGAGTACTCTGAATGGCTCATCGCAACATTATTGTCTCCATCCTTCACCCGGTGAGCTATTGCGGACCTCTCTATGACCCTTGTGCATGAAATCTATTTTGTGTTCTCATCTCCATGTGTGATCCATCTCATATTGTTGCATTGTGGAATATGCAACCATTTAAGCTTGGGGGGGAATGCATTTCTTGCTGTGCTGTAATTCTGAAAATCTGAAAATCTGGGTCAAATTTTTCAAAATTGAGCTTCTTTGTGAAAGTTTTTTGCTCATGTATGAGATCTGTTGTATGTACTTGCTTATCCTGCCTTGCTTATGTTGTGAATGATCTTTATCCAGCCTTGTGGGCTTTGTTGTGTATGTTGATATGACCTACTTTGTTTTGAACTGTTGTACCGTAAGGTAATTCTAGAGAGGTCATGTCAAAATTTTCAAAAAATTCATAGACTTGTGCACTATTGTTGATATTTGGCTTCTAAGAGCCCTTTGCATGTCGTGTTGAGTTTTTTATTGCATGCTGTAGTGCTCGACAATCTATTGTAGGTTGAATTGTGATTAACCATCTTCTAATGGTACTAAAATTGCTTGCACTTAGTTTTGTTGTGGATATCGTGGAAATTTGAATGTTTATTGATATTTATATTGCCGCATTCTGTCATGTACATTGAATTATCAATTGTGAGCTTAATCTCTACACATATACTTAGAACACGAGTCTCCTAAACAATCATTTAACCTATGTAAACCAAATTTGAAAAAAGAATTCACTAATAAGGCTACAACTGCTTGTTCTCTACCTTGTAGGCACTGCCAACTCTTTGTTTTCTTTTGAATAAAAACTCTTCTGCTTCATTGCTCCTCTGATCTTTGGTATGAAAGCTTGGTTCGCACATTTTTTAAATCTAATAAGTGCATAAGCCTTCTTGCTATCATGAGCATGTTTTTAAAACACTCTAGTGGACTAGCTACCCTAGAGCGAAGTACAGAGAGATCCGCCTAAATAAGTCGAAGGGTAGAGACTTGCATGAGCGCCAGATTTTGTTTTTCAAATAAAAGAGCTCAAAAATTCATAAGGTTGAAATGGCTTACTTGATGTTTATGGAGACCGAGTTCTCTCATGCCTGTGCATTGTTTACGCTCACTTTGAAATTCTGTATACAAGCGTGGATGTAGGTGGTGTGAATAAAATTAATCATTCTTATTTCCTCCGTACCCAAAACTAAGCTAGTTGCTTGCAATTTCTGTGCAATTATTAGATGGTTGAGCGCTTGATACATATCTTATATTGCCGAGCCTACTATATGATGCATTTTACTCTTTCGCGTCATCTATACTCATGCTTGTCTGTCTGGATTTACATCTTATTGCATTGCTTGAGGACAAGCAAAGACTTAAGCTTGGGGGTGTTGATAAATATCATATTTGTGCATAATTTCTATATGTTTAAACCCCCGATCATGCACATATTAGTCATATACCTCGGCATTTACATAGATTATTCCAGATTTGCTGCCAAATCGACCAGATTATTTGTTTTGCAAGTTTTATCTAGGTCGGCGTGAATTGGATGGATTTCGGGCTAGCGGTCGCGCCTCATCGACTTATTCCGACCTTTGGTCAATTCCGGATGGAAGTGAGCGTTTCTGCGGATGCATAGGAACCAACCGCACTGAAATCAGAGTCTCTGGTGGCCCGGAATCCCAAATCCTAGCCACGAGGTCCCATTTCTAAATTCCCAAAACTTCGAGGACTTGTCTGCAAAAGTGCCAAATTACCCTTTTTACTTAACCACCGGCCACCTGAGGCATTTGAGCTCGGCTTTTATTTTTTTTTCTTCCCTTCTTCTTCTTCCCCAAACCACTCCTCCACACCTCCCTCCACCTCACCGCCGGCGGCCGGGCCATACGCCGGCGGTGCTCCATTCCCTCGCCGCTCCACCATACACCACAAAATCCCCAATTCCACCAACTCCTGCTTCTCCCCAAAATCCCCAAACACCCAATTTCCTCTCCTCATTTCTTCTTCTGTCATCCAAACCCCAAACCCACAGATCTTTCCCCAATTCTCCACTGTTCTCCACCTCTCACGAGCTGCACCATCGGCGCCGCCTCCACCACCATCCCGCATTGGAGCCTCCTCTCCATCGGCCACCGCCGCCTGCTGCACCGCCGAGCCGCTCCTCTCCTTTTCCATCTTCTTCCCCACCGAGCCGCCATTTTCCTCGGCGAGTGCTGTCTTCCCCGCGCCTCTCGTGTCCTCCACTAGCGCCCCTACAGCCCACACCGCCGCCGAAGCAGATCCGTTAGATCCACAGCGACGCTGGCGCCTCCATCCGGCTCCCGATCTTCCCCATAGTGCCGCCGCCAGTCCCGGATCTGCCGCTGCCGTCACGATTTGGCTCCAGACCTCACGCCGCCTCCACAGCGGCGTTGCTTCCCACCTTAGCGCCGCCTCTACAAAGCCTCCGCGGCCTAGGTCCGCTGGCCATACCGCCACAGGAGCGCCGCCGTCCCAACGTGCGCTGCCGCCATCGCTGCCACAAGCCGCCGCTCCCGCACCTCCATCCACTGGATCCCGGCGTCCTCTTCTCCGACATCCTCTTCGACCACGTCTTCGTCGGCCGATGCAACAACCAATCTCCCTCGACAACGCCCATCTTCTCCAACTTCGACACTTCGACCAGCATCTTCGACTGCTTCTTCCACAGCAACCCACAGCAAGCCTCCCTGGTCACCATTGAGCTCCAGCAGTAGGAAATTGGTGATCAAATCTCTTTCTCATACCTTGTTCTTCAATTTTGATTGAACTGCCTGTGATGTATGAAAACCGATGAATGTTTGTGGTTGCAAAGAATTGGAACTCACTTTCTAAAATGCTGGAATGTTTAAATTGTCAACTTCAATTGTGTGCTGTTGATGCTGAGAGCATGGTGAATTCATCCTTATTCTTGTTTTCTTTTGAATTGATCAGAGATGAACAACTCCCATTCCTGAGCATTCCAGAGTTTACATTTGATTGTTAAATTGGTACCAGTAGTAGACCTTGTTGTGGTGTCAAACACCAAGTGCATGATGAAGATTCCTATGTGTTTGTGTCACCTTGCATTATTCTTGATATCTCAACCTTTATAAGCTGGGTAATATAGATACTGGAGGAGTTAATTCTGACTCTGCAACTTTCTATTTTTGATGAATGAACTTGTATTCGGTCACAGCTCTATTCTCATTCTGGATGTTGTTTGTAAATTGAGTTGGTGTTGTGCTTCTGATTTAGCTGGTATAGTTCTATGTGAATCGCTTGAATGCTGTGATTATGCTTTCTGATTGCATTGAACTGAGATGCTAAGTTCAGTGGCTTGACAGTCGTGGTTGAAAGGAGTCAGGGAGCAGTCTCTGTTATTCCTCTACACGTTCACTCGTTGATACCGTCGATAAGCGTATTCGTTTAGTTGTTTTTGCCTCCTCTCGCGAGATCACTGAACATTTACGGCATTATCGCTTGTACTCACGATGACGTGTATATATTTAACACTGACTCAACTGCTGCTCGATGACCATCTCTCTCTCATTTCTTCCGACATCTTGTCTCTTTTCCTTCGTCTCATTTATTTTCAATTGCCATTGATTTAGTTTAGCTTTACACGATTCATCTTCTGTAGTCCCTGTGGAAAGAACGACTAGAATACTCGCCTTACTGCATCGTCCTCGTTCTATTGTGAGACGGTTTAGGCCGGTATCACCTTGATCCAAGGTGGGAGCGGGGTCCATCTCGCTGTCCTTCTCTGGTCGAATATTTTCAAACCAAAGACCACTCTCTGACGGCGGGGTGCAGTTGAACCACTCATGGTGCCACCCGTGCACTGAATCCCACAGGGGAAGAAGAGGATACTCTTTCTTCTCCCTTATGCAGAAGTAGATACAACCCGCGCCATTGGTACTCTTCCACCACACTAAAAAATAAAAGCGTCGGAAGAGCTCCACACTGGGCAGCACTCCGACGAAGGCTTCGCACAAGTGCTGGAAAATTGCCAGGATCAGGATGGCATTTGGGTGAAGATTCATGGATGGTACATGAAGAGGACAAAAAAGACCAGGACGCACCGTCCGACGCACATCATGGTCAAGTACACGTGGCATAGTTCCATAACGACATTAGGACCTACCCGGTGACCTTTAAAGACCTATACAATTTACTCAACAAAGATGCGCTCGACTTGTCAATCCTACAGTCTTGGGTGCTGTAAGTATCCTACTATCCTACGCCTATTCGTGCATATACGGATATATGTCATTTATTAATTGGTTACTTCGGTACTGCTGCATGACCAGATATGCCAAAGCTAAGGGCAAACCTGTTGGTTTCTTTGACTCCCAGATGGTCGCCGAGGTGATGTTTAGGACCGACGCAGACTTCGTTGTCGACTACATCAAAAGAGGGTTGCTTGCTCAGGTCAACAAGGAGTACATACTTGTACCCTACAACCAGAAGTGAGTGCTTTCATCAGTACTTCACCCATAGATTAGTGTCTCCATATGCACACCCCCAAACTTAGATTAAATTATTAATTCTTTACGTGTAACATGTAGCTACCACTGGATCCTGCTAGTACTTATTCCGAAAAGGAACAAGGTGTTCTACCTTGATTCATTACAGAGGAAGGGGTACGAGTATTGCAGCGCACGAGATGTATTCGAAAGGTTATGATATTCATGTGGACCTGTCTTGCATCTAGATTTACTGTCCTCAAATTGTCAATTTCGACTATCCTCAAACTGTCAATTTTGACTATCTGCAGGGTTTTCACAAACTACTTTGCCGAGGGAGGGCGACAACACGAGCGGCGAGCCGATAAGTTTCAGTGGTTACAATTTTTGGTACAAATTTCAACTGGCATCTATTTTACTTTATAACGTGTCCCCAACTAACTCTCGGTCTGTAAATTGGCAGTGCCATCACCAGCCGAATGACAATACATGTGGGTTCTACGTGATGCGCCAAATGTATGACCTGATCATCACCCCTCACCGGCCAGATTTCCCCGAGGTATACAACTGCTCCCCTTTGTATCGATTTGGCAGAATTTACAACTGCATTGAGCTAATTTTTTCTATACCAACTCTTGCTGCAGGGGGTAGACTTCCCTTCGAAAAGCTTTGACCCTCAGCAGATTGGTATGGTCCGAGGGATGCTCACTAAGTTTTTCCTTGCGGAGGTCATATCAACCAAGGGGAAGTTTAGGGACCCGCAAGGTTCGTATTAGTGCAGCCTTACTAATTGAGATTATCTGAAGGGAAATAGGTACAGATAGTATAGTACATCTAACATACTGACTTTAATTGTCGATTACATTTATTTGTTCAATCTCAATTGTACATATTTCTGAGTTATGTGTTGTATATATGAAATGCATGCTATTGTACATGTTTCTAAGTTGTGTGCATGTATGAGATGAACTGTATATATTTTAGTACTGTGCATGTATGAAATGAACTGTATATATGAAATGCTATTTGTACAGAGGACATGGCTAGCATGATTCCTGAGGCTAGCCACAAAAAAAGAAATTTATTAAAAAAATATTAATATCCACAGACGGTTTTGATCTTATAAACCGTCTATGCTAGATCGAACTATGTACGTATCACAGAGTATCACAGACCATTCTGAGCTAATAACCGTCTCCGATAATGAAACTATTCCAGATGGTTTTGACCTAAAAACCGTTTGTGATACTATCACAGACTGTTATAAGGTCAAAACCATCTGTGATACTCATGCTATCACAGATGGTTCTGAGATTATAACTGTCGCCGATAATGACACTATCCCAGATGGTTTTGACCTCAAAACTGTCTACGATACTCATACTATCACAGACGGTTCTGAGATTATAACCGTCACCGATAATGACACTATCCAGGACCTCAAAACCGTCTGCGATACTCATACTATTACTGACGGTTCTGAGATTACAACCGTCGTCGATAATGACACTATCCTAGATGGTTTTGACCTCAAAACCATTTGTGATACTCATACTATTACTGACGGTTCTGAGATTATAACCGTCTGTGTAGTAAGAGTAATCACAGACGGTTTTGACCTCAGAACCGTCTGTGTAGTAAGAGTATCACAGACGGCTTTGATCTCAGAACATCTATGATACTCATACTATCAGACGGTTCTGAGATTATAACCGTCGCCGATAATGACACTATCCCAGATGGTTTTTACCTCAAAACCATCTACAATACTCTTACTATCACAGACGGTTCTGAGGTTATTACCGTCTGTGGTAATATGAGTATCACAGACGGCTTTGATCTTATAACAGTCTGTGTAGTAAGAGTATCACAGACGGTTTTGATGTTATAACAGTCTGTATAGTATGAGTATCACAGACGGTTTTGATCTTATAACAGTCTGTGAAGGGAAAAATCACAGACGGTTCAAAATCGTCAGTGATAGTACTCGATTATCACTGACTCGGATATCACTGACGGGTCAAAACCGTTTGTGATGACTGCTTTGACCCGACTGTGATAATGAATTCTGTAGTAGTGTGACATTGTCAAAAGCAGTAGATTTGGTTCTAGACTTCAAATGCTTCGCCAATTATGTCTGGGAGTAGGCAAGAGAAACATGAACACGATGGTGTTGGTTTCAAGGGTTGAGGTGGCCGGACGGCGATGAACGGCAGTGATGAACTGCAGTGGCAACACGGCATAGATACAGGTTCTGGACCAAACTTGGCAAGGCTATAACTTTCAATCTGGGCAGATCTAGAGATTGGGCTAGTAGAGGATAATGCTCAGGAGATCGAGGAGAGCATATAGGACAAGATGGCATTAGCTAGAACGGCCAGGAACAGATATCCGGTGATCGGCGCCGGAGAAGACGACACTGAAATTGGGCATTTCTACTACAAGGCTTCAGGGGTTAATTACTCACAGTGAGAGCAATAGAGGGGTAAAGGGAAGCTACTGGTGAAGTTAATTTAGCCGGGGAAAAGGTGGTGCGGCCTGGCATCGGGAGCCGGTCGTCGGTAGCGTGCGAAAAAGGGGAAAGCTACACAGCGAGCTTCAATTTGAAAACTAAGATCACAGGCTTGCTGGAGGTGCTCTACTAGTCAAGATACTCCACTACAAGAAGGATCAATTTGGGCTAAAACGGGCGGCATTGCCAAAACAGGGCAAAAGGGAAAATCCGGCGATCACCGATGACAAGGTCCACCGGGATGCGATTAAATGCTATAGCATAGAAAGGTAGATGAGAGGGACTCACAGGTCTGATCAATTTGAGGATTGGCACAACAGGCTGAGATGGCACCGAGCTCCCTCTCACTGGCTCGCCGGAGACGAAGAAGAAATGCAAAGAAACTGGGACTTAGTGGCTGCTGGTGGTGTGAAGAAGCTCTGGGCGACGGGGTGGGTTTATATAGGCAATGGCTGGGGGCTTCGAGACTTGAAGCGAATCGAGTAGGGTACGGCGTGACTGGCGATGGTGGTGGGATTGAGATGGCGTTGGGACGCCGCAGCAGCTGGATTGCCTCAAGAGTTGCAGTGGCTGAAGTGATCGGGCGAGGTGGTGACAACGGTGAAGACGCGGCGGCACACGGCGGCCTCGAGAATAGGAAAGCGTGCACTGGCGATGGCAGTGACTCAGTGACTGGGGACTCCGACATGGCTGCGACGTGGTGGAAAAGTTCTTCTGTCACAACAGCAGCAGGCGGTGGCGAAGCCGCGTGCGCAAGGGAAAAATCGGCGTGCTGGTGCTGCTGCAGTAGCTCCACAGTGGCCAACCCAATGCGCACACGTGGTGGCGAGTCTATGGCGGAGCTGGCGACGGTGGGGCTTCACCGGCGGTGGCAAATCACGGCGAAATGGCACTGGTGGCGGTCGAAACGGGTGCTAGCCTGGTCATGGTCGAATGGCCAGGTCGAAAAGCGCAGGGCCTGGTCGAAACAATAGGCTGGACTGAAATGCAAGAATTTGTTTTGGATTTGGACCTGATTGTAAATTCTGAGATTTGGAGGGTTTAAGTCAGAACTGATTTCACATATCTGCATAACTTTATTCCACAAACATTTTGGCCAGGGAAAAAGATAAAATTCAGATCGTTTGAATAGATTTTGGATAAATCGAAAAAAGGGCAATTTAGGGTATTTAGGGTTTGGATTTTGGCGAGGCTGAAAATTGAAGCTTAGGATGAGATTTTGGAATTTTCACAGAAGGAAGACTTGTTTAGAATAGCGATTGGGAGATATTCCCTGAATTAGATCAAGGTTTGGAGATGATTTGTGGCTTTTAGCCCTTTCAGGCTTCTGGGAAAATCAGAAAAGGATCAATCTGAAATACTTTTGGACTGAAATGCGAAAATGGTATGAAAGGTAGAGTTTAGCTGCCAACTTTTTAAATTAAGGTAGTGGCATACCTAGGCTCATAATTCTGAGATAAGAGATCCAAAATTGGGTTGAGACATCTGAGAATCCAATGAAGATATACTGACTGGCATGCCAAAGAGGTAGCAAAAACAGGGGTGTTACAGTGGTCTCCTGTCGCGCCCCGAAACTGGGACTACGACTACTCCTGAAGAGACCTAGCTCGCTGCAGCTAGTCCCATATATGCATAACATACACATACCCTTGACTTCCCAGGATAAGTCAAGCACAGGAGTATATTCACATTGCAACAGAGTAACTTACAAAATAGTTAAGCAGTGTGGCCTGCTGGCCTTGATATTACATAAGGAGATTACAATGCCTTCACGGCATACATGGTTTAGCAAAATAACATCTACACAGCAGAAGATAGGTGACCCACCCACAAAAGAGAAGTGGACAGCAGAACAACACACATCAGGGCTCTGGCGGGACTGACGCTCCTTCTGGATCCAAGAAGTCCTCCATGCCTTCGTCTTGATTGTTGATCGCTCCGTCTATTGATTTGTAGGTTGCAAGGGTGAGCACTTACGTACTCAGCAAGTCATAGGTAAGAGTAGATACATATAGTAGTGATGATATGAATCTAGACTAGTCAAGAATTATGGATATTTATAAAATAATCTTTTACTTTCATACTTCATCTCATGGCAGCACCTTTCATAATATAACATCATCATTCATGTTCACTAGATTATAGCACTACCGCGACACGTCGACACACGACAGCCCACGGCAGCACTCCTTATCATGACAACACATGTCATTTGGGTAATCTTGATTTAACACATTTTATTTAGAAAATAGTACTTATGTCACACCCCGTGGATTTAATCCACCGCAGCAGACTCCTATAAACCCGGGAGCTCGGAGTATTCGAATACGTTTTTAACTCTGCAGAGAGGTACCAATTTACCCGCAAGATATTCCACTTTCAAGCCTTTCCTATCATAACAAAATGATTGGACCCCTGACTCACTTCATATTGTGAGCGGCAAGGTGGAAATAACAAGAACTTTTGTTATGTATCACTCACAATTCACCCCTGACCCTGTGGCTCTCTGCGAGACACAGTTGTGGTAGGCTGTAACATAACCTCCACCCTTACTCATATTCCCATTGCTGGGTCAAATATCAGATCACCTTCAGTGATAGTGTGGGAACCGTCCCTTATGTCAATCATCACAACACAACTCATGCAGGGGTTTTATGTGCGATCCACATAAGTACTTGTTCAGGCCTGTCCCATACCAAGCTTGCGGTTAGCATGTTATTCATGCCACTAGACGCACAACACAAGGTTCTAGTCCTTATATGCCAGTGACCAGACCATCCACAACCCTGCACCTTCAGTGCCTGCATTCCTTTGCAGTCTAGCACCTCCAGTGCTACCACCGTTCCATACCATTTTCTGGTCACGACTAGGGGTTTTATTTCATGAATATAGGTATATAAATACATATATAATAGTTCATGGCTCAAAACTTGTTTATTTCACATTTCACAGATAACCAGTCTAGTACTGCCAATTCATAAATCAACCATTCTTAATCTTTCTCATGCAATATTATCTATATTCAAGGTTATGTTTTAGCAACATTTAAAATATAGGTTCAAGATGACCAAGGATATGACTTGCCTTCCGCGTCGTAAGAAACAGCAGTTGATGACAGGTCAACAGCGAAGTCCTCGATCTCAGCTTCTGGATCTGCTCGACGACAAACCAAACAATACACACAAATATTACATATATATTAAGATGTTTTAGGATCTATATGCAGATATGCTTTACAAGAGTGACTGAACAATACTGGAGATAATTGAGATTACAAGCTGAACTGAGTTGAGATCTAGGGTTTCAAGGATTTGGCTAAGGATGGGTGTTAGATGCTCTTAGGATCTCAAGGTTACAATAAGAACATCAGTTTTGTGGTTGGTTTGATCAAAAACAGCGAATGTCAGCAGATTGACATTCGGATCAAGGTTCTGACATAACTTCAAGGAAAACTAGAGAGCTTATCTCAAGTTATGACAGTAGAAGAAAGTGTAGATCATAACTCTACAAATTCAGTGGACAAAGTGGCTTTCAAAATGCACAATCAGAAGTGGGTAAACAAGGCCAATGCCATTGGCTGGCATGCACTGGAATAGTGTCAAAAACTAGGTTTTAGCATAACATACATTTCAAGGGCTCAAATCAAGTTGTAATAGAAGAATAAAATGTAAATCACAACCTCAGGAATCTAAGAGACAAAGTTATGCCCAAAATGCACATCTGGAAGGGA
The DNA here is from genome assembly GCA_019359835.1 of Pharus latifolius. Lineage (NCBI taxonomy): Eukaryota > Viridiplantae > Streptophyta > Magnoliopsida > Poales > Poaceae > Pharus > Pharus latifolius. Next base: position 59,108,597 of record CM033321.1, on the reverse strand, counting down.
GTGAAAAGGGCTAATGCCACTGACTGACATAGTCTGGCATTGATCTTGACATGGCCAGAAACTAGGGCTTGGCATAACTTTTGATCTAGGGCTCCAAATGATGCACCACTTTGTCTAGGAGGTAGACAATGATAACAGGAACAAATCATTCAACAGGATCCAAAGCTGAAAATGGCTGGAAGATGATGAAATTCAAAGGAGAAGTGTGGTGGCGACACGGCACAGTGAAGCCACTGGACAAAATCTTGGCATGGCTATAACTTGAAATCTAGGCAGTTTCAAAGATCGAGCTAGAAGGCAAAAATGTTCAGGAGGTTGAGGCACACCTGAATGACAAGGTAGATGAAGCTGAAACGGCCAGGAACAAGCTTTCCGGTGATCGACGCCGGAGAAGAAACACTGCCATTTGGGGGTTTTCGATTTAGGCCGAATGAACTCAATTCCAAGCTTAGGAAGTGAAAGAGAGGTAAGAGGAATTCACCTGCACAATCAATTTGGCTGGAGGATGGCCGGAGAAGCCTGGCGACGATCGCCGGTTTCTAGAGAAGCTCAAAATTGGTGAAAGCTTCGATGGAAGCTCAATCTGGAGGTCCAAGTACACAGGCTTGCTGGAAATGGGTCACTGATCATTTTCTTTCACAGGATCGAGAGCTGATTCGAGGTAATTTGGCCTGCATTGCCGGAACAGGGCATTCCTCGAATTTCAGCAATTTCTGGTGATCGCCGGCGATAGGAGGCAAGGAAATCCAATTAAGTGATACAACACGATGAGAGAGATAAGGGGAACTCACTGATGCTGTTAATTTGGCAGGAGGTGCTGCAGATTGTGCTGGCACCGTGAAACTCCTCGATGGCTCGTCGGAGAAGACGACGACAGTGAAGAAGTTTGGAAATTTGGTTAAGTCCTGGTGAAGAGGAGATGATACAAGGCACTGGTGGCTTAAGTAGACTAGAGGGCGAAACTTGCAAGGATTAAATAGCATTGAATTTGTGTCAGTTGACATGAGTTGCCGGGCGCAGATGCAACAACGGCGAGCAGTGAAGCGACGGCGCACTGGTGAGGCAAAGCTGTGCTACATCGGGACTCATCAATGTCGGGCGGTGCAAGGCGGTGGCGACAAGAGTTGGCAAAGCAAGCAACGTGGCAAGAGGATGCTGACAATGGTTGCTGCTGGTCGTGCACAGGAGCAAGTGTTGTTCAATGGCGCTGCCACGGCGTTGCCACGGCGATGGCTGGGGCGTGGATGCGTGTGCACATGCAACTGAAGTGAGTACGAGCTTAGGCGCAGGCGAGGCGAGGCGTGGCCGGCGGCGAGCGAGCACGGCGCAGGAATCACGGCGAGGCTTCTGGTCGTGTACAGCAGTTGGCCTGGTCGAATTTGGGCTGATTTGCAATACTTGATTTCTTGATTTGGACTGAAATGTAAATCTGGAGATTTGGAAGGTTTGATCTGATTTTGATTCTGCTGATTTGGCAAACTTGATTCAACAAATGATTTGGCACAGATTGAAGATAAAATGTGAAATGTTTGGTTGATTTTTGATATGAACTGAAATTAGGGTATTTTAGGGTAATTGAAATCTGAATTTTAATTGATTTTGAATTCTGGGATTTCGGGTTTGATTTTGAGATACTCATAAGAGAAGAATTTGTGTTGAAAAGCATTTGGGAGGTGTTCCCTGAATCAGATTTGAATTTGGAGATGATTTGCAACTTTTTGCCTTTTTAGGCTTTTGGAAAAAAACTGGAAAAAGGACTGATCTGCGATACTCTTGGACTGATTTGCGAAAAAGGTTCAGATGGTGAAATCTGGCTGCCAACTTTTTGGATTAAGGTATTGGCATACCCTTGATCATAATCCAAGAATAATCTGGTCTGAACTTGGCTAAGATTTTGATTAAATCTGAATTTCCGAAACTTAGGGTAAAAGATATTCTGTTTTCGAAAACAGAAAGGAGTTGAAAAATCTGGAAGTTAGGGATGGAATTGAATCTGGGTTCTGAAGGCTTTTAGGTTTAGGATAACTGATAGATCAAATCTGGAAAGTCAGATCTTGACTTGGGGTCACAGGATAGATTTTGAGATTTTAGGGCTTGAACAGAATAAAGCTGAAGCTGATTTGGCTGATCTAGAAGAGACATATGCATGCATGATTTTTAAGAAAGAACTTTTCACCCCAAAACTCAGGATGTTACATCTCCTTACTTCAACAAGAGGAGAGATGCTCTCTTTCGAAAGGGGCTATCTCCTTTACAAAAGTGCATTGTGGCATTGCGCATGTTGTCGTAAGGCTCCCCGCCGATGACGTCAACAAGTACGTACACATCAGAAAGTCGACGGCCATCGAGTGCCTGGAGCATTTCGTCGAAGGAGTCGTCGATCAGTTCACGGCAGAATATTTCCGTAAAACTACCGTAGACGATCTCCGGCGTCTGCTCTACGAAGGAGAGGATCATGGTTTCCCAAGGATGCTAGAAAGCATTGATTGCATGCAATGGGAATGACGCAATTGCCCAGTTGTATGGAGGGGGTAATTCACCCGTGGTGATGGAGTCCCTACAATAATACTTGAAGCGGTCGCGTCTAAATACCTATGGATATGGCATGCCTTTGGTGTCGCCGGATCCAACAACGACTCCAATGTGCTGAACCAATCCCCCCTTTTCACTGATGTGATGCACGGCCGAGGGCCTGTTGTGCAATACTCTATGAATGGGACAGAGTACAATATTGGGTACTACCTGACCGACGGTATTTACTCCGAATGGGCTGTCTTCGTAACGACCATACCCTTGCCCCAAATGGACAACTCAGGTTGTTCGCACAACATCAAAAGGTGCAAGGAAAGATGTGGAGCGAGCTTTCGGTGTCTTGCAAAGTTGATTTGCTATTGTCCACGGCCCTGGTTGATTTTGGCAATGGTCTAGCCTTGCCAATATTATGAAAGTGTGTGTCATCCCTCCACAACATGATAATCGAGGATGAGCAGCACTCTCATGACCCGATCACTCAATCGTACGATAGTCAAGGGACATCTACCGTAGCACCGCCTACTATCCACAGTAGTGCTCCACCAATTTTTGAAGAGATGCTAGCTCGAAATGATGCGATCCGTGCTCGCCCTGTTGGGGAACGGGCTCACTACTCTACTGCAATTTCAATAATTTTACCCAAAATCCCAAAAAGCTCGCAAGCAATAGATCATAGATCAAGAGATTTACCACTAGACACGTGGATGCAACAACACAGCAACGGAAGAAGAGTCGATATCGCAACCAGATCGTGACCAGCAGTGCAGCAATAACGGCTGCACCTCTACGGAAGTCCACACATCCAGGGAAGCAGCACCGCGTGTTTGTGTGCTAGCACCAGCGCACGCGGCTAGGGTTTCACGAGATCTATCTCGTGGATGGTGGTGGAAACCAGAATAGATCAGATGATAGATTCATGACCACCGTACCTCCTTTTATAGGGCCTTGCAGATAAGTCCTACTCAAATGCGATCCCTAATCCAGGGCCTTGCAGATAAGTCCTACTCAAATGCAAACCCTAATCCTAATGGTAAACCCATTACCAATAGGGGACCCATTTTGGATCACATCCGAATTAATGCTCCAACCCGTTAAGTGTGTGACCCTGTAGGTTCGTGTATATTTGGCCGCGACCGGAAACAACTTCCTGAGTCACAAGTCATAAGTGGTCTCTAGCAAGACATTATGATTACCTGCATGTACACGAAGATCATATCTGACAAACCTATACAACTTATCATGGATTATCTCTTTGCCTCACAATACCAGATGGAACTCAAGGTTAGAAACATGTCATCCTTGAATAGTTCGGTCCTTTCTTGATCTTGTAATGGACTAACCTTTCCATAGTTGACTCTCAACTATATTCGGCACAACCATGCACTTTCTTAGTCCAATTACATCAATGGGCCCAGAGATATCTCTCTCAAGATATGAGAAGGGCAAATTCCATCTCGACCATTCACTTTCAACCACATGGTTCATAACATATTTATATGTCACCTTTATGACTACTCAGTTAAAAGTAGCAGTTGATGACACCAAGTATGCTACTACGCATGTATGAAACCATGATGATCTCAGGTCTAAAGATAAACCAACATAACTGTTAGAAACAAACTGATGACACATAAAAACTCAACAGTGTCTCAAGATGGGTCAATCCAACCAATATGTTCTCCAAAATGTGTCCACGACATTGACTTGATATCTCATATCCATGGTTCGTGAAACTTGACTACCAATCAGTGATCGTGCTGACTTATCTTGCATTATTATTCCATGTAATGTCGAAAGTCAGGGATGTTTAGAATACATATTACTGATAATGCCGACAATTCATATATCATAATAAAGAGTTCCACGAACAAGTCACATACTTGTTTGATCAATAAAAGTAATACTTGATTCAAGTATTGCAATAACATTTTATTTGTAACAATTCATAAACATATCATGATACAATCATCTCCATGATTGCCTCTAGGGCATATCTCTATCACGCCCAACGCATCAACAACTGAAACAGTATCTTGTCGACCACATTTGGCAATGTTTTGGAGGCGACGGTAGCGAGTAGTAGTTTTTGCAGTCGTTAACGGCCGAATGTATCCGAATTTTAATTAGTATGTGTCATGTTGTTTTGTATGTGCGATTTAAATTAGATAAATTTTAATTTTTTTCTATGTTATTTACAATTTTTATCTTTTATTTTGTTGTGTTCGAATTATCCGAATTTCATTTTAGCGATTTTTAATCTTTAATAAATAATATATATGCGGGCCGCACACGAAGTGCCTCCTGTAGCGCCTTTGTATTGGAGTGCTTGGCGCTTGAGAAGGTGCTTCGTAGGTGGATTCGTGCGAAGCGCTTTTGCATTAGAGTAGGGGGTGCTTTGGTTGGTGTATCGCACACATGGCACAGAATATGCTGAGAATATTTTGTTGAAGTGTCTCGCAAAGTGTCTTTGCATTAGACTCAGCCTAAGGCCTGGTTACAAAAGTATAGAAGAAAGGTTTTTCCCTAAACCTTTTGAGACTCGAAAATGGCCCGAAACGACCCGAATTTTGAACGATAGATAATGACAAGCAAACACAGGGGCAAGCAGCGGCACTCGCTCAGACTGAGAGGTGGCTGCAAGGACACTCCTGACAGATACTGCACAATATGATAGCAACTTTTCCAAAATAAACATCCATCGTATAGATCTAGGTTTTCTTTTTCGTTCAGCATCGTGACTTCTCTGCCAGCAACGTGGCCTCCAGCTAGCCGACTAGTTTTGTGGTCCTCACACCTATGCAGTACACTCTAGATATTTTGTATTTCAAAATATAATTGGGGCTTGTCTATGATACTTAACTCTGTAAGCGTGCGACTGTATCCGGGGCAATCGAGGTAAGCACTCGCAGAACCCTCGCTGCGGCAGGCGGTGGCTCCCGACACGATCCACTAGAGGGTTCTTTTTTACCCCTCCGCGAATCTGACAAGGGGAGCTCTCCACAAGCAAGAAGGTCAAGTCCCAACTCTCCACGAAGCATGAGGGGGGCAAATGGGCCGTTGTGTGCATGACTTAGACGTGTTGTGTGGCCGCGTTCTTATCACCCCTTGACCATCAATCATTATGATAGGTACTCTGATCCATACAAGTTCGTTCAAGTCTACTCCATCGCGATCTCGGCAGCTGAGGGGGAGGGGACGAAAGGGTGCAGTGCAACACTTTTCCCCTCTATCTCAAAGGTAGTACCCAATCGTGGTTCTACAACCTTCAGGATGTTTCCATTCAATCGTTTGCGCAACTGAAGAAATAATTTTGTGGAAACTTCCAGGGGAACTATAGTCGACCCCTGGATTCTTCGAGGCTCTTCAATGTGAAGCAGAAGTCGTTGGAGTCGATCTGCAAATACTTCGCTCCCATCGAAGCCTACAAGAACAGTGTACTCTCAGGCGAGATCCATCATCGCTTATCCCGGAGCTGCCTAAAGACCGCCGATGAGCTCTTTAACATCCTGAAGAAGCACACGCTCGTGCGGAAGAAGACGATCTCTGGAAAACGAGCCGGGGATCGCCGTTCACTCTAGGAGAAAGCTCTAAGAAGGAGCAAACATCTTCTCATCCATCCAATAAGTTCAAGAGAAGCGGTTGACAAGTGCTTAAGTGGTAATAATTTTGCCCTAGGTTAGTGACCTTTTTGATGTTGAAAACTCATTTGACCCGTCATTTTATTAAACTTTTGTAATATTTTTACAATTGTCTTTCACAACTGTCTTCATAATATTTTAGGGATCAAACATATCAAATTTGGAAGGATTTCGACATTATTTGAATAGAAAACAAAGCGGAAGAAACCCTAATGGGCAAGGGCTGGAGCACGTGACCAGACTCGATTAGGCTATTTGACATGTGCCCAAACCCATTAGTCCAATTGAGGTATTCCGCAGTCTGGTTTTGAATCGGTTTACTTTGTAGATAAGTCTTTAGCTGTAATCGGTTAATTCTAGAATTTTTGTGTACAAATAGAGAGGTTTTTGGTTCAGTTTTTGTCCACAAATTAATTAGTTTTTTTGTTTTTGGTTAGTTTTTAGGTTTAGCCCCCCTCTCTATTGTTTCATGTCTTGTAAGACGACGTGGACGGCAAAACTCATTATTTCAAACAATTAAGTAAGTTTTATTCTAATTCTTGTTATTTCTCTGTTTTATGTCTTTTTCCCAAGTAATTCTCTTATAGTGTTTGGGATGATCTAATCCGGAGAGCGTAATTCTTCTTTGGCTTTGTTTTCAAGTTTTGTGACTTAGTTTCTTGAGTTTTATTCATCTAAACTCTAATTTCTCGCATTAGCAACAGGCATAATTATTGAGCCTAGACGACAACTTAGGGGAGTTCTTGAGTTCTTTCTGTAGGAAACCGAGTAAGCTACACTAGCAAAATTTCAAAATTTTTTACTCGAAGGCTGCAAGTAATAGATCATTGATTAGATTGTTACCAACAGCGGAAGCAGATTTGGTGAAGCGATCGTTCACAGCAACCATTTGCAGATCGTCCAGATCAGCGGATGTAGATGACAACGACCGCTCACAGATCATCCAAATCAGCTCAGCAATTGCAGCAGCGCCTCTACTAGTATCCACACGTAACGGGATGGAACATTGTACGATGGTATGCTAGCATCAACGCGCACGACAAGGGTTTTTTGTGATCTAGTCAAAGCCCATCATACCTCTCTTTATATAGAGACATGCAGAAGAAATACTAACAGATTAGGTTTCTTGATATGATACGAATCTTATCCAAACTGCAGGATGAGTCTTACATTAAATCTCCGTATCTGATACGAAAACCCCATAATAGACCCAATCCAGATCTGATACAAAAACCCATAACAAACCCAATCCGAATGCATAAGGAGTCTAATATTAAGTCTCTGAATCTGATACGGAAACCCATAACAAACCCAATCCGAATGCATAAGGAGTCTAATATTAAGTCTCCGAATTTGATACAGAACCCCATAAAAAACCCAATCCGAATGCATTAGGAGTCTAATATTAAGTCTCCGAATCTGATACGGAAACCCCATAATAGACTTAATCCAAATTGCATTGTTCCAACCCGTTAAGTGTGTGACCCTGCAGGTTCATGTATATTTAGTCACGACCAAGGAATACTTACCCGAATTGTAAGTCGGTAGTGGCCCCTAGTAGGACATAATGACTATCCAAATACACACAAAGATCATAATCAGCAAATCTATATAATGTCTTCATGTTGATCATCTTGCCATACGATACCAGATTAAACCCAAGGTAGGAAATGTACCACCCTTGCACAGTTCAATCCTTTCTCGATCTCATAGTAAATTGATCTTCCCATAGTTGACACTCAACCACAAACGGCATGGTCATGCACTTCGCAATTTATCTATATCGAGAGGCCCAGAGATATCTCTCTCATTATATGAGAGATGCAAATTCCATCTTAACCATTCACATTCCTCCGCATGGGTCATAGCATACCTGAATATTACATTTATTACCACTTAATTAAAAGAAGCGTTTGGTAGTATCAAAGTATACTACTACACATGTAGGAAATATTATTTGAGACCAACTGGTGACACTTAAATAACAAATCCAAACAGTGTCTCAAAATGGGTCTATCCAACATTATGTTCTCCAATATATGTCCACATTATTGATTTGATATATTATATCTATGGTCCGTGAAACATAACCATCAAACAATATATGCGCTGATCCATTAATCAATAATGTCCTATTTAAAGATAATGGATCAAGGACTTTATTAGAATAATATCATCAAATAAATTTAGTGTCTCACGAACAAGTCACACTCTTGTTAATCGAACAAAGATGATAGTTTATTAAAAAAAACATATTATTCAAATATCTATAAATATAACAAAGATAAATATATATCTGTGATTTTCTCTATGACATATCACTAACAATCTTCCACTTGGACTAGAGTCAATCACAAATGTATCTAATACCTATTGCTCTAGTATGCACCTCATGCTTTGGTTACGGGAGAGGCTTTGTCAACGGATCAGCAACATTCAAATCCGCGGACACTTTGCAAATCTTCACATCACCTCTATTCACGATTTCTCGGATGAGGTGATAACACTTGAGTATATGTTTGGATTTCTGATGAGACCTTGGTTCCTTGGCTTGCGCAATGACTCCACTATTATCACAATAGAGATCCACTGGGCTTGAAATGCTAGAAACCATGCCAAGTTCAGAGATGAACTTTTTAATCCAAATAGCTTCTTTGGCAACTTCAAAAGCAGCAATGTACTCTGCTTCTGTTGTAGAATCAATAACAGTTTCTTGCTTGGAACTCTTCCAGCTTACAGCTCCTCCATTTAGGCAAAACACAAAACCAGATTGCGATTTAAAATCATCTTTGTCAGTTTGGAAGCTAGCATCGGTGTAACCACTAACAATGAGCTCTTCCCCACCTCCATAAACCAGGAACACAACCTTAGTCCTTCTCAAGTATTTAAGGATGTTTTTTACATCAATCTAGTGACTCTCACCTGGATCTGATTGGTATCTGCTCGTAACACTTAGAGCATAGGAGACATCTGGGCATGTACGAAGCATGGCATACATAATAGACCCAATAGCAGAAGCATATGGAATCTTATTCATTCGGTCCCGCTCATCACATGTCGAAGGACATTGGCTCTTGCTAAGACTAATGCCATGTGATATAGGCAAAAAACCTTTTTTGGAATCCTGCATGTTGAATCTATTCAATACTTTGTCAACATATGTACTTTGGCTTAATCCAATTAGCCTTTTAGATCTATCTCAGTAGATCTTAATACCCAAATTATATGCTGCCTCACCTAAGTCTTTCATAGAAAAGCTACTTTTCAATGAGGACTTCACAGACTCAAGCATAGGAATATTATTTCAGATCAGAAGTATGTCATCCACATATAAGACCAGAAAAACAAGTGCGCTCCCACTTTCCTTTTTGTAAACACAAGGCTCTTGTTCATTTTTTATGAAGCCAAACTGTTTGACTACTTCATCAAAACGAAGATTCCAACTCTGAGATGCTTGCTTCAACCATAAATGGATTTATGAAGCTTGCATACTTTCCAAGTATTTTTTGGATCGACAAAACCTTTAGGCTATGCCATATACACATCCTCACTTAGGTTTCCATTTAGGAAAGCTGTTTTGACATCCATCTGCCATATCTCATAATCAAAATAGGCAGCAATAGCTAGCATGATCCTGATTGACTTTAGCATAGCAATGGGCGAAAAGGTTTCATCATAACCAACACCTTGAATTTGCTTGAAACATTTCACAACTAATCATGCTTTATGGATATGAACATGACCATCCATGTTAATCTTTTTTCTTATAAACCCATTTTCACTCAATATGTTGGGGGAAATCTCCGCGGTATCAAGTCCAGATAAGAGGTGAAGCTCCCAGTGGCCCCACATCCCGGGCGCCACCATTTGGCCAGAGGCAAGGCTCCCGGTGACTTGTCCCAGGCGCCGCCATCTGCCCGGGGACAAGGCCCCTGGTGACCCTCGTCCCGGGCGCCGCCGTTTGCTCGGGAACAAGGCCCCCGGTGACCCCTGTCCCAGGCGCCGCCATTTTCCCGGAGGCAAGGCCCCCGATGACTTGTCCCGGGCGCCGCCATCTGCCCGGAGGCAAGGCTCCCGGTGACCCTCGTCCCAGGCGCCAACGTTTGCCCGGGAACAAGGCCCCCGGTGACCCCTGTCCCGGGCGCCTCCATTTGCCCAGAGGCAAGGCCCTCGATTACTTGTCCCCGGCACCGCCATCTGCCCGGGGACAAGGCCCCCGGTGACCCTCATCTCGGGCGCCGCCATTTGCCCGGAGGCAAGGCCGAACCTGTATAAATCTTCGTGTCACTTGCTACATTTGCCAGATGGGAGAGGACCGGTCGCGCGGTTAGCTCGCGTCATCTTTTCTTCGCTAGGAACCTCCACAAAACCTGTCGGGGTATTCGCAATACCACGACACAATGATTTTTACACCATCAAGCAGTCTACCAAGTTCCACACTTGATTGTCATGCATGGATTCAATTTTGGATCTCACGGCTCCAAGCCATTTCTCAGAGTCAGGGCTCATCATCGCTTCTTCGTAAGTCTTGGGCTCATCATTTTCTAGAAATAATACTTCACGCTGCTCCATTGTAAGGAACATGTACCTTCTAGGTGCGGGACATACACTTTCAGACCTACATGTAACCGGTGCTTGTCCTGCATTTTCCACATTATTTTACAGGTCTTGCTGAGCCTCAATGGGTGCTGCAACAGTTTCCAGTGGTTCCTGAATTTCTTCAAGTTGCATTGTGCTCCCACTTACTCCTTTTGAGAGAAACTCTTTCTCTAAAAAGACACCATTTCGGGCAACAAACACTTTGTTTTCTTCTCGATTATAGAAGTAATATCCTTTTGTTTCCTTAGGATATCCCACAAAGAAGCATTTATCTAATTTGGTTTTGAACTTATCAGACATTAAACGTTTTACATAAGCCTCACAACCCCAAATCTTAAGAAAAGACAATCCGGGATGCCTTCCATTCCATATCTCATATGGTGTCTTTTCTACGGCTTTTGATGGAGCCCTATTTAATGTGAACGCAGCTGTTTCTAGAGCATATCCCCAGAAGGACAATGGAAGATCAGTTTGGCTCATCATTGACCGAACCATGTCCAACAAGGTCCTGTTCCGTCGTTCTAACACACCATTTCATTGAGGTGTTCCCGGCGAGGCCAATTGTGGAACAATTCTGTTTTGTTTTAGATGATCACCAAATTCCCGGCGATCCTCAGCTTTTGTTGGCTGATCAATTTTCTGGTGGGAAGGTTGCACTCCCACAACCATATGGTCCTTGAATTTTGTCGGGTGATCTACTTCCCGAGGGAAGTACCTCATCCTCCCATCCAACTTTACTGCGAGGATTGGTAATTATCTTCATTCTCTCTGTTGGTCGTTTTATCTTTTAAAACTAACACATACATGTGCAGGAGACGAAAATCTCTGGAGCCCCCAGCGACGTGCCTACTGAAGTCCAGCCTCTTTTTGGTGAGAGTGTATCCCTCGAGCGAACTCTCCAAAAAGAAAAAGAGGCTCTGGAGGAGAAGACCGATGAGATGTCTTCAGACATTCTGCATCTGACAGAATGTTATGACAACTCCCGCGAAGAGGCGTGCCAGTTCCACTTGGAGAGGGACTATGCTCGGCAGCAGTGAGAACTCTCCGATACAATAAGGAACAATAGCGCTTCTTTGCTTCGGGATGATGTAGATAGGCTTAGAACCATAGCCAGTTTTCTGGGGGCAGTCAGTGTTGATCCCACTGATGTTAACATGTCCCTGGGAGAACTTTGTAAACGGCTATTGGACCAGGTCGACGCTTTGGTCGTCTGTGTACCTTTTGTATGTAAAGATTGCCAGAAATAAAGAATTTCTTTTTCTTACATACTTGATCTCTTAAAAGGATTATGTAAAACTTATAATCCAAATTAAGGTTCTTTATCTTCTGCGACCAAAAATACACAGGTAGGTTTCTATCCGAAATTGGCTCAGGACAGTTCTTCAGTCTCAGAATAGCATTAAGACCGTAGATTGCGATCAGAACTAGAGTAACGATCACAGAACAGTCTCTTGACCATATGGCGACCACAGCTGTTATGATCACACATATCCACAGCGATCACAGAATTGCATTGCGATCAGTATACAGGTCACAAGTTTATTCCAAAGTTATAAGGGATTACTTCCTTAATAAACTTTTAGAAATTTCTAATATTTTTATCAGTACCATAGCCCCTAAATATATATGAAATAAAATGATACATTCTATTTCGGATTCATTACCGGGTACGGATAACGGGTTCCAAGAGGGAAAGTACCCATTATGGGAAATTAATAAAATATTCAGCGAGGAGTTGTCTCGGGCATATAAAAGGAAGAGGTGGCTTACTAGAGAAGCCTCATAACCAAAAACCCTTCGTTGCCTTAGACTTTCCTGCCGCACAAAACCCTCTTTGGCACACCTCGTATTCATCGTCTCCAAAGTGATCACCCTTTTGCTCAATCCTCCATACTAATGGCGCCCTAAAGCCGATCTGTCCACCATACAGAGGAGATTCTCCCCCCACGGCAGCTGATCAACTGGCGGCCAGCGGAGAAAGATCAAGAAACCCCAATCGTCCAAGAGGACGAATTGGTGCTCTTCGAGGAGTACTTGCGCTGCGGGTTCCGATTCCCAGAAAGCAAGTTTCTATGGGGAATCTTGGACCACTACGGGTTGGAGTTAGTGAATCTCCACTCAAATGCAGTCCTCATCCTAGCGATTTTTCAACATCTATGTGAAGCCTTTGTCGGAGTGCTTCCAAGCGTGGAGCTTTTCCGGCGTTTTTACTTCTCGGCATGGTCAAAGAATGCCAATGCCGCTAGGTGCATCTACTTCCGCATACGGGAGAAGGAGTACCCACTCCTGCCTCTACGGGATTCTGTGCACGGGTGGTACCATAAGTGGTTCTACTGCACCCCTCCGTCGGAAAGTGTACTATGGTTTGCGAACACCCGACCGAAGAAAGACAGTGAGTTAGACTCCCTTCCTACTTTGAGCGCAGAGCTGAAGAAACAAGCTCAAGCCATTCTTCACCTAGTCCAGCAAGGCTTGACCGCGCATGATATCATACGCGACTTCGTGAAGAACAGGATGAGCCCCCTGCGAGAGAGGGCACATCCGGCTTGGGAGGTGGAGTCCATGGCGACAGCTCCCTGGATTATAACAATGGTATGTCCTCTAATCAACAAAATACACATTTTCACTGGCGAAAGATATCGTATTTATTAACATGCTTGTTTGTGACAAAGTGCTATTCTTGTCCGAAATCGAGAAACGGACAAATTACCTCATACGAGCATACAACGCCACAGCGGAAGGAGCTAAAGGATCGCCTCGCCCCCAGAGCTTGATTAACACTGGCGACGATCTTTAACAAGAGCGCCGAAAGGTATGATCTTTCCCAGCAAGTTCTGTTGTAAATCATCCATTTGTCTTGTATTACCAAAAGCATTTTGAATAATACAACTTCTGGAAAAATTTGCTGAGGTGATGTGTCCGAGCGAGGGCGTTGGTCCTTCGGGGAGACCAGCTGCGAAGAAGGCAAGGAAGACCCCTTCGAAGCACAAAGTGAAGGAGCCTGCTCCCGAAAAACCTAAGAAGATCCTGGGAGGGGCTTCTTCACGAAAGAAAACCGTAATCACGAAAAAGACTACGATAAGATTTTCAGTACCCCCTGTAACCCAAGAACGAGTGGAAATTACTTCTTCGTTGTACAGGGTGAAGGGAGCGAGGATGAGGAAGACGACATTCCTCTAGTTCATCGCAAGAGGAAAGCGACTGACCTTTTGGGAACAAGCGTCCCTGAGAGGTCAGCTTCCCTTCAAATCGATGAGGTCTTGTCCCTGACTGCAGGGACAGAGATGGCCACAATGGGCCCCGCGACCACTAACAATCCTGTGGTTACAGGGGAAACCTCGGCGCCAGAGGCTTGTGAAGCCCCAGGACTAACAACGCCTCTCTTACTGATCGAGGGAGCGACTATGGTAAGAATCCTCACAATCTTGTATGTTGTCGTTCCTCTGCACATACTCATTGAATTGTGTACATACAGGGAGAAGAGGATACTGTCCTTTTTAAGAAAAGGAAGACAAGGACAGAAGAGGACTCTTTCCCAGGTGCACCCAGTGGGCTTCTTTCTCCCGAAAGCTCATCATCGAAACCCAAACCATGGGTGGGGTTTCGAATAAAGGAGGAACTTCCCCTATCGCCATCTACATATGACTGACAGGAGGCATTTCACCTTACAATATGTCTGTTTGTCTTTAGGCGCAGGGATGTTGTGCCCAGTACTCCAGCGACCTCGACAAGCCATGGTACTACACCCACAGCAGAGGTCGCGGGAGAGCCAAGTCCAACTCCCATGGTCGAAGAAGTTCTTCGGGCCATCGTGGATGGAATGGCAGCAGAGATTCAATCCCAAGGGATGAAAATCGTAGTCCCAGCCACAGAGGGGGATCAACAGGAAAGATCATCTACTGCCCCTACCGCGGACACAGCAAGTCTTGAGGTTAGACCTCACGCTGATGTTGAGGGCTGCTCATTCAGCGATTACATAGAGGTACGCAAAAAACTCTTTTTGTTATTTTCGAGCTCGCAAAAATTTAGGAATATTCAAGTTTTAAGAGCAATTCCTTATCGCGTTTCAGGACTTGACTCGGGTGGCGACCAAGTCAACAGCTATAGCAAAGCATATCGAGGTCGCAAAACGGGAGATCAGCCGGCTGCAACGGTAAGTGTAGTGCTCTTTATTCGTGTTAACTTGAATCCGAATTTAGGCGTAGCTGATCGTCCTTCTTGTTACAGAGAAAATGCTTTTTTTGCATAAAAGCATGGCTGATTGAGAGAACCAAGAAGAAGCTGTGGCCGCGAGATATTCTTCTCTAGAGAAGGAACTTCGCGAAGCGCAGTCCAAGCTTTCTTGTAAGTATACTTCCGACCAGAAGAAATCTTCTCATCGTATGAACTGTTTATAGTAAGTGTTTACTGTGTTCATATAGCACAAGAGGATCTAATAAGCCATCTTTCAGAATAGAAGAAAACCCTTCAGGTGACCATCGAGTTACAAAGCTCAAAGATTGATACTGCCAGCATGGAGAATGCAGGTTTAAATAAAACAATTTCTTCCTGCAGCAGTACTCAACTGAACATCTTCAAAAAGTTGAAGATGGTGGCTACTATGCTAAAAGCACATGTGATCGAGTCACAAAAGGGCAATTCAAGCCTTAGCGAGTTAGCCACATTGGTCGCAACCCAAGCCGAATCACTCCTCGAGTATCTTCCTGGAGATACAAAATGGCAGGAAGAGGAAATGAAGTCGAATATACGATCTATAACCTCTGCCATTCTCTGCAGATTACGATTTCACCATGGCCCAGATCTGAATCTGAAGCCGGTGGTAGAAGATGCAGAGATCAAGAGTGATCAACTTGAGTCCATCTCTGAAGAAGTCAAGCCTTTAGTCGAAGATCTGTTGAAAGAACTAGGCCTTATTTGATTCCTTATAATGATCTGTTTTAGTAATTGTACCTGAGAAATTACATTTTTAACATGCAAATGCGTGCCTTAAATTTTGGAAAAGAGTGATACTTTCTTCGTTTCACATTATGACCATATTCTCTTAGCCCCCTCCTGAGATCATAAGTGCTGAAGATCTAGTATTATAATCTCTGGAAAAATATCGGCATTATAAATATCTAAGAAATGCTTTAACTTAGATACGGTCATCCGATCATACCAACACTGACCTTAATACAACACCCAGCCTTATTACGAACTGGCAGCCACTCGAATGATTAAGAACATACCATTAAGTCCTGTGTGCGTTGAGAAACGGCTTATTGAGGGATGTCTTAGCTAGATGCGACCATGAGATCGGCCAACGAATCCGGTTAGGATATTGTAGCAAGATGATTATCGGCGATCAGCCCCTGAGCTGGGCTCGGTATAGGTATGGCAAATAAACAAACGAACATAGCATGAGCCGAAGAAAAGTACTCACAAAGTTTTTGTTAAACCATGCTAATTGAACAGGAAAAAAGATTGGGGAACATACACGTAAAACTTGCGTAGTTGATCGATGTTCCAAGTATTAGACAAGATTCTACCGTCCTCCATTGCTAACCGAGCCAATCCTGGTCGCGGTACTGAAACAACAATGTAAGGGCCTTCCCATTAAGGAGAGAACTTATTGCGATTAGACTGGTTTTGTATTTTTCATAAAACCAAGTCACCCACGTGAAGACTACGCGGCCGCACCCTCTTGCTGTGATATTTTTGCAAAGCTTGCAAATATATTGCTGACCTTATCAATGCTTGATCACTTTTTTCTTCGAGGAAGGTAAAATCCTGAGCTCGTTGTTCGATCTGATCAATCTGGCCGAATTGATCCATTCGGACAGAACCAATACGAATTTTCGTAGGTAACACAGCCTCGGCGCTGTATACCAATTGGAAAGATGTCTCACCGGTGGCTCGACTACAAGTAGTACGTAATGCCCACAGAACGGAGTAGAGTTCATCTACCCAAGCCCCCTAGCGCATCTTAAGGCGATCGAAAACACATTTCTTGATGCCTTGTAATATCTGCCCGTTGGCATGTTCGACGGCACCATTGCTCTGTGGATGAGCTACAGAAGAAAAGCACACCTTGGCTCCAATATTATCGCAATAGTCCAGGAAGAGACCACTAGCGAACCAGGAATCGTTGTCAGTGATGAGACGACTTGGAACACCAAATCGAGTGATGACGTCCTTATGAAAGAACTTCTGTGCCGCAGCGGCAGTGATATTGTGGACTGGTTCAGCCTCGATCCACTTTGTAAACATGTCAATGGCTATGAACAGGAATTTGTAACCATTGACCTCCTGTGGCATAGGTCCTACAATATCTATCCCTCAGACCACAAAGGGCCACGTTAAAGGGATAGTTTGCAAGGCACATGCGGGCTGATGAACCTGTCTTGCATGAAATTGACACTGAGGGCTTGTCTTGACCAAGTACTTGGCATCATCGAGTGCCGAAGGCCAGTAAAAACCCTGTCGAAAAGCTTTCCCGACCTGTGTCCGAAATGACGTGTGCGCACCACACACATCGTCATGGATTTCTTTCAAGAGAGATTTTCCTTCCTCTTGAGAAATACAATGCATGAATACTCCTTGAGTACCCTTCCTATACAAAACCCCTTCTATAAGTTTGTATAGGCACGCTTTTTGAATCAACCGATCGCTTTTGGTTTCATCCTTGGGCAAGGTCCGATGTTCGAGACAGACCCTCAATGGATGGGTCCAATCTCCTTCTTGTCCAAGGTTGGTAACGAAGACTATTATCGGGTCATCTTCAACTGTAGTCATGATCGAAGGATGTTCTAAGTGTTCAACGAACACTCCTGCCGGAGCAGATGTATGTGAGGATCCAATTTTAGATAATTGGTCTGCAAGAATATTGTCATTTCGTGGGATGTATTGAACTTCGAAATGACTGAAGTGTTTTTCCAATCTCCTCACTTCCCCCAGGTAATGAGCCATTATCTCATTGGAGGTGCTGTACTCCTTGTTTACCTGGTTTATGACCAACTGTGAGTCTCCCCTCACCATTAATCGACGGACTCTGAGGAATTTTGCTGCCTGGAGCCCTGCACTAAGACCTTCATATTCTGCTATGTTGTTAGTCGCAACAAAATGCAATTGAATGACATACTTGAGTTGGTCGCCTTGAGGCATGACTAAGATCACTCCAGCCCCCGAGTGTTGAAAACTACGAGAGCCGTCAAAATACATCGTCCAATGGTCGGTGCATGATAAGTCTTTAGATTCTTGCATTGGTGTGTCAGGGTTAGTCCACTCGACCACGAAGTCTGCAAGGATCTGAGACTTGACTGCCATGCGAGGGGTGAAATGGATATCAAATGCTCCAAGTTCCACAGTCCACTTCGCGATTCGACTTTCCGGGTTTCGGATAATATCTCCCAAAGGGAAGGACGAGGGCACTATAATTTTGTGTGCCTGAAAGTAATGCCGTAGCTTGTGGGAAGCCATCAGTAGCGCGTAAAGTATCTTCTGGACCTCAGGATAACGCTCCTTAGGACCATGAAGTACCTCGCTTACGTAATAAACGGGCTGTTGCGCACCCTCTCTTTCTAAGATCAAAACCACGCTGACCGCATGAGGTGTAGCCGCCAAGTAAAGAAGTAGTGGTTCCCCTGCGACTGGAGAAACCAACACCAGTGGACTAGATAAGTATGCTTTAACCCCCTGGAATGCTTTCTCGGCTTCATCCAACCAGGTAAAACCATAGTGTTTTCGAAGAGCTTTCAAAAATGGTAATCCCCTCGTGCCTAGTCGCGATATAAACCGACTTAAAGCCACCATGCGACCTGCCAAGCACTGGACATCCTTCATGGTCGAAGGATGTTGGGGGAAATCTCCGCGAGACTAAGTCCAGGTAAGTTGCGTCACGTTTGCCCAAGGACCCGGTCTCCGGTGCCTGCCCCGGGCGCCGCCTTTTGGCCCCCGGGACCCGGCCTCCGGCGCCGGTCCCGGGGGCCGTCATTTGCCCGGGGACGTGGCCTCCGATGCCTGCCCCGGGTGCCGCCTTTTGGCGCCCGGGACCCGGCCTCCGGCGCCGGCCCCGGGCGCCGCCGTTTGCCCGGGGACGTGGCCTCCGGCGCCTACCCCGGGCGCCGCCTTTTGGCGGCCGGGACCCGGCCTCCGGTGCCTGCCCCGGGCGCCGCCTTTTGCCCGGGGACGTGGCCTCGGAGGCCTTCCCCGGGCGCCGCCTTTTGGCTCCTGGGACCTGGCCTCCGGCGCCGGTCCCGGGAGCCGCCTTTGGCCCGGGGACCTGGCCTCCGGTGCGTGTCCCAGGCCTCGTCGTCCTTCTAAAGGTAAAGTCTCTGGTTGTTGGTCACGTGCAGGTCACGCGAGGAGCGCCCCGGGAATCAGCGACCACCTATCAAGCATCCAAGGCGTTTGACCGGGAGAAGGACATTGCTACCCCTCAATCCGATGGTGGTTTCCGGGGTAGATAGGTCTTTTTGCTTCTTTTTGGGGCTATAAATAGCCCTTGTACCCCTCAGTTGTAAGCAAGTGATTCATTTATTGGAATAGCCAAAACTTACAGGTGTGCTCCGGAAGCCTCTCCCCCGGAGAGAGCCTCCCCAGCCGGCTCCAGTCAATTATTGTGTTTGTCCGGCGGGGGAGGACCGATCAACGGTCAGCCTGCGTCGCGTTCTCTTCGCTAGGATCGTTCACAAAACCTGCCGGGGTATTCGCAATACCACGACAGTTGGCGCTGTCCGTGGGGACCTGTGACAAGACGCCATGGCTCCCCCAAGAACAAGGGCTCGCACCCTTCCCGGTGACGCCGGTCTCGGAGACCCGGCGCCGCCTGTCCGGGACACGGCTATCCCGGCGCTTCCGCCCGTAGGCGGTCAGGCCCAGGTACCGCCTCCCTCCATTCCTCTTAACTTAGGTGCTTCTACCTCCAGGTCGCTCCCGGTGACCTCGGGGACCTCGGCCGGGACCAGTCTCCCCCGACGGCTCCCCCGGCTCCCCGGGACGCCCTGCTTGAGGCTCTCGTGGAGGGCCAGCTCCGCGCCCAGCCCTCTATGGATGAGCTGCTCAGCGTGTTGGCGCGGCCTCTGGCCCCCACATTTGCGTCGCACCCATACCCGGGGACTATGCCCCCGTTTATGGGTTACCTGGCGGCCCCTCCGGCCTCCGGAGGTCTGGCCGCCCCATTTGATCCCACCGAGGGGTTCCCTCCCCCTGCGGGATATACGTCCGGACCCTTCCCGGTGCAGGGGTGCTACTTCATGCCCGGGCCCTTCGTGGCACCAGGGGGGTACCCCATTCCGGGCCCATTCCCGGGGCCGGGGACCCATTTCATGCCGGGGGTTTTCCCTACGCCGGGAGCCAGTCCCGCCCCTCGCGTCGCGTTTACCGCACCGGGGGCGGTCGACAGAGCAGCTCCCGTGCCTCAGTGGACTTCCCCCCGCATCGGCTCCCCGGTCCCGGACGTCGCCGCGGCGGCTCCCCCCTCGCCGGTCCCGGATGTTACAGGGGCTTCCCCCTTTCCGGTTCCGGTCGTTGCCACGGGGGCTCCCTCCACTTCGGTTCCAAACGTCGCCGTGGGCGCCCCCTCCCCGGTTCCGGATAATACAGGGGCTTCCCCCTTTCCGATCCCGGGGGTCTTCGCAGGGGGCTCCGCCCAGCCGGCCCCGGAAGCCTCCGGGCCGGTAGCTACAGTGCATAAGCTCCCTCCCTCGGCGGGACAGGTCCGTTTCGCCCAGGGGGAGGTCGAGCGAACGCATTCACCTGAGCACGGGGAAGAACTTCCCCCTGGCCGTGGGCGTGGGGAGCCTCGCTCTCGCACCGGTCGGGGGAAGAGACCCGCTGAAGAGCCAGCCTCTCCGGAGGAGAGCCCGGACGTCCGGGAACTCAGCCCCAGTCCAGAAGAGAAGCGTCGCCACCGCCACTCCGCCGGACCCTGGGACCGCTCCCAGACTCCGATAACGAGGGTGTGTCCCCCGTCAAAGAAGACAGCGACCGGGGCTCTCCCCGGGAAGTGCAGGGGGCTAACCAGCCCCTATGCCGGAGACTTCGCAGCATCCGGTGGCCGCGGCCCTACTGCCCTCCGCACATCGAGCACTATAACGGTGAGGCAGACCCTTACGAATTTGTGTAGGTATACTCCACCGCCATCTCCGCGGCCGGGGGGGACGAGACGGTACAATGCAACGTCTTTCCCCTCTACCTCACCGGCATCGCCCGCTCCTGGTTCTACAACCTGAAGGCTGGCTCCATCAAGTCTTTCACGCAGCTCAAGCGGGAGTTCTGCACGAACTTCCAGGGGAACTACGTGCGTCCCCTGGACTCCTCGCAGCTGTACACCGTCCGGCAGAGGACTGGGGAAACCATCAGAAGCTTCTTCAAGAGCTTTGCTTAGGTGAAGAGCAAAGTTGCCCACATCCCCGACTCTACGGTCATCGAAGCCTGCAAAAGCGGGATCCTCCCGGGGGAGCTCCACCGAAGGCTCTCCCGGAGCTGCCCCTCCTCTGTCGACGAGCTCTTCAACGTACTCGAAAAGTACACTCGGGCGGAGGGAGACGACATCTGGAGGAAGACCCAGGGGGCTCCCGCCCCCTTTGACCGGGGGGCCAGGGATCCCCTCAAACACCCCAGTCAGGGGGGGCGTAGTGAGCCACGGCCTTGGGACACCTTTGTCCTCGAGGGCGGAGGCGGCTCACGCGACCCCCCGAGGGGCAACCGCCCCTTTCCCAAGCCGAAAAGCCATGGGGGAGGACAGTCCTCGCGCGGCCAGGAGGACCCCACGGGGAGAAGGCGGGAAGGACCGTGGTGCAGCTTCCACGGGTCCAGTACCCACGCTACCCAAGATTGCCACCAGCTGTTGCAACACTTCGCGGCGTTCCTCGATCAGCGCGGGCAGGGGGGGACTCCGGCCTCCTTGCCCCCTCGGCCAGCTGTTCTGGCCCTTCCCGCTCCCGCGGGGGGTCAGCAGACACAGACGCAGGAGGCGGAGCCTTCAGAAGCTCTCCCCTTTCAAATTTCTCAGCGCCGCATCAACGTCATTGTGGGAGGGTCCGCCTCTGGGCGGGACTCTAAGCGCCAGCGTAAGGAGTACGCGCGCGAGGTTAAGATTGTGGGGGTGCTACGCGCGTCCCCGCCACCCAAGTGGTCGGACGTCCCCCTCACCTTCACGGCAGAAGACGCGCGGGGAGTTCGCTTCCCCCACGACGACGCGCTCATCGTCTCCGCCACGATCTACAACTGCCACCTGGCCCGCATCCTCGTGGACGGCGGGAGCTCCGCCGACATCCTATTCCTGAAGGCCTTCAAAAAGATGCAGGTGGATGAGAAGCTCCTGCAGCCCGCAGCCGGGCCCCTACAAGGTTTTGTCCCGGGGAAAGCGATCCACCCCGTGGGCAAGGTAGATCTTCCTATGACGTTCGGCACCCCGGAGAACTACCACACCGAGTTGGTCCGCTTTGACGTAGTGGACCTCCCCTCCTCCTACAACGCGATTATGGGGAGGACCACAATCAACCGACTGGGGCTGCCACCCATCAAAACTACCTGTACAGGAAGATCCCCGGGCCGCATGGCGTGATCAGCGTCCGGGGAGACCAAGACATGGCCCGTGCTCTGTACGAGCGCGCTGCCGCCACAATCGGAAGCGTCAACCTCATAAAGACACCCGAGGAGGAGGCCTCTCCCCCGGATCCAGACGTCGCTGCGCCACCGCCCGGGAGGCCCCTCCTCAAGCCGCGTCCGGAAGGGGGCCTCCGGTAGGTCCTGCTGTCCCCGGGCGACGAAGACAAAACCGTCCGGATCTGGGCAGAGCTCCCCGAGGACCATGCAGCGCAACTTGCAGCTTTTCTGCGTGAAAACTCTGATGTTTTTGCGTGGAAGCCTTCGGACATGCGGGGCGTCGCCCGGGAGGTCATTGAGCACAAGCTCGCAGTGGCCCCCGGTCACCCCCGATCAAACAAACGCTGCGGAAACTCTCCCTCGAGCGCCAAGAGGCAATCAAGGTGGAGATTACCCGGCTCCGAGAGGCGGGGTTCATTCGGGAGGTCCTGCACCCCGAGTGGCTCGTGAACCCCGTCCTCGTGAAGAAGTCAACCGGCAGGTGGCGGATGTGCATGGACTTCACCGACCTTAACCGCGCCTGCCCAAAAGACAACTTCCCGCTCCCGCGGATTGACCAGCTCGTTGACTCCACCGCGGGGTGCGAGCTGATGAGCTTCCTAGACGCCTATTCGGGCTACCATCAAGTCCAGATGGCGGAAGGGGACGAGGAAAAGACGAGTTTCATAACTCCCCTCGGAACCTTCTGCTACGTCCATATGCCCTTCGGGCTCAAGAACGCAGGGGCGACCTTCCAGCACCTCATGATGCTGGTTTTCAAAGATCAAGTCGGCCGCAACGTCGAAGACTACGTAGATGATGCGGTCGTCAAAAGCCCCTGCGCAGCCTCCCACATCGACGACCTGGCAGAGACCTTCCGCAACCTCCGCGCGTTTGGGCTCAAACTCAACCCGGAGAAGTGCGCCTTCGGGGTGCGCGGGGGGAAGCTCCTAGGTTTCCTCGTGTCCCAGCGGGGCATTGAGGCAAACCCCGAGAAGATCCGGGCATTCCTCGACATGCCCCCGCCGCGCTCCATCAAGGACGTCCAGCGGCTCTCCGGCCGTCTGGCCGCGCTAAGCCGCTCGTCTCCCGGTCGGGGGAGCGAGGCCTCCAGTTCTTCAAGATCCTCCGAGGGCTCGAGGGGTTCCGCTGGACCCCCGAGGCCCAGGAAGCCTTCAACGACCTCAAGAAGTACCTCACGAGCCCTCCAATGCCCGTGAGTCCGTCTCCAGAAGAGCCCTTGCTCCTCTACCTTGCCGCGACCCCCGTCACCGTCAGCGCGGTCTTGGTGAAGGAGCAAGGGGGGCAGCAGCGTCCCGTGTACTACGTGAGTGAGGCCCTCCAAGGGGCCAAAACTCGGTACACGGAGATGGAGAAGATCTGCTATGCCCTCCTCATGGCGTCCCGGAAGCTTCGCCATTATTTCCTGGGGCACCCCATCACTGTCCCGTCGTCCCTCCCTCTGGGGGTGGTACTGCGGAACAAAGAAGCCACCGGCCAGATTGGGAAGTGGGGGGCCGAGCTCGCCCCCTTCTCCCTGTCCCTCACAGGTCGCTCCGCCATCAAGTCACAAGTCCTCACCGACTTCGTCGCAGAGTGGACTCCAGCCTCCGGCTCCGGGGACGAAGACCTCCCTGTGCCGCCATGACGTAGTGACCATTGGACCGTCATGTTCGATGGGTCGCTGTGTCTCGCCGGGGCCGGTGCGGGAGTAGTCCTCCGGAGCCCGAAGGGGAAGGAACTCGAGTACGCCGCGCGGCTAGAGTACCCCACAACCAACAATGTCGCCGAGCACGAGGCTTTGCTCCTCGGGATGCACCTTGCGCACTCCCTGGGGATCCGACGCCTCCTAGTGAAGGGAGATTCTCAGCTCGTTGTTTGCCAGATTGACAAGTCTTACCTGTGCCATGACGCAAACTTGAGTCTTTATTTGCAGGAGGTGCGAAAGATGGAGAGGCATTTCGACGGCCTCGAGGCCTGGCATATCCCGCGAAGGGACAATGACCGGGCTGACGCTCTGGCCCGGGCGGCCAGTGCCCGGGAATCGCTCCCGAAGGGGGCCTTCTTGGAAATCATCACGAAGCCCTCGGTGGCCTCCCCGGACACGGGCGACGAGCCTCACGTCCCGGTGGTCGCCGAGATCACCCGGACTCCGTCATGGATGGACCCCCTCATCTCCTTCATCAAGGGGAAGGGGGACCCTCCTAATGAGACCGAGGCTAAGCGCCTCCGGGCCAAAGCCCGGGCATATCTCCTGCTAGAGGGGAGGCTCTACAAGTGGGGGGCTTCCGCCCTCCTGCGCTGCCTCCCCCGGCCGGAAGGACTCCAACTTCTCGAAGACATCCACGCGGGGAGCTGTGGTTCTCACCTAGCCCCGCGTGCCATCGCGGCTAAGGCTCTCCGACAGGGCTTCTACTGGCCCACGGTCATGCGCGACGCGTGAGACCTTGTCTCCACGTGCGAAGCATGCCAAAAGATGGCCAAGGGCTCGAACCTCCCCCCTGTAGCGCTGCGGACTATCCCCATCACTTGGCCCTTCGTGCGCTGGGGGATGGACCTCTTAGGGCCCTTCCCCCCAGCGCCCGGAGGATACAAGTATGCGGTGGTCGCGGTCGACTACTTTACAAAGTGGGTAGAGGCGGAACCCTTGGCCAGCATCACGTCCCGGGCCGTTCAGCGGTTTTTCTGGAAAAACGTCGTTTGTCGTTTTGGTGTCCCCCGGGAAATCACCGTGGACAACGGGACCCAATTCGACTCGGCTTATTTCCGGGAATTCTGCGAAGGCCTGGGGCTCATCATCCACTTTGCCTCAGTGGCCCATCCCGGAGCAATGGGGCCGTTGAGAGAGTCAACGGCGTGATCCTACAGGGCTTGCGCCAGAGACTCGAGCAAACCGCCTCTATGCGGGGTGCATGGGCAGAGGAGCTCCCTAGCATCCTCTGCTCCATGCGCACGACCCCGTCCCGGGCGACGGGGCATACTCCCTTCTTCCTGGTCTACGGGGCGGAGGCAGTCCTCCCCCCAGAGATAGGCTTCCGGTCGCTGCGGGTCGAGCTCCTAGCCAGAGCCACGACCGCAGCGTACCAGGCCAATGAGGCCAGCCAGCAACTGGAAATCAACCTCGTGGAGGAGGAACGCGACCGAGCGCGAGATGGCGCGAGCATACAACCAGCGCGTGCGCGAGAGAGCTTTTCGCCTTGGGGACCTTGTCCTCAAGCGCTTGACGGACCCCCAAGCCCAGGGTAAGCTCTCCCCCAAGTGGGAGGGCTCCTACAGGATCTCCGCGGTCCTGGGCTCGGGGGCCTACAAGCTCTCCAACCTTCAAGAGCAGGAGCTGAAGCACACGTGGAACTTGCGTTTACTTCGCAAGTTCTATGTTTAGCCTTACGGGCCTGTCCCCTCCCCCGGAGCGATCACGCCGGAGGGTGAGGAGGGACACTGTATTTGCTTTTCCCTCCCCCTTCGCGGCTTCGCGGGGGGAGGCGCTGTATTTCATTTCGTTATCAATACATAGATCTTGCTCTTCCACTGTCTCATTGCAGGTCCTTCTTATCATTACCACCCCTAACGGCGATGCCCTCCCCGCGAGGACGCCCTAACCGCGAGGATGCCCTCCCCGTGAGGAAGCCCTCCCCGTGAGGATGCCCTCTCCGTGAGGAAGTGGGCCCAGACCCGGCAAGTCCCTCTTGTAGGGCGGCTTACGATCAGCCCTCGTGGACTGAGGATGTAAGCGGCAACCCGGTCCCCAGTGGCCGTGGTAACGAGTCACTTTGGGAGACTAGTCCCCTACCCAAACACTCAAACCCGTCATCGGGCACGTCCTCCTCCGGGAGTAGACGCTCTCCCCAGCGGGACGTCTAATGGCTTTCTTGGATATCTTTTCCCCCGGAGACTTTATTCCCGGCTCCCCGTTCTCACGACGACCGGACGATTGTCTCCCGGAAGGATTTTCTCTGGAATCTTCCTCAGGATTTCTGGCCTTATTCCCGGCTCCCCGTTCTCACGGCGACCGGATGATTGTCTCCCGGAGAAGTTACGGATTTCTCGGACATTTCTTTCCCGGAGACCCTATTCCCGGCTCCCTGTTTTCACGGCGACCGGACGATCGTCTCCCAGGAAACTCGCCTCTGGAAATCTCATCAGGTTTTCTTGGGTTTCTTCCAAACGAGGCCTTATTCCCGGCTCCCCGTCCTCACGGCGACCGGATGATTGTCTCCTGGAAGGTCTTTCCCTTGGAAACCTCATTTTAGAATTTTCTAACTTGGAAAAATTCTTATGCTACAGGTTATCTTCACCCCGGGGGCCTTGCTACCCCCACAGCACGCGGAGCTACCCTCCGGCCCGCTGTGGGCGGGGGGGATAAGAAACCCCCGGGTGTCGACCACACCGGCCATGAGCAAACTTAGCTCATTCTTGTCAAAAGGAGTCGTCCAGACCATCCAAGAAGAAAATAAAAGGACTCAAAGAAAGCAACAACACAGCTTTATTGATCATGACCCGGAGGACAACTTCCCCCTCCGGTGGGCAGCGGAAACAGTACAACCCGGGCTCTAACCCGGGGGATTCTCTACATCCTAAGGCTCTTACGCCTAATAGTCCCGGAGGCCCTCCGCTAGCTCCCGGGCCAAGTCCCGGTACAATGCGCGCACGTGAAGCCGAGCTTCCCGGAGCACATCCTCGGGCCAGTACTCGTAGCCCGCCGGTGGAAGAATGCGAAGTGGGGGGACCATCCGGAACCCCGGATGCGGAGGGGACAATTCGGCGCGATGATTGTCAAAATTGTCCAAGTGCCACTCCGGACGCCACCTCAACCGGATCGGCTCCCGGACGGCGTCCCCGCTGCGCTCCCTGGAGATGAGGCTTAGCAAGATTAAAGCTGCTTGGGCGTCCCCCGGGGAGCCCGTCCCAGACCTTCGCCCAGGAGTAACCTCCCGGGAACCCTGGTAACATTGCATTCAATTCAAGACTTAGAAAAATTTCTAACTCTATTGCATTCAAAATATCTTTGTACAAGTGTTTGGGGCTTCTTCTAAGATGCTACCGGGATCAAAATCCTAAGAAAAGCAAATAGGGTCCTAACTAAGACCCGGGGGGAGGCTCATACTTTCTCATTTGCGTCCTCCCCCTGGGGGGCTTCCGCTGGGGCCGGGGCCGAGCTATCTGCTGCCGGAGGCGCCGGTGCCGGGAACCTCACCCGGATGATCCGGTCGTAGAAGCCCCCGGCGATCTGCTCCACCTCCCGGCGCGAGGGCTCGAAGAACTCGGGGAAGCTCCGGGGGATGCGGCCCCCAATCGCCCAGGCGCCCACCCCCCGGTGCTCGACGAGTCTGGCCGCGGCTGCGACTACGGGGATCGCCCGGCCTCGCGCCCGGGCGTCTGCCGCCTCCGGGATCACGGAAACTTGTGCATTAAGAAAACGCACAGCCTCCGCGAGCGTGGCCGGGGGCACCTCCGAGCCTCCCCCGGAGCCTAGGCTTACGCCAAGGCTCTCGACCACACCGCTGGCCCGCGTCCGTGTCCACCACCGCCCGGATGCTCGACCCCTCGAGCTCCCGGAAGGCCTCCTCCCGAAGGCGGCCATTGACGGCCTCCGAGACATGGACCTAGGCTCAAACCCGGGCCAGCACCTGGAGAGCTTCGTCCCGCTGACCCAAGAAGGAGGCGGCCCTGTCCTCCGCGTCCTTGAGCAGCCGGATGACGCGCTACTCAACGCCCCAGGTAATTGTCGCACCCTACAAAATCTATAGTTAGAAAAATTTTGGATGCAGGGAGCCAAAAGGAAGCGACAACCACTCCGGGTGGATACTTGGACTTGAAGGGACCGGAGCTCCGCAAAGCGCTTGTGGAGCGTCCCCTCCCCGACGAAGGCCTGGACCTTTGGGGTTTGCAAGCCTTCCGCGTAACGCTCGACCTCCCCTGCGGAAAGCAGGGGGGTCTCCCACACGGCGCTGGTCCCGCCGCGGCCGGTAACGGGCTCCCGGACCTGGGCACCAGGCATGACCTCGGTCGGGGTGGCGGTCGTCGTCGTCTTCGTCGCCGAAGTGCCCCCCGAGGAAGTGGCTGAGGACGTTTCGGAGGGGGCCCCTTTCCAGGGGGGATCATCAGACCTTTCCCCTTCCCGAGCGGGAGGGCCCGCGGAACCTCCGCTTCCGGGGGGACCTCATAGACCGAGGGGCTCCCCCCCTCATCCACGGACCACTCCACCCATGGAGGCGAGGCCTCCGCGAACCTCACCTCCGGTTTCTCCGGCTCCAAGGGTGCCGGGGGCGCCAGGAGGGCCGCTACCAAAGGCGGCGACGGGGCGTAGTCCGCCGAATCGGACGCCGCCCCGCCCGCGGCCAACTCCTTCCCCCGGGCCGCAACGGGGCTCTTCGGGGGACGGGGTGTCACTTCTTTCTGGGCTGGCTCCAGGGCGTGCCCGGTCCCAAGGGTTTCTTCCCGGGGCTTCGCCGGTGTTGAAGCCGGCGTCGTCGATGGGCCGGGGGCTTTTTGAACTCTGGCCATCTTAGGCTCAGAGCCCCCGGTGACGTCTTTCCCCCGCTTGTGCGACCAGGGGGTGGGGAGGGGCTTCCTCTCCGGCAGCTTCAGCCCGTAGGCCTCAGCTACCAAGTTCCAGGGAGGGCCCTCCCCCACGAGGCGCACAACGCGCTCGTGCTCGTCGGCGAAGTACCTCCCAAGGAGGTTCTCCGCCTTCTCCAACGCCGCCGGGTATGGCCGGACTACAAGAGGTAAAGAGTTAGTCAAATTTCCAAAAATTTGTAAATGCAATGAAGCAGGTAACGGACTTACGTTGGGTCACCGGCTTGACTGGGGGCCACTGCTCCGGGCCCATGCCGATCCCCCTTCTCCCGCGTGAGAAGGGGGAGATCCTCAGGAGCATCATCTCCTCGGCGGCGTCCCGCATAGAGCGGGTGCGCCGGGAGATGATCACCTTGCCGAGGAACTCGAGCTCCTCGTCCGTCCACACCGGGGGCTTCGGCACGGACGACCTGCTGTAAGAGGGGGGCTACGGGGCGTACACCACCTCGTCGTCCCAGACCCGGAGGTAGAACCACCTTTGAATCCAGTGGTCCCGGGAGGCCGCCGCCGGGTAACCCGGATGTCTCCGTCCTCAACGACGCAGCGTTCGACCATGGACTCCGCGTCCTCGGCCGTGAACTCGGACGCCCAGAGGAAGTTTGGAGTGACCTCCTCCGGGGGCACCTCGGTCGTCTTCGCTCGACCCTTCAGTGCCATCAGGTTTGTTTTTTCTGGTGGCTAACGTTTTAGGAGGCTACGCCTAAAGGTTCCAGACGCCTGCTACCGGGAGCTAGCTACTGGGAGAGCTAAATGCGCTAAGGTTGAGATGTTTTGAATGAACTTCCCGGGCCCCCCAAGGCCCTATTTATAGGGGTGAGCCGTGATCCAGATGAGCGCCACGTAGTACTCCGCGGAGCAATCTGGGCCGCTGAAGTTCAAACCGTGCGCGGGAAATGAAGGGACTGGCGCGCAAATCGAGGCACCAGTTCGAATCGCGAGCGCATTTATGGCGAAGCGGCGGTCATAAGCGCGCGGCACGGGAATCGAAGCATCACGGCACTGGTGGCTTGGTCTAGAGATTTTCCCGGTGACATGTACCATTCCCACCGGGGACTCGAGCATCGTCCCCGTGGGGCATGGGGGGCTGCTGTTGGGGGAAATCTCCGCGAGACTAAGTCCAGGTAAGTTGCGTCACGTTTGCCCGGGGACCCGGCCTCCAGTGCCTGCCCTGGGCGCCGCCTTTTGGCTCCCGGGACCCGGCCTCCGGCGCCGGTCCCGGGCGCCGCCATTTGCCCGAGGACGTGGACTCCGGTGCCTGCCCGGGCGCCGCCTTTTGGCGCTCGGGACCCGGCCTCCGGCGCCGGTCCCGGGCGCCGCCATTTGCCTGGGGATGTGGCCTCCGGTGCCTGCCCCGAGCGCCGCCTTTTTGTGCCCGGGACCTGGCCTCCGGCGCCGGTCCCGGGCGCCGCTGTTTGCCCAGGGACGTGGCCTCCGGTGCCTGCCCCGGACGCCGCCTTTTTGCTCCCTGGACCCGGCCTCCGGCGCCGGTCCCGGGCGCCGCCGTTTGCCCGGGGACGTGGCCTCCCGGGGCATGTCCCGGGCGCCGCCTTTTGGCTCCCGGGACCTGGCCTCCGGCGCCGGTCCCGGGAGCCGCCTTTGGCCCAGGGACCTGGCCTCCGGTGCGTGTCCCGGGCCTCGTCGTCCTTTTAAAGGTAAAGTCTCTGGTTGTTGATCACGTGCAGGTCACACGAGGAGCGCCTCGGGAATCAGCGACCACCTGTCAAGCATCCAAGGCGTTTGACCGGGAGAAGGACGTTGCTACCCCTCAATCCGACGGTGGCTTCCGGGGTAGATAGGTCTTTTTGCTTCTTTTTGGGGCTATAAATAGCCCTTGTACCCCTCAGTTGTAAGCAAGTGATTCATTTATTGGAATAGCCAAAACTCACAGGTGTGCTCCGGAAGCCTCTCCCCCGGAGAGAGCCTCCCTAGCCGGCTCCGGTCGGGAGCACGCCGACAGGACTAGGGCCCCCACTGGGACCCGAACCTGTATAAATCCTCGTGTCAATTCTTGTGTTTGTCCGGCGTGGGAGGACCGGTCACCCGGTCAGCCCGCGTCGCGTTCTCTTCGCTAGGATTGTTCACAAAACCTGCCGGGGTATTCGCAATACCACGACAAAGGAGACCTCATTTGCTCGATGGCCCTGATTTTTTAGAGATTAACCTCGATTCCTCTAGAACAAACGAGAAAGCCCAAAAGATAAAGCCAACCAGAGAAAAGGCTAGGTAAAAAGCTCACCTTCCTCCTGAGGCCATTGTAGCACACCTGAATCCCGACCCAAATCCATTTCTAGTGTTAGGGTTTTCTGCTATTCCGATCTTCCTCTGATTCAAGTGCTAGCTGCTCCTACCTTCCGACAACGCAGCTTTTTAAAGATCTGTTTACCAGATGAAACCCCGAAAGAACACTTTTCTGGGTTTAATTTTATTCCAAATCGGTTCAAATTACAGAAGGTTTCAGCAAGATCATCTAAATGAGTGAGGCTTTTTAAGTTTTTTACAACCAAATCATCTATGTAAGCTTCAAGATTACGCCCCATCTGAGAAATAAAGGTCTATTGCATCAAGCGCTGGTACATGGAACCGGCGTTCTTGAGACCAAATGGCATTCTGACGTAGCAGTAGGTGCCAAATGGTGTGATGAAGGCAATCTTCTCTTCATCTTCTTCTGCCATGCTAATTTGATGATATCTTGAGTAAGCATCCAAGAAACTCATCAGTTCGCAACCCGCAGTAGAATCAACCAACTGATCAATGCGGGGAAGGGGGAAGCCATCCTTCGGGTAGGCACTATTTAGGCTGGTGTAATCAACGCACATGTGCCACTTACCATTTGACTTACAGACCATGACCGGATTTGCAAGCCATTCCGGATGATCAACTTCTTGAATAAACCCGGCCGTTTGGAGTTTGTTTAACTCCACGCGGATAGCTTCTTGCCGATCAATAGCAAAACGTCTGAGCTTCTGCTTTATTGGTCGCTGTCCATGTCAAATTGCTAACCTATGCTCAATTACCTCCCTTGGGACACCGGGCATGTCAGATGGTTTCCACGCAAACACATCTGCATTAGCTCAGAGGAAAGTAACGAGTTCGAGTTCCTATTTGTCATCCAGGCCTGATCCAATCTGAATTGTTCTAGATGGATCATCTGGGCATAACGGAACCAGTTTTAGTTTTTCCTCTGGTCAAGGGGCGACCTTGATCGTATCTGCAGCTGTGGTGGTGATCTGACATCCCGAAGGGGAAGTTGATCCACAAGCTCCAGTGATAACCGATTGCAAGTCAATGCCATATTGCGGCTGCCTCGGACCGAGATAACGCCTTTGGGACCAGGTAACTTACTGCACTGATAAGCATAGTGCGTCGCCATCATGAATTTAGCGAGAGTTGGCCTATCAAAAATCGCATTATAAGCCGAATCACAATCAATTACGTCGAAAGTAACAAACTCTATTCGAAAATTATCTGGTTCACCCAGTGTGACTGGGAGCACCACCTGTCCCATCGGCATCATCGAGGAACCAGGCATTATCCCATAAAACGGATGGATTATGGGTTTGATTTTCGAACGAGGGATTTGCATCTCGTCCAATGCCTTGACCAGTAAAATATCCAAGGAACTACCTCCATCAATCAGGACTCTTTTGACTCTCGCATTACTGATAATTGGGGTTGACCAAAGGTAGTCTCAATGGTCGAGTAAGCCCAACGGGACAATCAGACTGATCAAATGTCAAAGGAGTGTCCGACCAACGGGGGATTGAGGTTCGCCAAGGGGAGCTTCCGCTTGGTAAACTTCTCGATGAAACACTTTAAACTGTCGTTTAGAAACAAAAGAGGAGGAACCTCCAAAAATGGCATTAACATAATTACGAGGTACCTAGTAGGACATTTCTTCATCCTCGTTGGCGTCTCTAAGCCCGCAAGTCTGCTCTTTTGATGGCAAAGTTGGCATCGGCCCAATTCCCTGGTAGAAGTCATCTAGTTGCTTCAACTAGCTCCGGCAATTCTTGAGGTCGTGTCCCGGAGAGTTGTGGATAGGGCACCACTTCTTGCCTTCCTGCAAGTTAGTCAGTTTTTCTGGCTGGTCGGCATTGTGACCACCAGAGGCAGTTTTATTTTTAAATGAAAACTTGTTACCTTTTGCCGGTGGAGTCTTTTCCGCTACTGCGACCTCCCGGTACTGTCCGGTTCGATTCTTTTTGGACTTCTCCAACTTCCCGCCCGATGAAGATTCCGGCTTCTTGCCTGCATCCTCTTTTTTCACATCTTTGAGACCTGGTTGGGGCGGTAAATTCCCTTTATCCACCATCCTATTCCATTCAACGGCCTCGGCCGCGTCTGAGTAGCGATCAGCCATATCAAAGAGATCGGCTACTGACCGAGGAGAGTGGATAAGTAAATCTTCCATTAACCTCCAATATCAAACAGCATGCTTAAACGCCCTGATAACGGAGTTATTGGATATGTTTGGGATGGTATTTCTCACCCCGACAAACCTTTTGAAAAATTGTCAAAGAGTCTCCATAGAAGTTTGTCGTAGACGATGAAGATTGTCCTCTTTCCTGGGTTTTTGACAACAATTCTGGAAATTGTTGAGAATAGCATCGCACAACATTTCCCATTTATATATCGAACCTCGGACTGGTTGAATAGCCAGGTCCTTGCCGGTCCCTCAAGGACCGTCGGCAAGTAGTTGACCATGACGCGATCATCCCCATCAGCCGCTTGGATAGTGATGATGTAAATTTGAAGGAACTCCGACGGATTCTGGGTCCCATTGAACCTTTTAATCACCCCTGGTTTGAACTTATCCGGCCAGACGACCGCACGGAGGCCTGGCAAAAAATCTTCACATCCCAAATAAGGACTGTGGAGAGTTTCACGATTTCCAGCATGACCACAAGTGATTTCACACGATGGTGACGCGCCACATGGTCCTAGACGAGAATGCACGGGAATTCGATCTCGATCACGAGAACTTCCCACGCGCCTGGATTTGTCTTGCCGAAGTGATCTAGATGGTAATCGATTACGTCTACCATGAATAGAGTGGGAATACTCCTTTTCATGGGAACGTATCATAGACCGGGAGGAAGCTGTAGGGGTCACATCAGATGCAACCTCGTCCAGCTTCTCTGCCAGGATCCTAGCAAAAGCCGGTTTGTCCGCGTCTATGAGGGTAGGAGGAAAATTACGCAAGACCTCCGCGATAGATCAAAGTCGGTCATGCGTACTTCTCTTTGGCGCGCCGGGTGTAATCATTTCTTCATCCTCCGGTAAATATTCTAGAGGTAAAGAAGGTGTCTGGTCGCGCCTGCGACCATGTGGGCGACGGGAGGAAGTAGAGGCAGCGTCATAACGAGACTGCGCATTTTGTAGGGCCTTTAGGGCTGTTCTGCGAAGTTCGTTATCTCGTCGCTCACGGTCTTGGTCTTCCTTCTGCTTACGTTCTTGTTCCTCCTTTTATTGCGCTCTTGTTCTTCCCTAGCAATCCGCTGATCGGGGTTTTCCTCCGACAAGGCAGCGAATTCTCTGGGGAGCGAAGCTACAGAAGGAGTGAACATCTCTATTTTCTCTGAGTCGGACTCGAAATCAAAGAGAGAGTGGAGGTTGTCAGGATCAAACCTCCCTGGACTGAGTTCCTGGTCACTGCCATCCTGGTCCCCGACGGGGACACATGGTGATCGAGACTCGATTTTGCATATGGTGGAACTGACGTCAAGTTCCGGACCTGTCTCTTCCATCCCCTGGTTGATGGACATGACCCGGGTAGGGGAAGACGTGTCCTCCTGACGTTCCTTCGGAATGTCTTCGCAATCGATCTCTTCCATTGGAACGGGATCGCTAGGCGAAGGCATTTGTATTGGGCATAATCATCGAGATCGAAGTCGTTCTCAGAATTATATGCCCCAGACATGGCTCACCAAACCTCCGGATGAGGGGAAAGTACCTTGAGAAAAGGCCCTACGGTGGGCGCCAACTGTCGACGATTTGGACTCGGGGTTCTTGGTTGATCTTATGCAAATTTGTGAGTTGCGGGACCTTTTAGGATGCTCCTCCTGGAAGGTAGGATGAGCAATATCTGAACGGGCACAAAAGAATTTATACAGGTTCGGGCCCTCGATGGTGGAAGTAATAGCCCTATGTCCTGTTGTAATTTCACTATATGAGAAAAGATGTTTACAAGAGGGTGGAAGAGATGATCACAGGCGAAGATCTCTTCTATGTTAGTGTCTACCTAACTATGTCTAAATCTTCAGGTTATTTGGACTCCTGGTAATGCTTGTATGCTTAACCGCCCTTAGAACGTGCATTGACCACCCTTTTATCTTGACCAAAAGGGCGCCAACACAAAACGGCTTTGGACGGTTGCTTGGATGCAGTTTTGTTAACTGCACTTAACTTCCACGCAGGCTTAACACGTGTAATCAAAGGACAACCGCACATGTTAACCTCCTGGCAGTTGTCTTCATACGTGGAAAGATCCTCACGATCCTCGGGATATGTCTGTTCCAAGGGTTAGACCTTCTCGAGTTATTCTGGTCGCAAATAGTCAACGACCCTCTAACCGCGCACTGTCTGCAGTCTCATGATTGCGCAAGGGCTGCGATCATAAATCATCCTTGTATCCACACCCTTCTGGTCGTCTGAGACCATAGCGACGGACTTATAGACACACGTCTAATCTAATTTTGTCTTAAACCAAACGTGTATTATTTTTGAACTAGCTCGAGTGATAATCCTCATCAGCTCCCACTTACTCCTTTTGAGAGAAACTCTTTCTCTAAAAAAACACCGTTTCGGGCAACAAACACTCTATTTTCTTCTCGATTATAGAAGTAATATCCTTTTGTTTCCATAGGATATCCCACAAAGAAGCATTTATCTGATTTGGGTTTGAGCTTATCAGACATTAAAGGTTTTAATAAGCCTCACAACCCCAAATCATAAGAAAAGACAATCCGAGACGCCTTCCATTCCATATCTCATATGGTGTCCTTTCTACGGTTTTTGATGGAGCCCTATTTAATGTGAACGCAGTTATTTCTATAGCATATCCCCAGAAGGACAATGAAAGATCAGTTTGGCTCATCATTGACTGAACCATGTCCAACAAGGTCCTATTCCATCTTTCTAACACACCATTCCATTGAGGTGTTCCTGGCGAGGCCAATTGTGGAACAATTCTGTGTTGTTTTAGATGATCACCAAATTCTTGTCTCAAATACTCCCCTCCACGATCAGATCATAGGGTTTTGATTGTCTTGTCAAGTTGATTCTGTACTTTATTATGAAATTCCTTGAATTTATCAAACATTTCAGATTTATACCTCATTAAGTATACATATCCATATCTACTAAAGTCATCGGTAAAAGTTATGAAGTACTGAAAACAACCTCTAGCTGTTGAACTTAATGGTCCACATACATCGATATGAACAAGAGCCAATAAGTCACTTGCCCTTTCACTTCCACCTGTGAAATGTGCCTTTGTCATTTTGCCAAGTAAACAAGATTCACACACATCAAAAGATTGAAAATAAAATGAGTCTAGAAGACCATCTTTCAGGAGTTCCATGATGCGTTTCTCATTTATATGGCCTAAACAACAATATCAGATAAACGTGGGATTCAAATCATTGGGCCTAAGCCTCTTAGTACATATGTTATACACAGGTAATTCAAGATTTAGTTAATAAATCTCATTCTCCAATGAGGCATTGCCATAAAACATATCATTTAAATAAAAGAAACAACGATTGTTCTTTATTCTAAATTCATAACCCAGCGTGTCCAAACACGACACGGATACAATGTTTTTGCTTATGGTGGGAACATAATAATAGTTATTAAGTTCTAAAACTAATCCTGAAGGTAAAGCTAATATAAAAGTTCCAACAACTAAGGCTGCAACTCTTGCTCCATTGCCAACGCAAAGTTGAACCTCGCCCTTAGCCAAATTTCTACTCCTTTTAAGCCCCTGCATCGAAGTGCAAATATGAGCAGCCAATTCGGTATCAAATACCCAAGAGTTGGGAGGAGAAGTAACTAAATGAACTTCTATAACATATATACTTGAAGGAGTCTCACTTTCCTTCTTTTTCTTTAAATCTTCCAGGTAATTCTTGCAATTCCTCTTCCAATGGCCAGATTCCTTGCAATAGAAGCATTTAGTAGTAGGGGTGGCACCTGGCTTGGACTTTCCTTTGGAATTAGGCTTAGCGCTAGAGGACCTTTCTAGAGTTTTGCCTTTTCCCTTAGCCTTGCCCATGCCCTTCTTCTTAAAACTTTTTCCCTTTTGAACCATCATTACATTATTTGGAATGTTCTTAATGTTTTGTTCCATTGTTTTAAGCATCCCATACAATTCGGTCAATGATTTCTCCAGATTATTCATGTTATAGTTCATGACAAACTGGTCATAGCTCGGAGGGAGCAATTGGAGAATCATATCAGTAGCCAACTCTTGACTAAGGGGAAAACCAAGCTTTTCCAAATTCTCAATGTAACCAATCATCTTGATCACATGAGGACTGACCGAGCTCCCTTCTGCCAACTTGCAATCATGCATTTCTTGGTGGTTTCATATCTTTGCACACTGGCATACTCCTCGAATAAGTTTCTAGGAGACATGGCCATGTCATAAGCTGTCATGTTCTCATATTGTTTCTGAAGCTCAGAGTTCATGGTGACTAGCATTAGGCAGCTGGCACCAAGTGCGTCATCGGAATGCTTTTTTGTAAGCATCCTTGTGAGCATGTGGAGCACTAGCGACTGGTTCATCAGGTATAGGAGTCTCTAGAACATAGTCCATTTTCTCTTGTTTGAGAACAATTCTCAAGTTTCTATACCAATCAATAAAATTTGTTCCATTGAGCTTTTCTTTATTAAGGATAGATCGCAAACTGAAATTGTTTGAGGAACTACCACTATACATGGTCTACAACAGTAAAGAAATGCAATATTTTAGCATTATATTTATGAAAAATCCTTTATTAAACAATTCAATAAAAGATGTACCAACTATATATTTTAGAACAAAAATCTCTCAAGAAATATATATAGTAGGCCAAGATCCATATTTCACTAAGTTCTAGTGAGCTTTGGCATCACTGCTAGAAACCTAGCTATTTAGGTAAGTAACTCCTTACTAATTATATCATATATAACTCTTGTTTGTTGGGTGTCATCCCATACCATGGCTCCCAACACCATGCCCTAAAGCCCAAAACCGTTTTGATAGTCTTGTTAAGTTAAACCAATTCTATGCTTATGAGTGTCCAACACACATCCTGTCTTATTAAGATAATTGATGGTGCCCTGATTTGTCAGGCCCACCAAGCAATGATCAAAATCTTGACAAGTGCAGCAATTGGAAGAGCATAATAAACACTTAATTTTTATGAGGGGTTAAAACATGGTAAAACATCCATATGCACGAAAATAACCATCAGCTAGATGATCTAACAGGTGCAACTTTGACTATATTTAACTTCCGTTGGTAGTAACCTTGGTCAGGAAAGACCGCGACTATTTTCGCTCACACCATAAAAGAAAGCGTTCCACTGAGTGGGGCTTATTAAGAAATACCTTATGATGTTCTTTCCTTAGACACCAAAGTTGACAGGTTCTGGTTGTCAAATAGAATCTTTATGTTTTATGAGGGGTTAAAAGATGTCACAACATCCATATGCATGAAAATAACCATCAGTTAAATGATCTAACATGCATAACTACGATTATATTTAACTTCCGTTGGCAGTAATCTTGGCCAGGAAAGACCGCGACTGTTTTCGCTCACACCATGAAGGAAAACATTCCGTTGAGTGGGGCTTATTAAGAAAAATCTTATGATGTGTTCTTTTCTTAGACACCAAAGTTTGACAGCTTCTGCTTATCAAGTATAATTATGTTTTTTGAAAACAAAATATTAAATTTTTTAAAATTAACCACATTAATCAAATTTTCTAACCAATCTGATTGGTTTAAATCCCCTTATGCCAATCATATTAACTCCAATATGAATATCTAGAATAGGCAGCTAATGTCATATGTAGATGCAATCTATACACATATAGTTTAGAAGATCCAATCTACTATTGTCATATAAACCCTAACATCACCTCCTTCTGGCCCATGCTAGGATCATTAGACATCGGTTCATATTAAAGTCAGCGAAAAAACAGTTCATCACAACACTTGAATGTCAAAACAAACATGTATAACGAAACTTATACGGTAACAGATTGAATAAACTAGTAGATCTAGTCTACTATAACTTCATATATCACATATATGTTATTAATCCAGATCTAATACTATACAGGATGGCTCTGATACCACTGTAGGAAACCGAGTAAGATACACTAGCATAATTTCAAAATTTTTTACTCGAAGACTACAAGTAATAGATCATAGGTTAGATTGTTACCAACAGCGGAAGCAGATTTGGTGAAGTGATCAAGTGTTCATAGCAACCGTTTTCGGATCGTCCAAATCAGCGCAGCAATTGCAGCAGCGCCTCTATCGGTATCCACACGTACCGAGCTGGAACGTCGTATGATGGTGTGCTAGCACCAACGCGCACGACAAGGGTTTAGGGGCTATTATTTTAGAGGAGATGGTAGCTATGGACTTTTTTTGTGATCTACTCAAAGCCCATCATACCTTTCTTTATATAGAGTCATGCAGAAGAAATCCTAACAGATTAGGTTTCTTGATGTGATACGAATTTTATCTGAACTACAGGATGAGTCTAACATTAAATCTCCGTATCTGATACAAAAGCCCCATAACAGACCCAACTCGGATCTGATATGAAAACCCCATAACAAACCCAATCCGAATGAATAAGGAGTCTAATATTAAGTCTCCGAATCTGATACAGAAAACCATAACAAACCCAATCCGAATGCATAAGAGTATAATATTAAGTCTCTGAATCTGATACGGAAACCCCATAATAGACTTAATCCAAATTGCATTGTTCCAACCCATTAAGTGTGTGACCCTGTAGGTTCATGTATATTTAGTCACGACCCGAGAATACTTACCCGAATTGTAACTCGGTAGTGGCCCCTAGCAGGACATAACAACTATCCAAATACACACAATGATCATAATCAGCAAACCTATATAATGTCTTCATGTTGATCCTCTTGCCATACAATACCAGATTAAACCCAAGGTAGGAAATGTGCCACCCTTGCACACTTCAATCAATAGTGAATTGATCTTTCTGTAATTGACACTCAACCACAAAAAGCATGGCCATGCACTTCTCAATTTATCTATATCAAGAGGCCCAGAGATATCTCTCTCATTATATGAGATATGCAAATTCCATCTTAACCATTCACATTCCTCCGCATGGCTCATAACATACCTGAATATTACCTTTATTACCACTTAATTAAAAGTAGCGTTTTGTAGTATCAAAGTATACTACTACACATGTAGGAAAATATGATGGTCTCAGGTCTAAGGATCAATCATAAACATTATTTGAGACCAACTGGTGGCACTTAAATAACAAATTCAAACAGTTTCTCAAAATAGGTGTATCCAACATTATATTCTCCAATATATGTCTACATTATTGATTTGATATCTTATATCCATGGTCCGTGAAACATAACCATCAATCAATATATACGCTGATCCATTAATCAATAATGTCCTATTTAAAGATAATGGATCAGTGACTTTATTAAAGTAATATCATCAAATAAATTTAGAGTCTCACGAACAAGTCACACACTTGTTGATCGAATCAAGATGATAATTTATTAAAAAAATAACATATTATTCAAATGTTCATAAATATAACAAAGATAAATATATCTCTATGATTTTCTCTAGGACATATCATTAACACTTTCGATAGAGCAATTGCGCTATAATGCGGAACTGCTGAACAAGAGAGAGGCTCTCGCCAAACTTAATCGTGGAATTAATCCTTTGATCATTGTATCGGCGACTGTACTGGCAGCTTAATCTATCTAAGAAAACACTTAAAACTAATTCACAATTCACTGGCCTTGGTTAGAATTACACCTGATGGTTATAGAATTCCCGAACCATGGGTTTTCTCTCTTGATTTCTGAAACCTTAATTTCACCATTCTTGATTTCAAAAACCCTAATTTTTCATAATTTGCAATCTTTTCACTTTCAAAACCTAGATGGATTACTAACTTGGCCTTATTGTTGATTTCTAGATTAAATTATATAAGAAATTTAGGTTTCTGTTATGGTTGGGAAAGTCTACGAGCACCGGGCCGGTTAGGACTAGGATTAGAAAAGCCTTGGGTATTATTAGTTTATTTCCTTTCCAATTAGTTCCCTTGTAATGCCTATATAAGGC
Organism: Pharus latifolius; assembly: GCA_019359835.1. Taxonomy (NCBI): domain Eukaryota; kingdom Viridiplantae; phylum Streptophyta; class Magnoliopsida; order Poales; family Poaceae; genus Pharus; species Pharus latifolius. Next base: position 59,067,312 of record CM033321.1, on the reverse strand, counting down.
CACCATTATTAATGAAGAGAATCAACTTATGCCAAAGAAACTTAAAACTACTACCCTTGTCGATGTGAGCCACTGCGGCCCTCATCGTCCCATTACGCGTTCGTTAACCTGTGCGTGTAACAATTTGGTATCAGAGCTGATAATCCAGGATTTGATCCAACCCACACTCATGTCTAATACAAGAACCAACGTAGAGAGTCTTCGTTCGCTCGAGGAGGGCATGGACCGCGTTGCCGCAGTGGTCGACTAGATCCTTGCGCTCCGCGACGCCGTTGGCCGCCTCTCGACGTGGAGAGCCTCACTCTGCCCGTCGTGCCCAACCGCATCGACCCCGTTGGCAGTTCACTCAGCAGAGCTTCGGTGGCTCCACCACAGCCTAGGGCTACCGCCGTGGCTGTGTCCGCTGCCACCGCCGCTAAACCCACTACCGTGGCTGTGTCCACCGCCACCACCGCCTATACCAAGTGATGCGCCTCCCCACCTCATCTCCTCCGTCTATTGTCCGCGCAACCCTACCACGGTCGCCCCCGCTTTGACGACAACTGGCGAGATTCGAGAGCATCCCCTGTGGACGACGACGACCTCCAGCATCGACAAGACTCCGCGCCCACCGCAATACGGCGATCACACGCCACTAGCCGCGCAGGCCGATCCCCTCCTCGCCGCGGGGGCCACAACCGCCACCTCCTATCCAACTCCCCAAGTCGCGCCTACACGGGCTACCACTGGTAGTAGGCTCGCGGTGGGTACATGATAATTGTCATATCTGTGCATATTTTCCATATGTTTAACCTCCTGATCATGCACATTTAGTCATATAAGGCGGTATTTGCATTAATCATACACATCTTTATCATGAAATCGACCGTATTATTTGTTTTGTGATTTTATTGCAGGTCAACGCGATTTGGGTGGATTTAGGCTGATGGAGTGCGTCTTTTTGACTATACCAGACCCTCGGTCGATTCGGAATAGAAGTACGCGTTCTTACGGACGTGTAGAAACTGACTGTGCCGAAATCGGTGTCTCTGGGGGCCCAAAATCTCAAATCCTAGCAGTCAAGGACCTTCTTATAATTTTCTGAAGCCTCAAACACCCATTTGCAAATTGGCCAACACTCAAAAATCTAAACCCTAAATCGGGGAAGACTTAACTGTAATTTTCTAAAACCCCGAGGACCTTTTTGCAAATTGACCTTTCTTCTCTAAACCTCAGCTACCAGTCATGGTTTCCTTTGAGCCTGATTTTTCTTTTCTTCTTCTCCTTCTCTTCTTCCCCCTCACTATTTACACACCTCCGTCCCACCTCACCGCCGTTGGCCAGGCTGTACGCCGCGGTGCAGTTTCTTCTCCTTCCTCCTTTTTCTTTCCCTCTCCTTTCTTCTCTGTTTTTCATCCCCTTTCCAACAGCCGCCACTTTTGTTGCTCTTCTTCTCCGGAGCCATTCGCCGCTACAGTGACAACGACGATGACAACTGCCGTCTCCTCTTCTTCTCCTCACCTATAACTTCTTCTTCTGTCTCCCCCAAAATCTTCCACACCTCGTGCCACACCAGGCTCTAGCCGGTTCTTTCTATTTCCTCTTCCCATTCCTTTGCTCCTCCAGCGCCGCCTCCGTCTTGCGTCACGAAGCCCTACGTCGCTTCCTCCACACCTAGATCGGGGCATCAAAAGCCCCAAATCCGCCACAGCTGCGCCTCCCGAGCCAGATCCTCCACCTCTCCAGCGACTCCTCCTGCTCCCGACCCCGCGCCGCCGCTGCTCCACCACCGAGCTGCCGCCAGATCTACGCTGCACCACCACGCCATGCGCGCCTCCGCCTCCACACCTCACCGCAGCCGCCGCGCCGCCTCTGCCCCGCGTTGATCTCGTCTCTACGCAGCCGATCGCGCCTCCCGCGCGGATCTCGCCTCACCTCCGTCCCGCGCCGCATCACCACGGCCGCCGCCGCCGCTCACCAATCCCCACTGCGCCGCCATCCCTCCCGAAGACACCGCCGTCAGATCGCTGAATCAGCCCTCGCGCCGCATCCGCGCCGCCGCCACTGAGACACCGCCGTTCCTGGGCTGCACCGCCACTCTCTTCCTTCTTCCCTCTCTCTCTCCTCTACTCCCTAAAGGCCGCCACCACGTCGCCAGATTCGAGCCCGACGACGCCGCCGAGTCCCCAGTACACCCTCGCCGATCCTCAGCGACCTCGGCCAATCCAGTGCCTCGTCGACGACCAGTCCAGTGCGACTTCTTCCTCAACCTCGACAACTCCACTCGAGCGAGTCCCAGCTGACTTCTTCCCCAGCCTCGGCCTCAACTCCAACGGTGACCTCGAGCATCCTCGACATTTCTTGACCACGCCTCGATGATCTGCTACGTCGCCAGCGTCTTCCCCAATATTCCATCAAACTGGTTGACAATCTCATCCTTAGCTCATTGCTTCATCTCTTGTATTGATTGAATGTCATAAATTGGATGAAGTTTTTGTTGCTCTGCTTCTCAATCTGGAAGAACAATGCACTGGAAATGAACTCTTGAATGTATGAAATGAGCATGATTGTATCACAGAGATGATATTAAACCTTCCTAACAGGCTGTATCTTCCGAATACACCTGGGCTCTCAGCCATTGCTTGCAATTTAGTGTTAAATTGTGTTGATTTGCGAGAGTACTAATGAACTGGGCTATGTGATCTTGTTAATGCAATTCTGGGATTGAAACTCCTTTTCAGGATCAACTGCTAACTTTGAAGATGAATGGTTCCTGTAGATTGATAAATTGAAACTATGTTGAATTAATTTCTACCTTGTGATTGATTGCATTGTTTTGAATGCCTTAGTTCTGAGTCTTGTGTGATGACTTGTATTGATCAACACCGTGACTGCACTTATGTCTGAATGATATATGTTTAATTCTTTGCCTCCAACTGATTCTGATTGTTGACATCTATCTCTGCTAATTCAAGCTTATTGATATGCAATTCCTTATCTGTGTCATTCCAGTGTAGGTTAGTTGCAAATTGCTACTGTTTAGCTGCTGCTTTTGCCTTATGTGTCTTTGGTATCTTAGTATTTGAGGCTGACATCAATGTCGGAGACTTTAGGTCTTTGTGTGTGCTAATTGTGGGGTTGTTTCTCTGGATTCTTTTCCGTATGGAAGTCTGCATCATCAAGCTAAACTGTCTCGAGCACCGAGTTATCAGTAAGAGGATCATAGGTGTGTCGATTTGATGATAAAGATGTGTATGATTAATGCAAATACTACCTTATATGACTAAATGTGTATGATTAGGGGGTTAAACATATCGAAAATATGCACAGATATGATAATTATCACTACACCGGGCGAGCCCTGCGTTTTGTCTGCATTAAACTCGACCGGTTTGATGGAAAGGGTGACGCCTTATGCTGGCTCCGCCGATGTGAGCGCCACTTCACAATGCAGTGCATCGACGCTGATGACCGCGTCGAGATCGCTGGTCTGTCTCTAGACGACGAAGCACAAGATTGGCTCGACAAGTGGCAACAACGCAGGATCTGGATTCCCTGGGACGAGTTCTTTGCTGCGTTCCTGACCCATTTCAGTTCTCCTGACGAGGAGGGACCTTTAGGGGATCTGGTCTCACTTCGACAGACAGGCTGAGTTGACGAGCATAATGCCAAATTCTAAGTGCGCCTCGCGCAAATCACTGATCTCGCAGAATACCAGGTGGTCGATCTCTATGTTGCCGGCCTACTTCCCACAATCAAGGTAGAAGTGCAGTAGGATAGGCCCGCAACGCTGGATGACGCTATGAGATTGGCGAAAGTTGCTAAGTGACGCTCGGAGCTTTAGATAGCAGAGACACTCCATCAAAGCCTGGCTTGCGAGACACAGTCAGGAGGCCCCATTCCTTCGCGGTCAGCCCAACCAACATGACCACTAGCCGCAGCTAGCCGATGGCCTTCCCAGGCCCCAACAACTCCAGGGACAACTGAAGCCACCTCCAAAGGTAGCTCCGCTTCTTCTCCCTTCATCAGACGGCTCTCTTGAGTCAAATGGGAGGAGCGGAACGTCAAAGGACTATGTTACAATTGCGACGAACCATGGTCCCAAGAGCATCGTTGCAAGCGCCTCTTCCTGATCGACATGATCAAAAAGGAGGATGCGCGAAACGAGGATATATCAATAGAAGAGGACGAAGATATTCTTTCAGTGCATACTCTCAAGGGGGCACAGGGCCCTCAGACAATGCAGGTATGGGTCGATTGCCAGAACAGTCACTTCACCGGGTTGGTTAACTCTGGCAGTGTGAGGGACCCACCCACTACAGTGGGCCCCAGGTGTGCACTTACCCCGACTGCCCAGGATGCAGTCGTGCACAGAGTAATAAACAGACAGCCAGCTCAATTTGATCATATACAAAAACACTATATGGCCGTCAGGCCTAAATACACATCGATATACAAAAGCCAGCAAGGCCAACTATTAGATTTTATGAAAGTATTTTTATCTGTCTCCGAGACCATCCCACAGGCAAAAACTCAAGTGCAGCACGTAATCCTTCTAAACTCCAGGTGATCCTACTTTGCTCATCTCTAGCTTCTTTTCAATTGTATTTTCGTTATTAAGCAAGGGTGAGTAGAAAGTACTCAGCAAGTCTCTATATAAGAGTTTATCCAATGCATGATAGGCTATATCTAATTTAACAGTCTATGTGGTACAGAATAGTAAATTTCATGAATACATTTCCAAAGATAATTAAAATACAATTAATTAGCATAATGATGGTAGAAAATATTTATGTTTAATGTTTCAATACTATTGTGCTATCCAGTTACTACCCATGGCATACTCCTGTCTGGGGGTACGGAGTACTCGAATACTTTTTATCACTCTGTAGAGGGGCAACGCTTTACTCACATGAGTCCATCAATCTTCCCAATCAGGCCAATTACACGCACATTATTGCATATGACTAGATTGAGAAGACAAGGTGATGAGGACATCGCTGACACGGTTGCGACCGCCGCTCCTTCCCCTACCACTTCTTCGACGCAAGGAGGCTTCAATCCACAAGCCGTGCCTTTCAAACCTTCATCAGTAGTCCAGAGCCTCATGCCAGAAGCCTCAACGCCGCATGGAAGGTCCAACTCCAAGCCCAAGTTGCCGTCGAAGCCCAAGTCGCAGAAAAGCCCGTTTTGGCAGTCCAGGAGCAGTCCAACTTCAAACGGCTGTAACTTTCGCATCCGAAGTCCGTTTTCGACAATCCAGCACTCCACGGAAAGCTTATTTCCTAAGCTTTCCAATGGTTCTGGTCCCACTACTAGATTAGGCCAGGAACGATGGGAATCACCAAAATACACCACGGGACAGAAACTACCAGGTGCTACGTGTGTGTGGGTACCATCGTGGCCGGTGCCCCTCCACTGGCCACCGCTCTATTTATGGCCGCCGCTACCCTTCTTCTTGCTCGGGTTTTGTTTTGTTTAGTTATCCACTTGGTGTGTGAAACTTCCTCGATTCTTTTTGTATCGACTAGATCATCAGGAATGAGCTCGGAACCCCAAATTGTGTGAGCTTAATCTAATTCCAGCAAATTTAGTTGCTTTTATCTTATTCTTGTTGTGTTTCTTTGGTTGCATCGCAAGAATCGACCTTCGTGGTCAGGTCAGCCGTGTTTGGCACGGTTGATAACAAATTGTGATCGTGGTTTGACGATTGCCGGCGTCCACGCCTGTCTGGATTGGTAGCCGCTTCGCCTAGGTCACGTTCCACTCAACCAAACGTACTCTCTCACCAGAAGATCGGCATCCGTTGGCTCATCAGTTGGTATCAGAGCTTCCGGTTGATTGGTGAGAATTTATCTTAGTTTAGTAGATTGATTTCATATCTAGAGTCCAGAAAATTGCCCTTCAAAACAATTTATTTTCCACTGTCCAAACCATTGTCATTAGCATTGCATCATCTTGTCAGTCTGCATCTTTGAATTTTAGTCCATCGTTGTCGAGTGCTGGTTTTTTGTTTTAGTCATGGTATAGTTTTAGTCTTGCATCTAGTCGCGGAGTCGAATTGCACGTCGATCTCCTCGTCGTCGCGTCCAATTCGAATCTGCCGCTGTCCATTTCGTTGTTTTCATCATATCTTCTTCATACGAACTCGGAGTTTCACGTTCTTATACTTTCTAGAAACATCAGATCGGGGTCTACAACTTTGCTGTTGACGACGAAGTCAGATTCGGCTTCCATCTATGAGATATTCGGCCGTTAATGTTGACGGTGTAGAGTTTGAATTTAATACATCTGTTTTGGTATTTTCATCATAATTCTTTCATCCGAACTCGGATTGAGATAAACTTATACTTTATGGAATTGTTACGAGAAATCCCATAAAACGTTACTTGGGGTAATCTTCAAATTCAGCTGTTTTTATCACGCTAAAATTTGGGCAAAGTTAGTTGTGTAATCTTCAAATTCTAGTCCAATTCAGATTCAAATTGCTCAATCTGAGACAGTTTTGGTAAAATTGCCATATCTTTTGATTCCCAACTCCGTTTTTGAGATTCTTGTACTTGTTGGAAAGATAAAAAGATCCTCTACAACTTTACTGTTGGGTAGATCTTCAGATTCGGAACTTTTGGAATCTGAAATTAATAAACAACGTTTCTGTCCTAGTTGTGTAGCCCAAAAGAAAAAGGCAAAGTGCAACAAAAGCTGCACTGTTCATAAAAAGAAAAGAAGTAAGAAAAGGCAAGTGCACAAAAAAAAAAGAGCCGCACAAAAAAAATTAAAGAAAAATGTGTGCAGCAAAAGAGGAGAATTTTCTGTGGTGCATTTTTTGGTTCTAGCCCTTTGTATTGCTAGTTGCTTGCTTGAGCTAGGTCTGAGTCTAGACTAGTTCCAGTACATGGACTGTTACTTTAAACTAATTTTCAATCTTGCATTATTGATCTTGAATTGTTTCTACGCATATAATAGCCTATCCAAGCTCCACCTTGTACTAACCAGCCAGGAACATGGCCTTGCAATCGTTGAACTCACGTCTCAATTGGCTTGTCATGAACTAGCCACCGGTTGAATCCTTCCTCGTTGCGGCTGGTAAGAACGAGTAAGAACTTGGTACAAGCATTAGTGTGTGAGCACTCCACATCCTAGTAGTTGGAAGGACGCCCAAATATTATGTGTTTTCCTTTGTCTCCTACTAACAATGGCAGGATCTAATACCGAAGGGGATGACGAGTGCATCTTAAGATCAGAATTCAACAAGTACATGGAGGACAATCATAATGCGTTGAACAGCATCGGCGCAAACCTCACCATGCTTGCCCAAGACAGCGAGCAAAGGATGGAGCGCATTGAGCGGAGCATCTCCAACCTCATCAACAGAATGGATCAGTTTGAGGAGGCACTGCACGCTGCTACCCCAAGACATGCGCCTCCTGTTGATGCTGCTGGACTTGCGGCCAACGCCGCATCCAATGCGGTTCCCGTTCAGCATAACAGCCACTCCTGGGCAGACGAGGTCGTAGAGTATGAGAACGCCTACATTGCTGATACTAAGGCAGATGATGGTTCAATGTCCACAATGACCGCGCCCATCGTCGTCTTCAACACAACCGCCAAGGTATGGCTAGAAATCCCAATCGAAATTAGGGCATAGCTGTGGAAGTGATTCAAGGCTTCAGTTGCTTTGCCAACTATGTCTAGGAGATAGGCAAAGACAATAAGAATCCAATGGTAGTGGTTTCGAGGATTGAGATGGCCGGACGGCGATGAACGGCGGCAAAGAAACACGGTGGCGACACAGCACAGCACAGTTACTGGACAATTCTTGGCATAGTTGTGTTTTGTGATTTTGTGCAGAATCAGAGGTCGAGGCAGTGGAGAGATATGCTCAGGGAAGTAACGCTAATCTTCTAGACAAGGTGGCGACAACGCCGGAGAAGAAATCGGCCTTAACAGCGGCAAGGCGATTGGGTGGTTCGATCTCCAAATTAAGAGCACAGTTAGATTCTTAGGTTGGTCCAAATGGTGTGGCTAAGGGGGATTTGACTGGGGCGGCGCCGGCGAGAAATCCGACGACGCGGCCGAAGAAGAAGGTGAATTTGGGCTTTTCCATTACAGGGCTTTGAAGATCAATTCTTCGCAATGGGAGCAAGAGAGAGGTAAGGAGAAACTACTAGAGTGGTCAATTTGGCTAGAGAAACAGTAGTGCGGGCCGACGACGTGAGTTGGTCGTCGGTGGCACGCGGAAAACGGGGATACTTTGATTCAAGCTTTAATTTGAAATCCAGCTGAACAGGCTTGCTAAGATTGAGATACTGATCAATTTACTCTACTAACAAGGAAGCTAATTCGAACAGAATCGAAATCAATTGCCAGAACAGGGCAATTGCAATCTACGGTGATCACGGCGTTGAGGTCCACTGGAGCTCAATTAAATGCTACAGAATAAAGAGGTGAGAGGGAGACACTCACTGGTCAAAGCAATTGGAGATTTGATGTAGCGAGTCGACTTGGCGTCGTGCTCCTCCTCGGCGGCTCGCCGGAGAAGAAGAAGAAACGGAGGAGATGATGACTTAATGACTAAGTGAGCTCTGGAGAACAATGGTAAGGATAAAGCTGGTTATGGTTGAGCTTAAATAGGCACAGGATGGATTTAGCAAGGATGGAGGCTATGGGATTTGACCCATGCCGGTGAAGCGTCTGGTTGAAGCAATGGCGGCAATGACGAAAGTGATAGCGGCTTTGCAATCGCGTTTGGTCAGCACTTTGGAACTTGTTCCTGGCCGGTGCAGAGGCAAAGGTAACGAAGCTGGCCCGGCAATGACACGTGCACGTGTGCAAATTCAAACTTTCCCGCTGGCACGTGCGTTGCTGCTGCGCTGGTCACTGGTGCTGCCATGGCGATGGCTTTGGCGCGGACACGTGCGCACATGCATGCACCATCCCGCGCGGGCACAAGTGAAGGCGGAGCTTGGCCGGCTGCGACGAAACGTGGTGAGGCGGGGCACTGGGCGAAGGCGTGCCGGCGGCTGCTGGTTGAAAAGGGCTTTGGACCCAATTGCAATTTCTAAACTTTGGCTTGGACTGAATTGTAAATTCTAGGATTTAGGCGATTAGGGCTGATTTTGACTTCACAGATCTGCAAAACTTTATTCCACAAGGTATTTAGCAAGGATGTTAGCCAAAATCTGGAGCATTTGAGTAGTTTTCAGATGAAACGAAAATAGGGTAATTTGGGTATTTAGAAATCTGGGTTTTGCCAAAATTGGAATTCTGAGACTTAGGGTGAGATTTTGATATCCTCGCAAAAGGAGATTTTTTATTGAATAGCATTTGGGAGGTATTCCCCAAATTAGATTTAGATTTGGAATTAAATTGTGGCTTTTAGCCTTTTCAGGCTTCTGAAAAATCAACAAAGGACTAATCTGCGATACCTTATGGACTAATTTGTGAAAATGGTCTGGGTGATGGAATCTGGCTGCCAATTTTTTGGATTAAGGTATTGGCATACCCGTAATCATAATCCAAGAATAATCTAGTCTAGACTAGGTCAAGATTTGATTAAATCAGAGTTCAGAGTACTTAGGGTAATTAGTATATTTAATTAAATTTCTGTTTTCGAAAATGCAAAGGATTGACAAATCTGGGGATTAGGGATTGAATTTGATCTGGCTTCTGAAGGCTTTTATTCTCAAGGTAAGTAGTAGGTTTTGGAAAGTCAGAACTTGATTTAGGTCGATAGAGAAGATTTTGAGATTTTTGGGGCTTAGGATAGATTAAGGCTGAAGGATCTGGATACTACTACGGAGATACATGCATGCATTTATGTATAGGTAGTTGTATGGGTATTTGTGTGCATATACTGGTCAGTGGTGAAAGGAGAAGCAATACAAAACTGAAAATCACACAAATGTGAATAGGAGTATTTGGGTTTACTGCACTATGTATGTTTGGTTGTGTATTGTAGCTTCTGGAAGTTAGTAGAGTACTTGTGTGGGTGTATGAAGACAGAAGAGAATCAGGAAAAAGGAGGCAAGAATGGTTTGGAAGATTGAATTGTGATTTAGTAAACATGTTTGGACTGAAATAGGAATAATCATAATTTGGAGGTTGATTGGGATTTCGATCGATGTATAGGTTTTGATTGAATAGCTAAATAGAAGGTGATCTGGTTGGAAATGAGAAGGAAACGAAAACGAAAATGAAAACAGGGTTAGGGTAAGAGTGAATAGTACTTTTACCAAAAACGAATAAAAACACAAATAACAGAGTCTCGGGGCTGAATCTGGACTAGTTCCCTACATTGCAAGACTTTCACAGGTGCATGCAGTTGATCAGGAGCTTCTGAATAGGGATGAAGTCCTCGCACTTGCTCGAGAACATCTTACTCAGGCACAAAATTGCATGAAGAAAGTTTATGATCGCAGACACAGAAAGTTGGAACTCAAAGTGGGAGATTGGGTCCTGCTTCGTCTTCAACCATACCGTCAACAGTCTCTTCGTCAGATGTCTTATCAAGAACTGTTGCCGAAGTTCTATGGACCCTTCAAAGTGGTGGAGCGAGTGGGCCAGCTTGCCTATCGTCTCGATCTTCCCTCGACGGCTCGCCTACACGATGTCTTTCACATTTCCGTTCTGAAGCCCTATGTGGGAGCTCCACCAACGACCTCCTCTTCTCTTCCATCTACATATGAGGGACAGGTGTGTCATGAGCCCCTCCATGTGCTTCGCGCTCGCCTTAACAAGGGATCTCAGGAGGTATTAGTACATTGGAAAAATTACTCACTCGATGATGCTTCATGGGTGGCCATGCAGGAATTTCACACTGCCTTTCCTTCCTTTCAGCTCAAGGACGAGTAGTTTCCCCAGGGGGGAGTGATGTTATGGTCGGGCAAGTCTACGGTGTAGGATCGAGGATGTCGACTAGAGAGGGAGATGAATAGGAGGGTTTACAAACTTTTAAATAAAACAACTTTTGCGAACAAAGAAAAGAAGAACTAAAACAAATGAATAATATATTGCAAGAGAAAGAGAAGACAAACACAAAGATATTTCCCGAGGTCTCAGAGACTCGCTGAAAGGGATCTAGGATATCGACTAGAGGGGGGTGAATAGGCGATTTTAACAAATTATCAATAAATCAAACAATTTATAGTAAAAGAGAGCAAATAAATAACACAAGACGAACAATGAACAATTTCAACACAAGGATATATCCCGTGGTCTCGGTGATTTGCCGATCACCCCTAATCCACGTTGAGGCAAACTCAAATCTCTAACCGCTCCTCTATCTAGTCAACCTTCTCTCGAGAAGTGACCTAGATCTTGAGCCGGATTAGTGTGATGAGTTATCCAAACCTCGATTTCACTAAGGATGCACTTTACCGCTCCGGCAAGGCGTGCTCAACCCTTTCACAAGACGTTTTGAGGCTTCTTTACAATCTTCCTTGAAGAGCTCTCCAAAACCTTTCTCCTAGCCATCTAGGAGCCAGCAAACTCCAAGAGTAACAAGCCGGTGATGATCACTTAGCCTTCTTCTAGTGCCACAAGATTGATTTAATGATCTAAATGCAATGCACTAGAAGATCTCAAATGCACACTCTCACAAATTCGAGAATTTGAACCCTAGAGTGTATGGAACTAGCTTAAGCTCTCAAGGATGATGACAATGCTCAAAATTATGCCAAAAGATGTGAACAGGGCCGAGCATGGGAGTATATATACCCCCCACAATAAATATAGCCGTTACAAGCCATTGGGAGAAAAAGATCACTTGGCGGTCAGACCGCAGTTATATGCCCGGTCAGACCGCCGCAATTGTAATGGCATAAAACAGGCACAATAAATGCTCAACTGCCCTTGTCAGGCACACACACTGTCAGACCGGAGACAATTTCGGTCAGACCGTGAAACTGTCCAGAGACGACACAGTTTCTGGACACGTTATACGGTCAGGCCGATAAATACGGACAGACCGGCCATACGGTCAGACCGTAGTTCAAAAACACGGTCAAACCGATTTCTCAGTCAGACCGGTTTAATCAAATGGTCAGACCGTCATAGCTCAAAAACAACAGAAGGATAAATCAAGAAGTTCCAGGAGACTGACCTAGGACTTAACTACGGACAGACCGACCTTTTTAAGGAATAAACTACACTTAGACATAATGTCGGTCAGTCCGAGATCCTATTCGGTCAGTCCGTGTATTCGGTCAGTCCGTGTATTCGGTCAGACCGGTCTAACAAACGGTCAGACCGATTGAGACAGTGCTGAGTAGAGATGAGCTGAAACAAGCATTTTCAAAGTATATGACCTTCTAGTATGCAATGCAAGTTGATTTTATGATTTGTGGCACATAGATGAAGTATTTGGTGATACACCACATGCTCCTCTTAATAGTACGGCTACTATCCTAAAATCCGGTCAAAATTCTTCTCTAATCACCTTAGACCGGTAAAAATGGAAAAGACCCTATTTCGTACCTTTGCCTTTTTGATCAATGCCCTTTCTTCATCATGAGGCTCTTTCTTTGCCTTTCATTAACCTGTCTTTTAAGTTTCTTCTTGACACAACTTAGCAGGTATCGTTAGTATAGCATTTGTAGTTGTCATTAATTACTAAACACTCTTTAGGGGCCTAGAAGCTACACTCGCCCGGTCTCCCCTACTCCTCGTTGAAACGCTCAAATGAATGAGACTTGCTTCAATATCCACGAAGGATATTTCTCACTAGTGGTTGCTCTTTGTCCACTCCAGAAAGACAAGCACCGATGCCTTTTACAATCACGCCGAGCCTCTCTGACAATCTTCGAACAGGAGAGGTCAACGGCCACGCCACCAAACCGTCTAGGTGAGGGCGTTCACCAAGAGTAATAGATTGCAAGGTCTCTTCTAGACCTCCAACATTCACCGAGAAACTCGAAGTATGCAAAATGATGCGAACGAAGCACTTGGTGGATCACAGAACTCACGACTTGATCAAAAGATCAAGATATTGTGTTAAGAACTAAAGCTCAAGTGTGTATATGAATATGAGGCTGCTTGGTGTAAGAAACATCTGCTCAAAGCCTCTATTTATAGCCCAAAAGATCAAATGAGTCGTTGTGCACGAGTTGAGAAGAAATAATGCATGTTGACAGTCAGCATAACACGCTGACAGTCAGCATGGGTCACGACCAGAAAGAAACAATTTACAGAGAAAAGTCAGCTAGCCGTTTGAGGTCAAAAAAGGAAACAAAACAGCACAAACTGACAGTCAGCAACAAATGCTGACAGTCAGCGTCCACAACCACAGCTCGACAAAAATCACGGATAAAACTTTGCTAGCTGTTTGTGGTCGCATATGGAAAGAAATCGCTCATTCTAACAGTCAGCATCACATGCTGACAGTCAGCATCGACCACAAAAACGACAGTTAAAACAAACTCACAAAACAAGCAGCTCGAGGTCAAAACTCATGCTGACAGTCAGCAACACATGCTGACAATCAGCATAGGCAAAAAAAATATGGCTCAAAAAACATGCTCTCTGGACAAATGTCAGCAACAAAACTGACATTTCATGCTGACAGTCAGCATCACATGTTGATAGTCAGTGTGGATAAAAATAGTTATAACTTTTGATCCAGAGGTCCGATTTAAGTGTTTGTATAGCTCGTTTGAAAGATAATTCAAAGGGCTATATTTTTGTCAACAGAAGAAAAAACCAAATCGGCATCAAAGTGATTTTCTGGATCATCCGAAGGAGTAAACCCAAGCTTAACTATGTCCCAAACATCAAGCCCCATGGCCTCTAGAAATACCGACATGCGCACTTTCCAATAAGGATAGTTAGTCCCATCAAAGATAGGTGCATGTCCGGTGTGACCGAGATGAAAGCCCTCATTTGACGTCATCCTCTCTCTAGGCGGTGAAGCCTACTCAAAAAGAGACCACGCTCTGATACCACATGTAGGATCGAGGATGCCGACTAGAGGGGGTGAATAGGAGGCTTTACAAAAATTTAAATAAAACAACTTTCACGAAGAAAGAAAACAAGAACTAAAACAAATGAATAATATATTGCAAGAGAAAGAGGAAGAGAAGACAAACACAAAGATTTTTCCTGAGGTCTCGGAGACTCGCCTGGTCTCCCCTACTCCTCGTTGAAGCACTCAAATGAATGAGACTTGCTTCAATATCCACGAAGGATATTTCTCACTAGTGGTTGCTCCTTGGCCACTCTGGAAAGGCGAGCACCGATGCCTTTTACAATCATGCCGAGCCTCTGACAATCTCCGAACAAGAGAGGTCAACGGCCACGCCACGAAACCATCTAGGTGAGGGCGTTCACCAAGAGTAATAGGTTGCAAGGTCTCTAAAAGACCTCCAACATGCACCGAGAAACTCTAAGTATACAAAATGATGCGAACGAAGCACTCGGTGGATCACAGAACTCACGACTTGATCAAAAGATCAAGATTTTGTGTTAAGAACTAAAGCTCAAGTGTGTATATGAATATGAGACTGCTTGGTGTAAGAAACATCTACTCAAAGCCTCTATTTATAGCCCAAAAGATCAAAAGAGCCGTTGTGCACGAGCTGAGAAGAAATAGTGCATGCTGACAGTCAGCATAGCACGCTGATAATCAGCATGGGTCACGACCAGAAAGAAGCAATTTACGGAGAAAACTTAGCTAGCCGTTTGAGGTCAAAAAAAAAACAAAATAGCACAAACTGACAGTCAGCAACACATGCTGACAGTCAGCGTCCACAACCACAGATCGACAAAAATCACAGATAAAACTTTGCTAGCCGTTTGTGGTCGCATATGGAAAGAAATCGCTCATGCTGACAGTTAGCACCACATACTTTGTGAGTTTGTTTTAACTGGTCATTTTGTGGTCAATGCTGACAGTCAGCATAGGAAAAAAAATATGGCTCAAAAAACATGCTCTCTAGACAAATTTCAGGAACAAAACTGACCTTTCATGCTGACAGTCAGCATTGATAAAAATAGTTATAACTTTTGATCCAGAAGTCCTATTTAATTTTTTTATAGCTCGTTTGAAGGATAATTTAAAGGGCTATATTTTTGTCAACAGAAGCAAAAACCAGATCTGTTTAGATCTTTCTAGAAAATGCAAAAACACTTCTACTGTCAAAAACTTATCTGAAAAACCAAATCAAATCCAACCGAAAAGAATGAAATGCAGTGACCTAATAGTTTCTCGGTTTATACTAGAAATGTAGAGAGGACTTGCAACCCCTCTTTATAGTACGGTTGAAAATATAAATTTCAAAACCGATCAAACTCCAGAACACTGTGATCGGTAAAAATAAAAACAGATTTACCTTAGATCCTTTGCAACTTCAATCTTGTGATTTGCGTCTCGTCTTTGTACCTTGCGACTTGTGCTTTATCTCATTTTCACGTTGGGTTCATCTTGATCATCTTACATGTC
The DNA here is from genome assembly GCA_019359835.1 of Pharus latifolius. Classification (NCBI taxonomy): domain Eukaryota; kingdom Viridiplantae; phylum Streptophyta; class Magnoliopsida; order Poales; family Poaceae; genus Pharus; species Pharus latifolius. The sequence continues at coordinate 59,051,897 of CM033321.1, read as the reverse complement.
TTCCCAACACAGCTCTGTATCAAATAGCTCAAAAACACAATTAGTCTGAAACGTTGTTTTCATTAATCATCAAAATCAGGTTAGGCATAAAGGCCTAGATGCAACATACAACACCGGGCCGGTTAGGATTAGGATTAGGAAAGCCTTGGGTATTATTAGTTTATTTCCTTTTTGGTTTATTTCCTTTCCTATTTGTTCTCTTGTAATGTCTATTTCGTTTCTAATTAGTTCTCTTGTAATGCTTATATAAGGCCATCATTATCAATGAAGAGAATCAAGTTATGCCAAGGAAACTTAAAACTACTACCCTCGTCGAGGTGAGCCACTACAGGCCTCATCGTCCCATTATGCGTTCGTTAACTCGTGCGTGTAACAGTTTCAAAATGGATTACTAACCTGAATTTGAGCTGGACTGAATTGCCCCAGCAGGGACTTCTACAAGACTAGACTTAGATTGCTTCAACAGTAATTGAACTAAATTATTGCCTTCACTGCGATGGAGTGAATTGCTCAGGAGTGAACTTGAGATTGGGCAAATGGAGTACTAGAATGGTTCATTGTATGGGTGTGGTTTCAATAAGGATTGAACAGAAGTGAGCTGCTCTAGCAAAGATTGGAGCAACACTGAACTGAGTTGTTTTTACTGGAACCTAACTCTGCTGCTAAGTTGTAAAGGAGAGAGAAGTATTACTGTGCTGCTAATAGATAATTGAATATATGTATGCATGAATGTGTATCAAAGTGAACCACTAGTACGTATGTGGTGTGAAATTAATTAAAATGTGTCTAAAGTATGTGTATATGTGTATTCTTCCTGACCTTGCTTGTGAGTGTACTGTGTGCTTGAGGTATATATGTATGCCTCCTTACCAAGCACATGTGTTTGGTTGATGAAGGTTTGAACAAGAGAATTACCTGTGTACGAGCTTTTACTTGTGTGTATGTAGAGGATAAGTGCAAAAGGAGGTTGTTTGCATGTATGTACACTCTTCATACACATGTATATGGGTGTCTTTTGACAGCCATACCTGTGCACTGTATTTGGTTGCTAAATTTAGTTATTGGTGTGTGTTTTGTTGACTAAGAGTAAGTTGCTAGGTGGCCTGCTTGTATATCTATACATGTATACAGGTGGGTGTGTGTGTGTGTGATGCAAGGTTAGCGAGTTTTTTTTTGTAAATAATCCAAATGTAAAAAGCAATTACAAAACTAACCCACAATTGCAAGATTTTATAAAAATGACCTGCCACATCAGCCTGAGCTCGACAGGCTCGCTACGACCACGACCACTCGACAAGCCATTGACCACTATTTTAACACAAAAAATTGCAAGAGCGGGGACTCAAACCCAGGCCAACAACGTGGGGAGTGGGGGTGTGAACCAGTTGGGCTAGAGCCTTTAGCTACCCTAAAGGCGCTGGCCTTTTTAATATGCAATTGGTTGTGTAGTGCTGGACAAGAAGGGAAAAAAGGGTTTTAATTACGGGAGCTAGGATTCGAACCCAGGCCAATGATGTAAGAACGGGCGGTGGGAACCAACCGGACTAGGAGCCTTTGGCTGTTGTAATTGCACTGTGTTGGGGGAAATCTCCGTGAGACTAAGTCCAGGTAAGTTGTGTCAGATTCACCCGGGGACGAGGCCTCCGGGGCCTCCCCGGGCGCCGCCTTTCGGCCCCCGGGACTTGGCCTCCAGTGCCAGGTCCCGGGCGCCGCCATTTTGGCCCCCGGGACCTGGCCTCCGGTGCCGGTCCCGGGCGCCGCCATTTGCCTGGGGACATGGCCTCCGGTGCCTCCCCGGGCGCCGCCTTTTGGCTCCCGGGACCTGGCCTCCGGTGCCGGTCCCAGGCGCCGCCATTTTGTCCCCCGGGACCAGGCCTCCGGCGCCGGTCCCGGGCGCCACCATTTTCCCGGGGACATGGCCTCCGGTGCCTCCCCGGGCGCCGCCTTTTGGCTCCCGGGACCTGGCCTCCGGTGCCGGTCCCGGGCGCCGCCATTTTGGCCCCAGGGACCTGACCTCCGGCGCCGGTCCCGGGGGCCGCCATTTGCCCGGGGACCTGGCCTCCGGCGCCGGTCCTGGGCGCCGCCATTTGCCCGAGGACCTGGCCTCCGGCGCCGGTCCCGGGCGCCGCCTTTTGGCTCCCGGGACCTGGCCTCCGGTGCCTCCCCGGGCGCCGCCATTTTGGCCTCCGGGACCTGGCCTCTGGCGCCTGTCCCTGGGGCCGCCATTTGCCGGGGGACGTGGCGTCCGGGGCCTCCCCGGGCGCCGCCTTTTGGCTCCCGGGACCTGGCCTCCGATGCCTCCCCGAGTGCCGCCATTTTGGCCCTCTGGACCTGGCGTCCGGCGCCTGTCCTGGGCGCCGCCATTTGACCGGAGACGTGGCCTCCGGGGCCTCCCCGGGCGCTGCCATTTTGGCCCCCCGGACCTGGCCTCCGGTGCCGGTCCCGGGCGCCGCCTTTTGGCTCCCAGGACCTGGCCTCCGGTGCCTCCCCGGGCGCCGGCATTTTGGCCCCCGGGACCTGGCCTCCGGCGCCGATCCCGGGCGCGGCCATTTTGGCCCCCGAGACCTGGCCTCCGGCGCCGGTCTCGGGCGCCGCCATTTGCCCGGGGACATGGCCTCCGGTACCTCCCCGGGCGCCGCCTTTTTGCTACCGGGACCTGGCCTCCAGCGCATGTCCCGGGCCTCACCGCTCTTCTAAAGGCAAAGTATCGAGTTGTTTATCACGTGCAGGTCACACGAGGAGCGCCTCGGGAATCAACAACCACCTGTCTAGCATCCAAGGCGTTTGACCGGGAGAAGGACGTTGCTACCCCTCGATCCGACAGTGGCTTCCAGGGTAGATAGGTCTTTTTGCTTCTTTTTGGGGCTATAAATAGCCCTTGTACCCCTCAGTTGTAAGCAGGTGATTCATTTTATTGGAATAGCCAAAACTCATAGTGTGCTCCGGAAGCCTCTCCCCCGGAGAGAGCCTCCCCAGCCGACTCCGGTTGGGAGCACGCCGACAGGAGTAGGGCCCCCACCGGGACCTGAACCTGTATAAATCCTCGTGTCAATTCTTGTGTTTGTCCGGCGGGGGAGGACCGGTCACCCGGTCAGCCCGCGCCGCGTAATCTTCGCTAGGATCGTTCACAAAACCTGCCGGGGTATTCGTAATACCACGACAGTTGGCGCCGTCCGTGGGGACTCGTGACAAGACGCCATGGCTCCCCCAAGAACAAGGGCTCGTACCCTTCCCGGTGACCCGGGTCTCGGAGACCCGGCGCCGCCCCTCCGGGACACTGCTGTCCCGGCGCTTCCACCCGGAGGCGACCTGGCCCAGGTACCGCCTCCCCCCTCTTCTCTTAACTTAGGTGCTTCTACCTCCAGGTCGCTCCCGGTGACCGCGGGGACCTCGGCCGGGACCAGTCTCCCCCCGACGGCTCCCCCAGCTCCCCGGGATGCCCTGCTTGAGGCTCTAGTGGAGGGCCAGCTCAGCGCCCAACACTCTATGGATGAGCTGCTCAACGTGTTGGCGCGGCCTCCGGCCCCCACATTTGCGTCGCACCCATACCCGGGGACTATGCCCCCGTTTATGGGTTACTCGGAGGCCCCTCCGGCCTCCGGAGGTCTGGCCGCCCCGTATGATCCCGCCGGGGGGTTCCCTCCCCCTGCGGGATATACGTCCTGACCCGTCCCGGCGCCCGGGCCCGTCCCGGTGCCGGGGAGCTACTTCTTGCCCGGGCCCTTCGTGGCACCAGGGGCGTACCCCGTTCCAGGCCCATTCCAGGGGCCGGGGGCCCATTTCATGCCGGGGGTTTTCCCTACGCCGGGAGCCAGTCCCGACCCTCGCGTCGCGTTTACCGCACCGGGGCCGGTCGACAGAGCAGCTCCCGTGCCTCAGCGAACTCCCCCTCGCATCGGCTCCCCAGTCCCGGACGTCGCCGCGGGGGCTCCCCCCTCGCCGGTTCTGGATGTTACAGGGGCTTCCCCCTTTCCGGTTCCAGTCGTTGCCACGGGGGCTCCCTCCACTTCGGTTCCAAACGTCGCCGTGGGTGCCCCCTCCCCGGTTCCGGATAATACATGGGCTTCCCCCTTTCCGGTCCCGGGGGTCTTCGTGGGGGGCTCCCCCCAGCCGGCCCTGGAAGCCTCCGGCTGGTAGCTACAGTGCATAAGCTCCCTCCCTCGACGGAACGGGTCCGTTTCGCCCGGGGGGAGGTCGAGCGAATGCATTCACCTGAGCACGGGGAAGAACTTCCCCCCGGCCGCGGGCGCGGGGAGCCTCGCTCTCGCACCGGTCGGGGGAAGAGACCCGCTGAAGAACCAGCCTCTCCGGAGGAGAGCCCGGATGTCCGGGAACTCAACCCCGGTCCAGAAGAGAAGCGTCGCCACCGCCACTCCGGCGGACCTCTTGGGCTGCTCCCCGACTCCGATAACGAGGGTGTGTCCCCCGTCAAAGAAGACAGTAACCGGGGCTCTCCCCGGGAAGTGCAGGGGGCTAATCAGCCCCTGTGCCGAAGACTTCGTAGCATCCGGTGGCCGCGGCCCTACCGCCCCCCGCACATCGAGCACTATAACGGTGAGGCAGACCCTTACGAATTTGTGCTGGTTTACTCCACAGCCATGTCCGCGGCCGGGGGGACGAGACGGTACAATGCAACATCTTCCCCCTCTACCTCACCGGCATCGCCCGCTCCTGGTTCTACAACCTGAAGGCCGGCTCCATCAAGTCTTTCATGTAGCTCAAGCGGGAGTTCTGCGCGAACTTCCAGGGGAACTATGTGCGCCCCCTGGACTCCTCGCAGCTGTACACTGTCCGGCAGAGGACTGGGGAAACCATCAGAAGCTTCTTCAAGCGCTTTGCTCAGGTGAAGAGAAAAGTGGCCCACGTCCCCGACTCTACGGTCATCGAAGCCTGCAAAAGCAGCATCCTCCAGGGGGAGCTCCACCGATGGCTCTCCCGGAGCTGCCCCTCTTCCGCCGACGAGCTCTTCAACGTACTAGAAAAGTACGCTCGGGCGGAGGAAGACGACATCTGGAAGAAGACCCAGGGGGCACCTGCCCCCACCAACCGGGGGGCCAGGGATCTCCTCAATCGCCCCAGGCAGGGGGGGCGTAACGAGCCACGGCCTCGGGACACCTTTGTCCTCGAGGGCGGAGGCGGCTCGCGCGACCCCCTGAGGGGCAACCTCCCCTTCCCCAAGCCGAAAGGCTATGGGGGAGGACAGTCTCCGCGCGGCCGGGAAGGCCCCGCGGGGAGAAGGCGGGAAGGACCGTGGTGCAGCTTCCACGGGTCCAGTACCCACGCTACCCGAGACTGCAGCCAACTATTGCAGCACTTCACGGCGTTCCTTGATCAGCGCGGGCAGGGGGGGACTCCGGCCTCCTGCTCCCTCCGCCAGCTGTTCCGGCCCTTCCCGCTCCCGCGGGGGCTCAGCAGGCGCAAACGCAGGAGGGGGAGCCTTCAGAAGCTCTCCCCTTTCAAACTTCTCAGCGCCGCATCAACGTCATCGTGGGAGGGTCCGCCTCCGGGCGGGACTCAAAGCGCCAGCGTAAGGAGTACGCGCGCGAGGTCAAGGTTGTGGGGGTGCTACACATGTCCCCGCCACCTAAGTGGTCAGACGTCCCCCTCACCTTCACGGCGGAAGACGCGCGAGGGGTTCGCTTCCCCCACGACGACGCGCTCATTGTCTCCGCGGCCATCTACAACTGCCACCTGGCCCGCATCCTTGTGGACGGCGGGAGCTCCGCCGACGTCCTATTCCTAAAGGCCTTCAAGGAGATGCAGGTGGATGAGAAGCTCCTGCAGCCCGCAGCCGGGCCCCTGCAAGGTTTTGTCCCGGGGAAGGCGATCCACCCCGTGGGCAAGGTAGATCTTCCTATGACGTTCGGCACCCCGGAGAACTACCGGACTGAGCTGGTCCGCTTCGACGTAGTGGACCTCCCCTCCTCCTACAATGCGATGATGGGGAGGACCACAATCAACCGGCTGGGGGCTGCCACCCATCAAAACTACCTCTGCATGAAGATCCCCGGGCCACATGTCGTGATCAACGTCTGGGGAGACCAAGACATGGCTCGTGCTCTATACGAGCGCGCTGCTGCCACAATCGGAAGCGTCAACCTCATAAAGACGCCCGGGGGGGAGGCCTCTCCCCCGGATCCAGACGCCGCTGCGCCACCGCCCGGGAGGCCCCTCCTCAAGCCGCGTCCGAAAGGGGGCCTCCGAAAGGTCCTGCTGTCCCCGGGCGACGAAGACAAAACCGTCCGGATCGGGGCGGAGCTCCCCGAGGAGCATGCAGTGCAGCTTTCAGCCTTTCTGCGCGAAAACTCTGATGTTTTTGCGTGGAAGCCTTCGGACATGCAGGGCGTCGCCCGGGAGGTTATCGAGCACAAGCTCGCAGTGGCCCCCGGTCACCCCCCGATCAAACAGAAGCTGCGGAAACTCTCCCTCGAGCGCCAAGAGGCAATCAAGGTGGAGATCACCCGGCTCCGAGAGGCGGGGTTCATTCGGGAGGTCCTCCACCCCGAGTGGCTCGCAAACCCCGTCCTCGTGAAGAAGTCAACTGGCAGGTGGCGGATGTGCGTGGACTTCACCGACCTTAACTGCGCCTGCCCCAAAGACAACTTCCCGCTTCTCGCTCCCCCGGAGAAGTGCACCTTCAGGGTGCACGGGGGGAAGCACCTAGGTTTCCTCGTGTCCCAGCGGGGCATTGAGGCAAACCCCGAGAAGATCCGGGCATTCCTAGACATGCCCCCGCCGCGCTCCGTCAAGGATGTCCAGCGGCTCTCCGGCCGCCTAGCCGCGCTCAGCCGCTTCGTCTCCCGGTCAGGGGAGCGAGGCCTCCAGTTTTTCAAGATCCTCCAGGGGCTCGAGGGGTTTTGCTGGACCCCCGAGGCCCAGGAAGCCTTCAACGACCTCAAGAAGTACCTCATGAGCCCTCCAATGCTCGTGAGCCCGTCTCCAGAAGAGCCCTTGCTCCTCTACCTTGCCGTGACCCCCGTCGCCGTCAGTGCGGTCTTGGTGAAGGAGCAAGGGGGGCAGTAGAGTCCCGTGTACTACGTGAGTGAGGCCCTCCAAGGGGCCAAAACTCAGTACACGGAGATGGAGAAGATCTGCTACGCCCTCCTGATGGCGTCCCGGAAGCTTCGCCATTACTTCCTGGGACACCCCATCTCTGTCTCGTCGTCCCTCCCTTTGGGGGAGGTACTGCGGAACAAAGAAGCCACCGGCCGGATCGGGAAGTGGGGGGCCGAGCTCGCCCCCTTCTCCCTGTCCCTCACAGGCCGCTCCGCCATCAAGTCACAGGTCCTCGCCGACTTCGTCGCAGAGTGGACTCCTGCCTCTGGGTCCAGGGACGAAGACCTCCCTGTGCCACCCCGACGCAGTGACCACTGGACCCTCATGTTCGATGGGTCGCTGTGTCTCACTGGGGTTGGGGCAGGAGTAGTCCTCCGGAGCCCCGAGGGGAAGGAACTTGAGTATGCCGCCCGGCTCGAGTTCCCCGCAACCAACAACGTCGCCGAGTACGAGGCTTTGCTCCTCGGGATGCGCCTTGCGCGCTCCCTGGGGATCCGGCGCCTCCTAGTGAAGGGAGATTCTCAGCTCGTAGTTTGCCAAATGGACAAGTCTTACCTGTGGCATGACGTAAACTTGAGTCTTTATTTGCAGGAGGTGCGGAAGATGGAGAAGCATTTCGACGGCCTCGAGGCCCGACATATCCCGCGAAGGGACAATGACTGGGCCGACGCCCTGGCCCGAGCGGCCAGCGCCCAGGAATCGCTCCCCAAGGGGGCCTTCTTGGAAATCATCACGAAGCCCTCGGTGGCCTCCCCGGACACGAACGATGAGCCTAACGTCCCGGAGTTGCCGAGATCACCCGAACTCCGTCATGGATGGACCCCCTCATCTCCTTCATCAAGGGGGAGGGGGACCCTCCTAATGAGACCGAGGCCAAGTGCCTCCGGGCCAAACCCCGGGCATATCTCCTGCTGGAGGGGAGGCTCTACAAGCGGGGGGCTTCCGCCCTCCTGCGCTGCCTCTCTTGGCCGGAGGTAATCCAACTTCTCGAAGACATCCACGCGGGGAGCTATGGTTCTCACCTAGCCCCGCGTGCCATCGCGGCTATGGCTCTCCGACAGGGCTTCTACTGGCCCACGGTCATGCGCGACGCGCGAGACCTTGTCTCTGCATGCGAAGCATGCCAGAAGATGGCCAAGGGCTCGAACCTCCCCCCTGTAGCGCTACAGACTATCCCCATCACTTGGCCCTTCATGCGCTGGGGGATGGACCTCTTAGGGCCCTTCCCCCCAGCGCCCGGAGGATACAAGTATGCGGTGGTCGCAGTCGACTACTTTACAAAGTGGGTAGAGGCGGAACCCTTGGCCAGCATCACGTCCCGGGCCGTTCAGCGGTTTTTCTGGAAAAACGTCGTTTGTCGTTTTGTTGTCCCCCGGGAAATCACCGTGGACAACGGGACCCAATTCGACTCGGCTTATTTTCGGGAATTCTGCGAAGGCCTGGGGCTCGTCATCCACTTCGCCTCAGTGGCCCATCCCCGGAGCAATGGGGCCGTCGAGAGAGTCAACGGCGTGATCCTACAGGGATTGCGCCGAAGACTCGAGCAAACCGCTTCTAAGCGGGGTGCATGGGCAGAGGAGCTCCCTAGTATCCTCTGCTCCATGCGCACGACCCCGTCCCTGGCGATGGGGCGTACTCCCTTCTCCTTGGTCTACGGGGCGGAGGCAGTCGTCCCCCCAGAGATAGGCTTCCCATCGCTGTGGGTCGAGCTCCTAGCCGGAGCCACGACCGCAGCGTACCAGGCCAATGAGGCCAACCAGCAACTGGAAATCGACCTCGTGGAGGAGGAACGTGACCGAGTGCTCCTCCGCCACGCCATCTACGAGCGCGAGATGGCGCGCGCATACAACCAGCGCGTGCGCGAGAGAGCTTTTCGCCTTGGGGACCTCGTCCTCAAGCGCGTGACGGACCCCCAAGCCCAGGGTAAGCTCTCCCCCAAGTGGGAGGGCCCCTACAGGATCTCCGCGGTCCTGGGCTCGGGGGCCTACAAGCTCTCCAACCTTCAAGAGCAGGAGCGGAAGCACACGTGGAACTTGCGTTTACTTCGCAAGTTCTATGTTTAGCCTTACGGGCCTGTCCCCTCCCTCGGAGCGATCACGCCGGAGGGGGAGGGACACTGTATTTACTTTTCCCTCCCCCTTCGCGGCTTCACAGGGGGAGGCACTGTATTTCATTTTGTTATCAATACATAAGTCTTGCTCTTCAGCTGTCTCATTGCAGGTTCTTCTCATTACCGCCCCTAGCGGCGATGCCCTCCCCGTGAGGATGCCCTCCCCGCAAGGACGCCCTCCCCGCGAGGAAGCCCTCCCCGTGAGGAAGTGGGCCCAGACCCAGCAAGTCCCACCTGTAGGGCGGCTTACGATCAGCCCTCGTGGACTGAGGGTGTAAGCGGCAACCCGGTCCCCAGCGGGCGCGGTAACGAGTCACTTTGGGAGACTAGTCCCCTGCCCAAACACTCAAGACCCGTCATCGGGCACTTCCTCCTCCGGGAGTAGACGCTCTCCCCAGCGGGACGTCTAATGGCTTTCTTGGATATCTTTTCCCCAGAGACTTTATTCCCGGCTCCCCGTTCTCACGGCGACCGGACGATTGTCTCCCGGAAGGATTTTCTCCGGAATCTTCCTCAGGATTTCTGGGCTTATTCCCGGCTCCCCGTTCTCACGGCGACCGGACGATTGCCTCCCGGTGACCCTATTCCCGCTCCCCGTTCTCACGGTAACCAGATGATTGCCTCCCGGTGACCTTATTCCTGGCTCCCCGTTCTCACGGCGACCGCATGATTGCCTCCCGGTGACCCTATTCCCAGCTCCCCGTTCTCACGGCGACCGGACGATCATCTCCTAGGAAGCTCGCCTCCGGAAATCGCATCGGGTTTTCTTGGATGTTTCTTCCACACGAGGCCTCATTCCCGGCTCCCCGTGCTCATGGCGACCGGACGATTGTCTCCCGGAAGGTCTTTCCCTTGGAAACCCGGTTTTAGAATTTTCTAACTTAGAAAAATTCTCATGCTACAGGTCACTTCCACCCAGGGGGCCTTGTTACCCCCACAGCGCGCGGAGCTACCCTCCGGCCCGCTGTGGGCGGGGGGGGGGGGGGGATAAGGAACCCCCGGGTGTCGACCACACCGCCCATGAGCAAACTTAGCTCATCCTTGTCAAGAGGAGTCATCCAGACCATCCAAGAAGAAAAAATAAAAAGACGACAAAGAAGAAAGCAACAACACAGCTTTATTGATCGTCAACACGGAGGACATCTTCCCCCTCCGGTGGGCATCAGAAATGGTACAACCCGGGCTCTAACCCGGGGGATTCTCTACATCCTAAGGCTCCCACGCCTAATACTCTCGGAGGCCCTCCGCTAGCTCCCGGGCCAAGTCCCGGTACAATGCGCCAACGCGGCGCCGAGCTTCCCAGAGCACAAATTCGGGCCAAAACTCGTATCCCGCCGGTGGAAGTATCCGGAGAGGAGGTATCATCCGGAACCCCGGACGCGGAGGGGACAGTTCAGCACGATGATTGTCAAAATTGTTCAAGTGCCACTCCGGATGCCACCTTAACCGGACGGGCTCCCGGACGACGCCCCCGCTGCGCTCCCCGGAGATGAGGCTTAGCAATATTAAAGCCACTTGGGCGTCCCCCGGAGAGCCCCTCCCGGACCTTCGCCCGGGAGTAACCTCCCGGGAACCCTGGTAACATTGCATTCAATTCAAAGACTTAGAAAAATTTCTAACTCTATTGCATTCCAAAATATCTTATTACAAGTGTCGGGGGCTTCTTCTAACAAGCTACCGGCATCAAAATTCTAAGAAAACAAGGGTCCTATCTAAAGACCCGGGGGGAGGCTCATACTCTTTCATTGGCGTCCTCCCCCCGGGGGGCTTCCTCCGAGGCCGGGGTCGGGGCGTCCACTACCGGAGGCGCCGGTGTCGGGAATCTCACTCGGATGATCCGGTCGTAGAAGCCCCCGACGAGTTGCTCCACTTCCCGGCGCGAGGGCTCGAAGAACTCGGGGAAGCCCCGCGGGATGCGGCCCCCGATCGCCTGGGCGCCCACCCCCGGGTGCTCGACGAGCCCGGCCGCGGCCGCGACGACGGGGATCGCTGGCCTCGCGCCCGGGCGTCCGCTGCCTCCGGGATCACGGAGACTTGTGAGTTAAGAAAACGCACAGCCTCCGTGAGCGTGGCCGGGGGCACCTCTGAGCCACCCCCGGAGCCTAGGCTTACGCCAAGGCTCTCGAGGGCCGAGCGGACGGAGCGGCCCACGTCCACTACCGCCCGGACGCTCGACCCCTCGAGCTCCCGGAAGGCCTCCTCCCTCGCCTTCGCCTCCTCCCGGAGGCGGCCGTTGACGGTCTCCGAGACATGGACCTAGGCTCGAACCCGGGCCAGCTCCCGGAGAGCTTCGTCCCGTTGGCCCAGGTAGGCGGCGGCCTTGTCCTCCTCGTCCTTGAGCCGGTAACGGGCCCATGGACTGGGGCGCCCGGCATGATCTCGGTCGGTGTGGCGGTCGTCGTCGTCTTCGTCGCCGAAGTGCCCCCCGAAGAAGTGGCCGAGGAAGTCCCGGAAGGGGTCCCTCGCCGGGGGGGATCATCAGCCCTTTCCCCTTCCTGGGCGGGAGCGTCCCCGGGGTTTCCACTTCCGGCGGGACCTCATAGACGCAGGGGCTCCCCCCCTCGTCCACGGGCTACTCCACCCGCCGAGGCGAGGCCTCCGCGAACCTCACCTCCGGTTTCTCCGGCTCCAAGGGTGCCGGGGGCGCCGGGAGGACTGCTACTGAAGGCTGCGACGGGGCGTAGTCCGCCGAATCGGACGCCGCCCCGCCCGCAGCCTGTTCCTTCCCCCGGGCCTCGATGGGGCTCTTCGGGGGAGGGGGTGTTGCTTCTTTCCGGGCCGGCGCCCGGGCGCGCCCGATCCCGGGGGACTCGTCCCGGGGCATCGCCGGTGTCACCGCCAGCGTCGTCGACGGGCCGGGGGCTTTTTGGACTCTGGCCTTCTTAGGCTCAGAGCCCCCGGCCGCGTCCTTCCCCCGTTTGTGCGACCCGGGGGTGGGGAGGGGCTTCCTCTCCGGCAGCTTCAGCCCGTAGGCCTCAGCCACCAAGTTCTGGGGAGGGCCCTCCCCCACGAGGCGCACGACGCGCTCATGTTTGTCGGCGCAGTACCTCCCCAGGAGGTTCTCCGCCTTCTCCCGCGCCGCCGGGTACGGCCAGACTACAAGAGGTAAAGAGTTAGTCAAATTTCCAAAAATTTGTGAATGCAATGAAGCAAGTAACGGACTTACGTCGGGTCACCGACTTGACCGGGGGCCGCTGCTCCGGGCCCATGCCGATCCCACTTCTCCCGCGTGAGAAGGGGGAGATCCTCAGGAGCATCATCTCCTCGGCGGCGTCCCGCATAGAGCGGGTCTTCCGGGAGATGATCACCTTGCCGAGGAGCTCGAGCTCCTCGTCCGTCCACACCGGAGGCTTCGGCGCGGACGACCGGCTGTAAGTGGGGGGCTCCGAGGCGTACGCCTCCTCGTCGTCCCGGACCCGGAGGTAGAACCACCTCCGGATCCAGTCGCCCCAGTGGTCCCAGGAGGCCGCCGCCGGGTAATCGGCCAACCGGGACGGCAGCATCTGCACCATCACCGAGCCAAAGGGGGACTTGGGTCCCCCCTTCACCAGGTAGGAGCTCCTCGCCGCCAGTTCGTAGAATTACCGGAAGGCGCGTAGGGTGGGCTCCCGCCCGGTCGCCGTCTCGTAGAGCCAGATGAAGAGGCCCATCCGGACGATCGCATTCTGGGTGAGGTGGTTTAGGGCCACCCCGTACTCCTTCAAAAACTCCCGGAGCAAGGGATGCACCGGGAGCCAGAGCCCGGCCTCCAGGAATGCCTCGAAGGCCACGATCTCTCCGGGCCTGGGGCGGGGGCTCGGTCCTTCTTCACGGGGACCCGGATGTCCCTGTCCTCAACGACGTAGCGTTCGACCATGGACTCCGCGTCCTCGGCCGTGAACTCAGACGCCCAGAGGAAGTCCGGAGCGACCTCCTCCGGGGGCACCTCGGTCGTCTTCGCTCGACCCTTCGGTGCCATCAGGTTAGTTTTTTTTCCGGAGGCTAACTTTTCAGGAGGCTACGTCTAAAAAGTTCTGGACACCTGCTACCAGGCGCTAGCTACCGGGAAAGAGCTACCGGGAGAGAGCTACCGGGAGAGCTAAACGCGCTAAGGATGAGAAGTTTGGAATGAAGTTCCCGGGCCCCCCAAGGCCCTATTTATAGGGGCGGGCCATGGTCCAGATGGGCGCCACGTGGCACCCCAGGGAGCAATCTGGACCATTGAAGTTCAAACCGTGCGCGGGAAACGAAGGGACTGGCGCGCGAATCGAGACGTCGGTTCGAACCGCGAGCGCATTTATGGCGAAACGAAGGGACTAGCGCGCGAATCGAGGCACGGAAGGCGAAGCGTCGTGGCTCCGGTGGCTTGGCCCGGAGATTTTCCCGGTGACATGTACCATACCCACCGGGGACTTGAGCATCGTCCCCGGGCGGCATGGGGGGCTGCTGTTGGGGGAAATCTTCGCGAGACGAAGTCCAGGTAAGTTGCGTCAGATTCGCCCGGGGACAAGGCCTCCGGGGCCTCCCCGGGCGCCGCCTTTCGGCCCCCGGGACTTGGCCTCCGGTGCCGGTCCCGAGCGCTGCCATTTTGGCCCCCAGGACCTGGCCTCCGGCACCGGTCCCGGGCGCCGCCATTTGCCCGGGGACATGGCCTCCGGTGCCTCCCCAGGCGCCGCCTTTTGGCTCCCGGCACCTGGCCTCCGGTGCCGATCCCCGGCGCCACCATTTTGGCCCCCGGGACCTGGCCTCCGGCGCCGGTCCTGGGCGCCGCCATTTGCCCGGGGACATGGCCTCCGGCGCCTCCCCGGGCACCGCCTTTTGGCTCCCGGGACCTGGCCTCCAGTGCCGGTCCCAGGCGCTGCCATTTTGGCCCCCGGGACCTGACCTCTGGCGCCGGTCCCGGGCGCCGCCATTTGCCCGGGGACCTGGCCTCCGGTGCCTCCCCGGGCGCCGCCATTTTGGCCCCCGGGACCTGGCCTCCGGCGCCTGTCCCGGGCGCCGCCATTTTGGCTCCCGGGACCTGGCCTCCGGTGCCTGTCCCGAGCGCCGCTTTTTGGCTCCCGGGACCTGGCCTCTGGTGCCTCCCCGGGCGCCGCCATTTTGGCCCCCGGGACCTGGCCTCCGGCGCCTGTCCCGGGCGCCGCCATTTGCCCGGGGACATGGCCTCCGGGGCCTCCCCGGGCGCCGCCATTTTGGCCCCCGAGACCTGGCCTCCGGCGCCAATCCCAGGCGCCGCCATTTGCCCGGGGACGTGGCCTCCGGTGCCTCCCCGGGCGCCGCCTTTTTGCTACCGGGACCTGGCCTCCGGCGCATGTCCCGGGCCTCATCGCCCTTCTAAAGGTAAAGTTTCGAGTTGTTTATCACGTGCAGGTCACGCGAGGAGCGCCTTGGGAATCAGTGACCACCTGTCAAGTATCCAAGGTGTTTGACCGGGAGAAGGACGTTGCTACCCCTCGATCCGACGGTGGCTTCCGGGGTAGATAGGTCTTTGTGCTTCTTTTTGGGGCTATAAATAGCCCTTGTACCCCTCAGTTGTAAGCAGGTGATTCATTTTATTAGAATAGCCAAAACTCACAGGTGTGCTCCGGAAGCCTCTCCCCCGGAGAGAGCCTCCCCAGCCGACTCCAGTCGGGAGCATGCCGACAGGACTAGGGCCCCCACCGGGACCCGAACCTGTATAAATCCTCGTGTCAATTCTTGTATTTGTCCAGCGGGGGAGGACCGGTCACCCGGTCAGCCCGCGCCGCGTAATATTCACTAGGATCGTTCACAAAACCTGCCGGGGTATTCGTAATACCACGACACACTGGACTATTTAATATTGTTTGACTATACATATACATATACATATACATATACATGTATGTATATGTATATGTGTGTATATATATGTATATGTGTATATATATATATATGTAGATGTGTATACGTATATATATACATATATATATGTGTATGTATATGTATATGTATATGTATACACACACACACATATATAGTGTATGTATATGTATGTATATGTATATGTGTATATGTATTTGTGTGTGTGTGTATATATATGTATATGTGTATACATATATATGTATGTATATGTGTATATGTATATATATACATATATATGTACACATATATACACATATCTATATGTTTGTGGTGTATGTATATGTATGTATATGTATATGTGTATGTATATGTGTATGTATATCTTTATATATATGTATGTATGTATATATATATATATATTTATATATATAGTATTAGAATTCGAACCCAGGCCGCGGGGGGTGAGAGGGGTTGGGGTAAAGGCACTGGCCAAATTAATTAACTACAGTTACATAGCTCAAAACGATCGAGCACAATTTAATCTAGAAAATAATGCATTTACTAAATTTTGAATGTAACATGTTGAAAAATAAAAGCGTTAGTACATGTTCGCTATGGGTTTGGACGACCCCTCTTATGCCCATTCCTATCTCTCTGAAAAGGCGATGGTGAGTACGGATCAGGTGGCACATGTGATCGCCGCCCAGCCGCGGTAGAAGGACCATGCCGCTCAGTACCTGCATGACCCTGAGATGGCTGTGTCGGTGGAGGGTGATCTTCGAGCTTGCTCGGTGCTAACTCATCTGGTTGGTAGTACTGATGCGCATGAGGGTCGTGCATCCCTAACATGCTTGAGACCCAGTCCTCATTGTCCCGTTGTTGTGCCACCCAATTGGCCTCGCCCCCCTCCGGAGCGTAGTACCCACGATCGTCGTGTTGATACATGTGGTCGTGGGCGGGCTCCCCCCAGCTCAATTGCGTAGATCCTCAACGAACTGAGTGTCCCTGTCCCTGGGCCACCTGCTCAATATGAGCCTGGTCCCAATCTTCGTCAGCCGCAAGCCGCTCTGCCAAAGCCCTACTCGCACCCTCCTCGTCTTGATGACAGATGTCGTCCTCATTGTCGGAGTCATCTACATCGGGAGTGCGATGTCACGACGAGCCCCCAATATGTAGATCTCTGCATCAAGCACTATGCATTGACGAGGAACGACAAAGCCGAGACGGGCCGGCGAACGTACCCAGTACGTCACCTCCCCAGGTCGACGATGTGTCACGATGACTGCGCCGTGCTGACGAAGTGCTCTGTCGAGCACCACCTAGGCTATGCTGGGCTGACATCGGGCTAGGTGGCCAAACCCCTCTCTGGTGTGGAACTGATCCATCTGTCTTTCGGCCACAAGTTAGGTCGAAGAAGAGTCGATGTGCTCCTATACGGATGGAAGGTAGGGCACCACGTGCCACCATCTTGAATCGTCGTCCTCCCCGAGAAAGGCTAGACAACAGGTTTGCCGCCTGCCTGTCGATGGCCACCGCTATGTCAGCCTGCACATGCAAAAACTCATATGGGAACTTCCGAAAAATAGATAAGATAAGAGACGAACATAAGTATCCATCCGAGACGAACATAAGTATCCAGCCAAGACGAACGTTCCGAGCGATGTATCCGGCCTGGGAACTGAACATCAAGGCCTAGTCGAAGACTGTCTTGATGTGATAGTTCTATCGGCAAAGGTAGGGCCGCACGACACATACCACTGACGATAGGCCTGGTACGTCACAGGGTCGTACGACCGCTCCTCCACAACAACATCCATCGCTGCGTGGTCCTCCCACTTGTCGACCCATTTGGCATTCTTGCTCTGCCAGTTGTCGGAGTGTTTTCCTCGACGTGTTTGTCTGCAAAAGGTGACGCGATGCACATAAAGCAAGGAAAAAAACAAATATGAGTACGTACATGCGATATAGAAAATGTTCCAGGCATACACGTGAATCTCCAGTAGGAGATGGCGTTGTCGATTTCTTTCCGGGGGCGGTATCTGCTGGTGTAGCCCGGATTGGTGCATCATCGTCTCTGGAAAATACGGCTCCACTACATGCGAGAACACCATGTGCTGGGGCGTAAGCCAACAGTCCTGGCCCGCGGTGCAATGCGAGGAAATGCCATGCGGTGCAACCAGGGAGATGTGCTCCGGTGTCCATGGTTTCCATATGACACGTGCGTCCGGTAGGAGATCAAACTCTCCCAGGTACACCACGTAAAAGCAGTGAATCTATGACGATGACCACCTCGGCCGACCTCCCAGCCAACGGGCTCCCATGGTCGGCCGGTCAACCCAGTCCTCGTAGTCCGCTGGTGCACCATACGGATGGATGGGCCGCTCTAAACTCGGCCGACCAACGGGGAAGTGCTCCCATGACCACAGCTGCAACAGTACAGGGCATGCGGACAGCAATGATCCAGTCGAGGTCCTGCAACATGCCTCACAAAGCCCCCTGTACGTCGCGCACAACACTGCCATCGCCCAGTTGTAATGTGGCATGGCCCCTAGGTCCGCATCGACGATACTCTCGATCAGGGGAATGAACCACGTGTACATAGTGTCACCGTGCATCTAAGGGAACAGGATATACTACAGCGTCACCAGCAAGTAGGCAAAGAGATACCGCCGAACTACATTGGCGGGGGCATCATCGGGGCACTCACGGTAGCGTGCCAAAAATCGGTGGGGGACACCACGCCTAGATGCCGGGATCTCATCAGCGTGGTTACCAATGTTGAATCGGATGTGCATCTGTGCACGCCAATCTAGGCGTGCTAGCCGGGGCACGATGGGATGTCCACTACCAGGTAAACCAAGCAGCATGCTCACATCCTCCAGCGTGACTGTCAACTCCCCCCAGCAGAAGTGGAAAGTGTGGGTCTCCGGACGCCATCGATCTACCAATGTGGTGATCAACGACCTGTTCAGTGTGATATGCTGACCTATCTGTACCATACGGGCAAACGGCAATAAACCTGCATCCCGAAGGATGGGGATATAGCCCTCATGCATAGGCCAGTACTCCAAGGGAGCACGCACTACCAGAGGCTCCAAGTCCTGGCCCTCAAAAAACATGCAGCCGCGATGTCCACAATCACATGTACTGGTTAGCAGCTCTGGAAGATCTCTATACCCGCCGGCCATGCCTGTCAAAACATATAACGAGAACCATTATTGAAAGTAACATAACATACAACATAGCTAGGTAAGCATATCATACAGATTACAACCATCCAATGCAAATGAGAAGTGTATTACAAAGTTTATTACAAGGTTTCGTCGAACACACACAATATAGCTAGGTCGATGGTCCGGGTGCATTCAAACAATCCTTCCTGCTATGTCCGGGCTACCTACAGATCGAGCATTTCCTAGCTCGTGAGCTACCCCCTGTGACTCATCCATGTCGTTGTGTATTCGGCGTGTCTTTCGTCGCCCAGGACCCGTTCGCTTTAGATTTACATCTGGGATCCAGGTAGTCTCGCCAACAGGGATAACTCTGTACTCACCGAGCATCATAAAAACTCTCCACACGCCACTCCACGTGTTTGAAAGGTTATCAAGGCTGAAGTACTCCGAAAGGTAAGGCGCAGGGCTCACACCGAGCGCCACACATGAAGCAAGGACATGCGAGCAGGGCTTGTGTAGTAGCTTCGGTTTGTTACATGTGCACTCAACGACATCCCCAAGAATGACCTCGTGCACCCATCCAGGCCTCAGTTGGCCGCTCACATTCTTCTGCTAAAGGCGGACTTGAATGATTCGGTGAAGTCTGTTTATTACTGTCACCTCGTGCTGCTGGGCCTTGTCTACGCGAGCAGTCAAGTAGGACTGCACAACATCTGGCAAGGTTCTCATGGGATCATCGACTAGCGTTTTGGTGGCAACACTTCTGTTGTTGAAGTACTCGGCTGTGTGGTACCATGTCATCTCCACTACCACAATCACCGGCAAACACCTCACTCCCTTCAACACATAATTGCACACCTCTGAAAGGTGTAAGATCGAAGATGCCGACTAGAGGGGGGTGATTAGGAGGCTTTTAAATTTTCTTCCCCACTAAGCTATTTCAACAAGATAATTGTTTGAGTTAGATTATACAATAAGGCTTAAAACAATTCAATCAACTAGTTGCATTCAACCATATAAACAATTCAACAAATCATGTAACAAAAGTAAATTTAGCAATTGTGTCAAGATGAATATAAAGCAAGAATGAAATACCCAATTGACACAATATTTTTACCGAGGTCTCGGAGACTCGCCCGGCCTCCTCTACTCCTCGTTGAAGCGCTCTGTCAGAGCCTCGCTTTTATATCCACGAAGGATATCTCACTAGGGTTGCTCCGTCTCCACACCAGATAGGCGAGCACCACACCTTTCACAATCCTTTGCCGGCCTCTCCGACAAACTCCAATTGGAGAGATCTCGGCTCTCCTCCGGCACCGTCTAGGCGAAGGCGATCGCCAAGAGTAACAAGCCGGATACGCTCACTTGAACAAATCAAGTGCTAGGAGCTCAAGAATGCAAATGAGATGCTTAACACTCTAGCACTAGCATGCAAATTGTGATTGAAGTGCACTAAGCACTATTAGCTTCACACAATTGTTCTCTCTCAAATCAACTCAAGATTTGGGCTCAACTCTAGCCTCTAAATGCAATAACTCAAGTGCAATTGACTTGGCTAGGTTTTCAGCTGGTATATCAACTCTTTGAGCACCCACAAATGAAGCCAAACACGAAGTATTTATAGCCTCAAAGAAAAACTAGCCGTTTGCAATCAGATGCGTTATTTTTGTACAGGCCAGACATTGTCCGGCCACTTCAGACATTGTCCGACCAGTACGACAAATACGCCCGTTGCACAACGTGTTAGAGACCGTTGGGGGCATTTTTTGTGAAGGCCGGACATTGTCCGGCCACCTCAAACATTGTCCGGCCATCACAGTGCAGATGAGCCGGACAGATGCATTTGTCTCTAGTTCATTTCAATGCTCAAAAAATTTGTACAGGCCAGACATTGTCCGGCCATATCGGACAATGTCCAGCCTCCCCAGACAGATAGTCCCGGACGGATGCAAACGTCTCTGGTTTCATTTTGCAAAAGGCTGAAACAAAATTGTACAGGGCGGACATTGTCCGCCCATGCCCGGACAATGCCCGACCACTGCACACTGACAATAAAACAAGCATAACTTTTGATCCAAAGATCCGATTGAGGTGATTTTTCACTTGTTGGAAAGATAATTCAGAGATATACAATTTTGTCAACAGGAGCAAGACCTAGAAAGGTCTAGAAACTTCTAAGAAACTCAGAAACTTTCCTACTATCAAAATGTCCAATCCAAAAATCATCTCAAATGCAATTTAGGGTATTTGCACATACGGATTTGCTGTTTTTTCGCAGATGTGATTGCTATCACTCAGCAACGACCAGGACCACATAGGTCTGACATCTGATCAAAAACAGGTGGTCGATAGGGTTTGGTCGAGCGTACGCAAGCGAGCCGAAGACTGGTACGACCAGTCCGAACTCCTACGACCACGCCCAAACCCTAAACAGAAAGCCGCCAAACAAGCGACACGACCATGACCATGTATCAACACTGATACAATCAGAATATGCAAATACAATCACGACCAGCTCTAAATAAAACCAAATTAAACAGCTGGCGATCACAACTAAGTGCAGTTTTCAAAATATTTTCTCTAATGCACCACAAACTACACTTAGACTCTCTAACAATGCAAGAGACGATGAAATGCTAGTGCAAGATGATATGGATGCATCTAAGCTTCCGCACTAGATAGATTCAAGCTACTAGTTTCCGACCCCTCTTAATAGTACGGTCAAACTAGTAAAAAGAATCCTATCAATCCGGTCTGTCTCCAAACACCGAGATCGGTAAAATCCTAAGAAAACAATCCTTAATCTTGGATTTTACCTTAGGTGGAGTTTGACCTCGTGAAACTCGATCGCTCGACGCACGTCATCGCAAAGCTCGATCTCGTTAAGCTTGACCACGCAAAGCTCGACCGCTTGACGCCTGTCTTCGCAAAGCTCATCCTTGCTAAGCTTGACCTTGCTTGAGATGTCTCATATCGTTTTCATCCTCTTCACGCCCTTGCCTGCTTTTATCCTGCAATCAAACTGAGACTAAAATACGTACACTCAATGCACAACATTAGTCTCATATATAAGTCATCATTAATCATCTCCAGAGAAACTACTCCACACAGGAGTTAGCTCAACAGTTTCTCTTTCAAATGACATGACAAACTACATTCAACGAGTAGCAAATGAATATGAGATGAAATACAATCATATAGATCGTAGATGATAAACACATACGCACACAATCTATACTACTCATATCATGATATGAATCAACCTAGATGATCAAAGTGATGACCTCCCCCTCAACATGTGTATCGATATCAAATCCACAACTGGAGTCATCAACTTCAAGATTTATCATATAACATCTTGATCAATCAATTAGCACAAGCTTGATACATCCACCAAGCTCCCCCTCTAAATATGCATCAATATCAAATCCGCAATCGAGGAAACAACCAATTCAGGGTTTACCGATAATCAACTCAACTTACTTGTGCCAAATCAGGATTTATCTAAATTTGTCATTTGATCATCAAGTCTGACATCTTTATATTAACTTTAATCATCATGGATTTGTCCAAAACGTCATTAATCATCAAAACCTAAATACTAAGATCTACCTAGATCCAACAATCTCCCTCTTTTTGATGATTGATGACAACACCTTTTATAAGCTTAATAAATCCAAAACAGATTCTTCAGCTCCCCCTCAATATATGCAAAAATATATTGGAACTGAACACAACATCTAATCTTATGAGTTAAGATATATACATGACAATTGAGCACAGATTCAATCAAGTCATCTTCCAAAAACATCAAATTTCTCAATTTTTTCTCTAACTTAAATATCTCTTCCAAAGATTTATGTTGATGATATCAAATAATATCTCTCCCCAAATATCATTATCAATCTCAATTTTCTCCTTTCATCTTTTTCTCCCCTTTTGTCAATTAACTCAACTAACTCTAATGTCTCCCAAATTCTCTCAAAATCTCTTCCCTTAAATCTTTCTTCTAAAGCTTATTTCTAAAACATTCTCTCTTCAAAAACTATCTCTCCCCCTTTGTCATCAAGCACCAAAAAGGAAGTATTGAGAACTTAAATTTTTGAGAAGCAACATTTTGGGGGCATGAAATTTTATATAAAATGGTTTTTATGCAAAAGCATGATTTCAAGAAGGTTTGTTTCAAGGGATTTTGAAAACCACATTCAAAATATGAAGAAGATATCAAAACAATCAACATACAATGAATATATCGATGACATTTATCTCTATGGCATTTGATCCATTTTCAATCATTCAAAGTCTTGATGCATCTAATTGTTTGATGTGAGGATGTCCACTAGATGCATGTTTGCCATATCTTGATTTATCTCTAAATCTCGTTATGCCACAACGTCTCTTATACAATGATGTCGCATATCAACATACTCTAATCAAGAGTTTTGAATCAAATTACTCATCACATTTACGACATGTTCAATATTCCATAAGAGTGGCATCTATTTGAAAGCAGTTGGATAATCCAATGTTTCACCCATAAGAATTTAAACACAATGACCACCGGATGTACTCTTTTGATTTTTCTTGCAAATCATAAGATCCGAATCCAAATAATCAAGTAAATCCAAATAATCATATAATCCGGATCCACTAAATGCACTATTCATACTCTTTGGATATCAAGGATCTATCTAGGATTGCATTTCAATTACCTAATAATGCATTTCATGGCAATCATATGACATACCTTAGGAAATGATCAATTTCTAGTACATTTTCAATCACTAAATATGATAACGGGATAAAATGCGGTAAAATAAAACAAAACTACCAATCAATGATTGATAGGGATTAGAATTGACCACTTGTTTGTATTCGTCCATGTCGAGATGTTAGTTTGTAGCCTTGAGAGTTGTAATAGCTTGATCATCTTCCATCTCTAGGCTTTTGAGTGATTGCTTCACATGCTTGAATTTACTCTTGAACATCGCGTTCTGGAGTTGCTTGATTTGTCGTGCATGGAAGTGACTTTGCTCTTGAATCATCTCACTTTCCCTAAGTATCATCTTTGAAACAAGTTCTTGACAGAGGGATTCATTGGTGGTAATAATAATAATGTCATCAATATGTTTGATTCACAAGAGAATAATGTCCCGATTGAATGTTTAATGATGATTGTGTCAACATTTCTCATTTTGAAAATCATTTGATATAAGAGAGGATTTTGAGCTTTTAAACCAATCCTAATTTGAAACAATGGATTTAATCCTCAAAAATTCACTTATTTTGGCATTTAAGATAAAAACACATACAAATGAGATATATGCCAAAAAGAGGTTTGTCCAAATATGTTTGGGTCACAAGGTTAAGAGAAGGACATATGACCTCTCGAAATATTCAAATTTTCAAAAAAACTCAAATTTAAAATTTATACGAATCATGCTCCAAAATCATGAAGATATATATATGTTTTATAACTAAAAAGCATATTCAAACATATTCCAAATATCGATAAACCAATCATGAAGAATTGCAAGATGAGACCATTGGAACCAAAGATGTGATGTAATCAGGAAGCAGAGAAAGCAGCAGGGAAAAATTCATAAGCTCTCCAAATTCACACAAGCCGGACAATGTCTGCCAGGGCCGGACAATGTCTGGTTTTGGCGGACAGAGTCCGGCTCCGGGCATACAATGTCCGGACAATTCAGAATTGCGCCTAAACTTCTGAAATTTTGTGATTTTTGTAATTTCGCTTCAAACATTGATTTAAGTTCCATAATAGATTTGAATAACAAGTCAGGAAGTTAGTTAAATACCAATTAATTGAACTTTATTTGAAGGAGATCATGAAATCAATTCACAAAAAGTGAGTTTTGAGTAAAACGGGTAAAACAAATATTGATTTTCACAAGAACTTCAAATCTTGATGAAACTCGGATTTTTCTCAAAACTTTGGACTTGGATGAGTTTGAAATACCATTCCAAACTAAGACATGGAAGAGAAATTAATCCAAATGCCCAAAATCACAAAATGCACATTTTTGGTATTTTCGGGTCGATAGCCGTTTTCGGGCGACCTAGGATATAAGATAATTTGAAAACTATAGGCCTTTTGAGAAAAAGTTCAATACGAACTATCTTAGAGTGAGTGAGTTCTAAAAGTTTCATGTAGAAAGTTTTGATCAAATCTCAACCCATCTTGTTTTATGAAAATGAATCGTTTTGAACCAAAACAAGATCCCGAAGACTTCAATTTTGTTGAATTTTTGTGTTTTAGCTCAAAACTCTTTTGTTTCACTTTCAAAACCTTTGAAACTATATTTTAAACATATTTATGAATATTTTGAAGTAATTTTGAATATTTTGAAAGTTTTGAGCTCTTTTTACCTTTTTGTTTGAAAATGACCCTTATGACCGAAATGTTTGCAAAATGTGATATAAGTCCACAATTAGGGTATACAAGGCTTCAATGACTTGAAGTTTCTCCCCCTAAATGTGTCATCCAAGTTTTCATGAAAAATATGCAAGATATGAATATGAACTATTTGAAAAAGAGAATTCATCAAAGATCAACACAAATAATGAATCATGAACTCCTTTCATGGTCTAAAACAAATATTATTTGAAATGCATTTCATTCAAGACCACATCATGCAAGAGCAAGGGAATGCTATTTGGCATAAATTTGATTTGCTTCCATTTGAAAAACTTACCAAATAATATATGAATTCAATGAATGAGTTTCAAAGATAAACTAAGGATCCAAATGAACTCAAATTGAAAACTCCAAATAATCAAGCAAGGCTCATGAAAAAAGTTCATAAAGATAAAACACATCAATGAAAACACTTTTCATGAAGATCCAAGATTTAAGTATGCGCTGCTTCGCCAACTTTGTCAAACATGTAGGTGGGATAGAAAGGGTGCTGCTGACAAGGTTAATTGGAAAATGGTAGCTTGCCGGTGGCAAACGACGAGGTTTAAGTTGTCGGCCGCTAGAACCAAAGACGGGCTACGGTGACAAGAGAACTAGGGTTGAAGAAACTTGAAATTGACTGAGGGGTTTTGCTACTGGGGTGTTGCTGATGGTATTGGAGTGAGGAATTTGGCTGCAACGGCATTGGAGGCTCGCCGGCGTTGACACCAGGCTCGAGGATGAAGATTGAAGAGGCATCGTTGATTCAAAGCTATGCAGAATAAATTCGTCTTGGCTACATGGTCTATGAGGCCTAGTGAACATGTAGGTGAGGTCAATTGGGTTGGAGGCACGGTGAGGCGTGCCGGCGACATGAGACATCCATGGCATCGTGCGAAGAAACAAGGAAGCTTCAATCAAGGGCTAAATTCAAAATGTGGCTGAATGGGATTGTTCAAGGGGTACTGGTGATCAATTTGTTCTACTAAAAGGGATGCTAATTTGGTCTGGAGATGGGTGTGATAACGGGAACAGGGCAAAAGGAATTTTTGGTGATCACCGGCGTTGAGGTCCACCGGTGATCAATTGGTTAATAAGGCATAGAGAGATAAGCACAAGGAACATACTGGTGCAGTTAATTTTGAGTTTGATGCAATGCTGAGCTCTGGCAGCGTTCTCCTCTTCGGCGGCTCGCCAGAGAAGAAGAAGAAAGGAGAAGGTGAGCAAAATGGTTTACTTCATTGCACGGCAATGGAATTGGTCGCGGGAGGGTTTAAATAGGCGCAAAACAGAGATTGCGAGGGAGGCAAGTGTGGGACCCTCATTTGAGGAATCCGGTGGCAACCGCCCAGGTGGATTGCAGTCAGAAATGGCACATTGCAGCTCACAACAACAAGATGCATTATATAAAAATGCGAGTAATTAAAAACAAGTGCTGATCACAAGGACCAACATTACAATAACTTAGCGCCAAAATGACGCATTTAAATGTTGATACAAATTAAGGAGTTTTCGACACAAAGGTCGGCACAAAATAAAACAACAATAATAAACAAAAGGACTTCATCAGTCTTCTTCTTCTACAGCAGCGGTGTTGTACGGGCCTTCTCCACATCGGACTCCACCTTGGTACGTAACCCTCTAACAAGCTGGGTCTTCAGTTTCTTCTTCTTGTTCCACATTGGGTTCAAGTCCGTAAGATTCAGGGTCGATGAATCCTTCTTCTAAATTTGTTTGTAAAAGCAAGGGTGAGCACATTGTCCACATGGTGCTCAACAAGTCCCAAATAAGAATGCGAGTATACTTAGATGAGGGGGAATTTCTCAAGGATGGCTCTTTGGCTTTTTGCATACATATAGGATAGATTTTCGCACTTAGTTGAAGAAAAGACCTCTATTTCCGGAAGCGGTGCTTTTAAAATCCTAAGCTAGGTTTTCAGAAAATGTTGTGTGTGGCTGTCTTTCATGAGTCACCACTTTATTCAGGTTTTGTGAAAAATTTTCCAAAAGCTACTTGTGCTGCATCGACGTGAATAGAATCCACAGCGCGCAGACTCCATAACCTGGGAGCTCAGAGTATCTGATACTTTTTAAACTTTGCAAAGGAGTACCACCTTAATCCACCAATCACTCAGCTTTCAAGTCAGGCCAACTCCACGCGACTTTTATGCATGTGACAAGGCCGAAGTGACACAACAGTTTACAGTCCTAGCATTAACAATTCCCTGCCCAGTAAATAGACAGTGAAGTCTCAAGTACCGTTGTGGGTCCTCCCCACTGCCTTACTTCCTAGCCTGGGTCTATGTTCTCGCAAGACACATAGCCTCTCTTGATTACAGTCGCGCACGACTTAATCTGGCATAGAGCGTCTTCCTTCTTCCCACCTTTTCCTCTCATGATTTTTTTGAACTCACATCACTCATGGCCTTCTGCGGCCCACCAGCTCTCGCAAGAAACTGGATCGACAACCATTGCAGGGAAAAGCTAATACTAAAGAAAGCTACTAAGTTGCGCCCGTCCCATAACCGGGCAAGTGGTTGGTACATTTTCCATGCCGCATAGAAGCACAACACAAGATTCTAGTCCTTATGAATCTCTAGTGAGGATTCTTTCACATTCCCAGTGCGCACACAGCACCATCCAATCAAACCATCCTCACTATCGATTCCAATCACATTCTCTTTCACAAAAGGGGTTTTGAACATGCTTTTCTCATATGTGACCATTCAACATTTAACATATAATCTTGAGCATAGCATAACCTAAGCATGATATTCTAGGGTGACAAGGGTGCAGGGATAATCAATCACAAAAGGGGCTTTATAGTTATTTAGGTCATATCTAATCATTTCATTGAAACATAGCTCTTATTTGAATCTAAGGCATGCACATACTTGAAAACAGTTAACATACTTCATTTCAAAATATTAGGCTAGACATGATCAAGGGTTTGAGACTTGCCTTGCAGTAATGGGTCTAGCTGCTCAGATGAATCCTCGAAGATCTCTTCTGTTCCTTCAACGTCTGGTTCCACGGCGGATACAAACAACACATACACACTATATAAGCATACAAGCACTAGAAAATAATACGTAAATACATCATGCATGCAGGGGAAGGGTTTGGACAAGATCACTTGATATTGATCGAAGAGATGGGCTCAAAAGGACTTGAACATCGAAGGGCTGACATTCGGCTCATGGCTTGACATAGCCCTAAATTGGTTCTAGGTCTGTTTTCTGGAGATGTGACAGTAGGGAATGTTGTAGAACATGGCTCAAAAGGCTTAGTGGACAAAGTGGCATTTCAATTACTCAAATGTAACAGGTCTAAATCACCCAATGCCACTGGTGGACATGCACTGACATAGTGCTGACATGGCCAGAAACTAGGGCATTGCATAAATTTTGACTCAGGACTCCAATTGGTCCACAATATTGTCTAGGGTTTAGGCCTTGATAACAGCTACAAAACTCTCAACAGGCTCAAGGGCAGAAAGTGGCCGGAGGGTGGCCAAATCCAGTTAGCCAACACAGTGGCCTGAACTACTGGACAGTAATCTTGGCATGATCATAACTTTTGATCTAGGCCGATTCAGGGTTCAAGCCAGTGGAGTAAATTGCTAAGGGGGTTGAGGCCTAGCTAGATGACAAGGTTTTATCGGCTGGTTTGGCCAGAAAATGAACTCCGGCAATCAGCGCCGAAGACGAAGGCACCGATTTGGGCGTTTTCGTTCCAGGGCGTTTGAACTCAATTCCACGCTCGGGAAGCATCTAGGGGTCATCACGAAGCTACTGGTGTACTCAATTTTGCCAGAGAATGGCTGGAGAAGCACGGCGGCATTCTCCGGCGAACTGCCGAGGCTCGAACTTGGGGATTCGACGCTTGGGGCAAAATTGACGATTCCAAACTTGCAGGCTTACTCCTCCCAGCTTACTGATCACTATTCTCTACTGGCATGAGGATCAATTTGGCTTGAATCGCTCGGCATTAGGGGAACAGGGGATTATGGCTTTTCCGGTGATTGCCGGCGTTGAGGTTCGCCGGGGGTCAATTAAATGTTAAGACACATACAGGGGGATGAGGGGATCTTACTGGTGGTGTCGGTTTGGAGTGAGAAGCTGCGGGCAAAGCTGGCGCCGTGAGCTTCAGAAGTGGCTCACCGGGGAAGAAGGTCTTCACGGCGGCGTTGAGGAGCTTGGTTGCTCTCTAGTGGTAGAAGCTAAAGCATACAGCTGCGGGGTGGTGTGAAGAGATGATGGGCGAGGGGACTTTATATAGCCGGCGGGTTGAGTCCTCGGGAGCGGCAGCAATCGTCGGGAAGATGCTCTCCGGCGCTGGAGCGGTCAGCGAGGCACATCGGGACACGGCGGGAGCTCTGCCTAAGACGGAGCATCGCGCGAAATCGGGATTTCATCAGGACGACGGGATAGCGAGCTTCAGCATGGCAACCATGTGGCAGTAAAGTCCTGACAATGTCAAGCACGCTCGCAAACGGTGAAGCCACGGTCTCCGGTCATCGCCACGGTGGCATTCCTTGGCGCGACGCGAGCACGTGTGGTACACGCTGGTTTCGACCGTTGGCGGCGGCGAATCTGGCCGGCGGTGAAGGCTACGGTGGTTCACGGCAACGGCAACAGCTGCGGTCAAATGTCCTCAGGTCGTGGTCGTGCAAGCGACTCTGGTCGTGGTCGAAGAAAGGGCCAGGGGCTTGTTTGCAAGGTTTTGGACTGATTTGCGAAGGTTTGGACTAAACTGCGAGGATTTTGGTTCGGGAACTTGGGCCTATTTGCAAATCTGAAGATCCGGAGGGCTGATTTGAATTTTGACTTTGCAGATGAGTGTTACCAAAATACTTGGACTCATCCAGCAGGAAAATGGTAAGATCCGACAAGATCTGAGGGTTTCGACAAAAATCGAAAACAGCGTAAATTGCCGGGGCTGAAACTAGGGCTTCGGTTGAGATTCTTGAGTTCTTCTAGAAGGGAAAAACATTCAAAAAAATGGAAGAAGGATAATCACTTGATCATATTTGAATTTGGAGATGATCTCAGACTTTTGGCTTTTTTTGGGCTTTTTGAAAATTCTGAAAAGAACTAAACTGAAACACTTTTGGACTGAAATGTGAAAATGATCTGGGAGATGAAGTTTAGCTGCCAACTTTTTAGGTTAAGGTAGTGGCATACCTAAGATCAAGATAGGGTTGAGACATCAGGGATTCCAAAGAAGATATACTGACTCGCAAGCAGAAAATATAGCCAAAAACTGGGATGTTACAGCAAGCAGCGAAACTTGGGCCGGGGACATGACTGGCCAGGCGGGGGAGAAACAGCGGCGACGATGACGCAACGGTGTGCAGGCGGCTACCCAATTTTGCCAGTAATGGTTGGCCGTATTGGAACTTGATCTAGGCTGGAGCAGTGGGGGAGGCGACGAAGTTGTCCCGGCGTGGATACGTGGCGCGAAGCTATTGACAAGGCGTTGCTGCTAGAGCACGCGTGAGCTGCTGCTGCTGCTGGTCGAGGTGGCTGCCACAGTGGCTGCTCCGATGTGATGCGAGGGCGACACGCGGGTGCAACGAGCACACACGCTGGCAACGGCAGACGGTGGCCGGCAGCGGCAAATCACGGTGGCGCTCTGGTCGAAAACATGCCAGCCGTGCAAAACAGATCTGGACTGAAACACAAATTCAGAAACTTGATTTGGACTGATCTGTAAATTTTGCAAAATGCTTGGGTCAAGCTGAAAATGACTTCACCAGATTGGCCTACTATACTCAACAAATGGTTTAGCAGCAACAGATGACAAAATCTGGGGTTTTGATCAGGTTTTGAGTCAAAATGAAAACAGGGTAATTAGGATCTGGATTTTTGTCGAGGCTGAAATCTGAGACTTAGGATGAAAATTTGATATTCTTGCAGGAGATTTTGTTCAGAATAGCGAATGGGAGATATCCCCTAAATCAGATCAAGATTTGGAGTTAATCTGTGGCTTTTAGCCTTTTAGGGCTTCTAGAAAATCTGAAAAGGACCAATCTGTGATACTTTTGGACTGATTCATGAAAAAGGTCTGAACGATGGAAATCTGCTGCCAACTTTTTGGATTAAGGTATTGGCATACCCTGGATCATATTCCTGAGATAAGAGATCTAGTCCAGGTCAAGGTTGGGGGGAATTCTGGGGTTTAATCTAGGACATGGTCAAGAGATCCGAGGAATTCGATAGAGATGCACTAACTGACATACAAAAGCGTAATGGAAATCTGGGGCGTTACAACCTACCCTCCTTAAGAATAATCTCATCCTCGAGATTTTGATTGGTCTGAAAATAGGAAGGGGCATTTCTGACGTAACTCTTCTCTTTCCCATGTCGATTCTTCCTCTGTGTGATTGTTCCACTGAACTATGTAAAATCAGATGATTCTTGACTTCAATTTCCTCTCGCTGACCTCTAATATTTTGACAGGGTACTCTAGGTATGATAAGTCTGGTTGAACTTCAGCTTCTATAGGAGATATCTGCTCTGTTAGTTTCTTCAGGCATTTCCTTAATTGAAATATGTGAGAAACGTCATGAACTCCTACTAGTTCAGGTGGTAGTTCCAATTTGTATGCTACTTCTCCTTGTTTTTCCAAAATCTTGTATGGTCCAACAAATCTCGTGCTCAATTTTCCTTTCATCTGAAATCGACGGACTCCTTTGTAGGGTGTCACTTTGAGGTACACATAATCATCTTCCTCAAAAGATAACTCTCTTCTCCTATTGTCGGCGTAGCTCTTCAGTCAAGATTGGGCTGTCTTCAATCTTTTCTGTATAATCTTTACATGGGCAGTGGCATCTTCAACTAGTTGCGGTCCCAAACATTGCTTTTGACCCACTTCGTTCCAATACAATGGTGTGCGGTATTTCCTTCCATAGAGCATTTCATAAGGTGCCATCTGCAAACTTGCTTGATAGCTATTATTGTAAGTGAACTCTGCGTATGACTGGATGTTCCCAAGATATTCCATAATCCAAGGCACACACTCTCAACATGTCTTCTAGAATTTGATTTACTCTTTTGGTTTGGCCTCCCGTCTGTGGGTGGTAAGTGGTACTAAACTTCAACTTTGTACCCAAGGCCTTTTGCAATTCTTCCCAAAATTTTGACACAAATTGTGCTCCTCTATCTGAGACAATTGCTTTTGGTACTCCATGCAGAACGACAACTCTGGTGAGATACAGCTCTGCTAGCTAACTGGTTGTGTATTGGGTCTTCACTGGTAGAAAGTGAGCTACTTTCGTCAATCTGTCAACTATAACCCATATAGAATCATAACCTCTTTGGGTTCTTGGCAATCCAGTTATGAAATCCATTCCAATTTCATCCCATTTACATTCAGGGGTTGGTAGAGGTTGTAATGGTCCTGCAGGCTTCTAATGTTCTGGTTTTACTCTTTGACAAGTGTCGCAAGATGCTACAAACTCAGCAATTTCTTTCTTCATTCCATTCCACCAAAATCGATCATTTAGATCTCTATACATCTTTGTACTGCCTGGGTGTATAGAGTAAGGGGTATAGTGAGCTTCATGCAATATTAAATCATTGATTTCTTTGCTGTTTGGGACACAGATTCGATCGTGATACCATAAGATTCCTTGCTCATCCTCACTGAAGTTGATTGCACCTCCATACTTCATGTCTTCCCTTAATTTTTGGACATTTGGATCCATTACTTGAGCCTTTTGAATTTGATCTTTCAATTCGCAATCTACCTTCAAAGCGGCAACGGTCTCTTGCTCAACGAATGCCGAGTGCAGCTTCTCAAAATCTCTGAGTAATTTAGGCGGTACTTCTAGATTCTTTGCCTGATTGCAGTAGGACTTTCTGCTCAAGGCATCTGCTACTACGTTTGCTTTACCGGGGTGGTAATGTATCCCAAGGTCATAATCCTTAATGAGCTCTAACCATCTTCACTGTCTCAAATTCAAGTCTAGCTGTGTGAAGATATACTTCAAACTCTTGTGGTCGGTATAGATCTCACATCTATTTCCCAATAGATAGTGTCGCCCAAATCTTTAATGCATGAACAACAACGGCTAATTCCAAATCATGGGTTGGGTAGTTCTCTTCGTGCGGTCGCAACTGTCTTGACGCATACGCCACAACTCTTCCTTCTTGCATAAGAACGCAACCTAGTCCCTGCTTTGATGCATCACAATAGTGAAAATATCACAGGACGTAAGGTTATTACTCAAATCTTTGAGGGCCCGAACCTGTATAATTCTCCGTCTCCAGTACATAATTATCTTAACTTACCTAGTGAGCGTCTCGAAATGTCTCCACTTCCTACACAACTAAATTGCATAATAACCTTACGTCTAGGGATCTGACTCCCAATCGTCAACACTCCTCTCGGTTTTCATCTAGTTCTGGAGAATTGAGTTCTAGTCGGATCACTATTAGCGATAGCATAAGCCCAATGATGAGTCACTGCAAGCCCCGAGAAAAAGATCCGAGACTTCTGAATCTGGATCTCTGGAGCAGTGATGACCCATCATCAGCAGCAATCTCGTGCCACTTTGGACGCCACTGGAGTAGAAGTGGTACCAGAGCAGCCCCAGCTTCTGGGACTAACGAGCTCCCCGGAGTAGCTGCCAGGCTTCAAGAAGTTTATTGATTGCATCTTCCAAAGGTGTTCCTTCGTGAACCATTTGACCCAGTGCTTCCACTGAAGATAATTCAAGCAAAGTCTAGGCAACCTCTGTTAAATCCAATCCCGGGGTCACCAAGGTTGAAACCACACTGCTACTGGAATTCTAAGTCAAGCCTAAGAAAAAGAGACTAGGACACAAGGTAAGAATTTCAATTCTATTTCATTTAACAAAAATTCTTTTTTATAGGTAGATCCTGGAGTTTCATCTAAGAAATACTCTGCGATTATAAAAAATTCTAAAGAAGAAAAAACCTAAGCTAAAAGGTCTGGGGGAGACCTTATGCCTGCTCATCAGAGTCTCCCCTAGACAGATGACCTCTGGACAAGCGACCTCCGGACAGGTGTCTTGAAGATGGCTCCAGAGTGGCACCTCTAGACTGGGGCCGCATCCTCTAGAGGAACTCCAGGACCTCCAAGGCCAGCGTTGCCCAACAGCTCCAAATTAGCCCCTCAAAGCCTGTCAAGGGTGGGAGTCCAAAACTTTTCCACCTCACTCGGTGGTGGTCCACTTGGGCTACAGTAGTGATGAGGAGTGGCTCCACGACGGCATTCTCCCGGGCATCCGCGATGCCAAGGATCTGGGTGATCTGGGCCTCAAGTTAGCCCTGAGTGCCATGGACAGTACAAGGCGTCAGGTCCTCGCCGGGGAACATGGATCCCAACTACTCTAGCGCCTCCCAAACTTGCTTCCAGGCAGCTAGGAGCCCTCAAAGCCAAGTGTCATGCCCCATTAAGCATTGGCTTCGACAACCTCGAGCTCTTGGACCCAGGCCTCCAACACTTGGATTTGTTCATCCTTGTGCTAAAGTTCCGTTTGGGCCTAGCCGAGTTCGATCCTGAGGTTCCATCCTCAATCGATCTCCTTCTGGAAGACGACCGCCATGTTCTGGGACACCACCAGGACCATACACCTCATTTCTACGACGACAGCAATAGCCTACAATCAAAAGGTTAGTTAGTCAATACAGGGAATTAAGGACTTAAAAAAAATTGCAAAAATGGATTTACGATGACAAGGAGTCTAGAGAGCTCCCCAAGCGACTTTGCCACCAGGCGACTAAAGGTATACTCCTGTAGTGTCAGATTCACCAGCGATTGCAGGATCTTGGTAACTTCCTCTATGGAGAAGATCCCTGGGGACACATGATAATTGTAATATCTGTGCATATTTTACATATGTTTTAATCCCCCCCCAAGCATGCACATTTAGTCATATAAGGCAGCATTTGCATTAATCATATACATTTATATCATTAAATCGACTGTATTATTCGTTTTGTGACTTTATTGCAGGTCGATGCGATTAGGGTGGATTTTGGCTGATGGAATGCGTCTCTTTGACTATACCTGACCCTCGATTGATTCCAGATAAAAACACGTGTTTCTACGGGCGCGTAGGAACTGACCGTGCCGAAATCGAAATCTCCAAGGGCCCAGAATCTCAAATCCTAACAGCCAAGGACCTTCCTGTAATTTCCTAAAACCTCAAACACCCATTTGCAAAATATCCAAGACTCATAATTCTAAACTCTAACTTGGGGAGGACATTTTTGTGATTTCTAAAACCCCGAGGGCCTTTTTGCAAAAATGATTCTCCTCTAAACCTAGCCACCGGCCACAGTTCTTCCCTGAGCCTGGTTTTTTGTAGCTTACCTTCTTCTTCCTCTCCCCAAAGCTTCCACACCTCCTACCACCTCACCGGCGGCCGCTAGGCCATAGACCGCCGGTGCCCTCATCTTTGCATCTCCTTCTTCTTCTTCCTCCTTCCTTTCTTCTTCTCTCTTCTTCCTCCTTCCTTTCTTCTTCTCTCTTCTTCCTCCTTCGACTACCTCAGGCCTCGACCAGCGCTCCCTTCGACCATAACCTCGATTGCAACCCCCAGCAAGCTCTCCAGCAACAGTATTGTCTGGTTCAATTCCTTCTCTGCTTTCACTTCTGTTATGGACAACAATGAAATGAACAATGCACAGAGCAATGGATGTATGAATTGGTCACTCCTGTATTGTGATGAACTAGCCATAACACCTATGATTAGTTTTTGTTGATATGAACTGAGATATTTAGTTAGCAAATTGACTATGTGCTATTTAATTCTCCTAAATGTATTGCTGTCACTGAGTTGCATTGATTTGAGTTGTGTCCCTGTATTTTGCTCTGCTTCAGTAGATCTACCTTTGTGTTCCTTGGAATTAACTGTCACATTTAGGGTTCAATTGAAGTGAATTGCAACTCAGAGCGAATCGAAATCTTTCTTGTTATTCATTTGTGTTCATTGCCCTCTATGATTGATTGATGATCTGAGTTTGTGAGGGATAATTTCTTTGAGGTGGGTCTCTAGTGTAGTGGTAAAGTCACTAGGTAGCAAGCTAGAGGTCTTGAGTTCAACTCCCCACCTCTACAATTTATTCCTATAGGGCCGAATCGGCGGTACCCTACAGTATCTCTAAAAAAAAAGGGATAATTTCTTTTCGTTGATTTCTCTGTGTTCGTCACTTGGGCTTTTGTGTACCTAGCATAGGTTTGAGATCCTGGAGAGATTAATTCCAGAGATCCTAAGCACCAAATGTCATTTGTCTGCTCTAGGACCATCCCAAATTGCTAGGTTATGTTTTGATTGAGCTGTGCCTCTGTGTTCTGAAGAACTGAGCTCTTAATATGTTGTGATTTGAGTAGACTAGTGTTCTCAGTGAATTCAGTGAGCTACTATTCTTTGAGATGAGATTTTGTCCTGTGTTTTCCATTTCTTGAGAACTATATTCTGCATTTCATGTTTTTGAAGTGTCTGTATTCATATGCTTGCATTCTCCGAGATTGTGAGTGGAGCTTTGATTTGGCCATGTGTTTGTTGTTGCCGAATTGAGGGGAGCTGGGGAACTATAGATTATTGGTGTTTGCTTTGTACTTGTGATTCGTTGATACTCGCCGTAGATTGCAATCAATTATGGTTGTCTGTGCTGCCTCGCGTGCTACCACTACACAATTTCTTTCTATCGCTTGTATTACGAAACGCTAGTTCAGGACGAACACTAGTCGCTTGTCGAGGAAACTGTTGCATCTAGGCTTTTATGCCTGATCTGATTATAATGATTAATCAAAACAAGAGATTCAGCCTAATTGTGTTTTTGAGAAACAGAGTTCGGTTGGAAAGACATTCAGGATGATCAAGATGAACCCAACATGGTAAAGAGAAAAACACAAGTCGCAAGGAACAAAGATGTGACGCAAATCACATGTTAAAGATGCAAAGAACCTGAGGTAATATTTGTTTTTATTTTAATCGATCTCGGTGTTTTGGAGTTTGATCGGTTTAGGAAATTATTTTTTAGTTTTTAACCATACTATAAAGAGGGGTTACAAGTCCTCTCTACATTTCCAGCATAAACCGAGAAACTACTAAGTCATTGCATATCATTTGTTTCGGTTGGATTTGATTTTTCAGTTGAGTTTTTGATAGTATAAACATTTTTGCATTTTCTAGAACGATCTAGGTAGATCTGGCTTTTGCTTCTGTTGACAAAAAGATAGCGCTTTTAATTATCTTTCAAACAAGCTATAAAACTCTTAAATCAGATCTCTAGATTAAAAGTTATAGCTATGTTCATCCATGCTAACTGTCAGTGCGCTATACTGACTGTCAGTATGAATGTCGTCTGGTTAAACTGACATTTGTCCAGAGAGTGTATTTTTTGTGCCAAAAATCTTTTGACCTAAACTGATTGTCAGTTTGCTCATACTGACTGTCAGTTTGCATTTCGACCTCGAGCTGTTGTTTTGGAGTTACTGTTTTAATTGGTCAATTTTGTGGTCGAAACTGACTATCAGTTTGTGATACTGACTGTCAGTATGTGATATCAGTTTCCATATACGACCAGCAAA
Source organism: Pharus latifolius (assembly GCA_019359835.1). NCBI lineage: Eukaryota > Viridiplantae > Streptophyta > Magnoliopsida > Poales > Poaceae > Pharus > Pharus latifolius. The sequence continues at coordinate 59,014,769 of CM033321.1, read as the reverse complement.
GTTTTATCCGTGATTTTTGTCAGTCGTTGAGGTAGAAACTGACTTTTAGTTGACACACTGACTATCAGTTTGTGCTATTTTATTTCCATATACGACCTCAAACGGCTAACTGAGTTTTCTCTGGATTTTACTTCTTTTTGGTCGTAACCCAAACTGACTGTCAGTTATACAAACTGACTGTCAGTTTGCACTGTTGATTTTCCAGCTCGTGCACAACGGCTCTTTTGTTTCTTGAGGCTATAAATAGAGACTTTGAGCTATTGTTTTATACAAAAAGTAGCCCTCTTCTCATACATACACTTGAGCATTTATTTTGGAGTTAAAATCTTGATCTTCTAATCAAGTCGTGAGCTTTTGAGATCCGCCTAGTTTTTTTCTCTTCGCATCATCTTTGCATATCTAGAGTTTCTCGATGCATGTTGGAGGTCTAGGAGAGACCTTGCTGCTCATTACTCTTGGTGAACGCCCTCACCTAGATGGTTTGGTGGCGTGGCCGTTGACCTCTCCAGTTCGGAGTTTGTTGGAGAGGCTCGACGTATTTGTAAAAGACATCGGTACTCGCCTTTCCGGAGTGGACAAGGAGCAACCACTAGTGAGTTGTAACACCCTGGGTTTGGGGTGAAAATTCTTTTCTTAAAAGTCATGCATGCATATGTCTCTTCTAGATAAGCCAAATCAGCCTAGCTTTAATCTATCCTAAGCCCCAAAAATCTCAAAATCTATCCTGTGAACCCAAATCAAGATCTGACTTTTCATATTTGGCCTACTACTTATCCTGAGTAGAAAAGCCTTCAGAAGCCAGATTCAATTTCATCTCTAACTCCCAGATTTGTCAATCCTTTCTGTTTTCAAAAACAAAAATTAATTAAATACCCTAATTGCCCTAAATACTCCAAATCCTAATTTAATCGAATCTTGACTAAATCCAGACCAGATTATTCTTGGATTATGATTAGGGGTATGCCAGTAACTTAATCTAAAAAATTGACAGCCAGATTCTATCATCTAGACCCTTATCACAAATCAGTCCAAGGAATATCTCAGATTCAGTCCTTTTTCCAGATTTTCCAAAAGCCTGAAAAGGCTAAATGTTGCAAATCAACTCCAAATCCAAATCTGATTCAGGGAACACCTCCTAAATGCTATTCAACACAAAATCTTCTTATATGAGTATCTCAAAATCAAATCCTAAATCCGAGAATTTCAGCATTTGACAAAATCCAGATTTCAGATACCCTTATTCAATTTCATTCAAAAACCATTCAAATGTTTCAAATTTCATCTTCTATCTGTGCCAAATTATCTTTTGAATTAAGTTTGCCAAATCAGCAAAATCAAATTCAACCCTAATCATCCAAATCTCCAGATTTACAAATCATCCCAAAGCCAAGAATCAGAAATTGCAAATCAGTCCAGATTCGACCAGAGCAGCAACTGTGTTTTCGACCGCAGCCTCGCCGTGCTTGTGCACCGTGTTTGCTCGCCACCAGCCAAGCCTCACCTGCGCCTGTGCCTGTGCATGCTTGTGTTTGCATATGCGCACGTGACCGCGCCTTAACCGTCGTCGTGGTAGCGCCAGCGGCCAGCAACCAGCAACCGCGCGTGAGCGCGACTAGCAGCAACCACGCCCAGCAACAGCAGCCCTTTTGTCAGAGGTTTTGCGCCACGTCGCCTTGTCGTGCCAGCCATTGTCGCCACCACTTGAACCACCTTTTGAGTAGTTGCAGAGCCGTTGTCGCCGTCGCATCGCGTTGTCGCCACTGTTGCTTCTGCGCCCAGCCAATCCTGTCCCCGGCGCCAATTCCCTTGCTAGCCCCTCCTCGCAAGCTTTGCCTCTGGCCTATTTAAGCACCCCAACACCCTATATCATCTCTACTTCACCAGAATTTGACTAAGTCCCAAATTTCTTCGCATTCATTTTCTTCTCTGGCGAGCTCAGCACGGGGCTCACGGTGCCAGCATCAACCACTGCACCATTTGCCAAATTAACACCACCAGTGAGTGTCCCCCCTCTCCCTTATCGAGCTGTAGCATTGAATTGACTTCCTTTGCATCACGTCACCGGCGATCGCCAGGATTTTCAGAACCTCTGTTTTGGCAATGCTGATTAATTAGACCTAATTAGCCCTCGAACCAGTAGAACAAAATTATCAGGGAGTTGAGTTTCGCAAGCCTGTAAGCTCAGAATCCAAAATCTAGCTCGAATCAAAGCTTTTCCCAGTTTTGAACTCCACCAGTAACCGGCTCACGTCGCCAGACCACGCCGGCGATCCTCTAGCCAAATTGACCATGCCAGTAGCTTTCTTACGCCTCCCTTCCACTCTCACAGAAAGGAATTGACCTCTCAACCTTTGTAGAAAAATGCCCAATTTCAGTGTCGTCTTCTCCGGCGCCGTTCACCGGAATCTGTTTTTGGCCGCCATCGTCGAAGCCACCTTGTCTAGTATCTTTGCCTTGATCTCCTGAGCACTTTTCTCTTCTAGCCCGATCTCTGAAACTGCCCAGATCACAAGATATAACTATGCCAAAGTTTATGTCCAGTGCTATTGTCTTGCCGTGTCGCCACCGTCTTTCCTCACCACCGTTCGTCGCCGTCCGGCCGTCTTAGTTCTTGAAACCACCACCATTGTGTTCCTATCATCTTCGCCTACCTCCTAGACATAATTGGCGAAGCCAGCAAGCCCTAAATAGATAAAAGCATCAAAGCCCTAGTTTTTGATAGTACCAGGACACCCAGTTCATTGTGTCCAGTGACCTTTTTGGAAATCTTTGAACTCCTAGACCTTTCTGTGAAAACCCACTTAGTCAAATAGCTGCCTTATGTCCTTGTGCACCTAATGCCTTGATCCAAACCTGTTTTGTCCACTGAAAATCCTCAGAACCATGCCAATGCTATTCTTTGACAATGTCAGCCCTTGTCAGTCTATGCCAGCCAGTGGCATTGGGCCTGTTCAACCACTTCTGTTTGTGCAAATCAAAAACCACTTTGTCCATTGAATTTGTAGAGTTATGATCTACATTTCCTTCAACTGCCACACTTTGAGATAAGCTCTCTAGGTTTCCTTGAAGCTATGTCAGAACCTTGAACCGAATGTTGATCTGTCGACATTTGCTGTTTTTGAGCAAACCAGCCACGAACTCAATGTCAATATTGGTGCCTTGAAATTCTAGTAACCTCCAGTACTCAATCTTAGCCCAGATTCCTTGAAACCCTAGAATCTCGACTCAGTTCAGCTTGCAATCCCAATCATCTTCAGTATCATTCAGTTATTCTCCTAAGCCTATCTGCATATAGATCATAAAACATTTTAATATAGTTAGTAATCATTGTGTGTTTGATTTGTTGCTGAGTAGATCCAGAAGCAAAGTTCGAGGACTTCAGTGTCGATCCAACATCAACTGCTGTTTCTTACAACGTGGAAGGCAAGTCATATTCTTGATCATCTTGAACCTATATTTTAGAAGTTGCTATAATATGACCTTAAATAGAAGTAATATTGCATGAGAATGATTGAATGAGTTATGTTATGATATGAAATGGCAGTATTAGGCTAGATGCCTGTGAAATGTGAAATAATCAAGTAGTGAGCCATATATATATATATATATATATTCATGAAATAAAAACCTCTAGCCGTGACCAGGCTTTTGGAATGGAATGGTGGTACTAGCACTGGATGTGCATGGGTTGTGGTATGATCTGGTCACTGGCATATAAGGACTAGAATCTTGTGTTGTGCGTCTGACGAGGATTATTACCCGAGCTAGTTTGAAATAATACACATCTGGTTCAAGACGAATACGAACCAGACAGGTGTCTGAAGGTCTGCTGTTATAGTCTCAGACGACTTGAGAAGCGCGGACACAAGGATGATTTATGGTCGCAGGCTTTGCACGATCATGAGATCGCAGACGTTACGCGGTCAGGAGGCCGTAGACAATGCGCGGTCAGAAGGTCGTTGACTACCCTCGACCAGAGTAACTCGGGATTGCTTAGTTCTGCAACAGGCATATCCTTAGGATCATGATGATTCCTCCACGTATGAAGACAACTGCCAGGAGGTTAACATGTGCGATTATCCCTTAATTGCATGTGTTAAGCCTGCTTGAAAGTTAAGTGCGGTTACCAAAACTGCGCTTCTACAACCGTTCAAAACCATTGTGCATTGGCGCCCTTTTAACCGCTATAAAAGGGTGGGCAAATGTACAAGGCGAAGAGGACGACGACAGATCAAGCACAAGCTTTCATAAGTTAGTTTAGTCGGTTTTAGACAACAACACAGAAAAGATCTTCACCTGTGATGATCTTTTCTTCAACTTTGTAAGCATTTTCCATACATAGTGAAATCACAACAGGACGTAGGGCTGTTACTCCCACCATCGAGGGCCCGAACCTGTATAAATTTCTTTGTGCCCCAACAGACATTGCTCATCATCCCTTTCCAAAGGAACACTTTGAAAGGCCTCACAACTCACAAAATCTGCATAAGATCGACTAAGGACCCCAAGTCCGAATCGTCGACAGTGTCTAGTGGCATGAAAAACATGCAAACCGCAAGCCTGGTATGGGACAGGCCTGAACAAGTAATTATGCGGATCACACATGAAACCCCTGCATGAGATGAAAAGTGATGCATGATTTTTACATGGAGTGTGGCTCCTACACATATCACTGGATGTGATTGCACGCTGACCTAGTAATGGGAAGAGGCATTCGGGGTGGGGGTTTGGGTACAACCCACCACAACTGTGGTTTGCGTGAAAACCACAAGGTCAGGGGTGAATTGTGAGTGAAACATAACAAAAGTTCTTGTTATCTCCACCTTGCCACTCACAGTATGCAATGAGGAAGGGTCTAATCATTTTGATAGGATGGGCATGAAAGTGGAATATTTTGTGGGTAAATTGGTACCTCTCCGCAGAGTTAAAAACGTATTTGAATACTCCGAGCTCCCGGGTTTACAGGAGTCTGCTGCGGTGAATTAAATCCTCGGGGTGTGGCACAAGTATGTTTTCTAAATAAAATTTGATAAGTCAAGATTACCCAAATGACATGTGTTGTCATGATAAGGGGTGCTTCCGTGGGCTGTCGTGTGTCGACGTGTCACGGTAATGCTATAAATAGTGGAACATGAATAGCGATGCTATGTTATGAAAGTGCTGCCATGAGATGTGACATAAAGGAAAAGACTATTTTACAAACATGCACACTTTTTGACTAGCATAGGTTCATATCATCCCTACTATATGTATCTACTCTTACCTATGACTTGCTAAGTACGTAAGTACTCATCCTTGCAACCTACAATCCAGTAGATGGAGCGTTCCATGATCGAGATGAAGGCGTGGAGAATTTCTTGGATCCAGAAGGAGAGCCAGTTCCGCCAGAGCCCTAATGTGTGTTGTTCTGCCGTCAACTTCTCGCTGTGGGAGGGTCACCTATCTTCTACTGTGTAGTTGTTTTTATTTTACTTTAGCTAGACCATGTATGCCGCGAAGGCATTGTAATCTCTTTATGTTGTATTAAGGCCAGCAGGCCACACTGCTTAAATATTTTGTAAGTTACTCTGCTGTGATGTAAATATACTCTTGTGCTTGACTTATCCTGAGAAGTCAATGGTATGCATGTATGGGATCAGCTGTAGCGAGCTGGGTCTCCACGGGAGTAGTCATAGTCCCCAGGTCGGGGTGCGACAAATTTATGGTATCAGAGCAGCATGAGAACTTGACTGTAGGACAACACCTTTAGGAATTGGCTGCGCCAGGAAGACGTAATTTATTTAGAAACTATTTATTTGAAAACTCTATTTTGGTAAAAAAATGAGCTTTGTAGCTCCTAAAAGCTCTTATTTCAAAGTCTTATTTGGTTCTTCTAAAAATTCGGTAAGGTAGCGAGAGCATGTTTTGTGTTCTCAAAGTGTCCTAGGGGTTTAGCTGGGGATAGTGTAGATAGAGCTGGTGATGCTCTTGATAGCTTTGTGATTCGCTGTTGCTTTTGCAATGGTTAACTTGCATATTATGGCTAGAAGCCTAAGTATTTTATGCATTAAAGTAGTCTGCATTAATTTTTGCACTGCTGTCTTAGTTGGCCTTAGTTAGTTAGATCTGCTTGGATTCTCTTCAGAGCCATATGGTCGACACAAGGAGAAGATTCTGAAGCAATGGAGAGGACAGAGATCAGACTCCGCATGAGGACCTTTATTTCAGCAAGTAGCTCAGAGTTCCAATCCTCCTCAGAATGAGTAACTCAGTTTGCAGGAAATTCTTTTATCAATGGAGAAGAGAAGAACCAACAAGAAGCCACTTGGGAGAAGGAAGAGGATCTTCAGCAAGCTTATCCTTATCTTTTCTTGTCTTAGGTAAATCTCGGGGCGAGATTTCTTTAAGGAGGGTAGATCTGTAACACCCTGAGTTTGGGGTGAAAATTCTTTTCTTAAAAGTCATGCATGCATATATCTCTTCTAGATCAGCCAAATCAGCCTAGCTTTATTCTGTCCTAAGCCCCAAAAATCTCAAAATCTATCCTGTGAACCCAAATCAAGATCTGACTTTTCAGATTTGGCCTATTACTTATCCTGAGTAGAAAAGCCTTCAGAAGCCAGATTCAATTCCATCTCTAACTCCCAGATTTGTCAATCCTTTCTGTTTTCGAAACCTCGGAAAAAATCTTGTGTCTGTCTTCTATTCTCTTTTATTTTGCAGTATATATATTCTTTTGTTCTTTCTTTGCAAAAGTTCTTTTAAATTGAAGTTTTTAAAAGCCTCATATTCACCCCCTCTAGTCAGCATCCTTAATCCTACAGAAACCACCTCTCTCTTTCTCTTTATTTCTTCTGACATTTTCTTTCGTCTTTCTTTCGTCTAGTTTATTTTCATTCAATCTTGATTTAATTTAGTTTTACACGTTTTGCTTCTCTAGTCCCTGAGGAAAGAACGACAGATTACTCACCTTACTGCTCCAATCTCGTTCTCTTGTGAGACGGTCTAGGCCGGTATCAACACTAAAGTCGCCTATGGGCTCGCCCCGGGACAGCTCGGCCCATCCCTGCTTTGGTCGGAGGCATCGAGGTGGTTGGAGGCATCGATGCGGTCACGAGCTCCAGTCTAGGGCTTGGCTCCAGTACTCAGGCCCCGGGTGCTATAGAAGTTTTGAGGTCATCAAGAAACTTCAAAAGGTAAGTTCTTAATTTGAAAAAAAGCTGCAGGTGCCTACCTTGTTCTGGGACTGTTGGGTCTCGCCGGTAGAGGGCATTCTCCTCCAAAGGCACTTTGATGGTGTCGAAGGAGAGGTGGACACCCTGGCGAATGTGGTTTTGGGAGGGGGGTTTCATCCTCCCCTTCTCTATTTTCCCCTGGGCTGGGATCACTCGAAGAGGGATACTGTGGTAGGAGCCGGTGGTGGTAGTGCCTTGTTCCAAGGCATCCTCTCGCCTAGAGCCACATTGCTGCGTGGGAGTGCCCCAGAGTTGTAGGATCGAGGATGCCGACTAGAGGGGGGGTGAATAGGAGACTTTAAAAACTTTTCTAATAGAACAATTTTTGCAAGATTAAAGCCTAAAAGAGCAAAGAGCAAATAAAAACTATATTAATTAAACAAATAGATTGCACAAATAAAAATGAGAGAGAGAGAATCAAACACAACGACATATCCTGAGGTCTCGGAGGCTCGCCTGGTCTCCCCTACTCCTCGTTGAAGCACTCAAATGAATGAGTCTTGCTTCAATATCTACAAAGGATATTATCCACTAGGGTTGCTCCTTCTCCACTCTGGAAAGGCGAGCACCAAACCTTTCACAACCACACCAAGCCTCTCCGACAAACTTCGTCAATGGAGAGATCAACGACCACGCCACCAAACCATCTAGGTGAAGGCGATCACCAAGAGTAACAAGTTGTGAGATCTTCTCTTGCCCCAACAAACACCGAGAAACTTCTAAGGATACAAATGATGCAAATGAATGCTCTCAGAAGCACTCTTTCTCTCAATCACAATGAATGATACTTGATCAAAAGATCAAGATTTTAGCACTAGGGAATTTGGGCTCAAGTTTATATCAAAATATATCTCTTGATTCTTTAGAAAAACTACTTAAAAAATTGTTTAAAGAACACTACTCAAAAATATTTAGAAATATGCTCAAAAGGCGTTTAAAAAACACTACTCAAAAGTGTTTAAAAAATCTGCTCAAAAGGTGTTTAAAAACACTGCTCAAAAGTGTTTTAAAAATCGCTCAAAATAGTATAGAAATATGCTCAAAACTGTTTTTAAAACTGTTCAAAAACTGCTTTAAAAACTGCTCATAACAATATAGAAATCTTCTCAAAAACTATTTTAAAAACTGCTCAAAAACTATTTTAAAAACTGCTAATGATGCTCAAAGGTGTATATGAGAATGTGGCTTGAAGATGTATTAAAATACTAGAGTTTTTCGTACAGATAACGCATTAAAAAAAAGAAAATCCGAAAATAACTTAGATCAAAAAGGTTTTGCAGATATGGCAATAGTCGTCAGCTGGGCTGACAATTATAAGTGAAATCGACCAGTCGCCAACTGGTCTGGCGACTAAAAGCCATATCATAAGTCACCAAAGCTATGGTCGACTTCACTGCCGACAGGTCGAATTTCTAGAGAAATTGCGAGCAGAGTTGTGTCCGTATTCGACCAGTCGCCAGGGGGCCATATTCGACCACACCAGTCGCTATCCCGTATGCATTGCTCCACAGTCGCCAACTGGTCGTCAACTAGACTGGCAACTGGTTGCCTTTTCGGGTAAGTTGCCACCGAGCCTGGCAACTGATGCCACTTCTGTAATTTATGTCTACTGTGTGCTATATTTCGGTATTTTTTTTATGTGTTATCCGTACGAAAAACTCAGAATACTACTCAAAACACCTATATATATAGCCCAACCTCTCAGCTATCCATTATGGTCGATAAACAAAGAAATCAATATAGCTAGCTGCCAACTTCAACCTCTAATGGTTAGTAAATAACCTGTTGGGGGAAATCTCTGGTGACCTGGCCTCCGGGACCTGGCCTCCGGTGCCGGTCCCGGGCGCCACCATTTGCCCGGGGACGTGGCCTCCGGTGCCTACCCCGGGCGCCGCCTTCTGGCTCCCGGGACCTGGCCTACGATGCCGGTCCCGGGCGCCGCCATTTGCCCGGGGACGTGGCCTCCGGTGCCTGCCCCGGGTGCCGCCTTCTGGCTCACGGGACCTGGCCTCCGGTGCCGGTCCCGGGCGCCGCCATTTGCCCTGGGACGTGGCCTCCGGTGCCTGCCCCGGGCGCTGCCTTCTGGCTCCCAGGACCTGGCCTCCAGTGCCGGTCCCGGGCGCCGCCGCCATTTGCCCGGGGACGTGGCCTCCGGTGCCTGCCCCGGGCGCCGCCTTCTGGCTCCCGGGACCTGGCCTCCGGTGCCGGTCCTGGGCGCCGCCATTTGCCCGAGGACGTGGCCTCCGGTGCCTGCCCCGAGCGCCGCCTTCTGGCTCCCGGGACGTGGCCTCCGGTGCCAGTCTCGGGCACCGCCATTTGCCCGGGGACGTGGCCTCCGGTGCCTGCCCCAGAAGCCGCCTTCTGGCTCCCGGGACCTGGCCTCCGGTTTGCCCGGAGACGTGGCCTCCGGTGCTTGTCCCGAGCGCCGCCTTTGGCCCGGGGACCTCGCCTCCGGTGCTTGTCCCGGGCATCGTCGCCCTTCTAAAGGTAAAGTCTTTGGTTCTTGATCACGTGCAGGTCATGCGAGGAGCGCCTCAGGAATCAACGACCACCTGTCAAGCATCCAAGGCATCTGACCGGGAGAAGGACGTCGCTACCCCTCAATCCGACGGTAGCGTCCGGGGTAGTTTAGTCTTTTTGCTTCTTTTTGGGGCTATAAATAGCCCTTGTACCCCCTGTTGTAAAGACAAGTCATTCATTATTGCTAGAATAGCCAAACTCACAGGTGTGCTCCGGAAGCCTCTCCCCGAGAGAGCCTCCCCAGCTGACTCTGATCGGGAGCACGCCGACAGGACTAGGGCCCCCACCGGGACCCGAACCTGTATAAATCCTCGTGTCACTTGTTGTGTTTGTCCGGCGGGGGAGGAACGGTCACCCGGTCAACCCGCGCCGCGTTTTCTTCGCTAGGATCATTCACGAAACCTGCCGAGGTATTCGTAATACCACGACATAACCGTTGGAATATTTGATCGAATGAACAGTGTCTGGTTGAATGAACAGTGCTTGAAAGACTAGTTTCAGTCCCTCCTTGAAATTCTCAAATTCGACCAAGATTGTAAATGAATGAGAATGCAACATATGACATAAGAATTTCTCATTTTTTTGTCAGAACTAAAAGAGATTTCGTAACCCCTCTTAATAGTACGGTTAAACTAAAAAAGAATTTCTTATAAAACCGGTCAAACTCCAAACTCCAAGACCGATACAATAAATAAGCACTTACCTTAGGTCTTTGTGGCTTCCTTCTTGGTGACCTTGCGCTTGCGACTTTGGCTTGCGACCTTGGATTGCGACCTCAAGTGACACTACGATTTTGCGCTTGTGACCTTGGCTCGCGACCTTGGACTACAACCTCGGGCAACACTGCGTCTTTGCGCTTATGACCTGCAGATCCCGTTCTGGGGTGTGTGCCCTGGCCGTAGGCACACTTGGAGTTGTCGGCATCAATGACCCAATGCCAAACTTGGTCTTCTTCGGCACCAAGTGGGTCCCGGCGTCATTAGTTACGTTCTTCTTCCCTCGATTATGGCTTGCTAGGGTTGAAAGTGGCTCCCTCGATGGGAGCATCAATCCGTAGAATGCTATGATCTGGTTGCCAGGGGCTCCGGAGCCTATCACTCAGAGAACCCACTCATGCTCATTAGAGTAACCAGGAGCTCCAAGCATTCCACCGCCTCCTGGTAGGGCGTCAATGCAAGGGAAGAAAAAAAAAGGTAAGTATTTTGTTGTAGGGGTTTCACCGGAGCGTATCAATCGCGAGACTTACATTGGGAAGCATAGCGCTCCAGGGGTTGGTACCACGCGGATGACTTGGGCTCCCGATTGGCCCAGAAAATCAAGAACCTGAGCATCTGCCTCTCCTCGTCAAGGTTACGCATGCTCAGGGCCGCTCGAGCCTCAAAGATGACATGGGCCATGTCCTTCTCGTCACAGCACAGCTCCAGTGGATGCCTCTAGTCACCACTGGGGAGCATTGGCAGTTCCCCAAAGTAGGTGATCTCCCAATCATGGGACTTAACATAAATCCACCGGGAGGCCCAATCCTCCTAGTGGTCCTGGCTCACTTGCACCGGGTACTCAAGAAGCCACGACCTTCGGAGTTCGAGGAACACGACACCAAAGGCTATCTTCAGGCCTCCGGGCACCACTGCCTTCCAGGTGGTGTAATTACTCCTAACAAATATTCCTAAAATCATCTATGGTCATTAAATAGTTAAATACATTATTAATCACAAATATATAATATAAACTAAAATGTTTAACTTTCATACCTAACCAAAGCACAAAAAATTTTCATCCACATAACTTTCTAACCTAACCTAGCATGACCATAACATACGATCACTACAATCAGTAAGCAACTAAATACGTTACATCCACAAAAAATTCAAATACTGCACAATGCCTATGTTCTTTGATCTACCCTAAGGTTATATCTCTAACAAACAAGTATTTCTACCATCTAGTTAATTACTAATTATGTAATTAGTAAAATAATTAACAAAAATATGGTCATAGACTTCAATTAAATTTATCTTGTTTTGAAGAGTTTCAATGGATCTATATTTTTGATAATTGCACCAACTCAAAATTACAACTGGATTTCAAGATAATTGAATTGAAAAAAAATGTAGTTGTACGAGATAGACGAACTGCTTTTGTGAGGGCGACAAAGAGAATTGAAGGAGTGGTGGGGGACCAACCAAGCAAAAGAAGAGAAGAGGTTGTCGTGGCTCCGAGCCATAAGAGGTGGCTTGTCGTAGTTTTGAGTTGCGACAAGCTCCTTTCAACCAGTCGAGCATGACAAGTGGCATGTCGCAAGTCCGAACCACAAGATGCACACGTGGTAGGTCAAAAACGCAAAAAATGACAAGTATGGGTTATTTTCTCAATCTTTTTGTTATTTAAAAAAATTTCCTCATACAAGTTCTTTTTATTCCAATGTGTAATGTCTCTTTTTTTAATTTTATTAATTTTCTCCCTCTAATTTTTTTTGTCTAATGTCTCACACTAAAAACTGTTAGTCCAACATCACTGCTTTAGGTACTTTCTATTAAAATAACTTCAAGTTAATCGCAACCACTAAATCTATTTAACAGGCCGGACGATGAAAAAAAAACAAAATTGATACATGATCAAATTTAGAAAATTTAAAAACAAGAAAACAAATCTGAATAAACTAATTTAATTATCTAGAGAGATAAGCCTTGGCTATGTATTTTAAAAAAGAAAAAATGTAGAATTGTTCGGAAAAACAAGAAAAATAGAAACATAAAAACAAACAAATATATAAATTCAAAAAGAGGGGGCAATCATTTCGATTTTTTTTATAAATAAACCAGATTAAAAAAAGAATTACAAAAGTGACCCACAGTTGCAAGAATTTACAAAACAGGATCGCCATGTCAGCTTGTCGAGCACTGGGAGCTCGACAAGCCTGTTGCCGTGTACGAGCAGCGTATCGCACGACTAGGGCACGACAACGACCATGACCGCCCCTTGTCGAGTTCTGAGAACTTGACAAGCCCGAATCGACCACGACCAGGGGCTAGAACTCGACAAGCCAAAAAGGTTGTAAAATGCAGGAGCGGGGATTCGAACCGAGGCCAACCACGTGCGAACGGGGGTGCGAACCAGTTGAGCTAGAGGCTTTAACTGCCCTAAAAGAGTTGGGGTTTCTAATATCCATTTCCCTGTCGAGGGTACAGGACTCAACAAGTGGAACAAGGGTTTGTGCAATACACATACACATGCACATAGACACACACATACACATACACATACACATAGACACACACATAGACATATAAATACACACACACACACACACACACACACACACACACATATATATATATATATATATGTGTGTGTGTATTTATATATATGTATGTATATATATATATATGTATGTATGTATGTATGTATATATATATAGTTATATACATATATATATATATGTGTGTGTGTGTATTTATATATATGTATATATATATATATATATATGTATGTATGTATGTATGTATGTATGTATGTATGTATGTATATGTATATACATATAATAAATATATATATGTATGTATATACATATAATAAAAATATATAAGAAATCTAGTAAATTTTATTATGAATTTTTATTTTTTATTAGTATTTAGTCTTAAAATTTGTATTAGTTAAGAGTAAGGCGGATCTAATAAATTAAAGTTGAATAGTGATATTAATGTGGGATGTGATAAGAGCTTTCTGCAGCCTTTTTTATGGAATACTGAAAAGATGGAAAAATTAATGTGAAAACTCGATTAGGCTGTTGTCACAGAAAGCTACAAGGTTAAGCCAGCCGTTGTCACAGAAAGCTGCACGGTCAAGCAGGCTGCATGATTCGTTTTGACCATTCAAACCATGAGATCACCGAGAACCTAATTAACTGCATTTACATATCTCAAAACGACCGAGCACAATTTAATATAGAAAATAATGCATCTACTACATTTTGAATGTAACACGCTGTAAACTAAAAGTCTTAGTACATGTTCGCTATAGGTTCGGACGACCCCTCTTATGCCCATGCCTATCTCTCTGAAAAGGCGATGGTGAGTACGGATCAGGTGGCACATGTGAGCGCCACCCAGCCACGGTAGAAGGACCATGCCACTCAGTACCCGCATGACCCTGAGATGGCTGTGTCAGTGGAGGGGCCTCCTCGAGCTCACTCGGCGCTAACTGATCTGGTTGGTAGTACTGATGCGCACGAGGGTCATGCATCCCTAGCATGCTCGAGACCCAATCATCCTTGGCTCACTATTGTGCTACCCAATCGGCCTCGGCCCCCTGCGGAGCGTAGTACTCAGGATCGCCATGTTCATACATCTGGTCGTGGGCGGGCTCCCCCCAGCTCAGCTGCGTAGACCCCGAAAGAACTGAGTGTCCCTGTCCCTGGGCCGCCTGCTCAATATCAGCTTGGTCCAAATCTTCGTCAGCCGCAAGCCGCTCTGCCAACGCCCTACTCGCATCCTCCTCGTCTTGATGACGGATGTCATCCTCATCATCGGAGTCATTTGAATCGGGAGTGCGATGTCTCGACGGGCCCTCAATATGTAGATCTCTACGTCGAGCACTGTGCATTGATTATGAGAATGGGTCATTCGAGCCTATGTAAATGAGGAACAATGAAGCCGAGGCGGGCCGGTGGATGTACCCGGTATGTCACCTCCCCAGGTCGACGATGTGTCACGATGACTGCGTCGTGCTGACGAAGTGCTCTATCGAGCACCACCCAGGCTAGGCCGGGCTGACATCGGGCTAGGTGGCTGGGCCCCTCTCTGGTGCGGAACCGATCCATCTGTCTTTCGGCCACAAGTTAGGTCGAAGAAGAGTCGCCGTGCTGCTATACGGACGAAATGTAGGGCACCACGTGCCACCGTCTTGAAATGTCATCCTCCCCGAGAAAGGCTAGACAACAGGTTTGCCGCCTGCCTGTCGATGGCCAACGCTAAGTCAGCCTGCACATGCGAAACTCATATGGGAACTCTGGAAAAATAGATAAGATAAGAGACCAACATAAGTATCCAGCGAAGACGAACGTACCGAGCGATGTATCCGGCCTGGGAACTGAACATCAAGGCCTAGTCAAAGACTGCCTTGATGTGATAGTTCTGTCGGTGAAGATGGGGCCGCACGAGCAAGTCGCGTGCGGGTGCGCGGCATGTACCATTGAAGATAGACCTGGTACGTAGCAGGGTCGTACGGCTGCTCCTCCACAACAACATCTGTCGCTGCGTGGTTCTCCCACTCATCGACCCATTTGGCGTTCCTGCTCTGCCAGTTGTCGGAGTGTTTTCCTTTACGTGTTTGTCTGCAAATAGTGACACGATGCACTTAAAGCAAGGAAATAAACAAATGTTCAATACGTACATGAGATATAAAAAAGTTCCAGGTGTACACATGAATTTCCCGCGGGAGATGGCGTTGTCGATTTCTTTCCGGGGGCGGTATCTGCTGGTGTAGCCCGAATTGGCGCATCACCCTCTCCGGAAAATACGGCTCCACTACATGTGAGAACACCATGTGCCGGCGGGTAAGCCAGCAGTCCTGGCCCGCGGTGCAATGCAAGGAATTGCCATGCGGTGAAACCTAGGAAATGTGCTCCGGTGTCCATGGTCTCCATATGACGCGTGTGTCCAGTAGGAGATCAAACTCTCCCAGGTACGCCACGTAACAGCGGTGAATCTGTGATGATGACCACCTTGGCCGACCTCCCAGCCAACGGGCTCCCATGGTCGGCCGATCAACCCAGTCCTCGTAGTCCGCTGGCGCACCGTACGGATGGATGGGCCACTCTAAACGTGGGCGACAAACGGGGAAGTGCTCCCATGACCACAGCTGTAGCAGTACAGGGCAGGCGGACAGCAATGATCCAGTCGAGGTGTTGCAACATGCCTTGCAAAGCCCCCTGTACGTCCCGCACAACACTGCCATTGCCCGGTTGTAACGTGGCATGGCTCCTGGGTCCGCATCGACGATACTCTCGACCAGGGGAAGGAACCACGTGTACACAGTATCGCCGTGCGTTGAAGGGAACAAGATATACTGCAGCGTCACCAGCAAGTAGGCGAAGAGATGCCGCCAAACTACATCGGCGGGGGCATCATCCGGGCACTCACGGTAGTGTGCCAAAAATCGGTGGGGGACAGCACGCCTGGATGCTGGGATCTCGTCACCGTGGTTACCGATGTCGAATCAGATGTGCATCTGTGCGCGCCAATCTAGGCGTGCTGGCCGGGGGACGATGGGATGTCCACTGCCAGGTAAACCAAGCAGCATGCTCACATCCTCCAACGTGACTGTCATCTCCCCCCCCCAGCGGAAGTGGAAAGTGTGGGTCTCCGGACGACATCAATCTACCAATACTGTGATCAACGACCTGTCCAATGTGATATGCTGACCTATCTGTATCATACGGGCGAACGGCAATAAACTTGCATCCCGGAGGACGGGGATGTAGCCCTCATGCAGAGGCCAGTACTCCAAGGGAGCACGCACTACCAGTGGCTCCAAGTCCCGACCCTCCGACAACATGCGACCATGATGTCCACGATCACATACTGGTCAGCAGCTCTGGGAGATCTCTATCCCCGCCAGCCATGCCTGTCAAAACATAGAACAGGAACCATTATTGAAAGTAACATAACATACAATAGGAACCATTATTGAAAGTAACATACACATGGATAGCACACAACATGATAGTAACATAACATACAACATAGCTAGGTCAGCATATCGTACGGATTACAACCATCCAATGCAAATGAGAAGCGTATTACAAAGTTTATTACAAAGTGTACTACAAGGCTTCGTCAAACATACACAACATAGCTAGGTCGATGGTTCGGGTGCATTCAAACATTCCTTCCTGCTATGTCCGGCCTACCTACAGATCGAGCATTTCCTAGCCCGTGAGCTACCCCCCTTGACTCATCCATGTCGTTGTGTATTCGGCGTGTCTTCCGTCGCCCAGGACCCGTTCGCTTTCGATTTACATCTGGGATCCAGGTAGTCTCGCCAGTAGGGATAAATCTGTAGTCACCGAGCGTCATAAAAACTCTCCACAAACCACTCCATGTATTTGAAAGGTTATCAAGGCTGAAGTACTCCAAAAGGTAAGGCACAGGGCTCACACCGAGCGCAGCACATGAAGCAAGGACATCCGAGCAGGGCTTGTGCAGTAGCTTCGGTTTGTTACATGTGCACTCGGCAACATCCCCAAGAATGACCTCGTGCACCCGTCTAGGCCTCAGTTGGCCGCTCATGTTCTTCTGTCGAAGGCGGACTTGAATGATTCTGTGAAGTCTGTTTATAACTGTCACCTCGTGCCGCTGGGCCTTGTCTACGCGAGCAGTCAAGTAGGACTGTGTAGGATCAAGGATGCCGACTAGAGGGGGGTGAATATGAGGCTTTTAAAAACTAAAATTTAAAACAAATTCTAACAAATAAAGAATTCAAGAACAAATAACAAATATATTAGAAAGAGAAGGAGAATACAAACACAGCGATTTTTACCGAGGTCTCAGAGACTCGCCCAGTCTCCACTAATCCTCGTTGAAGCACTCAAGTGAATGAGTCTTGCTCCAATATCCACGAATGATATTATCCACTAGTGGTTGCTCCTTGTCCACTCCGGAAAGGCGAGCACCGATGCCTTTTACAAACACGCCGAGTCTCTCCAACAATCTTCGAACGGAGAGATCAACGGCCACGCCTCCAAACCATCTAGGTGAGGGCGCTCACCAAGAGTAATAAGCAGCAAGGTCTTCTCAAGACCTCTAACAATCACTGAGAAACTAATATGATGCAAATGATGCGAACAGAAAGCACTAGATGGATCTGAAAATCACACGACTTGATCAAAAGATCAAGATTTTGTAAAAGAATTAAAGCTCAAGAGTATATAAGGTTGTGAGGCTGCTTGTTATACAAAACCAATGCTCAAAGCCCCTGTTTATAGCCTTAAGTCTCAAAAGAGACATTGGAGCTAAGGCTGAAAATCAGCATCTCAAATTGACAGTCGGTTTGGGTCACGACCAGAAAGAAGTAAAATCCGGAGAAAACTCAGCTAGCCGTTTGAGATCGAAAATGGAAACAAAGAAATGCAAACTGACAGTCAGTATGAGGAACTAACAGTCAGTTCCAAACTCAACGGCTGACAAAAATCACGGATAAAACTTTGCTAGCCATTTGTGGTCGTATATGGAAACTGATAATACAAACTGACAGTCAGTTCAACCACAAAAGCGACCAGATCAAATAGAAACTCAAATAAACCAGCTTGAGGTCGAAATACAAACTGACAGTCAGTATGGGCATACTGACAGTCAGTTTAGTACAAAAAATTTCAGCTCAAAAAAAACCTCTTTGGACAATTTCAGTTTAACTGAACTGACATTCAAACTGACAGTCAGTCTCATAAACTGACAGTCAGCCTGAATAAAAATAGTTATAACTTTAAAACCATAAGTCCAAATTGAGATTTTAATAGCTCGTTTGAAAGATAATTTTAAGGGCTACATTTTTGTCAACAGAAGAAAAAGTCAGATCTGCCTAGATCTTTCTAGAAAAGTGAAAAACTCTTCTACTATCAAAAACTCAACTGAAAATCAAATCTTTCAAAACATATTCAAATCAAATCCAACAAAAAAGATGCAATGCAATGACCTAGTAATTTCTCGGTTTATTTAGAGGTGTAGATAGGCTTTGCAACCCCTCTTTATAGTACGGTTAAATAAAAAAAATCCTACACTGATCAACTCCATACGCCGAGATCGGTAGAAATAAAATCAATATTACCTTAGGTCCTTTGCATCTCTCGATTTTCTTCTCATCTTTGCGACTTGTGCTTGATCCATTCTACGTCGGGTTTATCTTGATCATCTTGCATTTCTTCCCAACATAACTCTGTATAAAAATATCTCAGAAGCACAGTTAGTCTAGAACACTTTATTTTCATTAATCATCAAAATTAGGGTTAGGTATAACAGTCTAGATGCAACAATCTCCCCCTTTTCGATGATTGATGACAACAAGTGTTCGATACAAAATAATAAGTGAACAACTCCCCCTAAGTATATGCATAAGATTTTAATACTCCCTCTAAGTATATACAGCATGGATATCAATCAAAGACAAATATCAGAGCATCACAAATATCACAAATAGAAACACATCCATAACATATCCATAGTGTATGACAAAAAGATCATATATCAAAATCATCCAACATAATCATAAACTCCACATCCATAACATATCCAAAACATAACTATAAAAAGTTATACATCCAGAATCAAATATATAAAATATTTCTCCCCCTTTGGCATCAAGCACAAAAAGGGAGTCAAGATACAAATCAGAGCCTAAGGCTCATCATCAGAAGAAAGCCCTAAGACGGTTGTATCTCCGGAGCCTGCAGGAGATCTAGTCGCGTCGACGGCTGGGGACACCGGAGGAGTAGCATCCGGAGCTGGAGAAGCTGGCGCTACTGGAGCAGCTGGAGACGGAGCTGATGCCGCAGGAGCTGGAGCAGCTGGGCCTGAAGCTGTATCAGATGAAGAGGACGCAGGGCGGGCCCTCTTGCGAGGTCCGTATAAGCTGAAGCAGGCAGGCAGGCGCAGAATCTCCTCCTGCTGAGCAACCAAACGAAGCAGGATCTGATGGTGCTCTACCTGGGTGCGCAGAATCTGCTGCTGCACCTGGATCACCTGATCGAGCTGAGGCTGAAGCGAAGGAAGATCCGGTGCCTATCTCTGCAGCCGGTGCTGGATCAGACTCCTGAACGGGAGCCTCGTCCTCTGACTCCCCGGCAGCATCATCATCAGATGCGGGAGAATCAGGGTCAGCAGTAGCTACAGGTTGGGCACCAAGACGCCTATCTGCCTGACCAGGAGGGTAGACTGCAAAGGCTGATGGGGCCGCGGGAGCTCCAAATCAACGGCCCAGATGTGCAGAAGCACCACCATGATATACGGAGCGTATATCAGCTGGCGGTGAGGAGAAAGAATGATGTACTGAATCTCACTGATGATGAGATCAGCAACGTCGAAAGGCTCCTCCTGGAAAATGGAGATGAGAATATGGAGGGCCAGATAGGTGACTCTAGCCCTATCGTCGGACATAGGAACTAGAGTGAGACGAAGGATCCGCAAAGCCAAGTCAACATCGCGGCGCAGGCCTGCAATGTGATGGAGTTGGAAGGGGCCGAAATAAAGCATGGCCACCTCCTGATGCTCGAGGTCTAGAAGGGTATGGAGCTGACGTCCAGAAACAGGACGAACCAGTCCAAGCACAGACTCAATCTGCTCCTTTGTGACGGTGTGAACCTGGAGGCCCGTCATGAAGGTGATGAAGTCGCGCTGGGGAGAGATGAAGACGGTGGAGTAGAACTGACGAATGGGCTCATCAGCCCAGTGGAGGGAGGAATCAGCAACTAAATCACAAATCCCAACGGAGGCGAAGGAATCTTCCAGGGAGATGATGCCTGTGCGAGAGGCAATCGTCTGCCAGGATAGAGAGCAGTGGGCGAATATGGGGATGCGGCTGTAAACACTGGTGAAAAGGTCGATTTGAAGGTTTGTGTAAAAAATAAGGACGTCACACGCGTTGCGACCAGTGGGACGCTGCGAGAGATAATGGTTTGTGGAGCGAAGGGTGCGGAGGCGACTCGCGTGCCACCAGGAGTAATCCACGGGTATGCGCTCGAGCGAAGGCGAGGAACGGGTCTCAGTCGGCTGACCCGATGAACTACTGCTGTTTGTCGAGTTCTTCCGTCGAGCAACGCGACGAGAGGGTCCCGGCTGATCAGACATGGCGAAAACAAAACAGAGAGAAGAAACAGAGAGCTGAGATGAAGCCAAACAGAGAAGCCGAGGAGGTGAAGACGACGACGAACACAGTCGGTGAGAAGTGAACAGAGGCAGCGGCACGATACGACCACGGCTCGACAACGGCAACGAGAAGGACAGCGAGGAGCTACGGCGAGGTGTGGCACGGTGCCGATGAGGTGCGGTGAAGCAAACTGGCGGCACGGCTAGACCGAGGCACAGCGAGGACTTGGCGGCGCGGCACCGGTGAGATGGTGGAGAAACGCGGCGAGGTGGTGGTACAGCACGGCGCGGCGAGAGGAAGTGGTGGCGCAACGAAAACTCAGCAGCGGCGAGATGAGGAGACGAGGAGACAAATGAACAGAAACGGGGGTTTTAGGGTTTTTGGACTCAAACTGACAGTCA
This sequence comes from Pharus latifolius, assembly GCA_019359835.1. NCBI lineage: Eukaryota > Viridiplantae > Streptophyta > Magnoliopsida > Poales > Poaceae > Pharus > Pharus latifolius. The sequence goes on along the minus strand of CM033321.1, from coordinate 58,993,777 downwards.
GTATGATATACTGACAGTCAGTTTCAAACCCAAAGACCTGGAACTGACAATCAGTGTACAATACTGACAGTCAGTTCAAAGAATTGAGTTTTGAAACTGACAGTCAGTTTATGAAACTGACAGTCAATTTATGAAACTGACAGTCAGTTTGAGTCACAAAAACCACCAGGGGCTTCGACCAAAGACAATTGCACATAACTGACAGTCAATTTGTGGAAATGACTGTCAGCATGGTCAACGACTTCGACCAGAGGCTAAGAACAGGCTCCTAAGCGAGGGAACTGACAGTCAGTTTGTCATGCTGACTGTCAGTTTGGACAAATTCGACCAGAAGAAGAAATTTGACCAGAGAGGGAATCAAAATATATTATAATATATTTTAACACAAATAACACATCAACTAGCATTTGATATATCAATAATGTTCAGTTCACCTCTTACAAAGCAAAATCTTGATTCATCTAAGGGTTTGGTGAAAATATCTGCTAGTTGCAAGTCTGTTCTAACGTAGCTCACATCAACATCTCCTTTTGCCACATAATCTCTAATAAAATGGTGTCGTATTTCAATATGCTTAGTTCTAGAATGCTGAATAGGATTATTTGCAATTTTAATAGCACTTTCATTATCACACAAGAGTGGCACTTTATCAAATTTAATTCCATAATCCAAAAATGTCTACTTCATCCATAATAATTGAGCACAACAACTTCTCGCAGACACATATTCAGCTTCAGCTGTGGAGAGAGCTACAGAATTCTGTTTCCTAGATGACCATGATAGTAATGATCTCCCGAACAACTGACAGCTGCCAGATGTACTTTTTCTATCAATCTTATACCCAGCATAATCAGAATCCGAATATCCAATTAACTCAAAATTTGCATCTTTCAGATACCAAAGTCCTAAACTGGGATAGCATTTTAAATACCTAACGATTCTTTTAAGAGCAATTAAATGACATTCCTTAGGATCTGATTGAAATCTAGCACATAAGCACACACTAAACATGATATCAGGCCTAGATGCAGTAAGATACAACAAGCTACCAATCATAGACCTATAGAGTTTAGAATCGACCGATTTGCCGCTTTTGTCCATATCCAGATGTCCATTTGTCGCCATGGGGGTTTTGATTGCCTTAGAGTCTTCCATCCCAAAGCGCTTGAGCAAGTCCTTCACATATTTCATTTGACTCACGAACGTACCGTTCTTGAGTTGCTTGATTTGAAATCCAAGGAAGAAGCTTAGCTCACCGATCATTGACATCTCGAATTCCCTAGACATCATTTCTCCAAACTCATGACAGAAATGTTCATTAGTAGATCCAAAGATAATATCATCTACATATGTCTGACAAATGAACAAATCTTTTTCAATTTTCTTTGTAAATAATGTTGTATCTACCTTCCCAATTTTAAAACCTTTTGATAAGAGAAAGTCTCTAAGTCGTTCATACCAAGCTCGAGGAGCTTGCTTGAGACCATAAAGAGCTTTAGACAATTCAAACACATTGTTTGGAAATTTTGAATCTTCAAAACCGGGAGGTTGTTCAACAAATACTAGTTCAGATATCTCACCATTTAAAAATACACTTTTAACATCCATTTGAAATAACTTAATATTAAAGTTTGATGCATAAGCAAGAAGAATACGAATAGCTTCAAGTCTTGCTACAGGTGCAAAAGTTTCACCAAAGTCTAAACCTTCGACTTGAGTGAAACCTTGAGCAACAAGACGAGCTTTGTTTCTAATTACTACACCATTTTCATCTTGCTTATTTCTGAAAACCCATTTAGTTTCAATTACATTATGATCCTTGGGTCTTTCAACTAAAGTCCAAACTTTATTTCTAGAAAAATTGTTAAGTTCATCATGCATGGCATTTACCCAATCAGGATCATTTAATGCTTCATTAACATGTTTAGGTTCTTAAGAAGATACAAAAGAATGATGTTCACAAAATGCAACAATACGAGAGCGAGTTTGAACACCCTTACTGACATCACCCAAGATTTGATCTAGAGGGTGACCCTTGGTGATGGTTTGATGTTGCCTTGGTGCTTCTTCTTGTGCTGCTTCTTCTTGACTTGGTTCTGGATGATCAACATGAGATGATGATACATTTTGATCGTCATTCTCAATGTGCTCGTCATCTTCTTGATCATCTTCTCTTGGCTTGATATCTCTAATGGTGATATTCTTCATAGCTTCTTGAAGATCTTCACCTGAAACTTCACAAGTGACTTGCTCCTTTTGAGAGCCATTAGTTTCATCGAATTCTATATCGCATGATTCTTCAATGCAACCAGTATTTTTGTTAAAAACACGATAAGTTTTGCAAGTGGTGGAGTATCCGACTAGAAAGCTTTCATCTACTCTTCTTTAAAACTTACCACCAAAATTTCTTTTCTTAAGAATGTGGCATTTGCAACCAAAAACTCGAAAATAAGAAATGTTTGGCTTACGCCCAATAAGAAGCTCATAGGGTGTTAAATTCAGAAGAGGATGCAAATAAAAACGGTTAATAAAATAGCAAGCGGTATGCACGGCTTCAGCCCAAAAGCCAGTAGGAGTATCATACTCACTTAGCATTGTTCTTGCCATTTCTATTAGTGTTCGATTTTTCCTTTCTACTACTCCATTTTTTTTTACTGTGGAGTGTAAGAAGTTGAAAATTCGTGTTTAATTCCAAGCGAGTCACAAAAATTAAATAAGGTTGAATTTACGAATTCTCCACCATGATCACTACGGATTTTCTTGATGGAAAATCACAAAAATTCACAACCTTTAAGCCAATAACCAAATCACGTTTTAAAAACTTTTTCAATTGATGCATTCCAACATGTACAAGTCTTCTATGTCATAACCAACATTTTGAGGTTTGAGAGATAAGACATGTTGAAAGAGTGCATCTTTGGAGTGAAAATCAACCAAATAAAGATTTCCAAAACAAAAGCCTTTAAAAATCAAAGAATTGTCTTTCAAACTTTCAACTAAAACTTCTTTGGGATAAAATGTGCAACGAAATCCAATATCGCAAATTTGTGCAACGGAGAGCAAATTAAAATTCAAAGATTCAACCAATAAAACATTCGAGATTGAGAGATCGTTTGAAATAGCAATTTTACCCAAGCCTACCATATTTCCTTGATTATCGCCAAAGGTGATCTTTTGATTTTCGCTTGAGTTGTCTTCTATTGAGGTGAACAATTTCTTATTGCCGGTCATATGTTCGGAGCATACGCTATCAAGCACCCAATGCTTCCCACCGGTCTTGTAGTTTACCTGCATAAAAGAATCAAGTCTTTTTAGGTACCCAAACCTTTTTGGGTCCTTCAATGTTAGCGATCAAAGCTTTGGGCACCCAAATTGATTTCTTCTTTTTATTTAGCTGGGTGCACCAACATACTTTGCTATAGCATATCCTTTCTTCGACCGTTTAAGCATGTAGCAAGTATCAAAATAATTTGGAGTCATTAAAGGACATGCTTCATGTGAATAACCAGTTTCATGACACTTAAAACAAAATGTGTTGCATGCTTTTACAAATACAGTTTTAGTATTTGGTTTCTTTCCTTTCTTCGGAAAGTATCCTAATCCTTCTTTTCTAAAAGAGCATTTTTGTTTGCTAAGGATTAGATCAAAAGATACTTTTCCTTTGTAGCAGTTTTCTAAACCTTTTCCAAGTTTTTCAACTTGTGTCTTAAGTTCATTATTCTCATTTAAGATAGTATCATTTGAAGCACATGGTATATGATGACTAGTAGGAGTAGTATCAGAATCTAGATCACATGAAATGACTACATCTACTTTAGGTGGATCGTTTGTAATATCTTTAATGAGCATACTTTCATATAATTCTTTCAATTCAGAGTATTGAGTGCGTAGAGAAGAATGTTTTTCTTTAAGCGCTTTATACTTCTTTTTAGTAGCTCCATAAACCTCATTTAATTCAGTGATCATTTCAACTAATTCATCATATGAAGGATCGTTAAAATGTACCTTTTCATCACCTTTAACCATAAGACAAAGGGATGAACTAGTCGATGTGTTGCCGAGAGCTAGTCTGGCAAGCTTCTTGGAGCAACCTTCTTCATCGTCAGAGTCTGAGTCGGAGCTCTCACCTCCTGACATCCATTCTCCAAAACAGGCTTCTTTTGTTGTTTCATTTCTCTTCTTGAAGAATTTCTTCTTGTTGTTTGAAGTCCTGTTCTTGTTGGGACAACTTGATGCTATATGTCCCTTGTTGTGACATCCGTAACATATGATGTCCTTGAAGTTTGTTTGCTTCAACCCCTTTGGTCGAGTGTCGATGTTGACACCCTTCTTGTGTAACCTGCGAAGAAGTTTTTGTGTATTCTTTACCATAAGAGCTAGATCTTCGTCAGAGGAGCCATCGCTTGGATCGTTCTTGGAGCCGGCTTTGAAAACCGACGCCTTCTTCTTTGTTTCCGAAGGTTCGGCTGCTTCCTTCTTTTCCTTCCGATGCATCTCATGGGTGATGAGGTTCCCATAGAGATCAGTAGGCATGGTGGTCGACAGATCGGAGTTGGTGAGAACCGTGACCAAAGTGTCGAAGCTTTCTAGAAGCGCCCTGAGCATCTTTCTTACAATGTCGAGGTCAGTAAAAACAACTCTTAGCCCCTTGAGTTCATTTACAATATTGTTCAACCGAGTGAACATGGAATCCACAGACTCGATTGACGACATTGTAAATGTCTCATATCTTTGCCTCATCATAAGCAGTTTTGTCTCTTTAACTTTAGTTGTGCCCTTGTAGATTTCTTCGAGGTGGTCCAAACCTTGTGAGCAGTCATGAGATTGCTTACACGGTTGAACTCATTTAAAGACAAACCGGCAAAGAGAGCATTTTTTGCACGGGCATTTAAATGTAGTTTTCTCCTGTCGTCACCGGAGTGACTTACCAGATCATCCGGAGGAGTAAAACCAAATTTAACGATGTCCCATACATCAAGCCCCATGGCCTCTAGGAATACCGACATGCGCACTTTCCAGTAGGGATAGTTAGTCCCATCAAAGATAGGCGCACGACCGGTATGACCGAGAGAAAATCCCTCATTAGACGTCATCCTCTCTCTAGGCGGTAAAGCCTAATTAATCGAGAGACCTCACTCTGATACCACGTGTAGGATCAAGGATGCCGACTAGAGGGAGGTGAATATGAGGCTTTTAAAAACTTCAATTTAAAACAAATTCTAACAAATAAAGAATTCAAGAACAAATAACAAATATATTAGAAAGAGAAGGAGAATACAAACACAGCGATTTTTACCGAGGTCTCGGAGACTCGCCCAGTCTCCACTAATCCTCGTTGAAGCACCCAAGTGAATGAGTCTTGCTCCAATATCCACGAAGGATATTATCCACTAGTGGTTGCTCCTTGTCCACTCCGGAGAGGCGAGCACCGATGCCTTTTACAAACACGCTGAGTCTCTCCAACAATCTTCTAACGGAGAGATCAACGGCCACACCTCCAAACCGTCTAGGTGAGGGCGCTCACCAAGAGTAATAAGCAGCAAGGTCTTCTCAAGACCTCTAACAATCACTGAGAAACTAATAGGATGCAAATGATGCGAACAGAAAGCACTCGGTGGATCTGAAAATCACTCGACTTGATCAAAAGATCAAGATTTTGTAAAAGAACTAAAGCTCAAGAGTGTATAAGGTTGTGAGGCTGCTTGTTATACAAAACCAATGCTCAAAGCCCCTATTTATAGCCTCAAGTCTCAAAAGAGACGTTGGAGCTAAGGCTGAAAATCAACAGCTCTAACTGACAGTCAGTTATACAAACTAACAGTCAGTTTGGGTCACGACCAGAAAGAAGTAAAATCCGGAGAAAACTCAGCTTGCCGTTTGAGGTCGAAAATGGAAACAAATCTGTGCAAACTGACAGTCAGTATGAGGAACTGACAGTCAGTTCCAAACTTAACGGTTGACAAAAATCATGGATAAAACTTTGCTAGCCGTTTGTGGTCGTATATGGAAACTGATAATACAAACTGACAATCAGTTATCCAAATTGATAGTCAGTTCGACCACAAAAGCGACCAGATCAAATAGAAACTAAAATAAACCAGCTTGAGGTCGAAATACAAACTAACAGTCAGCATGGGCATACTAACAGTCAGTTTAGTACAAAAAATTTCAGCTCAAAAAATAACCTCTCTGGACAATTGTCAGTTTAACTGAACTGACATTCAAACGACAGTCAGTTTCATAAACTGACAGTCATCCTGAACAAAAACAGTTATAACTTTAAAACCATAAGTCCAAATTGAGAGTTTAATAGCTCGTTTGAAAGATAATTTTAAGGGCTACATTTTTGTCAACAGAAGCAAAAGCCATATCTGCCTAGATCTTTCTAGAAAAGTGAAAAACTCTTCTACTGTAAAAAACTCAACTGAAAATCAAATCTTTCAAAACAGATTCAAATCAAATCCAACCAAAAAAATGCAATGCAATGACCTAGTAATTTCTCGGTTTATTTAGAGGTGTAGATAAGCTTTGCAACCCCTCTTTATAGTACGGTTAAATAAAAAAAATCCTACACCGATCAACTCCATACGCAGAGATCGGTTGAAATAAAATCAATATTACCTTAGGTCCTTTGCATCTCTCGATTTTCTTCTCATCTTTGTGACTTGTGCTTGATCCATTCTACGTCGGGTTTATCTTGATCATCTTGTATTTCTTCCCAACATAACTCTGTATAAAAATATCTCAGAAGCACAGTTAGTCTAGAACACTTTGTTTTCATTAATCATCAAAATTAGGGTTAGGTATAACAGCCTAGATGCAACAGACTACACAACATCTGGCAAGGTGCTCATGGGATCATCGACTAGCGTTTTGGTGGCAACACTTCTGTTGTTGAAGTACTCGGTTGTGCGGTATCATGTCATCTCCACTACAGCAGTCACCAGCAAACATTGAACCCCCTTCAACACATAATTGCACACCTCTGAAAGGTTCGTCGTCATTATCCCAAACCTTGCGCCATCTTCGTCGTGCAGCAAGGACCATTTCTCGATGTCCTTGTCCTGGATCTATTGGGAGAATTTGCTCACGTTCGCATCATCGGCAGCATTGCTGGCCCTCCTCGTAGAGTACTTCACTGTCAGCGCCTCCAATTTTTCAAACACAGCTTGGAACTTCCTCGGTTGGTTTTGCATGAAGAGCCGCTTGAACAGATCCATGATCTATTTGCTGCGGAAGTGTGTGAAAATGTTTGCTACAATGTGCCGCATGCACCAACGGCTGCGCACATCCTCCCATTTGTACGGAGCTTCTGGGGCCCCGCGCATTACCTCAATGGCATGACCGATATGATGCAGACCTTCTCTCGAGCACCAACAATTGCCTGCTTCACATTGACGAGAAACCACAACCAACTTTCCGAGTTTTCAGACTCGACGATCGCGTACGCCAATGGAAGCAACTGGTCATTAGCATCCGCAGCAACAGCAATGAGAAGCGTGCCCTTGTACTTTCCGATCAAGAATGTACCATCCTCGCATATGACCGGACGACAATAAGCAAATGCCTCGATGCACTGGCGGTATGACCAGAACAATCGACGGAGCACCCGAGTGTTCTGTATGGGGCTACCGTCTCGACGTACAGCTGGCTGATCGAAGACATCCAAAAATGTGCCCGGGTTGGTCTAAGCGATGTTGGGCAGCAACCACATTACATTATTGTAGGCGTGGTCAAATGTGCCGAACATGCCCTCAATGACCTTCTATTTTGCTCTCCAGGCCTTTGCATACCATATAGTGTACCCACACCTATCGGCAACTTGCTTCATTATTTCTCTTGGCATTGTCGAAATGTTCTCTCGCACGGCCAGCTGGATGATATTACCGATGTACGCTGACGTCAGATTTATGTATCTGTCCAGCGCCTCCGTAAGCAGGCATGTGTGTGCGGTAACTCTTGTCACCACAAAACCGATGTCGTCCTTCGGCCGCATGGCACGAATCTTCCATGGGCAGCCTAGTGTTACACAGGCTACGACAAATAGGTTGGGGTTTGACTTGACAACCTTGTATTGCCAATTAATTGCGAGAGACCAGCTCGCCACGGCATTCTTTACATCTTCTTTGCTTTGAAACTCCTGCTCTACTTGTATGCCACCGTGCTCGAAAGTCCATCTCGAACCCTGATCTATTGGCAACACAGCTTGACTGTATGTTGAATGATCTAGCCACTCCTGCGGGGGACCAGGATTATCGTCATCAGAGCAATCGGATGCCTCCGAGTCCGTCAAATCATCTTCGTCGGACACTGATGGAAGGCAATCCAATACGCGAGTATGGCAGAATACATCCGACCACTCGCTAGCCCTGAATGTTGCAGGACCGGACACGACGCTTGGCTCACCCTCCACCCCACGCTCGGCTGCTCGTACGTTGCAGAACTGCACATACATCGCGAACTGGCCGAACAGTCCGCCATGGGAGTCTTCCACTCTTCGAATATAAGATCTCCAAGATTTGTCCCCTTTAATTTTGCGCAGCATCCAGTATGGCTCATTATCTACTTCACGTACGATGAGCCCTTCAATTAGAGCCATTTCATCACGAGGCCGCTTCCCGAACATATTCAGGATCCATAAATTCAGCTCTAGGAATCAGGTGTTATGTACGCTCAACTCGCCCGTCACATACTGGCAACGGCTCATATCAACTCCGCTTTACCCCTCGCGAACTAAGCCGTCACCATAAAATATGCAAATTTTTCCCGAAGTATCCATTCCCTACACACATTCATCTACGCGTAAATAACATGACACCATTATGGACCCATTTCTAAATACATACACATATACATTTACAAAACCTAATTTCTAAACATAAAGCATGCATGCATGCATGTAATTGAAAATAACCTAGTTTCATAATTTCTAAATACATACACATATATATTTACAAAACCTAATTCTTAGACATAGAGTATGCATGTGCACAATTAAAAATAAACTAATTTCATATTTTCTAAAAACATACACACATGCACAAAATTTCAAAAAACATACACATATACATGTAAAAAACCTTATTTCTAAACATAGTTGCACATAATTAAAAATAACCTACTTTCATAATTTCTAAAACATACACATTATACATTTAAAAAATCTAATTTACAAACATAGTTGCCATAATTAAAAATAACCTAATTTCATAATTTCTACAAATATACACATATACATTTCAAAAACCTAATTTATAAATATAGTTGCACATAATTAAAAATAACCTAGTTTTATAATTTCTAAAAACATACACATTATAATTTAAAAAACATATTTTACAAACATAGTTGCACATAATTAAAAATAACCTAATTTCATAATTGCTACAAATTATGAAAAAAAATTTCAAAAACCTAATTTATAAAAAACATACATTTCCAAACTTTCGAAACCTTCACACATACATTTCTAAACATACACACATACATTTAAAAAACCTATTTTTCAAACATACATACACATGCATTTCCAAACATACACACATACATTTAAAAAACATATTTTCCAAACATACATACACATGCTTTTCGAAACATACACACATACATTTAAAAAAACCTATTTTCCAAACATACATACACATGCATTTCCAAACATACACACATATATTTAAAAAACCTAATTTTCAAACATACACACATACATTTAAAAAAACCTATTTTCCAAACATACACACATACATTTAAAAAAACCTATTTTTCAAACATACATACACATGCATTTCCAAACATACACACATATATTTAAAAAAACTTATTTTCCAAACATACACACATACATTTCCAAACATACACACATACATTTAAAAAAACTATTTTTCAAACATACATACACATGCATTTCCAAACATACACACATACATTTAAAAAACCTATTTTCCAAACATACATACACATGCATTTCCAAACATTACACACATACATTTAAAAAAACCTATTTTTCAAACATACATACACATGCATTTCCAAACATTACACACATATATTTAAAAAAACATATTTTTCAAACATACCCACATACATTTAAAACAACCTATTTTTCAAACATTCATACACATACATTTAAAAAAACCTATTTTCCAAACATACATACACATGCATTTCCAAACATATACACATACATTCAAAAAACCTATTTTCCAAACATACATACACATACACATATTTCCTAAACATATATCCTAAAAATATAATACCTAATCCACTGGTTTTATACACATAAACATAAATCCTAACTGCATCATTAGCAACATTGATCCGGGAGGATCTTCAAGTCCTGATCGCATACGACTTCGCGACCATAACCTTGTTCGGAAAGATTTCGCGACCATGAGTTGGTTCGCGACCAGGAAAAAGGAATTTGTTCCCTGTTCGGAATTGTAATCCAATCCGTATATATATAACTAAGCTTATCCGTTTAGAATTAGTTAGCTAGTTAGTTATATGAGTCTAATACGTTTAGGTTACTGAGTCTGATACGTACTCATACGATTGGACTATAAATACCTTGTAATAAATCTAGTTTAGATCATCGAATATTATTATAGCCTTGGATCATCTATCCAGTTTATAGTTCCTTCGACGTAGGCAAGTGTGTCTAACGTTCAACGTGTAAAGTCCTCTTTGAAATAAAGAGTTGCGCAATTACTTTGAGCTGTGTTTTCGATCAACCTTTGGGTTTCGGTATTTTCGAGTAAGATCCCGTACTTCCGCATATTAGAATCTGGGCGAGCCTAGTGCAGAAACCAAGGTTAGGTCTCAAACGGATCAAGTTGACATCAGAGCAACTTTCCTATCCTGTGGATGGTGAAGACTCGCCAGGGTTACAAAACCTCCGGCGAAACTCCAAGCGATCAATTAACGGTTCCTACAGCCGCGTCTCCGACAATGTCTGACGATACCTCCGTTCAAGCTAACATAGCCGAACAAGTGGCTAAGCTCTCCACCGACATGGAAACTGTGCTTGCTTGGATTAAGCAGCAGGCCATGATTGTACCTCCTGAAGTAGGGAAGGTTATGGGTGTGAAGACTGGTGAAGACTTGCGCAGGACAGACGAAGATGAAGATGAAGGCGACCATAAGACCGATGACCTCGCCAACACCTCCTTAGCTGTCAGATCTTTCAAGGTCGACGCTAAGATTGATATACCCATATATGATGGGGAAATCGATGCCGAGAAGTTAGATTCATGGCTCGATCAGCTTGAGACCTACTTTGACCTGAAAGGGTTTAGTAGTGTTCAAAAGGTCAAATTTGAACTTTTGAAGATGAAGGACCACGCCAAGACTTGGTGGAAGGCCCTTGTCGCCAGTGATGAAGCTGATGACCTTGCGTGGGGTCAATTCAAACGGCTTCTGTGACAAGAATTCTATCCGATGGGTTACCTTGAGGAGAGATGAGAACGTTGGCATAGATTGTACCAACGGCGCGACCAGACCGTCCAAGACTATACGACAGAGTTTCAGCGACAAGCAATGGTCATCGGCATCTCACTATCCGATCCTCAGGTATTTCAGAAATACACATCTGGAATTCAGAAAACGATCAGTACTGAGCTAAGTCTGTTCGGCGTCCAAGACATTGCAACCGCAAGCACAACTGCTGTGGCGATCGAGAAGAAGAATAAATCTCGCAGTGACAAAAGCACGAATGAAAGTGCGACCTCGACAAAGGAAAAGCCGGGTTCGAAGAAGAACGCTTCAAAATCAGGCACGGGTGCCTTTTGTGAACATTGTCAAGTCGCGGGACACACCAAGGACAAATGCTACAAGCTTCATCCTGAACTTCGACCAAAGAAAAATGGACCAGGGAAAAGAACAGCCACGGCTACTGCGACTTCACCCGACGAAGAAGTTGTCCGAGTGAATTCGGTTAATGAGGCGGATACGACCTTGTCTCTAATGGCAATGCCGAAGGAGAAGCGTTTGGATCCACCGAACGACCATGACCCAACGGAAGACTTGTTCACCATCAATATCCAGGTGAAGCACGAAGTGGTCGCAGCAATATTCAATCCTGGTAGTCAGAATAATCTGGTCTCCGTTGGACTGGTTCGGCGACTTGGTTTGAAGACAACCACACACCCGCGACCATATCCGCTAGGTTGGTTTACATCCGACGTGAACCAACAGATTACGAGTCAGTGTGTGTTGAAGTTTACGATCTCTGCACGATATATGTTGTCCCTATTGATATCTGTCAGGTGATCTTTGGGAGTCCGTATCTATATGATCGAGACGCTCACTTCCATCGCCGAGCGCAAAAGTACGACCTCACCAAAGACGGAGTTAAGTTCGTGAGCAGTAGAGACATCCACGTCAACACTTCGAACTTGATTACCGCAAATCAAGCCAAACGAATTGTTAATGCATGTCACAAGTATGTGCTTGTCATGATTCGACCCATTGGTCAAAGTGAGGGTACTCGACCAGCATTGTCATTGGCGTGCCGAGAGGATTCTGGTCGTTTGTTGGGACTGCTGGAGAAATACAGTGATCTGTTCGAGACTACCCAGGGTCGTCCGCCGAAATGTCCAGTCGAGCACGAAATTCAACTTGTGTCCGATGCGACACTGCCCAATCTGAGTATGTATCGCAACTCAGTATTGGAGAATGAAGAGATCAAGAGACACCTTGGTGAGTTGTTGAACGATGGTGTCATTCAACCAAATAGTTCACCTTGTGGATCTCCTGTGGTGTTAGTGCCAAAGAAAGATGGGACTTGGTGTATGCTCATCGACTACCGAGCACTGAACAAGATCACCATCAAGAACCGATACCCCCTTCCTCGTATTGACGACCTGCTAATCCAATTGAAGCATGCCGTTGTCTTCTCCAAATTGGATCTTAAGTCAGGATATCATCAAGTCAGCATCCGAGAGGAGGATACGTGGAAGACCGCATTCAAAACACGACAAGGTCTGTTCGAATGGCTGGTCATGCCATTTGGTCTCTGCAACGCCCCGGCAACTTTCATGCGTCTTATGAATGACGTGCTGAAACAATTCATCGACGACTTTGTGAAAGTTTACCTCGATGACATACTAGTTTATAGTCATTCGTGGGATGAGCATCTCATTCATGTCAAAAAAGTGTTCGAACAGCTTCGGCAATATCGACTTCGCCTCAACCGTAAGAAGTACGAGTTCGGCCAACAAACTCTACCTCGGATTCATGGTCGGCAACGGTACGTTGCAAATCGACCCGGATAAGGTAAAAATGATTCGCGAATGGCCGTGACCGCGAACAATTACGGATGTGCGTAGTTTTGTGGGAGTATGCCAATATCTTCGGAAGTTCATCCAACACTTCTCAATTATGGCTTCTCCATTGCATGCATTAACCAGGATCGATCAAAAGTTCGAGTGGACAGGGAAACATGAGGACACGTTTCTCTTACTGAAAAGGAAGATCAGCGAGGCGCCTGTGTTACCTTTGCCGAATCTACAGAAACCGTTCAAACCAAAAACCGATACCTCAGGTTATGCGATGGGCGCAGTGCTCATGCAAGAAGGTCGACCAGTGGCATATCACTCCGAGTTATTCCAGGGAGCTCAAAAGAACTACCCAACTTATGACAAAGAGTTGTGTGCACTGCATCAGGCAGTGAAACATTGGCGGTGTTATCTCTTGGGTAAAGAGACAGTTGTCCACACTGACCATCAACCGTTGCAATATTTGCAAACTCAGTCCAAGCTACAGCAAACTCGGCACATGAAGTGGATGTCGTATCTGCAGCAGTTTAATCTGGTAATTAAGTACAAGAAGGGCGTACACAACAAATTGGTGGACATGTTGTTGCGACCACCAGTTACGACCCTCTGTTTATCAGCGTTCATGCAGATCGAGCCCTCATGTCATGATGACTATGCCAATATGTACAGTGAAGACCCTGATTTTCAAACAGCACTGACTGAGCTCGAAACAGGGAAACCTACAAAGTTCGTTCGTCGAGAAGGACTCTTGTACAAGGGCAATTTGCTTTGCATACCTCGTGGAGCACCTCGAATTCAATGGTTGCGAGAAGCGCACACATCGAAGGTAACTGGTCACTTTGGGGTTACAAAGACATTGTAAAATCTTTACCGACATGTGTTCTGGCCGCGTATGCAGCAAGATGTGGCTAGTTTTGTTTGAGGCTGTGGTCTCTGCAGCATCTCAAAACCGGCAAACCGAAAATTAGGTTTGTACACTCCTTTGCCAGTTCCATTGTGACAATGGGAGAGCATATCTATAGATTTCTTGGGAGGATTGCCTAAGACCCGAAGTGGCAACGACTATCTATTTGTGGTCGTTGATCGGTTCTCCAAAATAATTATTCTTATACCTTGTCAAAAGACAATCACGGGAGTAGAAACAGCTCGGGTATTCTTTCAACACGTTTGGACACACTTCAGACTGCCGACTTCTATTGTGTCTGATCGCAATACCCGATTCCTTAGTCACTTTTGGTGATCGCTCTGGACGATGATGGACACCAAGCTAAATAGGAGTACTGCCTTTCATATGCAAACTGATGGTCAAACCGAGGTGGTAAATTGCACAATCGTTCATCTCTTGAGAGGATATAACTCAAAGCACCCGAAAACCTGGGATGAAAGCATACCGTACCTGCAATTTGCTTTTAATTGAGCAGTGCATGGTTGACTGGAAAGTCTCTATTTGAGGTCTGTTTAGGATTTCTACCACAGAGTCCATTCGACATGGAGTTTATGATTCCTACCTCAGCACAGAACAGCAAGGAAGCATCTGATCAGGATCGAGCACAAAAGTTCCTGGAAGGTATTCAACGACTCCATCGTGAGATTGAACAGAACTTGCTGAAAGCTCAACTCAAGTACAAGGGCGACATGATCGACACCGAGTTGATGCGCAATTTCAAGAAGGTGATATAGTATGGTTACATCTGAGTAAGGAGAGACTTAAAGGTGAAGGTAAGAAATTGAAACCCATTCGTTATGGTCCTTTTCGGATTTTGCGGAAAGTGGGTAATAATGCTTGTCAGCTCGAGTTACCTCCATACATGGATATTTACTCGGTTGTCAATGTTGAGCACGTGAAACTCTTCGAGCCTTCAATGTTGGATGATGAGCCAGATACCATAGTACCATCTGTTAAAGACTTGGTCTATCAACGAGACGAACCTCTACGTGAAGATGTGATTCTGGAAAAAAATGTGACTACCACCCGCAGTGGCACAAAGGAGACTTTTCGAATCGGTATGAAAGGTCAACGAGTACGTGCGGCAAAGTGGTACACCAGAGAAGATGGACAAGCCCAATTTCCACATCTCCAGTTTGATCGAGAGGTCGCAACAGGGGTTGGCTCCTTCTCAACAAGGGAGTCATGATCCGGGAGGATCTTCAAGTCCTGATCGCATACGACTTCGTGACCATAACCGTGTTCGGAAAGGTTTCGCGACCAGGAAGGAATTTGTTCCCTGTTCGGAATTGTAATCTGATCCGTATATATATATAACTAAGCTTATCCGTTTAGGATTAATTAGCTAGTTAGTTATATGAGTCTAATACATTTAGGTTACTGAGTCTGATACGTACTCATACGATTGGACTATAAATACCTTGTAATAGGTCTAGTTTAGATCATCGAATATTATTACAGACTTGGATCATCTATCCAGCTTATAGTTCTTTCGACGTAGGCAAGTGTATCTAACGTTCGACGTGTAAATTCCTCTTTGAAATAAAGAGTTGCGCAATTACTTTGAACTGTGTTTTCGATCAACCTTTGGGTTTCGGTATTTCCGAGTAAGATCCCGTAATTCCGCATATTAGAATCTGGGCGAGCCTAGTGCGAAAACCAAGGCTAGATCTCAAACGGATCAAACATACTTAACAAAATCTTAAATGCATTTTGGAAAAAAAATACCTCTTTTTGAAGAGCTCAGAATCCTCTACAAGTTTCTCTTCTACACCAAATAAATTTATCTGACAGATTTTGCTACATCTAAATTTCAGGATTGCAAATGAGAGAGAGAGGTGTGTGTGCTGTTTGTGTGTGTGTTGCAGCAGAAGCAGAAGAACTGAGGGAGGAGGGGACCAGAGGGGTATAAAATGGGACCACAACTTGTCGAGTGCTGGGCACTCGACAAGTAAAACAATATCACAAAGCCCAGTGGTACTAAGTAAACTAAAGCCTCCTAGCCCAGCTAGTGGGAACCCACAGCTCTATCCACGTTGGCTCGGGTTCGAGTCCCCCTCCTGCAATTAACTCTTTTTCCACTTGTCGAATGCTGAAGTCTCGACAAGAGAATAGATATTATAAACACCAGCTCCTTTAGGGCAGTTAAAGCCTCTAGTCAAACTGGTTGCACCCCCCGTTCTCACGTGGTTTGGCCTCGGTTCGAATCCACACTCCCGCATTTTAAAACTCCTCGACAAGGGGCGGTCGTGGTCGTTGTCGTGCCCTAGCCATGCGATACGCTGCTCGTACACAACAGCAGGCTTGTCGAACTCCCAGTGCTCGACAGACTGACATGGTGTCCTGTTTTGTAAATTCTTACAACTGTGGGTCACTTCTGTAATTATTTTTTTAATCTGAATTATTTATAAAAAAAACTCTTTTAACACCAAGCAAACAATCACTCCATTGCTTAGTGATTAAATGATAAGCAGACACTTATACAAACTTCTAAGCTGGTCGTGTATTTATAAATAACAATTATATATACACAAGGTAAATTATATGACATTTTTTCAACAAAAAAGGTAATATTGATTATTTTCATAAAATAAATATTGTTGATTGTTTATTAGGTTAATTAAGAACTAATAAAGAAGAAAAAAATAACAAAAATCGTATGTAATTTCACCTATTGAGCCATTCATGTTGACATTTAAGCGTCAAATCGACTTGAACGACCTGTATAAAAGGTATATAGAGATGGACCGATTATTGATCATGCGGTCGCTTAAGCGAGCGCTCCAACAACTTTTAGAACAATGGAAAAAGAATTTAAACCTCAAATGCATAGAAAACAATAAAAGAATCATTTATACAGAAATTAGAGAAATAACATATATCAATATGAGCATAAAATAATTCAGAAATAAATACCCAGAAAATAGGGGGGAAAATATAAGAGAACGATATTCAAAAGCTCAGAAGTACAAGGAATGAACAAACCCCTAAAATGTTTCAAGTAATACAGAAAATATTTTTTGGATTTTTTTTCTCATTTTTTAAAACTTTTCATTGTATATACTATTTTTATTTTCTTTATTTTGCATTTTCCACTCTATTTTTATGTTTATCAAAATTCTAATTTTTTGTTAACTTCCGTTTTGTATTCTAATATAGTTAACATGTGGGACCTATTTGAGACTATTTGGGGGAAAAAAACTAGCATCAAACATTAGATAAAAAAAAGATAGGACCAAATTAGTAAAATTGAAAAAAGAAAAACAATATGCACATTACACTAATAACTATTCTACCATGTATGTCATAAAAAACTCTAGATTAAAAAAGCTTAAATTTACCTCAATACTTCCGTGTGTTTTTGTTTGCCCCCAATATATTAACTTATCACGAATTTGGGCAATCTCAACACATCAACCAGATCCGCGGTGTCTATATGATGTTGACGTGGCAAGGTTGTTTTTTTTTTTTTTTTGGATTTTTGAATATTTATTATTATTTCTGTCATTTCTGATTTTTGGAATATGTGATATGCCCTTTACCACTAGCAAGTTCTCTGAAGCTTTCGGCGCTCCCTGACTCGATATGCAAACTTCAGAGCAAAGTCATGACAAAATCTTGCAGGGAGCGTCGAAGCTTCAGATACAGGTCATCATATTTCATTATCTTCCCAGAGAAGTTAGCAAATTCTGATTAACTAATCAAATTGTAACAGTTTTACTGTACAACAAATGCTACACGGTCAACTACAACAACGCCTTTGCCCCTCCACAAGATTCATTGTGCAGTTACCAGATTGTACTCACCTCCATCGATACCAATCGAGTAAATGATACACTATCCGGCACCTTCCTGAAGTGATTGTTATTACAAAAGCATCGGTAATATAAGATTCTTGGGAGTTATAAGCAGTAGTAATAAGATTCTTGAACATTCTATCATGGACCCATAACTAAGTTGCCAGCACTGCTGTAGCACAAGTTTGATGAATGGTCCAATGGTGTAGTTTTAAAAGTAAATCCTTCACCACCCTTTTCTTCTCTAGAACCATATATACTGCTAGTTGAATTTCCTGGTACTATTGGAATTGCTGGAAGTCCAACATTGCTATATGCAGGAGTCATGGATGGCATTTGACGATACTGCATCTGATCTGGAACTGAAGACATCTCATTTGTAGCCTCACTATGGTTTGGGCTAACTCCAACACCTAAGTCAAGACTGATGGTGTCGCATTCTGCCGCTTGAGCATATTGGTTGGTGAATGCCCTTGTTTCACGTGCTCTCATCATGCCGCTGAGAGTTGGCATATTGTTGTTTATGGGATGCACAGCAGCCTTTATGGGTGGTGCAGATGTCTCATGGTTAGCATTCCTAGAAGCAGGGACTTCATGGTTATGCTTTCCTTCGTATGTTGTTATCACTGATTTAGGATCATGTGATGCTCTCTCAACATGCTTTCTGACAGGGCATCCTATGTTTGTGCACTTGTAGTAACTCCTGTAATCCAGAAGAAACGGGGCATATCAGAAAGGGAACACGAATCCATTTAACATGGTGCATCCTACCATGCTATAGTAGATTCATAATACAAACGATGATTTTTGACTTGCTGCTTATCAAATTGTGAAGCATTTCAGTAAGGTAAGCATTCATTAAATATCCAACAAACCACATAAAACACCCCCAATTCAGAAAAGGAAAAATTAGCTCCAAGCTTGTCACAGCGACCAAGCAAAGCGAGGTGCCTTGGAACCGCCTAGGCGCCCGCCCAGGCGATAATTAGGTGATAAATCATTGCATATGTTTATTGATTAAATCTAGCAAGTAGCAACATCACTACATTCTGGTTGCCATAGAAGGTCCAGAACTCCAGATGCAGCCTAATAAACAATCACCAGTCTAAAGACAAAAACAGTTCATTTCTTGTGCCCCACACCAAAAGCCACTAGACCAAGAAAAAAAGTAAAAAAAAAAAAAAAACCATTCTTCTCCCTCTCTTTCTTCTACAGCCCGTCCTTTCCTTTTCCTTTCTTCCTTGCTTCCTTTCCTTCTCCCCATTATGTTGCTTCACACCAAAGGGCAATGGCGACCGATCGCAACAGCGGCAGCCTAGGTGACTACCTCAGCGTCAGCTGAGTTTTTTTTCTAATTCGTCTGTCTTCATAAGCGCCCCGGCAAACCGGCAGGAACACCTAGGTGGTTGCCTAATGCAGTCCAAACGAGGCAAGGTGCCACGGCATCAAAGCCCAGCCAACTGATCGCCGGAGGCAGTGCATAGGCGACACCATAACACTGTTTAACTCCATACCACTATAAAAGTTCAAACAAGCAAAATACTACTGACTATAAAAATGACATGTAAGGTCAGAACCTACATATCATTAAGACACTCAGCGGTATTTTACTAAACTAAAACTTTTACAGTACCACGGAGATAAATTCCCTTTCAGAAAATGTTGTAGAAATGATGCGTTGTATATTTGTCTTGAACATAGTTACATGGAACGCTGTACCCACAGGTCGTAGTATCGGATCACGGTATGCAGTTTGCAGATGGTCACGATTGTGGGTCAAAGGAGGGTGGTGTTCTTCAATACACTAGTGCAGAACGACGAACATGATCCCAATATTTTCGGTACATGCCCTATTACAAAGCTATTTACTATGAAGTAATACAATATCAGTCGTAATCTAAGTATTTATTCTTCTAGAAAAATGAACCACAACAACTTCATTATTCTACCAAAATAAAATCCAGTCTAGCCACATGAAATCCACTTACAACCACACAAAAAACTTGCCACAAAAGATTCCTCCTCATTCTCAGTCCTCCCCACCTTTGCCACTCCTGCTACAGCAGCGCTGTTGCCGCTCCTCCTGCAGCCCTGCTGCCTCTACTCCTCTCCCATCGCCTCCCCTCCCTCCGGCGACCCACGATCTAGATCAACCCGGGACCGCAGAATGACAGCTGCTGCCTTTGCTACTGCTAACTTCTGGGACACAGAATGACAGCTCCAATTTGACTACCAGCCTCCACCTTATCATCTTCATGGACAGGTCTCCCCTCCGTTTCTCATCCATCACAGCAACTTCTCCCTTCATCTTCATGCATCATCAACTGACTTCAATGCTACCCACTTAAGAAAATTCAACATTTCTTTTTGTTTTCAGGCAAGAAAATTCATCATTTGGTAACCTAGATGTGAATTAACCCCGTTATCTCATTGCCCTCCACTCTCAATCTATGCATTGGCACTTTATGCCTAACTAGCTCAATAATCAAATATTCTCTCAAAAAAGAAAAAATTCAATCTATTTTGAGTGCAAGCTTGTAACTGGCAAATGAGTAAATAGGTATACAAGACAGACTTATCAATTTCTTTAGATATACTGCATCAGCGTCATATATAACTAATGCAAATCACTGTATACCAGAGGTAAATGGGAGTCCTAATCAAAGATAATATGCAACTAATCCCAAACTAATCCTGAAGATATATTATTATATAAAACGAGATATATTAACACTGCCTCAAGCTCAAGGCAGATCAACAGTCTGGAGTTTAAAAGAAGTTATGTTGGAGACAGTGGAGCAGCCGGACTAGAAGAAGGGTGCCTCCGCAACATGGCAGTGCAGCTCGGGGCAGAGGACGGCAGCCTGAGTCTGTTAAAGGTAGCAGTAAATACAGCAGTTGGCAGCAGACGGGGAGAAGACTGGATAGATTCAATGGCCGGCAGCAGATAGGGGAGAAGACCATGGTGGATGCATTGACTGATGGAGATCTGTGGCATATCCAAAGGGAGAGATCTGTCCAGATGCCCTATCAGCAAGCTGCAAATCAAGTCAGTGCATGGGCTAACAGATCTGCCCGTGATGGATGTCGAGGACAGCAGTCTGAGGGGTGATAGTGGTGCGGCTCGACAAGGGGCTGCAGACGGGCAGCTGCAGCAAGTGGAACAGCGGTTGCAGTAGAGGTGGAACAGCAGCTACAGCAGGAGACTTAGTGGAACGGGAAAGGCAGCAGTGCACCAGCGGCTCGGCCAGCCAGAGTAGTCAGAGGGCGGCACAAGCACTGTCCCATGTGGGCGTCAAAGATTTGGAATGAGACCGGAACAGGACCTTGTGGTGCTGCAGATCCAACTTGGGCCAGGATCTGCAGATCCGGCAGAGGGCGACCCAATCTGGAATTACCAAGAGAGGAAATAGGTGGCGGCTCACTTGCCGGAGAGGTAGAGTTGACTGGCAGTGGAAGAGAGAAGACCAGCAGGACCAGATCTGATCTGATTTGTTGTGATAAAGGAGTCAGCAACAGGACCTAGAAGAGGCCTTGGCAACAGCATCAAGGGAAGGTGAAAATCCAAGGGATGGCAGCAGAGGAGGAAGACCCAAGTTTTCTTGGCATCACACCTAGGAGATAGACGGCCTGGGGTTGGTGGATGGGTGGTTAGATTTAGGGTTGTAGAGAACTAAGCTCTTTATACCATGTGAGGAATTGAGGAAAAGAAATGCATGCTTTATAGAAGACTGATAGGTCTATATATATGGACCAGACAGGTACACGACAATCTTAATCAAAGACAATATGAGACTGATCCCAAACAAGATATATAATATCCAATGCATCCCATCCATCTGGTGCGCCCCTACATCTCTTATCAAAACTCTATATAAATGATCATAAAAAAATTCCACAAAAATTTGAGATTGTAGATATAAAATCAATCCATCACACAAAATTTCAAATCCAAATTCAATCTACACAAAGAGAAACAAAAAAGACAAATTCAACTGAAAAATAAATCTGAAAATAAAAAGATAAAAGTTACGATTCATTTAAATTTGTTATTTTTGTTTCTCCTAATATACATCAAGTTTAGAGTTGAAATTTTGCAAACTACTTGGTTGTAATAGCTCAAATTCCCTAACACTTGTCTCTTCTAAGCCAATCTTGCTATCTTGATCAGTTCTCAATCAACACTTGTTCCTACACTTATTAGCATGTTAGCATTTCTCGTGGCATTTTCCAAATTTTTCTGCATTTTTAGCAATTTCAAATAAGCCTTTCATCCTTTCATGCAATTTAAAAATTCAATTTCCATAGGATTTTAGTAATTGTTTAACCAAAAGAAAATAGAATTCAGAATTAATAGAAATAACTAGAAAAGAAAAACATATTTTAAGAAAATCAGATTTGCAAAAAGATCCTTTTTCAAATTAGCCCTTAAACTTCAAACAATTCAAAAGAAGCCTTTATCTTAGAAAAAAATTATAAAACAACTCATTTTCAACTAAACCCAAGAGAAAGAAAATTTTGTGTATAACCCCACCTACCACGAGCACCAATGACCAAAACACCCATAACTTTATCACTGATGCAATAGTGAAGTACCCAAAATACCCTTTGACCAAATGACTAGTATATAAACCATCACATAGACATCTTCACCAGACATTTCAACACTTGCAACTAGGTAAAACATGAATTTTTTTCTAAGTGTTCTTGCTATTCATACGCTCCCTTGCACTTATACATTGCATTCGCACACACACACAAACACTTGCATCCACTAAAATCTTAGTTTTCAGCTCATTTCAGCAAAAGCAAAACTACCAGGTGTGGCAGTAATTTCCCTTCTGCGCGGCAATAATTTTCTCCTTTGGGGCAACAGTAATTTCCTTTGTGCTTGGACAGTAATTGACTTTAGTTTTGACAGTAATTTTACTTTGTCCCAACAGTTATTGCCTTCAATTTTGATAGTAATTTTACCTTGCCTCAACACTTATTCTCTATATTTTTTACAGTTATTCTTCTTTGTTTCAACAATTATTTTCCTTCATTTCAACGGTTAATTTCCTTAGTTTTGACAGTTACTTTACTTTGTTTTAGCAGTTATCCTTTTCAGTTATGACAGTTATTGTAATTTGTTTTAACAATTATCTTTAGTTTTGACAGTTATTTTTCTTAACTTTGACAGTTATCTTTCTTTGCCATAACAGTTATTTTCCTTAGTTTTGGTAGCTATTTTACCTTGTAGAAACAGTTGTTTTCATCTTTGACAGTAGTTTTATCGATGTCAGTCCAAAGTATGTCCAATGTCTATCCACTGACATACATGTCATTCGCTATCTTAAGAGACATTTGATCAAAAATCTGATGTGTCATCTTATTCCCCTTATTGTTTACTTCAAGAATGTGTGGTTTGATTTTCCATCCAAGCTCTGGATCCCAATTTCATTGTTTTGGAGAAGTCGGTCCCGGTGTCATTTGGCCGACATGGCTATGTCATTCTCTATCCTAGAGACCTTTGATTGAAAATCCGTTTGTGTCACTTTGTTCACCTTGCTTCCTGGAAACCAAATATATAATTTGTTTCTTCATCCGATCACTATTGTTGTTTTCCTTGTTCAATTAGGGTTTTCAACCTAAAAATCCTCGCGGATTTCCATCGTTTCTCAGATTAAAGTTCTGGAATCAGCATGCATGCATTGTATAGACATATATTATATGTGTAACTATTTATCTTAGCAAATTTTTAATTGATGGATTGATATGCGTCTTTTACTGCATATAGACATCGATCAACCCTGGCTCGAGGAACAGTCCATTGAGGATGTTTCAGGAGATCCTGTCATCGAAACTCAAGGCAAGTCATGGCTCCTTGATCATGTTGTGCCAATATTTCAGATCAAAATTATCTAGTTTGTTTTTCCAAATATGTGCATGGTTACTTCAGTGTTGAAAGGTGACATGTGATTATTTTCATTAAACTACTAAATTGAAATAAACTTGAAATTAGTTATATATAACTTGTTAATTGCCATCCTTGATATTACAATGTCAATATTCAATGCCGCCTTAGGATAATATGAATAATTGTAAGCCCGAACATGGAATCTAATGTTGCAGAGTAGTTGATCTGGGATGATTGAAATGTTGGCTAAAAAGATAATGAAAATTGTTGTCCTGATGAAACTTGAAATCATCAGTGGATGAAGTGGATGAATGTCAGGTGGGTACTTGTGCACCAAGTTTTGTTAGGTTGATCTTTTATTTAAATAATAATAACCAACTCAGTTGTGCCATACTTCCAATAATATGAAGAACGTGCTAGCCACAAGCCCGATATGGGACGGGCATGACTAATTAATCCTGTCAAGTCGTAAACTTATTTTTGTCTAACAGACATATGTAGCCCTTCCAAGAGCCCACATTAGGTCCGGGTAAAGTCCGATCAATAACTTAGCATTAGGTAAGGGTCACTTATGCACAACATATACCAACCTTTCCAAGAGCCCATACTAGGTCCAGATATAGCCCGATCAAGAACTCAGTAATGGGTAGGGGCTAGCGTAGAAATTGAACTCTATGATGGTATTAGCAATGCTCAAGCCAGGGCTTCCTCTTATCGTGCAAACTAGTGGTTACTATGAGATAGGGCGAAAAACATGTCATCCCCAACTCAATCGCATGCAAAATTGTGACATGTATACGCGCTAACAGTAATAAGTTGGGGAGTCTTTTGGGTAAAGTAGCAACCCTCTGCAGAGGTTAAAGACGTATTCTAATACCCCATACCCCCAAGTTTTTGGGGTCTAGTGTGGTGGTTTATATCATGTTGTATGACACAAGTAGATTTGTTAAAAGAAATTGTTTTGTTAATTTCAATACCTGTAAAATTGTTTCCTTTGAATACTTTTCAGTGCTTCATCTAGTATTCTTTTTAACTATTTGATGACAAAATTGAACCTGTATACATGCTTTGAGCCTGTCATCATGTTAATTGCACTATAACTTGTTAATCTGTGACTTGTTGAGTTTTTTGTATTCACTCTTGCCTAACTTGCACCTCAGCTGAAGGATATGAGAACCTGGAGTCGTTTGAGGGCAACACAGCGATCTTCAAGGATCTTGATTTGGATGCTAATTTCTAAGGGCCCCGCAACACAGTTGAGTCAGCTGTGGTTGAGTTCCACTGTCTCGTGCATTTTGTGAAAAACTAAACTGGTGTATGTTGGTCTTGTCGACCACTAAAGTATGTAAGGCATTAATGCCATTATCTATGAGCTGCTACTGTTTTTGTGAATATAAGTATGTATTGCGAGTTGGTTGTGGTATACATTTCTGTTGCAACTAAATTCTAGGAAGTTGCAAAAGGGCATCTCGCATGTGCAGCACATCCGCGTGTCATACTAGAGTGCCCCACATTGGCCAACCTAATATACACCTTCTCTAATTTCTATAAATTCTTTAATGACCATTTATATGATTTCTTGAGATGAGATGCATGAAAGCACTGAAAAATTGAGATACACTGGATATTTACCCACACACATACACACACATATATATATATAACAGACAATAAAAATATTTTTCAAAAAACGAATGCACCCACACACAAGTACTCACCGTGGATTTGGGTTTCCTTTCACTACTTTCTGCCCATACTTGCGCCAGCGATAACCATCATCCAAGATATCAACCTCACTAACAGTTTGTACAACAACACGAGGCTCGCGGTTAGGTTTGCCCACCACAGCAGCATCAATACCAGCAGTTTCAATTTTCCTGCTTGAATGTGCCATAGATGGATTAGCATTTCATGAAACTGATTAATAAAGGTGTATCAAGTCAGAAACACATCTACCTTCGTTTAGACTCCAAATCATCATCTTCAGCAGTAGCATCACCAGTGTTGGATTTTCCACCTCCAGCATCAATATCATCATCACTGAGTGAGCCTGGAGAAGGCTCAATCATACCTGCTGAATGTACTAAATTACAAAGGTTGCTAACAACATTTGAAGACTTATCGGCATATTGATGCCACACTTCTCAGATGAAAACATAAAAATGATGGCAGAAACAAGATGCTTCATTACTTAAAGGGTGAATAGTATGCTTCTCACCTTCAGCAGTCGATACACCATCACATCTTTCTTCTCCTTGGCTTGAAGGAACTGCACCAGCAGCAAACCTCCTATTAAGTTGGGGTTTAGAATGGTTATGATGTCCTTTATAGACAACTTCAGTAATCTGCCCATCAAGCGAACGCTCCAGTAGCTTTTTGACTTCACAATTAGGATGTGTGCATTTATAATAACTTCTAGGATTTTCACTTCCCTTGACATGTTTCTGCCCATATTTGCGCCAGTTATACCCATCATCTGCTGATTTCTCAGTCACAAGCAAGGGATCAGACTGAGCATCCTGCATGGCCTTTTCTGAGTCATTCATATGATGCAACTCAGCTATGGCTACTTCAGAAGGAATACTGTCCATCAAACTAGATCTTCCAGCGGATTGATTTGAAGCACTTGAAGCATTCACTGTCAATGTCAACTCCTTTGACGAGAGAACATTATCATCAGTCATTAAATTGCTAGACGAAGGAGCAGGATTCTGAGCATAAGTTTGCATAGAAGGCTCATGGTTTGGTAAATCACTGGAAGCCTGCAGTAGAAACTTGACATTAGAAGGTTTACGCAATCCAAAACTGAATGGTGTAACAATGATTATAAAATAAGTTAACCCAACAAGCAGGAGCAATCTCAAATCCTAAACTCTGAAGGAAAATGGACTATAAATAATGCAAGAGTTTTTTTTGTAGCATTATACAGGCAGACCGAGTGCATGTTTTCCTAAAAAAAAAAAAGGTGGAGTACATGCTATCACTTTGGAGTAATTCCAAAATGCAACAAATTTAGTGAAACTTCATGTATGCTTCCTAGTTGAGAATACCATAATGAAGCCACAAAACTCACCAAAGTGGTCTTTTCTTTTTCTTATTGAGGAAACTTAAGCCAGAAGTTAAGAGCTTTATCTCCATATGAAAATTTCACCAAACTCTAGCGGAATCACTCTAGTTACCTCTCACTTTGTGACAGTATATATTTTATTGCTGTACTATCCCCATATTACTCATCTTAAGGATGAATTTGATTTCTCACAAATGCTTTTCCATCATCTTGATACCCTGCAACAATTAAATTTTGCAACAAATTTTATGTACTTAAATATTCAGTACATGGGCCTCCAGAATGTCTGCCTTATTATTGACACACTCATTTCAAATTATTCAAACCAAGAAAAAGCAACCTTGTACCCCAACCAGTTATGTAATGGATTCATAGATCACATCAAGCCATAGCGCAAGTCAAATAAGATCCAACATTTAAGATATGTGATTCATGTCGAAGCAAGGTTTCCCACTTTCTACCCAAAGCAAAAAACAGAAAAAAAAATCATCTTAGAGAAATATACACACCAGAAAAGAGAGCAAAATCATTTCCGGCATGTCAATCTATAAGGTGACACACAATTACAATTCAGAGTAATTTTCACTGTAGGTCCCTTATCTTTACCTTGATTTTCATTTGAGTCCATATTTTTCAATTTTGGCAATCTGGTCCCATATCTTTCAAGATTATGTCAATTGGATCCCTTCTGTCAAATTGCCACTAAAAAATTAAGAGTAGCGCTGATGTGGCATATGATGAGGTGTAGTGTGATGTCTATGGTATCTATGTGGTGTTACTAACTATAAAAACCAAAGCAAACATAAAATGTGATAAAAAAAAATTTGCACATCATCCTTATTATTTTTGACTCCTAGTGGCATCTACTAGTCGGCTACCACTGGCATAGTGTGCTGGTCCAGTAGCTACCACAGGTGTTGCTTACTAACACTGGCTTGGCGGCCACCACCGGAGTTGCAGTAGCAGTAGCCGCTTGCTAGTAAGACGGCCGGTTGCCGCACACTGGTTGCATCACATATCAGCTGCTAGGTTACAACCAAGACTGCACATAACACTTGCTGTCCTTCTCCCATTCTAGTACTTGTTTGCTTTCACAGAAACGCCTAATCTAGTTTGCAGATTTTTTTAAATAATATTCGGATTTTCTGAATTAGTAATCCCACACAAAATACACATATGTGTCCATGTCATCACATTATGCATTCATCATGTGCTGCATGAATACCACCATGAATTTTTAATGGCAAATTTGACTAAAGGGAGCTAACTGACATAATCTCAAAAGATGTGGGACTCAATTGTCGAAATTGAAAGATGTAGGACTTAGATGAAAACTGGAGTAAATATGTAGGACTTGCGGTGAAAATTACCCTTACAATTTACTAGATTTCCTACAGCAAAATATTGTCACCAACTATGGAATGATTCAAGATTTACCAAGTTAGGTATGTTTCAATCAGGATTTCAGGTAGAGTAAATTTGCGGCTTGTTTTTCGTAGCCTAATCTTAATCAAGGCCCAAACAGGTAGCTTATATTTAAGCTTAAGCTCCCTTCCAAAGACAAGCTAAAGCCAAAAGAGGGTGTATTATGGCTTATACACTTTTAGAGGCTTATAAGCCAGGTTTATCCAGACAGCTTTGAGACTTATCTAATATATTTTATCACTGTACTACCCCCTATAACACAACTAGAGCAAAATAAACTAAACATCATACAATGGCCCGACCTAAGAATTTTTAGGTTAAGTTGAGAACTGTAAGCTTTTAGAAGAAATCAACCAGATTTGTTGAACAGATTTCTGGCTAACACAGAGTAGTGTGATGGACCAGGCAGGGGAAACTGACAAGATGCACCAAGTAACTGGGTCAGCTTCAAACAATTTGACCACTTCAGAATGCTAAAAAGGAAGAACTGAATAAAAAATACAGTAGAATCTAAATTATTTTCGCTGTTCTACAAGATAATATCCAGTTCATTTCTGTAGGATAATATGCATCAAAATTTTCAAACTTCCACTTACTGGAAGCTCAGAGAATACTAATAATGAAATACATAAGCAAAGTTTGTGGAAGGTTCGAATGTTGTACCGCTGATTGCAAAGATGACCTGAGATGAGGCTTGAATACAAAGTCTTGAGAACCCCCATTATCGTGCGTGCCAGCACTGGATTTCTCCCTAGGCGAAGGCAGTATACTTGAAGGCACAATCTTGTTCATGATTGCAGACATGGTCAAGGTACCAGTTGTCGGTGAGGGCTCAACCTGAACAAAAATGATAGATCTAACATATCACTGACAATTTCTTAAACCCGATAACATTTATAGAACTACTGGCATGTACAATGAACCAACAATATGTACCAGCATCCAAACCTATAACTTGAACATCATCTTCTAGAATAATATTTCTATGAGGCCTAACACAACATTTGAGCCCCATGAGCTGCACTTTTACCTTCATATCATTCTTTTCTCAGAATCTCTTGGCCAAGCATTCCACAACAAGTAAAAGGAACCAAACAGAAAGATTATTGCCAACCATTAGAACACAATGTGAAAAAAAAAAAACACTGATGCTAGGAAAGAATTCCCTGTTAGTCCATACCTGAAAAAATTAACAACAAAATAGGCATCCCTAATGCAACTTGCCCTTCCCCTCTTTTGGCCTCTCCACACCCTACCACATATCTCACGGGCTGCATCCCTTAGCGTAATAACAAAGCAAGTAATCCTCCCAAGCGACACAAAAAAATTGCCAAGCACAGGACGATTCCCCCCAAACCTGCACTTAGAAGCAACACCAACCTCCCTACCCTATGCTGCGGCAAACAAACGTGCAACAACATAACAAAAAGAGCAACCATTGCATCATTCCATAGCCGATACCACTACCAGATATGTGAAAACGAGCAGCAAAAGGCGCATCTATTCCCAATCTCAATACGCGCCGGAATCCCCACTTTTTCCCGCATAAAGTTAAAACCTTGGAGAGAAGAGACGAGCATATGCATTGGTGCATAGCAGCCGAACCGAGAAATTTCTCTATCAGATCTCAGTACCTCACATAGAAACACATACACGAGTGAGAAGTAATAGGAGACCTTGAAGTTGGTGAGGAGGACGGGAGACTCGAGGAGGGCGGAGGGGCTGAACCCGGCGGGGATGGTGAGGCAGCAGGGCTCGCGCGAGATCGGCAACCGCGCGGGGGACATCGCCTTGTACCTGGCGCCGGCGCCGGTGAGCGCCGAGACGCGCCGATCCGCAGGGAGTGGCCTTTCTGGCGAGCCCGCGACGGCGGGGCTAGGGTTTGTGGCGTCGGCCATTGGGGAGGAGTGGGAAGGGGTAGTTTCGGTAGTGGGGTGCTGCGACGTGCGAATTGTGTTGACTTGATTTAATGGCGGGGGTTGATTGGGTGCAGGAGGACGCGAGCTGGGTAGACACTAGACAGTGAGAGCTTTGAGCTATTTCTGCCCGAACAAACAGTGTTACCAGTAATGGAGGACCTGAAACTGTGGTGCTTTTGGTTGGTTTTCTCGTTCAAATTTGTCTATTTGAAGCAATTCTCAAATTTGTCTAGATTTTTAACCAAATATTTCTACAAATTATTTATCTGGTCTATTTTTTCAGACTTGCCTAGTTAGTCCAGGCAAGCAAAAACCAAAACTTAAGCTCAGGCATGATCATCATTCAGTGTCCATGCCACGTGCCGCCGTGGCGATCAACCACGACCATTTCACTGTCGCCCAATTCATCACCCATCTACCATGAACAGTCGTTGCTGCTTCGATTGACTCATTACCACCCAATTTACCGCTAGACATGGTTCAATGCTATCCATGTGGATGCTTGTTTCATAGCGACCACCGTTGCCGCCATTCTGTAACTTATGTCACTAGACTAAACTGTCACAACCACCGGTCCAACTGCGATTTCTCCACCACTTGATGCAATTTACCAACTTCGCCATCACCGACGACCACTGACGACGACATCACTAACTCGGATATGAACAAGACTCTATCCACTCCTTCTACTACTTCCACTACTTCCTCGCCGCCACGAGAAAATCAAAGAGAACGGCGAGTCGGCATGAATCCATGTGTTGATCCATTCACTAGCCCACACCGGAGGATCAGCGAGCTACATCAAAGGTGGAGCAACTCACGACGCATCAAGCCCAGCCCAAGATCAAGTCCAACTCGTCCGCGAGTCCAGCTCGGTCATCCAGCAGCAATCCAACTTCAAACGGATGCCCAGGCCACGTACGGAGTCCATTTGGGGTGAATAAGCACTTTACGGAGAAGCCCACGACGCCACCTTTCCAATGAATTTGGCCCCACTGCCAAATTCCATCTGGATCGCCCGCAATTGATGAAACAATTCGCGGATAGATTCTGCCGGGTGCTGTGCCACCTCTAATTTGGGCCCAAGGCCCGTGTACCCCTAGGGTTTCACGTCCACCTCTTTGTCCACCACTCCTGTTACATATGGCCGTCACCCTTCCCGTTCTTCTTCAGATTTTGTTTAGATTAGTTTTCCCCATATGTGAAACTTCATCCTTGTATTTTTGTGTCGGCTAGACCAACAACTACAAGTTACACAACCTCAAATTTATCGTGTACTTCATCCATATTTGCAATTTCAGATTGCTTTTATCTTGTTCTTGCTTGTTCTTCGGTTGCTTGCAGGAATCGATCCTCGTGATTAGGTCAGCCGTGTCTTGACACGGTTGATAACGACTCGTGACTATGGTTTAGCGATTGCCAGGGCGTCCAGTCTTGTTTGGTTGGTAGCCGGATCGCCAAGATCACTCTCCATCAAATCGAAGTTATCCTTCTCACCAGAATATCGGGCATTCGTGTCTTCATCAATGGGTATCAGAGCTTGCGGTTGAGTGGTGAGAATTTATCTATCTTAGTTTAGTAAATTGATTTCATACCTAGAGTCCAGAAAATTGCCCTACAAAAAGATTTATTTTCTGCTGTCCAAACCATCATCATTAGCCTTGCATCGTTCTTGTCAGTTTGCATCTTTGAATTTTCTTCCATCGTTGTCGAGTGCTGGTTCTTAGTTTTAGTCTTGGTCTAGTTTTAGTCTTGCATCTCGTCGCGGAGTCGAATTCCACATCGATCTCCTTGTCATCGCGTCCAATTCTAATCTGCCGCTGTCCAGTTCACTGTTTTTATCATATCTTCTTCATACAAACCCAGATTTTCACATTCTTGTACTTGCTGAAAACATCAGATTGTGTTCTACAACTTTACTGTTGAGGTTGAAGTCAGATTCGGCTTCCATCTATGAGATATTGGGCCGTTAATGTCGATGGTGTAGAGTTTGAATCTAATAGATCTGTTTCGGTATTTTCATCATAATTCTTTCATTCAAACTCGGATTGGGATAAATTTATACTTTCTGAAATCTTTGCAAGAAATCCCATAAAATGTTAGTTGGGGTAATCTTCAAATTCGGCCATTTTCATCACACTAAAATTTGAGCAAAGTTAGTTGTGTAATCTTCAAACTCTAGTCCAATTTGGATGCAAATTACTCAATCTGAGACAGCTTCAGTAAAATTGCCATATTTTTTGATTTCCAACACCGTTTTTGACGTTCTTATACTTGTTGGACAGATAAAACGATCCTCTACAACTTTGGTGTTGACCAGATCCTCTAATTCGGTTTTCTTGGGGCCTGAAATTGCTAAACAACGTTTCTGTCCTAGTTGTGCAGCCCAAAAGAAAAAGGCAAAGTACAACAAAAGCCGCACTGTTCATAAAAAGAAAAGAAGTAAAAAAAAGGCAAGTGCAAAAAAAAAGAGCCACACAAAAAAAATCAGAGAAGAAAAATGTGTGTAGCAAAAGAGGAGAATTTTTTGTGGTGCATCTTTTGGTTCTAATTCTTTGTGTTACTAGTTGCTTGTTTAAGCTAGGTTGGAGTCTAGACTAGTTCCAGCACATTGACTATTATTTTGGACTAATTTTCAATCTTGCATTATTGATTTTGAATTATTGCTACACATATAATAGTCTATCCAAGCTCCACCATCTACTAACCATACAGGTACGGCACCTTACAATCGCTTTGCTCACACTCGAATTTAAGTTATCACAAACCAGCCACTGGTTGCACCGCCTGTTCGCTTCGGTAAGAACTTGTAAGAGCTAGATAAGAAGTTTGAACAAGAGTGACTTTTGTTCCTTGTCCACCACCTAGTAGTTGATAGGGAAATATACTCTTGTGTGTTTCTTATTTTTTACTAATTATGGCAGGTGATGAATTTAAGAAGGAGATTGAAACACAAATTTGTTGGGGGAAATCTCCGCGAGACTAAGTCCAGGTAAGTTGCGTCACATTCGCCCGGGGACGTGGCCTCCGGTGCCTGCCCCGGGCGCCGCCATTTGGCTCCCGGGACCTGGCCTCCGGTGCCGGTCCCAGGCGCCGGCTTTTGCCCGGGGACATGGCCTCCGGTGCCTGCCCCGGGCGCCTCCTTTTGGCTCCCGGGACCGGGCCTCCGGTGCCGGTCCCAGGTGCTGCCTTTTGGCTCCCGGGACCTAGCTTCCGGTGCCGGTCCCGGGCGCCGCCTTTTGTCTCCCGGGACCGGGCCTCCAGTGCCGGTCTCGGGCGCCGTCTTTTGGCTCCCGGGACCTAGCTTCCGGTGCCAGTCCCGAGCGCCGCCATTTGCCCGGGGACGTGGCCTCTGGTGCCTCCCCGGGCGCCGCCTTTTGGCTCCCGGGACCTGGCTTCCGGTGCCGGTCCCGGGCGCTGCCATTTGCCCGGGGACGTGGCCTCCGGTGCCTGCCCCGGGCGCCGCCTTTTGGCTCCCTGGGACCTGGCCTCTGGTGCCGGTCCCAGGCGCCGCCTTTGGCCCGGGGACCTGGCCTCCGGTGCATGTCCCAGGCCTCATCACCCTTCAAAAAGGTAGAGTCTCTGGTTGTTGATCACGTGCAGGTCACGCGAGGAACGCCTCGGGAATCAGCGACCACTTGTCAAGCATCCAAGGCGCTTGACCGGGAGAAGGACGTTGCTACCCCTCAATCCGACGGTAGCGTCCGGGGTAGTTTAGTTTTTTTTGCTTCTTTTTGGGGCTATAAATAGCCCTTGTACCCCTTGTTGTAAGATAAGTGATTCATTGTTGTTAAGTAGCCAAAACTCACAGGTGTGCTCCGGAAGCCTCTCCCCCGAGAGAGCCTCCCCAGCTGACTTCGGTCGAGAGCACGCCGACAGGACTAGGGCCCCCACCGGGACCCGAACCTGTATAAATCCTCGTGTCAATTCTTGTGTTTGTCCGGCGGGGGAGGACCGGTCACCCGGTCAGCCCGCGTCGCGTTTTCTTCGCTAGGATCGTTCACAAAACCCGGGGTATTCGCAATACCACGACAGTTGGCGCCGACTGTGGGGACCCGTGACAAGATGCCATGGCTGCTCCAAGAACAAGGGCTCGCACCCTTCCCGGTGACGCCGGTCTCGAAGACCCAGCGCCGCCCGTCCGGGACACTACTGTCCCGGCGCTTCCGCCCGGAGGCGGCTAGACCCAGGTACCGCCTCCCACCTTTCCTCTTAACTTAGGTGCTTCTACCTCCGGGGCACTCCCGGTGACTGCGAGAACCTCGGCCGGGACCAATCTCCCCCCGACGGCTCCCCCGGCTCCCCGGGACGCCCTACTCGAGGCTCTAGTGGAGGGCCAGCTCCGCACCCAGCGCTCCATGGATGAGCTGCTCAGCGTGTTGGCGCTGCCACCGGCCCCCACATATGCGCCGTACCCATATCCGGGGACCATACCCCCGTTTATGGGTCACCCGGCGGTCCCTCCAGTTTTCGGGGGTCTATTGTAGCTTCTAGGCCCCTATAGAGTGTTTTAATAATTAATGACAACTACAAATGCTATACTAACGTTACCTGCCTAGTTGTGTCAAGAAGATACTTAAAAGACAGGTTAATGAAAGGCAAAGAAAGAGCATCATGATGAAGAAAGGGCATTGATCAAAAGGGCAAAGGTACGAAATAGGATCTTTTCCATTTTTACCGGTCTAAGGTGATTAGTGAAGAATTTTGACCGGATTTTAGGATAGTTGCCGTACTATTAAGAGGAGCATGTGGTGTATCACAAAATACTTCATCTATGTGCCACAAATCATAAAATCAACTTGCATTGCATACTAGAAGGTCACATCCTATGAGAATGCTTATTTCAGCTCATTTCTGTCTCATTCGGTCTGACCGTTTGTTAGGCCGGTCTGACCGATAAATCGGTCTGACCGAGTTGTAAACTACGGTCTGACCGATTGGCCGGTCTGTCCGTAGTAGAGACCAAGGTCAGTCTCCTGGAACCTCTTGTTTTATCCTTCTGGTATTTTGAGCTATTACGGTCTGACCGTTTGTTAGACTGGTCTGACCGCGAAATCGGTCTGACCGTGTTGTTGAACTGCGGTCTGACCGTTTGGCCGGTCTGTCTGTATATATCGGCCTGACCGTATAAGGTGTCCAGAAACTATATCGTCTCTGGACAGTTTCACGGTCTGACCGAAATATACTCCGGTCTGACCGTATGTGTGCCTGACAAGGGCAGTTGAGCATTTATTGCGCCTGTTTAATGCCGTTGCAATTGCGGCGGTCTGACCGAGCTTGTGCCTGCGGTCTGACTGCCAGGTGATCTTTTTCTCCCAACGGCCTGTAACGGCTATATTAATTGTGGGGGGTATATATACTCCCATGCACGGCCCTGTTCAGGACTTTTGGCATAATCTTGAGCATTGTCATCATTCTTGAGAGCCTAAGCTAGTTTCATACACTCTAGGGTTCAAATTCTCAAATTTGTGAGAGTGTGTATTTGAGATCTTCTAGTGCATTGCATTTAGATCATTGAATCAATCGTGTGGCACTAGAAGAAGGCAAAGTGATCATCACCGGCTTGTTACTCTTGGAGTTTGCCGGCTCCTAGACGACTAGGAGAAAGGTTTTGAAGAGCTCTTCAAGGAAGATTGTGAAGAAGCTTCAAAACGTCTTGTGAAAGGTTGAGCACGCCTTGCCGGAGCGGTAAAGTGCATCCTTAGTGAAATCGAGGTTTGGATAACTCATCACACTAATCCGGCTCAAGATCTAGATCACTTCTTGAGAGAAGGTTGACTAGATAGGGGAGCGGTTAGAGATTTGAGTTTGCCTCAACGTGGATTAGGGGTGATCGGCAAATCACCGAGACCACGGGATATATCCTTGTGTTGGAATTGTGCTTTATTCATATTGTGTTATTTATTTGCTCTCATTATCCTTAAATTTTTTGATTATTTGCTAAATTGTTAAAATCGCCTATTCACCCCCCCTCTAGTCGATATCCTAGATCCCCTTCAATTGGTATCAGAGCAAGGACTCCATTTTAGAGGATTTAACCATCCCGGAGTAGGATAAAGATGGCTAGTGAGGGTCGGATCAATATTGGTAAACCACCACTCTTTGATGGATCTAACTATACTTATTGGAAAACTAGAATGATGGTCTATCTTAAAGCCATGGGTGGAAAGATTTGGAAAGTGGTCGATGAGGGGTTTGCAATTCTTGATGATGATGACATGACCAACTTAGATAGAGATAATGCCTTAGCAAATGCTCAAGCCATGAATGTTCTTTATAGTGCTCTAAATCTAGGTGAATTTAATAGAATTTGTAAACTTGAAACGGCCCATGATATTTGGAGAAATCTTATGGATATTCATGAAGGAACCTCGATGGTCAAGGATGCTAAACTATTTATCCATAAGGGCCAATTTGAAAAGTTTGCCATGTTGCCCAATGAAGATGTATCGGAGATGTTTAACCGATTAAATAACATCGTAAATGAGTTAAAAGGGCTTGGTATGGATGTCACAAACGTGGAGTTTTGTCATAAGTTTCTTAGAGCTTTACCTTCTAAATATGATACAATTGTAACCTTACTTGTGCGTTCGAACTTGAAGAGTGTGACTCCGTTGGAAGTTTTGAGTGAGATTCTCACTCATGATATATTCAAGAAGTCTCAAGAAGAAGTGAAAGATGAGGCTTCCGAGTCCAAGAAGAAGAACATTGCACTCAAAGCTCAAGTCTCCAAAAGGGAAGACAATGAAGAGGAAAGTGATGAGAGAGACACCGATGAGGAAATGGCTCTCTTCGTGAGAAAATTCAAGCGGTTCATGAAGAAAAGATATCAAGGGAAATCTTTCAAGAAAGGACAAACATCCAAGAGGAACCCATTTGAAGAGAGAAGATGTTTTGAGTGCGGTCACATCTCCACACAATGCAAAAATAAGGAAGAAGAAAAATCAATGAAGAAGAAGAAGTATGAAAAGGAAGGAGAAAGCAAGAAAAAGGTTTTCAAGAAATATTATAAGAAGAAGGATGGACAAGCTTGCTTCATTGAGTGGGATTCGGATGCTTCAAGTTCCAATTCCGATGATGAAGATGAAGCGTCACCCAAAGGACTCGCCGGGGTAGCTATCAAGGAAGCCCCATCTCTATTCTCCACTCCTCATTGCCTCATGGCTAAAGGAGAATCAAAGGTATCTTGTGATGAAAATGAATATACTTATGATGACCTAGTTGAGATGATCACTGATTTTGATGACTATATGAGTAAGGAAAAAGAAAAATTCAAGGAATTGAAGAAGAGATACAAAGCTTTTCAAAATTCCTATGAGGAGCTAAACACATCTCATGAGAGTCTCAAAGAAACTCATGAGATGCTCAAGGAAGCTCATGACTCTCTAATTACTCATAAAGCCAACAAATCGAGTAATGACATAGGCATCACTTGCAATATGTTGAATGATTTGCCCATGATGTCTACTTCTAGCATATCTACTTCTTGTGAAGACTTAAATGAATTCCCTACTAGACCTAAAATTGAAGATAATATGCTTAGTCTTGAAAACAACGAACTTAAAGAAGAAATTGAAAAACTAACCAATGACCTAGCAAAATGCTATGTAGGAGAATCAAAATTAAGACATCTTCTAGATAGTCAAAGATTTTCCTTAAGAAAAGAAGGACTAGGTTTCATTCCCAAAAAGGGTAAACATGCTTTTGTTCCAACTAAAACCGTTTTTGTAAAAGAAAAGGGATATTGTAACAAATGTAAAAGTTTAGGTCACATTGAAAAGAATTGCCATGCTAACAAAAGTATTTCATCTCCTATATTCAATTCTTGCTATGTATTGAAGAAAATGACAAATGGCGATATTAAAGCCAAATTTGTTGGAACCCCGATCATTGGTGCCAAAAAGAAAGCCATTTGGGTCCCAAAATCCTTGGTAACTAACCTCCAAGGACCCAAAAAGGTTTGGGTACCTAAAAGGACCTAACTTTGTTTTGTAGGTAATTACAAGGCGGGAGGACAACATTGGGTGCTCGATAGTGGATGCACTCAACACATGACCGGTAATCACAACATATTCTCCTCACTAAATAACAAAGGTGCGGAATATGACAAGATCACATTTGGAGACAATAGTAAAGGAAAGGTAAAAGGTTTAGGTAAAATTGCCATCTCAAACGACCTCTCCATATCTAATGTATTGCTTGTTGAATCTCTAAACTTCAACCTCTTATCCGTAGCTCAACTATGTGATCTTGGATTCATATGTGCATTTTATCCAAAAGAAGTAATTATCACTAGCATTGATGATAATAAGTTGATTTTCAAAGGTTTTAGACATGGCAACCTCTATTTAGTTGATTTCAATTCAAATGATACTAATCTTGGTACATACTTGTTTACAAAATCTTCCAAAGGTTGGCTATGGCATAGAAGGCTTGGGCATGTTGGAATGAAACAACTAAATAGACTAGTTAAACATGATTTGGTTGTTGGACTAAAAGATGTAAAGTTTGAAAAAGACAAATTATGTAGTGCTTGCCAAGCCGGAAAACAAGTTGCAAACTCACATCCAACTAAAAGCACAATGTCAACTTCGAGTCCACTTGAATTATTGCATATGGATTTATTTGGACCAACTTCTTTTGTGAGCATTGGTGGCAATAGTTATTGCCTTGTCGTTGTAGATGATTTTTCTAGATATACATGGATATTCTTTTTGCATGATAAGTCAATTGTGTTTAACACTTTCAAAAGCTTTGCTCAAAGGGCCGAAAATGAATTTAGCTTCAAGATCAAGAAAGTGAGAAGTGACAACGGCTCCGAATTCAAGAACACCAAGGTTGAAAATTGGTGTGATGATAAAGGCATCAAACATGAGTTTTCGGCCAAGTATACACCGGAGCAAAATGGAGTAGTCGAACGAAAGAACCGGACATTGATAGATATGGCAAGGTCTATGCTTTCGGAGTACAATGTTTCGGACACCTTTTGGGCCGAAGCAATCAACACCGCGTGCCCTGCATCAAATTGTCTTTATTGTCATCGACTACTAAAGAAAACTCCTTATGAGCTTCTCATTGAAAGGAAACCAAACATTTTCTACTTCTGAGTGTTTGGGTGTAAGTGCTATATCTTACGGAAAGGTACACGCTTATCTAAATTTCAAAGTAAATGTGATGTAGGATTTTTGTTAGGATACTCATCAAATAGCAAAGCCTATCGTGTCTACAACCAAAACTCCGATTTGGTTGAGGAGACACATGATGTTGAATTTGATGAGACTAACGGCTCTCAAGAGGAGCAAGAAAATTTGGATGATGTAGGTAATGAAGGGTTGAGAGTGGCAATGAAGAACATGACCATTGGGGATATCAAGCCTAAAGAAGATAGTGATCAAGATGAAGATCCATCCACTCATGCTATCCCCTCTTCATCAACTCCTCAACACGAAGATCAAATAGTTGAAGTGGTCAATGTGGAAGACTCCTCTCAACAACAACCGGAAGTACCTTCTACCTCTACTTCACAAATCCCGGTTGACCATCCGAGAATTCATCACTCAATTTCCAAAGATCACCCCGTCGATCAAATTGTTGGTGACTTGTGTAAGGGTGTCCAAACTCGTTCTCGTCTTGCTTCATTTTGTGAAAATTACTCCTTTGTTTGCTCTTTTGAGCCCACACTTGTAGATGAAACTTTAAAAGATCCGGATTGGGTGAATGCTATGCATGAAGAATTAAACAACTTCACCCGCAACAATGTGTGGGAATTGGTAGAAGAACCAAATCTGGATGAGCATAATGTCATTGGAACCAAATGGATTTTCAAGAATAAACAAGATGCAAACGGAGTGGTAGTAAGAAACAAGGCAAGATTGGTGGCTCAAGGATACACTCAAGTTGAAGGTTTGGACTTCGGTGAAACCTTTGCTCCCGTAGCTAGACTTGAGGCTATTAGAATCTTACTTGCTTTTGCTTCATCTCATAACATTAAACTATATCAAATGGATGTCAAAAGTGCATTTTTAAATGGAAAAATTAATGAGTTAGTATTTGTTAAACAACCTCCCGGATTTGAAGATCCTACAAAGCCAAATCATGTGTATAAACTCTCCAAGGCTCTTTATGGTCTTAAACAAGCACCTCGTGCTTGGTATGAAAGACTTAGAGACTTTTTAGTTTCAAATGGCTTTAAAATTGGGAAAGTTGATACTACATTGTTTACTAAGAAAATTGAAAATGATTTCTTTGTATGTCAAATTTATGTTGATGACATCATATTTGGATCTACTAACCAAGATTTTTGCGAGGAATTTGGTGATATGATGTCCAGGGAATTTGAGATGTCTTTGATAGGTGAATTAAGTTTCTTTCTCGGACTACAAGTTAAACAACTCAAGGAAGGAACTTTCATCAGTCAAAACAAATATGTGAAGGATCTACTCAAGAAGTTCGGACTTGAAGAAGCAAAACCAATCAAGACACCAATGGCCACAAACGGACACCTTGTCTCTGACGAAGGAGGTAAACCGGTAGACTCAAAGCTTTATAGATCCATGATTGGTAGCTTATTATATCCTACTGCTTCTAGGCCCGATATTATGTTTAGTGTTTGTATGTGTGCAAGATTTCAAGCCTCTCCTAAAGAAAGTCATTTAATGGCCGTTAAGCGCATTTTGAGGTATCTAAAATATTCATCTAGCATAGGGTTGTGGTATCCTAAAGGTGCAAAATTCGAATTAATTGGATATTTTGATTCCGATTATGCGGGATGTAAAGTGGATAGAAAAAGCACCTCTGGCAGTTGTCAACTATTAGGAAGATCTTTAGTATCTTGGTCCTCTAAGAAACAAAACTCTGTAGCTTTATCAACCGCCGAAGCGGAATATATTTCCGCTGGTAGTTGTTGTGCACAATTGCTTTGGATGAGGCAAACATTGGTGGATTATGGAATAAAATTCGAAAAAGTGCCTCTTTTGTGTGATAATGAGAGTGCGGTGAAAATAGCCACAAACCCAGTTCAACACTCTCGGACCAAGCATATAGATATCCGACACCACTTCCTTAGAGATCATGTTAGCAAAGGTGATGTGGTGGTGGATAATGTGAGAACCGAAGATCAATTAGCGGATATATTCACTAAGCCCTTAGATGAAAGTCGTTTTTGCAAACTTCGAAATGAGCTTAACGTCATTGATATATCAAATGTGGCTTGAATTGTTGAGCTTTTTAGGCTCCTTTATCGGCAATTGAGTGAAATGAACCAAAAACATGTTAAGTTGTAAGAAAAATACTTCCCCTTTTGGTGACATTGCCCATATTTTACTTATAATTATCTTATAGTTATATTTGTCTCTCTCAAAATCTCTTGAGCTTCAAATCAATCAAAATCTTTCAAGAAATTCAGTCCTTCCAGCGGTCTGACCGAACCATATGCGGTCTGACCGAATGCATCTCCAGAGAGCATCTTAGATTCCTGTTTCCAGTGGTCTGATCGGTACCCTTTCTACGGTCTGACCGAATTTTCATGACCAGAGACCTTTTTAACCCGAATCTCTTGTCCTTTTTGCCTTTCTTCCCCACTTCTGTCTCTTTCACGTGCGCCTCAAATTCTTGGATTCTTCCTCTCCGGTCAAACCCTCTTCAAGCTCGGACAAACCGTGGTTCAAAGATCATCATCAAATCATGTCTTCTAGGTACATTGCTCAGATTCCTCTTTGTTTTTCATTTTCTCTTCTGTTCATCTAGTGGTTTAGGGCAAATGTGATGAATCTGGTCCAAATCTGTTTTACTCTTGAAATTGATTCATCCAGTTGATGCAATGAGTAGTCTCACACATATATCTATCTACATTGCACCCTAGAATCAACAAAATCCCAGAAATCATGCCAAACCCTAACTCTACGGTTGCGCCGGTCTGACCGCCCCTGTTTCGGTCTGAGTGACTGCAACAGCAGAGCCAGGATGTCCAGTTCTGTTATCATCTCTTTTTTCGTCATGCTTTCCTATTTCTTGTATCTTACCTGCTGTATATCTTTCAAATCATATAGTGGTCGAGGTACTCAAGGCGCTGTCTCCATTCGGACCAACAAGAAGAAATTGGCTAAGCGGCCGAAAAGGGTTCTACCCTCGAGTAGCAGCGACAGTCACGATGACGACTGGGTACCCTCGGCCGGTGATTCAGAGACCGAGCAGTCGTCTCATCGGGGTGGATCTTCTCATGTGGGCATGGACATCGAAAGTGAGGACGATGAAATAAACGTCCACGCTTATCAAGGCCCGAAGAAGAACTGGACGTCGAGCGACTACACGAAGGCGAGGACCACCTATGCCTACGATCATGCAAATGACGCCACGACGCCTCACTTCTACACGATGACGCAGCAGGATGCCTTCTACGGTCATTTGGTCCACAAAAACATCTTCGAACACAAATGGATCGAATGGGCCTATGTTGTGAATCAGCCCATCATGGCTCCCTTGGTGCAGATCTTCAAGGATATAGGGCTGTATGACTTTGTGGAGCACAAGTGCCCATGGAACGCCACTGCCATCAGACAGTTCTATGCTACAGTTGAGATCAAATGGGCGGACCAGCAGATTATATGGATGACAGGGTCTAGGCGCTATCAGGGCACCTTTGAGGAGTTTGCTGCGGCAAACAAGCTAAACTATGAGGAGCTGAAGGAGGGGATCGACATGGAGGAAGAGGATTACCTCCATGAGGACGACTGGCTCCAGTTCTATGAGCAGCCGGGAGGTGGACAGCGGATTGTACCCGGTACTGTTACCGGTCTCAAAGTCCTCCCCGCTGTAGTCAACAAAATTGTACGAGCCACGATCCATCCAAAGAGTGGAAACCGAGAAGCGGTCCGGGATTACTACTGGAACTTCATCGACCACATCCTCCAGAGTCATCGGATCAACATTGTCTCCTTCATATTGAAGACAATTGAGGATGTCTCGGCGGCCACTCTGCCAAATCTCTACTATGCTCCATATATCATGTCTTTGCTGCTCCAGAAGACAAAGTTTCCTCGCGGTTCTTGCGACATCAGGCATCTCGGCTATAAGCCATTCAGTGTCAACCCGCGCGTCTTAGCTCGAGGCCAAGGAGCACAGCATCAGCAGCAGCCGGCTCAGCCTATGCTTCCTCCTCCTCCTCAGGCTCAGCAGGCACCTCAGTCGAGCCAAGCCCCCGCCTGGTTCTCTCAGTTCCAGACCTTCTCTTCGCGCCAGGATCAGTTCGAGCAGCGCTTCGACACCTTCTCCACTCACTTCTACACTCGTTTCCCACAGACTCCTCCTCACCATCCTCCCGATGATGATGCCCCAGCTGATTCTTAGCTTTTTATGGCAATTGATGCCAAAGGGGGGGAGAGAAGAGAGTAGATGAGTAGGAGAGAGATGAACCTTAAATGTAATTGAAAACTCTTGGATGAAAGAACTTTTGGTGTATAGAAGTTTTATTTTAACTTGTTTAATTGAATGTCTAGTTTATGACTTATGTTGGATGACTCACT
This sequence comes from Pharus latifolius, assembly GCA_019359835.1. Taxonomy (NCBI): domain Eukaryota; kingdom Viridiplantae; phylum Streptophyta; class Magnoliopsida; order Poales; family Poaceae; genus Pharus; species Pharus latifolius. Next base: position 58,949,930 of record CM033321.1, on the reverse strand, counting down.
TGTGAGATTGGCACTTCTTTGAATATGAGATATGCATATAATAGTTACATATGACCTTGTGATTATGATATCATGTGTAGAATTGAATGTCTTATTTGTGATACTTCATGATTCTATAGTGGATGAATTGAGATTGCATCTTATTCACATGCTTGAACTCCACTGAAATGCCAAAATTCTCTTATTCATACATTTAGGGGGAGTGTCTTATTCTTCGATGCTTATTGTAAAATTCTCTTTATGCTTAAAACTCTTTCATCTACTCTTTATGTTGTCATCAATTACCAAAAAGGGGGAGATTGTAGCTTCTAGGCCCCTATAGAGTGTTTTAATAATTAATGACAACTACAAATGCTATACTAACGTTACCTGCCTAGTTGTGTCAAGAAGATACTTAAAAGACAGGTTAATGAAAGGCAAAGAAAGAGCATCATGATGAAGAAAGGGCATTGATCAAAAGGGCAAAGGTACGAAATAGGATCTTTTCCATTTTTACTGGTCTAAGGTGATTAGTGAAGAATTTTGACCGGATTTTAGGATAGTTGCCGTACTATTAAGAGGAGCATGTGGTGTATCACAAAATACTTCATCTATGTGCCACAAATCATAAAATCAACTTGCATTGCATACTAGAAGGTCACATCCTATGAGAATGCTTATTTCAGCTCATTTCTGTCTCATTCGGTCTGACCGTTTGTTAGGCCGGTCTGACCGATAAATCGGTCTGACCGAGTTGTAAACTACGGTCTGACCGATTGGCCGGTCTGTCCGTAGTAGAGACCAAGGTCAGTCTCCTGGAACCTCTTGTTTTATCCTTCTGGTATTTTGAGCTATTACGGTCTGACCGTTTGTTAGACTGGTCTGACCGCGAAATCGGTCTGACCGTGTTGTTGAACTGCGGTCTGACCGTTTGGCCGGTCTGTCCGTATATATCGGCCTGACCGTATAAGGTGTCCAGAAACTATGTCGTCTCTGGACAGTTTCACGGTCTGACCGAAATATACTCCGGTCTGACCGTATGTGTGCCTGACAAGGGCAGTTGAGCATTTATTGCGCCTGTTTAATGCCGTTGCAATTGCGGCGGTCTGACCGAGCTTGTGCCTGCGGTCTGACCGCCAGGTGATCTTTTTCTCCCAACGGCCTGTAACGGCTATATTAATTGTGGGGGGTATATATACTCCCATGCACGGCCCTGTTCAGGACTTTTGGCATAATCTTGAGCATTGTCATCATTCTTGAGAGCCTAAGCTAGTTTCATACACTCTCTAGGGTTCAAATTCTCAAATTTGTGAGAGTGTGCATTTGAGATCTTCTAGTGCATTGCATTTAGATCATTGAATCAATCGTGCGGCACTAGAAGAAGGCAAAGTGATCATCACCGGCTTGTTACTCTTGGAGTTTGCCGGCTCCTAGACGGCTAGGAGAAAGGTTTTGAAGAGCTCTTCAAGGAAGATTGTGAAGAAGCTTCAAAACGTCTTGTGAAAGGTTGAGCACGCCTTGCCGGAGCAGTAAAGTGCATCCTTAGTGAAATCGAGGTTTGGATAACTCATCACACTAATCCGGCTCAAGATCTAGATCACTTCTTGAGAGAAGGTTGACTAGATAGAGGAGCGGTTAGAGATTTGAGTTTGCCTCAACGTGGATTAGGGGTGATCGGCAAATCACCGAGACCACGGGATATATCCTTGTGTTGGAATTGTGCTTTATTCATATTGTGTTATTTATTTGCTCTCATTATCCTTAAATTTTTTGATTATTTGCTAAATTGTTAAAATCACCTATTCACCCCCCCTCTAGTCGATATCCTAGATCCCCTTCATCTATCCGCCCCGTATAACCCCAGCGGGGGGTACCCTCCCCCCGCGTGTCATATGTCCGGACCCTTCCCGGCACCCGGGTCCTTCCCGGTGGCGGGAGGGTACTTCGTGCCCGGGCCCTTCGTGGCACCGGGGGGATACCCCATTCCAGGCCCATTCCCGGGGCCAGGGCCCCATTTCATGCCGGGGATTTTCCCTACACCGGGAGCCAGTCCCGCCCCTCGCGTCGCGTTTATCGCACCGGGGGGCGGTCGACAGGGCAGCTCCCGTGCCTCAGCGGACTTTCCCCCGCATCAGCTCCCCAGTTCCGGACATCGCCGCGGGGGCTCCCCCCTCGCCGATTCCGGATATTACAGGGCTCCCCCCCTTTCCGATTCCGGCCGTCGCCGCGGGTGCTCCCTCCACTTCGGTTCCAAACGTCGCCGCGGGCGCCCCCTCCCCGCTCCGGGCCGGCAGCTACAGTGCATGAGCTCCCTCCCCCGGCAGAACAGGTCCGTTTCTCCCGGGGGGAGGTCGAGCGAATGCATTCACCCAAGCGCGGGGAAGAACTTCCCCCTGGCCGTGGTCGCGGAGAGCTTCGCTCTTGCACCGGTCGGGGGAAGGGACCCGCCGAGGAGCCAGCCTCTCCGGAGGGGAGTCCAAACGTCCGGGAACTCAGCCCCGGCCCAGAAGAAAAGCGTCGCCACCGCCACTCCGGCGGACCCCTTGGGCCGCTTCCCGACTCCGACAACGAGGGCGTGTCCCCCGTCAAAGAAGACAGCGACCAGGACTCTCCTCGGGAAGTGCAGGGGGCTAATCAGCCCCTATGCCGCAGACTTCGCAGCATTCGGTGGCCGCGGCCCTATCGCCCGCCGCACATCGAGCACTACAACGGTGAGGTCGATCCTTACGAATTTGTGCAGGTATACTCCACATCCATCTCCGCGGCCGGGGGGGATGAGACGATACAATGCAACGGCTTCCCCCTCTACCTCACCGGCATCGCCCGCTCCTGGTTCTACAACCTGAAGGCCGGCTCCATCAAGTCTTTCGCGCAGCTCAAGCGTGAGTTCTGCGCGAACTTCCAGGGGAACTACGTGTGTCCCCTGGACTCCTCGCAGCTGTACACCGTCCGGCAGAGGACAGGGGAGACCATCCGAAGCTTCTTCAAGTGCTTCGCCCAAGTGAAGAGCAAGGTGGCTCACGTCCCCGACTCTACGGTCATTGAAGCATGCAAAAGCGGGATCCTCCCGGGGGAGCTCCACCGGAGGCTCTCCCGGAGCTGCCCCTCCTCCGCCGACGAGCTCTTCAACGTACTCGAAAAGTACGCTCGGGCGGAGGAAGACGACCTCTGGAAGAAGACCCAAGGGGCTCGTGCCCCCGCTGACCGGGGGGCCAGGGACCCCCTCAAGCGCCCCAGGCAGGGGGGGCGTAACAAGCCACGGCCTCGGGACACCTTTGTCCTTGAGGGCGGAGGCGGCTCGCGCGACCCCCCGAGGGGCAACCGCCCCTTCCCCAAGCCGAAAGGCCATAGGGGAGGACAGTCTTCGAGTAGCCTGGAAGGCCCCGCGGGGAGAACCAGGGAAGGACCGTGGTGCAGCTTCCACGGGTCCAGTACCCACGCTACCCGAGACTGCCACCAGCTGCTGCAACACTTCGTGGCGTTCCTCGACCAGCATGGGCAGGGGGGTACTCCGGCCTCCTTGCCCCGTCGGCCAGCTGTTCCGGCCCTTCCTGCTCCCGCGGGGGCTCAGCAGGGGCAGACGCAGGAGGGGGAGCCTTCAGAAGCTCTCCCCTTCCAAACTTCTCAGCGCCGCATCAACGTCATCGTGGGAAGGTCCGCCTCTGGGCGGGACTCTAAGTGCCAGCGTAAGGAGTACGCACACGAAGTCAAGGTTGTGGGGGTGCTACACACGTCCCCGCCACCCAAGTGGTCGGACGTACCCCTCACCTTCACGGCGGAAGACGCGTGAGGGGTTCGCTTCCCCCACGACAACGTGCTCATCGTCTCCGCCACCATCTACAACTACCACCTGGCCCACATCCTCGTGGACGGCGGGAGCTCTGCCGACGTCCTATTCCTGAAGGCCTTCAAAGAGATGCAGGTGGATGAGAAGCTCCTACAGCCCGCGGCAGGGCCCCTGCAAGGGTTTGTCCCGGGGAAGGCGATCCACCCCGTGGGCAAGGTGGACCTCCCTATGACATTCGGCACCCCAGAGAGCTACCGGACCGAGATGGTCCGCTTCAACGTAGTGGACCTCCCCTCCTCCTACAACGCAATCATGGGGAGGACCACGATCAACCGGTTGGGGGCTGCCACCCATCAAAACTACCTTTGCATGAAGATCCCCGGGCCACATGGCGTGATCAACGTCCGGGGAGACCAAGACATAGCCCGCGCTCTATACGAGCGCGCCGCCGCCACAATCGGAAGTGTCAACATCATTAAGGCGCCCGGGGGGGAGGCCCCTCCCCCGGAATCAGACGTCGTTGCGCCACCTCCCGGGAGGCCCCTCCTCAAGCTGCGTCCGGAAGGGGGCCTCCAGAAGGTCCCGCTATCCCCGGGCGACGGGGCCAAAACCATCCGCATCGGGGCAGAGCTCCCTGAGGAGCATGCAGCGCAACTGGCGGCTTTCCTGCGCGAGAACTCCGATGTTTTCGCGTGGAAGCCTTCGGACATGCGGGGCGTCGCCCGGGAGGTTATCGAGCACAAGCTCACGGTGGCCCCGGTCACCCCCCGATCAAACAGAAATTGAGGAAGCTCTCCCTCGAGCACCAAGAGGCAATCAAGGGGGAGATCGCCCGACTCCGAGAGGCGAGGTTCATTCGGGAGGTCCTGCACCCCAAGTGGCTCGCAAATCCCGTGCTCGTCAAGAAATCGAATGACAAGTGGCGGATGTGCGTGGACTTCACCGACCTTAACCGCGCCTGCCCCAAGGACAACTTCCCACTCCCGCGGATTGACCAACTGGTCGACTCCACCGCGGGGTGCGAGTTGATGAGCTTCCTAGACGCCTACTCGGGCTACCATCAAGTCCGGATGGCAGAAGGGGACGAGGAAAAGACGAGTTTCATAACTCCCCTCGGAACCTTCTGCTACGTCCATATGCCCTTCGGGCTCAAGAACGCGGGAGCGACCTTCCAGCGTCTCATGACACTGGTCTTCAAAGATCAAGTCGGCCGCAACGTCGAAGTCTACGTAGACGACGCGGTTGTCAAAAGTCCCCGCACAGCCTCCCACATCAACGACCTGGCGGAGACCTTCCGCAACCTCCGCGCGTATGGGCTGAAGCTCAACCCGGAGAAGTGCGCCTTCGGTGTGCGTGGGGGGAAGCTCCTGGGTTTCCTTGTGTCCCAGTGGGGCATAGAGGCAAATCCTGAAAAGACCCGGGCATTCTGGGACATGCCCCCGCCGCACTCCGTCAAGGACGTCCAGCGGCTCTCCGGCCGCTTAGCTGCGCTTAGCCGCTTCGTCTCGCGGTCAGGGGAGCGAGGCCTCCAATTCTTCAAGATCCTCCGGGGGCTCGAGGGGTTCCGCTGGACCCCCGAGGCCCAGGAGGCATTCGACAACCTCATGAAATACCTCACAAGCCCTCCAATGCTCATGAGTCCGTTTCCAGAAGAGCCCTTGCTCCTCTACCTTGCCGCGACGCCGGTCGCCGTCAGTGCGGTCTTGGTGAAGGAGCAAGGGGGGCAGCAGCGTCTCGTGTTCTACGTGAGTGAGGCCCTCCAGGGGGCCAAAACTCGGTACACGGAGATGGAGAAGATCTGCTACGCCCTCCTGATGGTGTCTCGGAAGCTTCGCCACTACTTCCTGGGGCACCCCATCACCGTCCCGTCGTCCCTCCCCCTGGGGGAGGTGCTGCGGAACAAAGAAGCCACCGGCCGGATTGGGAAGTGGGGGGCCGAGCTCGCCCCCTTCTCCCTGTCCCTCACAGGCCGCTCCGCCATCAAGTCACAGGTCCTCGCCGACTTCATCGCGGAGTGGACTCCCGCCTCCGGGTCCGGGGACGAAGATCTCCCCGCGCCGCCCCGACGCAGTGACCATTGGACACTCATGTTCGACGGGTCGCTATCTCTCGCCGGGGCCGGTGCGGGAGTAGTCCTCCGGAGCCCTGAGGGGAAGGAACTCGAGTACGCCGCGCGGCTCGAGTTCCCCGCAACCAACAATGTCGCCGAGTACGAGGCTTTGCTCCTCGGGATGCGCCTTGCGCGCTCCCTGGGGATCCGATGCCTCCTAGTGAAGGGAGATTCTCAGCTCGTAGTTTTCCAAATGGACAAGTCTTACCTGTGCCATGACGCAAACTTGAGTCTTTATTTGCAGGAGGTGCGAAAGATGGAGAGGTACTTCGACGGCCTTGAGGCCCGGCATATCCCGCGAAGGGACAATGACCGGGCCAACGCCTTGGCCTGGGCAGAAAGCGCCCGGGAATCGCTCCCCAAGGGGGCCTTCTTGGAAATCATCACGAAGCCCTCGGTGGCCTCCCCGGACATGGGCGACGAGCCTTGCGTCCCGGAGGTCATCGAGATCACCCGGACTCCGTCATGGATGGACCTCCTCATCTCCTTCATCAAGGGGGAGGGGGACCCTCCCAACGAGACCGAGGCTAAGCGCCTCCGGGCCAAAGCCCGGGCATATCTGCTGCTGGAGGGGAGGCTCTACAAACGGGGGGCTTCCGCCCTCCTGTGCTGCCTCCCCCGGCCAGAGGGACTCCAACTTCTTGAAGACATCCACGCGGGGAGCTGTGGTTCTCACCTAGCCCCGCGTGCCATCGCGGCCAAGGCTCTCCGGCAGGGCTTCTACTGGCCCACGGTCATGCGCAACGCGCGAGACCTTGTCTCCGCGTGCGAGGCCTGCCAGAAGATGGCCAAGGGTTCGAACCTCCCCCTATAGCGCTGCAGACTATCCCCATCACTTGGCCCTTCGTGCACTGGGGGATGGACCTCTTAGGGCCCTTCCCCCCAGCGCCCGGAGGATACAAGTATGCGGTGGTCGGGGTCGACTACTTCACGAAGTGGGTAGAGGCGAAACCCTTGGCCAGCATCACGTCCCGGGCCGTCCAGCGGTTTTTCTGGAAAAATGTCGTTTGTCGTTTTGGTGTCCCCCGGGAAATCACCATTGACAACGGGACCCAATTCGACTCGACTTATTTGCAGGAATTCTGCGAAGGCCTGGGGCTCGTCATCCACTTCGCCTCAGTGGCCCATCCCCGGAGCAATGGGGCTGTCGAGAGGGTCAACGGCGTGATCCTACAGGGGTTGCATCGGAGACTCGAGCAAGCCGCTTCTAAGCGGGGCGCATGGGCAGAGGAGCTCCCTAGCATCCTCTGCTCCATGCGCACGACCCCGAGCCGGGCGACGGGACGTACTCCCTTCTCCCTAGTCTACGGGGCCTAGGCAGTACTCCCCCTGGAGATTGGCTTCCGGTCGCTGCGGGTCGAGCTCCTAGATGGAGCTACGACCGCAGTGTACCAGGCCAATGAGGCCAACCAGCGACTGGAGATCGACCTCGTGGAGGAGGAACGCGACTGAGCGCTCCTCCGCCACGCCATCTATGAGCACGAGATGGCGCGCGCATACAACCAGCGTGTGCGCGGAAGATCCTTCCGCCTTGGGGACCTTGTCCTCAAGCGCGTCACAGACCCTCAAGCCCAAGGTAAGCTCTCCCCCAAGTGGGAGGGCCCCTACAGGATCTCTGTGGTCCTGGGCTCGGGGGCCTATAAGCTCTCCAACCTTCAAGAGCAGGAGCTGAAGCACACGTGGAACTTGTGTTTACTTCGCAAGTTCTACGTCTAGCCTGCACGGGCCTGTCCCCTCCCCCGGAGCGATGATGTCGGAGGGGGAGGAGGGACATTGTATTCACTTTTCCCTCCCCTTTCGTGGCTTCGCGGGGGGAGGCGTTGTATTTCATTTCGTTATCAATACAACTGGATTCTTTTCAACTCTCATTGTAGGTTCTTCACATTACCGCCCCTAACGGCGATGCCCTCCCCGCGAGGATGCCCTCCCCGTGAGGAAGTGGGCCCAGACCCAGCAAGTCCCTCCTGTAGGGCGGCTTATGATCAGCCCTCGTGGACTGAGGGTGTAAGCGGCAACCCAGTCCCCAGCGACTGTGGTAAGGAGTCACTTTGGGAGACTAGTCCCCTGCCCAAACACTCACATCCTCCTCCGGGAGTAGACAGTCTCCCCAGCGGGACGTCTAAGGCTTTCTTGGATATTTCTTTCCCGGAGACCCTATTCCCGGCTCCCCGTTCTCACGGCGACAGGATGATTGTCTCCCGGAAGATCTATCCCCGGAAATCGGGCTTTCTCGGATTTTTCTCTCCCGGAGATCTTATTCCCGGCTCCCCGTTCTCATGGCGACCGGATGACTGTCTCCCGGAAAAATCACGGATTTCTTGGATATTTCCTCTCCGGAGGCCTTATTCCCGGCTCCCCGTTCTCACAGAGACCGGATGATTATCTCCCGGAAATCTCCCCCGGAAATCCCATCGGGTTTTTCTCAGATGTCTCTTCCCCAGAGGCCTTATTCCCGGCACCCCGTCCTCACGGCGACCGGACGATTGCCTCCCGGAAAGTACTTTCCCCGAAAACCTCGTTTTAGAATTTTCTAACTTGGAAAAATTCTTATGCTACAGGTCATCTTCACCCCGGGGGCTTTGTTACCCCTACAGCGCGCGGAGCTACCCTCCGGCTCACTGTGGGCGGGGGGGATAAGGAACCCCCGGGTGTCGATCGCACCGTCCACGAACAAACTTAGCTCATTCTTATCAAAAGGAGTCGTCCAGACCATCCAAGAGAAAATAAAAGAAGACTCAGAAAAAGCAACAACACAACTTTATTGATCATTCAACCCGGAGGACATCTTCCCCCTCCGGTGGGCATCGGAAACGATACAACCCGGGTCAAAACCCGGAAGCTCTCTACATCCTAAGGCTCCTACGCCTAATACTCCCGGAGGCCTTCCGCTAGCTCCCAGGCCAGGTCCCAGTACAACGCACGTACGCGGCGTCGAGCTTCCCGGAGGACATCCTCGGGCCAGTACTCGTAGCCCGCCGGCAGAAGTATCCAAAGAGGAGGGATCATCCGCGACCCCGGACACGGAGGGGACAATTCGGCGCGATGATTGTCAAAATTGTCCAAGTGCCACTCCGGATGCCACCTTAACCGGATCGGCTCCCAGATTGCGTCCCCGCTGCGCTTCCCGGAGACGAGGCTTAGCAAGATCAAAGCGGCTTGGGCTTCCCCCGGGGGGCACCTGCCGGGGCTCGATGGCCTCGCCCCCGGGGAACCTCTTCCGGACCTTCGCCCGGGAGTAACCTTCCGGGAATCCTGGTAACAACGCATTCAATTAAGACTTAGAAAAATTTCTAATTCTATTGCATTCCAAAATGTCTTTTTACAAGTGTCCGGGGCTTCTTCTAAGAAGCTACCGGGATCAAAATCCTAAGAAAGCAAAAGAAGGGTCCTATCTAAGACCCGGGGGGAGGCTCATACTTTGTCATTGGTGTCCTCCCCCCGGGGGGCTTCCACTGGGGCTGTGACAGGGGCGTCCTCTGCCGTAGGAGTCGGTGCCGGGAACCTCACCTGGACAATCCGGTCGTAGAAGCCCCCGGCAAGTTGCTCCACCTCCCAGCGCGAGGGCTCGAAGAACTCGGGGAAGCTCCGGGGGATGCGGCCCCCGATCGCCCGGGCGCCGACCCCCCGGTGCTCAACAAGCCCCGCCGCGGCCGCAACGACGGGGATCGCCCGGCCCCGTGCCCGGGCATCGGCGGCCTCCGGGATGACGGAGACCTGTGTGTTGAGAAAATGCACAGCCTCCGCAAGGGTAGCCGGGGGCACCTCTGAGCTGCTCTCGGAGCCTAGGCTTACGCCAAGGCTCTCGAGGGCCAAGCGGACGGAGCGGCCTGCGTCCGTTACCGCCCAGACGCTCGAGCCCTCGAGCTCCCGGAACGCCTCCTCCTTCGCCTTGGCCTGCTCCCGAAGGCAGCTGTTGATGGCCTCGGAGACGTGGACCTGGGCCCGGACCCGGGGCAGCTCCTAGAGGGCTTCATCGCGCTGCCCCAGGAAGGTTGCGGCCCTATCCTCCGCGTCCTTATGCAGCCGGCAAATTTGCTGCTCGGGCCCAGGTAATGGCCGCCGCCTACAAACTCTAGAGTTAGAAAAAATTCAAATGTAGGTGCCCGAAAGAAGGCGTCATCGACTCGGGTGAGTACCTGGGCTTGGAGAGATTGAAGCTCCCCAAAACGCTCATGGAGCGTCCCCTTCGCGACGAAGGCCTGCACCTTCTGGGTCTGCAGGCCCTCTGTGTAGCGGGCGACCTCCCCCGAGGAGAGTAGGGGGGTCTCCCGCCTGACGCCGGCCCCGTTGCGGCCGGTGCGGAGTCCCTGGACCTGGGCGTCCTGCAGCGCGGTTGGTGTCTTCATCACCGAGGAGGTGGCCTCCGTGGAAGTGGCCGAGGAGCTCTCGGAAGGAGTCCCTGCCCGGGGAGGAACCATAGGCCCTTCCCCTTCCCGGGAGGGAGGGCCCCCGGTGCCCCCACTTCCGGAGGGACCTCGTAGACTGAGGGGCTCCCCCCTCATCCACTGGACACTCCACCCGCGGAGGTGAGGCCTCCGCGAATCTCACCTCCAGCTTCTTCGACTCCAAACGTGCCGGGGGCACAGGGAGGGCCGCTACCAAAGGCGGCGAGGGGGCGTAGTCCGCCAAATCGGACGCCGCCCCGCCCGCGGCTGGCTCCTTCCCCCGAGCCTCGACGGGGGTCTCGTCCCGGGCCTTCGCCGGTGTCGAAGCCGGCATCGTCAAAGGGCCGGGGGCTTTTTGGACCCTGGCCTTCTTAGGCTCAGAGCCCCCGGCAGCGTCCTTCCCCCGTTTGTGCGACCCGGGGGTGGGGAGGGGCTTCCTCTCCTGTAGTTTTAGCCCGAAGGCCTCGGCTACCAAGTTCCGGGGAGGGCCCTCCCCCACGACGCGCACGATACGCTCGTGCTCGTCGGCGAAGTACCTCCCCAGGAGGTTCTCCGCCTTCTCCCATGCCGCCGGGTACGGCCGGACTACGAAAGGTAAAGAGTTAGTCAAATTTTATAAAATTTGTAACTGCAATGCATCAGGTAACCGAGACTTACGTCGGGTCACCGGCTTGACCGGGGGCCGCTGCTCCGGGCCCATCCCGATCCCCCTTCTCCCGCGTGAGAAGGGGGAGATCCTCAGGAGCATCATCTCCTCGGCGGTGTCCCGCATAGAGCGGGTGCCCCGGGAGATAATCACCTTACCGAGGAGCTCCAGCTCCTCGTCCGTCCACACCGGAGGCTTCGGCGCGGACAACCTGCTGTAGGCCGGGGCCTCCGGGGCGTACACCACCTCGTCGTCCCGGACCCGGAGGTAGAACCACCTCTGGACCCAGTCGCCCCAATGGTCCCGGGAGGCCGCCGCCGGGTAATCAGCAACCCGGGACGGTAGTATCTGCACCATCACCGAGTCGAAGGGGGACTTGGGTCCCCCCTTCACCAGGTGGGAGCTCCTCGCCGCCGGTTCGTAGAAGTACCGAAAGGCACGTAGGGTGGGCTCCCGCCCGGTCGCCGTCTCGAAGAGCCAAATGAAGAGGCCCATCCGGATGATGGCGTTCGGAGTGAGGTGGTTGAGAGCCACCCCATACTCCTTCAAAAACTCCCGGAGCAATGGATGCACCGGGAGCCGGAGCCCCGCCTCCAGGAAGGCCTCGAAGGCCACGATCTCTCCGGGCCTGGGGCGGGGGGCTCCGTCCTTCTTCACGGGGACCTGGATGTCCCCGTCCTCAACGACCCCGTGTTCGACCAGGGACTCCATGTCCCCGGCCGTGAAATCCGACGCCCAGAGGAAATCCGGAGCGATTTCCTCTGGGGGCACCTCCGTGGTCTTCGCTCGACCCTTCGGTGCCATCAGGTTTGGTTTTTTCGGTTACTAAAGTTTCAGGGAACAAGACACCTAAAGGCTCCGGACGCTTGGCTACCGAGAACTAGCTACCGGGAGAAAGCTACCGGAAGAGGGCTACCGGGAGAGCTAAGGGCGCTGGAGTTTGAGAAGTTTGGAATGAGCTTCCCGGCCCCCCAAGGCCCTATTTATAGGGGCGAAGCGTGGTCCAGATGGGCACCACGTGGCTCTTCGCGGTACATCTGGACCGTTGAAGTTCAAACCGTGGGCGGGAAACGAAGGGACTGGCGCGCAAACCAAGGCGCCGGTTCCAATCGCGAGCGCATTTATGGCAAAGCGGCGCGGTCATTAGCGCACGGAATGGGAACCGAAGCGTCACGGCTCCGGTGACTTGGTCCGGAGATTTTCCCGGTGACATGTACCATACCCACCGGGGACTCGAGCATCGTCCCCGGGGGGGCATGGGGGGCTGCTGTTGGGGGAAATCTCCGCGAGACTAAGTCCAGGTAAGTTGCGTCACATTCGCCCTGGAACGTGGCCTCCGGTGCCTGCCCCGGGCGCCGCCATTTGGCTCCCGGGACCTGGCTTCCGGTGCCGGTCCCGGGCGCCGCCATTCGCCCGGGGATGTGGCCTCCGGTGCCTGCCTCGGGCGCCGCCTTTTGGGGCCCGGTACCTGGCCTCCGGTGCCGGTCCCGGGCACCGCCGTTTGCTCGGAGACGTGGCCTCCGGTGCCTGCCCCGGGCGCCGCCTTTTGGCTCCCGGGACCGAGCCTCCGGTGCCGGTCCCGGGAGCCGCCTTTTGGCTCCCGGGACCTGGCCTCCGTTGCCGGTCCCAGGTGCCGCCGTTGGCCCGGGGACGTGGCCTCCGGTGCCTGCCCCAGGCGCCGCCTTTTGGCTCCCAGGACCGGGCCTCCGGTGCCGGTCCCGGACGCCGCCGTTTGCCCGGGGACGTGGCCTCCGGTGCCTGCCCCGAGCGCTGCCTTTTGGCTCCCGGGACCTGGCCACCGTTGCCGGTCCCAGGCGCCGCCGTTGGCCCGGGGACGTGGCCTCCGGTGCCTACCCCGGGCGCCGCCTTTTGGCTCTCGGGACCAGCCTTCCGGTGCCGGTCCCGGGTGCCGCCATTTGCCCGGGGACGTGGCCTCTGGTGCCTGCCCCGGGCGCCGTCTTTTGGCTCCTGGGACCGGGCCTCCAGTGCCGGTCCCGGGCGCCGTCTTTTGGCTCCCGGGACCTGGCTTCCGTTGCCAGTCCCCGGCGCCGCCATTTGCCCGGGGACGTGGCCTGTGGTGCCTCCCCGGGCGCCGCCTTTTGGCTCCCGGGACCTGGCTTCCGGTGCCGGTCTCGGGCGCTGCCATTTGCCCGGGGACGTGGCCTCCGGTGCCTGCCCCGAGAGCCGCCTTTTGGCTCTCGGGACCTGGGCTCCGGTGCCGGTCCCGGGCGTCGCCTTTGGCCCGGGGACCTGGCCTCCGGTGCATGTCCCGGGCCTCATCGCCCTTCTAAAAGGTAGAGTCTCTGGTTGTTGATCATGTGCAGGTCACGCGAGGAGCGCCTCGGGAATCAGCGACCACCTGTCAAGCATCCAACGCGCTTGACCGGGAGAAGGACGTTGCTACCCCTCAATCCGACGGTAGCGTCCGGGGTAGTTTAGTCTTTTTTTCTTCTTTTTGGGGCTATAAATAGCCCTGGTACCCCCTATTGTAAGACAAGTGATTCATTGTTGTTAAGTAGCCAAAACTCACAAGTGTGCTCCGGAAGCCTCTCCCCCGAGAGAGCCTCCCCAGCCGACTCCGGTCGGGAGCACGCCGACAGGACTAGGGCCCCCACCGGGACCCGAACCTGTATAAATCCTCATGTCAATTCTTGTGTTTGTCCGGCGGGGGAGGACCGGTCACCCGGTCAGCCCGCGTCGCGTTTTCTTCGCTAGGATCGTTCACAAAACCTGCCGGGGTATTCGCAATACCACGACAAAATTGATATGTTCTGCCACAGGGAGAGACTTCAAGAGAGCCACACCACCATTGTTGCATCGTTCCCCACGAGTACGGGTAAAATCATTCCAACCCATCTTTCTTATAACGGATTTCGTTTTGATGCATATATTGATTAGGAAATAGCGGTAGACAAAATTTTTGCTTGATATAAAATCTGTGATAAACGAAAGATTAGGAGTGCCGCTAGTGCTTTAACTATTTTTGCATCAATGTGGTGGAAGGATACTTCAAGTTCTTGTGGTCTGAGTAGATTTCACATCGATTCCTTAGTATGTAATATATGTCTCCAACTCTTGAGTGTATGAATCACTGCTGCTAACTCCATGTCATGGGTCGGATAATTCTCCTCATGTGACCGCAGTTGCTTGGATGCAAATGCGACTGTTCTTCCTCCTTGCATTAAGACACAACTCAGTTTGTGCCTAGATGCATCTCAATATATATCAAAGCTCTTATTATCAGGGAGCACTAGAATCGGTGTAGTTGTTTAGCCTTCGTTCCAATTCTTCGAAGCTCTTCTGACAATCTTCTGCCCACTCAAATTGGACATCCTTTTTCAACAAACTAGCGGGCGGCTTGGCTAGCTTGGAAAAATCCTTCAATGAATCGGTGATAGTGCTCAGCTAATCCAAGAAAACTTCTAACCTCTGTCACTGATTCTGGTTGTTTTCACTCTTTCATGGCCTCGACTTTTAACTGATCCACTTGTATCCCTTCGGCTGTCATCAGGTGACCTAAAAATGAAATTTCCTGTGTCCGAACTCACACTTATCCAGCTTAGCATGAAATTGTTGCTCCCTTAGTTTATCCAAGACTTTTCGTAGGTGGTCAGCATGCTCCTCTTGGTCCTTGACTGACGTCCGATATGGCATTTTTGATACGGGTGCCGTCCCAGGTTTCAATTCAACATTGAGTTCAAAACCTTGATCAGGGGTACTTCTGGTAACTCTTTTGGAAACACGCTCGGGTATCCTCCAACTTCGGGGATTTGGTTCACCTCTTTCTTCGAACTGTGCAGATTTTGGGCTGGGTGTTCTACTAACATCCTCTCAGGATTGGAACAAAACTTCTTTTCCCATTAGAACTAGTAAGGGCAACGGCCTTACACTCACAATCCACTTGTCCTTTATGTTCCGACAACCAGTCCATTCCAGGTATAACATCTCAACCTTGTAGTTCTAGTGCCAGTAGCTTAACAGAGAGCTCCTTTTCGCTTATATTAAATTTTACTCCTTCACACATTGACTTTACTGGAGTCGGAAAACTGAATAGCGATAGGATACTCTAGACAGGTCATATTCAGTCCACTTTAAATAGCAAAAATTTATGTCTGATGGGCCTCCTTCTTCTTCTGATGTGACAGAGTTGA
The DNA here is from genome assembly GCA_019359835.1 of Pharus latifolius. Taxonomy (NCBI): domain Eukaryota; kingdom Viridiplantae; phylum Streptophyta; class Magnoliopsida; order Poales; family Poaceae; genus Pharus; species Pharus latifolius. Next base: position 58,934,872 of record CM033321.1, on the reverse strand, counting down.
GTCTGCCTTGAGTTGGTGCTGGGTTTCCTCGACCTCTTCTATGGTTAGTTGGAAATCTTTCTCTTGTAGCTGGGGCTTCTCGTCCATACTGTTGTATTGGGGCAGGCATTGGGATTGGCGTCTGAACTGCAGGTTGTTGTTGACCTTCACTTCTTCTCTTGGCTATTGGATCTGGCAGATTCCTCTAGGGAATTTCTCTCGACGGTGACTGAATCGTCCACAATGATAGCAGTGTGGGGACAATCACGCTGACAGTGGCTTCTTTGACAAGCCGGGCACTTGGCTGTCATGGGTCTTGGTTACTGTAGATTTGGCTGATATTGTGGTGCAGCTTGGGTCTTTGACGGATGCATGAATATTCCTTCACCTGAAATGATGTGGCCTAAGAAAGGAATATCCTTCAACCAGAAGGTACACTTATCAAACTTGGCGTACAACTGATGGTCTGCTAGCTTCTTTAACACTAGTCTGAGATGCTGAACATGCTCTTCTTTCGTCTCGGAGAAATTGAGAATATCATCCACAACCACAATAATGAACTTGCCTAGGTATTTCATGAGGACTTTATTCATCAGGTTTATGAATTCTACTGGTGCATTCGTTAGTTTGAATGGCATCACTATGAACTCATACAATCCATATCTCATTATGAATGCAGTCTTTGAAATATCCTCTTCTCGAATTTTCAGTTGATGATAACCGGATCTCAAGTTGATCCTTGAAAATATTTTTGCTCCTCTGAGTTGATCAAAGAGATCATCGATCCTTGGCAGAGGGTACTTGTTTTTGATTGTCACATCATTCATCTTCCTGTAGTTGATACAAAGTCACAGACTACAATCTTTCTTCTTGGCGAAGAGCATTGGGGCTCCCCAAGATAAAGAACTTGTTCTGATGAATCCTTTTTCTTCCAATTCTTCCACTTGCTTTCTTAGTTCTTCTTGTTCTTGGTTCGTCATACATGCAAGTTTCCTTGCATATGGGGCTGATTGAGGTTCCAGCTCGATGGCAAACTCTATACTTCGGTCTGGTGGCATTCTAGGGAATTCTTTCAGGAAAAACTTCTGGGTACTATTGACTATTGGGACTTCCTATACTTTGATCTCTTCAACACTGTTCAAGCTGTCCATACTGTCGATTAGTGGAGATCTTTCTTTTCTGCGTAGAATGTGACTTGTTCTCCTTTGATGTTGGTTAGAGCGACGGTGTTCTTCTCACAATCTATCTGGCCTTTATGTTTTGCTAGCCAATCCATTCCAAGAATGATGTCTATCTCTTGAAGATTCAAAACTAGCAAATTTACCAGGAATTCTAGGTTGCCGATACAAAAGGCAATATTTCTACAAATGGATTTGATTGGCATTCTAGCTCCAGGGGATTGGATTAGAATAGAGTGCCTTAAGATCTGGTTCTGCACCGACATTGCCTGCTGTCTATTTTGCTCCATTCAAATCGGTACATCATTGACATTTCCTCCTTGCGGTATAACAGATGATGATCCGGGTTGATTTTGGTTGATACAGCTTCTGTTTCCAGATGTAGCCCTCATATTACTGGTGTCTTCCTCGGATTTTCTACCATGAGATCTTCCTCTAGTGTTAACCAATCTGCTCTAACAGGCGGTCAAAGAAATGATTGCTGACTCAGAGGGAAACACAGATAGGGTACAAGCGGAAAGCTGAGATCTATCCATGAGACAGGGATTGGAAAGTGCAAGATGTTTTTCATAAATTAAATTTTCGTAAAATACATAGTTTTGCCTCTACGGCTTACAGGAATATTTAGCAACCAACACACATCAAGACAAGCAACTACTACACAAAAGATCTAACGTCTGTTGTGGTTAGGCACAAAAGGTTAAACCAGGGAAAGTCTGGGATCACACGTCGGCATTGGAAGAACCACGGGACCTCATTTGAGGAATCCGGTGGCAACCGCCCAAGTGGGTTGCACTCAGAAAGGTACATCACAAGCTCACAACAACAAGATTTACTTTAAATAGTAAAGCAGGTAGATAAAACAAGTACAAGGTCACGAGGACCACTATTACATTATCATAATGCCAAGAATGGCATAAATTAAAGTTGATACAAAAGTAGGGAGTTTTTCAAAATCAAGAATCGGTATCGAAGTACCAGATACAGAAAAATAACACAAAAGCAACAACAAAGGTCTTCATTTCAATCGGCAGTGGCTCTGGAAGGGCTTCCACCACATCGGACTCAACTTGGCTCATGACCCTCCTAGAAGCTCAAATCTTCTGGAAAGGTTCCTTCCTCTTCTTGGTGCTCAAGGCCAAAGGAATCAGGATCCTTGAATCCTTTCTTCTGAATTTGTGTGCAAAGGCAAGGGTGAGCATGTTTTTACACGATGCTCAGCAAGTCTCATTATGAGAATGCAGGTATATAGATGAGGGGTTCTCAAGGAAAGAGGTCTTGGCTTTATATATAGGAATATAATAGATTTTCACTCCAAAGATATTGAGAAAAGCTTTTAGTTTCAAAAGCAATACTTTGAAAACTTAAGTTATACTTTTAGAAATCGTTATGTGTGATGGTCTTCCATGAGTCATCACTTTTATCAACCCACCTTATGAAAACATTCCAAATATTACTTGTGCTGAACCACATGGATAAATCCACCGCGAACATACTCCATGACCTGGGAGTACAGAATATCTGATACTTCTTTTACACTTTGCAAAGGTGTACCTCTTTTTAAATCCACTTCTTCACTCGGCTTTCAAGTCGGATCAGCTCCATACGACTTTTACGCATGTGACAAGGCCGAGATCACACAACGCTTTTGCAGTCTAGTATTAACAGTATCCCTGCCCGGTAAATAGACAATTAAGTCTCAAGTACCATTGTGGGTCCTCCCCACTGCCTTACTTCCTAGCCTTTGGTGTGTGTCCTCGCAAGACATATGACCTCTTGATTACAGCCGCGCATGACTTAATCCAGGCGTAGGGCGACTTCCTTCTATCCACCTTTTCCTCTCATAATTTTTTTGAACTCACATCACTCATGGCCCTCTGTGGCCCACCAGTTTCCTCTCGAGAAACCGGACCAACAACCATTGCAGGGAACTGATAATACCAAGAAAGCTACTAAGTTGTGCCTGTCCCATACCAGGCAAGTGGTTGGTACGTTTTTCATGCGCATAGAGGCACAATACAAGGTTCTTGTCCTTATGAATCTTTAGTGAGGAGTCTTTCACATTCCCAATGCGCACACAGCACCAACCAATCAAACCATCCTCACTATCGATTCCAATCACATTTTCTTTCACAAACGGGTTCTTAACATACTTTTCACACATGTGACCATTTAGCATTTATCATATAATCTTGAGCATAAGCATAGCCTAAGCATGATATTCTAGGGTGACAAGGGTGCATGGATATTCAATCACAAAAGGGGCTTCACAATTATTTAGGTTATATCTAACCACTTTATTTGAACATAATTCTCATTTGAATGTAAGGCATGCATATACTTGAAAACAACTAACATACTTCATTTCAAAATATTAGGCGAGACATGATCAAGAGTTTGAGACTTGCCTTGCAGTGAGGGGTCTAGTTGCCAAGACGATTCTTCTAAGATCTCTTCCGCTCCTTCAACCTCTGGTTCCACGGCAGATACAAATAATACACACATACACTACATAAGCATACAGAAGATAGTCTTTATGGGAAATGATATGTAAAATATATCATGCATGCAGGGGAGATGCTTTGGGCAAGGTTACTCGAGCGCTGCTCGAAGAGATAGGTTCAAAGAGGTCGAACGTCGAAGGGTCGACATTCGGTTCAAGGCTAGACATAGCATTAAGTTGGTCTTAGGTACACTACTACAGAATTGCTTTTCACTATCGGTTTAAAATCGCCTCTACTATCGGTTCCCTTACCGCTAGTGATCGGCACGATAGAAGAAACGTAGCACAACTCTATCGGTTGCAAACTGATAGTAAAATACCTACATTCTAACGTTCACTAATCGTGAATGATAATTTCTTCTATCAGCTCAGTGAACTCAACCGATAGTGATGTTAGATTTCTTTTAACGGTTCTACACTAGAAACCGATAGTACTTATAGTTTTTCTATCGGTTAGTTACTCGACACGGTTAGTACTGAAAACTTTCTTCATCGGTTGTAGGATATGAACCGATAGTATTACAAAGGATAATTAACAGATACAACAATACAGAGAGACACACATTGGACAGATTGAATCTAATTATTCAGAGATTGAATTTATTCACAAATACACTAATACAAAGATATACACATGCATTGGATAGATTGAATCTAATTATTCACATATTGAGTTTATTCACAAATACACCAATATAAGTACACACATACACCAATTAACACATTCAATGTATATTACACAAGTCATTTACGATCGATCGTTGATAGCTACTTCATCCATCACATATTGAGCCCAAATTTGTCGCAACTGCTTCAATTGAGGCAACTCGTATTGGTCTTTCAACATGGCGCTCTGCATGCTTGTATGAAGTTAGGAAACTGATTTCATTTCAATTACTCTTTCCTAAAGACTGCCTGGTTCTAATTGAGTTCAGTATCAATTTAAGAAACTGACACAAGCGGCAAGAATAATTCTAATCGGGTTGGTCAAGAACACTTACAGTTCATGGAGTGGCCTACGATGGCGTGATGTAGTGGCCGACGGCGGTGGAGAACCCAAATGCGAGTGGCAATGGTGGTGCAGGAGCGAAAAAGGGGACGTCGGGGAGGTTAGGATTTTTTGCGCGCGAGTAAAGACTTATTTGGAAATGTGTTTGGTTGGACTGGAGGGAAAACTCCTGCATGTTTAACCCATTATAGGGGTCTTGTACTATTTTACTATTGGTTCAAAAACACAACCGTTAGTGAACTTTCCTCTCTTCTAAAGGTTCCCACTGTCATAACCATTAGTATATATGATGTCCTTTTACTATCGGTTGAATAAACAAATCGATAGTAAAATTTTATCTCTTCTATCGGTTCGTACACTAATAACCGATAGTAAAAATGACGTAATTTTACTATCTGTTCAAAAACACAACCATTAGTGAACTTTCCTCTCTTCTAAAGGTCCCCACTGTCATAACCATTAGTATATATGACGTCCTTTTACTATCGGTTGAATAAACAAACCGATAGTAAAACTTTATCTATTCTATCGGTTCGTCCACTAATAACCGATAGTAAATATGACGTAATTTTACTATCGGTTCAAAAACACAACCGTTAGTGAACTTTCCTCTCTTCTATCAGTTCGTATACTAATAACCGATAGTAAAAGTTACGTGCTATTCACTAATGGTTTCCCAGACCATAACCGTTAGTATAAAATCTCTTCTCCACTACAGTCCTTGTACACTAACGGTTTTCTCTCAGATTGCATATAACCGTTAGAAGATAGGGGTTAGTGGACTGCATTTCTGTAGTAGTGGTAGGTTTTCTGGAGAAGTGGCAGAAGAGAAAGTTGTAGAACACAACTCCAGGAATCTAGTGGACAAAGTGGTACTTCAATTGCTCAACCAAAAGGGGTCAAACAAGGCTAATGCCAGTGATTGACATGCTCTGACACTGGACTGACAATGTCAAAAACTAGGGCAAAGCATTAGATATGATTCTGGACTTCGGACACTTCACCAACTTTGTCTAGGAGTTAGGCGAAGATGCCAGGAACACAATGCAAGTGGTTTCAAGGCAAACGATGGCTGGGCGGCGATGAACGACGGCGATGAACTGCGGTGGCGACATGGCACAGACACAGTTCTGGATAGAAACTTGGCAAGGCCATATCTCACGATCTGGGCAGATTCAGATGTCGAGCTAGTGGAAGGAAATGCTCAGGGGGCTGAGAACTATCTAAAGGACAAGGTGGACGGGGCTAGATCGACCGGGAAGCAAACTCCGATGAACTGTGCCGGAGACGAAGACACAGAAATTGGGCGTTTTTTATTTAAGGTATCTGAGCTCGATTCCAAGTTTGTGGAGTAGCTGAGGGATATCAGGAAGCTGCAGGAGGAGTTAAATAAGCTAGAGGATCACCAGAGAGGCTCGGCGACGAGCTCCAGTGGACAGGTGAGGTGGGGATTTGGGGATTTCCATTCTGGGCAGAAATTGGGGGGTTTTGATCTATCAGGGATGTTTAGAAGGGCTCTCTGATCACTTTCAATCACAGGTTTGAAGGCTAGAGGGGAAAGGATCAAGCTGAATTGCTCATTGGAGATTTTGGGGAAAACCGGCGATCACCGGCGACAGAGGGTGAGGGAACTAAATTCCAAGCTTCGGCACGATAAGAGAGGTAAGGGAAACTCACTGGTAAGTTTGGACTGAAGAGGGAAGCAACGGGTGAAGCTGGCGCCGTGAGCTCCAGAAGTAGCTCGCCGGGGAAGACGAAGATGAACGTGAGAGCTGAAGCTCGTGGCTGCTGGAGTGGTGTGGAGAGACTCTAGGCGAGGGGGAGCTTATATAGGCAGTGGCTGGGCTCTCGAGAGTTGAAGCGGATCGAGCAGGATACGCGTGACTGGAACTGGAGGCGGGATCGAGAATGGCACTGGGGCCTGGTCGCAAGATTTGGACTGATTCGCGAAGGTTTTGGACTGATCTACAAGGATTTAGTTCGGGAACTTGGACCTGTTTGCAAATCTTGGGATCTAGAGGGCTGATCTGAGATGTGATTTTGCAGATGAGTGTTACTAAATCACTTGGACTCATCTAGCAAGAAAAATGGTAAGATCCGATAAGATTTGGTGGTTTTGACAAAAATAAAAAACAGAGTAATTAGGGTAAATAGGGTAATTAGGGTTTTGAAAACTTTGGCGAGGCTGAAACTAGGGTTTCGGTTGAGATTTTGGAATTCTTCCAGAAGGGAAAAATGTTCAGAAAAGGTGAAGGGGAGATATTCACTGAATCAGATCAGAATTTGGAGGTGGTCTGAGACTTTTAGTCTTTTTGGGCTTCTGACAAATTTGAAAAGGACTGATCTGCGATACTTTTGGATTGAAAAGCGAAAATGGTCTGAAAGGTGGAGTTTAGCTGCCAACTTTTTAAATTAAGGTAGTGGCATACCTAAGATCATAATTCTGAGATAAGAGATCAAAAATGAGGTTGAGACATCCGAGAATCCAATGAAGATATGTTGACTGGCAAGCTAAAAAGGATATCAAAATTGGGATGTTACATTGGATTAGATTATTTTGAGTTACTATTCAAAGGGTATTCTACTTTTACGCTTTGCATTTGTCTCAAAATGTATTTTTGTTGTACACTTTTGAAATTACCTTTTAGATGACGAGGACACCAATCAAACGAGTTATTTCTATATCTGCCTAATTAGATAAGAATTCTCAAGATTTTATATTAGTTCCAGACATACTTAAAATTCAAGCATAATCACAAGAACACAAACAAAAAATAGCCCCAGAATGTCAAGGGTTGGCTTGCTTGGATTAAAACCAGGAAAAACCATATTTTAACTATGATTATAATATGTTTTTTTAGAGATATGATTGTGGTCTATCTAACATCTCTGATGTAGCACCACCCTATAGTAAACAATAAAATAAGAACAGGCCATATGGGATACAGGGAGAAAATAAAAAGGCATTGGTGTAGAAAGATGGTGCCCGATGCTTCATGCAGGCCCACGTGCTTGAAAAAAAAAATTTATGTGAGGGAAATAATCATTGGTGGAGGTGGGTAACCCGGGTGGGAGAGATATTTTTTGCCTAATAACCTAATTAAAAAAATTCTAAAACTAGTCCAAACCTTTTAAAAATTGCAAAACTAACCCTTTGTCGCAAATTGGCCGCACGACTGATCTTCAGTCCAACGCACCTGTGGCCTAGATGCGGCTTTCAGTCGCTAGCTCGGCTAGCGACTTAAAGCCAAAAGTAATTATTTGGAAAGGTTTGAGTGGAGTGGGATTTGAACCCGGGCCAACAGGTTTGAGTGGAGTGCGTCCAAACCAACTAGGTTATGTAGCATTTCTAAAATAGTTTCCCATTGCACATATTAATACTATACTTATTAATTGATTGATTAAATGCAAAGAACACATATCGCATTACTATATATTTGGGTAATATGTGTTATATGATTGTAAAAGGATATATTTTTAATAAAAAAAAATATAACTTGTAGACAACCTACTCCGTAGAATTATATTCCTTTTATATAAATTTTATGAATATATAATGTAAAAAGTAAAAAAGATGTGTTATATAATTATAAAATGTAAGGATTATAATTGTATCTTGATTACTAATGTGGTACAAAGTTTCGCAGAGATATTTATTTTAAAATGTTAGGATTATAAAGTTTCGCAGAGGTATCAGCACACAAAGTCTTGATGCGGTACAAAGGTGTCGCGCCCCGACCTGAGGACTACGACTACTCCCGTGGAGACCCAGCTCCCTGTAGCTGGTCCCATACATGCATACCTTTGACTTCCCAGGATAAGTCAAGCACAGGAGTATATTCACATTGCAGCAGAAAAACTTATAAAATATTTAAGCAGTGTGGCCTGCTGGCCTTAATATTACATAAAGAGATTACAATGCCTTCGCGGCGTACATGGTTTAGGAAAATAACAACTACACAGCAGAAGATAGGTGACCCTCCCACAGTGAGAAGTTGACAGCAGAACAACACACATCAGGGCTCTAGCAGAACTGGCTCTCCTCCTTCTGGATCCACAGAGTTCTTCATGCCTTCATCTCAATCATTGAATGCTCCATCTACTGATTTGTAGGTTGCAAGGGTGAGCACTTACGTACTCAGCAAGTCATACGTAAGAGTAGATACATATAGTAGGAATGATATGAACCTATGCTAATCAAGAATTGTGGATGTTTGTAAAATAATCTTTTCTTTTATGTCACAATTCATGGCAGTACTTTTCATAACATCACTATTCATGTTCACTAAATTATAGTACTACCGTGACACGTCGACACATGACAGCCCACGGCAGCACCCCCTTATCATGACAACACATGTCATTTGGGTAATGTTGACTTATCAAATTTTATTTAGAAATCATACTTGTGTCACACCCCGTGGATTTAATCCACCGCAGCAGACTCCTATAAACCCGGGAGCTCGGAGTATTCGAATACGTTTTTAACTCTGCAAAGAGGTACCAATTTACCCGCAAGATATTCCACTTTCATGCCTTTCCTATCAAAATGATTGGACCCCTGACTCACTTCATACTGTAAGTGGCACGGTGGAGATAACAAGTATTTTTGTTATGTTTCACTCACAATTCACCCTTGACCCTGTGGATCTCTCGTGAACCATAGTTGTGATAGGTTGTACCCAAACCCCACCCCTATTGCATCTTCCCATTACTGGGTCAGCGTGCATGATCACATTTAGTGATATGTGTAGGAGCCGCACTTCGTGTAAATTGTGCATCACTTCACATCTCATGCAGGGGTTTCATGTGCGATCCACATAAGTACTTGTTCAGACCTGTCCCATACCAGGCTTGTGGTTAGCACGTGTTTCATGCCACTAGACGCACAACACAAGGTTCTAGTCCTTATATGCTAGTGACCAGATCATACCACAAACCTTGCACCTTCAGTACCTGCTCATCCTTTGCAGTTAAGCACCTCCAGTGCTACCACCATTCCATACCAAAATTCTGGTCACGGCTAGGGTTTTATTTCATGAATATAAATAAATACATAAATATATATTAGTTCATGGCTCAATATTTGATCATCTCACATTTCATAGACATCCAGCCTAGTACTACCAATTCATCATTCAACCATTCTCATTCTTTCACATGCAATATTATTTATATTCAAGGTTATGTTATAGCAACTCTTAAAATATAGGTTCAAGATGTCCAAGAATACGACTTGCCTTCCGCGTCGTAAGAAACAGCAGTCGATGTTGGGTCTACGATGAAGTCTTTGTACTCGGGCTTTGCTCTAATTAGAGATCAAAGAAGCAAACAGGAATCACAACCATTTCAATATCATATTATTACACTACATGCGATAATGCAGGGAAAAGCACTTTAGTGATACTGAGATATGACAATTTGAAAGCTGGTTAGGGTTAAATCTTTGAGATCATGGCTAAGGATAGTTGTTAGAAGGTTCAAAGGATTCCAAGGTATCAAGATGACATTAGGTTCGCGACTGGTCCACCCAAAAATGGCGAATGTCTTTAGGTCGACATCGGTTCAAGGCAAGGCATCGACAAAGGGTAGGGTCAACGGATGCTAGAGGGATTATCTCAACTTGTGGCAGTAGAATAAAATGTAGATCACAACTCCACAAGTCTAAGGGACAAGGTTATTTTCAATTTGCATAACTGGAAAGAGGTGAAAAGAGCTAATGCCACTGGCTAACAAGCTCTGGCATAGGGCTGACAATGTCAAGATCTAGGGCTAAGCATAAAATATAGTTCAAGGGCTCAACTGCTGTGCTAACTTTGTCTAGGAGGCGCATCTAGTGGACAAGGTGGTTGAGGCTAGATCAGCCGTAATCACTTTTCCGGTGAACGGCGCCGGAGAAGAAGGCACTGAATTTGGACATTTTTGATACAGAAGGTTTGAAGTTAATTCCTCGCTTGGAGAGTGATAGAAGGACACGAGGAAGCTATTGGTGAAGTCAATTTGACTGGAGGATCGCCGGTGTGGTCTGGCGACGTGAGCCAGTAACTAGTGGTGCTAAAATTTGGGGAAAACTTCGATTAGTGCTAGAATTCAAAATCTGAGTTTACAGGCTTCCTAAGATTAGTTCACTGATCATTTTGTCCTATTATCACGAAAGCAAATTCGGGCTAATTTAGATGGCATTGTTGGAATAGGGAATTAGAGGATTCCAGTGATCGCCGGCGTTAGAGGTTACCAGAGCTCAATTGGATGCTATCACATGATAAGGGAGATGAGAGATACTCACTGATGGTGTCAATTTGGCAAATGGTGCAGTGGTTGAAGCTGGCACCGTGAGCCTTCGTGCTGAGCTCGCCAGAGAAGAAGACAAAGGTGGAGGAGATAACGATTTAGTGAATTCTGGTGAAGTGGAGATGATACAGGGTGTTGGGATGCTTAAATAGACCAGCGCGAACCTTGCAAAGAGGGAACAGCAAAGGAATTGGCGCCAGGGACTTAACTGGCCTGGCGCAGGTGCGACAACGATGAAGAAACAGTGGCAGTGACAGGACAGTGAGCAGGCAGCTCTGTACTGATCAAATTGTTCGCTCGTTGGGACTCGACGACGCTGGGCGGTGCAAAGTGGTGGCGACAAAACTGGCACGGTGAGGCAACGTGGCGTGGAGTTGCTAACAAAAGGTGCTGCTGGTCGCGCGCGGGAGCAGTTGCTGGTCGTCGATGCTACCACGACGACGGCTTAGGGGCGGACACGTGCGCACATGCAAACACAAATGAGCACGGGCTCAGGCGCAGGCGAGGCTTGGCCGGCGGTGAGCGAACACGGCGCACAAGCACGGCGAGGCTCTGGTCGAAAATCAGCTGGGAGCTCTGGTCGAATCTGGACTGATTTGCAATTTCTGATTCTTGGCTTTGGGCTGATTTGTAAATTTGAAGATTTAGAAGGTTTAAGCTGAAATTGATTGCACTGATCTGGCAGACTTTATTCAACAAAGTATTTGGTAAAGATATTTGGTAAAAGCTGGCACATTTGAATAGTTTTTGATATAAACTGAAAATAGGGTATTAAAATCTGAGTTTTGGTCGATTTTGAATTCTGGCACTTAGAATGAGATTTTGGAATCTAGACAGAAGGGGAAATTGTTTCAAATAGCATTTGGAAGAGGTTTGCTGAAGAAATTCTGAATTTGGTGTTGATTTGCAACATTTAGCCTTTTTAGGCTTATGGAAAATCTGGAAAAGGACTAACTTGCAATACAATCTAGACTGATTTGTGAAAAGGGTCTAAATGATAGAATCTGGCTGTCAACTTTTTGGTATGGTACTGGCATACCCTTGATCATAATCCTGATATCATTTGGTTTGAACTTGGCTAAGACTTTGATTAAATCTGAATTTCTGAAACTTAGGGTATTTGAGGTAATATAATATATTTTTGTTTTCGAAAACAGAAAAGAGTTGATAAATCTGGAAGTTAGAGATGGAATTGAATCTGGATTTTGAAGACTTTTATACTCAAGATAAGTATTAGGACAAATTTGAAAAGTCAAATCTTGATTTGAACTCACAGGGAAGATTCTGAGATTTTAGGGCTTAGAAAAGAATAAAGTTAGGGCTAATTTGGTTGATCTAGAAGAGATATATGCATGCATGACTTTTTAAGAAAAGAATTTTCACCCCAAACCCAGGGTGTTACAAAAGGCTAGGGTTTTGGTTTCGATTTCCACAGATGGCAATGCGGAAGAGTACAAAGTCTAGGGTTTTGATTTCCAATACAAAGTCTTGATGCGGTAGATAAAATATAAAGTTACACGCGTGTGTGATAGTTGCGAAAACATTTAGAACGAGGCCCACAACAACAAAAGTTGATCAAACTGCGATGCGCCACCTGATCCAAGTAGAGAGTGTCAATTTCGCCTAGAAGATTATTTATAGTGTTCCTGTCTACCTCATTCCAATTTGGGTTAAGCCACGACATGTAATTGCATCTATCCCTCTCCTCTTGGCGGCCACAATGTAGGTAGTTTCTACTAGCAGTGTCGTAGGCCCAAGACATACTTACTCTAACATCACCTCGATATCTGCACATAAAGTCATCCGTGTCGGAGGCATCGTCGGGCTAGTTGAACTCCTCAGCAGGACGTGTTGTTGGGTACGTGTATCCATGGCAAGAGCAATAACACGGACGTCTGCAGCAACACATGTGTTGAACGTCGTGCATTTGATCGACAACTCCTCCATGAAGTCGAGCTGCTCACGAAGTCTCTTCTTTCTGCAGAGAAGATAGAGTATAGTACGTGCAGCCTTTGTGCTCCCCTCGGGGTCGAGCCAAAGCAGGAAAGTGCACTTGTGAGCATCTTCTCTTGGACACTCAAAAAATCTCCTCCCGTAGTCACCCTGAACGGAGGGCGTGGTAGTCCTTGGCAATAAACCGCAGTTGCAATGACATGGCCTTGAACTTTGTCCGTCATCCTACGAACAGAAGGGAATGACTCAGAAAGTGACGCATAAATTGGTGCTTCATTTATGCGAGCTGATTATGTACTTACCTTGGTGCGTCTTCTTCTCCGGCCATAGCTACTGTCACCCGTCATGTTTAGATGGGTATGTGAGGGAAGTGTGAGTTGTGTTATGAGCTGAACGGCTTAATTTATAGAAGTGTAAGTCATGAAGAGTTCAATCATTGGTTGGACGCATTTGTAGGAAAGCAGATGTCTCCGTTCAAAAGATGAAAGGTACAAAACTTGAAAAGTAGAAAAGACTAATCGTATAAAAGCTAAAAAGCAGAAAAGCATAAATGCAGAGTCGTACAAAAGTAGAACAGTAAAAAAGTATAAAAGATGCATTGTAGAATAGTTGGAAAGCTGACAAAAACGTACAAAAAAACTGAACAGTATGATGAAACCCTACATCAGACTACTGCCCCCTCATCCCCCTTTGTGGCCGGCCCTGATACTCCGATGGTGTGTAGCGAGAGGGGGGCTGACGATCCCTGACGCGCTATCTCCTCGCCGGTGGTGTCTGCCTAGACGGTGGAGCCTGGGAAGGCTGTGTCGATTGCGTAGGCGGTGGAGCATTAGCAAGAAAGTCAGGCTGTGTAGGATGCTACTGTGTCTAGCCAAGAGGCCGGTGCCACACAGGAGTATCGAGCTCTTCATCCAAAGAGCTGTCGGCAGGCATGAAACACAGCTGTGGAGGTGGAGGGTGCGACGACGGCGGGCGGTCCGTTGGTGGCACATGCGACGAAGGACCCGGCGCCGACGGTGATGGTTGGGGAATCATGGTCAAGTGAGGTGGCAGCAGCACTCTGAAATCGATCAGAATCTGATCGACCTGCCACTCGACCTCTGCACAATACGCATACACATGGTGGGTGCGATGCGGGACCTGAGCATCATGTCTCGTGCACTGACAAAGACAGCGCCGAGTGTGTCTAGCTGCGCACACGAATTAATGCAATTATAGAATGACAATCCATGTGGAAGTAAGGTTGAAGAGAGCTAAGAAACTTACAGAAGAGTGGATTCGCCCTGGAAGGCGTAGGTCGAAGTGCTCGTTGATGGTGGTAGGAGGGATGAGCTCATCAAGCGCGGCTGGTGGACCGCCCGCCAATCGGTAGATCGTGCGAGGTCGGTACCAGGACAGGTACAAAAAATGGATGTCGTGGCTATACGGCCTGTGCTCCTCGACCGTGCATATGTAGACCAAATCCATCCACTTCTCCACATAAGGTTGCTGTTGACGAACGAAATCGTCCCTCACTCGACCCTTCCTCGATTGCCTGCGGACAAAATAATTAGTTAGTGACAGAAATCATTTATAAAATCACGTGTGAATGTAATGCATATTTGACGTACTCGTGGATATGGTGCGGGATCTGTTGAGGAGGTGGCACTGGGACAAGCTGGCATAGGCCGAACTGGTGCATAACTCACTCAGGCGAGTACCCCTCAACCATGTGTGAGAAGACGAGAAGAACCTGGATGCACCAGTAAACAGCATCCTGCGTACAAAGAGAAGAAAGGCCAACTGGAGCGACGGACTGCAAGTTTGAGGTGGTCCATGGATCCCAGATGACGCTGTCGTCAAGGAGCAGATCGAAGCTCGTGGCGTACGAAGGATAGCAGAGGTGTGCCTGATTTTGGGACCACCTCAAACTCAGCCTAGACCACCTCCATCCCATCACGGGGCCGTCCCTCGCATCACCGGCCAACGCGAACTAATCCCGCGGCCGGCCGACGGGAAAATGCTCGTACGACCACATTTGCAAGAGTATGGCACACCCAGCGAAAAGAGAGCTCACCTAGTCTCCGCTCGTGGCATCGCACAACCCCCTGTAGGTGTGGCACAGCACGGCAGATCCGAAATTGAACTGCGGCACGTGCCCCAGGTCCGAGTCGGCAATACTCCTAGCGAGCTGAACGTACTACCGCTCGCAGATGTCTCCGTGGGTGCTAGGGAAGAGCAACCACCCAAACAGGTAGAGCAAGTACGCCTCAAGGTGGCGCTTGAAGACCTCCTCTGGAGTAGCCAAGGGGAGTGCGCCATCGCGGACTGCGAGCAGGTAACTCTGGGGAACTCCCGCATCCTGCACAAACCCCCCGCTGGCCCTACTCCCTTGAAGCGCTGTAGGAAATCTAGGCGCCATGCAACTCTGTCGGTGGCCGTGGGGACATATATCTCCCTGCGAATAGGTAGCCCAAGCAGCATGCTGATGTCCTATAGCGTGATGGTGAGCTCGCCGAAATTGAAGTGGAATGTGTGCATCTCGGGCCTCCATTGGTCCACAAGCGTGGTAACCAGGCCTCGATCAAAGGGGAATCACCTCGCCCGATCTACCATGCGGGCGAATGGCAACAGTCTGGCCTCGAGCAAATAAGGTGCGAACCGCTCATCCAGAGGCCACATCTCATGTGGCGTCCTCATGCACAGAGCTGGCAGAATGGTGTCCTGTAGAAGGCGTCGAGCACGGTGATGCTCCTGATGGTGCTGTGCAATCAGCTCGGGAAGCTGATGGTCATCTGCCATACCTGCAGTTGTCACATATTGGTCGACAAGTTGAAACATTACAATTAATTAACATACATTCAGTATTACTTACGAAATTTCACAACAAGGCATTACAACATTACAGTTTTATTTAGGAAAATTCACTACAACTCATACAGGGAAATTGAATTGCTTTAGTTTGTCGAAGAAGTTGATGTGCCTGCCACTTGCGAGCATCGATTTCTTGTGTGACCAGGCTGCCTGCAAGCGATGCAACTATGTAGGTCATCTTCATGCTCCGCTGCATCCATATTGTTCTGTATCCTCCTGGATCGACGTCAGCCGACATGGCTCACAAGAAGCCTCTTGTCTGGGATCCACGTGATGGCATCTTCCGGCGACAGCTCTTGATAGTTTCCCCTCGCCACAAACCTGTGGAAGACACCCTCCCAGGTTTTTCACAAGTACTGCAGAGTACAATAAGTTGAGATATACTGTGCTGGATCGATCCCAGGAATGGAGCAGGAAGCGATAACATGCGAGCAAGGAATGTGCAGCAGTTGAGGCTTGTTGCATGTACATTGGGCATCTGCATTTGTAATTCAACATTCGTGGACCCGAGCTGCTTGCAATGTGCCACGGACATGTTTGTGCCTTAGCCGAACCTCGTAGTTTCTGTTCAAATTACTCAGCACTGAGACATCATGCGTCAACAACTTTCTCGTCCGAAATTCAAGGTAATCATTAATCTTTTTGGGCCAGTGTACTAAAGGGTCATGCACAAGTGCTGATGCTGCCAAAAACTGCTGTCGTAGTATGCTACTGTGTGATAGAATGTCATCTCAACTATTGTAGTGAGTGGTAAGCATTGCACATCTTTCAGGACGAAGTTGTACACCTCTGCCAGATTTTTCATCATGATTTCGTACCGAGCCCCGCCTGTGTCGTGCAGCAACGACCACTTCTCATTTGGTTTGGGCTGAATCCATTGACTGAAACTGAGACGACTTCGGCGGTTTCCCTCGCCGGTAACGCCGCCATCTTCTCGTGCACTTGGCTCTTGCAATTCCGTCAATGTACCTTCCTCCAACGACTTCTATATATCTGAGAACTTTGACTCTTGGTTCTGGTTGGCAAGCCATTTGAACACCTGTATAAGGCGCCTGCTCTTGAAACGAGTGTGAAAATTTGCGCCAAGATGCCGAGAGCACCAACGACTTTGCAAGTCATCCCAACTTAGTGATGGATCCACTCTCAATTGCATGTACTTGATCGCACTCAGCATTCCTCTGTTTCGATCGTGAATCAAGTACATGCGCTCCCGATCTTTGACGACCTCATTCTTCAATTTGCCCAAGAACGACAGCCAACTGCTGTAGTTCTCCCCCTCGACCACAGCATATGCTATGGGGAGAAGATGGTCGTTGGCATCAACAGCCACGGCAATCAACATAGTACTTTGGTATTTTCTGGTCAAAAATGTTCTGTCAATGCAAAGCACAGGTCTCATGTACCTAAACGATGCAATGCACTGTTGGAATGCCCAAAAAATTCTCCACAGTACCATGCACCCAGGAATCACAACACCCTCCGAGCCGATTGCCGGTGTATCACTAATTTCGATGACTGTGCCTGGATTTGCTTCGCATATGCACCGCAAGAGCCTCGATACGAAGTTGTATGCCTCAACATATGTCCCAAAAAGCTCCTCCAGTGTCTTCTATTTAGCCCTCCATGCCTTCCCGTACTTGATCTTGTAACCGTACTTCTCTGCGACATGTGCAATTATCACTTTTGGTGTCATTGCCATATTTTCCTTTACTGTTGACAGTATCAGGTGACGAGGATTATCACTCGAGCTACATATCGGGTTTAAGTCAGGTTTGAATGTGATATGTGTCTAGGTGCCTTAGCAGCCGCTATGGTCGCAGACGGACACAGAGTTAGTTTATGATCGCAGTCCTTGCGCAATCATAAGACCGCAAGCAGTGCACGGTCAGAAGGTCGTTGACTATGCGCGATCAAGACAACCTGGGAGTGTCTAAGCCCTTACTGGACACGTTCTCAGGGTCAAGATAACTTCTCCTATGTGTGAAGACAACCGCCTAGAGGTTAACATGTGCGGTTATCTATAATTGCACGACCGACGAAGGAGGTTGGTGCGGTTATACGAACTGCACCAGGACAACAAGACAACCGTCCAGAACTGCTTCGCATTGGCATCCTTTCATTCAATATAAAAGGATAGTTGATGCATGATGTCGAAGGACAAGACGAGAGAGACAAGTCAACAACTCTTTAAGACTTAGGGATAGTTAGTTAGACAGAAGCATAAGGAGAGATCATCGCCTTGATAATCTCTTCTCCCTGTAAACTCTTTACTCATACATAGTGAAATCACAACAGGACTTAGAGCTATTACTCCTACCATCGAGGGCCGAACCTGTATAAATGTAACACCCTGGGTTTGGATTGAAAATTCTTTTGCATAAAAAGTCATGCATGCATATGTCTCTTCAAGATTAGCCAAATCAGCCCAGACTCATTCTATTCTAAGCCCAAAATCTTAAAATGTTTCCTATGAACCCAAATCAAGATCTGACTTTCTAGATATGACCTACTATCTATCCTGAGTATAAAAGCCTTCAGAAGTCAGATTCAATTCCATCTCTAACTCCCAGATCTATCAATTCCTTTCTGTTTTCGAAAATAGAAATTAATTAATATCCTAATTACCCTAAGTACTCTTATTTTCAACAACTCAGTCTAACTTGATTTTAACCCTATCCAGACTCAAGTGTCTTTTGGAATATGATCAAGGGTATGCCAATACCTTAATCCAAAAAGTTGACAGCCAGATTCCATCATCTAGACCCTTTTCGCAAATCAGTCTAAGAAGTATCGCAGATCAGTACTTATCTGATTTTCCAAAAGCCTGAAAAAGCTAAATGTTGCAAATGAACTCCAAATTTGAATTTGTTTCAGGGAACACCTCCCAAATGTTATTCAATACAAAATCTTCTTTTGTTAGAACTTTCAAATCTCACCCCAAAGGCTCGGATTTTGAATTCGACAAAGTTCATATTATAAGTACTCTAAATACCCCGTTTTCGATTTATTCAAAATCCACCCAATTGTGCTGAATTTTTCCAAATTCCCTGCTAAATCAGTTGGTAAAATAAAGTTATGCCAAATTGTGGAATCAACACCCACTTAAACCCTCAAAATATCCAGATTTGCAAATCAGCCCAAAGCCAAGAATCAGAAATTACAAATCTGTCCAGATTCGACCAGAGCAGCAGCTGTGTTTTCGACCGCAGTTTCGCCGTGCTTGTGCGCTGTGTTCACTCGGCGTCGGCCAAGGTTCGCCTGCGCCTGTGCCCGTGCGTGCCTGTGTTTGCATGTGTGCACGTGTCCGCGCCTGTGCTGTCGCAGTGGCAACGCCAGCGACTAGCAACCGCACGTGCGTGCGACCAGCAGCAGCCTTTTATCAGGAACTCCACGCCACATCGCCCCGCTGTGCCAGCATTGTTGCCCTCGCGTTGCACCAGCCAGCGCCAAGTCCCGATGAACCAACCTTTTGAGTAGTGGCAGAGCCGTTGTCACCGTCGCATAGCATTGTCGCCGCTATTCCTACTGCGCCGGCTAGTCTCGTCCCCGGTGCCAATTGCCTTGCTGCCCCTCCTCGCAAGCTTCGCCCTTGGCCTATTTAAGCACCCCAGCACCCTGTATCATCTCTACTTCACCAGAATTTGACTAAGCCTCAAATTTCTTCACCTTCGTCTTCTTCTCCGGCGAGCTCAAAAGAGGGAGAACGGTGCCAGCTCCAATTACTCCACCAATTCTCAATTGAAACCACCAATAAGGATCTCCCTTCCCCCTTATCGTGTGATAGCATCCAATCTAGCTCCGGTGACCTCTAACGCCAGCGATCACCGGAATCCTCTAATTCCCTGTTCCAGCAATGCCATCTAAATTAGCCTGAATTTGATTTCGTGATAATAGAACAAAATGATCAGTGAACTAATCTTAGCAAGCCTGTAAACTCAAATTTTGAATTCCAGCACTAATCGAAGCTTTCCCAAAATTCTAGCGCCACCAGTAACTGGCTCACGTCGCTAGGCCACGCCGGCGATCCTCCAGCCAAATTGACCATGCCAGTAGCTTTCTTACACCTCCTTTCCACTCTCACAGCAAGGAATCGACCTCTCAACCTTTGTAGCAGAAACGCCCAATTTCAGTGTCGTCTTCTCCGGCGCCGTTCACCGAAATTTGTTTCTGGCTGCCGCCGTCGAAGCCACCTTGTCTAGTATCTTCTCCTTGATCTCTTGAGCACTTTTCTCTTCTAGCCCGACCTCAGAAACTACCCAGATCACAAGATATAACTATGCCAAAGTTTCTGTCCAGTGCTATTGTCTTGCCGTGTCGCCACCATCTTTCCTCACTGCTGTTCATCGCCGTCCGGCCGTCTTAGTTCTTGAAACCACCACCATTGTGTTCCTATCATCTTGCCTACCTCCTAGACATAATTGGCGAAGCTAGCAAGCCCTAAATCGATAAAGGCATCGAAGCCCTTGTTTTTGATAGTACCAGGACACCCAGTTCGCTGTGTCTAGGGACCTTTTTGCAAATCTTTGAACTCCTAGACCTTTCTGTGAAAACCCACTTTGTCAAATAGCTGCCTTATGTCCTTGTGCACCTAATTCCTTTATCCAAACCTGTTTTGGCCACTGAAAATCCTCAGAACCATGCCAACGCCATTCTTTGACAATGTCAGCCCTTGTCAGTCTATGCCAGCCAATGGCATTGGGTCTGTTCAACCACTTCTGGTTGTGCAAATCAAAAACCACTTTGTCCATTGAATTTGTAGAGTTATGATCTACATTTCCTTCAACTACCACACTTTGAGATAAGCTCTCTAGCTTTCCTTGAAGCTATATCAGAGCCATGAATTGAATGTTGATCTGTCGACATTCGCCGTTTTTGAGCAAACCAGCCGCGAACTCAATGTCAATATTGATGCCTTGAGACTCTAGTACCCTCCAGTACTCAATCTTAGCGCAGAGTCCTTGAAACCCTAGAATCACGACTCAGTTCAGCTTGCAATCCCAATCATCTTCAGTATCGTTTAGTTATTCTTCTAAGCATATCTGCATATAGATCATAAAACATTTGAATATAGTTAGTAATCATTGTGTGTTTGTTTGTCGCCGAGCAGATCCAGAAGCAGAGTTCGAGGACTTCACTGTTGACCCGACATCAACTGCTAATTTTTACGACGTGAAAGACAGTCATATTCTTGAACATCTTGAACCTATATTTTAAGAGTTGCTATAACATAACCTTAAATATAAATAATATTGCATGTGAAAGAATGATTGAGATATGAATTGGCAGTACTAGGCTGGATGCCTATTGAGATATGAAATGTGAAATGAACAAGTAATGAGCCATGAACTAATATATATGTATATATATTTATATTCATGAAATAAAACCCCTAACCGTGACCAGGTTTTTGGTTTGGAATGTTGGTAGACTGGATGTGCATGGGTTGTGGTATGATCTGGTCACTGTCATATAAGGACTAGAACCTTGTGTTGTGCATCTAGTGGCATGAAAAACATGCTAACCGCAAGCCTGGTATGGGACAGGCCTGAACAAGTAGTATGCGGATCACACATGAAACCCCTATATGACATGTACACGATTTACACGGAGTGCGGCTCCAACACATATCACAGGTGTGATTACACGCTGACCCTGAGTGGGAAGATGCCAATTTAGTGGGGGTTGTGTAACCTTGCCACAACTATGGTTTTTGAGTGGAACCATAGGGTCTAGGGTGAATTGTGTGTGAAACATGGCAAAAGTTCTTGTTATCTCCACCTTGCCACTCGCACATGGTTGTGAGGAAGGGCCTAATCATCTTGATAGGATGGGCATGAAAGTGGAATATCTTGCGGATAAATTGGTATATCTCTGTAGAGATAAAAACATATTCGAATACTCTGAGCTCCCGGGTTTACAAGAGTTTGTTGTGGTGGATTAAATCCACGGGGTGTGGCATAGGTATGTTTTCTAAATAAAATTTGATAAGTGAAGATTACCCAAATGACATGTGTTGTCGTGTGTCGATGTGTCGTGGTAGTACTATAAATAGTGGAACATGAATAGTGATGCTATACTATGAAAAGTGCTACCATGAGATGTGACATAAAGGAAAAGACTATTTTACAAACATCCACACTTCTTATTAGCATAGGTTCATATCATCCCTACTATTTGTATGTACTCTTACCTATGACTTGCTGAGTACGTAAGTACTCACCCTTGCAACCTACAATCCTTTAGTTGGAGCATTCAATGATCAAGATGAAGGTGTGGAGAATTTCTTGGATCCAAAAGGAGGAGAGCTAGTTCCGCCAGAACCCTGATGAGTGTTGTTCTGCCGTCAACTTCTCGTTGTGGGAGGGTCAGTTATCTTCTACTGTGTAGTTGTTATTTTGCTAGACCATGTATGCCGCGAAGGCATTGTAATCTTCTTATGTTGTATTAAGGATAGCAGCCACACTGCTTAAATATTTTGTAAGTTACTCTGCTGTGATGTAAATATACTCCTGTGCTTGACTTATCCTGGGAAGTCAATGGTATGCATGTATGGGACCAGCTGCAGCGAGCTGGGTCTCCACGGGAGTAGTCGTAGTCCCCAGGTCGGGGCGCGACAATAAATCTTAGTGTCCCTATTACATTGCTTATCCTAACTTACCTAAGGGCACATTGAAAGGTCTCACATACAACTCACAAATCTGCGTAAGATCGATAGGGGACCCCGAGTCCAAATCGTCGACAGCTGGTACCCACCGTAGGGCCTTTCTCAAGGTGCCTTCCGTTCATCAGGAGTTTTGGTAAGACATGTCTGGGGCGTACGATTCCTAGAATGATTTCGATCTCGATGACTATGCCCATATTCGGATGCCCTCACCGAGCGATCCCGTTCCAATGGAAGAGGTTGACCGCGAAGATGTTCCCGAGGAACATCTTGAGGATGCATCTTCTTCGACTCAGGTCATGTCCATTGACCAGGAGACAAAGAAGATAGATCAAGAGCCTCATGTGAGTTCAACCACTTTGGAGGCCGAATATGTACCACAACACATCGCTGCTGAGGATGTGGATGATGGTAACATAGAGCTTAGCCCTGGGCGGTTCAATCCTGATAACCTCCAGTCTCTCTTTGATTTCGAATCCGATTCAGAACAAACAGGGATGTTTTCTCCTTTTGCGACCTCGCTCCCTGGAGAATTTGCTGCTTTATCGGAGGAAACTCTTGAGCAGTGAATTTCCAGGGAGGAACAGGAAATAAAGCAAAAGGAGGATCAAGATCGCAAGCGACGAGATAACGAGTTTCACAGGACCACAAAGGAAGCTTTGCAAAATGCGCAATCGCGTTATGATGCCGCCCCTAGTTCCTCCCGTCGTCCTCATGGTCGCAGGCCCAACTGGACGCCTTGTTTTGCCCCAGGCTATACACCGGCTGATGAAGAAACGGTGACACCTGATGTACCGAGGAGGAGTACGCATGGGTGACTTCGTTCTATCGTAGAAGTCCTGCGTAATTTTCCTCCTAATGTCCAAGATGCGGATAAGTCGGCTTTTGCTAGAATCTTGGCGAATAAGCTGGATGAAGTTGCATCCGATGCAACTCCAATAGCTTCATCCTGGTCTACGATTCATTCCCATGAAAGGGAGTATTTGTAACACCCCTATTTTTCCCAACCCTAGCTTGCCTTGTCTGTTTAAATTTCAGGATAAGATCTTGGTTATGCCAGAGTGTTACCCTAAAAAGTTGGCAGCCAAACGCCTTCATTCAGGTCATTTTCACAGATCAGTCCAAAAGTTTCGCAAATCAGTCATTTTCAGATCTCTGAGAAGCCCAAAAAGGCTAAAAGTCGTAGATCATCTCCAAATTCTGATTTGATTCAGTGAACATCTCCCCTTCACTTTTCTGAACATTTTCCCCTTCTAGAAGAATTTCCAAATCTCGCTCGAAACCCTAGTTTCAGCCTTATCAAATTTCAAAGTTTCAATTACCCTAATTACCCTGTTTTCAGTTTATCTCAAAACTTTTCTAAATCTCCAAATTTTATCATCCCTAGCTGCTGAGCAATCTCTTAGACTTTGTGGATTAGTTTGGAAAAGTCAAAATCCTTTTTACCTAAGCCAAATGCCAGATTTACAGATTAGTCCTTGGAATCAAGATTTGGTAATTGCAAATCTGCCCTTCTATTCTTTTCAGCCCCTTTTCGACTAGGGTTGGTCGTTGCTTTCGACCAGTGCATTCGACCGGAGCCGCGCTGTGTTTCTCGCCGCGTTTGCTCGCCGCCGGCCACCACCTCTTGTTGCCAGTGCTTGTAGGCAATTGTGCCACCCCGCGCGCACGTGCTAGCAACCAGAGCCTCGCTAAGTCCATCGGTTAAACGCCCGCGCTCCAGCACCGTTTTCGCACGCGCACGCCCATAGCCGTGGCATTTGCATGCTGTTACGTGTCGTCGCCGGAGCTGTGTTGCTGCCTCCGCATCTGCGCCGTCCCAAGCAAAGTTCCAATGCAACCGACAAAGCCAGCAAAGCTGCTACACCGCCAGTGCACCATCACATCGCCGTTCGCCGCTGTCGCGCCTGCGCCCGGCCGGTCTCGTCCCTGGCACAAATTCTCGCGCTGTTTTCCCTCGTTGGCTCCGTCCTTGTGCCTATTTAAACCCCCTCAGTGCTATGAAGAGACACACCTCCAGGACTTAGCCAATTTTCCAGTTTGCTCACTGTTCCTTCTTCTTCCCCGACGAGCCGATTTTGAGGCCACCGTCGCCAGAGCAAACTGTAGCCCCTCTCTCCAATCTAAGCTCACCAGTAAGATCCCCACACCCATCTTCCCGTGTCCAAGCAAGCAATTGCATTCATGTGATCTCCATCGCCGGTGATCGCCGGAAAACAGAAGACCCCTGTTCCTGAAATTAAACTCACCCCAGTGCTTTTCACCAACCACTCCAGTAGAATGAATTGATCCTTATCCATTTCTTAGCAAGCCTATTCAGCCGGTTTTCAAATTGGTGCAGCGCCGCGTGTTTTCCCAATTTTCGCGCGCCACCGTGGACGTCGCACGTCACCAGCGTGCCTCGCTGCAGCTCTCCCCAAACTGAAGCCACCTACACCTTCCCTGTAATCCCTAGATGGTGTAGCCCAAAGCTTATAACCTGCATTGCTGTGTGGAGCCAGTTCGTCGTTCACCGTCTTCTCCAAGTCCGGTGACAACGCTGACGAGCTCGCACGCTTAACCATTGTCCAATTCCTTCCTGCAGAACAATCAGCACCACCCCAGGAGTATTTCCCCTCAATCAATTTCGAGTTTAGCTAACCCCAGTTCTCTGTCACCGTGGCTCGTCCATGTCTCAGGCGGCCGAAGGTTTCAACCTCGCCGTTCGTCGCCGATAAGCCACCCTAGCCAAATTCCTTTCACCAGCAACCTTGTCTTGATCCCACCTACCTCCCTGACATGTTTGGCGAAGCAACGCATGCGTGATTCGTCTAGATGCATGTGCCCTAGTTCACTGCTGTACAGTGGCATTCGATTTCCTGTGTCCTGAGCTTTGCTGTGATTTTCTGTTAATTCTAGGGCTTTTTTGAAAATTCCACTTTGTCATTTAGGTCCCTCACAACATTTGGCACACAATGCCACCTCTTGCACCAGTTTTGATCATCTAGAAGCCCCAAATCATTCTTGTGTCCTTTTCAGACATTGTCTGTTCGCGAACCGAATGCCAAGCCTTTGACTTTCGTCGCATTCGAGTCTTGTCCAGTGAATCTAACCCTAATATCCTTTTCTCCACTGTTCTGTCTCTGCCCAAATTCCTTCGTTTGCATACATGTTTATATTTTACATATATTTTTTGTATAAAGCCTATTTTCTGGATGCTTATGTCTTGTATGTGTTGTGTGTGCTTTCGTGCGAATGTAGAGCAAGGAGCAGAAGATTTGGAAGGAACATTTGAAGACCTAGCAGATTTCTTAGACCCAACTTGGCAAGGCAAGTCGCCACCCTTGATCATATCTCACCTAGTATTTTTGATATAAAGTAGATTAACTGTTTTAAAGATATATGCATGCTGAGTATTTGATGAAAACTATGTTTAGAAACATGTGAATAGATATGACCCAAGTCTCATGTGGAAACCCCCTTTTGAGATTGAATCATCATGCAACCTTGTCACCCTAGGATGCTATGCTTAAACTCTACTCTTATTTAAATGTACATGTTGAGTGTGAAATGGCTAATATGTGAGAAATGAATTTGAAACCCCTTTTATGAAAGAAAATGTGAATTTAAGGATTGATAGTGAGGATGGTTTGTATGGTGAGGGTGCGGTGCACACCAGGGAATGTGGATGTCTCCTCACTATTAATTCATAAGGGAAAGAACCTTGTGTTGTGCCTCTATGCGGCATGAAAAACGTACCAACCACTTGCCTGGTATGGGACAGGCACAACTTAGTAGCTTTTTGGTATTAGCAGTTCCCTGCATGGTTTGTCGGTCTGGTTTCTCGCGTGGAAACTGGTTGGGCGCAGTTCGTCCGTGAGTGATGTGAGTTCAGAAAAAGTATGAGAGGAAAAGGTGAAAAGAAGGAAGTCGCCCTATGCCTAGATTAAGTTGTGCGCGGCTGTAATCAAGAAAGGTCATATGTCTTGCATGGACACAGACCAAGGCTATGTGTCCTGCGGGAACATAGGCCAAGGCTAGGAAGTAAGGCAGTGGGGAGGACCCACAACGGTACTTGAGACTTAATTGTCTATTTACCGGGCGGGGATACTGTTAATACTAGACTGCAAAAGCGTTGTGTGATCTCGGCCTTGTCACATGCGTATAAGTCGCATGGAGTTAGCCCGACTTGAAAGTCGAGTGAAGAAGTGGATTTAAAAAGAGGTACACCTTTGCAAAGCGTAGGAAAAGTATCAGATACTCTGTACTCCCAGGTCATGGAGTATGTTCGCGGTGGATTTATCCATGTGGTTCAACACAAGTAATATTTGGGAAAAGCTTTCATAACATAGTTAATTCAAAATGGTGGATCATGGAGGATCGCCATCCACATTGTTTTCTTAAAGTCTATTATAAGATTTCCAAAACTCCGCTGTTGAAAATAAAACCCTTATTTGAGAGATTAAAGAATTGAAATCTATACTATTTATGATTATAAGACTTAACCCCTTTTCTTGATCACTCCTCATCTATATAATTGCATTTCTAAATAAACGACTTGCTGA
This sequence comes from Pharus latifolius, assembly GCA_019359835.1. Classification (NCBI taxonomy): domain Eukaryota; kingdom Viridiplantae; phylum Streptophyta; class Magnoliopsida; order Poales; family Poaceae; genus Pharus; species Pharus latifolius. The sequence continues at coordinate 58,907,901 of CM033321.1, read as the reverse complement.
GCATTGTGTCAAAGCATGCTCACCCTTGCCTTTACAAAGAATTCAGAAGAGGGATTCGCCGATCCCGATTCGTTTGGTTATGAGGATGAAGCAAAAGATGAGAACACCCCAGATGATTCGGAGTTCTAGGAGGGTCTTGCGCCGAGTTGAGTCTGATGTGGAGAAAGCCCTACCAGAACCGTTGCCGCCAGAAGTGAAGATCTTCGTTGTTGCTGTCTGCTTTGTTTTGTGTGTTCGATATCTCAATACCGACTCTTGTATGGATAAGCCTGTTATTTTCATAGCAACTCTAAGTAGCGTCATTCTGGGCGCTATGTTAATGTAATATTGGTCCCTGTGACCTTGTACCTGTTTAATTATGTTTTATGCAATTACTGCTTTCCGCTTGTTGTGAGCTTGTAATGAACCTACCTGTGCGCAATCCACCTGGGCGGTTGCCACGGGATTCCTCAAATGAGGGTCCCATAGTATTCTTACTCTAGTCATGGCAGGCGTAATCGACTACCACCAAGATCGGTTCAGCATGGCAAGTCCCGGCGAGTTGGTAATTCGCGCGATCAAGATCACGTGCCTGTCCATTGTCGTCTGGGACCGAGAGGCATATCCCCCAGGGTGCCGCAAAACTCTCCACAGTTCATATGTTGGCTGCAAAGCTTTCTCGCCAGGCCTCCGTGTGGTGGTTTGGCTGGACAAGTTCGAGCGAGGAACAATTGAGAGATTTGATGGAACTCAGAACCCATCCAAATTCCTTCAGATCTACATTACTGCTATTCAAGTGGCGGGTGTGGATGATCGCATCATGGAAAATTACTTGCCAACAGTCCTCAAGGGACCGGTGAGAACCTGGTTGTTCAATCAGCTAGAGGGTTCAATTTATAACCGAGAAATGTTGTGTGAAGCCATACTCAATAATTTCCAGAACTGCTATTAGAAGCCTGGCAAAGAGGATGATCTCCATCGTCTGCGCCAGACCTCTACTGAGACTCTTTGGTAGTTTGTGTGAGACCCCCATTTGAGGATCACCTTGGTAACCGCCCAGGTAGGTTACACACAGCAGGATGACACATGAGCTCCAAATCAGACAAGCATAATAATAACATTAAACAGGTAGCAGGCCAGCTTGGCCAATATTACATACCCAAAGCACCGAAAATGGCGCTAAGTAGAGTTGCTAAGAAAATAACAAGTTTATCAGAACCAGAGTCGGTATCTAAGTACCGAACACACAGCATAAAGCACAAAGCAACGACAAAAAGCTTGATTTCCATCCGCAGCGGGGTTGAAGTGGCTCCTCCCACATCTGACTTGACTTGGTGCGCAATCCTTCTAGAACGTGGGCTCGTCCGGGGTGCTTCCATCTTCTGCCGGGAACTCATAACTGAAGGACTCGGGATCCTCGAATCCCTCTTCTACAGTTGGATGCAAATTGCAAGGGTGAGCACTTGGTGCTCAGCAACACTCATTCCGGGGATTATAGTAATGTACTTATATGAGGATAAAACATATGATTCAGGGATTTTAGTTTCATATGGATAGAGATATATAGATTTCCAAGTTATTTGTTCAGTAAACAGTACTTTGTCATGAAAATAGTACTTTAAACATTAAACAGGTTTTCATTAAAACATTAGATGTAGTGGTCTCCCATGAGTCACTACTTTATTAACCGCATTATGAAAACATTCCAAAACATTACTTGTGCTATAACCCATGGATAACATCCACTACGAAAAGACTCCTGAACCTGGGAGTACAGAGTATCTGATACTTCTTTTACACTTTGCAAAGGTGTACCTCTTTTTAAATCCACTGGTTCACTCGGCTTTCAAGTCGGATCAGCTTCATGTGACTTATACACATGTGACAAGGCCGAGATCACACAACGCTTTACAGTTCAGTATTAACAGTATCCCTGCCCGGTAAATAGACAATTAAGTCTCAAGTACCGTTGTGGGTCTTCCCCACTACCTTACTTCCTAGCCTCTCTGGTCTATGTTCCCTCAGGACACATAGCCTTGGTCTATGTCCACGCGAGACATACGACCATTTAAGATTACAGCCGCTCACGGCTTAATCAGGTCTAGGGCGTCTTCCTTCATTTACGCCTTTTTCTCTCATCATTTTTCTGACTCACATCACTCATGGCCGAACCTTGGCCTTCCAGTTTCCACGCGAGAAACCAGATCGTCAAACCATGCAGGGAACTGCTAATACCAAAAAGCTACTGAGTTGTGCCTGTCCCATACCAGGCAAGTGGTTGGTACGTTTACAATTCGTATAGAGACACAGCACAAGGTTCTCGTCCTTATGAACCAATAGTGAGGAACATTCACATACCCTGGTGCGCACCGCACCCTCTCCATACAATCCAATCCTCACTACTGATCCCTTTTATCATTTTTCTTGTCAAAACGGTTTTTATTATAACTTCTCATGCATTTGACCATTTCAAGTTTAATGTGGATATTCAATATATGAGTCCTAGGGTGACAAGAGCATATATACACGAAGGTTCAATAACAAAAAGGGTTTCATGATCCATTAGGTAATATCTACTCATGTCATTCAAACATAACTTGTATTTCAATTAAGCATGCATAGTAAGAAACAGTGAATATACTTCATATGAAAATATTGGGTGAGACATGATCAAAGGAATGAGGCTTGCCTTGCAATGTTGGGTCTAAAAACTCAGACGGCTCTTCAAAGACTTCTTCCGTTCCTTCCGCTTCTGACTCTGCGGCAAACAATTAACACACAAACACATACCACATAAGCATACTGAAAATAGTTTCTATAGAAAGTATTAAGTAAATAAGTCATGCATGCAGGGGAAAAAGTTAGGGCAAGGTCACAAGGGCTCTGGTCGAAGAAACGGCTAAAAAGGATTGAACGTCGAGGGGTCGACATTCAGTTCATGGCTTTGACATAACTGGAAACTAGTCTTAGGATGGTTTTCTGGAGAAGTGACAGTAGAGAAAGTTGTAGATCTCAACTCCAGGAATCTAAAGGACAAGGTGGCATTTCAATTGCTCAACCAGAAGGGGTCAAACAAGGCTAATGCCAGTGGCTGACATGCACTGACATGGTGCTGGACATGGCCAGAAACTAGGGCATGGCTTAACTTTTGATCCAGGGCTCCAAATGATGCACCACTTTGTCTGGGAGGTAGGCATTACTAACAGGAACAATATACTCAACAGGCACAAGGGCTGAAAGTGGCCGGAGGGTGGCCAAATCCGGCGATGAACCACGGTGGCCTGGACATGAGCTGAGTTACTGGACAGTAATCTTGGCATAGGCATAACTCACAATCTAGGCAGATCCAGGTGTCGAGCTAGTGGACAATATTTCTCAGGGTACTGGAATCTATCTAAGGGACAAGGTTTCAGGTGCTGGATCGGCCGGGAACAAATTCCGGCGACCGACGCTGGAGAAGACGACACTGGAGCTTGGGTATTTTCGATACAGGGCGAAAGAGCTCAATTCCAAGCTTGGGAATGATCTCTAGGGCACAACAAAGCTACTGGGGAGGTTAATTTCATTGGATATCGGCCGGAGAAGCTTGGCGCCGAAGTCCGGCGAACGGCCGAGGTTCAAATTTGGGATTTCTTCGATTTGAGCTTAATTGGGGATTCTGGTTCTACAGGCTTGCTCTACTAGGCTTACTGATCAACTTCTTCTACAGGATTGAGGGTTAATTTGGGCTGAATCGAGTGGCATTGGGGGAACAGGGCAAATCGGGGATCCGGCGATCACCGGCGATGGGGATCGATCTAGTGCAATTGGTTGCCATGACACAGAGAGGGGAACGAGGGGGACTCACTGGTGAACCTGGATTGAAGAGAGGGGCTGTGGAAAGGGCTGGCACCGTGAGCTCTCTCACTGGCTCGCCGGAGAAGAAAGTGGAAACGGCGAGAAGCTGGAATTTTGGCTAAGTCCTGAGCTTGTGCTTCTTCACAGCGTTGAGGGGGTTTAAATAGGCACGGGGACGGAGCTTGCGAGGGAAAAGCGACAGCGATAGCTTGCGCCGGGGAGAAAATTGTCGGGCGCAGGCGCAACGACGGTGACGGCGACGTGATCGCGCTTCAGGCGGTGCTGCAGCTTTGCCAGTTGCCTTGGGACTTCACCAGTGATGGCGCAGACGCGGAGGCAACAGCAATGCTCCGGCAATGACACGTAACGCCATGCAACTGCCACGGCAACGGGAGCGCGCGCGAAAACGAGGCTCGGGAGCGCGGCCGTTTAACCGCTGGGCGAGGCGATGCCACGGCACTGGCACGTGCGCGGGAGGTGGTTTGGTTGCTCACAACACAGGTGACAAGAACGGTGGCCGGCGGCGAGCGAATGCGGCGAGAACGCGGCGCGGCAACGGTGGCTCGGGCACTGGTCGTGGCAACGACCAGGCGCTGGTCGAAAAGGGCCTGAAAATAACATTTGGGCTGTTCTGCAATTTCTGAAACTTATTCCAGGGGCTGTTCTGTGAGGATAATTTGAATAGGACTTGGGCCTGTTTGCAAATTTGGAGATCTGAGGGTCCGATCTAAAATCTGATTTCGCAGCTAAGTTGCAAAAGATTAGTAGAACTTATCTGGCCAAAGTTTGGTAAGATCGGGCAAGATCTGAAGGGTTTCGACAAAATTGGGGAAAACAGTTTAGGGTAAATAGGGTAATTAGGGTTTTAAAATAGCAAGGCTTGAAACTCAGCTTTAGGGTGAGATTTTGGAGATGGTCCCGAAGGGAAAAATGTTCTGAACAGCATTTAGAAGGGAATGGCTGAAGCAGATTAGGTTTTGGGGTCCGGATGTGGATTTTCGCTATTTTAGGGTTTGGCAAAAACAGGGGTGTTACAGTTTGTCAAGAGATTTGTCGGAGTAAGGAATACCATTCCGAACATATCCGACAATTCCGTTATTAGGGAATTTAAACATGTCGTACGATATCAAAGATTTACCGAAGATCTTCTCATCCATCCAGCTCGATCAGTAGCTGACCTCTTCGACATGGCTGACCGTTATTTCGATGCAGTTGAGGCCGTGGAATGGAATAGGATGGTGGATAAAAGAAACTTACCGCCTCAACCCTTTTGCGTGGAAACCATCCAACATGCCTAGAGTCCCAACGGAGGTAATTGAGCACAGGTTAGCAATTCAACCTGGACAACGACCAATAAAGCAAAAGCTTAGATGCTTTGCTGTTGAACGGCAAGAAGCCATCCGAGTAGAGTTAGATAAACTCCAGAAAGCAGGATTTATTTGCGAAGTCAATCATCTGGAGTGGCATGCAAATCCAGTCATGGTCCTAAAGTCAAATGGTAAGTGGCGCATGTGCGTTGATTACACCAGCCTAAACAGTGTCTGTCCGAAGGATGATTTTCCCCTTCCTCGCATCGATCAATTGGTCGATTCTACAGCGGGTTGCGAACTGATGAGCTTCCTGGATGCTTATTTAGGGTACCATCAGATTAGCATGGCAGAAGAAGATGAAGAGAAGACTGCCTTCATCACACCATTTGGCACGTACTGCTAGGTCAGAATGCCATTTGGTCTCAAGAACGCTGGTTCCATGTACCAGTGCTTGATGCAAAAGACCTTTCTTTCTCAGATGGGGCGAAATTTTGAAGCTTACGTTGATGATTTGGTTGTAAAAAGCTTGAAAAGCTCGAGTCATTTAGATGATCTCGCCGAAATCTTTTGTAATCTAAACAAGCATGGAATAAAGTTAAACCCGAAGAAATGTTCCTTCGGGGTTGCTTCTGGAAAACTCTTGGGTTTCCTTGTTTGTTCGAGAGGAATAGAGGTTAATCCTGAGAAAATCAGGGCCATTGAACAAATGAAATCTCCCTCGACTATGAAGGACATCCAGAGCCTAATAGGTCGCATGGCGGCCCTTAGCCGTTTTATATCAAGGCTAGGCGAACGAGGTCTGCCTTTCTTCAAAGCTCTTCGCAAACACAATGGTTTTACTTGGTCGGATGTGGCCGAAAAAGCTTTTCAAGAGGTTAAAAAATATTTGTCTAGTCCTCCGATATTGGTCTCTCCAAATTTAGGGGAGCCACTACTCCTTTATTTGGCGGCCACCCCTCACGCGGTCAGCGCAATTCTGGTCACAAAAAGAAAGGGTGTACAACAACCAATCTATTACGTAAGTGAGGTACTTCACGGTCCAAAGGAACATTACCCTGAGGTCTAGAAGATACTTTACGCACTTCTGATGGCTTCCCGCAAGCTACGACACTATTTTCAAGCACATAAAATTACTGTGCCTTCATCCTTTCCATTGGGTGATATTATCCGAAATCCGAAGATATCTGATCGCATCGCGAAGTGGACAGTGGAACTTGGATCATTTCACATCCATTTCATCCCTTGCACAGCGGTTAAATCTCAAATTATCGTGGATTTTGTGGTCGAGTGGACTAATCCCGACCCCCTGCACAGGAATCCAAAGATTTACAATGCACCGACTATTGGACGATCTATTTTGATGGCTCTTGTAGTTTTCAACACTCGGGGGCTGGAGTGATCTTAATCATGCCTCAGGGCGACCAACTCAAATATGTCATTCAATTACACTTTGGTGCGACCAACGACGCAGCAGAGTATGAAGGTCTTATTGCAGGGCTCCGGGCATCTAGATTCCTCGAAGTCCGTCGATTAGTGGTGAGGGGAGACTCACAGCTAGTCGTAAACTAGGTAAACAAGGAGTACATCACCTCTGATGAGACAATGGCTCATTACCTGGGGGAAGTGAGGAAATTGGAAAAACACTTCAGTCATTTCAAAGTCCAATACATCCTGCGAAAGGACAATATACTCGCAGACCAATTATCTAAAATTGGGTCCTCACGCACATCTGCTCCGGTAGGAGTGTTCGTTGAACACTTGGAACATCCCTCGATCATGACTTCAATCAACGATGATCCGGTGACAGTTTGCGTCGCCAACCTTGGACATGAAGGAGATTGGACTCATCCATTGCAGATCTATCTCGAACATGGGACCTTGCCCAAGGACGAAACTGAGAGTGATCGGTTAATTCGAAAAGCACGCCTATATAAACTCATAGATGGGGTCTTATACAGAAAGGGGACTCAAGGAGTATTCATGCGCTACATATCTCATGAGGAATGTAAATCCCTCATGAAAGAAATTCATGACGGTGTATGTGGTGCACACGCATCATTTCATACACTGGTTGGAAAAGCATTCCAACAGGGTTTTTACTGGCCTTCGGCACTCAATGATGCCAAGCATTTGGTCAAGACATGCCTACAGTGTCAATTTCATGCGAGGCAAGTTCATCAGCCTGCATATGCCTTACAAACTATTCCTTTAACATGGCCTTTTGCTGTTTGGGGAATAGATATTGTGGGTCCTATGCCCCAAGCAGTCAACGGGTACAAGTTCTTGTTCGTAGCCATTGACACGTTTACAAAGTGGATTGAGGCTGAACTAGTCCGCAATGTTACCGCCGCTGTAGCAAAGAAATTCTTTCATAAGAATATAGTCACACAATTTGGTGTTCCAAGTCGTTTCATTACCGACAATGGTTCCCAGTTCGTTAGTGGTCTCTTTTTGGACTATTGCGATGATATTGGAACTGTCGTGGTATCACGGATACCTCGGCAGGTTAGGACGTGCACGGCATGAGTACAACGGCGCGAGCAGACCGAGTTACTGGTCTTCTCCCACCGGGCAACACAGGAATTGACACAGTGGTTTATACAGGTTCGGGTCCCAGTGGGGGCCCTAGTCCTGTTGGCTCTCTCCGGACACGAGTCCGCTGGGGAGGTATGCTCTCGAGGAGAGCTCTCCAAGAGAGCCGGATATTACGTTAATACAAATGAGTTCGAATCCCCTGAAAAGAGGTACAAGAGGGGTATATATAGCCCCTAAGAAATACAAAAGACCGAAAAGCCCTCATTGCGACCGTTGGATCGAAGGGCGCGGACGTCCTTTGGCCAGGGGGACGGCTCGGATGCTTGACACGTGGCCTCGCCGGCTTCCCAGAGGCTTCACGGTCAGCAGCCGCCCTTCCAGGGCTCCGGATACCACCGGGAGCCCGGAGACTCTTCCGGACTCACCGGGGGTCCGGTGACCCTCTGGGTCTCACCGGGGGCCGGGTGACTCTTCGGGACTCACCGGGGGCCCGGTGATGCTCCGGGTCTCACCGGGGCCTGGTGGTTCTCTGGGACTCACCGGGGGCCGGTGACCCTCCGGGTCTCACCGGGGGCCGGGTGACTCTTCGGGACTCACCGGGGGCCCGGTGATGCTCCGGGTCTCACCGGGGACCCGGTGACCCTCCGGGACTCTCCGGGACCCAGTGACCCTCCGAGACTCTCCGGGACCCAGTGATGCTCCGGGTCTCACCGGGGGCTCGGTGACTCTTCGGTACCCAGTGACTCCCTGGGACCCGGGGCCCAAGGACTCTCCGGGACCCTATGGGACCCGGTGACTGGGGGCCCCGTGATCCTCCGGGACTCCCTGGGACCCAGGGCCCAGGGACCCTCCGGGACCCTGCGGGGATCCGATGACCTTCCGGGACCCTAATGAACCTCCGGTGATTGGAGACCCTTCGGGACTCTCCGGGACCTGGTGATGCTCCGGGTCTCACCGGGGGCCCGGTGACTCTCTGGGACTCACCAGGGACCATCTCCGCACGAAGGACCGAGGCACTCCGAAGACCCCACGGGACCTAGGGCCTGGACACCCAGGACCCGCCAGGAACCTTCTCCACACGAAGGACCAAGGCACTCCAAAGACCCCGCGGGACCCGGGGCCCGGACGCCCAGGACCCGCCAGGAACCTTCTCCGCGCGAAGGACCGAGGGCGCTCGGAGCTCACTTCGAAGACTACCCGGAGGTATAGGATTTGGCCCAACAGGAGCCCCCCAGGCCTTCGGGGACACGTCGTGGCCCCGGAGGGTATGTGTAAAACCCTTCCCCTGATGACACTGAGGTCTCTGGGGTAATTTTCCCGCACACTGCTACAATAGAACTCTTTCACTTCTGAGGGACCGGGGATCTCCTGGCGGAAGGATCTGAACTTGGGATGTAAAGTTGCTGAGGAAGAGAAAACCGCCCCCGGGGTCTTGGAGCCCCAGAACGGAAGAAGTCCTCCCGGGACAAAGTTCACCGGGGAGAGAATGTTACCGCGTCTGAGAGGCGCGGAGCCCTTGGACGGGAAAAACCTTCTCCCTGGACAAAGTCCCCCCGGGAGAGAACGTTACCACGTCTGGGCGGCATAGTTGAGAACAACCTCCTCCCGGGACCAAGTCCACTCGGGAGAGGAAGTTACCAAGTCTGAGCGGCGCGGAGCCCCCGGACGGGAAAAACCTTCTCCCGGGACAAAGTCCACCCTAGAGAGGAAGTTACCGCATCCGAGCGGTGTGGAGCCTCCAGACGGGAAAAACCTTCTTCCGGGACAAAGTCCCTCCGGGAGAGAATGTTACCGCGTCTGAGCGGCGCGGTGGAGAAAAACCCCCTCTCAGGACCAAGTCCACCGGGGAGAGGAAGTTACCGCGTCCGAGCGGCGTGGAGCCCCCAGACGGGAAAAACCTTCTCCCAGACAAAGTCCCCCGGGGAGAGGATGTTACCGCGTCCGAGCGACGCGGAGCCCTTGGACGGGAAAAACCTTCTCCCAAGATAGAGTCCCCCCGAGAGAGAACGTTACCACGTCTGGGCGGCGTGGTTGAGAACAACCTCCTCCCGGGACCAAGTCCACTCGGGAGAGGAAGTTACCGCGTCTGAGCGGCGCGGAGCCCCCGGACGGGAAAAACCTTCTCCCGGGACAAAGTCCCTCCGGGAGAGAATGTTACCGCATCTGAGCGACGCGGCAGAGAAAAACCTCCTCCCGGGACCAAGTCCACCCGGGAGAGGAAGTTACCGCGTCCGAGCGGCGCGGAGCCCCCGGACGAGAAAAACCTTCTCCCGGGACAAAGTCCCTCCGGGAGAGAACGTTACCGCATCTGGGCGGCACGGTGGAGAAAAACCTCCTCCCGGGACCAAGTCCACCCGGGAGAGGAAGTTACCGCGTCTGAGCGGCGCGGAGCCCTCGGACACATAGGAGCCTTACGATGTAGAGAGCTTCCGGGTTTTGACCCGGGTTGTACTGTTTCCGATGCCCACCGGAGGGGGAAGATGTCCTCCGGGTGAATGATTAATAAAGCTGTGTTTGCACTTCTTGTTGTTTTAAGAGTCTTCTTTTGATATTTTTCTTGGATGGTCTGGACGACTTCTTTTGATAAGAATGAGCTAAGTTTGCTCGTGGATGGTGCGGTCGACACCCGGGGGTTCCTTATCCCCCCCCCCCCCCGCCCACAGTGGGCCGGAGGGTAGCTCCGCGCGCTGTGGGGGTGACAAAGCCCCCGGGGTGAAGATGAAGACCTGTGACATAAGAATTTTTCCAAGTTAGAAAATTTGAAAACGAGGTTTTCGGGGAAAAACCTTCCGGGAGACAATCGTCCGGTCGCCGTGAGAACGGGGAGCTGGGAATAAGGTCTGCGGGGAAGAAACATCCGAGAAACCCGACGAGATTTCCGGAGATGAACTTTCCAGGAGACAATCGTCCGATCGCCGTGAGAACGGGGAGCCGGGAATAGGGTCTCTGGGGAAGAAACATCCGAGAAAACCTGTCGAGATTTCCGGAGATGGACTTTCCGAGAGACAATCATCCGGTCGCCGTGAGAACGGGGAGCCGGGAATAAGGTCTCCGGAGAAGAATATCCAAGAAATCCGTCCCGCTGGGGAGACTATCGACTCCCGGATGAGGATGTGCCCGATGACGGGTCTGAGTGTTTGGGTAGGGGACTAGTCTCCGAAAGTGACTCGTTACCATGGTCGCTGGGGACCGGGTTGCCGCTTACACCCTCAGTCCACGAGGGCTGATCATAAGCCGCCCTACAGGAGGGACTTGTTGGGTCTGGGCCCACTTCCTCGCGGGGAGGGCGTCCTCGCGGGGAGGGCATCGCCGTTAGGGGCGGTAATGTGAAGAACCTGCAATGACAGTTGAAGAGAAAAACCCAGTTGTATTGACAATGAAATGAAATACAACGCCCCCCCCCCCCCCGCGAAGTCGCGAAAGGGGAGGGAAAGGTGATTACAATGCCCCCGTCCCCCTCTGGCATGATCGCTCCGGGGGAGGGGATAGTGAGTACGAGGTCCCCCTTCCCCCTCCGGGGTAATCGCTCTGGAGGAGGGGACGGGCCTGTGTAGGCTAGACGTAAAACTTACGAAGTAGACGCAAGTTCCACGTGTGCTTCAGTTCCTACTCTTGGAGGTTCGAGAGCTTGTAAGCCCCCGAGCCCAGGACCGCGGAGATCCTATAGGGGCCCTCCCATTTGGGGGAGAGCTTACCCTGGGCTTGGGGGTCTGTGACGCGCTTGAGGACAAGGTCCCCAAGGCGGAAAGATCTTTCGCGCACGTGCTGGTTGTATGCACGCGCCATCTCTCGCTCGTAGATGGCGTGGTGGAGGAGCGCTCGGTCGCGTTCCTCCTCTACGAGGTCGATCTCCAGTCGCTGGTTGGCCTCGTTGGCCTGGTACGCCGCGGTCGTAGCTCCGTCTAGGAGCTCGACTCACAGCGACCGGAAGCCAATCTCCGGGGGGAGGACTGCCTCCACCCCGTAGACTAGGGAGAAGGGAGTACGTCCCGTCGCCCGGCTCGGGGTCGTGCGCATGGAGCAGAGGATGCTAAGGAGCTCCTCTGCCCATGCGCCCCGCTTACAAGCGGCTTGCTCGAGTCTCCGGCGCAACCCCTGTAGGATCACCCCGTTGACCCTCTCGACGGCCCCATTGCTCCGGGGATGGGCCACTGAGGCAAAGTGGATGACGAGCCCCAGGCCTTCGCAGAATTTCTGGAAATAAGCCGAGTCGAATTGGGTCCCGTTATCCACGATGATTTCCCGGGGGACACCAAAACGACATACGACGTTTTTCCAGAAAAACCGCTGGACGGCCCGGGACGTGATGCTGGCCAAGGGTTCCGCCTCAACCCACTTTGTAAAGTAGTCGATCGCGACCACCGCATACTTGTATCCTCTAGGCGCTGGGGGGAAGGGCCCTAAGAGGTCCATCCCCCAGCGCACGAAGGGCCAACTGATGGGGATAGTCTGCAGTGCTACAGGGGGAGGTTCGAACCCTTGGCCATCTTCTGGCATGCCTCGCACGCGGAGACAAGGTCTCGCGCGTCGCGCATGACCGTGAGCCAATAGAAGCCCTGTCGGAGAGCCTTGGCCGCGATGGCACGCGGGGCTAGGTGAGAGCCACAGCTCCCAACGTGGATCGGAGTCCCTCCGGCCGGGGGAGGCAGCGCAGGAGGGCGGAAGCCCCCCGCCTGTAGAGCCTTCCCTCCGGCAGGAGATATGCCTGGGCTTTGGCCCGGAGGCGCTTAGCCTCGGTCTCGTTGGGAGGGTCCCCCTCCCCCTTGGTGAAGGAGATGAAGGGGTCCATCCATGACGGAGTCCGGGTGATCTTGGCGACCTCCGGGACGCGAGGCTCGTCGCCCATGTCCGGGGAGGCCACCGAGGGCTTCGTGATGATTTCCAAGAAGGCCCCCTTGGGGAGCGATTCCCGGGCGCTGCCTGCCCGAGCCACGGCATCGGCCCGGTCATTGTCCCTTCACGGGATATGCCGGGCCTCGAGGCCGTCGAAGTGCCTCTCCATCTTTCGCACCTCCTGCAAATAAAGACTCAAGTTTGCGTCGTGGCACAGGTAAGACTTGTCCATTTGGCAAACTACGAGCTGAGAATCTCCCTTCACTAGGAGGCGCCGGATCCCCAGGGAGCGCGTAGGGCGCATCCCCAGGAGCAAAGCCTCGTACTCGGTGACATTGTTGGTTGCGGGGAACTCGAGCCGCGCCGCGTACTCGAGTTCCTTCCCCTTGGGGCTCCGGAGGACTACTCCCGCACCGGCCCCGGTGAGACACAGCGACCCGTTGAACATGAGCGTCCAGTGGTCACTGCGTCGGGGCGGCGCTGGGAGGTCTTCGTCCCCGGGCCCGAAGGCAGGAGTCCACTCTGCGATGAAGTCGGCGAGGACCTGTGACTTGATGGCGGAGCGGCCTGTAAGGGACAGGGAGAAGGGGCCGAGCTCGGCCCTCCACTTCCCAATCCGGCCGGTGGCTTATTTGTTCCGCAGCACCTCCCCCAGGGGGAGGGACGACAGGACGGTGATGGGGTGTCCCAGGAAGTAGTGGCGAAGCTTCCGGGACGCCATCAGGAGGGCGTAGCAGATCTTCTCCATCTCCGTGTACCAAGTTTTGGCCCCCTGGAGGGCCTCACTCACATAATACATGGGACGCTACTGCCCCCCTTGCTCCACCAATATCGCGTTGACGGCGACCAGGGTTGCGGCAAGGTAGAGGAGCAAGGGCTCTTCTGGAGACGGACTCACGAGCATTGGAGGGCTCGTGAGGTACTTCTTCAGGTTGTCAAAGGCCTCCTGGGCCTCGGGGGTCCAGCGGAACCCCTCGAGCCCCCGGAGGATCTTGAAGAAATGGAGGCCTCGCTCCCCCAACCGCGAGACGAAGCGGCTTAGAGCGGCTAAGAGGCCGGAGAGTCGATGGACGTCCTTGACGGAGCACGGCGGGGGCATGTCCAGGAATGCCCGGATCTTTTCAGGATTTGCCTCTATGCCCCGTTGGGACACGAGGAAACCCAGGAGCTTCCCCCCGCGCACGCCGAAGGCGCACTTCTCCGGGTTGAGCTTCAGCCCGTACGCGCAGAGGTTGCGGGAGGTCTCCGGTAGGTCATCGATGTGGGAGGCCGCGCGGGGACTTTTGACGACCGCGTCGTCTACGTAGACTTTGACGTTGCGGCCGACTTGGTCTTTGAAGACTAGCGTCATGAGGCGCTGGAAGGTCGCCCCCGCGTTCTTGAGCCCGAAGGGCATGTGGATGTAGCAGAAGGTTCCGAGGGGAGTTATGAAACTCGTCTTTTCCTCGTCCCCTTCCGCCATTCGGACTTGATGGTAGCCCGAGTAGGCATCTAGGAAGCTCATCAACTCACACCCCGCGGTGGAGTCGACCAGTTGGTCAATCCGTGGGAGTGGGAAGTTGTCCTTGGGGCAGGCGCGGTTAAGGTCGGTGAAGTCCACGCACATCCGGCACTTGCAGTTTGATTTCTTGACGAGGACGGGGTTCGCGAGCCACTCGGGGTGCAGGACCTCCCGAATGAACCCCGCCTCTCAGAGTCTGGCGATCTCCCCCTTTGATTGTCTCTTGGCACTCAAGGGAGAGCTTCCTCAGCTTCTGTTTGACGGGGGATGACTGGGGGCTGCCGCAAGCTTGTGCTCAATAACCTCCCGGGTGACGCCCCGCATGTCCGAAGGCTTCCACGTGAAAACATCGGAGTTCTCGCGCAGGAAAGCCGCCAGTTGCGCTGCATCCTCCTCGGGGAGCTCCGCCCGGGGACAGCAGGACCTTCCGGAGGCCCCCTTCCGGGCGCGGCTTGAGGAGGGGCCTCCCGGGAGGTGTCGGTCCGACGTCTGGTTCCGGGGGAGAAGCCTCCCCCGTGGGCGCCTTTATGAGGTTGACGCTTCCGATTGTGGCGGCGGCGCGCTCGTACAGAGCACGGGCCACGTCTTGCAGAGGTAGTTTTGATGGGTGGCAGCCCCTAGCCGATTGATCGTGGTCCTCCCCATGATCACGTTGCAGGAGGAGGGGAGGTCCACTACGTCGAATCGGACCATCTCGGTCATGTAGTTCTCCGGGCCACGTCTTGATTTCCACACAGGATGGATCCCCTTCCCCGGGACGAACCCTTGCAGGGGCCCTGCTGCGGGCTGTAGGAGCTTCTCATCCACCTGCATCTCCTTGAAGGCCTTCAGGAAGAGGACATCGGCGGAGCTTCCGCCATCCACAAGGATGCGGGCCAGGTGGCGGTTGTAGATGGTGGCGGAGACGATGAGCGCGTCGTCGTGGGGGAAGCGAACCCCGCGCACGTCTTCCGCCGTGAAGGTGAGGGGGACGTCCGACCACTTGGGTGGCGGAGATGTGTGCAGCACCCCCACAACCTTGACTTCGCGCGCGTACTCCTTACGCTGGCGCTTAGAGTCCCGCCCGGAGGCGGACCCTCCCACGATGACGTTGATGCGGCGTTGAGAAGTTTGGAAGGGGAGAGCTTCTGAAGGCTCCCCCTCCTGCGTCTGCCCCTGCTGACCCCGCGGGAGCAAGAAAGGCCAGAACAGCTGGCCGAGGGGGCAAGGAGGCCGAAGTCCCCCCCTGCCCATGCTAGTCGAGGAACGCCGCGAAGTGTTGCAGCAGCTAGTGACAGTCTCGGGTAGCGTGGGTACTGGACCCGTGGAAGCTGCACCGCGGTCCTTCCCTGGCTCTCCCCGCGGGGCCTTCCCGGCCGCGCGAAGACTGTCCTCCCCCATGGCCTTTCGTCTTGGGGAAGGGGAGGTTGCCCCTCGGGGGGTCGCGCGAGCCGCCTCCGCCCTCGAGGACAAAGGTGTCCCGAGGCCGTGGCTCATTACACCCCCCCTGCCTGGGGCGCTTGAGGGGGTCCCTGGCCCCCCGGTCGGCGGGGGCGGGAGCCCCCTGGGTCTTTTTCCAGAGGTCGTCTTCCTCCACCCGAGCGTACTTTTTGAGTACGTTGAAGAGCTCATCGGCGGAAGAGGGGCAGCTCTGGGAAAGCCTCCGGTGGAGCTCCCTCGGGAGGATCCCGCTTTTGCACGCTTCGATGACCGTAGAGTCGGGGACGTGAGCCACCTTGCTCTTCACTTGGGCGAAGCGCTTGAAGAAGCTTTGGATGGTCTCCCCTGTCCTCTGCCGGACGGTGTACAGTTGCGAGGAGTCCAGGGGGCGCACGCAGTTCCCCTGGAAGTTCGCGTAGAACTCAGGCTTGAGCTGCGCGAAAGACTTGATGGAGCCGGCCTTCAGGATGTAGAACCAGGAGCGGGCGATGCCGGTGAGGTAGAGGGGGAAGACGTTGCATTGTACTGTCTCGTCCCCCCTGCCGCTGAGATGGCTGTGGAGTACACCTGCACAAATTCATAAGGATCGGCCTCACCATTGTAGTACTCGATGCGGGGCGGGCGATATGGCTTTGGCCATCGGACGCGTCGGAGCTGGCGACACAAGGGCTGGTTGGCCCCCTCAACTCTCTGGGAAGGTTCCCAGTCGTTGTCCCCCCTTGTAGGGGAGACGCGCTCGTTATCGGAGTCGGGGAGAGGCCCCAGCGGTCCGCTCGGATGGTGGTAGCGCCTCTTCTCCTCAGGGTTGGGGCTAGCTTCGTGAACCTCCAGGTGTCCCCCAGAGGTGGTGGTGGCTTCGTCGACTGGTCTCCCTCCCCGGCTGGTCTGGCGGCGTGTCCCCAGCCTGTGTTGAGAGGGAGCTTCGCTAGGTTTCAGGGCACGCATGTCCTCCACCTCCCCCTGAGTTAGTCAGGTCTGATCCACCGGGGGAGGAGGGAGCTGATGCGCGTCAGCCGACGCTGCTGGCACGCGGGCAAGGCCCGGCATCGGGCGTGTCTCTGGGGCCATTCTGAGCGCGGTGGGAACCGCCAGCCCAGGAGCCACTCCGGACGCACCGGCAACCATCCGCGGCGCGGAGCCAGGGAGAGCCACCGGCGCGGCGAAGGCTCCTGGTGCGAGGTAAGGCCCCGGCGCGGGGACAACTCCCTGCGCGGGGTAAGGCCCCGACGCGAGGAAGGCTCCCGGTGCGGGGTAAGGTCCTGGCGTGGGGAAGGCTCCCGGCGCGGGGTCAGGCCCCCGGCGCGAGGAAGGGCCCCCGGCGCGAGGAAGGCTCCCGGCGCGGGGACAGCTCCCGACGCGGGGAAAGCTCCCGGCGCGGGGACAGCTCCTGGCACGGGGTAAGGCCCCGGCACGGGGAAGGCTCCCGGCGCGGGCGCGGGGAGAACTCCTGGTGCGGGGTAAGGCCCCGGTGCGAGGTAAGGCTCCCGGCGCGGGCGTGGGGAGAACTCCTGGCGCGGGGAGAACTCCCGGTGTGGGGTAAGGCTCCCGGCGCGGGCGCGGGGAGAGCTCCTGGCGCGGGGTAAGGCCCCAGTACGAGGAAGGCTCCCGGCGCGGGGAAGGCTCCCGGTGCGGGCGCGGGGAGAGCTCCCGGCGCGGGGTCAGCCCCCGGCGCGATGAACATGCCCGGCGCCAGGAAGGCCGCCGAGTGTCCCACGAAAAATGGAGGCGGCGACCCCATAAATGGGAATGAGGGCGGATAGACGGGAGCCGGAGGCCGTGCTAATGCGCGCAACAACTCCTCCAAGGTGCGCTGGGCGCGGGGTTGGCCTTCGACCAAAGCTTCGAGCAAAGTGTCCCGGGGAGCCGGGTGCGCCATCGGGGGGAGACTAGTCCCCGCCGGGGCAGTCGCGGTCACCGGGGTTGACCCGGAGGTCTGCCCACTGAAAGTAATTGGAAAGGTGAGAGGTGGTACCTGGGTCTGGTCGCCTCCGGCCGGAAGCGCCGGGGCAGTCGTGTCTCGAGGGGGTGGCGCCGGGTCACCGGGACCGGCGCACCGGGTAGGGCGTAAGGTCCCGCAATCGCAGTCGCGGTTGCCGAGCTGGAAACGGGAACACCTCCACCGAAGATTTCGAGAGAAGAAGGTGGTAGCTCTCTCCGGGTGTTCCCGAACGGTAGCGTCGCGACGATGACGTCTTGCTGGGGCGGCGCCGGGTAGCTGGGACCATCACCATCGGAAAGGGAGAGAGCTTGAGCTCTCGTTCTTGGGGGAGCCATGGCGATTCGTCACGAGTCCCCACGGTCGGCGCCAACTGTCGTGGTATCACAGATACCTCGGCAGGTTAGGACGTGCACGGCACGAGTACAACGGCGCGAGCAGACCGAGTTACTGGTCTTCTCCTGCCGGGCAACACAGGAATTGACACAGTGGTTTATACAGGTTCGGGTCCCAGTGGGGGCCCTAGTCCTGTTGGCTCTCTCCGGACACGAGTCCGCTGGGGAGGTATGCTCTCGAGGAGAGCTCTCCAAGAGAGCCGGATATTACGTTAATACAAATGAGTTCGAATCCCCTGAAAAGAGGTACAAGAGGGGTATATATAGCCCCTAAGAAATACAAAAGACCGAAAAGCCCTCGCTGCGACCGTTGGATCGAAGGGCGCGGACGTCCTTTGGCCAGGGGGACGGCTCGGATGCTTGACACGTGGCCTCACCGGCTTCCCAGAGGCTTCACAGTCAGCAGCCGCCCTTCCAGAGCTCCGGATGCCACCGGGAGCCCGGAGACTCTTCGGGACTCACCGGGGGTCCGGTGACCCTCCGGGTCTCACCGGGGGCCAGGTGACTCTTCGGGACTCACCGGGGGCCCGGTGATGCTCCGGGTCTCACAGGGGCCCGGTGGTTCTCTGGGACTCACCGGGGGCCGGTGACCCTCCGAGTCTCACCGCGGGCCAGGTGACTCTTCGGGACTCACCGGGGGCCCGGTGATGCTCCGGGACTCTCCGGGACCCAGTGACCCTCCGGGACTCTCCGAGACCCGCTGATGCTCCGGGTCTCACCGGGGGCTCGGTGACTCTCCGGGACCCGATGACTCCCTGGGACCCGGGGCCCAGGGACTCTCAGGGACCCTACGGGACTCGGTGATGCTCCGGGTCTCACCGGGGGCCCGGTGACCCGCCGGCTCGGTGACTCTCCGGGACCCGGTGATGCTCCGGGTCTCCCGGGGGCTCGGTGACTCTGCGGGACCAGGTGACTCCCTGGGACCCTGCGGGAGCCGGTGATGTTCCGGGTCTCACCGGGGGCTCGGTGACTCTCTGGGACCCAGTGATGCTCCGGGTCTCCCGGGGCCCAGGAACTCTCCGGGACCCGGTGATGCTCCGGGTCTCACCAGGGGCCCAGTGACCCTCCGGGACTCTCCGGGACCCGGTGATGCTCCGGATCTCACCGGGGGCTCGGTGACTCCCTGGGACCCTGCAGGGATCCGATGACCTTCCAGGACCCTAATGAACCTCCGGGGCTTGGAGACCCTCCGGGACTCTCCGGGACCCGGTGATGCTCCGGGTCTCACAGGGGGCCCAATGATTCTCTGGGACTCACCAGGGACCACCTTCGCACGAAGGACCGAGGCACTCCGAAGACCCCGCGGGACCCAGGGCCCGGACGCCCAGGACCCGCCAGGAACCTTCTCCGCACGAAGGACTGAGGCACTCCGAAGACCCCGCGGGACCCGGGGCCCGGACGCCCAGGACCTGCCAGGAACCTTCTCCGCGCGAAGGACCGAGGGCGCTCGGGAGCTCACTTCGAAGACTACCCGGAGGTACAGGATTTGGCCCAACAGGAACCAAAGTGTGCCTTGCTTCTGTGGCTCATCCCCAGAGCAATGGTGCCGTTGAACGTGCCAACCGGCAGATATTGCAAGGCATAAAGAAACGATTTTTTGAACGCCTTAAGGTGCGCTCGGGGGCTTAGGTAGATGAACTCTACTCCGTTCTGTGGGCACTAGCACTACTTGTAGTCGGGCCACGGGTGAGACACCTTTTCAACTAGTATATGGTGTTGAGGCTATCTTACCTATGGAAATCCGCATTGGGTCTGTCCGGGTCGATCAATTCGATCAGACTGATCAGCTCGAACAGTTGACCCAAGATATTACCCTCCTCGAAGAGAAACGTGATCAGGCGCTGATCAAGTCTGCAGTATATTTACAAGCTTTGCGTAAATATCATAGTTAAAAGGTGCGGCCTCGTAGTCTTCACATGGGCGACTTGGTTTTACAAAAAATACAAAACCAGTCTAACCGCAATAAATTCTCCCCTCAGTGAGAAGGCCCTTATACTGTGGTTTCAGTACCACTACCAGGATATGCTCGGTTAGTGATGGAGGATGGAAGAATCTTTTCCAATACTTGGAACATAGATCAACTACGCAAGTTCTATGTGTAAGTTATCCATTTCTTTTATCCTTTTCGATTAGCATGATTTATTAGAAAATTATGTGCACTTTTCTTCGAATTATGTTATGGTTTCTCTTTCTTTTGCCACACCCATACCGAGCTATGCTCGGGGGCTGGTCGCCGATGATCATCCTACTATGATGACTAGGTTGGATTCGCGGGCCGATCTCATGGTCGCATCTAGATAAGACATCCCTAAATAAGCCGTTTCTAAATGCACATGGGACTTACTAGTATGTTTCTGATCATTCGAGTGGCTGCCTGTTCGTAATAAGACCTGGTATTGTATTAAGATCAGTATCGGTCCGACTAGATGATTGTATCTAAGTCGAGGCATTTCTTTGTAAACCGTTTCTAAACGTATAAGAAACTCACTAGATATCTCTGATCATCAAAAAACCCATATTTTCTTGAGATTATAACACTAAGTCTTCAGTACTTATGATCTCAGGAGGGAGCTACGAGAATATGGCCATAATATAAAACGAAAGCAAGTACACCTTTTTCAAAAAACCTAAGGCATGCATTTGCATAGTATAACTGTATATTTGCAGGTACAGTCAAAAACAGAGGATCATTGTTCATTACAGTGATATTACAATAAGCCAAGTTCCTTCAGAATATCTTCGATTAAGGTCTTCACTTCCCTCATAATCTCCTCAAGCTGAGTTTTGCTTTCAAACTCTGCGTCTCCCACCACTGGTTTCAAGTCTAAGTTCGGGCCGTGGTGACGCCTAAGTTTGCATAAGATGGCAGAGGCAACAGATCTTGTGTTGTCATTTACTGCCTCCTCTTGCCACTTGGTATCTTCAGGAAGATACTCAAGAAGCGATTCAGCTTGAGTCACTACTAATTTGCACAATTCGCTGTGGCTTAGTTCTTCCTTTTGAGGGTCGACGATATCAGCCTTCAGCAAATCTGCAACCATCCTTAGCTTTCCAAAAGCTGGCGACAGAATGTCATTGCAGGAGGAAATTGTCGCCTTCAGGGTTTCTTTCTCCTTGTAGATAACATCCGTCGTTCACTTGAGAGACTCGATGGTTGCACTTTGGTGCTTGATGGTAGTGTGAAGTTGCCCAGTTTCGATTTCAGCACGGGTACACTTCTCCTGGAAGTCATCCCTCTCCTGTGAAAGAAGGCTTATTTGTTCTTCTTGTACTGCATGGGCAAAGTAATTGATTTTACAATCGTTCATGTAAAAAAATAGTTCCACCTGATTGGAAGAAAGACTTGCAGGAAAGCTTCAAAGCCACAACTTTTTCCTGGTTTTCCCGATCAGCCATGCTTTTTGTCAAGGAGGCGTTTTCCCTATGACAAAAAAGATCACAATTATTCTTAGACGAAATTCAAGTTGAGATAAGCAAGTTACTAATACTCACTATTGTCGTTGGCTGATCTTCCGTTGTGCGACCTCAATATGTTTTGTCAAAGTTTTTGACTTGGTCACTATTTGGGTTAGATCCTGAAACACAATAAGACTAGTTACTCAAACTTGAACTTCCTAAGATTCTCGAGTCTATGGAGGTAGAAGAATTTTTACTTACCTCTACAAAATTGCTGAAAGAACTCCTCAGCGTACCCTCGGGTTCATCTAAAGGTTGAACCTCGAGACTTGTTGTTTCCTTGGCAACAGGGGCAGTAGATGGTTGTTCTTGCTGATCCACCCCTGCGGTCAGGATTGCGGTTTTCATCCCCTGAGATTGGATGTCTGCTATTATTTCCTCTACAATGGCCTGAGAGGACTTCTCAGCCATTGGAGCTACACCTGTTTCCCCCGCGACCTCTGTGGTAGTTAATGCGCCAACGTTCGGTGAGGTCGACAGGACATTATTTCCTCTACATTGGTCAGAAATTAGAGAAAGGCAACAAATCGGCTCAGAAATAGCTCAAGATGTAGGAATGCATGTACGAATCATTAAGGAGAAGCCGAGGACTGCACAGCCAAGACAAGAAGAGTTATGCTGATAACCGACAACGGAAAAAGGGAATTATCTTTCGAAAAAGCTGAATATGTATATCACAAAGCAACATCTTACGAATGAGTACGACGATTCAAGATGAAGGGAAAACTAAGCCCAAAATACGTAGGACCCTACAAGATTCTAGAGAAACAAGGAGAAGTAGCATACAAACTTTACTACTCGAATTAGCAGGAGTTCATGACATATTCATGTGTCTCAATTAAGGAAGTACCAAAAGAAGCCAATATAACAGATATCTCCTAAGGAAGAAACCAGACTTATCATATCAGGAATACCCAGTCAAAGTGTTAGAGGTCACTGAAAGGAAAATGAAATCAAGGACCATTCGATTCTGCAGAGATTCAATGGAACAACCACTCAGAAGAAGAGTCGATATGGAAAAGGGAAGAGGGACTGCATCAAGATTTCCCTTACCTGTTTTCAAACCTATCGGAATCTCGAGGACGAGATTGTTTTTAAGGAGGGTAGGTTGTAACATCCCAAATTTTGCCATCTCTTTAGTTTGCCAGTCAGCGTATCTTCATTGGATTCTTGGATGTCTCAACCCCATTTTTGATCTTTATCTCAGAATTATGATCTCAGGTGTGCCACCACCTTAATTTAAAAAGTTGGCAGATAAACTCCGCCTTTCAGACCATTTTCGTTTTTTAGTCCAAAGGTATTGCAGATCAATTCTTTTTAGATTTGTTAGAAGCCCAAAAAGACCAAAAGTCTCAGACCACCTCCAAATTCTGATCTGATCCAGTGAATATCTCCCATTCACTATTCTGAACATTTTTCCCTTCTGGAAGAATTCCAAAAGATCAACCGAAACCCTAGTTTCAGCCTCGCCAAAGTTTCAAACCCTAATTACCCTATTTACCCTAATTACCCTGTTTTCGATTTTTGTCAAAATCACTAGATCTTATCAGATTTTACCGTTTTTCCTACTGGATGAGTCCAAGTAATTTAGTAGCACTCACCTGCAAAACCAGATCTCAGATCAGCCCTTCAGATCTCCACATTTGCAAATAGGCCCAAATTCCCGAACTAAATTCCTTGCAAATCCGTCCAAACCTTGGCAAAATAGTCCAAACTTTGCAACCAGGCCCCTGTGCCATTTTCGACCACGACCAGCGTTCGTTCGACCAGCGCCCCGCCGCTTAGCCTCGCCGCAGAGCTCACCGCCGACGAAGTATCCCGCGCTGCCACCACTACCGCCACGTAGCACCACCTATGCGCAACCGTGCCGCCACCGTGGAGCACCTCAACCGCGCCTGTGCCGTGATTCCCTTGCGCACACGCGTGCTCCAGCAGCAGCAAAGCAACGCCACGTTGCAGCCATGCCGAAGCCAGTGATCCCGTCGCCTTGCTCCAGCTGATTTGCCGTGATTCCCCTCGCCTGGCACAGTCGTTGCCGCGTCCCAACACCATCTCGATTCCACCTCCGGTGTCAACCGCGAATCCCGCTTGATATGCCTCAACTCCCGAGAGCTCAGCCCATCGCCTATATAAGCACCCCCCTTGCCCAGCATCACTTCGCACCACACCCTACAGTTGCATTGCTTCAGCCCTAGCACCAGAGAACAGCCATTTCCCCAGCGCCGCCGTGAAGACCTTCTTCCCCGGCGAGCCACTTCTGGAGCTCACGGCGCCAGCTTCGCCCGCAGCTTCTCTCTCCAAACCAAGGCCACCAGTGAGTTACTCTCGTCCCTCTCTTCGTATCATATCATTTAATTGGCCCTCGGCGAACCTCAACGCCGGCGATCACCGGAAAAGCCCAAATCCCCTGTTTCCTCAATGCTGCCCGATTCAATCCAAATTAGCCCTCGCGCCAGTGATGAAAATTGTTCAGTACACTCCCTTTAGCAAGCCTATGAGTTTGGATTTCGAAATTGGATCAAGATTGTGGCTTTCCCCAATTTGCGCACCACCAGTGAACTGGTTCTCGCCGCCGAGCCACTCCGGCCATCCCCCGACCAAATTGGCTTCACCAATAGTCCCCTCACCTCACCCTCTCACTCCCTGAGCAATGAATCGAGTTCAAACTCTTTAAATCGAAAACCCCCAATCTCCAGTGTCGTCTTCTCCAGCGCCGGTCGCTGGAATTTTTCCCCGGCCGATCTAGCTCCGGTCACTTTGTCCCTTAGATAGATACCAGTACCCTGAGCAACATTGTCTACTAGCTCGACTTCTAAATCAACCTGAATCAACAGATATTCCAATGCCAAGATCACTGTCCAGTGGCTCAGTTCATGTCCAGACCACCGTGTTTGCTCGCCTGATTTGGCCACCCTCCGGCCACTTTCTGCCCTTGATCCTGTTGAGTGTTTTGTAGCTGTTATCAAGACCTAACCCCCAGACAAAGTTGTGCATCAATTGGAGCCCTGAGTCAAAGGTTATGCCATGCCCTAGTTTCTGGCCATGTCCAGCACTATGTCAGTGCATGTCCACCAGTGGCATTAGATGATTTAGACCTGTTACACTTGAGCAATTGAAATGCCACCTTGTCCATTAGATTCCTGGAGTTGTACTCTACAACTTTCCTTACTGTCACTTCTCCAGAAAACCTACCTAAGACCAATTTAAGGCTATGTCTAGCCGTGGACCGAATGTCAGCCTTTCGACATTCAACTCCGTTTGAGCCCATCTCTTCAATCAGCATCCAAGTGACTTTGTCCAAACCTTTCCCCTGCATGCATGATATATTTTACGTATCATTTCCCATAAATACTATCTTCTGTATGCTTATATAGTGTATGTGTGTATTATCTGTATCCGCCGTGGAACCAGAGATTGAAGGAGCGGAAGAAATCTTCGAAGAATTGTCTGAGTAACTAGACCCAGCATTGCAAGGCAAGTCTCAAACCCTTGATCATGTCTAGCCTATTATTTTGAAATGAAGTATGTTAACTGTTTACAAGTATATGCATGCCTTAGATTCAAACAAGAGTTATGTTTTAATGAAATGATTAGATATGACCTAAATAACTGTAAAGCCCTTTTGGACATTGAAAATCCCTGCACCCTTGTTACCCTAGAATATCATGCTTAGGCTATGCTATGCTCAAGATTATATGTTAAATGTTGAATGGTCACATATGAGAAAAGCATATTCAAAACCTCTTTTTGTGAAAGAAAATGTGATTGGAATCGATAGTGATGATGGTTTGATTGGATGGTGCTGTGTGCGCACTGGGAATGTGAAAGACTCCTCACTAAAGATTCATAAGAACTAGAACCTTGTGTTGTGCTTCCATGCAGCATGAAAAACGTACCAACCACTTGCCCAGTTATGGGACGAGCGCAACATAGTAGCTTTCTTTAGTATTAGCTTTTCCCTGCAATGGTTGTCGATCCGGTTTTTGCGAGAGCTGGTAGGCCGCAGAAGGCCATGAGTGATGTGAGTTCAGAAAAATCATGAGAGGAAAAGGTGGAAAGAAGGAAGACGCCCTATGCCAGATTAAGTCGTGCGCGACTGTAATCAAGAGAGGCTATGTGTCTTGCGAGAACATAGACCCAGGCTAGGAAGTAAGGCAGTGGGGAGGACCCACAACCGTACTTGAGACTTAACTGTCTATTTACCGGGTAGGGAATTGTTAATGCTAGGACTGTAAACTGTTGTGTCATCTCGGCCTTGTCACATGCGTAAAAGTCGCATGGAGAGGTACCGACTTGAAAGCCGAATGATCGGTGAATTAAGGTGGTACACCTTTGCAAAGTTTTAAAAGTATCGGATACTCTGAGCTCCCAAGTTATGGAGTCTGCGTGCGGTGGATTTTATCCACGTCGATGCAGCACAAGTAGCTTTTGGAAAGTTTTTCACAAAATCTGAGTAAAGTGGTGACTCATGGAAGACCGCCACACATAACATTTTCTGAAAATCTAGCTTAGGATTTTAAAAGCCTCGCTTTTGAAAACAAAAACCTTTTCTTCAAACTAAGTGTGAAAATCTATTCTATTCCTATATATATATATGAAACCAAGACCTCATTCCTTGAAAACCCCTCATCTATATATCTGCATTCTCTTAACGAGACTTGCTGAGCATCGTGTAAAAACATGCTCACCCTTGCCTTTTCACACAAATTCAGAAGAAAGGATTCGAGGATCCTGATTCCTTTAGCCTCGACCACTCAGAAGAGGAAGGAACCTGTCCAGACGATTTGAGCTTCTAGGAGGGTCATGCGCCAAGTTGAGTTCGATGTGGTAAAGGCCCGAGCCGAACTGCTGCAGAAGGAAATGAAGACCTTTGTTGTTGTTTTTGCGTATTCGGTACCTCGATACCGATTCTTTTTTATTCTTGATTTATGAAAAACTCTCCACTTTGTATCAACTTTAATTAATGCCATTTTTGGCATTATGATAATGTAATAGTGGTCCTCGTGATCCTGTACTTGTTTTATCTATTACTTTATTGTTTAAAGTAAATCCTGTTGTTGTGAGCTTGTGATGTACCTTTCTGTGTGCAATCCACCTGGGCGGTTGCCACCGGATTCCTCAAATGAGGGTCCCACAGCGCGCCTCTTCGCGAGCTCCATCATAATATTCTGCCAGGTGCAGAATGGCCGAAGACATCTCCTCAGAACGCTTCTTTAGCGCCTCTTTTTCTTCTTGGAGAGTTCTTATCAAGTCAGGTTTCTCCCTTAGAAGAGCCTGGATCTCAGCAAGCTATTCGCTGGGGGCTCCAGGAGCCTTCACTTCCTGTACATGCATGGGTTGGTTTCAGAAAACATGACCAACAGAGAAGTTGAAGATGATTACCTAAGGAGAAGAGAAAGCCAAGCTTTGGAGGGGATCTGGTCGCGGCAGTGCGAGACTTTCCCCAGAAAGTTGATCACCCAACAAAAGAGGACAACTTGGTCGCAGGGGTGTAAGAATTTCTGCTGAAGAGTGGAAATTAGAAGGATTATTGTGGATCTCCAAAGGTGGAGATGAAGATGCAACTAGAGGAGTTGCAAGGGCCCAAGAAAGGGGCAATGTGGCAACACAGGTGCCAGCACTCTTTAGTATCTTTGATGCAGCTCTACTGGAGGATCCTTCATCATTTCTGGATCTCTTCTTTGGAGGGAGCAGCTCTTCAAGTACCTTCACATTCCAAAATGCATTGCTTTGGAAATGATCTAGGAGAGATTGACACTAGAGCTTTTTTGAAGAGAACTACCTTTTGAAGGTCCTGGTCGATCTTGGCACTTGACTCTACTTCTTCCTCATCACTCTCAACAATCTAGTTGGAGTCTCGGTTCGCCATTAAGATGATATAGAGGAGAGAAAGTAAAGTCAGGAGTGAAAACAAGTACTAAAAGACTTAGCCAAAGGAAAGTTGGTGAGTTCTAGAACTGAAAGGCTTCGCTATTTATAGAGCCCGGAGGTGACGGTTTGCATTCGAGGGCGCCTCGAGTTCTTAAAACGCACTTAAGGCTTTTTCCTTGGTTAAGCGGGTCAATAAATTCATGATTACCTGTCAAGAAAAACCCAAAGGTTTTCTTGGGATATAAACCGCCACACGGCGTAATAGTGCCAACTGAAGAAGGTGAAGCGTCGGGTTTCATAATTCGATGCAAACTAAATTTGAAGTAAATAAGTCCTTTCATTTCTTCAAATTTGGGGGCTAGCTGATGAGGATTATCACCCGAGCTAGTTTGGTTAACACATATCAGGTTTAAGTCAGGTTCGAATGTGATATCTGTCTAGGTGTCTTAGCAGCCCTATGGTCGCAGACGGACGCAGAGTTAGTTTATGATCGCAGTCCTTGCGCGATCATAAGGCTGCAAGCAGTGCGCGGTCAGAAGGTCGCTAACTATGTGCGATCAAGATAACCTGGGAGTGTCTAAGCTCTTACTGGACATGTTCTTACGGTCAAGATAATTTCTCCCATGTGTGAAGACAACCGCCTAAAGGTTAACATGTGCGGTTATCTACAATTGCTCGTGATTAACCGGTGAAGGAGGTTGGTGCGGTTATATGAATTGCACCAGGACAACCGTCCAGAAATGCTTCACATTGGCATCCTTTCATTCAGTATAAAAGGATGGCTGATGCACGATGTCGAAGGACAAGACAAAAGAGAACAAGTCAACAACTCTTTAAGACTTAGGTATAGTTAGTTAGACATAAACATAAGGAGAGATCATCGCGTGTGATAATCTCTTCTCCCTGTAAACTCTTTTCTCATACATAGTGAAATCACAACAGAACGTAGGGCTATTACTCCCACCATCGAGGGCCCGAACCTGTATAAATCTTAGAGTCCCTATTACATTGCTTATCCTAACTTACCTGAGGACACATTGAAAGGTCTCACATATAACTCACAAATCTGTGTAAGATCGACAGGGGACCCGAGTCCAAATCATCAACATCAGGCTGGCAACAAAATTGGTAGTGATATTTCTATGCTGCTGCACCATGCCCTCAGCCAGACATCTGTGGTCTTCGACTCTGGTCACCTGAAAGAAAGACTCATCTTGTGGCCGTGTGACATGTATGTACCATGGACAATTCTCGACTAAGCACCTCACATTCCACAGGCTCGGATTTGATTTACCCACCCGGAATGGCCTATTCAGTGAAACAGCTCACGCAGTTATAGCTTTCTTCGCATTTTTCTTAGTCCGAAACAACTGCCTAAGCTGGACGGTTGATTCATTATAGGACCATCGCGAATTCAGCTCATCAGGAACCACAGTGGAAATCAAAGATGATGGATCAGTCCATTCATTTATAGGATTCTGCTGTTCCGTGGGTTCGTCAGGAGATTCATACATATCTGACGGATCAGTGCACTCCTCCTCATTAAATGTCTCCTCTAATTCGGGCAATTCATCAGCTGCATCTACTTGATGGCCGCCAAACCGAGTTGTATCTCTTGCTGTTTGCATAGGTACACTGGTAGTTGCACTGGCATTGGTACTGCCACTGGCACCGGCACCGCGACCTCCGGTACTGACATTAGTATTGCTCTTTGCTCTTTCTACAGAATGACTACCCTCCAAACTATGTACGCTTAAGATTTCAACGTATAGTATGATGACCCTGCCACCATAGCCTGGATTTGTCACAAATCGTCCAAATGAACCCTATGATTTGTCACCTTTCAGTCTCTTAAGCACCCATTTGTTTTCCTCCAGAAGCATGCCTTCAACCCTGAGAGTATCCGTTGCAGGATTGAGTTGTAACAAGTCGACTAACCACATCTCCAAATCATTGAAAAATATTGACTGTGGTTGTGTCATTTGACCATAAACATGCATACAAGCACCAAGATCATCACCGTTTGCTCAATTACGGATTATACCAGCTCCGTAATAAACGCAAACTGTACTGGGTTGCTCCATAGCCTAATCAATTTGTCATTCTGTGTTAGGTTAAAACAGGATAGTGCAACGATGTGCAATAACTATAGCGGAATTGCTTCAATTTCCAATTATCTCAAAATTGATTCTTTTTAATTTACTACTAAAACATGCATCGGTATTTCTTATGTATTGTCTTTATTTCATTAATCATTAGTCAATGAAAACAAAATGATATTCACTTCTCTTGTCCTACGGAGAAGCGGAAATTTAAATTTTTACTTGTCCTAAATCATAGAGTGAAGCAAAAAAGTATATTTCAAAACCTAAAACCCTGGAGATTGAAGCTCGCGAGCTATTTGGGCTCGGATTGAAGATCGGCTCGAGCTTGAGGTGAAGCTCGAGTGAGAATTTGAGCCGAGCCCGAGCCTTCCTGAGCTCGCTTGAGCTCGGCTTGTTTCCAGCCCTACGGGCAGCGAGGGCGAGGGCGACGAGGGTGGACAATAATCTAGAGTTTGTAGTTTGCCTAGTTTGTAATTTTATATGCGCCTTGTTGGACGGAAGTCTCGGAGGACACTAAGGCATACTGCAGGTTATGGGAAAAAATAAAGGCTTGCCGCAAAAGGTTTGGTCCTCCGAGCAAGACACATCCAGACGAGGTCGATCCTTACTGTCACGCCGAATGGTGTAAGAATCTGGATAAAAAGATAGACAAGGAAAAATTAACTCGCCCTAGGATACCTACTGTTGATGCAAAAACCACAACTGGGTCCAAGCATGAAGTGTCATTTTCTTTTTTAAATGTTTCATCAAATGGCATGAATTTGCTTAAATGTTATTCACTCAAAAATGTTTCATCAAATGTCATTTTCCTAATCCTAAGTCACCAAAAACAAAACTCTAAGTCTAAGTGGCCCTGACCCTAACCATAACACTGACTCATCCTAACCCTAACCCTAACCCTATTGTTATTCTAGGATTATGATTTCAACAGGTGGAGGCGGGGGCCAATGGAGGTGGCTACTAGTGTTAAGGTTTCGGTGCCAATAGTATGGTTGTTGTGAGGGACCCACCCGCTGCAGTTGGCCCCAGGTGTGCACTTACCCCGACTGCCCAGGATGCAGTCGTGCACAGAGTAATAAACAGATAGCCAGCTCCATTTGGTTCATATACAAAAACAATATATAGCCATTAGGCCTTAATACACATCGATATGCAAAGGCCAGCAAGACCATCTACCGGATTTTATGAAAGTAGTTTTATCTGGTCTCCGAGACCATCCCACAGGCAAAAACTCGAGTGCAGCACGTAACCCTTCTAAACTCCGGGCGATCCTACTTTGCTCATCTCTAGCTTCTCTTCAACTGTATTTTCGTTATTGAGCAAGGGTGAGTACAAAGTACTCAGCAAGTTTCTATATAAGAATTTATCTAATGCATGATAGGCTATATCTACTTTAACAGTCTATGTGATACAGAATAGTAAATTTCACAAACACATTTCCCAAGGACATTGAAATACAATTGATTAGCAAAATGATGGTAGAAAACATTTATATGATCCAAGAGTTAAATTCGGGCAAAACCTCTATTTGCCCTTTTTGTCTAATACTTTATTACTATTGTGCTACCCAGTTACTACCCATGGCATACCCCTGTCCGGGGGCATGGAATACTCGAATACTTTTTAACACTCTGCAGAGGGGCACCGCTTTACCCACATGAGTCCATCAATCTTCCCAGTCAGACCAATTACACGCACATTATTGCATGCGACTAGATTGAGGAGACAAGGCTCTCAAAAACATTGTATTAATTATATCCCTGGCCGACAATTTGACCACACTGGTCGTTCTTGTCGTTGTGAGGTACCCTCAGCGAGAAGTACCTTCACACTCAGTATTCACGAGTTACTCAAGGTCAGAGTAACGGCACGAACTCTCCCCTCACATCTCCCCCTCACCCATTCAGGCCTTAAGTTTAGACAACTAAACTTAGAAAGATCCAACCAAACCTCTCAGTTTGGAGCCTGAATGAGAACAACCACCATGCAGGGATAAAATCGATACGCAGTAGTCTACTGGCCGAGTTCAATTCCTTGATCATGTGGTTGGCACGTTAATATGCCCATGGTCGTTTAGCATAATTGATTATATTCTTATTTATTAGGGTGAGATACTCAACCACTGTCCCACTTAGGCAAAAGTTGCCCACCAATCATACCATCCTCACCACCAATATTCATTGTTTTTCAAATAAGCATCATTATTCAAAATATTTTTAAGGCCCAGTAAGGATGTTCCACCCAAGGTGGCCTCGGATCCTTACTGCGTCAACCAATCAGCAAGGATATTCCACTCACGGTGGCCCTGATCCTTGCTATCTCAACCGATCAGTAAAGATGTCCCACTCACGGTGGCTCGGATCCTTACTATCTCAACTGATCAAATTCATTTGTAAAAATCCTACCATCAACTGCTTGTGATTAATCATTTTCATGCAAGTACTTATACTTTATCAAAACAACATACATAAATCTTTGCAATATATGGGTTCAATATGATCAATAAATAGGGACTTGCCTTGCTTTTCATGGGATCCAGCTGAGAGAACTACCAGGGCACTGACGTCTTGAAGCTCACTTCACTTGGTATCTATTTCGACGTCAAACAATAAGCAAGCAAAAATAATAGTGAGTATATTTGTTTATAAATACATATGTTTATAACTGATAGGGTTAAAAGAATGGTCGAAAGGTGATTCATAAGCTTGGTCTAGGCTGGATTAATTTAGAAAATAGGAAAAACTTTATCTAGTGTTTGGATGGACGATCAGATTATATATGTGCAAGGTTATAGATAAGGCGGACAAGGTGACGCGAACGGATTTTCGATCTGAGGTTCCTAGGATTGCAAACGACATAAGCATGTCGACGAGAGCGACATTGGACATAGGCTGACAAAGCTTAGGTTGTCCTTTTAGGGTTTTCGTCGAGGCTCGAATACATAACTAGGGCTTTGGTTGGATGGTCGAAATTTGGTGTTTTCATTGAGAGTCACGATTACTAGGGTGAAGACAAATTCTAGGTCGAACACGAACGCGGCGACACGGCGAAATGCGGTGTTGCTGGACAGATTTTGGTTATTGGATGTTCCTCACCAGCTAAATCCGGCTCTCAGTCGATCTCAGATAAAAGTGCACGATTCTATGGTCGCGTAGAAACCGACCGCGCTGAAATCGGAGTTCCCGGGGCTTAGAATGGAATTATAAGTCAGAAAGACTTGGTCAATATTTTTTACCTCTTCGGTGGCTTTTCCGCAAAGTCGCGAAAATCTCCAAAACCCTACCAGCCGCCATCTCTCTGCTGTGTTCTTTTTCCTTTTCGTTTTCTCTTCTTGTTTCCTGTTTTTTTCTTCTTTCTTCTCTTTTTCCCCCAAACCTTCCTCTTCCACTTCTCTGCTCACGTCGCCGCCGGTGGCCGAGCCGCACCCCGACGGCGCACCACCGCCACCCGGTCGGCCTCCGCGCCCGATCCGGCCGCTGCCTCCTGCGCGCGACGCGACGTCGCCACCGCCGCTGATCCCGTGCGCGCTCACCGGTTCCCGATCTACACCGACCTCGCGCTCACCGGTTCCCGATCTACACCATCGCGCGCCGCCTTTGATCCGGCCGCGGTGCGACGCCGCCGTCACCACGCCGCTGGTGGCCGGATCTCCATCGTGCCGGTGCCTCCCGACGCCGGCGGCTCGTGGTGACTGTGCTTCTTCCACGCGGCCAAGGAAGGAAGTGAGCAGTACTCGAGCTGTTGCTCTGATGGTTAATCCTCAATTTCTACTGTCTGGCTGAATTTGTGATTGTGCTGCTGTTTTGGAACACTGTTGCAGGTAATTTCTAGAGGAAGGAGATGAAGAGAAGGAAGAAGAAAGCAGAGAAGAATGGAAAGGAGGAATTGCTGTGGTTGCTGCTAGGTTGAGTTGAGAAGTAAAGGTGATCCAAGCTGCTGCGTGGAAGTTTGATTGTTGCTCAGGTGGGAAAAGGAACAAGTGCAAGAGAGAGTGGAATTGCAGCCTTTGACGTGTGTATGCTTGCTGTTTTGGAGGGCTTCAGAGTTAAGTAATGGTAGTGTATGTACATGTGTACAGTTAGGTGTAGATAGATACATGAGTAGTTATGTATATTTGTGGTCTGATTGTGTCTGTAGAGTTAAAAGAATTTGTGTATGTGTGTTCTCGTGTATTTGTATACGTGTATACTGAAATGTCTATATATGGGTGTGTGTGGATTGTTGTATACATGTATATGTCTTTGTACATGTATGACTATATGTATGGGTATATATATATTTGCAATACATGTGTGTATATTTGTGAATATGTATATTGAACTATATATATATATATGGCTGGGCTGTATGTGTGCAGCACACCTATGTATGTGGAGGTGCCATCCAGGAGTTTGAGTCTTGGACTGAATTGTAAATAATCATCATTTGGAGGTTAGTTTGGACTTAGTTCAATACATAGGTTCCGATTGGGTAATCAATTTAGGGATGAATTGGATTAAGGTGAGAACAAAACGAAAACGAAAATAGAATTAGGGTAAAAGTGAATAGTATTTTTACCGAAAACGAATGAAAATGTGAATAACTAGGTTTCGGGGCCAAATCTGAACTTGGTACAATTGGGGGACTTGTGTTGAATAGCTGAAGAAACCTGATGGTTCAATCAGATTGGAATTCGGAGATGAATTGGAGAATTTAGCCATTTTGGGCTTTTGGAAATAGGAAAAGGACTGATTTGTGATGAAATCTGAACTGAATCACGAAAAGCGGTCAAATGAACTTGTTTGGTTGAGAAGTTTTAGGACTGGTATGCAAGCACATTGAGGCTTAAGATTTCAGAAAGGTAATTAGGAATTCTGGTTTTCGAAAAGAGAACTAGGGTTTAGGTTCTGGGGTTAAAACAAAAGGAAATCATTTAGGAGTAGGTCTTTAAAAAAAAATTTTATGCTCTATTTTTGGGATATTACAGTTGTAGTGCGATATTGAGACTATGAGATTTGTCAAAACTAATTTATATCTTGTATTGTACTAGAGTATATAATTAGAGGAACAACATTGCTCAAAGTACTAGAAAAAACTTGGTTTTTGAAATAAAAGAAATTTTCCAAAACTGTATTTCAGTCGCTATTGGGCTACACGATTTTTGCCTAGGACTAAAGTGAAGCGAAAAATTAAATTTCTAAACCCAACAACCCTAAAATAATAGCCGCCCTCGCTCTAAACCTGTGCGGGCAAGGCCAAGACGGCGAGGGCGACGACAGTGACGACTAGGGCAGCGAGACCGCGAGGGCCCTAACATAATCTAAAACAAACCTTTATATCTACATACTAACAAACATTTTAATCTATGTACTAACAAACATTTTAATCTAAATACTATCCACGAGTTAACGAATTAACAGACATTTTAATCTAAACAATATCTACGAGTAAACGAAAATGTACCTCAATAAACAAATTTGAAAACCTCCGAAAACCGAAACTTGAACAAACGACCAACAGCTTTTTTCCTCCTCTTTCCTCTTTCTTCTCTTCTTCTCTTCCTTCTCTCTCTAAACAATTTTTGGTTTTTTGGAAAAAATGAAAATGCCCGTATTGTGAAAGTGACAGCCATAGTGTATATAGCGCTTTCAGTCGCTAGCCGGGCTAGCGACTAAAAGCCGGCATGGCATGGCACTTGGGCCACGGATGCGTTGGGCCGTGCTACGTCTTCAGTCGCTAGCTGGGCTAGCGACTGAAGATCAGTTGCACGGCCCAGTTCGCGACAGAGGGCCAATTTTGCAATTTTTAAAAGGTGTGGATTAGTTTTCGAATTTGTTTTTTTAATGGGTTATTAGGGAAAAAAATTCATAGTTGTTTGATTGTTAGTCAGTTCTTATAAAGCTAAATTTAGTAGTGTCAATGTAATTTGACTTCTATTTATTTCATGACTAATATTTGGTTAGTCAATAAGACATTATCAAGATTTGATTATTCTCGTATACTATCCGTAGTCAAATGTGTGGCGGATGATTTATTCGCAATATTTTGACTATCAAATTTGACTTTATTATTATATGAGTTGACTATGAGCTAAACAAATCCTCATACTCAATATTTGACTATGATCATATATTAATTTAACTAAATTTAGTAGTCAATCAAATATACCAAAGTTATTTGGATTTTGCAATGGTGTTGGTGAGGTGCTTGCATTAAATAGGAGGAACATTAGTTGGATGCTTATGATATAGTAGTATTTGTTCTCCTCGTTCACTCATCTAAGAGCCCTTACATTAGAGGTGCTCTTAGGTAGTCATTATTATCATCTTGACTGGGACTTATCTAACCCCACTTACATTATCATCTATGTTCTCTCTATGTTCCCTATATGGGATGGGCCAGTACACTTAGGTGGTGGTTGATTCATAATTATAATTGTAAGCGTAATAAGTTTTAATACATCTGAGTTAGAGTGAAATTAATAAATACATAATATGTTTAGTTCAAGTGAGTAATAGTATGAGATAGAATTGTTTAGAATATGATGTATTTGAAAATGTATTGGATTGTATTTTGAATATAGGTAGGGTTGGAAATGGTTGAGTTTGAGCGAGCCCAGCCTAGCTCGACTTCGACTCGATTTTGTATTGAACTCGGCTCAAAATACTCATGAACTTAGAAACATACCATAGCTCGGTTCGAAGGAACCTCGACTAATCTTGACTTCAGCTCAAAAAGGCTCAACAAGAAATCTCATGCAAATCAAATCTGCTATGCAACATATAAACAAGCAAATTAGCATATATAAAGAAAAAACAAGAGATCTATAGCACATATTTGTGTGAGAACTATAGTACAATCCAAATTACAAATCTCTTGCTTTAGCATAGATCCAAATTCCGGTACCATGCCGAGCTATAGCACAAAGAAGAAATTTTGAATTCGAATCGCTTGTTTTGACCCTTCTATAGTACAGATTTGCCACTCGCCACCTAGATCACCCCCACTTGGAGAGAAGATGCCACTGCCGCCTAGAGCATCATCGCCGCCCACCGCCAATGCCACCCAGAGCATGGCCACTGCTCGCCACCTGGAGCACTGCTCGACGATGTCCACGACACTACCGCTTGTCCGCTTTGAGTACGTCACTTTTCTTATGAGGATTGACAGAGTGAGATACAGCACATCTGGTGGAGGATTTTGAGGGAGGGATTAGGAATTCGGGCACATCCACACATGGAGTAGACGGCTAGTATTATACAAGGTTACTGCGGCAACCTAACATACCACCCACTTGGAAGTATGTTTGGTCTACGAACATTTCCCGAATAAAACAAGAGACTATCCAACAAATGTTCATAACAAAGTAGCGAAACAGAAACATGTAATTAATTATACAGGGTTTAACATATCAAAGTACTTATTATACATACATATAAGTTTAATACAACAAAATATCATGACAGTTTTGAGGTAGTCAGAGTGATTAATCTTCATCGCCAGTGCCAAAGTAGATTGGATCGAAGTTACAAATGTCCTCCTCTAGGTAATCCTCCTCTAAACCCGTCGGCATCACGTCGCCGATGGAACATTCAAGATCTAACAAGGGTATACAAGTAGCAAGAATGAGTGCCAAGGCACTCATCAAGCAATTAAAAATTTAAATGCATCATGTAGACCTTAATTAGTCAAAGAGGTAATAAGTTTTATTAAGTAAGGATAAGTTTTTCTATCAAAATTTACTTGTGATTGTAAGAGGCTCAGTTTGTTAAATAAAAACTCTACTGGGCACTTATATCACAGGGTGAGGTCACCTATAGGCCTCCTTTCTTGCCGTGATGTAACTTCCAACCTGGAAGTAAGGAGTGAATATTCACATTTTACTCTGTAGAGGGGTATCATTTTACCTACAGAAACTCTTGATTTTCATATCGGTGTTCGTCAATATCACCCTGCATTTTGAAAATGAGTGACACCATCAAGAGAACATTGCCTTTTTCAAATCCTTACACTAGGTTCCTCCACTAGCATGGCGCTGCCATACCCTTGTAGACGGACTAATTCTACACTACCATTCGAGCCTATAGCTCAGGGCCCGCCCTCGGGTCATGACTTTCATTCAATCATATATATATATATATATATATAGGCACAGGTCTGGTTTATCTCAATAAGGTAAGGCCAAGATAACGGTTTTAATATAGCAATGGAGATATGAGAAGAACTATTGTTATTTTTAGAAACCAAAATTCTTTATTTTCCAAAGTAAAAAATACAATAGTTAATATTCTTTATAATAGATATACTTCATTATATCATAAGAATCTTAAGAAATTTTTTGAATAGATAGAAATAGATGAAACTAACGTAATGCAAAGAAAGAAAATAAGGAAATAGTAAACATGCAATGCCAAAGAAAGAAAATACATAGTAAATATGCAAAAGAAGATAAACAGTAAATCACATAAGAAAAATAATAATATAGAAAATAATAAATAAGAAAAACAAAGCAAATAGATAATAAGAATAGTAATATACAAAATGAACAATCATATTAAGAAAGCATAATACTTACAAAGGCAGAAGACGAGTCCTTCTGCTACGTTCTCACACGTACAAGTTCAAGTTCAGTATATGCGTTTAAGTTCAGTACAAACCTTACATACTATGACTCTCTATATAGAGTCTTTATTTAGTACAAGGCTATTTACAATACTACTTAGATTTTATTTACAAGTGGAGTGGGAGTGGAGGTAGAAGTGGAATAGAAGAGCGTTGTGGATGTGTATGTGTTGTGTGTGTTGTTGGTTCTCTTCCAACTTGTGTCTCCCTCTTGAGAGTCTCCCCCTTTTATAGAGGTCTTGAGTGTATGGAGATCCATGAGAAGGACTTCTTCAATAGTTTGTTCATATAATTTGCCCTTTTGAATAGTTTTGCCATATAATTTGTTCTTCTTGTCTTCAAGTGGAGTGCCTTTTGAATCTTATGTCTTGTCGAGTTTGTCTTCAAGTAGAGTACTTTTTGACTCCTACGTCTTGTCATGTTTCTATTATTGGTGTATTTCGAATAGTTTAGTTTTCTTGGAAGAAAACTTCATCTTCATCTTTAGAAGGCTGAATTTGATATTCCTGAAAAGATTCGTCTGGAGGAAACCAGTTTTCTAACCATCTCACCATGGTTATGTAATTTTGCAGTGTATTTTTATCGTCATTATATTCTGGTTTTGTAGTATAATGAAGATTTTTGTTTAAATGAATTTCTCGATCAACAAATATCCTCATTATAGGGTTCTGGAAAACCATTTCATATTTAGGATCTATCCTGACACATTGCTCAAGTTCTGAGGCTTCCATCCAATGCCTCTATGCTTTGTGGATTTTCTCATATGGTTGATTCAATATGCCTTTATCATCTTCTGTCTAAATGTATGCTTCTCAAAGTGAGTTGTCAAATCTCCCTTTCAGCACACAAATGTGATGATTTGCTGGCCTCAGGGGTTGCTGGAGCTTTGGAGGAATTGATCGAAAGAGAATTTTGTAGCGACCACGAAGGTTAGTTAAATTTTCACAAATCTTTTTCACTACAAATCCAAGATCGGATTGTAGTATTTGATCTAGCATTCTGTAAACGGCTCGCAATAATCCCTAATCTAAGAGAGTTTGGAGAGAAATAGTTTCTCTATATGGCTCTATCTCCAATCCTCTGAAATATTGTAGATCTATTTCCGCCCTTAACACCAAAAAGAGGTGTTTTGGTTGGAAATAAGGAGTTTTATCTATGGTAAAGAGACGAATAATCTCTTTATATAGAGTTATCCCGTAGGGATTCTCTCTACTCAAATAAATATCTCAAAAATAATCTTGGAGTCTCATGAAGACTCTCATTTGCCTTTCTTCAAATTTTTTCCAGATTAGATCTGCAATGTCTTCACTGAACTAAGACATTTCTTCATTTGTTTTGAAGCTTTATCTAGGGACTAGGTGCTCAAATGCAGAATTATGCATGATCTTACGATGCTTTATATGATCTATGCCCTTAATATTTGTTAATTTATCTATAGGGAATGCTTGCATTGTTGCTGCAATAGATTGGATGGAGGAATGCAAATTTGATGATCCTTCATGCTTACTAATATGAGGTGATTGATCTATAGGAATTTTTTGTGATCTAGATGCATGATCTTCTGGGCTATTTTCTCTATATGTAGATGCAAAGTAATATGCTAATGCATTGAGTGTTGAAGCCTTCTCTGAGGCAGATATAGATTGCCAAATTAAGTTTAGCAACCCTTGTTGTATTTTTGTAGCAGGAAAATTATGATTAAAACAGCTTTGTTTCCCTTGTAGCAGTGGCAGGTTCCATGTGCTAAATTTCATCAATTGATTGCCTTCTGGCTTCTCCATTTTCTTGAATAAGGAATTATCTTGATGATCTATAGATATCTTTTCGACAAAATGCTCTTTGCAAGAAAAAGGTTTTGCCCATATGATCTAGAAAGATTTCCTTAGGCTTGGA
Organism: Pharus latifolius; assembly: GCA_019359835.1. Lineage (NCBI taxonomy): Eukaryota > Viridiplantae > Streptophyta > Magnoliopsida > Poales > Poaceae > Pharus > Pharus latifolius. Next base: position 58,868,230 of record CM033321.1, on the reverse strand, counting down.
GCAGAATTTCATCTTAACCCATTTGCCTTTATTTTAAACTGAATACTACTATCAGTTACCAAAAATAGTCTAATAGCTGAAAGGAATGGTGTTCCTAAGATAACACCTTGTTTGAGATCTTTAACTAAGAAAAAAGAGGTTTTAATGCAGACTCCAGAGATGCAAACATAAATTTCAGGAATCCTATAACTCACAATCATAGGATCACCATTAGCTGAATTAACCTTGTGAGCAGTTTTTTCAAAATAGTTTGATGGAAATATTCCTTCTCTGATACAATTTATATCAGCTCTTGAATCTAACAAACTTTTATGTTTAAAAGAATAACCATCAGGGAATTTGTACACGACTTCTTCATGCCATTTTTGTTTGAAATATTTTTCAATAGAATAGAACCAATAAGTCTCCATCATTTTCTTTAAGCTTAGGCTCTATATCAGGAATATTTCAAGATTATTTGTTTGTGAGATTCTAAAATTTGAAATTTTATTTTAAGATCAAACAATTCTTTTCTGAGAATATTTTGTTCTTGCCAAAGGTTCTCAATCAAAAGCTTCTTACCAATTCCTCTAGAACTCCTGATCTTTTGAAAGACCTGATCAATAGTGAAGAACTCACTATTTTGTTTTGGTTTTACCTCAAAATCTTTGTTTCCACTAACCATGGAAATATACCTTTCAAGCTGACTCCTCTTTTCTTCAGAATCCCAGATTGAATCAATTGTATCTAAAATAAATTACTCAAAACTTGTTATGACCAAAATACTTTCTTCAGATCCTTCTTCCGAAATATCCTGCTCGCAACAAGAGCATTCACTATTTTCGTAGCAATTTATATCAGAAGAATAGTCAGCCTTTGAATCAATGTTATTTAGAATTTCTCCCAATTTTCTTTTAAGGTCTTTGGGATCTGATTAAAGCAAAGCTTGAATCTTCCTTTTAAAACCATCCTTGTAACATTTGTTGGCAGTATGACCTTTTTCTCCACACTTAAAACAAATAATATCTTTGTTTTTATCTTCTCTGGTGTGGATCTTTTTAGGTTTCTTTTTCTAAATCTGTCGTTCTTTGGGTATCTAAAATTTTTTACCTGATTTTTTCTTTTTTCATAAAGATCTTGTTGGAAACCAAACCGATAACAAAAATCTCCTAGTTCTCTTTTTCCCAACATTTTTTGTCTTTTAAGTTGATCCTTAATTTTGAGATCATTACAAAGATCAGCCCCAACAAGCTTAATCTTTTGAGTGATTCTTCCAATATCTAGAAACTGTTAGTTGAGACTACCTCCTCCTTATTTTTTAACAAATTTCTTATTTTTTCAGCAAATAAGGGAGGTAAGCCAGAGATATACTTCTCTTTCCAAAATTCTTGATTGGGATCATGAAGAGTATAGAGTTTTGATAAAAATGTGTCTTTATACCATCTAAAATTTGACATTGTTTTGCACCTCAAATTGATTAGTTGTTCTCTAGTCTTTTCGTAGATATCATTTTAGTTTCCAGCAAAATGATAGACAATATTGAATAAGAGGGTGGTGATGGCATCATAGGGATTACCTGGCAAAGCATTACCTTTTGGATCAATCTTAATGGCTCTTAAGATGCTTTCTTTTTGCTCAAGAGTAAGATAATGATCCCACCAACCTCTAAGCTGACCAGAGAATCCTGTGGCAATCATGCCTGCTATCTGTTTATCATTGTTTCCATTGACCCTACAGGCATTGGCATACATAACCATTTGATGACAAAGGGTAAATATTTGATATTCGGTCAGACTATCAAGATTCCATTCTACAATTTCTTTTCCACTAAACGAAACCATAGAACTAACTTGAGGCATTTCTTCAAACTGTAAATCTGCAAAGGTTGGTCTAGAATAATAATTTCTTGTCCAAGAAGTGAGTGTGACAGGTTTAAAGGCTGAAATTTTGTTCACTAATTCATTCTTATTTTCAACCTCACCATCAGAAATATGATTGATAGTTTTGTAAACTTTTAGGCTATTCATTCTGCTAGTCAATTAAGAAATAAGATCTTCTGAGCCAGAAGCCTTTTGCTTTCCTAATTTGGTATTAGGATCTAAACTTTGAAAAATGAAAATAGGCAAAGCAGAATTAGAGCTAGAAGGCATATTAACATTTACCTCAAATTTATTTTGTTTGCTACCTTCTACCAAAATATTTTCAATCCTATCATGCAGTTTGTTTTCCCAAAGCATGCAGGGAAACATTTGCAAAATTTTGTTGTTCCATAAGATGACTAATATGCTCCGTCCTGGCAGGCTCTGAAGATTTGTTCATATTGATATTCTCAGATATCTGAACAGGTTCAAACGGTGGATGAACTGATTCCACCACTTCTCCAATAGAGGTCTTCCAATCAGTGGAATCTCTCTTGATAACTGAGACTTGCTCTCTTTTCTCAAACAAGTAATCTTCGACGTGAATCCAGAAAGATCTTCATACCAGTCGAAGAAGAATACATTTCTCTTTTATTTTATCATATCAGCGTACCAGAGATCTCTGATTTTAGTTTTGAAAGTCTTTGACTTTGTTGAAAAATCATTCCTTTTTTATCCTATTTTTAGGAAGATTAAACTCTAATCTGAGAAGAGATTTGTCTATTTCAAAATCAGGTTTTTGAACAAATTCAATGACATTGACCTCAAAATTTAGTACAGAAGGCTCATAGGTGCTATCTTCATAAGTGGCAAAGGCGACATTTTGAGGCTTAGCTGCCTTCTTTTATATCTCATAGAAGGTCTTAACTGAATAAAGGCTTTTCTTTGTGAGGAGAAAACTACCTCAACATCTCCATCTGGTGCTTCAGTCAAGGATTCTATCTCAGTTTGTTGAAGAGGCTTAGGATCAACAACTTGAAAAAGGGTCCATTTTTCAGGGAGAGAGATCTCGTCCCTTTTTAATGTCTTTGGGGTTATAGAGTTGTTTTTGGGATTGGCTTGAAGTAAGGTAGTCAGGCCCTTTGGTGTATGTTGTTTGGCACAAGGGGCTAAAGTGGTCATGGCTTTGTAATAAACTCGATAAGTAACAGAGATGTTTTCACTACCAGGTTCAAGATCAAAGCCAGATATTCGAAGATTTAAAGTCAAAACCTTTTTGATATTTGCATCTATAAGAGAAACAAAAAAAAATCATGAAAAGTGTTGAAAACACTGGCCCATTACTAAGACTAGCTTCGACCAGTCCTAATAAAGAGTCAGAGAACTTTTTATTTCTTGTATCTCTTAAACAAGCCAACACAGAGATATTCAACCCTTTTCTGGTCAAAGATTTGATTGCAATTTGGACCAAACTAATATGTAGATAATTATATTGAGGTTTAGCTCTAATACAGTCGATTTCATTTTTAGACAAAAGATGCAATGTTTCGTGTAAAGAACTAATAGAAAGTGTTTTTTCAATTATTTTTATATAATAATCAGATCTCAAACTAAAAGCTCCTATATGATATATTTCACTAATATTAACCTTAGGTATCTTCCAATTGGAAATACTTTTCTCTATATCTACAAAGCATATGGAAAAACCATTTCTAATTGACAATGTCTTAACAGACTTTTCCTGACTGCTTGAGGCTACCGCCTGATTAGCAGTGCTCAGAGTCCTGATTAGCCAAGATATCTTTTAGTATAGAAGAGGTATTAATGGATAGGATAGTTTCCAATCAACGGCAGGGACAATTCCAGAAATTAAGATCAACCTTGTTCTTTTGCAGTGTTCCTTTCACGATTTATGCCCATCAAACTCCTATCACACGGCTAAAAGGGTGACGCTACCTCGGAACCCCCGACAAAGCCAACAGGGATCTCCGTCTGGACCTACTATACCAACTCCTCCCTCCCCTGGACGAAAAGACAGCGGGGCTCACTGGTCGGCCGGGCTCTGATACCAAGAAAATACCCTGTCGTGGTGTTACGGATACCTCGGCAGGTTTCTACGGACATGCATAACACGTGCACAGTGGCGCGAGTTGACCGAGTGACCGGTCACCTCCCGCTGGACAACGCAGCAATTGACACGGTGATTTTATATAGGGTCGGGTTCCAGCGGGGGCCCTAATCCTGTCGACACCCTCCAGACACGAGTCCGCTGGGGAGGTGCTCTCTCAGGGAGAGAGGCCTCCAAGGGAGCCTATTGTTTTGTGTATATGGCAAATGAATAAGAGTTCGTTACAAATGAGATACAAGGGGGGTATTTATAGGCCCCAAAACATGCGAAAGACCAAAAATCCCTAGCTACTGCCGTTGGATCGAGGGGCATTGACGTCATTTCACCGGCCGAAGGGCTTGGATGCTTGACAATTGTCCTTGTCAGTTCTCGAAGCGCTTGTCAGGCCACTAGCATGTGACCCCGCGCTCCCGGGATTGACCGTGCGAGGCGCCCAGGACTCCTCCAGGAGCTCTCCAGTCTCTTGGTGGCTTCCTGGGGCCTAGGGACCCTCCGGGGCCCGCGGTGAACCTCTGGGACTTGGTGACCCTTCGGGGCCCCCAGTGACCCTCTGGGGCCCGATGACCCTCCGGGGCCCGATGACCCTCCGGGGTCCCTGGGGCCCTTCGGGGCCTCGGTGACCCTCCGGGGCCCCCGAAAAACCTTCGAGGTTTTTCCCCGGTAAGCCCCTGGGAGGAGCCCCCGGGAGTTTCCCCAACAGCAGCCCCCAGGCCCTTGGGGGCATGGAGTGCCTTCGAAGGGCATGTGTAGAACTTGCCTCGAGCGATGTTCCATCTTCTAGAACATGCTTTGAGCCACGTGCGACGCTTTGGCTTCCGGGCTATCTGTCCTGACACGTTGATCTTCGTGCAACCCCTCGAATCGACACGTTGGTTCCCGTGGGAACCCTCTAATCGACACGGTGGCTCAAAATCGGTGGTCCAGATGGGCCTTGGAACACGTGGCGCCCATCTGGGGTGCGTCCCGTCGCCTATAAATAGACGGGGGGGGGGGCCTTCATCCTGGGATCCTCGACTTCATCTCACACACCCACTCTCCTGGTAGTTTCGTTTCCGGTAGCTTCCGGTAGCCTCTCACCCGGCGACATTTTCCTGGTAGCCTCCGCCCTGGTGACTTAGTTTCCGGTAGCTCCCGGCAACATTTTTCCGGTGGCTCCCGGCGAGTTCGTGCCTGATGGCGCCGAAGAGCCGCTCTAAGGCGTCCGATCTGCCCCCGGAGGAGGTGACATCTGATTTCCTCGGGGCTACTGAGTTCTCCTCCGGGGATCTCGTGATCCGTTTGAGACCTAGCCTTGGTTTTCGCACTAGGCTCGCCCAGATTCTAATATGCGGAATAACGGATCTTACTCGGAAATACCGAAACCCAAAGGTTGATCGAAAATAAAACCCAAAGTAATTGCACAACTCTTTATTTCAAAGAGGGCTTTACACGTCGAACGTTAGGCACACTTGCCTACGTCGAAAGAACTATAAGTGTCTAAAACTCAAATAAGTTATATGACTCTTCGACGATCTAAACTAGACCTATTACAACGTATTTATAGTCCAATCGTATGAGTACGTATCAGACTTAGTAACCTAAACGTATTAGACTCATATAATTAACTAACTAATCCTAAACAGATAAGCTTAGTTATATATATTCGGATCGGATTACAATTCCGAACAGAGAACAAATTCTTTTTTATGGTCGTGAACCAATCCATGGTGGCGAAACCTTTCCGAACACTGTTAAGGTCGTGAAGCCGTATGCGATCAGGACTTGGTCGCGAATCCATATGCGATCAGGACTTGGTCGCGAATCCGTATGCCATCAGGACTTGGTCGCAAATCCGTATGCAATCAGGACTTGAAGATCCTCCTGGATCATGATTCCCTTGTTGAGAAGGAGCCAACCCCTGTTGCGACCTCTCGATCAAACTGGAGATGTGGAAATTGGGCTTGTCCATGTTCTTTGGTGTACCACTTTGCCGCATGTGCTCGTTGACCTTTCCGACTATTCGAAAAGTCTCCTTTGTGTCACTGCGGGTGGTAGTCACCTTCTTCTCCAGAATCATATCTTCGCGTAGAGGTTTGTCTCATTGATAGACCAAGTCTTCAACATATGGTACTATAGTATCTGGCTCATCATCCAGCATTGAAGGCTCGAAGAGTTTGAATCCTTCCAAAGGTCGCAAACCTTTCCAAAGTGGCAAACCTTTTCGTGGTCGTAAATCTGTTGTGAACTCGACCTGAGATCCTCCCGGATCATCTCGAGTCCTCCCTGGAGCGGGGGTTATTCACGGCCGGGGATATCAGGGTCCCGGGGCCGGAGGAGCTAGCGCCGAGCCCCTAGGAGGGAGAGGTGGTGGCTTTCGAGGCGTTCGTTGATGCGGGTCTCTGACTCCCGTTGCGTCCATTGCTTTAGGAGTTCTTGTAGGTGTATGGCCTCTCACTCAACCACCTCACCCCAAACACTCTCGTTCGGATGGGGTTGTTTGTGTGGCTGTGCGAGACGGCCGTCAAACAGGAGCCCATCCTCCGGCTTCTTCGCTATTTCTACGAGCCCTCCGTGAGGGGCCCGCTGGTGATGAGGGGTGGACCCAGGTCAGCCTTCAGTTCCATCATGATCCAGCTGATGCCGGGCCGCGCGGACGAGTACACGATGCTGGCCTCCCGTGACCACTTGGGAGACTGGCTTCGGCGGTGGTTCTACCTCCGGGTGGGCGACCCGGGGTGACGTATTCCCCCGAGCCTTCCTCGTACTGCCGATTGAGCGGCCCGATCACCCCCGAGTGGATCAACGTAGAGATGGCCCTCCTGCGGGTGGCACCTTTCCACACCTGCCGGGGGAGAGGGATGTCAGTGGCGCATCGGCCGCCCCGGATGTCGGCAGCAGACCATGAGTCCCCGAGCTTTGTATTTTCGGGGAGGGGCGTTTTCTAACCCCTACCCTACTTTTATTTCTGCAGTTAGGTCCTATGGCCGAGCCCAGGAGGTCGTGGTGAACCTCCTTGGGTGGTTTTACCAAGATGAGCACGAGCGGGTCGTGCGCATTATCGGGGAGGGCCCTCCCCAGAACGTCGTTGCTGAGCCCTTCGGACTGAGGCTTCCGGTCTGGGTGCCCCTTCCCACCCCTGCTTCGAACAACCGGGGAAAGGAGGCCACCGGGGGGTCCTTGAAGCACCCCCGGTCGCAGAGGAGTCCCGCGAGGCCTCGGGTTCGGAGGAGTCCCGTGAGGGCCCGGATGTCGCCTCCGGCCCCACCGACAGAGGACTTGACCGCGACGTCGGCTAGGGCGCCAGGCACTGCCCCAGCCGCCCCCGACGAGACGGGTACACCACTGGGGGTGGGTCCCTCTGGCGGCGCGCTGGCCGGGGGGGGGGGGGGGGGCAAGGCTCCGACTCAGAGATGTACGCCCTGAGTCATTTGCCACCCCCTGCTCTCGCTAGGGTCCGTCCACAGCCGTCGTCGGGTGAGGTCTCGGTCCAGTATAGGATGTCGGGGGGCCTGCCCATAGCCTCACTGCTGGTCCCTGAGGTGGGACACTCGGCAGTTCGGCCGGTGGTGACAGTGCCCCCCCCCCCCCACTTGGAAGGGGCAAGGGCCTCTTCATCTGCCCCGGGGTCTCGGCTCCGTCGATGGAGCTGACTTCCGACTCCTCCGAGGGCGGGACCCCGGAGGAGGGCAACTTGCCGGGCGGAGAGGCCTCCCGGGGGAGTGACCCGGGGGGGGGGGGGGGGGCGACGTAGGGGAAATCGAGGAGGTCATTGCCTCTAGACTCAAGGTGAGTTGGTCGCGTCTTTTTCTTGCTTCTGTTTTTATTTTCTGACCGATCTTTTCTTCCAGACGGTGACGTTGGCCTGGGGTCTCTGGGCATGGTTCGCCGCGTGCCTCCAAGCCGCTGAGGACATGGCGGCCTTCGAGCGATCTGGGAAGGAGAAGGCGCTCAGGGACCTTGCCTCGGAGTGTTCTGAGAAGGAGCAAGCACTCAGGGAGCTCGCCGCGGTCCAAGCTCGGCTGGCGGCCGTTGAGGATGCTGCTTCCCGGCTCCAGAGGGAGTTGCAGGTGGAGCGGGGGATTGCTCGGGAGGCCGAGACCTCATGTGCCCGGGCAATCGTCTCCAGGGGGAGGATGATTCGCTCCGCCCTGGAGGAGCTCGGGGTTGAGCTCAGGGAGGGGGCGAATCCCGACCCAGTGCCGACGTCAATCAAGGAGGCCACATATTTTCACAATACGCAGGTCTCCCTAATACCGGTCGCGGAGGAGGCCAGGGCGCCTGGCCTTGCTATTCCGGTCATTGCCCTAGCCGCGGCTCTCGTCGAGTTTTGCGGCGCGGGTGCCCGGGTCATTGGGGAGCTGGTCCCCTGGAGTTTTCCTGCCTTCTTCGACCCCCAGTGGGCGGAACTAGAGGGGTTCGCCGAGGCCCTCTTCGACCGGATCACCGGCGCGACGGAGATGGGTGGCAGGCGCCCGGTGCAAGATGCGACACCTGTTGCATCTAGGCCCTTTTAGGCTGATTTTGATTATTGATGACATTAAGTGTTTTGGACTAACCTTGTCTTCGAGCTATTTCTATGCAGAGCGATTTCTGTAAAGTCTGCAAGTGATCTGGGAAGATCTGCAGGTCACAGGTCCAAAGTCACAAGCGCAAGGTCGCAATGTTGGCTGTGGTCACAGTTAAAGGTTGGAAGTCAAGGTCGCAAGTGCAAGGTCACCAAAACGAAAGTTGCAAGGATTAAAGATGCAAAGGACCTAAGGTAATATTTGTTTTATTTTGACCGATCTCGGTGTTTGGAGTTTGATCGGTTTAGGAAATTATTTCTTAGTTTTAACCGTACTATAAAGAGGGGTTGCAAGTTCTCTCTATATCTCCAACATGAATCGAGAAATTACTAGGTCATTGCATTGCATCTTTTTGGTTGGATTTGATTTGAATTTGGTTTGAAAGATTTGGTTTTTCAGTTGTGTTTTGACAGCAGAAGAGTTTTTGCTTTTTCTAGAAAGATCTAGGCAGATCTGGCTTTTGCTTTTGTCGACAAAAATGTAGTCCTTTAAATTATCTTTCAAACGAGCTATTAAACTCTCAATTTGGATTTCTGGATCAAAAGTTATGGATGTTTTTAATGGACTGTCAGTTATTTGGTTTTTCAGTTTAGTTTTTGACAGTAGAAGAGTTTTTGCATTTTATGGAAAGATCTAGGCAGATCTGGCTTTTTCTTCTGTTGAAAAACAAGATAGTCCTTTAAAATATCTTTCAAATGAGCTATCAAACACTTCAATCAGATCTCTGGATTAAAAGTTACCGCTGTTTTTATCCATGCTGACTATTAGTTTGCTAAACTGACTGTCAGTTTGGATTGTTAGTTTTGTTAACTGACAGTTGTCCAGAGAGGTTGTTTTTTTGAGCTGAAATTTTTTGAACTAAACTGACTGTCAGTTGTCCAAACTGACTGTCAGTTTGCATTTCGACCTCGAGCCGTTTTATCTGAGTTTCTATTTGATCTGGTCGATGTTTCGGTCGAACTGACTGTCAGTTTGCATAACTGACTGTCAGTTTGGTGTTTGAAGTTTCCATATACGACCACAAACGGCTAGCTATTTTTTATCCGTAAATTTTGTCGGCCGTTGTATATGTAACTGACTGTCAGTTATGTGAACTGACTGTCAGTTTGAGTTGCTGATTTTCAGCCCTAGCTCCAACGGTTCATTTGATCCTTGTGGCTATAAATAGAGGCTTTGAGCTCGTATTTTACACAACAAACAGCCTCCTCTCATACACATTCTTGAGTTTTAGTTTCTTATATAAAATCTTGATCTTTTGATCAAGTCGAGTGTTTTCTGATCCACCGAGCATTCCAGTTCATTGCATTTGCATACTTGTAGTTTCTCGGTGCGTGTTTGGAGGTCTAGAGAAGACCTTGCTGCCTATTACTCTTGGTGAGCGCCCTCACCTAGACGGTTTGGTGGCGTGGCCGTTGATCTCTCCGTTCAGAGATTGTCGGAGAGGCTCGGCAAGTTTGTACAAGGCATCGGTGCTCGCCTTTCCGAAGTGGACAAGGAGCAACCATTAGTGAGAAATATCCTTCGTGGATATTGAAGCAAGACTCATTCGCTTGAGTGCTTCAACGAGGATTAGGGGAGACTGGGCGAGTCTCCGAGACCTCGGTAAAAAATCGTTGTGTTTGTTCTCTCTATCTTCCTCTCTTGCTTATATTATTTATTCTTGATTTGCAATTATTTGCTTTCAGTTTTGAGTTTTTAAAGCCTCCTATTCACCCCCCTCTAGTCGGCATCCTTGATCCTACACGTGGTATCAGAGCTTGGTCTCTCAAATCATTAGGCTTTACCGCCTAGAGAGAGGATGTCGTCAAGTGGAGATTTTCTTCTTGGTCATACCGGTCGTGCGCCTATCTTTGATGGGACAAACTATCCTTATTGGAAAGTGCGCATGTCGGTATTCCTAGAAGCTATGGGGCTTGATGTATGGGATATTGTTAAACTCGGTTTTACTCCTCCGGATGATCCGGCAAGTCAGTCTGAGGACGACAGGAGAAAACTGCATTTAAACGCCCGTGCGAAAAATACACTCTTTGCCGGTTTATCCTTGAATGAGTTTAATCGTGTGAGCAATCTCACGACTGCTCATAAGGTTTGGACCACCCTCGAAGAAATTTACAAGGGCACAACAAAGGTTAAAGAGGCAAAGTTGCTAATGGTGAGGCAAAAATATGAGACATTCACCATGTCATCGACTGAATCCGTGGACTCAATGTTCACTCGGTTGAATAACATTGTGAATGAACTCAAGGGGCTTGGTGTCGTTTTTACTGACCTTGAAATTGTGAGAAAGATGCTTAGGGCTTTACCTGAAAGCTTCAACACTCTTGTAACGGTTCTCACAAACTCCGACTTGTCAACCACGACACCAACCGATCTCTATGGGAACCTCATCACCCATGAGATGCACAAGAAGGAGAAGAAGGAAGTAGCCGAACCCTCAGAGACGAAGAAGAAAGCTTTGGCTTTCAAAGCCAACGCAAGGAACGATTCAAGCGATGGCTCCTCCGATGAAGACCTCGCACTCATGGTAAAAAATACTCAAAAACTCCTTCGCAGGTTGCATAAGAAGGGTGTCAACATTGACACACGACCAAAGGGACAAAAGCAAAACAACTTCAAGGACATCATTTGCTATGGATGTCATGAGAAGGGACACATAGCTTCAAGATGTCCAAACAAGAACAAGGGATGGAACAAAAAGAAGAAATTCTTCAAGAAGAAGAATGAAGAAACCAAAGAAGCATGCTTTGGAGAATGGATGTCCAGAGGCGAGAGCTCCGACTCCGACTCCGACAACAGTTTCTCCAAGAAGATGGCCGGATTAGCGCTCGGCAACATCAACACTTCAACTAGCTCATCCATTTGCCTTATGGCCAAAGGCGATGAAAAGGTACACTCTAACGATCCATCATATGATGATTTAGTTGAAATGATAACCGAATTAAATGAAGTTTTTGGAAAAACTAAAAAGAAGTATAAGGCGCTTAAGGAAGAACATTCTTCCCTACGCGCTCAATACTCCGAGCTTAAAGATTCTTATGAAAGCATGCTCATAAAAGATGATACAAATATCTCATCCAAGGTAGATGCTTCAACTTCATGTAATTTGGATGATTCTCTTTCCAATAGTCATCATACTCCATGTGTTTCTAATGATAACATATTGAATGAAAATAATGAACTTAAGGCACAAGTTGAAAAACTTGGAAAAGACTTAGAAAACTGCTACAAAGGCAAAATATCTCTTGATCTAATCCTTAGTAAACAAAAATGTTCTTTTAGAAAAGAAGGATTAGGATATTTTCAAAAGAAAGGGAAGAAACCAAACTCTAAAACTATATTTGTTAAAGCATACAACACATTTTGTCATAAATGCCATGAAACTGGTCATTCGCATAAAGCATGTCCCTTAATGACTCCTAATTATTTTGATACTTGCTACATGCTTCAAAAGTCGAGGAAAGGATAGGCTATAGCAAAGTATGTTGGTGCACCCATGTTAAATAAAAAGAAGAAATCTATTTGGGTGCTCAAAGCTTTGATTGCTAACATTGAAGGACCCAAAAAAGTTTGGGTACTTAAAAGAACTTAATTCTTTGTATGCAGGTGAACTACAAGACCGGTGGGAGGCATTGGGTGCTCGATAGCGGATGCTCCGAACACATGACCGGTAACAAGAAGTTGTTCACCTCACTCAAAGACAACTCAAGCGAGAACCAAAAGATTACCTTTGGCAACAATCGTCAAGGAAATGTGGTAGGCTTGGGTAAAATCGCTATCTCGAATGATCTTTCTATTTCGAATGTTTTGTTGGTCGAATATCTGAATTTCAATTTGCTTTCCGTTGCTCAAATTTGCGACTTTGGTTTTAGTTGCACATTTTTCCCAAAAGAAGTTTTGGTAGAAAGTTTAAAAGATAAAACCTTGATCTTTAAAGGTTTTCGTTTTGGAAATCTTTATTTGGTTGATTTTCACTCAAAAGATGCATCTCTTTCAACATGTCTTGTCTCTCAAACCTCAAAAGGTTGGCTACGGCATAGACGACTTGCACATGTTGGAATGCATCAATTGAGAAAACTTTTAAAACGTGATTTGGTTGTTGGCTTAAAGGATGTGAATTTTGAAAAGGACAAACCTTGTAGCGCTTGTCAAGCTGGCAAGCAAGTAGCTACTTCACATCCAACTAAGCGCATTCTTTCTACTTGTAAACCTTTGGAACTCCTTCACATGGATTTATTTGGACCTTCCGAGTTCCAAAGTATCGGGGGTAGCAACTATGATTTTGTGATTGTTGACGATTTTACTCGCTATACTTGGGTTTTCTTTATTTCCCAAAAATCTGAAACCCCCGATGTTTTCAAAAGTTTTGCAAAACGTGTTTCTACTGAATTCGAATTATCCATCAAGAAAATCCGTAGTGATCATGGTGGAGAGTTCGTTAATTCAACTCTATTTGATTTTTGTGACTCTCTTGGAATCAAACACGAATTTTCCACATCCTACACTCCACAGCAAAATGGAGTTGTTGAAAGGAAAAATCGAACACTTATAGAAATGGCAAGGACTATGCTGAGTATGATATTCCTACTTGCTTCTGGGCTGAAGCCGTGCATACCGCTTGCTATTCTATAAACCGGCTTTATTTGCATCCTCTTCTTAATTTGACTCCTTACGAACTTCTTATTGGGTGTAAGCCAAATATTTCTTATTTTTGAGTGTTTGGATGTAAATGTTATATTCTTAAGAAAAGAAATTTTGGTGGTAAATTTCAAAGAAGAGTAGATGAAGGCTTTCTAGTCGGATACTCCGCCACTAGCAAAGCTTATCGTGTTTTCAATAAAAATACAAGTTGCATTGAAGAATATGGTGATGTCGAATTTGATGAAACTAACGGCTTGCAAAAGGAGCAAGTCTCTCATGAAGTTTCAGGTGAAGATCTTCAAGAAGCCATGAAGAACATAACCGTTGGAGACATCAAGCCAAGAGAAGAAGATCAAGAAGATGATATCAACGTTGAGAATGTTGATCAAGATGTATCATCATCTCATGTTGATCCTCCAGAACAAGATCAAGATGAAGCAGTACAAGATGAAGCACCAAGAAAAACATCAAACGATCACTAAGGATCACCCTCTAGACCAAATATTGGGTGACGTCAGTAAGGGTGTTCAAACTCGATCTCGTATTGCTGCTTTTTGTGAACATCATTCTTTTGTATCTTCTTTAGAACCCAAACATGTTAATGAAGCTTTAAATGATCCTGATTGGGTAAATGCCATGCATGAAGAACTTAATAACTTTGCTATAAATGAAGTTTGGACTTTAGTAGAAAGACCCAAGGATCACAATGTAATTGGAACAAAATGGGTTTTTAGAAATAAGCAAGATGAAAATGGAGTTGTAATTAGGAACAAAGCTCGTCTTGTTGCTCAAGGCTTCACTCAAGTCGAAGGCTTAGACTTTGGTGAAACTTTTGCACCTGTAGCAAGACTTGAAGCTATTCGTATTCTTATTGCTTATGCATCATGTTTTAATATCAAACTTTTTCAAATGGATGTTAAAAGTGCGTTCTTAAATGGTGAAATTTTTGAACTTGTGTTTGTTGAACATCCTCCTGGATTTGAAGATTCTAAATTTCCAAACCATGTATTTAAGTTGTCAAAAGCTCTCTATGGTCTCAAACAAGCTCCTCGAGCTTAGTATGAACGACTTAGAGACTTTCTTTTATCAAAAGATTTTAAAATTAGGAAGGTTGATACAACTCTCTTTACAAAGAAAATTGAAAAGGATTTGTTCATTTGTCAGATATATGTTGATGATATTATATTTGGATCTACTAATGAACATTTCTGCCATGAGTTTGGAGAGATGATGTCTAGGGAGTTCGAGATGTCCATGATCGGTGAGCTGAGCTTCTTCCTTGGACTTCAAATCAAGCAACTCAAGAATGGTACGTTCGTGAGTCAAACAAAGTACGTGAAGGACCTGCTCAAGCGCTTTGGGATGGAAGACGCTAAAGCAATCAAAACTCCCATGGCGACAAATGGGCATCTAGACATGGACAAAAGCGGCAAATCGGTTGATTCTAAACTTTATAGGTCTATGATTGGTAGTCTTTTATATCTTATTGCATCTAGGCCTGATATCATGTTTAGTGTGTGCTTATGTGCTAGATTTCAGTCTAATCCTAAGGAATGTCATTTAACTGCTCTTAAAAGAATCCTTATGTATATAAAATGTTATCCCAGTTTAGGTCTTTGGTATCCAAAAGATGTAAATTTTGAATTAATTGGATATTCGGATTTTGATTATGCTGGGTGCAAGATTGATCATAAAAACACATCTGGTAGCTGTCAGCTGTTGGGGAGATCATTAGTATCATGGTCATCTAGGAAGCAAAATTCTGTAGCTCTCTCCACAGCTGAAGCTGAATATGTGTCTGCAGGCAGTTGTTGTGCTCAATTATTATGGATGAAGCAGACATTTCTGGACTATGGAATAATTTTTGATAAAGTACCACTCTTGTGTGATAATGAAAGTGCCATTAAAATTGTTAATAATCCTGTTCAACATTCTAGAACTAAGCACATTGAAATACGGCACCATTTTATTAGAGATCATGTGGCAAAAGGAGATATTGATGTGAGCTATGTTAGAACAGACATGCAACTAGCAGATATTCTCACCAAACCTTTAGATGAGACTAGATTTTGCTTTCTCAGAGGAGAATTGAATATTATAGATATATCAAATGCTAGTTGATCTAAAATAACTGTCTGATTTTCCTGTCCTCCCGCCTTTTTGTGCTTGATGACAAAGGGGGAGAGATTCTTGAGTTTCTTGTTTCATTAAAGACATTGTTTATGCTTAGGGGAGAGATTGGGGAGAAAGATTTTTTAGATCTCACGATCTATTATTATAAATTCATCATTATAGATTCACTCTCAAATAAAAACAGCTGTGGTCGAAACCCAAACTGACAGTCAGCATGGGCATACTGACAGTCAGTTTAGTACAAAAAATTTGAAATCTCAAATGACTCATATGGGTATTTATATATGCATGCATTTAGGGGGAGTTCCTTAATATCTGTTAATTATGCATGTACTTAGGGGGAGTCGTTTGATTTTATTCATTTAAACACTTGTTGTCATCAATCATCAAAAAGGGGGAGATTGTTGCATCTAGGCCCTTTTAGGTTGATTTTGATTAGTGATGACATTAAGTGTTTTGGACTAACCTTGTCTTTGAGCTATTTCTATGCAGAGCGATTTCTGTAAAGTCTGCAAGTGATCCGGGAAGATCTGCAGGTCACAGGTCCAAAGTCACAAATGCAAGGTCGCAATGTTGGCTGTGGTCACAGTGAAAGGTTGGAAGTCAAGGTCGCAAGTGCAAGGTCACCAAAACGAAAGTTGCAAGGATTAAAGATGCAAAGGACCTAAGGTAATATTTGTTTTATTTTGACCGATCTCGGTGTTTGGAGTTTGATCGGTTTAGGAAATTATTTCTTAGTTTTAACCGTACTATAAAGAGGGGTTGCAAGTTCTCTCTATATCTCCAACATGAACCGAGAAATTACTAGGTCATTGCATTGCATCTTTTTGGTTGGATTTGATTTGAATTTGGTTTGAAAGATTTGGTTTTTCAGTTGTGTTTTGACAACAGAAGAGTTTTTGCTTTTTCTAGAAAGATCTAGGCAGATCTGGCTTTTGCTTCTGTCGAAAAAAATGTAGTCCTTTAAATTATCTTTCAAACGAGCTATTAAACTCTCAATTTGGATTTCTGGATCAAAAGTTATGGATGTTTTTAATGGACTGTCAGTTATTTGGTTTTTCAGTTTAGTTTTTGATAGCAGAAGAGTTTTTGTATTTTATGGAAAGATCTAGACAGATCTGGCTTTTTCTTCTGTTTACAACAAGATAGTCCTTTAAAATATCTTTCAAATGAGCTATCAAACACTTCAATCGGATCTCTGGATTAAAAGTTACAGCTGTTTTTATCCATGCTGACTGTCAGTTTGCCAAACTGACTGTCAGTTTGGATTGTCAGTTTTGTAAACTGACAGTTGTCCAGAGAGGTTGTTTTTTTGAGCTGAAATTTTTTGAACTAAACTGACTGTCAGTTGTCCAAACTGACTGTCAGTTTGCATTTCGACCTCGAGCCGTTTTATCTGAGTTTCTATTTGATCTGGTCGATGTTTTGGTCGAACTGACTGTCCGTTTGCATAACTGACTGTCAGTTTGGTGTTTCAAGTTTCCATATACGACCACAAACGGCTAGCTATTTTTTATCCGTAAATTTTGTCGGCTGTTGTATATGTAACTGACTGTCAGTTTGAGTTGCTGATTTTCAGCCCTAGCTCCAACGGTTCATTTGATCCTTGAGGCTATAAATAGAGGTTTTGAGCTCGTATTTTACACAACAAGAAGCCTCCTCTCATACACATTCTTGAGTTTTAGTTTCTTATATAAAATCTTGATCTTTTGATCAAGTCGAGTGTTTTTTGATCCACCGAGCATTCCAGTTCATTGCATTTGCATACTTGTAGTTTCTCGGTGCGTGTTTGGAGGTCTAGAGAAGACCTTGCTGCCTATTACTCTTGGTGAGCACCCTCACCTAGACGGTTTGGTGGCGTGGCCGTTGATCTCTCCGTTCGGAGATTGTCGGAGAGGCTCGGCAAGTTTGTACAAGGCATCGGTGCTCGCCTTTCCGGAGTGGACAAGGAGCAACCATTAGTGAGAAATATCCTTCGTGGATATTGAAGCAAGACTCATTCGCTTGAGTGCTTCAACGAGGATTAGGGGAGACTGGGCGACTCTCCGAGACCTCGGTAAAAAATCGTTGTGTTTGTTCTCTCTATCTTCCTCTCTTGTTTATATTATTTATTCTTGATTTGCAATTATTTGCTTTAAGTTTTGAGTTTTTAAAGCCTCCTATTCACCCCCCTCTAGTCAGCATCTTTGATCCTACAACACCAGCGCGGAGGTTCCCCCGGGAGGGGGGGAGGGGGACAAGGACGAGCAAGTATGAGCTTTCCCCCCTGTTAGATTAGATTTTGCTTTTTAGATTTTTTTGGCCCCCGGCAGCTTCTTTAGAAGAAGCCTCGGAAACTTGTAAATCTTTCATTGTTTGAAATGGAAACATCTTTTTGCTAAGTGTCTTCGCTTGTCAACAGGCGTCTTTAGATATTACCCTTGGGGGTGATTTCATACCCCGGGGGGCTTAGCCCGGAGAGTGCCCAAGTGGCCTCCGGGAGACCTAGCCCAGGAAGTGCCCGAGCGGCCGCAATTTTGCTAATTCTGGCCGCCGGGGGAGCCACCGGTGGGCTAGCCCCCGAGTCTATTCCTGATGTTTCCGCGACGGAGGGCGCCCTCCGGGAGCCAGTCCGGCTGCGGTGGCTTCCAGAGTGGCACTTAGAGACCTTCGACAACTGCCGTGCCGAGTTGTCTCCACCGAAGCTGGGGTCTCGGAAGGTCCCCCCACTTAGGATACTCCCCCCAGCCAACCGAGCACTGGCTAGAGGAACTCCTCAGGAGGGCTCTTCGACATGTGAGGAGCTTGTACAAGGATCTTTCCCGGGAGATCTCAGAAGGCCCCCGAGATTATTAAGTGTAGTTGCTCCCCGAAGGGGGTTGTCCTCCGGAGTAGTCTTCCGTGGGAGTCAACTCCCCAGGTTGTATCTTGTGTGTGCCTGGGCTTTGTCCCGGGGGGCACCTTGGCCCACCGGGGGGGGTTGTCTCCCGGCTCAATGTTGTATTAATAAAGCCGTGAACTTGCTTGTTTGCAATGTCTTCGAAATTTTCCAAAAATATTATCTCCTGTCCGGGCCCGGGTTATCCCCCCCGCCCACAGCGGGGTGCAGCTCGGCTCCACGAACTATGGGTGAGGAACAGAAGGGGCCAGAATGTTGATAGCTACCGGGGCCATATGATCTCCAGTCAAAAGTTCCGAAGGCCGGTAATTTCCCCCGGTCGCCGTGAAAATGGGGAACCGGTAGGAAGGCTCTGGGTCAAAGAAATTCCGAAGATCGATAATAAGTTTCCCCAGTCACCGTGAGAACGAGGAGCTGATAGGGAAGTTTCCAGCTGAAGAAATTCCGAAGACCAATAAGGAATTCCCCCGGTCACCGTGAAAACAGGGAGCCCGAAGACAACCGAGAATTCCGAGGTCCTCAGAGGAGGAACTCACTCCCGGAGGAGGATGAGCCCGATGACGAACCTAAGTGTTTGAGGGGGGACTAGTCTCTCAATGTGAATCGCTACTGCAATTCATGAGAACTGGGTTGCCGCTTACCCCCTCAGTCCACGGGGGGTTACTGTAAGCCGCCCTACGGGAGCGGGGCTCCCGTCGTAGGGACTTTTAGGGTGCGATAGCCTACATCCTTGCGAGGCGCCCGGGACTCCTCTAGGACCGTGGACATCCTCGCGAGGCACCTGAGGTGGAGAGATAAGAATCTGCAAAAACTCCAGTCAGACAAAAAGCCATTTGTGTTAATGAATATGAAATATAATGCCTCCCCCCGTGACGCCGCCACGGGGGAGGGAACAGTGATCCTGCAAAAATCCCAGAGTTGAGCAAAAATCCATTTGCATTAATGAAGATGAAATACAACGCCTCCCCCCTCGGAATCGCGGTGGGGGGCGAACAACGAGTACAACGCCTCCCCTTGTGAAATCGCGACGGGGGAGGGAGTGAGCCCGGGGGCTAGATGTAGAACTTGCGGAGCAAGTCTATGTTCCAAGTGTGCTTCAACTCCTGGTCTTCAAGGTTAGAGAGCTTGTAAGCCCCCGAGCCTCTAGGACCGTGGAGATCCTGTAGGGACCCTCCCACTTGGGGGAGAGTTTGCCCTAGGCTTGGGGATCAGTCATGCGCTTAAGGACTAGGTCCCCAAGGCGGAAAGCTCTCTCGTGGATGCGCTAGTTGTATGCGCGCGCCATTTTGGCTCGTAGATGGCGTGGTGGAGGAGCGCTCGGTCACGCTCTTCTTCGACGAGGTCAACTTCCAGCCGCTGGTTCGCTTTGTTGGTTTGGTATGCTGCGGCCATAGCTCTGTCTAGGAGCTCAACCCGCAGCGACCGGAAACCAATCTCCAAAGGGAGAACTGCCTCGGCCCCGTACACGAGCGAGAAGGGCATGCGCCCTGTTGCCCGGCTTGGGGTCGTGCTCATGGATCAGAGGATGCTCGGAAGCTCCTCCCCCCATGCACCCCGCCTGGAGGCGGCTTGCTCGAGTCATCGGCGTAACCCTTGTAGGATCACACCGTTGATCCTTTCGACGGCCCCGTTGCTCTGGGGATGAGCTACGGAGGCGAAGTGGAGGGTAGTCTCCAAGCCTTCGAAGACCTCCAGGAAGTACGCTGAGTCGAATTGGGTCCCGTTGTCGATGGTGATCTCTTGGGGGACCCCAAAGCGACATACGACGTTCTTCTAGAAGAAATGTTGTACCGCGCGGGAGGTAATGCTGGCCAAGGGCTCAGCCTCCACCCACTTGGAGAATAATCCACAAAGACCATCGCATACTTGTAGCCCCCAGGTGCTGGGGGGAAGGGACCAAGAAGGTCCATTCCCCAGCATGCGAAGGGCCAAGTTATGGGGAAGGTCTGCAGCGTCGTGGAGGGCAGCCTGGTGCCCTTTGCCATTTTCTGGTAGGCCTCGCACGTGGAGACAATGTCTCGCGCGTTGCGGGCCACAGTGGGCCAATAAAAACCTTGGCGGAGGACCTTTGCCGTGACTACGCGCGGGTCTAGGTGAGACCCGTAGCTCCCCGAGTGAATGTCCTCGAGGAGCCGGAGTCCTTCTGGCCGTGAGAGACAGTGGAGCAAGGCGGAAGCCCCCCGCTTGTAGAGCTTTCCCTCCAGTAGGAGATACGCCCGCGCCTTGGCACGGAGGCGCTTCGCCTCGGCATTGCCGGGGGGCTCCCCCTCACCCCTTATGAAAGAGATGAGGGGATCCATCCAGGACGCGACTCGGGCAATCTCGAAGACCTCCAGGGTGCAAGACTCGGAGTCCGCACCCGGAGAGGTCACTGAGTGCTTCGCGATGATCTCAAGGAAGGCGCCCCCAGGGAGAGGTTCCCGGGCGCTGGCCGCCCGGGCCAGAGCGTCGGTGCGGTCGTTGTCCCTCCGGGGGATATGTCGGGCCTCCAGGCCCTCGAAGTGCTTTTCCATCTTACGCACTTCCCCTAAATAGAGGCTGAGGTTTGCGTCATGGCACGAGTAGGACTTGTCCATTTGGCAAACCACAAGTTGGGAGTCTCCTTTGACTAGGAGGCGATGGATCCCCAGGGAGCGCGCAAGGCGCAACCCCAGGAGTAGGGCCTCGTACTTAGCGACGTTGTTCGTAGCCAAAAATCGAGCCTCACCGCGTAATCCAGTGTCCTTCCTTCGGGGCTTCGGAGGACTACCCCCGCGCCGGCCCCAGCGAGACATAGGGAGCCGTCGAACATGAGCATCCAATGGTTGTTGCGTCGGGGTGGCGCGGTGAGGGTCTCCCCCTCCGTCCTGGAGGCGGGGGTCCATTCCGCCATGAAGCCAGCAAGCACCTGTGACTTAATGGAGGAGCGGCCCATAAGGGAGAGGGAGAAGGGAGCTAGCTCAGCTCCCCACTTCACAATCTGGCCAGTGGCCTCTTTGTTCCTCAGCACCTCCCTCAAGGGGAGGGATGACGGGACCGTGATCGGGTGTCCCAGAAAGTAGTGATGGAGCTTTTGGGACGCCATGAGGAAGGCGTAGCAAATCTTCTCTACCTCCGTGTACCACGTTTTAGCCCCTTGGAGGGCTTCGCTCACGTAGTACACGGGGCACTGCTGCCCGTCCTACTCCTTTACCAGCACCGCGCTTACAGCGACCGGAGTCACGGTGAGGTAAAGGAGTAGGGGTTCCTCCGAAGATGGGCTCACGAGCATTGGAGGGCTCGTGAGGTGCTTCTTGAGGTCGTCGAATGCCACCTGGGCCTCAAGAGTCCACCTAAACCCCTCGAGACCCCGGAGGATTTTGAAGAACTGGAGGCCACGTTCCCCTAACCATGAGACGAAGCGGCTCAACTTGGCCAAGTGGCCGGTAAGCCACTGTACGTCTTTCACGGAGCGCGTCGGGGGCATGTCCAGCAGGGCCCAAATTTTTTCGGGATTGGCCTCAATACCTCGCTGAGACACGAGGAAGCCAAGCAGTTCCCCCCTCGTACACCGAAGGAGCACTTTTCTGGGTTGAGCTTCAACTCGTACTCGCGGAGGTTGCGGAAGGTCTCTGCCAAGTCGTTGATGTGGGCAGCCGCACGGGGGCTCTTGATGACTTCGTCGTCAACGTAGTCCTCTACGTTGCGGCCGATCTGGTCCTTGAGGACCAGCGGCATAAGATGCTAGAAGGTCGCTCCAGCATTCTTCAGCCCAAAGGGCATATGGATGTAACAGAAGGTGCCGAGGGGAGTTATAAAACTCGTCTTTTCCTTGTCCTCCTTAGCCATCCGAACTTGATGGTAGCCCGAATATGCGACTAGGAAGCTCATAAGCTCACACCCCGCGGTTGAATCAACCAACTGGTCGATCTGCGGGAGTGGAAAGTTGTCTTTTGGGCAAGCCTTGTTAAGGTTGGTGAAGTCCATGCACATTCGCCACTTGCCACATGACTTCTTCACGAGGACGGGGTTCACTAGCCATTCGGGGTGCTAGACCTCCCGAACGAACCCCGCCTCTCGGAGCCTGGCGATCTCGGCCTTGATGGCCTCTTGACGCTTGAGGGAGAGCTTCCTCAGCTTTTGCTTGACTGGGGGGTGGCCGGGTGTTACAGCGAGCTTGTTCTCGATGACGTCCCAGGCGACGCCCCGCATGTCGGCGGGCTTCCACGCAAAAACGTCAGAGTTTTTGCGGAGGAAGGTCGCGAGTTTCCCTGCGTGCTCTTCGGAGAGGTCCGCCCCAATCTTGACGGTCCTTTCTCCGTCCTCTGGGGACAGCTGGACTTTCTGGAGGTCCCCCTCCGGGCGCGGTTTTGGAAGAGACTTCCCGGAGGGGACGATTGGGGTGTCCGACGCCGGGGGAGAGTCCTGTCCCCCCGGGGCCTTGATCATGTTGACGCTCCCAATCATCACGGTGGCACACTCGTACAAAGCGCGGGCCACATCCTGGTCACCTTGGGCGGTGATCACGCCGTGAGGCCCAGGGATCTTCACGCAGAGATAGCTCTGGTGGATTGCCGCCCCCAAACGGTTGATTGTGGTCCTCCCCATGATTCTGTTGTATGAAGAGGGGAGGTCCACTATGTCGAACTGGACCATCTCCGTCCAGTAGTTGTCTGGGGTACCGAAGGTCATGGGGAGATCTACCTTGCCCACCGGGTGGATGGTCTTCCCCGGGACGAAGCCCTGCAAGGGCCCGGCTGTGGGCTACAACAACTTCTCATCGACCTGCATCTCCCTAAACGCCTTCAGTTACATGACATCGGCGGTGCTTCCACCGTCGACAAGGATATGCGCCAGGTGGCAGTTGTAGACGGTGGCGGAGACGATGAGCGCGTCGTCATGGGGGAAGCGAACCCCGCGCGCGTCTTCCGCTGTGAAGGTGAGGGGGACGTCCGACCATTTTGGTGGTTGGGACGTATGTAGCACCCCCACAACCTTTACCTCCTGCGCGTACTCCTTGCGCTGGTGCTTGGAGTCTCGCCCCGAGGCGGATCCCCCCATAATGACGTTTATGCGCCTTTGGGAGGTTTGGAAGGGGAGCTCTTCAGCTGAGCCCCTTTCTTGTGCTTGTCTTTGTGGCTCCCCCACAGGAGTAGGGAGAGTTGGTAAAGCCGATGGAGGGGGACAAGGAGGCAGGGCTCCCTCCCCCCTGCCCATGCTGGTCGAGAAATGCAGCAAAGTGTTGGAGAAGTTGGTGGCATTTTCGGGTGGTGTGGGTATTGGACTTGTGGAAGGCACACCACAAGTTGGCTGTGCCCTCCTTGCCTTCCTTTGGGGGACCTTTGCAACCGCGGGACGACTGTCGCCCTCATAGCCTTTCGACTTAGGGAAAGGGAGGTTGCCCTTATTACCATCGAGCGAGCCGCCTCCGCCCTCAAGGACAAAGGTGTCCCGAGGCTGTGGCTCACTGCGATCGTTCCTCTTGGGACACTTGGTGAGGGGGTCCCTGGCCTCCCGGCCGGCGAGGGCAGGAGCCCTTTGGTTCTTCTTCCAGAGGTCGTCCTCCTCCGCACGGGCATACTTCTCGAGCACAGTGAAGAGCTCGTCGGCGGAGGTGGGGCAACTCCGGGAGAGCTTCTGGTGGAGCTCCCCAAGGAGGATCTCGCTCTTGCATGCCTCAATGACTGTAGAGTCTGGGACGTGAGCCACTTTTCTCTTAACTTGAGCGATGCGCTTAAAGAAGCTGTGGATGGTCTCCTCTGTCCTCTCTCGGACAGTGTAAAGTTGGGACAAGTCCAGGGGGCGCATGTAGTTCCCCTGGAAGTTCGCGCAGAACTCGCGCTTGAGCTGCGCGAAGGACTTGATGGAACCAGCCCTCAGGTTGTAGAACCATGAGCGGGCGATGCCGGTGAGGTAGAGGGGGAAGACGTTGCATTGTACCGTCTCATCCCCCCAGCTGACGAGATGGCTGTGGAGTACACCTGCACAAATTCGTAAGGGTCGGCCTCATCGTTGTAATGCTTGATATGTGGTGGGCGGTAAGGCCGCGGCCAGCGGATGCACCGGGGGCGGCGGCACAATGGTTGATTGGCCCCCTCAGCTTCCTTGGGGGATTCTCGGTCGCTGTCTCCTTTTGCCGGCGATGCGCTCTCGTTATTAGAGTCAGGGAGAGGTCCTAGCGGCCTGCGGTGCGACGGTAGTGCCTCTTCTCATCGGGGTTAGTCGAGCTAACCTCTTGAACGTCTGGATACCCCCCAAAGGTGGTGATAGCTTCTTCGACCGGTCTCTTCCCCCGATCGGGCCGGGAGCTCGTCTCACCCGACCGCGAGTCAGGGGGAGTTCCGACCGATGGTGGGAGGGAGCCTCCCTAGACATGGTAGTACGCATTCACTCGACCTCCTCCCTGGTGAAGCGGGTCTGATTAGCCGGGGGTGCCCTATGGGGCGGCCCCGGGGGAGGAGGGAGCTGATGCGCGAGGGTCACCGGCTCGCAGGATGCCACTGGTGCGCGGGTTTGGATTGGTACCGGATCCGCGTTCGGGGCGACGACGGGAGCAGGTGTGGGGAGAGTCCCTGGAGCGTCCACCAGCGCGGACGCCGGGGTGGCCCCGGGCAGCAGCCCGGAAAGGCCCTCGGGCATGGGCGCGGAGGTTATCTCCAGCGTGGGGGAAGTCCTTGGAGCGACAACAGCCGCCCGCGGAGGTTCCGGGCTCGGTGCCAGATAGCTCCCCAGAACGGGAAAGGTCCTGGGAATGGGCTGGCCTCTTGGCGCGGAAAACATCCCAGGAGAAGGGAAGGCTCCAGACGCGGGCAAGCCCCCGGGTGCGGGGAACATTCCCGGCACGGGTAAGGCGGCCGGGTGCCCCATGAAGAACGTAGGCGGTGCCCCCATAAACGGATATGGGGGCGGATAGACAGGAGCTGGGGGCCGCGCTAAGACGCGCAGTAGCTCCGCCAGTGTGTGTTGGGCACGGAGTTGGCCCTCGACCAAAGCCCCCAGCAGCGGATCTCCAGAGACCGGGATAGAGAGTTGGGGGGCGCTAGGCCCCGCAAGCGCGGTCGTGGTCACTAGGTTGGAAATGGGAACCCTCCTACTGGAGACTACGGGGGAAGGAGATGGCTGCTCTCCCCGGGTGTCCCCGGACGGCGGAGTCCTGTCAGCATCATCTTGCGGAGGTGGCGCCGGGTCGCTGGGACCGGCGCCACCGGAGAGGGAGAGGGCTTGAGCTTTGGTTCTTGGGGGAGCCATGGCGATTCGTCACGAGTCCCCACGGACGGCGCCAACTGTCGTGGTATTACAGATACCCTGGCAGGTTTCTATGGATGTGCATAACACGTGCACAGCGGCCCGAGCTGACCGAGTGACCGGTCACCTCCCGCCAGGCAACGCAGCAATTGACACGGTGATTTTATACAGGTTTGGGTCCCAGTAGGGGCCCTAGTCCTGTCGACACCCTTCGGACGCGAGTCCGCTGGGGAGGTGCTCTCTCGGGGAGAGAGGTCTCCAAGGGAGCATATTGTTTTGTGTATATGGCAAATGAATAAGAGTTCGTTACAAATGAGATACAAGGGGGGTATTTATAGGCCCCAAAACATGCAAAAGACCAAAAAGCCCTAGCTACGGCCGTTGGATCGAGGGGCGTTGACGTCATTTCACCGGCTGAAGGGCTTGGATGCTTGACAATTGTCCTTGTTAGTTCCCGAAGCGCTCCTCAGGCCACCAGCACGTGACCCCGCACTCCCGGGATTGACCGTGCGAGGCGCCCGGGACTCCTCTAGGAGCTCTCCGGTCTCTTGGTGGCTTCCCGAGGCCCGGGGACCCTTCGGGGCCCCCGGTGAACCTCCGGGACTTGGTGACCCTTAGGGGTTCGAGGACCCTTCAGGGCCCTCGGTGAACCTCCGGGGCCCCCAGTGAACCTCCGGGACTTGATAACCCTCCGAGGCCCGGGGGCCTTCGGGGCCCCCGGTGACCCTCTGGGGCTCGCGGACCCTTCGGGGCCCGGTGACCCTTTGGGACTCGATGACCTTCCGGGGCCCCGAACAACCTCTGAGGTTTTTCCCCTGTAAGCCCCCGGGAGTTTCCCCAACATACCCAGGCACAAGTCTTGTCTATCTCGACAAGGTAAGGCTAAGATAATGGTTCTTATGTAGCAATGGTGATATGAGAAGCACTATTGCTATTTTTTAGAAACCAATGATGAAAACTAAAGTAATGCAAAGAAAGAAAATAAAGAAATAGTAAGCATGCAATGCAAAACAAAGAAGATAAATAGTAAATATGCAAAAGAAAGAAGATAAACAGTAAATAACAAAATTATAATATAGAAATAGTATACTAGAAAAACAAAGCAAATAGATAATAAAAACAGTAATATACAAAAGGAACAATCATATTAAGAAAGCATAATACTTCCAAAGGTAGAAGACGAATCCTTCTGCTACGTTCTTGCACGTACAAGTTCAAGTTCAGTACATGAGTTCAAGTTTAGTACAAACCTTACACACTATGACTCTCTATATAGAGTCTTTATTTTGTGCAAGCCTATTTACAATAATACTTAGATTTTATTTACAAGTGGAGTGAAAGTAGAGGTAGAAGTGGAATGGAAGAGGGTTGTGGATGTGTGTGTGTTGTGTTTCAACTTGTTTCCCTTTCTCTTGAGAGTCTCCCCCTCTCATAGAGGTCTTAAGTGTATGGCGATCCATAAGAAGGACTTTTTCAATAGTTTCTTTATATAATTTTCTCTTTTGAATAGTTTTGCCATATAATTCGTCCTTCTTGTCTTCAAGTAGAATGCCTTTTGACTTCTATGTCTTGTTGAGTTTGTCTTCAAGTAGAGTCCCTTTTGACCTTATGTCTTGTCTTGTTTCCATTATTGGTGTATATTGGAATAGTTTAGTTTTCTTGGAAGAAAACTTCATCTTCATCTTCAGATGGCTGGATTTGATATCCCTGGAAAGATTCGTCTGGAGGAAATCAGTTTTCTAAACATCTCACCATGGTTCTGTAATTTTTCAGTGTATTGTTATCGTCATTATATTCTGGTTTTGTAGTATAATGAAGATTTTAGTTTAAACAAATTTCTCGATCAACAGATATCCTCATTATAGGGTTCTTGAAAACCATTTCATATTCAGGATCTAACCTGACACACTGCTCAAGTTCTGAGGCTTCCATCCAATGCCTCCATGCTTTGTGGATTTTCTCATATGGTTGATTCAATATGCCTTTATCATCTTTTGTCAAAATGTATGCTTCTCGGAGTGAGCTGTCGAATCTCCCTTTCAACACACAAATGTGATGATTTGCTAGCCTCAAGGGTTGCTAGAGCTTTGGAGGAACTGATCGAAAGAGAATTTTGTAGTGACCACGAAGGTCACTTAAATTTTCACAAATCTTTTTCACTAAAAATCCAAGATCAGATTGTAGTATTTGATCTAGCATTCCGTAAATGGCCCACAATAATCCTTGATCTAACAGAGTTTGGAGAGAAATAGTTTCTCTATACGGTTCAATCTCCAAACCTCTAAATATTGTAGATCTATTTTCGCCCTTAACACCAAAAGGAGGTGTTTTGGTTGGAAACAAGGAGTTGTATCTATGGTAAAGAGAGGAATAATCTCTTTATATAGAGTTATCCTGTAGGGATTCTCTCTACCCAAATAAATATCTAGAAAATAATCTTGGAGTCCCATGAAGACTCTCATTTGTCTTTCTTCAAATTTTTTTCAGATTAGATCTGCAATGTCTTCATTGAACTAAGACATTTCTTCATTTGTTTTGAAGCTTAATCTAGGGACTAGGTGCTCAAATGCAGAATTATGCGTGATCTTACGATGCTTTATATGATCTATGCCCTTAATATTTGTTGATCTATTTATAGGGAATGCTTGAATAGATTGGATGGATGAATGCAAATTTGATGATCCTTCATGCCTACTAGTATGAGGTGACTGATCTATAAGAATTATTTTGTGATCTAGATGCATGATCTTCTGGGCTATTTTCTCTACATGTAGATGCAAAGTATTATGCTAATGCATTGAGTGCTGAAGCCTTCTCTGAGGCAGATCTAGATTGCCAAATTAAGTTTAGCAACCCTTGCTATATTTTTGTAGCATGAAAATTATGATTAAAAGAGCTCTGTTTCCCTTGAGCTGGCAGTGGCAAACTACATGTGCCAAATTATATCAATTGATTGCCTTGTGGCTTCTCCATTTTCCTGAAAAAGGAATTGTCTTGATGATCTATAGATATCTTTAATTTGGACAAAATGCTCTTTGCAAGAAAAGGCT
This sequence comes from Pharus latifolius, assembly GCA_019359835.1. Classification (NCBI taxonomy): domain Eukaryota; kingdom Viridiplantae; phylum Streptophyta; class Magnoliopsida; order Poales; family Poaceae; genus Pharus; species Pharus latifolius. The sequence goes on along the minus strand of CM033321.1, from coordinate 58,839,818 downwards.
TTGTCCATATGATCTAGAAAGATTTCTTCAGGCTTGGAGCAGAATTTCATCTTAGCCCATTTGTCTTTTATTTTAAATGGAATACTACTATCAGTTACCAAAAATGGTCTGATAGCTGAAAGTAATGGTGTTGCTAAGCTAATAACTTGTTTGAGATCTTTAACTAAGAAAAAGAGGTTTTAATGCAGACTCTAGAGATGCAAACATAAATTTCAAGAATCCTATAACTCACAATCATAGGATCACCATTGGCTGCATTAACTTTGTGTGAATTTTTCTCAAAATATTTTGAGGGAAATATTCCTTCCCTGATACAATTTATAGCAGCTCCTGTCTAACAATGTTTTATGTTTAAAGGCATAACCATCAGGGAATTTGTATAAGACTTCTGCATGCCATTTTTGTTTGAAATATTTTTCAATAAACAATAAAGTCTCCATCATTTTCTTTAAGCTCAGGCTCTATATCAGGAATATTTTCATGATTATTTTGTTTGTGAGATTCTAAAATTTGAATTTTTATTTTAAGATCTAACAATTCTTTTCTGAGAATATTTTGTTCTTGCCAAAGGTCCTCAATTAAAAGTTTCTTACCAATTCCTCTAGAACTCCTGATCTTTTGAAAGACCTGATTAATAGTGAAGGACTCACTATTTTGTTTAGGTTTTACCTCAAATTTTTTTCCACTAACCTTGGAAATATACCTTTCAAGCTGACTCCTTTTTTCTTCAGAATTCTAGATTGAATCAATTGTATCTAAAATAAATTGCTCAAAACTTGTTAGGACCAAAATACTTTCTTTAGATTCTTCTTCCGAAATATCCTGCTCGCAACAAGAGCATTCACTATTTTCACATCAATTTATATCAGAAGTATAGTCAGCCTCTGAATCAATGTTATTTAGAATTTCTCTTAATTTTCTTCTAAGGTCCTTGGGATCCGATTCAAGCAAAGGTTGGATTTTCTTTTTAAAACCACTTTTGGAACATTTGTTGGTAGTATGACCCTTTTCTCCACCCTTAAAACAAATAATAGCTCTGTTTTTATCTTCCTTGGTGTGGATCCTTTTAGGTTTTCTTTTTCTAAATCTGTTGTTCTTTGGGTGTCTACTATTGAAATTTTTTACCTGATTTTTTTCTTTTTTCATAAAGATCTTGTTGGAAACCAAACTGATAACAAAAATCTCCTAGTTCTTTTTTTCCCAACATTTTTTTGTCTTTTAAGTTGATCCTTAATTTTGAGATCATTACAAAAATCAGCCCCAACAAGCTGAATCTTTTGAGTAATTATTCCAATATCTAGAGATTGATAGTTGAGACTGCCTCCTCCTTCTTTCCTTAACAAATTTCTTATTTTTCAGCAAATAAGGGAGGTAAGCCTGAGATATACTTTTCTTTGCAAAATTCTTGATTGGGATCAGGAAGAGTATAAATTTTTGATAAAAAAGTATCTTTACACTATCTAAAATTTGATATTGTTTTACACCTTAAATTGGTCAACTGTTCTCTAGTCTTTTCATAGATATCATCGCAGTTTCCTGCAAAATGATAGACAATATTAAACAAGAGGGTGGTAATGGCATAAGAGGGATTACCTAGCAAAGCATTGCCTTTGGGATCAATTTTACTGGCTCCTAAGATATTTTCCTTTTGCTCAAGAGCAAGATAATGATCCCACCAACCTCTAAGCTGACCAGAGAATCTTGTGGAAATCATGCCTGCTACCTGTTTATCATTGTTGCCATTGACCCTACAGGCATTGGCATACATAACCATTTGATGAAAAAGAGTGAATATTTGATATTCAGTTAGACCATGAAGATTCCATTCTACAATTTCTTTTCCATTAAAAGAAACCATAGAACTAACCTGAGGCATTTCTTCAAATTGTAGATCTGTAAGGGTTGGTCTAGGATAATTATTTCTTGTCCTAGAAGTGAGTGTGATAGGTTTAAAGGCTAAAATTTTATTAACTAATTCATTCTTACTTTCAACCTCACCATCAGAAATATGATTGATAGTTTTATAAACTTTTAGGCTATTCATTCTGTTAGTCAAATAAAAAATAAGGTCTTATGAGCAAAAAGCCTTTTGCTTTCCTAATTAGGGATTAGGATCTAGACTTTGAGGAATGAAAATAGGCAAAGCAGAATTAGAGCTAGAAGGCATATTAACCTTTACCTCAGATTTATTTTGTTTGCTACCTTCTACCAAAATATTTTCAATCCTATTAGTTTGTTTTCCCAAAGCATGCAGGGAAACATTTGCAAAATTTTGTTGTTCCATAAGATGACTAATATGATATGCAAAATTTTGTTGTTCATAACCTTTAGGGGACAAGCTTTGATATTCTCATATATCTGAACAGGTTCAAACGGTGGATGAACTGATTCCACCACTTCTCCACTAGAGGTCTTCCAATCAGTGGAATCTCTCTTGATAACTGAGACTTGCTCTCTTTTCTCAAACAAGTAATCTTCGACGTGAATCCAGAAAGAATCTTCATACCAGTCCAAGAATAGTATATTTCTCTTTTGTTTCATCATATCAGCGTACCAGGGATCTTTGATTTTAGTTTTGAAAGGCTCTTTGACTTTGTTGAAAAATCATTCCTTTTTAATCCTGTTTTTAGGAAGATTAAACTCTAATATGAGAAGAGGTTTGTCTATTTCAAAATCAGGTTTTTGAACAAATTCAATGACATTGACCTCAAAATCGGAGACATAAGACTCATAGGTGCTATCTTCATAAGTGGCAAAGGTGACATTTTGAGGATTAGCTAGCCTTCTTTCATATCTCATAGAAGGTCTTAACTGAATAAAGGCTTTTCTTTGTGAGGAGAAAACTACCTCAACATCTCCATCTGGTGCTTCAGTCAAGGATTCTATCTCAGTTTGTTGAAGAGGCTTAGGATCAACAACTTGAAAAAGAGTCCATTTTTCAGGGAGAGAGATCTCGTCCCATTTTAATGTCTTTGGGGTTATAGAGTTGTTTTTGGGATTGGCTTGAAGTAAGGTAGTCAGGCCCTTTGGTGTATGTTGTTTGGCACAAGGGGCTAAAGTGGTCATGGCTTTGTAATAAACTCGATAAGTAACAGAGATGTTTTCACTACCAGGTTCAAGATCAAAGCCAGATATTCGAAGATTTAAAGTCAAAACCTTTTTGATATTTGCATCTATAAGAGAAACAAAAAAAAATCATGGAAAGTGTTGAAAACACTGGCCCATTACTAAGACTAGCTTCGACCAGTCCTAATAAAGAGTCAGAGAACTTTTTATTTCTTGTATCTCTTAAACAAGCCAACACAGAGATATTCAACCCTTTTCTGGTCGAATATTTGATTGCAATTTGGACCAAACCAATATGTAGATAATAATATTGAGGTTTAGCTCTAATAAAGTCGATTTCATTTTCAAACAAAAGATGGATGTTTCATGTAAAGAACTAATAGAAAGAGTTTTTTTTCAATTGCTTTTATATAATAATCAGATCTTAAACTAAAAGCTCCTATATGATATATTTCTCTAATATTCACCTTAGGTATCTTCCAATTGGCAATACTTTTCTCTCTATCTGCAAAGCATATGGAAAAACCATTTGTAACGGACATTGTCTTAACAGACTTTTCTTGACTGCTTGAGGCTACCGCCTGATTAGCAGGGCTCAGAGTCCTGATTAGCTAAGACATCTTTTAGTACAGAAGAGGGTTTAATGGATAGTTTCGAGTCAACGGCAGGGAAAATTTCCACAATTAAGATCGACGTCATTCCTTTGCAGTGTTCCTTTCGTGATTTATTCCTACCAAACGCCTATCACACAGCTAAAAGGGCGACGCTACCTCGGAACCCCCGGCAAAGCCAACAGGGATCTCCGTCTGGACCTACTATACCAACTCCTCCCTCCCCCCGGACGAAAAGACGGCGGGGCTAATTGGACTAGCTTTGATACCAGGAAATCCCTATTGGTCTGATTGGAAAACCTCTAGTGGAGAAGTGGTGGAATCAGTTCATCCACCGTTTGAACCTATTCAGATATCTGAGAATATCAAAGCCTGCCCCCTGAAGGTTATGAACAAAACTTCTTCAGAGCCTATTGGGACGGAGCATATTAGTCATCTTATGGAACAACAAAATTTTGCAAATGTTTCTCTGCATGGTTTGGGAAAACAAACTAATAGGATTGAAAATATTTTGGTAGAAGGTAGCAAACAAAATAAATTTGAGGTAATGGTTAATATGCCTACTAGCACTAATTCTACTTTGCCTATTTTCATTCCTCAAAGTCTAGATCCTAATACCAAATAAGGAAAGCAAAAGGCTTTTGGCTCAGATCTTATTTCTGAATTGACTAGCAAAATGAATAGCCTAAAAGTTTACAAAACTTTTAATCATATTTCTGATGGTGAGGTTGAAAATAAGAATGAATTAGTGAACAAAATTTCAGCCTTTATACCTGTCACACTCTCTTCTAGGACAAGAAATTATCATCCTAGACCAACTTTTGCAGATTTACAATTTGAAGTATATATATATATATGGAGGTGCACTAGTTTCTGGATATGATAGTTGACTAGGCCTGTCCTATATTAGGTCTGTGGTTGATACTGGTAATACAGTGCTGGATAGAAGTCACAGTTGGTTATATCCTTGTCTTTGTGAAAATCTTCACATTATTCTTTATCATGGAATACGAGCCATCTCTCAGCTCTTAAGAAGATTACTCAACTATTGTTTGTGGCACCATTACCAGGGTCGACATTTAATTCCATTAAATATTCCTTTTGATGCAATGTGGAAATATTATGTAGATTATCAACTAAATGGTAATGAAATAACTTCAACCAAACATGATCAACATGGTCAAGGAATAACCTTGCCTGGGTGAACAAGTTTAGGATCCAAGATGTGCAAGTTGCTCTGGGGCTCCTCGCTCAAATCCGCTTTTGGAATTAAATTAATTAAGTATATATATAAGTTTTTAGAAGAACATTGGTGATCACAATGCTAGGATGCAGCGTTAAGCGATAAATATCCTCTCCTCTCTCGTGAAACCGACATTGAACCCTGCACTAGCTTTAAACGTCTTCTAACGCATTCAAAGAATAAAAAAGGTTGCCCTCCCAAATAAGACAAAAATTCAAATTAGGTTTAATTGAACTGCATAATGGAATTGCTCAAAAACCACGGGTTGGGAAGTTTTCATAAAGTGTAATATTAATTATATTAACCCTTATTTATTGAAATATTAGTTTATGAAAATTAAATTAGGTGAGGTTGGTTTAGAAACAAATTATGCACAACACACACAAACACACACACACAACCGCCCTTAACCCTAATTTCGCCCAACACCGTCGTTTGCTCTCGTTGTGCTGGCCACCGTAGCCTCCTCTGCGGCGATCTTGTCCAGATCCGGTGCACCGCCGCCTCCGTCACTGGTGATGGCTCACATGCACACGTTAGAGTCGCATAGCCGAAACTCTAACCTCATTGCTCTTGTGCACCGTGCCATTTCCACTCACAACGTAGTCGTCGACGGTCGGCCATAGTTCGCACCACACCGTCGCTGCCTCCCTCCCACGGCCCATGGCCGTGCTTGGTCGCACCCTCGAGGTTTGGCCGTGCTGGTGTCTCACCGCGCGCATGGATGCGCCACTGGCCGGCTCGCCAGCTGCCTGGCTCATTGGCGATGTGCAACCAGGTGAGTTTTCCTACGCTTGGATATGGCTGCGGCGCCAGTTTGGTCTTTGATTGGTTGTGCATGCTCTGTGGAGTGTATGTGTGTGTTCTTGTTTCATGTGCTGTGTGTGATCTAAGTGTTAGTGATATGTCCTAGAGAAAATCACATAGATGTATTTATCTTTGTTATGTTTATAAACATTTGAATACTATATTATTTTTTTGAATAAATTATCATCTTGGTTCGATCAACAAGTGTGTGATTTGTTTGTGAGACTCTAAATTTATTTGATGATATTATTCTAATAAAGTCTCTGATCCATTATATTTAAATAGGACATTATTGATTAATGGATCAGTGCAGATATTAATTGATTGTTATGTTTCACGGACCATGGATATAAGATATCAAATTAATAATGTGGACATATCTTGGAGAATATAATGTTGGATAGACCCATTTTGAGACACTGTTTGGATTTGTTATTTAAGTGTCACCAGTTGGTCTCAAATAATGTTTATGATTGAGCCTTAGACCTGAGACCATCATAGTTTCCTACATGTGTAGTAATATACTTTGATACTACCAACACTACTTTTAATTAAGTAGTAATAAAGATAATATTCGGGTATGCTATGAGCCATGCGGAGGAATGTGAATGGTTAAGATGGAATTTACATCTCTCATATAATGAGAGAGATATCTCTGGGCCCCTCGATATAGATGAATTGAGAAGTGCATGGTTATGCCGTTTGTGGTTGAATGCCAACTACGGGAAGATCAATTCACTATGAGATCGTGAAAGGATTGAACTGTGCAAGGGTGGCACATTTCCTACCTTGGGTTTAATTTGGTATCGTATGGCAAGAGGATCAACATGAAGATATTATATAGGTTTGTTTATTATGATCTTTATTTGGATAGTCGTTATGTCCTGCTAGGGGCCATTACCGACTTACAATTCAGATAAGTATTCTCGGTTCGTGACTAAATATACATGAACCTACAAGGTCATACATTTAACAGGTTGGAACAATTCAATTCGGATTAAGTCTATTATGGGGTTTCTGTATTAGATTCGAAGACTTAATATTAGACTCCTTATACATTCAGATTGGGTTTGTTATGGTGTTTTTGTATCAGACTTGGAGATCTAATGTTAGACTCTTTCTGCATTCAGATTGGGTCTGTTATGGGGTTTGCGTATCATATACAGAGATTTAATGTTAGAATCCTCCTGCAGTTTGGATAAGATTCATATCACATCAGGAAACCTAATATGTTAGGATTTCTTCTGCAGGGCTCTATATAAAGAGAGGTAAGATGGGCTTTGAGAATATCACCAAAAAGACATAACTGCCATCTCCTTTAAAGTAATAGCCCCTAAACCCTTGTCGTGCGCGTTGGTGCTAGCACACCATCGTACGACGTTCCATCCTTGTACGTGTGGATACTGGTAGAGGCACTGCTACAATTGCTGTGCTGATCACGACGATCAGTGAGCAGTTGTTGTCATCTACATCCGTTGATCTGGACGATTCGCAAATGGTTGCTGTGAACATTTGATCGCTTCACCAAATCTACTTTCGTTGTTGGTAACAATCTAATCTATGATCTATTACTTGCAACCTTCGAGTAATATTTTTTTGAAATTCTGCTAGTGTAGTTTACTCGGTTTTCTACACTAAGTGCTTTGTGGTAACCTCATGTGGAAGTGATGATCTACAGTTTCTAGTGGTGTTTGGGATTGGGTATGCATGAATTTTACTAGCTTCTACATGATTTCTTAACAGAACACTAAAAATATGTTAAAACTGGAATTATGGCTCAATTCACCTTGTTGTTTGAATTGGGTTCCTCCTTCTTGCTCCTATGTTTCTCCTGGTGAAATCCCTGTGAATTGAACAACAAGATCAAGCGAAATGGTTAGGGTTGGTTTGCTATTCTCTTCTCTCTCTTTCTAAGTTCTACAAACTTATTGTTCTTACCTTGGTTCTTACAGTTGGGGTTAAATTGTGATTGTGATGTAAAGTTTGATTTTATCTTGTGCTTTGTGTGTGTAAATAACCTTACTTTGGGTTGAGCTGGCCGTGATCACTGTTCTAGCGAACAGGTGGTGATGTCTAGAGCATGCTGGGTGTAATTTGGATTGAATTGTAAAATAGGGAACTGAGGGTGTCTGTGCAAAAATATAGTGTGTGGTTGAAAAAAGAGAAAATCTAGTGGCTGATTTGCAAAAGTATGAAAATGGGCCTTTGGGCCTTAATCTTAAGGCCTGTTAACAAGGATTAAGAGAATTTTTTTTAATCCTAAACCTTCTAAGACTCAGAACTATCTCAAAAAGACCCGAAACGACCCAAACCTGAATTTTCAAATGCTGGATGATGACAAGCAATTACAAGGGCCAGTAGCAGCACTTGCTCAGGTTGAGAGGTGGCTGAAAGGATGCCCCTGACAAATACTGCACAATCTGATAGCAATCTTTCCAAAACAAAATTCAACGCGTAGATCTAGGTTTTGGTTTCGTCAACATCGTGACTCCTTTGCCAGCAACGTGGCCTCCAGCTAGCTGACCAGCTACGTGGACCTCACATCTTTTCCCCGTTAGAAAAATTTCATCCTCAAAATTTAAAGTCACTTTACCTAAATAGATGAGGATATTGATACCTTAATTCTTCTTCTTTTTCCCATGTCGCTTCTCTCTCGAGGTGATTATGCCATAGTACCTTGCAATACCAAATCACCTTACTGCAAAGTTACATGTAATCAAAATAGAGGAACAAAATTCGTGAACTAAACACCACCTTAATGTAGATCATTAGAACTCATGTGTTATTGTTAACATATATTTCATATAAAAAAGGAAAAATTAGCTCTACACCGTTGCAAAAGTACCAAGTTAGCAAAATATCATTGATTGTGAGATTGATATATGAGGTTGGAGTTTAGCAAAATACCATTGAGTGTGTCAATGAAATCTCACATTTCATTGATACACTCAGTGGTATTTTGTTAAACTCCAACTTTTGTAGTGCTATAGAGCTAAATCTCCCTATAGGAAATTACCCTCTTTTCGCTGCACTTTTGCCTTAAAATCTATCAATTTGCATCTTTTTATTTGTGCTTTAATTCTCAAATGCCTCTATTGTGTGCTATTGACCTATTTTGTAGGAAACATCTCAAATATCGGGTAAAAATTAAGCCAAAATCAACTCAAGAAGGAGTTCCAGTAGAAGAACTATGCGCGATAGAAAATCGACATAAACATCCTACAGTGTCTTGCATCTAGGTTTTGATGATTTATGACAATTTAAATATACTTTGATTTAGTAGAAGTATTTGAAATGTTATTTGTTAAACCCTTATTTTGGAGCTTTCTTATCTTGGATTTGAAGTTGATGTCTCCTTTGTTGTGGTTTCATATCGATGAATATGTTGATGAGGAGTTCATCATATTAGTCATCCGTGTTTGCATCATCATATCATTGCAACAAGCTTGCACTAATTATTATTATGACACGACTAGTATGGATCTATATGATTGTATATTTCATCTCTTATCCTTTTGTGGTTTTATCGAAAATGGTTTTGTTATCAATCACTAAAAGGGGGAGATTGTTGAGTTAACTCCTTTGGGAGTAATTATTTTGATGATTAATGATATTAAGTGTTTCGGACTAACCTATTTGCTTTGAGTGTGATTAAAGGAATCAGGTGAAAAGACAAACAGGAACAATAATTGACAAAACACCTAACGAGAGGTCGCACAGACCTAAGGTAAAAGTTAAGGATCACTTTCTTTAAGATTTTATCGGTCTCGGTGTTTGGAGATTGACAAGATTTATAGGATTTTTTTGTTGTTCGACCGTACTATTAAGAAGAGTTGCGAGTCTCTTCTACTACCAGCAAAAACTGAGAAACTCTTAGGTCATGAGTTGCATTCTATCTTTCACACTTTTGTACATCACTTTGGCTAAGTCTAGGGAAAAATATAGATCTCAAAAATTGAAACTAGACTTAAAATTTGATGTGTGATGATTGTCAACCCATGCGGATAGTCAGCATAAGTGTCCATTTCAATGCGAACATTTATTCAGCAGCCAAAAATTTTCGAGTAGAAAAGTGTTATGTTGTGCTGACAGTTCATACGGGTGTTCGCTCGAATGCAGACATTCGACCAGTACTTCGCTGGAATGAATCTATTCGACCAGTGTTCCGCTCGAATACCGACATTCGATCAGTACTCTGCTTGAATGCATCTACTTGACCAGTACTCCGCTCAAATGTGGACACTCAACCAGTGGCTCAAACTTTGTCAAGCTAAAATGATCTATGCTGTGCTGATAGTCCACATGAGTGTCCACTCGAATACGGACATTTGTCTAGTGGCTCAAACTTTTTGGGCTTAAAAATGTTTGTACTATGCAGACAGTCCGCATGGGTGTCAGCTTGAATGCGGACATTTGTCCAGTAGCCCTTACAAATCTGGAGAACTTTTTTTGCTCTATGTTGACTGTTCGTCTGAGAAAACGGACTGTCAGCACACTGTTCTGACACAACTCCAATGGTTCTTGATTGGGTCACAACTAGCCATTTGACACAGACGCTGACTGTCTGCTTGGCTAATTTTTTCTCCTATGTGTTTCTAACGGCTAGATTTGTGTGTGGGGATTATAAATACTTTTCTTGCTGGTTGAGAGAGGATCTTTGCCACCTCATTTCATATTCCTAGGAAGATCATTGTGTCTTTGAGTATACAAGTGATATTCATAAAAGGATTAGCCAAATTGTTTGACTTAGCACATTTGTGAGAGGCTAAGAGTGCTTAGTGAACATCACCCATCATTGTCCAAGCTAGTGCTAGAGTGTGAGCATTCATTTGCATCATTTGAGTTTCTACTACTTGATTTATTCAAGTGAAGGTGTATGACTTATTACTCTTGGCGATCACCACCGCTTAGACGGTCGTTGGAGGAGAGTCTTGATCTCTCCGTTGGAGTTTGTCAGAGAAGCCGACAAAGACTTGTGAAAGGCATTGGTGCTCGTCTATTTGGAGTGGAGAAGGAGCAACCCGAGTGAAAATATCCTTTGTTGATATAGAAGCAAGACTCATGCGTGAGCGCTTCAATGAGGAGTAGGGGAGATTGGGCCAGTTTTCGAGACCTCGGTAAAAAAATTGTTGTGTCACTTGATTTCTCTCTTGCACTCTTTATATTTTCCTTGACATTTTTGCTTCCGCTTCCGCTTACTCTTAATTGCATATTGTATTTTATCTTCTGTCTTTTTGAAAGCAACTTGATCCTAGATTGTTTTAGACCCTTTTGTGAAAACTTAGTTTTCCTTCATATTTTACAAAAAATTGTTTTAGTCAAAAAGTTTTTAAAGTCTCCTATTCACCCCACTCTAGTTGGCATCCTTGATCCTACACGATGCGCACAATTAAATCATGGTTAAATCTAACCATGCACTCAAGTGTGCGCTAGTATGGGCACTCCCTGATGTGCACGGTTACAACACACGGTTACTTTTGACTGTGCACCAAACCATGTGCCAATATGTACTCTCTATTAAGCATAGTTAAACACATGGTTAAATCTAACTGTGCACCCAACCCATGCGTAGGCCTGACCCAAACTTTTGCCTTTCCTTGTAGCGCATGGTTAAATGCCACTATTTGATTTAATCTTGCGACTTAACCATGTATCGTACAATTAAGTCAATTTGAGTTTGTTTCAATCCCTAATTTTAAATATGAAATCCTACATTGATATGACGAGTTGAGGCTATAAAAAGAGACCCAAACACAACTCCATAGGCATCAAAGATTAGGAGCAGCAGCCAAGCCTCCACCATTGATGTTCTATGTCATCGTTAGGGAGAGTTAGGGTTTAGAATCGGTTCTTCAGAACCAAGGAATCATAAGTTTGTTGTCCTAGAATTTTGTAAGCATCTTGTGTATCATGGTATTTATATATCTTTGATGTAACGAATACTTTGATGATTATTTTAGTTGATGTTTTTGAAATTTATTCGTAAGATTTGTCTTTGCTATATTTGTGGATGATGATTTTTACTTCTCATGATTGTTCTTTCTTGCAAATATTAGTTTGGATCTGCTTGCATCCTGGCCACTTGATTTAGGTCTGCCCATCATTGGTAGATATTTTTAGGGAAGTGTATCTTTACTAGGATTTCAAGGTTGTAAGGACTCATGAACCCTTGAGCTGTGACAAGGCTTGTGAGGAACGTGTTTAGTATTGATTGCGGTGTTTGCCTGAAGTGCATCGTTCATCCACATCTTCATCACTTTTATAGATTGATTTATCCTAGATTAGAATTTTTCCTTCATGTTGATAAAAAATCCTAAATTTCACCAATACTCTAACTTACTCACTGATTCTCTAACTTACTGCTCCCACCTGTGTTGATTGATTGTATTACTAATATTGGTGTTTTGAACATTTAGTTAACCCTGATATTTTTGTTAGATTTCTTCTTTTTGAGTTCTTTGGATTAGTTTTGAGTTGAGAACCATTGGCCTTCTCTATCGGATATGATAAACTCTTGGAATACTCCAAGCAAAAAATTACAACGCACCCGTGCACTTGCAAGCGTGCATTAAAGGGCATGACAAGTTTTTTGGTGCCATTGCTAGGGAAGGCAATTGGCAATCAACTCAATAATTATCTATTATGTCGTACACTGGGGTACCAGTGCAGGCCTAACACCTGATATATGGCAGAAGGATTTGTAGTTTGTTTCAAGAAAAACATGGGCACCCTGGTGTTTGTCACTCTCTTCGGATGGCCGATGAATAAGACAGTAGATTTATAGATGTTTAGGGGCTGAGGAATCCCTACGTACTATCAATACAGCCTCTTGAGCATCATGGATGAAACCACCGAAGGGATTACTAGTTGTTGCACTATATCAAAGATGACAAAGTAGAGGGGTGGTGTACAAAGTACGAATAGTTATGAAGTGTGACACACCCATGAAGTGTGCGTTTGAGTAATAACCGCAAGTGAATGATTGTTCGTCAAATCCACAATTCAGATTTAATAAAATTATTCAGCATATGGACTTTTGCATTTCAGCCCTCTTCACAAAAAGAACCCTAACTTTTAGAATAATAAGAAAGAGAGGCGTGCATAGAATGCAATATAATAGTATTTAAATGCAAATGACCATAATACTCTTCATGTTTGTACATGGTGAATAGTGTAATACCAGAATTACACTTTTCAAATCAGCCTCTACATGAATTTTAGCCCCAAAAACTTTCAAATAATTGCAAATAGGCCCAAACTAGGGTTTTTAATGTAAATAACATGTCAAACGACCAAACAAACCTCATGCACAGCAGTAGCATACAGTAGAATACAAAACTTACCCATGCCTAACACCAGGACAACTCATTGCATGCAATTCCACCTCAAAAGAGCAAAGGCATAAATGTTTATAAGCTAGAAACTTAGACATTTCAGTTCATTCACGCATTTCCTTCTCAGGTAAACACCTAGACACCTTCACCCAGCATCTATACAAAGTTGGGGATACAAAAATTATTTTTCCATAGTTTCGACATGCTTTTGCACTGTCTGTCAGCCTCAGACAATGTCTGGGCGCACTTTAACGCATGCCAAGCATGGTGTCACCATCGTACACACTATAAGATAGCACTTACATGCTAGCAGTAGGGCAGCTGGTAAAAGCTAGCATTGGCAGCACTTTAGCTGCTGGGAATAAGATTTGCCATAGTTGGGGAAAAAGGTGCTACGAAAAGTTTTTCTCAGTTGGAATTTTTTTCCCAACTGTAGGTCCAATGGCAAACAGTATTCCCAACTATAGTTCACTTAGAAAGTTTGAATTTTTCCCACCTGTATGTCCACTTGTAATATATTATTCCAAGCTATATAACTATTTGAAATATTTTTTCCCAGCTGTAGGTCACTTGTAAAGTTTGAATTTTCCCACCTGTATGTACATTTGTAATATATTATTCCAAGCTGTACAACTATTTAAAATAAATTATTACCAGCTAATATGTCATTGAGAATTTAGACATTCAAATTTGAATATGTGAATTATTTGTAGTAAATGTACCGTTGGGAATTCTGTCAATAATTAATTTTAAATATATATTTTTTCAGTAACTAGGCAACAATATAACAACTAAAACTATAATATGCACACTATTCTAACACAAATCACACCACATTTTGCAGCAAAATTATCAAACAAAGGATGACAAAAATTATTACCCAAGTTTTTTGACTATGCCCTTTCGTGGTCGCATGAGACCTCAGAAAGAGATCCAAATCTTTTGCTTATGCTTTTCCATGGTCGCAGGAGACCACGAAGAGAGATCCAAGTTATCTGCTTATGTCTTTTCACGGTCGTAGGAGACCACGGAGAGAGATCGTGGGATAGTCCAAGATCTTCTCGACATAACCTAGCCCATTTTGTCAATTAGACACAAAGGCCTATCATGAATGACTATTACTCGTGGTTCTGATAAATTGTGGCCATGGACTTATATGGTCACAATGTCAATTGTTACATGGCCTGTAATCTTATATATTATGATACCTGCGACCACTTTGGTCATGGAGATATTTGCCCGCGGTCACCCTGGTCACGGAGATATGATAATCCCCGATATGTGTTCGTAGCTTGTGCGCAACCACAAAATACAAGAGTTATTAGAACTGGAAGAACCTCCAAATCAAGAAGGTTTGGTCGAGACTTGGTGACCATGGTCTAAGAGTTGTACGGTTGCACTATAACTGCAATCTGGCCAATATTCCCAGAATAATACTTTCTTCATTTATAGAATAAAGATAATTGTGCAGTTTCCCGTGAACGTGTAGTTATCCATAAACCGTCAACAAGATGAGGATGAATGTGTAGTTATTTGTAACTGCACATTCTAACTGGTGAATAGCAACCACTTACAACCGTTATATAGCAATTTCCAAGCTTCCTTTCGTTCAAGCAACTGGTGTCCTTTTCAAAAAAGTATAAGAAGAGGGTTAGGGCTTGAAGGAAAAAGGGAGAAAATCTAATACAAGACAAGAGGAGATTAGACTCAACAATATACACTTTGTAATTCTATTTTTCCAATAGTGAGAATCTAACAGGAGTAGGGCTATTGCTCAGTCCACGAGGGCCCGAACCTGTATAAACATTATGTCTATGCATCTGTATTTACAGTGATTCTCTTTGGTGATTGATAGATACTGTCTCCCTGCTAAACAAATCAAATTCGTATAAGTTCAGCTTGGGATATTGTCCCAATCGTCGACAGCTGGCGCTGACCGTGGGGAATGAAAAGACATTTTCTTCTTCACCAAAGTTAGCTATATCTATAGATCTTGTGCCTTGTGCATACGACTCTAAGAACAACTTCGATCTCACCGACTATGTTGATGTCATGGATGAAGACACCGTTCCCTTGGAAGAGATCGATGCCACTCTCGAGCCTTGTGCGATAATGGAAAAGACTCCTCTGGCTCCTAGAAGAAGCACATAGGAGAGCATTCGTGTGATCGCGGAAGTGATCCGTAACCCTCTTGCCAGTTTTGCAAATGAAGATGGGGTAACTTTTGCAAGAGTTCTTGCAGGAAACCTTGACAAAGTTGCGTCAGATGTAACTCCAACTGCCTCATCGTGATCAGTGACCAATTTCTTGGGAAGGAAATAGTGCTAATCATAGCCAGAGAAGATGTGACCGTGTTCGAGCCACACCGACTCATCATGGTCATGACAAGATCCAGAGAGTTGATCATTCCTGTGATCGCGACTGTGCGCCGATATGCTCACGCTTGGGACCATGCCTTGGAGTTCCACACGCCAACCCTTCTTCTGACCATGGAGGTAGTCGTGATGAACAGTAGCTACGTATTACATATGTCAGCTGCAAAGATTTTTTGTGAGGATTAAGAGCAGTGGTCTGGCCTGATAAATTCAAGCCAGGCATGATGGAGTGGTTCAATGGGATGCATAATCCATCTGAATTCCTCCAGATTTATGTCACCACTATCCAGGTGGTAGGTGGAAACAAAAAAGTAATGGTGAATTATTTACCAATAGTCCTTGAAGGTCTGGTGCGAACATGGCTTTTCAATCAGCCAGAGGGATAAATCTACAACTGGGAAATGCTATGTGGTGCTATCCTTAGCAATTTCCAAAACTGCTATGAAAAACCTGATAAGGAAGATGATCTTCATCGTTTACACTAGACCTCAAGTGAGACTCTCCGACAAGTTGTCAAGAGGTTTGTGGGGGTAAGAAATACTATCCCCAACATCTCTGATAATTCGGTAATCAGAGCCTTTAAACATGGAGTTTGATACCGAAGATTCATAGAGGATCTTAGTATCCACCCGCCGAGATCACTGTCTGAACTTTTCGACATGGCTGATCGCTATTCCGACATTGCTGAGGCAGTAGAATGGAATAGAATTGTTGATAAGGGTGATTTACCACCACAACCTGGTCTAGACTCCTAAAAGAAAGAGAATTCTAACAAGAAATCTGGATCATCCACTGGCGGGAGGTTCAAGAAGTCAAAAAAGGATGGAACAGACCTTTCTCGAGAGGTCGTGAACATGGAAAAGCGACCACAGGATAAAGGTAACAAAGTTTCATACAAAAATAATAAAACTCCTTCTGGTGGCCGCAACAGTGACCACATGGAAAAACAGACTAACCCACAAGGGAGCAAGAAGTGGTGTCCGTTGCATGAGGTTCCAGGACAAGACCTCAAGAATTGTTGAAACTGGTTAAAGCGCATGGATGAATTCTACCAAGGTAGAGCACCTATACCTACCATACCAGAAAAAGGACAACCTAGTGGGAATAAAGATGCTGATGGAGATGAGGACATGCCATACGAGGTACCAAATAATCATGTTAATGTTATTTTTTGGTGGTTCTTCATCTTATTTTCCAAGCGTCATTTTAAGTCTGCTCGCCGAGAGGTGAATAATATTGAAGCTCCCCCAGGAGAGCCTCAATACATCAACTGGTTAGAGACATCCCAGACTTTCAGCCGGGCAGATTGCCCTAGAGGACTATCGCGACCACGATGAATCCCTCTAGTTATAACCCCCACAATTAGCAATGCTAAAGTCGGCAGAGTCCTGGTCGATGGAGGTAGTTCTCTTGATCTGCTCTTTGCAAAAGCACTTAACGAGATGCAAATCCCTTGTTCAAGAATTAAAACTGTGGTCTACCCATTTTTTTTGGATACTTTGTGGTCCTTCATACACTCCTATTGGCCAAATTGTACTACTGGTAACACTTGGAGAACCAGAGAACTTTCGAACAGAATTGGTTACTTTTGATGTGATTGATTTTGATTCAATATACAATGCAATTCTTGGAAGGCCCAGCTTGCAAAATTCATGGCAACAACACACTATGCTTATCAGTGCATCAAGGTGCCAGGACCAAAAGGCGTGATCACGGTGAGTGACAGCCAAAATTGGGGCCTCACATGTGATCGCATTTCATTGGAATTGGTTCACCAGCTTCCCCTCAGGGATGTCAAGGCTGCGACTAAAACTAAAGACCCAGATGCAGTCAAGACAACTCCGTGACCAAATGAAAGACTTAAACAAGTTCCTTTATTCCCAGACGACCCATCCAAGACTGTTCGGATCGGGTCAGAGCTAGAGCACAAATAGGAACTTGCACTCATCTCTTTCCTCCAAGCAAATGCAAATGTGTTTGCATGAAAACCATCCGACATGCCTGGAGTCCCAAGAAAAGTGATTGACCACAGGCTAGCAATTCATCCTGGACAGCGACCAATAAAGCAAAATATTAGACGCTTTGCCTCTGATCAGAGAGAAGCCATTCGTTTAGAGTTAGATAAACTCCAGAAGGCTAGCTTTATTCGCGAGGTCGACCATCCCGAATGGCTCGCAAACCCAGACATGGTCCTAAAATCTAATGGTAAGTGCCACATGTGCGTTAATTACACCAGTCCCAATGTTGCTTGCTCAAAGGATGATTTCCCCTTCCCCGCATCGATCAGTTGGTCGATTCCACAACGGGTTGCGAACTGATGAGCTTCCTGGGTGCCTACTCTGTAATATCCCAAAAATAAAGCATAAATTTTTTTTAAAAAGACCTACTCCTGAATGATTTTCTTTTGTTTTAACCCCAGAACCTAAACCCTAATTTACAAAACAACCTACAACACTTATTTACCCTAATTATATTTATCCAAAGGCTAGGTTATTAAGTTCATTTGAAAAAAATTACAAACTGGTCCAACCTCCTAATTTTCTTAACTGCAGTTCAGTCCTTCCAGGCCCACAATTAGCCTAATTTCCCTAGATAGTTCAGAACTACAATCAGACTGAACAAATAGGATGTCCTACCTATCTTATCCAGATTTGTCTTCAGCGTCGAGATCAAATTCAGTTCCGAAGACCCAGAAACTCAACCTAGTTCTGTTTTCAAAAACCAGAATACTAAATTACTCTAATTATCTTGCTTGACTTTTCAACCTTCAGTTCAGATGATTCCAGAGTAGATTTCTTCTGGATTTCTCTGGAACCCTAAATCCTAATGTGCTTGCATACCAGTCCTAAAACTTCTCAGCCAAACAAGTTCATTTGACCACTTTTCGCGATTCAGTCCAGATTTCATCGCAAATCAGTCCTTTTCCTATTTCCAAAAGCCCAAAATAGCTAAATTCTCCGATTCATCTCCGAATTCCAATCTGATTGAACCATCCTGTTTCTTCAGCTATTCAACACAAGTTTCTCAATTGTACCAAGTTCAGATTCGGCCCCGAGACCTAGTTATTCGCGTTTCCACTCGTTTTCGGTAAAAGTACTATTCACTTTTACCCAAATTCCATTTTCGTTTTCGTTTCGCCCCATCTTAGTTCAGTTCATCACTAATTACCCAGCCAGAACTTATGTATGAGACTTAAGTCCGAATTAGCCTCCAGAACATGACTATCTGCAATTAGTCCAACTTGCTAGTTCACACTCACATCATAGACTTGAATACATACAACAACTCCTCACTCAAGTTACACACCTATACTTCAGTGTCCAGAACTACACCTGTACACCCTCATACATCTGCCAGGACCATATTCAACCACATATACACAAGTATGCACATATATATTGCCAATATATATATACTCCTATACACAGCCCCACACATACAGAGTTATATACATGTGCACCACAAAACATATACACACCAGCTGATCCTTGTGATCTTATCCTCACATACATGTATATAGACAAATCAACATACACATATACAAATACATGAGAACACACATACACAAATCCTTTAACTCCACAGATACATTCAGACCTCATATACACACAACTACTCATGTATTTATCTATAGCTAAATGTACACATGTGTATACATCACCGTTGCTTAACCATGAAGCCATCCAAAATAGCAAGCATACACACGTCAATAGTAGCCACATCAAACCGACCAACTCATGCACACAAGCTTCCTCTAGTCAACAGTGCATATATCCTCTATTCTAGACAGCAGCTGAATCTTTACTTCTCCTCAACTCAACCGCAGCAACACTACACACACAAGCTAACACACATATACATACAGTAACAGCTCACTGTTCATCTTCCTCGGCCGTGTGATCACCACGAGCCGCCGGCGTCGGGAGGCACCGGCGCGATGGAGATCCGGTCACCAACGGCGTGGTGACGGCGGCGTCGCAGCGACCACGGGAGGCGGGACTTGGATTGGGCGGCGGTGAGGGCGAGGGCGCGGCTCCGGCGGCGGTGGCGGCGTCGCGTCGCGCGCAGGAGACAGCGGCATGGGGAAGATTCGGCAGCAGCCGGCGCGGGATCAAAGGGGCGCGGTGGCCGTGGCGACTGGATCGGGCGCAAGGAGCAACGGCGAGGTTGGCACCGAGGTGCGGCCTGGCGCGATGGCGGGATCGGGCGCGTGGAGAAGAACCGGTGGTGGAGGAGGTGACTCCGGCGTCGGGGGGACGGCGTCGAGTGGCGACGGCGGCGTTGCGTAGCGGCGGGAACCGGCGGCGGCGCGCGCGGCTCCGGGGGCGTGGTGGCGGACCGGCGACCAGGCGGGTGGCGGTGGTGCGCCGCCATGGTACGGCCCGGCCACCGGCGATGTATTGACCGGGGAGTAGAGGAGATTTGGGGGAAAAGAAATGGAGAAAAGAAAAGGAAGAAAGAAGAAGAAAGGAAGAAGAAAGAAGAAGAAGAAGGAAGAAGGGAAAAAGGAAAGGGGGCAGCAGGGGAGTGGCGGCTGGTAGGGTTTTATAGATTTTAACCACTTTGCAAGAAGGCCCTCTAAAAAGGTAAGAATATCAACTAAGTCCTTTTTAAGTTTTAGTTCTGATCTAGGCCCTCGGGAACTCCGATTTCAGTGCGGTCGATTCCTACGTGACTGTAAAATCGTGCACTTCTATTTGAAATCGACCGAGGATTAGTTTAGTTGATAAGAAGCATTCAATAACCAAAATCTATCTAGCGGCACCGCACTTCGCCTTGTCGTCGCGTTCGTGCTCGACTTAGAATTTGTTTTCACCCTAATATTCACAACTCTCAACGAAAGCACCATATTTCGACCATCCAACCAGAACCCTAGTTATATATTAGTATTCGAGCCTCAACGAAAACCCTAAAAGGCCAACCTAAGTTTTGTCAGCCTATGTCCAATGGCACTCTCGTCGACATGCTTACGTCGTTCGTAACCCTAGGAGCCTCAGAACGAAAATCCGTTCGCGTCACCTTGTCCACCTTATCTCTAACCTTAGACATATATAATCTGATCGTCCATCCAAACACCAGATAATGTTTCCCTTACTCTCTTAGTCAATCCAACCTAAACTAAATCTATCGATCACCTTTCGACCATTCTTTTAATCCTATTCTAGCATTCGACCACTTGAACCCTACCAGTTATAAACATATATATATTTATAAACAAATATACTCACTATTATTTTTTCTTGCTTATTGTTTGACGTCGAAATAGATACCAAGTGAAGTGAGCTCCAAGACGTCAGTGCCCTGGTAGTTCTCTCAGTTGGATCCCGTGAAAAGCAAGGCAAGTCCCTATTTCTTGATCATATTGAATCTATATATTACAAAGGCTTATATATGTTGTTTTGATAAAATATAAGTACATGCATGAAAATGATTAATCACAAGCAGTTGATGGTAAGATTTTTACAAATGAATTTGATCAGTTGAGATAGTAAGGATCTGAGCCACCGTGAGTGGGACATTCTTACGGATCGGTTGAGATAGCAAGGATCCGGGCCACCGTGAGTGGAATATCCTTGCTGATTGGTTGAGGCAGTAAGGATCCGAGGCCACCTTGGGTGGAACATCCTTACTAGGCCTTAAAAGTATTTTAAATAATGATGCTTATTTGGAAACCAATGAATATTAGTGGTGAGGATGGTATGATTGGTGGGCAATTTTTGCTTAAGTGGGACAGTGGTTCAGTACCTCACTCTAATAAATAAGGATGTAACCAATTGTGCTAAACGACCATGGGCATGTTAACGTGCCAACCACATGATCAAGTGATTGAACTCGGCCAGTAGACTACTGCATATCGATTTTATCCCTGCATGGTGGTCGTTCTCATTCAGGCTCTAAACTGAGATGTTTGGGGTGGATCTTTCTAAGTTTAGTTGTCTAAACTTAAGGCCTGAATGGGTGAGGGGGAGATGTGAGGGGAGAGTTCGTGCGGTTACTCTGACCTTGAGTAATTCGTGAATATTGGTGTGAAGTACTTCTCGTTGAGGTACCTCACAACGACAAGAACGACCAATGCGGTCGAATTGTCGGGCAGGGATATTATTAATACAATGTATTTGAGAGCCTTGTTTCCTCAATCTAGTCGCATGCAATAATGTGCGTGTAATTGGCCTGACTGGAAAGATTGATGGATTCATGTGGGTAAAGCGGTGCCCCTCTGCAGAGTGTCAAAAAGTATTCGAGTACTCCGTACCCCCGGACAGGGGTATGCCATAGGTAGTAATTGGATAGCACAATAGTAATAAAGTATTAGACAAAAAGGGGCAAATAGAGGTTTTTCCCGGATTTAACTCTTGGGTCAAATAAATGTTTTCTACCATAATTTTGCTAATCAATTGTATTTCAATTCACTTTGGAAATATGTTTGTGAAATTTACTATTTTGTACCACATAGACTGTTAAATTAGACATAGCCTATCATGCATTGGATAAATTCTTATATAGAGACTTGCCGAGTACTTTGTACTCACCCTTGCTTAATAACGAAAATACAGTTGAAGAGAAGCTAGAGATGAGCGAAGCAGGATCACCCGGAGTTTAGAAGGGTTACGTGCTGCACTCGAGATTTTGCCTGTGGGATGGTCTCAGAGACCAGATAAAACTACTTTCGTAAAATCTAGTAGTTGGCCTTGCTGGCCTTTGTATATCAATGTGTATTAAGGCTTAATGGCTATATATAGTTTTTGTATATGAACCAAATTGAGCTGGCTGGCTGTTTATTATTCTGTGCACGACTGCATCCTGGGCAGTCGGGGTAAGTGCACATCTGGGGCCCACTGCAGCGGGTGGGTCCCTCACATACTCAGCATACCATCAAATTAGCATAGCAGAAGAAGATGAGGAGAAAACTGCCTTCATCACACCATTTGGCACGTACTGCTACGTCAAGATGCCATTTGGGCTCAAGAATGCTGGTTCCACATACCAGCGCTTGATGCAGAAGACTTTTCAATCACAATTAGTGCATAACTTAGAAGCTTATGTAGATGACTTGGTTGTAAAGAGCGTAAAAAGCTCTAGTCATGTAGATGACCTGGCTGAAACTTTCTATAATTTAAATAAACATGAAATAAAGTTGAATCCTGAAAAGTGCCTCTTTGAAGTTTGTTCTGGTAAACTTTTGGGTTTTCTTGTTTGTTCGCGAGGCATTCACTACTACAAAAATGCAATCCACTAACCCATATCTTCTAACGGTTATAAGCAATCTGGGAAAAATCCGATAGAATAGGACGACAGCGGTGGAGAAGAGGCTTTTTACTATCGGTTATATACTGGTACACCGTTAGTGAAATGCAAATATTTTTTACTATCGGTTATTACTGTACCAACCGATATAATAGATGAAATAGTACTATCAGTTTTTCTTTCGTAACTGATAGTGAAATTACGGACTTTATATTATCGGTTCATACTGTACCAACCGATATAATAGCTGAAATAGTACTATCGGTTTTTCTTTCGTAACTGATAGTGAAATTACGGACTTTATACTATCGGTTAGTACTGTACTAACCGATATAATAGAGTAAATTTTACTATCGGTTATATAAAACAAACCGATAGTAAAATGATGTCATATAAACTAATGGTTATGACTGTGGGGACCTTATTTTACTATCGGTTGTGTTTTTTAACCGATAGTAAAATTGTACAACTTATCTCGACCCCTACTCTGCGCTCTGCATCCTCGATTCATTTTTACCGTACGTGCATCCACGCTCCAAGCTAGAGTGATTTGGAGAAGCTAGCTGAGAGGTTGATAATTTGATCCCCCTCGGTATTGTCATCTTCTCATCACCTCTCTCTCTCTCTCGATCACTCTTTCACACTCTCCCTCTCTCTCTCTACTTGCAATTCATTAAACTAGATACATGTAGCTCCAAACTAGCTAGAAGGCTAGGTTGGCTAGCTAGCTATAGCTTGCTGAAGTTAAGCAGCTAGCTAGCTGGCTCTTCCAATTAATGCATCAAGTTAATTAGGGTTTCATACATATCCATTTAATGTAATTAAGCAGCTATACACACATATGGCCTAGCTAATTGATGATGTTTCATGCATGCATGCCCTGACTCATTAATTATTTATTTCAATTTGTCAATTTTGTGAAATAATTGTAGATGGACCCAGAATATTGGATGTATGGAATAAAACGTACTACTGTTGAGTATTTGGAGGGTGTGAATGGGTTTATTAAATTTGCTGAGCAAGAAAAGGCGAAGAAGGGAGAGAAAGATATGCATTGTCCTTGTATAGATTGTATGAACTTAAAAAGGTTCGGCAACTCTGATCAGATAAGGAGTCATTTGATTCGTCGTGGTTTTAACGCATGCTATACTTGTTGGATATGGCATGGTGAAGATCTTGAGGAAACGAGCACCGCTACCACTCAGCAGCACCCGGAAGTGGATTGCAATAATGATGATCATGATCAGAACATTGGTAATGTTCATTCGGAAGTCCATGTAGATGACGACAATTTAGATGAAATGTTACGTGATGTAGAAGAAGATTACAGCGAAAATGATTTAGCTAAATTTGAGAAATTAATTGTTGATTCTGAGAAGCCTTTGTTCCCCGGATGTGCAAAATTTACAAAGTTGTCTTCTGTGTTGAGATTATATAACTTGAAGGCAAGCAAAGGTTGGAGCGATAAGAGTTTCATGGTGCTATTAGATCTGTTAGCGGACATGCTTTCAGAGGGAAATGAGTTGCCAAGATCGGTTTACCAGGCCAAAAAACTATTGTGTCCGTTGGGAATGGAAATCGAAAGAATACATGCATGCCCAAATGATTGTGTTCTGTACCGTAACGAGTACGAGGATTTGCATGTTTGTCCAAGATGCGGTGCATCGCTGTATAAGCATGGGGACATAATTTATCACAATGGATGTGATGAGGTAAAGAAAGGGCCTCTGGCCAAAACTGTGTGGTATTTGTCTGTGATTTCTAGATTGAATTGACTGTTTGCAAATCCGAAAGATGCGAAGTACTTGCGTTGGCATGTTGAAGGTCGGAAATAAGACGGAAAACTAAGACATCCAGCTGATTCTGTTCAATGGAGAAACATTAACAGAACATTCGGTGAGTTTGGCGGCGAAGTAAGGAATATAAGGTTTGAGCTGAGTACGGATGGTATGAATCCACACGGAAAAATGAGTAGTCGGCATAGCACTTGGCCGATTCTTTTATGCATTTACAATCTTTCTCCTTGGTTATGTATGAAGCGCAAGTACATCATGATGTCGTTATTAATTTCAGGACCCAGACAACCTGAGAATGATATTGATGTGTTTCTATCACCGTTAGTCGAGGACTTACATAAATTTTGGAGCGAAGGGGTGCGGGTGTGGGATGCACATAAGCGAGAGAATTTCATATTACGGGCCATGATATTTTGCACCATAAATGATTTCCCGGCCTATGGAAATTTGTTGGGGTATAGTACGAAAGGAGGCAAGGCTTGTCCTATTTGCCTGGATGAAATTGAAAGCATGTGGTTATCGAACTGCAGAAAAATAGTGTACATGGGTACCCGTAGGTTCCTTCCGATGCATCACGCCTACCGTAAGAAGAGGAAGTCATTTAATGGGAAGCCTGAGAAAGGATCAGCCCAAGTGTTTGTGACTGGTAAGGAGCTTTACTTGCGCGTGAAGGACATCAAAGTTGAGTTCGGTAAATGTTCTAAACCTCCAGGAAAAATGTTTGGAAGAAGAGATCGATTCTTTGGGATCTGCCATACTGGGAGCACTTACAAGTTCGACATTGCATTGATGTCATGCACGTAGAGAAAAATGTTTGTGACAGTTTGATTGGTTTGTTGTTGAACATTCCAGGAAAGACGAAAGATGGCATCAACGTTTGCCGTGACATGCTCGACATGGGCATAAGGACTGAGCTTGCACCGTTGGAGAAGGGAAAGCGGACATTCCTCCTCCCGGCCTGCTATACTTTGTCAAAAAGAGAAAAAACAGAACTCTGTCAGTGCCTATATGGCGTCAAAGTTTCATGCGGGTATTCTGCGAACTTGAAAAAACTTGTGTCCATGAAAGACTTGAAACTGGTTGGTATAAAGTCCCATGATTGTCATGTACTAATGTCACAAATGCCTCCCATTACTATCAGAGGTATTCTCCCAGTCAAAGTCAGAAAGACAATTACAAAGCTATGTTATTTCTTCAACACAATATCTGGTAAGGTAAGCGTGTACTCCTAGCAAGTTAATTAGTTTCATTCGTGGAACTTGTCAGATTTTTTGGATCTGAATATTTGCTGCAACTGTGTCCTTGCAGGTAATTGATCTGGATGGACTGGATGATTTGCAACGCTATGTGACTACAACTCTTTGTTAGCTGGAGATGTATTTCCCTCCATCTTTTTTTGATGTTATGGTCCACCTAATTGTTCACCTTGTCAGACAAATTAAGTTTTGTGGGCCCGTGTTCCTGCGCTATATGTATCCATTTGAGAGATTTATGGGTATCTTGAAGGGATATGTAAGGAATCGACATCGGCTTGAGGGCAGTATCATTGAAGGTTATGCCGCTGAGGAGGTGATCGAATTTTGCACCCACTATATGGCCGGGGTTGACCCAATTGGCATTCCTACGTCCCGGCATGAGGGTAAGCTTCAGGGCATTGGAACGATTGGATTTAAAGCAGTCGTCCCCTCTAGTGATTTGTATGCAAAAGCCCATTTTTCGGTCTTACAGCACATGACGGGGGTGGAGCCATACATACACGAGCACAAGGAAATGTTACGGAAATAGAATCCTTCGAAGCCAGAGATTTGGGTCACCAGAGAACATAACAGGAAGTTTGCTGGGTGGATCGAAAATAGAGTCCTTCAAGCTTCTGAGGGCGACGTAGATGAAGTTGTTACATGGTTGGCCAGAGGGCCTAGATTTACTGTAGGGACTTGGCAGGGGTATGACATCAACGGCTATTCATTTTACACAAGAACTCAGGATGAGAAGAGTACTATGCAATGTAGTGGAGTGACACTACTTGCTATTCCGGAGGATGCCAGGGCAGTAAGGGCACTCGACTCATATTACGGTGTTATTGAGGAAATATGGGAGCTCGATTATGTATTGCTTAAGATTCCTCTGTTTCGATGCCAATGGGTCGAAATCCCTCGAGGTGTTAAAGTCCACAATTATGGGTTTACTCTCGTCGATCTCAGTAGAGTCGCACACCAAGATGATCCATTTATACTTGCTGAGCAAGCCACACATGTGTTCTACATCGTTGACCCGGCCAACCCAAAGTTGCACGTTATCCTTCACAGTAAGAGACGTATTGTTGGGGTCGAAGACATTATGGATGAAGAAGAGTATGATCAGTTCGACGAACTACCTCCATTTTTAGATGGAATTCTTCAATCTGTCCCTAACGAAGATATTGACGAAACAAGTTACTTGCGAGACGACCACAAAGAAGGATTATGGGTGAACAACCATTCTTGACTAATTTGCAATATGTAAGTGACGTATATTACTAGGATCTTTAATCGAAGAATTCTTCAAATCATTTTTCAAAAATTCTTTGGGAAAACATACGTGATGCATTGAGAATCATTTATGCAAATTTTCATTTCAATTGGAGTACTTGATTCGAGCAATAATTGATTCTTTTCACAAATTAATATGAAAAGTGCAAATTTTCATTCCATGATTGGTCTTTACTGTTAATTTATTTCAAATTTATTGGAAGTCATTTGCATGTGGTTTCAGGTGTCTTTACAAGTGCAAAATGATGTACTGAGACCCATCTGTAATTGTTCTTAGGAAAACCCTTTAGGGTCAATAACACTGTATTCTACTATCGGTTTTAATTTCTAAACCGATATGAAATTAATCTCTACTATCGGTTTATTGTTCATAACCGATAGTATTTCATTTTGTGTTATGAGACCCTGTTCTACATTTTGGTTTGCTCTTGTACAGTAGATTAATTTACTATTGGTTAACAATCATAAAACCAATAGTGAAATACAATGCAAAATGATGTACTGAGATCATCTGTAATTGTTCTCAGGAAAACCCTTTAGGGTCAATAACATTGTCTTGTACTATCGGTTTCAATTTCCAAACCGATATGAAATTAAACTCTACTATCAGTTTATTGTTCATAACCGATAGTGATTTATATTGTGTTATGAGACCCTGTTCTTAATTTACTATCGGTTAGTAATAATAAAACCGATAGTGAACAATGCCAACACTCCAAACCCTAACTTACATTGTATTTACTATTGGTTTGGTGGTTAAGAACCGATAGTAAAGATTCATATATTAGGTTAACCTCGCACGATTTTCCCTCCAGTGCAACTGATCACATTCCAAATACTCGCGCGCGAAAAACCCTAGCCTCCCCGATGTTCGCTTTTTCGCTCCTCTGCGCCACCATTGCCGATCGCAATTGGGTTCTCCACCGCCTCCGGCCACTGCATCGCGCCACCGCCTCCGGCCACTCCACGAACAACTGTAAGTGTTCTTGACCAAACCGCTCACGTCAATTGCTTAAATTTATATGCAATAGTTCATATGTGGTTCAATGGATTACAAATATAAAACTAGATGAAAATTCATGAACTACAAACTTGATAGCTATGAGAATTACAGACTTGATGAAAATCACTAGCAATTTGTCGTACAGTGTAGTCCACTATCGGTTTCTTATTTAGAACCGATAGTAAAGACCACAATCTAAATTAAGACTAGCATAGTTAATTACTATCGGTTTTAATTGTCAAACCGATAGGAAATAGAGTATGTCATATCGGTTTGTTATTGTCAACCGATAGTACATTGAAAAGTCTGAATTTTGCAGAGTTCATATTTCATTTGTGAAAAGAATCAACTCTTGCTCAAATCAAATACATTTGAAATGAAAATTTAAAGCAATGATTTTCATTGCATGAAATATATTTTTCTGATGAAATTTTCCAAATAGGATTAATTTTACAATCAAAAGTTATCAAATGATCTTTATGTTAAGCAAGAAGGTATCAGTTCGACAGCCCTTTGCAAATTGAGTTTACAAATCCATTTTAAATCTAGTTTGAAGACCATGTTGATAGGAATTGATGATTTTTGGCCTTTTGAATGAAAATTTGACATTTCAACAAAAAGAGGTGGTTCATCATTGTCATTCCATTTTAGTTATGAACTTTGTCATGTACCTTTCTTCATATCAATTGATGGTCTGTTCATGGAATTTTAGGTAAAGCCATGTCGGCATCTTCCTCGGCTAATAGTAGTGATTCGGCAAGGGCGAACGTAGATGACGCTGCCTCGTCCCAGCGCAAGAGGAAGGCGCGAGGCGCGATGATGTTGTGTCGTTTGGGCAAACGCGTGGATCTTTCATGTGAGTTCAATCAGTTCGGGAGACCGATCGGGAAGAACGCCAGCCAGTACGCTGCCTATGTTGGTTTGTTGGCGAAGGAAAGGGTGAAGATCACCGTCCAGAGCTGGAAGGACATTAAGGCCGACGAGAGGGATAGGCTATGGGCGGAAGTGAAGGTAAAATTAATCAAAATCACTGAACTCTGGAGTAATCACATTCCCTTGGTTTATCCCAGATATTAGGTAAGTCTTGCTTATATACACCATTTGAAACAGGCCAAGTGGAACATCCCCGACAATGGTCCCAAGATAGCTTGCTTGAAGGATATGAACAACACGTGGAAAACCTTCAAGAGCGTCCTCATCAGTACCTTCCTCGCTAAAGGCAAATCTCCATGCGAGAAGTACCCCTTCATAACGGAGGAGGTATGGGAGCAATTCACCCAACAGAAGGGGACCCCTGAGTTCAAGGTATGTATGGTTCCTTTGCTTGGTTACACCATTGTATGTAGTAACCAGCTATGCATTAATTTTCTTGTTTCTGGTACGAAGGCCCTCAGCGAGAAGAACAAGGCAATCTAGAGGAGGAACGACCACCCGCACCGGCTCGGCTCTCCCGGCTATGCGGGGAAGGAGGAGAAGTGGAAGAAGGCTGAAGACGAGGCGTCGAATTTCGTCGACTCCCCTGACCTACAACTCTCTGAGATCCGCGATCCGTGATGCAAGCACTGGTGGCTGGCCAGAGGGACCGTGTCGACCATGGGGACTGTGGAGTTCCCAAACCTCAGGGACGTTGAGGTCGTGCAGCGACTCGTAAGTTGGCTAACTTCCTAGTTGGAATCATAGAGTGTGGTAGAAAAAACTATGATCACTAGTGTGCGCACAAGTTTGTATATATTTTTTCCTCACAATGGAGAGCTTTGAATGTAACAGATCTCTTGCTCGAAGGAGGCGACCGAGGGATTGTTCACTCCCCATAGGGAGAACGACATCCTTACCCGGGCTCTAGGGAACAAGGAGCATCTAGGGCGGACGCGAACTATGGGGGGTGTGGTGCCATGGAAGGAAGGCTTCTCGGAGCCCGGGAAAAAGGCGAAGAAGGCTCGCAGCTGGAAGGAAAGGGAATTGGAGCTGTCTCAGAAGATACGGTCAGATGTGACTGCCCAATTCGCGGACATGTTCGCTCAAATGAACGAGAAGTATGAACGCCTCAGCCGAGTTGTGTAGTCCAAGGGTTTAGATCCAGCTGCCGAGGTCGACGCTGCCAGGCCGAGTAGTTGCAGCTCGAAGGTTCACGTGGATCCGGTGGACCTGATTGAGGTATTACAACTCTTGAGCTATATATGTAGTTCGGTTGATGCCACTCCCGTTACGTTAGAACTGTTTCGCTAACCTGTTATAATTATTGCAAATTGCAGAAGCCGGAGACGTGTAGCCTATTGATCAACATAGGAGACAAACCTGTAGTGGTTGCAAATGGGGTCGTATATCAGTCTTGGGAGGATGTCCAGATCCATTGCGTACCTCTGGAGCTTGGATTCGCAAAGGTACAGGTGGACATGGCCCTCCCAGGCTACAGCTCTTTTCCGTTTCCCGTCCCAACAGACGAAATGCGGACAATTGGCGAGGCATTGGGCTCGTACATACAGTGGCCCAAGAAGGGTGTTAGACTACAGGAGGTAAACCCTAGCCATTCTAGCTTACAACTCAGTTAATATACTCAATTTGCAAAATCTAACTTATGCGTTCGTAACTTAAAGTGGACGATGGATACCAACTCACTTCCTGAGGACACCACCCCCAGCACAACGCATGAAAGAGCTCCTTTGGCCCCCCATGCCTCCTCCGACGGCCTCAAACCGTTCGCCATCAAATGAGGCCGGCGGCACCGCGCCCCAACCTTCGAAGGTATACACTCACTCCCCGCCCAAAGGCAAGGGCAAGGCCAAAGGCAAGGCCAAACAAAGCCAGCCAGGTACGTTCAAGAACGGGTTCCCACTCGTGTCAGAGTACCTTCTGCGCAATATGGATCAAATAACTAGAAGTATCCACGAGTGGTACCTGACCCGGTCTAGGCGCCATATCAACTTCTTGGTTCACTTTAGGCCAGGTCATTTTCACCGTGAGGCCGGTGTCGACGATTCGGACTCGGGGTCCTTAGTCGAACTTATGCAAAATTTATAAGTAGTGAGACCTTTCAGGGTGTCCCTCCGGGAAGGTATGTAGAATTATGGAGAACTGGAGCACAGAGAAGTTTATATAGGTTCGGGCCCTCGATGGTGGGAGTAACAGCCCTACGTCCTGTTGGGATTTCACTATGTGTAATAAAAGAATTACAAAGTGACGGGAAAAGACCTTCACAGGCGAAGGTTTTCCCTATATGACTGTACAAAAGGAAATCCAGAAGGCTTATGGAAGCTATCTAATCTAGGCTGTTGTCTTCGTTGTTTGATTCTTTGGGTGAGATGTGTTGTATCTCGTGATCCCTCAATGCCCTGTTTAATGCACCATGTTGCCCTTTTATATTGGTCGAAAGGGCGCCAAGTCATAACGGCATCAAACGGTTGCTTAGATGCGGTTTAGAGAACCACTCTTAACTCCCACGCAGGTTTAACACGTGTTATACGTGGATAACTGCACATACTAACCTCCTGACAGTTGTTCCTCTTCGTGGAAGAATCTTCGGGATGCTTGGGATATTGCTGCTATAGGGACAGATGAGTCCCACGTTCCCTGGTCGAAAGTGTTCTGACCGCGCGATATTGGCTGACCGCGCAACATCTTCAGCCTTTGTCCGCGCATAGCACACGAACTCCTGACCGCGCACTAGCGCGGTCTGATCGTGTAAGAACTGCGACCTCGGGCTGGTACTTCTCAGAATGACTTGAGTTCGCACCACCAGGCACGCGTCTGGCTTGAACCTATCCTGAACCAGTCGTGCATTTATTTGAACTGACTCGGGTGTCAATCCTCGTCAGCTAGCCCCCAAATTCGAAGAGAATGAAGAGACGTGTTAACTTCGAATTTCAAGACATACATCGGATTTTTAACCCGACGCTTCAAATCCCCCACCTAGTGGCGCACTAAGTGTGGCGGCTGGTTCCCCGAGACGGGCTCTGGGTAATATATGATAGGTAATGATGGCGCTGTTGAAATGTTTTTTAACCCGAGGTGAAATTGTAAATACTTTTAAAAACTTGAGGCACTCGGAAGGCGAACCGTCACCCTGGCGGCTATAAATACCGAAGCCTTTGAATTACAAAGCTCTACAACTTCTTCTTTCGGCTAAGTTTTCTTTGAAGTGACCTTCACCCTTCTCCTCATCCACTCCCTGATGGCAGACCATAACATCATCGAGATTGAGAGTGATGAAGAGAAAGTCTTCAAGCAAGAGCCACAGATGCCCGAAGATCTATCTCCTTCAAGGAAGAAACCCAAGGTTGACAAGGGATCCTCCCGCAGAACAAAGGTGAAAGACGCATCACCGTTCTTTCTTCCTTCTGTTCCTCTAGTTCTTCCTACCCATGCACCTTGGCAGGTCGAACTTTCATCTCCACCTTTGGAGGGATGTTCTTCTCAGTTTTCTCCATTTTATCCCAATACTCCCCATTTTTGTTTGGGTGATAGATTTTCTGGTCGGCAAGCGGTGACTCCCCGACCAGATGACCCTCAACTTGGGTTGGGGAAGCAATCTTATGGTGGGAAGGTTGCACTTCCACCATCCAGTGATCATCCGCTTTTGTCGGGTGATCAACATTCCAGGATGCCTATACCAACAGGCCTCTTGTAAGGATTGGTAATTATTTCTGTCTCCCTTTGCTAGTGATTATAGTTAGTAAAACTAACATTTGCAAATGTAGGAGATGAAAATTGTTGGAGCCCCCAGCGACCAACCTGCTGAGACTCCACCTCCTTCCCTCGAATAGACTCTCCAAGGGGAGAAAGAGGCCCTGGAGAAAAAGACCGAAGAGATGTCTTCGGCGATTCTGCACCTGGCAGAATGTTTTGAAAGATCCCGCGAAGAGGCTCACCAGTTCCGTCGGGAGAGGGACCACGCTCAGCAACAGCGAGAACTCTCTGACTTGATTAGGGATAGTAGTGCGTCTCTTGTCAAGGACGACGTAGATAGGCTTAGGTTAGTTGCTAGTTCTCTGGGGGTTGTCAGCGTAGATCCTACTGACAACAACATATCCCTAGGAGAACTTTGCAAACTTTTTTCGGATCAGGTCGACGCTTTGGTCGCCGGTATCCCTTTTGTATGTAAAGAATGTAAGAAATAAAATTTTCTTTTTCTTCATATGAATATTCTTTACATCTTCTGTGTGAAAACATGGTCATAAGCAATGTCTTTATGAGCACTCATACACAGGCAAAATTTAATTCAGCGACCAAAATCGCATTTTATTGTTGTTCCGCGACCATCACTGATACTGTGATCAGACTTAAAGCCCCGGTTAGAAACAAAGTTCGATTTGAAAGATTACTGCGATCAGAACCGAAACCCGATCAGATCATCACTTCGATTAGAATCGGAGCTTAGTCGAAGTCATGGTTCCAACCATACCGTAATCTGATCAAAATATATCCATACGTCCAAAAACTTGGTCATAGGATATTTTCATGAAAGTTTACAGGATACATGAAGGAAAATGTCCTCCGAAAACCCTTGAAAAACTTTTCATGTTTTTGTATCTTCAAATCTTGAAGCAAAGAAGCCCTTTTGTTTCAGATCCGATACCAGGAACACTTAACGGGTCCGCCAGAAATAGTATCCATTATGGGAAATGAATAAAATATTAAGTGGAACGTTTAAGTGGAACATTTGAGTGGAACGTTACTCACAGCAGTGCGCCTCCTCGGGTCTATAAAAGGAGCAGTTGGCTTCTTGAGGAAGGCACACAATCTGAAAAACCCTTCTTTCACACTTCCGCCGCACAAAACCCTCATTCCCCACTGCCTTCATCTTCTCCAAAGTCGCCAACTTTCCTCCCGATTTCTCACAAGAAATAGCGTCCTAGAGCAGATCGATCCACCACTCCGAGGAGAGTTTGATGGCCTTGGAGAAAGAGGAGATCCTTCCTCTGCGGCTGCTAATCAACTGGCGGCCCACGGAGAAGGACCAAGAAACCCCAGTCGTCGGAGAGGGCGAACTGGTGGTCTTCGAGGAGTACATGCGCTGCAGGTTCCGATTCCCCGAGAGTCGGTTCCTGAAGGACATTCTGGAGCATTACGGGTTGGAGTTGATAAATCTCCACCCGAATGCAATCTTGATCCCGGTGGTGTTCCAGCACCTGTGTGAAGCCTACATCGGAGTGTATCCCAGCGTGGATCTCTTCCGGCGCTTCTACTATTCGGCGTGGTCGAAGAGCACCAACGCCGCCGGATGCATTTACTTCCGGATAAGGGAGAAGAAGGACCATCCCTTCCCACCCCTGCGAGATTCGGTGCACGGGTGGCACCAGAAATGGTTTTACTGCACTCCTCCGTCTGAGAGTGGGTTGTGGTTTGAGAACTCGCGGCCAGAGAAGCCGAGCGAGTTGGACTCCCTCCCGGCGATGAGTTCCGAGTTCATGAAGCAAGCGACATCATCCGCGACTTCGTGAAGAATTGGGTGAGCCCCCTGCGTGAAAGGGCTCATCCGGCTTGGGAGATCAAGTCCATGGCGGACAACACCTTGGACTACAATGACGGTACGCGATTTCGACACCGAAACCTCATACTCCTGTAATGTATTGTCTAATTGGTATTCTGGGAACAGTCCTGCCTTCCTCCGAGATCGAGAGGCAGACAAATTACCTTCTCAGGGCCTACAATGCTGAAGTGGAAGGTCCCAAGGGATCGCCTCGCCCACAGGCTTGGTCCACGCCGGCGATGACCTCAAATAGGAGCACCGAAAGGTATGTCATCTTTCATTTAGCTCCTATTCGCGGGTCTCATGTATACTCAGCACTGACAAATTTGTCGGGACGAAACAACTCTTGGGGAGATTCGCAGAGGCGACGTTCCCAAGTAAAAACGTCGGTTCCCTGGGAAAGCCAACGGTGAAGAACGTGAAGAAGATCTCCTCGAAGCCCAGGACGAGGAATCCTGCCCCCAAGAAATCCAAGCAAACTCTTGGGGAGGGGTCTTCACGGAGCATTCCTCCTACTGCAAGGAAAACTGCGGTAAGATATCACGTACCTCCTATTCTTCCAGGTACAAACTGGAATCATTTCTTCGTCGTACAGGGTGAGAGGAGCGAGGAGGAGGAAGACGACGTTCCCTTGATTCGCCGGAGGAGGAAAACAACAGACTCTCCATCCGGCGAGACTCCACCTCGTCCCGTGGAAACAGAAGCAACCGCAGCAGACCCCGCAGCCACCGGGAGTCCCGTGGTCACGGGTGGGATTCCTGCTCCTGAAGCCCCAGAGACTTCAAGGTCAGTTGCTTCTTCTTCCCTAGTCGAAGGGACGACCACGGTAAGACTTCCTCGTGGCCTTAACTTTTCAATTTCATCTATACGTGTGTTTATCGGACTTTCACTCATACAGGGAGGAGAACTTCCCCCTGTGACTCCTGTGAGTCCCAGGGAGGCAAATCCCCCACTCCTGCGGACAGGAGAGGAGGTACCAGAACAAGACCCCGCGACCAATGCCAAGGTCGCGGATGAGATACCAGCTCCATTTGTTCAAGAGCCACCCAGGCCTTCGGGCATATCCTTGTCAACCGGACAGGTTACCCAGGTATGAATTCTTACCACTTAGGACTTTATCATCCCTCATGAATATGCTTACAGGAGAACATACATAGGGAGAAAAGGCACTGTTTACAAAGAGGAAGACTAGGATGGACAGCGATTGTCCTCTTTCTCAAGGAGAGCCTTCTCTGAAATCCCAGAAGCTGATGGGATTTCAAATAAGGTAAGAACCCCATTCTGGTTATTCTGGATCAGATTGTGGCGACTGCTAACATAATCGTCGACTCCTTTTTTCTTTGTAGGCGTAAAGAGGTAGCACCGAGCCCTTCAGCCGCCCCGGGGAGGATTGAAGTTGCTACTGGTGCCGAAGCCTCCGGTGAGGAGCGCTCTGTCCCTCTGGTCCAGGAAGTCGTCTGGACTGTCGGGGATGAGTCGGGCGCGGAGACCCAGTTGCAGGCAACAGAAACTGCGACTGAGGCCCAGCAGGCACATCCACCTGCTGCTCCTGTCGAGGTTGTGACGGGTCCCTCGACCAGACCTCCCGCCATCCCGGAGGATATTTCATTCCGGGAGTATACAGAGGTATGATGAACATCGCTTTTGGTACCTGAATCGTGCATAGGACACCGCTGACTTCTCTTTGTGTTACAGGAACTATCCCGTGTAACAGCCAGATCGATCGCTATGGTGGCGAGCATCGAGGCCATACAAAAAGAGAGGGACTGCTTGCGCAAGTAAGGATAAATGCCCTCCAATTTGTATAGATACAAATTCATTATGACAATCATCTTTTCTGTCACAGGGAGGTTGCTTCTCTGAAGAGGGACCTGGCCGCTCACAAGCTCATGTCAATCTCCACGGTTTCGAAGCAAGAGGTCGAGCTTAATGGTCTGCGGTCACAGCTTTCTGGTAAGTCGATTCCCGACTAGGAAGACTTGACTTCATAGTTCAGACTGTTGATAACAATCTTTTTACTGCAGCACAAGCAAGTCAAATAAAACGGCTTGATCAGGACAAGGCGGTTCTCCAGCTCTCCATTAACTCTACCCGCAAGGTGAACAGAGACCTGAGCCAATCCATCTTCGAAAAGCTAAAGATGTTGGCCCGTCTCCTGAGGGCTGATGTGGTTGAGACCACAAAGGACGACCTTAGTTAGAGCGACTGGTCTACACTGGTCGTAGCCCAAGCGGAGTCACTTCTCGAGTATCTTCTTGAAGATACACGGCGACGGGAAGAGGTGAACAGAACCAGGGTTCGATCAGCAGCTTCCGCCATTCTCTGCCGGTGTCGCCTCCACCATGGCCCAGATATGGATCTGAATCCACTGGTGGGAACAGTAGAGATCGAGTGTGAAGAACAACTGGAGGCGATCATGGAGGAGGTCACTCCCCTTGTAGATAAACTCCTGACCGAGCTCGGGATTGTGTAATCCCTACAATTGTATAGATACAAACTATAGAATGCAATGCATGTACTTTTTGATTTTGAAACAAAATACTCTCCTTTTTTTTATTGTTTCATATTATAAGCATATCCCCCTAGCCTCCGCCTGTGATTATAAATACTGAAAGCTTAGTATTATAAACACAGGAGAAATACGAGTGTAACGACCAGGGGTGTGCGATCAAACCAACAATTATGATCAATGTAACGTCCAACCTTGTTGCAAACCGGCAGCCACTCAGGCGACCAAGGACATACTAGCAAGCCCCGTATGCGTTGAGAAACGGCTTATTTAGGAGTGACTTGTCTAGAAGTGGTCGTGAGATCGGCCAGAGAATCCGATTAGAACGTTGTAGTGATGTAACCGCCAGCGACCAGCCCCCGAGTCAAGTTCGTAACACATGGGCATGAAGGGAGATGTTCATCGTATGAAACCAAAAGACGTTTTGTTTTACGAAAAAATGCTAATTGAACAGGAAAAGGGATTGAATACTTACATGTAAAACTTGCATAGTTGATCGATGTTCCAAGTATTGGACAAAATTCGACCATCCTTGATGGCTAATCGCGCTGATCCTGGTCACGGCACTGAAACAACAGTGTAAGGGCTTTCCCACTTTGGGGAGAATTTGTTGCAATTAGACTGGTCTTGAATTTTTCGTAAAACCAGGTCGCCCATGTGAAGACTACGTGGTCGCACCCTTTAGTTATGGTACTTGCGCAAAGCTTGCAAGTATACTGCGGACTTGATCAAGGCACGATCACGCCTTTCTTCTAAGAGGATGAGATCCTATGATCGCTGTTCAGCCTGATCAACTCGTTCGAATTGCTCTGTCCGAACAGATCCAATACTAACTTCCATAGGCAGTACGGCCTCGGCCCCATAAACCAGATGGAAGGGCGTCTCACCGGTGGCTCGACTAGAGGTAGTTTGTAGTGCCCATAGAACGGTGTAGAGCTCGTCTGCCCAAGCCCCCGAGCGAGTCTTAAGGTCATCAAAAACACATTTTTTGATGCCTTGCAGTATCTGCCCGTTGGCCCGTTCCACGGCACCATTGCTCTGTGGATGTGCCACAGAAGCAAAGCACACCTTGGTCCCAATCTGATCGCAGTAGTCTAGAAAAAGACCACTGGCGAACTGAGAACCATTGTCTGTGCTGAGACGGTTTGGAACACCGAATCGAGTAACAATGTTCTTATGGAAGAACTTTTGTGCTGCTGATGTGGTAATATTTCGTATCGGTTCGGCCTCAATCCACTTTGTAAATGTGTCAATGGCTACGAACAGAAACTTGTACACATTGACCGCTTGCGGCATAGGACCAACAATATCCATCCCCCAGACCGCAAAAGGCCATGTGAGGGGAATGTTTTGTAACGCATAGGCAGGTTGATGAACCTGTCTCACGTGAAACTGACACTGAGGACACATCTTGACCATATGCTTGGCATCATCGAGTGCCGAAGGCCAGTAGAATCCTTGTCGAAAAGCTTTCCCGACCAGCATCTGATATGACGCATGCGCACTGCATACACCGTCATGTATTTCTTTCAAGAGGGATTTACCTTCCTCCTGAGATATGCAGCGCATGAATACTCCTAGAGTACCCTTTCTATACAAAGCTCCCTCTATGAGCTTGTACAGATGCTCTTTTTGAATCAACCGATCGCTTTCGGTTTCGTCCTCGGGTAGGGTCCCATGTTCAAGATAGACTCTCAATGGATGAGTCCAATCCTGTCCCTGACCGAGGTTGGCAACGCAGGCTGTTACCGGATCATCCTCGACCGAAGTCATGATCGAAGGACGGTCCAAGTGTTCAATGAACACTCCTACCGGAGCGGATGTGCGTGAGGACCCAATTTTTTATAATTGGTCTGCGAGAATATTGTCCTTTCGCGGGATGTATTGGACTTCGAAATGACTGAAGTGTTTTTCCAATCTCCTCACTTCCCCCAAGTAATGAGCCATTGTCTCATCGGAGGTGCTGTACTCCTTGTTTACCTGGTTTACGACCAGCTGTGAGTCTCCCCTCACCACTAATCGACGGACTCTGAGGAATTTTGCTGCTCGAAGCCCTGCAAGAAGACCTTCATACTCTGCTGCGTTGTTGGTCGCAACAAAGTGTAGTTGGATGACGTACTTAAGCTGTTCGCCCTGGGGCGTAACTAAGACCACTCCAGCCCCCGAGTGTTGAAAACTACGGGAACTGTCAAAGTACATTGTCTAGTGATCAGGGCATTCCAGTTCCTCGGACACCTGCACGGGTGGCTCAGGGTTGGTCCATTCGACCACAAAGTCGGCCAAGACCTGAGACTTAACCGCCGTGCGGGGCGTGAAATGGACATCAAAAGCACCGAGCTCGACCGCCCATTTGGCGATTCGACCAGATTTCTCTGGATTTCAGACAATATCCCCCAGAGGAAAGGAGGAGGGTACTATGATCTTGTGAGCTTGGAAGTAATGTCGTAGCTTACGGGAAGCCATCAGTAGCGCATAAAGTATCTTCTGGACCTCAGGGTATCGCTCCTTAGGACCATGAAGTACCTCACTTACGTAGTAGACGGGTCTGTGTATTCCTTTCCTATCCGCGATCAGAACGGCGCTGACCGCGTGCAGGGTGGCCGCTAAATAAAGAAGTAATGGTTCTCCCTTGTCGGGGGACACCAAAACTGGCAGACTGGATAGATACGTTTTTACCTCCTGAAATGCTTTTTCAGCCTCATCAGTCCATGTGAAATTGTGATGCTTCCGCAAGGCTTTGAAGAAAGGTAATCCCCTTTCGCCTAGTCACGATATGAAACGACTTAAGGCCGCCATGCGACCAGCCAGGCGTTGAACATCTTTCATGGTCGAGGGCGACCTCATCTGTTCGATGGCCCTGATTTTCTCAGGATTGACTTCAATGCCTCTGGAACAAACAAGGAAACCAAGAAGTTTTCTTGAAGAAACCCCGAAAGAAGATTTCTCCGAGTTCAATTTTATTCCGAAGCGATTCAGATTATAGAAGGTTTCAGTGAGATCGTCCAAATGAGACAATCTCTTAGTGCTTTTTACAACCAAGTTGTCTACATATGCTTCGAGATTACGCCCTATCTGGGAAAGAAAGGTCTTTTGCATCAAGCGCTGGTATGTGGAACCTGCGTTCTTGAGACCGAACGGCATTCTGACGTAGCAGTAGGTGCCGAACGGGGTGATGAAGGCAGTTTTCTCTTCATCTTCTTCTGCCATACTAATTTGATGGTATCCTGAGTAAGCGTCCAGGAAGCTCATCAGTTCACAACCCGCAGTTGAGTCGACAAGCTGGTCGATGCGGGGAAGGGGAAAGTCATCCTTCGGACAGGCACTGTTGAGGATGGTGTAGTCGACGCACATGCGCCACTTGCCATTTGACTTGCGGACCATGACCAGATTGGCGAGCCATTCTGGGTGATCGACCTCGCGAATAAACCCGGCTTTTAGGAGTTTGTCCAACTCCTCTTGGATGGCTTCCTGTCAGTCAACAGCAAAACGCCTGAGTTTTTGCTTTATTGGTCGCTGTCCAGGTCGAATTGCTAACCTGTGCTCGATTACTTCCCTTGGGACACCGGGCATGTCGGACGGTTTCCACGCAAACACATCTGCGTTAGCCCGGAGGAAAGTAATGAGCTCGAGTTCCTATTTGTCATCCAGGCCTGATCCGACCCGAATTGTCTTGGATGGATCAGCTGGGTACAATGGAACTAGTTTGAGTTTCTCATCTGGTCGAGGAGCAGCCTTGATCGCGTCGGTGGCGACAGTGGCGACCTGAGCGTCTCGGAGGGGAAGCTGGTCGACCATCTCCAGAGATAGCCGGTCGCACGTTAGCGCCACGTTGCGACTGCCTTGGACCGAGATGATACCTTTGGGGCCAGGCAATTTGCCGCACTGATAAGCATAGTGCGTTGCCATCATGAACTTAGCAAGAGTTCGCCTACTAAAGATTGCATTGTAAGCAGAATCACAATCAATTACGTCAAAAGTAACCAATTCTGTTCGGAAGTTATCCGGTTCTCTCAGTGTGACCGGGAGGACCACCTGTTCCAATGGCATCATGGAGGGACCAGGGATTATCCCATAAAACGGATGGATTATGGGCTTAATCTTCGAACGAGGAATTTGCATCTCGTCGAGTGCCTTGACCAATAAAATGTCAAGGGAGCTCCCTCCGTCGATCAGGACCCTTTCGACTCTTGCATTACTGATGATCGGGGTAATGATCAGAGGGAGCCTCTGTGAGACCCCCATTTGAGGATCACCTTGGTAACCGCCCAGGTAGGTTACACACAGCAGGATGTTACATGAGCTCCAAACCACACAAGCATAGTAATAACATTAAACAAGTAGCAGGCCAACATGGCGAATATTACATAGCCAAAGCACCGAAAATGGCGCTAAGTAGAGTTGCTAAGAAAATAACAAGTTTGTCAGAACCAGAATCGGTATCCAAGTACCGAACACACAGCATAAAGCACAAGGCAACGACGAAAAGCTTGGCTTCCATCCGCAGCGGGGTTGGAGTGGCTCCTCCCACATCTGACTTGACTTGGTGCGCAATCCTTCTAGAACGTGGGCTCGTCCGGGGCACTTCCATCTTCTGGCGGGAACTCATAACTGAAGGAATCGGGATCCTCAAATCCCTCTTCTACAGTTGGAAGTAAATTGCAAGGGTGAGCACTTGGTGCTCAGCAACACTCATTCCGGGGATTATAGTAATTGTACTTATATGAGGGCGAAACATATGATTCAGGGGTTTTAGTTTCATATGGATAGAGATATATAGATTTCCAAGTTATTTGTTCAGTAAAACAGTACATTGTCATGAAAATAATACTTTAAACATTAAACAGGTTTTCAATAAAACATTAGATGTAGTGGTCTCCCATGAGTCACTACTTTGTTAACCGCATTATGAAGACATTCCAAAACATTACTTGTGCTATAACCCATGGATAACACCCACTACGAAAAGACTCCTGAACCTGGGAGTACAGAGTATCTGATACTTCTTTTACACTTTGCAAAGGTGTACCTCTTTTTAAATCCACTGGTTCACTCGGCTTTCAAGTCGGATCAGCTCCATGTGACTTATACACATGTGACAAGGCCGAGATCACACAACGCTTTTACAATTCAGCATTAACAGCATCCCTGCCCGGTAAATAGACAATTAAGTCTCAAGTACCGTTGTGGGTCTTCCCCACTGCCTTACTTCCTAGCCTCTCTGGTCTATGTTCCCTCAGGACACATAGCCTTGGTCTATGTCCACGCGAGACATACGACCATTCAAGATTACAGCCGCTCACGGCTTAATCAGGTCTAGGGCGCCTTCCTTCATTTACGCCTTTTTCCTCTCATTATTTTTCTGAACTCACATCACTCATGGCCGAACCTTGGCCTTCCAGTTTCCACGCGAGAAACCAGATCGTCAAACCATGCAGGGAGCTGCTAATACCAAAAAGCTACTGAGTTGTGCCTGTCCCATACCAGGCAAGTGGTTGGTACGTTTACAATTCGTATAGAGACACAGCACAAGGTTCTTGTCCTTATGAACCAATAGTGAGGAACATTCACATTCCCTGGTGCGCACCGCACCCTCTCCATACAATCCAATCCTCACTACTGCTCCCTTTTATCAATTTTCTTGTCAAAACGGTTTTAATCATAACTTCTCATGTATTTGACCATTTCAAGTTTAATGTGAATATTCAGTATATGAGTCCTAGGGTGACAAAAGCATATATATGAAGGTTCAATAGCAAAAGGGGTTTCGTAATCTATTAGGTAATATCTACTCATGTCATTCAAACATAACTTGTATTTCAAATAAGCATGCATAGTAAGAAACAGTGAATATACTTCATATGAAAATATTGGGCGAGACATGATCAAAGGAATGAGGCTTGCCTTGCGATGTTGGGTCTAAATACTCAGGTGGATCTTCAAAGACTTCTTCCGCTCCTTCAGCTTCTGGCTCTGCGGCAACAATTAACACACAAACACTTACCATAAGCATACAGAAAATAGTTTCTATAGAAAGTATTAAGTAAATAAGTCATGCATGCAGGGGAAAAGGTTAGGGCAAGGTCACAAGGGCTCTGGTCGAAGAAACGGCTAAAAAGGATTGAACGTCGAAGGGTCGACATTCAGTTCATGGCTTTGGCATAACTTCAAACTGATCTTAGGATGGTTTTCTGGAGAAGTGATAGTAGAGAAAGTTGTAGAACACAACTCCAGGAATCTAGGGGACAAGGTGGCATTTCAATTGCTCAACCAGAAGGGGTCAACAAGGCTAATGCCAGTGACTGACATGCACTGACATAGTGCTGGACATGGCCAGAAACTAGGGCATGGCTTAACTTTTGATCCAGGGCTCCAATTGATGCACCACTTTGTCTGGGAGGTAGGCATTACTAACAGGAACAATATACTCAACAAGCACTAGGGCTGGAAATGGCCGGAGGGTGGCCAAATCCGGCGATGAACTACGGTGGCCTGGACATGAACTGAGTTACTGGACAGTGATCTTGGCATAGGCATAACTCACAATCTAGGCAGATCCAGGTGTCGAGCTAGTGGACAATATTGCTCAGGGTACTGGAATCTATCTAAGGGACAAGGTTTCAGGGGCTAGATCGGCCGGGAAAGAATTCCGGCGACCGGCGCTGGAGAAGACGACACTGGAGCTTGGGTATTTTTGATACAGGGCGAAAGAGCTCAATTCCAAGCTTGAGGATGATCTCTAGGGTACAACGAAGCTACTGGAGAGGTTAATTTCATTGGATATCGACCGGAGAAGCTTGGCGCCGAAGTCCGGCGAACGGCCGAGGTTCCAATTTGGGATTTCTTCGATTTGAGCTTAATTGGGGATTCTGGTTCTACAGGCTTGCTCTACTAAGCTTACTGATCAACTTCTTCTACAGGATTGAGGGTTAATTTGGGCTGAATTGAACGGCATTGGGGGAACAGGGCAAATCGGGAATCCGGCGATCACCGGCGATGGGGATCGATCTGGTGCAATTGGTTGCTATGACACATAGAGGGGAACGAGGGGAACTCACTGGTGAACTTGGATTGAAGAAAGGGGCTGTGGAAAGGGCTAGCACCGTGAGCTCACTCACTGGCTCGCCGGAGAAGAAAGCGAAAACGGCGAGAAACTGGAAATTTGGCTAAGTCTTGAGGTTGTGCTTCTTCACAGCACTGAGGGGGTTTAAATAGGCACGGGGACGGAGCTTGCGAGGGAGAACGCGACAACGGTTGCTTGCGCCGGGGAGAAACTTGTCGGGCGCAGGCGCAACGACGGCGACGGCGACTGTGATCGCGCTTCAGGCGGTGCTGCAGCTTTGCCAGTTGCCTTGGGACTTCACCAGTGATGGCGCAGATGCGGAGGCGACAATGTAGCTCCGGCAATGACACGTAACGCCATGCAACTGCCACGGCAACGGGAGCGCGCGCGAAAACAAAGCTCGGGAGCGCGGCCGTTTATCCGCTGGGCAGGGCGACGCACTGCTGGCACGTGCGCACGGGGTGGCATAGCAACTCACGGGCACAGGCGACAGAAACGGTGGCCGGCGG
Organism: Pharus latifolius; assembly: GCA_019359835.1. Classification (NCBI taxonomy): domain Eukaryota; kingdom Viridiplantae; phylum Streptophyta; class Magnoliopsida; order Poales; family Poaceae; genus Pharus; species Pharus latifolius. The sequence continues at coordinate 58,795,266 of CM033321.1, read as the reverse complement.
CGAGCAAGCACGGCGAAAACACAGCGCGGCAACGGTGGCTCGTGCACTGGTCGTGGCAACGACCAGGGGCTGGTCGAAAGGACCTGAAAATAAGTTTGGGCCGTTCTGCAATTTCTGAAACTTGTTCCAGGGGCTGTCTTGTGAAGAAAACTTGAATAGAACTTGGGCCTGTTTGCAATTTTGGAGATCTGAGGGTCCGATCTGAAATCTGATTTCGCAGCTAAGTTGCAAAAGATTAATAGAACTTATCTGGCCAAGGTTTGGTAAGATCAGGCAAGATCTGAAGAGTTTCGACACAATTGGGGAAAACGGTTTAGGGTAAAATAGGGTAATTAGGGTTTTAAAATGGCAAGGCTTGAAACTCAGCTTTAGGGTGAGATTTTGGAGATGGTCCCGAAGGGAAAAATGTTCTGAACAGCATTTAGAAGGGAATGGCTGAAGCAGATTAGGGTTTGGGGTCCAGATGTGGATTTTGGCTATTTTAGGGTTTAGCAAAAACAGGGGTGTTACAAATCTACCCACCTTAGAAACAATCTCGTCCTCGAGATTAGGGCAGGTCGGAGAATAGGAAGGGAAATTCTCATCGGAGATCTTCTTCTTTTTCCCAAGTTGACTCCTCCTCTGAGTGATTGTTCCACTGGACTCTGCAAAATCGGAGGGTTCTTGACTTCAGCACTTTCTCTCTGGTTTCCAGAATTTTAACAGGGTACTCTTGACAAGATAAGTCTGGTTGAATCTCATTCTCTGTAGGAGATATCTGTTCTGTTGGTTTTCTCAAGCATTTCTTCAGCTGAGATACATGAAATACGTCATGAATTCCAGTTAGTTCTAGTGGTAATTCCAACTTGTATGCCATTTCGCCTCGCTTTTCCAGTATTCGATATGGTCCCACATATCTAGGTTTTAACTTTCCCTTCATCTGGAATCTTCGAACTCCTTTGTATGGCATAACCTTGAGATACACATAATCGCCCTCTTCAAAAGATAGCTCTCTTCTACGGTTATCTGCATAGCTTTTCTGTCTAGATTGAGCTGTTTTCAGTTTTTCTTGTATGATCCTGACGTGGGCTGTGGCTTCTTCTACCAGTTGGGGTCCTAGATGTTGCTTTTGACCAATTTCTGTCCAATACAGAGGTGTGCGGCATCTCCTTCCATATAGGGCTTCATATGGTGCCATTTGCAGGCTTGCTTGGAAACTGTTGTTGTAGGTGAATTCTGCATAAGGTAGAAATAACTCCCAAGAGTCTCCATAGTCCAAAACACAAGCCCTCAACATATCTTCCAAAATTTGGTTTACCCTTTCAGTCTGACCTCCAGTTTGCGGGTGGTAAGCGGTACTGAATTTTAACTTTGTGCCCAGGGCTTTCTGCAACTCTTGCCAAAATCTTGAAACGAACTGGGCTCCTCTATCGGAAACAATAGCCTTCGGCACTCCGTGCAGGACGACTATTCTGCTGAGATACAGCTCTGCTAAGTCCTTAGCTGTATATAGGGTCTTTACTGGGAGAAAATGTGCTACCTTTGTTAATCTATCTACTATGACCCATATAGAATCGAATCCTTTTCTCGTCCTTGGTAGTCCCACAATAAAATCCATTCCGATTTCATCCCACTTCCACTCTGGGATTTGTAGAGGTTGTAGCGGTCCCGCAGGCTTTTGATGTTCTGCTTTCACTCTTTGGCATGTGTCACAAGTTACGACAAATTTGGCAATCTCTCTCTTCATTCCTTTCCACCAAAAATTTTTCTTCAAGTCCTTGTACATTTTGGTGCTGCCTGGGTGTATGGAGTATGGGGTTTGATGAGCCTCTTGCATGATCAGGTCTTTGATCTCGTGGTCATTTGGAATGCAGATACGGTCATCGTACCATAGAATTCCCTGTTCATCTTCTCGAAGGTTGGTTGTATCTTTGCTCTTCATGTCCTCCTTCATCTCTTGAAGGTCTGGGTCAATCGCTTGAGCTTGTCTGATCTTATCCTTCAACTCACATTCCATCTTTAGTGTAGCGATGGTTCCTTGGTCCACTAATTCCAATTGCAACCTTTCGAAGTCTTTGATCAGTTGTGTCGGCACTTCTAGCTGGGTCATCTGGTTGCAACGAGACTTCCTGCTCAAAGCATCAGCTACTACATTGGCTTTTCCTGGGTGATAGTGGATCTCTAGATCATAATCTTTGATCAGTTCTAGCCATCTTCTCTGTCTCATATTCAATTCCTGTTGCGTGAAGATATACTTCAGGCTCTTATGATCCGTATAAATTTCGCACTTACTGCCTAGTAAATAGTGTCTCCATATCTTCAGTGCATGCACAACCGCAGCTAGCTCCAAATCATGTGTTGGATAATTCTCCTCATGAGGTCGTAGCTGTCTTGATGCATAAGCTATCACTTTCCTTTCTTGCATCAATACACATCCTAATCCTTGTTTGGAGGCGTCACAGAAGACTTGAAAATCCTTTTTGACGTCCGGCAGTATCAGGATTGGTGCAGTTGTCAGTCTTTTCTTCAGTTCCTCAAAACTTCTTTCGCACTCCTCGGTCCAATTAAAAGGGGCATTCTTCTTCAGTAGCTGGGTTAGCGGTTTGGTGATCTTCGAGAATCCTTCTACGAATCTTCGATGATATCCCGCTAATCCCAAGAAACTTCTAACTTCTGTTGCGGTTTCAGGTTGTTTCCAATCAGTAACAGCTTGTATCTTCAACGGGTCCATAAATATTCCTTCGCCCGAGATGATATGTCCTAAGAAAGAGATCTTCTTCAGCCAAAAAGCACATTTGCTAAACTTGGCATATAGCTGGTGGTCTGCCAGTTTCTGTAGCACTATCCTCAGGTGATGTGCGTGCTCCTCCTCTATCTTAGAGTAGACAAGGATATCATCCACAAATACAATAATGTACTTATCCAGGAATTCCATGAGGATCTTATTCATTAGATTCATGAATACCGCGGGTGCATTAGTTAATCCAAAGGGCATCACTGTGAACTCATGCAACCCATATCTGGTCACGAAAGCAGTTTTAGGAATGTCCTGCTCTCGGATCCTTAACTGGTGGTATCCCGATCTCAGGTCTATTCTTGAGAACACTTTTGCTTCTCTGAGCTGGTCAAAAAGGTCATCTATCCTTGGTAAGGGGTATTTGTTCTTAATGGTCATGTCATTTAGCTTGCGGTAGTCTATGCAAAGTCGCATGCTACCATCCTTCTTCTTAACAAAGAGCACTGGGGCTCCCCATGGTGATGAGCTTGATCTGATGAATCCTTTTTTTCCAATTCAGCTATCTGCTTCTTCAGTTCCTCTTGCTCATGACCTGTCATCCGAAACAACTTCCTAGCATACGGAGCAGATCCGGGTTTCAGTTCGATGGTGAACTCTATATCCCTATCTGGTGGCAATCCGGGAAGTTCTTCTGGGAAGACTTCTGGGTACTCATTGACAATCGGTACCTCTTCAAGCTTCACTTCTTCAACGCAGTTCAATCTCTGCAGGTGGTCGCAGATTGGAGTTCTGTCTGCATGGAATGTAATTTGCTTTCCATTGGCATTTGTCAGGGTGATTGTTTTCTTCTCACAATCCATCAATCCCTTATGCTTGGCCAGCCAATCCATTCCAAGAATGACATCCAATCCTTGAAGGTTTAGAACTAGCATGTCTGCCAGGAATTCTAGATTGCCGATACAGAAGGCAACATTTCTACAGATAGAATTAACAATCGTCCTAGTACCAGGTGACTGAATGATGATAGGATGCTCTAAAGCAACCACAGGCAAGTTATTACTCAACAAGCAATCTTTTGACATGAATGAGTGAGTTGCACCGGGATCAAATAAAACAACTGAAATCTGAGAGGAGATCAAGAGTCTACCGATCACGACGTCAGTTGCCTCTCCTGCTTCTGTAGCAGTCACGAAGTTGAGTCTTCCTCCGGTGGTTGGTGTTCCTCTTCCTCTGTTGGTTTGGAATCTTCCTCCTCTGGCTTGTGGTGCTCCTCTGGCAATAGTTCGTGTAGGTGCAGGGGATTTGGCTGCCTGAGCTTTAGCAACATTGGGAGGTAAATGCCGAAATGGACAAGTCTCTCTGTGGTGTCCTCTTCTGCCACAATGGAAACATTCTGCATTCTTCAGTGTACAATCTCTATAGAGGTGACTCCCTTTGCATCCGGGACATGTTAGAGTTGTTGGTGATGAAGTCCTCTGGGGTCTTGGTGGTGCGGGTGGTCTGAAAGCGGCTCTGGCATATGGCGCTGGTCTTCCTCGGCTAGAATTTCCTTGAAAAGGGTATGCTATACTTTTCCTCTTGCGGTCCTCTTCTACTATGCCTCTTTTCTCCTCCATTTTGAGCACTCGATTCACAAGGACTTGGAAGTCCGTGAACTCGTGCGTTGACAGGTGATACTGATATGAGTTTTGTAGGCCTTCACAGAATCTGTCGATCTTCCGCTCTTCTGTCATGATATCTTCTGGTGCATACCTGGCCAATTTGATGAATTCGTGTAAATACTGCTTCACCGTCCTTCCTCCTTGCCTTAGATTCAAGAATTCTCTGCGTTTGGCTTGAATAGCTCCTTTGGGGACATGGTATTTACGGAACTGTTCCTTGAATTCATTCCAGGTAATTGAATTCTGATTAGGGTGTACCGTCTTGTAATTCTCCCACCATGTTGCAGCCGATCCTGTGAGCTGATGGGGTCCATATAGCAGCTTCTCTTCATCATTACACCTGACAGTGTCCAATTTCCTTTCAATTTCTCTTAACCAATCGTCTGCCACAATTGGGTCTTCAGTGCAGGAGAAAGTTGGAGGACGTGTCTTTTGAAAGTCTGTCAGTCTTGCTCCAATGTTCGAACCTTCCTCGCGTCGTGTTGCGGAGTTTTGCATCAACTGTTCCAGAATTTGACTCTGTACCTCTGCAGATCTCTGTCTGTTTTGCTCCATCCATATTAATATTTCCGTCAGATTTCCTCCTTGCGGTACTGAGGCCGATGAATTTGGCTGATCTGAGTCATCTCTAGTCCTTCTTGTTGATGTGTTCCTTGGGACTTCTTCTGAGCCTTGGATTCTACCTCTGGTGTTCACCATTCTGTTCTGACAAGATAATTGAGAAAAGACTACTAATTTAAGAGAGCACAGATTGAACACAAGCTGAAATGAAAGATCAATCCAAGAGATTGGATTGGAATATGCGATTGCTATTTTCAAAGGTTTTCCAAAGATACAAGGTTTTCACCTTTACAGCTTTAGAGTTACCAACAAACAATACAAACAAAGCAGCTACTACAACAAGAGCTAAAGACTAACGGTTACAAGGGCTAGAGCAGAAGGGTCAAGCTGAAGAGAAAACTAGGATCTCCTGTCGGTCTTGGAAGAACTGCAAGGTTCCACTTCTTCAGGGTCTTCCTCTTCTTGATCTTCATCAGCATCCATAGGGTCCCATTGCATATCATTTTCCTCTTCTTCCTCAGATGAATCGTTGGTGTTGCATGTAGCAATCTCTTTTCCTTTGCCTTCAGGAACTTCCTTCCCTTTCGCGAGAGTAGGATATTCTGGTGCAGGGGTGTTGATCACAATGCCACGCGAAGCAGGCGTGAAATAACCCAGGTAATCCCTAGGTCTTCCCACACTCTTGCGGGCTGTGAGTCTTATCTTCAAGCGGTTCTTTTTGTTCACCGATCCTTCATCTTCGACTTCTCGAGCTCTGCTAGGTTCAGCCAACTCCTGAATCTGTTTCTCCTTCTCTTGGAGTTCTGAGCGAACCTTCGCAAGCGCTCCTTCCAGATAGTGACGGTCATCCCGAGCATTTTCATGCTCACGCAACAACCGAGTGTAGCTTGACTCCAAGACTTGGACTACATCTCTGGTTTTGGTCAGGATGGCGTCTCTCTGGTTGGTGGAGGGATGAACAGTTCGACGATCCGATCCGGGAACTTGGTAGGGTACAAAACAGAAAGGAGAACCTATAAGAAAGTCATCGTACAGCTGGCGGATGGTACCTACAGCACGACGAGCAGCGTCTTGGATAGCATCTTCTTCTTCTTCTCTACGAGCTTCTTTTCTTGTTGATCCTCTCCCGATCTCTGGAATCTCGTACACAATCACCGAGGCACGGAAACCAAAAGGTCTACTATCGACTTCTTCTCGACGGACATAGTATACGGGTCGCTGATTGTCTCTTGCTCCCAGAAATTGCAACATCATCCAAAGCATCAATGCCCATGATCCCAACTCGTCTCCGTGAATTAGCTTCTTACCAGGGGCCATCTGCGATGATGAGACACGGAACACTTAAAAGTAGGAAAACGGTTTTGAAAGTTTTCAAATAATACTCATTATGCTTTTCTTAAACAAATTAGGTTTTTCACAATTAGATTTTTACCAAATAATCTAGCGATTCTCTACTTTAGGGACGCCCATTCTAGTAAGGGTCACGACCTACAGTCCAGCTTCATGCTCTGATACCATTCGCTGTGAGACCCCCATTTGAGGATCACCTTGGTAACCGCCCAGGTAGGTTACACACAGCAGGATGTTACATGAGCTCCAAACCACACAAGCATAGTAATAACATTAAACAAGTAGCAGGCCAACATGGCCAATATTACATAGCCAAAGCACCGAAAATGGCGCTAAGTAGAGTTGCTAAGAAAATAACAAGTTTGTCAGACCCAGAATCAGTATCCAAGTACCGAACACACAGCATAAAGCACAAGGCAACGACGAAAAGCTTGGCTTCCATCCGCAGCGGGGTTGGAGTGGCTCCTCCCACATCTGACTTGACTTGGTGCGCAATCCTTCTAGAACGTGGGCTCGTCCGGGGCACTTCCATCTTCTGGCGGGAACTCATAACTGAAGGAATCGGGATCCTCAAATCCCTCTTCTACAGTTGGAAGTAAATTGCAAGGGTGAGCACTTGGTGCTCAGCAACACTCATTCCGGGGATTATAGTAATTGTACTTATATGAGGGCGAAACATATGATTCAGGGGTTTTAGTTTCATATGGATAGAGATATATAGATTTCCAAGTTATTTGTTCAGTAAAACAGTACATTGTCATGAAAATAATACTTTAAACATTAAACAGGTTTTCAATAAAACATTAGATGTAGTGGTCTCCCATGAGTCACTACTTTGTTAACCGCATTATGAAGACATTCCAAAACATTACTTGTGCTATAACCCATGGATAACACCCACTACGAAAAGACTCCTGAACCTGGGAGTACAGAGTATCTGATACTTCTTTTACACTTTGCAAAGGTGTACCTCTTTTTAAATCCACTGGTTCACTCGGCTTTCAAGTCGGATCAGCTCCATGTGACTTATACACATGTGACAAGGCCGAGATCACACAACGCTTTTACAATTCAGCATTAACAGCATCCCTGCCCGGTAAATAGACAATTAAGTCTCAAGTACCGTTGTGGGTCTTCCCCACTGCCTTACTTCCTAGCCTCTCTGGTCTATGTTCCCTCAGGACACATAGCCTTGGTCTATGTCCACGCGAGACATACGACCATTCAAGATTACAGCCGCTCACGGCTTAATCAGGTCTAGGGCGCCTTCCTTCATTTACGCCTTTTTTCTCTCATTATTTTTCTGAACTCACATCACTCATGGCCGAACCTTGGCCTTCCAGTTTCCACGCGAGAAACCAGATCGTCAAACCATTGCAGGGAGCTGCTAATACCAAAAAGCTACTGAGTTGTGCCTGTCCCATACCAGGCAGTGGTTGGTACGTTTACAATTCGTATAGAGACACAGCACAAGGTTCTTGTCCTTATGAACCAATAGTGAGGAACATTCACATTCCCTGGTGCGCACCGCACCCTCTCCATACAATCCAATCCTCACTACTGCTCCCTTTTATCAATTTTCTTGTCAAAACGGTTTTAATCATAACTTCTCATGTATTTGACCATTTCAAGTTTAATGTGAATATTCAGTATATGAGTCCTAGGGTGACAAAAGCATATATATGAAGGTTCAATAGCAAAAGGGGTTTCGTAATCCATTAGGTAATATCTACTCATGTCATTCAAACATAACTTGTATTTCAAATAAGCATGCATAGTAAGAAACAGTGAATATACTTCATATGAAAATATTGGGCGAGACATGATCAAAGGAATGAGACTTGCCTTGCGATGTTGGGTCTAAATACTCAGGTGGATCTTCAAAGACTTCTTCCGCTCCTTCAGCTTCTGGCTCTGCGGCAACAATTAACACACAAACACTTACCATAAGCATACAGAAAATAGTTTCTATAGAAAGTATTAAGTAAATAAGTCATGCATGCAGGGGAAAAGGTTAGTGCAAGGTCACAAGGGCTCTGGTCGAAGAAACGGCTAAAAAGGATTGAACGTCGAAGGGTCGACATTCAGTTCATGGCTTTGGCATAACTTCAAACTGATCTTAGGATGGTTTTCTGGAGAAGTGATAGTAGAGAAAGTTGTAGAACACAACTCCAGGAATCTAGGGGACAAGGTGGCATTTCAATTGCTCAACCAGAAGGGGTCAAACAAGGCTAATGCCAGTGACTGACATGCACTGACATAGTGCTGGACATGGCCAGAAACTAGGGCATGGCTTAACTTTTGATCCAGGGCTCCAATTGATGCACCACTTTGTCTGGGAGGTAGGCATTACTAACAGGAACAATATACTCAACAAGCACTAGGGCTGGAAATGGCCGGAGGGTGGCCAAATCCGGCGATGAACTACGGTGGCCTGGACATGAACTGAGTTACTGGACAGTGATCTTGGCATAGGCATAACTCACAATCTAGGCAGATCCAGGTGTCGAGCTAGTGGACAATATTGCTCAGGGTACTGGAATCTATCTAAGGGACAAGGTTTCAGGGGCTAGATCGGCTGGGAAAGAATTCCGGCGACCGGCGCTGGAGATGACGACACTGGAGCTTGGGTATTTTTGATACAGGACGAAAGAGCTCAATTCCAAGCTTGAGGATGATGTCTAGGGTACAACGAAGCTACTGGAGAGGTTAATTTCATTGGATATCGAACGGAGAAGCTTGGCGCCGAAGTCCGGCGAACGGCCGAGGTTCCAATTTGGGATTTCTTCGATTTGAGCTTAATTGGGGATTCTGGTTCTACAGGCTTGCTCTACTAAGCTTACTGATCAACTTCTTCTACAGGATTGAGGGTTAATTTGGGCTGAATTGAACGGCATTGGGGGAACAGGGCAAATCGGGAATCCGGCGATCACCGGCGATGGGGATCGATCTGGTGCAATTGGTTGCTATGACACATAGAGGGGAACGAGGGGAACTCACTGGTGAACTTGGATTGAAGAAAGGGGCTGTGGAAAGGGCTAGCACCGTGAGCTCACTCACTGGCTCGCCGGAGAAGAAAGCGAAAACGGCGAGAAACTGGAAATTTGGCTAAGTCTTGAGGTTGTGCTTCTTCACAGCACTGAGGGGGTTTAAATAGGCACGGGGACGGAGCTTGCGAGGGAGAACGCGACAACGGTTGCTTGCGCCGGGGAGAAACTTGTCGGGCGCAGGCGCAACGACGGCGACGGCGACGTGATCGCGCTTCAGGCGGTGCTGCAGCTTTGCCAGTTGCCTTGGGACTTCACCAGTGATGGCGCAGATGCGGAGGCGACAATGTAGCTCCGGCAATGACATGTAACGCCATGCAACTGCCACGGCAACGGGAGCGCGCGTGAAAACAAAGCTCGGGAGCGCGGCCGTTTATCCGCTGGGCAGGGCGACGCACTGCTGGCACGTGCGCACGGGGTGGCATAGCAACTCACGGGCACAGGCGACAGAAACGGTGGCCGGCGGCGAGCAAGCACGGCGAAAACACAGCGCGGCAACGGTGGCTCGTGCACTGGTCGTGGCAACGACCAGGGGCTGGTCGAAAGGACCTGAAAATAAGTTTGGGCCGTTCTGCAATTTCTGAAACTTGTTCCAGGGGCTGTCTTGTGAAGAAAACTTGAATAGAACTTGGGCCTGTTTGCAATTTTGGAGATCTGAGGGTCCGATCTGAAATCTGATTTCGCAGCTAAGTTGCAAAAGATTAATAGAACTTATCTGGCCAAGGTTTGGTAAGATCAGGCAAGATCTGAAGAGTTTCGACACAATTGGGGAAAACGGTTTAGGGTAAAATAGGGTAATTAGGGTTTTAAAATGGCAAGGCTTGAAACTCAGCTTTAGGGTGAGATTTTGGAGATGGTCCCGAAGGGAAAAATGTTCTGAACAGTATTTAGAAGGGAATGGCTGAAGCAGATTAGGGTTTGGGGTCCAGATGTGGATTTTGGCTATTTTAGGGTTTAGCAAAAACAGGGGTGTTACAGCCTCAATGGTCGAGTAAGCCCCGCAAGACAATCAGTGCGATCAAACGTCAAAGGTGTATCCGACCAACAGGGGTACTAAGGCTCACCAAGAGATGTCTCCGTTTGGTTAACCTCTCGATAAAAGGCTTTAAACTGCCTTTTGGAAACAAAAGAGGAGGAACCTCCAAAAATAACATTAATGTGATTATGGGGTACCTGGTAAGACATCTCTTCGTCTCCGTCGGCGTCTCTAAGTCCGCACGCTTGTTCCTTAGCTGGTAAGGTCGACATCGGTCCGACCGCCTGGTAGAAGTCATCCAACTGCTTCAACCAACTCCTGCAGTTCTTGAGGTCGTGGCCTGCGGAGTTGTGGAGTGGACACCACTTCTTGCCTTCTTGCGGATTAGTCGACTTTTCTGGCTGGTCGGCATTACGACCACCAGAAGCAATTTTATTTTTAAACGAAGACTTGTTACCTTTGGTCGAAGGAGGCTTCTCTGCAACTGTGACCTCGCGGTACTGTCCAGAGCTGTTCCTTTTCATCTTCTTCGACTTCCCGCCCGACGAAGATTCCGGCTTCTTGCTTGAATCCTCTTTCCTAGCGTCCTTGAGACTTGGTTGAGGCGGTAGGTTACCTTTATCGACCATCCGGTTCCATTCGACTGCTTCGGCTGCGTTGGAGTATCGATCAGCCATATCAAAGAGATCGGCTACTGATCGAGGAGGATGGATGAGCAAGTCCTCAGTGAATCTCCGGTACCGAACGGCATGTTTTTAAATGCCCTAATAACGGAGATGTCAGATATGTTCGGGATGACATTCCTCACCCCGACAAATCTCTTGACAAACTGACGAAGAGTTTCGGTTGAAGTTTGTCGTAGTCGGTGGAGGTCGTCCTCTTTACTTGGCTTTTGATAACAATTCTGGAAATTGCTGAGGATAGCGTCGCACAACATTTCCCAATTGTAGATGCAACCTTCGGGCTGATTAAACAGCCAGGTTCTTGCCGGTCCTTCAAGGACTATAGGCAGGTAGTTGGCCATGACCCGGTCATCGCCTCCTGCCACATGGATGGCAGTGATATAGATTTTAAGGAACTCGGATGGGTTCTGAGTTTCGTCGAACCTTTCTATGGCCCCTGGTCGAAACTTGTCTGGCCAAACGACCGCACAAAGGCCGGACGAGAAGGCTTTACAACCAATGTAGGGACCGTGAATCGTCCTGTGACCTTCGCTCGGATCACGAGCGACTTCATGCAATGGTGAAGTTACTCGTGGTCCTAAGCGAGAGTGGACAGGGACTCGATCCCTACCACGAGAATCCTGTGCCCGCCTGGACTTGTCCTGGTGGGATGGTACAGGCGGCGGGTAACTTCGTCGACCAGAACCAGAGTGAGAACACTCTCGTTTGCGGGAACGTGTTATCTACCAGGAAGAGGCCGTTGGGGTCGCCTCAAATGCGACCTCATCCAACCTCTCCGCCGGGATTCTGGTGAAGGCCGGTTTCTGCGCATCCGTGACCGTAGGAGGGAAATTACGCATGACCTCTGCGATAGATCGCAGTCGACCATGTGTACTTCTCCTAGGGGCACCAGGTGTTACCGTTTCTTCGTCTACCGGGAAGCGCTCCGGAGGCAAAGAAGGGGTCTGGTCGCGTCTACGACCACGTGATCGTCGGGAAGAACTCGGAGCAGCATCGTAACGAGCCTGCGCATCTTGAAGAGCCTCTAGGGCCGTTCTGCGTAGTTAGTTGTTTTGTTGCTCGAGATCTTGATCCTCCTTCTGCTTGGGTTCCTGCTCTTCCCTAGTAGCCCGTTGATCAGGAGTTTCCTCCGATAAGGCAGCAAACTGTCTAGGGAGAGAGGTCACCGTTGGAGAAAACATCTCGGTTTGTTCCGAGTCGGACTCGAAATCAAAGAGACGGTGGAGGTTATCAGGGTCGAACCTGTCTGGGCTGATTTCCTGGTCGATATCATCCTTCCCCTCAGCGGGGTTGTATGACGGACCGGACTCACCCTCTAGCTCATTAAGAACCTCTGTGGGTTCTGACCTTGCGCTAGTCGCTCCCTGGTCGATGGACATGACCTGGAGAGACGATTCGACCTCTGGGAGATTTTCGCCTCCAACTTCTTCCATCGGAACAGGATCGCTCGGAGAAGGCATCGGAATGTGAGCATAATCCTCCAGATCGAAATCGTTCTAGGAATCATATACTCCAGCCATAGTTCAGCGAACCTCCGGATGAAAATTAGGACGCCTTGAGAAAGGCCCCACGGTGGGCGCCGCTGTTGACGATTCGGACTCGGGGTCCTTAGTCGAACTTATGCAAAATTTATAAGTAGTTAGACCTTTCAGGGTGTCCCTCCGGGAAGGTATGTAGAATTATGGAGAACTGGATCACAGAGAAGTTTATACAGGTTTGGGCCCTCGATGGTGGGAGTAACAGCCCTACGTCCTGTTGGGATTTCACTATGTGTAATAAAAGAATTACAAAGTGATGGGAAAAGACCTTCACAGGCGAAGGTTTTCCCTATATGACTGTACAAAAGGAAATCCGGAAGGCTTATGGAAGCTATCTAATCTAGGCTGTTGTCTTGGTTGTTTGATTCTTTGGGTGAGATGTGTTGTATCTCGTGATCCCTCGATGCCCTGTTTGATGCACCATGTTGCCCTTTTATATTGGTCGAAAGGGCGCCAAGTCATAAAGGCATCAAACGGTTGCTTAGATGTAGTTTAGAGAACCACTCTTAACTCCCACGCAGGTTTAACACGTGTTATACGTGGATAACCGCACGTACTAACCTCTTGACGGTTGTTCCTTTTCGTGGAAGAATCTTCGGGATGCTTGGGATATTCCTGCTACAGGGACAGATGAGTCCCACGTTCCCTGGTCGAAAGTAAACTGACCTCGCGATGTTGGCTGACCGCGCAACATCTTCAGCCTTCTGTCCGCGCATAGCACACGAACTCCTGACCGCGCACTAGCTGCGGTCTGATCGTGTAAGAACTGCGACCTCGGGCTGGTACTTCTCAGAATGACTTGAGTTCGCACCACCAGGCACGTGTCTGGCTTGAACCTATCCTGAACCAGTCATGCATTTATTTGAACTGACTCGGGTGTCAATGCTCGTCAGCCGGGAGCATATCGGTGGCCCACGAGGATTTGTTCGACCTCCTCAATTGGTGGGAGCTTGATATGTCCATCATACGGACTGGAGTCATGTGAGTTTGCTTTTGTCTGAAGTTATCACAATTCATTTCATAAATCTAATCACTTTGTATGCACTACTTACTAATGTCTAGTTTGCATCCAGGTGCATGTATAGGCTGGCGTCGATGAGGGCATGTGACAAGGTGGGTTTCCTCGACCCAGACAAAATAAGCCTCACGATGCTAGAGCACGACGAAGCACATGCGGAGGAATACATATCAAGGGCACTACTAGCGCAGCAGGACCGAGAGTTCATTCTTGCGCCATACCACCAAAGGTTAGTGCATTTCCTACTAATTTAACTCATTCTTGTATGTTACGCCTAACATATGTATGAAACGGTTCGCTTATATATGCAATGTAGGGGCCACTGGGTCCTCGCCGTCATTTGCCCATGGATGAATGAGGTCTATTACCTCGATTCGATGAGTGATAGGGTGCACATGTTTTCACCCTCACGTGGCACATAGACGCGTAAGTAACACAGTTGTTTTAAATTTTTCTCTGACTAGCTAATTAATGATAACATATTAACTGGCAATGCTAAATTAAATACAGGGCTTTCAAAAATTATGTTACTGCTGGAGGGAGGCATGACGCGTCGAAGGGCACAACAATTTCTTGGAAAGAATATGAGGTAATTAATACGGATGGAACTACTCATGATGAGTCTTTTAATTTAAGCTTAATTAGTTCTTTCGAGTTAATGTGGGTTTATATCTTTGCATATGCAATTATCCCAATGTCATCAGCAGCCACAATCGTGGAAATGTTGCTTCTATGTCATGAGATTTATGTATGACCTGATCAGGAGAAACTTTGCCCAATTCCCTAAGGTAACCATTAATTTCCTGACTCAAAGTCAAACATTGGATGTCTCGTACGTTCCTAACTTTATACACGCATGCAGAGCGCCATGTTGAAAGAGCAATATGAGTTGCCTCAATTGAAGGAGTTGTGAACAATTTGGGCTCAATATGTGATGGAAGAAGTGGCTATCAACGATCCATCATAAATGACTTGTGTAATATATATTGAATGTGTTGATTGGTGTATGTGTGTAAATTCATTGGTGTATTTGCGAATAAACTCCATATGTGAATAAATTCATTGGTGTATTTGTGAATAAACTCAAGATGTGAATAAATTCAATCTATCCAATGCATGTGTATATCTTTGTATTAGTGTATTTGTCAATAAATTAAATCTACTGTATTAGTGTATCACTGTATCACTGAATGTGCTAATGATCCTTTATAATACTATCGGTTCATATCCTACAACCGATAGAAAAAAGTAATGGTACTAACCGTGTCGAGTTTTAACCGATAGAAAAAACTTATACATTACTATCGGTTTCAAGTGAATAACCGTTGCAAGAAATATAACATCACTATCAGTTTGGATCATTGAGCCGATAGTAGAATTGTCTATAGCGATTTGATGTTATATTTCTTGTAACGGTTATTCACTTGAAACCGATAGTAATGTGTAAGTTTTTTTGGAGGTGAAGGTATTTTACTATCGGTTTTTAACCGATAGGGTTATGCAATGTTTCTTCTATCGTGTCGATCACTAGCGGTAAGAGAACCGATAGTAGATTTGATTTTGAACTGATAGTGAACATCATTTCTATAGTAATGATTGAGGTTAATCTTGAAAAAATTCGGGCCATTAAGCAAATTAGATCTCCTTCAACCACAAAGGAGGTACAAAGCCTAACTGGTCGAATGGTAGCTTTAAGTAATTTCATTTTGAGGTTGGGCGAACATGGATTACCTTTCTTTAAGGTTCTACGAAAGCACAATGGTTTCCAGTGGTCGGACGAGGCAGAAAAAGCCTTTCAGGTTGTGAAAGCCTATTTGGTCAGTGAAACAGTATTGGTTCCCCAATTTGGGGAGAGCTGTTGCTCATCTATTTGGCTGCTACCCCTCACGTAGTCAGCACTGTCCTGGTTGCGGAGAGGGAAGGAGTGCAACTGCTAGTTTATTATGTAAGTGAAGTATTAAATAGACAAAAAGGAGAGTTACCCTGAGGTCCAGAAATGACTTATTCTCTCTTAATGGCTTCAAGGAAGCTGCGACATTATTTTCAAGAACACTAGATTATTGTGCCCTCGTCCTTTCCCTTAGGGGACATTCTCCAAAATCCAGAAGTAATGGGTTGAGTTGCGAAATGGGCCATAGATCTTGGAGCATTCGATCTCCACTTCATAGCCCGAGTAGCAATCAAATCCCAAATTCTTGTAGATTTCGTGGTTGAATGGACTAATCCCGAACCACCTACGCAAGAATGCGAGGATTTGGAAGATACTGACCACTGGACATTATATTTCGATAGCTCTCGGAGTTTCACAAACTTGGGGGTTGGAGCGGTCTTAATTATGCCACAGGGCGACCAGCTCCAGTATGTTGTGCAATTACACTTTATTGCTACAAATAATGCAGCAGAGTATGAAGGTCTTCTAGCCGGGCTTCGAGTAGCCAAATCCCTCGGAGTCCATCGATTAGTGGTGAAGGGAGATTCACAGCTAGTCGTAAACCAGGTGATCTAGGAGGATCTCAGCAGGTCGAACTCGGATTCGGATTCGAACTCTGTCTGGTCGGTAGTAATCCGATATGGTCAATAGTAGTCCGATATAGAATATATAACTGAGTCTTATATGATTAGATTTAGTTAGTTGTCGAGTCTAATATGATCTCAATCGATTGGACCATAAATACCTTGTAATAGGATAGATAGATTATCCAACATAGAGGCATAGAACTCATAGACATAGATCGATGTAGATCGAGTGCGATCAATGTTTTGACGTGTACAATCTCATTGAAATAAAGAGTTGTGCTATACTTTGAATTGTGTTTTTGATCACCTGGGTTTTCCTATTTCTGAGTAAGATCCCGTATGCCGCATCTGGTCGAGTATAGTCGAAACCTGTCTATATCTCAATCAGATCAAGTTGGTATCAGAGCAACTTTCCTATACTGTGGATGGTGAAGACTCACCAGGGTTACAAAACCTCCGACGAAATTCTGCTAGAACCTCTTGCAACCAAAGGCGAACATTCAACGGTACCTGCAGTCGTGCCTCCAACAATGTCTGAAGAAACCTCCATTAAAGCTAACCTAGCCAAACAAGTGGCTAAATTTTCCGCCGACATGGATATCGTGCTTGCTTGGATTAAGTAGCAGGCCATGGCTGTATCTTCTAAAATTGATGCTTCAAAAGGAAAGGTTACGAGCGTGAATATTGGGAAAAGCTTGCGCAGGCCAGATGACAATGAAGACGAAGGCGACCACAAGGCCGACGACCTCGCCAACACATCCTTAGCTATTGGATCTTTCAAGGTCGAGGCTAAGGTTGACATACCCATATATGATGGAGTGATCGATGTCGAGAAGCTGGATTCTTGGATTGATCAGTTTGAGACCAATTTTGACCTACAAGGTTTCAGTATCGCTCAAAAGGTGAAGTTTGCACCTTTGAAGATGAAGGACTAGGCCAAGACATGGTGAAAAGCCCTTATCGCCAGTGGGGAAGCAGACGACCTCATGTGAGGACAGTTCAAGTGACTCTTGAGACAAGAGTTCTACCCGATGGGTTATCTCGAGGAGAGATGGGATTGTTGGCATAGATTGTACCTACAGCGCGATCAATCCATCCAGGATTATACGATGGAGATTCAGAGACAAGTAATGGTCATTGGCATCTTGCTCTTTGATCACCAAGTGTTTCAAAAATACACATCTGGACTTCAGAAATCGATCAATGTTGAGCTAAGCTTGTTCAGCGTCTAGGACATCATGACCACAAGCACAATTGCTTTGGCGATCGAGAAGAAGAATAAATCCTGCAACCACAAGAACATGAAGGAGAATTCGACCTCGTCAAAAGGAAAATTGAGTCCGAAGAAAAGTACTCCAAAATCTGGTACGAGCATCTCGTGTGAGCTTTTTCATGTTGCTGGGCACACAAAGGATAAGTGCTATAAGCTCCATACTGAGCTTCGACCAAAGAGAAATGGAACAGGGACAAGAACAACTACAGCTACTATGGCTCCACCCGAAGAAGGAATTGTTCGAGTGAATTTAGTCGATGAGGCGGATACGACCTTGTCTTTGATGGTAATGCCAAAGGAGAAAGGTTCCGATTCACTTGACGACCATCACTCAACAGAGGACCTATCACTATCAACATCTAGGTGAAGTACGAAGTGGTCACAACAATATTTGATCTCAAAAGTCCAAAGAATTTGGTTTCCGCTGGACTGGTTTGTTGACTTGGGTTGAAGATGACCACACACCTACGACCGTATCCCTTAGGTTGGTTTATATCTGACGTGAACCAACAGATTACGAGTCAGTGTGTGTTTCCTATCGATATTTTTCAGGTGATCTTTGGGAGTCCGTTCTTGTACGATCAGGACGCTCACTTCCATCGATGGGTGCAAGAGTATGAGCTCATGAAAAACATGGTTAAGTTCGTGAATAGTAGAGGCATCTATGTCAATACTTCAAACTTGAATTACTGTAAATCAAGCCAAACGAATCATTAACACATGTCATAAATACGTGCTAGTTATGATTCGACCAGTTGGTCAGGGTGATAGTACTCGAGAAGCACTGTCATTGGCGTGTCGAGAAGAATCTGGTCATTTTCAGGACTGCTGGATGAATACAGTGATCTGTTAGAAAGTACCCAGGGTCAGCTGCCAAAATGTCTAGTCGAGCACTATATTCAACTCGTGACCGATGCGACAGTTCCCAATCTTAGTATGTATCACAACTCAGTATTGGAGAATGAAGAGATCAAAAGGCAACTTAGAGAATTGTTGAATGATGGTATCATTCAACCAAGTAGTTCACCTTGTGGATCTCCTGT
Source organism: Pharus latifolius (assembly GCA_019359835.1). Classification (NCBI taxonomy): domain Eukaryota; kingdom Viridiplantae; phylum Streptophyta; class Magnoliopsida; order Poales; family Poaceae; genus Pharus; species Pharus latifolius. The sequence continues at coordinate 58,776,883 of CM033321.1, read as the reverse complement.
GGTATTAGTATCAAACAAAGATGGGACTTGACAGATGTGCATCGACTACCGAGCACTGAACAAGATCCCCATCAAGAACCAGTACCCTCTCCCCCATATTGATGACTTGTTAGACCAATTGAAGCATGTTGCTGTTGACGAGGATTATCACCTGAGCTAGTTTGATTAACACACATTAGGTTTAAATCAGGTTCGAATTTGATATGTGTCTATGAATCTTAAATGGCCGCTATGATCTCAGATGACTGGTCTTCTATATACTAGGAGAGCGCGGACATAAAGGTAGATTGTGATCGCAGCCCTTGCGCGATCACAAGATCGCAGACAATGTGCGGTTAGGAGGCCGATGACTACATGCGACCAAGACAATTCGAGGGTGTTTAAGTGTTGGGGGAAATCTCCGTGAGACTAAGTCCAGGTAAGTTGGGTCACATTCGCCCGGGGACGTGGCCTCCGGTGCCTACCCCGGGCGCCGCCTTTTGGCTCCCGGGACCTGGCCTTCGGCGTCGGTCCCGGGCGCCGCTATTTGCCCGGGGACGTGGCCTCCGACGCCTGCCCCGGGCGCCCCCTTTTGGCTCCCAGGACCTAGCCTCCGGTGCCGGCACCGCCATTTGCCCGGGGACGTGGCCTCCGGTGCCTGCCCCGGGCGCCGCCTTTTGGCTCCCGGGACCTGGCCACCGGCGCCGGTCCCGGGCGCCACCATTTGCTCGGGGACATGGCCTCTAGGGCGTGCCCCGGGCGCCGCCTTGTGGCTCTTGGGACCTGGACTCCGGTGCCTGCCCCGGGCGCCGCCTTTGGCCTGGGGACCTGATCTCCGGTGCATGTCCCGGGCCTCGTCGTCCTTCCAGAGGTAAAGTCTTTGGTTGTTGATCACGTGCAGGTCACGCGAGGAGTGCCTCGGGAATCAGCGACCACCTGTCAAGCATCCAAGGCACCTGACCGGGAGAAGGACGTCGCTACACCTCCATCCGACGGTGGCGTCCGGGATATTTTAGTCTTTTTGCTTCTTTTTGGGGCTATAAATAAGCCCTTGTACCCCCTGTTGTAAGACAAGTGATTCGTTATTATTGGAATAGCCAAACTCACTGGTGTGCTCCGGAAGCCTCTTCCCCGAGAGAGCCTCCCCAGTCGACCCCGGTCGGGAGCACGCCGACAGAACTAGGGCCCCCACGGGACCCGAACCTATATAAATCCTCGTGTCAATTCTTGTGTTTGTCCGGCGGGGGAGGACCGGTCACTCGGTCAGCCCGCGTCGCGTTTTCTTCGCTAGGATCGTCCACGAAACCTGCTGGGGTATTCGCAATACCACGACAGTTGGCGCCGACCATGGGGACTCGTGACAAGACGCCATGGCTCGCCCAAGAACAAGGGCTCGCACCCTTCCCGGTGATGCCGGTCTCGGAGACCCGGAGCCGCCTGTCAGGGACACGACTGTCCTGATGCTTCCGGCCGGAGGCGGCCAGACCCAGGTACCGCCTCCCACCTTTCCTCCTAATTTAGGTGCTTCTACCTCCGGGTCGCTTCCGGTGACCGCGGGAACCTCGGTTGGGACCAGTCTCCCCCCGACAGCTCCTCCGGCTCCCCAGGACGCCCTGCTCAAGGCTTTATTGGAGGGCCAACTCCGCACCCAGCACTCCATGGATGAGCTGCTTCGCGTGTTGGTGCGGCCACTGGCCCCCACGTATGCGCCGTACCCATATCCGGGGGCAATGTCCCCGTTTATGGGTTACCCGGCGGTCCCTCCGGTCTCCCGAGGTTTATCCGCACGTATGACCTTAGTGGGGGGTACCCTCCCCCTGCGGGCCATACGTCTGGACCCTTCCCGGCACCCGGCTCCTTCCCGGTGCCGAGGGGCTACTTCATGCCCGGGCCCCTCGTGGCACCGGGGGGATACCCCGTTCTGGGCCAGTCCCCGGGGCCGGGGGCCCAATACATACCGGGGGTTTTCCCCGAGCCGGGAGCCAGTACCGCCCCACGTGTCGTGTTTACCGCACCGGGGGCGATCGACAGAGCAGCTCCCATGCCTCAGCGGACTTCCCCCCGCATCGGCTCCCCGGTTCCGGACGTCGCCGCTGGGGCTCCCCCCACGCCGGTTCCGGATATTACAGGGGCTTCCCCCTTTCCGGTTCAGGCCGTCGCCATGGGGGCTCCCTCCACTTCGGTTCTGAACGTCGCCGCGGGCGCCCCCTCCCCGGTTCCGGATGATACAGGGGCTTCCCCCTTTCCGGTTCCGGGGGTCTTCGCAGGGGGCTCCCCCTAGTCGGCCCCGGTAGCCTCCGGGCTGGCAGCTACAGTGCATGAGCTCCCTCCCCCCAGCGGAACAAGTCCGTTTCTCCCGGGGGGAGATCGAGCGAATGCATTCACCCAAGCGCAGGGAGGAACCTCCCCCTGGCAGCAGTCGTGGAGAGCCTCGCTCTCGCACCGGTCGGGGGAAGAGACCCACCGAAGAGCCAGCCTCTCCGGGGGAGAGCTGGACGTCCGGGAACTCAGCCCCAGTCTGGAAGAGAAGCGTCGCTACCGCCACTCCGGCGGACCTCTTGGGCCGCTTCCCGACTCCGACAACGAGGGCGTGTCCCCCGTCAAAGAAGACAGCGACCGGGACTCTCCCCGGGAAGTGCAGGGGGCTAATCAGCCCCTATGCCGCAGACTTCACAGCATTCGGTGGCCGTGGCCCTACCACCCGCCGCACATCGAGCACTATAACGGTGAGGCCGACCCTTACGAATTTGTGCAGGTATACCCCACAGTCATCTCCGCAGCCGGGGGGATGAGACGGTACAATGCAACGTCTTCCCCCTCTACCTCACCGGCATCGCCCGCTCCTGGTTCTACAACCTGAAGGCCGGCTCCATCAAGTCTTTCGCGCAGCACAAACGTGAGTTCTGCGCGAACTTCCAGGGGAACTACGTGCGTCCCCTGGACTCCTCGTAGCTGTACACCGTCCGGCAAAGGACGGGGGAGACCATTCGAAGCTTCTTCAAGCGCTTCGCCCAAGTGAAGAGCAAGGTGGCTCACGTCCCCGACTCTACGATCATCGAAGCGTGCAAAAGCGGGATCCTCCCGGGGGAGCTCCACCGGAGGCTCTCCCGGAGCTGCCCCTCCTCCGCCGACGAGCTCTTCAACGTACTCGAAAAGTACGCTCGGGCGGAGGAAGACGACCTCTGGAAGAAGACCAAGGGGGCTCCCACCCCCGCCGACCAGGGGGCCAGGGACCCCCTCAAGCGCCCCAAGCAGGGGGGGCGTAACGAGCCACGGCCTCGGGACACCTTTGTCCTAGAGGGCGGAGGCGGCTCGCGTAACCCCCCGAGGGGCAACCGCCCCTTCCCTAAGCCGAAAGGCCATGGGGGAGGACAGTCTTCGAGTGGCCGGGAAGGCCACGTGGGGAGAGGCAGGGAAGGACCGTGGTGCAGCTTCCATGGGTCCAGTACCCACGTTACCCGGGATTGCGACTAGCTGCTGCAGCACTTCGCGGCGTTCCTTGACTAGCATGGGCGGGGGGGGGGGGGGGGGGGGGGGGGGGGGGGGGGGAACTCCGGCCTCTTTGCCCCCTCGACCAGCTGTTCCAACCCTTCCTGCTCCCACGGGGGGCCAGCAGGGGCAGACGCAGGAGGGGGAGCGTTCAGAAGCTCTCCCCTTCCAAACTTCTCAGCGCCGCATCAACGTCATCGTGGGAGGGTCCGCCTCCGGGCGGGACTCTAAGCACCAGCGTAAGGACTACGCGCGTGAAGTCAAGGTTGTGGGGGTGCTGCACACGTCTCCGCCACCCAAGTGGTCGGACGTCCCCCTCACCTTCACGGCAGAAGACGCGCGAGGGGTTCACTTCCCCCACGACAACGCGCTCATCGTCTCCGCCACCATCTACAACTGCCAGCTGGCCCGCATCCTCGTGGATGGCGGGAGCTCCGCCGACGTCCTCTTCCTGAAGGCCTTCAAGGAGATGCAGGTGGATGAGAAGCTCCTGCAGCCCGCGGCAGGGCCCCTGCAAGGGTTTGTCCTGGGGAAGGCGATCCATCCCGTGGGGAAGGTGGATCTCCCTATGACCTTCGGCACCCGGAGAACTACAGGATCGAGATGGTCTGATTCGACGTAGTGGACCTCCCCTCCTCCTACAACGCGATCATGGGGAGGACCACAATCAACCGACTGGGGGCTGCCACCCATCAAAACTACCTCTGCATGAACATCCTCGGGCCGCACGGCGTGATCAATGTCCGGGGAGACCAAGACATGGCCCGTGCTCTATACGAGCGCGCCGCCGCCACAATCAGAAGCGTCAACATCATTAAGGCGCCCGGGGGGGAGGTCTCTCCCCCGGAACCAGACATCGCGATGATACCTCCCGGGAGGCCCCTCCCCAAGCCGCGTCCGGAAGGGGGCCTCTGGAAGGTCCAGCTGTCCCCGGGCGAAGAGGACAAAACCATCCCGATCGGGGCGGAGCTCCCCGAGGAGCATGCAGCGCAACTGGCGGCTTTCCTGCGTGAGAACTCTGATGTTTTCGCGTGGAAGCCTTCGGACATGCGGGGCGTCGCCCGGGTGGTCATTGCGCATAAGCTCGCGGTGACCCCTGGTCACCCCCCCATCAAGCAGAAGTTGAGGAAGCTCTCCCTCGAGCGCCAAGAGGCAATCACGGGGGAGATCGCCCGGCTCCGAGAGGTGGGGTTCATTCGGGAGGTCCTGCACCCCGAGTGGCTCGCGAACCCCGTCCTCGTCAAGAAATCGAATGGCAAGTGGCGGATGTGCGTGGACTTCACCAACCTTAACCGCGCCTGCCCCAAGGACAACTTCCCACTCCCGCGGATTGACCAACTGGTCGACTCCACCGTGGGGTGCCAGTTGATGAGCTTACTAGACGCCTACTCGGGCTACCATCAAGTCCGGATGGCGGAAGGGGACGAGGAAAAGATGAGTTTCATAACTCCCCTCGGAACCTTCTGCTACGTCCACATGCCCTTCGGGCTCAAGAATGCGGGAGCGACCTTCCATCGCCTCATGACGCTGGTCTTCAAAGATCAAGTCGGCTGAAATGTCGAAGTCTACGTAGACGACACGGTCGTCAAAAGTCCCCGCGCAGCCTCCCACATCGACGACCTGGTAAAGACCTTCCGCAACCTCCGCGCGTACGTGCGGAAGCTCAACCCGGAGAAGTGTGCCTTCGGCATGCGCGGGGGGAAGCTCCTGGGTTTCCTCGTGTCCTAGCGGGGCATAGAGGCAAATCCCGAAAAGATCCGGGCGTTCCTGGACATGCCCTCGCCGCGCTCCGTCAAGGACGTCCAGCGGCTCTCCGGCCGCTTAGCCGCGCTAAGCCGCTTCGTCTCGCGGTCGGGGGAGCGAGGCCTCCAATTCTTCAAGATCCTCCGGGGGCTCGAGGGGTTCCGTTGGACCCCCGAGGCCCAGGAGGCCTTCGACGACCTCAAGAAGTACCTCATGAGCCTTCCAATGCTCATGAGTCCGTCTCCAGAAGAGCCCTTGCTCTTCTACCTTACCTCGACCCCGGTGGCCGTCAGCGCTGTTTGGTGAAGGAGCAAGGGGGGCAGCAGCGTCCCGTGTACTACGTGAGTGAGGCCCTCCAGGGGGCCAAAACTCGGTACACGGAGATGGAGAAGATCTGCTACGCCCTCCTGATGGCGTCCCGGAAGCTTCGCCACTACTTCTTGGGACACCCCATCACCACCCCGTCGTCCCTCCCCCTGGGGGAGGTGCTGCGGACAAAGAAGCCACCGGCCGGATTGGGAAGTGGGGGGCCGAGCTCGCCCCCTTCTCCCTGTCCCTCACAGGCCGCTCCGCCATCAAGTCACAGGTCCTCGCCGACTTCGTCGCGGAGTGGACTCTTGCCTCCCGGTCCGGGGACGAAGACCTCCCCGCGCCGCCCCAACGCAGTGACCATTGGACACTCATGTTTGACGGGTCGCTATGTCTCACCGGGGCTGGCGCGGGAGTAGTCCTCTGGAGCCCCGAGGGGAAGGAACTCGAATACGCGGCACGGCTCGAGTTCCCCGCAACCAACAACGTCGCCGAGTACGAGGCTTTGCTCCTCGGGATGCGCCTTGCGCGCTCCCTGGGGATCCGGCGTCTCCTAGTGAAGGGAGATTCTCAGCTCGTAGTTTGCCAACTGGACAAGTCTTACCTGTGCCATGACGCAAACTTGAGTCTTTATTTGCAGGAGGTGCGAAAGATGGAGAGGCACTTCGACGGCCTAGAGACCCGGCATATCCCGCGAAGGGACAATGACCGGGCCGACGCCTTGGCCCGGGCAGCAAGGGCCCAGGAATCGCTCCCCATGGGGGCCTTCCTGGAAATCATCACGAAGCCCTCGGTGGCCTCCCCAGACACGGGCGACGAGCCTCGCATCCCGGAGGTCGCCGAGATCACCCGGACTCCGTCATGGATGGACCCCCACATCCCCTTCATCAAGGGGGAGGGGGACCCTCCCAACGAGACCGAGGCTAAGCGCCTCCGGGCCAAAGCCCGGGCATATCTCCTGCTGGAGGGCAGGCTCTACAAGCGGGGGGCTTCCGCCCTCCTGCGCTGCCTCCCCCGGCCGGAGGGACTCCAACTTCTCGAAGACATCCACGCGGGGAGCTGTGGCTCTCACCTATCCCCGCGTGCCATCGCGGCCAAGGCTCTCCGGCAGGGCTTCTATTGGCCCACAGTCATGCGCGACGCGTGAGACCTTGTCTCCGCGTGCGAGGCTTGCCAGAAGATGGCCAAGGGTTCGAACCTCCCCCTATAGCGCTGCAGACTATCCCCATCAGTTGGCCCTTCGTGCGCTGGGGGATGGACCTCTTAGGGCCCTTCCCCCCAGCGCCCGGAGGATATAAGTATGTGGTGGTCGCGGTCGACTACTTTACAAAGTGGGTAGAGGCGGAACCCTTGGCCAGCATCACGTCCCGGGCCGTCCAGCGGTTTTTCTGGAAAAAACGTCGTATGTCATTTTGGTGTCCCCCGGGAAATCACTGTGGATAACGGGACACAATTCGACTCGGCTTATTTCTGGGAATTCTGCGAAGGCCTGGGGCTCGTCATCCACTTCGCCTCAGTGGCCCATCCCCGGAGCAATGGGGCTGTCGAGAGGGTCAACGGCATGATCCTACAGGGATTGCGCCGGAGACTCGAGCAAATCACTTCTAAGCGGGGTGCATGGGCAGAGGAGCTCCCTGGTATCCTCTGCTCCATGCGCACGACCCCGAGCCGGGCGACGGGACGTACTCCGTTCTCCCTAGTCTACGGGGCGGAGGCAGTCCTCCCCCCGGAGATTGGCTTCCGGTCGCTGCGAGTCGAGCTCCTAGATGGAGCTACGACCGCAGTGTACTAGGCCAATGAGGCCAACCAACACTAGAGATCGACCTCATGGAGGAGGAACGCGACCGAGTTCTCCTCTGCTACGCCATCTACGAGCGCGAGATGGCACGCGCATACAACCAGCGCGTGCGCGAAAGATCCTTCCGCCATGGGGACCTTGTCCTCAAGCGTGTCACAGACCCCCAATCCCAGGGCAAGCTCTCCCCCAAGTGGGAGGGACCCTACAGGATCTCCACGGTCCTGGGCTCGGGGGCTTACAAACTCTCTAACCTTCAAGAGCAAGAGCTGAAGCACACGTGGAACTTGCGTTTACTTCGCAAGTTTTACGTCTAGCCTGCACAGGCCCGTTCCCTCCCCCGGAGCGTGTATGCCGGAGGGGGAGGGGGACATTGTAATTAATTTTCCCTCCCCTCTCGCGACTTCGCGGGGGCAGGCGTTGTATTTCATTTCATTATCAATACAACTGGACTCCTCTCTCCAACTCTCATTGCAGGTGCTTCTCATTACGGCCCCTAACGGCGATGCCCTCCTCGCGAGGATGCCCTCCCCGTGAGGACGCCCTCCCCGCGAGGAAGCCCTCCCCGCGAGGATGCCCGCCCCATGGGGAAGTGGGCCCAGACCCAGCAAGTCCCTCGTGTAGGGCGGCTTACGATCAGCCCTCGTGGACTGAGGGTGTAAGCGGCAACCCGGTCCCCAGCGACCGTGGTAACGAGTCACTTTGGGAGACTAGTCCCCTACCCAAACACTCAGACCCGTCATCGGGCGCATCCTCCTCTAGGAGTTGACGGTCTCCCCAGTGGGACGTCTCAGGCTTTCTCGGATTTTTCTTTCCCGGAGACCTTATTCCCGGCTCCCCGTTCTCACGGCGACTGGATGATTGTCTCCCGGAAGGTCTATCCCCGGAAATCAGGCTTTCTTGGATTTTTCTTTCCTGGAGATCTTATTCCCGGCTCCCCGTTCTCACGGTGACCGGACGGTTGTCTCCCGGAAATCTCCTCCGGAAATCTCGTCGGGTTTTCTCGGATGTTTCTTGCCCGCAGACCTTATTCCCGGCTCCCCGTTCTCACGGCGACCCGACGATTGTCTCCCGGAAAGTTTCTCCCGAAAACCTCGTTTTAGAATTTTCTAACTTAGAAAAATTCTTATGCTACAGGTCATCTTCACCCCGCGGGCCTTGTTACCCCCACAGCGTGTGGAGCTACCCTCCGGCCCACTGTGGGCGGGGGGATAAGGAACCCCCGGGTATCAACCGCACCGTCCACGAGCAAACTTAGCTCATTCTTATCAAAAGGAGTCGTCCAGACCATCCAAGAAAAAATAAAAGAAGACTCTCAAAGAAGAAAGCAAACACAGCTTTATTAATCATTCAACCGGGGGACATCTTCCCCCTCCGGTGGGCATAGGAAACGGTACAACCCGGGTCAAAACCCGGAAGTTCTCTACATCCTAAGGCTCCTACGCCTAATAGTCCCAGAGGCCCTCTGCTAGCTCCCGGGCCAGGTCCCAATATAATGCGCGCACACGGTGCCGAGCTTCCCGGAGCACATCCTCGGGCCAGTACTCGTAGCCCGCCGGGGGAAGTATCCGAAGTGGGGGGATCATCCGGGACCCCGGACGTGGAGGGGACAATTCGGCGCGATGATTGTCGAAATTGTCCAAGTGCCACTTCGGATGCCACCTTAACCGGATCGGCTCCCGGACGGCGTCCCCGCTGCGCTTCCCGGAGATGAGGTTTAGCAAGATCAAAGTGGCTTGGGCTTCCCCGGGGGGCACTTGCCGGGGCTCGAGGGCCTCGCCCCCGGGGAACCTCTTCCGGACCTTCGCCCGGGAGTAACCTCCCGGGAACCCTGGTAACATTGCATTTAATTCGAGACTTAGAAAAATTTCTAATTCCATTGCATTTCAAAATGTCTTTTTACAAGTGTCCGGGGCCTCTTCTAAGAAGCTACCAGGAACAAAATCCTAAGAAAGCAAAAGAAGGGTCCTATCTAAGACCCGGGGGGAGGCTCATTGGTGTCCTCCCCCCGGGGGACTTCCGCCAGGGCCGGGGCCGGGGCGTCCTCTGCCGGAGGCGCCGGTGCCGGGAACCTCACCCGGACAATCCGGTCGTAGAAGCCCCCGGCAAGTTGCTCCACCTCCCGGCGCGAGGGCTCGAAGAACTCGGGGAAGCTCTGGGGGATGCAGCCCCCGATCGCCCGGGAGCCGACCCCCCGGTGCTCAACAAGCCCCGCCGCGGCCGCAACGACGGGGATCACCCGGCCCCGTGCCCGGGCATCGGCGGCCTCCGGGATGACGGAGACCTGTGTGTTGAGAAAAAGCACAGCCTCCGCGAGGGTAGCCGGGGGCACCTCCGAGCTGCTCCCGGAGCCTAGGCTCACACCAAGGCTCTCGAGGGCCGAGCGGACAGAGCGGCCCATGTCCGTCACCGCTCGGACGCTTGAGCCCTCGAGGTCCCGGAAGGCCTCCTCCCTCGCCTTGGCCTCCTCCCGAAGGCGGCCGTTGACGGCCTTGGAGACGTGGACCTGGGCCCGGACCCAGGCCAGCTCCTGGAGGGCTTCGTCGTGCTGCCCCAGGTAGGTTGTGGCCCTGTCCTCCACGTCCTTAAGCAGCCGGCTGATCCGCTGCTCAAGGCCCCAGGTAATGGCCGCCACCTACAAACTCTAGTGTTAGAAAAAATTCAAATGTAGGGGCCCGAAAGAAAGCGTCATCGACTCGGGTAAGTACCTGGGCTTGGAGAGATTGAAGCACCCCAAAACGCTCATGGAGCGTCCCCTCCGCAACGAAGGCCTGCACCTTCCGGGTCTGCAGGCCCTCCGTGTAGCGGGCGACCTCCCCCGCGGAAAGCAGGGGGGTCTCCCGCCCGACGCCGGTCCCATCGTGGCCGGTGAGGGGTCCCTGGACCTGGGCGTCCGGCAGTGTGGTTGGCGTCTTTGTCGCCGAGGAGGTGGCCTCCATTGAAGTGGCCGAGGAGCTCTCGGAAGGGGTCCCTGCCCGGGGAGGAACCATTAGGCCCTTCCCCTTCCCGGGCAGGAGGGCCCCCGGGGCCCCCACTTCCGGAGGGACCTCGTAGACTAAGGGGCTCCACCCCTCGTCCACCGGCCACTCCACCCGCGGAGGCGAGGCCTCCGCGAATCTCACCTCCAGCTTCTCCGGCTCCAAAGGTGCTGGGGGTGCAGGGAGGGCCGCTACCGAAGGCGGCGAGGGGGCGTAGTCCGCCAAATCGGACGCCGCCGCGCCCGCGGCCGGTTCCTTCCCCCGAGCCTCAACGGGGCTCTCCGGGGGAGGGGATGTTGCTTCTTTCCGGGCCGGCGCCCGGGCGCGCCCGGTCCCGAGGGTCTCATCCCGGGCCTTCGCCGGTGTCGAAGCCGGCGTCGTCGATGGGCCGGGGGCTTTTTGGACCCGGGCCTTCTTTGGCTCAGAGCCCCCGTGTAACACCCTAGTTTTGGGGGTGAAAAGTTTTGCATAAAAACCCTGCATGCATGTATCTCTGTAGTAGTAGCCAGATCAGCTGAACGTTAATCTCTCCCAAACCCTAAAAATCCCCAAATCTATTCTCTAGATCCAGATCAAGATCTGACCATCCAGATTTAACCTACCAGTTACCCTGAAGATAAAAGTCTTCAGGGGCCAGATCAAATTCTGACCCTAACTCCCAGTACCTAAGTCTCTCTCTGTTTTCGAAAACAGGAAAATTCAGATTTACCCTAAGTACCCCAGTTTCCAGATGATTGAGTTATCTTGATTTAACCCTATTCAGACTCAAGTAACCCCTGGAATATGTTCCTAGGTTCATCCTCAACTCACTTCAAAAAGTTGGGAGCCAGATTAATTCATCTAAACACTTTTCGCAGTTTAGTCCAAATTTTACTGCGAATAAGTCCTTTTCTGTTTACCTGGAAGCCTGAAAAGGCTAAAATCTGCAAATCAATTCCAACTCCAGAATTTCTTCAGGAAACACCTTCCAAATACTATTTGATACAGATCTCCCTTTTGATCAGACTTCAAAATCTCTCTCCAATCACCAGAATTCGAAATCGACAAAATCTAGATTTAGTTTACCCTAATTTTACCCTATTTTCGAAAATAGGTGAAATCCCTCAAATCTTATCAAACTTTCTCCAAATTTGAGCTAAATGAGTACTAATAGAAATGTTATACTCAGCCATGAAATCAATCCTCAAATTAACCATCTCTAAGACAAAAATTGCAAATCAGTCCAGATTTCAAATAAGAATCCTTGCAATTTGGTCCCTGGTTCGACCAGAGACGCTGTGCACGACCGCGACCACCGCGCTGCCACGCCAGGAGCTTCGTCGCCGGTGAAGCCCCGTGGTCGCCGCCCCTGCCACCGCGTTCCTGCCACGTGTGCGCACGTCGTTTGCCACCGTGGAGCCACCGCGGCCGCACCAGCATCTCCAATTTTGCCCGCGCGCGCACGCCATCGCTGCAGCCACTGCAGAAGCTCTGTGCCACGTTGCAAGCATGCCGGAGGAGCCCGTCAGTTCGCCGTTGCATCACCCGGGACAGCGCACGCCAGCCTGCAAAGCCGGCACGGCCGCTGGAGCGCGTCACTTCGCTGCTGTCCCGCCCGGCCGATCAATTCTCCATCGATTCGAGCTTCACTTCCCCGTGCAATTCCAGCCGTTGCAAGCCTCTTGCTGTGCCTATAAAAGCCGCCCCAGCCCAGCACGAAGGCACTCACACCAGAACCACCCAAAATCCCTAACCACGCCGTCGTCTTCGTCTTCTTCGGCGATCTCGAGAAGAGGCTCACGGTGCCAAGCCTCTACACTGCTTCCTCCTCGATTCCAGCTACTTCAGTAAGCTCCTCTTACCTCCCTCATCATACTCGAGCATGTAATTGACTTCAAACCTCTCCAGTCGCCGGCAATTTCCTTTTCTCTCCAGCAACTCCGGCGAGCAATTAATCCTTAACCAAGTCAAATTAGCTCTCGAGCCTGTGATCAAACATGATCTGTGGACTGATTAGAACACATCTAAGCAACCAGAATCGAAGAATTTGCTAAAATATGAAAATCCCCAACTTTGCACCTTGCATGTGAACTGGGGCTCGCTGTTAAGCTTCTCTGGTGTTTCCCCAGCCAATCTAGCTTCACACCTAGCTTACTTATGCCCCAGAGACCATCCTCAAGCAAGGAATTAAGTTTATTTGCCCTAGAACAGAAATGCCCAATTTTGGTGTCTTCTTCCCTAGCTCCGGTCGCCGGATTTTGTTCCCGGCCGTTTCAACCCCAACCACCTTGTCTAGTAGATGTGCCTCGACCCCATGAGTATTTTTGCCTTCTAGCTCGACACCTGGATCGGCCCAGATGAAGAAATATCGCCATGCCAAAGTTTTGTCCAGAAACTGTTGAGAACAGCTCGGCCACCGTGTTCTTCGCCGGTTTTCATCACTTTCCGGCCATCTCCTGCCCTAGGTCCTGTTGAGACATTTGTTCCTGTTACAAATGCCTAACCACCAGACAAAGTGGTGCATCATTTGGAGCCCTGAATCAAAAGATATGGCTAACCCTAGTTCCTGGCCGTGTCAACCCTATGCCAGGCTATGTCAGCCAGTGGCATTAGCCCTGTTCACCCACCTCTGATCGTGTAAAACAGAAATTACTTTGTCAAATAGCTGCCTCACTACCTTGTGCACCATATGCTTGAATCAAAACCTACTTTGGCCACTGGAAACTGTTCAAACCATGTCAATGCCATTCTAGAGCACTGTCAGCCTATGTCAGCCAGTGGCATTGAGCCTTTTCACCCACTTCCAGCCATGCACTTTGAAAATAACTTTGTCCCTTAGACTCCTGATGTTGTGATCTACACTTTTCTCTACTGTCACAACTTGAGTTGAGCCCTCTATCACCCATCGACCTTATGTCGATGCCTTGAACCGAATGCCAACCTAAGGACATTCGCTGTTTTTGGGCGAACCAATCACAACCTTGATATTACCCTGATATTTTGGAACCTTGTAAACCTTAACAACTACTCTTAACCCTGATTCCCATAGTTTAACTCTAATCGCTTCCAAATCTTGTTCTCCCAGAGTATTTTCTCTTTGCATCTTTGCATGTAGTGAATTAGTAAGAATAGGATTGATTGTAATGCCTGTTTGCTTGTTTGATCTTGTTCAGAGCAAGAGTCCGGGGTTGAAGATCTTGTCGCTGAACCGTCATCGACTGCTGATACTTACGACGCGGAAGGCAAGTCATACTTTGATCATATTGAAACCCATATTTTATGAATTGCTATGCTATTCCATGAGTAGATATTTCATTAATATTGCATGTGTTGAGATCAATGATATTATGGCAGTGATAGAATGAATACTTGAGAAATGTGAACTTGATAAGATAGTAAGCCACGAACTAATAAAAGTATAAACATGTACATTTATATTCATGAAATAGAACCCCTAGCCGTGACCAGTATTTTGGTATGGAATGGTGGAAGCACTGGAGGTGCTTGGCTGCACTGAATGTGTAGGCACTGAAGGTGCATGGTTGTGGTATGATCTGGTCACTGGCATGTAAGGACTAGAACCTTGTGTTATGCGTCTAGTGGCATGAAAAACGTACCAACCACTTACCTGGTATGGGACAGGCGCAATCTAGTAGCTTTCTTAGTATTATCAGTTCCCTGCATGGCTTGTCGATCCGGTTTCTCGCGTGGAAACTGGTGGGACGCAGTTCGTCCATGAGTGATGTGAGATCAGAAAAATTATGAGAGGATAAGGTGTAAAGAAGGAAGACGCCCTACGCCAGATTAAGTCGTGCGCGACTGTAATCAAAAGAGGTTATGTGTCCTGTGGGAACATAGACCCAGGCTAGGAAGTAAGGCAGTGGGGAGGACCCACAACGGTACTTGGGATGGTATTGTCCATTTACCGGGCAGGGATACTGTTAATACTAGACTGCAAAAACGTTGTGTGATCTCGGCCTTGTCACATGCGTATAAGTCGCATGGAGTTGGCCCGAGTTGGAAGTCGAGTGAAAAAGTGGATTTAAAAAGAGGTACATCTCTGCAGAGTTTAAAAATGTATTCGAATACTTCGTGCTCCCGAGTTTTAGGAGTATGCCACGGTGGATTAAATCCATGGGGTGTGACACAAGTATTGTCTTATAAACTAAAATTTGTTAGTTCAAGATTACCCAAGTGGCATGTGTTGTCACGATAAGGGGCGTTGCCGTGGACTGTCATGTGTTGACGTGTCGCGGTAATACCATAATATAGAGATCATATACTAATTAAGAGGCATGTGGTTTATGCCCTAAGTTATGAAATACTGTTACGAGTACAAGATTGAAAGGCTTGAATAAAAATAATGTGATATAGGGATATATCACCTTGGATATGGGATATATGTATCACCATCAATATGATTTATTTACTGCCATAGGTATGATCGGAATTTGAATAAGAAAAGAGGAAGAAATGTATTTTGGAAAACCTTTCGCTCTTTCCCCAATAGCATAGGTTCATGTCATTTATACTATATGTATCTCTACCTCCCCTATGACTTGTTGAGTACGTAAGTACTCACCCTTGCAACAACTCCTCAATAGATGGAGCGTTCTACGACCATGGAGGATACCCTGAAGATGCTGCAGACCCAGGAGAAGATGAGCAGTTCCCTTCGGAGCCCTGATAAGGGGCGTTGCCATGGGCTGTCATGTGTTGACGTGTCGCGGTAATACCATAATCTAGCAAACATATGATATTTAAGAGGCATGTGGTTTATGTCCTAAGTTATGAAATATTGCTAAGAGTATATGATTGAAAGGCTTGAATGAAAATAATGTGATATGAGGATATATCGCCTTGGATATGGGATATATGTATCACCATCAATATGATTTATTTATTGCCATGGGTATGATCAAAAGTTGAGTAAGAATTGAGAAAGAAATGTATTTTGGGAAAAACCTTTCACTCTTTCCCCAATAGCATAGGTTCATGTCATATATATATATATATCTCTACCTTCCCTATGACTTGCTGAGTACGTAAGTACTCACCCTTGCAACAACTCATCAATAGATGGAGCATTCTACGACCTTGGAGGATACCCTGAAGATGCTGCGGACCCAGGAGATGATGAGCAGTTTCCTCCGGAGCCCTGATGCGGTGCTGTCTTGCTGTCAACCTCTGTTTCCTGTGGATTGCTTTTGGGCCTAGCTTCCGCCGACTAGATGTGTTATTTTGTTAGACCCTTGTGCCTTGTATGGCACTGTACCTCGTTTTGTACTAAGGCCTGATGGCCATACAATTATGACTATTGTACTATTTTGCTGCTGCAATGTAATCCTGTGATTGACTCATCCTGGGAAGTCAAGTGGTTTAAGGGACCAGCTGCACCGAGCTGGGCTCCTCACAGGTGATGTCACTGTCGTGGCAGACGTGACACCCCGACAGCGTCCTTCCCCCGTTTGTGCGATCCGGGGGTGGGGAGGCGCTTCCTCTCCGGTAGCTTCAGCCCTGAGGCCTCGGCTACCAAGTTCTGGGGAGGGCCCTCCCCCATGACGCGCACGATGCGCTCGTGCTCGTCGGCGAAGTACCTCCCCAGGAGGTTCTCCGCCTTCTCCCATGCCGCCGGGTACGGCCGGACTACAAAAGGTAAGAGTCAAATTTTCAAAAATTTGTAACTGCTATGAACCAGGTAATGGACTTACATCGGGTCACCGGCTTGACCGGGGGCCGCTGCTCCGGGCCCATCCCGATCCCCCTTCTCCCGCGCGAGAAGGGGGAGATCCTCAACAACATCATCTCCTTAGCAGCGTCCTGCATAGAGCGGGTGCTCCGGGAGACAATGACCTTCCCGAGGAGCTCCAGCTCCTCGTCCGTCCACACCGGGGGCTTCGGCGCGGACGACCTGCTGTAGGTGGGGGCCTCCGAGGAGTACACCACCCCGTCGTCCCGGACCCGGAGGTGAAACCACCTCAGGATCCAATCGCCCCAGTGGTCCCGGGACGCCGCCACCGGGTAATCGGCTACCCGGGACGGCAGCATCTGCACCATCACCGAGCCAAAGGGGGACTTGGGTCCCCCCTTCACCAGGTGGGATCTCCTCGCCGCCGGTTCGTAGAAGTACTAGAAGGCGCATAGGGTGGGCTCCCGCCCGGTCGCCGTCTCGAAGAGGCAAATGAAGAGGCCCATCCGGACGATGGCGTTCGGCGTTAGGTGGTTCAGCGCCACCCCATACTCCTTTAGAAACTCCCGGAGCAAAGGATGCACCGGGAGCCGGAGCGCGGCCTCGAGGAAGGCCACGAAGGCCACAATCTCTCTGGGCCTGGGGCGGGGGGCTCCATCCTTCTTCACGGGGACCCAGATGTCCCCGTCTTCGACAACTCCGCGTTCAACTAGGGACTCCAAGTCCCCGGCCGTGAACTCCGACGCCCAGAGGAAATCCGGGCCGGGCGATTTCCTCCGGGGGCACCTCCGTGGTCTTCGCTCGACCCTTCGGTGCCATCAGGTTTGGTTTTTTCCGGTGACTAAAGTTTCAGGGAGCTGCACCTAAAAGTTCCGGACGCTTGGCTACCGGGAGCTAGCTACCGGGAGAGAGCTACCGGGAGGTCTAAAGGCGCTGGGTTTGGAAAGTTTTGAATGAGCTTCCCGGGCCCCCAAGGCCCTATTTATAGAGGCGAAGCATGGCCCAAATGGGCGCCACGTGGCACTTCGCGGTACATCTGGGCCGTTGAAGTTCAAATCGTGCGCGGGAAACGAAGGGACTGGCGCGCAAACTGAGGCGCCGGTTCGAACCGCGAGCGCATTTATGGCTCGGCGGCGCGCTCATAAGCGCGCGGCACGAGAATCGAAGCGTCACGGCTCCGGTGGCTTCGTCCGGAGATTTTCCCGGTGACATGTACCATACCCACCGGGGACTCGATCATCGTCCCCGGGGGGCATGGGGGGCTGCTGTTGGGAGAAATCTCCACGAGACTAAGTCCAGGTAAGTTGTGTCACATTCACTCGGGGACGTGGCTTCGGCGTCAGTCCCGGGCGCCGCCATTTGCCCGGGGACGTGGTCTCTGGCGCCTGCCCCGGGCGCACCCTTTTGGCTCCCGGGACCTGGTCTCCGGCGCCGGTCCCAGGCGCCGCCATTTTCCCGGGGACGTGGCCTCTGGGGCCTGCCCCGGGCGCCGCCTTTTGGCTCCCGGGACCTGGCCTCCGGCGCCGGTCCCGGGCGCCGCCATTGGCCTGGGGACGTGGCCTCCGACGCCTGCCTCGGGCGCCGCCTTTTGGCTCCTGGGACCTGGCCTCCGGCGCCGGTCCCGGGTGCTGCCTTTTGGCTCCCGGGACCAGGCCTCCGGAGCCGATCCCTGGCGCCGCCTTTTAGCTCCCAGGACCTGGCCTCCGGTGCCGGTCTCGGGCGCCGCCATTTGCCCAGGGACGTGGCCTTCGGTGCCTGCCCTGGGCGCCGCCTTTTGGCTCCCGGGACCTGGCCTCCGGCGCCGGTCCTGGGCGCCGCCATTTCCCCGGGGACGTGGCCTCCGGCGCCTGCCCCGGGCGCCTCCTTTTGGCTCCTGGGACCTGGCCTTCGGTGCCTGCCTTGGGCGCCGCCTTTGGCCTGGGGACCTGATCTCCTGTGCATGTCCCGGGCCTCGTCGTCCTTCTAAAGGTAAAGTCTTTGGTTGTTGATCACGTGCAGGTCACGCGAGGAGCGCCTCGGGAATCAGCGACCACCTGTCAAGCATCCAAGGCACCTGACCGGGAGAAGGACGTCGCTACCCCTCAATCCGACGGTGGCGTCTGGGATATTTTAGTCTTTTTGCTTCTTTTTGGGGCTATAAATAGCCCTTGTACCCCCTGTTGTAAGACAAGTGATTCGTTATTATTGGAATAGCCAAACTCACTGGTGTGCTCCGGAAGCCTCTCCCCCGAGAGAGCCTCCCCAACCGACCCCGGTTGGGAGCACGCCGATAGGACTAGGGCCCCCACCAGGACCCGAACCTGTATAAATCCTCGTGTCAATTCTTGTGTTTGTCCGGCGGGGGAGGACTGGTCAGCCGGTCAGCCCGCGTCGCGTTTTCTTCGCTAGGATCATCCACGAAACCTGCTGGGGTATTCGCAATACCACGACATTAAGTCTTTTACAAACACATCTCCAGGGTCAAGATAACTTCTCCCACGTATGAAGACAACTGCCAGGAGGTTAATATGTGCGGTTATCCACTAACTACACGTGTTAAACATGCGTAGGAAAGAGTGTTGGATTTAGGTCGATCTAGATATCTAGGTTTTGATGATTAATGACGATTTGGATAAATCCTTGATGATTAAAGTTAATCTGGAGAATGTCAGATTTGGTGATTAAATGACAATTTAGATAAATCCTGATTTAGCACAAGTAAACTAAATTGATTATTGATAAACCCTGAAATGGAGGTTTCCTTAGTTGTGGGTTTAATATTGATGCATATGTAGAGGGGGAGCTCGGTGGTTGCATCAATCTTGTGCTAAGTGTAAATCGAAATGTCATGTGTTGAATCTGGAAGTTTGATGACTCCTTGTTGTGGATCTGATATCGATGCATATGTTGAGGGGGAGCTCATCATATTGGTCATCTGATCTGATTGCCATCATGACATGAGTAGTATAGATCGTGTGCATATGTCTTTCTCATATACGAATCTATATGATTGTAATTCATCTCATACTCATTTGCTATTTGTTGCATATGGTTCTGTCATTTTACCGGAAAGAGAAATTGTTGAGCTAACTCCTGTGTGGAGTAATTTCTCTAGTGATGAATGACAAACTGATTATGAGACTAATGTGGTGCATTGAGTGTATGTGTCGTAGTCTCAGATTGGTCGCGTGATGAAAGCAAGCATGGGCGTGAAGAGGATGATGCCAACATGAGTCATCTCGAGCGAGGTCAAACTCAGCGAGGTTGAACTTTGTGAGGAAAAGCATCGAGTGGTCAAGCTTCACGAGGTCGAACTTCACCAAAGGTAAAATCCAAGATTAAGGATTGTTTTCTTAGGATTTTGCCGGTCTCGGTGTTTGGAGACAGACCGGGTTGATAGGATTCTTTTTACTAGTTTGACGGTAATATTAAGAGGGGTTGGAAACTAGTAGCTTGAGTCTATCTAGTGTGGAAGCTCAAATGCATTAATATCATCTTGCACTAGTGTTTTATAGCCTCTTGCATTGCTAGAGAGTCTAAGTGTAGTTTGTGGTGCATTAGAGAAAATGCTTTAAAAACTGCACTTAATCTTGATCACCAGCTATTTAAATTGGTTTATTTTCTAGAGCTGGTCGTGGTTGTACTTGCACATTTTGATCGTATCCTTGTTTGATACGTGGTCGTGGTCGTGTCGTCGGTTTGGCAGTTTTCTGTTTAGTGTTTGGTCGTGGCGTAGGAGTTTGAGCTGGTCGTACCAGACTTCGGCTCGCTTACGTACACTCGACCAAACCCACTCGACCACTTGTTTTCGATTGGATATTCGACTTGTGGTTTTAGTTCATAAATCATATTGGTCGTGGTTGTCGTTGAGTATCAGCTGAGATATCCGCGAGATGACAACAAATCCGTATGTGCAAATACCATAAATTGCATTAGAGATGATTTTTGGGTTGAACATTTTGGCAGTAGGAAGATTTTTGAGTTTTCTAGAATTTTCTAGAGCTTTCTAGGTCCTGCTCCTTTTGATAAAATTTTAGATATCTGAGTTATCTTTCTAACAAGCCAAAAATCACCTCTATCAGATCTCTGGATGAAAAGTTATACTTGTTTTACTAAAAATGTGTAGTGGCCGGACATTGTCCGGCCTGTACAAATTTTTTCAGCCTTTTGCAATATGAAGCCAGAGACATTTGCATCCGTCCGGGGCTTTTGTCCGGGAAGGCCGGACTTTGTTTGATATGTGTCGCGCCCCGAAACTGGGACTACGACTACTCCTGTAGAAACCTAGCTCGCTGCAGCTAGTCCCATATATGCATAGCATACACATACCCTTGACGTCCCAGGATAAGTCAAGCACAGGAGTATATCACATTGCAACAGAGTAACTTACAAAATAGTTAAGCAGTGTGGCCTGCTGGCCTTGATATTACATAAGAAGATTACAATGCCTTGACGGCATTCATGGTTTAGCAAAATAACATCTACACAGCAGAAGGTAGGTGACCCACCCACAAAGAGAAGTGGACGGCAGAACAACACACATCAGGGAAATGACGGGACTGACGCTCCTCCTTCTGGATCCACGAAGTACTCCATGCCTTCGTCTTGGTTGTAGAACGCTCCATCTACTGAATTGTAGGTTGCAAGAGTGAGCACTTACGTACTCAGCAAGTCATAGGTAAGAGTAGATACATATAGTAGAGATGATATGAACCTAGACTAGTCAAGAATTATGGATGTTTGTAAAATAATCTTTCTCTTTCCTGGCTCAACTCATGGCAGCACCTTTCTATAAAATAACATAATCATTCATGTTCACTAAATTATAGCACTACCGCGACACGTCAACACATGACCGCCCACGGCAGCACTCCTTATCATGACAGCACATGTCATTTGGGTAATCTTGATTTAATATATTTTATTTAGAAAATAATACTTGCGTCACACCCCATGGATTTAATCCACCGCAACAGACTCCTAAGACTCGGGAGCACGAAGTATTCGAATACATTTTTAACTCTGCAGAGAGGTACCAATTTACCCGCAAGATATTCCACTTTCAAGCCCATCCTATCAGAATGATTGGACCCCTGACTCACTTCATACTGTGAGCGGCAAGGTGGAGATAACAGGAACTTTTGTTATGTTTCACTTACAATTCACCCCTGACCCTGCAGTTTTCTTCACACAAACCGCAGTTGTGGCGGGCTATACCCCCACCCATAAGCCTCTTCCCATTACTGGGTCAACGTGCTTGATCAAATCACATTCAGTGATACATGGAGGAGCTGAACCCCGTGAGTTTAGTGTATTACTGTCCATCTCATGCAGGGGTTTCATGTACGATTCACATAAGTACTCGTTCAGGCCTATCCCATACCAGGCTTGCGGTTAGTACGTTTGTTCATGCCACTAGACGCACAACACAAGGTTCTAGTCCTTATATGCCAGTGACCAGACCATCCACAACCCTGCACCTTCAGTGCCTGCACATCCTTTGCAGTCTAGCACCTCCAGTGCTACCACCATTCCATACCATTTCCTGGTCACGGCTAGGGTTTTATTTCATGAATATAAGTATATAAATATATAATAGTTCATGGCTCAAAACTTGTTTATTTTACATTTCACAGATAACCAGTCCAATACTGCCAATTCATAAATCAACCATTTCCAATCTTTCTCATGCAATATTATCTATATTCAAGGTTATGTTATAGCAACTCTTAAAATATAGGTTCGAGATGACCAAGAATATGACTTGCCTTCCGCGTCGTAAAATACAGCAGCTGATGTCGGGTCAACAGTGAAGTCCTCGAACTGGGGCTCTTGATCTGCTTTCCAATCAAACTGGGGCTCTTGATCTGCTTTCCAATGATGCACCACTTTGTCTAGGAGATAGGCATTGATAACAGGAACAAATCATTCAACAGGATCCAAGGCTGAAAATGGCTGGAAGATGATGAAAATTGGTGAAGAAAGGTGGTGGCGACACGGCACAGTGAAGCCACTGGACAAGGTTTTTGGCATGGCTGTATCTGGAATTCTGGACAGTTTCAAAGATCGAGCTAGAAGACAATTATGTTCATGAGGTTGAGGCACACCTGAATGGCAAGGTGGATGAAGCTGAAACGGCCAGGAATAGGTTTTCCGGTGATCAACGCCGGGGAAGAAACACTGCCATTTGGGGGTTTTCGATTTAGGCCGAATGAACTCAATTCCAAGCTTGGGGAGTGAAAGAGAGATATGAGTAAGCTATCTGGACAATCAATTTGGCCGGAGGATGGCCGGTGTGGCCTGGCGACGATCGCCGGCGACTGGTGGAGCTCAAAATTGGGGAAAGCCTCGATTGAAGCTCAATCTAGAGATCTGGATGCATAGGCTTGCTAATTAGAGCTCATTGATCAATTTGTTTCACAGATTCAAAGACTAACTCGGGGTAATTTGGCCTGCATTGCCGGAACAGGGCATTTAGCAATTCCGACGATCACCGGCGTTAGGGTCCACCGGAGAGCAATTCAATGCAACAGTACAATCAGGAGGATGAGAGGTACTCACTGCTAGCTTCAATTTGGCAGGAGATGCTATGGTCGAGGCTGCCACCGTGAAGCTTCTTGCTGGACTCGCCGGAGAAGACGACGACAGCGAGAGAATTTGCAAAATTGGCTAAGTCCTGATGAAGTGAAGCTGTTACAAGGTATGGGGTTGCTTTTATAGGCCAGAGGCGGAGCTTGCAAGGAGGTAGCAGCAAGGAAATTGGCGCCGGGGACTTGACTGGCCGGGCGCAGGCGCGGCAACAGTGACGGTGAAACGATGGCGCACAGGCGATGGAACGGTTGATGCTACTGTTGCTTCATCGGGACGCAATGGTGTCGGGCGGTGCAAAACAGTGGCGACAACGGCTGGCAAAGCAAGCAACGTGGCGAGGAGTTGCTGACGACGATCGCGCACGGGAGCAAGGCTGTTCAACGGCGCTGCCACGACGATGGCTAATACACAGACGCGTGTGCACATGCAAACTCAAGTGAGCATGAGCTCAGGCGCAGGCGAGGCGTGGCCGGCGGCGAGCAAGTACGGTGCAAATGCACGGCGATCTCTGGTCATGCACAGCAGCTGCTGTCCTGGTCGAATCTGGACTCATTTGCAATTTCCAATTCTTGATTTGGACTGATCTGTAAATCTGGAGATTTGGAAGGTTTGATCTGATTTTGATTCTGCTGATTTGGCAAACTTGATTCAACAGATGATTTGGCACAGATTGAAGATAAAATTTGAGATGTTCGGATGATTTTTGATATGAACTGAAAACAGAGTAGATTAGGGTAAAATAAGTCTGAATCTTATTGATCTCGAATTCTGGGATTTAGGGTCTGATTTTGAGATACTCATTAAAGAAGAATTTGTGTCGAAAAGCATTTGGGAGGTGTTCCCTGAATCAGATTTGAATTTGGAGATGATTTGCAACATTTTGCCTTTTCAGGCTTCTGGAAAATCTGGAAAAGGACTGATCTGCGATACTCTTGGACTGATTTGCGAAAAGAGTCTAGATGGTAAAATCTGGCTGCCAACTTTTTGGATTAAGGTATTGGCATACACTTGATCATAATCCAGGAATAATCTGGTCTGAACTTGGCTAAGATTTTGATTAAATCTGAATTTCTGAAACTTAGGGTAAAAGGTAATAACAGATATTCTGTTTTCGAAAACAGAAAAGAGTTGAAAATTCTGGAAGTTAGGGATAGAATTGAATCCAGGTTCTGAAGGCTTTTAGGTTTAGGATAACTGATAGATCAAATCTGGCAAGTCAGATCTTGACTTGGGGTCACAGGATAGATTTAGAGATTTTAGGGCTAGAACAGAATAAAGCTGAGGCTGCTTTGGTTGATCTAGAAGAGACATATGCATGCATGACTTTTAAGAAAAAAACTTTTCACCCCAAAACTCAGGATGTTACAATATGGCCAGACGTTGTCCGACCTGTACAAATTATTTGAGCCGAGAAATGAAACAGAGACAGATATATACGTCCGGGGTTTTTGTTCGACATGGCCGGACAATGTTCGGACTTTACAAAAAAATCGCCCAACGGTAACTAAAGTTTTGCAACGGTCGCATTTTGGTGTACTGGCCGGACAGTGTCTGGCAATGCCGGACAATGTCCGGCCTGTACAAAAATTTGTCAGTTCATGGCAAACAGCTAGTTTTCCTTGAGGGCTATATATATCTTATGTTTGCCTTCATTTGGGGCTGCTCAAAGTGTTCATATTTCAGTTGATAAGCTAGCCAAGACTTTGCATTTGCTATATTGCATCTAGAAGCTAGATTTGAGCCCAAATCTTGAGTAGATTTGAGAAAGAGCATTTGTGTGAGGTTAATAGTGCTTAGTGCACTTCAATCACCATTTTCATGCTAGTGCTAGAGTGTTGAGCATCTCATTTGCATCTTTGAGCTTCTAGCACGAGATTAGTTCAAGAGAGAGCGCATCCGACTTGTTACTCTTGGCGATCGCCTTCACCTAGATGGTGTCGGAGGAGAGTCGCGATCTCTCCCAGTTGAAGTTTGTTGGAGAGGCCGACAAACAACGTGTGAAAGGTTTGGTGCTCACCTATCCGGTGTGGAGAAGGAGCAACCCGAGTGAAATATCCTTCGTGGATATAGAAGCGAGGCTCACGCGTGAGCGCTTCAATGAGGAGTAGGGGAGATCGGGCGAGTCTCTGAGACCTCGGTAAAAATCATTGTGTCAATTGTCTCTCTTTTGTATAATTCGTATTCATGTTGACACAATTGCTTGATTTACTATTGTTGCATGTTATATTGAATATTTCATATGGTTGAATGCAACTAGATGTTTGATTGCTAAACCTTTGCAACCCTAGGTTATCCTAAATATCTTTTAAAATTGTTAAGTTAGAAAGAAATTTTAAAAGGCAACTCTAGTCGGCATCCTTGATCCTACAATTGGTATCAGAGCAAGGTCTCTCATTTATCGGCTTTACCGCCTAGAGAGAAAGGATGAATTTGATGGAGAATTTTGGGTTGTTAGCTCCTCACTTTGATGGCTCAAATTATTCACGTTGGAAAATTATGATGAGTACTCATCTTGAGGCGTTAAACTTAAAATTGTGGAGGTTAGTGCAAAATGGTATAACAAATTCGTCATCTTTGGATAAGCAAATTCATCTCTTGAACATAAAAGCTAAAGATGTGCTTATTGAATCACTTAGCCATGACGTGCTCGAACTAGTGAGTGAGTGTTCGACCGCTCACGATCTTTGGATCACTCTTGAGTCCTTATTTGTTGGCACATCTAGCTTTGCACATGCTAAGATGCACTTATTATTGTGGGACTATGAGGCATTTGTGATGTTGGAGCATGATACACTCTCGACCACATATGATCGCTTGATCAACATCACAAATGAGCTCAAAGCCCTTGGTGCTAATATTTCCGATCTAGACATTTGCAGGAAATTACTCCAGGTGTTGCCAGAGGATCACTATAATGACTTCACTACTACTCTTGCGAACGGTGATCTTTCCAACACTTCACTGAGAGAGCTCATTGACATGCTTATGTCAAATGAGACAATGTCCAAAGAAAAGGACATGTGTTCCACCTCCGAGCATATCAAGGACGACGATTTCAATGCAGAGGATAGGGAGCTTTCGAGCGAGCTCAAGGACGTAAACGATGAGGTTTGCCCAAGCAAGACCAAGGCTAAACCTTGCAAGAAGAGCTCAAGGAAAGCTAGAAAGAAAGCGTCAAAGTCAAAGTCTTCATCTCAAGACAATTCTTTATGCCCTACGGCATGCGATTCGACGGTATCAAACTCTAACCTCTCTAACAATGAGCTTATGGATATAATTGTAGAGATAAAATATTTGCTTGGCAATATGACTAAAAACTTTAGCACTTTAAAGAATAACTATTCATCCTTAAAAGTGCAATATCAAGAATTAAAAAATTCTCATGATTCTTTACTTGCCAAGAATACTATTAGCTCAACATGTATATTAGATGTTAGAGTTTCTTGTGACTCCTCTATTGATCCATCTTTAGAGTCACACACTTCTACTCCACATACTAGCAATAATTCAATTGTTGATACATGGTTAGATTCAAATGCTAGTCTTGTGGACACTAGTACTTCATGTGAAAACTTATCTAATGATTTAATTATTGATTCACATGCTTGTACGGATGATACTAGTATCTCATACCATGATTCTTCTAGTGACTCATCGTTATTCCATGGTATTAGTACTAGGAGCTCCTCATTTGATATGCCTAGCTCATCTAGCGATTTTAGTGCTATGCCTTCTAGTTCATCTACTAGTGATGAGATGCCGTCATGTTCTTATCATAAGTCATGTGTTAACATGGAATCATCTCAAGAACATAAAATTGAAAATGATGAACTAAAGACTAAAGTAAATAGATTGAGCAAAAATCTTACTAGATGTAATGTGGGTAGTGCTATGCTTGTTAAACCCCCTTTAGAACATAAATATTCATTTAAAAAGGGAAATTTAAATCACGCTCACCCATCTAGTAGGAGGAATCATATATTTCATCACACTCATACAAATTCTTTCAAAAAGCCCTCTCGTACTTCATGTTTATCATATCACTCAATAGGGTAACATTCGCATGAGTGTGCATCAAACTCATTTAAAGATGTTTCTTTTGGCTCTTATTTGATTTCTTTCTCTAGAAAGGGTTTATTTGCAAAACCAATTGATTTTCATTTTCAAAAACCTAAAGATAGAGCTATTTGGGTACCAAAATACTTATGCGATAAGGCTAGAGGGCCTCGTATGATTTGGGTACCAAAAAGAGCTTAAATCTTTTTGATGTGTTTAATAAAAACATTTGTATTGCATCCTCTCCCTTTATTCTTTGTTGTTTTAAATCCATATGCCAAATTTTGCAAAAGAGTGCAAATTTAAATCTTATGTTGTTGCATCTCTATGGGTCGTAATTTAAAATGCTTCTATTGCTCATCACAACCCTTTATGTGAAATATTTCAAAATTACAATTATAAGCTTTTAAATTGAGCTCATTTGGTCAAAAAGTCAAATTTTCATTCAAAAGCCCAAAAATCATCAATTCCTTTCAAAATGGTCTTCAAAATGTATTTAAAAGGTTTTTAGAGGCTTTGGATGAAGAAATGATGTTAAAAAGTATTTTCATTAAAAACTAGCCTCAAAATGATCTTCGGGTATCTTGTTTTTCAACAAAATCATTTTCAAACGTAAATCAAAATCTATTTGGAATTTGCAAAAACTTGATTTACAAAACACTTAGATATTATTATCCCGAAGAAGTTTGAAATTGAAAACTTTCTCAAAAGAGTTCTTATTTGAAGGTTATGGGTATTTGAATCTCACCGAAAAACTTGCTTTGATCCGAAATACCCTAAATATGTAAAACATGATTTTGACCATTTCTATGGTCTTTATTTGTGAGCTTCGGCTCAAAATGACTTGAACAACTCATGTAAGCCCTTTCATGTCAAAAATCCAATGAAAATCAAATTTGAACTCAATTTGTAAAAGTTTGTCGATTTTCAACCTTCTTGCTTAACATAAAGTTCATTTGACCATAACTTTTGATTCAAAAATCCTTTTTGGGAAATTATTTTTGGAAAATGTATTTGATATATTGAGAATCATTTCTACAAATTTTTATTTCAATTGGATTTGATTTGAGCTAAATTGACTCTTTTCACAAATCAAATATGAAACTTGCGAAATTCAGTTTTCTCATGGTTTTGGGCTGATTTGTCATTTCCATATCTCTATATTGGTTGTCTGTTGGAAGTCATTTGCATAAATTTTCAGGTGCTTATAAAAGTGTAAAATGATTTCTCAAACCTGAAATCTGAAACTTTAAATCTGACCAACATTTGTCTTTTTCATATCTTATTGTTGGATCATATTTTGGCTTCACTATAAAAGGCAATCTTGTTCCTCATTGCATTATCTATCTCCAAAATTTATTTTGGAATTTTTGTAACTTGTTTGCATATGTTTTGATGATTATAAAGAAGAAAACATGTTTAAAAAAATTTTATTCTATTTGGATGTTAATCTCTCAACTCTTTGAAATGACTAAAATATTTGAATCTTGGATCTTCATGGAAAGTTCTTGTGTTGATGTGTTCTATCTCTATGAAACTTTCTATGAGTTTTGATATTTATTTGGATGTTTTCTGAATTTGAGTTCATTCGGATTCTTGTTGAGCTCTTGATTTTCAAATAGATCATTTTCATCTCTTGCACATTTTTCATGACCAAACTTGGATGACACATTTAGAGGGGGCAACTTCAAAGTCATTGAACCCTTGTATACCCTAATTGTGCATATATATCAAGTAGTGCAAGCTCTTGGTAAAAAGGGTCATTTTTGAGCAAAAAGGTAAAAAGAGCTCAAAAATTTCAAAATGTTTAAAATTACCACAAAACCTTCATAAATATGTTTCAAAGGTTTTTAAAGTGAAACAAAAGAGTTTCGAGCTAAAATGCAAAATTTCAACAAAATTGAAGTCTTCGGGATCTTATTTTGGCCCAAAACGATTTATTTCCATACAACAAGATGGGTTGAGATTTGATAAAAACTTTCCACATGAAACATTTAGAACTCACTCACCCAAATATAGTTCGTATTGAACTTATTCTCAAAAGGCCTATGGTTTTCAAATTATCACATATCTTAGGTCATCCGAAAACGGCTATCGACCCGAAAATACCCAAAAGTGCATTTTTGTGATTTTGGCTATTTGGACTAAACTTTCTTCCATGTCTTGGTTTGAAATGGTATTTCAAACTCATCTAAGTCCAAAACTTTAGAAAAATCTGAGTTTCTTCAAGAATGGAAGTTTTTTGAGAAAATTACTTTTGTTTTACCCATTTTACCCCAAATCACTTTTGAGGAATCAAATTCAAGATCTTTTCCAAATCAATTTCTTCGAAATGCTATTCATCTAAGTTCCTGTCATGATATTTAAATCTATTATGGAACTTGATTCATTTTTTGGAACTTGTTTGCATATGTTTTGATGATTATAAAGAAGGCAACATGGTTAAGAAAACTTTAGTCTTCTTGGAGGTTAATCCCTGAATTCTTTCAAATGACTAAAATATTTGAATCTTGGATCTTCATGAAAAGTGTTTCCATTGATGTGTTTTATCTTTATGAAACTTTTTCATGAGCTTTGTTGATCATTTGGATGGGTTCTCAATTTGACTTCATTTGGATCCTTAATTTATCTTTGGAACTCATTCGTTGAATTCATATACTATTTGGTAAGATTTTCAAATGAAAGAAAATCAACTTTATACCAAATAGCATTCTCTTGCTCTTGCATGATGTTGTCTTAAATGAAATGCATTTCAAATAATATTTGTTCTAGACCATGAAAGGAGTTCATGATTCATTATTTGTATTGATCTTTGATGAACTCTCTTTTTCAAATAGATCATATTCATATCTTGCATATTTTTCATGACAAAACTTGGTGACACATTTAGGGGGAGCAACTTCAAAGTCATTGAAGCCTTGTATACCCTAATTGTGGACTTATATCACATTTTGCAAACATTTCGGTAATAAGGGTCATTTTCGAGCAAAAAGGTAAAAAGAGCTCAAAACTTTCAAGATGTTCAAAATTATTTCAAAACCTTCATAAATATGGTTCAAATATAGTTTCAAAGGTTTTGAAAGTGAAACAAAAGAGCTTCGAGTTAAAATGCAAAATTTTGAGAAAATTGAAGTCTTCGGGATCTTGTTTTGGTTCAAACTAATTCATTTTCATAAAACAAGATGGATTGAGATTTGATAAAAACTTTCTACATGAAACATTTAGAACTCACTCACCAGAAGATAGTTCATGTTGAACTTATTCTCAAAATACCTATGGTTTTCAAATTATCTCATATCCTAGGTCGCTCAAAAACGGCTATCAACCCGAAAATACCAAAATTGTGCATTTTGTGATTTTGGCCATTTGGACTAAACTTTCTTCCATGTTTTGGTTTGGAATAGTATTTCAAACTCATCCAAGTCCAAAGATTTGAGAAAAATCCAAGTTTAATCAAGATTTGAAGTTCTTCTGAAAATCAATATCAGTTTTACCCGTTTTACCCAAAAATCACTTTTTGAGAATTGATTTCATGATCTTCTTCAAATAAAATCCATTCTATTGGTATCCAACTAAGTTCCTATATTGATATTTAAATCTATTATGGAACTTGAATTAATTTTTGAAGCAAAATTGCAAAAATCACAAATTTTCAGAAGTTTCAGGCGTATTTCTGAACTGTCCGGACGTTGTCCGCCCAGAGCCGGACACTGTCCACCCCTACCGGACTTTGTCCGACTCTAGCAGACATTGTCCGGGTTGTGTAAATCTAGATGTTTTCTGATAATTTTTTAGCTGATTCTTTTGCCTCCTAGTTTTTGTCACATCCTTACTCTTATTCACTCTCATTCCTTCGCTTTTGATCATGACTCATTATGATGAAGTTTGAAATGATTTTAATTACGTTTTCTGCATATCAATTAGCAATATTTTTCATGATTTGGAGCATGATTCACATGAATTTGAGATTTGAGTATTCTTTTGAAAATTTGAATATTTCAAGAGGTCATATGTCCTTCTCTTAACCTTGTGACCTAAACATATTTCGACAACCTCCTTTTTGCATATATCTCATTTGTATGTGTTTTGATCTTAAATGCCAAAAGAAGTGAATTTTTGAAGTTTAAATCCATTGTTTCAAATTAGATTGGTTTAAAAACTCAAAATCCTCTCTTATATCAAAATGATTTTCAAAATGAGAAGTTTGACACAATCATCATCATAAGTTTAATCGAGACTTTATTCTCTTGTGAATCAAACATATTGATGACATTATTACCACTAATGAATCTCTATATCAAGAATTTTTGTAAGCTGACGATTAGGGAAAGCAAGATGATCCAAGAGTAAAGTCACTTCCATGCACGACAAATTAAGCAACTCAAGAACACAATGTTCTAGAGTAAATTCAAGCATGTGAAGCAATTGCTCAAAAGCCTTAGGATGCAAGATGATGAGACTATTACAACTATCAAGGCTACAAACGAACATCTCGACATGGATGAACACAAACAAGCGGTCAATTGTAAACCCTATCAATCATTGTTTGGTAGTTTTGTTTTATTTTACCGCATTTTATCCCGTCATCATATTTAGTGATTGCAAATGTACTAGATATTGATCATTTCCTAAGGAATGTCATATGATTGCCATGAAATGCATTCTTAGGTAATTGAAATGCAATCCTAGATATATCTTTGATATCCAAAAATACAAATTTTGAATTACTTGATTATTTGAATTTGGATCTTATGACTTGAAGGATAGATCGAAAGAGTACATCCGGTGGTCATTATGCTTAAATTGTTATGGATGAAAATTGGATTATCAAATTGCTTTCGAATAGATGCCACTCTTATGGAATATTGAACATGTCGTAAAGATGATTAGTAAGTTGTTTCAAAACTCTTGATTAGAATATATTAATATGCGACATAATTGTATAAGAGACCTTGTGGCAGAAAGAGGATATTGAGATCAATCAAGATATGGCACATATGCATCTAGAGAATATGTTCACATCAAATTAGATGCATCTAGTTTTTGAATGACTGGATGTGGATTAAATGTCATTGATACATTTTTTATGTGTTGATTGTTTTCATATCTTCTCCATATTTTGAATGTGACTTTCAAAATCCCTTGAAACAAACCTTCTTGAAATCATGCTTTTGCATAAAAACCATTTCATATAAAATCTCATGCACTAGAAAATATTGTTTCTCAAAATTTAAGTTCTCAACCCTTCCTTTTTGTGCTTGATGACAAAGGGGGAGAGATAATATTTGAGAGAGAATGTTTCAGAGATAAGCTTTAGAGAAAGCTTTAGGGGAAGAGATTTTGAGAGAATTTGGGAGAATTAGAGTTAGTTGAGTTAATTGACAAAGGGGGAGAGATAGATATCAAATTGGTACAATTGGTATTTGATCGATTTGATATTGATATATGAGAAAGATGATAGAAGTAAATTGAGATTGATAATGATATTTGGGGAGAGAAATTATTTGATATCATTAACATCAATCTTTGGAAGAGATATTTGAGTTAGAGAAAATTGAGAAAGTTGATGTTTTTGGAAGATGACTTGATTGAACTTTTGCTCAATTGTCATGTATATCTCTTAACTCATAAGATTAGATGTTGTGTTCAGTTCTGATATATTTTTGCATATATTGAGCAGGAGCTGAAGAATCTGTTTTGGATTTACTAAGATTATAAAAGGTGTTGTCATCAATCATCAAAAAGGGGGAGATTGTTGGATCTAGGTAGATCTAAGTATCTAGGTTTTGATGATTAATGACGATTTGGATAAATCCATGATGATCAAAGTTGATCTAGAGAATGTCAGATTTGTTGATCAAATGACAACTTAGATAAATCCTGATTTAGCACAAGTGAATTGAATTGATTATTGGTAAACCCTGAATTGGATGTTTCCTCGGTTGCGGGTTTGATATTGATGCATATGTAGAGGATGAGCTCGGTGGTTGCATCAAGCTTGTGCTGATTGATTGATCAAAATGTAATATGTTAAATCTTGAGACTGATGACTTCAGTTGTGGATTTTATATCAATTCATGTCGTTGGCGTTACGAACACCCCGGCAGGTTTTGTGGATGATCCTAGCGAAGAAAACGCGACGCGGGCTGACCGGGTGACCGGTCCTCCCCCGCCGGACAAGCACAACAAATGACACGAGGGTTTATATAGGTTCGGGTCCCGGTGGGAGCCCTAGTCCTGTCGGCGTGCTCCAGACCGGAGTCGGCTGGGGAAGCTCTCTCGGGGGAGAGGCTCCGGAGCACACCTGTGAGATTGTCTACTCTAGCAATAAATGAACGAGTTGTTCTTTACAAGAGGTATACAAGGGCTTTTATAGCCCCAAAAGAAGCGAAAAGACTAAACTACCCCGCCTGCTACCGTTGGATCGAGGGGTAGCATCGTCCTTCTCCTGGCCAGGCGCTTCAGATGCTCGACAGGTGTCCGCTGATTCCCGAGGCGCTCCTCGCGTGACTCGCACGTGACTCGGGACCAGAGACTCCTGTCTCCTGAAGGATGACAACGCCCGGGGCAGGCTTCGGGGGCCTTGTCCATGGGCAAATGTGGGCGCCCGGGACAGGCATGGGCGGCCTTGTCCCTAGGCAAATGGCGGCGCCCGGGACAGGCACCGGGGGCCTTGTCCCCGGCCAAAAGGCGGCGCCCGGGACAGGCACCGGGGGCCTTGTCCCCGGGCAAAAGGCGGCGCCCGGGACAGGCACCGGGGGCCTTGTCCCCGGCCAAAAGGCGGCGCCCGGGACAGGCACCGGGGGCCTTGTCCCCGGGCAAAAGGCGGCGCCCGGGACAGGCACCGGGGGCCTTGTCCCCGGGCAAATGGCGCAACTTCTTACCTGGACTTAGTCTCGCGGAGATTTCCCCCAACAGCAGCCCCCCATGCCCTCCAGGGACAATGTTCGTCCCCGGAGCGTATGGCTTACATTACCGGCAAAATCTCCGGGACGAGCTACCGAAATCGTGACGCTTCGATTCTCGTGCCGTGTGTTTATGACCGCGCCGTTTGGCCATAATGGCCGCTCACGGTTCGAACCAGCGCCTCGTTTCACATGCGTATCCCTTCGTTTCCCGCGTGATGTTTGAATTCCAACGGTGCGGATGTACCACAAGGGGCCACGTGGCGTCCATCGGGGGCATCCTTCGCCCCTATAAATATGGCCTTGGGGGGCCCGGAGAGCTCATTCCAAATTTTCAAAACTCCAGTGCCCTTAGCTCTCCCGGTAGCCCTCTCCTGGTAGCCTTCTCCCGGTAGTTAGTTCCTGAAAGCTTAGCCTCCGGAACCTTTAGCTCCCCTTAGTTTTCGAAGCCTTAGCCACCGGCAAAATCCGATGGGACCCAAGGGCCGTGCCAAACGGAGGTGCTCCCGGAGGAAGTCAATGCGGACTTCCTCTGGGCCTCCGAATTCACGACCGGGGACTTGGAGTCCCTGGTCGACCGGGGAGTTGTCGCGGACGGGGACGTCCGCATCCCCACGAAGAAGGACGGAGCCCCCCGCCCCAGGCCCAGAGAGGTTGTGGCCTTCAAGGACTTCCTTGAGGCGGGGCTCCAGCTCTCGGTGCATCCATTGCTCTGGGAGTTTTTGAAGGAGTATGGGGTGGCCCTGAACCACCTCACGCCGAACACCATCATCCGGATGGGCCTATTTATCTGGCTCTTCGAGACGACGATCGGACGGGAGCCCACTCTTCGCGCCTTCCGGTACTTCTACGAGCCGGCGGCAAGGAGCTCCCACCTGGTGAAGGGAGGACCCAAGTCCCCCTTCGGCTCGGTGATGATCCAGCTGCTACCTTCCTGGGTGGCTGAGTACCCGGTGGCAGCCTCCCGGGACCACTGGGGCGCCTGGATCCGGAGGTGGTTCTACCTCCGGGTCCGGGACGATGATGTGGTGTACTCCCCGGAGGCCCCCACCTACAGTCGATCATCTGCCCTGAAGCCCCCGGTTTGGATGGAGGAGGAGCTGAGGCTCCTCGGCAAGGTTGTCGCCTCCCGGGGCGTCCGCTCTATGCGGGACGCCGCCGAGGAGGTGATGCTCTTGAAGATCTCCCACTTCTTGCACGGGAGGAGGGGGATCGGGTGTGCCGGGCCCAACAGCCCCCGCAGAAGCCGGTGACCCGAAGTAAGTTCCCGATGACTTAGTCCATTCGATTCGTAAATTTTTCTAACTGTTCCCTTTTGCAGTCAGGCCGTTACCGACGGCCCGGGAAAAGGCGGAGAACCTCCTCGAGAGGTACTTTGCCGACGAGCACGAGCGCATCGTGCGCGTCGTGGGGGAGGGCCCTCCACGGAACCTGGTAGCCGAAGCCTTCAGGCTAAGGCTACCGAAAAGGAAGCCCCTCCCTACCCCCGGCTCTCACAAGCGGGGAAGGGATGCTGCCGGGGGCTCTGAGCCAAAGAAGGCCAAGGCTCAAAAAGCCCCCGGCCCATCGACGACGCCGGCATCTACGCCGGTGAAGGCCCGGGATGAGACTCCCGGGACCAGGAGCACGAGGGCGCCGACCCGGAAGGAAGCAACGCCCCCTCCCCCGGAGAGCCCCGCCGAGGGTTGGGGGAAGGGATCGGCCGCGGACGGGGGGCGTCCGATTCGGTGGACTACGCCCCCTCGCCGCCTTCTGCGATAGCCCTCCCGGCGGCCCCGGTGCCCTTGGAGCTGGAGAGGCCGGAGGTTAGGTTCGCGGAGGCTTCGCCCCCGCAAGTGGAGTGGCCGGTAGATGAGGGCGGGAGCCCCTCGGTCTATGAGGCCCCTCCGGAGATGGAGGTCCCGGGGGCCCCGCGGCCCGGGAAGGGAAAGGGGCTTCTGATCCCCCCCCGGGGAGGGACCCCCTCCGAGAGCTCCTCAGCCACCTCATCAGAGGCCACCTCCTCGGCGACGAAGACGCTGACCGCCGGCACCCCGGCCCATATCACCCCGGCAACTCATGTCGGGGGGCCCGTCATCGGCCGAGACGGGTCCGGCACCAGGAGGGAGACCCCTGCTTTCCGCGGGGGAGGTTGACCGCTACGCGGAGGGCCTGCAGACCCAGAAGGTCCAGGCCTACGTCTCGGAAGGGACGATCTGTGAGCGATTTGGGGAGCTTTAGTCTCTCCAGATCTAGGTACATTCCCGAGCCGGTGGGCTTTCCTTCCGCGCCCCTCTTTGAAATTTTTCCTAACTCTTGGACTTGTAGGGGGCCGCCATTACCTAGGGGCTTGAGCAGCACTTTGGCCGGGCGCTGAAGGAGGCGGAGGAGAGGGCCGCCGCTTTCCAAGAGCAGCGGGATGATGCCCTCCGGGAGCTGGCCCGGGTCCGGGCCCAAATCCACGCCTCCGAGACCGCCAACGACTGTCTCCGGCGGGAGGCCAAGGCGAAGGAGGACGCCCTCTGGGAGCTCGACGGCTCGAGCGTCTGGGCGGCTATGGACGTGGGCCGCTCCGTCCGTTCGGCCCTCGAGGGCCTTGGCGTGAGCCTAGGCTCCGGGAGCAACTCCGAGGAGGCCCCGGCAACTTTTACGGAGGCTGTGCGTTTTCTCAACGCACAAGTCTCCGTGATCCTGGAGGTCGCGGGTGCCTAGGCACGAGGCCGGGCAATCCCCGTGGTGGCGGCCGCCGCCGGGCTCGTAGAGCACTGGGGGGTGGGCGCCCGGGCAATCAGGGGTCGCATCCCCCGGAGCTTCCCGGAGTTTTTTGAGCCCTCGCGCCGGGAGGTGGAGCAGCTGGTCGGGGGCTTCTACGACCGGATCATCCGGGCGAGGTTCCCGGCACCGGCGCCTCCGGGAGCGGATGCACTAGCTCCGGCGGGAGGCCCCCGGGGGGAGGACGCCAATGACTAAGTATGAGGCTCCCCCCGGGTCATAGATAGGACCCTTTTTGTTTTCTTAGGATTTTGTTCCCGGTAGCTTCTTTGGAGAAGGCCCGGACACTTGTAAAAGAATATTTTGAATGCAATAGAAATTGAATTTTTTCTAAGTCTTGAATGAATGCAATGTACCAGGCTTCCCGGGAGGTTACTCCCGAGCGAAGGTCTAGAAGAGGTTCCCCAGGGGTGAGGCCTTTGAGCCCCGGTAGGTGCCCCCCGGGGGACGCCCAAGCCGCTTTAATTTTGTTGAGTCTCTTCTCCGGGGAACGCAACGGGGACGTTGCCCGGGAGCCGATCCGGTTACGATGGAATTCGGAGTGGCACCTGGATAACTTCGATAATCATCGCGCCGAACTATCCCCTCCGCGTCCGGGGTCCCGGATGATTCCCCCTCTTCGGATACTTCCACCGGCGGGCTACGAGTATTGGCCCGAGGACTTACTCCGGGAAGCCCAGTGCCGCATACACGGCTTGTACCGGGGCCTGACCCGGGAGCTATCTGAAGGTCTCCGGGATTATTAGACGTAGGCGTTTTAGGACGTAGACTCCTGGTTATAATCTGGGTTGTATTGTATCCGATGTAACCATGCCCACCGGAGGGGGAAGATGTCCTCCGGTTGAATGGTCAATAAAGCTGTGTTTGCTTCAAGATTTCTTTTAATAGAGCTAAGTTTTTGCTCGTTTATCTTAGAAGGTCCGAGACGGTGTGGTTCCCGAGGGGCTCCTTATCCCCCCTCCACAGCGGGCCGGAGGGTAGCTCCGCGCGCTGTGGGGGTGACAAAGCCCCCAGGATGAAGGCCTGTGACATAAGAATTTTTCCCAAGTTAGAAGTTTCGGTTTTTCTGGGAGATTGTTCCGGGAAAACTCTCCAGTCGCCATGAAAACGGGGAGATGGGAATGAGGTCTCTGGGAAGAAACGTCCGGAAAAATCCAAGACGAAAT
The DNA here is from genome assembly GCA_019359835.1 of Pharus latifolius. NCBI lineage: Eukaryota > Viridiplantae > Streptophyta > Magnoliopsida > Poales > Poaceae > Pharus > Pharus latifolius. The sequence goes on along the minus strand of CM033321.1, from coordinate 58,739,474 downwards.
TTCCGGAGGGAATTTTTTCGGGAGACAATCATCCGGTCTCCGTGAAAACGGGGAGCCGGAATAATGTCTTCGGGAAAAAATTGCCTAAGAAAACCCGAGACGAGATTTCCGGTAATTTTTCTGGGAGACAATCGTCCGGTCGTCATGAAAACCGGGAGCCGGGAATAAGGTCTCCGGGAAAAAATATCCAAGAACTCCGTCTCTGAGGAGACAATCGACTCCCTGAGGAGGATGCGCCCGATGACGGGTCTGAGTGTTTGGGTAGGGGACTAGTCTCCCAAAGAGACTCGTTACCACGGTCCCTGAGGACCGGGTTGCCGCTTACACCCTCAGTCTACGAGGGGTGATCGTAAGCCGCCCTACGGGAGTGGGACTCCCGTTGTAGGGACTTGTTGGGTCGTGATAGCCCACTTCCTCACGGGGAGGGCATCGTCGTTGAGAGGGCCTCCTCACAGGGAGGGCATCTCCGTGAAAGACGGTAATGTATGAACCTGCATTGAGACAGAGTTGAAGGAAAATCCAGTTCTATTAACAATGAACCAAAATACAACGCCTCCCCCCGCGAAATCGCGAAGGGGGAGGGAATGGTGATTACAATGTCCCCCCTCCCCCTCCGGTGCAATCGCTCCGGGGGAGGGGACGAGCCCATGTAGGCTAGACTAAAACTTGCGAAGGTTGGAGAGCTTGTAAGCCCCCGAGCCCAGGACCGCCGAGATCCTATAGGGGCCCTCCCACTTGGGGGAGAGCTTGCCCTGGGCTTGGGGGTCTGTGACGCGCTTGAGGACAAGGTCCCCTAGGCGAAAAGCCTTCTCGCGCATGCGCTGGTTGTATGCACGCTCCATCTCGCGCTCGTGGATGGCGTGGCGGAGGAGCGCTCGGTCGCGTTCCTCCTCCATGAGATCGATCTCCAGTCGCTGATTCGCCTCGTTGGCTTGGTACGCTGCGGTCGTAGCTCCATCTAGGAGCTTGACTCACAGCGACCCAAATCCAACCTCCAGGGGAGGACTGCCTCAGCCCCGTAGACCAGGGAGAAGCGAGTTCGTCCCGTCGCCCGGCTCGGAGTCGTGTGCATAGAGCAGAGGATGATAGGGAGCTCCTCTGCCCATGCACCCCGCTTAGAAGCGGCTTGCTCAAGTCGTCGGCATTACCACTGTAGGATTACGCCGTTGACCCTTTCAATGGCCCCATTGCTCTGGGGATGGGCCACCGAAGTGAAGTGGATGGTGAGCCCCAGGCCTTCGCATAATTCCTGGAAATACGCCGAGTCGAATTGGGTCCCGTTATCGATAGTGATTTCCCGGGGGACGCCAAAACGACAAACGACGTTTTTCCAGAAAAATCGCTGTACCGCCCGGGACGTGATGCTAGCCAAGGGTTCATCCTCTACCCACTTGGTAAAGTAGTCGACCGCGACCACCGCATACCTGTATCCCCTGGGCGCTGGGGGAAGGGCCCTAGGAGGTCCATCCCCCAGTGCGCGAAGGGCCAAGTGATGGGGATAGTCTGCAGCGCTACGGGGGGAGGTTCGAACCCTTGGCCATCTTCTGGTAGGCCTCGCACGCGGAGACAAGGTCTCGCGCGTCGCGCATCACCGTGGGCCAGTAAAAGCCCTGGCGAAGGGCCTTGGCCGCGATGGCGCGCGGGGCTAGGTGACAGCCGTAGCTCCCCGCATGGATGTCTTCGAGAAGCTGGAGTCCCTCCGGCCGTGCGAGGCAAGGAAGGAGGGCGGAAGCTCCCCGCTTGTAGAGCTTCCCCTCCGGCAGGATGTATGCCCAGGCTCTGGCCCAGAGACGCTTAGCCTGAGTCTCGTTGGGAGGGTCCCCCTCCTCCTTGATGAAGGAGATGAGGGGGTCCATCCATGACGGGGTCCGGATGATCTCGGCGACTTCCGGGGAGCGGGACTCGTCGTCCGCGTCCAGGGGGGTCACCGAGGGTTTCGTGATAATCTCCAGTAAGGCCCCTCTGAGGAGCGGTTCCCGGGCGCTGGCCGCCCAGGCTAGGGTGTCGGCCCAGTCATTGTCCCTTCGTGGGATATGCCGGGCCTTGAGGCCGTCAAAGTGCCTCTCCATCTTGCGCACCTCCTGCAAGTAAAGGCTCAAGTTTGCGTCATGGCACAAGTAAGACTTGTCCATTTGGCTAACTACGAGCTGAGAGTCTCCCTTCACTAGGAGACGTCGAATCCCCAGGGAGCGTGCAAGGCGCAACCCAAGGAGCAAAGCCTCATATTCGGCGATGTTGTGGGTTGCGGGAACTCGAGCCGAGCCGCGTACTCGAGTTCCTTCCCTTCGGGGCTCCGGAGGACTACTCCCGCACCGGCCCCGATGAGACACAGGGACCCATCGAACATAAGTATCCAGTGGTCGCTGCATCGGGGCGGCGTGGGGAGATCTTCGTCCCCAGGCCCGGAGGTAGGGGTCTACTCCTCCAAGAAGTCAACGAGGACCTGTGACTTGACGGGGGAGCGGCCCGTGAGGGAAAGGGAGAAGGGGGCGAGCTCGGCCCCCCACTTCCCTATCCGGCCGGTGGCTTCTTTGTTTCGGAGCACCTCGCCCAGGGGGAGCGATGATGGTACGGTGATGGGATGTCCCAGGAAGTAGTGACGAAGCTTCCGAGATGCCATCAAGAGGGCGTAGCATATCTTCTCCATCTCCGTGTACCGAGTCTTGGCCCCTTGGAGGGCTTCGCTCATGTAGTACATGGGATGCTGCTGCCCATCTTGCTCCTTTACCAATACCGCACTTACGGCGACATGGGTTGCGGCAAGGTAGAGGAGCAAGGGCTCTTTCAGACATGGGCTCACGAGCATTGGGGGGCTCGTGAGGTACTTCTTCAGGTCGTCGAAGGCTTCCTGGGCCTCGGGGGTCCACCGGAACCCCTCGAGCCCCCGGAGGATCTTGAGGAATTGAAGGCCGCGTTCCCCCGACCGCGAGACGAAGCGGCTCAGCGCAGCCAAGCGGCTGGCGAGTCGTTGAACATCCTTGACCGAGCGCGGCGGGGGCATGTCTAGGAACGTCCTGATTTCTCCGGGTTTGCCTCTATGCCCCGCTGGGACACAAGGAAGCCGAGGAGCTTCCCCCCGTACACGCCAAAGGCGCACTTCTCCGGGTTGAGCTTCAGCCCGTACACGCGGAGGTTGCGGAAGGTTTCCGCTAGGTCGTCGACGTGGGCAGTTGCGTGGGGACTTTTCATGACCGCGTCGTCGACGTAGACTTCGACGTTGTGATCGATTTGGTCCTTGAAGACCAGCGTCATGAGGCGCTCGAAGGTCGCTCCCGCGTTCTTCAGCCCGAAGGGCATGTGGACGTAGCAGAAGGTTCCGAGGGGAGTTATGAAACTCGTCTTTTCCTCGTCCCCTTCTGCCATCTGGACTTGATGATAGCCCGAGTATGCGTCCAGGAAGCTCATCAACTGGCACCCCGCGGTGGAGTCGACCAGTTGGTCAATCCGCGGGAGTGGGAAGTTGTCCTTGGGGCAGGCGCGGTTGAGGTCGGTGAAGTCCACGCACATCTGCCACTTGCCGTTCGATTTCTTCACGAGAACGGGGTTTACGAGCCACTCGGGGTGCAAGACCTCCCGAAGGAACCCCGCCTCTCGGAATCGGGCGATCTCCACTTTGATCGCCTCTTGGCGTTCAAGGGAGAGTTTTCTCAGCTTCTGCTTGATTGGGGGGTGACCGGGGGTCACCGCGAGCTTGTGCTCGATGACATCCAGGGCGACGCCCCGCATGTCGGAGGGCTTCCACGCAAAAACATCAGAGTTTTCGTGCAGGAAGGCCGCGAGTTGCGCTGCATGCCCCTCGGGGAGCTCCGCCCCGATCCGGACGGTTTTGTCCCCGTTGTCCGGGGACAGCGGGACCTTCCGGAGGCCCCCTTCCGAACACGGCTTGGGAAGGCGCCTCCTGGGAGGTATCACAGTGATGTCTGATTCTGGGGGAGAGACCTCCCCCCCCCCCCCCCGATGCCTTAATGATGTTGACGCTCCCGATCGTCGTGGCGGCGCGCTCGTATAGAGCGCGGGCCATGTCTTGGTCTCCTCGGGTGGTGATCACGCCGTGAGGCCCGGGGATCTTCACGCAGAGGTAGTTCTGGTGAATCGCGGCTCCCAGGAGGTTGATAGTGGTCCTCCCCATGATCGCGTTGTAGGAGGAGGGGAGGTCCACTACGTCAAACAGGACCATCCCAGTCTGGTAATTCTCCGGGGTGCCGAACGTCATGGGGAGACCCACCTTCCCAACGGGGTGGATCGTCTTCCCCGGGACGAATCCTTGCAAGGGCCCTGCTGCGGGCTGCAGGAGCTTCTCATCCACCTGCATCTCCCTGAAGGCTTTCAGGTAGAGGACATCGGCGGAGCTCCTGCTATCCACGAGGATGCGGGCCAGGTGGCAGTTGTAAATGGTGGCAGAGACGATGAGCGCATCGTCGCGGGGGAAGCGGACCCCGCGCGCGTCCTCCGCCGTGAAGGTGAGGGGGACGTCCGACCACTTGGGTGGCGGATACGTGTGCAACACCCCCACCACCTTGACTTCACGCGCGTACTCCTTACGCTGGCACTTAGAGTCCCGCCAAGAGGCGGACCCTCCCATGATGACGTTGACACCCCTCTGGGAAGTTTGGAAGGGGAGAGTTTCTGACGCCTCCCCCTCCGGCGTTCGTCCCTGCTGTCCCCCGCGGGAGCAGGAAGGGCCGATAAAGTCAGCTGAGTGGGCAAGGTGACCGGAGTCCCCCCTTCCCATGCTGGTCGAGGAACGCCGTGAACTGCTGCAACAGCTGATGGCATTCCCAGGTGGCATGCGTACTGGACCTGTGGAAAGTGCACCATGGGCCTTCCCTGCTTCTTGTCGTGGGGCCTTCCCGGCAGCGGGAGGACTGCCCTCCCCGACGGCCTTTCGGCTTGGGGAAGGGGCGATTGCCCCTCGGGGCGTCGCGCGAGCCGCCTCCGCCCTCGAGGACAAAGGTGTCCCGAGGCTGTGGCTCGTTATGACCTCCCTGCCTGGGGCGTTTGAGGGGGTCCCTGGCCCCCCGATCGGCGGGGGTGGGAGCTCCCTGGTTTTTCTTCCAGAGGTCGTCCTCCTCCGCCCGAGCGTACTTTTCGAGTATGTTGAAGAGCTCGTCAGCGGAGGAGGGGCAGCTCCAGGAGAGCCTCCGGTGGGGCTCTCCTGGGAGGATCCCGCTCTTGCACGCCTCAATGACCAAAGAGTCAGGGACGTGAGCAACTTTGCTCTTGACTTGAGCAAAGCGCTTGAAGAAGCTACGGATGGTCTCCCCCGTCCTTTGCCAGACGGTGTACAGCTGCGAAGAATCCAGGGGACGAACATAGTTCCCCTGGAAGTTCGCGCAGAACTCGCGCTTGAGCTACGCGAAGGACTTGATGGAGCCAGCCTTCAGGTTGTAGAACCAGCAGCGAGCGATCCCGGTGAGGTAGAGGGGGAAGACGTTGCATTGCACCGTCTCATCCCCCCCAGCCGTCGAGATGGCCGTGGAATATACCTGCACAAATTCATAGGGGTCGGCCTCACCGTTGTAGTACTCGATGTGCGGCGGGCGGTAAGGCCGCGGCCACCGATTGCACCGGAGTCTGCGGCAGAGCGGCTGATTAGCCCCCTGCACTTCCCGGGGAGAGCCCCGGTTGCTGTCTGCTTTGATGGGGAACGTGCCCTCGTTGTCGGAGTCGGGAAGCAGCCCAAGAGGTCCGCGGCATGGCGGTAGCGACGCTTTTCTTCCGCGTTGGGGCTGAGTTCCCGGACGTCCGGGCTCTCTCCCGGGGAGATTGGTTCTTCGGCGGGTCTCTTCCCCTGGCTGGTGCGGGAGCGGGGCTCTCCGTGTCTGAGACCCGGGGGAAGCTCATCCCCGTACTTAGCCGTGTGCATTCGCTTGACCTCCTCTCGGGAGAACGGACCTGGTCCACCGAGGGCACCCTTGGGGGCGGCCCCGGGGGAGGAGGGAGCTCATGCACTGTAGCTACCGGACCGGATGTTACCGGGGCCGGTAGGGGGGAGCTACCCACGGAGAGTCCCGGAACCGGAAAGGGGGAAGCCCCTGTATTATCCGGAACCGGGGAGGGGGCGCCCGCGGCGACGCTCGGAATCGGAAAGGGGGAAGCCCCTGTATTATCCCGAACCGAAGAGGACAGTGGCCCTGCGGCGACGACCGGAACCGGAAAGGGGGAAACCCCTGTATTATCCGGAACTGGCGAGGGGGCAACTTCCACGGCGACGTCCGGAGCCGGGGGGCCATTGCGGGGGGAGATCCACTGTGGCACAGGAGTTGCTCTATCGACCGCCCCCGGTGCGGTAGACGCGACATGTGGGGCGGGACTGGCTCCCGGCGCAGGGAAAACCCCCGACATGTAATAGGCCCCCGGCCCCGGGAATGAACCCAGAACGGGGTATCCCCCCGGGGCCACGTAGGGCCTGGGCACGAAGTAACCCCCCGGCACCGGGAAAGTTCCCGGGGCCGGGAAGGGCGCGGATGTATGACCCACCGGGGGAGGGTATCCTCCAGAGGGGTCATACGGGGTGGTCGGGCCTCCAGAGACCGGAGGGGCTGCCAGGTGACCCATGAACGGGGGTATAGCCCCCGGGTATGGGTACTGCATGTGGGACCCTCATTTGAGGATTCCGGTGGCAACCGCCCAGGTGGGTTGCACTCAAAAAAGGTACATTGCAGCTCAAAACAACAAGATGCATTATATAAAAATGTGAGTAATTAAAAACAAGTGCTGATCACAGGGACCAACATTACAATAACTTAGCGCCAAAATGATGCACTTAAATGTTGATACAAAATTAAGGAGTTTTTGACACAAGGGTCGGCACAAAATGAAACAACAATAATAAGCAAAAGGACTTCATCAGTCTTCCTCTTTAGCAGCAGCGGTGTTGCACGGGCCTTTTCCACATCGGACTCCACTTTGGTACGTAACCCTCTAACAAGCTGGGTCTTCAGTTTCTTCTTCTTGTTCCATATTGGGTTCAAGACCGTAAGACTCAGGGTCAGTGAATCCTTCTTCTAAATTTGTTTGTGAAAGCAAGGGTGAGCACATTGTCCACATGGTGCTCAACAAGTCCCAAATAAGAATGCAAGTATATATAGATGAGGGGGAATTTCTCAAAGAATGGCTCTTTGGCTTTTCACATATATATAGAATAGATTTTCACACTTAGTTTTGAAGAAAAGATCTTTATTTTCAAAAGCAGGCTTTTAAAACCCTAAGCTAGATTTTCAGAAAATGTTGTGTGTGGTGGTCTTTCATGAGTCACCACTTTATTCAGATTTTGTGAAAATTTCCAAAAGCTACTTGTGCTGCATCGACGTGCAAAGAATTCACAGTGCGCAGACTCCATAACCTGGGAGCTCAGAGTATCCGATACATTTTAAACTTTGCAAAGGTGTACCACCTTAATCCACCGATCATTCGGCTTTCAAGTCGGTACCTCTCCATGCGACTTTTACGCATGTGACAAGGCCGAGATGACACAACAGTTTACAGTCCTAGCATTAACAATTCCCTGCCCGGTAAATAGACAGTTAAGTCTCAAGTACCGTTGTGGATCCTCCCCACTGCTTTAGTTCCTAGCCTGGGTCTATGTTCTCGCAAGACACATAGCCTCTCTTGATTACAGCCGCGCACGACTTAATCTGGCATAGGGCGTCTTCCTTCTTTCCACCTTTTCCTCTCATAATTTTTCTGAAGTCACATCACTCATGGCCCTCAGTGGCCCACCAGTTCTCGCAAGAAACTGGATCGACAGCCATTGCAGGGAAAAGCTAATATTAAAGAAAGCTACTAAGTTGCGCCCGTCCCATAACCGGGCTAGTGGTTGTGTTGGGGGAAACCTCCACGCGGTCAACTCCAGGTAAGTTCATGATTGCCCGGGGACAGTGGCCTCCGGTGCCTGCCCCCGGCGCCGCCTTTCAGGCTGTCGGGACCGTGCCCCCCGGGCGGGTCCCGGGCGCCGCCATTCGCCCGGGGACAGTGGCCTCCGGTGCCTGTCCCGGGCGCCGCCATTGGCCCGGGGACAGTGGCCGCCGGTGCCTGCCCCGGGCGCCGCCTTTTAGGCTCCCGGGACCGTGCCCCCCGGGAGGGTCCCGGGCGCCGCCATTCGCCCGGGGACAGTGGCCTCCGGTGCCTGCCCCGGGCGCCGCCTTTTAGGCTCCCGGGACCGTGCCTCCGGGGTATGTCCCGGGCGCCGCCTTTTAGCTCCCGGGACCGTGCCCCCCGGGCGGGTCCCGGGCGCCGCCATTCGCCCGGGTACAGTGGCCTCCGGTGCCTGCCCCGGGCGCCGCCTTTTAGGCTCCCGGGACCGTGCCTCCGGGGTATGTCCCGGGCGCCGCCTTTTAGCTCCCGGGACCGTGCCCCCCGGGCGGGTCCCGGGCGCCGCCATTCGCCCAGGGACAGTGGCCTCCGGTGCCTACCCCGGGCGCTGCCATTTGGCCCCCGGGACCGTGCCTCCCGGGCGGGTCCCGGGCGCCGCCATTGCCCGGGGACAGTGGCCGCCGGTGCCTGCCCCTGGCGCCGCCTATTGGCCCCCGGGACCGTGCCCTCCGGGGCGGGTCCCGGGCGCCGCCATTTGCCCGGGGACAGTGGCCTCTGGTGCCTGCCCCGGGCGCCGCCATTTGGCCCCCGGGACCGTGCCCCCCGGGCGGGTCCCGTGCGCCGCCATTGCCCGGGGACAGTGGCCTCCGGTGCTTGCCCCGGGAGCCGCCATTTGGCCCCCGGGACCGTGCCCCCCGGGCGGGTCCCGGGCGCCGCCATTGCCCGGGGACAGTGGCCGCCGGTGCCTGCCCCTGGCGCCGCCTATTGGCCCCCGGGACCGTGCCCTCCGGGGCGGGTCCCGGGCGCCGCCATTTGCCCGGGGACAGTGGCCTCCGGTGCCTGCCCCGGGCGCCGCCATTTGGCCCCCGGGACCGTGCCCCCCGGGCGGGTCCCGGGCGCCGCCATTGCCCGGGGACAGTGGCCGCCAGTGCCTGCCCCTGGCGCCGCCTATTGGCCCCCGGGACCGTGCCCGCCGGGGCGGGTCCCGGGCGCCGCCATTTGCCCAGGACAGTGGCCTCCGGTGCCTGCCCCGGGCGCCGCCATTTGGCCCCCGGGACCGTGCCCCCCGGGCGGGTCCCGGGCGCCGCCATTGCCCGGGGACAGTAGCCGCCGGTGCCTGCCCCGGGCGCCGCCTTTTGGCCCCCGGGACCGTGCCCCCCGGGGCGGGTCCCGGGCCCCGCCATTTGCCCGGGGACAGTGGCCACCGGTGCCTGCCCCGGGCGCCGCCTTTTAGCTCCCGGGACCTTGCCCCCCGGGCGAGTTCCGGGCGCTGCCATTCGCCCGGGGACAGTGGCCCCCGGTGCCTGCCCCGGGCGCCGCCTCTTAGGCTCCCGGGACCCTGCTCTCCGGAAGGGGTCCCGGACGTCACCGCCCTCCTAAAAGGTAAAATCCCTGTTTGTTTATCACGTGCAGGTCACGCGAGGGACGCCTCGGGAATCAGCGACCACCTGTCAAGCATCCAAGACGTTTGACCGGGAGAAGGACGGTCTTACCCTTCAATCCGACGGTGGCTTCCGGGGTAGTTTAGGTTTTTTGCTTCTTTTTGGGGCTATAAATAGCCCTTGTACCCCTCTGTTGTAAAGGATCAGCTCATTATTATTTGGAATAGCTAATCCCACAGACGTGGTCCGGAAGCCTCTCCCCCGGAGAGAGCCTCCCCAGCCGACTCCGGTCGGGAGCGCGTCGACAGGACTAGGGCCCCCACCGGGACCCGAACCTGTATAAATCCACGTGTCAATTCTTGTGTTTGTCCGGCGGGGGAGGACCGGTCACCCGGTCAACCCGCGCTGCGTAATCTCTGCTAGGATCGTCTTCGAAACCTGCCGGCTTATTCTTAATACCACGACAGGTTGGTACGTTTTTCATGCCGCATAGAAGCACAACACAAGGTTCTAGTCCTTATGAATCTTTAGTGAGGAGTCTTTCACATTCTCAATGTGCACACAGCACCATCCAATCAAACCATCCTCACTATCGATTCCAATCACATTTTCTTTCACAAAAAGGGGTTTTGAACATGCTTTTCTCATATGTGACCATTCAACATTTAACATATAATCTTGAGCATAGCATATCCTAAGCATGATATTCTAGGGTGACAAGGGTGCATGGATATTCAATGTCAAAAGGGGTTTTACAGTTATTTAGGTCATATCTAATCATTTCATTAAAACATAACTCTTATTTGAATCTAAGGCATGCATATACTTGAAAACAGTTAACATACTTCATTTCAAAATAATAGGCAAGACATGATCAAGGGATTGAGACTTGCCTTGCGGTGATGGGTCTAGCTGCTCAGATGAATCCTCGAAGATCTCTTTTGTTCCTTCAACTTCTGGTTCCATGGTGGACACAAACAATACATACGCACTATATAAGCACACGAGTACTTGAAAATAATATGCAAATATATCATGCATGCAGGGGAAAAGGTTTGTACAAGGTCACTTGGTGTTGATTGAAGAGATAGGCTCAAAAGGACTTGAATGTCGAAGGGCTGACATTCGGTTCATGGCTTGACATAGCCCTAAATTGGTTCTAGGTACGTTTTCTGGAGATGTGACAGTAGGGAATATTGTAGAACATGACTTCAAAGGCTTAGTGGACAAAGTGGCATTTCAATAGCTCAAATGTAACAGGTCTAAATCATCCAATGCCACTGATGGACATGCACTGACATAGTGCTGGACATGGCCAGAAACTAGGGCATTGCATAACTTTTGACCTAGGGCACCAATTGATGCACAACTTTGTCTGGGGGTTAGGCCTTGATAACAGGCACAGATCACTCAATAGGCTCAAGGGCAGAATGTGGCCGGACGGCGATGAACGGCGTCGATGAACCACGGTGGCGACACTGCACAGACATGGTTCTGGACAAAACTTGGCATGATCATAACTTTTGATCTAGGCCGATTCAGGGTTCGAGCCAGTGGAGTAAAACACTCAGGGGGTTGAGGCCAAGCTAGATGACAAGGTTGCATCAGCTGGTTCGGCCAGAAAACAAACTCCGGTTATCGGAGCCGAAGACGAAGGCACCGATTTGGGCGTTTTTGATCTAGGGCATTTGAACTCAATTCCACTCTTGGGAAGCATCTAGGGGATAACATGAAGCTATTGGTGTGCTTAATTTTGCCAGGGAATGGTTGGAGAAGCACGGCGGCGTTCTCCGGCGAACTGCCAAAGCTCGAATTTGGGGATTCGACGCTCGGGGCAAAATTGATGATTCCAATCTTGCAGGCTTACTTCTCCTAGCTTACTGATTAGCTTTCTCTACTGGCACGAGGATCAATTTGACTTGAATCACTCGGCATTAGGGGAACAGGGCAACAGACAATCTCGGCGATCGCCGGCGCTAGGTCTCGCCGGGGTTCAATTAAAAGCTATGGCACAGAGAGGAAGGTGAGGGGAACTCACTGGTAGCTTTGGATTGAAGAGAGGTGTTGCGGTTGAGGCTGGCACCGTGAGCTCCAGAAGCGGCTCGCCGGGGAAGAAGACAAAGGCAACGGCAATGGCAAGCTCTAGAGCTGAGTTTCGGCCTGCTGGTGAAGTGTGGGTGTGGAGTGAAGCACTGGCGAGGGGGGGCTTTATATAGCCGTGGGGTTGAGTCTTCGGGAGCGGCAGCAAATCGACGGGGAGATGCTCTCTGGCGCCGGAGCAGTCAACGAGGCGCATTGGGACATGGTGGGAGCTCTACCAGAGACGAAGGTATCGCGTAAAATCTGGATTCAGCAGAACGACGGGATGGCGAGTCTCGGCATGGCAGCAATGTTGCGAAAAGTTTCTGACAATGGCAGGCACGCGCGCGCGAACGGTGAAGCTACGGTCTCCGGTCATCGGCACGGTGGCGTACCTTGGCACGACGTGAGCACGTGCGGTACACGTAGGATTCAGCCGTTGGCGGTGGCACAACTGGCCGGCAGTGAAGGCTATGGTGGTTCACGGCGAACAGTGGCAGCAACCGCGGTCAAACGTCCTCAGGTCGTGGTCGTGCACGCGGGCTCTGGTTGTGGTCGAAGCAAAGAAGCCAGGGACTAAACCGCGAGGCTTTGGACTGAAATGCGAAGATTCTTCTCGGGATTTAGGACTTGATTGCAAATTTGGGGATCTAAGGGGCTGATTTGCAATCTGATTTTGTAGATGAGTGTTACCAAAATACTTGGACTCATCCAGCAGGGAAAATGGCAAAATCCGATAAGATCTGAGGGTTTTGACAAAAATCGAAAACAGAGTAAAATAGGGTAATTAGGGTTTGACATTTTTGTCGGGATTGAAACTAGGGTTTCGGTTGAGATTTTTGAGTTCTTCCCGAAGGGAAAAACGTTCAGAAAAGTAAAAGGGGGACAACCATTTGATCAGATTTGAATTTGGAGATGATATGAGACTTTTAGCCTTTTTGGGCTTTTGAAAATTCTGAAAAGGACTAATCTGAAATACTTTTATGCTGAAATGTGAAAATGATCTGGGAGATGAAGTTTAGCTGCCAAATTTTTAAGTTAATGTAGTGGCACACCTAAGATCATAATTATGAATTAAGAGATCAAAATAGGGTTGAGACATCTGGGATTCAAAAAAAGATATGCTGACTCGCAAGTAGAAAAGATAGCAAAAACAGGGATGTTACACTGCGGGTATGTGGGGGCCGGTGGCCGCGCCAATACACGAAGTAGCTCATCCATAGAGCGCTGGGTGCGGAGCTGGCCCTCCACTAAAGCGTCGAGCAAGGCATCCCGGGGAGCTAGGGGAGCTGTCAGGGGGAGACTGGTTCCGGCCGAGGCTACCGCGGTCACCGGGATTGACTCGGAGGTCGAACCACCGAAATTAAGAGGGAAGGTGGGAGGCGGTACCTGGGTCTGGCCGCCTCCGGGCTAAAGCACCGGGACGGTCGTGCCCCGGACAGGTGGCGCCGGGTCACCGGGAAGGGCGCGGGCCCTCGTTCTTGGGGGAGCCATGGTGTCTCATCACGAATCCCCACGGACGGCGCCAACTGTCGTTGGCATTACGAACACCCCGGCAGGTTTTGTGGACGATCCTAGAGAAGAAAACACGACGCGGGCTGACCGGGTGACCGATCCTCCCCCGCCAGACAAGCACAACAAATGACATGAGGGTTTATACAGGTTCGGGTCTCGGTGGGGGCCCTAGTCTTGTCGGCGTGCTCTTGACCGAAGTCGGCTTGCGAAGCTCTCCCGGGGGAGAGGCTCCGGAGCACACCTGTGAGATTGTCTACTCTAGCAATAAATGAACGAGTTGTTCTTTACAAGAGGTATACAAGGGCTTTTATAGCCCCAAAAGAAGCGAAAAGACTAAACTACCCCGCCTGCTACCGTTGGATCGAGGGGTAGCATCGTCCTTCTCCCGGCCAGGCGCCTTAGATGCTCGACAAGTGTCCGCTGATTCCCCAGGCGCTCCTCGCGTGACTCGCACGTGACCCGGGACCGGAGACTCCTGTCTCTGGAAGGATGACAACGCCTGGGGCAGGCTCTGGGGGCCTGGTCCCCTGGCAAAAGGGGGCGCCCGGGACAGGCACCGGGGGCCTTGTCCCCGGGCAAATGGCGGCGCCCGGGACAAGCATCGAGGACCTTGTCCCCGGGCAAATGGCGGCGCCTGAGACAGGCACCGGGGGCCTTGTCCTCGAGCAAATGGCGCGACTTCTTACCTGGACTTAGTCTCACGGAGATTTCCCCCAATAATGCACGTGTTGAGGGGAAACTCATCACTTTGGTCATCTAGGTTGATTGATATCATGATATGAGTAGTATTGATCGTGTTCATATGTGTTTATCATCTACGATCTATATAATTGTATTTTATCTTATACTCATTTGCTACTCGTTGAATATAGTTTGTCATGTCATTTGAAAGAGAAACCGTTGAGCTAACTCCTGTGTGGAGTAGTTTCTCTGGAGGTGATTAATGGCGACCTATATATGAGAAAAATGTTGTGTGTTGATTGTACGTGTTGTAGTCTCAGATTGATTGCAGGATAAAAGCGAGCAAGGGTGTGAAGAGGACGAAGTCGATATGAGACATCTCGAGCGAGGTCAAGCTTAGCAAGGTCAAGGTTTGCAAGGACAAGTGTCGAGCGGTCGAGCTTCGCGAGGTCAAGCTTAGCGAGGTCGAGCTTTGCGAGGACAAGCGTCGAGCGGTCGAACTTCACCTAAGGTAAAATCCAAGATTAGGGATTGTTTTCATAGGATTTTACCGGTCTCAGTGTTTGGAGGCAGACCGGGTTGATAGGACTTTTTTACTAGTTTGACCATACTATTAAGAGGGGTCGGAAACTAGTAGCTTGAATCTATCTAGTGCGGAAGCTCAAATGCATTCATATCATCTTGCACTAGTGTTTTATCGCCTCTTGCATTGCTAGAGAGTCTAAGTGTAGTTTGTGGTGCATTAGAGAATGTTTTGAAAACTGCACTTAGTCTTGATTGCCAGCTATTTAAATTGGTTTATTTGTCTAGAGCTGGTCGTGGTTGTATTTGTATATTCTGATCGTATCAGTGTTGATACGTGGTTGTGGTCGTGTCGCTTGTTTGGCGTCTTTCTGTTTAGGATTTGGGTGTGGTCGTAGGAGTTCGGACTGGTCGTACCAGTCTTTGGCTCGCTTGCGTACGCTCGACCAAACCCTATCGACCACCTATTTTTGATCAGATATCAGACCTATGTGGTCGTTGTTGTTGCTGAGTGACAGCAATCACATCCGCGAGAAAACGGCAAATCCGTATGTGCAAATAGCCTAAATTGCATTTGAGATGATTTTTGGATTGGATATTTTGACAGCAGGAAAGTTTCTGAGTTTTCTAGAAGTTTCTAGACAGTTCCAGGTCTTTTTCTTATTGACAAAATTGTAGAGCTTTGAGTTATCTTTCCAAAAATCCAAAAATCACCTCAATCAAATCTCTGGATCAAAAGTTATGCTTGTTTTACTATCAGTGTGCAGTGGCTAGACATTGTCCGGGCATGGGCGGACAATGTTCGCCCTGTACAAATTTTGTCAGCCTTTTGCAAAATGAAACCAGAGATGTTTGCATCCGTCCAGGGCTATCTGTCCGGGTAGGCCAAACATTGTCCGATATGGCCGGACAATGTCTGGCCTGTACAAATTTTTTGAGCCGAGAAATGAAACAGAGACAAATGCATCCGTTGGGGCATTTGTCCGTCATGGGCGGACATTGTCTGGCATGGCCGGACAATGTCCGGCCTTTACAGAAAAAGCTCCCAACGGTCACTGACACATTGCAACGGCTGTTTTTGTTGAACTGGCCAGACAGTGTCTGAAGTGGCCGGACAATGTTCGGCATGTACAAATTTGGCTCAGTTTCTTGCAAACGGCTAGTTTTTCTTTGAGGATATAAATACTTCGTGTTTTGCTTCATTTAGGGGTGCTCAAAGATTTCATTCTTCAGCAAAAAACTTAGACAATTGAGTTGTATATGTGTTATTGCATTTAGAGGCTAGAATTGAGCCCAAATCTTGAGTAGATTTGAGAGAGAGCTTGAGGGAGATTGTGTGAGTGTTTAGTGCACTTCATCTCCATTAGATTGCTAGTGCTAGAGTGTTTAGCATCTTATTTGCATCATTGAGCTTCTAGCACGTGGTTGGTTCAAGTGAACGCGCATCCGGCTTGTTACTCTTGGCGATCGCGTTCGCTTAGACCGTGCCGGAGGAGAGCCGAGATCACTCTAATTGAAGTTTGTCGGAGAGGCTGGCAAAAGATTGTGAAAGGTGTGGTGCTCACCTATCCGGTGTGGAGAAGGAGCAACCTTAGTGAGATATCCTTCGTGGATATAGAAGCGAGGCTCCGAGTGAGCGCTTCAACGAGGAGTAGGGGAGATCGGGCGAGTCTCCGAGACCTCAGTAAAAATATTGTGTCAATTGCGTATTTATCAATTGCGTTACATTCATCTTGACGCAATTGCCATATTTACTTTTGTTGCATGATTTGTTGAATAACTTATATGGTTGA
This sequence comes from Pharus latifolius, assembly GCA_019359835.1. Taxonomy (NCBI): domain Eukaryota; kingdom Viridiplantae; phylum Streptophyta; class Magnoliopsida; order Poales; family Poaceae; genus Pharus; species Pharus latifolius. The sequence continues at coordinate 58,723,468 of CM033321.1, read as the reverse complement.
ATGCAACTAGTTGATTAAATTGTTTTAAGCCTCATTGTATAATCTAGCTTAAACAATTATCTTGTTGAAATTGCTTAGTGGGGAAGAAAATTTAAATGCCTCCTAATCACCCCCCTCTAGTCGGCATGCTCGATCTTACAAGGAGGTACTATGCCGACGAGCACGAGCACATCGTGCGCGTCGTCGAGGAAGGTCCTCCCTGAAACTTGGTGGCCGAGGCCTTCGGGCTGAGGCTATCAGCTAGGACGCCTCTCCCCACCCTCGGTTCCCACAAGAGGGGGAAGGAGGCCACCGGGGGCTCTGAGCCGAAGCGGGCCAAGGCTCAGAAGGCGCCCGGTCCAGCGATGACACCAGGCTCTAAGCCCGTGAAGGCCCAGTACGCGGCCCACGGGTCAGGGCGCGCACGGGCACCTCCCCGGCGTGAGGTCACGCCACCTCCCCCGGAGAATTCCGGGGGGGCGGTGGAGGCGCGGGAGCCCGCGCACCTCCCCGAGGCCTCAGGAGAGGCTCGGGGGAAGGAACTAGCCAACGATGGGGGGGCGCCCGATTCAGCTGATTACGCCCCGTCACCCCCTTTGGCGGTTGCGCTTCCTGCTGCCCGACGCCACCGAAGCCGGAGAGGCCGGAGGTTTGATTCGCGGAGACCTCCCCTCCGCGCGTCGAATGGCCGGTAGGCAAGGGGGTAGCCCCTCGGTCTACGAGGTTCCGTCGACGACGGAGGTCCCGGGGGCCCCGCGGCCTGGAAAGGGAAAGGGGCTCCCGATCCCCCCCGGTGAGGTACCCCCTCCGAAAGTTAGTCGGCCTCCTCCTCTTTGGCCACCTCCTCAGCGGCAAGGACGCCGACCACCGCTAGTCCGGTTCACATCACCCCCGCATCTTTTGCAAGGGAGCCCGCCGTCGGTCCCGATGGGTTCGGCGTCGTCGGGAGGGAGACCCCCCTGCTGTTCGCGGGGGAGGTCGACCCTTTCGCGGAGAGTCTGCAGACCCGAAAGGTCCAAGACTACGTCTCGCAAGGGACGCTTTGCGAGCGCTGCGGGGAGCTTCAATCCCTCCAGATCCAGGTTCGTCCTCGGGTCGGTGGCTTGTTTCCTTCGGTACTCCAACTTGGATTTTCACTAACTCTTGTGCTTTTAGGGGGCGGACGCTACGGCTCTGGCAAGAGCCTCCTGGGGGGAGGACACCAACGAACAAGTATGAGCCTCCCCCCCGGGCCTTTAGATAGGGCCCTTTTTTGTTTTAGGCTTTTGTTCCCGGTAGCTTCTTAGAGGAAGCCCCGGACACTTGTACAAAAACATTTTGATGCAATAGAAATGAGATTTTTTGCTAAGTTTTCAAATCAAATTTATCAGGTTTCCCGGGAGGTTACTCCCGGGGCTCGAGGAATCACTTCCGAGGAAAGACCCCCGGGGTTGAAGTGCAACCTCGAGGGCGTCCTGATGTTATAGGGAGCTTCTCCGAAGGTGGAGCCCCCGGTCTCCGGCAGATGTCACCCGGGGGATGCCCAGGCCGCCTTCATTTTATTAAGTCTCCTTTCCGGGGGACATGGCGGGGGCGTTTCCCGAGAGCCGATCTGGTTGCGATGGCATCCGGAGTGGCACCTGGACAACTTCGACAATCACCGCGCTGAACTGTCCCCCCCACGACCGGGGTCCCGGAGGGTTCCCCCGCTCTGAATACTTCCACCATCGGGCTACGAATATTGGCCCATAGACTTGCTCCGGGAGGCCCAGCGTCGTATACGAAGCTTGTACCGAGACCTAGCCCTGGAGATATCGGAGGGCTCCGGGATTATTAGGCGTAGGATCTTTCCGGGTTGTACCCCGAGTTGTATCATGTTTGATGTAATGATGCCCATCGGAGGGGGAAGATGTCCTCCGGTTAAGTTTTTAATAAAGCTAAGTTTGCTTGTGTACTTTATGAATTTTCGATAGTCCGGAACAGGGTGACTCCCGGGTGCTTCCTATCCCCCCCTCCATAGCGGGCCAGAGGGTAGCTCCGCGCGCTGTGGGGGTGACAAAGCCCCCGGGCTAGGACCCTTCACTTAAGAGTTCCTCAAGTTTTCCCAAGGTTGTGAAAATTTCCGGGAACAATATTTCGAAAGCCCCGGTGGGATCCGCCGGTCGCCGTGGAAACGGGGAGCCGGGGGTGAGGTCTCCGGGGAAGAACATCCAAGAAAGTCCGAAATTCCAAGAAATTCTCTCCGGGATAAAAACCCTCCGGTCATCGTGAAAACGGGAAACTGAAAAAGGGCTTTCCGGGAGACCCAATATTCCTAGGAATTTTCCAGGGAGAAAACCCTCTGGTCGCCGTGAAAATGGAGAGCCGAAAATGAGATCTCCGGGAGAGAACATCCAAGAAAGTGAAATTCCCGGGGATAATTTTTCCGGGTGACAACCCTCTGGTCACCATGAAGACGGGGAGCTGGGAACGGGATCTCCAAGAAAAATATCCGAGAATTCCGTCTCTCTAAGGAGAACTAGCTCCCGGAGGAGGATGCGCCCGATGACGGGTCTGAGTGTTTGAGTAGGGGACTAGTCTCTCAAATTGACTCGTTATCACGGTCCTTGAGGCCCGGGTTGCCACTTACACCCTCACTCCACGAGGGGTGATCGTAAGCCGCAGTACGGGAGTGGGACTCCTGTGGTAGGGACTTGTTGGGTCATGATAGCCCACTTCCTCGTGGGGAGGGCATCTTCGCTAAGAGGGCATCCTCACGGGGAGGGCATCGCCCTGAGAGACGGTAATGTAAAAACCTGCAATGAGCCAGAGCTGGGGAAAAAACCAGTTGTATTGATAATGAATTAAGGTACAACGCCTCCCCCCGCAAGATCGCGACAGGGGAGGGAACGGTGAATACAATGTCCCCCTCCCCTCCAGCGTAATCACTTCGGGGGAGGGAACGAGCCCTTAGGCTAGACTTAGAACTTGCGAAGCAAGCGTACGTTCCACGTGTGCTTTAGCTTTTGCTCTTGGAGGTTGGAGAGCTTGTAAGCCCCCGAGCCCAGGACTGCCGAGATCTTGTAGGGGCCCTCCCACTTGGGGGAGAGCTTGCCCTGGGCTTGGGGGTCGGTGACGCACTTGAGGACGAGATCACCGAGGCAAAAAGCCCTTTCGCAGACGCGCTAGTTGTATGCACGCGCCATTTCATGCTCATAGATGGCGTGGCGGAGGAGCACTCGATCGCGTTCCTCCTCCATGAGGTCGACCTCCATTCATTGATTTGCCTCGTTGGCGTGGTATGTCGCGGTCGTGGCTCCATCTAGAAGCTCGACCCGCAGTGACTGGAAGGCAATCTCCGGGGGAAGAACGGCCTCAGCTCCGTATACAAGGGAGAAGGGAGTACGTCCCGTCGCCTGGCTCAAAGTTGTGCGCATGGAACAGAGGATGCTGGGGAGCTCCTCTGCCCATGTACCCCGCTTAGAGGCGGCTTGTTCGAGCCGTCCGCGTAACCCTTGTAGGATTACATGGTTGACCCTTTCAACGGCCCCGTTGCTCTAGGGATCAGCTACTGAGGCGAAGTGGATGGTGAGCCCCAAGCCTTCGCAGAATTCCTGAAAATATGCCGAGTCGAATTGGGTCCCGTTGTTGACAGTGATCTCTCGGGGGACGCCGAAACGACATATGATATTTTTCCAGAAAAACCGCTGTACCGACTGGGACATGATGCTGGCCAGGGGTTTGGCCTCTACCCACTTAGTAAAGTAGTCAACCGCGACCACCGCATACTTGTAGCCCCCGGGTGCTGGGGGGAAGGGGCCTAGGAGGTCCATCCCCTAGCGCGCGAAGGGCCAAGTGATGAGGATAGTTTGCAGCGCTACCGGGGGGAGGTTCGAACCCTTGGCCATCTTCTGACAGGCCTCGCACGCGGAGACAAGGTCTCGCGCGTCATGAATCACCGTGGGCCAATAGAAACCCTGGCGAAGGGCCTTGGCCGCGATGGCACATGGGGCCAGCTGAGACCCACAGCTTCCCGTGTGAATGTCCCCGAGAAGCCGGAGCCCTTCCGGCCGTGGAAGGCAACGGAGCAAGGCGGAAGCCCCCCACTTGTAGAGCTTCCCCTCCAACAGGAGGTATGCCCGAGCTTTGGCCCGGAGGTGCTTGGCCTCGATCTCGTTAGGAGGGTCCCCCTCTCCCTTGATGAAGGAGACAAGGGGATCCATCCAACACGAAGTCCGAGTGATTTCGGTGACTTCCGAGACGCAGGGCTCGTCACCCGCGCCTGGGGAGGTCACCGAGGGCTTCGCAATGATCTCCAAGAAGGCCCCTTTGGGGAGCGGTCTCGGGCGCTGGCTGCCCGGGCTAGGGTGTCGGGCCGGTCGTTGTCCCTTCGCGGGATGTGTCGGGCCTCTAGGCCATCGAAGTGCTTCTCCATCTTGCGCACTTCCTGCAAGTAAAGGCTCAAGTTCACGTCATGGAACAAGTAGGACTTGTCCATTTGGCAAACTACGAGATGGGAGTCTCCTTTTACTAGGAGGCATCGAATCCCCAGGGAGCGCGCAAGGTGCAACCCGAGGAGCAAGGCCTCGTATTCGGCGACGTTGTTCGTGGCAGGGAAATCGAGGCGCACCGCGTACTCCAGCTCCTTCCCCTCAGGGCTCCAGAGGACTACTCCCGCATCGGCCCCGGTGAGACACAGGGAGCCATCGAACATGAGTGTCCAATGGTTGCTACGTTGGGGCAGCGCGGGGAGGTCTTCGCCCCCGGGCCCGGGGGTAGGAGTCCATTCCGCCACGAAGTTTGCGAGGACTTGTGACTTGATGGCAGAGAGCCCCGTGAGGGAAAGGGAAAAAGGTGCGAGCTCGGCTCCCCACTTCCCTATCCGACCGGTAGCTTCTTTGTTCTGGAGCACCTCCCCCAAGGGGAGGGACGACGGGACAGTGACGGGGTGTCCCAGGAAGTAATGACGAAGCTTCCGGGACGCCATCAGAAGGGCGTAGCAGATTTTCTCCATCTCTATGTACCAATTTTTGGCCTCTTGGAGGGCCTCACTCACGTAGTACACGGGACGCTGTTGCCCGTCTTGCTCCTTTACCAGTACCGCACTTACAGCGGTTGGGGTCACGGCGAGGTAAAGGAGCAAGGGCTCTTCCAGAGACGGGCTCACGAGCATTGGGGGGCTCGTGAGGTATTTCTTCAAGTCATCGAAGGCCTCCTGGGCCTTGGGGGTCCATCGGAACCCTTCAAGCCCCCAAAGGATTTTGAAGAATTGGAGGCCGCGTTCCCCCGATCGTGAGACAAAGCGACTCAACGTAGCTAAGCGGCCGGTGAGTCTTTGAACGTCTTTGACCGAGCGCTGTGGGGGCAAGTCCAGGAATGCCCGGATCTTTTCAGGGTTGGCCTCTATGCCCCCTGGGAGACAAGGAAGCCCAGGAGCTTCCCCAGCGCACGTCGAAGGCGCATTTCTCCGGGTTGAGCTTCAAACCGTATGCACGGAGGTTGCGGAAGGTCTCCGCTAAATCGCCGACATGAGCAGTCGCGTGGGGACTTTGAACGACCGTGTCGTCGACGTAGACTTCGACATTGCGACCGATCTGGTCTTTGAAGACCAACGTCATGAGTCGCTGGAAGGTCGCTCCAGTATTCTTCAGCCCGAAGGGCATGTGGACGTAACAGAAGGTTCCGAGGGGAGTTATGAAACTCGTCTTTTCCTCGTCCCCTTCCGCCATCCGGACTTGGTGATAGCCTGAATACGCGACCAAGAAGCTCATCAACTCGCACCCCGCGGTTGAGTCGACCAACTGGTCAATTCGCGAGAGCGGGAAGTTCTCTTTGGGGCAAGGGCGGTTGAGGTCGGTGAAGTCCACGCACATTCGCCACTTGCCATTTGACTTCTTCACGAGGACGGGGTTCGCGAGCCACCCGGGGTACAGGACCTCCCGAATGAACCCCGCCTCTCAGAGCCTGGCAATCTCGACCTTGATCGCCTCTTGGCGTTCAAGGGAGAGTTTCCTCAGTTTTTGCTTGACAGGGGGGTGGCTGGGGGTCACCGCGAGCTTGTGGTCGATGACGTCTCGGGCTATGCCTCGCATGTCAGATGGCTTCCAAGCAAAAACGTCAAAGTTTTCGCGTAGGAAAGCCGTGAGTTGCTCCTCCTGCTCCTTGTGGAGATCCGCCCTGATCCTAACGGTTTGGTCCCCGTCGTCCGGGGACAGCGGGATCTTCCGGAGGTCCCCTTTCGGGCGTGGCTTGGGAAGGGACCTCCCAGAAAGTATCACGGTGGCGTCTGACTCCGGGGGTGAAAGGGATCTAGGATATCGACTAGAGGAGGGGTGAATAGGCGATTTTGTCAAATTATGAACTAATCATGCAATTAACAATAAATGAGAGTAAGTAGCTAAAACAAGATGAACAACAAGGAATTTAACACAAGGATATATCCTGTGGTCTCGGTGATTTGCCGATCACCCCTAATCCACATTGAGGCAAACTCAAATTTATAACCGCTCCTCTATCTAGTCGACTTCCTCTCAAGAAGTGACCTAGATCTCGAGCCGGATTAGTGTGATGAGTTATCCAAACCTCGATTCCACTATTGATGCACTTTACTGCACCGGCAAGGCGTGCTCGACCCTTTCACAAGATGCTTTGAGGCTTCTTCACAATCTTCCTTGAAGAGCTCTCTAAAACCTTCCTCCTAGCCGTCTAGGAGTCAGCAAATTCCAAGAGTAACAAGCCGGTGATGATCACTTAACGCTCTTCTAGTGCCACAAGGTTGATTTAGTGATCTAAATGTGTCGTGGTATTGCGAATACCCCGGCAGGTTTTGAGAATGATCCTAGCGAAGATTACGCGGCGCGGGTTGACCGGATGACCGGTCCTCCCCCGCCAGACAAGCACAAAGAAAGACACACGGGTTTATACAGCTTCGGGTCCCGGTGGGGGCCCTAGTCCTGTCGACGCGCTCCCGACCGGAGTCGGCTGGGGAGGCTCTCTCCGGGGGAGAGGCTTCCGGAGCGCGCCTGTGAGTTTAGCTATTCCAATAAATGAACCGATCCTTTACAATAGAGGGGTACAAGGGCTATTTATAGCCCCAAAAAGCAGCAAAAAACCTAAACTACCCCGGAAGCCACCGTCGGATTGAAGGGTAGGACTGTCCTTCTCCCGGTCAAACGCCTTAGATGCTTGACAGGTGGTCGCTAGTTCCCGAGGCGCTCCTCGCGTGACCTGCACGTGATAAACAGTTGGAGACTTTACCTTTAGGAGGGCGATGAGACCCGGGACGGCACCGGAGGCCAGGTCCCGGGAGCCAAAAGGCGGCGCCCGGGGAGGCCCCGGAGGCCGCCTCCCCGGGCAAACGGCGGCGCCCGGGAGGGCACCGGAGGCCGCGTCCCGGGAGCCAAAAGGCGGCGCCCGGGGAGGCCCCGTCCCCGGGCAAACGGCGGCGCCCGGGAGGGCACCGGAGGCCGCATCCCGGGATCCAAAAGGCGGCGCCCGGGGAGGCCCCGTCCCCGGGCAAACGGCGGCGCTCGGGAGGGCACCGGAGGCCGCGTCCCGGGAGCCAAAAGGCGGCGCCCGGGGAGGCCCCGGAGGCCGCGTCCCCGGGCAAATGGCGGCGCCCGGGAGGGCACCGCAGGCCGCGTTGTAACACCCCAGTTTTTGACTATCTTTTCTGCTTGCGAATCAGCATAACTTCTTTGGAAACCCTGATATTTTAACCCTATCTTGATCTTGGGTATGCCACTACCTTAACCTAAAAAGTTGGCTGCTAAACTTCATTGACCAGATCGTTTTCACATTTCAGTCCAAAGGTGTTTCAATTTAGTCCTTTTCAGAAGTTTCAGAAAACCCAAAAAGGCTAAAAGTCCCAGATCACCTCAAAATCCAAATCTGATCAAGTGATAACCTTTCTTTCATTTTTCTGAACATTTTTCCCTTCTGGAAGAATCCCAGAATCTCGACCAAAACCCTAGTTTCAGCCTCGACAAAAGTTCAAACCCTAATTACCCTGTTTTACCCTGTTTTCGATTTTTGTCAAAACCACCAGATGTTATCGGATTTCATCATTTTTCCTGCTAGATGAGTCCAAGACATTTAGTAGCACTCATCTGCAAAATCAGAATTCAAATCAGCCCTTCAGATCTTCAGAATTGCAATTAGGCCCAAACTCCCGAGCCAAAACCTTCACAGATCAGTCCAAATCATTGCAAATAGGTCCAAAGTTCACAACCAGGTCCCTGTGAAGTTTTCAACCAGCAACCGCCAAATTGCCGCGCCGTTAACTCGTCGCCGGCGAAGTTCACCGCGCTGCCACCTCACGGCCACGTAGCCACCAGCCGTGCGCAGCTGTACCGCCACCGTGGAGCGCTCAAACCCCACCGTGCCATCTTCTTCCCCGCGCGCGCGTGCCTACTGTCGCTGCCAGGAGCTTCATGCCACTTGGCCGCCATCCCGAAGATCATCGCCACCACCCCCTGACCAAATCCTGTTTCCCCGCGATTCACCGTCTCTGGCAGAGCCCCGCCGCGTCCCAAAGTGCATCAATGACCGTCCCGGCGTCAGAAGAAGATCTCCCCGGTGATTGCTGCTGCTCCCGAGAGCCTCACCCGCGGCTATATAAGCCCCCTCCCTTGCCCAGCATTGCCTCGCACCACCCCACAGCTTCTTTGCCTTAGCCTTAGCACCAGAGAGCAACCGAGTCCTCAGCGCCGCCGCGAAGTTCATCTTCTCCGGCGAGCAGTTCCTGAAGCTAACGGCGCCAGCCTCGCCCGAAGCTCCCCCCTCCAAACCAACGCCACCAGTAAGCTCCCTACACCTCTCTCTTCGTACCGTAGCCATTAATTGGTCCCCGGCGCACCTCAACGCCGGCAATCACCGGAAAACCGAAATCCCCTGTTCCCACAATGCCGAGCGATTCAAGCCAAATTGATCCTCGTGCCTGTAGAGGATATTGATCAATGAGCTAGGAGGAACAAACCTGCAAGCTTGGATTCGCCAATTTTGCCCCGAGCGCCGGATTTCCATGTTCGAGCCTCGGTAGTTCGCCGGAGCACGCCGCTGTGCTTCTCCAGCCGATCTCTGGCAAAATTGAGTGCACCAATAGCCTTGTGACAGCCCCTAGATGCTTCCCGAGTGTTGAATTGAGTTCAAACGCCCTGGAACGAAAACCCCCAAATCGGTGCCTTCGTCTTCGGCCCCGATCGCCGGAGTTCGTTTTCTGGCCAAACCAGCCGATGAGACCTTGTCATTTAGATAGATCTCAACCCCCTGAGCAATTTTGTCTACTAGCTCGACTCCTGAATCGAACTGAATCAAAAGTTATAGCCATGCCAAGGTTGCTGTCCAGTGGCTCACTTCATGTCCAGGCCACCGTGTTTGCTCACCGGATTTGGCCACCCTCTGGCCACTTTCAGCCCTTGAGCCTGTTGAGAGTTTTGTAGCTGTTATCAATGGCTAAACCCCAGACAAAGTTGTGCATCATTTGGAGCTCTAGATCAAAAGTTATGCAATGCCCTAGTTTCTGGCCATGTCTAACACTATGTCAGTGCATGTCCACCTGTGGCATTGGATGATTTAGACTTGTTTCTTTTGAGCAATTGAAATGCCACTTTGTCCACTAAGCCTTTTGAGCCATGTTCTACAATATTCCCTACTATCACATCTCCAGAAAACAAACCTAGAACCGATTTAGGGCAATGTCAAGCCATGAGTCGAATGTCAGCCCTTCGACATTCAAGCCCTTTGAACCCATCTCTTCAACCAATGTCAAGTGACCTTGTTTAAACCAATTCCCCTGCATGCATGATGTATTTACGTATTATTTTCTAGTGCTTGTGTGCTTATATGGTATGTATGTGTTGTTGTAACTGTCGTGGAACCAGACGTTGAAGGAGCAGAGGAGATCCCTGAAGATCCATTTGAACAGCTAGACCCGTCACTGCAAGGCAAGTCTCAGACCCTTGATCATGCCTCACCTACTATTTTGAAATGAAGTATGTTAACTGTTTTCAAGTATATGCATGCCTTAGATTCAAATAAGAGTTATGTTTCAATAAAGATGACTAGATATGACCTAAATGATTGTAAAGCCCCTTTTGACATTGAATACCCCTGCACCCTTGTTACCCTAGATTATCATGCTTAGGCTATGCTATGCTTAAAGATTATATGACAAATGTTGAATGGTCACATATGAGAAAAGCATGTTCAAAACCCCTTTTTGTGAAAGAAAATGTGATTGGAATCGATAGTGAGGATGGTTTGATTGGATGGTGCTGTGTGCGCACTGGGAATGTGAAAGACTCCTCACTAAAGATTCATGAGGACTAGAACCTTGTGTTGTGCTTCTATGCGGCATGAAAAACGTACCAACCACCTGCCTGTTTATGGGACGGGCGCAACTTAGTAGCTTTCTTTAGTATTAGCTTTTCCCTGCAATGGTTGTCGATCCAGTGTCTTGTGAGAACTGGTGGGCCGCAGAAGGCCATGAGTGATGTGAGTTCAGAAAAATCATGAGAGGAAAAGGTGCAAAGAAGGAAGACGCCCTAAGCCAGATTAAGTCGTGCGCGACTGTAATCAAGAGAGGCTATGTGTCTTGCGAGAACATAAGCCCAGGCTAGGAAGTGAGGCAGTGGGGAGGACCCACAACGGTACTTGAGACTTAACTGTCTATTTACCGGGCAGGGAAATAGTTAATACTAGGACTGTAAATTGTTGTGTCATGTCGGCCTTGTCACATGCGTAAAAGTCGCATGAAGCAGATCCAACTTGAAAGCCGAATGATTGGTGGATTAAGGTGGTACACCTTTGCAAAGTTTAAAAAGTATCAGATACTCTGAGCTCCCAGGTCATGGAGTCTGCGCGCTGTGAATTCTATTCACGTCGATGCAGCACAAGTAGCTTTTGGAAGTTTTTCACAAAATCTGAGTAAAGTGGTGACTCATGAAAGACCGCCACACACAACATTTCTGAAAATCTAGCTTAGGATTTTAAAAGCCTCGCTTTCAAAAATAAAGACCTTTCTTCAAAGCTGCATGTGAAAATCTATTATATATTTATACACAGAGCCAAAGAGCTGTTCTTGAGAAACTCCCCATCATCTATATGTATGCATTGTTACTTGGGACTTGTTGAGCACCATGTGGACAATGTGCTCACCCTTGCTTTTCAAACAAATTTAGAGGAAGGATTCGCCGACCCTGAATCTTATGGTCTTGAACCCAATGTGGAACAAGAAGAAGAAACTGAGGACCCATCCGGTTAAGGGTTATGCACCAAGGTGGAGTTCGATGTGGAGAAGGCCCATGCAATACCGCCGCTGCAGAGAAAGAAGACTGATGAAGTCCTTTTGTTTATCATAGCTGTTTTATTTGTGCCGACCTTTGTGTCGAAAACTCCTTAATTTGTATTAACAATTAAATGCGTCATTTCGGCGCTAAGTTATTGTAATGTTGGTCCTTGTGATCAGCACTTGTTTTTAATTACTCGCATTTTTATATAATGCATCTTGTTGTTGTGAGCTGCAATGTGCCTTTTCTGAGTGCAATCCACCTGGGCGATTGCCACTGGAATCCTCAAATGAGGGTCCCACAGAACTTGGTATCAGAGCAGAAGACTCGACTGTAGGTCATAACCCTTAGATAGACTTTGGCGTCCCTAGAAGAAAAGTTCGCTAGTTCTTTGTCAAAATTTGTTTACGAAAACCTATTTTCCTTAAGAAAAATGTTATTTTTGATCTTTGAAAAAAAAAGATTTTGGACTTCTCTTATAGATGCCTTTCGTTCTGTCTTCAGATGGCTTCCGACAGGAGATACCTTCATGGAGACGAGCTCGGATCGTGGGCACTGTTGTTGTGGATGATGCTGCAATTCCTTGGAGCACGGGACAGTCAGAGACCGGTATATTGCGTCTGGCAAGATGAGATAAATGGACGACCCATAGGTTGTCGGGCCTCGGTGATTGTCTACGAGATCCCCGAGCATGGGAGAGGCTCAGTTAGACGCCAAGCCCGTAGAGAAGAAGAGGAGGATGCTATCTTGGACGCTGCCCGTCATGCTGTAGGTTCCGTCCGGCAGATGTACAGCGACTACCTTTCTGATTCCCCTTACCGCTTCGTGCCTTACCAGGTCCCCGGATCGGAGTACCGAGTTGTTCTTCCGTCCAGCGACCAAGAGAACGCTATCCTGACGAAGACTCGAGACATCGTTCGCGCTTCGGAGATTGGATACACCCGCCTATTTCGAGACTACGAGCGTGTTCGCGATGATCGCCACTACCTTGAGGGCATGCTTATTAGGGCTCGTGCAAGTCTCCGAGAAAAAGAAAGACAAATTCAAGAAATGGCTGAATCAAGTGGAGAAAAGGACCTTGAAGCTGCAGAGTCGATAACCAAGAGGAGTCGCCCAAAGTTGAGGATCACCGCTCGCAAGAAGGTAGGAAACTCGAAGGAGTATCTCAGTGGTTTCATGCCTGCGTCGCGTGGCATAGTCATCAACGGTCAAGCGATCGAACTTCCCTGCACCGCAAAGAAGGAGAAGACCCCTGAGGGAAAAGGGAAGGAGATTGTCAACATCAACAACGACAACGAAGATGACCCGATGGATGCTGATGACGATGAGGAGGAGGATCCCGAGGAGGTAGAGCCTTGTGATTCTTCTGATGATGCTGAGGAGTGACTGCAGACTTTCGACCTTTGTGCCTAGCCCAGCAGACGCTAGATTTCCTTTTGTTGTAGTTGTTTTAGTATGGTTGATGTATGCTGGTTGCTAGAGGAGCTCTGTAAGCCGATGAGGCTAGAAGCTTTGTATCTTTTGAAAAATTGGTTTATGGAAAAGTCATTTTGCATATCCTTATTCTTACTTCTTGAGTTAATGCCAGCATTCTGCTAGCATCCCTGTGAACGATTCTTTCCGAATCGATGTTTCTATTCTTAACCTCCTGTTTGAGTAGGATGGTTAACACACGTGCGAGACCCCAGGAAGGAGGGCTAGAGGAAAACCCCAACAATGCAAGAGCTACACCCGGAGCAAGAGGCCGCACAGACCCCGATAGACCAGGATCTTCGACGATGCCACAGGGAGGTGACATCAACGATGTGCTGTTATGGATGGAGCGCAATCGTCAAGAGTCAGCGGCTGTGCAGAACCAAATCTTGGGACAGCTGATGCAGCATATTGCATCCGGACAAACTGAAGGACCCGTGATGGGCGCAAAGTTAACTGATTTTCAAAAGACGCGACCCCCGACTTTCTCAAGCACAGAAGACCCCATCGTGGCAGACGACTGGCTCCGAGATGTGGAAAGAAAGTTGAACACCGTCAGATGCAGTGATGAAGAAAAGCTCTTGTATGGATCAAACCAATTGGCTGGACCTGCTGCTGCTTGGTGGGAGAATTACCAAACCGTGCACACCAACAGAGATTCGATCACTTGGAATGAGTTCAAGGAGGAATTCCGTAGATACCACGTCCCAAAAGGCGTTGTCCAGGCAAAGCGCCGAGAATTCGTAAATCTGCGACAAGGGAGTAAGACCGTGAAACAGTACCTGCATGAATTTATTCAACTGGCAAGATACGCACCTGAAGATATAGCGACAGAGGAAAGGAAGATTGATAGGTTTTGTGAAGGACTACAGAATTCCCTGCAATACCAACTGTCATCCCACGAGTTCACAGACTTCCACGTCCTAATAAACCGACTACTTAAGATGGAGGAGAAAAGAGAAATAATTGAAGAAGACCGAAAGAGGAAGGCTTTGCCCAACTCTTACCAAGGAAGTGCTAGTCGAGGGAGACCGATGCCAACATTCCGACCAGCCTTCAGACCACCTCAGAGACCCCAAAGGCCTGCGCCTACTGCAATAGCTCAATGTACTGGATGTAGAGGAAATCACCTCTTGAAGGATTGCCCCCTTAAGAACGAGGAGTGCTTTCACTGCGGAAGGAAGGGACATCGTAGGAACACTTGTCCACTGCAGCACCTTCCATCCAATGTCACTCGTATGCAAGCTGCAAGACCCTCTGTTCCAGCCCAAGGCTTCACCAGGAATGCTCCACCCTCCAGAGGAGGAAGGTTTCAAAATGGCCGAGGAAGAGGAGTACCTGCTGCAGGTCGCGGAAGACTTAACTATGCATCCGCCGTTGAAGCAGGAGAAGCATCAGACGTCGTAATCGGTAGGATCTTTATCCACTCTGAACTTTCAGTTGCATTGTTTGACCCTGGTGCTACTCATTCATTTGTGTCGAGACCCTTCGTGCTCAGAAATAAGTTGCCAGTATCTGCATTAGAGTTCCCTATTTTAATTCAATCCCCTGGAGCTCGAATGCCTGTCAACTCTATCTGTAGAAATATCGCCTTTAGTATTGGCAATCTAGGATTCCTAGCAAACCTGCTAGTTTTGGACCTTCAAGGACTAGACGTCATTCTCGGAATGGACTGGCTAGCCAAGCATAAAGGCCAGATGGACTGTGAAAAGAAGGCAATAACCCTAACGAATGCTGAAGGAAAACAAGTCACACTCCACGCAGAGAGATCAATAGTGAACAACCGAGTGTATAGTTTGAACAGCTTGGAAGGAGTTCCATTTGAGGGAGTTCCAATAGTGAATGAATATCCAGAAGTTTTTCCTGAAGAGCTTCCCGGAATGCCACCAGATCGGGACATTGAATTCTCAATCGAATTAAAACCCGGATCTGCCCCTTATGCAAGAAAGCTTGCACGTATGACAAGTGAAGAACAAGAAGAATTAAGAAAGCAAGTGGAAGAATTGGAAAGAAAGGGATTTGTTAGAACAAGTTCCTCACCTTGGGGAGCCCCTGTACTTTTCGCTAAGAAGAAAGATGGCAGTCTACGACTTTGTGTCGACTACCGGAAACTGAACGATATGACGATCAAGAACAAGTACCCTTTACCAAGGATCGACGATCTCTTTGATCAACTAAGAGGAGCAAAGATATTTTCAAGGATCGACCTAAGGTCCGGATACCACCAACTGAAGATTCGAGAACAAGATATTCCGAAAACTGCATTCATAACAAGATATGGATTGCATGAGTTTACTGTAGTGCCATTTGGTTTAACGAATGCGCCAGCAGTGTTCATGAATTTGATGAACAAGGTTCTCATGGAATTTCTGGACAAGTTTGTCATTGTGTTTGTCGACGACATCCTCATTTTTTCAGAGTCAGAGGCAGAGCACGCACAACATCTTAGGATAGTGCTGGAAAAGTTAGTAGAACATCGACTGTATGCCAAATTCGATAAGTGTGCCTTTTGGTTAAAAGAAATTTCGTTCTTAGACCACATTATCTCTGGAAAAGGAATCTCAATGGATACGTCAAAAATTCAGGCTATCATGGAATGGAAACAACCGGAGACAGTGACTGAAGTAAGAAGTTTCCTAGGATTAGCCGGATATTACCGGAGATTTGTCAAAGGATTCTCCAAGATTACAAAGCCACTCACCAGACTACTAAAGAAAGATGTTTTATTCGACTGGACAGAAGGATGTGAAAAGAGCTTTGAGGAGTTGAAGAAGATATTAACAACCGCACCTGTCCTTACGTTACCGGATAACAAAAAGGATTTTGAAGTCTACTGCGATGCGTCAAAGCAAGGACTAGGTTGTGTCCTTATGCAAGAAGGAAGAGTCGTAGCTTATGCATCGAGACAATTGCGACCACATGAGGAGAACTATCCAACTCACGACTTGGAGTTAGCCGCCGTCGTTCATGCGTTAAAGATTTGGCGACACTATCTACTTGGAAATAGATGTGAAATCTACACGGACCACAAGAGTTTGAAATACATCTTCACCCAACAAGACTTGAACATGAGACAGCGAAGATGGCTAGAGTTGATTAAAGATTATGACCTTGGAATACACTACCACCCTGGAAAAGCGAATGTAGTAGCTGATGCCTTGAGCAGAAAATCCTACTGCAATCAAGCAAAGATCTTAGGAATACCACCCCAATTGCTTGGAGATTTCGAGAAGTTGAGTTTGGAGTTCGTTGAACAAGGAACCGTCGCCGCATTGGCAGTAAAATGTGAGCTGAAGGACCAAATCCGAAAAGCTCAAGAAGTGGATCTGAGTATTCAGAAGATGAAAGAAGACATGAAACGCGAGGATGTGATTAACCTTCGTGAGGACGAAGAAGGAATTTTGTGGTATCATGACCGAATCTGTATTCCAGAAGATAAGGAGATCAAGAACATGATACTGCAAGAGGCCCATTGTACCCCGTACTCTATTCACCCAGGTAGTACAAAGATGTATCAGGATCTAAAGGATCGGTTTTGGTGGAAAGGAATGAAAAAGGAAATTGCCGAGTTTATAGCTTCGTGTGACACCTGTCAAAGAGTGAAAGCAGAACATCAGAAACCTGCAGGACCGCTGCAACACCTACCAACCCCGGAATGGAAATGGGATGACATTGGAATGGATTTCATAGTTGGTTTACCAAGAACCCAACAAGGATACGATTCTATATGGGTCATAGTCGATAGATTGACAAAAGTAGCTCATTTTCTACCTGTAAGAACACAGTACACAACGCAAAAACTGGCAGAGCTGTATCTTACCAGGATTGTTGCGCTACATGGAGTACCAAAAACAATCGTCTCAGACAGAGGAGCACAATTTGTATCAAGATTTTGGGAAGAGTTACAGAAATCCCTAGGAACGAAGTTGAAGTTCAGTACAGCTTACCACCCGCAAACTGGAGGTCAAACAGAAAGAGTGAACCAAATTTTAGAAGATATGTTGAGAGCTTGTGCTTTGGACTATGGAAATTCTTGGGAACAATTTCTACCATACGCAGAATTTACCTACAACAATAGCTATCAAGTGAGTCTACAAATGGCCCCTTATGAAGCACTTTATGGAAGGAAGTGCCGTACGCCGCTATATTGGACCGAAGTGGGACAGAAGCAATTCCTTGGACCGCAATTAGTGGAGGATGCCACGGCTCATGTGAGGATCATACAAGAGAGATTGAAAACGGCCCAGTCTCGACAAAAGAGTTACGCCGACAGAAGAAGGAGGGAACAATCCTTCGAGATAGGCGATTACGTATATCTCAAAGTAATACCCTACAAAGGAGTTCGACGATTCCAGATGAAGGGAAAGTTAAGCCCAAGATATGTAGGACCATACAAGGTTTTGGAAAGACGAGGAGAAGTAGCATACAAACTAGAGCTACCGCCTGAGTTAGCAGGAGTCCATGATGTCTTTCACGTATCCCAACTGAGGAAATGCCTGAGAAAACCAACGGAGCAAGTGTCTCCCACAGAAATAGAGGTTCAACCGGATCTGACATGTCAGGAATATCCAGTCAAGGTGTTAGAAGTCAGTGAAAGGAGATTGAAGTCAAGGACCATAAAATTTTGCAGAGTCCAATGGAATAACCACACCGAAGAAGAATCAACTTGGGAAAGAGAAGAAGAGCTGCGTCAGAATTTTCCTTACCTATTCTCAGACTGTTCGGAATCTCGAGGACGAGATTATTCCTAAGGAGGGTAGGTTGTAACACCCCAGTTTTTGACTATCTTCTCTGCTTGCGAATCAGCATAACTTCTTTGGAAACCCTGATATTTTAACCCTATCTTGATCTTGGGTATGCCACTACCTTAACCTAAAAAGTTGGCTGCTAAACTTCATTGACCAGATCGTTTTCACATTTCAGTCCAAAGGTGTTTCAATTTAGTCCTTTTCAGAAGTTTCAGAAAACCCAAAAAGGCTAAAAGTCCCAGATCACCTCAAAATCCAAATCTGATCAAGTGATAACCTTTCTTTCATTTTTCTGAACATTTTTCCCTTCTGGAAGAATCCCAGAATCTCGACCAAAACCCTAGTTTCAGCCTCGACAAAAGTTCAAACCCTAATTACCCTGTTTTACCCTGTTTTCGATTTTTGTCAAAACCACCAGATGTTATCGGATTTCATCATTTTTCCTGCTAGATGAGTCCAAGACATTTAGTAGCACTCATCTGCAAAATCAGAATTCAAATCAGCCCTTCAGATCTTCAGAATTGCAATTAGGCCCAAACTCCCGAGCCAAAACCTTCACAGATCAGTCCAAATCATTGCAAATAGGTCCAAAGTTCACAACCAGGTCCCTGTGAAGTTTTCAACCAGCAACCGCCAAATTGCCGCGCCGTTAACTCGTCGCCGGCGAAGTTCACCGCGCTGCCACCTCACGGCCACGTAGCCACCAGCCGTGCGCAGCTGTACCGCCACCGTGGAGCGCTCAAACCCCACCGTGCCATCTTCTTCCCCGCGCGCGCGTGCCTGCTGTCGCTGCCAGGAGCTTCATGCCACTTGGCCGCCATCCCGAAGATCATCGCCACCACCCCCTGACCAAATCCTGTTTCCCCGCGATTCACCGTCTCTGGCAGAGCCCCGCCGCGTCCCAAAGTGCATCGATGACCGTCCCGGCATCAGAAGAAGATCTCCCCGGCGATTGCTGCTGCTCCCGAGAGCCTCACCCGCGGCTATATAAGCCCCCTCCCTTGCCCAGCATTGCCTCGCACCACCCCACAGCTTCTTTGCCTTAGCCTTAGCACCAGAGAGCAACCGAGTCCTCAGCGCCGCCGCGAAGTTCATCTTCTCCGGCGAGCAGTTCCTGAAGCTAACGGCGCCAGCCTCGCCCGAAGCTCCCCCCTCCAAACCAACGCCACCAGTAAGCTCCCTACACCTCTCTCTTCGTACCGTAGCCATTAATTGGTCCCCGGCGCACCTCAACGCCGGCAATCACCGGAAAACTGAAATCCCCTGTTCCCACAATGCCGAGCGATTCAAGCCAAATTGATCCTCGTGCCTGTAGAGGATATTGATCAATGAGCTAGGAGGAACAAACCTGCAAGCTTGGATTCGCCAATTTTGCCCCGAGCGCCGGATTTCCATGTTCGAGCCTCGGTAGTTCGCCGGAGCACGCCGCTGTGCTTCTCCAGCCGATCTCTGGCAAAATTGAGTGCACCAATAGCCTTGTGACAGCCCCTAGATGCTTCCCGAGTGTTGAATTGAGTTCAAACGCCCTGGAACGAAAACCCCCAAATCGGTGCCTTCGTCTTCGGCCCCGATCGCCGGAGTTCGTTTTCTGGCCAAACCAGCCGATGAGACCTTGTCATTTAGATAGATCTCAACCCCCTGAGCAATTTTGTCTACTAGCTCGACTCCTGAATCGAACTGAATCAAAAGTTATAGCCATGCCAAGGTTGCTGTCCAGTGGCTCACTTCATGTCCAGGCCACCGTGTTTGCTCACCGGATTTGGCCACCCTCTGGCCACTTTCAGCCCTTGAGCCTGTTGAGAGTTTTGTAGCTGTTATCAATGGCTAAACCCCAGACAAAGTTGTGCATCATTTGGAGCTCTAGATCAAAAGTTATGCAATGCCCTAGTTTCTGGCCATGTCTAACACTATGTCAGTGCATGTCCACCTGTGGCATTGGATGATTTAGACTTGTTTCTTTTGAGCAATTGAAATGCCACTTTGTCCACTAAGCCTTTTGAGCCATGTTCTACAATATTCCCTACTATCACATCTCCAGAAAACAAACCTAGAACCGATTTAGGGCAATGTCAAGCCATGAGTCGAATGTCAGCCCTTCGACATTCAAGCCCTTTGAACCCATCTCTTCAACCAATGTCAAGTGACCTTGTTTAAACCAATTCCCCTGCATGCATGATGTATTTACGTATTATTTTCTAGTGCTTGTGTGCTTATATGGTATGTATGTGTTGTTGTAACTGTCGTGGAACCAGACGTTGAAGGAGCAGAGGAGATCCCTGAAGATCCATTTGAACAGCTAGACCCGTCACTGCAAGGCAAGTCTCAGACCCTTGATCATGCCTCACCTACTATTTTGAAATGAAGTATGTTAACTGTTTTCAAGTATATGCATGCCTTAGATTCAAATAAGAGTTATGTTTCAATAAAGATGACTAGATATGACCTAAATGATTGTAAAGCCCCTTTTGACATTGAATACCCCTGCACCCTTGTTACCCTAGATTATCATGCTTAGGCTATGCTATGCTTAAAGATTATATGACAAATGTTGAATGGTCACATATGAGAAAAGCATGTTCAAAACCCCTTTTTGTGAAAGAAAATGTGATTGGAATCGATAGTGAGGATGGTTTGATTGGATGGTGCTGTGTGCGCACTGGGAATGTGAAAGACTCCTCACTAAAGATTCATAAGGACTAGAACCTTGTGTTGTGCTTCTATGCGGCATGAAAAACGTACCAACCACCTGCCTGTTTATGGGACGGGCGCAACTTAGTAGCTTTCTTTAGTATTAGCTTTTCCCTGCAATGGTTGTCGATCCAGTGTCTTGTGAGAACTGGTGGGCCGCAGAAGGCCATGAGTGATGTGAGTTCAGAAAAATCATGAGAGGAAAAGGTGCAAAGAGGGAAGACGCCCTAAGCCAGATTAAGTCGTGCGCGACTGTAATCAAGAGAGGCTATGTGTCTTGCGAGAACATAAGCCCAGGCTAGGAAGTGAGGCAGTGGGGAGGACCCACAACGGTACTTGAGACTTAACTGTCTATTTACCGGGCAGGGAAATAGTTAATACTAGGACTGTAAATTGTTGTGTCATCTCGGCCTTGTCACATGCGTAAAAGTCGCATGAAGCAGATCCAACTTGAAAGCCGAATGATTGGTGGATTAAGGTGGTACACCTTTGCAAAGTTTAAAAAGTATCAGATACTCTGAGCTCCCAGGTCATGGAGTCTGCGCGCTGTGAATTCTATTCACGTCGATGCAGCACAAGTAGCTTTTGGAAGTTTTTCACAAAATCTGAGTAAAGTGGTGACTCATGAAAGACCGCCACACACAACATTTCTGAAAATCTAGCTTAGGATTTTAAAAGCCTCGCTTTCAAAAATAAAGACCTTTCTTCAAAGCTGCATGTGAAAATCTATTATATATTTATACACAGAGCCAAAGAGCTGTTCTTGAGAAACTCCCCATCATCTATATGTATGCATTGTTACTTGGGACTTGTTGAGCACCATGTGGACAATGTGCTCACCCTTGCTTTTCAAACAAATTTAGAGGAAGGATTCGCCGACCCTGAATCTTATGGTCTTGAACCCAATGTGGAACAAGAAGAAGAAACTGAGGACCCATCCGGTTAAGGGTTATGCACCAAGGTGGAGTTCGATGTGGAGAAGGCCCATGCAATACCGCCGCTGCAGAGAAAGAAGACTGATGAAGTCCTTTTGTTTATCATAGCTGTTTTATTTGTGCCGACCTTTGTGTCGAAAACTCCTTAATTTGTATTAACAATTAAATGCGTCATTTCGGCGCTAAGTTATTGTAATGTTGGTCCTTGTGATCAGCACTTGTTTTTAATTACTCGCATTTTTATATAATGCATCTTGTTGTTGTGAGCTGCAATGTGCCTTTTCTGAGTGCAATCCACCTGGGCGATTGCCACTGGAATCCTCAAATGAGGGTCCCACAGAACTTGGTATCAGAGCAGAAGACTCGACTGTAGGTCGTAACCCTTAGATAGACTTTGGCGTCCCTAGAAGAAAAGTTCGCTAGTTCTTTGTCAAAATTTGTTTACGAAAACCTATTTTCCTTAAGAAAAATGTTATTTTTGATCTTTGAAAAAAAAAGATTTTGGACTTCTCTTATAGATGCCTTTCGTTCTGTCTTCAGATGGCTTCCGACAGGAGATACCTTCATGGAGACGAGCTCGGATCGTGGGCACTGTTGTTGTGGATGATGCTGCAATTCCTTGGAGCACGGGACAGTCAGAGACCGGTATATTGCGTCTGGCAAGATGAGATAAATGGACGACCCATAGGTTGTCGGGCCTCGGTGATTGTCTACGAGATCCCCGAGCATGGGAGAGGCTCAGTTAGACGCCAAGCCCGTAGAGAAGAAGAGGAGGATGCTATCTTGGACGCTGCCCGTCATGCTGTAGGTTCCGTCCGGCAGATGTACAGCGACTACCTTTCTGATTCCCCTTACCGCTTCGTGCCTTACCAGGTCCCCGGATCGGAGTACGACCTACAGCATGACGGGCAAATGAGGGTCCCACATGCGTCCCGGGAGCCAAAAGGCGGCGCCCTGGGAGGCCTCGGAGGCCGCGTCCCCGGCCAAAAGGCGGCGCCCGGGAGGGCACCGGAGGCCGCGTCCCGGGAGCCAAAAGGCGGTGCCCGGGGAGGCCCCGGAGGCCCCGTCCCCGGGCAAACGGCGGCGCCCGGGAGGGCACCGGAGGCCGCGTCCCGGGAGCCAAAAGGCGGCGCCCGGGGAGGCCTCGGAGGCCACGTCCCCGGGCAAATGGCGGCGCCCGGGAGGGCACCGGAGGCCGCGTCCTGGGAGCCAAAAGGCGGCGCCCGGGGAGGCCCCGGAGGCCGCGTCCCCGGCCAAAAGGCGGCGCCCGGGAGGGCACCGGAGGCCGCGTCCTGGGAGCCAAAAGGCGGAGCCCGGGGAGGCCCCGGAGGCCGCGTCCCGGGAGCCAAAAGGCGGCGCCCGGGGAGGCCCCGGAGGTCGCGTCCCCGGGCAAATGGCGGCGCCCGGGAGGGCACCGGAGGTCGCGTCCCGGGAGCCAAAAGGCGGCGCCCGGGGAGGCCCCGGAGGCCGCGTCCCCGGCCAAAAGGCGGCGCCCGGGAGGGCACGGGAGGCCGCGTCCCGGGAGCCAAAAGGCGGCGCCCGAGGAGGCCCTGGAGGCCGCGTCCCGGGAGCCAAAAGGCGGCGCCCGGGGCGGCCCCGGAGGCTGCATCCCGGGAGCCAAAAGGCGGCGCCCGGGGCGGCCCTGGAGGCTGCATCCCGGGAGCCAAATGGCGGCGCCCGGGGCGGCCCCGGAGGCTGCATCCCGGCAGCCAAAAGGCGGCGCCCGGGGAGGCCCCGGAGGCCACGTCCCCGGGCAAATGGCGGCGCCCGGGAGGGCCCCGGAGGGCGGGTCCCCGGGCAATCGTGACACATCTTACCTGGACTTAGTCCCGCGGAGATTTCCCCCGACAAAATGTAATGCACTAGAAGATCTCAAATGCACACTCTCTCAAATTCAAGAAATTGAACACTAGAGTGTATGAAACTTGCTTTAGCTCTCAAAGATGATGGCAATGTTCACAAAAAAGCCAAAAGTTATGAACAGGACAAAGCATGGGAGTATATATACCCCCACAAGAAATATAGCCGTTACAAGCCGTTGGGAGAAAAAGATCACTTGGCGGTCAGACTACAGATATAAGCCCGGTCAAACCGCCGCAATTGCAACGGTATTAAACAGGTACAATAAATGCTCACCTGCCCTTGTCGGGCACTCTCACGGTTAGACCGGAGCCAATGGCGGTCAGACCGTGAAACCTTCCAGAGACGACATGGTTTCTGGACACGATTTATGGTCTGGCCGAGAACTTCGGACAGACCGGCCACACGGTCAGACCGTAGCACAAGAACTCGGTCAGACCGGACCAACAATCGGTCAGACCATCTTAACACATCAAGTTCAAGAAAATGAGATCATGAAGTTCCAGGAGTCTGACTTAGGGTTTAACCACGGACAGACCGACCTCTTTAAGAAAGAAAACACACTTTAACATATCCGTCAGTCAGTCTGAAACAACATTCGGTCAGACCGTTTATGCGGTCAGACCGGCTAACAATCGGTCAGACAGACTGAGACTGAGTTTGGCTGAATTAAATGGAAAATGCGTTTTCAAAGAATATGACCTTCTAGTATGCAATGCAAGTTGTTTTTATGACTTGTGGCACATAGATGAACTATTTAGTGATACACCACATCCTCCTCTTAATAGTACGGAGACTATCCTATAATCCGGTCAAAATTCTTCTCTAATCACCTTAGACCGGTAAAAGGAAAAAGGACCCTATTCCATACCTTTGCCTCTTTGTTCAATGTCCATTCTTCATCATGTAGCTCTTTCTTTGCCTTTCATTATCCTATCTTTTGAGTTTGTTCTTGAGACAACGTAACAGGTAACGTTAGTTCAACATTTGTAATTGTCATTAATTACCAAAACACTCTTTAGGGGCCTAGAAGCTACAGTCTCCCCCTTTTTGGTAATTGATGACAACATTAGATGTAAATGAATGAATTTTGAGCATTAAAAGACATACTCCCTCTAAATAGATGATTATGAAAATTTTGGCCTTTTGGTGGAGTTCAAGCATGTATATAAGAGGATATCTCAATTCATTCTCAATATAACTTGAAGTATCACAAGAGTGTTATCCAAGCAACATCCACATTAGGGCATTCAAAACATCACACCACATAGGTCACAAATAAGACATTCAATTCAAAACAACATCATTCAAAGCATCACAAAGAATCACAGACATAGTTATCAAAAGTCATTCATCAAAAGTCATTCATCTAGAGCTTTACATCAAAAGATCTTCTCCCCCTTTGGCATCAATTTCCAGAAAAGCTAAGAATCGGCAGGAGCATCATCATCTGGAGGGTTGAATGGAGGAGTCTGAGGGAATCTCGAGTAGAAGTGAGCTGAGAAGGCGTTGAAGCGCTGCTTGAACTGATCTTGGCGTGACGAAAAGGTCTAGAATTGATCATTTAGAGCCGCCAAGTCCGAGCGTGCGAGCTCAAGCCCCTAGAGAAGTGTAGCAAATTGATCCATCATCGCCTGATGGAACTGTTGCTGGAACTGAGAAAACCAGGCGGGGGCTTGGCTCGGCTGTGCTGGCTGTTGAGCCTGCGGCTGAGGTGGAGGAGGCATATCCGGAGCCTGCTGCTGCTGCTGATGATGGGGCTGTCTCCATGGCCTTGAGCCAAGATGCGCAGATTAACACTAAATGGCTTATAGCTGAGGTGCCTGATAACGCAAGATCCGCGAGGAAACTTCGTCTTCTGGAGCAGCAAAGTCATGATGTAAGGAGCAAAGTACAGATTTGGAAGAGTGGTTACCAAGACATCCTCAATCGTCTTCAAGATGAAGGTAACAATGTTGATCTGATGTCGTTTGAGGATGTGGTCGATGAAGTTCCAGTAGTAGTCGCGGATAGCTTCTTGATTTCCACTCTTTGGATGGATCGTGGCTCGGATAATTTTGTTGACTACAGCTGGGAGGACTTTAAGGCCTGTAACAGTGCCAAGTACGATCCTCTGTGCACCTCCCGGCTGCTCATAGAACTGGAGCCAGTCATCCTCATGAAGATAATCCTCATCCTCCATATTTATTCCTTCCTTCATTTCTTCATAGTTAATTTTATTTGCCGCAGCCAACTCCTCAAAAGAAGCCTCATATCTCCTAGACCCAGTCATGCACATGATCTTTTGTTCCGCCCAAATGATCTCGATGGTACCATAGAACTGACGGATGGCAGTGGCGTTCCATGGGCACTTATGTTCCACAAAGTCATACAGCCCAATCTCCTTGAAGATCTGAACCAGAGGAGCCATGATGGGTTGATTCACAACATAAGCCCATTCAATCCATTTGTGTTCGAAAATATTCTTGTGAATCAGATGACCATAGAATGCATCTTGCTGTGTCATCGTGTGGAAGTGAGGAGTAGTGGCGTCATTCTCATGATTATAGGCGTAGGTGGTCCTAGCCTTTGTATAGTCGTTTGACGTCCAATTCTTCTTAGGTCCTTGATATGCATGGACGTTTATCTCATCGTCCTCACTCTCAACATCCATGCCCATGTGCTCGGAGCCTCCACAGTGAGAAGATTGTTCCGTTTCTGATTCTCCAAGCGAGGGCACCCAATCAACATCTTGAGTGTCGCTACTGCTTGAAAGTTGAGCTCTTTTTGGCCGTTTCGCCAATTTTTTCTTATTTGTCCGGACGGAGACATTCCCTTGAGTACCTCGACCACTAGAAGATTTGCAAATATAAAACAGGTAAGATACTAAGAGACAAGAGCGTATGAATTTAATCGAGATGATAACAGATCAACCAGCCTTGGCTTTGCTGTTGCCGTCGGTCAGACCGTGTCTGGGGTCAGTCAGACCGGCGCAACCGTAGAGTTAGGGTTTGAGAAGATTTCTGGGATTCACTTGATTTTAGAGCATAAAGTGAGTTGATACTCAAAGATAAACATTTAGAGTATCAAGAGAATGTATCAATTTTAGGTTATTCGCAGATTCATACTAGGTTTATCAAAGTTTCTCAGAATCCCGAAATAAGGAGGAAAAATTTAAAACAACAGAGATGAATCCGAGAAGAATACCTAGAAGACATGGTTTGGAGGAGATCTTGACCAACGGTTTGTCCGAGCTTCGCTTGGGTTTGACCGGAGAAGAAAATTCCAAAAGATTTTGGGGCGCACGTGAAAGAGACAAAAGTGAAGGAGAGTGAAAAGGAGAGGGATTCGGGATAAAAAGTTTCTGGTCGAGTAAATTCGGTCAGACCGTAGGCAATAGACCGGTCAGACCACTGGAAGAAGAGATTTTGAAATGCTCTCTGGAGATGCATTCGGTCAGACCGCAATTGTTATTCGGTCAGACCGCTGGAAGGACTGAAAAACTTGGGGAATTTGATTGATTGATGCTCATGAGAGATTCAGTTATAAGGCAAGAAATATATATAGGATAACTACAAGTAAGATATAGACAATATCGCCAAAGGGGAAGTATCCATCTTACAAATCAACATGACTGAGGCTAATATTTACTCAATTGCCGATAAAAATGCCTAAAATACTCTAAAATGAGAAGTTTATGCAATCAAGTGACAATTCAAGCACAACCAATATGAGTTCAACCTTTCAAGCCACATTTGATATATCAATGATGTTAAGCTCATTTCGGAGTTTACAAAAGCGGTTTTCATCTAAGGGCTTAGTGAATATATCCGCTAATTGATCTTCGGTTCTCACATTATCCACCAACACATCACCTTTACTAACATGATCTCTAAGGAAGTGGTGTCGGATATCTATATGCTTGGTCCGAAAGTGTTGAACTGGATTTGTGGCTATCTTCACTGCACTCTCATTATCACACAAAAGAGGCACTTTTCAAATTTTATCCCATAATCCAACAAAGTTTGCCTCATCCAAAGCAATTGTGCACAGCAACTACCCGCGGAAACATATTCTGCTTCGGCGGTTGATAGAGCTACTGAGTTTTGTTTCTTGGAGGACCAAGAGACTAAAGATCTTCCTAATAGTTGACAACTGCCAGAGGTGCTTTTTCTATCCACTTAACATCCCGCATAGTCGGAATCAGAATATCCAATTAATTCAAATTTAGCATCTTTTGGATACCACAACCCTATACTAGATGAATATTTTAGATACCACAAAATGCGCTTAACGGCCATTAAATGACTTTCTATAGGAGAGGCTTGAAATCTTGCACACATACAAACACTAAACATGATATCGGGCCTAGAAGCAGTAAGATACAATAAACTACCAATCATAGATCTATAAAGCTTTGAGTCTACCGATTTACCTCCTTCGTCAGAGACAAGGTGACCGTTTGTGGCCATTGGTGTCTTGATTGGCTTTGCTTCTTCAAGTCCGAACTTCTTGAGCAGGTCCTTCACATATTTGCTTTGACTGACAAAAGTTCCTTCCTTGAGTTGTTTAACTTGTAGTCCGAGGAAGAAACTTAGTTCACCTATCAAGGACATCTCAAATTCCCTGGACATCATGTTACCAAATTCCTCGCAAAACTCTTGGTTAGTAGATCCAAATATGATGTCATCAACATAAATTTGACATACAAAGAAATCATTTCCAATTTTCTTAGTAAATAAGGTAGTATCAACTTTCCCAATTTTAAAGCCTTTTGAAATTAAGAAGTCTCTAAGTCTTCCATACCACGCACGAGGTGCTTGTTTAAGACCATAAAGAGCCTTGGAGAGTTTATACATATGATTTGGTTTTGTAGGATCTTCAAATCCTAGAGGTTGTTTAACAAACACTTATTCATTAATTTTTCCATTTAAAAATGCACTTTTGACATCTATTTGATAAAGTCTAATATTATGAGACAAAGCAAAGGCAAGCAAGATTCTAATAGCTCCAAGTCTAGCTATGGGAGCAAAGGTTTCACTGAAGTCCAAACCTTCAACTTGAGTATATCCTTGGGCCACCAATCTTGCTTTGTTCCTTACTACCACTCCGTTTGCATCTTGTTTGTTCTTAAAAATCCATTTGGTTCCGATGACATTGTGTTCATCCGAATTTGGTTCTTCGACCAATTCCCAAACATTGTTGCGGGTGAAGTTGTTTAATTCTTCATGCATAGCATTTACCCAATCCGGATCTTTTAAAGTTTCATCTACATGTGTGGGCTCAAAAGAGGAAACAAAAGAGAATTTTTCACAAAATGAAGCAAGACGAGAACGAGTTTGAACACCCTTACGCAAATCAGCAACAATTTGATTGACGGAGTGATCCTTAGAAATTGAGTGATGAATTCTTGGATGATCAACTGGGTTTTGTGAAGTAGAGGTAGATGTTACTTCCGGTTGTTGTTGAGGCGAATCTTCCACATTAACCACTTCAACTATTTGATCTTCATGTTGAGGTGTTGACGAAGAGGGGATAGCTTGAGTAGATGGATCTTCATCTTGATCACTATATTCTTTCGGCTTGATATCCCCAATGGTCATGTTCTTCATCGCCACCCTTAACCCTTCGTTACCTACATCATCCAAGTTGTCTTGCTCCTCTTGAGAGCCGTTAGTCTCATCAAATTCTATGTCATGCGTCTCTTCAATCAAACCGGAGTTTTGGTTGTAGACACGATATGCTTTGCTATTTGATGAGTATCCTAATAAAAATCCTACATCACATTTACTTTGAAATTTAGATAAGCGTGTACCTTTTCACAAGATATAGCACTTACATCCAAACACTCGGAAGTAGGAAATGTTTGGTTTCCTTCCGATGAGAAGCTCGTAAGGAGTTTTCTTTAGTAGCTGATGACAATAAAGTCAATTCGATGCATGGCATGCGGTGTTGATTGCTTCGGCCCAAAAGGTGTCCGAAACATTGTACTCCGAAAGCATGGATCTTGCCATATCTATCAATGTCCGGTTCTTTCGTTCGACTACTCCATTTTGCTCCAGTGTATACTTGGTCGAAAACTCATGTTTGATGCCCTTATCATCACACCAGTTTTCAACCTTGGTATTCTTGAATACGGAGCCATTGTCACTTCTCACTTTCTTGATCTTGAAACTAAATTCATTTTCGGCCCTTTGAGCAAAACTTTTGAAAGTGTTAAATACAATTGACTTATCATGTAAAAAGAATATCCACGTATATCTCAAAAAATTATCTACAATGACAAGACAATAACTATTGCCACCAATGCTAACAAAAGTAGTTGGACCAAATAAATCCATGTGCAATAACTCAAGTGGACTAGAAGTTGACATTGTGCTTTTGGTTGGATGTGAATTTGTAACTTGTTTTCCGGCTTGGCAAGCACTACATAATTTATCTTTTTCAAACTTTACATCTTTTAATCCAACAACTAAATCATGTTTAAATAATCTATTTAGTTGTTTCATTCCAACATGTCCAAGCCTTCTATGCCATAGCCAACCTTTAGATGATTTAGTGAACAAGCATGTACCGAGATTTGCATCATTTGAATTGAAATCAACTAAATAGAGGTTGCCATGTCTAAAACCTTTGAAGATCAACCTATTATCATCAATACTAGTGATAATTACATCTTTTGGATAAAAAGCACATATAAATCCAAGATCACAAAGTTGAGCTACGGATAAGAGATTGAAGTTAAGAGATTCGACAAGCAATACATTAGAGATGGAGAGGTCGTTTGAGATGGCAATTTTAGCTAAACCTTTTACCTTTCCTTTTCTATTGTCTCAAAATGTGATCTTGTCATATTCCGCACCTTCATTATTTAGAGAGGAGAACATATTGTGATTACCGGTCATATGTTGAGTGCATCCACTATCGAGCACCCAATGTTGTCCTCCGGCCTTGTAATTTACCTACAAAACAAAGTTAGGTCCTTTTAGGTACCCAAATCTTTTTGGGTCCTTGGAGGTTAGTTACCAAGGATTTTGGGACCCAAATGGCTTTCTTTTTGGCACCAATTATAGGGGTTCCAACAAATTTGGCTTTAACATCGCCATTGTTCATTTTCTTTAAAACATAGCAAGAGTTGAATATAAGAGATGAGTTACTTTTGCTAGCATGGCAATTTTTCTCAATATGACCTAAACTTTTACATTTGTTGCAATATCCCTTTTCTTTTACAAATACGGTTTTAGATGGGAGAAATGCATGTTTCCCCTTTTTAGGAATGTAACCTATCCTTCTTTTCTTAAGGAGAACCTTTGACTATCTAGTAGATGTCTTAATTTTGATTCTCCAACATAGCTTTTAGCTAGATCATTTGTTAGTTTTTCAATTTTGTACTTAAGTTCATTGTTTTCAAGACTAAGCACATGGTCATCAACTTTAGGTCTAGAAGGTAATTCAATTAAATCTTCACAAGATGTAGATATGCTAGAAGTGCATATCATAGGCAAGTCATTTAAAATATTGCACGTGATGCCTATGTCAGTACCCGTTTTGTTGGCTTTATGAGTAATTAATGAGTCATGAGCTTCCTTAAGCATCTCGTGAGTTTCTTTGAGACTCTCATGAGATGTTTTTAGCTCCTTATAGGAATTTTGAAGAGTTTTGTATCTCTTCTTCAATTCCTTGAATTTTTCTTTTTCTTTACTCATATAGTCATCAAAACCGGTGATCATCTCAACTAGGTCATCATAAATGTATTCATCTTCATCACATGATACCTTAGATTCTCCTTTAGCCATGAGGCAATGAGGAGTGGAGAATAGAGATGGAGCTTCCTTGATAGCTACTCCGGCGAGTCCTTTAGGTGATGCTTCATCTTCATCTTCGGAATCGGAACTTGAAGCATCCGAATCCCATTCAATGAAGCAAGCTTGTCCGTCCTTCTTTTTCTTGTAATACTTCTTGAAATCCTTCTTCTTGCTTTCTCCTTCCTTTTCGTACTTCTTCTTTTTCACCGATTTTTCTTCTTCCTTGTTTTTGCATTGTGCGGAGATATGGCCCTTTTCACCGCAATGAAAACATCTTCTTTCTTCAAATGGGTTCCTTTTGGATGATTGTCCTTTCTTGAAGGACTTTCCTTGATATCTCTTTTTATGAACCGCTTGAACCTTCTCACGAAGAGAGCCATTTCCTCATCGGTGTCTCTCTCATCGCTTTCTTCTTCATTATCTTCCCTTTTGGAGACTTGAACTTTGAGTGCTATGTTCTTCTTCTTGGAGTTGGAAGCCTCATCTTGCACCTCTTCTTGGGATTTCTTAAATATGTCATGAGTGAGAATTTCACTCAAGACCTCCAA
Source organism: Pharus latifolius (assembly GCA_019359835.1). Classification (NCBI taxonomy): domain Eukaryota; kingdom Viridiplantae; phylum Streptophyta; class Magnoliopsida; order Poales; family Poaceae; genus Pharus; species Pharus latifolius. The sequence goes on along the minus strand of CM033321.1, from coordinate 58,692,207 downwards.
AGGAGTCATACTCTTCAAATTAGATCGTACAAGTAAGGTCACAATAGTGTCATATTTTGAAGGTAAAGCTCTAAGAAATTTATGACAAAACTCCACATGTGTGACATCCATACCAAGCCCTTTTAGCTCATTTACTATGTTATTTAATTGGTTGAACATCTCCGAGACATCCTCATTGGGCAACATAGCAAACTTTTCAAATTGTCCCTTATGGATAAATAATTTAGCATCCTTGACCATTGAGGTTCCTTCATGAATATCCATAAGATTTCTTCAAATGTCATGAGCCGTTTCAAGTTTACAAATTCTATTAAATTCACCTAGATTTAAAGCACTATAAAGAACATTCATGGCTTGAGCATTTTCTAAGGCATTTTCTCTATCTAGGTTAGTCATGTCATCATCATCTAGAAATGTGAAGCCCTCATCCACCACTTTCCAAATTTTTCCACCCATGGCTTTAAGATAGACCATCATTCTAGTTTTTCAATAGGTATAATTTGATCCATCAAAGAGTGGTGGTTTGCCAATATTAATCCGACCCTCACTAGCCATCTTTATCCTACTCTGGGATGGTTAAATCCTCTAAATATGGAGTCCAAGCTCTGATACCAATTGAAGGGGATCTAGGATATCGACTAGAGGGGGGTGAATAGGCGATTTTTACAAATTATCAACTAATCAAGCAATTAACAACAAATGAGAGCAAGTAGCTAAAACAAGATGAACAACAAGCAATTTAACACAAGGATATATCCCGTGGTCTTGGTGATTTGCCAATCACCCCTAATCCACATTGAGGCAAACTCAAATTTCTAACCGCTCCTCTATCTAGTCGACTTCCTCTCAAGAAGTGACCTAGATCTCGAGTCGGATTAGTGTGATGAGTTATCCAAACCTCGATTCCACTATTGATGCACTTTACCGCTCCGACAAGGCGTGCTCGACCCTTTCACAAGATGTTTTGAGGCTTCTTCACAATCTTCCTTGAAGAGCTCTCCAAAACCTTCCTCCTAGCTGTCTAGGAGCCGGCAAACTCCAAGAGTAACAAGCCGGTGATGATCACTTAACGCTCTTCTAGTGCCACAAGGTTGATTTAGTGATCTGAATGCAATGCACTAGAAGATCTCAAATGCACACTCTCTCAAATTCAAGAAATTGAACACTAGAGTGTATGAAACTTGTTTTAGCTCTCAAAGATGATGGCAATGTTCACAAATAAGCCAAAAGTTATGAACAGGACAAAGCATGGGAGTATATATACCCCCACAATAAATATAGCCGTTACAAGCTGTTGGGAGAAAAAGATCACTTGGCGGTCAGACCGCAGGTATAAGCCCGGTCAGACCGCCGCAATTGCAACAGCATTAAACAGGTGCAATAAATGCTCACCTGCCCTTGTCGGGCACTCTCACGGTCAGACTGGAGCCAATGGCGGTCAGATTGTGAAACCTTCCAGAGACAACATGGTTTCTGGACACGATTTACGGTCAGGCCGAGAACTTCAGACAGACCGGCCACACGGTCAGACCATCTTAACACATCAAGTTCAAGAAAATGAGATCATGAAGCTCCAGGAGTCTGACTTAGGGTTTAACCACGGACAGACTGACCTCTTTAAGAAAGAAAACACACTTTAACATATCCGTCGGTTAGTCCGAAACAACATTCGATCAGACCGTTTATGCGGTCAAACCGGCTAACAATCGGTTAGTCTGACTGAGACTGAGTTTGGCTGAATTGAATGGAAAAATGCATTCTCAAAGGATATGACCATCTAGTATGCAATGCAAGTTATTTTTATGACTTGTGGCACATAGTTGAACTATTTAGTGATACACCACATGCTCCTCTTAATAGTACGGCGACTATCCTATAATCCGGTCAAAATTCTTCTCTAATCACCTTAGACCGGTAAAAGGAAGAAAGACCCTATTCCGTACCTTTGCCTCTTTGTTCAATGTCCATTCTTCATCATGTAGCTCTTTCTTTGCCTTTCATTATCCTGTCTTTTGAGTTTGTTCTTGACACAACTTAACAGGTAATGTTAGTTCAACATTTGTAATTGTCATTAATGACCAAAACACTCTTTAGGGGCCTAGAAGCTACAGGGGGAGAGGCCTCCCCCCGGGGTTTTGATGATGTTCACACTCCTGATCATTGCGGCGTCGCGCTCGTATAAAGCGCGGGCCACGTCTTGGTCTCCCCGAGCGGTGATCACGCCGTGAGGCCCGGGGATCTTCACGCAGAGGTAATTCTGGTGGATCGAGGCCCCCAAGAGGTTGATCATGGTCCTCCCCATGATCGTGTTGTAAGAAGAGGGGAGGTCTACCACATCAAACCGGACCATCTCTGTCCGGTAGTTGTCCGAGGTGTCGAAGGTCATGGGGAGATCCACCTTCCCCACGGGTAGATTGTCTTCCCAGGGGCGAACCCTTGCAAGGGCCCTGCTATGGGCTGCAAGAGCTTCTCGTCCACCTGCATCTCCCTAAACGCTTTTAGGTAGAGGACGTCGGCGGAGCTCCCGCCATCCACGACGATGCGGGCCAGATGGCAATTGTAGATGGTAGTGGAGACGATGAGCTCGTCATCATGGGGGAAGCGAACCCCACACGCGTCTTCTGCTGTGAAGGTGAGGGGGACATCCGACCACTTGGGTGGTCGAGACGTATGCAGCACCCCCACCACCTTTACTTCGCGCGCGTACTCCTTGCGCTGATGCTTAGAGTCCCGCCCAAAGGCGGACCCTCCCGTGATGACGTTGACATGCCTCTGGGAGGTTTGGAAGGGGAGAGTTTCTGACAGCTCCCCCTCCCGCGTTCGTCCTTGCTGTTCCCCTGCGGGAGTAGGAAGGGCTGGCAAGGCCGGCTGAGGGGGCAAGGAGGCCAGAGTCCCCCCCCTGCCCATGCTGGTCGAGGAATGCGGAGAATTGTTGGAGTAGTTGATGGCATTCCCGGGTGGCATGGGTATTGGGCTTGTGGAAGGTACACCACAGACCTTTCCCTGCCTCCCGCTGCGGGGCTTTCTCGACTTTGGGACGACTGTCCTCCCCCACGGCCTTTCGGCTTGGAAAAGGGGCGGTTACCCCTAGAGACGTCACGCAAGCCTACTCCGCCCTCGAGGACAAAGGTGTCCCGAGGTCGTGGCTCTCCACGATTCCCCCTTTGGGGCGTTTGAGGGGGTCCCTGGCCCCTCGGTCGACGGGGGCGGGGCCCCCTGGTTCTTCTTCCAGAGGTCATCTTCCTCCGCCCGAGCGTACTTTTTATGTACGTTGACGAGCTTGTCGGCAGAGGAGGGGCAACATCGGGAGAGTCTCCGGTGGAGCTCCCCCGGGAGGATCCCACTCTTACACGCCTCGATGACTGTGGAGTTCGGGACGTGAGCTACTTTGCTATTGACTTGAGCAAAACGCTTGAAGAAGCTGTGGATGGTCTCCCCCGTCCTCTGCCGGACGGAGTACAGTTGCGAGGAATCCAGGGGACACACATAGTTCCCCTGGAAGTTCGCGCAAAACTCGCGTTTGAGCTGCGCGAAGGACTTGATGGAGCCAGCCTTCAAGTTGTAGAAGCACGAGCAGGCGATCCCAGTCAGGTAGAGGGGGAAGATGTTGCACTGCACCGTCTCATCCCCCCCAGCCACCGAGATGGCTGTGGAATACACCTGCACAAATTCATAAGGATCGGCCTCACCATTGTAGTGTTTGATGTGAGGCGGGAGGTAAGGCCGCGGCCATCGAATGCACTGGAGTTTGCGGCACAGCGGCTGGTTAGCCCCCTCGACCTCTTGGGGGGAGTCCCGGTCGCTGTCCCCTTTGACGGGGGACGCGCGCTCATTGTCGGAGTTGGGGAGAGGCCCAAGAGTTCCGGCGGCATGGCAGTAGCGCCGTTTTTCTTCCAGGTTGGTGGAGCTGACCTCAAGGATGTCCGGGCGCTCCCCAGGAGAGGTTGGTTCTTCGGCTGGTCTCTTCCCTCGGCCTGAGCGGGAGCGAGGCTCTCCGCATCCATGACTCGGGGGAAGCTCCTCCCCATACTTGGTGGTACGCATTTGCTCAACCTCCTCCCGGGTGAAGTGGACTTGGTCCTCCGGGGGTGCCCTCGGGGGCGGCCCCAGAGGAGGGAGCTCATGCGCTACAGCTACCGGCCCAGCTTCCATCGGGGCCAGTTGGGGGGAAACCCCTGTGGCAACGTCTGGAATAGGAAGGGGGGAAGCCCCTGCGGCGTCTGGGACCGGAAAGGGGGAACCTCTGTGGCGACGTCCGGAACCGGGGCACCGTTGCGGGGGGAGGTCCGCTGCGACGCGGGGGCTGCTGTGTCGACCACCGCCGATGCGGTAAACGCGACCTGAGGGGCGGGACTGGCCCCCGGTGCAGGGAAAACCCCTGGCATGAAGTGGGCCCCCGTCCCCGGGAAGAGACCCAGAGCAGGGTGACCCCCGGTACAGCAAAGGCCCCCGGCATGAGATAGCTCCCCGGCACTGGGAAGAGTCTCGGCGTTAGGAGGGCTCCGGATGAGGGACCTGCCGAGGGAGGATATCCCCCGGTGGGGTCATATGGAGCAACCGGCCCTCCGGGGATCAAAGGAGCCGCCGGGTGAGCCATAAACGGGGGAATGGCCCCCATGAACGGAAACTGTGGGTAGGTGCGGGCCGGTGGCCGCGCCAAGACGCGGAGCAGCTCATCCATAGCGTTGGGAACGGAGCTGGCCCTCCACTAAGGCCTCAAGCAAGGCGTCCCGGGGAGCCGGGGAAGTCGTCGAGGGGAGGTTGGTCTCGGCCGGGGCGGCCGCGGTCCCCAGGATTGACCCGAAGGTCGAACCACCGAAATTAACAGGGAAGGTGGGAGGCGGTACCTGGGTTTGGCCATGTCCAGACGTCGGTGTCGGGACGACCGTGCTCCGAACGGGTGGCACCGTGTCACTGGGACCGGCGTCACCAGGGAGGGTGCGAGCCCTCATTCTTGGGGGAGCCATGGCGATTCGTCAAGAGTCCCCACGGATGGCGCCAACTGTCATGGTATTACGAATACCTCGACAGGTTTTGTGGGAGATCCTAGCGAAGAAAAGACGACGCGAGCTGACCGTACGACCGGTCCTCTCCCGTCGGGCAAACTCAGCAAGAGACACGAAGGTTTATACAGGTTCGGGCCTCAGTGGAGGCCCTAGTCCTGTCGGCGTGCTCCCAACCGGTTTAGCTAGGGGAGATCTCTCGGGGGTGAGATGGCTCCGGAGCACACCTATTCTATTGTCTCTTAGAGTAAAAATGAGCTATATCCTTTACATGAGATGTTACAAGGGCTTATATAGCCCCAAAATATGCAAAAAGACTAAACTACCCCGCCTGCCACCGTTGGATCGAGGGGTAGCGACATCCTTCTCCCTGTCAGGAACCTTGGATGCTTGACAGGTGTCCGCCGATTCCCAAGGTGCTTCTCACGTGATACTCACCTGACCTGGAGACCGGAGGCCCTTATCTTCGGAAGGCAGCACCCGGGTCAAGCCACCGGGGGGCCTTGTCCCCGGGCAAAAGGCAGTGCCCGGGATAAGCCACCGAGGGGCCTTGTCCCCGGGCAAATGGCGGCGCCCGGGACAAGCCATCGGGGGGCCTTGTTTTGGGACACTCATTTGAGGAATCCGGTGGCAACCGCCCAGGTGGGTTGCACTCAGAAAGATACATCACAAGCTCACAACAATAGGATTTACATTAAACAATAAAGCAAATAGATAAAACAAGTACAGGGTCACGAGGACCACTATTACATTATCATAATGCCAAGAATGGCATTAATTAAAGTTGATACAAAAGTAGGGAGTTTTTCAAAATCAAGAATAAAAAAGAATCGGTATCGAGGTACCGAATACAGAAATAACACAAAAGCAACGACAAAGGTCTTCATTTCCTTCTACAGCGGTTCAGCTTGGGCCTTCACCACATCGGACTCAACTTGGCGCATGACCCTCCTAGAAGCTCAAATCGTCTGGAAAGGTTCCTTCCTCTTCTTAGTGCTCACAGTCAAAGGAATCAGGATCCTCGAATCCTTTCTTCTGAATTTGTGTGAAAAGGCAAGGGTGAGCATGTTTTTACACAATGCTCAGCAAGTCTCGTTATGAGAATGCAGGTATATAGATGAGGGGTTTTCAACGAAAGAGGTCTTGGCTTTATATATAGGAATAGAATAGATTTTCACTCTTAATTTTGAAGAAAAGGTTTTGTTTTCAAAAGCGAGACTTTTAAAATCCTAAGCTAGATTTTCAGAAGATGTTGTGTGTGGTGGTCTTCCATGAGTCACCACTTTATTCTCATTTTATGAAAAACTTTCCCAAAAGATACTTGTGCTGCATCGACGTGGATAGAATCCACCGCGCGTAGACTCCATGACCTGGGAGCTCAGAGTATTTGATACTTTTTATAACTTTGCAAAGGTGTACCACCTTAATCCACCGATCACTCAGCTTTCAAGTCGGATCAGCTCCATGCGACTTTTACGCATGTGACAAGGCTGAGATCACACAACAGTTTACAATCCTAGCATTAACAATTCCCTGCCCGGCAAATAGACTTTCCAGTCCTCATTACTGTTGTGGGTCCTCCCCACTGCCTTACTTCCTAGCCTTGGTCTATATTCTCGCAAGACACATAGCCTCTTTTGATTACAGCCACGCACGACTTAATTAAGCGTAGGGCATCTTCCTTCTTTCCACCTTTTTCCTCTCATAATTTTTCTGAACTCACATCACTCATGGCCCTCATTGGCCCACCAGTTCTCGCAAGAAACCAGACCGACAACCATTGCAGGGAAAAGCTAATACAGAGAGAGCTACTATGTTGCGCCCATCCCATACCGGGCAAGTGGTTGGTACGTTTTTCATGCTGCATGGAAGTACAACATAAGGTTCTAGTCCTTATGAATTTTTAGTAAGGAGTCTTTCACATTCCCAGTGTGCACACAGCACCATCCAACCAAACCATCCTCACTATCGATTCCAATCACATTTTCTTTCACAAAAAGGGGTTTTGAATATGCTTTTCTCACATGTGACCATTTAACATTTAACATATAATCTTGAGCATATTATAGCCTAAGAATGATATTCTAGGGTGATAAGGGTGCATGGATATTCAATCACATAAGGGGCTTTACAATTATTTAGGTCATATCTAATCCCTTTATTTGAATATAAGGCATGCATATACTTGAAAACAGCTAACATACTTCATTTCAAAATATTAGGCTAGACATGATCAAGGGTTTGAGACTTGCCTTGCAATGCTGGGTCTAGTTGCTCAGACAATTCTTCGAAGATCTCTTCCGCTTCTTCAACCTCTGGTTCCACGGTGGATACAAATAATACACACATACACTATATAAGCATACAGAAGATAGTCTTTATGGGAAATGTTACGTAAAATATAGTATGCATGCAGGGGAAAGGTTTGGACAAAGCCACTTGGGTGCTGATTGAAGAGATGGGCTAAAAAGGAGTTGAATGTCGAAAGGCCGACATTCGGTCCACGGCTAGACATAGCCTTAAGTTGGTCTTAGGTAGGCTTTCTGGAGAAGTGGCAGAAGAGAAAGATGTAGAACACAACTCCAGGAATCTAATGGACAAGGTGGCATTTCAATTTCTCAAGTGTAGCAGGTCTAAATCATTCCATGCCACTAGTGGACATGCACTGACATAGTGCTGGACATGGCCAGAAACTAAGGCATGGCAAAACTTTTGATCCAGGGCTCCAATTGATGCACCACTTTGTCTGGGAGTTAGGTCTTGATAACAGGAACAAGGTACTCAACAGGCTCAAGGGCAGGAAGTGCCCGGAGGGCGGCCAAATCCGGTGAGTAAACACGGTGGCCTGGACACAAACTGAGCTACTGGACAGTGATCTTAGCATTGGAATATCTCTTGATTCAGGTCGATTCAGAAGTCGAGCTAGTGGACAATATTGCTTAGGGTACTAGAATCTATCTAAGGGACAAAGTGTCCGAAGCTAGATCTGCCTGAGAAGAATTCCGGCGACCGGTGCTGGAGAAGACGACACTGAACATTAGGGGTTTTCGATACAGAGGGTTTGAGCTTGATTCCTTGCTCAAGGAGTGAGAGGGTGAAGTGAGGAAACTACTGGTGAGGTTAATTTGGCCGGAGATCGCTGGCGTGGCCTGGAAACGAGAGTCGACTCACTGGTGGCGCGCAAACTGGGAAAGCTATGATCTTAGCTCAATTTAAAAATCCAGATTGGTAGGCTTGCTAAATGGAGTGTGCTGATCAATTTCTACCACTGGCACGAGGGCTGATTTGGATTGAATCGGGCAGCAATGGGGAAACAGGGGTTCTGGGATTTTCCGGTGATCACCGGCGTTAAGGTTCACCGGGGTGCAATTGGGTGCTATGAAACAGACAGGGGGATGAGAGGAACTCACTGGTGGCTTTGGTTTGGAGAGAGATGCTGTGAACTGCTCTGGCGACGGTGGCCTCAAAAACAGCTCGCTGGAGAAGAAGGTGTTCACGGTGGCGCTGGGAAATTGGTTCTTTTCTGGTGCTGGGAGTTGAAGCTTGCAGTTGCTAGAATGGTGTGAAGAAATGCTGGGCGAGGGGGAAGCTTATATAGGCAATGGCTGGGCTCTCGGGAGTTGAAGTGGATCGAACTGGATGCGCGTGAGTGGCACCGGAGGCGGGATCGAGATGGCGTGCAAGGCGTTGGGACGCGGCAGCGACTCTGCTAGACGATGGGATCACGCCAAATCCGGCTGGAGCAGGGCGACGGGATCGCTGGCTTCGGCATGGCCGCAACGTGGTGCTGGTTTGCTGCTGCTGGAGCACGTGCGCGCGGGGAAATTACGGCACAGGCACGGTTGAGGTTGCTCCACGCTGGCGGCACGGTGCGCATAGATGGTGGCTACGTGGTGGCGGTGGTGGCAGCGTGGGATCTTCGCCGGCGGCGAGTTCTGCGGCGAGGCAAAGTGGCGGGGATCTGGTCGCTATGGCTAGAGCTCTGGTCGAGAGCAACGACCAGGGGCTGGTCGAAAAGGGCCGAAAAAGAAAGCTAGGGCTGATTTACAATTTCAGAAACCTGCACCAGGGACTGATCTGCAAGGATTTGGTTCAGAAACTTGGACTTATTTGCAAATCTGGAGATCTGGAGGGCTGATCTGAGATCTGGTTTTGCAGATGAGTGTTACTAAATCACTTGGACTCATCTAGCAAGAAAATGGTAAAATCCGATAAGATCTGGTGGTTTTGACAAAAAATCGAAAACAGGGAAAATAGGGTAAACAGGGTAATTAGGGTTTGAAACTCTGGCAAGGCTGAAACTAGGGTTTCGATTAAGCTTTTGGAATTCTTCCAAAAGGGAAAAATGTTCAAAATAGTGAATGGGAGATGTTTACTAGATCAAATCAAAGTTTGGAGATGGTCTGAGACTTTTAGTCTTTTTGGGCTTTTGACAATTCTGAAAAGAAACTGATCTGCGATACTTATGGACTAAAAAGCGAAAATGGTCTGAAAGGTGGAGTTTAGCTGCCAAATTTTTAAATTAAGGTAGTGGCACACCTAAGATTATAATTCTGAGATACGAGATCAAAAATGGGGTTGAGACATCCGAGAATCCAATGAAGATATGCTGACTGGCAAGCGAAAGAGGTGGCAAAATTTGGGATGTTACACTTGTCCCCGGGCAAAAGGCGGTGCTCGGGACAAGCCACCAGGGGCCTTGTCTCCGGGCAAATGGCGATGCCCGGGACAGGCCACCGGGGGCCTTGTCCCCGGGCAAAAGGTGGCGCCCGGGACAAGACACCGGGGGGCCTTTTCCCCGGGGAAATGGCGGCGCCCGGGACAAGCCACTGGGGGGCCTTGTCCCCGGGCAAATGGCGACACCGGGGACAAGCCACCGTGGGCTTTGTCTCCGGGCAAATGGCGACGCTTGGGACAAGCCACCGGGGGCCTTGTCCCCGGGCAAAAGGCGGCGCCTGGGACAAGCCACCGGGGGCCTTGTCCCCGGGCAAATGGTGGCGCCTCTTACTAGGACTTGGTCCCATGGAGATTTCCCCCAACACTAAGGAAGAACAGGAGCGCAAACAAAAGGAGGAACATGAACATAAACAAAAGGAGGATTAGGACCGTGAGTGTCGAGATAATGAACTCTGCAGAACAGCCTGAGAGGCCTTACAAATGCGCAATCTCATTATGACGCCGCCCCTAGTTCCTGCCGTCGCCCACATGGTCGCAGGCGCGACCAGACACCTTCTTTGCCCCCGGAATATTCACCGACGGAGGAAGAAACAATGACACTTGGTGCACCAAAGAGAAGTACGCATGGCCGACTTTGATCTATCACGGATGTTTTGCGTAATTTTCCTCCTACCCTCACCGACGTGGACCAACTTTTGCTAGGATCCTCGCGGAGAAGTTGGATGAGGTCGCATCCGATGCAACCCCTACAGCTTCCTCCCGGTCTATGATACGTTCCATGAAAAGGAGTATTCTTACTCCAGTCATGGTAGGCGTAATCGACTACCATCTGGATCACTTCGACACGACAAATCCAGATGCATGGGATGTTCTCGTGATCGGGATCGAATTCCTGTGCATTCTCGTCTAGGACCACGTGGTGCGTCCGCATTACGTGAAATCACTCGTGGTCAGGCTGGGAACCGTGGAACTCTCCACAATTCCTATGTTGGCTATAAAGCTTTCTCTCCAGGCCTCCGTGCAGTCGTCTGGCCAGATAAGTTCAAGCCAGGAACAATTGAAAGATTTGATGGGACCCAGAATCTGTCAGAGTTCCTTCAAATCTACATCACCGCTATCCAAGCGGCGGGTGGGGATGATCGCATCATGGCCAATTACTTGCCGACGGTCCTTGAGGGACCAGCGAGGACCTGGCTATTCGATCAGCCCAAGGGTTTGATATATAACTGGGAAATGTTGTGCGATGCCATCCTCAACAATTTCGAGAATTGTTATCAGAAGCCCGGGAAAGAAGATGATCTTCATCGTCTACGACAAACCTCTACGGAGACTCTTCGCCAGTTTTTCAGAAGGTTTGTCGGGGTGAGGAATACCATCCCAAACATATCTGACAACTCCGTTATCAGGGCATTTAAGCATGCCGTTCGGTATCGGAGGTTTATAGAAGATCTACTTATCCACCCTCCTCGGTCAGTGGCCGATCTCTTTAATATGGCTGACCGCTACTCTGACGCGGTCGAGGCTGTTGAGTGGAATAGGATGGTGGATAAGGGAAATTTACCGCCACAACTAGGTCTCAAGGACATGAAAAAAGGGGATAGAGGCAAGAAGCCAAAGTCTTCATCAAGCGGAAAATCGAAGAAGTCTAAAAAGAATCGAACTGGACAGTACCGAGAGATCGTAGTCGCATAAAAGCCTCCACCGGGCAAACGTAACAAGTTTTCATTTAAAAATAAAACTGCCTCTGGTGGTCGCAACGCTGACCAGGCAGAAAAACCGACTAACCCGCAGGAAGGCAAGAAGTGGTGTCCGATCCACAACTCTCCGGGACACGACCTCAAGAACTACTGGAGCTGGTTGAAGCAACTAGATGACTTCTACCAGGGAATTGGGCCAATGCCAACTTTGCCACCAAAAGAGCAGACTTGAGGGCTCAGAGACACCGATGGGGATGAAGAAATGTCCTACCAGGTACCTCATAATTATGTTAATGTCATTTTTGGAGGATCCTCCTCTTTTGTTTCTAAACGTCAGTTTAAAGCATTTTACCAAGAAGTAAACAAAGTGGAAACTCCCCTTGGCGAACATCAATACACCCGTTGGTGAGACACTCCTTTGAGATTTGATCACTTTAATTGTCCCATTGGGCTTACTCGACCATTGAGACTACCTCTGGTCAATACCCCAATTATCAGTAATGTGAGAGTCGAAAGGGTCCTGATCGACGGAGGTAGTTCCTTGGACATTTTATTGGTCAAGGCATTGGATGAGATAATCAAACCCATAATTCATCCATTTTATGGGATAATTCCTGGTCCCTCGATGATGCTGATGGGACAGGTGGTGCTCCCAGTGACACTGGGTGAACAGGATAATTTTCGAACAGAATTGGTTAGTTTTGATGTAATTGATTGTGATTCGGCTTATAACACGATTTTTGGCAGGCCAACTCTCGCTAAATTTATGATGGCAACGCACTATGCTTATCAGTGCCGCAAGTTACCTGGCCCCAAAGGCGTTATCTCAGTCTGAGGCAGCCGCAATGTGGCATTAACTTGCGATCGGTTATCCTTGGAGCTAGTAGATCAACTTCCCCTCCGGGATGTCAAGATCACCACCACAATTGCGGATACGATCAAGGCCGCTCCTCGACCAGATGAAAAGCTGAAACCAGTTCTGTTATACCCAGATGATCCATCCAGAACAATTTGGATTGGATCAGCCCTGGATGACAAATAGGAACTCGAACTCGTTACTTTCCTCTGAGCTAATGCAGATGTGTTAGCGTGGAAACCTTCCGACATGCCCGGTGTCCCAAGGGAGGTAATTGAGCACAGGTTAGCAATTCAACCTAGACAGCGACCAATAAAGCAGAAGCTCAGATGCTTTGCTGTTGATCGGCAAGAAGCCATTCGCGTGGAGTTAGATCAACTCCAAACGGCCAGATTTATTCACGAAGTCAATCACCCGGAGTGGCTTGCAAATCCGGTCATGGTCCGTAAGTCAAATGGTAAGTGGCGCATGTGCGTCGATTACACCAGCCTAAATAGTGTCTGCCCGAAGGATGACTTCCCTTTCCTCGCATCAATCAGTTGGTCGACTCTAATGCGGGTTGCGAACTGATGAGCCTCCTGGATGCTTACTCAGGGTATCATCAAATTAGCATGGCAGAAGAAGATGAAGAGAAGACTGCCTTCATCACACCATATGGCACCTACTGCTACTTCAGAATGCCATTTGGTCTCAAGAACGCTTGTTCCACGTACCAGCGCTTGAAGCAAAAGACCTTTCTGTCCCAGATGGGGCGTAATCTTGAAGCTTACGTGGATGATTTGGTTGTAAAAAGCTTAAAAAGGTTGACTCATTTGGATGATCTTGTTGAAACCTTCTGTAATTTAAACCAATTTGAAATAAAGTTAAACCCAGAAAATTGTTCTTTCGGGGTTTCATCTGGTAAACTTCTAGGCTTTCTCGTTTGTTCTAGAGGAATTGAGGTTAATCTCAAAAAATCAGGGCCATCAAGCAAATGAGGTCTCCTTCGACCATGAAGGATGACTAGTGCCTAGCAGGTCGCATGGTGGCTTTAAGTCGATTTATATCGCGACTAGGTGAAAGAGAATTACCTTTTTTCAAAACTCTTCGAAAACACAATGGTTTTACCTGGTCGGATGAAGCCGAGAAAGCGTTCCAGGAGGTTAAAGCATACTTATCCAGTCTGCCAGTGCTGGTTTCTCCGATCATAGGGGAACCACTACTTTACTTGGCGGCCACACCTCACGCGGTCAACGCAATTCTGATCGCAGAAAGAGAAGGTGTGCAACAACCCATCTATTACGTAAGCCAGGTACTTCATGGTCCTAAGGAGCGCTACCCTGAAGTCCAGAAGATACTTTACGCACTGCTGATGGCTTCCCGCAAGCTACAACATTACTTTCAAGCACATAAAATTACAGTGCCCTCGTCCTTTCCTTTGGGAGATATTATTCGAAACCCGGAGAAATCTGGTCGCGACCCGACTGTGATAATGAATTCTGTAGTAGTGTCGAATCGCGAAGTGGACTGTGGAACTTGGAGCATTTGACATCCATTTCACCCCTCGCACGGCGGTCAAGTCTCAGATCCTTGCAGACTTTGTGGTCGAATGGACTAACCCTAACCCACCTATGCAAGAATCTATAGACTTATCATGCACCGACCACTGGACGATGTATTTTGACGGCTCTCACAGTTTTCAACACTTGGGGGCTGGAGTGGCCTTAGTCACGCCTCAGGGCGACCAACTCAAGTATGTCATTCAATTACATTTTGTTGCGACTAACAACGCAGTAGAATATGAGGGTCTTATTGCAGGGCTCCGAGCAGCAAAATTCCTCAGAGTCTGTCGATTAGTGGTGAGGGGGGACTCACAGCTGGTCGTAAACCAGGTAAACAAGGAGTACAACACCTCCGATGAGAAAATGGCTCATTACTTGGAGGAAGTGAGGAGATTGGAAAAATACTTCAGTCATTTCGATGTCCAATACATCCCGCGAAAGGACAATATTCTTGCAGACCAATTATCTAAAATTGGATCCTCACGTACATCTGCTCTGGCAGGAGTGTTCGTCGAACACTTAGAACATCCTTCGATCATGACTACAGTCGAAGATGACTAGGTAATAGTCTGCGTTACCAACCTTGGACATGAAGAAGATTGGACCCATCCATTGAGGGTCTATCTCGAACATGGGACCTTGCCCAAGGATGAAACTGAAAGTGATCGGTTGATTCGAAAAGCGCTCCTGTACAAACTTATAGAAGGGGTTTTGTATAGGAAGGGTACTCAAGGAGTATTCATGCGTTGTATTTCTCAAGAGGAAGGTAAGTCCCTATTGAAAGAAATCCATGACGATGTATGTGGTGCGCACGTGTCATTTGGCACACTGGTCAGGAAGGCTTTCAGACAGGATTTTTACTGGCCTTCGGCACTCGATGATGCCAAATACTTGGTCAAGACATGCCCCCAGTGTCAATTTCATGCAAGACGGGTTCATCAGCCCGCATATGCCTTGCAAACTATCCCTTTAACGTGGCCCTTTGCGGTCTGGTGGATAGATATTGTGGGACCTATGCCACAGGCGGTTAATGGGTACAAGTTCTTGTTCATAGCTATTGACACGTTTACAAAGTGGATCGAGGCTGAACTAGTCCGTAATGTCACCGCTGCTACGGCACAAAAGTTCTTTCATAAGAACATCGTCACTCGGTTTGGTGTTCCAAGTCTTCTCATTACTGATAATGGTTCCCAATTCGCTAGCGGTCTCTTTCTGGACTACTGCGATAATATTGGAACTAAGGTGTGCTTTGCTTCTGTAGCTCATCCACAGAGCAATGGTGCCGTCGAATGTGCCAACGGGCAGATATTGCAGGGCATCAAAAAATGCATTTTTGATCGCCTTAAGATGTGCTCAGGGGTTTAGGTAGATGAACTCTACTCAATTCTGTGGGCCTTACGTACTACCTGTAGTCGAGCCACCGGTGAGACACCTTTCCAATTGGTATATGGCGCTGAGGCGGTATTGCCCATGGAAATTCGTATTGGTTCTGTTCGAGTAGATCAAGTCGATCAGATTGATCAAGCCGAACAACATACTCAAGATTTAACCCTCCTCGAAGAAAAAATGTGATCGAGTGCTGATAAAGTCAGCGGTATATTTGCAAGCTTTGAGAAAATTTCACAGCAAAAGGGTGTGGCCACGTAGTCTTCAGGTGGGTGATTTGGTTTTACGAAAGATACTGTTGGGGAAATCTCCGTGGGACCAAGTCCAGGTAAGAGTCTGTCCATTTTGCCCCGGGACAAGGCCGCCGGTGGCTTGTCCCGGGCGCCGCCTTTTGCCCAGGGACAAGCCCCCGGTGGGCCTTGTCCCTGGGGGTGCCGCCATTTGCCCGGGGACAAGGCCCCTCGGTGGCTTGTCCCGGGTGCCGTCGTTCTCCCGAAGGCAAGGGTCTCCGGTCCCGAGTCACGTGAGGATCACGCGAGAAGCGCCTCGGGAACTGGCGGACACCTGTCGAGCATCCGAGGCGTTCGGCCGGAAGAAGGACGCTAGTGCCCCTCGATCCAACGATAGCTAGCGGGGTAGTTTAGTCTTTTTGCATCTTTTGGGCCTAGATAAGCCCTTGTAACCTCTCATGTGAAGGGGACAATTCATTTTTTCTCTAATAGACAATCAAATAGGTGTGCTCTGGAGCCATCTCTTCCACGAGAGAGCTCCTCTAGCCAACTCCGGTTGGGAGCACGCCGACAGGACTAGGGCCTCCACTGAGGCCCGAACCTGTATAAATCTTCATGTCATTTGCTGCGTTTGTCCGACGGGAGAGGACCGGTCAAGCGGTCAGCTCGCGTCGTCTTTTCTTCGCTAGGAACCTCCACAAAACCTGCCGGGTTATCGCAATACAACAACAGTGGGCAACCTCCGTGGGGACCTCATGACGAATCGCCATGGCTCTCCCAAGAACGAGGACCCGCACCCTTCCCGGTGACGGCGGTCCCAGTGACCCGGCGCCACCCGTCCGAAGCACGGCCGTCCCAGCGCTACCGTCCGGACACGACCAAACCCAGGTACCACCTTTAACCCTCCCGGTAATTTCTGGTGGACAGGGCTCTGGGTCCAACCCGACGACCTCGGATGCTCCCGGGGGGACAAGCTTTCCCCCAGTGCCTCCACCGGCTTCCTGGGACGCACTGCTCGTAGCTCTGGTGGAGGGCCAGCTCCACTCCCAGCGCTCGATGGACGAGCTCCTCCACCGGCCCCCACCTACCCACCCCGTTTATGGGACATCCGGTGGCCCCTAGGCTCCTCGAAGGTCAGGTCCCACCCGGGGAGTGTGTTCCCACTGGAGGTTAGGCTCCAGCGGGCCCGTCATCCGGGGCCTTCCCGACCTCGGGGGCATTTCCGGGACCAGGGACTTACCCCTTCCCCGGGGTCTTCCCCATGCCAACTGGTCACTCCGCACTCGGGGCATTCCCGGGACCGGACGGCTGCCTCTCCTCGCCGGTGATGCCCATCGTTCCGGAGGCGGCCCGCCGGACGACTCCCGCGCCGTCGCCGGACCTTCCCCAACAGGGCCCCCACTCTCCAGTTTTGGACGGTATTACCGGGGACCGCCCGATAACAAATTCCACCCACGCCTCAGTTGCGCGTCCCGCACCCGCAGTCGACGCGCATGAGCTCCCTCCTCCCCCGGGGCTGCCCCCGAGGGCTCCCCCGGCGGATCAAGTCCGCTTCACGCGGGAGGAGGTTGAGCAAATGCGTACCACCAAGACAGGGTCATGGACGCGGGGAGCCCCGCTCCCGCTCGGGCCTAGGGAAGAGACCCGCCGAAGAATCAACCGCTCCTGGGGAGTGCCCGGACGTCTTGGAGGTCAGCTCCACCAACCTGAAGGAAAAGTGGCGCTACCGCCATGCCGACGAACCTCTGGGGTACCTCCCTAACTCTAACAATGAACGCGCGTCCCCTGTCATAACGGACAGTGACCGGGACTCTCCCCGAGAGGTGGAAGGGGCTAACCATCCGCTGTGCCGCAGACTCCGGTGCATTCGATGGCCGCGGCCTTACCGTCCGCCGCACATCGAACACTACAACGGTGAGGCCGACCCTTATGATATTGTGCAGGTGTATTCCATAGCCATCTTAGCGGCTGGGGGGATGAGACAGTTCAGTGCAATGTCTTCCCCCTCTACCTGACTGGGATCGCCCGCTCGTGGTTCTACAACCTGAAGGCCGGCTCCATCAAGTCCTTCGCGCAGCTCAAACGTGAGTTCTGCGCAAACTTCCAGGGGAACTATGTGCGTCCCTTGGATTCCTCACAACTGTACACCGTCCGACAGAGGACGAGGGAGACCATCTACAGTTTCTTCAAATGCTTTGCTTAGGTCAAGAGCAAAGTAGCTCACGCCCTGACTCCACAGTCATTGAGGCTTGTAAGAGCGGGATCCTCCAGGGATAGCTCCACCGGAGACTCTCCCGAAGCTGCCCCTCCTCCACCGACGAGCTCTTCATTGTACTTGAGAAGTAGCTCGGGCAGAGGAGGATGACCTCTGGAAGAAGAACCAGGGGGCCCCCCTCGTCGATCAGGGGGGCCAGGTACCCCTTCAAACGCCCCAAGGGGGGCAATCGAAGCGAGCCACGGACTCGGGACACCTTTGTCCTCGAGGGCGGAGGCGGCTCGCGCGATGCCTCCAAGGGCAACCGCCTCTTCCCTAAGCCGAAAGGTCGTGGGGGAGGGCAGTCGTCCCGCGGTCGCGAAAGCCCCGTGGTAGGAGGCAGGGAAGGCCTGTGGTGTACTGTCCACAAGTCCAATACCCATGCCACCCGGGAATGCAACCAACTGCTCCAACACTTCGCCGCATTCCTCCACTAGCATGGGCAGGGGGGACTCCTGCCTCCTTGCCCCCTTAGCCGACCTTACCGGCCCTTCCTGCCCCCGGGGGGGACAGCAGGGACAAGCGCGGGAGAGGGAGCCGTCAGAGACTCTCCCCTTCCAAACTTCCTAAATGCGTGTCAACGTCATTACGGGAGGGTCCGCCTCCGGGCGGGACTCCAAGCGTCAGCGCAAGGAATACGCGCGCGAAGCAAAGGTGGTGGGGGTGCTACATACGTCTCGGCCACCCAGGTGGTCGGACGTCCCCCTCACTTTTACGGTAGAAGATGCGCATGGGGTTCGCTTCCCCCATGATGACGCGCTCATCATCTTCACTACTGTCTACAACTACCACTAGGGCTGCATCCTCGTGGATGGCGTATGTAGCTCCCCTGAAGGCGTTTAGGGAGATGCAGGTGGACGAGAAGCTACTGCAGCCCGCAGCAGGGCCCTTGCAGGGATTCATCCCGGGGAAGACGATACACCCCGTGGGGAAGGTGGATATCCCCATGACCTTCGGCACCTCGGATAACTACCAGACAGAGATGGTCTGGTTTGATGTGGTAGACCTCCCCTCTTCTTACAACGCAATCATGGGGAGGACCACGATCAATTGCTTGGGGGCCGCAATCCACCAGAGTTACCTCTGTGTGAAGATCCCCGGGCCTCATGGTGTGATCAACGCCAGGGGGGAGACCAATGATCGGGAGCGTCAACATGATCAAAACCCCCGGGGGGGAGGCCTCTCCCTCGGAGTCAGACGCCGCTGTGATACCTTCTGGGAGGTCCCTCCCGAAGCCGCGTCCGGAAGGGGACCTCCGGAGGATCCCGCTGTCCCCAGACGACGTGGACAAGACAGTCAGGATCGGGGCGGATCTCCATGAGGAGCACGCGAAGCAACTCACTGCTTTCCTGCGCAAAAACTCCGACATTTTTACCTGAAAGCCTTCCGACATGCAAGGTGTCACCCGGGATGTCATTGAGCACAAGCTCGCGGTGACCCTCGGCCACCCCCCGGTCAAGCAGAAGCTGAGGAAACTCTCCCTTGAATGCCAAGAAGCGATCAAGGTTGAGGTAGCCAGGCTCCGAGAGGCGGGGTTTATTCGGGAAGTCTTGCACCCCGAGTGGCTTGCGAACCCCGCCCTCGTGAAAAAGTCAAACGGTAAGTGGCGAATGTGCGTGGACTCCACCGACCTCAACCGCGCTACCCCAAAGATAACTTCTCACTCCCGCGAATTGACCAGCTGGTCGACTCGACCACGGGGTGCGAGTTGATGACCTTCTTGGACTCATATTCGGGTTATCACCAAGTCCGGATGGCAGAAGGGGACGAGGAAAAGACGAGTTTCATAACTCCCCTCAGGACCTTCTGCTACGTCCACATGCCCTTCGGGCTAAAGAACGCTGGAGCAACCTTCCAGCGACTCATGACGCTGGTCCTCAAGGACCAGATCGGTCGCAACGTCAAAGTCTACGTCGACGACGCGGTCGTCAAAAGTCCCCGCGCGACTGCTCACATCGACAATTTAGCGGAGACCTTCCGCAACCTCCGCGCATACGGGTTGAAGCTCAACCCGGAGAAATGCGCCTTCGGCATGCGAGGGGGGAAGCTCCTGGGCTTCCTCGTGTCCCAGCGGGGCATAGAGGCCAACCCCGAAAAGATCCGGGCATTCCAGGACATGCCCCTGCTGCGCTCGGTCAAAGACGTTCAACAACTCAACGGCCACTTGGCCACGCTGAGTCGCTTCGTCTCGTGGTCGGGGAAACACGGCCTACAGTTCTTCAAAATCCTCCGGGGGCTCGAAGGGTTCCAGTGGACCCCCGAGGCCCAGGAGGCCTTCAACGATTTGAAGAAGTATCTCACGAGTCCCCCCAATGCTCGTAAGCCCCTCTCCGTAAGAGCCCGTGCTCCTATACCTCGCTGTGACCCCGGTCGCCGTAAGTGCGGTATTGGTAAAGGAGCAAGACAGGCAACAGTGTCCCGTGTACTATGTGAGTGAGGCCCTCCAAGGGGCCAAAACTCGGTACAGGGAGATGCAAAAGATCTGCTACGCCCTTCTAATGGCGTCCCAGAAACTTCGTCATTACTTCCTGGGACACCCGATCACTATCCCATCGTCCCTCCCTTTGGGGGAGGTGCTCCCAAACAAGGAATCCACCGGCCGGATAGGAAAGTGGGGGGCTGAGCTCGCCCCCTTTTCCCTTTCCCTCATGGGGCGCTCGGCCATCAAGTCACAAGTCCTTGCCGACTTTGTCGCAGAGTAGACCCCTGCCTTCGAGCCCAGGGACGAAAACCTCCCCGCACCACCGCGACACAGCGACCATTGGACACTCATGTTCGATGGCTCCCTGTGCCTCGCCGGGGCCGGCACGGGAGTAGTCCTCCAAAGCCCCGAGGGGAGGGAACTGGAATACGTGACGCGGCTCGAGTTCCCTGCCACGAACAATGTCGCTGAATATGAGGCCTTGCTCCTCGGGTTACGCCTCGGGTGCTCCCTGGGGATTCGACGCCTCCTAGTAAAAGGAGACTCCCAGCACGTAGTTTGCCAAATGGACAAGTCCTACTTGTGCCATGACGCAAACTTGAGCCTCTACTTGCGGGAAGTGCGCAAGATGGAGAAGCACTTCGATGGCCTAGAGGCCCGGCACATCCCGTGGAGGGACAACGACCGGGCCGATGCCCTAGCTCAAGCAACCAACGCCCGGGAACCACTCCCCAAATGGGCTTTCTTGGAGATCATCGGAAAGCCTTCGGTGACCTCCCCGGACGCAGGTGATGAGCCTCTGGATGCGGGTGATGAGCCCTGCGTCCCGGAAGTTGCTGAAATCACCCGGACTTCATCTTGGATGGATCCCCTCATCTCCCTCATCAAGGGGGAGGGGGATCCTCCCAACGAGACCGAGGCCAAGCGCCTTCGAGTCAAGGCTCGGGCATACCTCCTGTTGGAGAGGAAGCTTTACAAGCGGCTTCCGCCTTGCTCCGTTGCCTTCCACGGACGGAAGGGCTCCAACTTCTCAAAGATATTCACTCGGGAAGCTGCGGGTCTCATCTGGCCCCGCGTGCCATCGCGGCCAAGGCCCTTCGCCAGGGTTGCTATTGGCCCATGGTGATCCGTGATGCGCGAGACCTTCTCTCCGCGTGCGAGGCTTGCCAGAAGATGGGCAAGGGCTCGAACCTCCCCCCATGGCACTGTAGACTATCCCCATCACTTGGCCCTTCATGCGCTAGGGGGTGGACCTCCTTGGTCCCTTCCCCCCAGCCCCCGGGGGCTACAAGTATGCGGTGGTCACGGTCAACTACTTTACAAAGATGGTTGAGGCCGAACCTCTGGCCCGCATCACGTCCCGGGCGGTACAGCGGTTTTTCTAGAAAAATATCATATGTCATTTCGGCGTCCCCCGAGAGATCACTATCGATAACGGGACCCAATTCGACTCGGTATATTTCGGGGAATTCTGCGAAGGCCTGGGGCTCACCATCCACTACGCCTCGGTAGCTCATCCCCAGAGCAACGGGGCCATTGAAAGGGTCAACGACGTGATCCTATAGGGGTTACACTGACGGCTCGAACAAGCTGCCTCCAAACGGGGTGCGTGGGCGGAGGAGCTCCCGAGCATCCTCTGTTCCATGCGAACGACCCCGAGCCGGGCAATGGGATGCACCCCCTTCTCCCTTGTATACGGGGCGGAGGCGGTCCTTCCCTTGGAGATTGGATTCCGATCACTACGGGTCGAGCTCCTAGAAGGAGCCACGACCGCGACATACCAAGCCAACGAGGCAAATCAACGACTGGAGGTTGACCTCATGGAGGGGGAACACGACCGAGCGCTCCCCCGCCACACCATCTACGAGCACGAAATGGCGCGGGCATACAACCAGCGCGTCTGCGAGAGGGCTTTCTGCCTCGGGAACCTCGTCCTCAAGTGCGTCACAGACCCCCAAGCCCAGGGCAAACTCTCCCCCAAGTGGGGGGGCCCCTACAGGATCTCGGCGGTCCTGGGCTCGGGGGCTTACAAGCTCTCCAACCTTCAAGAGTAGGAGCTGAAGCACACGTGGAACATGTGCTTACTTCGCAAGTTCTACGTCTAGCCTACAGGCTCGTCCCCTCCCCCGGAGCAACTACGCCGGAGGGGAGGGGGGACATTGTACTCACCATTCCCTCCCCCGTCGCGATCTCGTGGGGGGGAGGCATTGTATCTTAACTCATTATCAATACAACTGGTTTTTTCCTCTGCTCTGGCTCACTGCAGGTTTTTACATTACCGTCTCTCACGGCGATGCCCTCCCCATGAGGATGCCCTCTTAGCAAGGATGACCTCCCCGCGAGGAAGTGGGCTATCACGACCCAACAAGCCCCTACAACGGTGTGGGACCCTCATTTGAGGAATCCGGTGGCAACCGCCCAGGTGGGTTGCACTCAGAAATGGTACATTGCAGCTCACAACAACAAGATGCATTATATAAAAATACAAGTAATTAAAACAAGTGCTGATCACAAGGACTAACATTACAATAACATAGCACCAAAATGACGCACTTTAGTGTTGATACAAAATTAAGGAGTTTTCTTCGACGCAAAGGTCGGCACAAAATAAAGCATAAACAAGCAAGAAAAAGGACTTCAACGGTCTTCATCTTCAACTGCAGCGGCGTTGCATGGGCTTCCTCCACATCGGACTCAACTTGGTAAGTGACCCTCTAGCAAGCTGGATCTTATGGGGCAGTTTCTTCTTCTGCCATGTTGGGTTCGAGACCATAGGACCCGGGATCAATGAATCCTTCTTCTGAATTTTTGTTTGCAAAAGCAAGGGTGAGCACATTGTCCACATGGTGCTCAACAAGTCCCAAATAAGAATGCAAATATATATATAGATGAGGGGGGGATTTTCAAAGGATGGCTCTTTGGCTCATAGAATAGATTCTCACTCTTGATTTTGAGGAAAATGTTTTTGTTTTCAAAAGCGAGGCTTTTAAAATCCTAAGCTAGATTTTCAGAAGATGTTATGTGTGGCAGTCTTCCATGAGTCACCACTTTATTCACATTTTATGAAAAACTTTCCCAAAAGCTACTTGTGCTGCATCGACGTGGATAGAATCCACCGCGCAGACTCCATGACCTGGGAGCTCAGAGTATCCGATACTTTTTATGACTTTGCAAAGGTGTACCACCTTGATCCACCGATCACTCAGCTTTCAAGTCGGTACCTCTCCATGCGACTTTTACGCATGTGACAAGACCGAGATCACACAACAGTTTACAATCCTAGCATTAACAATTCCCTGCTGGGTAAATAGACATTTCAGTCCTTATTACCATTGTGGGTACTCCCCACAGCCAATTCTTCCTAGCCTTGGTCTATTGTCTTGCAAGACACATAGCCTCTCTTGATTACAGTCGTGCACGACTTAATCCAGGCATAGGGCGTCTTCCTTCTTACACCTTTTCCTCTCATTATTTTTCTGATCTCACATCATTCATGGCCCTCAGTGGCCCACCAGTTCCTCTCGAGAAAACCAGACCGACAACCATTGCAGGGAAAAGCTAATACTGAGAAAGCTACTACGTTGCGCCCGTCCCATACCGGGCAAGTGGTTGGTACGTTCTTCATGCCGCATAGAAGTACAACACAAGGTTCTTGTCCTTATGAATCTTTAGTGAGGAGTCTTTCACATTCCTAGTGCGCACACAGCACCATCCGATCAAATCATCCTCACTATCGATTCCACATTTTCTTTCACAAAAAGGGGTTTTGAATATACTTTTCTCACATGTGACCATTTAGCATTTAACACATAATCTTGAGTATGAGCATAGCCTAAGCATGATATTCTAGGGTGAAAAGGGTGCATGGATATTCAATGACAAAAGGGGCTTCACAATCATTTAGGTCATATCTAATCACTTTATTTGAACATAATTCTCATATGAATATAAGGCATGCATATATTTGAAAACAGCTAACATACTTCATTTCAAAATATTAGGCTAGACATGATCAAGGGTTTGAGATTTGCCTTGCAGTGAGGGGTCTAGTTGCTAAGATGATTCTTCGAAGGTCTCTTCCGCTCCTTCAACCTCTGGTTCCAGGGCAGATACAAATAATAGACACACACCATATAAGCATACAGAAATAGTTGCACTAGAAAATAATAAGTAAATATATCATGCATGCAAGGGAAAAGGTTTGGACAAAGCCATTTGGGTGCTGATTGAAGAGATGGGCTCAAAAGGACTTGAACGTCGAAAGGCTAACATTCGGTCCACGGCTAGACATAGCCTTAAGTTGGCTCTAGGTGGGTTTTCTGGAGATGTGACAGTAGATAAAATTGTAGAACATGGCTCCAGGAGCTTAGTCCACAAAGTGGCATTTCAATTGCTCAAATAGAAAGGGTTAAACAAGGCTAATGCCAGTGACTGACATGCATTGACACTGCACTGACACTGTCAAAAACTAGGGCAGAGGGGTAAATCTGGTTCTGGGAGGTAGGCGTGGATGCCAGGGACAGATTGGCAGTGGTTTCAGGGCAAAAGATGGTCGGACAGCGATGAACGACAGCAATGAACTACGGTGGCGACACGGCATGGGCACGGCTCTGGACAGGAACTTGGCAAGAGCATAACTCTTGATCTGGGCAGATTCAGAGATCGGGCTAGTGGAATGAAATGCTCAGGGGACTGAGACCTAGCTAAGTGATAAAGTGGCATCGGCTAAATCGGCCGGAAGGCAAACTCCGGTGAACTGTGCCAGAGACGAAGACACAGAAATTGGGCTTTTTTATTTAAAGCACATGAGCTCGATTCCAAGCTTGTGGAGCAGCTGAGGGATATGGTGAAGCTACAGACACAACCAATTTGGCTGGAGGGTTGCCGGTGTGGCCTGGTGACGTGAGCCCGGTCACTGGTGGCGCACAAAAAGGGGAAAGCTCTCGATTTGAGGCCAAAATCGACATCCAAGTTTACAGTCCTGCTAAGGGTGAGGTACTGATCATTTTGTCCTACTAGCACGAAGGACAATTTGGGCTAAAACACACAAAGTTTCCGTAACAGGGGCTTTTGCCATTTCCAGTGATCGCCGGTGCTAAGGTTCGCCGGGGTCCAATTAAGCTATAAGACACAAGGAGGGGGATAAGGGAAGCTTACTGGTGAGTTTGGACAGAAGTGGGAAGCAGCGGGTGAAGCTGGCGCCGTGAGCTCTAGGAACTACTTGCCGAAGACAAAGGGGAAACGCGAGCACTGAAGCTTTGTGGTTGCTGGAGTGGTGTGAAGAGCTATGGACGAGGGGGAGGGTTTATATCGGCAGTGGCTGGGGTCCTCAAAAGTTGAAGCAAATCGAACGGGAGATGCTTGACTGGCGCTGGAGCAAGATCGAGACGGCGTGCACGGCGTTGGGACGCGGCAGTGGCTCTACCAGAGGAGAAAATCGCGTCATATTTGGCTGGGGCAGAACGACGGGGTGGCTGGCTTCGGCATGGCGGCGAAGTGGAAAAAAAGCTCTGACAACAGCAAGCACACGCGCGCGCACAAGACGAACAGCGTTGCTGGCGGTCATCGGTCGTCGCCATGGTGGAGGGTTTTGGCGTGACGTGAGCACCACGTGCGGACACGTCGGATACGACCGAAGGTGAAGATAAAAGTTGGCCAGCGGTGAAGATTGCGGCGGCGAATCTCAGCGAACGGCACTGGTCGCGGTCGAAGTGGTCTCTGGTCGCGGTCGCAAACGGGCTTAGCCCTGGTCGAGGTCGAAAAGGGGCCAGGGACTGATCTGCGATGATTTGGACTGATCTGCAAGGATTTTGTTCGGGATTTTGGACCTGTTTGCAATTTTGGGGATTTGAAGAGCTAATTTGAGATCTGATTTTGCAGATGAGTGTCACTAAATCACTCGAACTCATCTAGCAAGAAGAATAATAAAATCCGATAAGATCTGGTGGTTTTGACAAAAATCGAAACACGGTAATTAGGGTAAACAGGGTAATTAGGGTTTGAAACTTTGGCGAGGCTGAAACCAGGATTTTGGTTAAGATTTTTGTAACACCATGAGTTTAGGGGTGAAAACTTCCTTTTTCATGAATAGCATGCATGCATGTATCTGTAGTAGTAGCTAGATCAGTATCTATCTTAAACACTAAAATCTCCAAATCTTCCCTATGAACCCAAATCAAGATTAGATTGTTCAGATGTGATCCATAAGTTACTCTGAACCTTAAAGTCTTCAGAAGCCAGATTCAATTCCATCTCTAAATCCCAGATTTGTCAAAACTTCTGTTTTCGAAAACAGAATTAAGTTAATTACCCTAAATACTCTAAACTCAGGTTTAGCCAAATCTTGATCTTATTCAGAGCAGATTATTCTCAAATAATGATCATGGGTATGCCAATACCTTAAACCAGAAAGTTGGTAGCCAGATTTTGTCATCTAGACTCTTTTCACAAATCAGTCCAAGAGATATCGCAAATTAGTCCTTTATCTGTTATCTGGAAACCGAAAAAGGCTAAAATCTTCAGATTAACTCCAAATTCAGAATTTCTTCAGCAAATCTCTTCCAAATGCTATTTGATACAATTTTCCCTTCTGTTCAGATTTCAAAATCTCATCCTAAATGCCAGAATTCGAAATCAATTGAAACTCAGATTTCAATTACCCTAAAATACCCTATTTTCAGTTTATATCAAAAACTATTCAAATGTGCCAGATTTTATCAAATATCTTTACCAAATATTTTTTTGAATATAATCTGCCAGATCAGTGCAATCAATTTCAGTTTAAACCTTCCAAATCTCCAGATTTACAGATCAGTCCAAAACTCAAAATCTGAAATTGCAACTCAGTCCTATTTTGACCAAAGCTCTCAGCTAATATTCAACCAGAACTCGCCGTGCTTGTGTACCGTGGTTGCTTGTCGCCGGTGAAGCTTCGCCTGCGCTCGTGACCGTGCATGCTTGTGTGTACGTGTCCTCGCTTCAGTCATCGCCGTGGCAACGCCGATGAACAGCCACCGCCCTCGTGCGCGACCAGCAGCAGAAATCACAGCTTTTGTCAGTAGCTTTTGTGCCGCACCAGTTGTTTTCACCACCGCTTGCTTCAGCTAACACTAAGTCCTGATGAAGCGACAATGTGATCAGTTGCAGAACCATTGTTGCTGTCGCATCATCGTTCTTTGCTATTTCTTCACCGCTGTTGCATCTGCGCCCAACTGGTCTCGTCACTGGTGCCAATCTCTTCGCTGTCCCCTCTTCGTAAGCTTCGCCATGCCTATTTAAGCTCTCTTGTACTCAACAGCTTATTCATACTTCACCAAAAATCAGCCAAGTCCCAGATTCTTCTGTTTTTGTTTTCTTCTCCGGCGAGCCGTCGAGGAGGCTCACGGTGCCAGCACGCCCTGCTGCATCAATCTTCAAATGGAAGCCATCAGTGAGTTCCTCTTATCATTCTCTCTGTGTGGTATCACTTAATTGCTCACCGGTGACCTCTAACGCCGGCGATCACCAGAATTCCTAAATTGCACTGTTCCTGCAATGTAGCTTGATTTATCCCAAATTAGTTTTCGAACTTGTAATCTAAATTGATCAGAGAGCTATTTTGAGTATGCCTGTGAACCTAGAATCATCAATTGAACTCTAATCAAGACTATTCCCAAATTTGAACTTCAACAGTCACCGGCTCTCATCGCCAGGCTTCTCTGATGATCTTCCGATCAAATTGATGCTACCAGTAGCTTACTTGTACCTCTCTATCACTCTCCAAGCAAGCAATTGAGTTCAAACCTCTTGTATCAAAAATGCCCAATCCCAGTGCCTTCTTCTCCGGCACCGACCACCGAAAAGATTTTCCCAGCCGTTTCAGCCCTAATCACTTGGTCCAGTGTGTGTGCCTTGAACTCCAGAGCATTTTTGTCTTCTAGCTCGACACCTAGATCGGCCTAGATTGAAAGTTATAACCTTGCCAAATTTGTGTCCAGAACTGTTCCAGTGCAGTGAGTTCACCGCAGTTCATCACCGGATTTCTTGCTGTCTGGCCATCTTCAGCCGTGGATCCTATTATGACTTTTGTTCCTGTTACTCAAGCCTACCTCCCAGACAAAGTTAGAACACCAGTTGAGCCCTTGAACAGCATCTTATGCTAAGCCCTAGTTTTTGACATTGTCAGCCTTATGCCAGAGCTTGTCAGCCAGTGGCATTGGCCTTGTTTACCCACTTCTAGTTGTGCAATTTGAGAACCACTTTGTCCACTGAATTTGTAGAGTTGTGATCAACATTTTCTTCTACTACCACAACTTAAGATAAGCACTCTAGATTTTCTTAAAGCTATGTCAAAGCCTTGATCTGAATGTCAATCTGCTGACATTCGCTGTATTTGAACAAACCAGCCACAAAATTGATATCCCTGTTGCAACCTTGAAACCCTAAGATCATCTAACACCCATTCTTAGCCCAGATTCCTTGAAACCCTAGAATCTCGACTCAGTTCAGCTTGCAATCCAAATTATCTCCAGTATCGTTCAGTCATTGTTGTTAAGCATTTCTGCATATAAGTCATAAAACATTTTAATATTATAACTAATCATTGTGTGTTTGTTTGTCGTCGGGTAGATCCAGAAGCTGACTTTGAAGATTTTACTGTTGACCCGTTATCAACTGCTGTATCTTATGACGTGGAAGGCAAGTCATATCCTTGGTCATCTTGAACCTATATTTTAAGAGTTGCTATAATATAACCTTGAATATAGATAATATTGCATGTGAAAGATTGAGAATGGTTGATTTATGAATTGACAGTACTAGACTGGTTATCTGTGAAATGTGAAATAAACAAGTTTTGAGCCATGAACTATTATATATGTATTTATATATTTATATTCATGAAATAAAACCCCTAGCCGTGAGCAGAATTTTGGTATGGATGGTGGTAG
The DNA here is from genome assembly GCA_019359835.1 of Pharus latifolius. Classification (NCBI taxonomy): domain Eukaryota; kingdom Viridiplantae; phylum Streptophyta; class Magnoliopsida; order Poales; family Poaceae; genus Pharus; species Pharus latifolius. The sequence goes on along the minus strand of CM033321.1, from coordinate 58,663,214 downwards.
CACTGGAGGTCCTAAACTGCAAAGGATAGCAGGCACTGAAGGTGCAAGGTTTGTGGTATGGTCTGGTTACTGGCATATAAGGACTAGAACCCTGTGTTGTGCGTCTAGTGGCATGAACAACGTGCTAACCGAAAGCCTGGAATGGGACAGGTCTGAACAAGTACTTATGTGAATCGCACACGAAACCCCTGCATGAGATGCGTAGTGATGCACAGTTTACACGGAGAATGGCTCCCACACATATCACTGAAGGTGATCTTGCACGCTGACCCAATAATGGGAATAAGCAAAGGGGTGGAGGTTAGGATACAACCTACCACAACTGTGGTTCGCGGAGACCCACAGGGTCAGGGGTGAATTGTGAGTGAAACATAACAAAAGTTCTTGTTATCTCCACCTTGCCACTCACAATATGAAGTGAGCCAGGGGTCCAATCATTATGATAGGAAAGGTTTGAAAGTGGAATATCTTGCGGGTAAATTGGTACCTCTCTGCAGAGTTAAAAACGTATTTGAATACTCCGAGCTCCCGGGTTTATAGGAGTCTGCTGCGGTGGATTAAATCCACGGGGTTTGACACAAGTATATTTTCTAAATAAAATTTATTTAATCAAGATTACCCAAATGAGATGTGTTGTCATGATAAGGAGTGCTGTCGTGGGCTGTCGTGTGTCGACGTGTCGCGGTAGTGCTATAATCTAGTGAACATGAATAGTGATGCTATATTATGAAAAGTGCTGCCAGAAGATAAGATGAGATGAGATGAGATATGAAAGAAAAATGTTATTTTATAAACATCCATAATTCTTGACTAGTCTAGGTTCATATCATCACTACTATATGTATCTACTCTTACCTATGACTTGCTAAGTACGTAAGTGCTCACCATTGCAACATTCAACTCAGTAGATGGAGTGTACCTCGATCAAGATGAAGGCGTGGAGAACTTTGTGGATCCAGAAGGAGGAGAGTCAGTTCTGCCAGAGCCCTGATGTGTGTTGTTCTACTGTCAACTTCTTTTGTGGGAGGGTCACCTATCTTCTGCTGTGTAGTTAATATTTTGCTAAACCTTGAATGCTGTGAAGGCATTGTAACCTCTTTATGTAATATTAAGGCCAGCAGGTCACACTGCTTAAATATTTTGTAATTTACTCTGTTGCAATGTAATATACTCCTGTGTTTGACTTATCCTGGGAAGTCAAAGGTAGGTGTATATGGGACTAGCTGCAGCGAGCTAGGTCTCCACGGGAGTAGTCATAGTCCCAGTTTCGGGGCGCAACAATTTTAGAATTCTTCCAGAAGGGAAAAATCTTCAGAAAAGTAAAGGGAAGACAATCACTGGATCAGATTAGAATTTGGAGGTAATATGAGACTTTTAGTCTTTTTGGGCTTCTGACAACTCTGAAAAGGACTAATCTGAAATACTTTTGAACCAAAAGCGAAAATAATCTGAAAGGTGGAGTTTAGCTGCCAACTTTTTAAGTTAAGGTAGTGGCATACCTAAGATCACGATTCTGAGATAAGAGATCAAAAATGGGGTTGAGACATCTGAGAATCCAATGAGGATATGCTGACTAGCAAGCAAAAAGGGTAGCAAAAATTGCGATGTTACAAATGGGAGTCCCACTCCCGTAGGGCGGCTTACGATCGCCCATCGTGGACTGAGGGTGTAAGCGGCAACCCGGTCGTCAAGGACCGCGGTAACAAGTCAATTTGAGAGACTAGTCCTCTACTCAAACACTTAGACCCGTCAACAGGCGCATCCTCCTTCGGGAGTCGATTGTCTCCTTAGCGAGACGAAATTCTCGAATATTATTTCTTGGAGATCTCGTTCCCAGCTTCCTGCTCTCACGGTGACCGGAGGGTTTTCTCCCGGAAAGATTATTCCTGGGAATTTTGGATGTCCTTCGATGTCCTTCCCGGGAGACCTCATTCCCGGCTCCCTATTTTCACGGCGACCGGAGAGTCCTCTCTCGGAGGGATTCCCAGAAATCTCGGGCACTGTCCCGGACAGCTCTTTCCCAGCTCCCCGTTCTCACGGCAACTGGAGGATCTCACTGGGACTTTCGAAAAAATGCTCCCAGAAGTTTTTCCTGACCCCCCGTTCTCACGGCGATCGGAAAAATTTTCACATTGGAACCTTTGCAAAACTTTAGCAATTCTTAATTGAAGGGTTCTTACCCAGGGGCTTTGTCACCTCCACATCGCGCGGAGCTACCCTCTGGCCCGTTCTGGAGGGGGGGATAACTTGTACCCGGGGATCACCTTGTTCCAGACCATTTAAGAATTCACAAAGCACACAAGCAAACTTAGCTTTATTGAAAGCATTCAACTGGAGGATATCTTCCCCCTCTGGTGGGCATCGTTACCTTAAACATGATACAACCCGGGGTGCAACCCGGAAAGCTCCTACGCCTAACAATCCCGGAGGCCCTCCAATAGCTCCTGGGCCAGGTCTCGGTACAAGCTTCTTATACGACGCTGGGCCTCCCGGAGCAAGTCTTCGGGCCAATATTCATAGCCCGCCGGTGGAAGTATTCGAAGTGGGGGAACCCTTCAGGACCCTGACGAGGATTGATATCCGAGCTAGATCAAATAAATACACGACTGGTTCAAGACAAATTCGAACCAAACAAGTATCTGTTGATACGAACTCAAGTTACTCCAAGAAGCACAGGCATGTGGTCACAGGCTTTACGTGATCAGACCATAGACAGTGCGCGGTCAGGAGTTCGTATGCTATACGCGAACAAAAAACTTCAGATTGTGTGCGGTCAGGTATTAACAAGCAATGCGCGGTCAAAACATCTTCGACCAGGGGACGCGGGATTGTTCTGTGCCTACAACAGGGATATCCCGAGTATCCTAAGGATCCTTCCATGCATGGAGACAACCGTCAGGAGGTTAATACGTGCGGTTATCCATGAATAACACGTGTTAAACTTGTGTGGAGGTTAAAGGCAGTTACCAAAACTACATCCGAGCAACTGTTCGATGTCGTTATGCCCTGGCACCTTTTCGACCAATATAAAAGGGTGAGCCAGCGCATCTGATAGGGAATCGGATCAAGAGATCGAGAGATCAAGCAATTGAAACACCCAAAGGATCAGAAGACAGTAGTCTAAGTTAGATAGCTTTCACAAGTCTTCCAGGCATTATCTTGTATAAGCATATAGGAAAAAATCTTCGCCTCCGAAGATCTTTTCCATAGCTTTATAACTCTTTCTACCACATATAGTGAAATCCCAACAGGATGTAGGGTTATTATTCCCACCATCGAGGGCCCGAACCTGTATAAATCTCTCTGTGCTCTAGTTATCTTTGATTCATCATACCTTCCCAGAGGGGCACCCTGAAAGGTCTCATAACCTACAAATTCTGCATAAGTTCGACTAAGGACCCCGAGTCCGAATCGTCGACAGCTGGCGCCCACCGTATTGCCTTTCCCAAGGCGTTCTAAATTTCATCCGAAGGTTCGCTGAATCATGGCTGGGGCATATGATTCCAAGAATGACTTCGATCTCGAGGATTATGCTCACATTCCGATGCCTTCTACTAGCGATCCTGTCCCGATGGAGGAAACCGGAGGCGAGGACGTCCCAGAGGTTGATTCGACCATTCAGGTCATGTCTATCGACCAGGAGGCGACCAACGCAGAATCAGAACCCAGTGAGGTTCTTAATGTGTTAGAAGTTGGATCCGGTCCATCATACGACCCTGCTGAGGGGAAAAATGATGTCGACCAGGAAATCAGCCCGGGAAGGTTTGATCCTGATAACCTCCATCGTCTCTTTGATTTCGAGTCTGACTTAGAACAAATGGAGATGTTTTCTCCCTCGGTGACCTCTCTCCCTAGACAGTTCGCTGCCTTATCGGAAGAAACTCCTGATCAACAGGCTGCTAGGGAAGAACAGGAACGCAAACAAAAGGAAGATCAAGATCTCGAGCAACAAGACAACGAACTACGCAGAACTGCCCTAGAGGCTCTTCATGATGCGCAGACTCGTTACGATGCTGCTCTGAGTTCTTCTTGACGATCGCGTGGCCGCAAACGCGACCAGACACCCTCTTTGCCTCCAGAGCGTTTCCCGGTGGACGAAGAAAAGGTGACACCTGGTGCCCCTAGGAGAAGTACGCATGGCCTGCTTTGATCTATCGCGGAGGTCATGCGTAACATTCCTCCTACGGTCACAGATGCACAGAAACTGGCCTTCACCAGTGTAACCCTGAGTTTAGGGGTGAAATCTTCCTTTTTCATGAACAGTATGCATGCATGTATCTGTAGTAGTAGCCAGATCACTATCTATCTTAAGCCCTAAAATCTCCAAATCTAACCTGTAAACCCAAATCAAGATCAGATTGTTCAGATGTGATCTATCAGTTACCCTGAACCTTAAAGTCTTCAGAAGCCAGATTCAATTCCATCTCTAAATCCCAAATTTATCAAAACTTCTGTTTTCGAAAACAGAATTAAGTTAATTACCCTAAATACTCATATTTCAATTACCCTAAAATACCCTATTTTCAGTTTATATCAAAAACTATTCAAATGTGCTAGATTTTATCAAATATCTTTACCAAATATTTCGTTGAATATAGTTTGCCAGATCAGTGAAATCAATTTCAGTTTAATCCTCCAAATCTTCAAATTTACAGATCAGTCCAAAACTTAAAATCTGAAATTGCAACTCAGTCCAAATTCGACCAGAGCTCACAACTTATTTTTGACCAGAACCCACCGTGCTTGTGCGCCGTGTTTGCTCGTCGCCGGCCGAGCTTCTCCTGTGCTTGTGGCGGTGCATGCTTGTGTGTACGTGTCCTCGCTTCAGTCATCGCCGTGGCAGCGCCGATGAACAGCCACCGCCCCCGTGCGTGACCAGCAGCAGCAACCACAGCTTTTGTCAGTAATTTTTGTGTCGTGCCAGTTGTTGTCGCCATGGCATGATTCAGCTAATGCTAAGTCCCGATGAAGCGACAATGTGATCAGTTGCAGAACCGTTGTCGCCGTCGCATCACCGTTCATCGCTATTTCTTCTCCGCTGTTGCTTCTGCACCCAACCAGTCAAATCCTTGGCGCCAATCTCTTCGCTGTCCCCTCTTCGCAAGCTCCGCCCTGGCCTATTTAAGCACTCCAGTAACTTGTATCATGCCTACTCCATCAGAAATCGATTAAGTTCTAAATCTTTCTGTTTTCATTTTCTTCTCTGGCGAGCCGTCGAGGAGGCTCACGGTGCCAGCATGCCTTTCTACACCAATCTTCAAATTGAAGACACCAGTGAGTTCCTCTTATCATTCTATCTGTGTGATATCATTTAATTGCTCACCGGTGACCTCTAACGCCGGCGATCACCAGAATTCCTGATCTTCCCTGTTCCTGCAATGTAGCTTGATTTATCCCAAATTAGTTTTCGAACCTGTAAACTAAATTGATCAGTGAACTGAGTGTAGCAAGCCTGTAAGCTCAGAATCTTTAATTGATCCCAAATTGAAGCTTTTCCCGATTTTGAACTTCACTAGAAACTGGCTCACGTCGCCAGGCCACACCGGCGATACTCCAGTCAAATTGACGTCGCCAGTAGCTTACTCATACCCCTCTATCACTCTCTAAGCAAAGAATTGAGTTCAAACCTCCTGTATCAAAAATGCCCAATTCCAGTACCTTCTTCTCCGGCACTGGCCACCGGGAAGTTTTTCCCATCCGTTTCAGCCCAAATCACTTTTTCCAGTGTGTGTGCCTTGAACTCCTGAGCATTTTTGTCTTCTAGCTTGACACCTAGATCGGCCTAGATTGAAAGTTATAACCTTGCCAAGATTTGTGTCCAGAATTGTTCCAGTGTAGTGAGTTCACCGCAGTTCATCACCGGATTTCTTGCTGTCCAGCCATTTTCAGCTGTGGATCCTGTTATGACTTTTGTTCCTGTTACTCAAGCCTACCTCCTAGACAAAGTTATCACACCAGTTGAGCCCTTGAACAGTATTTTATGCTTAGCCCTAGTTTTTTACATTGTCAGCCTTATGCCAGAGCTTGTCAACCAGTGGCATTGGCCTTGTTTACCCACTTCTGGTTGTGCAATTTGAGAACCACTTTGTCCACTGAATTTGTAGAGTTGTGATCTACATTCTCTTCTATTACCACAACTTGAGATAAGCACTCTAGCTTTTCTTAAAGCTATGTCAGAGCCTTGATCCGAATGTCAATCTGCTGACATTCACTGTTTTGATCAAACCAGCCACAAAATTTATATCCCTGTTGCAACCTTGAAACCCTAAGATTATCTAACACCTACCCTTAGCCCAGATTCCTTGAAACCCTAGAATCTCGACTCAGTTCAGCTTGCAATCCAAATTATCTCCAATATCATTCAGTTATTCTTGTTAAGCATATCTGCATATAAGTCATAAAAAATTTTAATATAATAATAATCATTGTGTGTTTGTTTGTCATCGAGCAGATCCAGAAGCTGACTTTGAGGATTTTGCTGTTGACCCGTTATCAACTGCTGTATCTTACGACGCGGAAGGCAAGTCATATTCTTGGACATCTTGAACCTATATTTTAAGAGTTGCTATAATATAACCTTGAATATAGATAATATTGCATGTGAAAGATTGAGAATGGTTGAATTATAAATTGGCAGTACTAGACTGGTTATCTGTGAAATGTGAAATAAACAAGTTTTGAGCCATGAACTATTATATATGTATTGATATATTTATATTCAGGAAATAAAACCCTAGCCATGACCAGAAATTTGGTATGGATGGCTGTAGCACTGGAGGTGCTTAACTGCAAAGGATAGCAGGCACGGAAGGTGCAGGGTTGTGGATGGTCTGGTCACTGGCATATAAGGACTAGAACCTTGTGTTGTGCGTCTAGTGGCATGAACAACATGCTAACATCAAACCTGGTTTGGGACAGGCCTGAACAAGTACTTATGTGGATCGCACATGAAACCCCTGCATGAGATGTGTAGTGATGCACGATTTACACGGAGAATGGCTCCCACACATATCACTGAAGATGATCTTGCACGCTCACTATAAGATAGTACTTCAATGCTAGCAGTTGAGCAGCTGGCAAAAGCCAGTATTCCCAGCAATTTAGCTGCTGGGAATAAGGTTTGCTACAGCTGGGCGAAAGGGTGCTGCGAAAAGTTTTTCCCAGCTGTCATTTTTTTCCCAGCTGTATCTCCAATGGCAAAGAATATTCCCAGCTGTAGACCGCTTAGAAAGTTTGAACTTTCCCACCTGTATGTCCACTTGTAATATATTATTCCAAGCTGTATAACTATTTGGAATATTTTTTCCAAGCTGTAGGTCTGCTGGCAAAGAGTATTCTCAGCGGTAGGTTGTCCACTTGTAATATATTATTCCAAGCTGTATAACTATTTGGAATATTTTTTCCAGCTGTAGATCTGGTGGTAAAAATTATAGGTTTTGTGGCAAAGAGTATTCCCAGCTGTAGTTTGCTTGGAAAGTTTGAACTTTTCCCACCTATATGTCCACTTGTAATATATTATTCCAAGCTGTATAACTATTTGGAATATTTTTCCCAGCTGTAGGCCCAGTGACAGAGAGTATTCCCAGCTGTAGGTCACTTGGAAAGTTTGAACTTTTCCTACCTGTATGTCCACTTGTAATATATTATTCCAAGCTGTATAACTATTTGGAATATTTTTCCCAACTGTAGGTCCGGTGGCAGAGAGTATTCCCAGCTATAGGTCACTTGGAAAGTTTGAACTTTCCCACCTGTATGTCCACTTGTATATATTATTCCAAGCTGTATAACTATTTGGAATATTTTTCGGTGGCAGAGAGTATTCCTAGCTGTAGGTCTCTTGGAAAGTTTGAACTTTTCCCACCTATATTTTCACTTGTAATACATTATTCCAAGCTGTATAACTATTTGAAATATTTTTCCTAGCTGTAGATCCGGTGGCAAAGAGTATTTCCAACTGTAGGTCGCTTGGAAAGTTTGAACTTTTCCCACCTGTATGTCCACTTGTAATACATTATTCCAAGCTGTACAACTATTTGAAATAAATTATTACCAGCTAATCTATTATTGAGAATTTAGACTATCAAATTTAAATATGTGAATTCTTTGTAGTAAATTTATCGCTAGGAATTGTGTCAATAATTAATTTTAAATATATATTTTTTTAGTAATTAAGCAACAATATTACAACTAAAATTATAATATGCACTATCCTAACAGAAATCACACCATATTTTATTGAATTCTTTGCTTTATATAGCCATTGACAAGATTCGTAATGGTAACAAATTATTCAATTGACAAAACCAAACAAAATAGATATAGAATCTCTGAAATAATTGCGATAAAAATATCACTTAAGAATTCTTTACACCAAATGTATGCCCATATATAATATTCCTAACGTTATATATTTTGTTCCAACTATAACTATCAAAAGTAAAATATTCCACTTTCAAACTCCTCTTATGACGTAAAATATCTTCATCACTTCATATGATTTTAACACCTTACTGTTAATAACCTGCATAAGAAAAGATATTGATTACAAAGCCTTGAGATAAATATATACAAATCAATAACTTTTGCTTTAAGTAACATATAAAACATATGACAATTATAATAAAAGATGGTTGGTCGATTGTTGTAGAACAAGTACAAGCTGTTGCTTATGAGAATGAGAAAATTGTGTTGGTTGACATGACTTGCATACACTTGATAAAATAAATTAATCATATGAAAGTGAGCTACTAGTTCAAAGCACAATTAACATACACTTAAAATTTAAAAAATGAATAACATGTGGATTGTGTTGATAACACCTCACCTTTATAAAATTATTAAGTATTTCCACTTAGTTTCAACTAATTCTCTTGTCCCTTTCACCTGTAAGCATTGTTTTATTAATAACAAAACAAGACAAATGGAAAAATAGTAACTAACCAGGTAAATAACAAGTTAGAATTATATATACCTAGAACACGAGATGGACCACCACCTATTGTAGTATCATCTTGGATCTACAAGTAAAAGTTCATAGTTTGTTTACTTAGATGGTATTAGTAAGTAAATAAGAGTGATTATACTAGATAGAATAGATTACTTTTTCATGTGGCCATGCAATTGATCGTCCAAGCGCATCAGACATTTTTCTAACATTCCCATATGGACGTAACAATCGAGCATCTCTTTTCAACACATAGTTCACAACCACCTCACAACACTCGGGCCCAAGAGGTGTGTCACCAACTATTACACTTCGAGATGCCCTTTGAAGTGTACCCTTAGCAACAGGAATATATGGCCTCATAAAAGAAATCAAAATAACTTCCTTTCCTCCCTAAAGATCAAATAGAATTTCATATAAGCTCAATGGTTACCTCAATAATGAGCATCCAAATTCAATAGAGTATAATTAATTGGCAACTATTACCTCCTCATGCCTATAGCGTGGTACATCATGTATCTTACCAACTCTCCTTTGCATTATCTATACAAAAATTAAGGATAAGTTGATAGTCTAAATATTGTTAGGTTAGGTACAACTTTGAGGTAAAATAATAAAATGTAAACTTACGTTTTGTGGAACCCTATTTTCACCTGCAGATGACTCTATAGAACAACCATCACTTTCGTCTCCCGTGTCCTACAGTAATTAGTACATAACATTTGAGCAATTTAGTAAATAACCATATGTATATTATTGCTTAAATATTATAAAGAACACATATAAAAAAATCACCTGCACAGTGACCCTTAGATCTCTGATTGTAATCATTATCTATATTTTGCCTAGCCTGTGAAGCAAGCATTTGCTTCAATTCTTCAATTTCTTTTTCCATCCGTGCCAATTGCTCTTTGTTTCCCACACTCTCACTCTCCATTTTATCTAGCCTCTCTATCAAAAGATTATTCTGATTTTGAAGTCTTATCCTTGCTGCATTAGCTATTTGAAGCTTAGTGGATGAATACTTTTGTACCCCCGGCATCTTTAAGTCTTGAGGAGTAGGGCCCAAACCAATAGCACGTACACGTGAGCGTTTTTCTTTTCCAAAGACATGGTAAAATAGATCTCCTTCTGTTATGGTTTTTTTAGCGAGTTCTGGCTTGTTGGCCGTCTCCGCAATTGTTTTCTGAAAATTAGATAAAGCTCATATATATATATATATATATATATATATATATATATGTTTACATTTGATCGTTGATTATAAATACATGTAACCCTTCAATGACACTTACAATTATGTCTTCAGCTCCTTTTTCTGGAACTCCATTTTTATGGGTATGTGCTTTGATAAAAATTTCATGTCTAGCGGGCATATAACCCAGCTCTTTGGACTGCACTTCCATTAATATTGACAATTAGTTATCTAAAGAAAGTAGAAATAAATATTAAGACATTTAATACCATATCATGTGCAATCAGAGCAAGACTCTTGCTTCCAGCAGTATGTGTCATTGTCATTTTTGCACTATTTGCTTTTCCAATTTCACTTAGAGCCTATAAGATGAGAATATAATTAATTGCATAAAATATATTTAATTTGTAATTAAGAATCATTTATAAAGAAGTTTTACCTGACTTTTCGGAGCTCTCCAATGCTCTATAAGCCACATCCAATCTGTTTTAGGTATTCTAGAATCAATCTTCATAGAAAAAAGTTCCTCATTAGTTTTTGTTTCATCAAAATAATTCCTCTTTATTTCACATTTGAAATCTTTCCATTTCACTGCCGCTTTTTGTAAAACCCAATCCTCAAGGTCATCATGAACATCAAAAAATTCCTACAAAATTATCAAGTTATCAATGATTATATACTATTATACTATACATGTCTATGGAATACATAGATCATGAGCCTACAAAACTTGTTACTAGTTACTATTTTTGATGATTTTAAATAACTATAAAGGAATGCTATCCAATTTATGAAGTAAAATTCAAAATGCAAGTAAAAAATAAAATATAGAATCAAACTCTCTCTTCATATTAGAATGACACATCTAATAATAAATTGCAAAGCTCCACATATATTTTGTCACCCTTAATTAGAAGGAAAATTAGTCAGTGCTATGTATAATAAGAGGAGTTATTGAAGCATATCTCAGTTCTATTAAAATATACATGTATGGCTGAAATGAGAGTAAATTAATTTAGACTTTTTATTCTTAGTAGTATACAAATATACCTTTACAGTAGCCCAAACAGATTCCTTTTTATCTGCATCAATTTCATTCCAGTTTTTATAGGAAAGTGGTATTCCTGATCTCACTATTGTAGAAATAAAGTTGGTTAATGGTGAACCTTGGTCACCAACTGGTTGATTATTCATATTATGGTCATCATGAATTTTTGGTTCATTCCTTCGCTTCCATATGTCATGCTTGGTAGTGGGTCCTCGTCCCTTCCTTTTATTTTTTTGACCTGGATGAGTTTGCTCTACACAAATATGCAATTGAAAATAATAACCAATGATATAAAAAAGAGAGAAAAATAATGCAAAACTATACTTAAATATACCTATATTCAATGTTTCATCTTCATTATCACCAAGTTGTTGTTCTTCCATAGAAATGTCGTCAGGATCTTCATTTTCAATATGTTCACTGCTAGTGATATGCCTTTGATGTTGTGATGGCTCTTGATGGGGAACTACAAGCTGATCATTGGTGTGCTATGACATAATCAACATGCATCATATTGGGAGATAATTACAAAATAGTTCTTAGAAACAGAAATTAGCAACACATCAAGTAAAACAAATAACCTTTTTAGTTCTTGTAGATGGTCTCAAGACATTTCCCTCATTTCATTTCCAGGAAGTCGTATAGGCTGTTGGATCTAGGTAGATCTTAGTATCTAGGTTTTGATGATTAATGATATTTTGGATAAATCCATGATGATTAAAGTTAATCTGAAGATATTAGATTTGATGATTAAATGACAATTTATATAAATTCTGATTTAGCACAAGTAAATTAAATTGATTATTGGTAAACCCTGAATTGGATGTTTTCCTCGATTGCGGGTTTGATATTGATGCATATGTAGAGGATAAGCTCGGTGGTTGCATCAAGCTTGTGCTAATTGATTGATCAAGATGTTAGATGTTAAATCTTGAGGTTGATGACTTCAGTTGTGGATTTGATATCGATGCACATGTTGAGGGAGGGCTTAGGATGATTAGTTATCCATGTTTGTGCAAAAGGTTGATGACTCCGTGTTCTGGATTTGATATCTCTATGTATGATTGAGAGAGAGCTCATGATATTAGTCATCCATATTGATTGATATCATAACTTGAGTAGTATGGATCGTGTGCGCATTTCTTGTATCATATATGGATCTATATGATTGTGAGATTCATCCATTACTCATTTGTTGTTCATTGAAAGTGGTTTTGTCATTTCATCAAAGAAAGAAATTGTTGAGTGAACTCCTGTGTGGAGTGATTTATCTGGTGGTGATTAATGACGAACTACAAATGAGACTAACGTTTGCGCATTGAGTGTATATGTTCTAGTCTCAGAATGGTTGCAGGATGAAAACAAGCAAGGGCGTGAAGAGGATGAAAACGATATGAGACATCCCGAGCAAGGTCAAGCTTAGCGAGGATGAGCTTTGCGAAGACAGGCGTCAAGCGGTCGAGCTTCGCGTGGTCAAGCTTAGCGGGATCGAGCTTTGCGATGACGAGCGTCGAGCGATCGAACTTCACGAGGTCGAACTTCACCTAAGGTAAAATCCAAGATTAAGGATTGTTTTCTTAGGGTTTTACCGGTCTCGGTGTTTGGAGACAGACCGGGTTGATAGGTTTCTTTTTACTAGTTTGACCGTACTATTAAGAGGGGTCGGAAACTAGTAGCTTGAATCTATCTAGTGCGGAAGCTCAGATGCATTCATATCATCTTGCACTAGTGTCTTGCATTGCTAGTGAGTCTAAGTGTAGTTCATGTGTATTAGATTAAATGTTTTGAAAACTACACTTAGTCGTGATCGCCAGCTGTTTAAATTGGTTTATTTATCTAGAGCTGGTCGTGGTCAGTATTTGCATGTTCTGATCGTATCAGTGTTGATACGTGGTCGTGGTCGTGTCGCTTGTTTGGCGGCTTTCTGTTTAGGGTTTGGGCGTGGTCGTAGGAGTTCGGACTGGTCGTACCAGTCTTCGACTCGCTTGCGTACGCTCGACCAAACCCTATCGACCACATGTTTTCGATCGGATGTCAAGACCTGTGTGATCGTGGTCGTTGCTAAGTGACACAAATCACATCTGCGAGAAAACGGCAAATCCATATGTGCAAATACTTTAAAATTGCATTTGAGATGATTTTGGCTTGAACATTTTGACAGCAGGAAAGTTTCTGAGTTTTCTAGAAGTTTCTAGACCTTTCTAGGTCTTGCTCCTGTTGACAAAATTGTAGAGCTCTGAGTTATCTTTCTAACAAGCCAAGAATCACCTCAATCGGATCTCTGGATCAAAAGTTATGCATGTTATACTGTCAGTGTGCAGTGGCCGGACAAATGCATCCGTCCGGGGCTATCTGTCCGAAGTGGCCGGACAGTGTCTGAAGTGACCGGACATTGTCCGGCCTGTACAAATTTTTTGAGCCGAGAAATGAAACGGACATATGCATCCGTCCGGGGCTATCTGTCCGAAGTGGCCGGACAGTGTCTGAAGTGACCGGACATTGTCCGGCCTGTACAAGTTTTTTTTGAGCCGAGAGTTAACAGAGACATATCCATCTGTCCGGACGTTTTTTCCGGACAAATGGTATCCGTCCGGCCTTCACAAATTTCGCCCAACGGTCACTGACACGTTTGCAACGGCTGAAATTTTTGTACTGGCCGGACAGTGTCTGAAGTGACCGGACAATGTCCGGCCTGTACAACTTTTGGCCCGGTTTCTTGCAAACGGCTAGTTTTTCGTTGAGGCTATAAATACTTCGTGTTTGGCTTCATTTTTGGGTGCTCAAAGAGTTCATTCTTCAGCTGAAAACCTAGCCAATTGATTTGCATTTGAGTTATTGCATTTAGAGGCTAGAATTGAGCCCAAATCTTGAGTAGATTTGAGAGAGAGCTTGAGGGAGATTGTGTGAGTGTTTAGTGCACTTCATCTCCATTAGATTGCTAGTGCTAGAGTGTTGAGCATCTCATTTGCATCATTGAGCTTCTAGCACTTGGTTGATTCAAGTGAAAGTACATCCGGCTTGTTACTCTTGGCGATCGCCTTCGCCTAGACGGTGCCGGAGGAGAGCCGAGATCTCTCCAATTGAAGTTTGTCGGAGAGGCCGGCAAAAGATTGTGAAAGGTGTGGTGCTCGCCTATCCGGTGTGGAGAAGAGCAACCCTAGTGAGATATCCTTCGTGGATATAGAAGCGAGGCTCCGAGAGAGCGCTTCAACGAGGAGTAGGGGAGACCGGGCGAGTCTCCGAGACCTCGGTAAAAATATTGTGTCAATTGCATAATTCTTATTTTCTTTATATTCATCTTGACACAATTGCTTATATCACTATTGTTGCATGTATTGTTAAATATTTCATATGGTTGAATGCAACTAGTTGATTGAATTGTTTTAAGCCTCATTGTATAATTTAGGTCTCAGTTATTCTTTAAAATTGCTTAATTGAAAAGAAATTTTAAAAGCCTCCTAATCACCCCCCCCTCTAGTCGGCATCCTTGATCCTACAATTGGTATCAGAGCAAGGTCTCTCATTTATCGGCTTAACCGCTAGAGAGAAAGGATGAATTCGCTAAAGAAATTTGGATTGATTGCTCCTAAATTTGATGGCTCAAATTATATACGTTGGAAAATCATGATGAGTACTCATCTTGAGGCATTAAATTTGAAATTATGGAGATTAGTTCAAAAGGGTATGGATAGCTCATTATCTTCGGATAACCATACTCTTCTTTTATATACAAATGCTAAAAGTGTGCTTCTTGATTCTCTTAGCCATGATGTGCTAGAACTAGTGAGTGATTGTTCGACCGCTCACGAAGTTTGGTTGACTCTTGAGTCATTATTTATCGGCACATCTAGCTATGAGCACGCTAAGATGCGTATATTATTGTGGGACTATGAGGCATTTGTGATGTTGGAGCATGACACACTCTCCACCATATATGATCGCTTGATCAACATCACAAATGAGCTCAAAGCCCTTGGTGCTAATATTTCCGATCTAGAGATTTGCAGAAAATTGCTCCAAGTGTTGCCGGAGGGTTGCTATGGAGACTTCATCACCGATCTTGAAAATGGTGATCTTTCCAACACTACACCGAGCGAGCTCATTGACATGCTTATGTCAAATGAGGCAATGTCCAAAGAAAAGGACATGTGTTCCACCTCCGAGCATATTGAGGACAATGATTTAAATGCGGAGGATCAAGAATCTTCGAGCGAGCTCAAGGACGTAAACGATGAGGTTTGCCCTAGCAAGACTAAGGCGAAACCAAGCAAGAAGAGCTCAAGAAAAGGTAGAAAGAAAGGGTCAAAGTCGGAATCTTCATCTCAAGACAATTCTATATGCCATTCGGCATCCGACTCGACGGTATCAAATTCTAACCTCTCTAATAATGAGCTCGTAGATATAATTATAGAGTTAAAAGGCTTGCTTGACAATATGACTAAAAATCTTAGCACTTTAAGGAATGATTACTCATCTTTGAAAGTGAAGCATCAAGAATTGAAAAATTCTTATGACTCCTTGCTTGCCAAGAATTCTATTAGCTCAACATGTGTATTAGATGTTAGAGTTTCTTGTGACTCCCCTATTGATCCATTTCTAGAGTCACACACTTCTAGTTCACATGCTAGCAATAATTCATTGGTTAATTCATGGTTAAATTCAAATGCTAGCTTTGTGAACACTAGTACTTCATGTGATAAGTTGTCAAATGATTCATTTATAGATTCACATGCTTGTAAGGACGATACTAGTAACTCATACCATGATTCATCTAGTGATACATCTTTATGCCATGGTGATAGTACTAGTGGTTCTACTTTTGATATGCCTAGCTCATCTAGTGATTTTTGTGCTATGCCTTCTAGTTCATCAACTAGTGATGAGATGCCGCCATGTTCCTATCATAAGTCTTGTATTAACACGAAATCATCTCAAGAACGTAAAATTGAAAATGATGAACTAAAGACTATAGTAAATAGATTGGGCAATAACCTTACTAGATGTCATATGAGGAGTGCCATGCTTACTAAACCCCCTTTAGATCATAAAAAATCATTTAGAAAGGGAAAATTAAATCATGCATACTCAACTAGTAAGAGGCATTATATACTTTATCACACTCATACAAATTCATTCAAAAAGCCCTCTCATACTTCATGTTTATCATATCACTTAAAAGGGCAACATTCGTATAAGTGTGCATCTAATGTTTTTGAAATTGGTTCTTTTGGCTCTTATTTGATTTCTTGCTCTAAAAAGGGTTTAATTGCAAAACCTATTCATTGTCATTTTCAAAAACCTAAAGATAAAGCAATTTGGGTACCAAAAGACCTATGCGACAAGGCTAGAGGGCCTCGTATGGTTTGGGTACCAAAAAGAGCTTAAATCTTTTTGATGTGTTTAATAAAAACATTTGCAATTGCATCTTCTCCTTTATTCTTTGTTGCTTTAATCCATATGGCAATTTTGCAAAAGAATGAAAATTTAAATCTTACATTGTTGCATCTCTAAGGGTTGTAATTTAAAATGCTTCCGTTGCTCATCACAACCCTTTATGTGAAATATTTCAAAATTACAATTATAAGTTTTAAAATGAGCTCATTTGGTCAAAATGGCAAATTTCCATTCAAAAGGCCCAAAATCATCATTTTCTATCTAAATGGTCTTCAAAACGCATTTAAAAGGTTTTTAGAGGCTTTGGATGAAGAAATGATGTTAAAAAGTATTTCTATTGAAAATTAGCCTCAAAAGGATCTTCGAGTATCTTGTTTTTCAACAAAATCGTTTTCAAACGCAAATCACAATCTATTTGGAATTTGCAAAAACTTGCTTTACAAAACTCCTAGATACTCTTAATCCGAAGAAGTTTGAAATTGAAAACTTTCTCAAAAGAGTTCTCATTTGAAAGTTATGGGTATTTGAATCTCACCGAAAAACTTGAATTGACACGAAATACCCTAAATATGCAAAACATGAGTTTAGCTATTTTGATGGTCCATATTTGCGAGTGTTGGTTCAAAATGATATGTTTAACTCATGTAAGCCCTTTCATGTCAAAAATCCAATGAAAATCAAATTTGAACTCAATTTGCAAAAGTTTATCAATTTTCAACCTTTTTGCTTAACACAAGATTCATTTGACGATAACTCTCAATTAAAAAATCCTTTTTGGAAAATTCTTTTTGGAAAATGTTTTTGATGCATTGAAATTCATTCCTGAAAATTTTCATCCCAATTGGACTTGATTTGAGCAAAATTGACACTTTTCACAAATTGAAAAAGAAATCTGCAAAATTCAGTTTTCTCATGGTTTTGGGCTGAATTGTCATTTTCATATCTCTTTATTGGTTGACTATTTGAAGAAAGTTTCTGTATAAAATTTTATCCTCTATTATTGATCTTTCTTGATTATTTATTTCAAAATTATTGGAAGTCATTTTCATAGATTTCCAGGTGCGTTTAAAAGTGTAAAATGAATCTCTGAAAACCTGAAATCTGAAACTTTAAACCTGACCAACATTTGTCTTTTTCATATCTCTTTATTGGTTGACTATTTGAAGAATGTTTCTATATGAGATTTTATCCTCTATGATTGGTATTTCTTGAAAATTTATTTCAAAATTATTGGAAGTCATTTTCATAGATTTTCAGGTGTGTTTAAAAGTGTAAAATAAATTTCTGAAACCTGAAACCTGAAATCTGAATCTTTAATCTGATCAAATTTTGTCTTTTTCATATCTCTTTGTTGGATCAGAATTTGGCTTCACTATAAAAGGCAATATTGTTCCTCATTGCATTATCTATCTCCAAAATTTATTTTGGTATTTTTGGAACTTGTTTGCATATGTTTTGATGATTATAAAGAAGCCAACATGTTTAAGAAAATTTTAGTCTATTTGGATGTTAATCTCTCAATTCTTTCAAATGACTAAAATATTTGAATCTTGGATCTTCATGAAAAGTTCTTGTGTTGATGTGTTCTATCTCTATGAAATTTTTCATGTGTTTTAGTGCTTATTTGAATGTCTTCTCGATTTGAATCCTTTTGGATTATTGTTGAGCTCTTGATTTTCAAATGGATCATTTTCATCTCTTGCATATTTTTCATGACAAAACTTGGTTGACACATTTAGGGGGAGCAAATTCAAAGTTATTGAATCCTTGCATATCCTAATTGTGCATATGTATCAAAGAGTGCATGCTTTTGGTAAGAAGAGTCTTTTACGAGCAAAAATGTAAAAAGAGCTCAAAACTTTCAAAATGTTCAAAATTACTTCAAAACCTTCATAAATATGTTTCAAATATGATTTCAAAGGTTTTGAAAGTGAAACAAAAGAGTTTTGAGCTAAAATGCAAAATTTGGAGAAAATTGAAGTCTTCGGCATCTTGTTTTGGCCTAAAAAGATTTATTTCCATAAAACAAGATGTGTTGAGATTTGATAAAAGCTTTCTACATGAAACATTTAGAACTCACTCACCCGAAGATAGTTCATATTGAACTTATTCTCAAAAGGCCTATGGTTTTTAAATTATCACATATCCTAGGTCGCCCGAAAATGGCTATCGACCCGAAAATACCCAAAAGTGCATTTTTGTGATTTTGACTATTTGGACTAAACTTTCTTCCATGTCTTGGTTTGAAATGGTATTTCAAACTCATCTAAGTCCAAAACTTCAGAAAAATCCGAGATTCTTCAAGAATTGAAGCTTTTCATAAAAATCATTTTTGTTTTACTCTTTTACCCAAAACTCACTTTTCGAAAATTGATTTCATGATCTCCTTCAAATAAAATTCATTCAATTGGTATTCAACTAAGTTCATGTCATGATATTCAAACCTCTTATGGAACTTGAATCAATGGTTGAAGCAAAATTGCAAAAATCACAAATTTCAGAAGTTTCAGCTGGTTCTTCTCCTTTCCTGTTTTGGTTACATCTTTGCTCCCATTTTTCCTATATTTGCAACTCGGCATTGTTCCTATGATGGGATTTTGGAAAGGCCTTGTGATTGTGTTTTTGCATATCCAAAACAAATATGGTTCTTATGAATTTGAAGCATGATTCGCATGAATTTGAGATTTGAGTGTTTTTGTGAAAATTTGAACTTTCACTAGGTCATATGCATTTTATCTCACCTTGTGACCTAAAAATGTTTCGACAAACCTTGTTTTGGCATATCCTTCATTTGTATGTTCTTTTTGAGTTAAATGCCAAAAGAAGTGAATTTTGAGGATTGAATCTATTGTTTCCAATTGAGTGGTTTTAAAAGCTCAAAATCCTCTCTTATATCAAATGATTTTCAAAATGAGAAGCTTGAAGCAATCATCATCAAACATTCAATCGAAACATTATATTCTCTTGTGAATCAAATATATTAATGACATTATTATCATTACCACTAATGAATCCCTCTGTCAAGAACTTGTTTCAAAGATGATACTTAGGGAAAGCAAGATGATCCAAGAGCAAAGTCACTTCCATGCACGACAAATCAAGCAACTCAAGAACACGATGTTCAAGAGTAAATTCAAGCATGTGAAACAATCGCTCAACAGCGTCGAGATGCAAGATGATGAAGCTATTACAACTCTCAAGCCTACTAATGAACATCTCGACATGGACAAACACGAAAAAGCGGTCAATTCTAAACTCTATCGATCCTTGATTGATAGTTTTGCTTTCTTTTACCGCATTTTAACCCGTCATCATATTTAGTGATTGCAAATGTACTAGAAATTGATCTTCCGAAGGTATGTCATATGATTGCCATGAAATGCATTCTTAGGTAATTGAAATGCAACCCTAGGTAGATCCTTGATATCCAAAGAGTATGAATAGTGCATTTAGTGGATCCGGATTATTTGATTATTTGGATTTACTTGATTATTTGAATTCGGATCCTATGATTTGCAAGAAAAATCAAAAGAGTACATCCGATGGTTGTTATGCTTAAATTCTTATGGATGAAACAAAACATTGGATTATAGAATTGCATTCGAATTGATGCCACTTATGAAATATTGAAAGTGCCGTAAAAATGGTGAACAATTTGATTCAAAACTCTTGATTAGAGTATATTGATATACGACATCATTGTCTAAGAGACTTTGTGGCTTAAAGAGATTTAGAGATCAATCATGATATGGAAAATATGCATCTAGTGGATATGTTCACATCAAACTATTAAATGCATCAAGACTTTGAATGATTGAAAATGGATCAAATGCCATAGAGATAAATGACATCGATATATTCATTGTATGTTGATTGTTTTGATATCTTCTCCATATTTTGAATGTGGTTTCAAAATCCCGTGAAACAAACCTTCTTGAAATCATGCTTTTGCATAAAAATCATTTCATATAAAATCTCATGCCCTAGAAAATATCGTTTCTCCAAATTCAAGTTCTCAATACTTCCTTTTTGTGCTTGATGACAAAGGGGGAGAGATAGTATTTGAGAGAGAATGTTTTAGAGATAAGCTTTAGAGAAAGCCTTAGGGGAAGAGATTTAGAGAGAATTTGGGAGACATTAGAGTCAGTTGAGTTAATTGACAAAGGGGGAGAAGAGATTTAGAGAGAATTTGGGAGACATTAGAGTCAGTTGAGTTAATTGACAAAGGGGGAGAGATAGATATCAAATTGGTACAGATTGGTATTTGATAGAATTGATATTGATATTTGAGGATGATAAATGATATTTGAGGAGAGATATTATTTGATATCATTAACATCAATTTTTGGAAGAGATATTTGAGTTAGAGAAAATTGAGATAGTTGATATTTTGGAAAATGACTTGATTGAACTTGTGCTCAATTGTCATTTATATCTCTAAACTCATATAATTATATATTGTATTCAGTTCCGATATACTATTGCATATATTGAGGGGGAGCTGAATAATCTGTTTTGGATTTATTAAGATTATAAAAGGTGTTGTCATCAATCATCAAAAAGGGGGAGATTGTTGGATCTAGGTAGATCTTAGTATCTAGGTTTTGATGATTAATGATATTTTGGATAAATCCATGATGATTAAAGTTAATCTGAAGATATTAGATTTGATGATTAAATGACAATTTATATAAATTCTGATTTAGCACAAGTAAATTAAATTGATTATTGGTAAACCCTGAATTGGATGTTTTCCTCGATTGCGGGTTTGATATTGATGCATATGTAGAGGATAAGCTCGGTGGTTGCATCAAGCTTGTGCTAATTGATTGATCAAGATGTTATATGTTAAATCTTGAGGTTGATGACTTCAGTTGTGGATTTGATATCGATGCACATGTTGAGGGAGGGCTTAGGATGATTAGTTATCCATGTTTGTGCAAAAGGTTGATGACTCCGTGTTCTGGATTTGATATCTCTATGTATGATTGAGAGAGAGCTCATGATATTAATCATCCATATTGATTGATATCATAACTTGAGTAGTATGGATCGTGTGCGCATTTCTTGTATCATATATGGATCTATATGATTGTGAGATTCATCCATTACTCATTTGTTGTTCATTGAAAGTGGTTTTGTCATTTCATCAAAGAAAGAAATTGTTGAGTGAACTCCTGTGTGGAGTGATTTATCTGGTGGTGATTAATGACGAACTGCAAATGAGACTAACGTTTGCGCATTGAGTGTATATGTTCTAGTCTCAGAATGGTTGCAGGATGAAAACAAGCAAGGGCGTGAAGAGGATGAAAACGATATGAGACATCCCGAGCAAGGTCAAGCTTAGCGAGGATGAGCTTTGCGAAGACAGGCGTCAAGCGGTCGAGCTTCGCGTGGTCAAGCTTAGCGGGATCGAGCTTTGCGATGACGAGCGTCGAGCGATCGAACTTCACGAGGTCGAACTTCACCTAAGGTAAAATCCAAGATTAAGGATTGTTTTCTTAGGGTTTTACCGGTCTCGGTGTTTGGAGACAGACCGGGTTGATAGGTTTCTTTTTACTAGTTTGACCGTACTATTAAGAGGGGTCGGAAACTAGTAGCTTGAATCTATCTAGTGCGGAAGCTCAGATGCATTCATATCATCTTGCACTAGTGTCTTGCATTGCTAGTGAGTCTAAGTGTAGTTCATGTGTATTAGATTAAATGTTTTGAAAACTACACTTAGTCGTGATCGCCAGCTGTTTAAATTGGTTTATTTATCTAGAGCTGGTCGTGGTCGTATTTGCATGTTCTGATCGTATCAGTGTTGATACGTGGTCGTGGTCGTGTCGCTTGTTTGGCGGCTTTCTGTTTAGGGTTTGGGCGTGGTCGTAGGAGTTCGGACTGGTCGTACCAGTCTTCGACTCGCTTGCGTACGCTCGACCAAACCCTATCGACCACATGTTTTCGATCGGATGTCAAGACCTGTGTGATCGTGGTCGTTGCTAAGTGACACAAATCACATCTGCGAGAAAACGGCAAATCCATATGTGCAAATACTTTAAAATTGCATTTGAGATGATTTTGGCTTGAACATTTTGACAGCAGGAAAGTTTCTGAGTTTTCTAGAAGTTTCTAGACCTTTCTAGGTCTTGCTCCTGTTGACAAAATTGTAGAGCTCTGAGTTATCTTTCTAACAAGCCAAGAATCACCTCAATCGGATCTCTGGATCAAAAGTTATGCATGTTATACTGTCAGTGTGCAGTGGCCGGACAAATGCATCCGTCCGGGGCTATCTGTCCGAAGTGGCCGGACAGTGTCTGAAGTGACCGGACATTGTCCGGCCTGTACAAATTTTTTGAGCCGAGAAATGAAACGGACATATGCATCCGTCCGGGGCTATCTGTCCGAAGTGGCCGGACAGTGTCTGAAGTGACCGGACATTGTCCGGCCTGTACAAGTTTTTTTTGAGCCGAGAGTTAACAGAGACATATCCATCTGTCCGGACGTTTTTTCCGGACAAATGGTATCCGTCCGGCCTTCACAAATTTCGCCCAACGGTCACTGACACGTTTGCAACGGCTGAAATTTTTGTACTGGCCGGACAGTGTCTGAAGTGACCGGACAATGTCCGGCCTGTACAACTTTTGGCCCGGTTTCTTGCAAACGGCTAGTTTTTCGTTGAGGCTATAAATACTTCGTGTTTGGCTTCATTTTTGGGTGCTCAAAGAGTTCATTCTTCAGCTGAAAACCTAGCCAATTGATTTGCATTTGAGTTATTGCATTTAGAGGCTAGAATTGAGCCCAAATCTTGAGTAGATTTGAGAGAGAGCTTGAGGGAGATTGTGTGAGTGTTTAGTGCACTTCATCTCCATTAGATTGCTAGTGCTAGAGTGTTGAGCATCTCATTTGCATCATTGAGCTTCTAGCACTTGGTTGATTCAAGTGAAAGTACATCCGGCTTGTTACTCTTGGCGATCGCCTTCGCCTAGACGGTGCCGGAGGAGAGCCGAGATCTCTCCAATTGAAGTTTGTCGGAGAGGCCGGCAAAAGATTGTGAAAGGTGTGGTGCTCGCCTATCCGGTGTGGAGAAGAGCAACCCTAGTGAGATATCCTTCGTGGATATAGAAGCGAGGCTCCGAGAGAGCGCTTCAACGAGGAGTAGGGGAGACCGGGCGAGTCTCCGAGACCTCGGTAAAAATATTGTGTCAATTGCATAATTCTTATTTGCTTTATATTCATCTTGACACAATTGCTTATATCACTATTGTTGCATGTATTGTTAAATATTTCATATGGTTGAATGCAACTAGTTGATTGAATTGTTTTAAGCCTCATTGTATAATTTAGGTCTCTCAATTATTCTTTAAAATTGCTTAATTGAAAAGAAATTTTAAAAGCCTCCTAATCACCCCCCCTCTAGTCGGCATCCTTGATCCTACATAGGCAAGCGCAATGCTCTCAATACCTCATTGTTTCTTTCAATGTTTGCTTGCCGTAACTCTTCATACTTATTCCGCATAACTCCATTATTTCTTCCTCTTGTGTTTTGCATCTTTACGGCTACAATAAAATTTTACAATATTAGACGAAAAAATAAAAGAACATAGACATAAACAACACATTCAATGAATATCATCTTACTTCCCCATTTGAGGTGGAGATTTCTCAACAAGTATACCATCAATGTTTTGTTCTAACACAATTATTGTTGCCATCTGGAAGATTTATTTTAGCACCAACATTCAACTCAGAGATTTCACTTTGTCAGTTACCACTGTATTTTCAATTTCTTCCTCCGCAGACATGTCATAGAGGTCTCTTGGCCTTGACTCAATGACAGCTTTCCAGTCTTTGTCGATAGGATCCTCAACATAATAGACTTGAGTAGCTTGTGATGCTAAAATATATGGCTCATCTGATAATTTTTCTCCCGTATTAATTAAATGCTTGAAGTTCACTGTCGTAATCCCAAATTTATCTTTCTTAACCCATTTGTCCTTTCTGAGAACATCAACCCAATCACATTTGAAGAGAACAACATTACCCTTTCGATGATAATCTAACTCAAGTATCTCAGTTATGACACCATAGTATGTTATATCTCCTATTTGTGGATTTTGATCCTTTGAACTAGAAAAACTACAAGTTTTTGCAACAATAGCTACCCCACTACTCTGAACTGATTTGCCTTCATCATAAGATATTGTACGAAAATTGTATTTATTTATTGAATAACTGTTATATTTTGTTGCGACCATAAAAGGCTCACTTTCTAGTATCTGAATCTCTTCTCCTACATCTTCCCCAGTTGATAATAACTCATTCACCTAGAAAAATTTATTTATACGATTAATACAAAAACATTGAAATATGTATTTAACTAAAATTATTGTTTATGAACATACATGCAATCTAAACCACTCATGAAATGTTGCATGATGTATACGCTCTCTCTCATGAATCCTTTGATGACCAATAGATGAAAGATACCCCAAATGTTTTCTGCAAATATTTTTTGAATGTAAGATATTATAAAATATATATTTGAACTAATTTAATAACATTTAATAAAAAATTAGCTAGAGAACATACATCAAATATGGCTCAATATGCTCATAATTAAATAAGACATATCTGTGAGCTTGAATCCATGTTTTACGGTCCAAGGTAATAGTGCACTTGCCAGTCAAACCGCAACCTATGTTGTTCAAGTATGTGGTACCAGTTGACAAGGTATTGAATTGTGCATCATCATTTCGACTCGGTCGATTAAATCTAGTCTCACAACCATGCAAATAACGAGAGCAAAATGTCATACTCTCATCAAATATATAACCTTCCGCAATTGATCCTTCTGGGTGACTTCTAGTTCGAACATAGCTCTTCAACCTCATCAAAAATCTATAAAAGTTTTGAAATAATTAATTAATGAAAATATTAATAACAGTCTAATGAAATTGAGCCTTCTACTATGGAATTAATATACCTTTCTATGGGATACATATTGCGGTATTGGACAGTGCCATCAATCCTTGCTCAGTAGGAAGATGGACCATTAAATGCACCATAACATCAAAAAATGATGGCGGAAATATTTTTTCAAGAAGGCACAAGGTTTCAGAAATTTCAGATTCTAATCTCTCCATATCAGTTACATTGATTACAGGAGAAAATATTTTCTTGAAGAAGTTGCTTACACGAATCAATGCAATACTAACATTTTCTAGTAGTATCCTTCTAACAGCCAATGGAAGCAAGTGTTCTAAAAGAATATGACTGTCATGGCTTTTTAACCCAATTATCTTCTTATCATGAACATTTACATGACTTCATATATCAGCTGCATAT
Source organism: Pharus latifolius (assembly GCA_019359835.1). Classification (NCBI taxonomy): domain Eukaryota; kingdom Viridiplantae; phylum Streptophyta; class Magnoliopsida; order Poales; family Poaceae; genus Pharus; species Pharus latifolius. The sequence continues at coordinate 58,637,303 of CM033321.1, read as the reverse complement.
CCATCTGGAAATTTAACTCCTTTTAATACTTCACAAAACATTCTTTTCTCTGCAGAACTCAATGAGTAAGATGCAGGAGGTAAATAGAACTTGTCCCCTACTGAGATAGGATGCAGATCCTTCTTGATACCTAACAGTTGGAGGTCCAAGCGAGTGTTCAAATTGTCTTTTCATTTGCCATCAATATCCAAAAGTGTGTTAATTATATTGTCACAAACATTTTTCTCGCTATGCATCACATCAAGATTATGCTGCAACAAAATATCCTTCCAATAGGGCAATTGCACCCATATTGGTTGTTTTTTCCAAATAGTTTTTGGTTCACCATCCTTACCCTTACACTTTCGGGATGGTCTTTTCCCTGTTGGGTCCTTCCCAAAATCATTTTTTACATCTTTTGTTTGTTCTATAACATCATATCCAGAAAGAGAAACTGGGGCTTCCCTATACTCTTTGGTACCATCAAATGACTCACTATCATTTCTAAATTCATGACAAGACTGCAAGAATTGACGATGTCCCATGAAGCAATGTTTTTTACCATTTTTAAGACGAAGTGAGCAAGTATTTGCATGGCAAACAACACATCCAACCTCACCAGAAGTAACTTGTCCAGCTACATATCCATATCGTGGATAATCAGTAATAGTCCAGAACAAGGTGGCACGCAATTGAAACCATTGACCAGATGATGCATCACGAGTTTTGACACCATGCCACATCTCTAACAAATCATCGATCAAAGGTTGAAGGTAGACGTCAATATCATTTCCAGGAGCGTTAGGACCAGGAATAAGCAGAGAGAGGATAAAATTTGGTTGCTTCATACACATCCATGGTGGAAGGTTGTAGGGAATCAAGACAACAGGCCATATGCTATGTAATGAACTTAGGCTTCGGAAAGGATTAAAACCATCTGTTGCCAAACACAGCCTAATATTGCGACAGTCAGAACTGAAGTCTGGGTACCTGTGGTCGAAATCCTTCCAAGCGGGAGAATCAGCTGGATGGCGTATCAACCCATCTCTAGTGCGCCCATCACTATGCCATCTCTAGTCTGGGGCCACTTAAAAAGAGGCTCCAGAGACTGTATATGTCATCAAAGATAGCAGCTGATATGAGATGGAATTTTGTGTATTCGCTTCCCATCAGGGCTCTTCTTTTCTATCTTACATCTGGAAGTTCCACATTTTGGGCATGAGTCTATATTTGCATGCTCTTTCCAAAATAGTATACAGTCATGTTCACATTCATCAATATTCTCATAACCCAACCCGAGACTTCTCACCATCTTCTTTGCATCTTGGAAGTTTTTTGGCATTGTGGCATTCTTTGGAAATGCTTCCTTCATTAAGTCTAATAACAAATCAAAGCTACTGTTACTCCATCCACCTAAGAATTTTATGTGTAGGAGCCTCACAATAAATTGTAGCTTTGTGAGTTTGCACCTAGGGTAGAGTTCTTGACTAGCATCACTTGCTAACCTATAGAATTTCTCAACATCTACATCTTGATCCTCCAAATCGGAACCATCACCACCTATATCACCAACTTCTTGGTATTCACATCCTATGTCATGGATCATTTCAGTGATCTCATCTAGATGCGGCTCACTATCCATATTAGGAACATTTTCTATATTACATTTCTTGTTTGTCCTGTGCAATGATGTTTGTTCACCATGAAATATCCACTTGGTGTATCCTTCTAAAAACCCATCACAAATCAAGTGTTCATAAACAACTTCAGCTTCTCTCCAAACACAGTTCACACATTTTCTACAAGGGCAGAGAATTTCATTTGCTTTTGCAGAATTTGCAAAAGCAAACTCTATGAAGTCCTTTATGCCTTGGTTATATTCAGTTGAGTACCTACATTTAATTATCATTAGTTTCAATCAAAAGAATCACATAAAGTAGCATTGTATTTGATTTAGTGACTGAGTGTTTGATTTCTACCTAGCCGCACTCATCCAACGCTTGTCCATAATAAATGCCAAAGACCTTAAAATCCTCATAGTCTTTCCTTATTATATGGCTTACTGTAAGAATCAGCTAGTATATTTGAAATAAAATCAGCTAGTATCATTACTAGTTTAATACGAATTTTAGTCTGAAATGAGTTTATAAACAAGAACACAAATAGACGGGGGAGGGAGGGTTAACAAATACTTCATATTTAGAAAGAAGTAATAGCTTACTGCAAAAATTTCTCTCTCCAAAGTGATTTGAAATTACTAGGTTAATTTTAATAATAATCTCAACAAACTACAAAAATTGGATAGCAAAATACAATTTGATAAGGTAAGTATTGGCCCATCACACCATGTTATTGTTCATGTAAGCAAGCAATAACATCATTCTATATAGTCATTCATTCATTGTTGAAATACTTCTTTTGATTCATAATATAAGTTTACTTCTTATTCACATGCGAATTAAGAGTATTGAATGAGAGAAAATAATCATAATAAATTAATGATGCCTCTATTATATAAAGTTTGGATGTGTGAGGAAAAAATGTAAATGGAGGCGTGAGAGGATACCATAGAGGATAAAGAAGTCAAACATGTACTAAATAATATATTAGAATTATAGTAAGGTTTATATTATGAAATATAGAAAAACAAAAATATTCTTAAATTGTGAAAAGGAAAGTGTATGACACAAAGGCATAATTACAACCTGCAAACACATATAAGTACTTAAATGGAAAAAATATAGATCTACCAGGAAAATTGAAAAATATGGGATTAGGGGTAAAAATTACTTTTCCAAAAACCATAAAAAATTCAAATTAAGGCACACAATTGGTGAGACTTTCTTCCTACTTGTCCAATTTTTCTCACCAAAGTGAAAATAGAAACCCATTTGATATTTAACTTCTCCAATTAAGAGTCTAAAGACTTATATGATTAACATTGTATGCCAAAAAAAATATACTATTGGTCCCTCTAAATCATTGATTTCCAAGTTAAATAATATTTCAAAAAAAATTAAATGCTATTTTTAAAGAATTGATGTTCAAGACTTAGTTTGGTTAAGTTTTGGATTCAACTTCTATCATAGAGAAACTAAAGTCATATATGATATAACTCTACTGTGACATATACTAAAAACTAGAGTTCTGATAGTGTTTGACAAAAGACTATTATTTTGTTGTTTTAAATAAAATTTACATCTTATAATAGAAGGTAATTGTAGTTGTAATCAATGACATAGCCATATAAATAATTCTAACTTTATGAGTATTTGTAAACTTAAAGTTAGAGCTGTTAAAGCACATCAAATTCTTTAGTGTAAAAGTGGTTTCAGCTTCATGCAGAAGCACCAACACCACAATGGATCTAACCTGCGGATTCTGTAGGAGCATATATATGCACAAACACAATCACATAACTAGGAGTATTTCCATACATTTCACATTTATGCACCAAAATTATAAAAAATTCACTAATGTCTATCTAAAGAGATAGATACAAAACTGTTAAATAGTTATGACTATATAACATAAGAATACTATTTTTTCTGTTTAGTGGATACATTGTGTAACACCTATAAATTAAAGGGCATGCATGCCTTTTAGAATATAATGATTGACTCTGTCCAGCCTTCCTGACATATAGAACTTTTTAAGGGTGATTAGTGATGGAAACTACTCAAAATATAGCATTATTAGTGTGCACATTATCCATACTCAAAACCCTTGTTCTTTAGGACCATGTGCACCAACTATTATAGAATCCACTTTGTTGCTGATCACTGATCACTTGAGTCCTTGCACTTTATTATTTTGGTCAAAATAGTTTTGAACATTCATCCACCTATGCAACATGGGAATAGAAGAGCCTATTAACAAGAATTTGATCAATATAAGACTAGAAAGTACAGAAATTTGGTGTTACAATTTGAATTTATAAATATCATATCTAAATCACTAACTCTTGTTGATACTATATTACTCCAAATAAACTAAAATCTTTATACAATAGCCAGTTACAAAAATTTGGAGTTACAATTTGAATCTCTAAATATCATATCTAAATCACTAGCTCATACCAATGCTATATTACTCCAAATGAACTAAAATATCTGCACAATAACCACTAGTTAGCTCCTCTCTTTGACATACTTCTCAAAGAATCTATAGCAAACAAACTCCTTGTTCATATACAAATAGCACAAACAAGAATCATATAGCAGCAAAAATAATAAAAATATTACCTGATTGCAACTAATTTTTCCAAAGATAAAACCTGACAGGAACAATCTCCAAGTTGGAAGTCCAATCTATGAAATCTGAAATTATGTAAACAGAAAGTAGATTGAAAAAACAACTTTCAAGGCAAAAAAATACAAATGCAACATAGATCATTAGAAATCCACACAACATAAGGATTGGCACGCTTTCGGAAAGAACATAGAATAGTAGAGGATCCCACATGCAGGACACGACGATCATTAGAAATTCACGAATTAGAAATGCAGTAATATACTCTTTACCAAAACTTCTCATACCAGACCAACCCACTGAAATGCAAATAGGGATCAGAAATGTGGTCAATGTGGTCAATATCACAAAGAATAATGAAAGACTGTCTATACCCATATACAAATGGATGTTTTCATAAGGAAGCCATTGAAGGCTTTCCACAAATTGAGATTTGGCTATAGAAGGATCGAATTGTATCTGAGGAATAGGGAGATACAAAAAAGTAATAAGAGAAACGCACAGGCCAATTAATCATATCGGTCTTATTGAAGATTTGGAATGAAAAGAGGAGTAATGCTTCCTAGCAGGGGACAGAGAATAGGACAGTGCTGTAATTGTTAATTGTTAGGGCCAAGAATGATGTATACGAGCCAGGAGGCGCTGTTGAGGATGAAGCTGGAGGAGCAGCAGCAAGCGGCCGAGTTGCAGCAGGCTATAGAGCTCTAGGGCCACCGTTTCATGGGGCTACAGCTTCTTGACATTAAGAACATAGGTCACCACCATCTCAACTCCCCAGTGAGTTCACCTGTGGCTTTAGGACCTCCTGATGGCATGCGCAGTGACAATGAGAATGGATATGCGATTCATTTGGAGGATGCCACAAGCCAATGTACAGTTTTTGGTACTGAGCAATCCCTGTTTCTTGCATTAGTGAGGTCTTTTAATTCAAAGGTGGTGATTTCATGGTTTCTTGAAGTAGATAAGAAGCTGAACTATGGTGTGGCTGTGGGTACAGCTGCTTCTACTGCTATATCTGCCATTGCTGCAGAAGGCAAGCAGCAACAGGAGCAGGAGCAGCAAGAGTCTCAGGGCTCCCCTAAGCATCCAGTCAACTCTGGGGAAGAGGGGAAGAAGGAATCTGGTCCTGAAGCATCAGCACCCAATGTTGTTTGTGAACTCCAAGAAAGGTAATATTTGTAATGTAATATAGGACCACTTAGATCGAAATAGCATTCACAGAAATGTTCTAACATAGAGTAGAATCGAACATTGAAAAGATTAGTTGACAACACTCAATCAACAGATGGGGCACCAAATTACTAAACAATAGGGGTCTTTCTGTGTAAGTCAGCTGAACACCGTAATTGATGAGTGAGTAGGTGGGTTAGGTGCACCTCTCACCCAATGCGAAGTCATGAGGCTAAACCCCCCGAATGAAGAAGTAGTGGGGCCCCCTGCCCACCCACGTGATCAGAATTAGATTTCAAACCTAATGATTAGTTGCATATAACATTGGGAAAAAAATTAGGATGACATTTATCAAAGAATTCAAAAGTCACTAATATATTGTTGGCATCAAAATTTATGATATAGAATCAATTTTTCAATTTTAGATTCTTTAATTGTTTACAGGGCCCCTGATATTGTCTGAATGAGGAGGAATTATGTCTAAAACTAAGAATTTGAGCAAAAGAAATAGGCTAACTATTTGACCAAAGCAATGTGATGACTTTTTAGTTGAAATTATCACTATAGCTCACAAAAAATGCTTATTGGTTTCAGATGTTTTGCACAAGGGTTTGATTAACATATGCACATACATCATGTAAGCACAATGGATTTTGGAGGCTATTTGTCTGTTTGGTTTACATCATCGTACAAAATTATCTCCAAGACTCTAAAAGAAGTTCAAACAACATTTCAAAGCATCTTTTTCGCAATCCACAATCTGCTTTGTGCTGCCTTTGCTTGCACCATGCTAATTTCTTACTTTTGAAGATTTTGTCAAATTCTCAAATAATTAATTGACTAATCTAAATAGCAAAACTTGAAGAAAATTACAAGAGAAATTTACTAATCTAGAGTCTATTGACCTCATATGAAATCAATAAACAACAATAATAAGATCTATTACCATTACCAGTTTAGCACTGGCTTAAACTGCAAACATGTACAAATCACAGGAAATTTAACATCATTTTATATGAAACAAGAAACAATCATATTTGATACGAAACAAGAAACAATCATATCAGTAAGCTGATGACAACTTCAATAGAAACCCATAGGATTACCAAAACTCAGTGAGCTTATGAAGATACAACTGTATAAAAACTGTCCTAGCTACCTTGTGAACAGATCAACACAAAACCCTCAAAAGACATATAAGATTTGATTCTAATGGCAAATCACTGAGACATGGCTATAGAACAGATCATGTAGTTGTTGAATCAGGAAAATTAGATCCATAATTGCCTGCTCAGGCCAATTAGAACTACAACCATCGAAACTTCAGCCTGTACTCTAGATATCAGAACATTGCAATCATGCCCCATAATAATTTCATGATGCCCACTCATGCTAATGTGTAGAAGGTAACTCATGGTAATGTAGAAAAATGCATATGCAAACTGGAAGGCAACAAAACAAATTTGCTGAACATCAAGTCGTCAACTAATGATCAAAGTTGACGAAAAGATTGATGACCTAAGCAACAGGCGCATCCAAGAGTGAAATTTCTAAAAGATATTTGATAAGAATACCACTCTTACCTATGGATTTTTATTCCAATCTATTCGCAACAACTAGAGGTGGCTCCAAATTCAGGGGGACTACACTACCGGAGCTCTATCACGCCGGGCGCCAGCACTCGCCTCTTTGCCGCGTCAGGTCACCGGCCTCAACCCCTGACCTCACCATTTGCTTCACTCCCGTGCAGGGCTTGCTGATCTCATGCTATGCCGACCTCGCGCCTCACCTCCCTGTTGCGCACTTTCTTCGCCGCTGTCGCTCCACCTCTGCTGTTCACCGCACATCCTGCCGGTAGCGTTTCTAGGGCCACACTGCGAGACACCTCACTCATGGTGGGAGACCAGATCGAAGATTGGGGAGGTTTCTCGGCGAATTGGGAGTGGTTCTCGGTGGAGGAGGTTGGATCGGGGAGGTTTCTCGGCGGAGTGCTGGAGATGGAGAGGATTGGGGGTGATTTCTCGGTGGAGGAGGTTGGATTGGGGAGGTTTATCGGCAGAGAGCTGGAGATGGAGAGGATTGGGGGACGTTTGTCAGTGGAGGAGGTTTGATTGGGGGGGTTTTCTCGGCAGCCGGAGAGCTGGAGATGGAGAGGATTGGGGGAGGTTTGTCGGTGGAGGAGGTTTGATTGGGGGTTTTCTCGACGGCCGGTGAGAGGTTTAATTCTCGGTGGAGGTTGGATTGGGGGAACCGATGGAGGGAAGCAGGGAAGCTAACTAATAAATCTGCAGAGGAAGATTTTACATTTGGCGCAAAACCAACAAATCAGCAGAAAATATTTTTTCATGAAAATTTCCCTCCCAAAATAATAAATCTGTTATTATTCTGCTGAAAATTTTCAGTTTACGTCAAAAATATATAAATTACTTATTTCTAGCGGTAGATCTACTAAAAATAATAATTTTTCCCAATTGGCATATCGGTGAAAAATAAAAATTATATTTTCAACTATAGAACTGTTGGTAAAAAAAAAAATTTTCCCAGCGGAAAAAATATTCTCAGCTGTAGATCTGCTAAAAAAAATCTTTTCCCAAACTGATCTACAGCTTGCTATATATTATTTATTCCTAGCGGTAGATCTGCTAAAAATAATAACTTTTCCTAGCTAACACATCGGTGAAAAACCAAAATTATATTTTTATCTGCAGGACTGCTGGGAAAAAAGTTTTTCCCAGCAGTTTTACAGCTTGCGCTGGCCTACCGTGTTGTAGTGGCTGACCCAGTAATGGGAATAAGGAAAGGGGTGGAGGTTAGGGTAGAACCTGCCACAACTGTGGTTCGCGGAAACCCACAGGGTCAGGGGTGAATTGTGAGTGAAATATAACAAAAGTTCTTGTTATCTCCACCTTGCCACTCCCAGTATGAAGTGAGCCAGGGGTCCAATCATTTTGATAGGAAGGGCTTGAAAGTGGAATATCTTGCGAGTAAATTGGTACCTCTCTGCAGAGTGAAAAACGTATTCGAATACTCCGAGCTCCCGGGTTTATAGGAGTCTACTGCGGTGGATTAAATCCACGAGGTGTGGCACAAGTATGTTTTCTAAATAAAATTTTGATAAATCAAGATTACCCAAATGACATGTGTTGTCATGATAAGGGGTATTATCGTGGGCTGTCGTGTGTCGACGTGTCGCGGTAGTGCTATAATCTAGTGAACATGCATAGTGATGCTATATTATGAAAAGTGCTGCCATGAGATGAAATGAGGTATGAAAGAAAAAGGTTATTTTATAAACATCCATAATTCTTGACTAGTCCAGGTTCATATCATCACTACTATATGTATCTACTCTTACCTATGACTTGCTGAGTACGTAAGTAATCACCCTTGCAACATTCAACTCAGTAGATGGAGCGTACCTTGATCAAGATGAAGGCGTGGAGAACTTTGTGGATCCAGAAGGAGGAGAGTCAGTTCCGCCAGAGCCCTGATGTGTGTTGTTCTGCCGTCAACTTCTTTTGTGGGAGGGTCACCTATCTTCTGCTGTGTAGTTATTATTTTGCTAAACCTTGAATGCCGTGAAAGCATTGTAATCTCTTTATGTAATATTAAGGCCAGTAGGTCACACTGCTTAAATATTTTGTAAATTACTCTGTTGCAATGTAATATACTCCTATGCTTGACTTATCCTGGGAAGTCAAAGGTATGTATATATGGGACTAGCTGCAGCGAGCTAGGTCTCCACGGGAGTAGTCGTAGTCCCAGTTTCGGGGCACGACAACCATAATCCTGGTGGAGAGGTTGGATGAGGTCGCATCTGAGGCAACCCCTACGGCTTCTTCCCGGTAGGCAACACGTTCCCACAACCGAGAGCACTCTCACACTGGTTCTGGTCGACGGAGTCACCCCCCGCCTGTACCATCTCTGCAGGAAAAGTCCTGATGGGCGCAGGATTCTCGTGATAGGGATCAGGTTCCTATCCACTCTCGTTTAGGGCCACGAGTGGTTTCTCCCTTGCGTGAGGTTGCCCGTGTCCGATCGAGAGCCGCAGGACAGTTCATGGTCCCTACGTTGGTTGTAAGGCCTTCTCACCCAGCCTTCCTATGGTCGTTTGGCCAGACAAGTTCAGACCAGGGGCCATAGAGAGGTTCGATGGAACTCAGAACCCTTCCGAGTTCCTTCAAATCTACATGACTGCCATCCAAGTGGCAGGTGGCGAAGACTGGATCATGGCCAACTACCTGCCAACAGTCCTCGATGGACCGGCCAGAACCTGGTTGTTTAACCAACTTGAAGGTTCAACCTATAACTAGGAAATGCTATGTGATGCTATCATCAGCAATTTCCAAAATTGTTATTAGAAGCCGGGTAAAGAGGACGACCTCCATCGACTACGGCAAACGTCGATCGAAACCCTTCATTAGTTTGTCAAGAGATTTGTCAGGGTGAGGAATACCATCCCAAACATATCTGATAGCTCCGTTATTAGGGCATTCAAATATGCCGTTCGATATCGGAGATTCACCGAAGACTTGCTCATCCATCCTCCTCGATCAGTAGCTGATCTCTTTGATATGGCTGATCGATATTCCGACACAGCCGAGGCTGTCGAATGGAACCGGATGGTCAATAAAGGTAACCTACCGCCTCAACTAGGTCTCAAGGACGCTAGAAAGGAAGATTCTAGCAAGAAACCGGAATCTTCATCAGGCGGGAAATCGAAGAAGTCGAAAAGGAATTGCTCTGGACAGTACCGAGAGGTCGTAGTCGCAGAGAAGCCTCCTTCTACCAAAGGTAACAAGCCTTCTGTTAAAAATAAAACTGCTTCTGGTGGTCGTAGTGCCGACCAGCCAGAGAAGTCGACTAACCCGCAGGAAGGCAAGAAATGGTGTCCGCTCCACTACTCCACAGGCCAGGACCTCAAGAACTACAGGAGTTGGTTGAAGCAGTTAGATGACTTCTACCAGGGGGTTGGACCGATGCCGACCTTACCAACTAAGGAACAAGCATGCGGGCTAAGAGACGCCGACGGGGACGAAGAGATGTCTTACCAGGTACCTCGTAATCATGTTAATGTTATTTTCAAAGGTTCCTCCTCTTTTGTTTCCAAAAGGCAATTTAAGACCTTTTATCGAGAGGTTAACCAAACGGAGACATCTCTTCGTGAACCTCAGTACCCCCGTTGGTCAGATACACCTCTGACGTTTGATTGCTCTGATTGTCCTGCGGGGCTTACCCGACCATTGAGGCTTCCACTGGTCATTACCCCAATTATCAGTAATGCGAGAGTCGAAAGGGTCTTGATTGATAGTGGAAGCTCCTTGGACATTCTATTGGTCAAGGCGCTCAACGAGATGCAAATTCCTCGTTCGAAAATTAAGCTCATAATTCATCCATTTTATGGGATAATTCCTAGCCCCTCCATGATGCCGTTGGGACAGGTGGTCCTCCCAGTCACATTGGGAGAACCGGATAACTTCCGAACAGAATTGGTTACTTTTGATGTAATTGATTGTGATTCGGCTTACAACGCAATCTTTTGGCAGGCCAACTCTTGCTAAGTTCATGATGGCAACACACTATGCTTACCAGTGCGGCAAGTTTCCTGGCCCCAAAGGTGTCATCTTGATCTGAGGCAGTCGCAACGTGGCACTGACGTGTGATCGGCTATCTTTGGAGATGGTGGACCAACTTCCCCTCCGGGACGCTCAGGTCGCCACAGTCGCCGCTGACGTGATCAAGGCTGCTCCTCGACCTGATGAGAAACTCAAACTAGTTCCTTTGTACCCAGATGATTCATCCAAGACAATTCGGATTGGATCAGGCCTGGATGACAAATAGGAACTCGAGCTCATTACTTTCCTCCGGGCTAACACAGATGTGTTTGCGTGGAAACCATCTGACATGCCCGGTGTCCCAAGGGAGGTAATCGAGCACAGGTTAGCAATTCGACCTGGACAGCGACCAATAAAGCAAAAGCTCAGGCGTTTTGCTGTTGATTGACAGGAAGCCATCTGAGAGGAGTTCGACAAGCTCCTAAAGGCCGGGTTTATTCGCGAGGTCGATCACCCGGAATGGCTTGCAAATCCGGTCATGGTCCGCAAGTCAAATGGTAAGTGGCACATGTGCGCCGACTACACCAGCCTCAATAGTGCCTGTCCGAAGGATGACTTCCCCTTCCCCGCATCGATCAGCTGGTCGACTCTACTGCGGGTTGCGAATTGATGAGCTTCCTGGACGCTTACTCGGGATATCATCAAATTAGCATGGCAGAAGACGATGAAGAGAAGACTGCCTTCATCACCCTGTTCGGCACCTACTGCTACGTCAAAATGCCGTTCTATCTCAAGAACGCAGGTTCCACGTACCAGCGCTTGATGCAAAAGACCTTTCTTTCCAAGATAGGGCGTAATCTCGAAGCATATGTAGACAACTTGGTTGTAAAGAGCACAAAAAGATTGTCTCATTTAGATGATCTCGCTGAAACCTTCCGTAATTTGAATTGCTTTGGAATAAAACTGAACCCGGAAAAATGTTCTTTCGGGGTTTCTTCAGGAAAACTTCTGGGTTTTATTGTTTGTTCCAGGGGCATTGAAGTCAATCCTGAAAAATTAGGGCTATCGAACAGATGAGGTCTCCCTCGACCATTAAGGATGTTCAGCGCCTGGCAGGTCGCATGGCGGCCTTAAGCCAATTCATATCGCGACTAGGCGAGAGGGGACTACCTATCTTCAAAGACCTGCGCAAACATCATAATTTCACGTGGTCCAATGAGGCCGAAAAAGCATTTCAGGAGGTGAAGACGTATTTATCCAGTCCACCAGTCTTGGTGTCTCCCGACAAAGGAGAACCATTACTTCTCTATTTGGCGGCCACGCCGCACGCAGTCAGAGCTAAACTGATCGCAGGTAGAGAAGGAATACACAGACCCGTCTACTATGTGAGTGAGGTACTTCATGGCCCAAAGGAGCGATACCTTGAGGTCCAGAAGATACTTTACGCACTACTGATGGCTTCCCGTAAGCTACGACATTACTTTCAAGCACATAAGATCACAGTACCCTCATCTTTTTCATTGGGGGATATTGTCCGTAATCCGGAGAAATCTGGTCGGATCGCCAAATGGACTATCGAGCTCGGTGCTTTCGATATCCATTTCACGCCTCGCATTGCGGTTAAGTCTCAGGTCTTGGCCGACTTCGTGGTCGAGTGGACCAATCTTGAGCCACCCGTGCGAGTACCCGAAGAATTGGAATGCCCCGATTACTGGACAATGTACTTCGACGGCACTCGTAGTTTTCAACACTCGGGGGCTGGAGTGGTCTTAGTTACGCCTCAGGGCGAACAGCTTAAGTTTGTCTTTCAACTACACTTTGTTGCGACCAATAATGCAGCAGAGTATGAAGGTCTTCTTACAGGGCTCCGGGCAGCAAGATTCCTCGGAGTCCGTCGATTAGTGGTGAGGGGAGACTCATAGCTGGTCGTAAACCAGGTAAACAAGGAGTACAGCACCTCCGATGAGACAATGGCTCATTACCTGGGGGTAGTGAGGAGGTTGGAAAAATACTTCAGTCATTTCGAAGTCCAATACATCCTGCGAAAGGACAACATTCTCGCAGACCAATTATCCAAAATTGAGTCCTCACGCACATCCGCTCCGGCAGGAGTGTTCGTTGAACACTTGGAACATCCTTCGATTATGACTTCTGTCAAGGATGATCCGGTAACAGTCTGTGATACCAACCTCGGACAGGAACAGGATTGGACTCATCCATTGAGAGTCTATCTTGAACATGGGACGTTGCCCGAGGACAAAACCGAAAGCGATCAGTTGATTCGAAAAGCGCATTTGTACAAACTCATCGAAGGAGTTTTGTATAGGAAGGGTACTCAGGGAGTATTCATGCGCTGCATATCTCAGGAAAGAGGTAAATCCCTCTTGAGAGAGATTCATGACGGTGTATGCAGTGCGCACGGGTCATATCGTACACTAGTCGGAAAAGCTTTTTGACAAGGATTCTACTGGCCGTTGGCACTCGATGATGCCAAGAATATGGTCAAGATGTGTCCTCATTGTCAGTTTCATGTGAGACTGGTTTACCAACCTGCTTATGCGTTGCAAACCATTTCCCTTGCATGTCCTTTTGTAGTCTAGGGGATGGATTTTGTTGGTCCTATGCCACAAGCGATCAATGGACACAAGTTCTTGTTCGTAGCCATTGACATATTTACAAAGTGGATATAAGCCGAAACGGTACACAGTATTACTGCTGCTGCTGCACAAAAGTTCTTCCATAAGAACATTATTGCTCGATTTGGTGTTCCGAATCGTCTCATTACGGATAACGGTTCTCAGTTCGCTAGTGGTCTTTTTTTGGATTACTGCGATCAGATTGGAACCAAGGTGTGCTTTGCTTCTGTGGCTCATCCACAGAGCAATGGTGCCGTGGAACGTGCCAATGGGCAGATATTGCAGGGCATCAAGAAACGTGTCTTTGATCGCCTCAAGACTCGCTCGGGGGCTTGGGCTGACGAGCTCTATACCGTTCTATGGGCACTACGAACTACCTCTAGTCGAGCCACCGGAGAGACACCTTTCCATCTGGTTTACGGGGCTGAGGCCGTATTACCTATGGAAGTTAGTATTGGATCTATTTGCACAGATTAATTCGAACGAGTTGATCAGGGCGAATAGCGATCGCAAGATGTCATCCTCCTAGAAGAAAAGCGTGATCGTGCTTTGATCAAGTCCGCGGTATATTTGCAAGCTTTGCGCAAGTACCATAACAAAAGGGTACGACCACGTAGTCTTCACGCGGGCGATCTGGTCTTACGTAAAATAAGACCAATCCAATCGCAACAAATTCTCCCCGAAGTGGGAAGGACCTTATACTGTTGTTTCGGTGCCGCGACCAGGATCAACTCGGTTAGCGATGGAGGATGGTCGAATCTTATCCAATACCTGGAACATCGATCAACTACGCAAGTTTTATGTGTAAGTATCTAATCCTTTTTCCTTTTCAATTAGCATGGTTTAATAAAAGAAGTGCTTTTTTGTTGTTTCATATGTCGAATATTTCCTTTTATGCCCATGTGTTACGAATTTGGCTCGGGGGCTGGTCGCCGGTGGTTATATCGCCACAATTCCCTAATCGGATTTGCTGGCCGATCTCATGACGACTTCCAGATAAGACACTCCTCAATAAGCGGTTTCTCAACGCACACGGGGCTTGCTGGCATGTCCTTGGTCATCAGAGTGGCTGCCGGTTTGCAACAAGGTTAGGCATTGCATCGAATATAATTGCTGGCCTGGTCGAATATCCCTGGTCATTACACCCATATTTTTCCTGTGCTTATAATACTAAGTCATCAGTATATATAACCACAGGCGGGGGCTAGGAGAATATGGTTACAATATGAAACAAAAAGAAGTGCTTTCTTTCGAAACAAAACCAAAAAATGCATGCATTGCATTCTATAAACTGTATCAGTACAGGTATAAGGATTTACATAATGCCAAGCTTGATCAAGAGTTTATCTACAAGAGTCCTGACTTCCTCCATGATAACCTCAAGTTGGTCTTCACTCTCGATCTCTACCTCTCCTACCAATGGGTTTAGATCCAGGTCTGGGCCATGGTGGAGACGGAACCGACAGAGAGTGGCAGAGGCTGCTGATCGAACTCTTGTTTTGATCGCCTCTTGTTGTCGCCTAGTATCTTCAGGAAGATACTCGAGAAGTGATTCCGCTTGGGCTGCGACCAATTTGGACTAGTCACTAAGGCTGAGGTCGTCCGCCGCGGTTTCGACCACATCTGCCCTTAGTAGATTGGCCACCATCTTTAGTTTTTCAAAGATGTCTTGTTGAGCCCTGCCGCAGGTTGAGAGGGATGTGCTTAAATCTTTGTTCTCCCTGAGGACAGAATCGATGGTCGCCTGGAGGTGTTCTTTCTCTTGACCAAGCTGGCTTATTGGATCGACTAGCGCTGCAGTAAGAAGGTCGTTACAAGCAATCCGAGCGACGAAAATAATTCGCTCTGGTCGGAAATTGACTTACATGAGAGCTACGATCGCAGTTTGCTGAGTTCGGCCTGTATATATGAAATTGTGGTGGCCGCCCTGAGATCATTGTTTTCCCGATCAGCAAGGCTATTCGTCAGGAAGGCATTCTCTCTGTAACAAAAGAGATGATTGTTATGATGGGTCTATGATCGGGCAAACCAAAGAACATCTTTCTTACGCCTGCAAGCGATCCTTTTCCTCTTGCATGGCCTCGATGCTATCCACCATAGCCATCGATCTGGTTGCCATGCGAGTCAATTCCTATGACATGGAGGGAAATCAGTTGCAAAATCTGAGTAATTCCATGCAAAACTCAGATACCATGAGGGGTGTTCGACATACCTCAGTGTATTCCCGAAATGACCTGTTCTTCGGGATGGTTGGAGGCCGAGTTGATGGACTCGCCTTATCTCCAGTGGGAGCAGCAGATGAATGTCCCTGCTGAGCCTCGGTCGCAGATTTTAATACCTGCGATTGGGCCTTCGTATCCAACTCATCCACAACGGCCCGGACGACTTCCTGGACCGGAGGGATAGAGCTCTCTTCACCAGAGACTTCAGCGCCAGAGGGAACTTCGACCCTCGCCAAGGCTGTTGGGAGGTTTGGCGCTGAATCTCTACGCCTAAGCAAGAAAAGAAACCATCAGTTTCACGGATGGTTGCTATAGCCTAATCCGGTATAAACAGAAGGGAATTCTTACCTTAATTTAAATCCCATCAGCTTCTGGGATTTCGAAGATGGTTCCCTGAGAAAAAGAGGACAATCATCGTCCATTTTGGTCTTCCTCTTCATGAACAAGACCTTATCTTTTCCTCCCTGTGTGTATCAATTTGTAAGCACACACATGAGGGATGATGAAGATCTAAGTGGTAAAAATTCTTACTGGGGTAACCTGCTCGGTTGGCAGGGATGCATCCGATGGTCTAGGTGTCTCGTGAACCACTGGTGCTGGCATTTCATCCTTGACCATAAGATTGGGAGTGGTCGTGGGATCTTGCTTTGTTATTCCCGCCCCTGTCGCTAGTAGTGCTCACCTCCCTAGGACTAACAGGAGTCGTAGGAGGAATTTCTTCTTCCTGTACAAGCGTGGCTTGGTGAACATGCACGCAGATGAAATTATAACACTCAAGACTGCGAGGAATCTTACCGCGGTCGTCCCTTCGACCAAGGGGGGAGAAGTTACAGACCTTGAAGCCTCCAGGGCTTCAAGAGCAGAGGTCTCGCCTGTGACCACAGGGTTCTTAGTGGCCGCGGGGTCCGCCATAACTGCCTCTGTGGGCCGAGACAGCACCTCGTCGACTTGAGGCGTAGTCGCCTTCCTCTTCCAGCGAATCAGAGGAATGTCGTCTTCCTACTCCTCGCTTCCTTCACCCTGTACGACGAAGAAGTAATTCCAGTTCACACCTGGGATAACAGGAGGCACATGATATCTTACCGCAGTCTTCTTCGCGGTGAGGGGAGTTCTATGCGAGGAGCCTTCCCCGAGAAGTTTCTTGGATTTCTTGGGGGCAGGTTCCCTTGCTCCGGGCCTTGAAGAGACTTTCTTCACTCTCTTCATCGTCGGCTTTCCCAGGAAACCGACGCTTTCACTTGGATACGTCGCCTCGGCGAATTTCCCCAAAAGCTATGCCATTCTAGTGCCTTTGTTAGTACAAGACACACATATGACTTACAGACAGAACAAAACGAGAGACAACATACCTTTCGACGCTCTTGTCTAAGGTCGTCGCCGGCATTGATCAAGCTTTGGGGGCAAGGCGATCCCTTGGTTCCCTCCACTTCGGCGCTATATGCCTTGAGGAGGTAGTTTGTCCACTTCTCGATTTCGGACGAAGGCAAAACTGTGTCACCAGCAGACAAGTTAGCAAACATGAAGAAAAGTATAAGACTTCGGTGGCTAAGTCACATACCATTGTTATAGTCCAAGGTGCTGTCTGCCATTGACTGTATCTCCCAAGCCAGATGAGCCCTTTCACGCAGGGGGCTCACCCGATTCTTCACGAAGTCACGTACAATGTCGTGAGCTGTTAGTCCCTGCTGGACTAAGTAAAGAATCACCTCGGCTTGCTTCTTCCGCTTTGCATTCAGAGCAAGGAGGGAATCCAACTCACTGGACTTCTCTGGCCGCGAGTTCACAAACCACAACCCGCTCTTGAATGGAGGGGTGCAGTAGAACCATTTCTGGTACCACCCGTGCACGGAATCTCGCAGGGGTGGGAAGGGATACTCTTTCTTCTCCCTTATCCGGAAATAATGCATCCGGCGGCATTGGCGCTCTTCGACCACGCCGAATAATAGAAGTGTCGGAAGAGATCCACACTAGGATACACTCTGACGAAGGCTTCACACAGGTGCTGGAAGATCGCCAGGATTAGGATGACATTTGGGTGGAGATTCACCAACTCCAACCCATAGTGCTCCAAGATCCCCTTCAAGAACCGACTCTCAGGGAATTGGAACCCGCACAGCAGGTACTCTTCGAAAACCACCAACTCGCCCTCTTGGACGATTGGGGTTTCTTGATCTTTCCCTACGGGTCGCCAGTTGATCAGCAATCTTGGGGGAAGGATCTCTTCCTTCTCCAGCACCATCAGGCTCTCCTCCGTATGATGAACTGATCGGCTCCAAGATGTCATTTTTGGAAGAGATTGTGAGGGAAAAGCTGGTGGCTTTGGGGGCGATGGAAGATGAGGAACGAGGGTTTTGAGCGGCGGAAGTTCTAGGGCTGGAGGCTAGATGTGTGGCTTCCTTAAGAAGCTACCTACTCCTTTTATAGGCCCAAGGAGACGTTCCATTGAGGGTAACGTTCCATTGAATATTCTATTCATTTCCCATAATGGATGTTTTCTTTGGTAAACCCGTTATGCGTTCCCCGCATCGAATCCGAAACGAGAGGTCTTCTTTGTTTCGAAATTGAGGATTAAAAATGGGCACAAAAACGTGAAAAGTTCTACAAAGGATTTTTGGAGGACATTTCCCTTCGTGTTTCTTCTAAACTTTCACAAGTTGATCATCAAGATATTCTATGATTCAACTGTTGGCATACGGTTGTTTTTCGATCAGATTGCTGTATTATCAGAACTATGTTTCTGATCGGACTCCAATTCTAGTCGAAGTGGTGGTCTGATCGAATTTCGGTTCTGATCACGGTAACCTTCCAGATCGAATTTCAGATTCTGATCGTGGCTTCAAGTCTGACCGCAGTATCAGTACTAGTCGCGGTATGACTTTTTAAATGTGTTTCTGGTCATAGTACTGGGACTTATCTGTGTATGAGTGGTCGTAAAAACACTACTTATGGCCACATTTTCACACAGAAATTATGAAGGATCTCCATGTTATGTAAGGTAAAAGAAATCTTTATTTCTGACAGTCTTTACATGCAAAAGGGATACCGTCGACCAGAGCGTCGACCTGATCCGAGAGGAGTTTACAAAGTTCTTCTAGGGACATGTTGTCGTCAGTAGGATCTACACTGACGACCCCAAGGGAACTAGAACCTACTCTAAGTCTATCTACATCATCCCTAATAAGAGACGCACTATTATTCCTAATCAAATCGGAGAGTTCTCGCTGCTGTCGAACATAGTCCCTCTCCAGGCGGAATTGGTGCGCCTCTTTGTGGGATCTTTCAAAATAATCTGCCAGGTGCAGAATTACTGAAGACATCTCTTCGGTCTTCTTCTCCAGGGACTCTTTTTCCCCTTGGAGGGTCTATTCGAGGGGAGGAGGTTGAACTTCAGCAAGCTGGTCGTTGGGGGCTCCAACAATTTTCGTCTCCTACATTTGCAGATGTTAGTTTTGCTAACTATAACGATAAGCAAAAGTTGATGGAAGTAATTACCAATCCTTGCAAGTGACAGGTTGAAGTACTTCCCCCAGAAAGTAGATCACCCGATAAAAACCGAGGATCATCAGATGGTGGAAGTGCAACTTTCTCACCAGAAGATTGCTTCCCCAACACAAGTCGAGGATCATCTGGTAGTGGAAGTGCAGCTTGCCAACCAGAAAATAGATCAACCGAACAAAAACGGGGATCATTGGGATGAAATGGAGAAAGCTGAGAAGACCGTCCCTCCAAAGGTGGAGATGAAGGTTCGATCTGCCGAGGTGCATGAACAGGAAGAACTACGGGAACTAAAGGAAGAGAGAGCAATGATGCATCTTTCACCTTTGTTCTGCTGGAGGATCCCCTGTCAACCTTGGGCTTCTTCTTTGAAGGAGACAGATCTTTGGACATCTGTGAATCTTGCTCGAATTCAAGTGAAACTTCTTCTTCATTACTCTCAATCTCGATGATATTTTGGTCTGCCATCGAGAAGTGTATGGAAGAGAAGAGAAGATGGCTTTCAAAGAAAACTTAGCCGGGAGAAAAGTTGTGAAGTTTTGAAGTTTAGAGGCTTCGGTATTTATAGCCGCCGGGGGGACGGTTCAATTTCCGAACGCCTCGAGTTTTTAAAGCATTTACAAATTTACCTCAGGTTAAAAAATGCTTTCTATGGCGCCATCATTACCCGTCACATATTACCTAGAGTCCGTCTCGGGGAACCAACCACCACACTTAGTGCGCCACTAAGTAGAGGATTTGAAGCGTCGGGTTAAGTATCTGATGTAGGTCTTGAAATTTGAAGCAAACATGTCCCTTCATTCTCTTCAAATTTGGGGGCTAGCTGACGAGGATTGATACCTGAGCTAGATCAAATAAATACATGACTGGTTCAGGACAAATTCGAACCAGACAAGTATCTGTTGATACGAACTCAAGTTACTCCAAGAAGCACAGGCATGTGGTCGCAGGCTTTACGCGATCAGACCATAGACAGTGCGCGGTCAGGAGTTCGTATGCTATACACGAACAAAAGACTTCAGATGGTGCGCGGTCAGGTATTAACAAGCAATGCGCGGTCAGATCATCTTCGACCAGGGGACGCGGGATTGTTCTGTCCCTACAATAGGGATATCCCGAGTATCCCGAAGATCCTTCCACGCATGGAGACAACCGTCGGGAGGTTAATACGTGCGGTTATCCATGAATAACACGTGTTAAACTTGCGTAGAGGTTAAAGGCAGTTACCAAAACTACATCCAAGCAACTGTTCAATGTCGTTATGGCCTGGCACCTTTTCGACCAGTATAAAAGCGTGAGCCAGCGCATCAGATAGGGCATCGGATAAAGTGATCAAGAGATCAAGCAATTGAAACACCCAGAGGATCAGAAGACAGTAGTCTAAGTTAGATAGCTTTCACAAGCCTTCCAGGCATTGTCTTGTATAAGCATATAGGAAAAAATCTTCGCTTGTGAAGATCTTTTCCATAGCTTTGTAACTCTTTCTACCACATATAGTGAAATCCCAACAGGACGTAGGGCTATTACTCCCACCATCGAGGGCCCGAACCTGTATAAATCTCTCTGTGCTCTAGTTATCTTTGATTCATCATACCTTCCCGGAGGGGCACTCTGAATGGTCTCACAACCTACAAATTCTGCATAAGTTCAACTAAGGACCCCGAGTCCGAATCATCGATAGACCCCGATCGCGGAGGGGATAGTTCAGCGCGGTGATTGTCGAAGCTGTCCAGGTGCCACTCCGGCTGCCACCGCAACCGGATTGGCTCCCAGGAAACACCCCTGCCGTGTCCCCTGAAAAAGAGACTTAACAAGATGAAGGCGGCCTGGGCATCCCCCAGGTGACACTCGCCGGAGCTCGGAGGCTCCACCTCCGGAGAGGCTCCTCGCAATCTCGGGGGCCTTTGCCCGGAAGTAACCTCTCGAGGTCCGGGAGCAACCTCCAGGGAAACCGGGTAAATTTAATTCGAAGACTTAGCAAAAAATTCCATTTCTATTGCATCAAAATGTTTTTGAACAAGTGTCCAGGGCTTCTTCTAAGAAGCTACCAGGGGCAAAAACCCTAAAACAAAAAACAAGGGAGGGGTCCTATCTAAGGGCCCGAGGGGGGAGGCTCATACTTGTTCATTGGTGTCGTCCCCCCGGGAGGCTCATACTTGTTCATTGGTGTCTGCCCCCGGAGGCACCGGCGCCGGGAATCGCACCCGAACAAAGCCCCCCGGTGGCTTGTCCCAGGCGCCGCCTTTTGCCCGGGAACAAGGCCCCCCGATGGCTTGTCCCGAGCGCCGTCGTTCTCCCGAAGGCAAGGGTCTCTGGTCCCAGGTCACATGAGGATCACGCGAGAAGTGCCTCGGGAACTGGCGGACACCTGTCGAGCATTCGAGGCGTCCTGCCGGAAGAAGGACGCTAGTGCCCCTAGATCCAACGGTGGCTAGCAGGGTAGTTTAGTCTTTTTGCATCTTTTGGGCCTATATAAGCCCTTGTAACCCCTCATGTGAAGGGGACAATTCATTTTTTCTCTAATAGACAATCAAATAGGTGTGCTCCAGAGCCATCTCTTCCCCGACAGAGCTCCCCTGGCCAACTCCGGTTGGGAGCACGCTGACAGGACTAGGGCCACCACTAAGGCCCGAACCTGTATAAGTCTTCATGTCATTTGCTGCGTTTGCCCGACGGGAGAGGACCGGTCAAGCGGTCAGCTGGCGTCATCTTTTCTTTGCTAGGAACCTCGACAAAACCTACCGGGGTATTCACAATACAACGACAGATACAAAACCAGTCTAACCGCAATAAGTTTTCTCCCCAGTGGGAAGGCCCTTGCATTGTTGTTTTATTACCGCGACTAGGATCGGCTCAGTTAGCAATGGAGGATGGTAGTGTCGTGGTGTTGCGAATACCCCGGCAGGTTTTGTTGACATTCCTAGAGAAGAAAAGACGACGCAAGCTGACCGCGTGACCGGTCCTCTCCCGTCGGGCAAACGCAGCAAATAACACGAAGATTTATACAGGTTCAGGCCTCAATGGAGGCCCTAGTCCTGTCGACGTGCTCACAACTAGAGTTGGCTAGGGGAGTTCTCTCTGGGAGAGATGGCTCCTAAGCATGCCTGTTTGATTTTGTGTATTAGAGTAAAAATGAGTTGTCCTCCCCTTACATGAGAGGGATACAAGGGCTTATATAGGCCCAAAAATGCAAAATGACTAAACTACCCCGGCCACAATCGTTGGATTGGAGGGCACTAACGTCCTTCTTTCGATCGAGGGGCTTAGAGGCTTGACAGGTGCCCTTGCTAATTCCCGAGGCGCTTCTCGCGTGATCCTCACGTGATCCGGCACCGGGGGCCCTTGTCCCCTGGGTAAATGGCGGAGCCCAGGACAGGGGTCGCTGGGGCCCCTGTCCCCGGGCAAATGGCGGCGCCCGCGACAGGGGTCACTGGGGGCCTTGTCCCCGGGTAAATGGCGGCGCCCGGGATGGGGTCACTAGGGGCCTCACCTCTTACCTGGACATGACCCCTAGGAGATTTCCCCCAACAGCAGCCTCGCATGTCCTCCGGGGACACTGTTCGAGTCCCCGAAGGGGATGGCACACATTACCATGAACATCTCCTCTGGGGAGGATTTTTGGCACCTTTTCGACGCTTCGATCTTTGCGCCAAGAGTTTATGCCGGTGCCGTCGGTCATTAAGTCCCCTAGTCTCGATTGGAGCGCGCCGTTTGGCCATAATGGCCGCTTGCGGTTCGAACCGACGACGCATCATTTCGAGCGCCTGCCTCTTCAATTCCCGCGCACTGTTTGAATTGAGTGGCGCGGATCGGGGCCACGTTCGAGCCCTATAAATAGGGCCTTGAGGGGCCCGAAGGAGTCACTCGAACCTTCAATCCTCAAATGCCACCGGTGCCCTAAGCTCTCCCGGTAGCCTTCTCCCGAAAGCCTCACTACTACAGAAATGCTTTTCACTATCGGTTAAAAATCCACTCTACTATCGGTTCTCTTACCGATAGTGGTCGGCACGATAGTAGAGGAGCAGAACACTTCTATCGGTTCAAAAACCGTTAGTAAAACATCTACATTCCCAACGTTCACTAATTGCTATCGACTATTTCTTCTATCGGCTCAAATTTAAACCGATAGTATTATATACATTTTTTCTATCGGCTCGTATATAAACTGATAGTATTGTTTAGGCTTTTTCTATCGGCTAGGATCTAAACCGATAGTAATGTTAATGTTTTTTCTATCGGGTATTATCTAAACCGATAGTATTGTCTGAACACAGTTAGTACGGGAAACTTTATTCTATCGGTTATATTATATAACCGATAGTATTCTGTAGACACGTTTAGTACTGAAAACTTTATTCTATTGGTTTCTGCATATGAACCGATAGTAATGTAATATTTATTCTATCGGTTGTAGTATATAACTGATAGTAATTTGTAGACACGTTTAGTACTGAAAACTTTATTCTATCGGTTGTTGCATATGAACCGATAGTAATGTAATATTTATTCTATCGGTTTTAGTGTATAACCGATAGTAATATTAGTTTTTCCTATCGGTTATGTACTGGCACGGTTAGTACTGGAATCATGCACATATACATACAGCTATACAGAGATACATTGGATCATTCACAAATACACCAATATTTACAAATATTCAGCAATATTCACATATTGATCAATTTGTTCACAAATACACTAATTCAGCAATATTCACATATTCACATATTGTTCACAAATTGGACAGATTGAATTTATGCACATATTGATCGAGTTTATTCACAAATACATCAATGAATCTATTCACATATTGAGTTTATTCACAAATACAGCAATCAACACATTCAATATATATTCATAAATACAGCAATCAACACAAGTCAGTTACTATCGATCGTTGATAGCCACTTCTTCCATGACATATTGAGCCCAAATTGTTCGCAGCTCCTTCAATTGAGGCAACTCATATTGCTCTTTCAACATGGCGCTCTGCATATATGCGTGTATGAAGTTAGGATCGTACGTCACATCCAATTAAAGTTCGACTTTGAGTCAGGAAAAATGGTTACCTTAGGGAATTGGGCAAAGTTTCTCCTGATCAGGTCATACATGAATCTCATGACATAGAAGCCACATTCCCACGATTGTGGCTGCTGATGGCACTGGAAAAATTGCATATGCAAAGACATAAACCCACATTAACTCGAAAGAACTAATTAAGCTTAAATTAAAAGACTCATCATGAGTACTTCCATCCATATTAATTACCTCATATTCTTTCCAAGAAATTGTTGTGCCCTTCGACGCGTCATGCCTCCCTCCAGCACTAGCATAATTTTTGAAAGCCCTGTATTTAATTTAGCATTGCCGATTAATATGTTATCATTAATTAGCTAGTCAGAGAAAGATTTAAGACAACTATGTTACTTACGCGACTATGTGCCATGTGAGGGTGAAAACATGCGCCACCTTGTCGCTCATCGAATCGAGGTAATAGACCTCATTCATCCATGGGCAAATGACGGCGAGGACCCAGTGGCCCCTACATTGCATATATAAGCGAACCGTTTCATACATATGTTAGGCGTAACATACAAGAATGAGTTAAATTAGTAGAAAATGCACTAACCTTTGGTGGTACGGCGCAAGGATGAACTCTCGGTCCTGCTGCGCTAGTAGTGCCCTTGATATGTATTCCTCTGCATGTGCTTGGTCGTGCTCTAGCATCGTGAGGCTTATTTTCTCTGGGTCGAGGAAACCCACCTTGTCACATGCCCTCATCGACGCCAGCCTATACATGCACCTGGATGCAAAGTAGACATTAGTAAGTAGTGCATACAAAAAGTGATTAGATTTATGAAACGAACTGTGATAACTTCAGACAACAGCAAACTCATAGGACTCCAGTCCGTATGATGGACATATCAAGCTCCCGCCAGTTGAGGAGGTCGAACAAATCCTCGTGGGCCACCGATATGCTCCCGGGCTCACGGTGAAAATGGGCTGGCCTGAAGTGAACCAAGAAGTTGATGTGGCGCCTAGACCGGGTCAGGTACCACTCGTGGAGACTTCTGGTTATTTGATCCATATTGCGCAGAAGGTACTCCGACACGAGTGGGGACCCGTTCTTGAACGTACCCGGCTGGCTTTGTTTGGCCTTGCCTTTGGCCTTGCCCTTGCCCTTGCCTTTGGGCGGGGAGCGAGTGTATACCTTCGAAGGTTGTGGTGTGGTGCCGTCGGCCTCATTTGATGGCGAAGGGTTTGAGGCCGTCGGAGGAGGCATGGGGGCTGAAGGAGTTCGCTCATGCGTTGTGGCGGGGGTGGTGTCCTCAGGAAGTGAGCTGGTATCCATCATCCACTTTAAGTACAAACGCTTAAATTAGATTTTGCAAATTGAGTATATTAACTGAGTTGTAAGCTAGAATGGCTAGGGTTTACCTCCTGTAGTCTAACACCCTTCTTGGGCCACAGTATGTACGAGCCCAATGCCTCGCCAATTGTCCACATTTCGTCCGTTGGGACGGGCAACGGAAAAGAGCTGTAGCCCGGGAGGGCCATGTCCACCTGTACCATTGCGAATCCAGGCTCCAGAGGTATGCAGTGGATCCGGACATCCTCCCAAGACTGGTATACGACCCCGTTTGCAGCTGCAACAGGTTTGTCGCCTATGTTGGTCAATAGGCTACAGCTCTCCGGCTTCTGCAATTTGCAACAATTATAACAGGTTAGCGAAACAATTCTAACGTAACGGGAGTGGCATCAGCCGAACTGCATATATAGCTCAAGAGTTGCAATACCTCGATCAGGTCCACCGGATCCACGTGAACCTTCGAGCCAACACTACTCGGCCTGGCAGCGTCGACCTCGGCAGCTGGATCTAAACCCTTGGACTGCACAACTCGGCTGAGGCGTTCATACTTCTCGTTCATTTGAGCGAACATGTCCGCGAATTGTGCAGTCACATCTGCCCGTATCTTTTGAGATAGCTCCACTTCCCTTTCCTTCCAGCTGCCAGCCTTCTTCGCCTTTTGCCCGGGCTCCGAGAAGCCTTCCTTGCATGGCACCACAGCCCCCACGGTTCACGTCCGCCCTGGATGCTCCTTGTTCCCTAGAGCCCGGGTAAGGATGTCGTTCTCCCTATGGGGACTGAACAATCCCTCGGTCACCTCCTTCGAGCAAGAGATCTGTTACATTGAAAGCTCTCCATTGTGAGGAAGAAATATATACAAACTTGTGCGCACACTAGTGATCATAGTTAGCCAACTTACGAGTTGCTGCACGACCTCGACGTCCCTGGGGTTTGGGAACGCCACAGTCCCCGTGGCCGACACGGTCCCTCTTGCCAGCCACCAGCGCTTGCATCGCTGATCGCGGATCCGGAGAGTGGTAGGTCATGGGAGTCGACGAAATGCGACGCCTCGTCTTCAGCCTTCTTCCACTGCTCCTCCTTCCCCGCATAGCCGCGAGAGCCGAGCCAGTGTGGGTGGTCGTTCCTCCTCTGGATTGCCCTGTTCTTCTCGCTGAGGGCCTTCGTACCAGAAACAAGAAAATTAATGCACCACTGCTTACTGCATACAATGGTGTAACCAAGCAAAGGAACCATACATACCTTGAACTCAGGAGTCCCCTTCTGTTGGGCGAATTGCTCCCATACCTCCTCCGTTATGAAGGGGTACTTCTCGCATGGAGATTCGCCTTTAGCGAGGAAGGTACTGACGAGGACGCTCTTGAAGGTTTTCCACGTGTTGTTCATGTCCTTCAAGCAAGCTATCTTGGGACCATCGTCCGGGATGTTCCACTTGGCCTGTTTCAAATGGTGCATATAAGTAGGACTTACCTAATCTCTAGGATAAACCAAGGGAATGTGATTACTCAAGAGTTCAGTGATTTTGATTAATTTTACCTTCACTTCCGCCCACAGCCTATCCCTCTCGTCGGCCTTGACATCCTTCCAGCTCTGGATGGTGATCTTCACCCTTTCCTTCGCCAACAAGCCAACATAGGCAGCATAGTGCCCGGCGTTCTTCCCGATCGGTCTCCCGAACTAGTTGAACTCACAGGAAAGATCCGCGCGTTTGGCCAAACGACCCAACATCGTCGCGCCTCGCGCCTTCCTCTTGCGCTGGGACGAGGCAGCGCCATCTACGTTCTCCCTCGCCGAATCACTACTATCAGCCGAGGAAGATGCCGACATGGCTTTACCTAAAATACCATGAACAAACCATCAATTGATATGAAGAAAGGTACATGAAAAAGTTCATAACTAAAATTGTTGTGCCCTACGCTAGTCTCTCTGCATGAACATAAAGTCTGTTGAAATTTAAATGAACCAAAATTTCATATGAACATTAGAAAATGGGAAGTAATTAACAGAAAATTCAAATGAGCAGGGCAAACTAAGACATACTCTATTTCCTATCGGTTTTGAAAGGAAAACCGATAGTAATAAGGTTTGTATTTAGGAAAATTTAAAAGATTAGCAGTGCAAACTATGCTAATCTCTCTGCAGGAAAATAAAGTCTGTTAAAATTTAAATGAACCTAAATTTGAGATGAACATTAGAAAATGGGAAGTAATTCACAGAAAATTCAGATGAGCAGTGCAAACGAAGACATACTCTATTTCCTATCGGTTTTGAAAGGAAAACTGATAGTACTAAGGTTTGTATTCAGGAAAATTTAAAAGATTAGTAGTGCAAACTATGCTAATCTCTGCTGGAAAATAAAGTCTGTTAAAATTTAAATGAACCTAAATTTAAGATGAACATTAGAAAATGGGAAGTAATTCACAGAAAATTCAGATGAGCAGTGCAAACTAAGACATACTCTATTTCCTATCAGTTTTGAAAGGAAAACCGATAGTACTAAGGTTTGTATTCAGGAAAATTTAAAAGATTAGCAGTGCAAACTATGCTAATCTCTCTGCTAGAAAATAAAGTCTGTTAAAATTTAAATGAACCTAAATTTGAGATGAACATTAGAAAATGGGAAGTAATTCACAGAAAATTCAAATTAGCAGTGCAAACTATGATGGCACTACTATTTCCTATCGGTTTTCCAAGTCAAACCGATAGTAATCAAGTTTGAATTCAGTAAAATCTATAAAATTAGCAGTGCAAACTATGCTAGTCTCTCAGCAGGAACATAAAGTATGTTAAAATGTAAATGAACCAAAATTTTAGATGAAAATTAGAAAATGGGAAATAATTAACAGAAAATTAAGTTTAAGGTATTTACTATCGGTTCTGAATAAGAAACCGATAGTGAACTACACTGTATAACAAATTGCTAGTGATTTTCATCAATTCTGTCATTCTCATAGCTATCAAGTTTGTAGTTCATGAATTTTACTCTAGGTTTATATTTGTAATCCATTGAACGGGATATGAACCATTGCATACAAAATTAAGCAATACACGCGAGCGATTTGGTCAAGAACACTTACAGTCGATCGTGGAGTGGCCGGAGGCGGTGGCGCAATGCAGTGCCGGAGGCGGTGGAGAACCAGTGGCGCAGAGGAGCGAAGAAGCGAACGTCGGCGAATCTAGGGTTTTCCGCGCGAGTATTTGGAAATTGGAATGTGATCAGTTGCACTGGAGGGAAAATCGTGCAAGGTTATGACCTAATAAATGAATATTTACTATCGGTTCAGAACCACAAAACCGATAGTAAAAACATGTAAGTTAGGGTTTTCAGTATGGGAACTTTTCACTATCGGTTTTATTATACCAAACTGATAGTAAACTAAGAAACAGGGCTCATAACACAGTGTAAATCACTATCGGTTGTAAACACTAAACCGATAGTAAACTAAGAACAGGGGCTCATAACACAGTGTAAATCACTATCGGTTATGAACGATAAACCGATAGTATATTTTAATTTCATATCGGTTTCACAGTTATAACCGATAGTAAAATACAATGTTATTGACCCTAAAGGATTTCCCTTAGAAGAATTACAGAGGATCTCAGTACATCATTTTGCATTGTATTTTACTATCGGTTTTATGACAAGAAACCGATAGTATATGTTAATTTCATATCGGTTTGGAGGTTGAAACCGATAGTATAATACTGTTAAATTGATCTAAAGGTATTTCCTGAGAACAATTGCAGATGGGTCTCAGTACATCATTTTGCACTTGTAAAGACACCTGAAACCCTATGCAAATGACTTCCAATAATTTTGAAATAAATTAACAGTAAAGACCAATCATGGAATTAAAATTTGCAGTTTTCATATATATTTGTGAAAAGAATCAATTATTGCTCAAATCAAGTATATACTCCAATTGAAATGAAAATTTGCAGAAATGATTCTCAATGCATTACGTATGTTTTCCCAAAGAATTTTTGAAAAATGATTTGAAGAATTCTTCGATTAAAGATCCAAGTAATATACGTCACTTACATATTGCAAATTAGTCAAGAATGGTTGTCCACCCATAATCCTTCTTCGTGGTCGTCTCGCAGGTAACTTGTTTCGTCAATATCTTCGGTAGGGACAGATTGAAGGATTCCATCTAAAAATGGAGGTAGTTCGTCGAACTGATCGTACTCTTCTTCATCCACAACGTCTTCGACCCCAACAATACGTCTCTTACTGTGAAGGACAACGTGCAACTTTGGGTTGGCCGGGTCAACGATGTAGAACACCTGTGTGGCTTGCTCAGCAAGTATAAATGGATCATCTTTGTGTGCGACTCTACTGAGATCGACGAGAGTAAACCCATAATTGTCGACTTTAACACCTCGAGGGATTTTGACCCATTGGCATCGAAACAGAGGAATCTTAAGTAATACATAATCGAGCTCCCATATTTCATCAATAACACCGTAATATGAGTCGAGTGCTCTTACTGCCCTGGCATCCTCCGAAATAGCAAGTAGTGTCACTCCACTACATTGCATAGTACTCTTCTCGTCCTGAGTTCTTGTGTAAAATGAATAGCCGTTGATGTCATACCCCTGCCAAGTCCCTACAGTAAATCTAGGCCCTCTGGCCAACCATGTAACATCTTCATCTACATCGCCCTCAGAAGCTTGCAGGACTCTATTTTTGATCCACCCAGCAAACTTCCTATTATGTTCTCTGGTGACCAAAATCTCTGGCTTTGAGGGATTCTGTTTCCGTAACATTTCCTTGTGCTCGTGTATGTATAGCTCCACCCCCGTCATGTGCTGTAAGACCCAAAAATGTGCTTTTTCATACAGATCACTAGAGGGGACGACTGCTTTAAATCCAATCGTTCCAATGCCCTGAAGCCTGCCCTCATGCCGGGACGTAGGAACGCCAATTGGGTCAACCCCGGCCATATAGTTGGTGCAAAATTCGATCA
Organism: Pharus latifolius; assembly: GCA_019359835.1. Taxonomy (NCBI): domain Eukaryota; kingdom Viridiplantae; phylum Streptophyta; class Magnoliopsida; order Poales; family Poaceae; genus Pharus; species Pharus latifolius. The sequence goes on along the minus strand of CM033321.1, from coordinate 58,606,655 downwards.
CCTCCTCGGCGGCATAACCTTCAATGATACTGCCCTCAGGCCGATGTCGATTCCATACATATCCCTTCAAGATACCCATAAATCTCTCAAATGGATACATGTAGCATAGGAACACGGGTCCACAAAACTTAATTTCTCTGACAAGGTGAACAATTAGATGGACCATAACATCAAAAAAGGATGGAGGGAAATACATCTCCAGCTGACAAAGAGTGGTAGTCACATCGCGTTGAAAATCGTCCAGTCCATCCATATCAATTACCTGCAAGGACACAGTTGCAGTAAATATTCAGATCCAAAAAATCTGACAAGTTCCACGAATGGAGCTAATTAACTTGCTAGGAGTACACGCTTACGTACCTTGCCAGATATTGTGTTGAAGAAATAACATAGCTTTGTAATTGTCTCTCTGACTTTGACTGGGAGAATGCCTCTGATAGCAATGGGAAGCATTTGTGACATCAGTACATGACAATCATGGGACTTCATACCAACCAGTTTCAAGTCTTTCATGGACACAAGTTTTTTCAAGTTCGCAGAATACCCGCATGGAACTTTGACACCATGTAGGCACTGACAGAGTTCTGTTTTTTCTCTTTTTGACAAAGTATAGCAGGCCGGGGGGAGGTATGTCCGCTTTCCCTTCTCCAACGGTGCAAGCTCAGTCCTTATGCCCATGTCGATCATGTCACAGCGAACGTTGATGCCATCTTTCGTCTTTCCTGGAATGTTCAACAACAAACCAATCAAACTGTCACAAACATTTTTCTCTACGTGCATGACATCAATGCAATGTCGAACTTGTAAGTGCTCCCAATATGGCAGATCCCAAAGAATCGATCTCTTCTTCCAAACATTTTTTCCTGGAGGTTTAGAACATATACTGAACTCAACTTTGATGTCCTTCACGCGCAAGTAAAGCTCCTTGCCAGTCACAAACACTGGGGCTGATCCTTTCTCAGGCTTCCCATTGAATGACTTCCTCTTCTTACGGTAGGCGTAATGCATGGGAAGGAATCTGCGGTGACCCATGTACACTGTTTTTCTGCAGTTCGATAACCACATGCTTTCAGTTTCATCCAGGCAAATAGGACAAGCCTTGCCTCCTTTCGTACTATACCCCGACAAATTTTCATAGGTCAGGAAATCATTTATGGTGCAAAATATCATGGCCCGTAACATGAAATTCTCTCGCTTATGTGCATCCCACACCCGCACCCCTTCACTCCACAATTTATGTATGTCCTCGACTAACGGTGATAGAAACACGTCAATATCATTCCCGGGTTGTCTGGGTCCTGAAATTAGTAACGACATCATGATGTACTTGCGCTTCATACATAACCAAGGAGGAAGATTGTAGATGCATAAAAGAACCGGCCAAGTGCTATGTCGACTGCTCATATTTCCGTGTGGATTCATACCATCCGTACTCAGCCCAAACCTTATATTCCTCACTTCGCCGCCAAACTCACCGAATGTTCTGTTAATGTTTCTCCATTGAATGGAATCAGCTGGATGTCTTAGTTTTTTGTCTTGTTTCCGACCTTCAACATGCCAACGCAAGTACTTCGCATCTTTCGGATTTGCAAACAGCCGTTTCAATCAGGGAATCACAGGCAAATACCACACAGTTTTGGCCAGAGGCCCTTTCTTTACCTCATCACATCCATTGTGATAAATTCTGTCCCCATGCTTATACTGCGATGCACCGCATCTTGGACAAACATGCAAATCCTCGTACTCGTTACGGTACATAACACAATCATTTGGGCATGCATGTATTCTTTCGATTTCCATTCCCAACGGACACAATAGTTTTTTGGCCTGGTAAACCGATCTTGGCAACTCATTTTCCTCTGGAAGCATATTCGCTAACAGATCCAATAGCGCCGTGAAACTCTTATCGCTCCAACCGTTGCTTGGCTTCAAGTTATATAATCTCAACACAGAAGACAACTTTGAAAATGTTTCGCATCCGGGGAACAAAGGCTTCTCAGAATCAACAATTAATTTCTCAAATTTAGCTAAATCATTTTCGCTATAGTCTTCTTCTACATCACATAACATTTCATCTAAATTGTCGTCATCTACATGGACTTCCGAATAAACATTACCAATGTTCTGATCATGATCATCATTACTGCAATCCACTTCCGGGTGCTGCTGAGTGGTAGCGGTGCTCGTTTCCTCAAGATCTTCACCATGCCATATCCAACAGGTATAGCGTGCGTTAACCACGACGAATCAAATGACTCCTAATCTGATCAGAGTTGCCGAACCTTTTTAAGTTCATACAATCTGTACAAGGACAATGCATATCTTTCTCTCCCTTCTTCGCCTTTTCTTGCTCAGCAAATTTAATAAACCCATTCACACCCTCCAAATACTCAACAGTAGTACGTTTTATTCAATACATCCAATATTCTCGGTCCATCTACAATTATTTCACAAAATTGACAAATTCAAATAAATAATTAATGACTCAGGGCATGCATATATGCATGAAACATAATTAGCTAGGCCATATGTGTGTACATGAGCTGCTTAATTACATTAAATGGATTTGTATAAATGAAACCCTAATTAACTTGATGCATGCATTAATTGGAAGAGCCAGCTAGCTAGCTGCTTAAATTCAGCAAGCTATAGCTAGCTAGCCAACCTAGCCTTCTAGCTAGTTTGGAGATACATGTATCTAGTTTACTGAATTGCAAGTAGAGAGAGAGAGGGAGAGTGCATGTGAAAGAGTGATCGAGAGAGAGAGAGAGGTGATGAGAAGATGACAATACCGAGGGGGATGGAAATATGATCAACCTCTCAGCTAGCTTCTCCAGATCACTCTAGCTTGGAGTTGTGCGCGGCTAAAATGATTCCAACATGTGGAGCGCAGAGCAGGGGTCGACCTAATTAAGTTGTCCAATTTTACTATCGGTTCAACAACACAAACCGATAGTAAAATAAGGTCCCCACTGTCATAACCATTAGTGTATATGAAGTCATTTTACTATCGGTTTGTTTTATATAACCGATAGTACTATTTAATATATTGTATCGGTTAGTACAGTAATAACCGATAGTAAAAAGTCAGTTATGCGAGAAAAACCGATAGTACTATGTAATATATTATATCGGTTGGTACAGTACGAACCGATAGTATAAAGTGAGTAATTTTACTATCAGTTAAAAATGAAAAACCGATAGTACTATTTTAATATATTATATCGGTTGGTACAGTAATAACCGATAGTATAAAGTGCGCAATTTTACTATCAGTTAAAAGTGGAAAACCGATAGTACTATTTAATATATTATATCGGTTTGTACAGTAATGACCGATAGTAAAAAGTATTTGCATTTCACTAACGTTGAACTAGTGTGTAACCGATAGTAAATTGCCACTTTTCCGCCGCTGTCGTCCTATTCTATCGGATTTTTTCCAGATTGCTTATAACCGTTAGAAAATATGGGTTAGTGGAATGCACTTCTGTAGTAGTGCCTAGTCTCCGGAAACTCAATCCTAAGTCCACTTAGAGCCCAAGCCATCGGGGAAAACAATGGGTCCCAAGGGTCGCGCCAAGGCCGCCGAGGTGCCTCCAGAGGAAGCAACCGCGGACTTCCTCTGGGCCCCCGAGTTCACTTCGGGCGACTTAGAGTCCCTCGTCGACCGGGGGGTTGTCGCAGAGGGGGGACATCCAGATCCCCTCCAAGAAGGACGGCGCCCGCCGCCCTAGGCCCGAAGAAGTGGTCGTCTTCGAGGCCTTCCTTGAGGCCGGGCTTCGGCTCTCGGTGGATCTGTTGCTCCGGGAGTTCCTCCGGGAATATGGGGTGGCTCTCAACCACCTGACGCCGAAATGCCTTCGTTCGGATGGGGCTCTTTATCTGGCTGTTCGAGACAGCCATCAGACAGGAGCCGACGCTCTGACTGTTCCAGTACTTGTACGAGCCGGTGGCGAGGAGCTCCCATCTGGTGAAGGGAGGGCCGAAGTCTCCATTCGGCTCCGTCATGATCTAGCTCCTACCGTCAAGGGTGCAGGAGTACCCGGTGACTGCTTCCTGGGACCACTGGGGGGACTGGGTCCAGAGATGGTTTTACCTCCAGGTCTGGGACACCGAGGTGACCTACTCACCGGAGCCCCCCTCCTATAGCCGGTTGTCCGTCCCCAAGCCCCCGGTGTGGACCGAGGAGGAGCTCAAGCTCCTCAGCCAAGTGGTTGGCTCCCGGGGTGTCTGTTCCATGAGGGACGCCGCCGAGGAGCTGATGCTACTGAAGGTCTCCCCCTTGTCACACGGGAGGAGGGAGATTGGAGTGTGCCCAGCACAGCGGCCCCTGCAAAAGCCGCTGACCCGACGTAAGCTCCCGGCGACTTTTCTTCGCTTTTTGTTAATTTTGCTAACTCTTTGCTTTTGTATTCCGGCCGTACCCAGCCGCACGGGAGAAGGCGGAGAACCTCCTCGGGAGGTACTATGCCGATGAGCACGAGCGTATCGTGCGCGTCATCGAGGAGGGTCCTCCCTGGAACTTGGTGGCCGAGGCCTTCGGGCTAAGGTTGCCGGAGAGGACACCTCTCCCGACCCCCAGCTCTCACAACCAGGGGAAGGAGGCCACCGGGGGTTCCGAGCTGAAGCGCGCCAAGGCTCAGAAGGCCCCCGGTCCGGCAATGACGCCGGGCTCCACGCCCATGAAGGCCCGCGATGCCGCCCCAAGTCGGGACATGTGCGAGCACCTTCCCGGCGACCCCCTTTGGAAGAAAACTCCGGGGGTGCAGTGGAGGCGCAAGTGTTCGCTCACCTTCTCAAGGCCTCCGGGGAGGCCCGGGGGAAGGAGCCGGCTGGTGACGAGGCGGCGTTCGACTCGACGAACTACGCCCCCTCGCCACTATCGACAATCTAACCTCCGGTGGTGCTGGGACTACCTGTGCCGGAGCGGCCGGAGGTTCGTTTCGCGGATGCTTCTCCTCGCGCATCGACTGGCCGGTGGAAGAGGGGGGGAGCCCCTCGGTCTACGAGGTCCCCGCAACGACGGTCCCGGGGGCCCACGGCCCGGAAAGGGGAAAGGGCTCTTCATCCCTCCCCGGGGTGGCACCCCCTCAGAGAGCTCGTCCACCTCCTCTTCGGCCACCTCATCGGCGACAAGGACTCCGGCCACTGCCACTCCGGTCCATATTACCCCCGCGATCTTTGTGAGGGGGCCCGCCAGTGCGGACGGGTCTAGAGTAGTTGGAAGGGAGACCCCCTGCTATCCGCGGGGGAGGTCTTCCGCTTCGCGGAGGGGCTCCAGACCTGGAAGGTGCAGGAGTACGTCTCGCAAGGGACGCTCCACGACAGTTACGGGAGCTACAGTAGCTCCACATTCAAGTTCATTCTCGAACCGGTGGGTCATTTTTCCTAGGATTTTTCCAACTCTCGGGCTTTGACTAACCTTCTTGTTCGCAGGGGGCAGCCCTCGCCTAGGGCATCGAAGCGTGCTTCGACAAGGCTCTTAAGGAGGTTGAGTGGAAGGCCACCGCCTTCTCTGAGGAGCGGGACGATGCGCTCTGGGAGTTGCCTCGAGTTCGGGCCCAGCTCCACGCCTCCGAGAATGCCAACGACCGGCTCTGGAGGGAGGCAAGGGCTAAGGAGGACGCCCCCCGGGAGCTCGAGGGCTCCAGCACCCGGGTAGTGGTGGAAGTGGGTAGCTCCATCCGCTCGGCCGTCGAAGGGCTTGGAGTGAGCCTTGTCTCGAGAGGCAGCTCTGACCTGACGCTTGCGGAGGCTGTGAGTTTTCTTATCACACAAGTCTCCGTTATCCCAGAGGCCGCCGATGCCCGGGCAAGGGGTCGGGCGATCCCGGTGGTGGCTGCCGTCGTAGGGCTTGTGGAACACCGAGGGATCGGCGCCCGGGTGATCAGGGGCCGAATCACCTGGGGCTTTCCCGAGTTCTTGAAGCCGCTTCGGCGAGAAGTGGAGCAGCTCGCCGGTGGCTTCGACGACCGGATCGTTCGTGTGCGATTCCCGGCGTCGGCGCCTCCGTGGGTGGACGCTACGGCTCTGGCGGGGGCCTCCCGGGGGGAGGACACCACTGAACAAGTATGAGCCTCCCCTTGGGCCTTTAGATAGGTCCCTTTTTTGTTCTTGGATTTTTGCTCTTGGTAGCTTCTTAGAAGAAGCCCCGGAGATTTGTACAAAAAACATTTTGATGCATTAGAATGAATTTTTTGCTAAGTCTTGAATTGAATTTACCAGGCACCCCGGGAGGTTACTCCCGAGAGAGGGCCACCGAGGTTTGAGCGCAACCTTAGGGACGCCCCGATGTTGCAGGGAGCCTCCCCGGAGGTGGGGCCCCCGGGCTCCGGTGGGTGTCACCCGGGGGATGCCCAAGCCGCCTTCATTTTGTGAAGTCTTCTCTCCGGGGGACATGGTAGGGGTGTTTCCCGGGAGCCAATCTGGTTGCGGTGGCTCCCGGAGTGGCACCTAGACAACTTCGACAACCACCGTGCTGAATTATCCCCTCCGCGACAGGGGTCCCGGAGGGTTCCGCCGCTTCGAATACTTCCATCGGCGGGCTACGAATATTGGCCCGAAGACCTGCTACGGGAGGCCCAATGACGTATACGAAGCTTGTATCGAGACCTGGCACGGGAGGTACCAGATGGCCTCCGGGATTATTAGGTGTAGGAGCCTTCCGGGTCGTATCTTGTGTTTAATGTATCGATACCCACCGGAGGGGGAAGGTGTCCTCTGGTTAGATATTTCAATAAAGCTAAGTTTGCTTGTTTACTTGTTTTGCGAATTCTCAAAGGATGGTCCGGAACAGGGTGATCCCCGGGCACGAGTTACCACCCCTCTCCACAGCGGGTTGGAGCGTGGCTCCGCATGCTGTGAAGGAGAAGTGAAAGGCCCGGGGTAAAAATTCTCCAAAATTTTCCAAAGGTCCCGGTCGCCGTGAGAACGGGGGGCAGGGAGAAAACTTCCGAGAACGATTTTTTGAAAATCCCGGTGAGAAATCCTTCGGTCACCGTGAGAACAAGGAGCCGGGAATAAAGTTTCCTGGAGAAAGTCTCCGAAATTCTCGGGGATAATTTTTCTGGGAGAAAGTCTCCAAAATTTCTGAGGATAATTTTTCTGGGAGAAAGTCTCCGAAAATCCCGGGGATAATTTTTTTGGGAGAAAACACTCTGATCGCCGTGAAAACTGGGAGCCGGGAATGAGATCTCCGAGAAAGAATATCCGAGAATTCCTTCTCTCTAAGGAGAAAATTGACTCTCGGAGGAGGATGTGCCCGATGACGGGTCTGAGTGTTTGAGGGCAGACTAGTCTCTCAAATTGACTCGTTACCACGGTCTTTGTTGACCGGGTTGCCGCTTACACCCTCAGTCCACGAGAGGTGTTCGTAAGCCGCCCTACGGGAGTGGGACTCCCGTTGTAGGAACTTCTTGAGTCGTGGTAGCCCACTTCCTCACAGAGAGGGCATCCACACTAAGAGGGTATCCTCACGGGGAGGGCATCCTCATGGGGAGGGCATCGCCGTGAGAGACGATAATGTAGGGACCTACAATGAGACCCAACTGAGGAAAAACCAATTGTATTAATAAGGAGTTGAGATACAACGCCTCCCCCCGCAAGATCGCGATGGGGGAGGGAATGGTGAGTACAATGTCTCCCTCCCCTCCGGCGTAATTGCTCCGGGGGAGCGGATGAGCCTGTAGGCTAGACATAGAACTTGCGAAGCAAGCAAACGTTCTACATGTGCTTCAGCTCTTGCTCTTGAAGATTGGAGAGATTGTAACCCCCGAGCCCAGGACTGCTGAGATCTTGTAGGGGCCCTCCCACTTGGGGGAGAGCTTGCCCTGGGCTTGGGGGTCGGTTATGCACTTGAGGACAAGGTCCCGAGGCAGAAAGCTCTCTCGCGGACGCGCTGGTTGTATGCCCGCAAAATTTGCGCTCAAAGATGTCGTGGCGGAGGAGCGCTCGGTCGCGTTCCTCTTCGACAAGGTCAACCTCCAGTCGCTGATTCACCTCGTTGGCTTGGTACGTTGCAGTCGTAGCTCCGTCTAGGAGCTCGACCTGCAGTGATTGGAAGCCAATCTACGGGGGAAGAAGTGCCTCGGCCTCGTACACGGGGGAGAATGGGGTGCGTCCCGTCACCCGGCTCGGGGATGTACACATGGAACAGAGGATGCTAGGGAGCTCCTCCACCCACGCACGCCATTTGGAGGCGGCTTGTTCGAGCCGTCGGTGTAACCCCTGTAGGATTATGCCGTTGACCCTTTCGATGGCCCCATTGCTTTGGGGTGAGCTACTGAGGTGAAGTGGTTGGTGAGCCCCAAGCCTTCGCAGAATTCCCAGAAATATACCGATTCGAATCGGGTCCCGTTATCGACAGTGATTTCTCGGGGGACCCCGAAATGACACACAATATTCTTCCAGAAAAACTGCTGTACTGCTCGGCACATGATGCTGGCCAGAGGTTCGGTCTCTACCCACTTGGTAAAATAGTCGCTCGCGACCACCGCGTACTTGTAGCCCCTGGGCGCTGGGGGGAAGGGACCTAGGAGGTCCATCCCCCAGCACGCGATGGACCAAGTGATGGGGATAGCCTGCAGTGCTACGGAGGGGAGGTTGGAACCTTTGGCCATCTTTTGGCAGGCTTCGCATGCGGAGACAAGGTCTCGCGCATCGCGAATCACCGTGGGCCAATAAAGACCCTGGCGAAGGGCCTTGGCCGCGATGGCGCGTGGGGCCAGGTGAGACCCGTAACTTCCCAAGTGAATGTCCTCGAGGTGCCGGAGCCCTTCCAGCGGTGGAAGGCAGTGGAGCAAGGCGGAGGCCCCCTGCTTGTGAAGCTTTCCCTCCAGTAGGAGGTATGACCGAGCCTTGGCTCGGAGGCGCTTGGCCTCAGTCTCGTTGGGAGGGTCCCCCTCCCCCTTGATGAAGGAGATAAGGGGGTCCATACAAGATGAGACTCGGGCGATCTCGGTGACTTTCGGGACGCAGGACACATTTTCTGCGTCTGGGGAGGCCACTGAGGGCTTCGCAATGATCTCCAAAAAATCCCCCCTGGGGAGCGGTTCACGGGCGTTGGCTGCCCGGGCCAGGGCATCGACCCTGTCATTGTCCCTCCGCGGGATGTGCCGGGCCTCTAGGCCGTCGAAGTGCTTCTCCATCTTGCGTACCTCCTGCAAGTACAGACTCAAGTTTGCGACATGGCACAAGTAGGACTTGTTCATTTTGTCGACGATTCAGACTCGGAGTCCTCAGTCGAACTTATGCAGAATTTGTATTAGTGAGACCTTTCAAGATGACCCTCCGGGAAGGTATGTAGAAGAATGGAGAACAGGAGCACAGAGAGATTTATACAGGTTCGGGCCCTCTATGGTGAGAGTAATAGCCCTACGTCCTGTTGGGATTTCACTATAGGTGATAAAAGTTTACAAGATGGCAGGAAAACACCTTCACAGGCGAAGAGTTTTTCCTATGCTGATGTATAGAATGAAGCCTGAGAGGCTTGTAAAGAACTATCTAATCTAGGCCGTAGACTTGGCTATTTGAGTAGTTGAGATGTGTTGTATCTCGCTTTTATCTTTCTATCAATCCTCTGATCCCCTTGTTCGATGCATTTTGCTACTCCTTTATACTGGTCGAAAGGGTGTCATGCCATAACTGCACCAAACAGTTGTTCGGTCGGTTGGATGCGATTTTTGGAGAACCGTTCATAACCTCCACGCAGGTTAAACACGTGTTATTCATGGATAACTGCGCGTATTAACCTCCTGACGGTTGATCTTCCACGTGGAGGAATCTGCGGGATACTTGGAATATTCTCGCCATAGGGGCAGCCGGACAAATGAACCCCAAGTACCCTGGTCGGAAGTACTCTGACCGCGGGATGTTGGCTGACCGCACGGATATTGACTGACCGCGCGACATCCTTGACATTCTATCCGCGTATAGCATATGAACTTCTGACCGCGTGAAGCCTGCGGTCTGATTGCACAAAGCCTGCGACCTGATCGCGCAAAGCCTGTAACCTCAGGCTGATGCTTCTCAAAATGACTTGAGTTCGCACCGTCGGGCACATGTCTGGCTCGAATCTGTCTTGAACCAACAGTGCATTTATTTGAACTGACTCGGGTGTCAATCCTCGTCAGCTAGCCCCCAAATTTAAAGAAAACGAAGGGACGTGTTCACTTTAAATTTAAAGAAATGCATCGGATTATTAACCCGACTCTTCAAATTCCCCACTTAGTGGCGCACTAAGTAGGTCGGTTGGTTCCCCGAGACGGGCTCTAGGTATTATGTGACAAGCAATAATGGTGCTGTTGAAATGTTTTTTAACCCGAGGTGAAATTGTAAATGCTTTTTAAGAACCCGAAGTGATTCAGAATGTGAACCGTCACCTTGGCGGCTATAAATACTGGGTCTTTTGTTTTGTAAAGCTTCACAATTTCTTCTCACGGTTAAATCCTTTCTAAAATCACCTTCATCCTTCTCTTCATATACTTCCCGATGGCAGATCACAACATCATCGAGATTGAAAGTGATGAAGAGGAAGTTCTCAAGCAGGAGCCCCAAATGCCTGAAGATCCATCTCTTTCAAGGAAGAAATCCAAGGTTGACGAAGGATCTTCCATCAGAGCAAAGGTAGAAGATGAGCAATCATCTTTTCTTCCTTCAGCTTTCTTCTCTAGCACTCCTTGCTTTTGTTTGGGTGATCGATTTTCTGGCCAGCAAGTGGTGACTATTCGGCCAGAAAATCCTGAACTTGTGTTGGAGAGGCCATCTTCTGGTGGGAAGGTTGCACTTCCTCCATCGGGTGATCGTCCGGTTTTATCGGATGATCAACTTCCCAGGATGGCTACATCAATGTGTCATGAACAGGGACAGGTAATAATCCTTCTCTCCTTTTGCTGATAGTTATAGTTAGCTCAACTAACTTTTGCAAATGTAGGAGATTGGAGGCCCCAGTAATCAGCCTTCTGCTGCTCCGTCTCTTCCTTCCGGACATAATCTTCTGGAGGAGAAGAATGCCCTGGAGAAGAAGACCGAAGAAATGTCTTCGGTGATTCTGCACCTGGCAGAATGTTTTGAACGGTCCCGTGAAGAGACGCACCAGTTCTGTCGAGAGAGGGACCACGCTCAGCAACAGCGAGAACTCTCTGATTTAATTAGGAACAGTAGTGTACCTCTTGTTAGGGATGATGTAGATAGGCTTAGGTTAGTTGCTAGTTCTCTAGGGGTTGTCAGTGTAGATCCTACTGACAACAACATGTCCCTAGGAGACCTTTGTAAACTTCTTTCGGATCAGGTCGACGCTCTGGTCGCCGTTATCCCTTTTGTATGTAAAGAATGCAAGAAATAAAATTTTCTTTCTTCATATAAATATTCTTTACATCTTCTGTGTGAATATATGGCCATGAGCAATGCCTTCGCGACCATTCATACACAGGGAAATTTCAGTTCTGCGATCAGAATCACACTTTTATAAAAGTACCGCGACCAGCTCTGATACCGCGATCAGACTTAAAGCCGCGGTTAGAACTGAAACATACTGCGACCAGAATTGGGACTCGATCGGACCGTTACTTCGATTAGAATCGGAGCTTAATCAAAAGTATGGTCTCAATCATACCACAACCCGGTCAAAATACATACGTCCAAAAATTGAGTCGTATGATTTTTTTATGAAAATGTCCAAAGCATATAAAGGGAAAACGTCCTCTGAAAAATACTGAAAACTTTTTAGGCCTTTTGCACTTTCAGTTTCTAAAACAAAGAAGTCTTTTTGTTTTAGATCCGATGTCTGAACACTTTAACGGGTCCGCCAGAGACTGTATCCATTATGGGAAATGAATGAATAAAATACTCACTGGAACGTTTGAATAGAACGTTACTCACATTAATGCGTCTCCTCGGGTCTACAAAAGGAGCAGGTGTCTTCCTGAAGAAGGCACTCAGCCAAAAACCCTCAACATCTCCACCGCACAAAACCCTCATTCCTCTTAGCCTTCGTCTTCCCCAAAAGTCACCAACTTTTCCTTCAACTCTCCACCGAACAATGGCGTCCTGGAGCCGATCCATCCACCATTCCGAGGAGAGTTTGATGTTGTTGGAGAAGGAGGAGATCCTTCCTCCATGGCTGCTAATCAACTAGCGGCCTGCGCAGAAGGATCAAGAAACCCCGACCGTCCGAGAGGGCGAGTTGGTGGTTTTCGAGGAGTACTTGCGCTGCGGGTTCCGATTCCCTGAGAGTCGGTTCCTGAAAGACATCCTCGAGCACTACGGGTTGGAGTTAATCAATCTCCACCCCAACGCGGTGTTGATATTGGCAGTATTTCAACACCTATGCGAGGCGTTCGTCGGAGTGTATCCTAGCGTGGATCTCTTCCGGCGATTTTACTTCTCGGCATGGTCAAAGAGCGCCAACGCCGCCGGATGCATTTACTTCCGGCTAAGGGATAAGAAGGAGTATCCCTTTCCACCCCTGCGAGATTCAGTGCACGGGTGGCATCAAAAGTGGTTTTACTGCACCCCGCCAAAAGAGAGCGGGTTGTGGTTTGAAAACTCGCGGCCGGAGAAGCCAAGCGGGTTGGACAATCTCCCGGCGATGAACGCGGAGTTCATGAAGCACGCCGAGGTGATTCTTCATTTAGTCGAAGAAGGGCTGACGGCACGTGACGTCGTCTAAGACTTTGGGAAGAATCGGGTGAGCCCCCTGCGTGAAAGGGCTCATCCGGCTTGGAAGATTAAGTCCATGGCAGACAGCACCCTGGACTACAACGAAGGTATTCATTTCTGACACTGAAATCCTTTTGTCATTTCTGAAATGCATTGATTTGATTCATGTCTGGGAACAGTCCTATCCTCTGCCGAGATTGAGCGGCGGACTAACTACCTTCTTTGGGCGTACAACGCCGAGGTAGAAGGCCCCAGGGGATCGCCTCGTCCCCAAAGCTTGATCCACGCCGGCGACGACCTCAAACAGGAGCGCCGAAAGGTACATTTCCCACTTGGCCTCTGTTTTGTAGGTCTCATGTATGTCCAGCACTAATTCTATTCGAATGACAACAGCTGCTAGGGAGGTTCGCCGAGGCGACGCTTCCCAGCGAGAACGTTGGTTCCCTGGGGAAGCCTACGATGAAATATGTGAAGAAGGTCTCCTCGAGACCTAGGACGAGGAATCCTGCCCCCAAGAAAGCAAGGCTAAATCTTGGGGAAGGGTCTTCACGAAGCGTTCCTCCTACCGCCAGAAAAACTGCGGTAAGATATCATGTCCTTCCAAACCTTCCAGGTGCGAACTGGAATTACTTCTTCGTTGTACAGGGAGAGGGGAGCGAGGAGGAGGAAGACGATGAAGTCCCTCTAGTTCACCGGAGGAGGAAGATTGCGGGCTTTCCATCCGGTGATGCTCCAACTCATTCCGCGGAAATATCGGCCGCTACAAAGGTGGTTGTAGCAGACCCTGCGGCCACCGAAAGCCTTGTGGTCGCGGATGATCCCCTGGCTCCTGAAGCTTCAGAGCCAGTCGCCTCTACTTCCCTGGTCGAAGGGACGATCGTGGTAAGATTCTCCCACGGTCTTGTTTTCACCAATTCCCTTTGTGCGTTTGATGAGTTAACGCTTATGCAGGTAGAAGAGCTTCCCCCTGTGACTCCTGTGAGTCCCAGGGAGGAAAATCCTCCACCTCCACAGACAGGAGTGGAGGTGGTTGCACAAGATCCTGTGGCGGTTGCACACGAGGTGCTGGCCCCAGGAGTCCCGGAGCCATCGAGGCCTTCGAATGCCACCCCGCCAACAGGACCGATTGCCCAGGTAAGGATTCTTCTCATTCATCTTTATCTTCCCCTAGAAATGTGCTCACAGAAGAACATACCCAGGGGGGAGATGCCTTGTTCACCAAGAGGAAGATCAGGACAGATGACAATCGTCCCCTTTCTCAAGGGGAACCTTCCCTGAAATCTCAAAGGCTAATGGGATTTCAAATAAGGTAAGAACCTTTATCCTGGTTGTATTAGAAATGATGATCACGAATTGTGATCATTTGGTTCTCCTTTCCCTTTGTCAGGCGAAAAGAAACAACATCCAGCCCTTCAACCACTTCGGGGAGGGTTGAAGTCGCTGCTAGTGCCGGAGCCTCTAGTGAGGAGCGCTCCGTCCCCTCGGTCCAGGAAGTCGTCCGGGCCGTGGGAGGAGAAACAGGCGCGGGGTCCCAGTCGCAACTAGCGGTGACTGGGAGCAGTGCCCAGCAGGCACTCCCATCTACTGCCCCTGCTGTAGGCGCCTTCGGACCTTCAATGAGTATTCCCGTTAGTCCGGAAGATGCCTCAATACAGGAGTTTATGAAGGTATAATGAACCCCTCTCTGGGTGCCTGAATTGTATATAGAACACCCTTAACTCCCTTTTTTGCATCGCAGGAACTATCCCAGATGATAGCCCAATCGCGTGCTACGGTGGCAGGCATAGGGGCCATACAAAGGGAACGAGACAGCTTGCACAAGTAAGGATCATTACTCTTCAATTTGTAAAGTTACAAATTGGTTATGACCATTCCTTCTGTTTTACTACAGAAAGGTGGCATTGCAGGACAAAGAAGCGGCCATAATGAAGCTCCATTCGATCTCAGTGGTTAGGAACCAAGAGATCGAAAATAACAGACTACGGTCACAACTTGCTGGTAAGTCGACTCCTGATTTAGGAAGACTTGTCTTCGCAATATGCGAGTAACTTTTTCCCTTGTTGCAGCGCAAGCGGGTCAAATAAAGCAGCTCAGTGTGGATAATAAACTCCTCCGGGACTCTATTCAATCTTCTGAAACGGCAATCAGAAAACTGAGCCGTTCAGTCTTCGAAAAACTGAAGGCAGTGGCTCATCTTCTGAAAGCTGATGTGGTCGAAACCACACGAGACCACCTCAGCCAAAATGACTGGTCTGCGCTAGTTATGGCCCAAGCGGAGTCACTTCTTGAGTATCTCCCTGAGGATACACAGCGACGAGAAGAGGTGATCAGAACCAGAGTTCGGTCAGCCGCTTCCGCCATCCTCAGCCGGGTTCGTCTTCACCATAGCCCAGATGCAGATCTGAATCCATTGGTGGGACTGGTTGAGGTCAATAGTGAAGAACAACTTGAAGCCGTCATGGAGGAGGTTAGTCCCCTTGTAGATAAGCTCCTGACTAAGCTTGGGATCGAATGATCCCAATACCTGTACAGAAACAGTTGTATACAATGCAACGTATATGGAAATTCATTTTTGAAAATGAATATATATTCTGATTTGCCTATATATATTCTTGTTTTTGTGTTCATTTCATATTGTAAACATATCCCCCTAGCCCCCGCCTGTGATTGTTAATACTGAAGACTTAGTATTACAAACGCAGGAGAGAAGTGAATATAACGACCAGGGATGTGTGATCGAACCAACAATTATGATCAAAATAACGCCTAGCCTTGTTTGCAAATCAGCAGCCACTCAGATAACCAAGGACTTGCCAGAAAGCCCCGTGTGCGTTGAGAAACGGCTTATTTAGGAGTGACTTGTCTGGAAGCGGTTATGAGATTGGCCAGTGAATCCGACTAGAACGTTATAATGATCTAACCACGGGCGACCAGCCCCCGAGTTGAATTCGCAGTAAATAGGCATAAAGGGAAATATTCATCGTATGAAATCAAAACATTCTTTGTTTTATAAAAAAGATGCTAATTGAACAGGAAAAGGGGTTGAGTACTTACACGTAGAACTTGCGAAGTTGATCGATGTTCCAAGTATTGGACAAAATTCAACCATCCTCCATGGCTAACCGCGCGGATCCTGGTCGCGGCACCGAGACCACAGTGTAAGGGCCTTCCCACTTCGGGGAGAATTTGTTGCGATTAGACTGATCTTGGATTTTTCGTAAGACCAGGTCGCCCACGTGAAGACTACGTGGTCGCACCCTTTTACTGTGATACTTGCGCAAAGCTTGCAAGTATGCTGCGGACTTGATCAAAGCGTGATCACGCCTTTCTTCTAGGAGGATGAGGTCTTGCGACCGCTGTTCGGACTGATCAACCTGTTCGAATTGTTCTGTCCGAACAGATCCAATACTAACTTCCATAGGCAATACAGCCTCAGCCCCATAGACCAGATGGAAGGGCGTCTCACCGGTGGCTCGACTAGAAGTAGTTCATAGTGCCCATAGAACAGTATAAAGCTCGTCTGCCCAAGCCCCCGAGCGAGTCTTAAGGCGATCGAAAACACGCTTTTTGATGCCTTGTAGTATCTGCCCATTGGCCCGTTCTACCGCACCATTGCTTTGCGGGTGTGCCACAGAAGCAAAGCACACCTTAGTTCCAATCTGGTCGCAGTAGTCTAGGAAGAGACCACTAGCGAACTGAGAACCATTGTCGGTGATAAGACGGTTTGGAACACCGAATCGAGCAACAATGTTCTTATGAAAGAACTTTTGTGCTACTGATGCAGTAATATTTCGTACCGGTTCGGCCTCGATCCACTTTGTAAACGTGTCATTGGCTATGAACAGAAACTTGTATCCGTTGACCGCTTGTGGCATAGGACCAACAATATCCATTCCCCAGACCGCGGAAGGCCATGCGAGGGGAATGGTTTGTAACGCATAGGCAGGTTGATGAACCTGTCTTGCGTGGAACTGACACTGAGGACACATCTTGACCATATGCTTGGCATCATCAAGTGCCGAAGGCCAGTAGAACCCTTGTCAAAAAACATTTCTGACCAGTGTCCGATATGACGCGTGCGCACCGAATACACCGTCATGTATTTCTTTCAAGAGGGATTTTCCTTCCTCTTGAGATATGCAACGCATGAATACTCCTTGAGTACCCTTTCTGTACAGAACCCCATCTATGAGCTTGTACAGACGCGCTTTTCGAATTAACCGATCGCTTTCGGTTTCGTCCTCGGGTAGGGTCCCATGTTCAAGATAAACTCTCAATGGATGAGTCCAATCCTGTTCCTGACCGAGGTTGGTAACGGAGGATATTACCGGATCATCCTCGACCGAAGTCATGATCGAAGGACGGTCCAAGTGTTCAATGAACACTTCTGCCGGAGCGGATGTGCGTGAGGACCCAATTTTAGATAATTGGTCTGCGAGAATGTTGTCCTTTCGCGGGATATATTGGACTTCGAAATGACTGAAGTGTTTTTCCAATTTCCTCACTTCCCCCAGGTAATGAGCCATTGTCTCATCGGAGGTGCTGTACTCCTTGTTTACCTGGTTTATGAGCAGCTGTGAGTCTCCCCTCACCACTAATCGACGGACTCCGAGGAATTTTGCTGCCCGGAGCCCTGCAAGAAGACCTTCATACTCTGCCGCGTTATTAGTTGCGACAAAGTGTAGTTGGATGACATACTTAAGCTGTTCGCCCTGAGGCGTAACTAAGACCACTGCAGCCCCCGAGTGTTGAAAACTACGGGAGCCGTCAAAGTACACTGTCCAATAATCGGGGCACTCCAATTCATCGGGCACCTGCACGGGTGGCTCAGGGTTGGTCCATTCGACCACGAGGTCGTCCAGAACCTGAGACTTAACCGCCGTGCGTGGCGTGAAATGAATTTTGAAAGCACCGAGTTCGACCGCCCATTTAGCGATTCGACCAGATTTCTCTGTATTTCGGACAATATCCCCCAAAGGAAAGGGGGAGGGTACCGTGATCTTGTGAGCTTGGAAGTAATGTCGTAGCTTACGGGAAGCCATCAGTAGCGCGTAAAGTATCTTCTGGACCTCAGGGTAACGCTCCTTAGGACCATGAAGTACTTCGCTCACATAGTAGACGGGTTTGTGTATTCCCTCCCTGTCCGCGATCAGAACGGCGCTGACCGCGTGCGGTGTGGCCGCCAGATGAAGAAGCAATGGCTCTCCTTTGTCGGGAGACACCAATACTGGCGGACTGGACAAATATATCTTCACCTCCTGAAACGCTTTTTCGGCCTCATCCGACCATGTAAAATTGTGATGCTTCCGCATGGCTTTGAAGAAAGGTAATCCCCTTTCGCCTAGTCGCGATATGAAGCGACTTAAGGCCGCCATGCGACCAGCCAGGCGTTGAACATCCTTCATGGTCGAGGGCGATCTCATTTTTTCAATGGCCCTGATTTTCTCAGGATTAACTTCAATGCCCTTGGAACACACAAGAAAACCAAGGAGTTTTCCTGAAGAAACCCCGAAAGAACATTTCTCCGGGTTTAACTTTATTCCAAAGCGATTCAAATTACAGAAGGTTTCAGCGAGATCGTCCAAATGAGACAATCTCTTAGTGCTCTTTACAACCAAGTCGTCTACATATGCTTCGAGATTACGCCCTATCTGGGAAAGAAAGGTCTTCTGCATCAAGCGCTGGTACGTGGAACCTGCGTTCTTGAGACCGAACGGCATTCTGACGTAGCAGTAGGTGCCGAACGGGGTGATGAAGGC
Source organism: Pharus latifolius (assembly GCA_019359835.1). Classification (NCBI taxonomy): domain Eukaryota; kingdom Viridiplantae; phylum Streptophyta; class Magnoliopsida; order Poales; family Poaceae; genus Pharus; species Pharus latifolius. Next base: position 58,588,239 of record CM033321.1, on the reverse strand, counting down.
AGTTTTCTCTTCATCTTCTTCTGCCATGCTAATTTGATGATATCCTGAGTAAGCGTCCAGGAAACTCATCAGTTCCCAACCCGCAGTTGAGTCGACCAACTGGTCGATACGGGGAAGGGGAAAGTCATCCTTCGGACAGGCAGCGTTGAGGCTTGTGTAGTCGACGCACATGCGCCACTTGCCATTTGACTTGCGGACCATGACCGGATTGGCGAGCCATTCCGGGTGATCGACTTCACGGATGAACCCGGCCTGTAGGAGTTTGTCCAACTCCTCTCGGATGGCTTCCTGTCGGTCAACAGCAAAATGCCTGAGCTTTTGCTTTATTGGTCGTTGTCCAGGTCGAATTGCTAACCTGTGCTCGGTCACTTCCCTTGGGACACCGGGCATGTCGGACGGTTTCCACGCAAACACATCTGCATTAGCCCGGAGGAAAGCAATGAGCTCGAGTTCCTATTTTTCATCCAGGGCTGATCCGACCCGAATTGTCTTGGATGGATCATCTGGGTACAAAGGAACCAGTTTGAGTTTCTCATCTGGTCGAGGAGCAGCCTTGATCGCGTCGGTGGCGACCTGGGCGTCCCGGAGGGGAAGTTGATCGACCATCTCCAAAGATAACCGGTCGCACGTGAGTGCCACATTGCGATTGCCTCGGACCGAGATGACACCTTTGGGGCCAGGAAATTTTCCGCACTGATAAGCATAGTGCGTTGCCATCATGAACTTAGCAAGAGTTGGCCTGCCAAAGATTGCATTATAAGCCGAATCACAATCGATTACGTCGAAAGTAACCAACTCTGTTCGGAAGTTATCTAGTTCTCCTAGTGTGACCGGGAGGACCACTTGTCCCAATGGCATCATGGAGGGGCCTGGGATTATCCCATAAAACGGATGGATTATGGGCTTGATCTTCGAACGAGGAATTTGCATCTCATCGAGCTCCTTGACCAACAAAATATCAAGGGAACTCCCTCCATCGATCAGGACCCTTTCAACTCTCGCGTTACTGATGATCGGGGTAATGACCAGAGGGAGCCTCAATGGTCGCGTTAGACCCGCCGGACAATCAGTGCGATCAAATGTCAAAGGTGTATCCGACCAACGGGGGTATTGAGGTTCACCAAGGGATGTCTCCGTTTGGTTAACCCTCGGTAAAAGGCCTTAAACTGCCTTTTGGAAACGAAAGAAGAAGAACCTCCAAAAATAACATTAATATGATTTTGAGGTACCTGGTAGGACATTTCCTCGTCTCTGTCGGCGTCCCTAAGTCCGCATGCCTGTTCTTTAGGTGGTAAGGTTGGCATTGGCCCAACTCCCTGGTAGAAGTCATCCAGTTGCTTCAACCAACTCCTGCAATTCTTGAGGTCGTGGCCTGCAGAGTTTTGGAGTGGACACCACTTCTTGCCCTCCTGCGGATTAGTTGACTTTTCTGGCTGGTTGACATTCCGACCACCAGAGGCAGTTTTATTTTTGAATGAAGGCTTGTTACCTTTGGTCGAAGGCGGCTTCTCCGCGACTGCGACCTCGCGGTATTGTCCAGAGCAGTTCCTCTTCGACTTTTTTGACTTCCCACTTGATGAAGATTCCGGCTTCTTGCTTGAATCTTCTTTCCTGGAGTCCTTGAAACCTGGCTGTGGTGGTAGGTCACCCTTGTCGACCATCCGGTTCCATTTGACCGCTTCGGCTGCATCAGAGTATCGATCGGCCATGTCGAACAAATCGGCCACTGATCGAGGAGGGTGGATAAGCAAATCTTCGGTAAATCTTCGGTATCGAATCGCATGTTTAAATGCCCTGATAACGGAGCCATCGGATATGTTCAGGATGGTATTCCTCACCCCGACAAATCTTTTGACAAACTGTCGAAGAGTCTCGGTTGAAGTTTGTCGTAGCCGATGAAGATCATCCTCTTTACCCGGCTTTTGGTAGCAATTTTGGAAATTGCTGAGGATAGCATCGCACAGCATTTCCCAATTATAAATGGAACCTTCAGACTGGTTAAACAGCCAGGTTCTAGCCGGTCCTGCGCGGACAGTTGGCAGGTAGTTGGCCATGACCTTGTCATCGCCCCCTGCCGCTTGGATGGCAGTAATATAGATTTGAAGGAACTCGGATGGGTTCTGAGTTCCATCAAACCTTTCAATGGCCCCCGGTCGAAACTTATCAGGCCAAACGACCGCTCGTAGGCCAGGCGAGAAAGCTTTACAACCGACGTAGGGACCGTGAACTGCCCTGTGACTCTCAATCGGGTTACGGGTGGCCTCACGCAACGGTGAAGTTACTCGCGGTCCCAAACGAGAGTGAACAGGAATCCGATCCCTACTACGAGAATCCTGCATTTGCCGGTACTTGTCCTGTCGAGACGGTACGGGCGGTGGGTATCTTCGCCGGCCAGAACCAGAGTGGAGACACTCTCGTTCGCGGGAGCGTGTTACCGAGTGGGAAGAGGCCGTTGGGATCGCCTTAGACGCGACCTCATCCAGTCTTTCCGCCAGGGTCCTGAAAAAGGCTGGTTTCTGCGCATCCGTGATCGTAGGAGGAAAGTTACGCATGACTTCCGCGATAGATCGCAGTCGACCATGGGTGCTTAACCTAGGGGCACCAGGTGTTACTATTTCCTCGTCCACCGGGAAACGCTCCGGTGGCAAAGAAGGGGTCTGGTCACGTTTGCGACCACGTGACCGTCGAGAAGAACTCGTAGCAGCATCGTAACGAGCCTATGCATCTTGAAGAGCCTCTAGGGCAGTTCTGCGTAGTTCATTGTTTTGTTGCTTGAGATCTTCATCCTCCTTCTGTTTGCGATCCCGTTCTTCCCTAGCAGCCTGCTGATCAGGAGTTTCCTCCGACAAAGCAGCGAACTGTCTAGGGAGAGATGTTGCCGATGGGGAAAATATCTCAGTTTGTTCCGAGTCAGACTCGAAATCAAAGAGATGGTGAAGGTTATCTGGGTCGAATCTCCCTGGGCTGATTTCTAGGTCGACATCATCCTTCCCCTCAGCGGGGTCGTATGACGGACCGGATTCATCCTCTAGCGCATTAAGGACCTCTGTGGGTTCTGACCTTGCACTAGTCGCCCCCTGGTCGATGGACATGACCTGGAGAAATGATTCCACCTCTGGAAGATTCTGGCCTTCAACCTCCTTCATTGGAACAGGATCACCTGGAGAAGGCATTGGAATGTGAGCATAATCCTCGAGATCGAAATCGTTCTCGGAATCATATTCTCCAGCCATGTTTCAGCGAACCTCCGGATTAAAATTAGGACGCCTTGAGAAAGGCCCCACGGTGGGCGCCAGTTGTCGACGATCCGGACTCGGAGTCCTCAGTCGAACTTATGCAGAATTTGTATTAGTGAGACCTTTCAAGATGACCCTCCGGGAAGGTATGTAGAAGAGTGGAGAATAGGAGCACAGAGAGATTTATACAGGTTCGGGCCCTCTATGGTGAGAGTAATAGCCCTACGTCCTGCTGGGATTTCACTATAGGTGATAAAAGTTTACAAGATGGTAGGAAAACACCTTCACAGGCGAAGAGTTTTTCCTATGCTGATGTATAGAATGAAGCCTGAGAGGCTTGTAAAGAACTATCTAATCTAGGCCATAGACTTGGCTGTTTGAGTAGTTGAGATGTGTTGTATCTCGCTTTTATCTTTCTATCGATCCTCTGATCCCCTTGTTCGATGCATTTTGCTACTCCTTTATACTGGTCCAAAGGGTGTCATGCCATAACTGCACCAAACAGTTGTTCGGTCGGTTGGATGCGGTTTTTGGAGAACCGCACATAACCTCCACGCAGGTTAAACATGTGTTATTCATGGATAACTGCGCGTATTAACCTCCTGACGGTTGATCTTCCACGTGGAGGAATCTTCGGGATACTTGGAATATCTCGCCATAGGGGCAGCCGGACAAATGAACCCCAAGTACCCTGGTCGAAAGTACTCTGACTGCGGGATGTTGGCTAACCGCGCGGATATTGACTGACCGCGCGACATCCTTGACATTCTGTCCGCGTATAGCATACGAACTTCTGACCGCGCGAAGCCTGCGGTCTGATTGCACAAAGCCTCCGACCTGATCGCGCAAAGCCTGCGACCTGATCGCGCAAAGCCTGTAACCTCGGGCTGATGCTTCTCAAAATGACTTGAGTTCGCACCGTCGGGCACATGTCTAGCTCGAATCTGTCTTGAACCAACAGTGCATTTATTTGAACTAACTCGGGTGTCAATCGTCGTCACATTTGGCAAACTACGAGCTGGGAGTCTCCTTTCATGAGGAGGCGACAAATCCCCAGGGAGCGCACGAGGTGCAACCCGAGGAGCAAAGCCTCGTATTCGGCGACGTTGTTCGTGGAGGGGAAATCGAGCCGCGCCGCGTACCCTAGTTCCCTCCCTCGGGGCTCTGGAGGACTACTCCCACGCCGGCCCCAGTGGGACACAAGGAGCCATCAAACATGAGCGTCCAATGGTCACTGCGTCGGGGCGGTTCGGGGAGGCTTTCGTCCCTGGATCGGGAGGCAGGGGTCCACTCGGCCACAAAGTCGGCGAGGACTTGTGACTTGATGGCGGAGTGCCTAGTGACGGAAAGGGAGAAGGGAGCAAGCTCAGCCCCCCACTTTCCTATCCGGCCGGTGGCTTCCTTGTTCCGGAGTACCTCCCCAAAAGGGAGGGACGACGGGACAATGATCGGGTGTCCCAGGAAGTAGTGCAGAAGCTTCCGAGACGCCATTAGAAGGGCATAGCAGATCTTCTCCATCTCAGTGTACCGAGTTTTAGCCCCTTGGAGGGCCACACTCACGTAGTACACGGGACGTTGTTGCCCGTCCTGCTCCTTTACCAATACTGCGCTAACGGCGACCGGGGTCGCTGCGAGGTAAAGGAGCTAGGGCTCTTCCGGAGACGGGCTCACGAGCATTAGGGGGCTCTTGAGGTACTTCTTTAGGTCGTCGAAGGCCTCCTGGGCCTCGGGAGTGCATTGGAACCCCTCGAGGCCCCGGAGGATTTTAAAGAATTGGAGGCCACGTTCCCCCGACCACGAGATGAAGCAACTCAGCGCGGCCAAACGGCCGGTGAGTCACTGTACATCTTTGACCGAGCGCGGTGGGGGCATATCCAGGAGTGCCCGGATCTTTTCGGGGTTGGCCTCTATGCCCTGCTAGGACACGAGGAAGCCCAGGAGTTTCCCCCCACGCACGCCGAAGGCGCATTTCTCCGGATTAAGCTTCAACCCATATGTGCGAAGGTTGCAAAAGGTCTCCACTAAATCGTCGATGTGAGCGGCCACGCGGGGACTTTTGACTACTGCGTCGTCGACGTAGACTTTGTTGTTGTGACCAATCTAGTCCTTGAGGACAAGCGTCATGAGTTGCTGGAAGGTTGCCCCAGCGTTCTTTAGCCCGAAGGGCATATGGACGTAGCAGAAGGTTCCGTGGGGAGTTATGAAACTCATCTTTTCCTCGTCCCTTTCTGCCATCTGGACTTGGTGATAGTCCGAATACGTGTCCAGGAAACTCATCAACTCGCTCCCCGCTGTCGAGTCGACCAGCTGGTCAATCCGCGGGAGTGGGAAGTTGTCTTTGGGGCAAGCGCGGTTGAGGTCAGTGAAGTCCACGCACATTCAGCACTTACCATTTGACTTCTTCACAAGGACGGGGTTCACGAGCCACTCGGGGTGCAAGACCTCCCGAATGAACCCCGCCACTCTGACTTTGGCGATCTTGACCTTGATCGCCTCTTGGCGTTCAAGGGAAAGTTTTCTTAGCTTCTGTTTAACTGGGGTTGACCGGGGTTCACAGCGAGCTTATGCTCGATGACTTCCCGGGTGAAGCCTCGCATGTCGGAGGGCTTCCAGGAGAAGACGTCGGAGTTCTTGCGTAGGAAAGCCACGAGTTGCTCCGGGGAGATCCGCCCCAATCTTGATGGTTTTGTCCACGTCGTTCGGGGACAGCAGGATCTTCCGGAGGTCCCCCTCCGGACGCGGCTTGGGGGGAGACCTCCCGGAGGGGATGGCTGTGGCATCCGGCGCCGGGGAAGGGGTCTCTCCCACCAGAGATTTGATCATGTTGACGCTTCCGATCATCGCGGTGGCACGCTCGTACAAAGCGCGAGCCAAGTTTTGGTCACCTCGGGCGGTGATCACGCCGTGAGGCCCGGGAATCTTCACGCAGAGATAGCTTTGGTGGATCGCTACCCCCAAGCAATTGATCATAGTCATCCCCATGATTTCGTTGTATGAGGAGGGGAGGTCCACCACGTCGAACCGGACCATCTCCGTCCGATAGTTGTCTAGGCTACCGAAGGTCATGGGGAGATCCACCTGTCCCACCGGGTGGATCGTCTTCCCCGGAACGAATCCCTGCAAGGGCCGTGCTGCAGGCTACAGTAGCTTCTCATCGACCTGCATCTCCCTAAATGCCTTTAGGTACAAGACGTCAGCGGAGGTTCTGCCATCGGCGAGGATGCGCGCTAGGTAGCAGTTGTAGATAGTGGTGGAGAGGATGAGCGCATCGTCATGGGGGAAGCAAACCCTGCGCGCGTCTTCTGCTGCAAAGGTGAGGGGGACGTCCGACCACTTTGGTGGCCAGGACATCTGCAGCACCCCCACTACCCTCACTTCATGCGTGTACTCCTTGCGCTGGCGCTTGGAGTCTGGCCCGGAGGCGGACCCTCCTGTGATGATGTTGACGCCCCTTTGGGTGGTTTGGAAGGGGAGCGTTTCTGACTGGTCCCCTTCCCGCGCTTGCCCATGCTGCTGCCCCATGGGGGCAGGAAGAGCCGGTCGAGCTGGCTGAGAGGGTAAGGAGGCGGGAGTCCCCCCATGCCTGTGCTGGTCGAGGAATGCAGCGAAGTGTTGGAGAAGTTGGTGACATTCCCGAGTAGTATGGGTATTGGACTTTTGGAAAGTACACCACCGACCCTCCTTGCCTCCTGCTGTGGGGCCTTCACGGCAGTGGGATGATTGCCCCTCCCCATGGCCTTTCGGCTTGGGAAAAGGGTGGTTTCCCTTGGGGGCGTTGCACGAGCCGCCTCCGCCCTCGAGGACAAAGGTGTCCCGAGGCCGTGGCTCGCTGCGGTTGCCCCTCTTGGGGCGCTTGAGGGGGTCCCTAGCCTCTCGGTCGGCAGGGGCCAGAACTCCCTGGTTTTTCTTCCAGAGGTCGTCCTCCTCCACCCGATCGTATTTCTCGAGTACAGTGAAGAGCTCGTCGGCAGAGGAGGGGTAGCTCCGAGAAAGTCTCTTATGGAGCTCCCCGGGAAGGATCCCGCCCTTGTATGCCTCAATGACTGTGGAGTCGGAGACGTGAGCTACTTTGCTCTTGACCTGAGCAAAGCGCTTGAAGAAGCTGCGGATAGTCTACCCTGTCTTCTGTCGGATGGTTAGCCCCCTCCACCTCTCGGGGAGAGTCTTGGTCGATGTCCCCTTTGACAGGGGACGCACGTTCATTGTCGGAGTCTGGAAGGGGCCCAAGGGGTCCGCCGACATGGCAGTAGCGTCGCTTTTCCTCCGGGTTAGTGGAGCTAACCTCTAGGACGTCTGGGCATCCCACGGCAGTGGCGGTTGCTTCCTCAGCAGGCCTCTTTCCTTGGCCGAGACGGGAATGTGGTTCACGGCGTCGGTGACCCGGGGGAGGCTCCGGCCGGTCGCATAGGGGAGCCTCTCCCAACTTGGTGGTACGCATTTGCTCGACCTCCAACCGGATAAAGCGGACCTGATCCGCCAGGGGAGCCCTTGGGGGTGGCCCCCGGGGGAGGAGGGAGCTCGTGCGTAACGGTTGCAGGCTCGGGAGGTATCACCGGAGTGTGGGGGGAACTCACCACCGGACGGTCCCCGGGAGTGGCACCCGGAACCGGAAAGGGGGGCCCCTCAATGGGAGAATCCAGTGGCGGCGCGGGAGCTGTCCGACGGGCCGCTTCCGGCGGAACGGGGCCGATCGGCTGGGCGAAGCTGGCTCCCGGCCTTGGGAAAACCCCCGGTGTGGAGTGAACCGACGGCACGGGAAAGGCTCTGGGGACGGGGTAAGCCCTTGGCATCGCGAACGCTGCCGGGGTTGCGAAAGCTCCAGACGATGTGGGATCATATGTCTCTGGCGCGATCACTCCTCCGAGACTCGGACGGGCTACCAGATGCCCCATAAACGGGGGCACTGCCCCCACGAATGGGAACTGCGGTGGATAGATAGACGCCGGCGGCCGCGCCAGGACGCGGAGAAGTTCATCGATCGAACACAGGGCGTGAAGTTGGCCCTCCACAAGGGCTTTGAGTAGGGCATCCCGGGAGGCCGGGGGAGCCACCGGGGGGAAGCCAGCCCCCCAAGGGGGGCTCGAGGTCATCGGGCCGGACCTGGAGCCCTGTCCACCAGAAACTACCGAAAGGGTCAGAGCCGGTACCTGGGTTTGGCCGTGTCTGGGCGGCAGCACCGAGACGGCCGCGCTTTGAAGGGGTGGCGTCAGGTTACTGGAACTGGCGTCACCGGGTAGGGCGCGAGCCCTCATTCTTGGGGGAGCCATGGCGATTTTTCGCGAAGTCCCCATGGACGGTGCCAATTGTTGTGGTGCTGCGAATACCCCGGCTGGTTTTGTTGAGATTCCTAGAGAAGAAAAGACGACGCGAGCTGACCGTGTGACCGGTCCTCTCTCGTCAGGCAAATGCAGCAAATGACACGATGATTTATATAGGTTCAAGCCTCAGTGGAGGCCCTAATCCTGTCGACGTGCTCCCAACTAGAGTTGGCTAGGGGAGTTCTCTCGGGGAGAGATGGCTCCTAAGCACACCTGTTTGATTTTGTGTATGAGAGTAAAAATGAGTTGTCCTCTCCTTACATGAGAGGGATACAATGACTTATATAGGCCCAAAAGTTGCAAAATGACTAAACTACCCCGGCCACAACCGTTGGATTGGAGGGCACTAACGTCCTTCTTCCAGTCGTGGGGCTTAGATGCTTGACAGGTGTCCTTGCCAATTCCCGAGGCGCTTTTCGCGTGATCCTCACGTGACCCATCGCCGGGGGCCTTGTCCTCGGGCAAATGGTAGTGCCCGGGATGGGGTCTTGTCCCCGGGCAAATGGCGGTGCTCGGGATAGGGGTCACCGGGGGCCTTGTCCTCGGGCTTGGGGGCCTCACCTCTTATCTGGACTTGATCCCGCGGAGATTTCCCCCAACAGGTAGAATCCTGTCCAATACTTGGAACACTGATCAACTATAAAAATTTTACGTGTAAGTTCTCTGATCTCTTTTCCTTTTCAATTAGTATGGTTTAATAACAATTCGTGAGTACTTTTCTTTGGCTCTTGTTACATTCGTTTCTTTATTTGCCACACCTATAACGAGCCTTGCTCGGGGGCTGCTCGCTGATAATCGTCTTGCTACAATACCCTGATCGGATTCGCTGGCCGATCTCATGGTCGCATCTAGATAAGAACTCCCTCAATGAGCCATTTCTCAACGCATATGGGACTTACTGGCATGTTCCTGATCATTCGAGTGGCTGCCAGTTCGTAATAAGGCCGGGTGTCGTATTAAGGTGAGTATCGGTATGATCGGATGATCATATCTAAGTTAAAACATTTCTTAGGTATTCATAGCGCCCATATTTTTTCTTGAGATTATAATACTAGGTCTTCAATACTTATGATCTCAGGAGGGGGCTAAGAGAACATGGTCATAACAAGGAATGAAGAAAATATCACTCTTTTCCAAAATTTAAGGCACGCATTTGCATGTTATAAATGTAAATTCTCAGGTACAATTACCAAAAGAGATCATTGTTCATTACAATAAATCAAATAAAGCCTAGTTCCTTCAGTAGATCTTCGACTAGAGGCTTGACTTCTTCATAGATAGCCTCAAGCTGCTCTTCACTCTCAATCTCAATAACCGTCTTGGGATCTTGGTTCGCCATCGAGATAAGAACAGAAAGGGGAGGGTGAAACAAGACAACAGAAGAGAAGTGGCTTTAAAAAACTTAGTCAACATAAAGCATTGTGAGTTCTAAAGAACTGGGAAGCTCCTCTATTTATAGAGCCAGGAGGCGACGGTTCGTTCCCACGAACGTCTCAAGTTCTTAAAACGCATTTGCAATTGCTGCCTTGATTGAAAAAATTCATCGTTACCTGTCAAGAAAAAATCAGGGTTTTTCTCGGGATATGAACCAACACACGACAGAACAGTGCAAACTGAGAAATTTGAAGCGTCGAGTTCACAATTCGATGCAGGATTAAAATTTGAAGTAAATATGTCTCTTCATTTTCCTCAAATTTGGGGGCTAGCTGACGAGGATTATCACCCGAGCTAGTTTGATTAACACACATTAGGTTCAGATTAGGATTGAATCTGATATGTGTCTATGAGTCTTAAATGGCCGCTATGATCTCAGATGACTAGTCTTCTTATACTAGGGGAGCACGGACATAAAGGTAGATTGTGATCGCAGCCCTTGCGTGATCACAAGATCGCGGACAATGCGCGGTCAGGAGGTCGATGACTACATGCGACCAAGACAATTCGAGGGTGTTTAAGTCTTTTACAAACACATCTCCAGGGTCAAGATAACTTCTCCCACGTATGAAGACAACTGCCAGGAGGTTTATATGTGCGGTTACCCACTAACTACACGTGTTAAACCTGCGTAGGAAAGAGGAGCAGTTACACAAACTGCACAGTAGCTACCGTCCAGAACCGCTTCGCGTTGGCACCCTTCTGTTCAGTATAAAAAGCTGGTCAATGCATAGAGGACGGTTAAGCATACAAGCATTACCAGGAGTCTGAGTAACTTGAAGACTTAGTCATAACTAGATAGATACTAATAAAGGAGAGATCTTTGCCTGTGATAATCTCTTCCTCCCTTTTGTAAACACTTTTTCTCCTATATAGTGAAATCATAACAGGACGTAGGGCTATTACTTGCACCATCGAGGGCCCGAACCTGTATAAATTCTCTTGTGCCCATACAGATATTACTCATCCTACCTTCCCGGAGGAGCGCCCTGAAAGGTCTCACAACTCACAAATTTACGTAAGATCGACTGAGGACCCCAAGTCCAAATCATCGACAGCTGTCTTCTCAAAATTGGATCTGAAATCAGGGTATATCAAGTCAGCATCCGAGAGGACGATACTTGAAAAAACACGTTCAAAACATGACAAGGTCTGTTCGAATGGCTGGTCATGCTGTTTGGGCTATGTAACACCCTAGCCACTTTCATGCGTCTCATGACTGACGTATTACGACAGTTCATTGACGACTTTGTGATTGTTTACCTTGACGACATACTGGTCTATAGTCATTCGTGGGACAAGCACCTAGTTCCTGTGCAAAAGGTGTTCGAGCAGTTACGACAACATCAACTTCGCCTCAATAGTAAGAAGTGCGAGTTTGGCTAGCAAACTCTACTTTGCCTAGGATTCATGGTCGGCAAGCGTACATTGCAAATTGACGCCAACAAGGTAAAGTGATCCGTGAGTGGCCTCGACCATGAACAATAATGAAAGTGCGTAGTTTTGTGGGAGCATGCCAGTACCTTCGGAAGTTTATACAACACTTCTCGATAGTGGCTTCTCCGTTGCATGCACTAACCAGGATCGACCAGAAGTTCGAGTGGAGTGGAAAGTACAAGGATACCTTCGTTTTGCTAAAGAAAAAGATCAGTGAAGAACTATCCGGCCTATGACAAGGAGTTATGTGCACTGCATCAGGCCATAAAACATTGGCGGTGTTACCTTTTGGGTAAAGAGACCGTGGTACACACTGAACACTAGCCTTTGCAATATTTACGAACTCAATCCAAGCTATAGCAAGCTCGACATATGAAGTGGATGTTGTTTCCGCAACAGTTAAACCTGGTGATTAAGTACAAGAAGGTCGTACACAACAAATTGGCTGACATGTTGTCACGACCACCAGTTACTGCCCTCTTCTTATTGTTGTTAATGCAGACCGATCCTTCATGTCACGAGGATTATGCTACAATGTATAATGAAGATCCTAATTTTCGATCAGCACTGGTTGAGCTCGAAACAGGGAAACCCACAGAGTTTGTTCATCGAGAATGACTCTTATACAAAGGCAATTTTCTTTGTATACCTTGTGGAGCATCTTGAGTATAGTTCTTACAAGAGGCGCATACATCGAAGGTTGCTGGTCACTTCAGGGTAACAAACACCTTGCAAAATCTTCATCGACATGTGTTCTAGCCGTGAATGCAATAGGATGTGGCTAGTATTGTTCGAGGCTGTGGTCTCTGCAACATCTCCAAACCGGCAAACCGAAAATTGGGTTTGTACACTCCTTTGCCAGTTTCGTCACGACCATGGGAAAGTATATTCATGGATTTCTTGGGAGGATTGCCTAAGACCCGACGTGGTAATGACTATCTCTTTGTGGTCGTTGATCAGTTCTCCAAGATGATAGTCCTCATACCTTGTAAGAAGACTATTACGGGAGAAGAAGTAGCTCGGGTATTCTTTCAGCACGTTTGGACACATTTTAGACTACCAAATTCTATTGTGTCTGATCGTTACACCTGGTTCCTTAGTCACTTTTGGTGATCACTTGGGACGATGATGGATACAAAGCTGAAGACGAGTACTGCGTTTCATCCTCAAACTGATAGTCAAACTGAGGTGGTAAATCGAACAGTCATTCATCTCCTGAGGGGTTACAACTCTAAGCATCCGAAGACTTGAGATGAAAGTATACCGTACCTACAGTTTGCTTTTAATCGACTAGTGCATGGTTTGATTGGGAAGTCTCCTTTTGAGCTCTACTTTGGATTTATACCGCAAAGTCCATTCGATATGGAGTTTGTGATCCTTACCTCAGCATAGAACAACAAGGAAGAATCTGATCAGGATTGAGCACAAAAGTTCCTGGAAGGTATTCAATGACTCCACCATGGTGAGGTTGAATAGAACTTTCTTAAAGCTCATCTCAGGTATAAAGCACAACATGATCGACACTGAGTTGAAGCTCAATTCCAAGAAGGTGATCTGGTATGGTTACATCTGAGCAAAGAGAGGCTAAAAGGTGAAGGTAAAAAGCTTAACCAATTTGTTATAGTCCTTTTGGGGTTTTGAGAAATATTGGTACTAATGCTTATCAGCTCGAGTTACCTCCAAACATGGATATTTACTCTGTTGTCAATGTTGAGCACCTTAAACTCTTGGAGTATTCAATGTTGGATGATGAGCTAGATACCTAGTACCATCTATTGAAGACTTGGTCTATCAATGAGAAGCACCTCTTCCTAAAGATATGATTTTGGAGAAGAAGGTGACGACCACCCGAAGCAGCACACGAGTCTTTTCGAGTAGGACGGAAAGATCAACGTGCACGAGCAGCAAAGTGGTATACCCGTGAAGATGGTCAATCCCAATTTCCACATCTTCAGTTTTGATTGAGTTGGTCACCAATGGGAGTTGGCTCCTTCTCAACAGGGAGTCATGATCTGGGAGGATCTTAGCAGGTCGAACTCTGTCTGGTCAGCAGTAACCCGACCTGGTTGGTAGTAGTCTGATATAGAATATATAACTGAGTCCTATACGATTAGGTTTAGTCAGTTGTCGAATCTGATACAATCTCAATCGATCGGACTATAAATACCTTGTAATAGGATAGATAGATTATCCAAAATAGAGGCATAGAACTCATAGACATAGATCGATGTAGATCGAGTGCGATCAATGCTAGACGTGTACAAGCTCCTTTTTGAAATAAAGAGTTGTGCTATACTTTGAATCACCTGGGTTTCAAATTTTCGAGTACAAGCTCCTTTATGTTTTCGATCACCTGGGTTTCAAATTTCCGAGTAAGATCTCGTATTCCGCATCTGGTCGAGTATAGTTGAAACTTGTCTATATCTCAATCTGATCACCAGGTGAATAAGGAATACCAATGTTCCAATGAGGCAATGGCTCTATACCTGGACGAAGTGTGTGACGAGGATTGACACCCGGGTCACTTCTAATAAACTTCTGGTTCAAGACAGGTTCGAACCAGAGCATGTGTCTGGAGATGCGAACTCAAGTTATTTTGAGAGGCATCACCACGAGGTCGCAAGCTTTACGCGGTCAAGTCGCAGCTTTACGCGGTCAGACCGTAGGCCTTGCGCGGTCAGAAGTTCGTGGCCTATACGCGAACTACACATTCGGGATATTACGCGGTCAGCCAAATCCCGCGGTCAGAACATCTACCGATCAGGATACCTGGGATCTATCTATTCGGTTGTCTATACGACAGGATATTCTAAGTATCCCGAAGACTCCTACACGTGGAAAATCAACCGTCAGGGGGTTAACACGTACAGTTATTCATGAATAACACGTGTTTAACCTGCGTGGAGGTTAAGAGCAGTTTCAAAAACCGTATCTAACCGTCCGTGCAACCGATTGATGCAGTTTCCTTCACATGGCACCCTTTCAAGCAGTATAAAAGGATGGCATGAAGTATCAATCAGGGGGAGAGATCCAAGTTAGCCAAGTCTACGGCACACCTCATATAGCATTTTTAAGTCTTCTTTAGCTTATCTTGTACACTTTTTACAGGAAAAATCCTCGCCTGTGAGGACTTTTTCCTCCACTTGTAAACCTTTACCATACTTAGTGAAATCTCAACAGGACGTAGGGCTTTTACTCCCACCATCGAGGGCCCGAACCTGTCTAAATTCTCTGTGCTCCTATTCTCCATTGTTCAGCATACCTTCCCGAAGGGTCATCTTGAAAGGTCTCACTATTACAAATTCTGCATAAGTTCGGCTGAGGACTCCGAGTCCGAATCGTCGACAGCTGGCGCCCACCGTGGGGCCTTTCTCAAGGCGTCTTAATTGAAATTCGGAGGTTTGCCGAAACATGGCCGGAGCATATGATTCCGAGAATGATTTCGATCTCGAGGATTATGCTCATATCCCAATGCCTTCTCCAAGTGATCCCGTTCCGATGGAAGAGGTCGAAGGCCAGAATCTTCCCCAGGATGAATCATCTTCCCAAGTCATGATGATCGACCAGGAGGTAACTGGCACAGGGTCAGAACCCACAGAGGTTCTTAATGTGCTAGGTGATGAATCCGGCCCGTCATGCGATCCCGCTGAGGGAAAGTATGATGGTGACCCCGAGGTTAGCCCAGGAAGGTTCGACCCTGATAACCTTCACCGTCTCTTTGATTTCGAGTCTGACTCGGAACAGACCGAGATGTTCTCCCCATCGACAACTTCTCTCCCTAGGCAGTTTGCTGCGTTGTCGGAGGAAACTCCCGATCAACAGGCTGCCAGGGAAGAACAAGATCGCAAACAGAAGGAGGAGCAAGATCTCGAGCAACAAAACAACGAACTACGCAGAACTGCCCTAGAGGCTCTTCAAGATGCGCAGGCTCGTTACGATGCTGCCCCGAGTTCTTCTCGACGGTCGCGTGGTCGTAGACGTGACCAGACTCCTTCCTTACCACCGGAGCATTTCCCAGTGGACGAGGAAACAATAACACTTGGTGCCCCTAGGAGAAGTACCCATGGTCGACTGCGATCTATCGCGGAAGTCATGCGCAATTTTCCTCCTACGGTCACGGATGCGCAGAGACCGGCCTTTTACAGGATCCTGGCGGAAAGACTGGATGAGGTCGCATCCGAGGCGACCCCGACAGCCTCTTCCCGCTCAGTGACACATTCCCATGAACGAGATGGTCCTCATTCTGGCTCTGGCCGACGGAATTACCCGCCGCCTATACCGTCCCGACAGGACAAATATCGGCGAATGCAGGACTCTCGTGCTAGGGATCGAGTTCCCGTTCATTCTCGTTTGGGACCCCGAGTAACCCCGCCATTAAGTGAGTTTGCTCGAAACCTGACCGAAAGTCGCAGGACGGTCCACGGTCCTTACGTTGGTTGCAAAGCTTTCTCGCCTGGCCTATGAGCGGTCGTTTGGCCCGATAAGTTTCGACCAGGGGCCATTGAGAGGTTTGATGGAACTCAGAACCCATCCGAGTTTCTTCAGATCTATATCACTGCCATCCAAGCAGCAGGAGGCGATGACAAGGTCATGGCCAACTACCTGCCAACAGTCCTCGTAGGACCGGCTAGAACCTGGTTGTTCAATCAGCCTGAGGGTTCTATCTATAATTGGGAAATGCTATGCGATGCCATCCTCAGCAATTTCCAAAACTGTTACCAAAAGCCGGGTAAGGAGGACGACTTGCATAGATTGCGGCAAACTTCGACCGAAACGCTGCGGCAGTTTGTCAAGAGGTTTGTCGGGGTAAGAAATACCATCCCGAACATATCTGATGGCTCCGTAATCAGGGCATTTAAGCATGCCGTTCGATACCAGAGATTCACTGAAGACTTGCTCATTCACCCTCCTCGATCGGTGGCCGATCTGTTCGATATGGCTGATCGATACTCCGATGCAGCCGAGGCAGTCGAATGGAACCGAATGGTTGACAAGGGGGACCTACCGCCCCAACCAGGTTTCAAGAACGCCAAGAAAGAAGATTCGAGCAAAAAGCCGGAGTCTTCACCGGGTGGGAAGTCAAAAAAGTCGAAGAGGAACCGCTCTGGACAGTACCGTGAGGTCGCGGTCGCGGAGAAACCACCTTCGACCAAAGGTAATAAGTCTTCTTTTAAAAGTAAAACTGCTTCTGGTGGCCGGGATTCCGACCAGCCAGAAAAATCAACTAATCCGCAGGAGGGCAAAAGGTGGTGTCCACTCCACAATTCCGCAGGCCACGATCTCAAAAACTGCAGAAGTTGGTTGAAACAGCTGGATGATTTCTACCAAGGAGCTGGGCCAATGCCAACATTACCGCCCAAAGAGCAGGCGTGCGGGGTTAGAGACGTCGATGGAGACGAAGAAATGGCTTACCAGGTACCTCAAAATCATGTTAATGTCATTTTCGGAGGTTCCTCCTCTTTCGTTTCCAAAAGGCAGTTTAAAACTTTTTGCCGAGAGGTTAACCAAACGGAGACATCCCTTGGTGAACCTCAATATCCCCGTTGGTCGGATGTGCCTTTGACTTTCGACCGCGCTGACTGTCCTGTGGGGCTAACTCGACCATTGAGGTTACCTCTGGTTATTACCCCAATCATCAGTAACGCGAGAGTCGAAAGGGTCCTGATCGACGGGGGAAGTTCCCTTGACCTTTTATTGGTCAAGACACTCGACGAGATGCAAATTCCTCGTTCGAAGATCAAGCCCATAATCCGTCCGTTTTATGGGATAATCCCAGGCCCCTCCATGATGCCATTGGGACAAGTAGTCCTCCCGGTCACTCTGGGAGAACCAGATAACTTTCGAACAGAATTGGTTACTTTCGATGTAATCGATTGTGATTCAGCTTATAATGCAATCTTTGGCAGGCCGACTCTTGCTAAGTTCATGATGGCAACGCACTATGCTTATCAGTGCGGGAAATTGCCTGGCCCCAAAGGTGTCATTTCGGTCCGAGGAAGTCGCAACGTGGCGCTCACGTGCGACCGGCTATCTTTGGAGATGGTCGATCAACTTCCCCTCCGGGACGCTCAGGTCGCCACTGTCGCCACCGATGCGATCAGGGCTGCTCCTCGACCAGATGAGAAACTCAAACAAGTTCCTTTGTACCCAGATGACCCATCCAAGACAATTCGGGTTGGGTCAGCCCTGGATGACAAATAGGAACTCGACCTCGTTGCTTTCCTCCGGGCTAACGCAGATGTGTTTGCGTGGAAACCGTCCGACATGCCCGGTGTCCCAAGGGAAGTAATTGAGCACAGGTTAGCAATCCGACCTGGACAACGACCAATAAAGCAAAAGCTCAGGCGTTTTGCCACCGACCGACAGGAAGCCATCCGAGAAGAGTTAGACAAACTCTTACAAGCCGGGTTTATCCGCGAAGTAAATCACCCGGACTGGCTCGCCAATCCGGTCATGGTCCGCAAGTCAAATGGCAAGTGGCGCATGTGCGTCGACTATACTAGCCTCAACAGTGCCTGTCCGAAGGACGACTTTCCCCTTCCCCGCATCGACCAGCTGGTTGACTCCACTGCGGGTTGCGAACTGATGAGTTTTCTGGATGCCTACTCGGGATATCATCAAATTAGCATGGCAGAAGACGATGAAGAGAAAACTGCCTTCATCACCCCGTTCGGCACGTACTGCTACGTCAGAATGCCGTTCGGTCTCAAGAACGCTGGTTCCACGTACCAGCGATTGATGCAAAAGACCTTTCTTTCCCAGATAGGGCGTAATCTCGAAGCATATGTAGACGACTTGGTTGTAAAAAGCACCAAAAGATTGTCTCATTTGGACGATCTTGCTGAAACCTTCTGTAACTTGAATCGCTTTGGAATAAAATTGAACCCGGAGAAATGTTCTTTCGGGGTTTCTTCCGGAAAGCTTCTTGGTTTTCTTGTGTGTTCCAGGGGCATTGAGGTTAATCCTGAGAAAATCAGAGCTATTGAGCAAATGAGGTCGCCCTCGACCATGAAGGATGTTCAACGCCTGGCTGGTCGCATGGCGGCTTTAAGTCGTTTCATATCGCGATTAGGCGAAAGGGGACTACCTTTCTTTAAAGCCTTGCGGAAACATCATAACTTCACGTGGTCAGATGAGGCCGAAAAAGCGTTTCAGGAGGTAAAAACATATCTATCCAGTCCGCCAGTATTGGTGTCTCCTGAAAAGGATGAACCATTGCTTCTGTATTTGGCGGCCACCCCACACGCGGTCAGCGCAGTTCTGATCGCGGAAAGGGAAGGAGTGCACAGACCCGTCTACTATGTGAGCGAAGTACTTCATGGTCCTAAGGAGCGCTACCCTGAGGTCCAGAAGATACTTTACGCGCTACTGATGGCTTCCCGTAAGCTACGACATTACTTTCAAGCACACAAGATCACAGTACCTTCCTCTTTTCCTTTAGGGGATATTGTCCGAAATCCAGAAAAATCTGGTTGAATCGCCAAATGGGCGGTCGAATTCGGTGCCTTTGAGATCCACTTTACCCCTCGCACGGCGGTTAAGTCTCAGGTTTTGGCCGACTTTGTGGTCGAATGGACCAACCCTGAGCCACCCGTGCAGTTGGAAAAGGAACTGGAGTGCCCCGATTATTGGACAATGTACTTTGACGGCTCCCGTAGTTTTCAACACTCGGGGGTTGGAGTGGTCTTAGTTACACCTCAGGGCGAACAGCTTAAGTATGTCATTCAACTACACTTTGTTGCAACCAACAATGCAGCAGAGTATGAAGGTCTTCTTGCAGGGCTCCGGGCAGCAAAATTCCTCGGAGTCCGTCGATTAGTGGTGAGGGGGGACTCACAGCTGGTCGTAAACCAGGTAAACAAGGAGTACAGCACCTCCGATGAGACAATGGCTCATTACCTGGGGGAAGTGAGGAGATTGGAAAAACACTTCAGTCACTTCGAAGTCCAATACATCCCGCGAAAGGACAACATTCTCGCAAACCAATTATCCAAAATTGGATCCTCACGCTCATCCGCTCCGGCAGGAGTGTTCATTGAACACTTGGACCATCCTTCGATCATGACTTCGGTCGAGGATGATCCGGCAATAGCCTTCGTTGCCAACCTCAGTCAGGAACAAGATTGGACTCATCCATTGAGGGTCTATCTTGAACATGGGACCCTACCCGAGGACGAAACCAAAAGCGATCGGTTAATTCGAAAGGCGCGTCTGTACAAACTCATAGATGGGGTTATGTACAGAAAGGGTACTCAAGGAGTATTCATGCGCTGCATATCTCAGGAGGAAGGAAAATCCCTCTTGAAAGAAATACATGACGGTGTATGCGGTGCACACGCATCATACCGAACACTGGTCGGGAAAGTTTTTCGACAGGGATTCTACTGGCCTTCGGCACTCGATGATGCCAAGCTTATGGTCAAGATGTGTCCACAGTGTCAGTTTCATGCAAGACAGGTTCATCAACCTGCTTATGCATTGCAAACTATTCCTCTCGCATGGCCTTTCGCGATCTGGGGAATGGACATCGTCGGTCCTATGCCACAAGCGGTCAATGGATACAAGTTTTTGTTCGTAGCCATTGACACATTCACAAAGTGGATTGAGGCCGAACCAGTACGAAATATTACTGCATCAGCCGCACAAAAGTTCTTTCACAAGAACATTGTGGCACGATTTGGTGTTCCAAACCGTCTCATCACAGACAACGGTTCTCAGTTCGCTAGCGGTCTTTTCCTAGACTACTGCGATCAGATTGGGACCAAGGTGTGCTTTGCTTCCGTGGCACATCCACAAAGCAATGGTGCCGTAGAACGGGCCAATGGGCAAGTATTGCAAGGTATCAAAAAACGTGTTTTTGATTGCCTCAAGACCCGCTCGGGGGCTTGGGCAGACGAGCTCTATACTGTTCTATGGGCACTACGAACTACCTCTAGTCGAGCCACCGGTGAGACACCCTTCCATTTGGTCTATGGAGCCGAGGCTGTGTTGCCTATGGAAGTAAGTATTGGATCTGTTCGCACGAATCAATTCGAACAGATCAACCAATCTGAACAGCGATCACGAGATCTCATCCTCCTGGAAGAACGGCGTGATCGCGCCCTGATTAAGTCCGCGGTATACTTGCAGGCTCTACGCAAGTATCACAGTAAAAAGGTGCGACCACGTGATCTCAATGTGGGCGACTTGGTTTTACGAAAAATTCAAGACCAGTCTAACCGCAATAAATTCTCCCCAAAGTGGGAGGGACCATACACTGTCGCCTCAGTACCGCGGCCAGGATCTGCGCGGTTAGCCATGGAGGATGGTCGGATTTTGTCCAATACTTGGAACATCGATCAACTTCGTAAGTTTTACGTGTAAGTATTCCAATCACTTTTTTCCTGTTCAATTAGCATCTTTTCATAAAAAGCATGTCTTGTTTTCATACAATGAGTGTTTTTCTTTAAGCCCAAATTATACAAATTCGACCTGGGGGCTGATCGCCGGCGGTTAGGTTATTACAGCATTTTTCAACCGGATTCGCTGGTCAATCTCATGATCACTTCCAGATAAGTCACTCCTAAATAAGCCGTTTCTCAATGCACACAGGACTATCTGGCTAGTCTTCGGTCATTTGGGTGGCTACCAGTTTGCAATAAGGTTAAAATGTTACTTTAATTTTGACCATCGGCTTGAAGCACATATCCCTGGTCATCATACTTATGTTTTCCTCTGTTTAAAATACTAAGGCTTCAGTATTCACAAAACAGAGGCGGGGGCTAGAGGAATATACTTATAGTATGAAACTTATGATGTGAATATGCACTTTCTCTTGAAAAAATAATTTTACATACATAGCATTGTAATTACAATTGTTTGGTTACAAAATACAAGGATCATTCGATCCTTAGCTCAGCCAAGAGCTTGTCAACGAAGGGCTTAACTTCTTCAATAACGGCGTCAAGCAGTTCGTCACTCTCGACCTCAACCGGTCCCACCAGCGCGCTCAGATTCACATCTGGGCCATGGTGAAGTCGAACCCGGCTGAGTACGGCGGATGCGGCTGATCGGACTCTCGTCCTGATCATCTCTTCACGTCGCCGTAAATCTCCAGGGAGATATTCGAGCAGTGATTCTGCTTGAGTTGTAAGCAGTGATGCCCAATCGCTGACATCTGGTTGTCCTTCCTCAACTCTACCACATTGGTATTCAAAAGGCTGGCTATGGCCTTCAGTTTTTCGAAGACCAGTAGGCTCAACTCTTTGACCACTTGATTGGTGTGGCCGAGCGAGGACTCGAGAAGCATTTTGTCCTGGCTGAGCTGTTTAATACGACCTGCTTGCGCTGCACAAAGAAAAGAGGTTATGAACAAGAAATGTCTTTAAGTCTTCTCAAGTTGGGAATCGACTTACCAACATTCTCAGACTGAAGTCTATTGATTTCAGTCCGTAGTTTCTGAAACTCTGTGACTGAGTTCAGCTTTATCTTGGTTAACTCCTTCTTCAAGAACGTAACCTCTCTGCAGCAAAATCAGGTTAGTCACAATTAAAGCATACTTATATTAACAGAAGGATGACGATACTCACTTGCGCAAGCCGTCACGATCTTTTTGAACAGCCGCCATGCTAGCCATTGCAGCATGCGACTGGCTCGTCACCCATGACAAGCCCTGTGACACAAAGCAAGAGAGTCAAGTATGCTCTAAAGGTGATTCAAACGCCGAAACAGGAGTCATCATACCTTCATAAACTTATTTAAAGCAGCATCATCCATGTTAGCAGGAATCCTTGCTAGCGCGCCTGAAGTGCCTGCAACGGGGACAGTTGATGGGAGTGCCGGCCGGACGCCACCCCCAGAGGTCAATGGTGGTGACCTAGTCCCTGTACTTATTTCACCTCCCGCGGTCCGGACGACTTCCTGAACCACGGGAGTAGAGCGCTCTTCATTAGAGGCTCCCTCATCATCCCTAGCTTCAACCTCTCCAGTGGCGGTTGAAGGTATAGGCGCTGTCTTCTTTTGCCTAACAGGAAGAATGGGTCAGATAGTTTTTATATAAGATTACTGTCAAATAAGAGTTCTTACCTTATTCGAAATCCCATTCGTTCCTGGGACTTCTGGGACAATTCCCCTTGCGAAGGAGAGCCGTCTCCGGTTCTTGCCTTCCTTATGGTAAATAAGACAACACCCCCCTGCAAATGTCACGTTACAAGCATATTCTTAGGGAACAGGTAAAAATACATAGGTCTTTACCTGGGCCACCGGACTAACTGGTGGGGCTGCATCCGAAGGCCTTGGCGATTCCTGGGTTGCTGGAACCGTCACAGCCGGCCTTTGTTCATCTACCTCCTCCTCTGTCCGCGGAGGAGGAGGATTTTCCTCCCTGGAATCCCCAGTGGACCCAGGGGGAAGCTCTCCTTCCTGTATGTACATTAACTTGTCAAATGCGCAGAAAAAACCATGGAGGGAATGATCGAAAAGATCCTTTTACCTTAGTCGTCCCTTCGACCAGGGAAGCAGAGATGACTGACCCTGAAACCCCGGGGGCTTCAGGAATTGGAAGGTCACCTACGACCACAAGATCTTCAGTGGTCGCAGGGTCAACCATGGCCGCTTCTTCGGCAGCTGTGATCTCTGCGGGGTAGCCTGGGGCATCGCTGGATGGAAGATCCGCAATCTTCCTCCTTCGAAGGATCAGAGGAAGGTCATCCTCTTCCTCCTCGCTCCCCTCTCCCTGTACGACGAAGAAGTGATTCCATGTCGCGCCTGAAAAAGTAGCAGGAATGCGATATCTTACCGCAGTCTTTCTTGCGGGACGAGGGACGCTTCGTGAAGACCCCTCCCCAGGGTTCAGCTTGGTCTTCTTAGGGGCAGGACTCTTTGTCCTGGGTCTCTGGGAGACCTTCTTCACGTTCTTCGCCGCCGGCTTCTTCAGAGAGCCAACATTCTCACTTGGGAATGTCGCATCCGCGAACCTCCCTAGGAGCTATTTTCATTCCAATGAAATTGATTAGTGCTGGACATACACGAAACCTGCAAAACAGAGGCCAAGTGAGAAGTTTACCTTTCGGCGCTCCTGTTTAAGGTCGTCGCCAGCATGAATCAAGCTTTGGGGGCGAGGCGATCCCTTGGGGCCCTCTACCTCGGCGTTGTACGCCCTGAGGAGGTAGTTAGTCCGCCTCTCAATCTCAGCTGAGGGCAGGACTGTTCCCGGATACAAGTTAAATTGGTACATTTCAAAAATGACAAAAGGATTTCTATGTCAGAAATAAGTACCTTCATTATAGTCCAGGGTAGTGTCCGCCATGGACGTGATCTCCCAAGCCGGATGAGCCCTTTCACGTAGGGGGCTCACCCGATTCTTCACAAAGTCTCGGATGACGTCACGTGCCGTCAGCCCTTGTTCGACTAAGTGAAGGATCACCTCGGCATGCTTCATGAACTCCGCGTTCATCGCCGGGAGAGTATCCAACTCGCTTGTTTTCTCCGGCCGCGAGTTCTCAAACCACAGCCCGCTCTCGGTCGGAGGGGTGCAGTAAAACCATTTCTGGTGCCACCCGTGCACTGAATCTCGCAGGGGTGGGGAGGGATACTCCTTTTTATCCCTTAGCCGGAAGTAGATGCATCCGGCGGCGTTGGTGCTCTTCGACCACGCCGAAAAGTAAAATCGTCGGAAAAGATCCACGCTGGGATATACTCCGACGAAAGCTTCACAGAGATGCTGGAATACTGCAAGAATCAGCATCGCGTTGGGGTGGAGGTTGATCAGTTCCCACCCGTAATGCTCAAAGATATCCTTAAGGAACCGACTCTCAGGGAATCGGAACCCGCAACGAAAATACTCCTCAAAAACCACCAACTCGCCTTCTTGGACGGTTGGGGTTTCTTGGTCCTTCTCCGCAGGTCGCCAGTTAATGAGCAGCCGCGGAGAAAGGATCTCCTCCTTCTCAAGCGCCATCAGGCTCTCCTCAGAATGATGAATGGACCTGCTCCAGGACGCCATCTATGGTGTAGAATCAAAGGGGAAGCTGGCGATTTGGGGAAGACGAAGGCTGAAGAAAATGAGGGTTTTGAGCGGCGGGAATTCTAAGGGTTTTTCGCGGCTGAGTGGCTTCCTCAAGAAGCTACCTACTGCTTTTTATAGACCCAAGGCGACGCATTAATGGGTAAACGGCTCGTTTCAAACGTTCCATTGAATGCTTTATTCATTTCCCATAATGGATACTGTCTCTGATAGACCCGATAAATTACCCAGACGTCGGATCTGAAACAAAAAGGCTTCTTTGTTTTGGAAACTGAAAGTGCAAAAGGACTGAAAAATTTTCAGTACTTTTCAGAAGGCGTTTTTCCTTTTTATACTTTGAACATTTTCTTCGAAAAAATCATATAACTCAATTTTTGACGTACTGGAATGTTTTTAATTGGGTTATGGTTTTTTCGAAATCATGTTTTAGGCTGAAACTTCGATTCTAATCGGAATGACGGCCTGACCGAGTCCTAACTCTGGTCGCACTTTAGTTCTGACCGAGGTTCTGAAACTGCTCGCGGAATCAGGGCAGGTCACGGTGCCTTTTTCTTAAAAACGATTCTGATCGCAGAACTAAAGTTTCCTGTGTATGAATGGTCGCAAACGTAAAGTTTATGGCTATATTTTCGCACAGAAGATGTGAAGAATATTCGTGAGAAATAAGAAACTTTTTATTTCTTACATTCGTTTACATACAAAAGGGATGCAGTCGATCAAAACATCGACTTGCTCCGAAAGAAATTTACAAAGTTCCCCAAGGGACATCTTGTTGTCAGTAGGATCTACACTGACAACCCCCAGGGAACTAGCAACTACCCTAAGTCTATCTATATCGTCCCTAACAACGGACGCACTATTGTCCCTAATCAAGTCAGAGAGTTCTCGCTGTTGCTGAGCGAAGTCTCTCTCTCGACGGAAATGGTGCGCCTCCTCTCGGGATCGATCAAGACATTCTACTAAACGCAGAATCTTCGAGGCCATCTCCTCGGTCTTCTTCTCCAGGGCATTCTTCTCTTCCAGAAGAGTCTGTCCGGAAGGAAGAGATGGGGCAGCAGAAGGCTGATCGCTGGGGCCTCCTACCTCCTACATTTTGCAAAAGTTAGTCATATTAACTAAAATTATCAGCAAAAAGGGGGAAGAATTGTTACCTGTCCCGGTGCAACGTTCCCAGAAGAAAATTGCTTCGCCAACCCAATATGGCAATCATCTGATCGAGGGATAGTCACCGCTTGCCGACCAGAAAATTGATCACCCAAACAAAAATGGGGAGTATTGGGATGAAATGGAGAAAACTGAGAAGAACATCCCTCCAAAGGTGGAGATGAAAATTCAACTTGCCAAGAGGCATGAACGGGGAGGGTCAAAGGAACTGAAGGAAGAAGGAAATTCGCTACATTCTTCACCGTTGTTCCACTAGAAGATCCTTCGTCAACCTTGGGTTTCTTCCTTAAGGGAGATAGGACTTCATTCGACCCTTGTTCGACAATTTCCCCTTCATCGCTCTCAATCTCGATGATTTCGTGATCTGCCATTGGGAAGAGTAAGTGAAAAGGAAGGAGGCCAGGTAACAAGAAAAAGACTTAGGCGTGAGAGGGAAATTGTGAATCTTTACATGTCCAGGGGTCTGGTATTTATAGCCGCCAGGTCGACGGTTCGCCTCCCAGACACCTCGAGTTTCGTTAAAGACATTTACAATTTTACCTCGAGATAAAAATCTCTACGGCGCCATCATTGCTCGTCACGTAATGTCAGAACCCGTCTTGAAAAACCAACCGTTTTCACTTAGTGCGCCACTAAGTGGAGAAGTTAAAGGGCCGGGTTAAAAATCCAATGCACGGTTTTTAAATTCGAAATAAACACGTCTCTCCGTTTTCTTCGAATTTGGGGGCTAGCTGACGAGGATTGACACCCGGGTCACTTCTAATAAACTTCTGGTTCAAGACAGGTTCGAACCAGAGTATGTGTCTGGAGATGCGAACTCAAGTTATTTTGAGAGGCATCACCACGAGGTCGCAAGCTTTACGCGGTCAAGTCGCAGCTTTATGCGGTCAGACCGTAGGCCTTGCGCGGTCAGAAGTTCGTGGCCTATACGCGAACTACACATTCGGGATATTACGTGGTCAGCCAAATCCCGCGGTCAGAACATCTACCGATCAGGATACCTGGGATCTATCTATTCGGTTGTCTATACGACAGGATATTCTAAGTATCCCGAAGACTCCTACACGTGGAAAATCAACCGTCAGGGGGTTAACACGTACAGTTATTCATGAATAACACGTGTTTAACCTGCGTGGAGGTTAAGAGCAGTTTCAAAAACCGTATCTAACCGTCCGTGCAACCGATTGATGCAGTTTCCTTCACATGGCACCCTTTCAAGCAGTATAAAAGGATGGCATGAAGTATCAATCAGGGGGAGAGATCCAAGTTAGCCAAGTCTACGGCACACCTCATATAGCATTTTTAAGTCTTCTTTAGCTTATCTTGTACACTTTTTACAGGAAAAATCCTCGCCTGTGAGGACTTTTTCCTCCACTTGTAAACCTTTACCATACTTAGTGAAATCTCAACAGGACGTAGGGCTTTTACTCCCACCATCGAGGGCCCGAACCTGTCTAAATTCTCTGTGCTCCTGTTCTCCATTGTTCAGCATACCTTCCCGAAGGGTCATCTTGAAAGGTCTCACTATTACAAATTCTGCATAAGTTCGGCTGAGGACTCCGAGTCCGAATCGTCGACAGTGTGTGTCGACGATTCGGACTCGGGGTCCTTAGCTGAACTTATGCAGAATTTGTAGGTTGTGAGACCTTTCAGGGTGTCCCTCCAGGAAGGTATGATGAATCAAAGAGAACTGGAGCACAGAGAGATTTATACAGGTTCGGGCCCTCGATGGTGGGAGTAATAGCCCTATGTCTTGTTGGGATTTCACTATGTGTAGTAGAAAGTGTTACAAAGCTAAGGAAAAGTATCTTCACAAATGAAGATCTTTTCTATATGTCTATACAAACAATGCCCAGAAGGCTTGTGAAATCTAACTAACTTAGACTATTGTCTTCTAGTTTCTTGATCTGGTGTAATCAGGATTGATCCGATCCGATCCGATCCGATCCCCCGGTTTGATGCATTGGGCTACCCCTTTATACTAGTCGAAAGGGCGCCAAGTCATAACGGCATCAAACAATTGCTTGGATGCAGTTTTAGGGAACTGCCTTTAACCTCCATGCAGGTTTAACACGTGTTATTCATGGATAACCGCACATATTAACCTCCTGACGGTTGTCTCCATACGTGGAAGAATCTTCGGGATACACGGAATATCCTCGTGGTAGGGACAAAACCATCCCGCGTCCCCTAGTCGAAGGTGTTCTGACCGCACGTCGCTTGCTGCCCACACACCATGTGCAGTCTTTTGTTCGCGTATGGCATACGAACTCCTGACCGCGCACTAGCTACGGTCTGATCACGTAAAGTCTGCGACCACATGTCTGTGCTTCTTGGAATAACTTGAGTTCGCATTACCAGGTGCTTGTCTAGTCTGAATCTGTCCTTAACCGGCCGTGCATTTATTTGAACTGGCTCAGGTATCAATCCTCGTCAGCTATCCCCCAAATTTGAAGAGAACGAAGAGACGTGTTTGCTTCAAATTTCAAGACTTATATCGGACATTAAACCCGACGCTTCAAATCCTCCACTTAGTGGCGCACTAATTGTGGCGGTTGGTTCCCCGAGACGAGCTCTGAGTTATACGTGACGGGTAATGATGGCACCATTGAAACGGTTTTTAACCCGAGGTAAAATTGTAAATGCTTTAAAAACCCGAGGCGTCCGGAAACTGAACCGTCACCCCGGCGGCTATAAGTACCGAAGCTCCTGGAGTCCTAGATTTCAAAGCTTTACAATTTTTCTTCCCGGCCAAGTTCCTCCCAAAGCCATCTTTTTTCTTCTTCCATATACTTCTCGATGGCAGACCACAACATCATTGAGATTGAGAATGATGAAGAAGAAGCTTCTCTTGAGTTTAAGCATGATTTACAGATGTCCGAAGATCTGTCTCCCTCAAGGAAGAAACCCAAGGTTGACGAAGGATCCTCTAGCAGAACAAAGGTGAAAGACGCATCATTGTCCTTTCTTCCTTCAGTTCCTCTAGTTCTTCCTATCCATGCACCTCGGCAGATTGAACCTTCATCTCCACCTTTGGAGGGACAATCTTCTCACATTTCTCCATTTTATCCCAATGATCCCCATCTTTGTTCGGGTGATCGATTTTCTGGTCGGCAAGCTGCTCTTCCTCGACCAGATGATCCTCAACTTGTGTTGGGGAAGCAATCTTATGGTGGGAAAGTTGCACTTCCAGCATTTGCTGACCCCCGATCTTTATCGGGTGATCTACTTTCTAGGATTCCTATATCAACCTGTCACATGCAAGGATAGGTGACTATTTCTATCTCCTTTTGCTCGCTGTTACAATTAGTGCAACTAACTTTTGCAAATGTAGGAGATCGGACCCCCAGTGATCAGCCTGCTGAGATCCTGCCTCCCCCTCTCGGACAGACACTCCAAGGGGAAAAAGAGGCTCTGGAGAAGAAGACCGAAGAAATGTCTGCGGTGATTCTGCACCTGGCAGAATGTTTTGAAAGATCCCGTGAAGAGGCGCGCCAATTCTATCGAGAGAGGGACCACGCTCAGCAACAGTGAGAACTCTCTGATTTGATTAGGAATAATGGCGCATCTCTTGTTAGGGATGATGTAGATAGACTTAGAGTTGTTGCTAGTTCCCTAGGGGTCATCAGTGTAGATCCTACTGACGACAACATGTCCCTAGGAGAACTTTGTAAACTCCTCTCGGATTAGGTCGACGCTCTGGTCACCGGTATCCCTTTTATATGTAAAGAATGTCAGAAATAAAAATTTCTTCCATTTCACATTATATGAATATTGTTTACAACTTCTGTGTGAAAATATGGGCACAAGCAATGTCTTTACGACCACTCATACACAGGTAAATTCTAGTACTACGACTAGAAACACTTTTTACGTGTCATCCCGCGACTAGTACTAATACAGCGATCAGACTTAAGACCGCGGTTAGAACTGGAGTTCGACCTGGAAGATTGCCGCGGTCGGAACCAAAACTCGACCAGACTATCACTTCGACTAGAATCGAAGCTCAGTCAGAGACATAGTTCTGATAACACAACAACCTGATCAAAACATCCATACGTCCAACAATTGCACCATAGAATATCTTCGCGATTGATTCGTGAAAATTTACAAGAAACATGAAGGAGAATGTCCTCCGAAAACCTTTGTAGAACTTTTCACGTTTTTGTGCCCATTTCTAATCCTCAAATCCGAAAGAAAGAAGGCCTTTCATTTTGGATTCGGTGCAAGAAAACGCATAACGGGTTCACCAGAAGAAACATCCATTATGGGAAATGAATAGAATATTCAATGGAACATTACCCTGAGTGGAGCGACTCCTCGGGCCTATAAAAGGAGCAGGTAGCTTCTTGAGGAAGCCACGCATCCAGCCCCCAGCCTTAGAACTTCCGCCGCACAAAACCCTCGTTCTTCGTTCCTCATCGTCCCCAAAGTCGCCAACTTCCCCCTCAATCTCCTCCAAAAATGACATCTTGGAGCCGATCGGTCCATCACACGGAAGAGAGCTTGATAGCACTGGAGAAGGAAGAGATTCTTCCCCCAAGGTTGCTGATCAACTGGCGACCCGCGGGGAAGGATCAAGAAACCCCAATCGTCCAAGAGGGCGAGTTGGTGGTTTTTGAAGAATACTTGAGGTGCGGGTTCCGATTTCCTGAGAGTTGGTTCCTGAAGGGGATCTTGGAGCATTACGGGTTGGAGTTAGTGAATCTCCACCCAAATGCGGTCCTGATTCTGGCGATCTTCCAGCACCTGTGCGAAGCCTTCGTCGGAGTGTATCCTAGCGTGGATCTCTTCCGATGGTTCTACTATTCGGCGTGGTCAAAGAGCGCCAACGCCGCCGAATGTATTTACTTTCATATAAGGGAGAAGAAAGAGCATCCCTTCCCACCCCTGCGAGACTCCGTGCACGGGTGGTACCAGAAATGGTTTTACTGCACCCCTCCGTCTGAGAGCGGGTTGTGGTTTGAGAACTCGCGGCCAGAGAAGCCTAGAGAGTTGGATTCTCTCCCTGCTCTGAATGCAGAGCTTATGAAGCAAGCCGAGGTGATTCTTCATCTAGTCCAACAGGGACTAACAGCTCGCGACATTGTATGCAACTTCGTGAAGAATCGGGTAAGCCCCCTGCGTGAAAGGGCTCATCCGGCCTGGGAGATACGGTCCATGGCAGACAGCACCTTGGACTATGACAATGGTATGTGACTTAGCCAACGAAGTCTTACACCTTTCTGTCATAATTTGCTAACTGGTCTGCTGGGGACACAGTTTTGCCTTCATCCCAGATCGAGAAGCAGACGAACTACCTCCTCAGGGCATACAGTGCTGAAGTGGAGGGACCCAAGGGATCGCCTCGCCCCCAAAGCTTGATCCATGCCGGCGATGACCTTAGACAGGAATGTCGAAAGGTACGTCATCTCTCGTTATGTTCTGTCCGCAAGTCATGTGTGCGTTTGTACTAACAAGGACACCGGAACGACATAGCTTCTGGGGAGATTCGCCGAGGCCTGACGATGAAGAGAATAAAGAAAGTCTCTTCAAGGTCTGGAGTGAAGGAATCCGCCCCCAAGAAAGCCAAGAAAATTCTCGGGGAAGGCTCTTCGCACAGAACCCCTCCTGCCGCGAAGAAAACTGCGGTAAGATATCACGTGCCTCCTGTTCCCCTAGGTACAAACTGGAATCACTTCTTCGTCATACAGGGTGAAGGGAGCAAGGAGGAGGAAGACAATGTTCCTCTAGTTCGCCGAAAAAGGAAGGTGGCGACTCCTCAATCTGGCGAAACACTGCCTCGTCCCGCTGAGATAGAAGCAGCTACAGCAGACCCCACGACCACTGGGAATCCTGTGGTCGCAGGTGAGACCTCTGCTCCTGAAGCTCTGGAGGCTTCAGGGTCTGTAACTTCTCCCTCCTTGGTCGAAGGGACGACCGCGGTAAGATTCCTCGCGACCTTGAATTTACAATTTCATCTGTATGTGTGTTCACTGAGCCATGCTTATACATGGAGAAGAAATTCCTCCTACGACTCTCGTGAGTCCTAGGGGGGCGACCACTCCATCCCTGGTGACAGGGGTGGGAGTAACAGAACAAGATCCCGCGACCACTTCCAACCTCAGGGTCGCGGACGAAGTGCCAGCACCGGTGGTTCAGAAGACACCCAGACCAACGGGTGCATCCCCGCCAACCGAGCAGGTTACCCCGGTAAGGATCCTTACCACTTAGATCTTCATCGTTCCTCATGTATATGCTTACAGGCTAGTATACATAGGGAGAAAAAGAGAAGATCCTGTTCACCAAAAGGAAGACCAGAACAGACAATGATTGTCCTCTTTCTCTTGGGGAGCCATCTTCGAAGTCCTAGAAGTTGATGGGATTTCAGTTAAGGTAAGAATTCCTTCCTATCATACTAGATTAGGTTATGGAAACCATCGGTGAAACTGACAATTTCTTTCTTTGCTTAGGCATAGAGATTCAGCGCCAACCCTCCAGCGGCCTCGACGAGGGTCGAAGTTCCTGCTGGTGCTGAAATCTCCGGTGAAGAAAGCTCTATCCCTCCGGTCCAGGAAGGCGTCCGGGCCGTTAGGGACGAGTTGGATGTGGAGTCCCAATCGCAGGTGCTAAAGACTGCGACCGAGTTCCTATTTGTCATCCAGGCCTGATCCGACCCGAATTGTCTTGGATGGATCATCTGGGTACAATGGAACTGGTTTGAGTTTCTCATCTGGTCGAGGAGCAGCCTTGATTGCGTCAGCGACCACTGTGGCGACCTGAGCGTCCCGGAGGGGAAGTTGGTCCACCATCTCCAAAGATAGCCAGTCACACGTCATTGCCACGTTGCGACTTTCGCAGATCGAGATGACACCTTTGGGGCCAGGCAACTTATTGCACTGATAAGCATAGTGTGTTGCCATCATGAACTTAGCAAGAGTTGGCCTGCTAAAGATTGCATTATAAGCTGAATCACAATCAATTACATCAAAAGTAACCAATTTTGTTCAGAAGTTATCTGGTTCTCCCAGCGTGACTGGGAGGACCACCTATCCCAACGGCATCATGGAGGGACCAGGGATTATCCCATAAAATGGATGGATTATGGGCTTGATTTTCGAACGAGGAATTTGCATTTCGTCGAGTGCCTTGACCAATAGAATGTCCAAGGAGCTTCCTCCGTTGATCAGGACCCTTTCGACTCTCGCGTTACTGATGATCGAGGTAATGACCAGAGGAAGCCTCAATGGTCGAGTAATCCCCACGGGACAATCAAAGCGATCAAACGTCAAAGGTGTTTCTGACCAACGGGGGTACTGAGGTTCACCAAGGGATGTCTCCGTTTGGTTAACCTCTCAATAAAAGGCCTTAAATTGCCTTTTGGAAACAAAAGAGGAACCTCCAAAAATAATATTAACATAATTACGAGGTACCTGGTAAGACATCTCTTCGTCCCCATCGGCGTCTCTTAGCCCGCATGCTTGTTCCTTAGTTGGTAGGGTCGGCATCGGTCCAACCCCCTGGTAGAAGTCGTCTAACTGCTTCAACCAACTCCTGCAGTTCTTGAGGTCGTGGCCTGCAGAGTTGTGGAGTGGACACCACTTCTTGCCTTCCTGCGAGTTAGTCAACTTCTCTGGCTGGTTGGCACTACGACCACCAGAAACAGTTTTATTTTTGGAAATACTTCAAAAACTTCAAACTCCAATTCGTTATGTGAAGAGATAATATTCTTGCAAACCAATTATCAAAAATTGGTTCCTCACGTGCATCCGCCCCAGCCGGAGTGTTCATTGAGCACCAGAGGCGATGACTAACATCACCGTCCTTGAGCATGATGCAGATTGGATCTTACAATTGAGGAATTGTCTTACATATGGGACCATGCCCCAGGACAAAACCGAGAGTGATCGGTTAGTTAGAAAAGTGCGAATATACAGATTGGTTGAAGGAACAATGTATAGAAAAGGTGCCAAAGGAGTGCTGATGTGCTATATTAATCAAAAAGATGGCAAATTCCTTCTAAGAGAGATTCATGGAGGCATGTATGGTGCACACGCATCCTATAGAACATTGGTCAAAAAAGCTTTCTGACAGGGTTAGTACTGGCCAACAGCACTTAATGATGCCATGCAACTAGTCAGGATTGGGCCACAGAGTCAATTTCATGCTCGGTAGGTCCACTAGCTAGCATATGCATCGCAAGCTATTCCCTTTGTTGCATCTAGACCCTTTTTGGTTGATTTTTATTATTGATGGCATTAAGCCTCTTGGACTAACTGTGTCTTTGAGATATCAGTATGCAGAGCTATTTCTGTTAAGTCTGCAAGTGATCTGGGAGGATCTGCAGGTCACAAGCACAAAGTCGTAGTGTCACCCGAGGTCGCGAGCCAAAGTCGCAAGCACAAGGTCGCCAAGAAGGAAGCCGCAAAGACCTAAGGTAAGTGCTTGTTTATTGTATCGGTCTGGGAGTTTGGAGTTTGACCAGTTTTATAAGAAATTCTTTTTTAGGTTAACCATGCTATTAAGAGGGATTGCAAAATTTCATTTAGTTCCGACAAAAACTGAGAAACTCTTAGGTCATATGTTGCATTCGCATTCATTCAAAATATTGGTCAAATCTGAGAATTCCAAAGAGGGACTAAAACTGGTCTTCCAAGCACTGTTCATTCGATCAGGCACTGTTCATTTGACTAGACATTGTTCATTTGACCAAATATTCCAACGGCTATTTACTAGCCGTTAGAGGTCGAAGCTGGCTGTTAGTTGTATTGATTTCTTTCCTTCTCAACCATAACGGCCAGTTGAGAGGTTGGGCTATATATATAGGTGTTTAGAGCAGTATTCTAACACATCTTCAAGCCACATTCTCATATACACCTTCGAGCATCATTTCTATACTGTTTTGAGTAGTATTTAAAACAGTTTTTTAGCAGATTTCCATACTGTTTTGAGCAGTTTTTAAAACAGTTTTGAGTAGTTTTTAAAATAGTTTTTAAGCAGATTTCTATACTGTTTTGAGTGATTTTTAAAACACTTTTGAGCAGATTTTTAAACACTTTTGAGCAGTGTTTTTAAACACCTTTTGAGCAGATTTTTAAACACTTTTGAGCAGTATTTTTAAACACCTTTTGAGCAGATTTTTAAACATTTTTGAGCAGTGTTTTTTAAACATTTTTTAATAGATGTCATGAAATTGGTCATTCACATGATGCTTGCCCTTTAATGACTTTAACTCATTTTGATGCATGCTACATGCTTAAGAGGTCAAAGAAAGGATATGTGATAGCAAAGTTGTTGGAGCACCCATACTAAATAAGAAGAAGAAATCTATTTGGGTTCCCAAAGCTTTGATTGCTACCATCGAAGGATCAAAAAGGGTTTGTGTACCTAAACGAACATGATTCTTTTGTTTTTGTAGGTGAACTACAAGACCGGTGGAAAACATTGGGTGCTAGATAGTGGATGCACCTCATTGGAAGATAACTCAAGTGAAGACCAAAAGATCACCTTTGGCGACAATCGTCAATGAAATATGGTAGGCTTGGGTAAAATATCTATATCTCATGATCTTTCAATTTCAAATGTTTTACATGTTGAATCATTGAATTTTAATTTGTTATCCATTGCACAAATTTGTGATCTTGGATTTTATTGCATATTTTCTCCTAAAAATGTTTTAGTTGAAAGTTTAAAAGACAACTGTTTGATCTTCAAAGGTTTTCATTTTGGAAATCTCTATCTTTTTGATTTCAACTCAAAAGATGCATCTATTTCAATATGTCTCGTTTCTCAAACATCGAAGGGTTGGCTTTGGCATAGAAGACCTGCACATGTTGGAATGCATCAACTTAAAAAGCTTTTAAATCGTGATTTGGTAGTTGGCTTGAAGGATGTGAATTTTGAAAAGGACAAACCTTGTAGCGCTTGTCAAGCGGCCAAGCAAGTAGCTATTTCACATCCAACCAAGCGCATTCTTTCAACTTGCAAACCGTTGGAACTTTTGCATATGGACTTGCTTAGCCGTACTGAACATCAAAGTATTGGACGAAATAGCTTTTGCTATGTTATTGTTGATGATTTCTCCAGATTTACTTGGGTGTTTTTCTTAGCTCACAAATCTGAAACCCACTCTTGTTTTAAAAGATTTGCAAAAAGAGCTATTTCCTCCGTGCCCTACACAAGGAATTTGAACTCTCCATCAAGAAAATCCGTAGTGACCATGGTGGAGAATTTCAAAATTCTGACTTTATTGATTTTTGTGATGAGTCCGGAATCAAACATGAATTCTCTGTGCCCTACACACCTCAACAAAATGGTTTTGTAGAACGGAAGAATCAGACATTGATTGAAATGGCTAGAACAATGCTCGATGAGTACAAGAGGCTTACCCAGTTTTGGGTAGAGGCAGTTTACACAACATGTTATGCCATCAATCGTCTTTATACCCATCCGCTTTTGAACAAAACTCCTTATGAACTGATTATAGGGAGAAAACCAAACATTTCATATTTTTGAGTCTTTGGTTGCAAATGTTATATTCATAAAAAGTGCATCATCTTGGAAAATTTCAAAGACGTGTTGATGAGGGTTTTCTAGTTGGCTATTCATCCACAAGTAAAGCTTATCAGGTTTCAACACTACAACAGAATGCATTGAAGAATCATGCAATGTAGAATTTGATGAATCTAACGGGTCTCAAGGAGAACATGAGGATTTTGATGATGTAGGTAACTATGGCTTGAGGGAAGCTATGAAGGAGATGATAATCTTGGACTAACCGTGTCATTGAGCTATTTCTGTAAAGTCTGCAAGTGATTTGGGAGGATCTGTAGGTCGCAAGCGCAAAGTGACAGTGTCACCTGAGGTTGCAATCCAAGGTCGCGAGCCAAAGTCGCAAGTGCAAGGTCACCAAGAAGGAAGCCGCAAAGACCTAAGGTAAGTGCTTGTTTATTGTATCGGTATCGGAGTTTGGAGTTTGACCGGTTTTATAAGAAATTCTTTTTTAGTTTAATCATATTATTAAGAGGGGTTGCAAAATCTCTTTTAGTTTTGGCAAAAACTGAGAAACTCTTAGGTCATATGTTGCATTCTCATTCATTCACAATCTTGGTCGAATTTGAGAATTTCAAAGTGGGACTGAAACTGGTCTTTCGAGCACTGTTCATTCGACCACGCACTGTTCATTCGACCACGCACTGTTCATTCGACCAAATATTCCAATGACAATTTACTAGTCGTTAGAGGTCGAAGCTGGCTGTTAGCCGTACTGATTTCTTTCCTTCTCAACCATAACGGCTAGCTGAGAGGTTGGGCTATATATATAGGTGTTTTGAGTAGTATTCTAGGACATCTTCAATCCACATTCTCATATACAACTTCGAGCATCATTTCTATACTGTTTTGAGCAGTTTTTAAGACAATTTTTGAGCAGATTTCTATACTGTTTTGAGCAGTTTTTAAAATTGTTTTTGAGCAGATTTCTATATTATTTTGAGTGATTTTTAAAACACTTTTGAGCATATTTTTAAACATGTTTGAGCAGTGTTTTTAAACACCTTTTGAGCATATTTTTAAACACTTTTGAGCAGTGTTTTAAACACCTTTTGAGCAAATTTTTAAACACTTTTGAGCAGTGTTTTTAAACACCTTATGAGCATATTTCTAAATATTTTCAAGCAGTGTTCTTTAAATATTTTTGTGAGCAGTTTTTCTAAAGAACCAAGAGATATATTTTAATATACAATTGAGCCCAAGTTCCCTAGTCCTAAAATCTTGATCTTTTGATCAAGTATTATTCATTGTGATTGAGAGAGACTTCTGAAAGCATTTATTTGCATCATTTTCATCCTTAGAAGTTTCTCGGTATTTGTTGGGGATCAAGGGAAGATCTCACAACTTGTTACTCTTGGTGATCACCTTCACCTAGACGGTTTGGTGGTGTGGCCGTTGATCTCTCCATTGACAAATTTTGTCAGAGAGGCTCAGTGTGGTTGTGACAGGTTTGGTCCTCACCTTTCCGAAGTGGAGAAGGAGCAACCCTAGTGGATAATATCCTTTGTGGATATTGAAGCAAGACTCATTCATTTCAGTGCTTCAACGAGGAGTAGGGGAGACCAGGTGAGTCTTCAAGACCTCAAGATACATCGTTGTGTTTGATTCTCATTCTCTCATTTTTATTTGTGCAATCTATTTGTTTAATTGATTCAGATTTTATTTTCTCTTAGCTCTTTTAGGTTTTAATCTTGCAAAAGTTGTTCTTTTAGAAAAGTTTTTAAAGCCTCCTATTCACCACCCTCTAGTCGGCAACCTCGATCCTACACCCTTAACATGGCCACGAAGTGAAATATTCAGGTTGTTTGCCTATGCCTTTCCGAGGACACAGAAGACCATGGAAAGAGGACCAAGCTATTTGGTCATGCCTTTCCATGGTTGCAGGAGACCACGGAGAGAGATCTTGGGATAGTCCAAGTTATTCTTGGCATACCTCAGCCCATTTTGTCAATTAGACACAAGGGCCCGTCACGAATGAGTATTACTTGTGACGTTAATAGATCGTGGCCGCAATATTCGATGGTCACAATCATGTATAATCACTATCTGCGACCTCTCTGACCATGGAGATATCCGCCCGCAATCGCCTTGGTGGTGGAGATATGATAATTCCCTATACACGGCTGTTGGGGGAAATCTCCACAAGATCAAATCCAGGTAAGAGGCTGTTCGATTTGCCGGGGGACAAGGCCCCCGGTGGCTTGTCCCGGGTGCCACCATTTGCCTGTGGACGTAAGCCCCCGGTGGCTTGTCCCGGGTGCCGCCTTTTGCCCGGGGACATAGGCTCCCA
The DNA here is from genome assembly GCA_019359835.1 of Pharus latifolius. Lineage (NCBI taxonomy): Eukaryota > Viridiplantae > Streptophyta > Magnoliopsida > Poales > Poaceae > Pharus > Pharus latifolius. The sequence continues at coordinate 58,549,827 of CM033321.1, read as the reverse complement.
GTGGCTTGTCCCGGGCGCTGCCTTTTGCCCGGGGACGTAGGCCCCCGATGGCTTGTCTCGGGCGACGCCTTTTGCCCGGGGACGTAGGCCCCCGGTGGCTTGTCTCGGGTGCCGCCATTTGCCCGGGGACAAGGCCCCCGGTGGCTTGTCCCAGGCGCCGCCTTTTGCCCGGGGCAAGGCCCCCGGTGGCTTGTCCCGGGCACCACCTTTTGCCCGGGGACAAGGCCCCCCAATGGTTTGTCCCGGGCGCAGCCATTTGCCCAGGACAATGCCCCCCGGTGGCTTGTCTTGGGCACCACCATTTGCCCGGGGACAAGGCCCCCCGGTGGCTTGTCCCGGGCGCCACCATTTGCCCGGGGACAAGGCCCCCCGGTGGAGGAGGACGATCTCGTGGTGTACCAAGCCAACGAGGCAAATCAATGACTGGAGGTCGATCTCATGGAGGAGCAATATGACCGAGCACTCCTCTGCCACGCCATCTACGAGCGCGAAATGGCGCGCGCATACAACTAGCGCGTGCGCGAGAGGGCTTTTCGACTCGGGGACCTTGTCCTCAAACGCGTCACAAACCCCCAAGCCTGGGGCGAGCTCTCCCCCAAATGGGAGGGCCCCTACAAGATCTCGGCAATCCTGGGCTCGGGGGCTTACAAGCTCTCCAACCTTCAAGAGCAGGAGCTGAAGAACACGTGGAACGTGTGTTTACTTCGCAACTTCTATGTCTAGCCTACGAGCTTGTCCCCTCCCCCGGAGCGATTACACCGGAGGGGGAGGGGGGGACATTGTACTCACCATTCCCTCCCCTGTCGCGATTTCGCGGGGGGAGGCGTTGTACTTCGGTTCATTATCAATACAACTGCTTTTTTCTTCAGCTCTGTCTCAACACAAGTTTTCACATTACCGTCTCTCACGGCGATGCCCACCCCATGAGGAGGTGGGCTATCACGACCCAACAAGTCCCTACAATGAGTGTCCCACTCCCATAGGGCGGCTTACGATCACCCCTCGTGGACTGAGGGTGTAAGTGGCGACCCAATCCTCAAGGACTACGGTAATGAGTCAATTTGGGAGACTAGTTCCCTACACAAACACTCAGACCCTTCATCGGGCTCATCCTCCTACGGGAGTCAATTGTCTCCTCAGTGAGACGAAATTCTCGAAAATTCTTTCTTGGAGATATCGTTCCCGGCTCCCCGTTTCCATGGCGACTGAAGGGTTGTCTCCCAGAAAAATTTTCCCCGGGAATTTCGCCTTGGATTTTCTTGGATGTTCTTTCCCGAAGATCTCGTTCTCGACTCCCCGTTTTTACGGTGACCGGAGGGTTCTCTCCCAGGAAAATTCCTGAAGATATTGGGCCTCCCAAAGACTCACCCAGTTTGCCATTCTCGCAATTACCAGAGGGTTTTTAACCCGGAGAGAATTTCTTGGAATTTCAGAATTCTCAGATATTTTTCTCGGAGACCTCGTTCCCGGCTCCCCGTCTTCACGGTTACCGGAGGGTTGTCTCCCAGAAAAATTACGCCCGGAATTTCACTGATTTTCTCAGACGTTCTTTCCCTGGAGACCTCGTCCCCGGCTCCCCGATCTTACGGTGACCAGAGGATCGCACCAGGGCTTTCAAAAAATCGTTCCCAGAAATTCTTATAACATTAGGAAAACTTGCAAAAATCTTGCACGGAGGTTCCTTACCCCGGGAGCTTTGTCACCCCCACCGCGCGCGGAGCTACCCTCCGGCCCGCTGTGGAAGGGGGGATAAGGAGCACCCAAAAATCACCCCGTTCCGGACCATCTGAGAAGTACACGAGAAAACTTAGCTCTGTTAAAGAAATTAAAGTACATAAGCAAACTTAGCTTAATTGAAGATCATTTAACCAGAGGACATCTTCCCCCTCCGGTGGGCATCATTACCTCAGATACGATACAACCCGGAAATATCCTACTCCTAATAATCCCGGAGGCCTTCCGATATCTCCCGGGCCAGGTCCAGGTACAAGCCGCGTATGCAACGCTGGGCCTCCCGGAGCAAGTCTTCGTGCCAATATTCGTAGCACGCCGGTGGAAGTATTCGAAGCAGGGGAACCCTCCGGGACCCCGGTCGCGGAGGAGATAGTTCAGCGTGGTGATTATCGAAGTTGTCCAGGTGCCACTCCGGATGCCACCGCAACCGGATCGGCTCCCGGGAAATGCCCCCGTTGTGTCCCCCGGAGAAGAGACTTAAAAAAATAAAGGCGGCGTGGGCATCTCCCGAGTGACACCCGTCGGGCCTCAAAGGCCTCATCCCCAGAGAGTTTCTCCGGGACCTTCGCCCAGGAGTAACCTCCCGGGTAACCTGGTACATTTCATTCAAAGACTTAGCAAAAAATTCAATTTCTATTGCATCAGAATGTTTTTTGTACAAGTGTTCGGGGCTTCCTCTAAGAAGCTACTGGGAGCAAAAAACCTAAAACCAAAAAGGGCCCTATCTAAAGGCTCGGGGGGGGGGGGGAGGCTCATACTTGTTCATTGGCGTCCTCCCCCTGGAGGATCCCGTCGGAGCCGCGGCATCCATTCCCAGAGGCACCGGAATCGGGAATCGCACCCGGATTATCCGGTCGTAGAAGCCACCGGCGAGCTGTTCCACTTCTCGCTGCGATGGCTCGAAGAACTCCGGGATGCTCCGGAGGATTCGGCCCCCGATTGCCCGAGCGCCCACCCCCCGGTGCTCCACGAGCCCGGCCGTGGCAGCCACCGCCGGGATCACCCGTCCTCGCGCCCGGGCATCAGCAGCCTCCAGGATCACGGAGACTTGTGCGTTGAGATAACGTACAGCCTCAGTGAGCGTCGCCGAGGCCGCCTCAGAGCTGCTTCCTGAGCCCAGGCTCACTCCAAGCCCCTCGAGGGCTGAGTGAACAGAGCGGCCCTCTTCCTTCACTGCCCGGACGCTGGAGCTCTCGAGCTCCCAAAGGGAGTCTTCCTTCGCCTTCGCCTCCCTCCGGAGCAGGTCGTTGGCTGTCTCAGAAGCGTCGATTTGGGCCTGGACCCGGGCTAGCTCCCGGAGAGCATCGTCCCATTACTCCAGATAGGCAGCGGCCTTCTCCTCCATGTCCTTCAGCACCCGGCTGAAGTGCGCCTTAATCACCCAGGTGATGGCCGCCCCCTACAAGCACAAGAGTTAGAAAAAATTCGAGTTGGGAGTGCTAAAGGAAACCTTCTACCGGCTCGAGAAAGTACCTGGATCTGGAGGGATTGAAGCTCCCCGAAGTGCTCGCGGAGTGTCCCTTGCGAGACATAGTCCTGGACCTTCCGGGTCTGCAGGCTCTCCGTGTACCGGTCGACCTCTACCGCAGACAGTAGGGGGGTCTCCCTCCGGTGCCGGACCCGTCGTGACCGACGGTGGGCCCACTTACAAAAGATGCGGGGGTGATGTGGATCGGGGTGCAGTGGCTGGCGTCCTTGCCTCCGAGGAAGTAGCCGCCGAAGAGGAGGAGGTCGAAGAGCTTTTGGAGGGGGTCCCCCCCCGGGGAGGGATCAGGAGCCCCTTCCCCTTTCCAGGCCGTGGGACCCCCGGGACCTCCGTCGCCGGGGGAGCCTGGAAGACTGAGGGGCTCCCCCCATCGTCTACCGGCCACTTGACACTCGGAGGGGAAGCCTCCGCGAATCGGACCTCCGGCCTCTCCGGCACCGGTAGTGTCGGAGCCGCCGGGAGAGCTATCGCCAAAGGTGGTGAGGGGGCGTAATCCACCGAATCGGACGCCCCCCCCCCCCCCTCATTGGTTGGTCCCTTCGCCCGACCTCTCTGGGGTTCTCCATGGGAGGGGGCGTCGCTTCCTGCCGGGGACCGGGGGCTTTCTAAGCCTTGGCCCGCTTTGGCTCAGAGCCCCCGGTGGCCTCCTTTCCCCTCTTGTGGGAATCGTGGGTGGGGAGGGGCGTTCTCGCTGGTAGCCTCAGCCCGAAGGCCTCGGCCACTAGGTTCCAGGGGGCCTTCCCCCATGACGCGCACGATGCGCTCGTGCTCGTCGGCGTAGCACCTCCCGAGGAGGTTTTCCGCCTTCTCCCGGGCGGCCGGGTACGGCCGGACTGCAAATGGTATGAGTTAGAAAAATACGCGAAAAGAAAATGAGCTAAGTAACCGGGAGCTTACGTCGGGTCACCGGCTTCTACAGGGGCCGCTGGGCTGGGCACATCCCGATCCCCCTCCTCCCGTGTGAGAAGGGGGAGATCTTCAGCAACGTCAGCTCCTCGGTGGTGTCCCTCATAGAACGGATTCCCCGAGAGCCCACGACCTTGCTGAGGAGCTTCAGCTCCTCCTCGGTCCACACCGAGGGCTTGGGAGCGGACGACCGGCTGTAGGAGGGAGCCTCCAAGGAGTACACCACCTCGTCATCCTGGACCCGAAGGTAGAACCACCTCTGGGTCCAGTCCCCCCAGTGGTCCCGGGAGACTGCCACCGAGTACTCTGCTACATGAGACGGCAGCAACTGGATCATCACCGAGCTGAAGGGAGACTTTGGCCCTCCCTTCACCAGGTGGGAGGTCCTCACCGCCGGCTCGTAGAAGTACCAGAATAGCCAGAGCGTTGGCTCCCGTCCGGTGGCCGTCTCGAAGAGCCAAATGAAGAGGCCCATCCGGACGAATGCGTTCGACGTCAGGTGATTCAAGGCCACCCCGTACTCCTTCGAAAATTCCTGGCGCAGTGGGTGCACCGGGAGCCAGAGCCCGGCCTTGAGAAAAGCCTCAAAGGCTACCACTTCCCCGGGCCTGGGGCGGGGGGCTCCGTCCTTCTTCATGGGGATCCGGACGTCCCCGTCCACAACCACCCCCTAGTCCACCAGGGACTCCAGGTCCCCGGATGTAAACTCGGAGGCCTAGAGGAAGTCCGCGATGACTTCCTCTGGTGGCACCTCCGCGGCCTTGGCACGGCCCTTGGGTCCCATCTAACTTTTTTGGTGGCCTAGGATCTAGGAAAAAGGGGGGCCTTAGGGGTTCTGGAGGCTAAGCTTCCGGGAGTGAGCTTCCGGGAGAGGGCTACTGGAAGAGCTAATGGCGCTAAGGTAGTTTGGAATGAAGTTCTCCGGGCCCCCGAGGCCCTATTTATAGGGGCCAAACACGGCCCCGATGGGTGCCATGTGGCCCTTCGTGGTGCATCCGCGCCGTTCAATTACAATAGCGCGCGGGAAACGAAGGGACGGGCACGTGAAACGAGACATCGCCGGTGCGAACCGCGAGCGACCATTATGGCCGAACGGTGTGCTCCCATCGAGGCAAGATCTTAATGAACGACGGTACGGTAATAAACGCGCGGTGCGGGAATCAATGGGTCACGGCCCCAGTGGCTTGTCCGGGAGATTTTCCCGGTGACATGAACCATCCCCTCCGGGGACTCGAGCATCGTCCCCGGAGGGCATGGGGGGAAACTGTTGGGGGAAATCTCCCGCAAGATCAAATCCAGGTAAGAGGCTGTTCGATTTGCCCGGGGACAAGGCCCCCGGTGGCTTGTCCCGGGCGCCGCCTTTTGCCCGGGGACAAGGCCCCCCGGTGGCATGTCCCGGGCACCGCCATTTGCCTCGGGGACAAGGCCCCCGGTGGCTTGTCCCGGGCACCGCCATTTGCCCTAGGACAAGGCCCCCGGTGGCTTATCCCGGGCGCCGCCATTTGCCCGGGGACAAGGCCCCCGGTGGCTTATCCCGGGCGCGGCCTTTTGCTAGGGGACAAGGCCCCCCGGTGGTTTGTCCCGGGCGCCACCATTTGCCCGGGGACAAGGCCCCCCAGTGGGTTGTCTCGGGCGTCGCCTTTTGCCCAGGGACAAGGCCCCCGGTGGCTTGTCCCTGGCACCGCCTTTTTCCCGCGGGCAAGGCCCGCGGTGGCTTGTCCCGGGCGCCACCATTTGCCCGGGGACAATGCCCCCCGGTGGCTTTTCCCGGGCGCCGCCTTTTGCCCGAGGACAAGCCACCCGGAGCCTTGCCCCCGGTGGCTTGTCCTGGGCGTTGCCGTCCTTCTAGAGACAGGGGTCTCCGGTCCCGGGTCACGTGAGGGTCACACGAGAAGCACCTCGGGAATCGGCGGGCACCTGTCAAGCATCCAAGGTTCTTGGCCGGGAGAAGGACGTTGCTACCCCACGATCCAACGGTGGCAGGCGGGGTAGTTTAGTCTTTTTACGTTTTTGGGTCTATATAAGCCCTTGTAATACCTCATGTAAAAGAGATAAATCATTATTACTTGGAATAGACAATCTCACAGGTGTGCTCCGGAGCCATCTCTCCCCCGAGAGAGCTCCCCTAGCCAACTCCGGTTGGGAGCACGCCGACAGGACTAGGGTCTCCACTGAGGCCCGAACCTGTATAAATCTTTGTGGCATTCGCTGTGTTTGCTCGACGGGAGAGGACTGGTCACTCGGTCAGCTCGCGTCATATTTTCTTCTCTAGGATCTTCCACAAAACCTGCCAGGGTATTCGCAATACCACGACAACGGCCACAGTCTATGTACGACCACAGAGTAAAAGGGTTATTAGAACTGGAAGTATCTCTAAATCAATAGGGTATGGTCAAGACTTGCCGACCATGGTCCAAGAGTTGTACGATTACATGATAACCACACTCTGGCCAAGATTCCCAGGATAATACTCTTTTGATTGATAGTATAAGGATGATTACGCAGTTATCCATGATTGTGTAGTTATTCATAAACCATCAATAAGATGTGAATGGTGTCGACGATTGGGACTCTGGTCCTTAGTCAAACTTATGTAAATTTAGATGAGGAATGTTTGGTCGATCTAAGGTGAAACTCAAGTAAATCAGGGTAGCTATGTCTAAGGAAGAAAGAAATTTATATAGATTCGGGCCCTCTGATGATGAGTAATAGCCCTACTCCTGTTGGTATTTCACTAAGAATATCAAGGTTTAGAAGGGGACAATAAGAGGTGTTCTTAGATGAACTAAGAACAATCTCCTATTCTCTATTCCAAAGTGTATAACAAACTACTGTTTCTATCTCTTAGGTCTTGTGTCTTGGATCTTTGGTCTGATGACCCCCCTTTCTCTCCTGGCAATCCCCCTTTTATAGTTCGTCGCTGGGAGGCAAACGTGCGCTAGCCATAATGTGAAATTATGCCCGTTTATGATTGCGCCTTTATCTTCTTGACGGTTACCAAAAATTAATTAAGGAGGTTGAGGATATCCAAGGAGGCGGTAGTGGTCGAATAGGCTTAACTACTGGGTATGGTCGAATAAGTCTAACCATATCGCTGTTGGATGTTTTGGCTCTTCAATTGTCATGGTCGCATATTAACTATGACCAGGTATTGTCATTCTTTCACTCTCCACAACCTGGGTGACCACGGGAAGATATCTCTGTGACTAGGGTATTCGTGGGTATGTGAGACCATGGACTTCTCGACCTTAGTATTGTGGGTGTCTCGAGACTATAGACCCCGCGACAATACAGGCTGAGACCATAGAATAGGTCATGTGCAGAATATCTTGGACTATCCTATTGTCTCCCTCTTAGGTCCCTGAGACCACAGAGAGGTAAGAAAATTTAGATCACATTCTATAACCCTTGCGACTATAGAACGACAAAGGTGACTAACTCAAGTTATAATCCTCGTCAGCTAGCCCCCGAATTTGAAATAACAAGTTATATACTTAGTCATTTCAAATTCTAAATCCTTTAATAGGCATTCTGACATTTCACCTTCTCATATTGCAACTTTGGAAAAACGCTACGTTTCCCGCCTTGTGTCACTACGTTTCCCAAGAAGAACTTTGGGTGCAGTTGTCAGGCCATTATGAATTCTTTTGTTGCAACTCTAAGTTAAACTTATAAGGTGTCTTTTAAGAACTCGAGGCTGTGGATATGAACCGTCACTTCTACGTTATGTAAATACCTAGCCTTTGCATTCTAAAGTCTTCAAGCTTTCGCTAATAAGTCTTAGAACCTCTTTTAACTTTTTGTCTTCTTCTCTGTTCCAATGGCAAGCCAAAACTCTCAACAACTCATTGAAAGTGAAGAACAAGAATTAGTGATAGAAGGCAATGTCGTGCAGGCATTCCAAAAGGTAATTCTCTTTTGAAGAATCTGCGTAAATCTTTTCTTTTGAGAAATGGTTTCCAAAGCAACGCATCTTGGGTTTCTTCAGGTGTTTGAAAATCCAGCAACTTCAAAGAAGCGAGTTGGTGATGATATAGGATCATCTAGTAGATTCACATCGAAAAAACTAATAAGGTCCGATGTGTTAGCTGCCACTGCATCTCAAGCTGCGGCGTCTTTTTTTTACCACATCCTTCTAATTTTTCACTTGCTTCTCCTCACTTGAGGTAAGTATTGATTATCTCTCTAACTAAATTTAAATTACTTATTTAGGATTGACTCATTTAAAATGAGAGTTGGATATGCAGGGGAGGTAATACCGCTCTGGCTCCAAGTCTTCGGTGGCCCAATCAACATCTGTTTCCAAGGTAAGTATTTTTACCTTTTTAAAACTTTCTGTATGCAACCTGGATTGATCCCATGATCATATAGGAGGAAAAGGCTTTATGGGTTCTCAGCGAACAGCTTCCTGAGATCTAGGTTCTTCTCAAGGAAAAGACTTATATATGCAAGATTTTTAAGGAAGAGAATGAGGAACTTGAGGAGCAGTATATCAGGGGAGGACTTGACCTCGACTCTATCTTTAGGGTCGTTGATCGCCTAAAGGCGAATTGTGACAGGGCTCGTGAGGCCACAAGACTTGGTCGCTTGGAGAGAGACCTTGCTCAAGAGGAAAAAATGCCTCTAATGTAATCATCGTAGGTTGTGGTCTCACAATAAAGAATGTCCTCGAAAAACTAAGGACAGTTGCAGACTCACTTGGGGCGGATGTTATTGAGCTTAAAAAGGATAATTTATCCCTTGAGGAGTCTTGTATTTTTCTGTCGGATCAGGCTGACTCATTGGTCGTCAGTATCCCTTTTTGTTGCAAAGGTTGTAGAAAATGATAATTGTTGGGGGAAATCCCAGCGGGACGCCTCCCGGGAAAAGTCCCAGAGGGCTCCTGTGGAAAGTCCCGGAGGGCTCCTGTGGATAGCCACGGACGCCTCCCGTGGAAAGCTACAAAAGCCTCCCGTGGAGAGTCCCGGAGGGCTGTCGGAAAAGTCCCAAAGGGTTCCCGGAAAAAGTCCCGAACGCCTCCTGTGTAAAGTCCCAAACGTCTCCCAAGGAAGGCCACAGGCGGGTGACGCCAAGGGCGCCTTGGGAACTAGCAAGGACACATGTCAAGCATCCAAACCCTTCGCTGGAAGAAAAGACAGTGGTGCCCCTCGATCTAGCGGTCGTAGCTAGGGCATCTTGGTCATTTTGCTGCTTTTGGGGCCTATATATACTCCATCTATACCTCATTTGTAACCAAGACACAATTCATTTTACACACTCAAAACAACAGGCATCCCTTGGAGATCTCTCTCCCCGAGAGAGAACCTCCCCAGCGGACTCACATTTGGGGGGTGCCAACAGGACTAGGGCCCCCACAGGGACCTGAACCTGTATAAACTCTCTGTGTCAATCTCTGAGCTTGTCTGACGGGAGGTGACCAGTCGCATGGTCAGCTCACGTCACTGTACACGTGTTACGCACGTCCAAAAAACCTGCCGTGGCATTTTTTGATACCACGATAGTTGGTGCTGTCTGTGGGGACTCGTGACGATTTTCCATGGCTCCCCCAAGAACGAGGGCTCATGCTCTCTCCGTCTCCAGTGGCCACCCCCACAAGATGTTGCCGTCACGGTGCCGCTGTCCGTAGACACCCAGAGTGAGGCACCTCTTCCTCCTCCTGTCTTCCCTGGTGGGGGTACCCCCGCACCAAGTTCGGTGAGTGAGACTGTGTTGGCGGGGACCTGTGCCCCCCAAGCGACTGTCCTGATCACCGAGACCCTTTGCTCAGGGCCTTGGTCGAGGGCCAACTCCGCGTCCAGCGCACCTTGGAGGAGCTGTTGTGCGTTTTAGCGCAGCCCCCAGCTCCTGTTTATCCGCCCCCGTTCCCTTTTATGGGGGCGCCACCACTGTTTTTCATGGGTCAACAGGCCGCCTTCCCAGCCCCAGGAGTGTTTCACTGTTTTTCATGGGTCACCAGGCCGCCTTCCCAGCCCCAGGAGTGTTTCCCGCGTCGGGGGCCCCTGATTCGTCCAGGGCTCTCCCCTTCCCGAGAGGTTACCCCACCGTCGATAAGTTTTCTGTGCTGACCGTCGCTGTCGCGCCGGGAACGCTTCCTGCATTGGGAGCCCTCCTGGTGCAAGTGATCGCCCACACGTTCAGAGATGTCCCTGGATCAATGGTTGCCGTTGCAACTGGGACCTTTCCCGTGCCAGGCCTGGCTCGTGCCTGGGGCCCTCTCCCCGCGTCGATCCTCACAGCCTCCTCAGACACATTCTTGGCCTCGGGCCCGGTTTGCGCGTTGGTGGCATCCTTCGGGCCGACGGCCTGCACGCACCAGCTCCCTCCTCCCTCGGGACCTGCCCCAAGGGCTCCGCCGGTGGACCAGAGCCACTTAACTCGGGAGGAGGTAGAGCGCATGCGTATGGTAGGCACTGAGAAAACTCCCTCCCACCGCCAATCGGAGCCACTGCCGTAGCAAAAACCGCGCCTGACCCACGGCCCTCAGGTGGACCGAGGAAAGAGGCTAGCTCAGGAGGCCACTGTCGCCTCAGGGGACCCAGAGATCCAAGAGGTCAGCTCGACCAACCCGGAGGAGAAGAGGCGCTATCGTCGGGTAGGCGGCCCTCTTGGCCCTCTGCCCGACTCCAACAACGAGTGCCCTTCCCTATCAAGGGAGATGACAGCCGCTGTGTCGCCGCCTCCGGTGCATCTGGTGGCCACTGCCGTATCGTCCGCCGCACATTGAGCACTTCAACGGTGAGGCTGATCCTTACAAATTTGTGCAGGTATACTCTACGGCCATCTCGGCAGTTGTGGGGGATTAGACGGTTCAATGCAACGTCTTGCCCCTCTACCTCTCAGCGATCGCTCGGTCATGGTTTGATAACCTAACGGCAGGGTCGATCAAGTCCTTCGTGCAACTCAAGCGTGATTTTTGCATGAACTTCCAGGGGAGCTACATACGCCCCTGGACTCATCACAGCTCTACACCATTAGGCAGAAAATGGGGGAGACCATCCGGAGCTTTTTCAAGCACTTTGCTCAGGTAAAGAGCAAGGTGGCTCACGTCCTTGACTTCACGATCCTCGAAGCCTGCAAGAGTGGGCTCCTCCCCAAGGAGCTCCACTGAAAACTCTGCCGGAGTTGCCCGAACTCAGCGGACGAACTCTTGAATGTGCTCGAGAAATACGCCCTAGACGAGGAGGACAACCTCTGGAAGAAAAGCCAGGGGCACCTGCCTCCACAGAGAGGGAGGCCAAGGACCTCTCCAACAAATTCCCCAAGAGGGGCAATCGTAGTGAGCCATGGCCCCGGGACACTTTTGTCCTCGAGGGCGGAGGCGGCTCGTGTGAAAGCAATAAGGGCAACCGTCCGTTCTCTGGGCCAGAAGGCAACCGGGGGGGCGGGGGAGGGGGCAATCCTCCTGTAGCCAGGAGGGCCCGAAAAACGGTAGCAAGGAGGGCACAGCCAACATGTGGTGTGCCTTCCACAAGTCTACTACCCATGCCACTCAGGAATGGAACTAGCTCCTACAACACTTCACCGCATTCCTTGACTAATGTGGGCAGGGGGAGCCCTGCCTCCTTGCCCCCTCCGCCAGCTTGGCAGCTCTCCCTGCTCCCTCAGGGGAGCAGCAGAGACAGGCACAGGAAAGGGGCTCAAATGAGGAGCTACCTTTCCAAACGTCCCAGAGACATGTAAACATCATCACGGGAGGATCCGCCTCTGGGCAAGACTCCAAGCGTCAGCACAAGGAGTACGTGCGCGAAGTAAAGGGGGTGGGGGTGCTGAACATGTCCCGGCCACCAAAGTGGTCAGACGTCCCCCTCACCTTTACAGTAGAAGATGCGTGCATGGTTTGTTTCCGCCACGACGACGTGCTCAACTTCTCCGCTATCGTATTTAACTGCCACCTAGCACGCATCCTCGTCGATTTCAGAAGTGCCGCAGACGTCCTGTACCTGAAAGCGTTTAGGGAAATGTAGGTGGATGAGAAACTACTACAACCTACAGCCGGGCCCTTACAGGGCTTTGTCCCGGGGAAGACTATCTACCTGGTGGGGAAGGTTGACCTTCCCATGACCTTTGGCACCCAGGACACCTACCGGACGGAGATGGTCCGGTTCGACGTGGTGGATCTCCCCTCTTTGTACAAGGCGATCATGGGGAGAACCACGATCAACCGTTTGGGGGCAGCAATCAAACAGAGCTATCTTCGTGTGACGATTCCTGGGCCTCGCAGCGTAATCACCGCCCGAGGCGACCAGGACATGGCCCATGCTCTATATGAGCGCACCACTGTAACATCCCAATTTTTGCTACCTCTTAGCATGCCAGCCAGTGTATCTTCATTGGATTCTCGGATGTCTCAACCCCATTTAGATCTCTTATTTTAGAATCATGATCCTAGGTATGCCACTACTTTAATTTAAAAAGTTGGCAGTTTAACTCCACCTTTCAGACCATTTTCGCATTTCAGTCCAAAAGTATTTCAGATTGTCCCTTTTCTGATTTTCCCAAAAGCCTGAAAAGGCTAAAATCCGCAAATCAGCCCCAGACCTTTATTTGATTCAGGAAATATCTCCCAACTACTATTCTGAATAGAATCCTCTTCAGGCAAAATCTCAAATTCTCATCCTAGGTCCCAGATTTCGGCCTTGACAATATTCAGGCCCTGATTACCCTAATTACCCTAATTTTTCTGTTTTCGTTTTGCTCAAAACCTGATCTAAAACACCAGATTGTGTCTTCTATCCCTGCAAACCTACTTACTGAACTTAGTGAGTCCAATTGGCAAATCCAGTTTCAATCGAAACCAAGTTTATTGCTGGATTCACAATTCAGTCCAAGAATCAAGTTCTAGAAATTGCAGATTGGCCCAAGACTTCTTTTTCAGCCCCTTCTTTCGACTAGCCGCTGCTGTTTCAACCAGGTCATTCGACCACGACCAGGCCAGCACCCATTTCGACCGCGACCAGTGCCGTTTCACCGTGATTCACCGCCGCCGTTGTAGCCCCGCCATCGCCAGCTCCGCCTTAGACCCGCCACCACGTGTGCGCATCTGGTTGGCCACCGTGGAGACGTTGCAGCAGCACCAGCATGCCAATTCTCCTTACGAGCGCGTGGCATCGCCACCACCTGGTGCTGCTGCTGTGTCAGAAGGACTTTTCCGCCACATCGCAGCCATGCTGAAGTCCCGCCGCGGCGTCACTGCCATCGCCAGAGCACGCTTGCCCGTTCTCGAGGCCGCCTTGTGCCATCATGCCTTCATCGTAGTCACCACCTCGCCCGGTCACCTCAGATGCTGCAACTCTCGAGGCAATCCAGCTGCTGTGGCGTCCCAACACCGTCACAATCCCGTCTCGATCCCGTCTCCGGTGCCAGTCACTCATATCCTGCTTCATCCACTTCGACTCTCGAGAGCCCCAGCCCACTGCCTATATAAGCTTTCCCACTAGCCCAGAGCTTCTTCACACCACTCCGGCAACCACAAAGTCCCAGTTCGTCTCGTTCTTCTTCGTCTCCGGTGAGCCAACGGAGAGGAGCACGGTGCCAGCCCGTTCGGCTGCACCAGACCTCAAATTGATCACACTGGTGAGTCCCTCTCATCCTCCTCTCTGTGCTTTAACGTTTAATTGCATCCTGGCAGACCCTATCGCTGATGATCGCTAGAACTCTCTAAAACCCCTGTTCCGGTAATGCCGTTTGTTTTAGTCTGAATTAGCTCACCTTCTGTGAAAGTTTATGACCAGTAGAGCCTCCCTAGAAGGCCTGTAAGCTTGGATTTAAATTTTATCCTCAAATTGAAGCTTTCCCGGAATCTAAGCACCACCAGGATCTGGCTCACGTCGCCAGGCCACGCCGGTGACCCTCCGGTGAAATTGGCTGTGTCTGTAGCTTCCTCTTGTCCCCCTCTCACTCTACAAGCAAGGAATTGACTTCAATCTCCTTGTGTCAAAAACCCCCAAATCCAGTGCCTTTTCCTCCAGCGCCAGCCGCTGGATTTTGTTCCCGGCCGATCTAGCCAGCACCACCTTGTCCTTTAGCTAGATCTCGGCCCCCTGTGCATTTCGTTCCACTAGTCCGACATCTAGATTTGCCCAGATTGAAAGTTATACCCTTGCCAAGTTCTTGTCCAGAACAGTGTCTGTGCCGTGTCGCCGCTGCAGTTCATCACCGTCGTTCGTCGTTGTCCGGCCACCTCAACCCTTGAAACCACCACCATCGTGTTCCTGTTTCTTTTGCCAACCTCCCAGACATAGTTGGTGAAGTATTTGAAGTCCAGAACCAAATCTACTACTTTGCCCTAGCTCTCGACAATGTCAACTCAGTGTTAGTGCATGTCAGCTGTAAGATCAAGGATGCCGACTAGAGGGGGGTGATTAGGAGGCTTTTAAATTTTCTTCCCCACTAAGAAATTTCAACAAGATAATTGTTTAAGCTAGATTATACAATGAGGCTTAAAACAATTTAATCAACTAGTTGCATTCAACCATATAAATTATTCAACAAATCATGCAACAAAAGTAAATGTCGTGGTATTGCGAATACCCCGGCAGGTTTCGTAGACAATCCTAGCGAAGAAAACGCGACGCAGGCTGACCGGGTGACTGGTCCTCCCCCGCCGGACAAACAAAAGAAATGACACGAGGATTTATACAGGTTCTGGTCCCGGTGGGGGCCCTAGTCCTGTCGGCGTGCTCCCGACCGGAGTTGGCTGGGGAGGCTCTCTCGGGGGAGAGGCTTCCGGAGCACACCTGTGAGTTTGGCTATTCCAATAATAATGAGTCACCTGTCTTTACAACTGGGGGTACAAGGGCTAGTTATAACCCCAAAAAGAGACAAAAAAGACTATCCTACCCCGGATGCTACCGTCGGATTGAGGGGTAGCAACGTCCTTCTCCCGGTCAGGTGCCTTGGATGCTTGACAGGTGGTCGCTGATTCCCGAGGCGCTCCTCACGTGACCTGCACGTGATCACCAACGAAAGACTTTACCTTTAGCAGGGCGATGAGGCCCGGGACATGCACCAGAGGCGATGTCCCCGGGAAAATGGCGGCCCCCGGGACCGGCCCCGGAGGCCAAGTCCCGGGAGCCAAAAGGCGGCGCCTGGGGCAGGCATTGGAGGCCACGTCCCCGGGAAAATGGTGGCGCCCGGGACCGGCACAGGAGGCCAGGTCCCCAGGCAAATGGCGGCGCCCGGGACCGGCACTAGAGACCAGGTCCCCGGTCAAATGGCGGCGCCTGGGATCAGCACCGGAGGCCAGGTCCCGGGAGCCAAATGGCGGCGCTCGGGACCGGCCCCGGAGGCCAGGTCCCGGGAGCCAAAAGGCGGCGCCCAGGGTAGGCACCGGAGGCCAGGTCCCCGGGCAAATGGCGGCGCCCGAGACCGGCACCGAAAGCCAGGTCCCCGGGCAAATGGAGGCGCCCAGGATTGGCCCCGGAGGCCAGGTCCCCGAGCAAATGGCGGCGCCCGGGATTGCCCCCAGAGGCCAGGTCCCGGGAGCCAAAAGGCGGCACCCGGGGCAGGCACCGTAGGCCACGTCCCCGGGCAAATGGCGGCGCCCTGGACCGGCACCGGAGGCCAGGTCCCTGGGCAAATGGTGGCGCCCGGGACCGGCACCGGAGGCCAGGTCCTGGGAGCCAAATGGCGGCGCCCGGGACCGGCCCCGGATGCTAGGTCCCCAGGCAAATGGCGGTGCCCAGGACCGGCAGCGGAGGCCAGGTCCCGGGAGCCAAATGATGGCGCCCGGGATGGGCCCCAGAGGCCAGGTCCCCGGGCAAATGGCTACGCCTGGGACCGTCACCGGAGGCCAGGTCCTCGGGCAAATGTGACGCAACTTACCTAGACTTAGTCTCGCGGAGATTTCCCCCAACAGCAGCCCCCCATACCCCCCGGGGACGTTACTCGAGTCCCCGGTGGGTATGGTACATGTCACGGGGAAAATCTCCGGACCAAGCCACCGGGGCCGCGACGCTTCGGTTCCCGTGCCGCGCGTTATGACCGCGCCGTTGGGCCAAAAATGCGCTTGCGGTTTGAACCGGTGCCTCGGTTTGCGCGTGTCCCTTCGTTTCTCGCGCACGATTTGAATTTCAACGGCCCAGATGTACCACGAAGTGCCACAGGGCGTCCATCTGGACCACGCTTCGCCCCTATAAATAGGGCCTTGGGGGGCCCGAGAAACTCATTCCAAACTTCTCAGACTCCATGGCCCTTAGCTCTCCCGGTAGCTCTCTCCCGGTAGCCAAGTGTCCGGAGCCTTTAGGTGTCCTGTTCCCTGTAACTTTAGTAACCGAAAAAACCAAACCTGATGGCACCAAAGGGGCAAACGACGAATGTGTCCCCGGAGCAAATCGCTCCGGATTTCCTCTGGGCGTTAGAGTTCACGGCCGGGGACATGGAGTCCCTGGTCGAACGCGGAGTCGTTGAGGACGGGGACATCCGGGTCCCCGTGAAGAACGACTGAGCCCCCCGCCCCAGGCCCGGGGAGATTGTGGCCTTCGAGGCCTTCCTCGAGGCCAAGCTCTGGCTCCCGGTGCATCCCTTGCTCCGGGAGTTTCTAAAGGAGTATGGGGTGGCGCTGAACCACCTAACGCCGAACGCCATCGTCCGGATGGGCCTCTTCATTTGGATCTTTGAGATGGCAACCGGGCGGAAGCCTACCCTACGAGCCTTACGGTACTTCTACGAGCCGGCGGCGAGGAGCTCCCACCTGGTCAAGGGGGGACCCAAGTCGCCCTTTGGCTCGGTGATGGTGCAGATGTTGCCGTCCCGGGTAGCCGATTACTCGGCGACGGCCTCCCAGGACCACTAGGGCGACTGGATCTGGAGGTGGTTCTACCTCCGGGTCACGGACGACGACGTGGTGTAAGCCCCGGAGGCCCCCGCCTACAGCAGGTCCTCCGCGCCGAAGCCTCCGGTGTGGACGGACGAGGACCTGGAGCTCCTCAGCAAAGTCATTATCTCCCGGGGCACCCGCTCAATGCGAGAGCCGCCGAGGAGATGATGCTCCTGAGGATCTCCCCCTTCTCGCTCGGGAGAAGGGGGATCGGGATGGGCCCGGAGCAGCGGCCCCCTGTCAAGCCGGTGACCCGACGTAAGTCTTCGTTACCTGGTTCATCGCATTTACACATTTTATAAAATTTGACTCTTTACCTTTCGCAGTCTGGCCGTACCCGGTGGCTTGGGAGAAGGCAGAGAACCTCCTGGGGAGGTACTTCGCCGATGAGCACGAGCGCATCGTGCGCGTCGTGGGGGAGGGCCCTCCCCGAAACTGGGTAGCCGAGGCCTTAGGGCTGAAGTTGCCGGAGAGGAAGCCCCTCCCCACCCCCAGATCGCACAAACGGGGGAAGGATGCTGCCGGGGGCTCTGAGCCTAAGAAGGCCAGGGTCCAAAAAGCCCCCGGCCCATCGACGACGCTGGCTTTGACACCGGCGAAGGCCTGGGACGAGACCCCCGGGACCGGGCGCGCCCGGGCACCGGCCCGGAAAGAAGTAACACCCCCTCCCCCAAAGAGCCCCTTTGAGGCCCGGGGGTAGGAGCCGGCTGCATGCGGGGCGGCGTCTGATTTGGCGGACTATGCCCCGTTGCCGCCTTCGGTAGCGGCCCTGCCGGCGTCCCCAGCACCTTTGGAGTCGGAGAAGCTGGAGGTGAGGTTCGCGGAGGCCTCGCCTCCGCGGATGGAGTGGCTGGTGGACAAGGGGGGGAGCCCCTCGGTCTACAAGGTACCTCCGAAAGTGGGGGCCCCGGGGGCCTTCCCGCTTGGGAAGGGGAAAGGGCTGATGGTTCCTCCCTGGGCGGGGACCTCTTCCGCGAGCTCCTCGGCCACTTCCACGGAGGCCACCTCCTCGGCGACGAAGACGCTAACAACACTACCGGACGCCCAGGTCCGGGGACCCCTCACCGGCCACGACGGGGCCGGCGTCGGGAGGGAGACCCCCCTGCTTTCCGCGGGGGAGGTCGCCCGCTACACGAAGGGCCTGCAGACCCGGAAGGTGCAGGCCTTCGTTGCGGAGGGAATTCTCCATGAGCGTTTTGGGGAGCTTCAATCTCTCCAAGCCCAGGTACTTACCCGAGTCGATGACGCTTTCTTTCGGGCACCTACATTTGAATTTTTTCTAACTCTAGAGTTTGTAGGCGGCGGCCATTACCTGGGGCCTTGAGCAGCGGATCGGCCGGCTGCTTCCGCACGCGGAGGACAGGGCCGCGACCTACCTGGGGCAGCGCGACGAAGCCCTCCAGGAGCTGGCCCGGGTCCGGGCCCAAGTCCACGTCTCCAAGGCCGTCAACGACCGCCTTCGACAGGAGGCCAAGGCGAAGGAGGAGGCGTTCCGGGAGCTTGAGGGCTCAAGCGTCCGGGCGGTGACGGACGCGGGCCGCTCCGTCCGCTCGGCCCTCGAGAGCCTTGGCGTGAGCCTAGGCTCCGGGAGCAGCTCGGAGGTGCCCCCGGCGACCCTCGCGGAGGTTGTGTGTTTTCTCAACGCACAGGTCTCCGTCATCCCGGAGGCCGCCGACGCCCGGGCACGGGGCCGGGCGATGCCCGTCGTTGCGGCCGCGGCGGGGCTTGTTGAGCACCGAGGGTTCGGCGCCCGGAGCTTCCCCGAGTTCTTCGAGCCCCCGCGCCGGGAGGTGGTGCAACTCGCCGGGGGCTTCTACGATCGGATTGTCCGGGCGAGGTTCCCGGCACCGGCGCCTCCGGCAGCGGATGCCCCGGCCCCGGCCCCGGCATAGGCCCCCCGGGGGGAGGACGCCAATGATAAAGTATGAGCCTCCCCCCGGGTCTTAGATAGGACCCTTCTTTTGCTTTCTTAGGATTTTGTTCCCGGTTGCTTCTTAGAAGAAGCTCCGGATACTTGTAAAAAGACATTTTGAAATGCAATGGAATTAGAAATTTTTCTAAGTCTCGAATTAAATGCAATGTTACTAGGGTTCCCGGGAGGTTACTCCCGGGCGTAGGTGCGGAAGAGGTTCCCCGGGGGCGGGGCCTTCGAGCCGCGGCAGGTCCGGAAGCCCAAGCCGCTTTGATCTTGCTAAGCCTCATCTCCGGGAAGCGCAGCGGGGACGCCGTCCGGGAGCCGATCCGGTTAAGGTGGCATCCGGAGTGGCACTTGGATAATTTTGACAATCATTGCGCCGAATTGTCCCCTCCGCGTCCGGGGTCCCGGATGATCCCCCCACTTCGGATACTTCCCCTGGCGGGCTACGAGTACTGGCCCGAGGATGTGCTCTGGGAAGCTCGGCGTCGCGTGTGCGCATTGTACCAGGACCTGGCCCGGAAGCTAGCAGAGGGCCTCTGGGACTATTAGGCGTAGGAGCCTTAGGATGTAGAGGGCTTCCGGGTTTTTACCCGGGTTGTATCGTTTCCGTTGCCCACCGGAGGGGGAAGATGTCCTCCGGGTTTGATGATCAATAAAGCTGTGTTGTTGCTTTTTCTGAGTCTTCTTTTATTTTTTCTTGGATGGTCTACACGACTCCTTTTGATAAGAATGAGCTAAGTTTGCTCATGAACGGTGTGGTCGACACCCGGGGGTTCCTTATCCCCCCCGCCCACAATGGGCCGGAGGGTAGCAAGAATTTTTCCAAGTTAGAAAATTCTAAAACGAGGTTTTCGGGGGGAAACTTTCTGGGAGACAATCGTCTGGTCGCCGTGAGAACGGGGAGCCGGGAATAAGGTCTGCGGGGAAGAAACATCCGAGAAAACCCGACGAGATTTCCGGGAGACAATCGTTCGGTCACCGTGAGAACTGGGAGCCAGGAATAAGGCCTCGGGAGAGGAAATATCCAAGAAATCCGTGATTTTTCTGGGAGACAATCATCCGGTCGCCATGAGAACGGGGAGCCGGGAATAAGATCTCCGGGAAAGAAATGTCTGAGAAATCCAATATTTTTCCGGGAGACAATCATCCGGTCGCCGTGAGAACGGGGAGCCGGGAATAGGGTCTTCGGGGAAAGAATATCCAAGAAAGCCTGAGACGTCCCACTGGGGAGACAGTCTACTCCCGGAGGAGGATGTGCCCGATAACGGGTCTTAGTGTTTGGGTAGGGGACTAGTCTCCCAAAGTGACTCTTTACCACGGTCGCTGGGGACCGGGTTGTGGCTTACACCCCCAGTCCACGAGGGCTGATCGTAAGCCGCCCTACAGGAGGGACTTGCTGGGTCTGGGCCCACTTCCTCACGGGGAGGGCATCCTTGCGGGGAGGGCATCCTCGCGGGGAGGGCATCGCCGTTAGTGGTGGTAATGTGAAGAACCTGCAATGACAGTTGAAGAGAAAAAACCAGTTGTATTGATAATGCAGTAAAAATACAACGCCTCCCCCCGCGAAGTCGCGAGAGGGGAGGGAAAGGTAATTACAATGTCCCCCTCCCCCTCCGGCGTGATCGCTCCGGGGGAGGGGATAGTAAGTACGAGGTCCCCCTTCCCCCTTCGGCGCAAACGGTCCGGGGGAGGGGACAGGCCTGTGTAGGCTAGACGTAAAACTTGCGAAGTAAACGCAAGTTCCACGTGTGCTTCAGCTCCTGCTCTTGGAGGTTGGAGAGCTTGTAATCCCCTGAGCCCAGGACCGCGGAGATCCTGTAGGGGCCCTCCCACTTGAGGGAGAGCTTGCCCTGTGCTTGGGGGTCAGTGACGCGCTTGAGGACAAGGTCCCCAAGGTGGAAGGATCTTTCGCGCACGCGCTGGTTGTATGCGCGCGCCATCTCGCGCTCGTAGATGGCGTGGCGGAGGAGCGCTCGGTCGTTGTCACGCGCCGAAACTGGGACTACGACTACTCTTGTAGAGACCTAGCTCGCTGCAGCTAGTCCCATATATGCATAGCATACACATACCCTTGACTTCCCAGGATAAGTCAAGCACAGGAGTATATTCACATTGCAACAGAGTAACTTACAAAATAGTTAAGCAGTGTGGCCTGCTGGCCTTAATATAACATAAAGAGATTACAATGCCTTCAAGGCATACATGGTTTAGTAAAATAACAACTACGCAGCAAAAGATAGGTGACCCACACAAAATGAGAAGTGGACGACAGAACAACACACATCAGGGCAATGACGGGACTAACTCTCCTCCTTCTGGACCCACAAGGTTCTCCATGCCTTCATCTTAATCATTGAACGCTCCATCTACTGATTTGTAGGTTGCAAGGGTGAGCACTTACGTACTCAGCAAGTCATAGGTAAGAGTAGATACATATAGTAGTGATGATATGAACCTAAACTAGTCAAGAATTATGGATGTTTGTAAAATAACCTCTTTCTTTTATACCTCATCTCATGGCAGAACTTTTCATACTATAACATCATCATTCATGTTCACTAGATTATACCACTACCGCGACACGTCGACACACGACAGCCCACGGCAGCACTCCTTATCATGACAACACATGTCATTTGGGTAATCTTGATTTAACACATTTTATTTAGAAAAATATACTTGTGTCACACCCCGTGGATTTAATCCACCACAGCAGACTCCTATAAACCCGGGAGCTCGGAGTATTTGAATACGTTTTTAACTCTGCAGAGAGGTACCAATTTACCCGCAAGATATTCCACTTTCAAGCCTTTCCTATCATAACATAATGATTGGACCCCTGACTCACTTCATACCGTGAGCGGCAAGGTGGAGATAACAAGAACTTTTGTTATGTATCACTCACAATTCACCCCCGACCCTGTGGCTATCTGCGAACCACAGTTGTGGTTCGTTGTATCCTAACCTCCACCCCTACGCATATTTCCATTACTGGATCAGCGTGCGAGATCACCTTCAGTGATATGTGTGGGAGCCATTCTCCGTGTTTTCCGTGCTTCACTACACAATTCCAGCAGGGGTGTCATGTGCAATCCACATAAGTACTTGTTCAGGCCTGTCTCATACCAGGCTTGCGGTTAGCACGTTGTTCATGCCACTAGACGCACAACACAAGGTTCTAGTCCTTATATGCCAGTGACTAGACCATCCACAACCCTGCACCTTCAGTGCCTGCTATCCTTTACAGTTTAGCACCTCCAGTGCTACAGTCTTCCATACCATTTTTCTGGTCACGGCTAGGGGTTTTATTTCATGAATATAAATATATAAATACATATATAATAGTTCATGGCTCAAAACTTGTTTATTTTACATTTCACAGATAACCAGTCTAGTACTGCCAATTCATAAATCAATCTTTCTCAATCTTTCACATGCAATATTGTCTATATTCAAGGTTATGTTATAGCAACATTTAAAATATAGGTTCAAGATGACCAAGAATATGACTTGCCTTCCGCGTCGTAAGAAACAGCAGTTGATGACGGGTCAACAGCGAAGTCCTCAAACTTAGTTTTTGGTTCTGCTCAGCGACAAACAAACACACAAATATTAGTTAATATATTAAAATGTTTTATGATCTATATGCAGATATGCTTAACAAGGATGATTGAACGATACTGGAGATAATTGAGATTGCAAGTTGAACTGAGTTGAGATTCTAGGGTTTCAAGGAATTGGCTAAGGATGGGTGTTAGATGCTCTTAGGATCTCAAGGCTGCAAAAAGAACATCAGTTTTGTGGTTGGTTTGATCAAAAACAGCGAATGTCAGCAGATTGACATCGGGTCAAGGCTCTGATATAGCTTCAAGGAAAGCTAGAGAGCTTATCTCAAGTTGTGACAGTAGAAAAAAGTGTAAATCACACTCTACAAATTCAGTGGACAAAGTGGTCGTCAAAATTGCACAACTAGAAGTGGGTAAACAAGGCCAATGCCATTGGCTGGCATGCACTGGGACAGTGTCAAAAACTAGGGTTTAGCATAAAATGCATTTCAAGGGCTCAAATCAAGTTGATTTCAAGGGCATCTAAGGGACAAGGTTATGCTCAAAATTCACATCTGGAAGGAAGTGAAAAGGGCTAATGCCACTGACTGACATAGTCTGGCATTGAATTGACATGGCCAGAAACTAGGGCTTGGCATAACTTTTGATCTAGAACTCCAAATGATGCACCACTTTGTCTGGGAGGTAGGCATTGATAACAAGAACAAATCACTCAACAGGATCTAAGGCTGAAAATGACTGGAAGGTGATGAAAATCAGTGAAGAAGTGTGGTGGCGACACGGCACAGTGAAGCCACTGGACAAGGTTTTTGCAATGGCTATAACTTGAAATCTGGATAGTTTCAGGGATCGGGCTAGAAGACAAAGATGCTCAAGAGGTTGAAGCACACCTAAAAGACAAAGTGGATGAAGCTGAAATGGCCAGGAATAGGTTTCCGGTGAACGGCGCCGGAGAAGAAGACACGAGATTTGGGGCTTTTTGCTACAAAAGGTGTGAACTCAATTCCAAGCTCAGGGAGTATGAGGGAAGCATAGGGATGCTACTAGGATGATCAATTTGGTCGGAGGATGGCCGGTGTGGCCTGGCGACGATCGCCGGCGACTGGAGAAACTCAAATCTGGGGAAAGCTTAGATTGAGGTTCAATTCTGGAATCTGGATGCACAGGCTTGCTTCAAAAGGTTCACTGATCACTTTCTTCCACAGAATCGAGAGCTGATTTGAGATAAATCGGGCTGCATTGCCGAAACAGGGCAAATCGGGAATTTCGGCGATCACCGACGATAAGATGCAAGAAAATCCAATTAAGTGATACAGCATGATGAGTGAGATGAGAGGAACTCACTGGTGCTATTAATTTTGCAAGAGGTGCTGTGGAATGAGCTGGCACCGTGAAGCCTCGTGCTGGACTCGCCGGAGAAGAAGACTGCAGTGAAGTGATTTGGAATTTGGTTAAGTTCTGGTGATGGGAAAATTGCACAAGGTAATGGTTGCTTATATAGACCAGAGGGCGAAGCTTGCAAGGATTAAACAGCAATGAATTGGCGTCAGTGACTTGATTTGCCGGGCGCAGATGCAACAACGGCGAGCGGTGATGCGATGGCGCACAGGCTGTGCAAAGCTGTTCACTGTTGCTTCATCGGGACTCAACAATGTCGGGCGGTGTAAAGCAGTGGCGACAAGGGCTGGCAAAGTAAGCAACGTGGCGTGGTGTTGCTGACAACGGCTGCTGCTGCTCGCTCAAAGTGGCAAGCTTTGGTCATTGACGCTGCCACGGCGATGGCTAAGATGCGGACGCGTGCGCAACAGCAAGAACAAACATGCACGAGCACAAGTGCAGGCGGGACTTGGCCGGCGGCGAGCGAGCACGGCACAAGGATCACGGCGAGGTTCTGGTCGTGAGCTAGCTGTTGCCCTGGTCAAATCTGGATTCATTTGTGATTTCAAATTCTTGATTTGGACTGAATTGAAAATCTGATGAATTGGAAGGTTTGATCTGAATTTAATTGCATTAATCTGGTAGGCTTGATTCAACAGATGACTTGGCACAAATAGAAGATAAAATTTGAGACATTTGGATGATTTTTGATATAAACCGAAAACAGAGTAAATTAGGGTAAAATAAGTCTGAATTTTATTAATTTCGAATTCTGGGATTTAGGGTTTGATTTTGAGATACTTATGAAAGAAGATTTTTTGTTGAAAAACATTTGGGAGGTGTTCCCTGAATCATATTTGAATTTGGTGATGATTTGTAACATTTTGCCTTTTCAGGCTTCTGGAAAATCTGGAAAAAGGACTGATCTGCGATACTCTTGGACTGATTTGCGAAAAGAGTCTAGATGATAAAATCTAGCTACCAACTTTTTGGATTAAGGCATTGGCATACCCATGATCATAATCCAAGAATAATCTGGTCTGAACTTGGCCAAGATTTTGATTTAATCTGAATTTCTGAAACTTAAGATATTTAGGTAATATAAGATATTTCTGTTTTCGAAAACGGAAAGGAGTTGATAAATCTGGAAGCTAGAGATAGAATTGAATCTGGGTTCTGAAACTTTTAGGTTTAGGATAACTGATAAAACACATCTGAACAATCTGATCTTGATTTAGGGTCACAAGATAGATTTTGGAGATTTTAGGGCTAGAACAGAATAAAGCTGGGGCTGATTTGGCTGATCTAGAAGAGACATATGCATGCATGACTTTTTAAGAAAGAAACTTTTCACCCCAAAACTCAGGATGTTACAGTCGCGTTCCTCCTCCACGAGGTCGATCTCCAGTCGATGGTTGGCCTCATTGGCCTAGTACGCTGCGCTCGTAGCTCCGTCCAGGAGCTCGACTCGCAGCGACCGGAAGCCAATCTCCGGGGGGAGGACTCCCTCCGCCCCGTAGACTAGGGGGAAGGGAGTACGTCCCGTTCCCCGGGACGGGGTCATGCGCATGGAGCAGAGGATGCTAGGGAGCTCCTCTGCCCATGCACCCCGCTTAGAAGCGGTTTGCTCGAGTCACCGGCGCAATCCCTGTAGGATCACGCTGTTGACTGTCTCGACGGCCCCATTGCTCCGGGGATGGGCCACTGAGGCGAAGTGGATGACGAGCCCCAGGTCTTCGCAGAATTCCCAAAAATAAGCCGAGTCAAATTGTGTCCCGTTATCCACGCTGATTTCCCGGGGGACACCAAAACGACATACGACGTTTTTCCAGAAAAACCGCTAGACAGCTGTCACGTCTGCCATGACAGTGACATCACCTGTGAGGAGCCCAGCTCGGTG
Organism: Pharus latifolius; assembly: GCA_019359835.1. NCBI lineage: Eukaryota > Viridiplantae > Streptophyta > Magnoliopsida > Poales > Poaceae > Pharus > Pharus latifolius. The sequence continues at coordinate 58,524,123 of CM033321.1, read as the reverse complement.
CAGCTGGCCCTTTAACCACTTGACTTCCCAGGATGAGTCAATCACAGGATTACATTGCAGCAGCAAAATAGTACAATAGTCATAATTGTATGGCCATCAGGCCTTAGTACAAAACGAGATACAGTGCCGTACAAGGCACAAGGGTCTAACAAAACAATACATCTAGTCGGCGGAAGCTAGGCCCAAAAGCAAACCACAGGAAACAGAGGTTGACAGCAAGACAGCACCACATCAGGGTTCCGGAGGAAACTGCTCATCATCTCCTGGGTCCGCAGCATCTTCGGGGTATCCTCCAAGGTCGTAGAATGCTCCATCTATTGATGAGTTGTTGCAAGGGTGAGTACTTACGTACTCAGCAAGTCATAGGGAAGGTAGAGATACATACATATATATGACATGAACCCATGCTATTGGGGAAAGAGTGAAGGGTTTTTTTTTTTCCCAAAATACATTTCTTTCTCAATTCTTACTCAACTTCTGATCATACCCATGGCAGTAAATAAATCATATTGATGGTGATACATATATCCCATATCCAAGGCGATATATCCTCATATCACACTACTCTTATTCAAGTCTTTCAATCATATGCTCTTAGCAGTATTTCATAACTTAGGGCATAAACCACATGCCTCTTAATTATCATATGATCTCTATATTATGGTATTACCGCGACACGTCAACACATGACAGCCCACGGCAACGCCCCTTATCTTGACAACACATGCCACTTGGGTAATCTTGAGCTAACAAATTTTAGTTTATAAACAATACTTGTGTCACACCCCATGGATTTAATCCACCGCAGCATACTCCTAGAACTCGGGAGCACGAAGTATTCGAATACATTTTTAAACTCTGCAGAGATGTACCTCTTTTTAAATCCACTTTTTCACTCGACTTCCAAGTCGGGCCAACTCCATGCGACTTATACGCATGTGACAAGGCCGAGATCACACAACGTTTTTGCAGTCTAGTATTAACAGCATCCCTGCCCGGTAAATGGACAACACCATCCCAAGTACCGTTGTGGGTCCTCCCCACTGCCTTACTTCCTAGCCTGGGTCTATGTTCCCGCAGGACACATAACCTCTTTCGATTACAGTCGCGCACGACTTAATCTGGCGTAGGGCGTCTTCCTTCTTTACACCTTGTCCTCTCATAATTTTTCTGATCTCACATCACTCATGGACGAACTGCGTCCCACCAGTTTCCACGCGAGAAACCGGATCGACAAGCCATGCAGGGAACTGATAATACTAAGAAAGCTACTAGGTTGCGCCTGTCCCATACCAGGTAAGTGGTTGGTACGTTTTTCATGCCACTAGACGCACAACACAAGGTTCTAGGTCCTTATATGCCAGTGACCAGATCATACCACGAACCATGCACCTTCAGTGCCTGCACAACCAGTGCAGCCAAGCACCTCCAGTGCTACCACCATTCCATACCAAAATACTGGTCACGGCTAGGGGTTCTATTTCATGAATATAAATGTACATGTTTATACTTTTATTAGTTCGAGGCTTGCTATCTTATCAAGTTCACATTTCTCAAGTATTCAATCTATCACTGCCATAATATCATTGATCTCAACATGTGCAATATTAATGAAATATCTACTCATGGAATAGCATAGCAATTCATAAAATATGGGTTTCAATATGTTCAAAGTATGACTTGCCTTCCGCGTCGTAAGTATCAGCAGTCGACGACGGTTCAGCGACAAGATCTTCAACTCCAGACTCTTGCTCTGAACAAGATCAAACAAGCAAACAGGCATTACAATCAATTCTATTCTACTAACTTGCTACATGCAAAGGTGCAAGGAGAAAATACTCTGGCAATACAAGGTTTGAAAGCGATGTGGTTTTAATTATGGAAACCAGGGTTAAAGTTAGCTGTCAAGGTTTACAAGGTTTCAAAATATCAGGGTAATATCAAGGTGCTGACTGGTTCGCTCAAAAACAGCGAATGTCTTTAGGTTGGCATTCGGTTCAAGGCATCGACATAAGGTCGATGGGTGATAGAGGGCTCAACTCAAGTTGTGACAGTAGAGAAAAGTGTAGATCACAACATCAGGAGTCTAAGGGACAAAGTTATTTTCAAAGTGCATGGCTGGAAGTGGGTGAAAAGGCTCAATGCCACTGGCTGACACAGGCTGGCATAGGCTTGACACGGCCAGAAACTAGGGTTAGCCATATCTTTTGACTCAGGACTCCAAATGATGCACCACTTTGTCTGGTGGTTGGGCATTTGTAACAGGAACAAATGTCTCAACAGGACCTAGGGCAGGAGATGGCCGGAAAGTGATGAAAACCGGCGAAGGAGTTGGCTGGCCTGGAGCACATGCAGTGTGAACAGTACAGCAAACTAGGGCATAGCTATATCTCACAATCTAGGCCGAATTAGGAGTCGTGATAGAAGACAAAGTTGCTCAGAATGGTCCAAAACATCTAGATGACAAGGTTTCTATGGCTGGATTGGCTGGATTTAGGGGATATTGGCCGGGGAAAAGATTAACTCAAGCCTGATTTGGGCATTTTTGATCTAGGGCAAATAAACTTAATTCCTTGCTTGTGGATAGTCTCTGGGGCATAAGTAAGCTACTGGTGAAGTTAGATTAACTAGAAATGCACCAGAAAAGCTTGAACAGCAAACTCAGTTCACAAGCAAAGTTCCAATTTGGGGTTTTTCACATTTTAGCAAATCTGTCGATTTTGGTTGCTTAGGGATGTTAAGCAAGGTCTAGTGAGCATATTTGATTACTAGTTCGAAAGCTGAATCGATCTGGTTGAGGGTTAATTGCTCGCCGGAGCTACTGGAGTAAAACTGAAATTGCCGGCGACTGGAGAGGTTTGAAGTCAATTACATGCTCGGGCATGATGAGGGAGGTAAGAGGAGCTTACTGGAGTATCTGGATTGGAGGGGGAAGCAGTGTAGAAGCTTGGCACCGTGAGCCTCCTTTGCTGCTCGCCGGGGAAGAAGAAGGCACAGTGAGTTTGAGGGCTTAGGTGCTTCTGGTGGTGTGTGATACTTCACTGAGACCAGGGGCTATTTATAGAGGATTCGGAGGTGTTGCAACGGCTGGAAAACGCCTGGAGACTTGGAGCGGCGAATTGACCGGCCGGGCGGGACAGCAGCGAAGCGACGTGCTCCAGCGGCCGTGCCGGCTTTGCAGGTTGGCGTGTGCTGTCCCAGGTGATGCAGCGGCGAATTGATGGGCTCCTCCGGCATGCTTGCAATGTGGCATCAATCTTCTGCCGTGGCTGCAGCGATGGCGTGCGCGCGCGGGCAAAATTGGCGCTGCTGGTGCGACCGCGGTGGCTCCACGGTGGCGAACGGCGTGCGCACACGTGGCAGGGACGCAGTGGCAAGGGTGGCGACCACGGGGCTTCACCGGCGATGAAGTTCCTGGCGTGGCAGCGCGGTGGTCGCGGTCGTGCACGGCTGCTGGTCGCGCACAGTGCCTCTGGTCGAACCAGGGACCAAAATGCAAGGATTCTTATTTGAAATCTGGACTGATTTGTAATTTCTGTCTTAGAGATGGTTAATTTGAGAATTGATTCCATGGCTGAGTATAACATTTCTATTAGTACTCATCCAGCTCAAATTTAGAGAAAATTTGATAAGATTTGGGGGATTTCACCTATTTTCGAAAATAGGGTAAAATTAGGGTAAAATAAGTCTGGATTTTGTCGATTTCGAATTCTGGTGATTGGAGAGAGATTTTGAAGTCTGATCAAAAGGGAGATCTGTATCAAATAGTGTTTGGAAGGTGTTTCCTGAAGAAATTCTGGAGTTGGAATTAATTTGCAGATTTTAGCCTTTTCAGGCTTCCAGGTAAACAGAAAAGGACTTATTCGCAGTAAAATTTGGACTAAACTGCGAAAAGTGTTTAGATGAATTAATTTGGCTCCCAACTTTTTGAAGTGAGTTGAGGATGAACTTAGGAACATATTCCAGGGGTTACTTGAGTCTGAATAGGGTTAGATTAAAATAATTCAATCATCTGAAAACTGGGGTACTTAGGGTAAGTCTGAATTTTCCTGTTTTCGAAAACGGAGAGAGGCTTAGGTATTGAGAGTTAGGTTCAGAATTTGATCTGGCTCCTGAAGACTTTTATCCTCAGGGTAACTGATAGGTTAAATCTGGATGGTCAGGTCTTGATCTGGAACTAGAGAATAGATTTGGAGATTTTTAGGGTTTGGGAGAGATTAGAGTTCAACTGATCTGGCTACTACTACAGGGATACATGCATGCAGGATTTTCATGCAAAACTTTTCACCCCCAAAACTAGGGTGTTACAAGCCTACCCTCCTTAAAGAAATCTCGCCCCGAGATTTACCTAGAGAAGGGAAGAGGTAGGGATAAGCCTGCCGCAGATCATCCTCTTTCTCCCAAGTCGCTTCTTCCTTTGAGTGGTCTTCCCATTGAACCTTGCAAAGCTTGATTTTCTTTCTTCTGAGTTGGCGCTCATCACTAGCCAGTATTTGCAGTGGTTGAGTGAGGTAGGTGAGATTCTTCTGAAGCGGAATTCCCTGGTATTCTATCTGATCCGTTGGTTCTTTGAGGCACTTACGGAGTTGTGAGACATGAAACACGTCATGAATTTCTCCAAGATCTGATGGTAAATCCAGTTTGTAAGATACCTCTCCTTTCCTCTTAAGGACTTTGAATGGTCCAATGTACCTTGGGGACAGTTTTCCTCTCTGATGGAATCTTCTCATCCCTTTTAACGGCGTAACCTTGAGATAAACTGATTCGCCTGGTGCAAACGACAATTCCCTTCTTCGGTTGTCGGCATAGCTCTTCTGGCGTGACTGTGCTGCCTTTAATCGTTCTCTGATGAGCTTGACGTGTGCTTCAGCTTCTTCGATGAGTTCGGGTCCAATGACTTGCCTTTCTCCTGGCTCGTCCCAACGTAGTGGAGTTCTACACTTGCGTCCATACAAAGCTTCAAAGGGTGCCATTTGCAGACTAGCTTGGTAACTGTTGTTATAAGTAAACTCCGCAAATGGTAAGCACTTTTCCCAAGAGGTTCCGTACTCTAAGATGCAAGCTCTGAGAAGGTCTTCCAAGATTTGATTTACACGTTCCGTCTGTCCTCCTGTCTGTGGATGATATGCAGTGCTAAACTGCAATTGGGTTCCCAAGGCTTCGTGGAGTCGGTTCCAGAATTTGGATGTGAATTGCGTTCCTCGATCTGAAACGATCTTCTTCGGGATACCATGCAGTGTCACTATTCGCTGCAGGTATAGCTCCGCTAATTTGTTGCCATTATACGTTTTCTTGACTGGTATAAAATGAGCAACTTTCGTGAGTCTGTCCACAACGACCCATATGGAATCATATCCTCCTTGTGTTCTGGGAAGTCCTGTGATAAAATCCATACCAATCTCTTCCCATTTCCAAGTTGGCACTGGTAAGGGTTGCAGCTTTCCAGCTATCTTCTGATGATCGGCCTTAATCCTTTGGCAAGTGTCACATCTTGCGACATATTCCGCGATTTCCCTCTTCATTCCATTCCACCAGAATTGCGTCTTCAGATCCTTGTACATCTTGGTGTTTCCAGGGTGTAGTGAGTATGGGGTTTTATGAGCTTCGAAAAGAATTAGTTCCTTAAGGTCGGTATTTCGAGGCACACAAATCCTTCCCCGATACCATACAATTCCTTGATGATCTTCAATGAAATCCTGGGTTTTTCCTGATCTGATGTGGCTCTTGATCTTATGTATCTCCTCATCTTCTTTCTGAGCATCCTCAATCTGCTTTTGGAGTCGAGACTCCACAGTCAATGTAGCTAACATCCCAGATGGCACTATGGTTACTTCAAGATTCTGAAATTCCTGCCGTAAGCACGGGTTCTTAGGTGTAGCTCCTTGTAGGGTATAAGCCTTCCTGCTCAAGGCATCTGCCACTACGTTGGCTTTCCCTGGATGGTAGAGTATGCTGAGGTCGTAGTCCTTGATCAGTTAGAGCCATCGGCGCTGACGCATATTGAGCTCTGTCTGTGTGAAGATATACTTGAGGCTTTTATGATCTGTAAAGATCTCACACTTATGTCCAATGAGATAATGCCGCCATATCTTTAAAGCGTGCACCACTGCCGCTAACTCCAAATCATGAGTCGGATAATTTTCCTCATGTGGTCTCCATTGGCGTGAAGCATAAGCTACTACTCGACCTTGCTGCATTAACACACAGCCTATTCCTTGCTTTGAAGCATCACAGTAAACTACAAAATCTTCCTTGCTGTCCGGTAAGGTGAGGACTGGTGTTGTTGTCAATTTCTGCTTCAGCTTCTGAAAACTTTCTTCACACTTGATGGTCCATTCAAATGCAACATCCTTCTTTAGCAGGTTCGTAAGAGGTTTGGCTATTTGGGAAAATCCTTCAATGAATCTCCTATAATATCCTGCTAATCCCAAGAAACTTCTAATCTCTGAAACTGAGGTGGGTTGCTTCCACTCCTTGATTGCAGAGATTTTAGCCGAATCTACTGAAATTCCTTCTGCTGTCAACACATGTCCAAGAAATGAAATTCTTGTCATCCAAAATTCACATTTATCAAACTTGGCATAAAATTGCCTCTCTCGTAGCCTTCCTAGGACTAAGTGTAAATGTTGCTCATGTTCTTCCGTACTCTTGGAATATATCAGAATGTCATCTATGAATACTATGACAAACTTGTCAAGATAATCCATAAACGTACTGTTCATGATGTTCATGAAAGCTGCCGGAGCATTGGTCAATCCAAAGGGTACTACTGTAAACTCGTATAAACCATATCTGGTAGTGAAAGCAGTCTTCGATATATCTTCCTTCTTGATTTTCAGCTGATGATATCCAGATTTCAAATCTATCTTGGAAAATACTTTGGCTCCTCGAAGTTGGTCGAACAAGTCATCAATTCTTGGCAATGGGTACTTGTTCTTAATGGTGACTTCATTCAAAGCTCGGTAATCTACACACATTCGTAAAGTTCCATCTTTCTTCCTTACAAACAAAACTGGAGCTCCCCAAGGTGAAGCACTGGGTCGGATAAATCCTTTACCCTCCAGTTCCTCTAACTGGTTTTTCAACTCTTCTAAATCCGTTACCGGCATCCTATATGGTCTCTTGGCTATAGGTGCCGCTCCTGGTTTAAGCTCGATGGTAAACTCTATCTCCCTGTCAGGTGGCATCCCTGGGAGTTCTTCTGGGAATACATCCGGGTATTCTTGCACTGTGGGCACTTGATCCAAGCATACTTCCTGAAGTGCATGGACTGATCCTTGCAGTTTTTCGACCGATGCTCTTTCCGCATGGAATAGGACTTCCTTCCCTTGGTTACTAACAAGGCTTAGAGTTTTCTTCTCACAATCCACTAGACCTTTATGCTGGGATAACCAATCCATTCCTATTATAATGTCTAGGCCTTGCAGTTCTAGGACTAATAGATTAGCCAAGAACTCTATCCCATCTATTCTGAAAGTTATATGACGACAAGCTGAATATACAGGCAGCTTAGCTCCTGGGGTCTGTATAGCCATAGGGTACTTTAGAGGTACCATAGGTATTCCCACTTTAAATGCAAAATCTTCTGATATGAATGAGTTTGTAGCTCCAGGATCAAACAGTATTAAAGCAAATGCAGATTGGATCAAGAATCTACCTAGGAGAATGTCAGAGGCATTGTCTGCTTCTTGAAGGGAGGTGAAGTTCAGTCGGCCTCCTCGGCCTGCCATAGGTCTTCCTCCTCGCCCTCGTCCTCGGCCTGCTACATTTCCCCCTCTGTTGGGCAAACCTCCTTTGGGGCTCTGCAATGGTGGTGAAGCTGTGGTTCTAGGTGCCATCGCTTGTGTTCCAGCTTGCGATCTTGCTATCGCCGTTGGGAGTTGGATCCACGGGCAACTGTCTTTGCGGTGTCCCATTTGCCCGCAATGATAGCATTGAGTCCTTGCCTGAGGGCAATCCCGTTGATAGTGTGCTCCTCTGCAGTTGGGGCATATTGGCGTGAATTGTGGTCTTGGCGCCGGGTAGGGCGGACGAAAATTTGGAGATGTTGGGGCCCTTCCCCTAGATGAGCTGGCTGGCAGTCGCGACTGTTGCATCATCTTTCTCTTCCGATTTTCTTCTCCGATGCCTCGCTTTTCTTCTACCTTTAATACTCGATTCACCAGAGTCTGGAATTCTGTGAACTCATGGGAGGCAATCTGATACTGCAAATAGTGCTGAAGTCCTTCGGTGAAGCGTTCAATCTTCTTCTCTTCCGTGTCGATGTCGTTGGACGCATACCGAGCTAGATGGTGGAATTGGTGCAGGTACTCAGTGACGGTCCGGTTCCCTTGAGTCAAGTTCCGGAATTCTCGGCGTTTAGCTGCCATGACGCCTGTAGGGATATGGAATTTTCGGAACTGATCCTTAAATTCCGTCCAAGTGATGTTGTCTTTGTCCATGTGTGCTTCTTGATAATTCATCCACCAAGCAGCTGCTGCTCCAGTGAGTTGGTGTGATCCGAATAACACCTTCTCTCGATCATTGCAACGGACAGTGTCCAGTTTCCTTTCAATGTCCCGCAGCCAGTCATCTGCGACGATTGGGTCGGTCGCGCTTGCGAAGGTTGGCGGTCGAGTCTTCTGGAAGTCCGAGAGTCGAGTTCCGACGGCAGTACCTTCAGCAGTCCCTGGCATTTTCTGAATGACTTGAGCTAGCAATTGGGTATGTGCAGCCTGGGCTTCTTGGCGGCTCCTCTCCATTGAAAGAAGAATTTCCTGGAGACTTGGTGAGTCCTCTTGTGGCGGTAGTGAGCTTTGCGATCCTGGATGAGGTGTGGATCCTCTTCGTGGTGTAACTGGGTCTTGGCCCTCTTGGTCATCTTGGGTCCTTCTCCTTGTGTTGACCATTCTGATCTTCTGAAGAGAGAAGCAGACAGGTCTAACTAACTAGAGAGAGAAATAAGGTACTAATGCAGAAATTAATGCGAAACTGGTTCATTAATGCACAAGTAGTTGATACAAAAGCGGCTAAGCGCCTTAGTTGATACAACCAAAATACAAGTAATGGCGATGATAACAACCAAAAGCATCACCAATCCTAGAAGATCTACCCTGGCCTGAGGATCTAAAAGAACAGGCAACTAACTACTCCCACAGGGCTCAACCTCCTCTGGCTCCATCTCGTCGTCGGACTCCTCCAGAGTGACAAACCCGGGTGGTCCAGACTCATGGAACAGTAGCGCAGACCCACTGCCCTCTGCCCGGCGGGTGCTAGGGGTAGAGAACGAGCGTCGGTACCCAGCTGCATTAGCAACCCTCCGAGGAATCAAGCTAGGTCCTGCACTGGGTCCAAAGGTACGAGCTGGGGAGACAACTGTCGGAGCAACCTCCTCAACTGTGCGGCGTCTCTGAGTTGCAGGCTGAGAAGTCAACGACGGGGAAGCGGTTCGGCCACGTTTCTTCTGCTCCTCCAACTCCTTGCGGAGCTCCTGATGCTCAGCAAGCAAGGTAGAGTAGCGCGAGTCGAGGGTCCTCAACAGACCTACGGTGCCTGCCAGACACGGGTCCGGGTACTCCACGATGGGTGACAACCCAGAGGGAGATGAAGGCACGTGACGGAAAGGTGACTCCTGGAGCCGGCATGAGTACACCTGGCGTACCCGATGCACCGCCTCTCGAGCTGCGTCCTGGATAGCATCCAGTCGGCTTGCCCTGCTGGCCTCCACTCTGATCACCTGTCCCTCACGACTATCGAGAGCGTGCACCAGCACTTTGGCCTTGAAGCCATAGCGACGCCCCTCATAATAGTCCCAAATAGTCTCGCAGATCGGCCGCTCATCAATCCCTAGGAACTGAGCCATATGCCACAGCAATGTGGCCCATCCACCGAGACGCTCGATGTAGCTGAAACGTTCCTTGGCCATCCTGCCGAGAAATTTTGGAAGCAAAATAAGATTTTGAAATCAACATTTTTATAAGAGCAAGAACAACCTTTTACAAAAATAAGGTTTTTCAGAAATAATTTTTAAATAATTTACGATGTCCTGGCGCTACCAAGCCCTAAGGGTACCGTCCTACAGTCAAGGTCTGTGCTGCTCTGATACCACTATTTTATGTCACGTCTGCCATGACAGTGACATCACCTGTGAGGAGCCCAGCTCGGTGCAGCTGGCCCTTTAACCACTTGACTTCCCAGGATGAGTCAATCACAGGATTACATTGCAGCAGCAAAATAGTACAATAGTCATAATTGTATGGCCATCAGGCCTTAGTACAAAACGAGATACAGTGCCGTACAAGGCACAAGGGTCTAACAAAACAATACATCTAGTCGGCGGAAGCTAGGCCCAAAAGCAAACCACAGGAAACAGAGGTTGACAGCAAGACAGCACCACATCAGGGTTCCGGAGGAAACTGCTCATCATCTCCTGGGTCCGCAGCATCTTCGGGGTATCCTCCAAGGTCGTAGAATGCTCCATCTATTGATGAGTTGTTGCAAGGGTGAGTACTTACGTACTCAGCAAGTCATAGGGAAGGTAGAGATACATACATATATATGACATGAACCCATGCTATTGGGGAAAGAGTGAAGGGTTTTTTTTTTTCCCAAAATACATTTCTTTCTCAATTCTTACTCAACTTCTGATCATACCCATGGCAGTAAATAAATCATATTGATGGTGATACATATATCCCATATCCAAGGCGATATATCCTCATATCACACTACTCTTATTCAAGTCTTTCAATCATATGCTCTTAGCAGTATTTCATAACTTAGGGCATAAACCACATGCCTCTTAATTATCATATGATCTCTATATTATGGTATTACCGCGACACGTCAACACATGACAGCCCACGGCAACGCCCCTTATCTTGACAACACATGCCACTTGGGTAATCTTGAGCTAACAAATTTTAGTTTATAAACAATACTTGTGTCACACCCCATGGATTTAATCCACCGCAGCATACTCCTAGAACTCGGGAGCACGAAGTATTCGAATACATTTTTAAACTCTGCAGAGATGTACCTCTTTTTAAATCCACTTTTTCACTCGACTTCCAAGTCGGGCCAACTCCATGCGACTTATACGCATGTGACAAGGCCGAGATCACACAACGTTTTTGCAGTCTAGTATTAACAGCATCCCTGCCCGGTAAATGGACAACACCATCCCAAGTACCGTTGTGGGTCCTCCCCACTGCCTTACTTCCTAGCCTGGGTCTATGTTCCCGCAGGACACATAACCTCTTTCGATTACAGTCGCGCACGACTTAATCTGGCGTAGGGCGTCTTCCTTCTTTACACCTTGTCCTCTCATAATTTTTCTGATCTCACATCACTCATGGACGAACTGCGTCCCACCAGTTTCCACGCGAGAAACCGGATCGACAAGCCATGCAGGGAACTGATAATACTAAGAAAGCTACTAGGTTGCGCCTGTCCCATACCAGGTAAGTGGTTGGTACGTTTTTCATGCCACTAGACGCACAACACAAGGTTCTAGGTCCTTATATGCCAGTGACCAGATCATACCACGAACCATGCACCTTCAGTGCCTGCACAACCAGTGCAGCCAAGCACCTCCAGTGCTACCACCATTCCATACCAAAATACTGGTCACGGCTAGGGGTTCTATTTCATGAATATAAATGTACATGTTTATACTTTTATTAGTTCGAGGCTTGCTATCTTATCAAGTTCACATTTCTCAAGTATTCAATCTATCACTGCCATAATATCATTGATCTCAACATGTGCAATATTAATGAAATATCTACTCATGGAATAGCATAGCAATTCATAAAATATGGGTTTCAATATGTTCAAAGTATGACTTGCCTTCCGCGTCGTAAGTATCAGCAGTCGACGACGGTTCAGCGACAAGATCTTCAACTCCAGACTCTTGCTCTGAACAAGATCAAACAAGCAAACAGGCATTACAATCAATTCTATTCTACTAACTTGCTACATGCAAAGGTGCAAGGAGAAAATACTCTGGCAATACAAGGTTTGAAAGCGATGTGGTTTTAATTATGGAAACCAGGGTTAAAGTTAGCTGTCAAGGTTTACAAGGTTTCAAAATATCAGGGTAATATCAAGGTGCTGACTGGTTCGCTCAAAAACAGCGAATGTCTTTAGGTTGGCATTCGGTTCAAGGCATCGACATAAGGTCGATGGGTGATAGAGGGCTCAACTCAAGTTGTGACAGTAGAGAAAAGTGTAGATCACAACATCAGGAGTCTAAGGGACAAAGTTATTTTCAAAGTGCATGGCTGGAAGTGGGTGAAAAGGCTCAATGCCACTGGCTGACACAGGCTGGCATAGGCTTGACACGGCCAGAAACTAGGGTTAGCCATATCTTTTGACTCAGGACTCCAAATGATGCACCACTTTGTCTGGTGGTTGGGCATTTGTAACAGGAACAAATGTCTCAACAGGACCTAGGGCAGGAGATGGCCGGAAAGTGATGAAAACCGGCGAAGGAGTTGGCTGGCCTGGAGCACATGCAGTGTGAACAGTACAGCAAACTAGGGCATAGCTATATCTCACAATCTAGGCCGAATTAGGAGTCGTGATAGAAGACAAAGTTGCTCAGAATGGTCCAAAACATCTAGATGACAAGGTTTCTATGGCTGGATTGGCTGGATTTAGGGGATATTGGCCGGGGAAAAGATTAACTCAAGCCTGATTTGGGCATTTTTGATCTAGGGAAAATAAACTTAATTCCTTGCTTGTGGATAGTCTCTGGGGCATAAGTAAGCTACTGGTGAAGTTAGATTAACTAGAAATGCACCAGAAAAGCTTGAACAGCAAACTCAGTTCACAAGCAAAGTTCCAATTTGGGGTTTTTCACATTTTAGCAAATCTGTCGATTTTGGTTGCTTAGGGATGTTAAGCAAGGTCTAGTGAGCATATTTGATTACTAGTTCGAAAGCTGAATCGATCTGGTTGAGGGTTAATTGCTCGCCGGAGCTACTGGAGTAAAACTGAAATTGCCGGCGACTGGAGAGGTTTGAAGTCAATTACATGCTCGGGCATGATGAGGGAGGTAAGAGGAGCTTACTGGAGTATCTGGATTGGAGGGGGAAGCAGTGTAGAAGCTTGGCACCGTGAGCCTCCTTTGCTGCTCGCCGGGGAAGAAGAAGGCACAGTGAGTTTGAGGGCTTAGGTGCTTCTGGTGGTGTGTGATACTTCACTGAGACCAGGGGCTATTTATAGAGGATTCGGAGGTGTTGCAACGGCTGGAAAACGCCTGGAGACTTGGAGCGGCGAATTGACCGGCCGGGCGGGACAGCAGCGAAGCGACGTGCTCCAGCGGCCGTGCCGGCTTTGCAGGTTGGCGTGTGCTGTCCCAGGTGATGCAGCGGCGAATTGATGGGCTCCTCCGGCATGCTTGCAATGTGGCATCAATCTTCTGCCGTGGCTGCAGCGATGGCGTGCGCGCGCGGGCAAAATTGGCGCTGCTGGTGCGACCGCGGTGGCTCCACGGTGGCGAACGGCGTGCGCACACGTGGCAGGGACGCAGTGGCAAGGGTGGCGACCACGGGGCTTCACCGGCGATGAAGTTCCTGGCGTGGCAGCGCGGTGGTCGCGGTCGTGCACGGCTGCTGGTCGCGCACAGTGCCTCTGGTCGAACCAGGGACCAAAATGCAAGGATTCTTATTTGAAATCTGGACTGATTTGTAATTTCTGTCTTAGAGATGGTTAATTTGAGAATTGATTCCATGGCTGAGTATAACATTTCTATTAGTACTCATCCAGCTCAAATTTAGAGAAAATTTGATAAGATTTGGGGGATTTCACCTATTTTCGAAAATAGGGTAAAATTAGGGTAAAATAAGTCTGGATTTTGTCGATTTCGAATTCTGGTGATTGGAGAGAGATTTTGAAGTCTGATCAAAAGGGAGATCTGTATCAAATAGTGTTTGGAAGGTGTTTCCTGAAGAAATTCTGGAGTTGGAATTAATTTGCAGATTTTAGCCTTTTCAGGCTTCCAGGTAAACAGAAAAGGACTTATTCGCAATAAAATTTGGACTAAACTGCGAAAAGTGTTTAGATGAATTAATTTGGCTCCCAACTTTTTGAAGTGAGTTGAGGATGAACTTAGGAACATATTCCAGGGGTTACTTGAGTCTGAATAGGGTTAGATTAAAATAATTCAATCATCTGAAAACTGGGGTACTTAGGGTAAGTCTGAATTTTCCTGTTTTCGAAAACGGAGAGAGGCTTAGGTATTGAGAGTTAGGTTCAGAATTTGATCTGGCTCCTGAAGACTTTTATCCTCAGGGTAACTGATAGGTTAAATCTGGATGGTCAGGTCTTGATCTGGAACTAGAGAATAGATTTGGAGATTTTTAGGGTTTGGGAGAGATTAGAGTTCAACTGATCTGGCTACTACTACAGGGATACATGCATGCAGGATTTTCATGCAAAACTTTTCACCCCCAAAACTAGGGTGTTACAACAGCCCAGGACGTGATGCTGGCCAAGGGTTCCGCCTCGACCCACTTTGTAAAGTAGTCAACCGCGACCACCGCATACTTGTATCCTCCTGGCGCTGGGGGGAAGGGCCCTAAGAGGTCTATCCCCCAGCGCATGAAGGGCCAAGTGATGGGGATAGTCTGCAGCGCTACAGGGGGGAGGTTCGAAGCCTTGGCCATCTTCTGGCATGCCTCGCACGCGGAGACAAGGTCTCGCGCGTTGCGCATGACCGTGGGCCAATAGAAGCCCTGCCGGAGTGCCTTGGCCATGATGGCACGTGGGGCTAGGTGAGAGCCACAGCTCCCCGCGTGGATGTCTTCGAGGAGTTGGAGTCCCTCCGGCCGGGGGAGGCAGTGCAGGAGGGCGGAAGCCCCCTGCTTGTAGAGCCTCCCCTCCGGCAGGAGATATGCTCGGGCTTTGGCCCGGAGGTGCTTAGCCTCGGTCTCGTTGGGAGGGTCCCCCTCCCCCTTGATGAAGGAGATGAGGGGGTCCATCCACGACGGAGTCCTGGTGATCTCGGCGACCTCTGGGACGCGAGGCTCGTCCCCCGTGTTCGGGGAGGCCACCGAGGGCTTCGTGATGATTTCCAAGAAGGCCCCCTTGGGGAGCGATTCCCGGGCGCTGGCTGCCCGGGCCAAGGCGTCGGCCTGGTCATTGTCCCTTCACGGGATATGCCGGGCCTCGAGGTCGTCGAAGTGCCTCTCCATCTTTCACACCTCCGGCAAATAAAGACTCAAGTTTGCGTCATGGCACAGGTAAGACTTGTCCATTTGGCAAACAACGAGCTGAGAATCTCCCTTCACTAGGAGGCGTCGGATCCCTAGGGAGAGCACGAGGCGCATCCCGAGGAGCAAAGCCTCATACTCGGCGACGTTGTTGGTTGCGGGGAACTCGAGCCGCGCGGCATACTCGAGTTCCTTCCCCTCGGGGCTCCGGAGGACTACTCCCGCACCAGCCCCGGCGAGACACAGCAACCCGTCGAACATGAGCGTCCAATGGTCACTGCGTCGGGGCGGCGCGGGGAGGTCTTCGTCCCCGGGCCCGGAGGCAGGAGTCCACTCCGCGATGAAGTCGGCGAGGACCTGTGACTTGATGGCGGAGCGGCCTATGAGGGATAGGGAGAAGGGGGCGAGCTCGGCCCCCCACTTTCTAATCTGGCAGGTGGCTTCTTTGTTCCGCAGCACCTCCCCCAGGGGGAGGGACGATGGGACGGTGATGGGGTGTCCCAGGAAGTAGTGGCGAAGCTTCCGGGACGCCATTAGGAGGGCGTAGCAGATCTTCTCCATCTCCGTGTACCGAGTTTTGGCCCCCTGGAGGGCCTCACTCATGTAGTACACGGGACGCTGTGCCCCCTTGGTCCTTCACCAATACCGCGCTGACGACGACCGGGCTTGCGGCAAGGTAGAGGAGCAAGGGCTCTTCTAGAGACGGACTCACGAGCATTGGAGGGCTCGTGAGGTACTTTTTGAGGTCGTCGAAGGCCTCCTGGGCCCCCGGAGGATCTTGAAGAATTGGAGGTTTCGCTCCCCTGACCGCGAGACGAAGCGGCTTAACGCGGCTAAGCGGCCGGAGAGCTGCTGGACGTCCTTGACAGAGCGCGGAGGGGGCATGTCTAGGAATGCCGGGATCTTTTCGGGATTTTCCTCTATGCCCTGCTAGGACACGAGGAAACCCAGGAGCGCACTTCTCCGGGTTGAGCTTCAGCCCGTACGCGCGGAGGTTGCGGAAGGTCTCCGCCTGGTCGTCGATGTGGGAGGCTGCGCGGGGACTTTTGACGACCGCGTCGTCTACGTCGACTTCGACGTTGTGGCCGACTTGATCTTTGAAGACCAGCGTCATGAGGCGCTGGAAGGTCGCTCCCGCGTTCTTGAGCCCGAAGGGCATATGGACGTAGCAGAAGGTTCCGAGGGGAGTTACGAAACTCGTCTTTTCCTCGTCCCCTTTCGCCATCCGGACTTGATGGTAGCCCGAGTAGGCGTCTAGGAAGCGCATCAACTCGCACCCCGCGTTGGAGTCGACCAGTTGGTCAATCCGCGGGAGTGGGAAGTTGTCCTTGGGGCAGGCGCGGTTAAGGTCGGTGAAGTCCACGCACATCCGCCACTTGCCATTCGATTTCTTGACGAGGACGGGGTTTGCGAGCCACTCGGGGTGCAAGACCTCTGGAATGAACCCCGCCCCTCGGAGTCGCGCGATCTCCACCTTGATTGCCTCTTGGCGCTCGAGGGAGAGCTTCCTCAGTTTTTGCTTGATGGGGGGTGACCGGGGGATACCGCGAGCTTGTGCTCGATAACCTCCCGGGCGACGCCCCGCATGTCCGAAGTCTTCCACGCAAAAACGTCAGAGTTCTCGGGCAGGAAAGCCGCCAGCTGCGCTACATGCTCCTCAGGGAGCTCCGCCCCGGTGCGGACGGTTTTGGCCCCGTCGGCCGGGGACAGCGGGACCTTCCGGAGGCCCCCTTCCAGACGCGGCTTGGGGAGGGGCCTCCCGGGAGGTGTCGGCGCGACGTCTGGTTCCGGGGGAGAGGCCTCCCCCCCGGGCGCCTTTATGAGGTTGACGCTTCCGATTGTGGCGGCGGCGCGCTCGTATAGAGCACGGGCCACGTCTTGGTCTCCCCAGACGTTGATCACGCCGTGCGGCCTGGGGATCTTCATGCAGAGGTAGTTTTGATGGGTGGCAGCCCCCAGGTGGTTGATCGTGGTCCTCCCCATTATCGCGTTGTAGGAGGAGGGGAGGTCCACTACGTCGAATTGGACCATCTCGGTCCTGT
Source organism: Pharus latifolius (assembly GCA_019359835.1). Taxonomy (NCBI): domain Eukaryota; kingdom Viridiplantae; phylum Streptophyta; class Magnoliopsida; order Poales; family Poaceae; genus Pharus; species Pharus latifolius. Next base: position 58,506,884 of record CM033321.1, on the reverse strand, counting down.
AGTTCTCCGGGGTGCCGAAGGTCATAGGGAGATCCACCTTCCCCACGGGATGGATCGCCTTCCCTGGGACAAACCCTTGCAGGGGCCCTGCCGCGGGCTACAGGAGCTTCTCATCCACCTGCATCTCCTTGAAGGCTTTCGGGAATAGGACGCCGACAGAGCTCCCGCCATCCACGAGCATGCGGGCCAGGTGGCAGTTGTAGATGGTGGCAGAGACGATGAGCGCGTCGTCGTGGGGGAAGCGAACCCCGCGCGCGTCTTCTGCCGTGAAGGTGGGGGGGACGTCCGACCACTTGGGTGGCGGAGACGTGCGCAGCACCCCCACAACCTTGACTTCGCGCGCGTACTCCTTACGCTGGCGCTTAGAGTCCCGCCCGGAGGCGGACCCTCCCACTATGACGTTGATGCGGCGCTGAGAAGTTTGGAAGGGAAGAGCTTCTGAAGGCTCCCCCTCCTACGCCTGCCCCTGCTGGCCCCCCGCGGGAGCAGGAAGGGCCGGAACAGCTGGCCGAGGGGGCAAGGAGGCCGGAGTCCCCCCCTGCCCATGCTAGTCGAGGAACGCCGCCAAGTGTTGCAGCAGCTGGTGGCACTCTCGGGTAGCGTGGGTACTGGACCCCTAGAAGCTGCACCACGGTCCTTTCCTACCTCTCCCCGCGGGGCCCTCCCGACCGAGCGAAGATTGTCCTCCGCCATGGCCTTTCGGCTTGGGGAAGGGGCGGTTGCCCCTCGGGGGGTCGCGCGAGCCACCTCCGCCCTCGAGGACAAAGGTGTCCCGAGGACGTGACTCGTTATGCCCCCCCTGCCTGGGGCGCTTGAGGGGGTCCCTGGCCCCCCGGTCAGGGTGGACGGGAGCCCCTTGGGTCTTCTTCCAGAGGTCGTCCTCCTCCGCCCGAGCGTACTTTTCGAGTACGTTGAAGAGCTCGTCGGCGGAAGAGGGGCAGCTCCGGGAGAGCCTCCGGTGGAGCTCCCCCGGGAGGATCCCTCTTTTGCATGCTTCGATGACCGTAGAGTCGGGGACGTGAGCCACCTTGCTCTTTACTTGGGCAAAGCGCTTGAAGAAGCTTCGGATGGTCTCCCCTGTCCTCTGCCTGATGGTGTACAGCTGCGAGGAGTCCAGGGGGCGCACGTAGTTCCCCTGGAAATTCGCACAGAACTCATGTTTGAGCTGCGCGAAAGACTTGATGGAGCCGGCCTTCAGGTTGTAGAACCAGGAGCGGGCTATGCCGGTGAGGTAGAGGGGGAAGACGTTGCATTGTACCGTCTCTTCCCCCCCAGCTGCGGAGATGGCTGTGGAGTATACCTGCACAAATTCGTAAGGGTCGGCCTCACCATTACAGTGCTCGATGTGCAGCGGGCAGTAGGGCCACAGCCACCGAATGCTGCGAAGTCTGCGGCATAGGGGCTGATTAGCCCCCTGCACTTCCCGGGGAGAGCCCCGGTCGCTGTCTTTGACGGGGGACACACCCTCGTTGTCGGAGTCAGGAAGCGGCCCAAGAGGTCCGCCGGAGTGGCGGTGGCGACGCTTTTCTTTCGGACCGAGGTTGAGTTCCCAGACATCCGGGCTCTCCTCCGGAGAGGCTGTGTGGGACCCTCTGTCGACGATTCGGACTCGGAGTCCTCAGCCGAACTTATGCAAAATTTGTAATAGCGGGACCTTTCAAGATGACCCTCCGGGAAGGTACGTAGAACAATGGAGAACAGAAGCACAGAGACGTTTATACAGGTTCGAGCCCTCGATGGTGGGAGTAATAGTCCTACGTCCTGTTGGGATTTCACTATAGGTGATAAAAGGTTACAAGATGGTAAAAAACTCCTTCACAGGCGAAGGATTTTTCCCATGTAAATGTACAGAATAAAGCCAGGAAGGCTTGTAAGAACTATCTAATCTAGGCCGTAGACTTAGTTGTTTGAGTGGTTGAGATGTATTGTATCTCTCTCTCCCCCTGCTTGACACTCCATACCACCCTTTTATACTGGTCGAAAGGGTGCCATGCAGTAAACTGCATCAAGCAGTTGCTTGGACGGTTGAATACGGTTTTTAGAAAACCGCTCTTAACCTCTACGCAGGTTAAACACGTGTTATTCATGGATAACTGCACGTATTAACCTTCTGACGGTTGATTCTCCACGTGGGGGAATCTTTGGGATACTTGGAATATTCCCGCTATAGGAATAGCCGGACAGATGAATTCCCAACACCCTGGTCGAGAATGCTCTGACCGCGGGATGTTGGCTGACCGCGCGACATCCTTGACATTCTGTCCGCGTATAGCATAAGAAATTCTGACCGCACAAAGCCTGCAACCTGATCGCGCAAAGCCTGCGACCTCGGGCCAATGCTTCTCTATATAACTTGAGTTCGCACCGCTAGACACGTGTTTGGTTCGAATCTGTCCTGAACCAACAGTGCATTTATTTGAACTGACTCGGGTGTCAATCCTCGTCAGCTAACCCCCAAATTTAAAGAAAACGAAGAGACGTTCACTTTAAATTTAAAGAAATGCATTGGATTATTAACCCGACTCTTCAAATCCTTCACTTAGTGGCGCACTAAGTAGGACGGTTGGTTCCCCGAGACGGGCTCTGGGTATTATTCGACAAGTAATGATGGCGCTGTTGAAATGTTTTTTAACCCGAGGTAAAATTGTAAATGTTTTGAAGAACCCGAGGCATTTAGAACGTGAACCGTCACCCTGATGGCTATAAATACCGGGTCTTTGAATCTGTAAAACTTCACAATTTCTTCTCACGGCTAAGTTCTTTCTAAAAAACATCTTCATTCTTCCCTTCATACACTTCCCGATGGCAGGTCATAACATCATCGAGATTGAGAGTGATGAAGAGGAAATTCTCAAGCAGGAGCCTGAAATGCTTGAAGATCCATCTCCTTCAAAGAAGAAGTCCAAGGTTGACGAAGGATCTTCCAGCAGAGCAAAGGTAGAAGATGAGCCATCATCTTTTCTTCCTGCAGCTTTCTTCCCTAGCACCCCTTGCTTTTGTTTGGGTGATCGATTTTCTAGCCAGCAAGCGGTGACTATTCGGCCAGAAGATCCTCAACTTGTGTTGGGGAAGCAATTTTCTGGTGGGAAGGTTGCACTTCCGCCACCTGGCATCCATCTTTCCAGGATGGATATATCAACGTGTCGTGAGCAGGGACAGGTAACAATCCATATCTCCTTTTTGCTGATAGTTTGTGGTCAGTATAACTAACCCTTGCAAATGTAGGAGATTGGAGGCCCTAGTGGTCAGCCTTCTGCTGCTCTGCTTCTTCCCCTTAGACGGACTCTTCTGGAGGAGAAGAATGCCCTGGAGAAGAAGACCAAAGAGATGTCTTCGGCAATTCTGCATCTGGCAGATTGTTTTGAACGATCCCGTGAAGAGGCGCACCAGTTCTGTCGAGAGAGGGACCACGCCCAACAACAGCGGGAACTCTCTGACTTAATTAGGAACAGTAGTGTACCTCTTGTTAGGGACGATGTAGATAGGCTTAGATTAGTTACTAGTTCCCTGGGGGTTGTCAGTGTAGATCCTACTGACAACAACATGTCCCTAGGAGAACTCTGTAAACTTCTTTCGGATCAGGTCGACGCTCTGGTCGCCGGTATCCCTTTTGTATGTAAAAAATGCAAGAAATAAAATTTTCTTTCTTCATATACATACTCTTTACATCCTCTGTGTGAAAACATGACCATAAGCAATGCCTTTACGATCACTCATACATAGGTAAAATTCAACTCTGCGATTAGGACCACACCTTTTACAAAGGCACCGCGACCATCTGATACCGCGATCAGACTCAGAGTTGCCGTTAGAAGTGAAACTTATCGCGACCAGACTTGAAACTCGACCAGACCATCACTGCGGTCAAAATCGGAGCTTAATCGAAAGCATGGTCTCGATCATACCACAACCCGGTCAAAAAATATCCATACGTCCAAAAATTAAGTCATAGGATATTTTCATAAAAGTTTTCAAGGTACATAAAGGAAAAACGTCCTCTGAAAAACTCTGAAAAACTTTTCAGGCTTTTGCACTTTCAGTTTCTGAAACAAAGAATCTTTTTGCTTCAGATCCGATGCCTAGAATACTTTAACGGGTTCGCTAGAGACAGTATCCATTATGGGAAATGAATAAAATACTCAGTGGAACGTTTGAACGAAACGTTACTCACATTAATGTGCCTCCTCGGGTCTATAAAAGGAGCATATGTCTTCTCAAGGAAGCCACACAGCAAAAAACCCTCATCATTTCCGCCGCACAAAACCCTCATTCTTCTCAGCCTTCGTCTTCCCCAAAAGTCACCAACTTTTTCTTTCAACTCTCCACCGAACAATGGCGTCCTGGAGCCGATCCATCCATCATTCCGAGGAGAGTTTGATGTTGTTGGAGAAGGAGGAGATCCTTCCTCCGCGGCTATTGATCAACTGGCGACCTGCGGAGAAGGATCAAGAAACCCCGACCGTCCGAGAGGGCGAGTTGGTGGTTTTCGAGGAGTACTTGCGCTGCGGGTTCCGATTCCCTGAGAGTCGGTTCCTGAAAGACATCCTCGAGCACTATGTTTTGGAGTTAATCAATCTCCACCCCAACGCGGTGTTGATACTGGCAGTATTTCAACACCTGTGCGAGGCGTTCGTCGGAGTGTATCCTAGCGTGGATCTCTTCCGGCGATTTTACTTCTCGGCGTGGTCGAAGAGTGCCAACGCCGCCGGATGTATTTACTTTCGGCTGAGGGATAAGAAGGAGTATCCCTTTCCACCCCTGCGAGATTTAGTGCACGGGTGGCATCAGAAGTGGTTCTACTGCACCCCGCTGAAGGAGAGCGGGCTGTGGTTTGAAAACTCGCGGCCAGAGAAGCCAAGCGAGTTGGACACTCTCCCGGCGATGAACGCGGAGTTCATGAAGCACGCCGGGGTGATCCTTCACTTAGTCGAAGAAGGGTTGACGGCTCGGGATGTCATCCGAGACTTTGTGAAGAACCGGGTGAGCCCCCTGCGTGAAAGGGCTCATCCAGCTTGGGAGATCAAGTCCATGGCAGACGGTACCTTGGACTACAACGAAGGTATTCATTTCTGGCACCGAAAACCTTCTTATGTTATTTCCGGAATGCACCAGTTTTAATTTGTATTTGGGAACAGTTCTTCCCTCTGCTGAGATCGAGAGGCGGACTAACTGCCTCCTCTGGGCGTACAACGCCGAGGTAGAGGGTGCCAAGGGGTCGCCTCGCCCCCAAAGCTTAATTCACGCCGGCGACGACCTCAAACAGGAGCGCCGAAAGGTACCTTCTCCACTTGGCCTCTGTTTTACAGGTCTTCTGTCTGTCCAGCACTAATCCCATGAGAACAGCTTCTTGGGAGGTTTGCTGAGGCGACGTTTCCCGACGAGAACGTCGGTTCCCTGGGGAAGCCGACGACAAAGAACGTGAAGAAAATTTCCTCGAGACCCAGGACGAGGAATCCCGCCCCCAAGAAAGTCAGGCTAAATCTTGGGGAAGGGTCTTCACGAAGCACTCCTCCTACCGCCCGAAAAACTGCGATAAGATATCATATCCCTCCGATCTTTCCAGGTGCGAACTGGAATTACTTCTTCATCGTACAGGGAGAGGGGAGCGAGGAGGAGGAGGACGATGATGTCCCTCTAGTTCACTGGAGGAGGAAGATCGCGGGCTCCCCATCCGGTGACGCTCCAATCCATTCCGCAGGGACAACTGCTACTGCAGAGGCAGCCGCAGCAGACCTCGCGACCACCGAAAGCCCTGTGGTCGCGGATGATCCCCTGGCCCCTGAAGCTCCCGAGGCTTCAGAGCTAGTTTCGTCTACCTCCTTGGTCGAAGGGACGACCGTGGTAAGATTCTCTCTGTCTTGTTTTCTCTAATTCTCCCTATGCGTTTGATGAGTTAACGCTTATGCAGGGAGAAGAGCTTCCTCCTGCGACTCCTGTGAGTCCCAGGGAGGAAAATCCTCCACCTCTGCCGACAGGAGTAGAGGTGGTTGCACAATATCCTGTAGCGGTTGCCCACGAGGTGCTGGCCCCAGAAGTCCAAGAGCCATCGAGGCCTTCGGATGCGACCCCGCCGATGGGACCAATTGCTCAGGTAAAGATTCCTCTCATTCGTCTTCATCTTCCCCTAGAAATGTGCTAACCGAAGAACATACCCAGGGGGGAGATGCTTTGTTCTCCAAGAGGAGGATCAGGATGGACGGCGATTGTCCCATTTCTCGAGGGGAGCCTCCCTTGAAATCTCAAAAGCTAATGGGATTTCAAATAAGGTAAGAATCTTTATCCTGATTGTATTTAAATGATGGTCATGAACTGTGATTGTTCGATTCTTCTTTCCTTTGTCAGGCAAAAAGAAACAGCGCCCAGTCCTTCAACCACTTCGTGAAGGGTTGAAGTCACTGTTGGTGCAGGAACCTCCAGTGAGGAGCGCTCCGCCCCCTCGGTCCAGGAAGTCGTCCGGGCCGTGGGAGGAGAAACAGGCGCGGGGTCCCAGTCGCCACTAGCGGCGACTGGAAGCAGTGCCCAGCAGGCACTTCCACGAACTGCCCCTGCTATAGGCACCTCCGGGCCTTCAACAAACCTTCCCATCAGTCCGGAAGATGCCTCCGTACAGAAGTTCATGAAGGTATGATGAATCCCTCTTTGGGTGTCCTGAATTGTACATAGGACACCTTTAAGTCCCTTTTTTGCATCACAGGAACTACCCCGGATGATGGCCCAATCGCATGCTACGACGGCGAGCATGGTGGCCATACAAAGAGATCGAGATAGCTTGCGCAGGTAAGGATCATTACTCTTCAACTTGTAACGATACAAATTGATTGTGACCACTTCTTCTATTTTATTACAGGAAAGTGGCATTGCTGGACAAAGAAGTGGCCACAGTGAGGCTTCATTCGATCTCGGTGGCTAGAAACCAAGAGATCGAGAATAATAAACTGCGGTCACAACTTGCTAGTAAGTCGATTCCTGATTAGGAAAACCTGTCTTCGCAATATGCGAGTAATCTTTTCTCTTGTTGCAGTGCAAGCGGGTCATGTAGAGCAACTTAACCGGCACAATAAACTCCTCTGAGACACTATTCACACCTCCGAAAAAGCGATCGAAAAGCTGAGCCGTTCTGTCTTTGAAAAACTGAAGGCAGTGGCTCATTTTCTGAAGGCTGATGTGGTCGAAACCACAAGAGATAGCCTTAGCCAAAATGACTGGTTTGCGCTAGTCATGGCCCGAGCGGAGTCACTTCTCGAGTATCTCCCCGAGGATACACAGCGACGAGAAGAGGTGATCAGAACCAGAGTTCGGTCAGCCGCTTCTGCTATCCTCAGCCGGGTTCGACTTCACCACGGCCCAGATGCAGATCTGAATCCATTGGTGGGACCGGTTGAGGTCGAGAGTGAAGAGCAACTAAAGGCTGTCATGGAGGAGGTTAGTCCCCTTGTAGATAAGCTCCTGACTGAGCTTGGGATCGAATGATCCCTATACCTATACAGAAACAGTTGTATACAATGCAATGTATATGGAAATTCATCTTTGAAAAATGAATATATTTTTGTTTTGTGTTGTTTCATATTATAAACATATCCCCCTAGCCCCCTCCTGTGATTGTAGATACTGAAGACTTAGTATTACAAACACAGGGGAAAAGTGAATATAACGACCAGGGGTGTGTGATCGAATCAACAATTATGATCACTATAACACCTAGCCTTGTTTGCAAACCAGCAGCCACTCGGATAACCAAGGACTTGCCAGAAAGCCCCGTGTGCGTTGAGAAACGGCTTACTTAGGAGTGACTTATCTGAAAGTGGTTATGAGATCGGCCAGCGAATCCGACCAGGATGTTATAATGATCTAACCGTGTGCGACCAGCCCCCGAGCCGAATTCATAGTGGATGGGCATAAAGGGAAATATTCATCATATGAAAGCACAACATTTTTTATTTTATGAAAAAATGCTAATTGAACAGGAAAAGGGGTTGAGTACTTACACGTAGAACTTGCGAAGTTGATCGATGTTCCAAGTATTGGACAAAATTTGACCATCCTCCATGGCTAACCGCGCGGATCCTGGTCGCGGCACCGAGGCAACAGTGTAAGGGCCTTCCCACTTCAGAGAGAATTTGTTGCGATTAGACTGATCTTGGATTTTTCGTAAGACCAGGTCGCCCACGTGAAGACTACGTGGTCGCACCCTTTTACTGTGATACTTGCGCAAAGCTTGTAAGTATGCCGCGGACTTGATCAAAGCGCGATCACGCCTTTCTTCTAGGAGGATGAGGTCTCACGACCGCTGTTTAGACTGATCAACCTGTTCGAATTGTTCTGTCCGAACAGATCCAATACTAACTTCCATAGGCAATACAGCCTCGGCCCCATAGACCAAATGGAAGGGCGTCTCACCGGTGGCTCGACTAGAAGTAGTTCGTAGTGCCCATAGAACGGTATAAAGCTCATCTGCCCAAGCTCCCGAGCGAGTCTTAAGGCGATCGAAAACACGCTTTTTGATGCCTTGTAGTATCTGCCCATTGGCCCGTTCTACCGCACCATTGCTTTGCGGGTGTGCCACAGAAGCAAAGCACACTTTAGTTCCGATCTGATGGCAATATTCTAGGAAAAGACCACTAACGAACTGGGAACCATTGTCGGTGATAAGACGGTTTGGAACACCAAATCGAGCAACAATGTTCTTATGAAAGAACTTTTGTGCTGCTGATGCAGTAATATTGCGTACCGGTTCGGCCTCGATCCACTTTGTAAATGTGTCAAAGGCTATGAACAGAAACTTGTACCCGTTGACTGCTTGTGGCATAGGACCGACAATATCCATTCCCCAAACCGCGAAAGGCCATGCGAGGGGAATGGTTTGTAACGCATAGGCAGGTTGATGAACCTGTCTTGCGTGGAACTGACACTGAGGACACATCTTGACCATACGCTTGGCATCATCAAGTGCCGAAGGCCAGTAGAATCCTTCTCGAAAAGCTTTTCCGACCAGTGTCTGATATGACGCGTGTGCACCGCATACACCGTCATGTATTTCTTTCAAGAGGGATTTTCCTTCCTCTTGAGATATGCAACGCATGAATACTCCCTGAGTACCCTTTCTGTACAAAACCCCATCTATGAGCTTGTACAGACGCGCTTTTCGAATTAACCGATTGGTTTCGGTTTCATCCTCGGGTAGGGTCCCGTGTTCAAGATAGACTCTCAATGGATGAGTCCAATCTTGTTCCCGACCGAGGTTGGTAACGGAGGCTATTACCGGATCATCCTCGACCGAAGTCATGATCGAAGGACGGTCCAAGTGTTCAATGAACACTCCTGCCGGAGCGAAAGTACGTGAGGACCCAATTTTGGATAATTGGTCTGCGAGAATGTTGTCCTTTCGCGGGATATATTAGACTTCGAAATGACTGAAGTGTTTTTCCAATTTCCTCACTTCCCCCAGGTAATGAGCCATTGTCTCATCGGAGGTACTGTACTCCTTGTTTACCTGGTTTACGACTAGCTGTGAGTCTCCCCTCACCACTAATCGACGAACTCCGAGGAATTTTGCTGCCCGGAGCCCTGCAAGAAGACCTTCATACTCTGCTGCGTTGTTGGTCGCAACAAAGTGTAGTTGGATGACATACTTAAGCTATTCGCCCTGAGGCGTAACTAAGACCACTCCAGCCCCAGAGTGTTGAAAACTACGGGAGCCGTCAAAGTACATTGTCCAGTAATCGGGGCACTCCAATTCCTCTGGCACCTGCACGGGTGGCTCAGGGTTGGTCAATTCGACCACAAAGTCGGCCAAAACTTGAGACTTAACCGCCGTGCGGGGCGTGAAATGGATCTCGAAGGCACCGAGTTCGACCGCCCATTTGGCGATTCGACCAGACTTCTCTGGGTTTCGGACAATATCACCCAAAGGAAAAGAGGAGGGTACTGTGATCTTGTGTGCCTGGAAGTAATGTCGTAGCTTACGGGAAGCCATCAGTAGCGCGTAAAGTATCTTCTGGACCTCAGGGTAACGCTCCTTAGGACCATGAAGTACCTCGCTCACATAGTAGATGGGTCTATGTATTCCTTCCCTATCCGCCATCAGAACAGCGCTGACCGCGTGCGGTGTGGCCGCCAGATAAAGGAGCAATGGTTCTCCTTTGTCGGGAGACACCAATACTGGCAGACTAGATAGATATGTCTTCACCTCCTGAAACGCTTTTTCGGCCTCATCCGACCATGTAAAATTGTGATGCTTCCGCAAGGCTTTGAAGAAAGGCAATCCCCTTTCGCCTAGTCGCGATATGAAACGACTTAAAGCCGCCATGGGACCAGCCGGGCGTTGAACATCCTTCATGGTCGAAGGCGATCTCATTTGTTCAATGGCCCTGATTTTCTCAGGATTAACTTCAATGCCCCTGAAACACACAAGGAAACCAAGGAGTTTTCCTGAAGAAACCCCGAAAGAACATTTCTCCGGGTTTAATTTTATTCCAAAGCGATTCAAATTACAGAAGGTTTCAGCGAGATCGTCCAAATGAGACAATCTCTTGGTACTTTTTACAACCAAGTCGTCTACATATGCTTCGAGATTACGCCCTATCTGGGAAAGAAAGGTCTTTTGCATCAAGCGCTGGTACGTGGTACCTGCGTTCTTGAGACCGAACGGCATTCTGACGTAGTAGTATGTGCCGAACGGGGTGATGAAGGCAGTTTTCTCTTCATCATCTTCTGCCATGCTAATTTGATGATATCCTGAGTAAGCGTCCAGAAAACTCATCAGTTCGCAACCCGCAGTTGAGTCGACCAGCTGGTCGATGCGGGGAAGGGGAAAGTCATCCTTCAGACAGGCAACGTTGAGGCTAGTGTAGTCGACGCACATGCGCCACTTGCCATTTGACTTGCGGACCATGACCGGATTGGCGAGCCATTCCGGGTGATCCACTTCACGGATAAACCCGGCCTGTAGGAGTTTGTCCAACTCCTCTCGGATGGCTTCCTGTCGGTCAACAGCAAAACGCCTGAGCTTTTGCTTTATTGGTCGTTGTCCAGGTCGAATTGCTAACCTGTGCTCAATTACTTCCCTTGGGACACCGGGCATGTCTGACGGTTTCCACGCAAACACATCTGCATTAGCCCGGAGGAAAGCAATGAGATCGAGTTCCTATTTGGCACCCAGAGCTGATCCGACCCAAACTGTCTTGGATGGATCATCTGGGTACAAAGGAACCAGTTTGAGTTTTTCATCTGGTCGAGGAGCAGCCTTGATCGCATCGGTAGCGACGGTGGCGACCTGAGCGTCCCGGAGGGGAAGTTGATCAACCATCTCCAAAGATAGCCGGTCGCACGTGAGTGCCACGTTGCGACTGCCTCTGACCGAGATGACATCTTTGGGGCCAGGCAATTTTCCGCACTGGTAAGCATAGTGTGTTGCCATCATGAATTTAGCGAGAGTTGGCCTGCCAAAGATTGCATTATAAGCTGAATCACAATCGATTACATCAAAAGTAACCAATTCTGTTCGGAAGTTATCTGGTTCTCCCAGTGTGACCGGGAGGACCACTTGTCCCAACGGCATCATGGAGGGGCCTGGGATTATCCCATAAAATGGATGGATTATGGGCTTAATCTTCGAACAAGGAATTTACATCTCGTCGAGTGCCTTGACCAACAAAATGTCAAGGGAGCTTCCTCCGTCGATCAGGACCCTTTCAACTCTCGCGTTACTGATGATCGGGGTAATGACCAGAGGGAGCCTCAATGGTCGTGTTAATCCCGTCGGACAATCAGTGCGATCAAATGTCAAAGGTGTATCCGACCAACGGGGGTATTGAGGTTCACCAAGGGATGTCTCCGTTTGGTTAACCTCTCGGTAAAAGGCCTTAAACTGCCTTTTCGAAACAAAAGAAGAAGAACCTCCTAAAATAACATTAATATGATTTTGAGGTACCTGGTAGGACATTTCCTCGTCTCTGTCGGCGTCCCTAAGTCCGCACGCCTGTTCTTTAGGTGGTAAGGTTGGAATTGGCCCAACTCCCTGGTAGAAATCATCCAGTTGCTTCAACCAACTCCTGCAATTCTTGAGGTCGTGGCCTGCGGAGTTGTGGAGTGGACACCACTTCTTGCCCTCCTGCGGATTAGTTGACTTTTCTGGCTGGTCAATATTCCGATCACCAGAGGCAGTTTTATTTTTGAATGAAGGCTTATTACCTTTGGTCGAATGCGGCTTCTCTGCGACTGCGACCTCGCTGTACTGTCTAGAGCGGTTCCTCTTCGACTTCTTTGACTTCCCACCTGATGAAGATTCCGGTTTCTTGCTTGAATCTTCTTTCCTGGCATCCTTGAAGCCTGGTTGAGGTGGTAGGTCCCCCTTGTCGACCATCCGGTTCCATTCGACAGCTTCGGCTGCATCAGAATATCGATCGGCCATGTCGAACAGATCGGCCACTGATCGAGGAGGGTGGATAAGCAAGTCCTCAGTGAATCTCCGGTATCGAACGGCATGTTTAAATGCCCTGATAACGGAGCCATCAGATATGTTCGGGTTGGTATTCCTCACCCCGACAAACCTCTTGACAAACTGCCGAAGTGTTTCGGTTGAAGTTTGCCGTAGCCGATGAAGGTCGTCCTCTTTAACCGGCTTTTGGTAACAATTTTGGAAATTGCTGAGGATGGCATCGCATAGAATTTCCCAATTGTAGATGGAACCCTCGGGCTGATTAAATAGCCAGGTTCTAGCCGGTCCTGCGAGGACTGTAGGCAGGTAGTTGGCCATGACCTTGTCATCACCTCCCGCCGCTTGGATGGCAGTGATATAGATTTGAAGGAACTCGGATGGGTTTTGAGTTCCGTCAAACCTCTCAATGGCCCCTGGTCGAAACTTATCGGGCCAAACGACTGCTCGTAGGCCAGGCAAAAAAGCTTTACAACAAACGTAGGGACCGTGAATCGCCTTGTGACTCTCGGCTGGGTCTCGGGCGACCCCACGCAATGGTGAAGTTACTCGTGGTCCCAAACGAGAGTGGACAGGAACTCGATCCCTACTACGAGAATCCTGTATTCGTCGGTATCTGTCCTGTCGGGATGGTACAGGCGGCGGGTAACTTCGTCGACCGGAACCAGAGTGAGGACAATCTCATTCGCGAGAACGTGTTACCGAGCGGGAAGAGGCTGTTGGGGTCGCCTCAGACGCGACCTCATCCAGTCTCTCCTCCAGGATCCTAAAAAAGGCCGATTTCTGCGCATCCGTGACCGTAGGAGGAAAGTTACGCATGACTTCCGCGATAGATCGCAGTCGACCATGGGTACTTCTCCTAGGGGCACCAGGTGTTACTGTTTCTTCGTCCATCGGGAAACGCTCCGGTGGTAAAGAAGGGGTCTGGTTGCGTCTGCGACCTCGTGACCGCCGAGAAGAACTCGGAGCAGCATCGTAACGAGCCTACGCATCTTGAAGAGCCTCTAGGGCAGTTCTGCGTAGTTCGTTGTTTTGTTGCTCGAGATCTTGATCCTCCTTTTGTTTGCGATCTTGTTCTTCCCTAGCAGCCTGTTGATCGGGAGTTTCTTCCGACAAAGCAGCAAACTGCCTAGGGAGAGAGGTTGCCGATGGGGAAAACATCTCAGTTTGTTCCGAGTTGGACTCAAAATCAAAGAGACGGTGAAGGTTATCAGGGTCGAACCTTCCGGGGCTGATTTCCGGGTCGACATCATCATTCCCCTCGGCGGGGTCGTATGACGGACCGGATTCATCGCCTAGCGCATTAAGAACCTCTATGGGTCCTGACCCTGCGCTAGTTGCTCCCTGGTCGATAGACATGACCTGCAGGGACGATTCAACCTGTGGAAGATTCTGGCCTTCAACCTCCTCCATCGGGACAGGATCACTTGGAGAAGGCATTGGGATATGAGCATAATCCTCGAGATCGAAATCGTTCTCGGAGTCATATGCTCCAGCCATGTTTCAGCGAACCTCCGGATTAAAACTAGGACGCTTTGAGAAAGGCCCCACGGTGGGCGCCAGCTGTCGACGATTCGGACTCGGAGTCCTCAGCCGAACTTATGCAAAATTTGTAATAGCGGGACCTTTCAAGATGACCCTCCGGGAAGGTACGTAGAACAATGGAGAACAGAAGCTCAGAGACGTTTATACAGGTTCCGGCCCTCGATGGTGGGAGTAATAGCCCTACGTCCTGTTGGGATTTCACTATAGGTGATAAAAGGTTACAAGATGGTAGAAAAACTCTTTCACAGGTGAAGGATTTTTCCTATGTAAATGTACAGAATAAAGCCAGTAAGGCTTGTAAGAACTATCTAATCTAGGCCGTAGACTTAGTTGTTTGAGTGGTTGAGATGTATTGTATCTCTCTCTCCCCCTGCTTGACACTCCATACCACCCTTTTATACTGGTCGAAAGGGTGCCATGCAGTAAACTGCATCAAGCAGTTGCTTGGACGGTTGAATACAGTTTTTAGAAAACCGCTCTTAACCTCTACGCAGGTTAAACACGTGTTATTCATGGATAACTGCACGTATTAACCTTCTGACGGTTGATTCTCCACATGGGGGAATCTTCGGGATACTTGGAATATTCCCGCTATAGGAATAGCCGGACAGATGAATTCCAAGCACCCTGGTCGAGAATGCTCTAACCGCGGGATGTTGGCTGACCGCGCGACATCCTTGACATTCTGTCCGCGTATAGCATACGAACTTCTGACCGCACAAAGCCTGCAACCTGATCACGCAAAGCCTGCGACCTCGGGCCAATGCTTCTCAGAATAACTTGAGTTCCCACCGCTAGACACGTGTCTAGTTCGTATCTGTCCTGAACCAACAGTGCATTTATTTGAACTGACTCGGGTGTCAATCCTCATCACCCTCCTTTGAGGAATCCCGTGGCAACCGCCCAGGTGGATTGCACACAGGTAGGTTCATCACAAGCTCACAACAACAGGATTCACTTTAAACAATAAAGCTAGTAAATAAAACAAGTACAAGGTCACAAGGACCACTATTACAATATCATAATGCCAAGGGTGGCACTAATTAAAGTTGATACAAAAGTAGAGAATTTTTCAAAATCAAGAATTGGTATCGAAGTACCAAACACAGAAAAACAACACAAAAAGCAACCACAAAGGTCTTCACTTCCTTCTGCAGCGGCTCTGGAAGGGCTTCCTCCACATCGGACTCAACTTGGCTCATGACCCTCCTAGAAACTCAAATCGCCTGGGAAGGGCTCCTTCCTCTTCTTGGTGCTCACAGTCAAAGGGATCAGGATCCTCGAATCCTTTCTTCTGAATTTGTTTGTAAAGGCAAGGGTGAGCATGTTTTTACACAATGCTCAGCAAGTCTCGTTACTAGAATGCAGGTATATAGATGAGGAGTGATCAAGAAAAGGGCTTAAGTCTTATAATCATAAATAGTATAGATTTCAATTCTTTGATTTCTTAAATAAGAGTTTTATTTTCAACAGCGGGGTTTTGGAAATCTTATAATAGACTTTAAGAAATTGTTATGTGATCGTCTCCCATGAGTCATCACTTTTATCAACCCATATTATAAAAACATTCCAAATAATTACTTGTGCTGAACCACATGGATAAATCCACCACGAACATACTCCATGACCTGGGAGTACAGAGTATCCGATACTTTTCTTACACTTTGCAAAGGTGTACCTCTTTTTAAATCCACTTCTTCACTCAGCTTTCAAGTCGGATCAGCTCCATGCGACTTATACGCATGTGACAAGGCCGAGATCACACAACGCTTTTGTAGTTCAGTATTAACAGTATCCCCGCCCGGTAAATAGACAATTCAGTCTCAAGACCGTTGTGGGTCCTCCCCATTGCCTTACTTCCTAGCCTTTGGCCTATGCTCCCGCAGGACACATAGCCTTGGTCTGTCCACGCAAGACATATGACCATCATGATTACAACCGCGCACGGCTTAATCAGAGGCATAGGGTGTCTTCCTTCTTTCCACCTTTTCCTCTCATACTTTTTCTGAACTCACATCACTCACGGATGAACTGCATCCAACTAGTTTCTCCACGCGAGAAACCAGACCGACAAACCATGCCGGTAACTGCTAATACCAAAAAGCTACTAAGTCGTGCCTGTCCCATACCAGGCAAGTGGTTGGTACTTTTTCATGCCGTATAGAGACACAACACAAGGTTCTTGACCTTATGAATTAATAGTGAGGAGCCATCCACATTCCCTGGTGCGCACCACACCCTCACCATCCAAACCAATCCTCACTACCAATTCTTATTTCACATTTTATTTCACAAAAGGGATTTCAAATCCATTTCTCACATATTAGCCATGTCACATCCAACATGTACATTTAAATAAGATTAAAGCCTAAGCATGGTATCCTAGGGTGACAAGGTTGCATGATGATTCGATATCAAAAAGGGTTTCCACATGAAAGTTGGGTCATATCTATTCACATATTTCTAAACATAGTTCTATCAAATATTCAGCATGCATATATCTTTAAAACAGTGAATCTACTTTATTTCAAAATACTGGTGAGACATGATCAAGGGTGACTACTTGGCTTGCACTACTGGGTCTAATTACTCGGACGAATCTTCAAAGAGTTCTTCCGCTCCTTCAGCTTCGGGCTCTACGGCGGACACAAGCAATACAACACATACGCTACATAAGCATACATAAAATAGTTGCAATAGAAAATAATAAGTAAATATATCATGCATGCAAGGGAAAGATTTGGACAAAGTCACTTGAGTGCTGGTCGAAGAGATGGGCTCAAAAGAAGTTGAATGTCAAAGGCCGACATTCAGTCCACGGCAAGACATAGCCATAAGTTGGTCTTAGGTAGGTTTTCTGGAGAAGTGGCAGAAGAGAAAGATGTAGAACACAACTCCAGGAATCTAGGGGACAAAGTGACATTTCCATTGCTCAATCAGAAGAGGTCAAACAAGGCTAATGCCAGTGGCTGACATGCACTGATATAGTGCAGACATTGCCAAAAACTAGGGCAAAGCTTAACTTTTGATACAGGGCTCCAATTGATGCACAACTTTGTCTGGGAGGTAGGAATTGATAACAGGATCAAATCATTCAACAGGATCTAGGGCAGGAAATGGCTGGAAGGTGATGAAATTCAGTGATGAACTGTGGTGACTTGGACATGAACTGGGCTTCTGGACAGTGATCTTGGCAAGGGCATATCTTTCAATCTAGGCAGATTCAGATGTCGAGTTAGTGGAAGGAAATGCTCAGGAAGGTGAGGCAAAGCTATGGGACAAAGTTTCAGGAGCTAGATCGGCCAGGGAAGAATTCCGCCGACCGGTGCTAGAGAAGACGACACTGGAGATTGGGGATTTTTGATACAAGGAGAATGAGCTCAATTCCAAGCTTGAGAATGATCTCTGGGGTATGACAAGGCTACTGAAGGGGTCAATTTTGCTGGAGGACGGCCGGAGAAGCTCGGTGACTAGGTCCAGCGAACTGATGAAGTTCCAAATCGGGATTTCTTCGATTTGAGCACAATTGGGGGTTTTGATTCTACAGGCTTGCTAAGAAGTGGCTAAGGATCAGTTTCTGCTACAGGAACGAGAGCTGATTTGGATTGAATCAGGCAGCATTGGGGAAACAGGGAAAATCGGGAATCCGGCGATCACCGGCGATGGGGATCGATCTGGTGCAATTGGTTGCTACTACACAGAGAGGGGAAAGAGGGGAACTCACTGGTGGTTTTGGTTTGAAGAATGGTGCAGTGAGCTGGGCTGGCACCGTGAGCTCACTTGCTGGCTCGCCAGAGAAGAAGAAGAAAACGGCGAGAGTTCTGGAAAAAAGGCTAAGTCCTGAGATGAGGCTTAAGCACAGCACTGGAGGATTTAAATAGGTCCTGGGACGGAGCTTGCGAGGGATAAAATGACAACGATTGCTTGCGCCGGGGAGAAGCTTGTCGGGCGCAGGCGCAACAACGGCGACGACGACATGATGTGCACGGGCTGTGCAGTAACTTTTCCACCGTTGTCGGGAGCGCATTGGAACTGGGTTTGAAACGGCGCAGATGCGGAGGCAACAGCAAAGCTCCGGCGGTGACACGTACACGCATGCAAGTGCCACGGCCACGGGCGCGCGCACGCGAAAACGCTGCTGGAGTGCGGGCGTTTAACCGCTAGGTTCAGCAGGGTCTTTGGTCACTGGCACGTGCGCGCGGGGTGGCTCAACTGACCACGACCACGGGCAGCCGGAGAAGATGGCCGGCGGCGAGTTATGCGGCGAGGCAAATATGAACGGGGCACTGGTCGAATGGCACATGGGCTCTGGTCGAACGGGGGCTGAAAAAGAATAGCTCTGGCTGAAATGCAATTTTGAAACTTGCTCCAGGGACTGATCTGTGAAGAAAGTTTGAATTGGAAATGGGCTTGATTGTAAATCTGGAGATCTGGAGGGCTGATCTGAAATCTGATTTCAGGAATGAGTTGCATAAGATTAATGGAACTCATCTAGCCAAAGTTTGACAAGATCGGGCAAGATCTGAAGGGTTTCGACAAAAGTGGGGAAAATGACTTTAGGGTAAAACAGGATAATTAGGGTTTCAAAAACGGCGAGGGTCGAAACTCAGGTTTATGGCAGGATTTGGAAATTCTTCCAGAAGGGAAAAATGTTTAGAATAGTGAATGGGAGATATTCACTGAATCAGATCAAAGTTTGGAGGTGGTCTGAGACTTTTAGTCTTTTTGGGGCTTCTGACAAATCTGAAAAGGGCTGATTTGTGATACTTTTGGGCTGATTTGCGAAAAGGATCTGAACGAAAGAGTTTGATTGCCAACTTTTTGGGGTAAGATACTGGCACAACTGGGATCTCATTTTGAAATAGAGAGGGACGAGGCAAGCCAGGATTTGGGAAAAATCGGGGTGTTACAGGCTGGCTCTTCAGCGGGTCTCTTCCTCCGACCAGTGCGAGAGCGAGGCTCTCCGCGACCGCTGCCAGGGGGAGGCTCTTCCCCGCACTTGGGTGAATGCATTCGCTCGACCTCCCCCCGGGAGAAATGGACCTGTTCCGCCGGGGGAGGGAGCTCATGCACTGTAGCTGCCGCCCCGGAGGCTATCGGGGCCGACTGTGGGGAGCCCCCTGCGAAGACCCCCGGAACTGGAAAGGGGGAAGCCCCTGTATCATCCGGAACCTGGGACGGGGCGCCTGCGACGACGTTCGGAACCGAAGTGGAGGGAGCCCCCGTGGCGACGGCGGAACCGGAAAGGGGGAGGCCCCTGTAATATCCGGAACCGGCGAGGCGGGAGCCCCCGTGGCGATGTCCGGAACCGGGGAGCCGATGCGGGGGGAAGTCTGCTGAGGCACGAGAGCTGCTCTGTCGACCACCCCTGGTGCGGTAAACGCGACGCGAGGGGCGGGACTGGCTCCCGGCGTAGGGAAAACCCCCGGCATGAAGTGGGCCCCCGGCCCCGGGAATGGACCTGGAACGGGGTATCCCCCCGGTGCCACGAAGGGCCCGAGTATGAAGTACCCTCCCGGCACCGGGAAGGACCCGGGTGCCGGGACGAGGCCAGACGTATGACCCGCAGGGGGAGGGTACCCCCCGCCGGGGTAATACGGGGCGGATAGACCCCCGGAAACCGTCGGGACCGTCGGGTGACCCATAAACGGGGGCATGGTCCCCGGATATGGGTACGGCGCATATGTGGGGGCCGGTGGCCACGCCAACACACTGAGCAGCTCATCCATGGAGCGCTGGGCGCGGAGCTGGCCCTCCACTAAAGCCTCAAGTAGGGCATCCCGAGGAGCCGGGGGAGCCGTCGGGGGAGACTGGTCCCGGCCGAGGTTCCCGCAGTCACCGGGAGCGCCCCAGAGGCAGAAGCACCTAAGTTAAGAGGAAAGGTGGGAGGCGGTACCTGGGTCTGGCCGCCTCCGGGCGGAAGCGGCGGGACAGTGGTGTCCCGGACGGGCAGCGCCGGGTCTCCGAGACCGGCGTCACCGGGAAGGGTGCGAGCCCTTGTTCTTGGGGGAGCCATGGCGTCTTGTCACGAGTCCCCACGGTCGGCGCCAACTGTCGTGGTATTGCGAACACCCCGGCAAGTTTCATAGACAAACCTAGCGAAGAAAACGCGACGCGGGCTGACCGGGTGACCGGTCCTCCCCCGTCGGACAAACACAAGAAACGACACGAGGATTTATACAGGTTCGGGTCCCGGTGGGGGCCCTAGTACTGTCGGCGTGCTCCCGACCGGAGTCGACTGGGGAGGCTCTCTCGGGGGAGAGGCTTCCGGAGCACACCTATGAGTTTGGCTATTCCAATAATAATGAATCACCTGTCTTTACAACTGGGGGTACAAGGGCTATTTATAGCCTCAAAAAGAGGCAAAAAAGACTATACTACCCCGGACGCTACCGTCGGATTGAGGGGTAGCAATGTCCTTCTCCCGGTCAGGTGCCTTGGATGCTTGACAGGTGGTCGCTGATTCCCGAGGCGCTCCTCGTGTGACCTGCACGTGATCACCAACGAAAGACTTTACCTTTAGAAGGGCGATGAGGCCCGGGACATGCACCGGAGGCGATGTCCCCGGGCAAACGGCGGCGCCCGGGACCGGCCCCGGAGGCCAGGTCCCCGGGCAAATGGCGACGCCCGGGACCGGCACCGGAGGCCAGGTCCTGGGAGCCAATGGCGACGCCCGGGACCGGCACCGGAGGCCAGGTCCCGGGAGCCAATGGCGGCGCCCGGGACCGGCACCGGAGGCCAGGTCCCGGGAGCCAAATTGCGGCACTCGGGACCGGCCTCAGGAGGCCAGGTCCCGGGAGTCAAATGGCGGCACTTGGGACCGGCCTCGGAGGCCAGGTCCCAGGAGCCAAAAGGCGACGCCCGGGGCAGGCACCGGAGGCCACGTCCCGGGAGCCAAAAGGCGGCGCCCGGGACCGGCCCTGGAGGCCAGGTCCCGGGAGCCAAAAGGCGGAGCCCGGTGCAGGCACTGGAGGCCACGTCCCCGGGCAAATGGCGGCGCCCGGGACCGGCACCGGAGGCCAGGTCCCTGGGCAAATGTGACGCAACTTACCTGGACTTAGTCTCGCGGAGATTTTCCCCAACAGTAAATATGGCAATTGCATCAAGATGAATGTAACGCAAAAGATAAATACGCAATTGACACAGTATTTTTACCGAGGTCTCAGAGACTCGCCCGGTCTCCCCTACTCCTCGTTAAAGTGCTCACTCGGAGCCTCGCTTCTATATCCACGAAGGATATCTCACTAGGATTGCTCCTTCTCCACACCAAATAGGCGAGCACCACACCTTTCACAATCTTTTGCCGGCCTCTCCAACAAACTTCTATTGGAGAGATCTCGGCTCTCCTCTGGCACCATCTAGGCGAAGGCGATCACCAAGAGTAACAAGCCGGATGCGTTTTCACTTGAACCAACCACGTGCTCGAAGCTCGATGATGCAAATGAAATGCTCAACACTCTAGCACTAGCAATCTAATGGAGATGAAGTGCACTAAACACTCACACAATCTCCCTCAAGCTCTCTCTCAAATCTATTCAAGATTTAGGCTCAATTCTAGCCTCTAAATGCCGTCACACATATGCAACTCAATTGGCTAGGTTTTCAGCTGAAGAATGAACTCTTTGAGCACACCAAAATGAAGCCAAACACGAAGTATTTATAGCCTCAAAAAAAACTAGCCGTTTGCAACAAACTAACTCAGATTTGTGGAGGCCGGACATTGTCCGGCCACTTCAGACACTGTCTAGCCAGTTCAACGAAAATAGCTGTTGCAACGTGTCAGTGACCGTTGGGTGCTTTTTCTTTAAAGACCGCACATTGTCCGGCCATGCCGGACAATGTCCGGCCATGACAGACAAAAGCTACGGACGATTGCATTTGTCTCTGTTTCATTTCTCGGCTCAAAAAATTTGTACAGGCCGGATCGGACAATGTTCGTCTGTCTGTGATTTAGGGTATCGGACAATGTCCGGCCTCCCCAGACAAATAGCCTAGGACAGATGCAAACGTCTCTGGTTTCATTTTGCAAAAGGCTGAAAAAAAATTTGTACAGGGCGGACATTGTCCGCCCAAGCCCGGACAATGTCCGACCACTGCACACTGACAGTAAAACAAGTATAATTTTTGATCCAGAGATCTGATCGAGGTGATTTTTCACTTGTTGGAAAGATAACTCAGAGCTCTACAATTTTGTCAACAGGAGTAAGACCTAGAAAGGTCTAGAAACTTCTACAAAATGCCAAAACTTTCCTGCTATCAAAATGTCCAATCCAAAAATCAACTCAAATGCAATTTAGGGTACTTGCACATACAGATTTTTTGTTTTCTCGCGGATATCTCAGCTGATACTCAGAGATGACCACGACCACACAAGTCTGACATCCGATCAAAAACAGGTGGTCGAGAGGGTTTGGTCGAGCATACGCAAGTAAGCCAAAGACTGGTACGACCAGTTCGAACTCCTACGACCACGCCCGAACCCTAAACAGAAAACCACCAAACAAGCCACACGACCACAACCGCGTATCAACACGGATACAGTCAGAATGTGCAAATACAACCACGACTAGCTCTAGATAAATAAACCAATTTAAATAGCTGACGATCACGACTAAGTGCAGTTGTCAAAACATTTACTCTGATGCACACAAACTATACTTAGACTCTCTAGCAATGCAAGACACTAGTGCAAGATGATATGAATGCATCTGAGCTTCTGCTCTAGATAGATTCAAGGTACTAGTTTACGACCCCTCTTAATAGTACGGTCAAACTCTAGTAAAAAGAATCCTATCAATCCGGTCTGTCTTCAAACACTGAGACTAGTAAAATCCTAAGAAAACAATCCTTAATCTTGGATTTTACCTTTGGTGAAGTTCGACCTCATGAAGCTCGACCACTTGATGCTTGTCCTCGCAAAGCTCGCCCTCGCTCGAGATGATTCATATTGACTTCATCCACTTCACGCCCTTGCTTGCTTTTATCCTGCAATCAAACCGAGACTACAATAAGTACACTCAATGCACAACATTAGTCTCATATATGAGTCGTCATTAATCACCACTAGAGAAACTACTCCACACAAGAGTTAGCTCAATAGCTTCTCTTTCCAGTGAAATGACAAAACTATATTCAACAACAAGCAAATGAGTATAAGATTAAATACACTCATATAGATCGTAGATAATAAAGACATACGCACACGATCTATACTACACATGACATGAGATCAATCAAATCAAATGACCAAAGTGATGAGCTCTCCCTCAACATATGTATCGATATCAAATCCATGACTGGAGTCATCAACCTCAGGATTTAACATATCACATCTCGATTAACCAATTTGCACAAGCTTGATGCAACCACCGAGCTCATCCTGTACATATGCATCAATATCAAACCCGCAAGTGAGGAAACATCCAATTCAGGGTTTACCAATAATCAATTCCATTCACTTGTGCTAAATCAGGATTTATCTAAGTTATCATTTAATCAACAAAATTGACATTCTCTAGATTAAATTTGATCATCATGGATTTATCCAAATCGTCATTAATCATCAAAACCTAGATACTTAGATCTACCTAGATCCAACATCAGCCACTGGCATTAGCCCTGTTTGACCCCTTCTGGTTGGACAAATGAAGAGCCACTTTGTCCACTAGATTCCTGGAGCCTTGTTTTACAACTTACTCTACTACCACATCTTCAGAAAACTCACCTAAAGCCGACCTAAGGCCATGTCTAGCCGTGAACTGAATGTCGACCCTTCGACGTTCGACCCCTTTTAACCTATCTCTTCGAGCAGTGCTCAAGTATCCTTGTCCAGATTGTTCTCCCTGCATGCATGTTATATTTTACTATTATTTCCTATAGAATCTATTTTCTGTATGTTTCTGTGGTGCGATGTGTTGAATTGCCTCATTGTGGTGTGCGAGAATAGAGCAAGAAGCAGAAGAGTCAATAGAAGACTTCGGAGAACCCTTAGAGCTGTCAGACCCCACACTGCAAGGCAAGTCTCTAACCTTGATCATGTCTCTCCCAGTATTTTGAGAAAACTAGACTGATTTCTGTTTTAAAATATATGCATGCTCTATGTTCAAATAAAGTGCTATATTGAAAGAATATGAATAGATATGACCTAATTCCTTGTCAAGCCCCTCATGTTTGTATATATATCATGCACCCTTTTCACCCTAGGATATCATGCTTAGGCTATGCTTATGCTCAAGATTATTTGTTAAGTGCTAAATGGTCACATGTGAGAAAAGTATGTTCAAAACCCTGTTGTAAAAGAAAATGATCGATAGTGAGGATGGTTTGATTGGTTGGTGTTGTGTGCACATTGGGAATGTGAAAGACTCCTCACTAAAGATTCATAAGGACAAGAACCTTGTGTTGTACTTCTATGTGGCATGAAAAACGTAGTAACCACTTGCCCGGTATGGGACGGGCGCAATATAGTAGCTTTCTCGGTATTAGCTTTTCCTTGCAATGGTTGTCGGTCCAGTTTCTCGAGAGGAAAATGGTGGGCCACAGAGGGCCACGAGTGATGTGAGCTAATGAGTGAATCAGGCGTATTGAAGGAAGACGCCCTACGCCAGGATTCCGAGTCGTGCGCGGCTGAATCCATAGGCTATGTGTCTTGCGGGACCATAGGCCAAGGCTAGGAAGAATTGGCTGTGGGGAGTACCCACAACGGTAATAAGGACTGGAATGTCTTATTACCGGGTAGGGAATTGTTAATGCTAGGATTGTAAACTGTTGTGCGATCTTGGCCTTGTCACATGCGTAAAAGTCGCATGGAGAGGTACCGACTTGAAAGCTAAGTGATCGTTGGATTAAAGTGGTACACCTTTGCAAAGTTATAAAAAGTATCGGATACTCTGAGCTCCTCCCAGGTCATGGAGTCTACGCACGGTGGATTCTATCCACGTCGATACAGCACAAGTAGCTTTTGGGAAAGTTTTTCATAATATTGATTAAAGCGGTGACTCATGGAAGACCGCCATGCATAACATCTTCTGAAAACCTAGCTCAAGATTTTAAAAGCCTCGCTTTTCGAAAGCAAAACCTTCTCTTCGAAATTAAGAGTGAAAGTCTATTCTTATCTATAAACCAAAGAGCCCATCTTTTTGGAAATTCCCCCTCATCTATATACCTGCATTCTTAATTGAGACTTGTTGAGCACTATGTGGACAATGTGCTCACCCTTGCTTTTACAAACAATTTAAAGGAAGGATTCATTGATCCAGAGTCCTACGGTCTTGAACCCAATAAGGAAGAAAAAGAAAGTGCCCCTGAGGATCAAGCTTACTAGAGGGTTGATACCGGTCTAGACCGTTTCGCAATAGAACGAGGACGATGCAGTAGGCGAGTATTCTAGTCGTTCTTTCCTCAGGGACTAGAGAAACAAGCGTGAATAACTAAACTAAATCAATGGCAAGAGAAAATAAATCGGATGAAAGAAAAGAAGATGTCGGAAGGAATAAAGAGAAAGAGAGGTGATTTCCTCGACAAGTGACTAGTGTTCATCCTGAGCTCATGTTTCGTAATACAAACAATAGAAGGAAATCGTGTGTTGGTAGCGCGCGAGGCAGTACTAACAACCATCAGCGATCACAATCTATGGCGAGTATTGACGAATCACAAGTGCAAAGCAAACACCAATCATCTTCTCATCCGAAGCCACAACAGCAAACCTAAGCAAACAGCACAATGATCGCACACAGAAGAGATATATGAAGCTATTCGGATTTTACAGTATAAAAGGACCGCAATTGCTCGATATTTCTCAACTTCGCATCTAGACATGTAAACAATGACTAAGCACAGGCATTTGAATCAACAGGGTACTAAGACCAGCAAAAATCAGCCATGAACTCAGAGAAGAAATGACTTTGGCACAGTTCAGAATTCAGTTCCAATTCACTGAAGTTTAAAGTTCATCTATGCGATACGACAGTGACTAAAATACAACACAGGCAGTTTATAAGGAGTAGCAGCAAGACAAACAGTTAATCGATATCAAGCTCGAGTTGCAACTCAAATCCATTCAGTTCTTCATACCAGTTGGGCTAAGTTTTCAAGTGAGCAACAGAATTAGCAAGTTTGATGCATCCAATTCAAATTATCCCAAAACTGAAATCTGATTCAGAAATTCAGGAGCTCTGTTCAATAATTACAGACACACAACATTTCATACATGCATTGTTCATATTCATCAACTCATAGCAATCACATAACAGAGGAGAGGGGAAGAGTAATCACCAATTCATGCTGTTGGATAGGTTGCTGGGCCACTGCAGCATGCTGGAGGGCTTCTAGAATCAGTGAGAAGTCGGGGAAGTAGAGCTCGTTGTTGCCGGTGAAGCTGCCGTGGTTGACGACGAAGCACGGCGGAGCTGTGAAGGTGGCAGTTCTGGTGCCGGCGTATGGAGGCGCCTTGATCAGCAATGGATGAGGCGCCGTGGAGGGTTCGGCCAGGTGGTGACGCGGCGGCTCGCATGTGAGATGGAGGCGACGGCGAAGAGGGCGGATCCGGGCCGTGGAGAGGAGATGAGGCGCGGCGCCGGTGGAAAGTGGCGGCGTCGAGCGGCGCTGCGACGCCGGCGGTTTGTGGGCGGCGCTGGAGGCGGGATCGGGCAAGATCCGCGATGGTGGCGCGAGGAAGCGGCGCGCAGCAGATGTGGCAGCGCGGTGGTGGCCACGAAGGGGAGATGCGGCGGCGCCGTGGCAGATGGCCGAGAATGGAGGAGCGGCTCGGCGGCGCCGGCTCGGGATCTGGGGCGCACGGCTCGGGTTGGAGGCTGGCGAGGAGGCCGTGGAGATCGGGGAGGCGCCGGCGGCGCTGAAGGACAGGCGGTGCTGGAGCACAGGCGGCGCGGAGCTGCACCGGCTCGGGCCGGCGATGTGGAGTGGAGGCGCGGCGCGGAGTGAAGGCGCACGGCGGTGGAAGCCGGCGAGGCGCTGTGGATCTGGAGAGTTTGTGGAGATTTTTAGGGAGTAGAGAGGCAGAGGATTTGGGGAAAAGAAGAGGCAGGAAGAAGAAAGGAGGAAAAAGAAAAAGAAGGGGGAGGAGAAGGGAAGTTGAGGGAGGTAGAAGAGGGTGGAGCGCCGCCGGCGTACGGCCCGGCCACCGGCGGCGAGGTGGAGGGAGGTGTGGAAGAGTGGTTTGGGGAAGAAGAAGAACGAAGTAAAAAAACTAAATGCCGGGCTCGAGAATGCTTCAGTGGCCGGCGGCAAGGAAAAGAAAGGGAATTTTGGCACTTTTGCAGAAAAGCCCTCGAGGTTTTGGAGAATTAGAAATGTGACCTCGTGGCTAGGGTTTGGGATTCCGGGCCCCCGGAGACTCCGATTTCGGTGCGGTCAGATCCCACGCGTCCGCGAGAACGCGCACTTCCATGAGGAATCGTCCGATGGTCAGAAAAAGTCGATGAGGCGCGACCGCTAGCCGAATATCCATCCAATCCTCGTCGACCTGCGATAAAAATTGGAAAACCGAGTAATCCGGTCGATTTGGCAATTAATCTGGAATAATCTAGGTATATGTGCCGAGGTATATGACTAATATGTGCAAAAGCATGGGGAAAATATACAGAAAAATAAGATGAATCAAGTAAATATCAAGGGTCACTTACCAAGTTGAGTCCGAAGTGGAGGAAGCCCATGCAACACCGCTGCAGTTGAAGATGAAGATCGTTGAAGCCCTTTTGCTTGTTGTTGTTGTTTTATTCAGTGCCGACCTTTGTGTCGAAGAAAACTCCTTAATTTTGTATCAACACTATTTGTGTCATTTTGGCGCTATGTTATTGTAATGTTGGTCCATGTAATCAGCACTTGTTTTAATTTCTTGCATTGCTTTATAATGTATCTTGTTGTTGTGAGCTTGCAATGTATCATTCTGAGTGCAACCCACCAGGGTGGTTGCCACCGGATTCCTCAAATGAGGGTCCCACAGAAGTTGGTATCAGAGCAAAGGCTCGACTGTAGGTCGTGACCCTTAGGTAGACCTTGGTGTCCCTAGAAGATGAAAGATCGCTAGTTCTTTGACTAAGTCTGTTTGCAAAAACCTATTTTGTTTAAGAAAAATGTGTTGTTTTTCGATAATTTGAAAATGGTTTTAGACTTTGTTTTAACTCATAGGTGCCCTTTCGTTCTGTCTCCCAGATGGCTTCCGGCAGAAGATACGTTCATGGTGACGAGCTTGGATCGTGGGCGCTACTCCTGTGGATGATGCTGCAGTTCCTTGCTGCGCGAGATAGTCATAGGCCAGTATATTGCGTTTGGAAAGATGAGGTCGATGGACGACCCTTCGGTTATCGTGCTTCAGTAATCGTCTATGAGATCCCTGAGCATGGGAGAGGTTCAGTGAGACGTCTGGCCCACAAAGAAGAAGAAGATGATGCCATCTTAGATGCTGCCCGTCGTGCCATAGGTACCATCCGACAGTTATATAGTGACTACCTTTCAGATTCCCCCTATCGCTTCGTGCCTTATCATGTTCCCAGATCAGAGTACCGAGTCATTCTCCCATCCAGCGACTGAGAGGATGGTATTTTGATGAAGACCCGAGACGTCATTCATGCTTTGAAGATTGGATATACCCACCTACTTCGTGAGTACGAGCGTGTTCGCGATGACTACCATTATCTTGAGGGCATGCTTATGAAGACTCGTGCAAGTCTCCAAGAGAAGGAGAAGCAAATTCAAGAGTTGGCCGAATCAAGTGGAGAGAAGGACCCTGATGTTTCAGAGTCAGTTGTCAAGAAAAGTCGTCCAAGACTAAGGATTACCGCTCGCAAGAGAGTGGGAAACTGAAAGGAGTACCTTAGTGGTTTCACACCTTCGTCACGCGACATTGTTATCAATGGTTGTGCACTTGAATTTCCCAGCACAGCAGAAGAGAAGAAGACCCCCAATGGAAAAGGGAAGGAGATTGTCAGAATCGATAGCGACATGGATGATGATGAGGATTTGGATCTGGATCCGATGGATGCAGATGATGACCAGGAGGAGGATCCCGAGGAGGTAGAGCCTTGTGGTTCTTCCGACGCTGACGAGTGATCCCAGACTTCCTTTGGCTTGACCTTTTGTGCCTAACCCAGCAGACGCTAGATCTTTCTTTTGGTGTAGCAGTTGTTCTTAGTTTGGTTGATGTATGTGTGCTGGTTGTTAGATGAACTCTATAAGCCGATGAGGCAAAAAGCTTTGTATCTTTTGAAAGCTGATTTATGAAAAAGGCATTTTGCATGATCCTATCCTTGCCTCTTGAGTTAATGTCAGCATTCTGCTTGCATCCCTGTGTGTGATTCTTTCCGAATCAGCATCTCTATCCTTGACCTCCAGTTTGAATAGGATGGTTAATATGCGTGGAAGACCCCAAGAAGGAGAACTTGAAGGAAACCCCAGCAATGCGTGGGCCACACCACGAACAAGAGACCGTGCTAACCCAGACCGACTAGGATCATCATCGACTATGCCACAAGGAGGCAACATTAATGACGTGCTAATATGGATGGAGAGAAACAGACAAGAGTCAACAACTGTGCAAAATCAGATCTTAGGACAGTTGATGCAACACTTAGCATCTAGACAAGCTGAAGGACCAGCAACTGGTGCGAAATTGAATGACTTTTAGAAAACATGTCCCCCAACCTTTTCAAGTACCGAGGACCCCATTGTGGCAGACGATTGGCTAAGGGATGTGGAAAGAAAGTTGAACACCGTTAGGTGCAGCGACGAGGAGAAACTTCTATACAGATCACATCAACTAGCTGGACCCACCGCCGCCTGGGGGGAAAATTACCAGATTGTGCAGTCCAACAGGGATTCAATCACATGGAATGAGTTTAAGGAAGAATTTCGCAAGTGCCACGTTCCAAAAGGCATTGTTCAAGCAAAGCGCTGAGAGTTCGTGAATCTAAGATAAGGAAACAAGACCGTTGTAACACCCCTGTTTTGCCAAACCCTAAAATAGCCAAAATCCACATCTTGACCCCAAACCCTAATCTGCTTCAGCCATTCCCTTCTAAATGTTGTTCAGAACATTTTTCCCTTCGGGATCATCCCCAAAATCTCATCCTAAAGCTGAGTTTCAACCTTTGCCATTTTAAAACCCTAATTACCCTATTTTACCCAAAACTGTTTTCCCTAATTTTGTCGAAACCCTTCAGATCTTGCCTGATCTTACCAAACTTTGGCCAGATAAGTTCTAATAATTTTATGCAACTTATCTGCGAAATCAGATTTCAGATCGGACCCTCAGATCTCCAGATTTGCAATCAGGCCCAAGTTCTATTCAAATTTTCCTCACAAATCAGTCCCTGGAGCAAGTTTCAAAAATTGCAGAACGGCCCAAACTTCTTTTCAGGTCCATTCGACCAACGCCTGGTCGTTGGCTACAACCAGCGCGACTTCGCCGTTGCCGCGCCGTGTTTTCGCCGCGTTTGCTCGCCGCCGGCCACCGCTTCTTGTCGCCTGTGTTGTGAACAACCGAGCCACCCCGCGCGCACGTGCCAGCACAGTTGCGTCGCCTTGCCCAGTGGTTAAACGACTGCGCTCCAGTAGCGTTTCACGTGCGCGCTCCCGTTGCCGTGGCAATTGCATGCGTGTACGTGTCGTTGCCGGAGCTACGTTGTCGCCTCCGCATCTGCGCCGTCCCGGACGAAGTTCCAAGGCACCCTGGCGTCGCTGGCAAAGCTGCAGCACCGCCTGAAGCGTATCACATCACCGTCGCCGTCGTTGCGCCTGCGCCCGACAAATTTCTCCCCGGCGCAAGCAACCGCTGTCGTGTTTTCCCTCGCAAACTCCGTCCCCGTGCCTATTTAAACCCTCCCTGTACTTTGAGAGCCTCAAGCCTCCAGAAAATCGGCTAAGTCCCAAACTTCACCGTTTTCGCTTTCTTCTCCGGCGAGCCAGTGAGTGAGCTCACGGTGCTAGCCCATTCCACAGCCCCTTTCTCCAATCCAAGTTCACCAGTGAGTTCCCCTCGTCCCCCTCTCTGTTTAGTAGCAACCAATTGCACCAGATCGATCCCCATCGCCGGTGATCGCCGGAAAGGCCCAATTGCCCTGTTTCCCCAATGCTAACCATTTCATCCCGAATTAGCTCTCGTCCCAGTAGTAGAAATTGATCCTTAGCCATTTCTTAGCAAGCCTGTTGAATCAGGATCCCCAATTGCGCTCAAATCGAAGAAATCCCAAACTGGAACCTCAGCCAGTTCGCCGGACCTCGTCGCCGAGCCTCTCCGGCCAATCTCCAATGAAATTAACCCCTCCAGTAGCCTTGTTGTGCCCTAGAGATCATTCCCAAGCTTGGAATTGAGCTCATTCGCCCTGTATCAAAAATCCCCGAGCTCCAGTGTCGTCTTCTCCAGCGCCGGTCGCCGGAATTATTTCCCGGCCGATCTAGCCACTGAAACTTTGTCCCTTAGCTTCGCCTCACCTCCCTGAGCAATTTCTTCCACTAGCTCGACACCTGGATCTGCCTAGATTGTGAGTTATGCCTTTGCCAAATCTTTGTCCAGAGCTGTACCTGTGCCATGTCACCACTGCAGTTCATCGCCGGATTTGGCCACCCTCCGGCCACTTTCAGCCCTTATTCCTGTTGAGTATTTTATTCCTGGTAGTAATGCCTACCTCCCAGACAAAGTGTTGCATCAATTGGAGCCCTGGATCAAAAGTTAAGCCATGCCCTAGTTTCTGGCCACGTCCAGCACTATGTCAGTGCATGTCAGCCACTGGCATTGACCTTGTTCAGCCCCTTCTGGTTGAGCAATTGAAATGCCACCTTGTCCTTTAGATTCCTGGAGTTGAGATCTACATCTTTCCCTTCTATCACTTCTCCAGAAAACCATCCTAAGACTAGTTTGAAGCCATGCCAAAGCCATGAACTGAATGTCAACCCTTCGACGTTCAATCCTTTTTAGCCGTTTCTTCGACCAGAGCCCTTGTGACCTTGCCCTAACCTTTTCCCCTGCATGCATGACTTATTTACTTAATAATTTCTATAGAAACTATTTTCTGTATGCTTATGGTATGTGTTTGTGTGTTGGTTGATTGCCGCAGAGTCAGAAGCGGAAGGAGCGGAAGAAGTCTTTGAAGATCCGGCTGAGTATTTAGACCCAACATCGCAAGGCAAGCCTCATTCCTTTGATCATGTCTCACCCAATATTTTCATATGAAGTATATTCACTGTTTCTTACTATGCATGCTTATTTGAAATACAAGTTATGTTTGAATGACATGAGTAGATATTACCTAATGGATCATGAAACCCCTTTTTGTTATTGAACCTTTATATATATGCTTTTGTCACCCTAGGACTCATATACTAAATATTCACATTAAACTTGAAATGGTCAAATACATGAGAAGTTATAATCAAAACCGCTTTGTCAAGAAAACTGATAAAAGGGATCAGTAGTGAGGATTGGATTGTATGGAGAGGGTGCGGTGCGCACCAGGGAATGTGAATGTTCCTCACTATTGATTCATAAGGACGAGAACCTTGTGCTGTGTCTCTATGCGAATTGTAAACGTACCAACCACTTGCCTGGTATGGGACAGGCACAACTTAGTAGCTTTTTGGTATTAGCAGTTCCCTGCATGGTTTGTCGGTCTGGTTTCTCGCGTGGAAACTGGTGGGCCGCAGTTCGGCCATGAGTGATGTGAGTTCAGAAAAATGATGAGAGATAAAGGTGGAAAGAAGGAAGACGCCCTACGCCTCAGATTAAGCCGTGCGCGGTTGTAATCTTGAATGGTCATATGTCTTGTGTGGACACAGACCAAGGCTATGTGTCTTGCGGGAACATAAGCCAGAGGCTAGGAAGTAAGGCAGTGGGGAGGACCCACAACGGTACTTGAGACTTAATTGTCTATTTACCGGGCGGGGATACTGTTAATACTGAACTGTAAAAGCGTTGTGTGATCTCGGCCTTGTCACATGTGTATAAGTCACATGGAGCTGATCCGACTTGAAAGCCGAGTGAACCAGTGGATTTAAAAAGAGGTACACCTTTGCAAAGTGTAAAAGAAGTATCAGATACTCTGTACTCCCAGGTTCAGGAGTCTTTTCGTAGTGGATGTTATCCATGGGTTATAGCACAAGTAATGTTTTGGAATATTTTCATAATGCGGTTAACAAAGTAGTGACTCATGGGAGACCACTACATCTAATGTTTTATTGAAAACCCGTTTAATGTTTAAAGTATCATCTTCATGATAAAGTACTGTTTTACCGAACAAATGACTTGGAAATCTATATATCTCTATCCATATGAAACTGAAACCCCGGAATCATATGTTTCACCCTCATGTATGTACAATTGCATTAATCCCCGGAATGAGTGTTGCTGAGCACCAAGTGCTCACCCTTGCATTTATATCCAACTGTAGAAGAGGAATTCGAGGATCCCGATTCCTGCAGTTATGAGTACCCAACCGAGGATGGAAGTGCCCCGGACGAGCCCACGTTCTAGAAGGATTATGCACCAAGTCAAGTCAGATGTGGGAGCAGCCTCTCCAACTCCGCTGCTAATTGAAGCCAAGCTGTTTGTTGTTGCTTTGTGCTTTATGTTGTGTGTTCGGTACTTGGATACCGATTCTGGTCCTGATAAACTAGTTATTTTCTTAGCAACTCTACTTAGCGCCATTTTCGGTGCTTTGGCTATGTAATATTGGCCATGTTGGCCTGATACTTGTTTAATGTTATTAATATGCTTGTGTGGTTTGGAGCTCATGTGACATCCTGCTGTGTGTAACCTACCTGGGCGGTTACCAAGGTGATCCTCAAATGGGGGTCTCACAACCGTCAAACAGTACCTACACGAATTCATTTAACTGGCAAGGTATGCCCCCGAAGATATTTCAACGGAGGAGAGAAAGATCGATAGATTTTGCGAAGGTCTACAAAACTCCTTGCAATACCAACTGTCATCCCTTGAGTTTACGGATTTCCATGTTCTGATTAATCGATTGCTCAAGATGGAAGAAAAGAGGGGAGTGATCGAAGAAGACCGGAAGAGGAAGGCTTTGCCCAACTCTTATCAAGGGAATGCTAGCCGAGGAAGACTGATGCCCGCTTATCGGCCAGCCTTCAGACCGCCACAGAGACCCCATAGGCCTGCGCCAGCCACAACACCACAGTGTACCAGATGTAAAGGAAACCATTTCTTCAAAAATTGCACCATGAAGAATGTAGAATACTTTCATTGTGGAAGAAAGGGACATCGCAAGGACACTTGTCCACTACAACACTTGCCATTCAACGTTGCCCGAACTCAAGCCGCAAGAACCCCTATTCCAACTCTAGTCTTCGCCAGAGGTGTTCCACCCTCCAGAGGAGGAAGAATCCAGAATAGCCAAGGAAGAGGAGCGCCTGCCGCAGGTCGTGGCAGACTCAACTACGCGATAGCCATGGAAGCAGGAGAAGCATTTGATGTTGTGATTGGTAGGATCTTGATCCATTCTAAACTTTCAATTGCTTTGTTTGACCCTGGTGCTACTCATTCTTTTGTGTCGAGATCTTTTGTGCTCAGAAATGATTACCAGTGTCTGCACTAGAGTTTCTTATCTTAATCCAATCCCCCGGGGCTAGGATGCCTGTCAACTCTATCTATAGAAATATCGCCTTTAGCATTGGCAACATAGAATTCCTAGCGAACTTGCTAGTTTTGGACCTTCAAGGATTAGATGTTATCCTTGGAATGGACTGGTTAGCAAAGCATAAAGGTCAGATGGACTGTGAGAAGAAGGCAATAACCCTGACAAACACTGAAGGAAAACAAGTCGTGTTCTACACGGAAAGGTCCGTTGTAAATGACCAAGTATAAAGTTTGGATAGTTTGGAGTGAATTGAGTTTGAAAGAGTTCCAATAGTGAATGAATACCCATAAGTTTTCCCCGAAGAACTTCCTAGAATGCCACTAGATCGAGATATAGAGTTCTCAATTGAATTAAAGCCTGGATCTGCTCCGTATGCAAGAAAGCTTGCACGCATGACGAGTGAAGAGCAAGAGGGGTTAAGGAAGCAAGTGGAAGAATTGGAAAGAAAAGGATTTATCAGGATGAGTTTCTCACCTTGGGGAGCCCCTGTGCTCTTCGTCAAGAAGAAAGATGGTAGTCTACTACTATGTGTCGACTATCGAAGGCTGAATGACATGACAATCAAGAACAAGTACCCTCTACCAAGGATCAACAATCTCTTTGATCAGCTTAGAGGAGCTAAGATATTTTCGAGGATTGACTTGAGGTCCGGATACCATCAATTGAAGACCGCATTCATAACGAGATATGGATTGCATGAGTTTACCGTAGTGCCATTCGGTTTAATAAATGCACCAACAGTGTTTATGAATTTGATGAACAAAGTCCTTATGGAATTCTTAGACAAGTTTGTCATTCTATTCGTTGATGACATTCTTATCTTTTCTGAGTCAGAGGAAAAGCACACACAACATCTCCAAATAGTGCTAGAAAAGCTGGCAGATCATCAGTTGTATGCCAAGTTTGATAAGTGTGCCTTTTGGTTAAAAGAAATTTCTTTTCTAGGCCACATCATCTCTGGCAAAGGAATATCTATGGATCTCTCAAAGACTCAAGCCATCATGGTGTGGAAACAACCGGAAACAGTAACTGAAGTGAGAAGTTTCTTAGGATTAGCTGGTTATTACCGAAGATTTGTCGAAGGATTTTCCAAGATTACTAAGCCACTCACCAAACTACTGAAGAAGGATGTCCCATTTGACTGGATCGTGGGGTGCGAAAAGAGCTTTGAAGAGCTGAAGAAGATATTGACAACAGCACATGTTCTTACGTTGCCAGACAACAAAAAGGATTTTGAAGTCTACTGTGACACATCAAAGCAAGGACTAGGTTGTGTTCTTATGCAAGAAGAAAAAGTTGTAGCTTATGCATCAAGACAGTTGCGACCGCATGAGGAGAACTACCCAACGGATGATCTGCAATTAGCTGCCGTTGTTCATGCGCTAAAAATTTGGCGACACTATCTGCTGGGGAATAGATGTGAAATCTATATGGACCACAAGAGTCTGAAGTATATCTTCACCCAGCAAGACTTGAATATGAGACAACGAAGGTGGTTAGAATTGATCAAAGATTATGACCTTGGAATACATTACCACCCTGGCAAAGCAAACGTGGTAGCAGATGCTTTGAGCAGAAAGTCCAACTGCAATCAAGCAAAGACTTTGGAAGTATCACCCCAATTACTTAAAGATTTTGAAAAGTTGAGTCTAGAGTTTGTTGAACAAGGGACCGTCGCCGCATTAAAAGTAGATTGCGAGTTGAAGGATCAAATCTGAAAGGCTCAAGAAACTGATCAGAATGTTCACAAGCTGAAAGAGGATATAAAGTATGAAGATGCAATTGACCTCTGTGAGGATGAGCAAGGAATTTTATGGTATCACAATCGAATTTGTGTCCCGGACGACAGAAAAATCAAGGACATGATATTGCAAGAAGCCCACTGTACCCCTTACTCTATCCACCCAGGCAGGACAAAGATGTACCAAGATCTAAAGGATTGATTTTGGTGGAAGGGAATGAAGAAAGAAATCGCCGAGTTTGTAGCTTCATGTGACACCTGTCAAAGAGTGAAAGCGGAGCATTAGAAACCTGCAGAACCACTGCAACCCCTGAGTGGAAAGGGGATGAAATTGGAATGGATTTCGTAATAGGTTTACCAAGAACCCAAAAAGGATATGACTCTATATGGGTTATAGTCGACAGATTGACAAAAGTAGCTCACTTTCTAACAGTAAAGACTCAGTACACGACAAGTAAGCTAGCAGAGCTATATCTTACCAGGATTGTCGTTCTACATGGAGTACCAAAAACAATTGTCTTAGATAGAGGAGCGCAATTTGTGTCAAAGTTTTGTGAAGAATTGCAGAAGTCCTTCGGAACGAGATTGAAGTTTAGTACCGCTTACCACCCACAAACTGGAGGCCAAACAGAGAGTGTGAATCAGATTTTAGAAGACATGTTGAGAGCGTGTGCTTTGGTCTATGGAAATTCTTGGGAACAATTTTTGCCATACGCAGAGTTTACTTACAACAATAGTTATCAAGCGAGTCTGCAAATGGCTCCTTATGAGGCACTTTATGGAAGGAAGTGCCGCACGCCACTATATTGGACTTAAGTGGGTCAGAAACAATTTTTGGAACCACGACTAGTTGAAGACAGCCCAATCCCGACAAAAGAGCTACGCCAACAACAGAAGGGGAGAACTATCTTTTGAGAGAGGCGACTATGTGTACCTCAAAGTGACACCCTACAAAGGAGTCCGATGATTTCAAATGAAGGGAAACTAAGCCCAAGATATGTTGCACCGTACAAGATTTTGGAAAGACGAGGAGAAGTAGCGTACAAATTGGAGCTACCGCCTGAACTAGCAGGAGTTCATGATGTTTTTCACGTATCTCAACTGAGGAAATGTTTGAGAAAACCAACAGAACAAGTGTCTCCTACAGAAGCTGAAGTTCAACCAGATTTGACATATTAGGAATACCCAGTTAAAGTGTTAGAGGTCAGTGAAAGGAAATTGAGGTCAAGAACCATCAGATTCTGCAAAGTTCAATGGAATAACCACACAGAGGAGGAATCAACTTGGGAAAGAGAGGAAGAGTTGCATCAGAATTTCCCCTACCTATTCTCAGGCTGATCAGAATCTCGAGGACGAGATTATTCTTAAGGAGGGTAGGTTGTAACATCCCAATTTTTGCTACCTCTTAGCATGCCAGCCAATGTATCTTCATTGGATTCTCAGATGTCTCAACCCAATTTTGATCTCTTATCTCAGAATCATGATCCTAGATATGCCACAACCTTAATTTAAAAAGTTGGCAGTTTAACTCCACCTTTCAGACCATTTTCGCATTTCAGTCCAAAAGTATTTCAGATTGGCCCTTTTCTGATTTTCCCAGAAGCCTGAAAAGGCTAAAAGCTGCAAATCAGCCCCAAACCTTGATTTGATTCAGGAAATATCTCCCAACTACTATTTTGAATAGAATCCTCTTCAGGCAAAATCTCAAATTCTCATCCTAGGTCCCAGATTTCGGCCTTGACAAAATTCAGGCCCTGATTACCCTAATTACCCTAATCTTTCTATTTTCGTTTTGCTCAAAACCTGATCTAAAACACCAGATTGTGTCTTCTATCCCTGCAAACCTACTTACTAAACTTGGTGAGTCCAATTGGGAAAGCCAGTTTTAATCGAAACCAAGTTTATTGCCAGACTCACAATTCAGTCCAAGAATCAAGTTCTAGAAATTGCAGATCGGCCCAAGACTTCTTCTTCAGCCCCTTCTTTCGACCAGCTGCTGCTATTTCGACTAGGTCGTTCGACCACGACCACGCCAGCACCCGTTTCGATCGTGACCAGTGTCATTTCACTGTGATTCACTGCCTCAGGTGAAGGCCCGTCGTCGCCAGCTCCGCCTTAGACCCACCACCACGTGTGCGTGTCTGGTTGGCTACCGTGGAGCCGTTGCAGCAGCACTAGCACGCCGATTCTCCTTGCGCGCGCGCAGGGCATCACCACCGCCTGCTGCTGCTTCTGTGTTAGAAGGACTTTTCCGCCACATCGCAGCCATGCCGAAGCCCCGCCGCGGCATCACTGCCATTACCAGAGCACGCTTGCCTATTCTTGAGGCCGCCTTGTGCCATCATGGCTTCATCGTAGTCACAACCTCGCCCCGTCACCTCAGACGCTGCAACTCTCGAGGCAATCTAGCTGCTGCGGCGTCCCAACACCGTCTCGATCCCCTCTCCTGCACCAGTCACACGTATCCTACTCAATCCGCTTCAACTCCCGAGACCCCCAGCCCACTGCCTATATAAGCTCTCCCCATTTCCCAGAGCTTCTTCACACCAATCCCGCAACCACAAAGTCCCAGTTCGTCTCATTCTTCTTTGTCTCTGGTGAGCCAATGGAGAGGAGCACGGTGCTAGCCCGTTTGGCTGCAACAGACCTCAAATTGATCACACTGGTGAGTCCCTCTCATCCTCCACTCTGTGCTTTAACATTTAATTGCATCCCGGTAGACCCTGTCGCCGGTGATCGTCGGAACTCTCTAAAACCCCTATTCCGGCAATGCCGTTTGTTTTAGTCCGAATTAGCTCACCTTCTGTGAAAGCGTATGACTAGTAGAGCCTCCCTAGCAGGCCTGTAAGCTTGGATTTAAATTTAACCTCAAAACGAAGCTTCCCCGAATCTAAGCACCACCAGGATCTGGCTCACGTCGCCAGGCCACGCCGGCGACCCTCTGGTCAAATTATCTGTGCATGTAGCTTCCTCTTATCCCCCTTTCACTTTCCAAGAAAGGAATTGTCTTCAATCACCTTGTGTCAAAAACCCCCAAATCCAGTGCCTTTTTCTCCAGCACTGGCTGCCGGATTTTGTTCCCGGCAGATCTAGCCAGCACCACGTAGTCCCTTAGCTAGGTCTCAGCCCCCTGTGCATTTCATTCCACTAGTCCGATGTCTAGATCTGCCCATATTGAAAGTTATACCCTTGCCAAGTTCTTGTCCAGAACTGTGTCTGTGCTGTGTCGCCGCCGCAGTTCATCACCATCGTTCGTCGCCGTCCGTCCACCTCAACCCGTGAAACCACCACCATCGTGTTCCTGTTTCTTTTGCTTACCTCCCAGACATAGTTGACAAAGCATTTGAAGTCCAGAACCAAATCTACTACTTTGCCCTAGCTCTTGACAATATCAACTCAGTGTCAATACATGTCAGCCACAGGCATTAGCCCTGTTTGACCCCTTCTGGTTGGACAAATGAAGAGCCACTTTGTCCACTAGATTCTTGGAGCCATGTTCTACAACTTACTCTACTGCCACATCTTTAGAAAACTCACCTAAAGCCGACCTATGGCCATGTCTAGCTGTGAACCGAATGTCGACCCTTCGACGTTCGACCCCTTTTAACCTATCTCTTCGAGCAGTGCTCAAGTATGCTTGTCCAGATTGTTCTCCCTGCATGCGTGATATATTTTACTATTATTTCCTATAGAAACTATTTGCTGTATGTTTCTGTGGTGCGATGTGTTGAATTGCCTCGTTGTTGTGTACGAGAATAGAGCAAGAAGCGGAAGAGTCAAAAGAAGATTTTGGAGAACCCTTAGAGCCGTCAGACCCCACACTGCATGGCAAGTCTCTAACCTTGATCATGTCTCTCCCAGTAGATTGAGAAAACTAGGCTGATTTCTGTTTTAAAATATATGCATGCTCTATGTTCAAATAAAGTGCTATATTGAAAGAATATGAATAGATATGACCTAATTCCTTGTTAAGCCCCTCATGTTTGTATATATATCATGCACCCTTGTCACCCTAGGATAT
This sequence comes from Pharus latifolius, assembly GCA_019359835.1. Taxonomy (NCBI): domain Eukaryota; kingdom Viridiplantae; phylum Streptophyta; class Magnoliopsida; order Poales; family Poaceae; genus Pharus; species Pharus latifolius. The sequence continues at coordinate 58,466,535 of CM033321.1, read as the reverse complement.
CATGCTTAGGCTATGCTTATGCTCAAGATTATTTGTTAAGTGCTAAATGGCCACATGTGAGAAAAGTACGTTCAAAACCACTTTGTAAAAGAAAATGATTGATAGTGAGGATGATTTGATTGGTTGGTGCTGTGTGCACACATTGGGAATGTGAAAGACTCCTCACTAAAGATTCATAAGGACAAGAACCTTGTGTTGTACTTCTATGCGGCGTGAAAAACGTAGTAACCACTTCCCCGGTATGGGACGGGCGCAACATAGTAGCTTTCTCGGTATTAGCTTTTCCCTGCAATGGTTGTCGGTCCGGTTTCTCGAGAGGAAACTGGTGGACCACAGTGGGCCACGAGTGATGTGAGGTAATGAGTGAATCAGACATATTGAAGGAAGACGCCCTACGCCAGGATTCCGAGTCGTGCGCGGCTGAATCCATAGGCTATGTGTCTTGCGGGACCATAGGCCAAGGCTAAGAAGAATTGGCTGGGGGAGTACCCACAACGGTAATAAGGACTGGAATGTCTAATTACCGGGCAGAGAATTGTTAATGCTAGGATTGTAAACTGTTGTGTGATCTCGGCCTTGTCACATGCGTAAAAGTCGCATGGAGAGGTACCGACTTGAAAGCTTAGTAATCGTTGGATTAAAGTGGTACACCTTTGCAAAGTTATGAAAAGTATCGGATACTCTGAGCTCCCAGGTCATGGAGTCTGCGCGCGGTGGATTCTATCCACGTCGATGCAGCACAAGTAGCTTTGGGAAAGTTTTTCATAATATTGATTAAAGTGGTGACTCTTGGAAGATCGCCATGCATAACATCTTTTGAAAACCTAGCTCAAGATTTTAAAAGCCTCGCTTTTTGAAACCAAAAGCTTATCTTCGAAATTAAGAGTGAAAATCTATTCTTATCTATAAACCAAAGAGCCCATCTTTTTGGAAATTCCCCCTCATCTATATACCTGCATTCTTAATTGAGACTTGTTGAGCACTATGTGGACAATGTGCTCACCCTTGTTTTTACAAACAATTTAGAGGAAGGATTCATTGATCCAGAGTCCTACGGTCTTGAACCCAATATGGAAGAAAAAGAAACTACCCCCGAGGATCCAGCTTACTAGTGGGTCACTTACCAAGTTGAGTCTGAAGTGGAGGAAGCCCATGCAACACCGCTGCAGTTGAAGATGAAGATCGTTGAAGCCCTTTTGCTTGTTGTTGTTGTTTTATTCAGTGCCGACCTTTGTGTCAAAGAAAACTCCTTAATTTTGTATCAACACTATTTGCGTCATTTTGGCGCTATGTTATTGTAATGTTGGTCCACGTAATCATCACTTGTTTTAATTTCTTGCATTGCTTTATAATGTATCTTGTTGTTGTGAGCTTGCAATGTATCATTCTGAGTGCAACCCACCTGGGCAGTTGCCACCAGATTCCTCAAATGAGGGTCCCACAGCCGCCTTGACGATCGACGACATCAACTTAATCAAGTCCCCAGGGGAGGGAAGCCTCTTACCAGCTCTAGATATCCTGAGGGAGGGAAGCCTCTCACCGACCTCAACAAGGCTTGCCCGATGGACAACTTCCCACTCCCGCGGATCGACCAGCTGGTGGATTCGACCGCGGGGTGTGACCTCATGAGCTTCCTAGACGCGTACTCGGGCAACCACCAAGTCCGGATGGCTAAGGAGGACGAGGAAAAGATGAGTTTTATAACTCCCCTCGGCACCTTCTGCTACATTCACATGCCCTTTGGGCTCAAGAACGCCAGGGCAACCTTCTAACGTCTCATGTCCCTGGTCCTTAGAGACCAAATTGGCCGCAACGTAGAGGTCTACGTTGACGACGCAGTAGTCAAAAGCCTCCGCGTGACCGCTCACCTCGAAGAGTTAGCGGAGATCTTCCGCAACCTTCGCGAGCATGGGTTGAAACTCAACCCAGAAAAGTGCGCGAGGGGAGCTACTTGGCTTCCTTGTGTCCCAGTGGGGCATAGAGGCCAACCCTAAAAAAATCTGGGCCCTGTTGGACATGACCTCTCCATGCTAAGTGAAAGACGTATAGCGGCTTACCGGCCGCCTAGCCATGTTAAGTCGCTTCGTCTCGCGGTCGAGAGAACACAGCCTTCAGTTCTTCAAGATCCTCCGGGGTCTCGAGGGTTTCAAATGAACCCCCAAGGCCCAGGCTACTTTCGATAACTTGAAGAAGTACCTCACGAGCCCCCCGATGCTCGTGAGCCCCTCTTCAAAAGACCCCCTGCTCCTTTACCTCACGGCCACCCCGGTCGCTTTGAGTGCAATACTTGTAAAGGAGCAGGATGGGTAGGAACGCCATGTGTACTATGTGAGCGAAGCTCTCCAAGGGGCTAAGACACAGTACACAGAGATGGAGAAGATCTGCTACGCCCTCCTGTTGGCATCTCGGAATCTCCGCCACTACTTCCTGGTACACCCGATCACAATCCCATCCTCCCTTCCTCTGGGGGAGGTGCTATGGAACAAAGAGGCCACTTGCCGAATAGGGAAGTGGGGAGCCAAGTTGGTGTAGCTTCTAGGCCCCTAAAGAGTGTTTTGGTAATTAATGAAAATTACAAATGTTGAACTAACGATACCTGTTAAGTTGTGTCAAGAACAAAATCAAAAGACAGGATAATGAAAGGAAAAGAAAGAGCTACATGATGACGAAAGAACACTTATCGGTCTAAGGTGATTAGAGTAGAATTGTGACCAGATTATAGGATAGTCACCGTACTATTAAGAGGAGCATGTGGTGTATCACTAAATAGTTCATATGTGTGCCACAAGTCATAAAAACAACTTGCATTGCATACTATACGGTCATATCTTTTGAAAATGCTCTTATCCATTCAAAATAGCCAAGTTCAGTCTCTGTCGGTCTGACCGATTGTTAGCCGGTCTGACCGCAGAAACGGACTACCCGAGTGTTGTTTCGGACGGACCGATGGTTATGATGAAGTGTGTTTATTTTTCGAAAAGGTCAGTCTGTCCGTAGTTAAACCTTTAGTCAGACTCCTGGAGCTTCATGATCTTATTTTTATGGAACTTAGTGTGTTAAGTTGGTCTGACTGATTGTTGGTCTGATCTGACCGCTAAAACGGTCTGACCTAGTTTTTGTACTACGATCTGACCGTGTAGCCGGTCTGTCCAAAGTTTTTGGCCTGACCGTAAATGGTGTCCAGAAACAATGTCGTCTCTAGAAGGTTTCACGGTCTGACCGCCATTGGCTCCGGTCTGACCGTGAGAGTGCCCGACAAGGGCAGGTGTGCATTTATTGCGCCTGTTTAATGCTGTTGCAATTGCGACGGTCTGACCGGGCTTATACCTGCGGTCTGACCGCCAAGTGATCTTTTTCTTCCAACGGCTTGTAACGGCTATATTTATTGTGGGGGGTATATATACTCCCATGCATGGTCCAGTTTACAACTCTTGGCTTATTTGTGAACATTGCCATCATTCTTAAGAGCTAAAACAAGTTTCATACACTCTAGTGTTCAATTTCTTGAATTTGAGAGTGTGCAATTGAGATCTCCTAGTGCATTGCATTTAGATCACTAAATCAACCTTGTGGCACTAGAAGAGCATTAAGTGGTCATCACCGGCTTGTTACTCTTGGAGCTTGCCGGCTCCTAGAAGGCTAGGAGGAAGGTTTTGGAGATCTTTTCAAGGAAGATTGTGAAGAAGCCTCAAAACATCTTGTGAAAGGGTCGAGCACGCCTTGCCGGAGCGGTAAAGTGCATCAATAGTGGAATCGAGGTTTGGATAACTCATCATACTAATCTGGCTCGAGATCTAAGTCACTTCTTGAGAGGAAGCCGACTAGATAGAGGACCAGTTAGAGATTTGAGTTTGCCTCAACGTGGATTAGGGGTGATCGGCAAATCACCGAGACCAAGGGATATATCCTTGTGTTAAATTGCTTGATGTTCATCTTGTTTTAGCTATTTGCTATCATTTATTGATAATTGCTTGATTAGTTGTTAATTTGTCAAAATAGCCTATTCACCCCCCTCTAGTCGATATTCTAGATCCCTTTCAATTGGTATCAGAGCGAGGACTCCATATTTTAGAGTATTTAACCATCCCGGAGTAGGATAAATATGGCTAGTGAGGGTCGGATTAATATTGGCAAACCACCACTCTTTGATGGATCAAACTATACCTATTGGAAAACTAGAATGATGGTCTATCTTAAAGCCCTCGGTGGAAAGATTTGGAAAGTGGTGGATGAGGGCTTCACAATTCTAGATGATGAAGACATGACTAACCTAGATAGAGAAAATGCTCTAGCAAATGCTCAAGCCATGAATGTTCTTTACAGTGCTCTAAATCTAGGTGAATTTAACAGAATTTGCAACCTTGAAATGGCTCATGACATTTGGAGAAACCTTATGGATATTCATGAAGGAACCTCAATGGTCAAGGATGCAAAATTATTCATTCATAAGGGACAATTTGAAAAATTTGCTATGTTTCCCAATGAGGATGTCTCGGAAATGTTCAACCGATTAAATAATATAGTAAATGAGCTAAAAGGGCTTGGTATGGATGTCACAAATGTGGAGTTTTGTCATAAATTTCTTAGAGCTTTACCTCCAAAATATGACACTATTGTGACCTTACTTGTGCGATCTAATTTGAAGAGTGTGACTCCTTTGGAGGTCTTGAGTGAAATTCTCACTCATGACATATTTAAGAAATCACAAGAATAGGTGCAAGATGAGGCTTCCGACTCCAAGAAGAAGAATATAGCACTCAAAGCTCAAGACTCCAAGAGGGAAGATAATGAAGAAGAAAGCGATGAGAGAGACACCGATGAGGAAATGGCTCACTTCGTGAGAAGATTCAAGCGGTTCATGAAAAAGAGATATCAAGGAAAGTCCTTCAAGAAAGGACAATTGTAACACCCTGGGTTTGGGGGTGAAAACTTTTATGCATAAAAGCCATGCATGCATATACATATGTTTCTTCTAGATCAGTCAAATCAGCCCCAGCTTTATTCTATTCTAAGCCCAAAATCATAAAATCTATCATGTAGACCCAAATCAAGATCTGACTTTTCAGATTTGATCTACTATCTATCCTGAGTATAAAAGCCTTCAGAAGCCAGATTCAATTCCATTTCTAAATCCCAGATTTGTCAAAACTTCTGTTTTCGAAAACAGAATTAAGTTAATTACCCTAAATACTCTGAACTTGGATTTAGCCAAATCTTGACGTAATTCAGAGCAGATTATTCTTAAATTATGATCATGGGTATGCCAATACCTTAAACTAGAAAGTTGGCAGCCAGATTTTATCATCTAGACTCTTTCCACAAATCAGTCCAAGAGGTATCGCAGATCAGTCCTTTTCCAGATTTTCCATAAGCCTAAAAAGGCTAAATGTTGCAAATCATCACCAAATTTAGAATTTCTTCAACAAACCTTTTCCCAATGCTATTTGAGAGAATTTCCCTTTCTGTCCAGATTTCAAAATCTCATCCTAAATGCCAGAATTCGAAACCGACCAAAACTCATATTTCAATTACCCTAAAATACCCTATTTTCAGTTTATATCAAAAACTATTCAAATGTGCCAGATTGTATCAAATATCTTTACCAAATATTTTGTTGAATATAGTTTGCCAGATCAGTGCAATCAATTTCAGTTTAAATCTTCCAACTATCCAGATTTACAGATCAGTCCAAAACTCAAAATCTGAAATTTCAACTCAGTCCAATTCGACCAGAACTGCAGTTCACGACCAGAACCCGCGTTCGTTTGATCTCGCCGTTTTCGACCGCAATCAGCTGCGCCGCGCCATTGCATCCTTCGTTGCCGGTGAAGCTTCGCCTGCTCTTGTGGCCGTGCATGCTTGTGTGTACGTGTCCTCGCTTCAGCCCTCGCCGTGGCAACGTCGATGAACAGCCACCGCCCCCGTGCGCGACCGGCGACAGCCTTGTCAATAACTTGTCTTCCCATGCCAGCTTTTGTCGCCACCGCCTTGCATCGCCCAGCATCGTTGAGTCACAACGAAATGACAATTTTATCAGCAGCGCAGAGCCTCCTGTTCACCGTCCCATCTTTGCCGCTGTATCTTCACCATTATTGCGCCTGTGCATGGCCAGTAAATCCTTGGCGCCAATTTCCTTGTTGTTTCCTCTTCGCAAGCTTCGCCATGCCTATTTAAGCACCCCTGTACTCAACAGCTTCTTCACACTTAACCGGAAATCAGCTAAGTCCTAGATTTTCCTGTTTTCGTTTTCTTCTCCGGCGAACCGTCGAGGAGGCTCACGGTACCAGCACGCCCCACTGCACCAATCTTCAAATTGAAGTCACCAGTGAGTTCCCCTTATCCTTTTATCTGTGTGATAGCATTTAATTGCTCATCGGTGACCTCTAACGCCGGCGATCACCGGAATTCTCAAATTGCCCTATTCCGGCAATGCAGCATGATTCAGCCCAAATTGGCCTTCGAATCTGTAGATTAAATTGATTAGTGAATTGAGTGTAGCAAGCCTGTAAGCTCAGAATCCTCAATTGAACTCCAATTGAAGTTTTCCCCAAATTTGAACTTCATCAGTCGCCGGCACTCGTCGCCAGGCTTCTCTGGTGATTTTCCGATCAAATTGACGTCACCAGTAGCTTACTCGCATCCCTCTATCACTCCTCGAGCAAGGAATTGAGTTCAATCGATTTGTATCAAAAATGCCCAATTCCAGTGCCTTCTTCTCCGGCGCTGGCCACCAAAAAGTTATTCCCAGTCGTTTCAGCCCTAACCACTTTGTCCAGTGTGTGTCACTTGAACTCCTGAGCATTTTTGTCTTCTAGCTCGACACCTAGATCGGTCTAGATTGAAAGTTATAGCCTTGCCAAGATTTGTGTCCAGAACTATTTCAGTGCAGTGAGATCATTGCAGTTCATCATCGGATTTCTTGTCGTTCGGCCATCTTCAGCCGTGGATCCTGTTATGTCTTTTGTTCATGTTACTCAAGCCTACCTCCTAGACAAAGTTAGCACACCAGTTGAGCCCTTGAACAGCATTTTATGCTTAGCCCTAGATTTTGACATTGTCAGCCCTATGCCGGAGCTTGTCAGCTAGTGGCATTGGCCTTGTTAACTTTCTTCTGGCTGTGCATTTTAAAAATAACTTTGTCCACTGAAATTGCAGAGCTATAATCTACATTTTCTTCTTCTACCACAACTTGAGATAAGCACTCTAGCTTTTCTTAAAGCTATGTCAGAGTCTTGATCCGAATGTCAATCTGCTGATACTCGCTGTTTTTTTGAACAAACCAGCCACAAAATTGATGTCCTTATTGCAGCCTTGAAACCCTAAGAACATCTAACACCTACCCTTAGCACAGATTCCTTGAAACCCTAGAATCTCGACTCAGTTCAGCTTGCAATCCAAATTATCTCTAGTATCATTCAGTTATTCTTGTTAAGCATATCTGTATATAAGTCATAAAACCTTTTAATATAATAAGTAATCATTGTGTGTTTGTTTGTCGTCGAGTAGATCCAGAAGCTGACTTTGACGATTTTGCTGTTGACCCGTCATCAACTGCTGTATTCGATGACGCGGAAGGCAAGTCATATTCTTGGACATCTTGAACCTATATTTTAATAGTTGCTATAATGTAACCTTGAATATAGATAATATTGCATGTGAAAGATTGAAAATGGTTGAATTATGAATTGGCAATACTAGACTGGTTATTTGTGAAATATGAAATAAACAAGTTTTGAGCCATGAACTAATATATATTTATGTATATACTTATATTCATGAAATAAAACCCTTAGCCGTGACCAGAATTTTGGTATGGATGGCTGTAGCACTGGAGGTGCTTAACTGCAAAGGATGTGCAAGCACGGAAGGTGCATAGTTTGTGGTTGGTCTGGTCACTGGCATATAAGGACTAGAACCTTGTGTTGTGCGTCTAGTGGCATGAACAACGTGCTAACTGTAAGCCTGGTATGGGACAGGCCTGAACAAGTACTTATGCGGATCGCACATGAAACCCCTGCATGAGATGTGTTGTGATGCACGATTTACACGGAGTACGGCTCCCACACATATCACTGAAGGTGATCTTGCACGCTGACCCAGTAATGGGAATATGCAAAGGGGTGGAGGTTTGGGTACAACCTGCCACAACTGTGGTTCGCGAGAGATCCACAGGGTCAGGGGTGAATTGTAAGTGAAACATAACAAAAGTTCTTGTTATCTCCACTTTGCCACTCACAGTATGAAGTGAGTCAGGGGTCCAATCATTTTGATAGGAAAGGCATGAAAGTGGAATATCTTGCGGGTAAATTGGTACCTCTCTGCAGAGTTAAAAACGTATTTGAATACTCCGAGCTCCCGGGTTTATAGGAGTCTACTGCGGTGGATTAAATCCACGGTGTGTGACACAAGTATATTTTCTAAATAAAATTTGTTAAATCAAGATTACCCAAATGACATGTGTTGTCATGATAAAGAGTGCTACCGTGGGCTGTCGTGTGTCGACGTGTCGCGGTAGTGCTATAATCTACTGAACATGAATAGTAATGCTATGTTATGAAAAGTGCTGCCATAAGATAAGGGAAGATATGAAAGAAAAAGGTTATTTTACAAACATCCATAATTCTTTACTAGTCTAGGTTCATATCATCACTACTATATGTATCTACTCTTACCTATGACTTGCTGAGTATGTAAGTGCTCAACCTTGCAACATACAACTCAGTAGATGGAGCGTACCCTGATCAAGATGAAGGCGTGGAGAACTTTGTGGATCCAGAAGGAGGAGAGCCAGTTCCACCAGAGCCCTGATGTGTGTTGTTCTGCCGTCAACTTCTTTTGTGGGAGGGTCACCTATCTTCTGCTGTGTAGTTATTATTTTACTAAACCTTGAATGCCGTGAAGGCATTGTAATCTCTTTATGTAATATTAAGGCCAGCAGGCCACACTGCTTAAATATTTTGTAAGTTATTCCGTTGCAATGTAATATACTCCTGTGCTTGACTTATTCTGGGAAGTCAAAGGTATGTATATATGGGCCTAGCTGCAGTGAGCTAGGTCTCCACGGGAGTAGTCGCAGTCCCAGTTTCGGGGTGTTACAACAATCATCAAAAAGGAACCCATTTGAAGAAAGAAGATGTTTTGATTGCGGTGAAAAGGGCCATATCTCCGCACAATGCAAAAACAAGGAAGAAGAAAAATCGGTGACAAAGAAGAAGTACGAAAAGGAAGGAGAAAGCAAGAAGAAGGTTTTCAAGAAGTATTACAAGAAGAAGAAGGACGTAGAAGCTTGCTTCATTGAATGGGATTCGGATGCTTCAAGTTCCGATTCCGAAGATGAAGATGAAGCATCTCCTGAAGGACTCGCCGGAGTAGCTATCAAGGAAGCTCCATCTCTATTCTCCACTCCTCATTGCCTCATGGCTAAAGGAGAATCTAAGGTATCATGTGACGAAGATGAATACTCTTATGATGACCTAGTTGAGATGATCACCGGTTTTGATGACTATATGATCAAAGAAAAGGAGAATTGAAGAAGAGATACAAAACTCTTCAAAATTCCTATGAGGAGCTAAAAACATCTCATGAGACTCTCAAAGAAACTCATGAGATGCTTAAGGAAGCTCATGACTCATTAATTGCTCATAAAGCCAACAAAACGGGTAATGACAAAGGCATTACTTGCAATGTTTCAAATGACTTTCCTATGATATCTACTTCTAGCATATGTACATCTTGTGAAGATTTAATTGAGTTACCATCTAGTCCAAAAGTTGATGACCATGTGCTTAGTCTTGAAAACAATGAACTTAAGGACAAAATTGAAAAACTAACAAATGATCTAGCTAAATGCTATGTACGGGAATCAAAATTAAGACATCTACTAGATAGTCAAAGGTTCTCTTTAAGAAAAGAAGGACTAGGTTATATTCCTAAAAAGGGCAAACATGCATTTCTTCCAACTAAAACCGTGTTTGTAAAAGAAAAGGGGTATTGCAAAAAATGTAAAAGTTTAGGTCATATTGAGAAAAATTGTCATGCTAGCAAAACTAACTCATCTCTTATATTCAACTCTTACTATGTTTTGAAGAAAATGAACAATGGCGATGTTAAAGCCAAATTTGTTGGAACCCCTATAATTGGTGCCAAAAAGAAAGTCATTTGGGTCCCAAAATCCTTGGTAACTAACCTCCAAGGACCCAAAAAGATTTGGGTACCTAAAAGGACCTAACTTTATTTTGTAGATAAATTACAAGGCCGGAGGATAACATTGGGTGCTCGATAGTGGATGCACTCAACATATGACCGGTAATCACAATATGTTCTCCTCTCTCAATAACGAGGGTGCGGAATATGACAAGATCACATTTGGAGATAATAGCAAAGGAAAAGTAAAAGGTTTAGGTAAAATTGCGATCTCAAACGACCTCTCCATCTCTAATGTATTGCTTGTCGAATCTCTTAACTTCAATCTCTTATCCATAGCTCAACTTTGTGATCTTGGATTTTGATGTGCTTTTTATCCAAAAGATGTGATTATCACTAGTATTGATGATAATAGGTTGATCTTCAAAGGTTTTAGACATGGCAACCTCTACTTAGTTGATTTCAATTCAAATGATGCAAATCTTGGTACATGCTTGTTCTCTAAATCATCTAAAGGTTGGCTATGGCATAGAAGGCTTGGACATGTTGGAATGAAATAACTAAATAGATTAGTTAAACATGACTTAGTTGTTGGCTTAAAAGATGTAAAGTTTGAAAAAGATAAATTATGTAGTGCTTGCCAAGCCGGAAAACAAGTTGCAAATTCACATCCAACCAAAAGCACAATGTCAACTTCTAGTCCACTTGAGTTATTGCACATCGATTTAATTGGTCCAACTACCTATGTTAGCATTGGTGGCAATAGTTATTGTCTTGTTATTGTAGATGATTTTTTGAGATATACATGGATATTCTTTTTACATGATAAGTCAATTGTATTTAACACTTTCAAAAGTTTTGCACAAAGGGCCGAAAATGAATTTAGTTTCAAGATCAAGAAAGTGAGAAGTGACAATGGCTCCGAATTCAAGAATACCAAGGTTGAAAACTGGTGTGATGATAAGGGCATCAAACACGAGTTTTCGGCCAAATATACACCGGACATTGATAGATATGGCAAGATCCATTCTTTCGGAGTACAATGTTTCGGACACCTTTTGGGCCGAAGCAATCAACACCGCATGCCATGCATCGAATCAACTTTACTGTCATCGGCTATGAAAGAAAACTCCATACGAGCTTCTCATCAGAAGGAAACCAAACATTTCCTACTTCTGAGTGTTTGGATGTAAGTGCTACATTTTGTGAAAAGGTACATGCTTATCTAAATTTCAAAGTAAATGTGATGTAGGATTTTTATTAGGATACTCATCAAATAGCAAAGCATATCGTGTCTACAACCAAAACTCCGGTTTGGTTGAAGAGACGCATGACGTAGAATTTGATGAGACTAACGGCTCTCAAGAGGAGCAAGATAACTTGGATGATGTAGGTAATGAAGGGTTAAGGGTGGCGATGAAGAACATGACCATTGGGTATATTAAGCCGAAAGAAGATAGTGATCAAGATGAAGATCCATCCACTCAAGCTATCCCCTCTTCGTCAACACCTCAACAGGAAGATCAAATAGTTGAAGTGGTTAATGTAGAAGATTCGTCTCAACAACAACCGAAAGTAACATCTACCTCTACTTCACAAGACCCGGTTGATCATCCAAGAATTCATCACTCAATTTCTAAGGATCACCCCGTCGATCAAATTGTTGGTGACTTGCGTAAGGGTGTTCAAACTCGCTCTCGTCTTGCTTCCTTTTGTGAAAATTTCTCTTTTGTTTCCTCTTTTGAGCCCACACATGTAGATGAAGCTTTGAAAGATCCGGACTGGGTGAATGCTATGCATGAAGAATTAAACAACTTCACCCGCAACAATGTTTGGGAATTGGTCGAAGAACCAAATCCGGATGAACACAATGTCATCGAAACCAAATGGATTTTTTAAAAACAAGCAAGATGAAAACGGAGTGGTAGTAAGGAACAAAGCAAGATTGGTGGCTCAAGGATATACTCAAGTCCAAGGTTTGGACTTCGGTGAAACCTTTGCTCCAGTAGCTAGACTTGAAGCTATTAGAATTTTTCTTGCCTTTGCTTCATCTCATAATATTAGACTGTAGTGGTGTTACGAACACCCCGGCAGGTTTTGTGGACGATCCTAGCGAAGAAAACGCGACGCAGGTTGACCGGGTGACCGGTCCTCCCTCGCCGGACAAGCACAACAAATGACACAAGGGTTTATATAGGTTCGGGTCCCGGTGGGGGCCTTAGTCCTGTCGGCGTGCTCCCGACCGGAGTCAGCTGGGGAAGCTCTCCCGGGGGAGGGGCTCCGGAGCACACCTGTGAGATTGTCTACTCTAGCAATAAATGAACGAGTTGTCCTTTACAAGAGGTATACAAGGGCTTTTATAGCCCCAAAAGAAGCGAAAAGACTGAACTACCCCGCCTGCTACCATTGGATTGAGGGGTAGCATCATCCTTCTCCCGGCCAGGCGCCTCAGATGATCGCCAGGTGTTTGCTGATTCCCGAGGCGCTCCTCGCGTGACTCGCACGTGATCCGGGACCGGAGACTCCTGTCCCCGGAAGGATGACAACGCTAGGGGCAGGCTCCAGGGGCCTTGTCCCCGGGCAAAAGGCGGCGCCCGGGACCGGAGGGCTTGTCCTCGGGCTCGGGAAAATGGCGGCGCCTGGGACAGGCACCGGAAGCCTTGTCCTCGGGCAAATGGCGGCGCCCGGGACAGGCACCGGAGGCCTTGTCCCCGGGCAAATGGTGGCGCCTGGGACGGGCACCGGAGGCCTTGTCCCCGGGCAAATTGTCCCCGGGCAAATAGCGGCGCCCGAGACAGGCACCGGCGGCCTTGTCCCCGGGCAAAAGGCGGCGCCCCGGACAGGCACCGGCGGCCTTGTCCTCGGGCAGATGGCGGCGCCCGGGACAGGCACCGGGGGCCTTGTCCCCAGGCAGATGGCGGTGCCCGGGACAGGCACCGAGGGCCTTGTCCCCAGGCAAAAGGCAGCGCCCGGGACAGGCACCGGGGGCCTTGTCCCGGGCAAATGGCGACGCCCGGTACAGGCTGTAACATCCCTATTTTTGCTATCTTTTCTGCTTTCGAGTCAGCATATCTTCTTTGGAATCTCAGATGTCTCAACCCTGTTTTGATCTCTTGTCTCAAAATCATGATCTTAGGTATGCCACTACCTTAACTTAAAAAGTTGGCAGCCAAACTTCATCTCCCAGATCATTTTCACCTTTAAGTCCAAAAGTATTTCAGATTGGTCCTTTTTAAAATTTTCCAAAAGCCCAAAAAGGCTAAAAGTCTCAGATCATCTCCAAATTCAAATCTGATCAAGTGATTATCTTTCTTTCACTTTTCTGAATGTTTTTCCCTTCTGGAAGAACTCAAAAATCTCCACCGAAACCCTAGTTTCAGCCCCGACAAAAATGTCAAACCCTAATTACCCTGTTTTCGATTTTTGTCGAAACCTTCAGATCTTATAAGATTTTGCCATTTTTCCTGCAAGATGAGTCCAAGTGTTTTGGTATCACTCATCTGCAAAACCAGATTTCAAATCAGCCCCCTCCAGATCTCCAGATTTGCAAATAGGCCCAAATTCCCGAACCTAATTCCTTGCAGATTAGTCCAAACCTTTGCAAATCAGTCCAAAGCCTCACAAACTAGCCCCTGGCCCCTTTTCTTCGACCACGACCAGAAGCCCGCATGCACGACTAGGACATGAGGACGTTTCGACTGCAGCTACTGCCACTGTTCGCTGTCAACCACCTAGCCTTCACCGCCGGCCAGTTGTGCCTCCACCAACGGCCACATCCTGTGTCTGCATGTGCTCACGTCGTGCCAAGGAGCTCCACCGTGGCGATGACCGGAGACCGCCAGCTTCACCGTTCGCGCGCGCGTGCCTGCCACTATCAGAGCTTTACTGCCACATTGCTACCATGCCGAGACTCGCCATCTCGTCGTTCTGCTGAATCCAAATATTGCGCGATTTCTTCGTCTCTGGCAGAGCTCCCGCCATGTCCCAACACGCCTGGTTGACTGCTCCGTCGCCAGAGAGCATCCCCCGTCAATTTGCTGTCGCTCCTGAGGACTCAACCCCATGGCTATATAAAGCCCCCTCGCCAGTGCTTCACTCCACACCCACACTTCGCCAGCAACCCATAGCATTAGCTCTAGAGCTTGCCATTGCCATCGCCTTCGTCTTCTTCCCCGACGAGCCACTTCTAGAGCTCACGGTGCCGGCCTCAACCACAGCATCTCTCTCCAATCCAAAGCTGATCAGTAAGCTAGGAGAAGTAAGCCCGCAAGATTAGAATCCCCAATTTTGGCCCGAGCAAAGAATCTCCAATTTTGGATTCTGTCAGTTCGCCGGAGAACGTCGCCGAGCTTCTCCAGCCATTCCCTGGCAAAATTGAGCATCCCAATAGCTTCCTGTTATCCCCTAGATGCTTCACAAGCAAGGAATTGAGCTCAAGTGCCGTAGATCGAAAACGCCCAAATCAGTGCCTTCGTCTTCGGCTCCGTTCATCGGAGTTCGCTTTCCGGCCGAACTAGCTGATGCAACCTTGTCATTTAGCTAGGCCTCAACCCCCTGAGTATTTTACTCCACTAGCTCAAACCCTGAATCGGCCCAGATCGAAAGTTATGATCATGCCAAATTTTGTCCAGAACCCTGTCTGTGCCATGTCGCCATTGTGGTTCATCGACGCTATTCACCACCGTCCGGCCACTTTCTGCCCTTGAGCCTGTTGAGTAATTTGTTCCTGTTATCAAGGCGTAACTCCCAGACAAAGTTGTGCATCAATTGGTGCCCTGGATCAAAAGTTATGCCATGCCCTAGTTTCTGGCCATATCCAGCACTATGTCAGTGCATGTCCACCAGTGGCATTGAATGATTTACACCTGTTACACTTGAGCAATTGAAATGCCACTTTGTCCACCAAGCCTTTGGAGCCATGTTTTACAATATTCCCTACTGTCACACCTCCAAAAAACAGACCTAGAACCAATTAAGGGCTATGTCTAGCCATGAACCGAATGTCAGCCCTTCGTCATTCAAGTCCTTTTGAGCCTATCTCTTCAATCAACACCAAGTGACCTTGTCCAAACCTTTTCCCCTGCATACATGATATAATTAATTATTATTTTCTAGTACTTGTGTGCATATATGGTGTGTATGTGTTGTTTGTGTCCGCCGTGGTACCAGAAGTAGAAGGAGCGGAAGAGATCTTCGAGGAATCATCTGAGCAGCTAGACCCATAACTGCAAGGCAAGTCTCAAACCCTTGATCATGTCTAGCCTAATATTTTGAAATGAAATATGTTAGCTGTTTTCAAGTATATGCATGCCTTAGATTCAAATAAGAGTATCTTCAAATAAAGAGATTAGATATGACCTAAATAATTGTAAAGCCCCGTTTTTGATTGATTATCCCTACACCCTTGTCACCCTATAATATCATGCTTAGGCTATGCTATGCTCGAGATTAAATGTTGAATGGTCACATATGAGAAAAGCATGTTCAAAACCCCTTTTTGTGAAAGAAAATGTGATTGGAATCGATAGTGAGGATGGTTTGATTGGATGGTGCTGTGTGCGCTCTGGGAATGTGAAAGACTCCTCACTAAAGATTCATAAGGACTAGAACTTTGTGTTGTACTTCCATGCGGCATGAAAAACATACCAACCACTTGCCCGGTATGGGACGGGCGCAACATAGTAGCTCTCTCAGTATTAGCTTTTCCCTGCAATGATTGTCGGTCCGGTTTCTTGCGAGAAACTGGTGGGCCACTGAGGGCCATGAGTGATGTGAGTTCAGTAAAATTATGAGAGGAAAAGGTGGAAAGAAGAATGTCGCCCTACGCCTGATTAAGTAGTGCGCGGCTGTAATCAAGAAAGGCTATGTGTCTTGCGAGAACATAGACCCAGGCTAGGAAGTAAGGCAGTGGGGAGGACCCACAACAGTACTTGAGACTTAACTGTCTATTTACTGGGCAGGGAATTGTTAATGCTAGGACTGTAAACTGTTGTGTCATCTCGGCCATGTCACATGCGTAAAAGTCGCATGGAGAGGTACCGACTTGAAAGCCGAATGATCGGTGGATTAAGGTGGTACACCTTTGCAAAGTTTAAAAAGTATCAGATACTCTGAGCTCCCAGGTTATGGAGTCTGTGCACGGTGGATTCTATCCACGTTGATGCAGCACAAGTAGCTTTTGAAAAGTTTTTCACAAAATCTGAGTAAAGTGGTGACTCATGAAAGACCGCCACACACTACATTTTCTGAAAATCTAGCTTAGGGTTTTAAAAGCCTCGCTTTTGAAAATAAAGACCTTTTCTTCAAAACCAAGTGTGTAAATCTATTATATTTATATATATAAAGCCAAAGAGCCATTCTTTGAGAATTTCCCCCTCATCTATGTATACCTGCATTCTTATTTGGTACTTGTTGAGCACCATGTGGACAATGTGCTCACCCTTGCTTTTACAAACAAATTTAGAAGAAGGATTCATTGACCCTGGGTCCTACGGACTTGAACCCAATATGGAACAAGAAGAAGAAACTGAAGACCCAGCTTGTTAGAGGGTTACGTACCAAGTGGAGTCCGATGTGGAGAAGGCCCGTGCAACACCACTGTAGTTGAAGATCAAGACTGATGAAGTCATTTTGCTTATTATTGTTGTTTCATTTTGTACCACTACCACAGAAACAGACATCCTGGACGGCACATCACAGACGGGTATGAACTGTTCAATGGAAAACCGTCTGTGAAGGCCTGTCGGGAGAATATGTTCAGATATCACAGACGGTTCTGACGTCAAAAACAACTGTGACAGTAAACCAGACGGTTCTGAACACAAAACCGTCTGTGATAGTATACTTATCACAGATGGCTCTAACCTAAAAACCGACTGTGATATATACAATCGGTTCCCAGCTAAGAACCGTCTGTGATAGTCTAATTATCACAGACGGTTCTAACCTAAAACCCGACTGTGATATATACAGACGGTTCTGAGTTCTGAACCGTCTGTGATAATTAGACTATCACAGACAGTTCGGAACTCAGAACCGACTGTGATTTATACAGTCGGTTGTAAACCACGAAGCGTCTGTGATAGTGTAGTTATCACAGACGGTTCTGATGTATGAACCGACTGGAAAAGTACCGGCGCTTCGAATTCTCAACTGTGATCATTTCTGTCTCCCATCTTCGCGCGCGGCGCCTAGGAGAACACGAAGCATCGCTTTGGAAGTTCTATAAATTGACAATGGAAAAATTGTCATTTACTTTACAAGTTTTTATAGTTCTCAGACTGTTTGACTCCTTAGCTTCTCTGCGCCAATGGCATCCTCGATGGCATCGTCAGCCTCGCCCTCCCCGGTATGAACTCTCAATCTTTTGGACTTACCCCTGTATTGTTAATCCATGTTCAATACATTCTTGACCTGTTGATTTGCACAGGGAAGGGGAGCCGTGGAAGACACTGCCAAAGTCAAGGCCGAGCTGAGGGCCCTCCAGGAGGAGCACAAGCTCCTCACGGAGAAGCACACTCGGCTACGGCTTGACCTTGACGATCTCTTCCAGCACATTCAGCGCATGAAGACGGATGGTGACAATGCTAGGGCGAGGACGAGGCGTCTTCGCGAGGAGAAGAAAGCCACGGATATGACCATCGCTGGCTGCGGTTTGACAATGAAGGATACCATCGCGAAGCTGAGGGAGGTCGCAGGCCTTCTCGACGCTGAAGTAGTTGATCCTGAGAAGGACAACTTGTCGCTGGAGGAGTCCTGCGTCCTGGCTGCAAGTCAAATTGACTTTATTCTAGATGCAGCCAGGGCTAAGACCACTCCTTGACCTAGCATTCTGTATTTTTAATTTTTTTTTGTAAGTGATGAAACAAATTATTGAAAACTTTGTTCTTATGTCAACTTTCTAATTTTCCAGCACATTCTTGGACTGCATGCAATTAATCTTCCCTCTTTCTTTATCTTTCGTTGGCTTTTGTCGAACATTCGACCATACAAAGGTATGTACACTGTGTGCGATCAAGGAACGACTATCGCGATCTTTGGTTTGTGATCGGAGCCCTTGAAATAATATAGAAACAATATAGAGGTCGCAGGTCCCATGCAAATAATATAAAAAGAATATAGAAGTTATATATCAACGTGCTTTGAAATATCACAAACGGCTCTGAGGTAAAAAACATCTGTGATAGTCACATTAGAGACGGTTTTTACGTAAGCCCCGACTGTGATGGTCCCAACAGTGTCCTCGAGTCGACTCGAATTCTTAACCTCTATCAATATCACAGACGGTTCTTAACTCCAAACCGTCTGTGATAGTAAACGGACATATTAAAGACGGTTCGGACATCAGAACCGTCTGTAATATTAAAGCAGACGGTTTTGATCTCCCAACCGTCTGTGATAGTCCCAACAGTGCAATTCTCTACATGCAATTGTTGATAACCGCACATAATAACTGAGCAGATGAAGAGACTTAATTATTTACTTCAAATTTAATTTGCATCGAATTATGTAATCTGACTCTTCAACTTCCTCGCCTCGAATTCTCGACCTCTATCAATATCACAGACGGTTTTTAACTCCAAACCGTCTGTGATAGTAAACAGACATATTAAAGACGTTCGGACATCAGAACCGTCTGTAATATTAAAGCAGACGGTTTTGATCTCCCAACCGTCTGTGATAGTCCCAACAGTGCAATTCTCTACATGCAATTGTTGATAACCGCACATAATAACTGAGCAGATGAAGAGACTTAATTATTTACTTCAAATTTATTTTGCATCGAATTATGTAATCTGACTCTTCAACTTCCTTTGCCGTGTTGCAGTTTATCTCCCGAGAAGTTGTATATCATGAATTTATTGGCCTTGAAAACCAGTACTAGTGCGCTTTTTAGAACTCGAGGCACCCGCGCATATGAACCGTCACCTTCTGTTTCTATAAATAGCGAAGCTCCTAAATCCCTGTCTTTATTCCCTCCTCAACTCCCACCTTGATGGCGAGCCGAGATTCCAGTGAGGTTATTGAAATTGAGAGTGATGAGGAAGAGATAAGGAATGAACTCGATCAGGATCTTCAGAAAGTAAGTCCTCTCTGAAACTCTAATGCAGATCTTTCTTTTATGACTTGATTATCTCGAAACAAATGCATTTCGAAATCCACAGGTGGTTGAGGAAATGATCCCTCCAAAGAAGAGACTTAGAAATGATGAAAGATCGTACAGTGGAGCTGCAGCGAAGACTCTAGAGGGTGCTGAGGCCTGTGTTGCCACATTGCCCCTTGCAACCCCTCCAGTTGCATCGACTCCACCTTTGGAGATCCACAATAATCCTTCCAATATCCCCTCTCCAACACCTTTGTATCATCAGCTTTTCTGGGGTAAAGCTCACACTTCCACGTCCAAATCCACTCCGAAGCTGGAGAAGCATATGTGCAGGAGGAGAAAGCTGCCTTGTGCAGAACTCTCCAAAAAAAAAAAGAGGCGCTGGAGAAGCATTCTGAGGGGATGTCTTTTGCCATTCTGCACTTGGCAGAGTGCATGCTTTGAGTTGCAGCTTCATCTCCACCTTGGTTGTATCAACTTTAATTTCTTGGATGATCCTACTGATGCCAAATCCACTCCTTTGGTGAGAGATGATGTTGATAGTCTTAGAGCCATTGGTAGTTCTCCTGGGGCGGCCAGTGTAGATCCTACTGATGCCAATACGTCCCTAGGAGAACTTTGTAAATTACTTTCGGAACAGGTCGACACTAATCAATTGGTCGCTTAATTAATAGTATCTCTTATGTATGGAAAGATTGTAAGAAATAAGAAATTTCTTTTCCTTATATATCTGGCTTTCGATTGATTATGTAACTGATAATCACCAAATGATGTTCTGTGTAAAAATGTTAACAAGAAAATACTGCTGCGATCAAGACGGTTTTTAACTCAAAACCGTCTCTGCTTGAAAGATTACAGACGGTTTTAATTTCAGACATATATATAAAACAAATATGAAAAACAAGATAAAACCAAACAGTCTGAACATTCATTTTTGTAAATACTAACATTGAAATAAGATAGAACCAAATATGAAAAACATGTGGAACAACTGATGACCAGTAGTCGAATGCAAACAAAAAAACCGGGATATTAAAGACGGTTCGGACTTTAAAACCATCTGTGTTATCACAGACGGTGCTGAGGTAAAAACCGACTGTGATAACAACATACATAGATGGTTCTGAGGTAAAAACCGACTGTGATAATAACGTAGACGGTCGGATGTGATAACACAGACGGTTCAGATGTGAGAACCGACTGTCATAATCAAATACACAGACGGTTCTGATGTAAAGCGGACGGTTTGGAGTTCATAAGCGTCTGTGATATTTCTTTTCTTCAATAATGCACCGATATTACCGACGGTATTATATAGAACCGTCTGTACTAAACCTGGTATAAAAGGTCTTTTGGCGGATGTTTTGAGCTAGTCGTACTCTCTTGCTCGACCTACACTGTCCAGTTCGAAGAGATTTGGGGCAAGGAAGAGCGAAATCTCGAAAGGCAGGGGGAGCATTTGGGGGCAAAAATTTGAGGATCGAACCAAGGTTGGTTACTTGCTCCCAAGGCGTACACATTACTTGATTTCATCATCAATATCGATCTCCATTGATTTACTAATTAGCATGTGTATGAATTTGATTTATTGCAGATGGTCCGAGACTGGATGTATAATGACAACCGAGTGGGTGAGGAATACATGAAAGGTGTTTTTGATTTCGAAAAGGTTGCTGTGCAAGACATGGCGAAGAAGGGTTTACCATATATGTACTGTCCTTGTGTAGACTGCCAGAATATTAAGATGTTCACCAACTCATCTCAAATTGTCGCCCACTTGATCCGACGTGGTTTCAAAAAGGGGTACACGTGTTGGGTCCACCATGGAGAAGAGCCAACTGCAGAAACAACTGCCACTCAGGTTGAGGAACAGGACATGCCGGATCCAAACAACGACTTCGACGAGGATATGCCAGAGGATGACCATTTAGATGACATGTTGCGTGATGTCGAAGGAAATTACAGTGAAAGGGGGTTTGGCAAATTCAAGCGCTTGATTGAGGACTCAGAGAGGCCGTTGTTCCCTGGTTGCAAGTCGAAATACACAAAGTTGGCCTCTGTGCTTGAACTGTTAAAATTGAAGGCAAGCAACAGCTGGACCGACAAGAGTTTCACAGCACTGTTAGATCTTTTGGCGGACATGCTCCCGGAAGGAAACGAGTTGCCAAAAAACACCTACCAAGCGAAAAAGCTGTTGTGTCCTTTGGGAATGGAAGTAGAAAGGATACACGCATGCCCTAATGATTGCATCCTTTACCGTAACGACTACAAAAATATGCATGTTTGTCCGGTGTGCGGCGCATCCCGCTATAAGCGTACTAAGGACCGAACAGACGATGGCGACTGCACGGAGATAAAGGAAGGACCTCCTGCTAAGGTGTTGTGGTATTTGCCAGTCATTCCCCGCTTGCAGCGTTTGTTTGCAAACCGTAAAGAGGCAAAATTACTGCGTTGGCACTCGGAAGACCGGAAGAAGGATGGAAAGTTGAGACACCCCGCTGATTCTTCGCAGTGGAGAAACATCGACAGGGAATTTGTTAACTTCGGAGCAGAATTGAGGAATATAAGGTTCGGGTTGAGTACCGATGGAATTAATCCTTTTGGTAACATGAGCAGTCGGCATAGCACTTGGCCGGTTCTTTTGTGTATCTACAACCTTCCTCCTTGGTTGTGTATGAAGCGCAAGTACATCATGATGTCTCTACTTATCTCAGGACCAAAACAACCCGGAAACGATATTGATGTGTACCTAGCACCATTGATAGAGGATCTCCTAACAATGTGGAACGAAGGGGTGCAGGTATGGGACGCATACAAACGAGAGAACTTCATCCTACGTGCTATGATATTCTGCACCATCAACGATTTCCCAGCCCTTGGAAATTTGTCGGGCCGTACTACGAAAGGAGCCAAAGCCTGCCCCCACTGCGAAGATGACACTGAGAGCGTGTGGCTGAAGAATTGCAGGAAAACAGTGTACATGCGTCACCGTAGGTTTCTTCCGAAGAATGACGCGTACCGTAAGAGGAAGAGGGAATTTGACGGCCACAACGAAGATGGTTCAGCCCCGAAGCCTACGCGCGGGAAAGATGTTTACTCACGGGTGAAGGACATAGACGTTGTGTTTGGAAAGGGTGGTAAATTGAAACCCCGCACGAAGAACACTTGGAAGAAGAGATCGATATTTTGGGACTTACCGTATTGGGAGCATTTAGAGGTTCGTCATTGCATTGATGTCATGCATGTAGAGAAAAATGTTTGTGACAGTTTAATCGGCCTATTGCTGAACATTCCAGGGAAGACAAAGGATGGCATCAATGTGCGGCGTGACATGATCGAAATGAGAATCAGGCCCGAGCTAGCACCGAGAGAGGACGATAAAGGCCGTATATACCTCCCCCCCGCATGCTACACTTTGTGCAAGGCTGAGAGGACAGAACTCTGTAAGTGTCTCCATGGTGTTAAAGTTCCATCGGGTTACTCCGTAAATATGAAAAAGCTTGTGTCCATGGGCGATTTGAAATTGCTGGGTATGAAGTCTCATGATTGTCACGTGTTGATGACACAAATGCTTCCTGTTGCCATCCGGAGTATTCTGCCGCATAAGGTCAGAGAGACGATCACGAGGCTATGTTTTTTCTTCAATGCAATTTCTTCCAAGGTCATTGATCCCGATGGACTGGATTCTTTGCAGAGCGAGGTGGTTCGAACTCTCTGTCAACTTGAGATGTATTTTCCTCCATCGTTTTTTGATATCATGGTCCATCTCACCGTCCACCTTGTCAGAGAAATCAAGATATGTGGACCCGTGTTCCTACGTTATATGTATCCATTCGAGAGGTACATGGGTGTACTTAAGGCCTACGTGAGGAATCGGTCCCGGCCCGAGGGTAGCATTGCCGAAGGTTATGCAGCGGAAGAGGTTGTTGAGTTCTGCGTCGATTACATGGCCGAGGTAGAAGCAATAGGAGTTCCTGTGTCTCGTCACGAGGGGAGGCTTGATGGTGTTGGCACTATCGGACGGAGAGCCATCACTCCTGATTTCGATATGTACTCGAAAGCTCATTTTTGGGTCTTGCAACACATGATGGAGGTGTCTCCGTACATCGACGAGCACAAGGAGATGCTACGACAAGACAATCCTCGCCGATCCGAGGTTTGGATCACGGGACAACATAACAATCGATTCAACGCGTGGATGAAGGTGCGAATCACCGGAGAGTCCGCAAGTGAGAACCTTAAAAGGTTGGCAAAAGGGCCCACGTTTACTATACAGACTTGGCAGGGATACGACATCAATGGGTACACATTTTACACGAAAGCTCAAGATCGAAAGAGCACTGTGCAAAATAGTGGAGTGAGCGTAGAAGCTTTCCATGAGGGGTTCACCAAGACAGGCCCAACAAGGGTAGTACGTGGATTGAACTCGTACTACGGGTTCATTGAAGAAATTTGGGAGCTCGATTACGTACTGTTCAAGATTCCCCTGTTTCGATGCCGATGGGTCCAAATCCCACAGGGTGTGAAGGTTGACAGTTACGGTTTCACTTCTGTGGACTTGGATCGCGTTGCTTATAAAGATGAGCCATTCATACTTGCAAATCAAGCCATTCAGGTCATTTATGTCACTGACCCGGCCAATAAGAAGTGGCACATCGTCCTTCATGGCAAGAGAAGGATTGTTGGAGTTGAAAATGTCGTAGACGAGGAGGAATACAATCAATTTGATGAGATTCCTCCATTTGGAGATGGCGTACAGGTCGATACTGAAGACACCGACGAAACCAGTTACGTGCGTATGGATCACCAGGAAGGGTTATACTTTAAAGGTAATCAACTGTACGTCTTATCTCTCTGTTTCCATCGGCATAGCTTATATCTCCTGTAATTCTCGTATTTGCAGGGCCGCGGCAAGTGGAAAGTTGAGGATAACATGGCTGTGTACGTGCAAATTGTCGGTGAAAGTTCCCATTTGTAAATTTAACATACAATATTACGTGGAGAATGCTCAAGTTACAGAGCATTTGGACTACATTGTAACCAATTATCGGATATACGTACATAGTAACCAATTTACAGAGTATTTGGACTACATTTGAAATATCTGAGTGTTCATTTAAAACATGTTTTCGAGCATTCAGAGTTGAAAGCTACAGATCAGTTTCAATTTGTAAAACTAACGTTCAATAGAGAGATTATCAAGGACGGTTTTGACCTAGCACAGACGGTGCACAGTCGGTTCTAACCTCACAACCATCTGTGATAATCTCTCACTATGTAGATTACCACAGACGGTCTTTATTTGAGAACCGACTGTGATAATATTATCACAGACGGCTATATATATAAAACCGTCTGTGATATTATCAACAGTGTCCGACTCTTCGAGTTCTTAACGTGCACCGTCGGTTCTCAATTCCAAACCGTCTGTGATAATCTCAGGCACAGTCGGCTCTCAACTCAAAACCGTCTGTGATAATCTCTCTGGTGACTACGATTATTATAGACGGTTTCTATGTGAGAACCGACTGTGATATATACTATTATAGACGGTTCATATGTGAGAACCGACTGTGATAATACCGACGCGGTACATAGTTCAAGGCGGGCTTTATCCCGCTCATTCTACTTCGCCCTAGCTCTGTTTGCCCTAGCTCTCTCCGCCCTCGCACCGTCCGTCGCGATCACCTCCATCGCCTCCCACCTTCTCCTCTCCGTCCGTCGCGATCACCTGCATCGCCTTTCCACCGTCAGGCGCGATCACCTCCATCGCCCTCCCACCTCCGACGCGATCACCTCCATCGCCTCCCCACCGTTTCTGTCATTCTTGTATGGGTTTTGTTATAGAATTATTAGTTGCATATTTACTTAAACTGTTCTCTCTTTCACTTATGTTAGGAACTATGTCTGGTGACGAAATGCACCACTCGGGGACTCAGGGTGACCTCGCTGGCGATGAGACGCCTGGGCCGGAGGTCGCCTCGTCCGCCGTGACCCCGCAGAAGAAGGGAAAGGGGCGAGGCCGGACGACATGCGCGCGTCTGAACAAGGGGGAAAAGCAGCACGTCCAGTTCGACGACAATGGTGTGCCGGAAGCTCCGCCCAAACTTGTCGGTCAGTACCGCTCACTATGCGGCAAAGTGGCAAGGGAGCGGGTGCCCATCACCACCTCCGACTGGGGTCAAGTGCCCCCAGAGTGCAAGGATGCGCTGTGGGAAGAAGTGCAGGCGGCGTTTCACATTCCGGAGGATCACCACTTCACCGTCCGCCGGAGGACACTTATGTCAATAAACAAGGCGTGGAGGAACTTCAAGAGCGAACTTGTCAGGCACTATGTGAAGGAGTCGACGACCCCCTTCAATGACTACCCTTTCGTGACTCCCGAGGCATGGCAGCAGTTCGTAGAGATGAAGGGCAAGCCTGAGTTCCAGGAGCTTAGTGCGAAGGCCCAGGCTAACCAGGCCAAGAACACCCACCCACACAGACTAGGCACCGGTGGGTATGTGGGGAAGAAGGCGCTGTGGAGGAAGCAGGACGAGGAAGCTTCACAGTCTTCGGCCGGCAGTCCTTATGCGGGCATAACGGACGTGCGCGCCCGCAATTGGTGCCGAGCTAGATCGACGATGGACTCCTCCGGAAGCGTCTCCGTGAATAACCCTGCGGACAAGGAAGTGATCGACCGACTGGTAAGATTGTCCGATCACGTACTATCCTCATAACACGCATGCAATGGGCTGTATTGCTAAGTTGTCCTGTTGCAGGTGACGCTGAGTGCGCAGGTGGCATCCGGAGAGTTCAACCCGAGGAGGGACAGGGATATCCTCACAGCGGCGCTAGGAAACAAGGAGCATCCAGGCCGCGTGCGCGGCCTCGGCGCCACTGTGCCTTGGAGGCATGGTTTCCCCGATGATGAGGAGGCGGCTAAGAGGAGAAAGAGATCCCACCAAGCCCGCGATGAACGGCTGAAGGAGGAGATGCGATCGGAGTTCGATGTTCAGGACAAAGCACTCCTGCAGCAGTTGTCGGAGATGCGGTCCATGTACGAAGAGCTAAGAAAGGCGACCCAGGGCACCCCTGTTCTAGCAGCTGGCGCAGACCCAGCGGAAGTACCGACCCCCATTGGCCACCGTAGTAGCTGCGCGTCTGCGCCGGGGTCTTCGCAGACGGAGCCCTCTCCTCCAAAGTATCCGGTGGACTCTCTGCAGGTAATGACCGTTAATGCGCACTGTTTGTCTATGTTAATTCATTCGAAAGTGAGAAGCGGTGAAATTCAACATGTTAATGCGCACTGTTTGTAGGAACCCGCCTCCTGCAAGCTTATGGTCCTGGCCGGTGTCTTCCCGATCGAGGCTGCCCGTGGGATGGCGCAACCATGCACGGCCGGGGCCACAATCCATGGTGCCCCTCTATGTGAGGGTTTTGCACGTGTCCAAGTGGACAGTGTCTTTGACCATTGCAAGGGTTTTCCATTGGAGAAGCCGCCGAACGACGAGATTACCACTCTCGGGGATGCGGTGCACACGTTCGTGCAATGGCCCAAGAAAGACATCATCCTGTATGAGGTAATTCCCCCACCAGTTTCATAATTTGTACTGTAATAATAGCCCTCAGAGTTAGTGTCCTACTACGTAGGTTCTTACATCGCAGACATCACAGACCGAGACGCGGCCTACTAGCCAGCATACCCCTTCGACGACGAAGCTGACTCCGAGTAAGAGGCAACCATTCAAGAAGCTGGCTATGAGGGGAAAAGCAAAGAAGAGCCCGTCGAAGGAGAGCGAGAAGAGTGCGCCAGCTCTCATGCCGTTCTCTCTGGGGATGCCCATGGCCTCCGATACCGCAATTTCGAGCATGGGGTTAGCATGCCAGAGCCTGCATGCATGGTACATGAGGAGGACAAACCAGACCAGGACGCAGCGTCCGACGCACATCATGGTCAAGTACACCGTGGCAGAGTTCCATCACGACGTGGGACCTACTCGGTGACCTTCGAAGACCTGCACAATTTGCTAAACAAAGATGCGCTCGACTTGTCAATCCTACGGTCTTGGGTGCTGTAAGTATCCTACTATCCGTGCATATACGGATATATGTCATTTATTAATTGGTTACTTCCGTGCAGCTGCATGGCCAACTATGCCAAATCCAAGGGCATACCTGTTGGTTTTTTGGACCCCCAGATGGTAGCCGAGGTGATGTTTAGGACTGACACAGACTTCGTTGTCGACTACATCAAAAGAGGGTTGCTTGCTCAGGTCGACAAGGAGTATATACTTGTACCCTACAACCAGAGGTGAGTGCTTTCATCAGTACTTCACCCGTAGATTAGTGTCTCCATGTGCACACCCCCAAATTTAGATTAAATTTTTAATTCTCTACGTGTAATATGTAGCTACCACTGGATCCTGCTGCTACTTATTCCGAAAAGCAACAAGGTGTTCTACCTTGACTCATTGCAGAGGAAAGGGTACTCGTATTCCGGCGCACGAGATGTATTCGGAAGGTGATGTGGACCTGTCTTGCATGCATCTAGATTTACTGTCCTCAAATTGTCAATTTCGGCTATCCTCAAACTGTCAATTTTGACTATCTACAGGGCTTTCACGAAGTACTTTGCCGAGGTAGGGACACAACACGAGCGGCGAGCCGATAAGTTTCAGTGGTTACAATTTTCGGTACAAATTTCAACTGAATCTGTTTTATTTTATAACTTGTCCCCACCTAACTCTCGGTCTGTAAATTGGCAGTGCCATCAGCAGCCGGACGACAATACATGTGGGTTCTACGTGATGCGCCACATGTATGACCTGATCATCACCCCTCACCGGCCCGATTTCCCCGAGGTATTACAACTGCTCCCCTTAATTTGTCTCGATTTGACAGAATTTACAACTTAATTCAGCTAATTTTTTATGTACCAACTCTTGCTGCAGAGGGTCGACTTCCCTTCAGAAAGCCTTGACCCTCGGCAGATTGGTAATGTCCGAGGGATGCTCGCTGAGTTTTTCCTTTCGGAGGTCATATCACCCAAGGGGAAGTTTAGGGACCCGCAAGGTTCGTATTAGTGCGGCCTTACATTTATTTGTACATCTAACACACTTTAATTGTCGATTACATTTATTTGTTCAATTGTACATATTTCTGAGTTCTGTGCTGTATATATGAAATGCTATACAGAGAGGGGTGCAAATATATTTGAGTACTGCATGTGCATATGAAACTGTATATATTTGAGTACTGTACAAATATAATTCTGAGTTCAATTGTACAAATATATATGCATGAGACTGTATATATTTGAGTACTATGCATGTATGAAATTCATGAACTGTATATATGAAAATGCAATTTGTACAGAGGACATCTGTGAATGTTATAATCTCAGACGGTTTGTAAGATCAAAACCGTCTGTGCATGCACAGACGGTTTTGATCTTACAAACCGTCTGAGATTATAACAGTCACAGATAATAACACATCGCAGATGGTTTTGACCTCAGAGCCGCCTGTGATATCAGACTATCACAGACGGTTCTGAGATAATAACACTATCACAGACGGTTTCAATATTAACACCGTCGCTGATATCGCAGATTGGTTTAACCTCCAAGCCGTCGGTAATAATATGAGTATCACAGACGGTTGTGAGATCAAAGCCGTCTATGAATTATGACTATCACAGTCTGTTATAACATCAAAGCCGTCTGTGATACTCATACTAACACAGACGGTTCTGATGTCAAAGCCGTCTGTGTATACTCAAATATCACAGACGGTCGAGAACAGAACCGTCTGTGATAGTCGCACTATCACAGACGGTTCTGATGTTAAAACCGTCTGTGATACTCATACTATCACAGACGGTTCTGATGTCAAAGCCGTCTGTGTATACTCACACTATCACAGACGGTTCTGATGTCAAAGCCGTCTGTGTATACTCACACTATCACAGACGGTTCTGATGTCAAAGCCGTCTGTATATACTAAAGTATCACAGATGGTTCTGATGTCAAAACCGTCTGTGTATACTCAAATATCACAGACGGCTCTGAGAACAGAACCGTCTGTGATAGTGTGACTATCACAGACGGTTCTTACCTTATAACTGTCTGTGAAATATGAGTATCACAGACGGTTCTGACCTTATCACAGACGGTTCTGACCTTATATCAGTCTGTGAATGGATATATCACAGACGGTTGAAAACATCAAAAACCGTCTGTGATAGTGCGTGATTATCACTGACTCGAATATCACTGACGGGTAAGAACCGTCTGTGATGTCTGTTTTGACCCGACTGTGATGATGAATTCTGTAGTAGTGTACCGACCTTTGGTCGAAAACTCCTTAATTTTGTATCAACATTTAAGTGCGTCATTTTGGCGCTAAGTTATTGTAATGTTGGTCCCTGTGATCAGCACTTGTTTTTAATTACTCGCATTTTTATATAATGCATCTTGTTGTTGTGAGCTGCAATGTACCATTTCTGAGTGCAACCCACCTGGGCGGTTGCCACCGGATTCCTCAAATGAGGGTCCCACACAGGCACCGGCGGCCTTGTCCCCAGGAAAAGGCGGCGCCCGGGACAGGCACCAGGGGCCTTGTCCCCGGGCAAATGGCGCGACTTCTTGCCTGGACTTAGTCTCGCGGAGATTTCCCCCAACATAGACTTTATCAAATGGATGTCAAAAGTGCATTTTTAAATGAAAAAATTAATGAATTGGTATTTGTCAAACAACCGCCTGGTTTTGAAGATCCTACAAAACCAAATCGTGTTTATAAACTCTCCAAGGCTCTTTATGGTCTTAAACAAGCACCTCGTGCTTGGTATGAAAGACTTAGAGACTTCTTAATTTGAAAAGGCTTTAAAATTGGGAAAGTTGATACTACTTTATTTACTAAGAAAATTGGAAATGATTTCTTTGTATGTCAAATTTATGTTGATGACATCATATTTGGATCTACTAACCAAGACTTTTGCAAGGAATTTGGTAACATGATGTCCAGGGAATTTGAGATGTCCTTGATAGGTGAACTAAGTTTCTTCCTCGGACTACAAGTTAAACAACTCAAGGAAAGAACTTTCATCAGTCAAAGCAAATATGTGAAGGACCTGCTCAAGAAGTTCGGACTTGAAGAAGCAAAGCCAATCAAGACACCAATGGCCACAAACGGTCACCTTGTTTCTGACGAAGGAGGTAAACCGGTAGACTCAAAGCTTTATAGATCTATGATTGGTAGTCTACTGTATCTTACTGCTTCTAGGCCCGATATCATGTTTAGTGTTTGTATGTGTGCAAGATTTCAAGCCTCTCCTAAAGAAAGTCATTTAATACCCGTTAAGCGCATTTTGAGGTATCTAAAATATTCATCTAGTATAGGGTTGTGGTATCCAAAATGTGCTAAATTTGAATTAATTGGATATTCTGATTCCGACTATGCAGGATGTAAAGTGGATAGAAAAAGCACCTCAGGTAGTTGTCAACTATTAGGAAGATCTTTAGTCTCTTGGTCCTCCAAGAAACAAAACTCAGTAGCTCTATCAACCGCCGAAGCGGAATATGTTTCCGCGGGTAGTTGTTGTGCACAATTGCTTTGGATGAGGCAAACTTTGTTGGATTATGGAATCAAATTTGAAAAAGTGCCTCTTTTGTGTGATAATGAGAGTGCGGTGAAAATAGCCACAAATCCAGTTCAACACTCTCGGACCAAACATATAGATATCCGACACCACTTCCTTAGAGATCATGTTAGTAAAGGTGATGTGTTGGTGGATAATGTAAGGACCGAAGATCAATTAGCGGATATATTCACTAAGCCCTTAGATGAAAACCGATTTTGCAAACTTCAAAATGAGATTAACGTCATTGATATATCAAACGTGGCTTGAAATGTTGAACTCATATTGGTTGTGCTCAAATTGTCTCTGGATTGAATGAACTTATCATTTTAGGACATTCTAGGCTCATTTATTGGCAATTGAGTAAAATTAGCTAAATACATGTTGATTTATGATATGGATACCTCCCCTCTTTGGCAACATTGACTATATCTTACCTATACTTATCATATATATCTCTCATACCTTATATCTGAATCTCATATGAGCATCAATCAAACAAATCACTCAATGTTTCAGTCCTTCCAGCGGTCTGACCGAAAAACATTTGCGGTCTGACCGAATGTATCTCCAGAGAGCGTTTGAAAATCTCTTCTTCCAGCGGTCTGACCGGTCTCTTGCCTACGGTCTGACCAAATTTACTCGACCAGAGACCTTATATCCCGAATCTCTATCCTTTTCACTCTCTCACCTCACTTTTGTCTCCTTCACGTGCGCCCCAAATTCTTTGGAGTTTTCTTCTCCGATCAAACCAAAGCGAAGCACGGACAAACCGTCGGTCAAGATCTCCTCCAAATCATGTCTTCTAGGTATCCTTCTCGGATTCTTCCTTTTTATCAAATAGTTTCCTCATTATTTTGGGATTCTGGGAAAATTTGATGAATCTAGTGTGAATCTGTTCAAAATCTCAAATTGATACTTTCTCTTGATACACTGAATGTTTACCCTTGAGTATCAACTCACTTTGCGCCCTAGAATCAACTGAATCCCAGAAATCTCCTCAAACCCTAACTCTACGGTTGCACCGGTCTGACCGACCCCAGTTTCAGTCTGACCGACAGCAACAACAGAGCCAGGGCTTGCTGATCTGTTGACATCTTGATTCAATTCACTCGTTCATATCTCTTAGTATCTTATCTATTTTATATCATGCAAATCTTCTAGCGGTCGAGGCTCTCAAGGGAATGTCTTCGTCCGGACTAATAAGAAGAAATTGGCGAAACGGCCAAAAAGAGCTCAACCTTCGAGTAGTAGCGACACTCAAGATACTGATTGGGTGCCCTCGCCCGGAGACTCAGAAACGGAACAATCCTCTCACCGTGGTGGCTCTGAACACATGGCTATGGATATTGAGAGTGAGGACGATGAGATAAACGTCCATGCATATCAAGGACCTAAGAAGAACTGGACGTCCAATGATTATACAAAGTCTAGGACCACCTACGCCTATAACCATGAGAATGACACCACAACTCCTCACTTCCACACGATGACACAGCAAGATGCGTTCTATGGTCATTTGGTTCATAAGAATATCTTTGAACACAAATGGATTGAATGGGCTTATGTTGTGAATCAGCCCATCATGGCTCCTCTTGTTCAGATCTTCAAGGAGATTGGGCTGTATGACTTTGTGGAGCATAAGTGCCCAATGAACGCCACTGCCATCCGTCAATTCTATGCTACCATCGAGATCATTTGGGCGGAGCAAAAGATAATGTGGATGATAGGCACTAGGAGATATGAGGCTTCATTCTAGGAATTTGCTGTGGCTAATAAGATAAATTATGAAGAAATGGAAGGAAGGCATCAATATGGAAGATGAAGATTATCTGCAAGAGGATGACTGGCTCCAGTTCTATGAACAGCCGGGAGGTGCACAGAGGATCGTACCTAGCACGGTTACAGGCCTTAAAGTCCTCCCAGCTGTGGTCAACAAGATTATCCGACCCACGATCCATCCAAAGAGTGGAAATCGAGAAGCTATCCGCGACTATTACTGGAACTTCATCGACCACATCCTCAAGCGACATCGGATCAACATTGTCACTTTCATCTTGAAGATGATTGAGGATGTCTCGGTAACCACTCTTCCCAATCTGTACTTTGCTCCATACATTATGACCTTGCTGCTCCAGAAGACGAAGTTTCCTCGCGGATCTTGCGATATCAGGCATCTCGGCTACAAGCCGTTCAGTGTCAATCCGCGCATCTTGGCTCGAGGCCATGGAGCACAGCCACATCAGTAGCAGCAGCAGCAGCAGGCTCAGGATATGCCTCCTCCACCTCAGCCGCAGGCTCAGCAGCCAGCACAGCAAAGCCAAGCCCCCGCCTGGTTTACTCAGTTCCAGCAACAGTTCCATCAGCCGATGATGGATCAGGTTGCTACTCTTCTCCAGGGGCTTCAGCTCACACGATCTGACTTGGCAGCTCTCAATGATCAATTCCAGACCTTTTCATCACTCCAAGATCAGTTAGAACAGTGTTTCGACGCCTTCTCCGCTCACTTCTACTCTCGATTCCCTCAGACTCCTCCCTTCAACCCTCTGTCTCAAGATGATGATGCTCCCGCCGATTCTTAGCTTTTCTGACAGTTGATGCCAAAGGGGGAGAAGAACCTTAGATGAATGACTTTTGAAAGAACTTTAGATGAATGAATTTTGAATGACTTTTGCTGAGAACTTTAGACTTTGTATGAATGGATAACTTATGTGGATGATTTGACTTATATGTGGATGATTTGACTTATGTGATTTGATGTTTTGAATGTCTTATTACTTTTGTGATACTTCATGTTATATTGAGAATGAATTGACATATCCTCTTATATACATGATGAATTGACATATCCACTTATATACATGCTTATATACATACTTGAACTCCACTAAAAGGCCAAAATTTTCATATTCATCTATTTAGGGGGAGTGTGTCTTTCTCTACTATGCTCATTGAAAAATCCTTTTAATGCTCAAAATTCAATCATCTACTCTTAATGTTGTCATCAATTACCAAAAAGGGGGGAGATTGTAGCTTCTAGGCCCCTAAAAAGTGTTTTGGTAATTAATGACAATTACAAATGTTGAACTAACGATACCTGTTAAGTTGTGTCAAGAACAAAATCAAAAGACAGGATAATGAAAGGAAAAGAAAGAGCTACATGATGACGAAAGGACATTGAGCAAAGAGGCAAAGGTACGGAATAGGGTCTTTTTCATTTTACCGGTCTAAGGTGATTAGAGTAGAATTGTGACCGGATTATAGGATAGTCGTTGTACTATTAAGAGGAGCATGTGGTGTATCACTAAATAGTTCATTTGTGTGCCACAAGTCATAAAAACAACTTGCATTGCATACTGGAAGGTCATATCTTTTGAAAATGCTCTTATCCATTCAAAACAGCCAAGTACAGTCTCTATCAGTCTGATTGATTGTTAGCCGGTCTGACCGCAAAAACGTTCTAACCGAGTGTTGTTTCAAACGAACCGATAGTTATGATGAAGTGTGTTTATTTTTCCAAAAGGTCGGTCTATCCGTAGTTAAACCTTAAGTCAGACTCCTGGAGCTTCATGATCTTATTTTTATGGAACTTAGTGTGTTAAGTCGGTCTGACTGATTGTTGGTCCGGTCTGACCGCTAAAACGGTCTGACCGAATTTTTGTACTGCGGTCTGACCGTGTAGCCGGTCTGTCCGAAGTTTTCGGCCTGACCGTAAATCGTGTCCAGAAGCAATGTTGTCTCTGGAAGGTTTCACGGTCTGACCGCCGTTGGCTCCGGTCTGACCGTGAGAGTGCCCGACAAGGGCAGGTGTGCATTTATTGCGCCTGTTTAATGCCGTTGCAATTGTGGTGGTCTGACCAGTCTTATACCTGCGGTCTGACTACCAAGTGATCTTTTCTTCCAACAACTTGTAACGGCTATATTTATTGTGGGGGGTATATATACCCCCATGCATGGTCCTGTTTACAACTCTTGGCTTATTTGTGAATATTGCCATCATTCTTAAGAGCTAAATCAAGTTTCATACACTCTAGTGTTCAATTTCTTGAATTTGAGAGAGTGTGCAATTGAGATCTCCTAGTGGATTGCATTTAGATCACTAAATCAACCTTGTGGCACCAGAAGAGCATTAAGTGGTCATCACCGGCTTGTTACTCTTGGAGCTTGCCGGCTCCTAGACGGCTAGGAGGAAGGTTTTGGAGAGCTCTTCAAGGAAGATTGTGAAGAAGCCTCAAAACATCTTGTGAAAGGGTCGAGCACGCCTTGCCGGAGCGGTAAAGTGCATCAATAGTGGAATCGAGATTTGGATAACTCATCATACTAATCAATCTCGAGATCTAAGTCACTTTTTGAGAGGAAGCCGACTAGATAGAGGAGCGGTTAGAGATTTTAGTTTGCCTCAACGTGGATTAGGGGTGATCGGCAAATCACCGAGACCACGGGATATATCCTTGTGTTAAATTGCTTAATATTCATCTTGTTTTAGCTATTTGCAATCATTTATTGATAATTGCTTGATTAGTTGTTAATTTGTCAAAATCGCCTATTCACCCCCCCTCTAGTCGATATCCTAGATCCCTTTCAGTTGGCCACCTTCTCCCTCTCCCTCACGGGCCGTTCCACCATCAAATCACAAGTACTTGCTGACTTTGTGGCAGAATGGACCCCTGCCCTTGAGGAAGGGGTCCCCCCCATCGACCCACCCCGGCGCGATGACCATTGGATGCTCATGTTCGATGGCTCCCTATGTCTCGCCGGGGTTGGGGCGGGGGTGGTCCTCCGGAGCCCCGAGGGGAGGACACTGGAGTACGCGGCAAGGCTCAAGTTTCTTGCCACGAACAACGTCGCTGAGTATGAGGCCTTGCTACTGGGGCTGCGACTTGCGCCCTCCATGGGGATCCGCCGCCTCCTAGTCAAGGGAGACTCCCAACTCGTGGTATGCCAAATGGACAAGTGATACTTGTGCCATGACACAAACTTGAGTTTCTACTTGGGGGAAGTACGCAAGATGGAGAAATACTTCGAGGGCCTGGAGGCCCAGCATATCCCTTGGAGGGACAATGACCATGCCGATGCCTTGGCACGGGCAGCCGATGCCCGGCGACCCCTCCTTGGGGCGCCTTCTTGGAGGTCATCACAAAGCCTTCGGTGACAATTCCTGACTCGGACAGTGAACCCCGTGACACTGTCTCTGAAATTTCCCGTGCAGAGTCGTGGATGGATCCTTTCATCTCCTTCATAAGGGGGAGGGGGAGCCCCCCGACGGTGTCACGGCCAAGCGCCTCCGTGCAAAGGTATGGGCCTACCTATTGCTGGACGGGAGACTCTACAAGCGGTGTGCTTCGGCCTTGCTCCATTGCCTCCCGTGGGTAGAGGGGCTCTAGCTTCTCAGGGACATACACTCGGGGAGCTGCGGCTCTCACCTAGCCCATTGTGTGATCGTGGAGAAGGTCTTCCACCAAGACTTCTACTGGCCTACTGTGCTCCGTGATGCGTGAGACCTTGTCTCCGCATACGAGGCTTATCAGAAGATGGCGAAGGGTTCCAAACTACCCTCCGCAACACTGCAGACCATCCCGATTACTTTGCACTTCGCGCGCGGGGGGATGGATCTCCTCGGTCCCTTCCCCTCGGTGCTAGAAGGCTACAAATATGTGGTGGTCGCTGTGGATTAGTCCTCCAAGTGGGTCGAGGCTGAGCCCTTGGACATCATCACCTCCTGGGTGGTACAACGGTTCTTTTGGAAGAACATCATCTGTCGTTCCAGAGTTCCCCGAGAAATCACCGTCGACAATGGAACTCAATTCGACTCGGCGCATTTCTGAGAGTTCTGTGAAACCTTGGGCGTCACTGTAACATCCCAATTTTTGCTACCTCTTTAGCATGCCAGCCAGCATATCTTCATTGGATTCTCAGATGTCCCAACCCCATTTTTGATCTCTTATCTCAGAATTATGATCTTAGGTATGCCACTACCTTAATTTAAAAAGTTGGCAGCTAAACACCACCTTTCATAACATTTTCGCATTTCAGTCCAAAAGTATTTCAGATTGATCCTTTTCGGATTTTCCCAGAAGCCTGAAAAGGCTAAAAGACACAAATCAGCTCCAAACCTTGATTTGATTCAGGAAAAATCACCCAACTGCTATTCTGAACATAATCCTCTTCAGGCATACTCTCAAATTCTCATTCTAGGTCCCAGATTTCGGCCTTGACAAAATTCAGGCCCTGATGACCCTAGCTACCCTAATCTTTCTGTTTTCGTTTTACCCAAACCTAATCAAAAACACCAGATTGTGTCTTCTATCCCTGCAAACCTACTTACTGAACTTAGTGAGTCCAATTGGCAAACCCAGTTTCAATCGAAACCAAGTTTATTGCCAGATTCACAATTCAGTCCAAGAATCAAGTTCTAGAAATTGCAGATCGGCCCAAGACTTCTTTTTCAGCCCCTTCTTTCGACCAGCCGCTGCTGTCTCGACCAGGTCGTTCAACCACGACCAGACCAGCACCCGTTTTGATCGCGACCGGTGCCGCTCGTCGTGATTTGCCACCGCCGGTGAAGCCCCGCCGTCGCCAGCTTCGCCTGAGACTCGCCACCACGTGTGCGCGTCTGGTTGGCCACCGTGGAGCCGCTGCAGCAATGCCAGCAGTGCTGTTCATTTTGTGTGCGCGCGTGCCTGCTGCTGTCAAAGGCTTTTTGCCACATCGCCACCATGCCAAAGCCAGCCACCCCGTCGCCCTGCTCCAGCCGGATTTGGCGCGATCAGAGTCGCTGCCACATCCCAACACCGTGCACGCCATCTCGATCCCGCCTCCGGCGCCAGTCACACATATCCTGGTTGATCCGCTTCAACTCTCGGGAGCCCCAACCACTGCCTATTTAAGCCCTCCCCCTCGCCCAGAGTTTCTTCACACCACTCCAGCAGCCACTAAGTTCCAGCCCTCACGTTTCTTCTTCGTCTCCGGCGAGCCAACGGAGAGGAGCACGGTGCCAGCCCGTTCTGCTGCACTAGACCTCAAATTGATCACACGGGTGAGTCCCTCTCGCCCTCCTCTCTGTGCTTTAGCTTTTAATTTCATCCCAGCAGATCCTGTTGCCGGTGATCGCTGGAACTCTCTTAAACCCCTGTTCTGGCAATGCCGTTTGTTTTAGCCCAAATTAGCTCACCTCTTTGAGAGAGCTTATGACCAGTAGAGCCTCCCTAGCTGGCCTGTAAGCTTGGATTTGAAATTCGACCTCAAATCGAAGCTTTCCCCGAATCTAAGGGCCACCAGGATATGGCTCACGTCGCCAGGCCACGCCGGCGACCCTTCGGTCAAATTGGCCGTGTCTGTAGCTTTCTCTTGTCCCCCTCTCACTCTCCAAGCAAGGAATTGACTTCAGTCGCCTTGTGCCAAAAACCCCCAAATCCAGTGCCTTCTTCTCCAGCGCCAGTAGCCGGATTTTGTCCTCGACCGATCTAGCCAGCACCACCTTGTCCCTTAGCTAGGTCTCAGCCCCCTGTGCATTTCTTTCCACTAGCCCGACCTCTAGATCTGCCCAGATTGCAAGTTATACCCTTGCCAAGTTCTTGTCCAGAACTGTGTCTGTGCCGTTTGATCGCCACCGTTTGTCGTCGTCCGGCCGCCACCGCCATTGTGTTCCTGGCATCCACGCCTACGTCCTAGACATAGTTGGCGAAGTGTGTGAAGCCCAGAACCAGATTTACCACACTGCCCTAGTTTTTGACAGTGTTAGTGCAGTGTCAGTGCATGTCAGCCACAGACATTAGCTTGTTTGACCCCTTCTGATTGAGCAATTGAATTACCACTTTGTCTACTAGGTTTCTGGAGCCATGTTCTACAACTTACTCTACTGCCACATCTTCAGAAAACTCACCTAAAGCCGACCTAAGGCTATGCCTAGCCGTGAACCGAATGTCGACCCTTCGATGTTCGACCCCTTTGAACCTATCTCTTCGAGCAGCGCTCGAATAACCTTGCCCAGAGCATCTCCCCTGCATGCATGATATATTTTACGTATCATTTCCTTTAAAGACTATCTTCTGTATGCTTATATAGTGTATGTGTGTATTGTTTGTATCTGCCGTAGAGCCAGAGGTTGAAGGAGCGGAAGAGATCTTCAAAGAATCACATGAGCAACTAGACCCCTCATTGCAAGGCAAGTCTCAACCCCTTGATCATGTCTCGCCTAATATTTTGAAATGAAGTATGTTAGTTGTTTTCAAGTATATGCATGCCTTACAATCAAATGAGAGTTATGTTCAAATAAAGTGGTTAGATATGACCTAAATAATTGTGAAGCCCCTTTTGTGATTGGATATCCATGCACCCTTGTCACCCTAGGACATCATGCTTAGGCTATGCTTATGCTCAAGATTATATGTTAAATGCTAAATAGTCACATGTGTGAAAAGTATGTTCAAAACCCGTTTGTGAAAGAAAATGTGATTGGAATCGATAGTGAGGATGGT
The DNA here is from genome assembly GCA_019359835.1 of Pharus latifolius. Taxonomy (NCBI): domain Eukaryota; kingdom Viridiplantae; phylum Streptophyta; class Magnoliopsida; order Poales; family Poaceae; genus Pharus; species Pharus latifolius. Next base: position 58,427,193 of record CM033321.1, on the reverse strand, counting down.
TTGGTTGGTTGGTGCTATGTGCACATTGGGAACATGAAAGACTCCTCACTAAAGATTCATAAGGACAAGAACCTTGTGTTGTACTTGTATGCGGCATGAAAAACGTACTAACCACTTGCCCGATATGGGACGGGCGCTACATAGTAGCTTTCTAGGTATTAGCTTTTCCCTGCAATGGTTGTCGGTCTGGTTTCTCAAGAGGAAAATGGTGGGCCACAGAGGGCCACGAGTGATGTGAGCTAATGAGTGAATCACGCTTATTAAAGGAAGACGCCCTACTCCAGGATTCTGAGTCGTGCGCGGCTGAATCCATAGGCTATGTGTCTTGTGGGACCATAGGCCAAGGCTAGGAAGAATTGGCTGTGGGGAGTACCCACAACGATAATAAGGACTGGAATGTCTAATTACCGGGCAGGGAATTATTAATGCTAGGATTGTACACTGTTGTGTGATCTCAGCCTTGTCACATGCGGTAAAGTCGCATGGAGAGGTACCGACTTGAATGCTGAGAGATCGGTGGATTGAAGTGGTACACCTTTCCAAAGTTTTAAAAAGTATTGGATACTCTGAGCTCCCAGGTCATGGAGTCTACACGCGGCGGATTCTATCTACGTCGATGCAGCACAAGTAGCTTTCGGGAAAGTTTTTCATAATATTGATTAAAGTGGTGACTCATGGAAGACCGCCACGCATAACATCTTATGAAGATCTAGTTCAGGATTTTAAAAGCCTCGCTTTTTGAAAGCAAAATCTTTTGTTCAAAATTAAGAGTGAAAAATCTATTCTATAAACCAAAGAGCCCATCTTCTTGGAAATCCCCCTCATCTATATACCTACATTCTTATTTGAGACTTGTTGAGCACTATGTGGACAATGTGCTCATCCTTGCTTTTACAAATAATTTAGAGGAAAGATTCATTGATCCTGACCCCTACGGCCTTGAACCCAATATGGAAGAAGGAGAAACCGCTCCCAAAGATCCAGCCTATTAGAGGGTCACTTACCAAGTTGAGTCCGATGTGGAGAAAGCCCATGCAATACCGCTGCAGTTGAAGATGAAGATCGTTGAAGCCCTTTTGCTTGTTGTCGTTGTTTTATTCAGTGCTGACCTTTGTGTCGAAGAAAACTCCTTAATTTTGTATCAACACTAAATTGCGTCATTTTGGCGCTATGTTATTGTAATGCTGGTCCTTGTGATCAGCACTTGTTTTATTTACTTGCATTGTTATATAATGCATCTTGTTGTTGTGAGCTTGCAATGTGCCATTCTTAGTGCAACCCACTTGGGCGGTTGCCACCGGATTCCTCAAATGAGGGCCCCACTGTCACCCCCCACTTTGCCTCTGTAGCTGACCCCCAGAGCAACGGAGCTGTCGAAAGGGTTAACGGCGTGATCTTATAGGGATTACACCGGCGACTTGAGCAAGCTGCCTCCCAGCGAGGCACATGGGCGGAGGAGCTTCCCAGCGTCCTCTGCTCCATGTGCACGACCCCAAATCGGGCAACTGGGCATACCCCATTCTCTCGTTTGTTTATGGGGTTGAGGCGGACCTCCCCTCAGAGATTGGTTTTTGATCGCTGTAAGTTGAGCTCCTGGATGGAGCTACCGCCGCGGCGTACCAAGCCAACGAAGGAAATCAATCGATAGAAGTCGACCTCATCGAAGAAGAACGCGACAGAGTGCTCCTCCGTCATGCCATCTACGAACGTGAAATGGCGCGCGCTTACAATCAGCGCGTCCGTGGGAGAGCTTTCTGCCTTGGGGATCTTGTCCTCAAGCGCGTGACTGATCCCCAGGCCCAAGGCAAACTCAGCCCTAAGTGGGAAGGCCCATACAGGATCACTACGGTCCTGGGCTTGGGGGCTTATAAGCTCTCCAAACTTGAAGACCAAGAGTTGAAGCACACATGGAATATAGACTTGCTCTGCAAGTTCTACATCTAGCCTCCAGGCTCACTCCCTCCCCCATCGCGGCTTCACAGGGGGAGGTGTTGTACTCACTGTTCCCTCCACCGTTGAGGTTCTGTGGGGGGAGGCGTTGTGTTTACTTACTTCAATACAAGTGGTTTTCTTATGTAGTTTTGGGTTTCCTTTGCAAATTTTCATCTTACTGCCTCCAAGGCGATACCCTCTCCATGAGGACGCCGTCTTCGTCAGGATGCCCTCCCAGTGAGGATGTAGGCTATTGTAGCCTATAAGTCCCTTCAACGGGAGCCCCGCTTCCCTAGGGCGGCTTACAGTAACCCCTCGTGGACTGAAGGGGTAAGTGGCAACCTAGGTTCCATGAACTACGGTAGCGAGTCAATTTTAGAGACTAGTCCCCCCTCAAACACTCAGAGCCTGGATAGAGCTTGCCCCCCTCTGGGAGCAAATTTTGGGTTTTAGAATTTTTTGACTGAGAAAATTTTCGTCCAGCTCCCGTTTCACGGCGACCGGGGGAAATTTTCGACCGGGCCCTCGGAAATTTTCGACCGGGAAAATTCTTGGAAATGATCGACTGGAGAAATTCTAGAAGTTTAACGACCCTCCAGTTTTTTCCTCTCATCGGGGGCCTTCTCGTTCCTCACCCATAGCGTGTACTACTAAACTACTCCCCGCTGCGTGTGGGGGGGACTACGCTATACCTGGGCAAATGTGTTGGAAAAATCGACAAAAACAACAAAGGGAAAATCCTTTATTAATTGGACATTGAACCGGAGGACAACCCCCCCCCCCTGGTGGGCTAAGGCGTCCTCGAGACGAAAACGCTCGGTCACAAACAAGGTATAACTTAGGGAGTTAAGCTCCCACGAGAAACTACCTGGAGGACAGGCCCCTCCGGTGAGCAACTACATCTAATACTCTCGGAGGCCTTTCGACAGCTGCTGGGAGATGTCCTTGTACAAGCTCCTTATTCGCCGGAAGGCCCTTCGAAGGAAATCCTCCGGCCAGTACTTGTAGTTGGCCGGCGGGCGTATCTGAAGTGTTGGGACCCTATGGCACCCCGGCTTCGGAGGGGACAGCTCGATGCGACAATTGTCGAAATTGTCTAAATGCCACTCCGGGAGCCACTGCAGCCGGATTGGCTCCCGGAGGGTACCCCCGCCGCGGAGACACTGGAAACAAGCCCGTAGGCTAGGCCATCAATTTCCCCTGGCAGCGTGGCTCAGCAAGGTAGAGGCCGCCTGGGCACTAACCGGACTACGCCACCCGGGGCTTGGGAACTCCCCAGGAGCAAGTTCTAGGGATACATGATTGCAACTGCACAAGGCTTAGCAAGAAATCTTTTCCATTGCATCGACAAAGCATTCACATTTTTTCTAGGGCCTCTTCTAAAGAAGCTATCGGGAGCAAAAAAAAAACCCTAGCAAAGCCTATCTAAGAACAGGGGGGGACATACTTGCCCGTTCCCCCCCCCCCCCCGGGGGGGACCTCCACTGCCGTGGATGCCTCCTGCACTGGGTGCGCGCCCTCCGGCTCGATCGCTCTGGTGATCCAGTCGAAGAGGGTCTCGGCAAGCTCCTCGAGCCCCTCTTGTCGGGCCTCGAAGTAGCCGGGGAAACTCCGGGGGAGCAACTCCCCGATCTCCTGGGCGCCTGCCCCGCGGTGCTCCATGAGAGCCGCCGCCAGGCCTATGAACAGGATGGCGAGGCCGTGTGCTCGGACGTTCGCCGCCACCCTGATAAGGGAGACCTGCGTATCACGAAATACATGTCCTCCTTGATCGAAGACGGAGCTCCTCCAGGGTGGAATGGATCGTCTTCCCCCCCGGAGACAACGGCTAGGGGCCAACGCCACCGTCTCGAGCGGAAAACAATCAAAACGTGAAAGTGAAGCGAAACAAAAACGAGCCTTGGCAAGTGACGCTTACCTGGAGTCCGGAGGAGATCACCTCCTCACAGCCCTCCACGTCGTCCCCCGGGTGGCTCCCCTGGGAGACCTCTCTGCCCATCATGGAGCCATCCTCTGGGGTCCTGCCATCGGAAGAGCTGGACGTTAGATCCATCGGTGTTGCCAGAACCCTAGATGGATAAAGAGGCCCTTGCCCTTCCCGGGCGGAGGGGGAGCTGACACCATCGCCCGGTCCTCCACCGGGGGGCCTGCCTCCGAGGCCAAGAACGAGGCCATCGGAAGATCCCCCGGCATCTTGAACCAGACGGAGATTGCGCCTCACGACGGTTGTGGGCGGGCCTCCGAGAGAGCGGGTGTCGAGGAAGGGCTCGGGGCGTGAGTCAGAGACCTGACCCTCCCCGGCCATCGCACCCTCGAGGTGGCCCGGCTCACCTGGGGTGGCGTGCCAGGTCACTAGCTCCGTTGTACCTTCGGAGGGCCCAGAGGGACCCGCCCTCGAGGGCATACCCACCTCGCGGGGGCTGACTGGTGGCCTCGCCAAGGCGATAACTGGTACCTTCACCGACGTGGCGATGGGGGCCCCCGCGGGCGAAGCTGGGGGCTGTGCCCAGGCCTTCACGGGGCTTTTCTGTGCCCGGTCCTTCACGGAGCTTTTTTGCGCCAGGGCGCGCTTCGAAGGCCCCTCGGCCGCCTCTTTCTCCCTCTTGTGCAAGCCGGGGGTGGGGAGAGGCATTCGGGTGGGAAGCCTCAACCCGGACATCTCCGCCACGATGTTTCGAGGAGGGCCGTTCCCGATGATGAGCAAGACTAGCTTGTGCTCATCCCCGTAGTATCTCCCGAGGAGATTGACCGCTATCTCCCGGGATCGGTCGTAGGATTGAACTACAGAAAGAGAAGAGGTTAGGAAGGCTCTCCCCCAGAAGATCAAGTCTAGGGACTTACGGTCCGCCACCGTCATTCGGGGCGGGCAATGCGCCACGGTCACCCCACTCCCCCGGAAGGTGCTGAAGGGCGCTACCCTAAGGAGTGCCATCTCTTCCACAAGATCCCACATGGATCTCCAGAGCTGGGCCTCCGCCATCTGGGTGAGGAGGTCCATCTCCCTATCGGTCCACTCGGGGGCTATCGGGCAGGTCGACTAGCAGTAGGACGAAGGCTCTGGGGAGTATGTCACCTCCGGGTCACCCACCCGAAGGTAGAACCACCTCCAGAGCCAATCTCCCTAGTGGTCCCGATAGGATTTAATCGGGTATTCATCGGTGCGGCCGGGCATCAGTTGGATTATAAACGAGCCAAAGGCTGACTTGGGCCCACCTTTCATGACCAGCGGGCCCCTCGTTGAGGGCTCGTAGAAGTAGAGGAGGAGCCGTAGGGTGGGCTCCTCCCCCGTGGCTGTCTCACACAGCCACATGAACAACCCCATCGGGATGAGGGTGTTCGGGGTGAGGTGGTTGAGAGAGAGCTAGTACTCCCGGAAGAAGTTTCGCAGCAGAGGGTGCACCGGGAGTTGAAAGCGCACTTCAACAAAAGCTCCGAAGGCAACGACCTCCCCCTCTCAGGGGTTGGGTGCTAGCTCCCCCGACCCGAGAATCCGGATGTCCCCGTTTGTGAAAGCACTCCGGTCCAGGAGAACCTCAAGCTCCCCAAAAGAAAACTCGGTGGGCTCGAGAAAGTCCGAAGTCATCTCCTCTATGGGCAACTCGAACGCCTTACCACTATGTTTAGGCGCCATCTCCGGGGGGTTGAAGTGTCCGGAGAGAAAGAAAAGGGGAGGTGGCTAACCGGGAAATTGAGTCTCTGGAGGAGCAATGTGGCTATTGGGCGAGGGAAGTTTCTTTAGACTGGAAGTGACAAGTGTCCCGAGCTGGAGTGCTCCCCACTATTTATAAGCGACGATGGGGCCTGGATGAGCGCCATGTGTGCTCGAGCTCATCTGGGTTGTGAACTCAAAGTGTCGCATGGAGGCCGAGGAGCCACACGGGAACCAAAACGCTGTGCAGCGCGTGTGCGTGAACCGAGGGTCCGCACGGGAAATTGGCCCGAGAGCCGAGGTGTCACGCGCACCCTGGGGCACGTCCTAGGAGGCGAAACGTCACCTAACAAGTTCTACTTGTATGATCGTGGATGCCGACTAGAGGTGGGGCGAATTGGAGGCTTCAAAACTTTTCAAAAAAGACAACTTTTTCAAATGGAACAAAATATATATTGCAAAAGTAAAAGAGGAAGAGAAGACAAACACAAAGATTTTTCCTGAGGTCTCAGAGACTCGCCCGGTCTCCCCTACTCCTCGTTGAAGCACTCAAATGAATGAGTGTTGCTTCAATATCCACGAAGGATATTTCTCACTAGTGGTTGCTCCTTGTCCACTCCGGAAAGGCTAGCACCGATGCCTTTTACAATCACGCCGAGCCTCTTCAACAATCTCCGAAATAGGTGAGGGCGTTCACCAAGAGTAATAAGCTGCAAGGTCTCTTCTAGACCTCCAACAAATACCGAGAAACTTCTAAGGATGCAAATGATGCAAATGAATGCTCTCCGAAGATCTCTCTCAATCACACTGAATGATACTTGATCAAAAGATCAAGATTTTAGCACTTGGGCTCAAGTGTATATAAAATATATCTCTTGGTTCAAAAAAAACTGCTCAAAAAATTGTTTATAAACAGTGATCAAAATCTGCCCAAATGTGTTTATAAAACTGATCAAAATGTGAACAGAAACTTCTCAAAAATCTGTTCGAACACTGTTTAAAAACTGCTCGAAAATGTGAACAGAAATTACTCAAAAAATGGTTTTAAAAACTGCTCAAAACAATAGCAAAAATCTGCTTAAAAGTGTTTTAAGAACTACTCAAAAATAGTAGCAAAAATCTGCTCAAAAGTGTTTTAAAAACTGCTCAAAAATAGTTTCAAAAATCTGCTCAAAGGTGTTTATAAAAATTGGTCAAAATAGTGGAGAAATCTACCAAAAAGTATTTATAAAAAATTGATCAAAACTGTGGGAAAATCTACCCAAAAGTATTTATAAAAAACTGATGAAAAACTGCTTCAAAAACTGCTCAAAGACTCCTCAAAAGTGTATAGAAAATATAGCTCGAGATGTGTATGAGAATGTGGCTTAAGGATAATCTAAATACTGCTCAAAATACCTATATTTATAGCCCAACCTCTTAGCTAGCCATTGTGGTCGAAAAGGAAAGAAATCAGGCCAGCTAACAGCCAGCTTCGACCTCTAACGGCTAGTAAATAGCCGTTGGAACCTCTGGTTGAATGAACAGTGTTACTGATCGAAGGAATAGTGTTACTGGTCATATGAACAATAACTGATCAAATGAACAGTGCATGAATGACTAGTTTTAGTTCCTCTTTGAGATTCTTGACCAAGATTATGAATGAATGCTAATGCAACATATGACCTAATAGTTTCTCAGTTTTTGTCAGAACTAAAAGAGATTTTGCAACCCCTCTTAATCGTACGGTTAAACTAAAATAGAATTTCTTATAAAACCGGTCAAACTCCAAACTCCAAGACTGGTATAATAAACAAGCACTTACCTTAGGTCTTTGCTGCTTCCTTCTTGGCGACCTTGCGCTTGCGACTTTGGTTCGTGATCTTGCGCCTTGCGACCTTGGCTCGTGCTCGCGACCTTTCTTCCTTTCACCTAATATTATTGATTATACTTAAGGCAAATAGATTAGTCTAAGACAGTTGTTATCATTTATCATCAAAATCAAGATTAAGGGCCTAGAAACAACAATCTCCCCATTTTTGATGATTGATGACAACAAGTGTTTAAATGAATAAAGTTTAATAATGACTCCCCCTTAGTGTATGCATAGGCATGAGATATGCAAGAACTCCCCCTGAATGCATGCATGTATAAAAACGCATATGAGTCATTTGAGGGTCCACAAAGAATAAACAATGAGCACATAAACTATCAATAATGTCATACAAGAATCTCTTCCCAATCTCTCCCTAATCTCTCCAAAATCTCTCCCCCTTTGACATCAAGCACAAAAAGGCGGGAGGATAGCAAAGCAGACATTTAACTTGCATTTGATATATCAATAATATTCAATTCGCTTCGAAAAAAGCAAAATCTGGTCTCATCTAAAGGTTTGGTGAAGATGTCTGCTAGCTACAAGTCAGTTCTTACATAATTCACATCTATGTCCCCTTTTGCCACATGATCTCTTATAAAATGGTGCCTAACATCAATATGCTTTGTTCTAGAATGTTGAACTGGATTATTTACAATCTTTATGGCACTTTCATTATCACACAAGCGTGGCACTTTTTCAAAGGAAATTCCATAATCCAAAAGGGTTTGCTTCATCCATGGAATTTGAGCACAACAACTACCTGCTGAAACAAATTCCGCTTCAGCGGTGGAGAGAGCTACGGAATTTTGTTTCTTAGATGACCAAGAGACTAGTGATCTCCCCAAAAGTTGACAACTACCAGATGTGCTTTTTCTATCAATTTTGCACCCCGCATAATCTGAATCTGAGTAACCAATTAATTCAAAGTTTGCATCTTTAGGGTACCAAAGTCCTATATTGGGATAGCATTTCAAGTACCTAAGGATTCTTTTAATATCAATCAAATGACATTACTTAGGAGATGATTGAAATCTAGCACATAAGCAAACATTGAACATGATGTCGGGCCTAGATGTGGTAAGATAGAGTAAGCTACCAATCATAGATCGATAAAGTTTAGAATCAACCGCTTTTCGTCGTTGTCCATATCGAGATGTTCATTTGTGGCCATGGGAGTTTTGATAGCTTTAGCATCTTCCATCCCAAAGCGCTTGAGTAAGTCCTTCACATACTTGGTTTGACTCACGAACGTTCCGTTCTTGAGTTGCTTGATTTGAAGTCCAAGGAAGAAGCCTAGCTCTCCAATCATTGGCATCTCAAATTCCCTAGACATCATTTCTCCAAACTCATGACAAAAAGATTCATTAGTAGACCCAAATATGATATCATCAACGTATATTTGACACACAAAAAGATCTTTCTCAACTACTTTTGTAAATAAAGTTGTGCCTACCTTCCCAATTTTAAAACCTTTTGAAATGAGAAAGTCTCTAAGGCGTTCATACCAAGCTCGAGGAGCTTGTTTAAGTCCTTAAAAAGCCTTAGAGAGCTTGTATACATGATTTGGAAAATTTGAATCTTCAAAACCGGGAGGTTGTTCCACAAACACTAATTCGGATATTTCTCCATTTAAAAATGCACTTTTCACATCCATTTGAAATAATTTGATGCAAATGTAAGAAGATGCGAATAGCTTCTAATCTTGCTACAGGTGCAAAAGTTTCACCAAAATCCAAACCTTCAACTTGAGAATATCCTTGTGCAACAAGACAAGCTTTGGTTCGTACTACTACTCCATTCTCATCTTGTTTATTTCTAAAAACCCATTTTGTTCCAATCACATTAAGATCCTTAGGTCTTTCTACTAGTGTCCAAACTTTGTTTCTAGTGAAATTATTTAGTTCTTCATGCATGGCATTTAACCAATCTGGATCACTAAGTGCTTCATCTATAAGTTTAGGTTCTAAGGAAGAAACAAAAGAATAATGTTCACAAAAAGAAGCAATACGAGACCGAGTTTGAACACCCTTACTAACATCACCCAAGATTTGATTCAGGGGGTGATCTTTGGCGAACGTTTGATGAAGTCGTGGGTTCTGTGATGCTTGATCATCATTCTCTTCAGTCTCTGGTTCAAGGTCTTCTCGACCAGCATTGTTGTGGGTGGTCGCAGGTTGAGCAGCATCAGTATTTGTGGTCGTAGGTCCATGTTCGACATCAGCCTGAGTGGTCGCGGGTGATTTATCCTTTTGACCAGGTGACTTTTGTTCTTCATTTCTGGGTTTGATATCTGTAACACCCTAGTTTTGGGGGTGAAAAGTTTTGCATGAAAATCCTGCATGCATGTATCCCTGTAGTAGTAGCCAGATCAGTTGAACTCTAATCTCTCCCAAACCCTAAAAATCTCCAAATCTATTCTCGAGATCCAGATCAAGATCTGACCATCCAGATTTAACCTACCAGTTACCCTGAAGATAAAAGTCTTCAGGAGCCAGATCAAATTCTGACCCTAACTCTCAGTACCTAAGCCCCTCTCTGTTTTCGAAAACAGGAAAATTCAGATTTACCCTAAGTACCCCAGTTTCCAGATGATTGAATTATTTTGATTTAACCCTATTCAGACTCAAGTAACCCCTGGAATATGTTCCTAGGTTCATCCTCAACTCACTTCAAAAAGTTGGGAGCCAAATTAATTCATCTAAACACTTTTCGCAGTTTAGTGCAAATTTTACTGCGAATAAGTCCTTTTCTGTTTACCTGGAAGCCTGAAAGGCTAAAATCTGCAAATCAATTCCAACTTCAGAATTTCTTCAGGAAACACCTTCCAAATACTATTTGATACAGATCTCCCTTTTGATCAGACTTCAAAATCTCTCTCCAATCACCAGAATTCGAAATCGACAAAATCCAGACTTATTTTACCCTAATTTTACCCTATTTTCGAAAATAGGTGAAATCCCTCAAATCTTATCAAATTTTCTCTAAATTTGAGTTGATTGAGTACTAATAGAAATGTTATACTCAGCCATGAAATCAATTCTCAAATTATCATCTCTAAGACAGAAATTACAAATCAGTCCAGATTTCAAATAAGAATCCTTGCAATTTGGTCCCTGGTTCGACCAGAGACGCTGTGCACGACCAGCAGCTGTGCACGACCGCGACCACCGCGCTGCCACGCCAGGAACTTCGTCGCCGATGAAACCCCGTGGTCGCCACCTCTGCCACCGCGTTCCTGCCACGTGTGCGCACGCCGTTCGCCACCGTGGAGCCACCGCGGCCGCACCAGCATCCCCAATTTTGCCCGCGCGCACACGCCATCGCTGCAGCCACTGCAGAAGCACGGTGCCACGTTGCAAGCATGCCGGAGGAGCCCGTCAGTTCGCCGTTGCATCACCCGGGACAGCGCACGCCAGCCTGCAAAGCCGGCACGGCCGCTGGAGCACGTCGCTTCGCTGCTGTCCCGCCCGGCCAGTCAATTCGCCGTCGATTCACAGCTCCAAGTCTCCAGGCATTTTCCAGCCGTTGCAGCCTCCCCAATTCGCCTATAAATAACCCTCAGGACTTAGCCAACTTCACCACATAGCAAAGCACCAAAAATCGCCACGCTCCACCGTGTCTTCGTCTTCTTCGGCGAGCTCGAGAAGAGGCTCATGGTGCCAAGCCTCTACACTGCTTCCTCCTCGAATCCAGCTACTTCAGTAAGCTCCTCTTACCTCCCTCATCATACTCGAGCATGTAATTGACTTCAAACCTCTCCAGTCACTGGCAATTTCCATTTCTCTCCAGCAGCTCCGGCGAGCAATTAAACTCTAACCAGAGTGAATTAGCTCTCGAGCCTGTAATCAAACATGATCAGTGGACTATTTAGAACACATCTAAGCAACCAGAATCGAAGAATTTGCTAAAATATGAAAAACCCCAAATTGGAACTTTGCTTGTGAACTGAGCTTGCTGTTCAAGCTTTTCTGGTGCATTTCTAGTTAATCTAACCTCACCAGTAGCACTCTTATGCCCCAGAGACCATCCTCAAGCAAGGAATTAAGTTTATTTGCCCTAGATCAGAAATGCCCAAATCAGGCTTGAGTTAATCTTTTCTCCGGCCAATATCTCCTAAATCCAGCCAATCCAGCCATGGAAACCTTGCCATCTAGATGTTTTGGACCATTCTGAGCAACTTTGTCTTCTATCATGACTTCTAATTCGGCCTAGATTGTGAGATATAGCTATGCCCTAGTTTACTGTACTGTTCACACTACATGTGCTCCAGGCCAGCCAACTTCTGCGCCGGTTTTCATCACTTTCCGGCCATCTCCTGCCCTAGGTCCTGTTGAGACATTTGTTCCTGTTACAAATGCCTAACCACCAGACAAAGTGGTGCATCATTTGGAGCCCTGAGTCAAAAGATATGGCTAACCCTAGTTTCTGGCCGTGTCAACCCTATGCCAGACTATGTCAGCCAGTGGCATTGAGCCTTTTCACCCACTTCCAGCCATGCCCTTTGGAAATAACTTTGTCCCTTAGACTCCTGATGTTGTGATCTACACTTTTCTCTACTGTCACAACTTGAGTTGAGCCCTCTATCACCCATCAACCTTATGTCGATGCCTTGAACCGAATGCCAACCTAAAGACATTCGGTGCTTTTGGGCGAACCAGTCACCACCTTGATATTACCCTGATATTTTGGAACCTTGTAAACCTTAACAGCTAACTTTAACCCTGGTTTCCATAATTAAAACCACATCGCTTTCAAACCTTGTATCACCAGAGTATTTTCTCCTTGCATCTTTGCATGTAGTGAATTAGTAAGAATAGGATTGATTGTAATGCCTGTTTGCTTGTTTGATCTTGTTCAGAGCAAGAGTCCGGGGTTGAAGATCTTGTCGCTGAACCGTCATCGACTGCTGATACTTACGACGCGGAAGGCAAGTCATACTTTGAACATATTGAAACCCATATTTTATGAATTGCTATGCTATTCCATGAGTAGATATTTCATTAATATTGCACATGTTGGGATCAATGATATTATGGCAGTGATAGATTGAATACTTGAGAAATGTGAACTTGATAAGATAGCAAGCCACGAACTAATAAAAGTATAAACATGTACAATTATATTCATGAAATAGAACCCCTAGCCGTGGCCAGTATTTTGGTATGGAATGGTGGTAGCACTGGAGGTGCTTGGCTGCACTGGATGTGCAGGCACTGAAGGTGCATGGTTGTGGTATGATCTGGTCACTGGCATGTAAGGACTAGAACCTTGTGTTATGTGTCTAGTGGCATGAAAAACGTACCAACCACTTACCTGGTATGGGACAGGCGCAACCTAGTAGCTTTCTTAGTATTATCAGTTCCCTGCATGGCTTGTCGATCCGGTTTCTCGCGTGGAAACTGGTGGGACGCAGTTCGTCCATGAGTGATGTGAGAACAGAAAAATTATGAGAGGATAAGGTGTAAAGAAGGAAGACGCCCTACGCCAGATTAAGTCGTGCGCGACTGTAATCAAAAGAGGTTATGTGTCCTGCGGGAACATAGACCCAGGCTAGGAAGTAAGGCAGTGGGGAGGACCCACAACGGTACTTGGGATGGTGTTGTCCATTTACCGGGCAGGGATACTGTTAATACTAGACTGCAAAAACGTTGTGTGATCTCGGCCTTGTCACATGCGTATAAGTCGCATGGAGTTGGCCCGACTTGGAAGTCGAGTGAAAAAGTGGATTTAAAAAGAGGTACATCTCTGCAGAGTTTAAAAATGTATTCGAATACTTCGTGCTCCCGAGTTCTAGGAGTATGCCGCGGTGGATTAAATCCATGGGGTGTGACACAAGTATTGTTTTATAAACTAAAATTTGTTAGCTCAAGATTACCCAAGTGGCATGTGTTGTCATGATAAGGGGCGTTGCCGTGGGCTGTCATGTGTTGACGTGTCGCGGTAATACCATAATCTAGCAAACATATGATATTTAAGAGGCATGTGGTTTATGTCCTAAGTTATGAAATATTGCTAAGAGTATATGATTGAAAGGCTTGAATGAAAATAATGTGATATGAGGATATATCGCCTTGGATATGGGATATATGTATCACCAATATGATTTATTTATTGCCATGGGTATGATCAAAAGTTGAGTAAGAATTGAGAAAGAAATGTATTTTGGGAAAAACCTTTCACTCTTTCCCCAATAGCATAGGTTCATGTCATATATATATATATATCTCTACCTTCCCTATGACTTGCTGAGTACGTAAGTACTCACCCTTGCAACAACTCATCAATAGATGGAGCATTCTACGACCTTGGAGGATACCCTGAAGATGCTGCGGACCCAGGAGATGATGAGCAGTTTCCTCCGGAGCCCTGATGCGGTGCTGTCTTGCTGTCAACCTCTGTTTCCTGTGGATTGCTTTTGGGCCTAGCTTCCGCCGACTAGATGTGTTATTTTGTTAGACCCTTGTGCCTTGTTCGGCACTGTACCTCGTTTTGCACTAAGGCCTGATGGCCATACAATTATGACTATTGTACTATTTTGCTGCTGCAATGTAATCCTGTGATTGACTCATCCTGGGAAGTCAAGTGGTTTATGGGACCAGCTGCACCGAGCTGGGCCCCTCACAGGTGATGTCACAGTCGTGGCAGACGTGACAATATCACCAATGGTCATCTCCTTCATAGCTTCCCTTAAGCCACTGTTTCCTACATCATCAAAATCCTCATGCTCTCCTTGAGAGCTGTTAGATTCATCCAATTCTACATTGCATGATTCTTCAATGCATTATGTTGTAGTGTTGAAAACCCGATAAGCTTTACTAGTGGATGAATAGCCAACTAGAAAACCCTCGTCAACATGTCTTTGAAATTTTCCAAGATGCATGCGCTTTTTAAGAATATAGCATTTGCAACCAAAGACTCAAAAATATGAAATGTTTGGTTTTCTCTGTATAATCAATTCATAAGGAGTTTTGTTCAAAAGCAGATGGGTATAAAGATGATTGATGGCATAACATGTTGCGTGAACTGCCTCTGCCCAAAACCGGGTAGGCCTCTTCTACTCATCGAGCATTGTTCTAGCCATTTCAATCAATGTCCGATTCTTCCGTTCTACAACACCATTTTGTTGAGGTGTGTAGGGCACAGATAATTCATGTTTGATTCCAGACTCATCACAAAAATCAATAAAATCAGAATTTTGAAATTCTCCACCATGATCACTACGGATTTTCTTGATGGAGAGTTAAAATTCCTTTTCAGCTCTTTTTGCAAATCTTTTAAAACAAGAGGAAGTTTCAGATTTGTTAGCTAAGAAAAACACCCAAGTAAATCTGGAGAAATCATCAACAATAACATAGCAAAAACTATTTCCTCCAATACTTTGATGTTCAACAAGGTCGAACAAATCCATATGCAAAAGTTCCAATGGTTTGCAAGTTGAAAGAATGCACTTGGTTGGATGTGAAGTACCTACTTGCTTGCTGCCTTGACAAGCACTACAAGGTTTGTCCTTTTCAAAAATCACATCCTTCAAGCCAACAACCAAATCACGTTTTAAAAGCTTTTTAAGTTGATGCATTCCAACATGTGCAAGCCTTCTATGCCATAGCCACCCTTTTGAGGTTTGAGAGACAAGGCATGTTGAAAGGGATGCATCTTTAGAGTGAAAATCAACAAGATAAATATTTCCAAAATGAAAGCCTTTGAAAATCAAAGAATTATCTTTTAAATTTTCAACCAAAACTTCTTTAGGATAAAAAATGCAACGAAATCCAAGATCACAAATTTGTGCAATGGAAAGCAAATTAAAATTCAGAGATTCAACAAGTAAAACATTCGAAATTGAAAGATCATTGGATATTGCAATTTACCCAATCCTACCACATTTCCTTGACGATTGTCGCCAAAAGTGATCTTCTGGTTTTCGCTTGAGTTATCTTCTAATGAGGTGAACAACTTCTTGTTACCGGTCATATGTTCGGAGCAACCGGTATCTAGCACCCAATGTTTTCCACCGGTCTTGTAGTTCACCTGCATAAACAAAAACAAATCAAGTCCTTTTAGGTACCCAAACACTTTTGGGTCCTTCGGTGTTAGAAATGAAAGCTTTGGGCAACCAGATTGATTTCTTCTTTTTATTTAGCATGGGTGCACCAACAAACTTTGCTATAGCATATCCTTTCTTCGACCTTCGAAGCATGTAGCAAGTATCAAAATAGTTTGGAGTCATTAAAGGACAAGCTTCATGTGAATGACCAGTTTCATGGCATTTAAAGCAAAATGTGTTGCATGCTTTTACAAAAATGGTTTTTGCATTTAGTTTCTTTCCTTTCTTCGGAAAGTATCCAAGTCCTTCTTTTCTAAATGAGCATTTTTGTTTTCTAAGAATGAGATCAAGAGATACTTTTTCTTTGTAGCAATTTTCTAATCCTTTTCCAAGTTTCTCAATTTGTGCTTTAAGTTCATTATTTTCATTCAAAATTATTTCATTAGACGCACATGGTATATCGTGACAATTGGTAGGATAGCATTAGAAGGAGTATCATCTAGATCACATGAAATAGCTACATCTACCTTAGATGTAGCATTTGTAATATCTTTAATGAGAAGACTTTCATATGACTCTTTTAATTTTGAGTATTGAGTGCGTAAGGAAGAATGCTCTTCTTTAAGCGCTCTATACTTCTTTTTGGTAATTTCGAAAACTTCATTCAATTCAGTGATCATTTCAACAAGTTCATCATATGAAGGGTCATTGGAATGTACCTTTCCATCACCTTTGGCCATAAGACAAAGAGATCGACTAGTCGAAATGTTGCGTAGAGCAAGTCCGGCCAGCTTATTGGAGCAACCTCCTTCATCGTCGGAGTCGGAATCGGAGCTCTCTCCTCCAGACATCCATTCTCCGAAGCAGGCTTTTTTGGTTGCACCATTATTCTTCTTGAAGAATTTCTTCTTCTTGTCCCAAGTCTTGTTCTTGTTTGGACATCTTGAGGCTATATTACCTTTTCGTGACATCCGTAGCATATGATGTCCTTGAAGTTCGATTGCTTTGGCCCCTTTGGTCGTGTGTCAATGTTGACTCCTTTCTTGTGTAACCTGCGAATAAGTTTTTAGTGTTCTTTACCATAAGAGCTAGATCTTCGTCGGAGGAGCCATCACTTGAGTCATTTTTGGAGCCGACTTTGAAAGCCAACGCCTTCTTTTTCGTCTCCGAAGGTTCGGCCACTTCCTTCTTCTCCTTTCAATGCATCTCATGGATGATGAGGTTCCCATAGAGATCAGTAGGCGTGGTGGTTGACAGGTCGGAGTTGGTGAGAACCGTTACTAGAGTGTCAAAACTTTCTGGAAGATCCCTGAGCATTTTTCTCACAATATCGATGTCAGTAAAAACAACTCCTAGCCCTTTGAGCTCATTCACAATGTTGTTCAACCGAGTGAACATGGAATCCACGGACTCGGTTGGTGACATGGTGAATGTCTCATATCTTTGCCTAACTATTAGCAATTTTGCCTCCTTGACCCTAGTGGTGCCCTCATATATCTCCTCGAGGGTGGTCCAAACTTTGTGAGCGGTGGTAAGGTTGCTCACGCGGTTGAACTCATTAAGGGACAAGCCGGCAAAGAGAGCATTTTTGGCATGGGCATTTAAGTGGAGTTTTCTCCTGTCATCATCAGAGTGACTTGTCGGATCATCCGGAGGAGTAAAACCAAGCTTAACAATGTCCAAACATCAAGACTCATGGCCTCTAGAAATACCGACATGCGCACTTTCCAATAAGGATAGTTAGTCCCATCAAATATAGGCGCACGACCAGTATGACCGAGAGAAAAACCCTCATTTGATGTCATCCTCTCTCTAGGCGGTAAAGCCTAATTAATCAAGAGATGAAGCTCTAATACCACGTGTAGGATCGAGGATGCCGACTAGAGGGGGGTGAATAGGAGGCTTTAAAACTTTTCAAAAAAGGCAACTTTTTCAAATTGAACAAAATATATATTGCAAAAAGAAAATAGGAAGAGAAGACAAACACAAAGATTTTTCCCGAGGTCTCAGAGACTTGCCCGGTCTCCCCTACTCCTCGTTGAAGCACTCAAATGAGCGAGTCTTGCTTCAATAACCACGAAGGATATTTCTCACTAGTGGTTGCTCCTTGTCCACTCTGGAAAGGCGAGCACCAATGCCTTTTACAATCACGCCGAGCCTCTTCAACAATCTTCGAACAGAAGAGGTTAACGGCCACACCACCAAACCGTCTAGGTCAAAGCGTTCACCAAGAGTAATAAGCTGCAAGGTCTCTTCTAGACCTCCAACAAATACCGAGAAACTTCTAAGGATGCAAATGATGCAAATCAATGCTCTCAGAAGATCTCTCTCAATCACACTGAATGATACTTGATCAAAAGATCAAGATTTTAGCACTTGGGCTCAAGTGTATATAAAATATATCTCTTGGTTCAAAACAACTGCTCAAAAAATTGTTTATAAGTAGTGATCAAAATCTGCCCAAATGTGTTTATAAAACTGATCAAAATGTGAACAGAAACTTCTAAAAAAACTGTTCAAACACTGTTTAAAAACTGCTCGAAAATGTGAACAGAAACTACTCAAAAAATGGTTTTAAAAACTGCTCAAAACAGTAGCAAAAATATGCTCAAAAGTGTTTTAAGAACTACTCAAAAATAGTAGCAAAAATCTGCTCAAAGGTGTTTATAAAACTGGTCAAAACAATGGAAAAATCTATCAAAAAGTATTTATAAAAAAATGATCAAAACAGTGGAGAAATCTACCCAAAAGTATTTATAAAAAACTGATCAAAAACTGCTCAAAGTCTCCTCAAAAGTATATAGAAAATATAGCTCGAGATATGTATGAGAATGTGGCTTAAGGATGATCTAAATACTACTCAAAATACCTGTATTTATAGCCCAACCTCTCAGCTAGCCGTTGTGGTCGAAAAGGAAAGAAATTAGGCCAGCTAACGACCAGCTTTGACCTCTAACGGCTAGTAAATAGCCGATTGGAACCTCTGGTCGAATGAACAGTGTTATTGGTAGAATGAATAGTCCTACTGGTCGTATGAACAGTAACTGATCAAATGAACAGTGTGCATGAAGGACCAGTTTCAGTTCCTCTTCGAGATTCTTCACCAAGATTGTGAATGAATGCGAATGCAGCATATGACCTTAGAGTTTCTCAGTTTTTTCCGGAACTAAATGAGATTTTGCAACCCCTCTTAATAGTACGGTTAAACTAAAAAAGAATTTCTTATAAAACCGGTCAAACTCCAAACTCCAAACTCCAAGACCGGTACAAAAAACAAGCACTTACCTTAGGTCTTTGCTGCTTCCTTCTTGGTGACCTTGCGCTTGCGACCTTGGTTCACGATCTTGCGCCTTGCGACCTTGGCTCGCGACCTTGCACTCGCGACCTTGCGACCTTGCGCTCGCGACCTTTCTTCTTTTCACCTATTCTTATTGATTATACTTAAGGCAAATAGATTAGTCTAAGACAGTTGTTGTCATTTATCATCAAAATCCAGATTAAGGGCCTAGAAACAACACTACTCACAACCTCCGGCGCCACTTTGAGTCCCAGGGGGTCTGGGGGGCTACTGTTGGGGGAAATCCCAGTGGGACGCCTCCCTGGAAAAGTACTAGGGGGCTCCCGGGAAAAGTACCGGTGGGCTCCCAGGAAAAGTCTTAGAGGGCTCCCGTGGAAAGCCACGGATGCCTCTCGGGAAAAGTCCCGGAGGGCTCCCAGGAAATGTCCCAGACGCCTCCCTTGGAAAGCCACGGACGACTCCTGTGGAGGGCCCCAGAGGGCTCCCGGGAAAAGTCCCGGATGGCTCTCGTGGAAAGTCCCGGAGGGCTCCTGTGGAAAGCCATGGACACCTCCCGTGGAAAGCTACAGAGGCCTCCCGTGGAAAGCCACAGACGCCTCCCAGGAAATGTCCCGGAGGGCCCGTGTGGAAAGTCCCGGAGGGCTCCCGTGGAAAGCCACGGACGCCTCCCGTGGAAACCTACGGAGGCCTCCCATGGAAAGTCCCGGAGGGCTCCCGGGAAAAGTCCCAGAGGGCTCTTGTGGAAAGCCACGGACGCCTCCCGTGGGAAGCTACAGAGGCCTCCCGTGGAGAGTTTCGGAGGGCTCCCGGAAAAAGTCCCGGATGTCTCTCATGGAAAGCCACGGAGGCCTCCCTTGAAAAGTCTTAGAGGGCTCCCAAAAAAAGTCTCGGACGCCTCGCATGAAAAGTCCTGGACTTCTCTTGGGGAAGGCCACAGATGGGTGACGCCGGGGGTGCCTTGGGAACTAGCGAGGACACATGTCAAGAATCCAAACCCTTCGCCGGACGAAAAGACAGTGGTGCCCCTCAATCCAGCGGTCGTAGCTAGGACATCTTGATCATTTTGCTTCTTTTGGGGCCTATATATACCCTGTCTGTACCTCATTTGTAACCAAGACACAATTCATTTTACACACTCAAAGCAACATGCATCCATTGGTGACCTCTCTCCCCGAGAGAGGACCTCTCTTGCGGACTCGCGTCCAGGGGGTGCCGACAGGACTAGGGCCCCCATAGGGACTCGTACCTGTATAAACTCTCTGTGTCAATCTTTGAGCTTGTCCAACGGGAGGTGACCGGTCGCACAGTCAGGTCGCGTCGCTGTACACGTGTTACGCACGTCCAAAAAACTGCCATGGCATTTTTAATACCACCACAATAATAAAATCATTTCTTTTGCATTAATATTTTTTGGATAAATTTAATAATATGATCGCCCATAATCTATAATCATTTATTAATATCCAATTTTATCTCTGCTATCAAAAATCATCACAGGTAAGTATCTCTGCGAGAAAAAATGATTGCAGGTAAGTAAATATCTCTGTGAGCAAAATGATTGCACGTAAATGCCTTCTTCGACCATAGCATTCACATCTAACAAAAAGTATTCGAAACCGTGGTCTCTACTACTTCAAAAAGTTGAAGCCATTGAAGCCAAAAAATGTTTATGGTTTGGGTATGATACAGGTAACTAATAGACGTCTAGCCCCCAAATCCGAAACAAAATGGCCTTTCGGACCTCAAAAACGGTGCCCTTTTTGTTTCAAATTTCAACAGGTCCCAAGGAGAAACTTTGGGTGCACTCGTCAGACCCATCATGGAAAGCATTAATTGCAAGGGTTTTGCGTAGTGATTGAAAAGCAACTTACAGAGCGAGAAGCTTCAAAAAACCCTCTTTCCCTGTAATTGCCGTCTCTTCAAGCAGTCTCAAAACCCTCTTTTTCCAAGTTCATATTTTTCTGAGATTGTAAGCAAATGGCGTCCTGGAATCGATCCATTCATTACGATATGGAGAACTTGGATATTCTAGAGAAGGAAGAGATCCTGCCATTGAGGTCGTTGATCTCGTGTCGACCCACCGGAAAAGAAGAAACTCTAGTCATTAAGGAGAATGAGTTCGTGATCTTTGAAGATTTCTTATGCTGTGGATTTCGCCTTCCAAACAGTGAATTCTTTCTTAGCGTCCTCAGCCATTTCGGTTTGGACTTGGTAAATCTGCACCCCACCCCAACTCTGTGTTGAGTTTGGCCATTTTCTAGCATTTGTGCGAGGCTTTTGTTGGAGTTCTGCCCATCATTTCTCTTTTTCATCGATTTTTTTTTTGGTGTGGTCAAAAAATTCAAATGCTGCTAGATGTGTCTATTTTCTTCTAAGAGAGAAAAAGATTATCCAGTTGTTCCTCTCCGTGACTCGGTCGAGAAAATGGAATCAGCGATGGTTCTATTGCTTGGCTCCTGAGGAGAGTCATCTCTGGTTCGAAAATCATCAGCGAGAGAAGAGCAACGAAAAATACTCTACTCCTGAAATTGACGAGGAATTGCAGAGGCAAGCCTAGGCTATTCTCCATCTGGCACGTGAGGGCTTAACTACACGGCATTTGATTCGGGACTTTATAAAGAACCAGATCAGTCCCTTGAAGAGAAGGGTGATGCTTGGAGCCTTGATGGATTTCTTTTCTGAAGATCGTTTGGCTCCTTCTCTTTTCCTGTTGCTGATTTTCTGGCTTTCTGATCTTGTCCTGCTGCTTGTTTGTCTACTATATTTGGTTGAGAGTTGGTTGTTCTGGGGTTCATGGCGTTTGACTCTTCTTCTTTGGACTGGTCCATTGGACATGGATTCCTTCAATCCATGACGAATTCATTTCTTTCCAATGTTACTAAAAGCGCTAAGTTTTCTTCTAGTGATTTTCTTATGGTCGCTTCTTTTGGTAGAAGAAAATTTCGGCCTTCGGAATATTCGTTGAGCAAGATTCTGGCTGCTTATTTTGGAGGTCTAAGCATGGATTTGAGAGTTATTGGTTTGACTGATTTTAGCTTTAGGTTCTCAGTCTGTGACAAAAGAATTGGTTTTGCCATTCTTAAGTTGAACCAGATTATTCATAAAGATTTTTCCTTATTCTTCTCCCTTTGGAGAGATGGAGGTCCCAACTGGAAGAGAGAATTTGACCTTTCGAAGTTAGAGCAAGAAAAAGAACGGTCTTTGGTTCTTCGTAAAAAAAATTCTTCTCGTTCTGATGTTTCTGTTTTTGATCGGATCCAATTCCCTGTTCAATCTCGAAGGACCTTTTCTTTGGACCGGGTTTCGGTGTTCCAACATCTTCCGTTTCAGAACAGTCTTCATCCTTAACGGTCCCCTGGTTTGGCCCCTCGGAATTCTCTTCGTTGTTTTAATTGTTTTGCCTTGGGTCATGTCAAACGGGTTTGTCACTCTCTGGCTCGCTATTTGAATTGCTTTAATTATGGCCATCTAAGCCATTCTTGTTTGAAGCGTCATTTAGTTTGGAAGAGGAAGAGGCCTTCTATTTTCCAGGCTTCTTGTGGTAGTGGAATTGGTGCAGTCGCCTCTCCTTTCACGCCTCTTTCTGGAGGTACTTTCCCGTATCGGACGGCTAATTGGTGTCCCTTGTTTGGAACTGATTTGGATTCAGCGGCTAGGATGGCTTTGAGTAAGGGTAAACATGTGCTCTGTCACTTCGATAATTTCTCTGAGTTTTTTGGGTTTCGTGATAACACTGCTGTCAATCATTACATCGCCCAGTCTCTCTCCACTTCCTCTTCTTCTTCCACTTCTGATCTTTTTGTGCTGGCGTCTTATTTAGCCACTGTTCTTCTTGTTAATTCCTTCACAAACATGGCTAATTACTGGGAGAATCCTGCTCCGTTTTTGCGAGACGGATTGGAGGAAATTGTTGTGCAAGGCCAGCCTCTTCGTGCCAGGTGTGTCTACCAGAAGTGAGACCAATCAGAATACTGCTATTGTCAGTCTCGCGCCGGAGGCTGTGGCTCCAATTCAAGTAATTAGGAATTACTTCCAGAATGCAAGAGAGATTCTAGCTCAGGTGTATCCTTCAGGATGGGGTGATGCCTCTTGATAATTGTCATATCTGTGCATATTTTCTATGTATTTAACCCCCTGATTATGCACATTTAGTCATATAAGGCGGCATTTGCATTAATAGTACGTATATTTATCATCAAATCGGCTGTATTATTTGTTTTATGATTCTATTGCAAGTCGATGCGATTTGGGTGGATGTCAGCTGATGGAGCGCATTTCTTTGACTTCACCTAACCTTCGGTCTATTCCGGTTAGAAGCACGCGTTCCTACGCCTCTGTAGGAATTGATTGTACCGAAATTGGAGTCTACGGGGCCCGGAATCTCAATTCCTTTCAATCAAGGACTTTCTTGTAAATTCCTAAAACCCCAAACACTCTTTTGCAAAATGGCTTAGACTCAGAAATTCCAAAACCCTAAGTAGGAGGACCTAATTGTAAGTTTATAAAACTCCGAGGGGTTTTCCGCAAAATTGCCATCCTTCTCCAAAACCTCAGCCGCCAGCCACTTTGCTTCCTTGAGCCCGGTTTTTTTTGTTTGTTACCTTCTTCTTTTGTCTCTCTCCTTGCAATCCACACCTCCTACCACCACGCCAGCGACGACCAGGCCGTACGCCGCCGGCGGAGCTTCCATTTCTGCCTTCCCCACTGTCTTTCCACACCTTCGTCCATCCGTAGCCCAAAGCCGGCTTCCCCTTCCTCCTTTCTTCTTCCTGCCTCTTTTGCAATTGTTCTCTCCTCTTGTCTCTCTAGATCTGGTGCTCTCTCCCCATAGCAGCCGCCATCTAACTCCAAAAGCCCCAAATCCGCCATTTCTCCACCTCCACAGACTAGATCCAGGCGCTGCCGCCCTAGCCGACACTCCTGATCCTATGACGAATCCACCTCCACCACCGCCGCCTTCCTCGGCGAGCCCACCGCGCCTCCACAGATCTAGTCGATCCACCGGATTCGTGCCACAGCCGCGCCGTCTCGCACTGCGCTACATCACCACGGCGTCGGGTTGTGCCGCAGCCACCGCCGTTCTCTTTCTTCTTCTTCCTTCTTTCTCCTTTTTTCTTCTCTCTATTTCTTCTTCACTTCTTTACTCCACTGCCACCTTCAAGCCCGGCGACCTCGGCCTCGACACAGCGATGGTTTAGTGCTTTTGCGGCCGTGATTAAGCTCCAGCCGACTTCTTCCTCGGCCACCTCTTTGATTTCAGCCTCACCGGCGACTTCCACAACCTCGAGCTCGACCACAACCCCGACTTCATTACCTGCTGTGCATCAGCTTCTACTTCCACTTCCAAGACCGCAGCTCCGGCATCGAGCAACTATGGTTCAATTCTCTTCTCCCTTATTCTCAGTGCTTGAATTAAGATGAACTGGAATCACTGTATGAGATGTTGAATGAATGTATATGTTGAGAATCAAGATACAGTTTCTAAATCAAATGCAAATAGCAAGGTTAGATTAAACTGAATCGAGTTCATTGTCTTTGTTGCTTCCATATTGTTGCCTCAATCTTCATTGGTTCTTGTTTGATGACTTCTATTGATCAAGACCTTGATTGCATTGATTTCTGAATGAACCAGTGGTCAACTCTTTACTTCCAAGTGTTGTGAATGTCTTCTGCTTGCTATGTATGAGATTTGGGATCTTGGATGGAATCTGCTTTCTGTTTCTGAGTTGAATCAAAATGTGCTGGATTAATTTCCATCTTCTGTTTGATTTGAAATGTTTTGAATGCCTTAGTTCAGGATCCTGTTGAATGAGCTTAAGTTCTTCTCTATGATGAGAAACTGTTGATCACTCTTTTGTGTAACTTTGATTGCTGTTAGTAATTGATGCTTAATCAGTGTGATTGATTCTTGCACTAGTGTGTATTGGGCTGAAATCATGCTTTTGCTGTGTGTATTATGATGATTGAGATGTTGAAGGTTTAAATTCCAAAAATCTTCAAAGAGTTCGAACAGTCGCTGACCAATTGCAAAATCCTCTGTTTTAATCTCTTTTCTCTTTCGATCTTGGCTTTCATTGTGAATTAGTTGCTGGAATGTGCTTGTTGTCTGGGATGCTATGAGTCTGAATTGAATGTCTCTTGAAATGAATGTTGGGAATTCAACTGATTCTGTATGGTGCTTTGTGATGATATTCTATTATAGTACTGCCACTACTAACTTTGCGCTTGAGTTATATAGAGAAGTTGTGTTATGCTGCAACTCTTTGATTTCCAGACATTAAACTTCTTTTCAGTTTAGACTGGCTTGTTTTCTCTGGATTGAATCTGTTGTGGTTGTGGATGTGGCTGAAGGAGTGGGGTCGGGGAACGGTCTGTGGTATTTCTTCACACATTCGTTCATTGATACCGTTGATGGACGCATTCGTCTTAGTCGTTTTCACCTCCCTGTATTGAGACTACTAAACGATTACGACCCTATCATCTGTATTGATGAACACACATATGGATTTAGCACGGATCGCTTGTCGAGATGACCACCTCTTTCTCTCTTCGCATTTCTTCTGACGTTTTCTTCCTCATTCTCTCGTCTGGTTTGGTGTGGTTATCCACCTATTTAGTTTAGTTTACACGTTTTGCTGCTCTAGTCCCTGTGGAAAGAACGACAGAATACTCGCCTACTGCATCGTCCTCGTTCTCTTGCGAGATGGTCTAGGCCGGTATCAATATTTGGCGCCGTTGCCGGGGACTAGATTGAAAGTGAATGTGTTTGACTAGATTAAATCATTTTGTTTTTGTTTTTGTTTTTGGTTTTTGTTTGCATCTTTTCCCGCCCTTTCTCCCTCCCAGTTCTTTTATTTCTCGCACTACTTGTCCTTATCTCACTGATTGACTTTTATTGATTAAGGATATGGATGGTTACCATTCTTTTTGTGATGCATGTGACAATCTTAGTGATAAATTAGATGATTTGCCTCGTCAAATTGATATAGCTCTTCGTGGATTATTTGCTCATGTTAGTATTGCTCCTATATGTTCTATTTGTGGTATTCGAGGTCATTCGCCCGCTGCTTGTCAGCGTGGTCGAGCATCCACTATATATCATCCTGGATGGCCTGCATACCCAAATTCACCGTATAGAAACAACCACCCTGCTATCTCATCATCTTCTCCTAGCTATCCTTTTCAGGGTTTTAGGTACGGAGAGCACCTCCCATATACATTATATCAGCCTCCGTACTCATCACATCAGTAGTACTCACAGCAGCCTCCTGCATACGAGGATACCTCTAGACTTGAGGGCGATGTTGGAGTCATACTTGCAGAAGCGTGAGGATGATCTGTGGGACCCTCATTTGAGGATTCCAGTGGCAATCGCCCAGGTGGATTGCACTCAGAAAAGGCACATTACAGCTCACAACAACAAGATGCATTATATAAAAATGCGAGTAATTAAAAACAAGTGCTGATCACAAGGACCAACATCACAATAATTTAGCGCCGAAATGACGCACTTAATTGTTAATACAAATTAAGGAGTTTTCGACACAAAGGTCGGCACAAAATAAAACAACAACGGTAAACAAAAGGACTCCTTCAGTCTTCTTTCTCTGCAGCGGCGGTATTGCATGGGCCTTCTCCACATCGAACTCCACCTTGGTACATAACCCTTTAACTAGATGGGTCCTCAGTTTCTTCTTCTTGTTCCACATTGGGTTCAAGACCATAAGATTCAGGGTCGGCGAATCCTTCCTCTAAATTTGTTTGCAAAAGCAAGGGTGAGCACATTGTCCACATGGTGCTCAACAAGTCCCAAGTAACAATGCATATATATAGATGAGGGGGAAATTTCTCAAGGAATAGCTCTTTGGCTTTGTATATCCATGTATAATAGATTTTCACATACAGCTTTGAAGAAAGATCTTTATTTTCAAAAACGAGGCTTTTAAAATCCTAAGCTAGATTTTCAGAAATGTTGTGTGTGGCGGTCTTTCTTGAGTCACCACTTTACTCAGATTTTGTGAAAAACTTCCAAAAGCTACTTGTGCTGCATCGACGTGAATAGAATTCACAGCGCGCAGACTCCATGACCTGGGAGCTCAGAGTATCCGATACTTTTTAAACTTTGCAAAGGTGTACCACCTTAATCCACCAATCATTCGGCTTTCAAGTCGGATCAGCTTCATGCGACTTTTACGCATGTGACAAGGCCGAGATGACACAACAATTTACAGTCCTAGTGTTAACTATTTCCCTGCCCGGTAAATAGACAGTTAAGTCTCAAGTACCGTTGTGGGTCCTCCCCACTGCCTTACTTTCTAGCCTGGGCCTATGTTCTCGCAAGACACATAGCCTCTCTTAATTACAGTCGCGCACGACTTAATCTGGCTTAGGGCGTCTTCCTTCTTCCCACCTTTTCCTCTCATGATTTTTCTGATCTCACATCACTCATGGCCTTCTGCGGCCCACCAGTTCTCGCAAGAATCTGGACCGACAATCATTGCAGGGAAAAGCTAACACTAAAGAAAGCTACTAAGTTGCGCCCGTCCCATAAACAGGCAGGTGGTTGGTACGTTTTTCATGCCGCATAGAAGCACAACACAAGATTCTAGTCCTTATGAATCTTTAGTGAGGAGTCTTTCACATTCCCAGTGCGCACACAGCACCATCCAATCAAACCATCCTCACTATCGATTCCAATCACATTTTCTTTCACAAAAAGGGGTTTTGAACATGCTTTTCTCATATGTGACCATTCAACATTTGTCATATAATCTTTAAGCATAGCATAGCCCAAGCATGATAATCTAGGGTAACAAGGGTGCAGGGATATTCGATGTCAAAAGGGGCTTTACAATCATTTAGGTCATAGCTAGTCATTTTATTGAAACATAATTCTTATTTGAATCTAAGACATGCATATACTAGAAAACAGTTAACATACTTCATTTCAAAATAGCAGGTGAGACATGATCAAGGGTTTGAGACTTGCCTTGCAGTGACGGGTCTAGCTGCTCAAATGAATCTTCAGGGATCTCCTCTGCTCCTTCAACGTCTGGTTCCACGACGGGTACAAACAGCACATACATACCATATAAGCATACAAGCACTAGAAAATAATACGTAGATACATCATGCATGCAGGGGAAATGGTTTAGACAAGGTCACTTGACATTGGTTGAAGAGATGGGTTCAGAGGGCTTGAATGTCGAAGGGCTGACATTCGACTCATGGCTTGACATTGCCCTAAATCGGTTCTAGGTTTGTTTTCTGGAGATGTGATAGTAGGGAATGTTGTAGAACATGGCTCAAAAGGCTTAGTGGACAAAGTGGCATTTCAATTGCTCAAAAGAAACAAGTCTAAATCATCCAATGCCACAGGTGGACATGCACTGACATAGTGTTTGACATGGCCAGAAACTAGGGCATTGCATAACTTTTGACTCAGAGCTCCAATTGATGCACAACTTTGTCTAGGGTTTAGGCATTGACAACAGCTACAAAACTCTCAACAGGCTCAAGGGCTGAAAGTGGCCGGAGGGTGGCCAAATCCGGTGAGCAAACACGGTGGCCTGGACATGAACTGAGCCACTGGACAGCAACCTTGGCATGGCTATAACTTTTGATTCAGGTCGATTTAGGGGTCGGGCTAGTAGACAAAATTACTCAGGGGATTGAGATCTATCTAAATGACAAGGTGAGCGAGGCTAGATCGGCCGGGGATAAATTCCGGCGACCGGCGCTGGAGAAGACAACCTCTAGATTGGGCGTTTCTGTTCTAAAGGGTTTGAGCTCGATTCCTTGCTCAGGGAGTGAGAGGGTGAGGTGAGGGATCTACTTGCGGGGTTAAATCGGCCGGAGAGTGGCCGGAGAAGCTTGGCGACGAGGACCAGCTTACTGGTGGCGCGCAAACTTCGGAAAGGCCGTGATTCTTGCTCGAATTTGAAATCTAAGCTTACAGGCTTGTTCAATTGGGTGCACTGGTCAAATCCTATCACTGGCACGAAGGCTAATTCGGGCTAAATCGCTAGGCATTGCGGGAACAGGGGCTTTTCGGTTCTCCGGTGATTGCCGGCGTTGAGGTGCGCCGCGGACCAATTAACGGCTATGAAACGTAGAGAGAGGTGTAGGGAGCTTACTGGTGGCGTTGGTTTGGAGGGGGAAGCTTCGGGCGAGGCTGGCGCCGTAAGCTTCAACGGTTGCTCGCCGGGGAAGATGAACTTCGCGGCGGCGCTGAGGAACTCAACTACTCTCTGGTGAAGGAAGCTACGGTTTGAAGTTGTGGAATGGTGTGAGGCAATGCTGGGCAAGGGAGGGGGTTTATATAGCCGTGGGTGAGGCTCTCGGGAGCAGCAGCAATCGCCGGGGATATCTTCTTCTGACGCCGGGACGGTCATCGATGCATTTCGGGACGCGGCGGGGCTCTGCCAGAGACGGTGAATCGCGGGATATCAGGATTCCGTCAGGAGGTGGCGATGATCTACGGGATGGTGGCCAAGTGGCATAAAGCTCCTGGCAGCAGCAGCAGCAGCAGGCACGCGCGGGGAAGAAGATGGCACGGTGGGGCTTGAGCGCTCCACGGTGGCGGTACAGCTGCGCACGGCTGGTGGCTACGTGGCCATGAGGTGGTAGCGCGAGGGGCTTCGCCGGCGACGAGCTCAACGGTGCGGCAAAGCGGCAAGGCGCTGGTCGAACGAGCACTGGTCGCGGTCGTGCACGCGGTCTCCTGGTCATGGTCGAAGAAAAGGCCAGGGGCTTGTTTGCAAGGCTTTGGACTGAAACGCGAAGGTTTTGGCTTGGGAATTTGGGCCTAATTGCAAATCTGAAGATCTGAAGGGCTGATTTGAATTCTGATTTTGCAGATGAGTGCTACTAAATGTCTTGGACTCATCTAGCAGGAAAAATGATGAAATCCGATAACATCTGGTGGTTTTGACAAAATTCGAAAACAGGGTAATTAGGGTAATTAGGGTTTGAACTTTTGTCGAGGCTGAAACTAAGGTTTTGGTCGAGATTCTGGAATTCTTCCAGAAGGGAAAAATGTTCAGAAAAATGAAAGAAGGGTTATCACTTGATCAGATTTGGATTTTGAGGTGATCTGGGACTTTTAGCCTTTTTGGGTTTTCTGAAATTTCTGAAAAGGACTAAATTGAAACGCTTTTGGACTGAAATGTGAAAATGATCTGGGGAATGAAGTTTAGCAGCCAACTTTTTAGGTTAAGGTAGTGGCATACCCAAGATCAAGATAGGGTTAAAATATCAGGGTTTCCAAAGAAGTTATGCTGATTCGCAAGCAGAAAAGATAATCAAAAACTGGGGTGTTACATGATCCATCACCACAGAAGTCTTCACAGCCTCCTCCTGGACATGATGATACATCTAGGGTTGAGGAGATGCTGAAGACTTACATGATACAGCATTCAGAGGACATTGAATGATTGAGGGCTGAGATGCAAGGCGTGCGATCTTGCATAGATGAGTTCCGAGAATATGGAGATTCAGTCCACGCACCACCATCTCAAGCACCTACATCTGAGGCCATCATACCTTCGTTGAGTGTCCCGGAGCCCACTCATGACATCTATCTTGGGGACCCTCACGGAGAGACTATAGTATTGAGCGACGAGCTTCGACCCGATCTTGTTCTTTCGACATCGCATCAATCACCTCTGCCTCCTACTGATTTGATCATGTTTGATGATGATGGCGAGCCTATTTTCAAGACACCTATGCGTCCGTTTGGGCCATTTTTCTTTTGATGATCCATTGGCAGACGGACCAGAAATGGAGTGTGTCAGTTTTGATGTTGCGGACTGCATGGACGATTCCTTGAGCCATGAGATCGAGAGGGAGACGTTCATATTTGCTGATGAGGGACTTCTTTCTGACGTAGGGGAGTCCGTTCAACCTGATCTATCAGATATGACCCCCGTGGAGTCCTTCCTACCCTAGACTTCACGCCATCCACTATTCAGGTAGATTTGAAACCCCTCTCGTATCATTTTGAGTTGTTTAGTTCTGACGAGGCTAGTCATATCTTTTTGAGTTGTCATTCACCCTGTATCGACATATGCCATCCTCATGATATGTATTATCAATCGATCTACATG
Source organism: Pharus latifolius (assembly GCA_019359835.1). Taxonomy (NCBI): domain Eukaryota; kingdom Viridiplantae; phylum Streptophyta; class Magnoliopsida; order Poales; family Poaceae; genus Pharus; species Pharus latifolius. The sequence continues at coordinate 58,396,308 of CM033321.1, read as the reverse complement.
ATAGGACTTTCTTTAGCTGACTTTCCGGAGGGCTTGGTCCCTACCATACACATGTGCTTGTTCTTTCTTGATCTTATTTGCAGGTTAGCATGTGTGGCTTCTCGACCGCGAGCAAACTTGCTCCGAGTCGACATTCCCTGGGATCCTGGTGGGTTCCCAGGCATGCTGCTTCTGACAAGAGGGTGGAGGTGGAGCTTCTACCATGTCCCATACTTGCCTCTCCTTCCACACTCGCAATTAAACGCCATATTCTTTGAGGGTCGAGCTTCTGACCTAAAAGAAGCGCTTCTCAGGAGGCAACCCGAGTGTTTTCTCTTTTTCTCTCTTTTCGTTATTTATTTTCCTTTATTCTGTAGGATTGTTTTTAGTTTCTTTTGTTCTTTTGTTTTTCGAGGCTGCTGCTATGTCTTCAGCCATACATGTGCGTGGGACTTTGATATGCTTCACCGTGACAACATTGACTTCATCCATACGCGGTGAGATGTCTCGGACCCCATGTGACTTATTTGTGCAAAAATTTACTTTGTGCTTCCACCTCATTCATTTTATCACATCTTGTATGCATCGTGGACTATGCATCAGTTTAGCTTGGGGGTATGGGAGTCATTTTGTCCTTCATTTTTTGCATTTTTTGGTGAAAGTTTTTCGAAAATATGGATGAATTGATAGCATTTGTGATTCTTGTGGCCATACTTGTGCTTAAATTCTATATCTGTGTTATGTTGATTGTATGACTATTGTGCTTATTCATGTTGTGATGTTTTATATCCAGCCTTGTGGGCTTTGTTGTGTATGTTGATATGACCTGCTTTTTGTTTTGAACTGTTGTACCGCAAGGTAATTCTAGAGAGGTCATGTCAAAATTTTCAAAAAAACTTAGACTTGTGCATTCTATTGTTGATATTTGGCTTCTAAGAGCCCTTTGCACGTTGTGTTGAGTTGTATGCATGCATTAGTAGCTCGACATTCTATTGTAGGTTGAATTGTGATTAACCATCTTCTAATGATACTGAAATTTCTTGTACTTAGCTTTGTTGTGGATATCGTGGAAATTTGAATGTTTATTGATATTTATATTGCTGCATTCTATCATGTATATTGAAATATCAATTGTTGAGTCTAATCTCTACACACATGCTTAGAACACGAGTCTCCTAAACAATCATTTAACCTATACAAACTAGATTTCAAAAATTTTGCTAATAAGGTCGCAATTGCTTGTTCTCTACCTTGTAGACACTGCCAATCTTTCTTTTCTTTTGAATAAAAACTCTTCTGCTTCATTGCTCCTCTGAGTCTTCGGTATGAAAGCATGGTTCTCACATTTTCAAATCTAATAAGTGCATAAGCCTTCTCGCTACATCTTTTGACTCATGAGCATGTTTTTAAAACACTCTAGGGGACTAGTGAGCCTAGAGTGAAGTATGAAGAGATCCGCCTAAATAAGTCGAAGGGTAGAGACTTGCAAGAGCACCATATTTTGCTTTCGAATAAAAAGAGCTCAAAAATTCATAAGGTTGAAATGGATTATTTGATGTTTATAGAGATCGTAGTTCTCTCATGATTGTGCATTGTTTATACTCACTTTGAAATTCTGTATACATGCATGGATGTAGGTGGTATGAGTAGAACTAAACATTTTATTTCCTCCGTATCCAGAACTAACCTAGTTACTTGCAATTTCTGTGCAATTATTAGATGGTTGAGCACTTGATACATATCTTAGTTTGCCGAGCTTACTATCTGCTACATTCAACTCTTTCACATCATTTGTATGCTTGCTTGTCTGCTTAGATTTATTTCTTATCTTATTGCTTGAGGACAAGCAAAGATTTAAGCTTGGGGGTGTTGATAATTGTCATATCTGTGCATATTTTCTATGTATTTAACCCCCTAATTATGCACATTTAGTCATATACGGCGGCATTTGCATTAATAGTAAGTATATTTATCAACAAATTGGCTGTATTATTTGTTTTATGATTCTATTGCAGGTCGATGCGATTTAGGTGGATGTCAGATGATGGAGCACGTTTCTTTGAGTTCACCTGACCTTCGGTCGATTCCGGTTAGAAGCACGCGTTCCTACAGACGCGTAGGAACTGACTGTGCCGAAATCAGAGTCTCCGGGGGCCTGGAATCTCAATTCCTTTCAGCCGAGGATTTCTTGTAAATTCCTAAAACTCCAAACACTCTTTTGCAAAATGGCTTAGACTTAGAAATTCCAAAACCCTAAGTGGGAGGACCTAATTGTAATTTTATAAAACTCCGAGGGGGTTTTCCACAAAATTGACATTCTTCTCCAAAACCTCAACCACTAGCCACTTTGCTTCCTTAGCCTGGTTCTTTTTGTTTGTTACCTTCTTCTTCTGCCTCCCTCCTTGCAATCCACACCACCTACCACCACGCCGGCGACGAGCAGGCCGTACACCACCGGCGGAGCTTCCATTTCTGCCTTCCCCACGGTCTCTCCACACCTCTGTCCATCTCTAGCCCAAAGCCGGCTTCCCCTTCCTCCTTTCTTCTTCCTGCCTCTTCTTCAATTGTTCTGTCCTCCTGTCTCTTCAGATCTGGTGCTCTCTCCCCATAGCAGCCGCCATCTAACTCCAAAAACCCCAAATCTGCCGTTTCTCCACCTCCATCGGCACTGCCGCCCCTCGTGGCCTCCACCTCCTAGATCCAGCCGTTGCCGCCCTAGCCACCACTCCTGATCCTGCGATGAATCCACCTCCAGCGTCGCCGCCTTCCTCGGCGAGCCCACCACGCCTCCACAGATCTGGTCGATCCACCGGATTCGCGCCACAGCCGCTCCGTCTCGTGCTGCACCGCATAACCACGGCGTCGGGTTGTGCCGCAGCCGCCGCCGTTCTCTTTCTTCTCCTTCTTCCTTCTTTCTCCTTTTTTCTTCTCTCTATTTCTTCTTCACTTCTTTCCTCCACTGCCACCTTCAAGCCCGGCGACCTCGGCCTCGACACAGCAATGGTTTAGTGCTTTTGCGGCCGTGATTAAGCTCCAGCGGACTTCTTCCTCGGTCACCTCTTCGATTTCAGCCTCACCGGCGACTTCCACAACCTCGAGCTCGACCACAACCCCGACTTCATTACCTGCTGTGCATCAGCTTCTACTTCCACTTCGAAGACCGCAGCTCCGGCATCGAGCAACTATGGTTCAATTCTCTTCTCCCTTATTTCTCAGTGCTTGAATTAAGATGAACTGGAATCACTGTATGAGATGTTGAATGAATGTATATGTTGAGAATCAAGATACAGTTTCTAAATCAAATGCAAATAGCAAGGTTAGATTAAACTGAATCGAGTTCATTGTCTCTGTTGCTTCCATATTGTTGCCTCAATTTTCATTGGTTCTTGTTTGATTACTTCTATTGATCAAGACCTTGATTGCATTGATTTCTGAATGAACCAGTGGTCAACTCTTTACTTCCAAGTGTTGTGAATGTCTTCTGCTCTCTGTGTATGAGATTTGGGATCTTCGATGCAATCTGCTTTCTGTTTCTAAGTTGAATCAAAATGAAACTGTGCTGGATTAATTTCCATCTTCTATTTGATTTGAAATGTTTTGAATGCCTTAGTTCAGGATCCAGTTGAATGAGCTTAAGTTCTCTATGATGAGAAACTGTTGATCACTCTTTTGTGTAACTTTGATTGCTGTTAGTAATTGATGCTTAATCAGTGTGATTGATTCTTGCACTAGTGTGTATTGGGCTGAAATCATCCTTTTGCTGTGTGTATTATGATGACTGAGATGTTGAAGGTTTAAATTCCAGAAATCTTCAAAGAGTTCGAACAGTAGTTGACCAATCGCAAAATCCTCTGTTTTAATTTCTCTTTTCTCTTTTGATCTTGGCTTTCACTGTGAATTAGTTGCTGGAATGTGCTTGTTGTCTGGGATGCTATGAGTCTAAATTGAATGTCAAATGAATGTTGGGAATTCAACTGATTCTGTATGGTGCTCTGTGATGATATTCAATTCTAGTACTGCCACTACTAACTTTGCGCTTGAGTTATATAGAGAAGTTGTGTTATGCTGCAACTCTTTGATTTTCAGACATTAAACTTCTTTTCAGTTTAGACTGGCTTGTTTTCTCTTGGATTGAATATGTTGTGGTTGTGGATGTGGCTGAAGGAGTGGGGTCGAGGAACGGTCTATGGTATTTCTTCACGCATTCGTTCATTGATACCGTTGATGGACGCATTCATCTTAGTCGTTTTCACCTCCTGCAGTTAGACTACTAAACGATTACGACCCTATTATCTGTATTCATGAACACGCGTATGGATTTAGCACGGATTGCTTGTCAAGATGACCACCTCTTTCTCTCTTCGCATTTCTTCTGACGTTTTCTTCCTCATTCTCTTGTCTATTTTGGTTTTGTTATCCACCAATTTAGTTTAGTTTACACGTTTTGCTTCTCTAGTCCCTGTGGAAAGAACGACAGAATGCTCGCCTACTGCATCGTCCTCGTTCTCTTGCGAGATGGTCTAGGCCGACTCCAATTACAGTACAATCAGTTCCTACGCATCCGTACGAACGCGTGCTTCTAACCGGAATCGACCGAAGGTCAGGTGAACTCAAAGAAACACGCTCCATCAGCTGACATCCACCCAAACCGCATTGACCTGCAATAGAATCATAAAACAAATAATACAGCCGATTTGATGATAAATATACATACTATTAATGCGAATGCCACCTTATATGACTAAATGTGCATAATCAGGGGGTTAAATACATAGAAAATATGCACAGATATGACAATTATCACCTCTGTTCTCTTTCAATCAACTCTTCAAAGAGATACTCTACTGGATGAAGGGCTTCATGTTGAGGTTGACTTCTTGCTCTTCCTTAATCGTCATAGTGAGGGTTTCAATGCAAGAAGAGTTAGCTTTAATCAGGAAGTTTGTCTAATGCTTTCAAACCTCTCTCTTGATTTCTGGTCTTTGCAAACTCTTAACAAGGCTGTTTCCTCTTTTGGCTTTCTTAAAGAATGGGATAGTGATTATCAAAGAACTGGTGATAGATCTCATGCTTTGGTTAAATGCTTAGTAACTTCACTTGTTGATATCCCCCGTTACCTGGTTATTTCTGAGCCTAGTGAAATGTTAGGAAGAAGCTGGACTGTGCAAGTGGTGATATGCTCCTCTCGTCCAACCGTGGCTTTCGCGGGTGATGAGGATAATCCTGATGATGATCTGAGCATGAACATTGATGATGATCCTGCTGAAGATGATCCTGAGAACTTACATGATGTTGGGGACCCTGCTTGGGATGCCCTGGTCCCTCAACAACGAGAAGCATGGGATGCTTGGAGAGCAAATGATCAGTCTTCAAATTCCTCTGGATCTTCACCTGGAATTGTGATTGATTTTGAAGATGAATCAATTCGCTTACTCTTATTCGACTTGTCTTTGGGGAAATCTACTAGGAAGCTAAATTTGTTGTTGTGCCTTCAGTGTTCCTGGTGTTTGCTTAATTCCTCTACTCCAAGAATTTCTTCTTCTGGGCTCTCTCTGTGGTTTGAGAATCAGCTTCTCTCCTTTCAATCAAAGAAAAGGAAGATGAAGGTTCCATTGTGACTTGATTCGGTGTTCCAAATAGTCTCATCACTGATAATGGTTCCCAATTCGCTAGCGGTCTCTTTCTGGACTATTGCGACAATATTGGAACCAAGGTGTGCTTTGCCTCTATAGCTCATCCGCAGAGCAATGGTGTCGTTGAACGTGCCAACGGGCAAATATTACAGGGCAACAAAAAGCATGTTTTTGATCACCTCAAGACACGCTCGGGGGCTTGGGTAGATGAGCTCTATACCGTCCTGTAGGCACTACATACTACTTCTAGTCGAGCCACTGGTAAGACACCTTTCCATCTAGTATACGGAGCTGAGGCTGTGTTACCCATAGAAATTAGTATTGGTTCTGTCTGAACAGATCAATTCGAACAAGTTGATCAGAACGGACGACGATTACAAGATCTAATCCTCCTAGAAGAAAAACATGATCGAGCTCTGGTCAAGTCCACGGTGTATTTGCAAGCTTTGCGCAAATACCATAACAAAAGGGTGCGGCCACGTAGCCTTCACGTGGGTGATCTGGTTTTACGTAAAATACAAAACCAATCTAATCACAATAAATTCTCCCCTCAATGGGAAGGCCCCTATACTGTTGTCTCGGTGCCGCGACCAGGATCGGCTCGGCTAGCAATGGAGGATGGAAGAATCTTATCCAATACATGGAACATTGATCAACTGCGCAAGTTTTACATGTAAGTTTCCCAATCTTTTTTCCTATTCAATTAGCATAGTTTAACAAAAACTTCATGAGTACTCTTCTTCGCTTCATGTTATGTCCATTTTCTTTATTTTCCACACCTATATCGAGCCTGGCTCGGGGGCTGATCACCGATGATCATCTTGGTACAAATATCTTAACTGGATTCATTGGCTAATCTCGTGGTCGCATCCAGCTAAGGCATCCCTCAATAAACCATTCCTCAACGCACACGGGACTTACTGGCATGTTCCTGATCATTCAAGTGGCTGCCAGTTTGTAATAACGTCGAATGTTGTATTGGGGTTAGTATCGGTTCAATCGGATGATTATATCTAAGTTAAAGCATTTTCCTCGATATTCATCATGCCCATATTTTTCCAGAAATTATAACACTAAATCTGGAGTATTGGTGATTTCTGAAAAGGGGGCTAAGAGGATATGATCATGCGATGAAATGAGGAAAGTATCACGAAGAAAGTATCACTCTTTTCCAAAAATTTAAGGCACGCATTCGCATGTTATAAATGTAATTTTACAGGAATAGTTACTGGGTGAGATCATTACAAAAAAATCAAATGAGGCCTAGCTCTTTCAGTAGATCTTCGACTAGAGGCTTGACTTCTTCAGAGATGGCTTTAAATCCATCACTCTCGATCTCTGCATCTCCTACCACCGGCTTCAAATTCCAATTTGGGCCGTGGTGGAATTGTAATCTGTAGAGAATGGCAGAGGCTACGGATCTGACATTTGACCTAAGCACCTCTTCTTGCCGTTTGGTATCTTCAGGAAGATACTCGAGGAGTGATTCGACTTGTGCCGCGACCAGTGTGGCTAACTCGCTAAGGCTTGGATTGTCCTTTCGTGACTCGATCACATCTGTTTTTAGCAGAGTGGCCACCATCTTCAGCTTTTTGAAGATGTCTGATTGAGTACCACTGCAGGAGGAAATTGTTTTGTTCAGTCCCTTATTCTCCATGCTGGCAGTATCAATTCTCGAGCAGGTTGACACTATCAGACCAGGTTGACGCTTTGGTCGCCTGTGTCCCTTTCGTATGTAAAGACTGTCAGAAATAAAGAATTTCTTTTCCCGACATACTTGATCTTTTTTTAAAAGGATTATGTAGAACTTATAATCCGATTTATGGTTCGTTACATTCTGTGAACAACAGTTACACGAGAACGCTTCTGCGACCCAAAATTGGTTTAGTTTTTCAGTCTCATAATAGCATTAAGACCGTAAACTGCGATCAGAACTAGAGTAACGATCAGAAAACAATTCTCCGGTCTTAGAATAGCATTGAGACCATAGACTGCGGTCAGAACGATCACACAACAAACAGCCTTTTGACCATACAGCGACCATAGCTGTCGTGATCACACATATCATAGGAATATGTTGCGATCAGTGTAAAGACTATAATCTTATTCCATAGTCAAAAAGAATTATTCCCATAATAAATATTTAGGAAATCTCCAATATTTTTATCCGTACCATAGCCCCCGAATGCGAAATAAAATGATAAGAACACATTTCACTTTGGATTCATTACCGGGTAGGGATAACGGGTTTCAATAGGAAAGAGACCCATTATGGGTAATTAATAAAATATTTGGTGAAGGGTTGTCTCGGACATATAAAAGGAAGAGGTAGCTTACTGGAGAAGCCAAAAACCCTTCGTTGTCTTAGACCCTCCTGCCGCATAAAACCCTCTTTTGTATTCCTCATCTTCGTCGTCTCCAAAGTCACCACTTTTTCCCTCAATCCTTCATAATAATGGCGTCCTGGAGCCAATCCGTCCACCATACAGAAGAGAGTCTGGTGGCTCTAGAAAAAGAATAGATTCTCCCCCCACGGCTACTGGTCAACTGGCGGCCAGCGAAGAAAGATCAAGAAACCCCAATCGTCCAAGAGGGCGAATTGGTGATCTTTGAGGAATACCTGCACTGTGGGTTCCGATTCCCAGAAAGTGAGTTTCTGCGGGGAATCTTGGACCACTATGGGCTAGAGTTAGTGAATCTCCACCCAAATGCAGTCCTTATTTTGGTGATTTTCCAACACCCCTGTGAAGCCTTCGTCAGAGTGCTTCCAAGCGTGGAGCTTTTCTGACGCTTCTACTTTTCGGCATGGTCGAAAAGTGCCAATGTCGTTGGGTGCATCTACTTCCGTATAAGGGAGAAGAAAGAGTATCCATTCCCGCCCCTACGGGACTCTATTCATGGGTGGTACCATAAATGGTTCTACTGCACCCCTCCGTCGGAGAGCGGACTATGGTTTGCGAACACCCAACTGGAGAAAGCCAGTGAGTTAGACTCCCTTCCCGTTCTTAGCGCAGAACAGAAGAAACAAGCTCAAGCTATTCTTCACCTAGTCCAGCAAGGCTTGACCGTGCGTGATATCATACGCGACTTCGTGAAGAATCGGATAAACCCCCTGCGTGAAAGGGCACATCCAGCTTGGGAAGTTAAGTCCATGGTGGACAGCACCCTGGACTATAATGAAAGTATGTCCTTTAATCAACAAAACATACATTTTTACTGACTAAAAAATGTTGTATTTGTTAACATGCTTGTTTGTGACATAGCTCTATCTTTGTCTAAGATCGAGAAACGGACAAACTACCTCCTTCGGGCCTATAACGTCACTGTGGAGGGATTTAAACGATTGCCTCGCCCCCAGAGCTTAATTAACGCCGGCAACGATCTTAAGTAGGAGCGCCGAAAGGTGTGACTTTTTTCAAACAAGCTCTGTTGTAAATCATCCATTTGTCTTCTATTACCAAAAGTATCTTGAATAATACAGCTTCTGGGAAAATTTGCTGAGGCAATGCGTCCAACTGAGTACGTTGGTCCTTCGGGAAGACCGACTGCAAAGAGGGTGAGGAGGACCCCTTCGAAGCACGTAGTGAAGGAGTCCGCTCCCAAAAAACCCAAGAAGATTCTGGGATAGGCTTCTTCGCAGAAGAAAACCATTACTGCGAAAAAGATTGTGGTAAGATTCTCGGTTCCTCCTATACCCCCAAGTATGAGCGGAAATTACTGCTTCGTCGTACAGGGCGAAGGGAGCGAGGATGAGAAAGACGACATTCCTCTAGTTCATTGCAAGAGGAAAACTACTGACCTTCTGGGAACAAGCGTCCCAGAGAGGTCAACTTCCCTTGTGGTCGACGAAGTCTTGTCCCTGGCCGCAGGGACAGAAATGGCGATAGTGGGCCCGATGTCCACTAATACTCCAGCGGTTTTGGGTGGAACCCTGGTGCCTGAAGCTCATGAAGCCTCAGGACTTGCAACACCTCCCCTTCCGATAGAAGGAGCGACTGTGGTAAGATTTCTCACAATCCTGCATGTTTTCATTCCTCTGTGCACATCTATTGAGTTGTGTTCATACAGGGAGAGGAGGATACCATCCTCTTTAAGAGAAGGAAAACGAGGACGGATGAAGACTCTTCCCCGAGAGCAGCCATCAAGCTCTTCTCCCTCGGGAGCACATCATCGAAACCCAAACCATGGGTGGGGTTTCGGATAATGTGAGAACTTTTCCAATCGTCATCTAAATATGACCGACCAGAGGTTTCATCACCTTTCAATATGTCTTTTTGTTGGTGCAGAGATGCTGCACCTAGTACCCCGGAGACCTAAGCCATGGCACACACACTATGGAGGTCGCGGGAGAGCCAAGCCCGATTCCCATGGCCGAAGAGGTTCTTTGGGCCATCATGGATGGAATGGCAGAGGAAATCCATTCCCATTGGATGGAAACCGAAGTCCCGGTCATAGAGGGGGAACAACAGGAAAAGTCATCTGCTTCCCCTACCGCGGACACAACAGGTCATGAGGTTAGACCTCATGCTGATGTTGAGAGTGACTCAGTCAGCGATTACATAGAGGTATGAACAATTTTTATTTTCCAACTCGCAAAAAATTCCGAAACATTCAAGTCTCAAGAGCAATTTCTTAGTGTGTTCCAGGACTTGACCCGGTTGGCTACCAAATCAACAGCTATAGCAAAGCATATTGAGGTAGCACAACAAGAGATCAGCCGACTAGAACATTAAGTATAGTGCTCTTCATTCATGTTAACTTGAATCTGTATTTAAGCGTAACTGGTTGTCCTTCTTGATACAGGGAAAATGCCTTTCTGCACAAGAGCATGGCTGATCAAGAGAATCAAGAAGAAGCTGCAGCTATTAGATATTCTTCTTTGGAGAAGGAACTTCGCGACGCGCAGTCAAAGCTTGCTTGTAAGTATACTCCCGACCAGAAGAAAACTTCACATCATATGAGCTTTACTTATAGCAAATGTTTACTATGTTTGTACAGCACAAGACGATCAAATAAGTTGTCTTTCAGAAGAGAACAGAAACCTTCAGACAACCATCGAGTTGCAAAGCTCGAGAATTGATACTGCCAGCATGGAGAATAAGGGACTGAATGTAACATCCCTGTTTTCGCTATCTTTTCTGCTTGCGAGTCAGCATATATTCTTTGGAATCCCTGATGTCTCAACCCTATCTTGATCTTAGGTATGCCACTACCTTAACCTAAAAAGTTGGCAGCTAAACTTCATCTACCGGATCGTTTTCACATTTCAATCCAAAAGTGTTTCAATTTAGTCCTTTTCAGAAGTTTCAGAAAACCCAAAAAGGCTAAAAGTCCCAGATCATCTCCAAATCTAGATCTGATCAAGTGATTACCTTTCTTTCATTTTTCTGAACATTTTTCCCTTCGGAAGAGTACCAGAATCTCAACCGAAACCCTAGTTTCAGCCTCGACAAAAGTTTCAAACCCTAATTACCCTGTTTTCGATTTTTGTCAAAACCACCAGATCTTATCGGATTTTACCATTTTTCCTGCTGGATGAGTCTAAGACATTTGGTAACACTCATCTGCAAAGTCGAAATCCAAATCAGCCCTTCAGATCTTCAGAATTGCAAATAGGCCCAAATTCCCGAGCAAAACCCTCGCAGTTTAGTCCAAATCTTCGCAAATCAGTCCAAACCTTGCAAACAAGCCCCTGGCCTTTTCTTCGACCACGACCAGGAGACCGCGTGCATGACCGCAACCAACGTTCGTTCGACCAGTGCCCCGCCATTTTGCCTGGCTGTTGAACTCGCCGCCGGCGAAGTTCCCCGTGCTGCCACCTTCACAGCCACGTAGCCTCCACCTGCGCACAACTGTATCGCCACCGTGGAAGCAGTTCACCCGCGCTGTGCCGTGTTCTTCCCCGCGCGTGCGCGTGCCTGCTGTTGTCAGGAGCTTCACGCCACATGGCTGCCATCCCGGAGATCATCATCTCGCCTTCCTGACGAAATCCCGATTTCACGCGATGCTCCGCCTCTGGCAGAGCCCCGCCATGTCCCGACGTGCCTCGTTGACCGCTCTAGCGCCAGAAGAAATCTCACCGGCGATTGCTGCAACTCCCAAGAGCTCAATCCCGCGACTATATAAAGGCCCCCCTTCGCCCAGCATCTCTTCACACCATTCTGCAATTTCAAGCCTTAGCTTCTTCCACCAGAGAGTAATCCAGTTCATCAGCGCTGCCGCAAAGACCTTCTTCCCCGGCGAGCAACCTTTGAAACTCACGGCGCCAGCTTCGCCCGTAGCTTCCCCCTCCAAACCAACACCACCTGTAAGGTCCCCTCATCCCTCTGTGTGTTTCATAGCCATTAATTGACCCCCGGCGAACCTCAACGCCGGCAATCACCGGAAAAGCCGTGATCCCCTGTTCCCGTAATGTCGAGTGATTCAAGCCAAATTGATCCTCGTGCCAGTAGAGAATAACGACCAGTGAGCTAGGAGGAACGAGCCTGTAAGCTTAGAATCGCCAATTTTGCCCCGAGCGTCGAAATCCCATGTTCGAGCCTCGGCAGTTCGCCGGAGAACGCCGTCGTGCTTCTCCAGCCATTCTCTGGCAAAATTGAGTGCGCCAATAGCTTTATGACAGCCCCTAGATGCTTCCCGAGCGTGGAATTAAGTTCAAACGCCCTGGAACGAAAACGCCCAAATCGGTGCCTTCGTCTTCGGCCCCGATCGCCGGAGTTCATTTTTCGGCCAAACCAGCCGATAAAACTTTGTCATCTAGCTAGGTCTCAACCCTCTGAGCAATTTACTCCACTGGCTTGAACCCTGAATCGACCTAGATCAAAAGTTATGATCATGCCAAGATTGCTGTCCAGTGGTTCAGTTCATGTCCAGACCACCGTGTTTGCTCACCAGATTTGGCCACCTTCCGGCCACTTTCTGCCCTTGAGCCTGTTGAGAGTTTTGTAGCTGTTATCAAGTCCTAAACCCCAGACAAAGTTGTGCACCAATTGGAGTCCTGAGTCAAAAGTTATCCAATGCCCTAGTTTCTGGCCATGTCTAGCACTATGTCAGTGCATGTCCACTAGTGGCATTAGATGATTTAGACTTGTTACTTTTGAGCAATTGAAATGCCACTTTGTCCACTAAGCCTTTCGAACCATGTTCTACAACATTCCCTACTATCGCATCTCCAGAAAACAGACCTAGAACCAATTTAGGGCTATGTCAAGCCATGAGCTGAATGTCAGCCCTTCGACATTCAAGTCCTTTTGAGCCCATCTCTTCGATCGATGTCAAGTGACCTTGTCCGAACCCTTACCCCTGCATGCATGATGTATTTACGTATTATTTTCTAGTGCTTGTATGCTTATATAGTGTGTATGCGTTGTTTGTATCCGCCGTGGAACCAGACGTTGAAGGAACAGAGGAGATCTTCGAGAATTCATCTGAGCAGCTAGACCCATCACTGCAAGGCAAGTCTCAAACCCTTGATCATGTCTCGCCTATTATTTTGAAATGAAGTATGTTCACTGTTTTCAAGTATGTGCATGCCTTAGATTCAAACAAGAGCTATGTTTCAATAAAGTGATTAGGTATGACCTAAATAACTGTAAAGCCCCTTTTGACATTGAATATCCATGCACCCTTGTCACCCTAGAATATCATGCTTAGGCTATACTATGCTCAAGATTATATGTTAAATGTTGAATGGTCACATATGAGAAAAGTATATTCAAAACCCCTTTTGTGAAAGAAAATGTGAGTGGAATCGATAGTGAGGATGGTTTGAGTGGATGGTGCTGTGTGCGCACTGGGAATGTGAAAGACTCCTCACTAGAGATTCATAAGGACTAGAACCTTGTGTTGTGCTTCTATGCGGCATGAAAAACGTACCAACCACTTGCCTGTTTATGGGACGGGCGCAACTTAGTAGCTTTCTTTAGTATTAGCTCTTCCCTGCAATGGTTGTCGATCCAGTGTCTTGCAAGAACTGGTGGGCCGCAGAAGGCCTTGAGTGATGTGAGTTCAGAAAAATCATGAGAGGAAAAGGTGGAAAGAAGGAAGACGCCCTATGCCAGATTAAGTCGTGTGCGACTGTAATCAAGAGAGGCTATGTGTCTTGCGAGAACATAGACCCAGGCTAGGAAGTAAGGCAGTGGGGAGGACCCACAACGGTACTTGAGACTTGACTGTCTATTTACCGGGCAGGGAATAGTTAATGCTAGGACTGTAAACTGTTGTGTCATCTCGGCCTTGTCACATGCGTAAGAGTCGCATGGAGAGGTATCGACTTGAAAGCCGAATGATCGGTGGATTAAGGTGGTACACCTTTGTAAAGTTTAAAAAGTATCAGATACTCTGAGCTCCCAGGTTATGGAGTCTGCGCGCTGTGGATTCTATTCACGTCGATGCAGCACAAGTAGCTTTTGGAAAGTTTTCACAAAATCTGAATAAAGTGGTGACTCATGAAAGACCGCCCCACACAACATTTTCTGAGAATTTAGCTTAGGGTTTCAAAAGCACCGCTTTCGGAAATAAAGATCTTTTCTTCAAAACCAAGTGTGAAAATCTATCCTATATACATATACAAAGCCAAAGAGCTATTCTTTGAGAAATTTCCCCCTCATCTATATATACTTGCATTCTTATTCGGGACTTGTTGAGCACCATGTGGACAATGTGCTCACCCTTGCTTTTACAAAAATTTAGAAGAAGGATTCGTCGACCCTGAATCTTACGGTCTTGAACCCAATGTGGAACAAGAAGAAGAAACTGAAGAACAAACTTGTTAAAGGGTTATGTACCAAGGTGGAGTCAGATGTGGAGAAGGCCCGTACACCGCTTCTGCAGAAGAAGAAGACTGATGAAGTCCTTTTGCTTATTATTGTTGTTTCATTTTTTGCCGACCTTTGTGTCGAAAACTCCTTAATTTGTATCAACATTTAAATGCATCATTCTGGCGCTAAGTTATTGTAATGTTGGTCCTTGTGATCAGTACTTGTTTTTAATTACTCGCATTTTTATATAATGCATCTTGTTGTTGTGAGCTGCAATGTACCTTTTCTGAGTGCAACCCACCTGGGCGGTTGCCACTGGATTCCTCAAATGAGGGTCCCACACTGAACAAAACATTTTCCTCCTGCAATGGTACTCAATCAGACATCTTTGAAAGCTGAAGATGGTGGCCACTCTGCTAAAAACAGATGTGATCGAGTCACAAAAGGACAATCCAAGCCTTAGCGAGTTAGCCACACTGGTTGCGGCACAAGTCGAATCACTCCTCGAGTATCTTCCTGAAGATACCAAACAGCAGAAGAGGCGCTAAGGTCAAATGTTAGATCTGTAGCCTCTACCATTCTCTGCAGATTACGATTCCACCACGGCCCAAATTTGAATTTGAAGCCGGTGGTAGGAGATGCAGAGATCGAGAGTGATCGATTTAAAGCCATCTCTGAAGAAGTCAAGCCTCCAGTCGAAGATCTACAGAAAGAGCTAGGCCTCATTTGATTTTTTGTAATGATCTCACCCAGTAACTATTCCTGTGAAACTACATTTATAACATGCGAATGCGTGCCTTAAATTTTTGGAAAAGAGTGATTCTTTCTTTGTTTCATAGCATGATGATATCCTCTTAGCCCCCTTTACAGAAATCACCAATACTCCAGATTTAGTATTATAATTTCTTAAAAAATATGGGCATGATGAATATCTAGGAAAATGCTTTAACTTAGATATAATCATCCGATCGAACCGATACTGACCCCAATACAACATCCGACCTTATTACGAACTGGTCGCCACTCAAATGATCAGGAACATGCTAGTAAGTCCCGTGTGCGTTGAGGAACGACTTATTGATGGATGCCTTAGCTGGATGTGACCACAAGATCAGCCAATGAATCCGGTTAAGATATTTTTACCCAGATGATCATCGGCGATCAGCCCTCGAGCCATGCTCCGTATAGGTGTGTCAAATAAAGAAAACAGACATAACATGAAGTGAAGAAGAGTACTCACGAAGTTTTTGTTAAACTATGCTAATTGAACAGGAAAAAAGATTGGGAAACTTACACGTAAAACTTGCGCAGTTGATCAATGTTCCATGTATTGGATAAGATTCTACCATCCTCCATTGCTAGCCGAGCTGATCCTGGTTGCGGCACCGAGACAACAGTGTAGGGGCCTTTCCATTGAGGGGAGAATTTATTGCAATTAGATTGGTTTTGTATTTTACGTAAAACCAGATCACCCACTTAAAGGCTACGTGGACGCACCCTTTTGTTATGGTATTTGCGCAAAGCTTGCAAATACACTGCGGACTTGACCAGAGTTCGATCACGTTTTTCTTCTAGGAGGATTAGATCTTGTAATCGTTGTCCGTTCTGATCAACTTGTTCGAATTAATCTGTTCGGACAGAACCAATACTAATTTCCATGGGTAACACAGCCTCAGCTCCGTATACCAGATGGAAAGGTGTCTCACCAGTGGCTCGACTAGAAGTAGTACGTAGTGCCCACAAGACGGTATAGAGCTCATCTACCCAAGCCCCCGAGCGTGTCTTAAGGCAATCAAAAACACGCTTTTTGGTGCCCTGCAATATTTGCCTGTTGGCACATTCAACGGCACCATTGCTCTGTGGATGAGCTACAGAGGCAAAGCACACCTTGGTTCCAATATTGTCGCAATAGTCCAGAAAGAGACCGCTAGCGAATTGGGAACCATTATCATTGATGAGACGATTTGGAACACCGAATCGAGTCACAATGTTCTTAAGAAAGAACTTTTGTGCAGTAGCAGCATTGACATTTCGTACTGGCTCGGCCTCAATCCATTTTGTAAATGTGTCAATAGCTACGAACAAGAACTTGTATCCATTGACCTCTTGTGGCATAGGACCAACAATATCCATCCCCCAAACCGCGAAGGGCCATGACAGAGGGATAGGTTGTAGATCATAGGCAGGCTGATGGACTTGTCTCGCATGAAATTGGCACTGAGGACATGTCTTGACCATATTTTGGGCATCATCAAGTGCCGAGGCCAGTAAAATCCTTGTCGGAAAACCTTCCCGACTAGTGTACGGAATGACGCGTGTGCATCGCATACACCGTCATGAATTTATTTCAAGAGGGATTTACCTTGCTCTTGGCGCACACAGCGCATGAATACTCCTTAAGTACCTTTTCTATACAAAACTCCTATAATTTGTACAGGCGCGCTTTTCAAATTAACCGATCGCTCTCGGTTTCATCCTTGGGCAAGGTTCCGTGTTCGAGATAGACCCTCAATGGATAGGTCCATTCTCGTTCATGTCCAAGGTTGGTAACGCAGATTGTTATCGGATCATCCTTGGTCGTAGTCATGATCGAAGGATGTTCCAAGTGTTCGACGAACACTCCTGTCGGGGCGGACGTGCGTGAGGACCCAATTTTGGATAATTGGTTTGCGAGAATGTTGTCCTTTCGCGGGATGTATTGGACTTTGAAATGACTGAAGTGTTTTTCCAATCTCCTCACTTCCCCCAGGTAATGAGCCATTGTCTCATTGGTGGTGCTGTACTCCTTGCTTACCTGGTTTATGACCAGCTGTGAGTCTCCCCTCACCACCAATCGATGGACTCCGAGGAATTTTGCTGCCCGGAGCCCTGCAATAAGACCTTCATACTCCGCTGCGTTGTTGGCCGCAACAAAGTGTAGTCGAATGACATACTTGAGTTGGTCACCCTGAGCCGTGACTAAGACCACTCCAGCCCTCGAGTGTTGAAAATTGTGAGAGCCATCAAAATATATTGTCCAGTGATCGGAGCATTCCAAATCTTCAGACTTCTATACGTGCTGTAACATCCCAGTTTTTGGTTAACTTTTCTGCTTGCGAGTCAGCATATCTTCTTTGGAATCCCTGATGTCTCAACCCTATTTCGATCTTAGGTGTGCCACTACCTTAACCTAAAAAGCTGGCAGCTAAACTTCATCTCCCAGATCATTTTCACATTTCAGTCCAAAAGTATTCAATTTAGCCCTTTTCATAATTTTCAAAAAGCCCAAAAAGGCTAAAAGTCTCAGATCATCTCAGTACTCAAATCTGATCAAATGGTTGTCTTCCTTTTTCTTTTCTGAACATTTTTTCCTTCTAGAAGAACTCAAAAATCTCAACCAAAACCCTAGTTTCAGCCCCGACAAAAATGTCAAACCCTAATTACCCTATTTTACCCTGTTTTCGATTTTTGTTGAAACCCTCAGATCTTATCAGATTTTGCCATTTTTCCTACTGGACGAGCCCAAGTATTTTGGTAACACTCATCTGCAAAGTCAGAATTCAAATCAGCCCTCCAAATCTTCAGATTTGCAAATAGGCCCAAATTCCCGAACCTAACTCCTTGCAGATTAGTCCAAACCTTCGCAATTCAGTCCAAAGCCTCACGGTTTAGTCCCTGGCTTCTTTTCTTCGACCACGACCAGAGCTCACGTGCACGACCTCGACCTGAGGACGTTTGACCGCAGCCTTCACCGCCGGCTAAATTCGCCGCCGCCAACTGCCGAATCCCACGTGTACCGCACGTGCTCACGTCACGCCAAGGAGCGCCACCGTGGCGACGACCGGAGACAGCAACTTCACCGTTCGCGTGCGCGTGCTCCATCAGCAGCAAAGCAACGCCACGTTGCAGCCATGCCGAAGCCAGTGATCCCGTCGCCCTGCTCCAGCCGGATTTGCCGTGATTCCTCTCGCCTGGCACAGTCGTTGCCGCGTCCCAACGTCGTCTCGGTCCCGCCTCCAGTGTCAGTCACGCGCATCTGTTGGATTTACCTCAACTCCCAAGAGCCCAGCCCTTCGCCTATATAAGCCCCCCCTCAACCGCAGCATCTCTTCACACCACCCCTCAGCTGCAAGCTATAGGCTCTAGCACTAGAGAGCAACCGATTTTCCTAGGGCCGCCGTGAAGACCTTTTTCTCCGGCGAGCTGCTTTTGAGGCCACCGTCGCTAGCTTCGCCCGCAGCTTCTCACTCCAAACCAAGGCCACCAGTGAGTTACTCTCATCCCCCTCTCCGTATCATATCATTTAATTGGCCCCCGGCGAACCTCAACGCCGGCAATCACCGGAAAAGCCAAAATCCCCTGTTTCCTCAATGTTGCCCGATTCGATCCATATCAGCCCTCGTGCCAGTGGAAGAAATTGTTCACCACACTCCCTTTAGCAAGCCTACGAGTTTGGATTTCGAAATTGAGCCAAGATTGTGGCTTTCCCCAATTTGCGCGCCACCAGTGAACTGGTTCTCATCGCCGAGCTTCTCCGGCCATCCCCCGACCAAATTGGCTTCACCAATAGTTCCCTCACCTCACCCTCTCACTCCCTGAGCAAGCAATCGAGTTCAAAGTTTCTGAATCGAAAACCCCCAATGTACATGTCGTCTTCTCTAGTGCCGGTCGCCAGAATTCCTCACCGGCCGATCTAGCTCCGGTAACTTTGTCCCTTAGATAGATCCCAGTACCCTGAGCAATATTGTTTACTAGCTCGACTTCTGAATCGACCTGAATCAAGAGATATTCCAATGCCAAGATCACTATCCAGTAGCTCAGTTCATGTCCAGACCACCGTGTTTACTCACCTGATTTGGCCACCATCCGGCCACTTTTTGCCCTTGAGCCTGTTGAGTGTTTTGTTCCTGTTGCCAAGGCCTAACCCCCAGAAAAAGTTGTGCATCAATCGGTGCCCTAGGTCAAAAGTTATGCCATGCCCTAGTTTATGTCCATGTCCAGCACTATGTCAGTGCATGTCCACCAGTAGCATTAGATGATTTAGACCTGTTTCACTTGAGCAATTGAAATGCCACCTTGTCCATTAGATTCCTGGAGTTGTACTCTACAATATTCCCTACTGTCACATCTCCAGAAAACAGACCTAAAACCAATTTAGGGCTATGTCAAGCCATGAGCCGAATGTCAGCCCTTCGACATTCAAGTCCTTTTGAGCCCATCTCTTCGATCAATATCAAGTGACCTGGCCCAAACCTTTTCCCCTGCATGCATGATATATTTACGTAATATTTTCTAGTACTTGTGTGCTTATGTAGTGTGTATGTGTTGTTTGTATCCGCCGTGGAACCAGACGTTGAAGGAACAGAAGATATCTTCGAGGATTCATCTGAGCAGCTAGACCCATCACTGCAAGGCAAGTCTCAAACCCTTGATCATATCTAGCCCAATATTTTGAGATGAAGTATGTTAACTGTTTTCAAGTATATGCATGCCTTAGATTCAAATAAGAGCTATGTTTCAATGAAATGATTAAATATGACCTAAATAACTATAAAGCCCCTTTTGACATTGAATATCCCTGCACCCTTGTCACCCTAGAATATCATGCTTAGGCTATGCTATGCTCAAGATTATATGTTAAATGTTGAATGGTCACATATGAGAAAAGCATATTCAAAACCCTTTTTGTGAAAGAAAATATGATTGGAATCGATAGTGAGGATGGTTTGATTGGATGGTGCTGTGTGCGCACTGGGAATGTGAAAGACTCCTCACTAAAGATTCATAAGGACTAGAACCTTGTGTTGTGCTTCTATGCGGCATGAAAAATGTACCAACCACTTACCCGGTTATGGGACGGGCGCAACTTAGTAGCTTTCCTTAGTATTAGCTTTTCCCTGCAATGGTTGTCGATCCGGTTTCTTGCGAGAGCTGGTGGGCCGCTGAAGGCCATGAGTGATGTGAGTTCAGAAAAATTATGAGAGGAAAAGGCGGAAAGAAGGAAGACTTCCTATGCCAGATTAAGTCGTGCGCGGCCGTAATCAAGAGAGGCTATGTGTCTTGTGAGAAGATAGACCCAGGCTAGGAACTAAGGCAGTGGGGAGGACCCACAACAGTACTTGAGAGTTAACTGTCTATTTACCGGGCAGGGAATTGTTAATACTAGGGCTGTAAACTATTGTGTCATCTCGGCCTTGTCACATGCGTAAAAGTCGCATGGAGAGGTACCGACTTGAAAGCTGAGTGATCGGTGGATTAAAGTGGTACACCTTTGCAAAGCTTAAAAAGTATCGGATACTCTGAGCTCCCAGGTCATGGAGTCTGCGCGCAGTGGATTCTATCCACGTCGATGCAGCACAAGTAGCTTTTGGAAAGTTTTTCACAAAATCTGAGTAAACTGGTGACTCATGAAAGACCGCCACACACAACATTTTCTGAAAATCTAGCTTAGCATTCTAAAAGCCTCGCTTTTGATAATAAAGACCTTTCTTCAAAACTGTGTGTGAAAATCTACTCTATATACATATATAAAGCCAAGGAGCCATTCTTTGAGAAATCTCCCCCTCATCTATATGTACATGCATTCTTATTTGGGACTTGTTGAGCACCATGTGGACAATGTGCTCACCCTTGCTTTTACCAACAAATTTAGAAGAAGGATTTAATGACCCTGAGTCCTACGGACTTGAACCCAATATGGAACAAGAAGAAGAAACTGAAGACCCAGCTTGTTAGAGGGTCACGTACCAAAGTGGAGTCCGATGTGGAGAGGCCCGTGCAACACCGCTGCTGCTGAAGAAGAAGACTGATGAAGTCCTTTTGCTTATTATTACTATTTCATTTTGTGCCAACCCTTGTATCGAAAACTCCTTAATTTTGTATCAACATTTAAGTGCGTCATTTTGGCGCTAAATTATTGTAATGTTGGTCCCTGTGATCAGCACTTGCTTTTAATTATTCGCATTTTTATATAATGCATCTTGTTGTTGTGAGCTGCAATGTGCCATTTCTGAGTGCAACCCACCTGGGCGGTTGCCACTGGATTCCTCAAATGAGGGTCCCACACGTGCGGTTCAGGATTAGTCCATTCGACCACGAAGTCAGCCAAGATCTGAGACTTGATCACAGTGCGAGGTGTGAAATGGATGTCGAATGCTCTGAGTTCCACAGCCCATTTCGCGATCCGACCAGATTTCTCCAGATTCCGGACAATGTCCCCCAAAGGAAAAGACGAGGGCACTGTAATCTTATGTGCTTGGAAGTAATGTCGTAACTTACGAGAAGCCATCAACAGTACGTAAAGTATTTTCTGGACCTCAAGGTATCGCTCCTTAGGACCATGAAGTACTTCGCTTACGTAGTAGACGGGTTTGTATACACCCTCTCTTTCTACGATCAATACAGCGCTGACTACGTACGGTGTGGCCGCCAAGTAAAGGAGTAATGGTTCCTCTTTATTGGGAGAAACCAAGACCGGCGGATTGGATAAATATTCTTTGACCTCCTGAAATGCTTTTTGGCCTCATTGGACCGGCGGATTGGTTAATCCCTTTTCGCCCAGTCGCGATATAAATCGGCTTAATGCCGCCATGCGACCTGCTAGGCGCTGAACATCTTTGATGGTCGAGGGAGACCTCATTTGTTCGACAGACCTGATTTTTTCGGGATTAACCTCAATTCCTCTGGAACAAACAAGAAAACCTAGAAGTTTTCCAGGCGAAACCCCGAAAGAACATTTCTCCGGGTTTAATTTTATTCGAAATCGATTTAAATTACAGAAGGTTTCAGCAAGATCATCTAAATGAGACGAACTTTTTAAGCTTTTTACAACCAAGACATCTACACAAGCTTCAAGATTACGCCCCATCTGGGAAAGAAAGGTCTTTTGCATCAAGGGCTGGTACGTGGAACCAGTGTTCTTGAGACCAAACGGCATTCTGACGTAGCAGTAGGTGCCGAATGGCGTGATGAAGGCAGTCTTCTCTTCATCTTCTTCCGCCATGCTAATTTGATGATATCCTGAGTAAGCATCAAGAAAACTCATCAGTTCGCAACCCGTAGTAGAATCGACCAGCTAGTCGATGCGGAGAAGGGGAAAATCATCCTTCGGACAGGCACTATTTAGGCTGGTGTAGTCGACACACATGCACCACTTGCCATTTGACTTGCGGACCGTGACCGGATTTGTAAGCCATTCCGGATGATCGTCTTCGCGAAATAAATCCGGCCTTTTGGAGCTTATCTAACTCCACTCGGATGGCTTCCTGTCGATCAACAGAAAAATGCCTAAGCTTCTGCTTTATTGGTCGCTGTCCAGGTCGGATTGCTAACCTGTGCTCAATTACCTCCCTTGTGACACCAGGCATGTCGGATGGTTTCCACGCAAACACATCTGCATTAGCTCGGAGGAAAGTAATGAGCTCGAGTTCCTATTTGTCATCCAGGCTTGATCCAACCCGAATTGTCCTGGATGGATCATCTAGTTACAATAGAACCAATTTTAATGTTTCATCTGGTCGAGGAGCAGCTTTGATCATATCAGTAGACATTGTGGCAATCTGGGCTTCTCGGAGGGGAGCCGATCTACCGTCTCCAGGGATAACCGATCACACATCAATGCCACGTTGCCACTGCCTCGGAACTAAAATAACGCCCTTGGGGCCAGGCAACTTGCCGCACTAGTAAGTGTAGTGCGTAGCCACCATGAATTTAGCGAGAGTTAGCCTGCCAAAGATTGCGTTATAAGCCGAATCACAATCAATTGCATCGAAGGTAACCAATTCTGTTCGGAAGTTATCCGGTTCACCCAGCGTGACCGGGAGCACCACCTGTCCCAATGTCATCATAGAGGTACCAGGAATTATCCCATAAAACGGATGAATTATGGGTTTGATTTTTGAATGAGGAATTTGCATCTCGTCTAGTGCCTTGATCAATAAAATGTCCAAGGAACTACCTCCGTCGATCAGGACCCTTTCGACTCTCGCATTACTGATAATTGGGGTAATGACCAAAAGTGGCCTCAATGGTCGAGTAAGCCCTACAGGGCAATCAGAGCGATCAAACGTCCAAGGAGTATCCGACCAACGGGGGTACTGAGGTTCTCCAAGGGGAGTGGATGCTTGGTTCACCTCTCGATAAAAAGCTTTAAATTGCCATTTAGAAACAAAAGAGGAGGAACCTCCAAAAATGATATTGACATGATTATGAGGTACCTGGTAGGACATCTCTTCGACCCTGCTGGTGTCTCTTAGCCCGCAAGTCTGTTCTTTTGGTGGCAAGGTCGGCATAGATCCGATCCCCTGGTAGAAGTCATCCAACTGCTTCAACCAACTCCGGCAATTCTTGAGGTCGTGGCCTGCAGAGTTGTGGAGTGGACACCACCTCTTGTCTTCCTGCAGGTTAGTCAACTTCTCTGGTTGGTTGGCACTGTAACCACAAGAAGTAGTTTTATTTTGAAACGAAGATTTGTTACCTTTGGTCAACGGAGGTTTCTCTGTGACCGCGACCTCTCGGTATTGTCCAGTTCAACTCCTTTTTGATTTCTTTGATTTCCCGCCTGATGAAGATTCTGGCTTCTTGTTCGAATCCTCTTTCTTCACATCCTTGAGACCTGGTTGAGGCCGTAAGTTTCCTTTGTCCACCATCTGATTCCACTCAACGGCCTTGGCCGCATCGGAATATCGACCAGCCATATCAAAAAGATCGGCTACTGATCGAGGGGGTGGATGAGGAAATCCTCAGTAAACCTCCGATATCGAACGACGTGTTTAAACGCCCTGAAAATGGAATTATCAGATATGTTCGGGATGGTATTCCTCACCTCGATGAATCTTTTGACAAATTGACGAAGAGTTTTGGTCGATGTTTGTCGTAGTCGATGGAGGTCGTCCTCTTTTCCTGGCTTCTGATAACAATTCTAGAAATTGTTGAGGATGGCATCGCACAACATTTCCCAGTTATATAACGAACCCTCGGGCTGATTGAACAGCCAGGTTCTTGCCGGTCCCTCGAGGACTGTAGGTAAATAGTAGGCCATGACCCGGTCATCGCCACCTGCTGCCTGAATAGCAGTGATGTAAATTTGAAGGAACTCCGATGGATTCTGGGTTTGGTCAAATCTTTCAATAGCCCCTGGTTTAAACTTATCTGGCCAAATGAATGCATGAAGGCCGGGCGAGAAAGCTTCACAACCAACATAAGGACCATGGAGAGATCTGCGACTCTCGACCTAATCTCGGGCGACCTCATGCGAAGGGGACACTGTAACATCCTGAGTTTTGGGGTGAAAAGTTTCTTTCTTAAAAGTCATACATGCATATGTCTCTTCTAGATCAACCCAATCAGCCTCAGCTTTATTCTGTTCTAGCCCTAAATCTCCAAAATCTATCCTGTGACCCCAAGTCAAGATCTGACTTGCCAGATTTGATCTATCAGTTATCCTAAACCTAAAAGTCTTCAGGAGCCAGATTGAATTCTAACCCTAACTCCCAGTATCTAAGTCTCTTTCTGTTTTCGAAAACAGGAAATCCAGATTTACCCTAAGTACCCCAGTTTCCAGATAATTGAGTTATTTTGATTTAACCCTATCCAGACTCAAGTATCCACTGGAATATGTTCCTAGGTATATCCTCAACTAACTCCAAAAAGTTGGGAACCAGATTAATTCATCTGAACACTTTTCGCGGGAAGGTCCAAATTTTACTGCAAATAGGTCCTTTTCTGTTTACCTGGAAGCCTGAAAAGGCTAAAATCTACAAATCAACTCCAACCCCAGAATTTCTTCAGGGAACACCTGCCAGATGCTATTTTATACAGATCTCTCTTTTAATCAGACTTCAAAATCTCTCTCCAATCACCAGAACTCGAGATCGACAAAATCCAGATCTGTTTTACCCTAATTTTACCCTATTTTCGAAAATAGGTGAAATCCCTCAAATCTAATCAAACTTTCTCCAAATTTGAGCTAAATGAGTATTAATAGAAATATTATACTCAGCCATGGAATCAAATTCCAAATTGAACCTCTCAAAGACCAGATTTGCAGTTTAGTCCAAAGCCAAACCAACAATCATCGCAAATCAGTCCCTGGTTCGACCACGGGCTACTGTGCACGACCAGGCTGTTACAGTCGACCACGAGCGCCGGAGTTTGGTCGTCGCCGTCGTCGCTGCCGCAGTTTCGTCGCCGGCGACCTCCAACGTTGCCACCTCCGCCACTGTTTCCCTGCCGCGTGTGCGCATCGTGTTCGCCACCGTGGAATCACCTCGCCCGCCAGCAGCGCCTTCGTTCTCCCGCGCGCGCGCCCGACAACGGCAGCCCAGCTGCGCCACGTCGCAAGCATGCCTTGGGGAAGCATCACTTCGCCTTCACCTCCACCAGAGCAGCAGGTTAAAGCCGGCACGGCCGCTGGAGCGCGTCACTTCGCCGGGATTCAGTCGTGTTGTCACCTCCAGCCCGCTTCACTTCCCCGTGCATTTTCCAACCGTTGCAAGCTCCTTGCTGTGCCTATAAAAGCCACCCCAGCTCAGCTCAAAGACACTCACACCAGAACCACTCAAGTTCCTAACCCCGCTCTCTTCTTCGTCTTCTCCGGCGAGCTCGAAGAGAGGTTCACGGTGCCAGGCCAATCCACTGCACCGAGCTCCAAATTGAAGCTACCAATAAGTAACCCTCATCCACTTACCTGTGTAGTAGCAACCAATTGAACTCTAGCGCACCACCTCGCCGGGAATTGCTGATTTTCCCCGACAACTCCGGCGAGCAATTAAACTCTAACCAGAGTGAATTAGCTCTCGAGCCTGTGATCAATCTTGATTAGTGAACTTATCTAAGCACCTCTAAGCAACCAGAATCGAAGAATTTGCTAAAATATGAAAAACCCCAACTTTACACCTTGCATGCAAACTGGGACTCGCCGTTAAGCTTCTGTGGTGATTTTCGAGTTAAATTGACTTCACACCTAGCTTTGTTATGCCCCAGAGACCCTCCTCAAGAAAGGACTCGAGTTCAATTGCCCTAGAACAGAAATACCCAAATCAGGATTTAGTTCATCCTTCCTCCAGCCAATATCTTCTAAATTCAGCCACTCCAGCTCAAACCACCTTGCCATCTAGATGTTTTGGACCATTTTGAGCAACTTTGTCTTCTACCACGACCCCTAATTCGGCCTAGAACAGGAGTTATGGCTATGCCCTAGTTGCTGCACTGTTTGTGCTGCAGGTACTCCAGGCCAGTCCACTTCTTCCGCTGGTTTTCATCATTTTCCCGCCATTTTCAGCCTTGGATCCTGTTGAATGATTTGTTCCTGTTATCAATGCCTACCTCCCAGACAAAGTGGTGCATCATTTGGAGCTCTAGATCAAAAGATATGGCAAGCCCTATTTTCTGGCCATGTCAAGATCAATGCCAGGCTATGTCAGTCAGTGGCATTAGCCCTTTTCACTTCCTTCTAGATGTGCATTTTGAGCATAACTTTGTCCCTTAGATTCCTGAGGTTGTGATCAGCAATTTCTTCTTCTATCACAACTTGATTTGAGCCCTTGAACTACAGTTTATGCTAAAACCCTAGATTTTGGCATTGTCAGCCCTATGCCAGAGCATGTCAGCCAGTGGCAATAGCTCTTTTCACCTCTTTTCATTTGCGCAAACTGGAAATAACCTTGTCCCTTAGACGTGTGGAGTTGTGCTCTACATTTTATTCTACTGCCACAAGTTGAGATAACCCCTCTATCATCCATCGACCCTATGTCGATGCCTTGAACCGAATGTCGACCTAAAGACGTTCGCTGTTTTTGAGTGAACCAGTCGCAACCTTGATACCATTCTGATATTTTGAGACATTTGGAACCTTGTAAACCTTCAACAACTAACCTAATCCTAATCAATTTCTAACCTAATCATCTCAGAATCATCAAGACTTCATCTTTGCATTATTGCATATAGTATAATAATGTATTGAAAAGATTGTGATTATTGGTTATTTGTTGGTTTGGAGAGCAGATCAAGAGCCCCAGTTCGAGGACTTCACTGTTGACCCGACATCAACTGCTGTATTTTACGACGCGGAAGGCAAGTCATATTCTTAGTCATCTCGAACCTATATTTTAAGAGTTGCTATAACATAACCTTGAATATAGATAATATTGCATGAGAAAGATTGGAAATGGTTGATTTATGAATTGGCAGTACTAGACTGGTTATCTGTGAAATGTGAAATAAATAAGTTTTGAGCCATGAACTATTATATGTATTTATATACTTATATTCATGAAATAAAACCCCTAGCCATGACCAGGAAATGGTATGGAATGGTGGTAGCACTGGAGGTGCTAGACTGCAAAGGATATGCAGGCACAGAAGGTGCAGGGTTGTGGATGGTCTGGTCACTGGCATATAAGGACTAGAACCTTGTGTTGTGCGTCTAGTGGCATGAGCAAACGTACTAACCGCAAGCCTGGTATGGGACAGGCCTGAACAAGTACTTATGTGAATCGTATATGAAACCCCTGCATGAGATGGACAGTAATACACTAAACTCACGGGGTTCAGCTCCTCCACGTATCACTGAATGTGATTTGATCAAGCACGTTGACCCAGTAATGGGAAGAGGCTTATGGGTGGGGGTATAGCCCGCCACAACTGCGGTTTGTGTGAAGAAAACTGCAGGGTCAGGGGTGAATTGTAAGTGAAACATAACAAAAGTTCCTGTTATCTCCACCTTGCCGCTCACAGTATGAAGTGAGTCAGGGGTCCAATCATTCTGATAGGATGGGCTTGAAAGTGGAATATCTTGCGGGTAAATTGGTACCTCTCTGCAGAGTTAAAAATGTATTCGAATACTTCGTGCTCCCGAGTTTTAGGAGTCTGCTGCGGTGGATTGAATCCACGGGGTGTGACACAAGTATTATTTTCTCAATAAAATATATTAAATCAAGATTACCCAAATGACATGTGTTGTCATGATAAGGAGTGCTGCCGTGGGCTGTCGTGTGTCGACGTGTCGCGGTAGTGCTATAATTTAGTGAACATGAACGATGTTATATTATAGAAAGGTGCTGCCATGAGCTGAGCCAGGAAAGAAAAAGATTATTTTACAAACATCCATAATTCTTGACTAGTCTAGGTTCATATCATCTCTACTCTATGTATCTATTCTTACCTATGACTTGCTGAGTACGTAAGTGCTCACTCTTGCAACTTACAATTCAGTAGATGGAGCATTCTACAACCAAGACGAAGGAATGGAGGACTTCTTGGATCCAGAAGGAGGAGCGTCAGTTCCGCCAGAGCCTGATGTGTGTGTTGTTCTGCTGTCCACTTCTCTTTGTGGGTGGGTCACCTACCTTCTGCTGTGTAGATGTTATTTTGCTAAACCATGTATGCCGCGAAGGCATTGTAACCTCCTTATGTAATATTAAGGCCAGCAGGCCACGCTGCTTAAATATTTTGTAAGTTACTCTGTTGCAATGTGATATACTCCTGTGCTTGACTTATCCTGGGACGTCAAGGGTATGTGTATGCTATGCATATATGGGACTAGCTGCAGCGAGCTAGGTCTCTACAGGAGTAGTCGTAGTCCCAGTTTCGTGGCGCGACAGACACCACGCACGGCCCCATGCGAGAGTGGATAGGAATTCGTTCCCGATCACGAGAATTTCCCACCCGTCTGGCTTTGTCATGCCGAGACGGCACTAGTGGTGGCCGATTCCGTCTACCAGAACTAGAGTTAGAATATTCTCTTTCATGGGAACGTATCGCCGACAGAGAAAAGGCTGTAGGGG
This sequence comes from Pharus latifolius, assembly GCA_019359835.1. Classification (NCBI taxonomy): domain Eukaryota; kingdom Viridiplantae; phylum Streptophyta; class Magnoliopsida; order Poales; family Poaceae; genus Pharus; species Pharus latifolius. The sequence goes on along the minus strand of CM033321.1, from coordinate 58,367,175 downwards.
TCGCCTTGAATGCGACCTCGTCCAACCTCTCTGCCAAGATTCTGGGGAAAGCTGGTTTCTGAGCATCTGTGATAGTAGGAGGAAAATTACGCAGGACCTCTGCGATGGATCGAAGCCGGCCATGTGTGCTCCTCCTGAGTGCACCAGGTGTCGCCGTCTCCTCGTCCTCCGGTAAATGTCCCAGGGTTAAAGAAGGGGTGCGGTCGCGTCTGCGACCATGCGGACGACGGGAGGAACTAGGAGCAGCGTCGTAATGAACTTGTGCATTTTGTAGAGCCTCTAGGGCTGTTTTGCGGAGCACATTATCTTGCTGCTCGTGATGTTGATCCTCCTTTTATCTGTGCTCTTGCTCTTCTTTCTGCTTGCGCTCCTGTTCTTCCTTTGCGGTCCACTGATCGGGCGTTTCTTCTGATAAGATAGCGAATTGCCCAGGGACGAGGTTGCCGATGGAGAGAACATTTCTGTTTGTTTCGAGTCGAACTTTGCCCTCGGCAGGGTCGTGCGATGGACCGGATTCAACCCCTAACACAGTAGGAACAACATTCGATTCTGATTTTACGTCTGTTGCCTTCTGGTCGATAGACATGACTTGAGTGGTCGAATCGACCTCCGGGACATCTGCGCCTCCAGTTTCCTCCATTGGAACAGGATCACTAGGTGAAGGCATCTGTATATGGGCATAATCCTCGAGATCAAAGTCGTTCTCGGAATCATATGCCCCAGACATGGCTCACCGAACCTCCTGATAGAAAAAAGAACGCCTTGAGAAAGGCCCGACGGTGGGCGCCAACTTTTGACGATTCAGACTCGGGGTCCTTAGTCGATCTTATGCATAATTTGTGAGTTGTGAGGCCTTTCAAAGTGTTCCTCCAGAAAGGGATGATGAGCAATGTCTGTTGGGGCACAAAGAGATTTATACAGGTTCGGCCCCTCGATGGTGGGAGTAATAGTCCTACGTCCTGTTGTGATTTCACTATGTATGGAAAATATTTACAAGATTGAAGAAAAGATCATCACAGGCGAAGATCTCTTCTGTGTTGTTGTCTAAAAACGACTAAACTAACTTATGAAAGCTTGTGCTTGATCTGTCGTTGCCTTCGATCTCTTCTCGTCTTGTACATTTGCTCACCCTTTTATACCGGTTAAAAGGGCGCCAACGCACAACGGTTGTAGAAGCGCAGTTTTGGTAACCGCACTTAACTCCCACGCAGGCCAAACACGTGCAATTAAGGGATAACTGCACATGTTAACCTCCTGGCAATTGTCTTCATACGTGGAGGAATCATCACGATCCTAGCGATGTGCCCGTTGCAGAGCTAAGAAATCCCGAATTACTCTGGTCGATGATAGTCAACGACCTTCTGACCGCACATTGTTTGCGGCCTCTGGACCGTGTAACGTTTGCGATCTCATGATCGCGCAAAGCCTGTGACCATAAGTCATTCTTGTGTCCTTGCTTTTCAGGTCGTCTGAGACCATAACAGCGGACCTTCAGACACTCATTTGGTTCGAATCCGTCTTGACCAAATGTACATTATTTCGAACTAGCTCGGGTAACAATCCTCATCAAGATGATCCTGAAAACTTACATGATGTTGGGGACCCTGTTTGGGATGCCCTGGTCCCTCAACAATCAGAAGCATGGGATGCTTGGAGAGCAAATGATCAGTCTTCAAATTCCTCTGGATCCTCACCTGGAATTGTGATTGATTTTGAAGATGACTCACTTCGCTTAAAATCTACTAGGAAGCTAAATTTGTTGTTGTGCCTTCAGTGTTCTAGAGTTTTCTTAATTCCTCTACTCCAAGAATTTCTTCTTCTGGGCTCTCTCTGTGGTTTGAGAATCAGGTTCTCTCTTTTAAATCCAAGAAAAGGAAGATGAAGGTTGCACTGGAAGCCTCAGGGCTTCGTTGTAGCCCAAGATTGGCAGCTATATTCAGAGGTCTCAAACCTGGTACCACTCTGTCTGCTGCTTCAGATCAAGCTGGTTCCTCTCGGCTCCCTGTCCTAGATATTTCATTGGAGATGCTACAGGCTTTTAGTTCCTTCTGTGGAATTCCTTCAGAGTTGACCTCTAAGGAAAACTTACAATTGCCAAGGATCATGGAAATCGATGATTAGTTCATTCTGCAAGACCTTTTTGTTGAATCGTTTTATTATGTGGAAAGACTTAAGTTGTGTTTTGTCTTTAACATGGCTGATACATATAGTTTGTTCCATTGTAACCTGGTTTGTCATAATGAGTTGTTACCTGACTCTCTACTTGACCTATGCATAATTCTAGAAAGTTTAATATTCTTAACTAGAATATTAGAGGGCTAAACTCTCTGGATAAAAGGATTGCTATTCGCAGCAAAATTACGGATGAAAATTATTCTATTATCTGTTTGCAAGAAACCAAAGTCCAATCTGTGGACAATTTTCTGATTAAATCCTTTTGTCCCAGATTTTGGAATGAATTTGAATTTATTCCTTCTAATGGTAATTCTGGAGGGATATTAACAGTATGTGTCGTGGTATTGCGAATACCCCGATAGATTTTGTGGACGATCCTAGCGAAGAAAACGCGACGCGGTTTGACCGGGTGACCGGTCCTCCCTCGCCGGACAAACACAACAAGTGACACGAGGGTTTATACAGATTCGGGTCCCGGTGGGGGCCCTAGTCCTGTCGGCGTGCTCCAGACTGGAGTCGGCTGGAGAGGCTCTCCCGGGGTGAGGCTTCCGGAGCACACCTGTGAGTTTGGCTATTCTAGCAATAATGAGCCACTTGTCTTTACAACAGGGGGTACAAGGGCTATTTATAGCCCCAAAGGAAGCAAAAAGACTACACTATCCCGGACGCTACTGTCGGATCGAGGGGTAGCAACGTCCTTCTCGCGGCCAGGTGCCTCGGATGCTTGACAGGTGGCCGCTGATTCCTGAGGCGCTTGTCACGTGACCCGCGCGTGACTGAGGCGCTTGCCACGCGACCCGCACGTGACCCGGGACTGGAGACTTCTGCCTCCAGGAGGACGACGACGCCCGGGACAGGCACCAGAGGCCTTGTCCCTGGGCGAAGGCGCCCGGGACAGGCACCGGGGGCCATGTCCCCGGGCAAAAGGCGGCGCCCGGGACAGGCACTGTCCCCGGGCAAAAGGCGGTGCTCGCGACAGTCACCGGAGGCCTTGTCCCCGGGCCAAAGGCGGTGCCCGGGACAGGCACTGCAGGCCATGTCCCCGGGCCAAAGGCGGCGCCCGGGACAAGCACTGCAGGCCATGTCCCCGGGCCAAAGGTGGCGCCCGGGACAGGCACTGCATGCCATGTCCCCGGGCCAAAGGCGGCGCCCGGGACAGGCCCTGGGGGCCTTGTCCCCAGGCCAAAGGCGGGGCCTGGGACAGGCACCGGAGGCCATGTCCCCGAGCAAATGGCGGTGCCTGGGACAGGCGCCGGAGGCCACATTTCCGGACGAAAGGCGGCGCCCGGGACAGACACCGGAGGCCACATCCCCGGGCAAATAGCGGCGCCCGGGACAGGCGCCGGAGGCCACATCCCCGGGCAAAAAGGCGGCGCCCTAGATAGGCACCGGGGGCCTTGTCCCCGGGTGAAAGGCGGCGCCCGGGACAGGCACCGAGGGCTTTGTCCCTGGGCAAATGGCGGCGCCCGGGACAGGCGCCGGAGGCCATGTCCCCGGGCAGATGTAACGCAAGTTACCTGGACTTAGTCTCGCGGAGGTTTCCCCCAACAGCAGCCCCCATGCCCTCCGAGGACGATGCTCGAGTCCCCGGAGGGTATGGTACATGTCACCGGGAAAATCTCCGGGTCAAGCTACCGGAGCCGTGATGTTTTGATTCCCGTGCCGCGCGCTATGACCGTGCCGTTTGGCCATAAATGCGCTCGCGGTTCGAACCGGTGCTTCGGTTTGCACGCCCGTTCCTTCGCTTCCCGCGCGCGGTTTGAATTTCAACTGCACAGATGTACCGCGAAGTGCCACGTGGCGCCCATTTGGGCCACGCTTCACCTCTATAAATAGGGCCTTGGGGGGCGCGGGGAGCTCATTCCAAAATTTTCAAACTTCAGGGCCCTTAGCTCTCCCGGTAGACCCCTCCCGGCAGTTAGCTCCCGGAAGCTTAGCCTCTGGAACCTTAGCCTCCGGAACCTTTAGGTGCCTCCAGTTCCCGGAAGCTTTAGCCACCGGAAAAAACCTAATGGCACCCAAGGGCCAAGCGAAGACTACGAGGTGCCCCCGGAGGAAGTCGCTGCAGACTTCCTCTGGGCTCCGAGTTCACGACTGGGGACTTAGAGTCCCTGGTTGACCGGGGAGTTGTCGAGGACGGGGACATCTGGATCCCCGTGAAGAAGGACGGAGCCCCCCGCCCCAGGCCCGGAGAGGTCGTGGCCTTCGAGGCCTTCCTCGAGGCGGGGCTCCGGCTCCCGGTGCACCCGTTGCTCCGGGAGCTCTTGAAGGAGTATGGGGTGGCTCTGAACCACCTCACGCCGAACACCATCGTCCGGATGGGCCTATTTATATGGCTCTTCGAGACGGCGACCGGACGGGAGGCCACGCTGCGGGCCTTCCGGTACTTCTAAGAGCCGGCGGCAAGGAGCTCCCACATGGTGAAGGGGGGACCCAAGTCCCCCTTCGGATCGGTGATGGTCCAGATGCTACCGTCCCGAGTAGCCGAGTACCCGGTGGCGGCCTCCCGGGACCACTGGGGGGACTGGATCCAGAGGTGGTTCTACCTCCGGGTCCGGGACGACGAGGTGGTGTACTCCCCAGAGGTCCCCACCTACAGCCGGTCGTCCGCGCCGAAGCCCCCGGTGTGGACAGAGGAGGAGCTGAGGCACCTCGGAAAGGTCGTCACCTCCCAGGGCATCCGCTCTATGCGGGACGCCGCCAAGGAGATGATGCTTTTGAGGATCTCCCCCTTCTCGAGCGGGAGGAGGGGGATCGGGATGTGCCCGGAGCAACGGCCCCTGGTGAAACCGGTGACCCAGCGTAAGTCCCCGATGATCTGGTTCATTTGACTTACAAATTTTTCTAAATTTTTCTAACTCTTACCTTTCGCAGTCCGGTCGTACTCGGTGGCCCGGGAGAAGGCGGAGAACCTCCTGGGGAGGTACTTCGCCGACAAGCATGAGCGCATCGTGCGTGTCGTGGGGGAGGGCCCTCCCCGGAACTTGGTGGCCGAGGCCTTCGGGCTAAAGCTACCGGAAAGGAAGCCCCTCCCTACCCCCGGCTCTCACAAGCGGGGAAGGGAGGCTGCCGAGGGCTCTGAGCCAAAGAAAGCTAAGGCTCAAAAAGCCCCCGGCACATCGATGACACCGGCCTCGACGCCGGTGAAGGCCTGGGACGTGACCCCCGGGACCGGGCGCGCCCGGGCGCCGGCCCGGAAGGAGGCAACGCCCCCTCCCCCGGAGAGCACCGCCGAGGCTTGGGGGAAGGGACCGGCCGCGGGTGGGAAGGCGTCCGATTCAGCGGACTACACCCCCTCACCGCCTTCGGCGACAGCCCTCCGAGAGCTCCTCGGCCACCTCATCGGAGGCCACCTACTCGGCGACGAAGATGCCAACCACCGCCACCCCAGCCCACATTATGCAGGGGACTCAAGTTCGGGGGCCCGTCATCGGCCGCGGTGGGACCGGCACCGGGCGGGAGACCCCCTGCTTTCCGCTGGAAAGGTCGACCGCTACGCGGAGGGCCTGCAGACCCGGAAGGTCCAGGCCTACGTCTTGGAGGGGACGCTCCGTGAGCGTTTTGGGGATCTTTTGTGAGACCCCCATTTGAGGGTCACCTTGGCAACCGCCCAGGTAGATTGCGCACAGAAAGGTACAACACAAGCTCACAACAACAGGATTCACTTCCAATAATAAAGCTGGTAGATAAAGCAAGTACAAGGTCACGAGGACCACTACTACAATATCATAATGCCAAGGGTGGCACTAATTAAAGTTTATACAAAAAGTAGAGAGTTTTTCAAAATCAAGAATCGGTATGGAAGTACCGAACACAGAAAAACAACACAAAAAGCAACCACAAGGGTCTTCACTTCCTTCTGCAGCGGCTTTGGAAGGGCTTCCTCCACATCGGACTCAACTTGGCTCATGACCCTCCTAGAAGCTCAAATCGTCTGGAAAGACTCTTTCCTCTTCTTGTGCTCAAGGCCAGGGGAATCGGAATTCTCCAAGTCTTCTTCTGAATTTGTTTGCAAAGGCAAGGGTGAGAATGTTTTTACACAATGCTCAGCAAGTCTCATTACAAAAAAAATAGGTATATAGATGAGGAGTGATCAAGAAAAGGGTTTAAGACTTATAATTATAAATAGTATAGATTTCAATTCTTTGATCTCTCAAATGAGGGTTTTATTTTCAGCAACGGGGTTTTGTAAATCTTAAGTTATACTTTGGAAATCGTTATGTGTGATGGTCTCCCATGAGTCATCACTTTTATCAACCGTATTATGAAAACATTCCAAATCATTACTTGTGATATAACCCGTGGATATCATCCACTACGAAAAGACTCCTGAACCTGGGAGTACAGAGTATCTGATACTTCTTTTACACTTTGCAAAGGTGTACCTCTTTTTAAATCCACTGGTTCACTCGGCTTTCAAGTCGGTACAGCTCCATGTGACTTATACACATGTGACAAGGCCGAGATCACACAACGCTTTTGCAGTTTAGTATTAACAGTATCCCCGCCCGGTAAATAGACAATTAAGTCTCAAGTACCGTTGTGGGTCTTCCCCACTGCCTTACTTCCTAGCCTCTCTGGTCTATGTTCCCGCAGGACACATAGCCTTGGTCTATGTCCACGCGAGACATACGACCATTTAAGATTACAGCCGCTCACGGCTTAATCAGGTCTAGGGCGCCTTCCTTCATTTACGCCTTTTCCTCTCATCATTTTTCTGAACTCACATCACTCATGGCCGAACCTTGGCCTTCCAGTTTCCATGCGAGAAACCAGATCGTCAAACCATGCAGGGAACTGCTAATACCAAAAAGCTACTAAGTTGTGCCCGTCCCATACCAGGCAAGTGGTTGGTACGTTTACAATTCGCATAGAGACACAGCACAAGGTTCTCGTCCTTATGAACCAATAGTGAGGAGCATTCACATTCCCTGGTGCGCACCGCACCCTCTCCATACAATCCAATCCTCACTATCAATTCTAATTTCACATGTTCTTTCACAAAAAGAGTTTCAAATTCATTTCTCACATATTAGCCATTTCACACTTAACATGTATGTTTAAATAAGATTAGAGTTTAAGCATAGCATCCTAGGGTGACAAGGTTGCATGATGATTCAATCTCAAAAGGGGGTTTCCACATAAGACTTGGGTCATATCTATTCACATGTTTCTAAACATAGTTTTATCAAATACTCAGCATGCATATATCTTGAAAACAGTTAATCTACTTTATATCAAAATACTAGGTGAAACATGATCTAGGGGTTGAGACTTGCCTTGCACTGCTAGGTCTAATTACTCGGACGAATCTTCAAAGACTTCTTCCGCTCCTTCAGCTTCGGGCACTGCGGCGGACACAAGCAATACAATACACACACTACATAAGCATACATAAAATAGTTTCCATAGAAAATATTGAGTAAATAAGACATGCATGCAGGGGAAAAGGTTAGGGCAAGGTCACAAGGGTTCTGGTCGAAGAAACGACTAAAAAGGATTGAACGTCAAAGGGTCGACATTCAGTTCACGTCTTTGGCATAGCTTTAAACTGGTATTAGGATGGTTTTCTGGAGAAGTGACAGAAGGAAAAGATGTAGAACACAACTCCAGGAATCTAGGGGACAAAGTGACATTTCCATTGCTCAACCAGAAGGGGTCAAACAAGGCTAATGCCAGTGGCTGACATGCACTGACATAGTGCAGACATTGTCAAAATCTAGGGCTTGACATAACTTTTGATACAGGGCTCCAATTGATGCACAACTTTGTCTGGGAGGTAGGCATTGATAACAGGAGCAATTAAGTCAACAGGATCTAGGGCTGAAAGTGGCTGGAAGGTGATGAAATTCAGTGATGAACTGTGGTGACTTGGACATGAACTGGGCTTCTGTACAGTGATCTTGGCATTGGAATAACTTTTGATTCAGGTCGATTCAGGGATCGAGCTAGTGGACAATAATGCTCAGGAGGCTAAGGCACATCTAAATGACAAGGTGATTTGGGCTGAAACGGCCGGGAAAACTTTTCCGGTCATCGGCGCCGGAGAAGAAGCACTGCCAGCTGTGGGTTTCTGCTACAGGCCGAAAGAACTCTAATCCAAGCTTGGAGAGCATCTAGGAGGTATAAGGAAGCTGTTGGCACGGTTAGTTTGGTCAGATAATCACAGGAGAAGCCTGGCGACGATCGCCGGCGACTGGTGAAATCCGGATTTGGGGAAACCATCAATTTAAGCTCAATCTGGAAATCTAAGTACACAGGCTTGCTTGAAATAACTCACTGATCATTTCTCTTCACAGGCTCGAGGGCTAATTCGAGATAGATTGGCCAGCATTGCCGGAACAGGGCAAACGGCCGTTTACGGCGATCACCGGCGATGGGGTTCAATCTGGTGCAATTAACTGGTAGGACACAGAGAGGGAGGTAAGGGACGCTTACTGGTGGCCTTGGATTGGAGATTGGGGCTGTGGAGAGCTCTGGCGACGGTGGCCTCAAAAACAGCTCACCGGGGAAGAAGCTGTTCGCGGCGGCGCTGGAGAGTTGGTGGTTTTCTGGTACTGGAAACTGAAGCAATGCACTGTGGAGGTATTTATAGCTGCTGAAGCCATCTGCTGGTCGACAATTCAGGGAACAGCGGTGACGAAATCGACCGCGAAGCGACCGGACACAGCGGGAACTTGTGCCGGCGATGATGGCGAGGCACTGGCGTGCAGCGGTGCAGGATTTTGGCAGTGGATGGCACTGGCGCGAGCGACGAGAGAACGGTGAAGTGAAAGCTCCATCGACGCGTGGCCGAGACGTGTCGAACGGGCGAAGCTGGACTTGCTGGTTCGCGGGCTCGCGCGCGGGGAAGAAATTGGTTGTGCTGGCGCGGCCGAGGTGGCGTCCACGGCGGTGCCACGAATGCGCACGGGTGTCAGGTACGTGGCAAAGGTGGTGGCAGCTCTGGAAGTTCACCGGCGGCGAAGAACGCGGCGAAGCTTTGCGGCGGTTTCTGTTGAAACACAGCCAGGGGCCTAATTGCAATAAAAAGGACTGATCTGCAAGGAAAGTTTGAAATAGAATTGGGCTTGATTGCAAATCTGGAGATCTAAGGGTCCGATCTGAAATCTGATTTCGCAGATAAGTTGCAAAAGATTATTAGAACTTATCCGGCCAAAGTTTGACAAGATCGGGCAAGATCTGAAGGGTTTCGACAAAAGTTGGGGAAAATGACTTTAGGGTAAAACAGGGTAATTAGGGTTTCAAAAACGGTGAGGGTCGAAACTCTGGTTTAGGGCTGGATTTGGAAATTCTTCCAGAAGGGAAAAATGTTCAGAATAGTGAATGGGAGATATTCACTGAATCAGATCAAAGTTTGGAGGTGGTCTGAGACTTTTAGTCTTTTTGGGCTTCTGACAAATCTGAAAAGGGCTGATTTGTGAAAAGGTATGAATGACAAGAGTTTGATTGCCAACCTTTTTGGGGTAAGCTGCTGGCACAACAGGGATCTCGTTCTGAAATAGAAAGGGACAAGACACGCCAGGATTTGGGAAAAATCGGGGTGTTACATCTTTAGTCTCTCCAAATCCAGGTACTTACCCGAACTGGAGAGCGCTTTCTTTCGGCCCCCCAAACTCGAATTTTTTCTAAGTTTTGAGTTTGTAGGGGGAAGCCATTACCTGGGGCCTTGAGTAGCGCGTCGGCGGGCTGCTGAAGGAGGCGGAGGAGAGGGCCGCCGCTTTCAAGGAGCAGCAAGATGATGCCCTCCAGGAGCTGGCCCGGGTTCAGGCCCAAGTCCATGCCTCCGAGACCGCCAACGACCGCCTCCGACGGGAGGCCAAGGCGAAGGAGGAACCCCTCCGGGAGCTCAAGGGCTCGAGCGTCCGGGCGGTTACGGACGCGGGCCGTTCCGTCCGCTCGGCCGTCGAGGGCCTTGGCCTGAGCCTGGGCTCTGGGAGCAACGCCGAGGCCGCCCCAACGACTTTCACGGAGGCTGTGCGTTTTCTCAGCGCACAAGGCTCCGTGATCCCGTAAGCCGCGGATGCCCGGGCGCGAGGCCGGGCAATCCCCGTGGTGGCTGCCACGGCTGGGCTCGTGGAGCACCGGGGGGTGGGCGCCCGGGCCATCGGGGGCCGTATCCCCCGGAGCTTCCCCGAGTTTTTTGAGCCCTCTCGCCGGGAGGTGGAGCAGCTGGCCGGGGGCTTCTATGACCGGATCATCCGGGCGAGGTTCCCGGCACCAGCGCCTCTGGGAGTGGATGAGCCGGCTCCGGTGGAAGCCCCCCTGGGGGAGAACGCCAATGAAAAAGTATGAGTTTTCCCCCGGGTCTTAGATAGAACCCTTTTTGCTTTTCTTAGGATTTTGCTTCCGGTAGCTTCTTAGAAGAAGCCCCGAACACTTGTAAAAAGACATTTTGAAATGCAATGGAAATTGAAAATTTTTCTAAGTCTTGAGTGAATACAATGTTACCAGGTTTCCCGAGAGGTCACCCCCGGGCGAAGGTCCGGAAGAAGTTCCCCTGGGGCGAGGCCTTTGAGCCCCAGTAGGTGCCCCCCAGGGGATGCCCAAGCCGCTTTGATCTTGCTAAGTCTCATCTCCGGGGAACGCGGCGGGGATGTTGTCCAGGAGCCGATCCGGTTGAGATGGCATCCGGAGTGGCACTTGGACAACTTCGATAATCATCGCGCCGAGTTACCCCCTCAGCGGCCAGGGTCCCGGATGGTTCCATCTCTTCGGATACTTCCACCGGCGGGCTATGAGTATTGGCCCGAGGACCTGCTCCGGGAAGCTCAACGCCGCATACGCGGGTTGTAACGAGACCTGACCCGGGAGCTATCGGAAGGCCTCTGGTACTATTAGGCGTAGGAGGCTTAGGATGTAGAGAATTTCCGAGTTATGGCCTGGGTTGTATCATTTCCGATGCCCACCAGAGGGGGAAGATGTCCTCCGGTTGAATGATTAATAAAGCTGTGTTTGCTTGTTGTTGGTTTGAGAATCTTCTTTTGATAAGATAGAGCTAAGTTTGCTCATTTTTCTTGAATGGTCCAGACGACTCCCGGGGGCTCCTTATCCCCCCCGCCCACAGCGGGCCGGAGGGTCGCTCCGTGCACTGTGGCGGTGACAAAGCCCCCGGGGATGAAGACCTGTGGCATAAGAATTTTTTCAAGTTAAAAAATTTCAAGACGAAGTTTCTGGGGATAAATTTTCCAGGAGACAATCGTCCAGTCGCCGTGAGAACGGGGAGCCAGGAATAAGGTCTCCCGGGAAGAAACATCCGAGAAAACCCGAGATGAGATTTTCGGAGATAAACTTTCCGGGAGACAATCTTCCGGTCACTGTGAGAACGGGGAGCCGGGAATAAGGTCTCCGGGAAAGAATGTCCAAGAAATTCGTCCCGCTGGGGAGACCATCGACTCCCTGAGGACCGGGTTGCTGCTTACACCCTCGATCCATGAGGGGTGATCGTAAGCCGCCCTACGGGAGGGACTTCTTGGGTCATGAGAGCCCACTTCGTCACGGGGAGGGCGTCCTCGCGGGGAGGGCATCCTCGCGGGGAGTGCATTGCCGTTAGGGGCAGTAATGTGAAGAACCTGCATTGAGACAGTTGAAGAAAAAATCCAGTTGTATTGATAATGGAACAAAATACAATGCCTCCCCCCGCGAAATCGCGAAACGGGAGGGAACAGTGATTACAACATCCCCCTCCCCCTCCGGCGCAATCGCTCCGGGGGAGGGGATAGTAAGTACAAGGTCCCCCTTGCCCCTCTGGCGTAATCGCTCTGGGGGATGGGACGGGCCTGTGTAGGCTAGACGTAAAACTTGAGAAGTAAACGCAAGTTCCACGTGTGCTTCAGCTCCTGCTATTGAAGGTTGGAGAGTTTGTAAGCCCAGGACCGCGGAGATCCTGTAGGGACCCTCCCATTTGGGGGAGAGCTTGCCCTGGGCTTGGAGGTCTATGACACGCTTGACGACAAGGTCCCCAAGATGAAAAGCCCTCTTGCGCACGCGCTGGTTGTATGTGCGCGCCATCTCGCACTCGTAGATGGCGTGGCGGAGGAGCGCTCGGTCGCATTCCTCCTCCATGAGATCGATCTCCAGTCGCTGGTTGGCCTCATTGGCTTGGTACGCTGCGGTCGTAGCTCCGTGTAGGAGCTCGACTCGCAGCGACCGGAAGCCAATCTCCTGGGGGAGGACTGCCTCAGCCCCGTAGACTAGGGAGAAGGGAGTATGTCCCGTCGCCCGGCTCGAGGTTGTGCGCATGGAGCAGAGGATGCTAAGGAGCTCCTCTGCCCATGCACCCCGCTTAGAAGCGGCCTGCTTGAGTCGTTGGCGTAACCCCTGTAGGATCACTCCATTGACCCTCTCGACAGCCCCATTGCTCCTGGGATAGGCCACTGAGGCGAAGTGGATGACGAGCCCCAGGCCTTCACAGAATTCCCGAAAATAAGCCGAGTCGAATTGGGTCCCGTTATCAACAGTGATTTCCCGGGGGACGCCAAAACGGCAAACGACGTTTTTCCAGAAAAACCGCTGAACAGCCCGAGACGTGATGCTGGTCAAGGGTTCCGCCTCTACCCACTTTGTAAAGTAGTCGACCGCGACCACCGCATACTTGTATCCTCCGGGCGCTGGGGGGAAGGGTCCTAAGAGATCCATCCCCCACAGCGCGAAAGGCCAAGTGATGGGGATAGTCTGTAGTGCTACCGGGGGAGGTTCGAACCCTTGGCCATCTTCTGACAAGCCTCACATGCGGAGACAAGGTCTCGCGCGTCGCGCATCACCGTGGGCCAGTAAAAGCCCTGCCGGAGAGCCTTGGCTGCGATGACACGCGGGGATAGGTGAGAGCCACAGCTCCCCGCTTGGATGTCTTCGAGAAGCTGGAGTCCCTCCGGCCGTGGGAGGCAACGGAGGAGGGCGGAAGCCCCCTGCTTGTAGAGCTTCCCCTCCAGCAGGAGGTATGCCCGGGCTTTGGCCCGGAGGCGCTTAGCCTCGGTCTCGTTGGGAGGGTCCCCCTCCCCCTTGATGAAGGAGATGAGGGGGTCCATCCATTACGGAGTCTGGGTGATCTCGGCGACCTCCGGGACGCGAGTGACGAGGATTGTCACCCGGGTCACTTCTAATAAACTTTTGGTTTAAGACAGGTTCGAACCAGACATTTATCTGGCAATGCGAACTCAAGCTATTCTGAGGGGCATCGCCATGAGGTCGCAAGCTTTACGCGATCAGGTCACGGGCTTCGTGCGATCAGGCCGACAGCTTTGCGCGGTCAGAAGTTCGTATGCTATACGCGAACTGGATATCCGGGATGTTGCGCGGTCAGCCCACATTCCGCGGTCAGAACATTCTCGACCAGGGTGCTTAGAGTTCATTCGGTTATCCATATAACAGGATATTCCAAGCATCCCGAGGATTCCTCCACGTTGAAGACCAACCGTCAGAGGTTAATATATGCGGTTATTCGTGATTAACACGTGTTAATAACCTCCGTGGAAGTTAACAGCAGTTCTCCAAAAACCGAATCCAACCATTTGATGCAGTTTCTTCATATGGCACCCTTTCGACCAGTATAAAAGGGTGGCATAGAGGTCCGAGGAAAGGAGGACATCCGATCCATTTGGAAGAACAAGACTCCTGATACAAGTGAGACATAACACATCTCAACTACGAAAAACAGCCAAGTCTACGGCCCAAATTAGATAGTTTCTACAAGCCTCCCTGGCTTTATTCTGTATGTTTACATAAGAAAAATCCTTCGCCTGTGAAGGAGTTTTTCTGCTATTTCTGTAACCTTTTATCACCTATAGTGAAATCCTAACAAGACGTAGGGCTATTACTCCCACCATCGAGGGCCCGAACCTGTATAAATCTCCCTGTGCTCCTGTTCACCATTTTTCTACATACCTTCCCGGAGGGTCATCTTGAAAGGTCTCACCAATTACAAATTTTGCATAAGTTCGGCTGAGGACTCCAAGTCCGAATCGTCGAAAGCTGGCGCCCACCGTGGGGCCTTTCTCAAGGCGTCCTAATTGAAATCAGGAGGTTCGTTGAAACATGGCTGGAGCATATGATTCCAAGAACGATTTCGATCTCGAAGATTATGCCCATATACCCATGCCTTCTCCAAGCGATCCTGTCCCGATGGAGGAGGTCGAAGGCCAGAATCTTCCACAAGTTGAATCGTCTCTCCAGGTCATGTCGATCGACCAGGAAGCAACTGGCGGAAGATCGGAACCCACAGAGGTTCTTAATGCGCTAGACGATGAATCCGGCCCGTCATACGACCCCGCTGAGGGAAAGTACGATGATGACCCGGAAATTAGCCCTGGAAGGTTCGACCCTGATAACCTTCACCGTCTCTTTGATTTCGAGTCCGACTCGAAACAAACTGAGATGTTTTCCCCATCGGCAACCTCTCTCCCTAGGCAGTTTGCTACGTTGTCGGAAGAAACTCCCGATCAACAGGCTGCCAGGGAAGAACAAGATCGCAAACAGAAGGAGGATCAAGATCTCGAGCAACAAAACAACGAATTGCGCAGAACTGCCCTAGAGGCTCTTCGAGATGCGCAGGCTCGTTACGATGCTGCTCCGAGTTCTTCTCGACGGTCGCGTGGTCGAAAATGTGACCAGACCCCTTCTTTGCCACCGGAGCGTTCCCCGGCGAACGAAGAAACAATAACACCTGGTGCCCCTAGGATAAGTACCCATGGTCGACTGTGATCCATCGCGGAAGTCAGGCGTAACTTTCCTCCTATGGTCACGGATGCGCAAAAATCGGCCTTTTTTAGGATCCTGACGGAGAGACTGGATGAGGTCGCGTCCGAGGTGACCCCAACGGCGTCCTCCCGCTCGGTAACACATTCCCGCGAGCGAGATGGTCCTCATTCTGGTTCCGGCCGACGGAGTTATCCGCCGCCCGTACCGTCCCGACAGGACAAATACCGGCGAATGCAGGATTCTCGTAGTAGGGATCGAGTTCCTGTTCACTCTCGTTTGGGACCACGAGTAACCTCGCCATTGCGTGAGGTCGCCCGAGACCCGACCGACAGTCACAGGGCGATTCACGGTCCTTACGTTGGTTGTAAAGCTTTTTCGCCTGGCCTGCGAGCAGTCGCTTGGCCCGATAAGTTTCGACCAGGGGCCATTGAGAGGTTTGACGGAACTCAGAACCCATCCGAGTTCCTTCAAATTTATATTACTGCCATCAAAGCGGCAGGAGGCGATGACAAAGTCATGGCCAACTACCTGCCTACAGTCCTCGCAGGACCGGCTAGAACCTGGTTGTTTAATCAGCCCGAGGGTTCCATTTACAATTGGGAAATGCTATGCGATGCCATCCTCAGCAATTTCCAAAATTGTTACCAAAAGCCGGGTAAGGAGGACGACCTGCATTGGCTACGGCAAACTTCAACCGAAACACTTCGGCAGTTTGTCAAGAGGTTTGTCGGGGTGAGGAATACTATCCCGAATATATCTGATGGCTCCGTAATCAGGGCATTTAAGCATGCCGTTCGATACCGGAGATTCACTGAGGACTTGCTTATCCACCCTCCTCGATCAGTGGCCGATCTGTTCGACATGGCCGATCGATATTCCGATGCAGCCGAAGCGGTCGAATGGAACCGAATGGTCGACAAGGGGGACCTACCACCCCAACCAGGCTTCAAGGACGCCGGGAAAGAAGATTCAAGAAAGAAGCCGGAGTCTTCATCGGGTGGGAAGTCAAAGAAGTCGAAGAGGAACCGCTCTGGACAGTACCGCGAGGTCGCAGTCGCAGAGAAGCCACCTTCGACCAAAGGTAATAAGTCTTCATTCAAAAATAAAACTGCCTCTGGTGGTCAAAATGTCGACCAGCCAGAAAAGTCAACTAATCCGCAGGAGGGCAAGAGGTGGTGTCCACTCCACAACTCCGCAGGCCACGATCTCAAGAACTGCAGGAGTTGGTTGAAGCAACTGGATGACTTCTACCAGGGAGCTGGGCCAATGCCAACCTTACCACCTAAAGAACAGGCGTGCGGACTTAGGGACGCCGACGGAGATGAAGAAATGTCTTACCAGGTACCTCAAAATCATGTTAACGTTATTTTTGGAGGCTCTTCTTCTTTCGTTTCCAAAAGGCAGTTTAAGACCTTTTACTGAGAGGTTAACCAAACAGAGACATCCCTTGGCGAACCTCAGTACCCCCGTTGGTCGGATACACCTTTAACATTTGATCGCGCTGATTGTCCGGCGGGGTTAACACGACCCTTGAGACTCCCTCTGGTCATTACCCCGATCATCAGTAATGCGAGAGTTGAAAGGGTCCTGGTCGACGGAGGAAGCTCCCTTGACATTTTGTTGGTCAAGGAACTCGACGAGATGCAAATTCCTCGTTCGAAGATTAAGCCCATAATCCATCCGTTTTATGGGATAATCCCAGGCCCCTCCATGATGCCATTGGGACAAGTGGTCCTCCCGGTCACTCTGGGAGAACCAGACAACTTCCGGACAGAATTGGTTACTTTTGATGTAATCGATTGTGACTCAGCTTATAATACAATCTTTGGCAGGCCGACTCTTGCTAAGTTCGTGATGGCAACGCACTATGCTTATCAGTGCAGGAAATTGCCTGGCCCCAAAGGTGTCATCTCGGTCCGAGGCAGTCGCAACGTGGCACTCACGTGCGACCGGCTATCTTTGGAGATGGTCGATCAACTTCCCCTCCGGGACGCTCAGGTCGCCACTGTTACCACCGACGCGATCAAGGCTGCTCCTCGACCAGATGAAAAGCTCAAATTGGTTCCTTTGTACCCAGATGATCCATCAAAGATAGTTCGGGTCGGATCAGCTTTGGATGACAAATAGGAACTCGACCTCGTTGCTTTCCTCTGGGCTAACGCAGACGTGTTTGCGTGGAAACCGTCCGACATGCCTGGTGTCCCAAGGAAAGTAATTGAGCACAGGTTAGCAATTCGACCTGGACAACGACCAATAAAGCAAAAGCTCAGGCGTTTTGCTATTGATCGACAGGAAGCCATCCGAGAGGAGTTGGACAAACTCCTACATGCTGGGTTTATCCGTGAAGTGGATCACCCGGAATGGCTCGCCAATCCGGTCATGGTCCGCAAGTCAAATGGCAAGTGGCGCATGTGCGTCGACTACACTAGCCTCAACGCTGCCTTCCCGAAGAATGACTTTCCCCTTCCCCGCATCGACCAGCTGGTCGACTCGACTGCGGGTTGCGAACTGATGAGTTTTCTGGACGCTTACTCAGGATATCATCAAATTAGCATGGCAGAAGACGATGAAGAGAAGACTGCCTTCATCACCCCGTTCGGCACATACTGCTACGTCAGAATGCTATTCGGTCTCAAGAACGCAGGTTCCACGTACCAGCGCTTGATGCAAAAGACCTTTCTTTCCCAGATAGGGCGTAATCTCGAAGCATATGTAGACGATTTGGTTGTAAAAAGTACCAAGAGATTGTCTCATTTGGACGATCTCACTGAAACCTTGGTACGTGGAACCTGTTCACCATTTTTCTACATACCTTCCCGAAGGGTCATCTTGAAAGGTCTCACCAATTACAGATTTTGCATAAGTTCGGCTGAGGACTCCGAGTCCGAATCGTCGACAGTGAGGCTCGTCGCCCGTGTCCGGGGAGGCCACCGAGGGCTTCGCGATGATCTCCAGGAAGGCCCCTTTGGGAAACGATTCCGGGGCGTTGGCTGCCCGGGCCTCGAGGCCATCGAAGTGCCTCTCCATCTTTCGCACCTCCTGCGAATGAAGAATCAAGTTTGCATCATTGCACAGGTAAGACTTGTCCATTTGGCAAACTATGAGCTGAGAGTCTCCCTTCACTAGGAGGCGTCGGATCCCCAGGGAGCGCACCAGGTGCAGCCCAAGGAGTAAAGCCTCGTACTCGGCGACGTTGTTGGTTGCGGGGAACTCGAGCTACGCCGCATACTCGAGTTCCTTCCCCTCGGGGCTCCGGAGGAATACTCCCGCACCGGCCCCGGCGAGACACAGCGACCCACCAAATAGGAGTGTAATAATGGTCACTGCGTCGGGGCGGCTCGGGGGGGTCTTCGTCCCCGGACCCGGAGGCAGGAGTCCACTCTGCCACGAAGTCGGCGAGGACCTGTGACTTGATGGCGGAGCGGCCTGTGAGGGAAAGGGAGAAAGGGGCGAGCTCGGCCCCCCACTTCCCGATCCGGCCGATGGCCTCTTTGTTCTGCAGCACCTCCCCCAGGGGAAGGGACGACGGGACGGTGATAGGGTGTCCCAGGAAGTAGTGGCGAAGCTAACGGGATGCCATCAGGAGGGCATAGCAGACCTTTTCCATCTCCGTGTACCGAGTTTTGGCCCCTTGGAGGGCTTCACTCACGTAGTACACAGGACGCTGCTGCCCCCTTGCTCCTTGTCGGGGGAAATCTCCGCGGGACTAAGTCCAGGAAAGTTGCGTCACGATTGCCCGGGGACCTGGCCTCCGACGCCTCCCCGGGCGCCGGCCCCCGGGACCTGGCCTCCGGGGCCTCCCCGGGCGCCGCCATTTGCCCAGGGACCGGGCCTTCGGCGCCGTCCCGGGCGCCGCCATTGGTCCGGGGACGTGGCGTCCGGCCCCTCCCCGGGCGCCGCCATTTGGTCCCCGGGACCCGGCCTCCGGCACCGTCCCGGGCGCCGCCATTGGCCCGGAGACGTGGCCTCCGGCCCCTCCCCGGGCGCCGCCTTTTGGCCCCTGGGAGCTGGCCTCCGGCGCCGTCCCGGGCGCCGCCGTTTGCCCGGGGACCGGGCCTCCGGGGCCTCCCCAGGCGCCCCCATTTTGGCACCCGGGACCGGGCCTCCGGCGCCGTCCCGGGCGCCGCCGTTTCCCTGGGGACCGGTCCTCCAGGGCCTCCCCGGGCGCCGCCATTTTGGCCCCTGGGACCGGGCCTCCGACGCCGTCCCGGGCGCCGCCATTTGGCCCCCGGGACCCGGCCTCCGGCGCCGTCCCGGGCACCGCCATTCGCCCGGGGACGTGGCCTCCGACCCCTCCCCAGGTGCCGCCTTTTGGCCCCCGGGACCTGGTCTCCGGCGCCGTCCCGGGTGCCGCCGTTTGCCCCGGGACCTGGCCTCCGGGGCCTCCCCGGGCGCCGCCTTTTGGCCCCCAGGACTTGGCCTCCGGCTCCGTCCCGGGTCTCATCACCCTCCTAAAGGTAAAGTCTCGAATTGTTTGTCACGTGCAGGTCACGCGAGGAGCGCCTCGGGAACTAGCGACCACCTGTCAAGCATCCAAGGCGTTTGACCGGAAGAAGGACGGTCCTACCCTTCAATCCGACGGTGGCTTCCGGGGTAGTTTAGGGTTTTTGCTTCTTTTTGGGGCTATAAATAGCCCTTGTACCCCTCTGTTGTAATGGATCGGACCACTTTTATTGGAATAGCTACACTCACAGACGTGCTCCGGATGCCTCTCCCCCGGAGAGAGCCTCCCCAGCCGGCTCCGGTCGGGAGCGCGTCGACAGGACTAGGGCCCCCACCGGGACCCGAACCTGTATAAATCCCTGTGTCTTTTCTTGTGCTTGTCCGGCGGGGGAGGACCGGCCATCCGGTCAACCCGCGCCGCATAATCTTCGCTAGGATCATTCTTAAAACCTGCCGGGGTATTCGCAATACCACGACACTCCTTCACCAATAGCGCGCTCACGGCGACCGGAGTTGCGGCAAGGTAGAGGAGCAAGGGCTCTTCGGGGGATGGGCTCATGAGCATTGGAGGGCTCGTGAGGTACTTCTTGAGGTCGTCGAAGGCCTCCTGGGCTTCGGGGGTCCATCGAAACCCCTCGAGCCCCCGGAGGATCTTGCAGAATTGGAGGCCTCGTTCCCCCGACCGGGAGACGAAGCGGTTCAGTGCGGCTAAGCGGCCGGCGAGCCGCCGGACATCCTTGACGGAGCGCGGCGGGGGCATGTCCAGGAACACCTGGATTTTTTTCAGGGTTTGCCTCTATGCCCCGTTGGGACACGAGGAAACCCAGGAGCTTCCCCCCGCGCACGCCGAAGGCGCACTTCTCCGGGTTGAGCTTCGACCCATACGCACGGAGGTTGCGGAAGGTCTACGCTAGGTCGTCGACGTGGGCGGCTGCGCGGGGACTTTTGATGACCGCATTGTCTACGTAGACTTTGACATTGCGACTGACTTGGTCTTTGAAGACCAGCGCCATGAGGCGTTGGAAGGTCGCTCCCGCGTTCTTCAGCCCGAAGGGCATGTGGACGTAGCAGAAGGTTCCGAGGGTAGTTATGAAACTAGTCTTTTCCTTGTCCCCTTCCGCCATCCGGACTTGATGGTAGCCCGAGTAGGCGTCCAAGAAGCTCATCAACTCGCACCCCGCAGTGGAGTCGACCAGTTGGTCAATCCGCGGGAGTGGGAAGTTGTCCTTAGGGCAAGCGCGGTTGAGGTCGGTGAAGTCCACGCACATTCGCCACTTACCATTTGACTTCTTCACGAGGACGGGGTTCGCGAGCCACTCGGGGTGCAAGACCTCCCGAATGAACCCCGCCTCTCGGAGTCAGGCGATCTCCACCTTGATCGCCTCTTGGCGTTCAAGGGAGAGTTTCCTCAGCTTCTGTTTGATTGGGGGGTGACCGGGGGTCACTGCGAGCTTGTGCTCAATGACGTCCCGGGCAACGCCCCGCATGTCCGAGGGCTTCCACGCGAAAACATCGGAGTTTTCACGCAGGAATGCCACGAGTTGCGCTGCATGCTCCTCGGGGAGCTCCGCCCCAACCCGGACAGTTTTCTCCCCGTCTTCCAGGGACAGTGGGACCTTCCGGAGTCCCCCTTCCGGAAGCGGCTTGGGGAGGAGCCTCCCGGGAGGTATCGCAGCGACGTCTGATTCCGAGGGAGAGACCTCCCCCCCGGGGCTTTGATCAAGTTGACGCTCCCGATCGTCGCGGCGGCGCGCTCGTATAGAGCACGGGCCATGTCTTGGTCTCCCCGGACAGTGATCACACCGTGAGGCCGGGGGATCTTCATGCAGAGGTAGTTTTGGTGGGTGGTAGCCCCCAGGTGGTTGATCGTGGTCCTCCCCATGATCGCGTTGTAGGAGGAGGGGACGTCCACCACGTCAAACCAGACCATCTCAGTCCGATAGTTCTCTGGGGTGCCGAACGTCATGGGGAGATCCACCTTCCCCACGGGGTGGATCGCCTTCCACGGGATAAATCCCTGTAAGGGCCCTGCCGCGGGCTGCAGAAGCTTCTCATCCACCTGCATCTCCCTGAAAGCTTTTAGGTAGAGGACATTGGCGGAGCTCCCGCCATCCACGAGGATGCTGGCCAGGTGGCAGTTGTAGATGGTGGCAGAGACGATGAGCGCGTCGTCATGGGGGTAGTGAACCCTCCGCGCGTGTTCCACCGTGAAGGTGAGGGGGACGTCCGACCACTTGGGTGGCAGAGACATGTACAGCACCCCCACCACCTTGACTTCGTGCGCATATTCCTTACGCTGGCGCTTAGAGTCCCGTCCAGAGGCGGACCCTCCCACGATGACGTTAACACTCCTTTGGGAAGATTGGAAGGGGAGAGTTTCTGACGGCTCCCCCTCCCGCGTCTGCCCCTGCTGACCCCCCGCGGGAGCAGGAAGGGCCGGTAGAGCCGGCTGAGGGGGCAAGGAGGCCAGAGTCCCTCCCCCCTGCCCATGCTGGTCGAGGAACGGCGCGAACTGCTGCAGTAGCTGGTGGCACTCTCGGGTAGCATGGGTACTGGACCCGTGGAAGGTGCACCACGGTCCTTCCCTGCTTCTCCCCGCGGGGCCTTCCCGACCGCGGGAAGACTGTCTGTAACACCCTAGTTTTGGGGGTGAAAATTTTTGCATAAAAACCCTGCATGCATGTATCTCTGTAGTAGTAGCCAGATCAGCTGAACTCTAATCTCTCCCAAACACTAAAAATCTCCAAAATCCACCCTTAGGATTCAGACTAAGATCTGCCTATCCAAATCTAACCTACCAGTTACTCTGAAGATAAAAGTCTTCAGGAGCCAGATTAAATTCGGACCCTAACTCTCAGTACCTAAGCCTCTCTCTGTTTTCAAAAACAGGAAAATTCAGATTTACCCTAAGTACCCCAGTTTCCAGATAACTGAGTTATCTTGATTTAACCCTATCCAGACTCAAGTGTCTCTTGGATTATGTTTCCAGTTATATCCTCAACTAACTCCAAAAAGTTGGGAACCAAATTAATTCATCTAAACACTTTTCGCAGATTAGTCCAAATTTTACTGCGAATAGGTCCTTTTCTGTTTACCTGGAAGCCTGAAAAGGCTAAAATCTACAAATTGTTGGGGGAAATCTCCATGCGGTCAAGTCCAGGTAAGTTCATGATTGCCCGGGGACAGTGGCCTCCGGTGCCTGCTCCGGGCGCCGCCATTTGGCCCCCGGGACCGTGCCCCTCGGGCATGTCCCGACGCCGCCATGTGCCCGGGGACAGTGGCCTCCGGTGCCTGCCCCGGGCGCCGCCATTTGGCCCCCGGGACCGTGCCCCCCCGGGCATGTCCCGGGCGCCGCCATTTGGCCCCCGGGACCGTGCCCCCGGGCATGTCCCGGGCGCCGCCATTTGGCCCCCGGGAACCCGTGCCCCCCGGCCTGTTCCGGGCGCCGCCATGTGCCCGGGGACAGTGGCCCCCGGTGCCTGCCTCGGGCGCCGCCATTTGGCCCCCGGACCGTGCCCCCCGGGCACGTCCCGTGCGCCGCCATGTGCCCGGGGACAGTGGCCTCCGGTGCCTGCCCCGGCACCGCCATTTGGCCCCCGGGAGCCGTGCCCCCCGGGCATGTCCCGGGCGCCGCCATGTGCCCGGGGACAGTGGCCTCCGGTGCCTGCCCCGGGCGCCGCCTTTTAGGCTCCCGGGACCGTGCCGCCGGAGCATGTCCCGGGCACCGCCATTTGGCCCCCGGGACAGTGGCCTCCGGTGGCTGCCCCGGGCGCCGCCTTTTAGGCTCCCGGGAACCGTGCCCCCCGGGCATGTCCCGGGCGCCGCCATGTGCCCGGGGACAGTGGCCTCCGGTGCCTGCCCCGGGCGCCGCCTTTTAGGCTCCCGGGACCGCACCCCCCGGGCATGTCCCGGGCGCCGCCATGTGCCCGGGGACAGTGGCCTCCGGTGTCTGCCCCGGGCGCCGCCTTTTAGGCTCCCGGGACCGCGCCCCCCGGGCATGTCCCGGGCGCCGCCATGTGCCCGGGGACAGTGGCCTCCGGTGCCTGCCCCGGGCGCCGCCTTTTAGGCCCCCGGGACCGGGCCCCCCCGGGCATGTCCCGGGCGCCGCCATGTGCCCGGGGACAGGGGCCTCCGGTGCCTGCCCCGGGCGCCGCCTTTTAGGCTCCCGGGACCCTGCTCTCCGGAAGAGGTCCCGGACGTCATCGCCCTCCTAAAAGGTAAAATCCCTGTTTGTTTATCACGTGCAGGTCACGCGAGGGACGCCTCGGGAACCAGCGACCACCTGTCAAGCATCCAAGACGTTTGACCGGGAGAAGGACGGTCCTACCCTTCGATCCGACGGTGGCTTCCGGGGTAGTTTAGGCTTTTCGCTTCTTTTTGGGGGCTATAAATAGCCCTTGTACCCCTCTGTTGTAAAGATCAGTTCATTATTATTTGGAATAGCTAATCTCACAGACGTGCTCCGGAAGCCTCTCCCCGGAGAGAGCCTCCCCAGCCGACTCCGGTCGGGAGCGCGTCGACAGGACTAGGGCCCCACCGGGACCCGAACCTGTATAAATCCGCGTGTCAATTCTTGTGTTTGCCCAGCGGGGGAGGAGCGGTCACCCGATCAACCCGCGCTGCGTGATTTCCGCTAGGATCGTCTTCAAAACCTGCCGGGGTATTCTTAATACCACGACAGTTGGCGCCGTCCGTGGGGATCCGTGACGAATCGCCATGGCTCCTCCGAGAACAAGGGCCCACGCCCTTCCCGGTGACGCCGGTCCCGGTGACCTGGCGCCACCCGTCCGGGACGCTACTGTTCCGGCGCTTCCGTCCGGAGGCGACCATTCCCAGGTACCGCCTCCCACCTTTCCTCTTAACTTAGGTGCTTCCACCTCCAGGTCGTTCCCGGTGACCGTGGGGACCTCGGCCGGGACAAGCGTCCCCCCGACGGCTCCCCCGGCTCCCCGGGACGCCCTGCTCGAAGCTCTCGTAGAGGGCCAGCTCCGCGCCCAGCGCTCTATGGACGAGCTCCTTAGTGTGTTGGCGCGGCCCTCGGCCCCCACATTTCCGTCGCACCCGTATCCGGGGATCATGCCCCCGTATATGGGATACCCAGCGGCCCCTCCGGCGTCAGGGGGGCTGTCTACCCCGTATGATCCCGCTGGGGGGTTCCCTCCCCCAGCGCGATATACTTCCGGACACTTCTCGGCACCCGGGCCTTGTCCCGGTGCCGGGAGGCTATTTCATGCCCGGGCCCTTCGTGGCACCAGGGGGGTACCCCGTCCCCGGCCCGCTTCCGGGGCTGGGGGGTCATTTCATGCCGGGGGTTATTCCTACGCCGGGAGCCAGTCCCGCCCCTCGCGTTGCGTTTACCGCACCGGGGCCGGTCGACAGAGCAGCTCCCGTGCCTCAGCGAATTTCCCCCCGCATTGGCTCCCTAACCCCGGACGTCGCCGAGGGGGCTCACCCCCCACCGGTTCCGGATGTCGCAGGGGCTTCCCCCTTTCCGGCCCCGGTCGTTGCCACAGGGGCCCCCTCTTCGGATCCTAACGCCGCCACGGGCGCCCCCTCCCCAGTTCCGGATGGTGCAGGGGCTCCCCCCTTCCCGGTCCCGGGGGCCGTCGCAGGGGGCTCCCCTCAGCAGGCCCCGGTAGCTCCCGGGACGGCTGCTACAGTGCAGGAGCTCCCTCCCCCGGGGAAGCAGGTCCGCTTCTCCCGGGGGGAGGTTGAGCGAATGCATTCTCCCAGCCGCGGGGAAGAGCTTCCCCCCGGTCGTTGTCGCAGGGAGCCTCGCTCTCGCACCGGTCGGGGGAAGAGACCCACCGAAGAACCATCCTCCCCGGAGGGAAGCCCGGACGTCCGGGAAATCAGTCCCAGCCCGGAAGAGAAGCGTCGTCACCACCACTCTGGCGGCCCTCTTGGGCCGCTACCTGACTCGGATAACGAGGGGGCGTCCCCCGTTATAGAAGACAGTGACTGGGGCTCCCCCCGGGAAGTGCAGGGGGCGAACCAGCCTCTATGTCGAAGACTCCGCAGCATCCGATGGCCGCGGCCCTACCGTCCCCCGCACATCGAGCATTATAATGGCGAGGCGGACCCTTACGAGTTCGTGCAGATCTACTCCACAGCCATCTCCGCGGCGGGGGGGGACGAGAGCGTCCAATGCAACGTCTTCCCCCTCTACCTTACCGGCATTGCCCGCTCCTGGTTTTACAATCTGAAGGCGGGCTCCATCAAGTCCTTCTCGCAGCTGAAGCGGGAGTTCTGCGCCAACTTTCAGGGAAATTACGTACGTCCCCTGGATTCTTCACAGCTATACACAGTGCGCCAGAGAACCGGGGAGACCATCAGAAGCTTCTTCAAGTGCTTTGCCCAAGTAAAAAGCAAAGTGGCCCACGTCCCGGACTCTACGGTCATCGAAGCCTGCAAAAGCGGCATCCTCCCGGGGGAGCTCCACCGAAGGCTCTCCCGAAGCTGCCCCTCCTCCGCCGATGAGCTCTTCAACGTGCTCGAAAAGTATGCTCGGGCGGAGGAAGACGATATCTGGAAGAAGACCCAGGGGGCTCCTGCCCCCATTGACCGGGGGGCCAGGGATCCCCCCAAACGCCCCAGACAAGGGGGGCATAACGAGCCACGGCCTCGGGACACTTTTGTCCTCGAGGGCGGAGGCGGCTCGCGCGACCCCCCGAAGGGCAACCGCCCCTTCCCCAAGCCAAAAGGTCATGGGGGAGGACAGTCTTCGCGCGGCCGGGAAGGCCCCGCGGGGAGAAGGCGGGAAGGACCGTGGTGCAACTTCCACGGGTCCAGTACCCACGCTACCCGAGACTGCGACCAACTACTGCAGCACTTCGCGACTTTCCTCGACCAGCGCGGGCAGGGGGGGGGGACTCCGGCCTCCTTGCTCCCTCGGCCAGCTATTCCGGCCCTTCCCGCTCCCGCGGGGGGTGAGCAGGCACAGGAGGGGGAGCCTTCAGAAGCTCTCCCCTTCCAGACCTCTCAGCGCCGCATCAACGTCATCGTGGGAGGGTCTGCCTCCGGGCGGGACTCCAAGCGCCAGCGTAAGGAGTACGCGCGTGAAGTTAAGGTTGTGGGGGTGCTACACACGTCCCCGCCACCAAAGTGGTCGGACGTCCCCCTCACCTTCACGGCAGAAGACGCGCGGAGGGTTCGCTTCCCCCACGACGACGCGCTCGTTGTCTCCGCGACAATCTACAACTGTCACCTGGCCCGCATCCTTGTGGATAGTGGGAGCTCCGCCGACGTCCTATTCCTGAAGGCTTTCAAAGAGATGCAGGTGGATGAGAAGCTCCTGCAGCCCGCAGCCGGGCCCCTACAAGGTTTTGTCCCGGGGAAGGCGATCCACCCCGTGGGCAAGGTAGATCTTCCTGTGACCTTCGGCGCCCCGGAGAACTACCGGACCGAGCTGGTCCGCTTCGATGTAGTGGACCTCCCCTCCTCCTACAACGTGATTATGGGGAGGACCACCATCAACCGGCTGGGGGCTGCCACCCATCAAAACTACCTCTGCATGAAGATCCCCGGGCCGCATGGCGTGATCAACATCCGGGGAGACCAAGACATGGCCCGTGCTCTGTATGAGCGCGCAGCCGCCATGATCGGAAGCGTCAACATTATTGAGGCGCCCAGGGGGGAGGCCCGCCCCCTGGAACCAGACGTAGCGGCAGTATCCCCCGGGGGGCCCCTCCTCAAACCGCGTTCGGAAGGGAGCCTTCGAAAGGACCTGCTGTTCCCGGGGCCAGCAGTGTCGCCAAGTACGAGGCTTTGCTCCTCAGGTCGCACCACGTGCGTTCCCCGGGGATCCGACGCCTCCAACTGAAGGGAGATTCTCAGCCCATATTTCACCAAAAGCACGGGCCTTACCTGTGCCGTAACGCAAATTCTAGTCTTTTATTTGCAGATGCAAAAGATGCAGAGGCACTTCGATGGCACCAAGGGGGGTACCCCGTCCCCGGCCTGATCCCGGGGCCGGGAGCCCACTTCTTGCCGAGGGTTTACCCTGCGCCGGGAGCCAGTCCCGCCCCCCGCGTTGCGTTTACCGCATCGGGGGCGGTCGACAGAGCAGCCCCCGTGCCGCAGCGGACTTCCCCTCGCATGGGCTCCCCGGTTCCGGTCGTCGCCTCGGGGGCTCCCCCCTGGCCGGTTCCGGGTGTTACAGGGCCTGCCCCCTTCCCGGTTCCGGTCGAGGCCACTGGGGCCCCCTCCACTTCGATTCCGGTCTTCGCCACAGGGGCTTCCCCCTTCCCGGTCCCGGTCGTCGCCTCGGGGCCTCCCCCCTCGCTGGTTCCGGGTGTTACAGGGCCTGCCCCCTTCCCGGTTCCGGTTGTGGTCATCAGGGCTCCCCCCTTTCAGGGACCCCTTACAAGCTCTTCGACCTTCAAGAGCAGGAGCTGAAGCACACGTGGAACTTGCGTTTACTTCGCAAGTTCTATGTTTAGCCTCACGGGCATGTCCCCTCCCCCGGTGCGTTCACGCCGGAGGGGGAGAAGGGACGCTGTATTTTCCTCCCCTTTCGCGGCTTCGCAGGGGGAGACCCTGTACTTCATTTCATTAGTAATACATAGGTCTTGCTGTGCAAACTGTCTCATTGCAGGTCTTTCTCATTACCGCCCCTAGTGGCGATGCCCTCCCCGCGAGGATGCCCTCCTTGTGAGGATGCCCTCCCCGCAAGGATGCCCTCCTTGTGAGGATGCCCTCCCCGCGAGGATGCCCTCCCCGCGAGGAAGTGGGCTAGCCCCAACAAGTCCCTACAACGGAGCCTGCACTCTCGCAGGGCGCCCTCCCCGCGAGGATGCCCTCCCCGCGAGGAAGTGGGCCAGCCCCAACAAGTCCCTACAACGGAGCCTGCACTCCCGTAGGGCGGCTTACGATCAGCCCTCGTGGACTGAGGGTGTAAGCGGCAACCCGGTCACAGTGGCCGTGGTAACGAGTCACTTTGGGAGACTAGTCCCCTGCCCAAACACTCAAGACCCGTCTTCGGGCACTTCCTCCTCCGGGAGTAGATGCTCTCCTCAGTGGGACGTCTAATGGCTTTCTGGATCTCTTCCTCCTCCGGGAGTTGACGTTATTCCCGGCTCCCCGTTCTGACGGCGACCGGAAGATCAGCCCCTTGCGGCTTGATTGGATCTATCTTCCTCCTCCGGGAGTCGACGTTATTCCCGGCTCCCCGTTCTCACGGCGACCGGAAGATCAGCCCCTTGCGGCTTATTTGGATCCATCTTCCTCCTCCGGGAGTCAACGCTATTCCCGGCTCCCCGTTCTCACGGCGACCGGAAGATCAGCCCCTTGCGGCTTGATTGGATCCATCTTCCTCCTCCGGGAGTCGACGTTATTCCCGGCTCCCCGTTCTCACGGCGACCGGAAGATCAGCCCCTTGCGGCTTGATTGGATCCATCTTCCTCCTCCGGGAGTCGACGTTATTCCCGGCTCCCCGTTCTCACGGCGACCGGAAGATCAGCCCCTTGCGGCTTGATTGGATCCATCTTCCTCCTCCGGGAGTCGACGTTATTCCCGGCTCCCCGTCTTCACGGTGACCGGACGATTGGTCCCCAGCGACCTTATTCCCGGCTCCCCGTTCTCACGGCGACCGGACAATTGCTTTACGAAGAGATTTCTCAGATAAATTTTCCCCCGGAGACATTATTCTCGGTTCCCCGCTCACGGCGACCGGACGAAGTCTCCCGGGAAGCTCCCCTCCGGAGGTCTTATTGGCTTTTCATGAGCCCCTTCCGCGCCTTGTTCCCTGTTCCTCGCTCTCCCGGCGGCCGGATGAACCTCTCCCGGTGCCCCCGGGCACCCCGGAAGGTCCCTCCCTCGGAAACCCTGTTTTTACAATTTTCTAAGATATTTCTCCTACAGGCTATGCTCCCCCCGGGGACCCTGTTACCCCCACAGCGCGCGGAGGCCTCCTCCCGCCCGCTGTGGGCGGGGGGGACGGGGGGCCCCCGGGTCACCCACGAAGAAACTCAGCTCATCCTTGTTAAGATGAGTCGTCCAGACCATCCAAGAAGAAGAAAATAAAGAGGCAATAAAAGGAAACAATGCGCTTTATTGATCAACAAACCCGGAGGACATCTTCCCCCTCCGGTGGGTTTCGGAAATGATACAACCCGGGTCCTAACCTGGGGGATTTTCTACGAGCCTAAGGCCCCTACGCCTAAAGCTCCCGGAGGCGCTCCCTTAGCTCCCGGGCCAGGTCCCGGTACAGCGCCCGGACGCGACGCTGAGAATCCCGAAGTACGTCTTCGGGCCAAAACTCGTACCCAGCCGGCGGAAGTATCCGGAGAGGAGGTATCATCTGGGCCCTCGGGCGCGGGGGAGTTAATTCAACACGGCTGTTGTCAAAATTATCCAAGTGCCATTCCGGGCGCCACCTCAACCGGACAGGCTCCCGGGCAGTACCGCCGTCGCGCCTCCCGGAGACAAGGCTCAGCAAAATCAAAGCCGCTTGGGCGTCCCCCGGAGAGCCTCTCCCGGACCGTTGCTCGGGAGCAACCCCCCGGGAACCCTGGTAACATTTCATTGCAAAGACTTAGAAAAATTTCTAATATATTCCATTGCAAAATGTTTTTGTACAAGTGCCCGGGGCTTCTCCTAAGAAGCTACCGGAATCAAAATGTCTAACAAAACAAAAAGGGGTCCTAGCTAAAGACCCGGGGGGAGGCTCATACTTTGGCATTGGGGTCCTCCCCCCGGGGAGCTTCCTCCGTGGCCGGGGCAGGGACATCCGCGGCCGGAGGCACCGGTGTCGGGAACCACGTCCGGATGATCCGGTCGTAGAACCCCTCCGCCAGCAGCTCCACCTCCCGGCGCGTCGGCTCGAAGGCCTCCGGGAAGCCCCGGGGGATGCGCCCCCCGATCGCCCGGGCGCCGACCCCGCGGTAGTCAACGAGCCCCGCGGCGGCCGCGATGACGGGGATCGCCCGGCCACGTGCCCGGACGTCCGCAGCCTCCGGGATGGCGGAGACTTGTGCGTTAAGAAAACGCACAGCCTCCGCGAGGGTTGCCGGGGGCACCTCCGGGCCGCTCCCGGAGCCTAGGCTAACGCCAAGGCTTTCCAAGGCCGAGCGGACGGAGCGGCCCGCGTCCGACAGCGCCCGGACGCTGGAGCTCTCGAGCTCCCGGAGCGCCTTCTCCCGCACCTTGGCCTCCTCTCGGAGGCGGATGTAGGCGCCCTCCGAAAGGTGCACCTGCGCCCGGGCCCGGGACAGCTCATCAAGAGCTTCGTCCCGCTCCCGGAGGGCCGCCTCCCGTTGCTCGACGCAGGCCGCGGCCCGGCTCTCCGCCTCCTTGAGCAGCCGGGTGACCCGCTGCTCAAGGCCCCAGGTAACAGTCGCTACCTACAAAATGCATAAAGAGTTAGGAAAATCTTAAGTGCAGGAAAAAAGCCGAAGTGTTGGGAGCTCGAGTTACCTGGGCTCCGAGGGACTCGAGCCCCTCAAAACGCTCGTGGAGCGTTCCTCCTGCTACGAAGGCCTGCACCTTCCGGTTGTGCAGGCCCTCCGCGTAGCGGGCCACCTCACCCGCGGGAAGTAGGGAGGTGTCTTGCCCGGCCCTCCTGTCGCGGCCGGGAGAGGGCCCCCGGACCTCTGAATCCGGGAGCACGGCCGGCGTCTTCGTCGACGAAGTTTCCTCCGAAGACGAAGACGAAGATTGGGCGGGGATCTCCGCCCGGGGGGGGATCATCGGGCCTTTGCCCGCCCCAGGCCGGAGGGCCCTCGGAGCCTCCTGCTCCGGGGGGACCTCGAAGACTGAGGGGCTTCCCCCCTCTTCATCAACCGGCCAGAGGCGCGGGGGCGCCGCCCCCGAAAACCTCACCTCTAGCCTCTCCGGCGCCAATGCCGCCGGGAGAGGCGAGAGGAGAGTCACGCGAATTGGCGCGGGGCGTAGTCCGCCGAATCGGACCCCGCCCCATCGACAACAACCTCCTTCCCCCGGGCCTCGACGGGGGCCTCCGGGGGCGGAGGCGTCGCCTCTGCCCGGGGCGCCGCCCGGGCATGTTCGGCCCCGGGAGTCGCGTCCCGGGCCCTCACCGGCGTCGTCGCCGGCGCCGTCGTCGGGGCCGGGGTCTTTTGGACCCGGGGCTTTTTGGGCTCCGAGCCCCCGGCAGCATCCTTCCCCCGTTTATGAGACCCGGGGGTGGGAAGGGGCTTCCTCTCCGGAAGCCTGAGCCCGTAGGCCTCGGCCACCAAGTTTCGGGGAGGCCCCTCCCCCACGAGGCGCACGATGCGCTCGTGTTCGTCGGCGAAGTACCTCCCCAGGAGGTGCTCCGCCTTGTCCCTCGCCGCCGGGTACGGACGCACTGCAAGAGGTAAAAAGTTAGTCAATTTCTCATAAAAAACTGCAAGTACAAGAATGCAGGGCACTTACGCCGCGTCACCGGCTTGACCGGAGGCCGCTGCTCCGGGCCCATGCCAATCCCCCTTCCCCCGCGTGAGAAGGGGGAAAGCCGCAGGAGCGCCAGCTCCTCCGCGGCGTCCCGCATTGAGCGGGCCTTCTTCGCCAACACCACCTTCCCGAGGAGCTCGAACTCCTCGTCCGACCACACCGGCGGCTTCGGTGCGGATGACCGGCTGTAGGTGGGAGGCTCCGGGGCGTAGACCACCGTCTCGTCCAGTGGTCCCGGGAGGCCACCGCCGGGTAGTCCGCTACCCGGGAGGGCAGCATCTGGACCATCACCGAGCCGAAGGGGGACTTTGGTCCTCCCTTCACCAGGTGGGGGCTCCGCGCTGCCGGCTCGTAAAAATACCGGAAGACGCGGAGAGTGGGCTCCCGCCCGGTCGCCGTCTCGTACAGCCAGATGAAGAGACCCATCCGGACGAGCGCGTTCGGGGTGAGGTGGTTGAGAGCCACCCCGTACTCTTTGAGAAACTCCCGGAGCATCGGATGCACCGGGAGCCGGAGCCCCGCCTCGAGGAAGGCCTCGAAGGCCACGACCTCTCCGGGCCTGGGGCGGGGGGCTCCGTCCTTCTTTAGGGGGACCCGGATGTCCCCCTCTTCGACGACGCCCTTCTTGACCAAGGACTCCACGTCCGAGGCCGAGAACTCGGAGGCCCAGAGGAAATCCGCGGGGATTTCCTCCGGGGGCACCTCCGTGGTCTTCGCTCGACCTTTGGGTGCCATTAGGTGAGTTCTTTGTTTTTTGGTGGCTAAGTTTTCAGGTGGCTACGGCTACAACTCCCGGACGCTTGCTACCGGAGAAGGCTACCGGAAATGCTACCGGGAGAGCGCTACCGGGAGAGCTGAAGCTGGAGTTGGAAAATTTGGAATGAGCTACCGGGGCCCCCTAAGGCCCTATTTATAGAGGCTGGCCGTGATCTAGATGTGCGCCACGTGGCCCCCTCGGAGCAATCTGGACCACTGATTCAAACCGTGCGCGGGAAACGAAGGGACAGGCACGTAAATCGAGACGCCGTTTCGAACCCCGCGTGCATTTATTGCGAGAGCGGCGCGGCCATGAAGCGCCCGGCACAGAAGCCGAAGCGTCGTCGGGGCTCCGGTGATTTTTGTCCGGAGATTTTCCCGGTACCGTAACCATTCCCTCCGGGGGCTCAAGCTTCGTCCCCGGAGGGCATGGGGGGCTGCTGTTGGGGGAAATCTCCATGCGGTCAAGTCCAGGTAAGTTCATGATTGCCCGGGGACAGTGGCCTCCGGTGCCTGCTCCGGGCGCCGCCATTTGGCCCCCGGGACCGTGCCCCTCGGGCATGTCCCGGACGCCGCCATGTGCCCGGGGACAGTGGCCTCCGGTGCCTGCCCCGGGCGCCGCCATTTGGCCCCCGGGACCATGCCCCCCGGGCATGTCCCGGGCGCCGCCATTTGGCCCCCGGGACCGTGCCCCCCGGGCATGTCCCGGGCGCCGCCATTTGGCCCCCGGGACCGTGCCCCCCGGGCCTGTTCCGGGCGCCGCCATGTGCCCGGGGACAGTGGCCCCCGGTGCCTGCCCCGGGCGCCGCCATTTGGCCCCCGGGACCGTGCCCCCCGGGCACGTCCCGGGCGCCGCCACGTGCCCGGGGACAGTGGCCTCCGGTGCCTGCCCCGGGCACCGCCATTTGGCCCCCGGGACCGTGCCCCCCGGGCATGTCCCGGGCGCCGCCATGTGCCCGGGGACAGTGGCCTCCGGTGCCTGCCCCGGGCGCCGCCTTTTAGGCTCCCGGGACCGCACCCCCCGGGCATGTCCCGGGCGCCGCCATGTGCCCGGGGACAGTGGCCTCCGGTGTCTGCCCCGGGCGCCACCTTTTAGGCTCCCGGGACCGCGCCCCCCGGGCATGTCCCGGGCGCCGCCATGTGCCCGGGGACAGTGGCCTCCGGTGCCTGCCCCGGGCGCCGCCTTTTAGGCCCCCGGGACCGGGCCCCCCCGGGCATGTCCCGGGCGCCGCCATGTGCCCGGGGACAGGGGCCTCCGGTGCCTGCCCCGGGCGCCGCCTTTTAGGCTCCCGGGACCCTGCTCTCCGGAAGAGGTCCCGGACGTCATCGCCCTCCTAAAAGGTAAAATCCCTGTTTGTTTATCACGTGCAGGTCACGCGAGGGACGCCTCGGGAACCAGCGACCACCTGTCAAGCATCCAAGACGTTTGACCGGGAGAAGGACGGTCCTACCCTTCGATCCGACGGTGGCTTCCGGGGTAGTTTAGGCTTTTCGCTTCTTTTTGGGGGCTATAAATAGCCCTTGTACCCCTCTGTTGTAAAGATCAGTTCATTATTATTTGGAATAGCTAATCTCACAGACGTGCTCCGGAAGCCTCTCCCCCGGAGAGAGCCTCCCCAGCCGACTCCGGTCGGGAGCGCGTCGACAGGACTAGGGCTCCACCGGGACCCGAACCTGTATAAATCCGCGTGTCAATTCTTGTGTTTGCCCGGCGGGGGAGGACCGGTCACCCGGTCAACCCGCGCTGCGTGATTTCCGCTAGGATCGTCTTCAAAACCTGCCGGGGTATTCTTAATACCACGACACAAATCAACTCCAACTCCAAAATTTCTTCAGTGAACACCTCCCAAATGCTATTTGATACAGATCTCCCTTTTGAGCAGACTTCTAAATCTCTCTCCAATCACCAGAATTCGAGATCGACAAAATCCAGATCTATTTTACCTTAATTTTACCCTATTTTTGAAAATAGGTGAAATCCCTCAAATCTTATCAAACTTTCTCCAAATTTGAGCTAAATGAGTATTAATAGAAATATTATACTCAGCCATGGAATCAAATCTCAAATTAATCCTCTTTAAGACCAGATTTACAATTTAGTCCAAAGCTCATCAAAAATCATCACAATCAGGCCCCTGGTTCGACCACGGGTTGGTTTTAGCGACCAGAACCAGAGAAACTGACCACATCACTTAGTTTCGACTTCGACCAGGCCGTTCAATCGACCACACCTCCTGTTCGCGACCTCATCAGCCGGTTTTGACCTCGACCACTCCTATTACTTCGACCGTGGCTGCACCAATCAACCTCACCTACCATACGCGACCACTGGCTAGAACACTGTAGCATAGACCTGTTACTGTTCACTTGACCAACTGTTGTCGCTGCTTCGACCTCCAGCTACAGTACCTCATCTAATCGCCTGCCACCACGTGTGTGATCGATGATTGGCACTGTGGATCTTCTCGGGCTCACCTCACGGCCAGCTGATCTGCCCGATTGTGCACGCCATCGGCAACGTTTCAAACAGAAAAACCCGGCCACGTGGAGTCCATGCCGAAGCCAAACATCTATTCACCTTCACCTCCACTAGAGCAGCAGGTTAAAGCCCCTAATCCAGCTGCAGGCCGTCACTTCGACGGGATTCAGCCGAGTTGTCACCTCCAGCCCGCTTCACATCCCCGTGCATTTCCAGCCGTTGTAGCACCCCCCCAAATCGCCTATAAATACCCCTCGGGACTTAGCCAACTCCACCACACAGCAAAACACCAGAAATCACCACACTTCATCGTGTCTTCTTCTTCTCCGGTGAGCAGCAAGGAGGAGCTACGGTGCCAAGCCTCTACACTGCTTCCCCCTCCACTCCAGCTACTTCAGTAAGCTCCTCTTACCTCCCTCATCCTACCCGAGCATGGAATTAACTTGAAACCTCTCCAGTCACCGGCGATTTCCTTTTCTCTCCAGCAGCTCCGAAGAGCAATTAAACTCTAACCAGGGTGAATTAGCTCTCGAGCCTATGATCAAACATGATCAGTGGACTGTGTGGAACACATCTAAGCAACCAGAATCACCAATTTTGCTAAAACTTGAAAAACCCCAAATTTCAACCTTGCATGTTCATTGTGCTTGCTGATTTAGCTTATCTGTTGAATGTTTAGCTAATCCAACTTCACACCTAGCCTTGTTATACCCCAGAGACCATCTTCAAGCAAGGAATTAAGTTCATTTGCCCTAGAACAGAAATGCCCAATTTCTGTGGCTTCTTCCCTAGCTCTGGTCGCCGGATTTTGTTTCCGGCCATTTCAACCCTAACCACCTTGTCTAGTAGATGTGCCTTGACCCCATGAGTATTTTTGTATTCTAGCTCGACACCTGGATCGGCCCAGATGAAGAGGTATCGCCATACCAAAGTTTTGTCCAGAGACTGTTTGGAACAGTTCGGCCACCGTGTTCTTCGCCGGATTTCCTTGCCTTTCGGCCATCTCCTGCCCAAGACCTTGTTGAATAGATTGTTGCTGTTGCAAATGCCTAACCGCCAGACAAAGTGGTGCATCATTTAGAGCCTTGAATCAAAAGATATGGCTAACCCTAGTTTCTGGCCATGTCGACCCTATGCCAGGCTGTGTCAGCCAGTGGCATTAGCCCTATTCCCCCACCTCTGGTCATGTAAGACAGAAATTACTTTGTCAAATAACTGCCTCACTACTGTGTGCACCATATGCTTGAATCAAAACCTACTTTGGCCACTGGAAACTATTCAAACAATGCCAATGCCATTCTTGGGCACTGTCAGCCAGTGGCATTGAGCCTTTTCACCCACTTCCAGCCATGAACTTTGGAAATAACTTTGTCCCTTAGACTCCTGACGTTGTGATCTACACTTTTCCCTACTGTCACAACTTCAGTTGAGCCCTCTATCACCCATTGACCTTATGTCAATGCCTTGAACCGAATGCCAACCTAAAGACGTTCGCTGTTTTTGGGTGAACCAGTCACAACCTTGATATTACCCTGATATTTTGGAACCCTGTAAACATTGACAACTAATCTTAACCCTGGTTTCCATAGTTTAACTCTAATCACTTCCAAACCTTGTATCACCAGAGTGTTTCCATCTTGCATTATTGCATGTAGTGGGTTAGTAAGAATAGGATTGATTGTAATGCCTGTTTGCTTGTTTGATCTTGTTCAGAGCAAGAGCCCGAGGTTGAAGATCTTGTCACTGAACCATCATCAACTGCTGATACTTACGACGCGGAAGGCAAGTCATACTTTGATCATATTGAACCTATATTTTATGAATTGCTATGCTATTCCATGAGTAGATATCTCATTAATATTGCATGTGTTGTGATCAATCATATTATGGCAGTGATAGATTGAATACTTGAGAAATATGAACTTGTTAAGATAGCAAGCCATGAACTAATAAAAGTATATACATATACATTTATATTCATGAAATAGAACCCTTAGCCGTGACCAGTATTTTGGTGTGGAATGGTGGTAGCACTGGAGGTGCTTGGCTGCACTGGATGTGCAGGCACGAAAGGTGCATGGTTTGTGGTATGATATGGTCACTGGCATATAAGGACTAGAACCTTGTGTCGTGCGTCTAGTGGCATGAAAAACGTACCAACCACTTACCTGGTATGGGGCAGGCACAATCTAGTAGCTTTCTTAGTATTAGCAGTTCCCTGCATGGCTTGTCGATCCGGTTTCTCGCGTGGAAACTGGTGGGGCGCAGTTCGTCCATGAGTGGTGTGAGATCAGAAAAATTATGAGAGAATAAGGTGGAAAGAAGGAAGTCGCCCTACGCCAGATTAAGTCGTGCGCGACTGTAATCAAGAAAGGCTATGTGTCCTGCGGGAACATAGGCCCAGGCTAGGAAGTAAGGCAGTGGGGAGGACCCACAACGGTACTTGGGACTAGATTGTCCATTTACCGGGCAGGGATGCTGTTAATACAAGACTGCGAAAACATTGCGTGAGCTCGGCCTTGTCACGTGCGTATAAGTCGCATGAAGCTGGCCCGACTTGAAAGTCGAGTGAAAAAGTGGATTTAAAAAGAGGTACACCACTGCAGAGTTAAAAATGTATTCGAATACTTCGTGCTCCCGAGTTTTAGGAGTATGCCGCGGTGGATTAAATCCACGGGGTGTGACACAAGTATTGTTTTATAAACTAAAACTTGTTAGTTCAAGATTACCCAAGTGGCATGTGTTGTCACGATAAGGGGCATTGCCGTGGGCTGTCATGTGTTGACGTGTCGCGGTAATACCATAATCTAGTAAACATGTGTTAGCTAAGAGGCATGTGGATTTCGCCGTAAGCATATGATAACTAAGAGGCATGTGGATTATGCCCTAAAGTATATGAGATACTGCTATGAGTATAAGATTGAAAGGCCTGAATAAAAGTAATATGATATGAGGATATATCGCCTTGGATATGGGATATATGCATATTGACATCAGTATGATTTATTTACTGCCATGAGTATGATCAGAAGTTAAACAAGAAATGAGAAAGAAATGTATTTTGAAAAACCCTTCACTCTTTCCCCAATTGCATAGGTTCATGTCATATATACTATATGTATCTCTACCTTCCCTATGACTTGCGGAGTACGTAAGTACTCCCCCTTGCAACAACTCATCAATAGATGGAGCGTTCTACGACCTTGGTGAATATCCTGAAGATGCTGCAGAACCAGGAGAAGATGAGAAGTTCCCTCCGGAGCCCTGATGTGGTGCTGTCTTGCTATCAACTTTTGTTTCCTGTGGGATTGCTTTTGGCCCTAGCTTCCGCTGACTAGATGTTTTATTTTGTTGTACCTTTGTGCCTTGTAAGGCACTGTATCCCGTATTGTACTAAGGCCCGATGGCCATACAATTAAGACTACTGTAATATTTTGCTGCTTCAATGTATTCCTGTGATTGACTCATCCTGGGAAGTCAAGTGGTTTATGGGACCAGCTTCACCGAGTTGGGCTCCTCACAGGTGATGTCACCGTCGTGATAGACACGACAAACAGTGGTATCAGAGCAGCACAGACCTTGACTGTAGGATGGTACCCTTAGGGATTGGCTTGCCAGGAAGGCGTAATTTATCTAAAAACTATTTTTTACAACCTTATTTTTGAAAAAGGGAGCCTTGTAGCTTCTAAAATTTTGGATTTCAAAGTCTTACTTGGCTTCTTCTAAAAATTCGGTAAAGTGTCGAGAGCGCGTTTTGCTTTTATAGATTGCCTCAGGATTTGGGCTACGTTGCTACGGCACATAGCCTAGTTCTTTGGGTAGAACCCTGTTCGAGTAGTTAGTCGACCGTCGTGGAGGATTAGCCGGGAAAGGGTAGTGTAGATAGAGCAGGTGGATGCTCTTGCTAGCTTTTGTGCCCCGCTGTTGCTTTCGCAATGGTTAACTTGTTTACTATGGCTAGAAGCCTAAGTGTTTGTGCATTAAAATAGTTGCATTAATTTATGCATTAGTACCCTAGTTCTCTCTTAGTTAGTTAGACCTATCTGCTTCTCCCTTCAGAAGATCAGAATGGTTCACACAAGGAGAAGGACCCAAGATGACCAAGAGGGCCAAGACCCAGCTACACCACGAAGAGGATCCACATCTCATCCGGGAGCGTAGAGCTCGCTACCCCCACAAGAAGACTCACCAAATCTCCAGGAAATTCTTCTTTCAATGGAGAGGAGCCGCCAAGAAGCCCAGGCTGCACATACCCAGTTGTTAGCTCGAGTCATTCAGAAAATGCCAGGGACTGCTGAAGGTACCGCCATCGGAACTCGACTCTTGGATTTCCAGAAGACACGACCGCCAACCTTTGCAAGCACGACCGACCCAATCATCGCAGACGACTGGCTACGGGACATCGAAAGGAAGCTGGACACTGTTCGTTGCAATGATCGAGAGAAGATGCTATTTGGATCACACCAACTCACTGGAGCAGCTGCTGCTTGCTGGATGAACTATCAAGAAGCACACTTGGATAAAGACAACATCACTTGGACGGAATTTAAGGACCTCTCGGCTTGGAGAAGGGGCGGTTGCCCCTTGGGGCGTCACGCGAGCCGCCTCCGCCCTCGAGGACAAAGGTGTCCCAAGGCCGTGGCTCGCTACGGCCCCCCTGCCTGGGGCATTTGAGGGGGTCCCTGACCCCCCGGTCGGCGGGAGCGGGGGCCCCCTGACTCTTCTTCCAGAGGTCGTCCTCCTCCGCCCGAGCGTACTTCCCCAGTACATTGAGGAGCTCATCGGCGGAGGAGGGGCAGCTCCGAGAGAGCCTCCGGTGGAGCTCTCCTGGGAGGATCCCGCTCTTGCACGCCTCAATGACCGTAGAGTCGGGAACGTGAGCCACTTTGCTCTTGACTTGGGCGAAGCACTTGAAGAAGCTACGGATGGTCTCCCCCGTCCTCTGCTGGACGGTGT
Source organism: Pharus latifolius (assembly GCA_019359835.1). Taxonomy (NCBI): domain Eukaryota; kingdom Viridiplantae; phylum Streptophyta; class Magnoliopsida; order Poales; family Poaceae; genus Pharus; species Pharus latifolius. The sequence goes on along the minus strand of CM033321.1, from coordinate 58,327,280 downwards.
ACAGCTGCGAAGAGTCCAGGGGACGCACATAGTTCCCCTAGAAATTCGCGCAAAACTCACGCTTGAGATGCGCGAATGACTTGATGGGGTCGGCCTTCAAGTTGTAGAACCAGGAGCGGGCGATCCCGGTGAGGTAGAGGGGGAAGACGTTGCATTGCACCGTCTCGTCCCCCCAGCCGCCGAGATGGCCGTGGAATACACCTGCACAAATTCATAAGGGTCGGCCTCACCGTTATAGTGCTCGATGTGCGGCGGGCGATAAGGCCGCGGCCACCGAATGCATCAAAGTCTGTGGCATAGGGGCTGATTAGCCCCCTGCACTTCCCGGGGAGAGTCCCAATCGCTGCCTCCTTTGACGGGGGATGCGCCCTCGTTATCGGAGTCGGGAAGTGGCCCAAGTGGCCCTCCGGCGTGTCGGTGACGACGCTTTTCTTCTGGGACGGGGCTGAGTTCCCGGACGTCCGGGCTCTCCCCCGGAGAGGTTGGCTCCTCGGCGGGTCTCTTCCCCCGACTGGTACGAGAGCGAGGCTCCCCGCGTCTGCGATACGGGGGAAGTTCTTCCCCGCACTTAGCCGTATGCATTCGCTCGACCTCCTCCCGGGAGAAACGGACCTGGTCCGCCGGAGGCACCCTCGAGGGCGGCCCCGGGGGAGGAGGGAGCTCATGCACTGTAGCTGCCGGCCCGGAGGCTATCGGGGCCGGCTGGGGGGAGCCTCCTTCGAAGACCTCTGGGACCGGAAAGGGGGAAGCCCCTGTATCATCTGGAATCGAGGAGGGGGCGCCCGCGGCGATGTTCGGAACCGAAGTGGAGGGAGCCCCCGCAGCAACGACCGGAACCGGGAGGGGGGAAGCCCCTGTAATATCTGGAACCGGTGAGGGGGGAGCCCCCGCAGCGACGTCCGGGACTGGGGAGCCGATGCGGGGGGAGGTCCGCTGAGGCACAGGAGCTGCTCTGTTGAACGCCCCCGGTGAGGTAGACCCGACGGGCGGGGCGGGACTGGCTCCCAGCGCAGGGAAAACCCCCGGCACGTAATGGGCCCCCGGCCCCGGGAATTGGCCCGGAACGGGGTATCCCCCCGGTGCCATGAAGGGCCCGGGCACGAAGTAACCTCCCAGAACCGGGAAGGACCCGGGTGCCGGGAAGGGTCCGGACGTATGACCCGCAGGGGGAGGGTACCTCTGGTGGGGTCATACGGGGCGGTCGAACCTCCGGGGACCGGAGGGACCGCCGGGTGACCGATAAACGGGGGCATAGCCCCCGGATATGGGTACGGCGCATATGTGGGGGCCGGTGGCCGCGCCAACACGCGGAGCAGCTCATCCATAGAGCGCTGGGCGCGGAGCTGGCCCTCCACTAAAGCCTCGAGCAGGGCGTCCCGGGGAGCCGGGGGAGCCATCGGGGGGAGACTAGTCCCGGTCGAGGCTCCCGCGGTCACTGGGACCGACCTGGAGATCAAACCACCTAAATTAAGAGGGAAGGTGGGAGGCGGTTCCTGGGTCTGGCCGCCTCCGGGCGGAAGCGCCGGGACAGTCATGTCCCGGACGGGTGGCATTGGGTCACCAGGACCGGCGTCACCCGGGAGGGCGCGAGCCCTCGTTCTTGGGGGAGCCATGGCGTCTTGTCACGATCCCCACGGACGGCAGCAACTGTCGTGGTATTGCGAATACCCCGGCAGGTTTTGTGGACGATCCTAGCGAAGAAAACGCAACGCGGGTTGACCGGGTGACCGGTCATCCACCGCTGGACAAACACAACAAGTGACACGAGGGTTTATACAGGTTCGGGTCCCGGTGGGGGCCCTAGTCCTCGACTCAAGCTCATCTTCTTCTCCCATGAACGGTTTCAAATCTGCAATGTTAAATGTGGGACTAACCCCAAATTCGGGCGGCAACTCAAGTTTATATGCATTATCATTTATTTTCTCAAGTATCTTGAAAGGACCATCAGCTCTAGGCATTAATTTAGACTTTCGCAATTCTGGAAAACGATCCTTTCTCAAGTGTAACCATACTAAATCACCCGGTTCAAGTTTTACTTCCTTTCTACCTTTACTTCCCGCAGTCCTATACCTTTCATTCATCATTTCAATATTTTCCTTAGTCTTTTCATGCAATTTCAGAATAAATTCAGCACGTTCCTTAGCATCATGATTAACTCGTTCACTAGTAGGTAAAGGTAATAGATCAATAGGAGCACGGGGATTGAAGCCATACACTACCTGAAAAGGACTTTCCTTGGTGGTGGAGTGTACCGCCCTATTATAAGCGAACTCAACATGCGGCAAACACTCTTCCCACATCTTCAAATTCTTCTTCAAAACAGCCCTCAACATAGTAGATAATGTACGATTTACTACCTCGGTTTGGCCGTCGGTTTGGGGATGACATGTTGTTGAAAACAGCAGCTTGGTCCCCAATTTATTCCATAGAGTTCTCCAAAAGTGGCTCAAAAACTTGGCATCACGATCTGAAACAATAGTAGAAGGCATACCATGCAAGCGAATGATTTCTTGAAAGAAAAGCTTAGCAATATTAACAGCATCGTCGCTCTTATGACAAGGAATAAAGTGAGCCATCTTAGAAAATCTATCAACCACCACAAAAATACTATCCCTCCCCCTCTTGGTCCTAGGCAGTCCTAAAACAAAGTCCATAGATATATCCTCCCATGGAGTGCTAGGAACAGGAAGAGGCATATATAAACCATGTGGATTCAATCGTGACTTAGCCTTTTGACATGTAGTGCAGCGGGATACAAACCTCTCAATGTCTCGCCTCATCTTCGGCCAAAAGAAGTGAGCGGACAGAACGGCCTCCGTCTTCTTGCCACCAAAATGACCCATCAAACCTCCTCCATGAGCTTCCTGTATCAAAAGAAAACGAACGGATCCAACTGGAACACATAGGCGGTTAGCTCTGATACCACTTGATGCGCACGGTGGCCCGATGTTCCGACAGGTAGAGGTAAGTCGATTGGTGGAGACTCGACGTTGACGATCCGGCTTCCCCTTGTGCATAAGAGTGTATTTGTTACTTCTACCGTGATGAATTGCATCAGTATCAAATTCCCATGGACGGCCTAACAAAAGGGAACATGCTTGCATAGGTACTACATCAAAATCAGCAAAATCATGGTATGTTCCAATGGAAAATTGCACTCTCGCAGTTTGTGTTACCTTCACCTTACCGCTGTTATTGAACCATTGAATATGGTAGGGATGAGGGTGTGCACGTGTGGGCAAGCAAAGCTTCTCCACCAGATCTGAACTCACCAAGTTATTGCAGCTCCCACCATCAATTATGACACGAACACGACGGTCCTTGACGATGAGGTACATCTGAAACAAATTATGGCGTTGTAGCTTGTCCGCTTGCTCCATTTGAGCGCTCAACACTCGTTGCACAATGATTGTCCTATAATTCTTGGTGGCAGCGGTCCCTAAAATCTCCTCATCATCGTCGTCCGTCTCATGGTCATCCTCATTATCTGCAAGGTTAGCTACAAGAGCATATTCATCCTCAACATCACTAGCACTAATGTACCCACCTTCTTCTGTTGCAATGTACGCTCGATGACTTGGGCAATCCTTCATGACATGGCCCATCCCCTTGCATCGGTGGCACACAATTTCCGTTGTTCGACCCGTGGAAGCCACCGATGAAGAACTCTTTGTTGGTGCCTGCACATGGTTAGATTTACTCACCTCGGGAACTCGTGATGGCGGTGATGGTGCTGCTGAACGCGCCCTACTCATGGAGGGGGCAGCAGACCGAACAGAAAGGGGTGGAGCTGATTTGGTTGTCCCCGGCGTCGTCTTTGGTGTGGGTATGTTGCCGAAATTACTCCTTGGCCTTTGCTGTTTTCCCTGCAATTCTTTTTCTGCCAACATAGCAAGCTGGAACAATCTATTGATAGAATTATATTCTTTGTAATCAATTATGTCCTGAATCTCGCGCCGTAATCCCCCATAAAAACGAGCCATCTTATCCTCCTCATCCTCAACTACCCCACAACGCAACATGCCTATTTGTAGCTCTTGGTAGTACTCCTCAACAGATTTATTATTTTGATTTAAGCGTTGCAAATTCTTGCGCATATCACGTTTATAAGAAGGAGGAACAAATCTTCTACGCATAGCTTGTTTTAATCTATCCCATGTATCAGGTGCTAATCCAGCATTTACTATCTCATTCCACCAAATGATAGCAAAATCTTTAAACTCACTAGTAGCTTGTCTAACTCTATGTATCTCAGGAACAAGATGGGAGTTAAATTTTTGTTCAACTGTCATTTCCCAATCTAAGTAAACTTCAGCATCATAAGTACCAGAAAAAGATGGTATGGTAAATTTAACCCTAGCAAAAGAATCATCATGTCCACGACCATTACGAGGATTAAAATTGTTACCTCCCATACCTTGACGGTTGTTATTCAGGCGTTGTTGTTGTCGCACATCCTGTGCAGCGGCGCGAGCGGCAAAGGCATCATGGCCCTCTCCATCCACTTCATCTCCCGCGACAGACTCTTCTTGATCTTCCACTCTGCGAGCTCCATTGGGAGGCGGCTGTCTCTCAAAATTTTCCAACCTGGTAAGAAGATTGGCTATGCTTCGCTCTATCCTCTCCAATCTTTGGTCGTTATCTTGGCCGATCCTTGCGATGTTTGCGTTGATGTCATTGAGCGCGTTGTTAAGCTCGTTCCGTGTAACACACTCATCTTCCTCATTACCTGCCATTGTTAGTTGAAAGAAAGACAAAAGAAACAAAAACAACCGGTGGTATAATCCCTATCAACTACTTTGGCGGCAGAAGGTGGTTTCACTCACTCTCAAGCGTCTTACCACGCTCTTACAAGTGTTCTTACCAATGCAACAGGTGGTACAACCGGCGGCTGGTTCGTGATACCGTGACAAGCTTGAGTGTAGCGATTGCCGAATTGAACCTGAACTGATCAGAAGAAAGGTGGAGCTTGGAAGGCAAAGTATAGTAGCAAGGATTAGCAAATTTCGAAAACAGCTAGCAAAGCTGAATAAAGATTCAAAGTTCTTGTCACAGTTGCTGGCCTAAGCGTGCTCCTAGAACTAGTTCAACCTAGCAAGGGATATATCACAGCACAAAGGACTCAAAGGATGCAAGCAATTCTGATTTTCTACTTCTCTTTCTCTTCTCTCTGTTTTTTTTTTTTTCACTTCTTTTTTTTTTCTAACACAAATATATACCTCTTAACTCAGAGGAGAAACAAAAAATCTCACAATTTGAGGCAACAAACGACAGGAAACCGATGCCCGAAAGAATTGACAAATCAGGACAGCAAACTTCCGGGCGTCGAAACTCGGTCTTAGAAGCTTTTTTTGAGGGTCAAAAAAAATGCACAGGTCTAAAGACTTGTGGAATTTTCAGATGCGCGTCGTCGTCCCCTTCGAAACAAAAAAAAGTAGACCCAAATCGGAGTTCGTATGCAAAAGTTATGCCAGTTTTAGTGAACACTGCACAATCTGGAATTGCTCGCGAATTCAGATCTTTCTCCCGGTTAGGCTAGAATAGGATTAGGTTTGCGGGTGAAAAAGGATGGCCAGCGGTGCAGGGCAATTGACACAAGGCGGCTCGCGACCTCAAACCAGCAACAAGACGATGACTATGGATCAATACTCAACAATACGATACTGAAAACGAAATTGCAAAGCTCAAAGGGTTGTAGGACAGCGGAATTGATGATGAACTTTTTTTGTGGGGCAAATTTTCTGGACTCTAGGACGATGGCAAAACAAAACTAAAGGGGATACAATGATACCTGACGGGAAACCGAGGCTCTGATACCACTTGATGCGCACGGTGGCCCGATCTTCTGACAGGTAGAGGTAAGTCGATTGGTGGAGACTCGACGTTGACGATCATGCTTCCGATCAGAACCGATCCGAACCCAGCAATCGCTACACCACGGCTCCGTTGGTTATCAACCATGCACAAACACGATTGACCTCGCCAAGAAGGCTTATCCCTGCATGCGAATCGAGAACACAAGCAAGAACGAGAAAGAAGCAATCTGAAATATTGCAAATATAAATTGAATCTCACGAGTTGGGGTTCCACAAACCGATACACGGCGAAACTATTCTTTGACAGATTAATCTAAGCAAAACCCCAAACCAAACCCTAGCGGTGGCTACTGAATATAAGGGCTAAGGGACGTCCTAGAAACCCTAGACGTGTCCGTGATGGACTCCAACACGATACATGGGCCAAAGGCCCAAATTGGTGACGCAGCACCCTGGGACAGATTCTGTCCGCCAACTTGTAACGCGAATTCCCGTCGACTCAGCATTCCAATTGACCTGAAACCGGTGCCATTGGAAAGGTTATCTCCTTATCTTTCGATACATATGTGGATCATTGAAATCGGAGTCCGTTTGTGGCCTGGGTGACGATTTTAGTGAACACTGCTCCTGGTGGCCGAGGTAGTCGACTCCGAGATGAATTGGGACTCCGACTCCAAGATGAATTGGGACTCCAACTTGACTTGGACGCCCTCCTTGCCTCCCTCCTGGCCCTTTCTGGTTCCCAAGGCCTTCATGTTCCTCTCCAAAGTTCCTAAGTACAATATAATCAATAATATCATTAGGTAGCATACTATCCTCACAAGTATATACACGGGCACTTAGGAACGAGCTCACCTGTTGATTCAATTGCCGTGCTCGTGCTCTTGTGATGGGTCCTTGCATCACAACTGGAGGAGTATCGGGCGTATGCATAGGAGTGATGTCCTCATCAACCAGGGGCCTTGTCCCCGGGTGAAAGGCGGCGCCTGGGACAGGCACCGGAGGCCATGTCCCCGGGCGAATGGCGGCGCCGGAGGCCATGTCCCCGTGCAGATGTAACACAACTTATCTGGACTTAGTGTCGCGGAGATTTCCCCCAACAATTTGGAAGAGTACTTTCTTCAGTAAAGAAGATGTGGTGTATAACGATTTTTGCCTTTCGGTTACTCTAAAACATAAACTCTGTGGTGAGCTTTGGATGATTTAACATTTATGGTCCTTGTTGTCCTCAAAGGAAGCTGGAATTCCTTGATTGGTTTAGAAACATCTCGATTCCTCCCAATTCTCTTTGGGTAATTATGGGGGACTTTAATCTCTCAAGGTTTCCTTCCAATAAGAATAAATGAATTTTTAATTCTAGAGAAGCTGATCTTTTTAATGAGTCTTTTAATCATCTTAATTTGGAGGAGTTCACCATTAAAGGAAAACAGTTTACTTGGTCGAACATGCAAGTTCAGCCTACTCTGGTTAAACTTGACTAGTTTTTTGTGAATGGTGGTTGGTTGAGGGCCTTTCCTAACACTTTTGTTACAACTTCTAGTAGACCATTGTCGGATCATTTCCCTTGTATCATTCATATCTCCTCTCTCTTCCCTCATGCCAAGTGTTTTAGATTCGAAAACTTTTGGACCCATTGTCATGGTTTACTGGATGTTGTCGCTAGAACTTGGAATAATATCAGACATGATGCCAATGTTACCAGGAGAATCAATTCTAAATTCAAGATTTTGAGAAGAAATTTGAAAAGTTGGAGTAAGCAATTCAAGATTTTTCAAATCTATGAGCAAAACTATTATTTTACTCTGAATCTTTTGGATGGTTTGGAAGAACAAAGGGATCTTTCCTGGATGGAATTCAATTTCAGAAATATTTTGAAGTCCCATTTGAAAGATCTCTTAAGGAATAGACATGAGTATTGGAGGCAAAGAGGAAGATTATGTTGGGCCAAATTGAGGGATGAAAACACAAGATTCTTTCATTCGGTGGCTTCTAATAATTTCAGAATCAACCATATTGTTTCCATTAAAAATGATTTGAATATGGAGCTTTTCAACCATTCGGATATTGCGCAACATCTCTGGTTTTCTTTTAAGGGTAGAATTGGTTCTTCGGATTTCCAAGGCATGTTATTTAATCTCTCTGAGCTTTGTTCTCCTTCTCTGTCTGAGCTTGCTATTTTGGAGACAAATTTCTCGTCGCTTGAGATTGATTCTGTTATTTCTAGTATGCCTTTAGACAAGAGCCCGGGTCCAGATGGTTTTAATGGGGCATTCCTTCGGGCTTGCTGGATGATCATTAAGCATGATTTTTATGATCTCTTTCATCAGTTTTTTGAGGGGGCATGCTGAGCTTTTTAGAATCAGTTCTTCCCTTATCACTTTGATCCCTAAGAAAGATGGTGCCAATAAATTTTCTGATTATCGTCCAATCTCTTTACTCAGTAGCTCTCTAAAGATCATCACCAAGCTTCTTGCTAATCGCTTGCAGCAAGTCATTACCTCCATTATTCATCGCAATCAATATGGCTTTATTAAATCTAGAACTATTCAAGACTGTGCTGCTTAGGCATATGAGTACATTAATTTTTGAAAGAAAGGTCACAACAAAACTATCCTTTTCAAATTGAATCTTGAGAAAGCCTTTGATATGACAAAATATGCTGCTATTATTGAGGTTCTTAAGGCTAAAGGATTTGGTGTAAAATGGCTTAGCTAGATTAAGCTGATATTGAAATCTGGATCCTCCAATATTCTTTTAAATGGGATTCCTGGTAATCAAATTTGGTGTAAGCGTGGAGTTAGGCAAGGTGATTCTTTGTCGCCTCTGCTTTTTGTGCTCGTTGCTGTTCTGCTACAATCAATTTTAAACTCGGCTAAGGACAAGGGTCTTCTTAATCTTCCTACTTTTTATGAGGGAAATGAGGATTTTCCTATCATTCAATATGCTGATGATATGCTTATCATTATGAAAGCGGACGCGAAGGAAGTTTTTCTTCTTAAAGCTCTTCTTCATTCTTTTGCTATCTCCACTGGTTTAAGAGTTAACTTCCATAAATCCTTCATGGTTCCTATTAATTGTTCTGATGATCTCGTTACGAATCTTGCTGGGATTCTTGGATGTCAAGTGGGCTCTTTTCCATTTACTTATTTGGGTCTACCTCTTGGTCTCTCCAAGCCAAAGATAGAATGTTACAACCTGTTGATTGAAAGATTTGAAAGAAGACTTTCTGGATGGCAATTCTCTTTCTTTCTTTGGGAGGAAGACTGACCTTAATCAACTCGGTTCTTTCTTCACTCCCTATGTTTATCATGTCAACGCTTAAAATTCCTCAAGCTGTTCTTGACAGAATGGATAAAATTAGAAGAGCATTCTTTTGGAGGGGAAAATCGAATTATGTTGGTAGTCATTGTCAGACTGCTTGGGACAAAGTTTGTAGACCTAAATCAAATACTGGACTTGGCATCATCAACCTAAGAATCCAAAACTTGACTCTATTGTTGAAATTCTTGTTTAAGTTCCTTAACAAGAGTTCATATCCTTGGGTTCAATTAGTTTGGTCTCGTCATTATTCGAATTGTCTACCATCGGAGTCTCATTTGGTTGGTTCCTTTTGGTGGAAGGACATTTTGTATCTTTTAACCTACTTCAAAGGTATTTCGTCTTGTAAGATTGGGTTAGGGGATACTTGTGACTTGTGGAATGATCTCTGGACTTCTGAAATTTTGGCACATAAATGGGCTATATTGTTTTCCTTCTCCTCACAAAACTTGACTACTCACCAATTTTGGAGTTTGAATATCTTGGAAACTATTTTCCATTTGCCTCTTTTAGAGCTGGCTTATAGTCAATTTCAAAGTCTATTGTTACTTCATCAAAATACGAGTAATTTTAATGCGGAAGAGGGAATATCCTGCTTGGGAGGTAGAATCCATGGCGGACAACACCCTGGATTATAATACTGGTATGTCCTCTGGTCTACAAGATACGCAATTTTACTGATGAAAAAATACCATACCAAGTAATTTGCCTTTTGTGACACAGTTCTATCCTTGTCCGAAATTCAGAAACGGACAAATAACCTTCTGCGGCCATATAATACCTCAAGAGAAGGAGCTCAAGGATCACCCCATCCTCAAAAGCTTAATCAACGGTAGCGACGACCTGAGACAAGAACGTCAGAAGGTATTACTTCTTTCATGGAACATGTCTGAGATCGCTTGTTGATTTTGGTCATCAAATCAAAATTCTTGAAACGATGTAGCTGCTAAAGGGGCGAACCGCCGGGACAAAGCATCCTGGTGATGACGCTGGACCTTCTGGGAGGTTAGCATCGAAGAGGGTAAAAAGAACCTCTTCTAAGTTAAAGAAAGTGAAGGAGCCGACTCCTGAAACATCCAAGAAGATCATCGGAGGGGCTTCGAAGAAGAAGAAAACAACTGCAAAAAATATAGCGGTAAGATTTTCTCTTCCCCCTATTATGCCAACCACGGATAGGAGTTACTTCTTAGTCGTACAGGGTGAGGGGAGCAAGGATGAGGAGGATGAAGTTCCTCTCATCTGTCGCAAGAGGAAGGCATCAAACCCTCTGGAGATTAGAATTCCAGAGAGGCCAATCTCTCCTACCATTGCCAAAGTCTTGTCCTCCTTGGTGGAGGCAAAAACGGTGGTAGACGATTACGTGGCCATAGAAGGTCTTGCGGTCATGGAGGAGACTCCCAATCCTGAGGCATGCGCCGCCTCAGGGCTGGTAACCCCTCCTTCGTACCGAAGGGACTTCTGTGGTAAGAACTTCACAGTTTTTAAGTTTTCACTTCCCTGCATATACCAATCGTATTGTGAACATGCAGGGGGAAGAAGACACTGTCCTTTTCAAGAAGAGGAAAACAAGGACAGATATCGATGACACTTCAATAGGGGCACCCAGTGGGCTTCTTTCTCCCTAGAGCGCATCGCCGAAACCTAAATCTGTGTTGGGGTTTTGACTCAAGTAAGGACATCACATCTTGTTACCTCGTATTTGCTTGAGCACAAGGATCTCACAAATTATGATTTTTTCAGGACCTCTGTGTCTAGCGTCCAACCAACCTCCCCAAGAACCGGCACAACTCCTACCTTGGAGGTTGAGGGAGACACAGGTACGAACACAATGGCTGAGGTATCCTCTCAGACCATTGTGGAGGAAATAATCGCGAACCTCCAATCTACTGGAATGGAAATCGCAGCTTTGACCACATGAGAAAGCCAGCAAGAATAAACATTTGCTGCTCCTGTTGTCAAGGAAAAACCTAATCTTCAGGTTCAGCCTTTGAGTGATCTCGAGGATGCTTCTTTTAATGACTTCATAGAGGTAAGTAAAAATTCCTTTACCTTCTACGAGATTGACAATCTTAGGAATGTTCAAGTTCAAACAACAGGTCTTACTGTGTCTCAGGATCTGACCCGAGTGGCGACCAAGTCAAAAGCTTTAGCAACGCATATTGAGGTCGCACAACGGGAGATCAGCCGGCTACAACAGTAAGTATCTGTGTCTTATTTATTCCGACCTTGAACTTTATCTAAGTAACTGCTTTCGTTGTCATAGGGAAAATGCCTCTTTGAGAAAAAGCCTGGCTGATTGGCAAAACCTGGAAGAAACTACTGCTGCGTGGTTTTCTTCTATGAAGAAGGAACTTCACAAAATGTGGTCAAAGCTTTCCTGTAAGTTTACTTCCAACCAGAAGAAGTTACTTCTTTGCATGAACTGTTTAAAATTCAATTACTTTGCACATGCAGTACAAGAGGATCAAATAAGCTCCCTTTCAAAAGAAAAGGATGACCTTCGTACGACCATTGTGCTTCAAAGTTCTAAGATTGAGGCTGTATGCGAGGAGAACAAGACCTTAAAGGCGACTATCTCATCCTGCAGCAACGTTCAATCAAGAGTCTTCGAAAAACTGAAGATGGTTGCGAATTTGCTGAAGGCAAATATAGTCGAGCCTCAAATGGACAACTTAAGCCTCAGCGATTCATGCAAACTGGTCGCGGCTCAAGCTGAATCACTCCTTGAGTATCTTCCTGGAGATACAAAGCGGCAAGAAGAGGCAATGAAAACCAATGTAAGATCTATAGCCTCTGCCATTCTATGCAAGTTAAGACTTCACCATGGCCCAAATTTGGACTTGAATCCGGTGGTGGGAGATGCAAAAATCGAGAGTGAAGACCAGCTTGAGGCCATTTCAAAAGAAGTCAATCCCCTCATTGAAGGTCTTTTGAAGGAACAGGGCTTATTATGATTCATTGTAATGAACAATGATCCTCTATGTTGATTGTACCTGTAAACATACAATTGTAATACAAAATGTGCAAATGCATGCCTCAAGTTTTTGGAAAGATGTACCCAATTTTGTTTTACCTTATGGTTATATTCCTCTAGCCCCCTCCTGAGATCATACATACTGAAGGCATGGTATTATAATCTCAGGAGAAATATGGGTTCTAACGTCTTGTATGGGTTGTTTGATGATCAGGAAATATCTGGTGAGCTCCTTATATGTTTAAAAACGGTTTATAAAGGAATGTCTCAACCTAGATACGATCATTTGGTCGCATCGATACTGATCTTAATACAATACCAAGTCTTATTACGAACTGGCAGCCCCTCGAATGATCATAAACATGCTAGGAAGTCCTGTATGTGTTTAGAAATGGCTTATTTAGGTATCTCTTGTCTAGATACGACCATGAGATTGGTCAGCGAATCCAACCTAGTTATCATAGTAAGATGATTATCGGCGACCAGCCCTTGAGCCTAGCTCGGTCAGGGTGGAGCAAAAAGAAATCAAACCATAACTTAACACGAAGAAGAAGTACATATAATTTTTAATGAAATCATGCTAATTGAAAAGGATAAAAGAAATGGAAAACTTACACGTTGAACTTGCGTAGTTGATCTATGTTCCAAGTATTGGACAAGATCCTTCCATCCTCCATCGCTAATCGAGCCGATCCTGGTCGTGGTACTGAAACTGATGGTCGTGGTACCGAAGGCCAGTAAAAACCCTGTCAGAATGCTTTTCCGACTAGTGTGTGATATGACGCGTGTGCACCACATACACCGTCATGAATTTCTTTCAAGAGGGATTTACCTTCATCTTGCGACACATAGTGCATGAATACTCCTTGAGTACCCTTTATGTATAAAACTCCATCTATGAGTTTATACAGCGTGCTTTTTGAACTAACTGATCTCTTTCGGTTTCGTCCTTGGGCAAGGTCCCATATTTGAGATAGACCCACAATGGACGGGTCCAATCTCCTTCATGTCCAAGGTTGGTGACGTAAACTGCCACTAGGTCATCTTCGATCGAAGTCATGATCGAGGGATGTTTTAAGTGTTCAATGAACAATCCTATTGGAGCGGATGTGAGTGAGAACCCAATTTTAGATAATTGCTCTGCGAGTCTATTGTCCTTTCGCGGGATATATTGGACTTCAAAATGACTGAAGTATGTTTCCAATTTCCTCACTTCCCCCAGGTAATGAGCCGTTGTCTCATCGGAGGTGCTGTACTCCTTGTTTACCTGGTTTATGACTAGCTGTGAGTCTCCCCTCACCACTAATCGACGGATTCCGAGGAATCTGGCTGCCCAGAGCCCTGTAATAAGACCTTCATACTCTGCTGCGTTGTTAGTTGCAACAAAGTGTAATTGAATGACATACTTGAGTTGGTCGCCCTGAGGCGTGATTAAGACCACTCCAGCTCCCCAAGTGTTGAAAACTGCGAGAACCGTCAAAATACATCATCCAATGGTCGGTGTGTTGTAAATCTTTGGATTCCTGTGTAGGAGGGTCGGGATTAGTCCATTCGACCACAAAGTCGGCGAGAATTTGAGATTTAACTAATGTGCGAGGGGTGAAATGGATGTCAAATGCTCCAAGTTCCACTGTCCACTTCGCGATGCAACCAGATTTCTCTGGGTTCCGGATGATATCTCCCAATGGGAAGGACGAAGGCACAGTAATTTTGTGCGCTTGAAAGTAGTGTCGTATCTTACGGGAAGCCATCAGAAGTGCGTAAAGTATCTTCTGGACCTCAGGGTAACGTTCCTTTGGACCGTGAAGTACCTTGCTTATGTAATAGATTGGTTGTTGTACACCCTCTCTTCCGCAACCAGAACTGCGCTGACCGCGTGAGGGGTGGCCGCCAAATAAAGGAGTAGTGGCTCCCCTAAATTCGGAGGAACCAATATTGGCGGACTAGACAAATAAGCTTTAACCTCTTAAAAGGCTTTTTCGGCCTCATCCGACCAGGAAAAAACATTGCGTTTATGAAGAGCCTTAAAGAAAGGCAATCCTCGTTCGCCTAGTCTCGATATGAAACAGCTAAACAGCCGCCATGCAACCTGTTAGGCTCTAGATGTCCTTCATAGTCAAAGGAGATCGTATTTGCTCAATGGCCCTGATTTTTTCAGGATTAACCTCAATTCCCTTCGAACAAACAAGGAAACCCAAGAGTTTGCCAGAAGAAACCCCGAAGGAACATTTTTTTGGGTTTAATTTTATTCCATGCTTGTTTAAATTACGAAAGGTTTCAGCAAGAGCATCTAAATGATTCAAGATTTCAAAGCTTTTTACAACCAAATCATCGACGTAAGCTTCAAGATTACGCCCCATCTGGGAAAGAATGGTCTTTTACATCAAGCGTTGGTACGTGGAACCGGCGTTCTTGAGACCAAATGGCATTCTGACGTAGCAGTAGATGCCAAATGGTGTGATGAAGGTAGTTTTCTCTTCATCTTCTTCTGTCATGCTAATTTGATGGTATCTTAGGTAAGCATTCAGGAAGCTCATCAGTTTGCAACCCGCTGTAGAATCGACCAACTGATCGATGCAAGGAAGGGGAAATCATCCTTTGGACAGGCACTGTTTAAGCTGGTGTAATCGACGCACATGCGCCACTTACCACTTGACTTTAGGACCATGACCGGGTTTGCAAGCCACTCCGGATGATCGACTTCGCGAATAAATCCTACTTTCTGGAGTTTGTCTAACTCCAATCGGATGGATTCTTGCCGATCAACACCAAGCGTCTGAGCTTTTGCTTTATTGGTCGCTGTCCAGGTTGAATTGCTAACCTGTGCTCAATTACCTCCCTTGGGACTCCAGGAATGTCGGATGGTTACTACGCAAACACATTTGCATTAGCCCAAAGGAAAGTAATGAGCTCGAGTTCGTATTTGTCGTCCAGGCCTGATCCAATTCGAATAGTTCTAGATGGATCATCTGGGTACAATGGAACTAGCTTAACTTTTCATCTGGTCGCGGGGCAACTTTAATCATATCAGAAGCCGTGGTCGTGATCTTAACGTCCCGGAGGGGAAGCTGGTCCACTAACTCTAGGAATAACCGATCACAATTTAGCGCCATGTTCTAGCTGCCCCGGACCAAGATAACGCCTTTGGGGCCCAGCAACTTGGTGCACTAATAAGCATAATGCGTTACCGCCATGAATTTAGCAAGAGTTGGCCTGCCAAAAATAGCGTTATATGCCAAATCACAATCAATTACATCAAATATAATCAATTATGTTCGAAAGTTATATGGTTCTCCCAGTGTCACCGATAGCACAACCTGTCCCATCGGCATCATTGAGGGATCAGGATTTATCCCATAAAATGGATGAATTATGGGCTTAATTTTTGAACGAGGGATCTGCATCTCATCCAGTGCCTTGACCAGTAAAATGTCCAAGGAACTGCCCCCGTCGATTAGAACTCTTTCAACTCGAGCATTGCTAATAATTGGGGTGATGACCAAAGGTAGTCTCAATAGTGGTGTAAGCCTAATAGGACAATCAGCTCGATTAAAAGTCAAAGGAGTTTCTGACCGACGGGGATATTGAGGCTCACCGAGGGGAGCCTCTGCTTGATTTACCTTGCGGTAAAACGCTTTAAACTGACGCTTAGAAGCAAAAGAAGAGGAACCTCCAAAAATAACATTAACATGGTTTTGGGTACCTGGTAGGACGTCTCTTCATCTCCATCGGCATCTCTAATCCCACAGGCCTGATCTTTTTGCGGCAAGGTTGGCATCAGTCCAATCCCTTGGTAGAAGTCGTCCAATTGCTTCAACCAATTCCGGCAGTTCTTGAAATCGTGTCCCGAAGAATTGTGGAATGGACACCACTTCTTGTTTCCCTGTGAGTTAGTTTGTATTCCTGACTGGTCGCTATTGCGGCCACCAGAAGATGTTTTATTCTTGAATGGAAACTTGTTACCTTTTCCTGGTGGTGGTTTCTCTGCAACGGCGACCTCTCGGTATTGTCCAGTCCAATTTTTCTTGGACTTCTTTGATTTTCCGCCTGATGATGATTCTGGCTTCTTGCTTGAATCCTCATTCTTAACATCCTTAAGACCTGACTGAGGCGGTAAGTTTCCTTTATCCACCAACTTGTTCCATTCCACGGCCTCAGCCGCATCAGAATAGTGGTCAGCCATGCTGAAGAGGTCGGCTACTGACCGAGGGGGGTGGATAAGCAGATCTTTGGTAAACCTCCGATATCACATGGCATGTTTAAATGCCCTAATAACGGAGTTGTCAGATATGTTCGGAATGGTATTCCTCACTCCGAAAAATCTCTTGACAAACTGCCGAAGAGTCTCAGTAGAGGTCTAGTGTAGACGATGAAGATCATCCTCCTTGCCAGGCTTTTGGTAACAATTTTGGAAATTGTTGAGTATGGCGTCCAACAACATTTCCCAGTTATAAATCAAACCCTCTGGCTGATTGAACAACCAGGTTCTCGCTGCTCCGTCAAGGACCGTCGGTAGGTAATTCGCCATGACACGGTCATCTCCGCCTGCCGCTTGAATAGCGGTAATGTAGATATGAAGGAATTCGGATGGATTCTGAGCTCCATCAGATCTCTCAATCGTTCCTGGTTTGAACTTGTCCGACCAGACCATAGCACGGAGACCCAGTGAGAAAGCTTTGCAACCAACGTAGCAACTGAGGAGAGTTCTGCGGCTTTCAACTTGATCGCGGGCGACCTCACCCTAAGGAGATACGCCTCGCAGTCCCAGACGAGAATGGATAGGCACGCGATCTCGATCGTGGGAATTTCCAACTCGCCTGGCCTTGCCATGCCGAACTGATCCTGGTGGTAGTCGATTATGCCTGCCATGACTAGAGTGAGAATAATCCCTCTCATGGGAGCGAATCATAGACCGAGATGACGCTGTTGGAGTTGCATTGGATGCAACTTCATCTAGAGTATCCGCCAGGATTCTGGCAAAAGCCAGTTTGTTCACGTCTTCGACATTAGGAGGAGCATTATGCAAGACATCTACGATAAAACAAAGTCGCTCTTGTGTACTCCTCCTCGGTGCACCAGGTGTCACCATTTCTTCAACTGTCAGTGGATAGCCCGGGGCTAAAGAAGGAGTGAGGATGACGGGAGGAACTAGGAGTGGCACATAACGAGATTGCGCAAGTTACAAAGCTTCCTTTGTAGTCCTACGAAGCTCATTTTCTCGTTGCTCGCGATCTTGATCCTCCTTTTGCTTTATTTCCCGTTCCTCCTTTTGTCTGTGTCCTGTTCCTCCCTAGCAATTCGCTGCTCAAGAGTTTCCTCCGATAAAGTAGCAAACTCTCGGGGGAGCGAGGTCGCAGAAGTAGAAAACATCTCGGTTTGTTCCGAATCGGATTCAAAATCAAAGAGACTGGAGGTAATCAGGATCAAACCTCCTAGGACTAAGCTCTAGGTTACCATCATCCACATCCTCAGCAGCGATGTGTTGTGGTACATATTCAGCCTCCGAAGTGGTAGAACTCACATGGGGCACCTGGTCTATCTTCTCTGTCTCCTGGTCGATGGACATGACCTGAGTCAGAGAAGATGCATCCTCATGATGTTCCTCAGGAACATCCTCGCGATCAACCTCTTCCGTAGGAACAGGATCGCTAGGTGAGGGCATCCAAATATGGGCATAGTCCTCGAGATCAAAATTGTTCTCGGAATGATACGCTCCAGACATGCCTTACCTAAACTCTTGATAAATGGAAAACACCTTAAGAAAGGCCCCATGGTGGGCGCCAGCTGTCGACAATTTGGACTCGGGGTCCTCTGTCGATATTACGCAAATTTGTGAGTTGTATGTGAGACCTTTCAAAGTGTCTTCAGGTAAGTTATGATAAGTAATGAAATAGGGACGCAAAGATTTATATAGGTTCGGGACCTCGATGGTGGGAGTAATAGCCCTACGTCCTGTTGTGATTTCACTATGTATAAAAAACGGGGTTTACAGGAAAGAGAGATTGTCACAGGCGATAATCTCCTTTTATCCTTCTGTCTATTAACTATATCTAAGTCTTCAAGCGTTGTTGGCTCTTTTTTTTTCTCGTCGTCTTTTCTCCATCAGCCATCCTTTTATACTGAATGAAAGGATGCCACTGTGAGGTAGTTCTGGACAGTTGCCATAGTGCAGTTCGTATAACCGCACCAATCTTCTTCATCGGTTAAGCACGTACAATTATAGATAACTGCACATGTTAACCTCCTGGCGGTTGTCTTCACACGTGGGAGAAGTTATCTTGACCCTGAGAACATGTCCAGTAAAGCTTGAACACCCCCAGGTTATCTTGGTCGCGCATAGCCATCGACGTTCTGATCACGCATAGCCTGCAAGTACTACGATCATAGACTGACCCTGTGTCCGCAACCTTCTGGTGTACAAGAAGCTGTCCGTCAGCAACCATAGTGGCTACTAAGACACATAGACATATATCACATCCGAGCTTGACTTGAACACGACATATGTTGAATAAACTAGCACGGGTGATAATCCTCGTCAAAAAGGGTAGCGATTTCTATGATGGAAACTCTTGCCATAGTGAATACTACAGCGAAGTACCTGAGACTATCATTGATGAAGCGATTCAGTAGATTCAATCCTCGAAACTTGTCAATGATGAACAAACTGAGGTCACAGCTGCGACCTTGACCATGGGGACAAGGGAACAAATAGGAATTTATGCTCCCCCTATGGTCGAAGAAACCCTTTCTTCCCCTTATCAGGGAGAAAAGGATTTGGAAGCAGTGGTTCAACTCATTGATACTCCGCTTCCTACTCCAGAAATAAATCTACAAGTTACTGAGAAAGCGCTAGCTAACTTTGAATCTGAGTTCTTCCTCAAAGATCTCATAGAGGTAAGTAAAATCTTTACCCAATGTGTTTTATTGTTTTTTTGAGTAATATCTTCAGATGTTCACTTCCTTGTAGAACTTTGCTCGCCATTCGACCTTGGTTAATTCGCTAATAGGACAATTTAAGGTCGTACAAGCTAAACGCAACCGCTTAGAACAGTAAGTATCTTGCTCTAATCCCAGTCCTCTATGAATAGGATGACATTTCTTGTTGTCACAGGGAAAACTCTGCTTTGACATGCGAGGTTGCTAAGGAGTGCTCCGATAAGGAGATCGTGGTGGCAGAAGCTCTGAGGGAAAACAACAGAAAACTTGCTGAGGCCCTTTCATCCTTGGAGGAAAACAAAAGTTCATATGCCACTCTCCAAGGGAAAAAAGAAAGATTACAAATTGATTTAGATCATAAGCTCATTCTCGCATAATTGGTCATTGCATTTATGATTTTTCATGAACTAATCAAACTATTTTTGTTTCTTTATCTGAGCAGGTCAAAGAGAAATAAACTCTAAGTTGGCCGAAGAAAAGGATAACTTGGAAGAAAAGTTTATCCGGAGAGGACACGATCTCGAAAAACTTCATAAGATCATCAATATCTTCCAGATGGCAATGGAAAAGGCCAAAAATACTGCAAAACTTTCTCAAGAAGAAAAGAATAATTTGGAAAAATCATCAATAGCTGCAGTATTATTGAAGAGGGCACTCTCGGAAAATTGAGAGAAGTCGTGGACTCTCTCGAGGCAATAGTTATTGATCCTGAGAAGGACAAACTATCTCTTGAGGAGTCCTGCAACTTGGTCGCGGCTCAAGCTGACTCTCTGATTGCTAACATCCCTGAGTTTGCAAAGAGGTATAAGGAAACAGTGAAGACCGATGTAGGTACTGCTGCTTCTTCTAACCTTGTAAACTTAGGCATCGCCATGGACCGAATTTGGATCTGAATCCAGCGGTGGAAAATGTTATGTTTGACAATGAAGATCATATGGCTGCCACCATAGCTGAAGTTAAACCCATAGTTGATAAACTATTAGAAAACCTCAAGCTTGTATAAGACTTTCCTCTCATTGTAATCTTTTTTTTTCAATGGAAACGGAAATTCTTTGATATATCAAATTTTTTTATAACTTGCAAATACATATAACTAATAGGAAATGCAAATGCATGATTAACAGAATTTGAAATAACAATAAACATACTTAACTTCCAACAAAATGCTATAGTTATATTCCCCTAGCCCCCTCCTGAGATCATTAATACTGAGGATACAGTATAGTAATCTCAGGATAAGAAACATGGACTAAAATGACCATGACTAGCGATTCTCTTATGCGTTGAGAAACGGCTTAAAGAAGAGATACCTCAACTAGAGTTTATCATGAAGTCGCAAGAATAAACAACTTAATATAAATGTCAAAGCTTTTTGCGAACTGACAGCCACCTAAATGATCAGAAACATGCTAGTAAGTCTCGTATGCGTTAAGAAACGACTTATTTAGAGATGTCTTATCTAGATGTGACCATGGGATCGGTCAGCGAATCCTCAACTAGGTATGCTTTTACTTCTTGAAAGGCTTTTTCGGCTTCGTCCGACCATCAGAAACCATTGTGCTTATGCAGAACCTTGAAAAAAGGTAAACCAGGTTCATCTAACAGCGAAATGAAATGACTTAAGGCCACCATTCGACCGATCAGGCTTTGCACTTCCTTCATAGTCGAAGGGGATGGCATTTGCTCAATGGCCCGAATTTTTTTGGGACTAACCTCAATACCTCTTGAACAAACAAGGAAACCTAAAAGCTTACCCGAAGAAACCCCAAAAGAGCACTTTTTAGGATTTAACTTTATTCCATGTTTATTCAGATTACAAAAAGTTTCAGCAAGATCATCTATATGACTAGAGCTTTTAAGGCTCTTTACAACCAGATAATCAACATAATCTTCTAAATTACGCCCTAATTGAGAAAGAAAGGTCTTTTGCATCAAGCGCTGATACGTGGAACCAGCATTCTTGAGTCCAAATGGCATCCTGATGTAACAGTAAGTACCAAATGGGGTGATGAAGGCAGTTTTCTCTTCATCTTATTCTGCCATGCTAATTTGATGGTAGCCTAAGTAAGCATCTAGGAAGCTCATCAGTTCACATCCCGCTGTTGAATCCATCAACTGATCGATACGGGGATGAGGATAGTCATCCTTCAGGCAGGCATTATTCAAATTGGTGTAATCGACGCACCTGCACCACTTACCATTTGATTTCAGGACCATGACCGGATTCGCGAGCCATTCAGGATGGTCGACCTCACGAATAAAACCAGCCTTCTAGAGTTTGTCTAACTCCGAACAGATAGCTTCTTGTTGATCAGGAGCAAAATGTCTGAGTTTCTTCTTTATTGGTCGCTATTCAGGCCGAATTGCTAGCTTGTGCTTGATAAGTGCTCTTGGGACTCCAGGCATGTCTGAGGTTTTCCACGCAAACACATTCACGTTAGCCTGGAGGAAAGCAATGAGCGCTAGTTCCTATTTGTCATCTAGAGTTGACCCAATCCGAATGGCTCTAGATGGATCATCTGGGAATAGTGGAACTTGCTTGAGTTTTTCTTCTGGTCGCGGGGATCCCTTGACCACATCTGGTTCTGAGGTCGCAACCTTGACATCCCGTAAGGGAAGTTGATTGACCAGTTCCAAGGAGATTCGATCATAAGTTAAAGCCGTATGTTGACTACCTCCGACTGTGATCACGCCACAAGGACCTGGCACCTTGACGTATTGATAAGCATAACGCGTCGCCGCCATGACTTTAGCAAGTGAAGGCCTACCAAAAATGGTGTTATAAGCTGAATCAAAAGCAATCACATCAAAAGTAATTAACTCCGTTTGAAAATTTGCTGGTAACATAGAAGAACCAGGAATTATCCCAAAAAAGGGTTGAGCCACTAGCTTTATTTTTGAACGAGGGATTTGCATTTCGTCAAGAGCCTTGGCAAAAGGTAGGTCAAGGGAGCTTCCTCCATCAACTAATATTTGTCCTACCTTAGCATTGCTAATGGTAGGGGATATCACTAGAGGGAGGAGCCGAGGTCGCGTCAATCCCTTAGGGCAATCTTCTCGGCTAAAGGTCAAAGAAATCTCTGACCATCGAGGAAACTGAGGCTCTCCAAAAGGAGCTTCAGTACTATTTACCTCACGGCAAGAAATTTTAAATTGACGCTAAGAAAAATAGGATGAAGAACCACCAAAAATAACATTAACATGATTGTTAGGTACCTGATATGGCATGTCCTCATCTCCATTAGCGCCCTTATTTCCGCTGGCTTGTCCTTGACTTGGTATGGTGGGCATAGAGGTTTTACCTTGGTAAAAGTCATCCCGGTTTCTTAACCAGGTTCGACAATTTCTAGAGGTCATGTTATGAAACATTGTGCAACGGACACCATTTCTTCACTCCCTGCGGCTTAGTTTGTTTTTCTGTCTGGTCGCTACGACTAGTAGAAGGAAATTTATTAGTGTTAAATGGAACTTTCTTACCTTTCCCTTGAGTTTGCTTGTCGATGATGGTGACCTCTCGGAATTGGCCAGTTCTGGCTTTCTTTGCCTTGATTTCCTGCCCGCGGTCGACTCAGGTTTCTTGCGTGAATCATCCTTCTTCTCGACCTCAAGACCTAGTTGAGGTGGTAAATTACCCTTATCCACCATCTTATTCCATTCAACAGCCTCAGCCGCATCAGAATAACGATCAACCATATCAAAGAGATCTGCTACTGATCGTGGTGGATGAATAAGCAAAGCTTTGGTAAATCTCTGATATCGAACGGCATGCTTGAATGCCCTGATGATGAAGCTATCAGAGATGTTGGGGATGGTATTTCTCACCCCCACAAATTGTTTGACAAACTGCTGAAGAGTTTCTAAGGAAGTTTGGCCCAAGCGATGAAGATCATCTTCTTTGCCAGGTTTTTGGTAATAGTTTTGGAAATTGTTGAGGATTGCATCACACAACATTTTCCAATTATAGATTGATCCTTCAAACTGATTTAACAACCAGGTCCGCTGGACCTTCCAGAGTAGTCGGTAAAAAGTTTACCATAACCCGGTCATCACCACCAGCCGCTTGGATGGCAGTAATATAAATCAGGAGGAGTTCGGAAGGACTCTTGGTCTCATCGAACCGCTCGATTGTCCCGGGTTTAAACTTATCTGGCCAGACTACTGCACATAGCCCTAGGGAGAAAGCCTTACAACCTATGTATGAGGGATGTGGTTGTTGATCATCACGACCTCCATCAAGGTTGCGGAAAGAGCCAGCTTGTGGCCGCAAGCATGAATGCACTGGTCCATGATTATGGTCGCGAGAAGAATATACTCACAACCCCAAATGCGAATGTACTGGTTCACGATGAAGGTCACTGGGATTACCTATTCACCTGGTTTTACGATACTGGGCTGATGGTGTGTGTCCGTGTTGTCCCTGGCTCAAATGATAACTGTCCCACTCACGTGAACGAGTTATTGATTGTGATGATGATGTTGGAGTCACAACAGTTGCTTCCTCATTGAGGTTATTCGCCAAAATCCTTGCGAACAGTGCTCTGTCATCATTTGCCAAATCAGATGGAGTATTGCGAAGAGTATCTGCAATCGCACGAATGTGTTCCTGTGTACTCCTTTTGGGTGCCATGGGAGTTATTTTCACCTCATCCACCGGAGAACAGGATGGGGCTGATAGCGGAGTCTGGTCCCGCTTGTGACCATGGTGATGTCACGGGCGAGAAGTTCTAGGGGCAAGATCGTGAGCTGCGGTATCATGGCGACATTGCACAAGTTGTAGAGCTTGCTCTATGACATTATGAACCTCAGCCTCTCAACGCTCACAAGTTGCATCTTCTTCCCATTTGTTCTCTTCCTCTTCTCTGGCTGCATGTTGCTCAGAGGTTTCCTCAAAAAGTATAGTGATTTCTCAGGGAAGTAAGTTCGCAGATGGGGAGAGCATCTCCTCATCTTGATCAGACTCAAAATCGAAGATGGAATTGAAGTATCTGGAGCAAATCCTTCCAGAATGAATTCAAGATCCTCGTCTCTCGCATAACCTAGGACGATGGGTTCTGGCACATATTCACCTCTCGATATGGCAGGAGTCACCGGAGGTGAACGAATTGCCGATTCAGGTTCCTAGCCATGGACCTGGTCCTGAGAGTACTCCTCAACACAAGGTTCTGAGGGAACTTCATTTTCTTCCATGTAGAGAGTTTCATCCTCCATGTTAAGATCAGCATAATCTGCAAGATCAAAATCATTTTCGGAATCGTAAACTCCTAACATGGCTTACCAAGATTCTTGATGAAGAATGACACCTTGAAATGGGCCCCACGGTGGGCGCCAGCTGTCGATGATTGGGACTCTGGTCCTTAGTCGAACTTACGTAAATTTAGATGATGAAATGTGAAGCTGATCTAAGGTGAAACTCAAGTAAATGGGTATCTATGTCTAAGGAAGAAAGGAATTTATATAGGTTCGGACCCCTCTGATGATGAGTAATAGCCCTACTCATGTTGGTATTTCACTAAGAATATCAAGGTTTACAAGGGGAGAATAAGAGGTGTTCTCAGATGAACTAAGAACAATCTCCTATTCTTTGTTCCACTGTATATAACAAACTACTATTTATATCTCTTAGGTCTTGTGTCTTGGATCTTTTGTCCGATGACCCCCCTTTCTCTCCCTGTGATCCCCCTTTTATAGCTCATTGCCGGTCGCCGGTTACGGGATTGAAGGGTCGCTGGGAGGTAAACGTGCTCCAACCATAATGTGCAATTATGCCTGTTTATGATTGCGCCTTTATCTTCTTGACGGTTACCAGAAATTGATTAAGGAGGCTGAAGATATCCAAGGTGGCGATAGTGGTAGAACAGGCTTAACTACTGGGTATGGTCGAATAAGTCTAACCATATCGCCGTTAGATGTTTTGGCTCTTCAATTGTCATGGTCGCGTATGAACTACGACAAAGTATTGTCATTCTTTCACTCTCCACGACCTAGGCAACCACGGGAAGATATCTCCGTGACTAGGGTATTCGTGGGTATGTGAGACCATGGACTTCTCGACCTTAGTATTGTGGGTGTCTCGAGACTACAGACCCTGCGATAATATAGGCTAAGACCATAGAATAGGTCATGTCCAGAATATCTTGGACTATCCTATTAACTCCCTCTTAGGTCCCTGAGACCACAGAGAGGTAAGCAAATTTAGATCTCGTTCTGTAGCCCTTGCGAAATATAGAACGACAAAGGTAACTAACTCGGTTTATAATTCTCGTCAAATGGGTGTACAGTTATACGTAACCACACACCATAACTAGCGAATAGCAACAGTACCTAACCGGCGAACAACAACCACCTACAACTGTTTTGTAGTTATCGCCAAGAGCCCATTCAGTCAAGCAACTGATGGCCTCTTCAACAAGTATAAAAGAGGGGGAAAAGAGAGGACAAGGGATCGATGCATGAAGGCTAGTACAATACTAGAGGATTAGACTTGTCAATACACACTCTATAATACCATTATTAATATAGTGAGAATATAACAGGAGTAGGGCTATTACTCAGACTACGAGGGCCCGAACCTGTATAAACACAGCATGTCTTTACGTTCATAGATACAGTGATTTCTCTTTGCTGATTATTAGATACTACCTTCCTAAAAAACAAACTAAATTCGTGCAAGTTCGGCTTGGGATTTTGTTCCAATCGTCGACAGTTGGCGCCGTCCATGAGGAGGACAAGGTATTTTCTTCTTCACCAAAGTTAACTGTATCTATGTATCCTTTTACTCTGTGCATACAACTCCAAGAATGACTTCGATCACGCCGACTATGTCGATGTCATGGATGAAGACAATGTTCCCATGGAAGAGATCGATGCCATTATCGAGCCCTGTGCTGAGGAGAATTCTTCTCTAGTTTTGGTCACGACCAATGACCAAGAACTTGAGAAAGCCATTCATTCGCCCTCTGTGAACCCTACTACATCCGAAGGCGAATATGTACCTAAATCTGTTGCTTTGATCGATGAAGACAATGGCAATCCCGATGCATCCACATCCAATATGAATTATCCCGGTGATCACCGTTCGTCTTGTCTGGAATAGTCCGCTCCAGATAACTTGAATTCCCTCTTCAATTTTGAGAGTGACTCAGACAAAGAAGAGATGTTCCCCCCATCTGTGGTCTCAGCTCTGCGGGAAGTCATAGTACTTTCCGAGGAAACTCTTGAGCAACAGCTCGCTAGGAAGGAGACAACAAACGGTTGGAAGATGAAGCTCATATGTGTTGTGAGAATGAGGTTCACAAAACGACGGAGGAAACTGTACGTCTTATGCAACTTCACCATGATGCCACAAACTTCAGCCCAGAACATCCCGTCAACAACATCCTGCTGGTCGTAGGCGCAACCAATCACCCCTCATAGATCTGGAGTTTTCCCTGGTGGGTGAGACGATGATGAAAAAAACTCCTTGGCTCCTAGAAGGAGCACACAGGAACGCATTTGTGTGATCGCAAAATCCCTCTGTAACCCTCCCACCGATTTTACTAATGACGATAGGGTAACTTTTGCAAGAGTTCTCATGGAAAAATCTTGACGGAGTTGCATCAGATGTAACTCCAACTGCCTCATCGTGTTCAGTAACCAAATCTCAGGAAGGAAATAGTGCACAGCCCAACCAAAGAAGATGCGATCATGTTCGAGCCACACCAACTCGTCATAGTGATGACAAGATCCAAAGACTTGGTCATTCTTGTGATCGCGATCGTGAGCCAATACAGTCGTGTTTGGGGCTACATTGTGGTGCTCCACCTGCAAGCTTTTCCTGCGACCAGGAGGATGGTCCTGATGATCGACAACTGCGTACTGCATACGTTGGTTGCAAAGCTTTCTCGTCAGGATTAAGGGCAGTAACCTGGCCTGATAAATTTAAGCCAGGCATGATCGAGAGATTCAATGGAACACAAAATCCATTTGAATTTCTCCAAATCTATGTCACTGCTATCTAGGCGGCAGACAGAAATGAGAAAGCAATGGCGAATTATTTGCCAACGGTCCTTGAAGGTCTGGCATGGACTTCACTATTCAATCAGCCAGAAGGATCCATTTCTAATTGCGAAATGCTATGTGATGCTATCCTTAGCTATTTCCAAAACTACTACGAGAAACTGGCAAGGAGGACGACCTCCATCGTTTACGCCGGACCTTTAGTGAGACTCTACAGAGTTTGTGAAGAGATTCGTGGGGGTAAGAAAATACTATCCCCAACATCTCTAACAATTCGGTGATCAGATCCTTTAAACACGACATTTGATACCGAAGATTTATGGAGGATCTCAGTATACATCCGCCAAGATGAAAGTCATAGCTTTTTCACATGGCTGATAGTTATCCTGATGCTGCTGAGGCAGTGGAATGAAATAGGATGGTGGATAAAAGCGATTTACCACCACAGCCTGGTCTAGATTCTGAAAGAACAGATAACTCTAACAAGAAGTCTGGGCCATCTTCGGGCATGAAGTTCAAATAGTCAAAGAAGGATGGGGAGAACTAATCTCGAGAGGTTGCGAACATGGATAAGTGACCACAGGATAAAGGTAATAAAGTTCCATTCAAAAATAATAATCCTTCTTCTGGTGGGTGCAACAGCAACCACATGGAAAAACAAGCTAACCCACAGGGAAGCAAGAAGTCGTGTCCGCTACATGAAGTTCTAGGACATGACCTCAAGAACTGTCAAAATTGGTTAAAGCCCATGGAGGAGTTTTACCAAGGTGAATCCCCTATGCCTACAATACCGGAAAAAGGACAGCTCAGTAGAAATAAAGATGCTGACGGAGATGAGGACATGCCATACTAGGTACAAAATAATCATGTTAATATTATTTCTGGTGGTTCTTAATCATATTTTTCCAAGCGACATTTTAAATCTGTTCGCTGAGAGGTGAATAATGTTGAGGCTCCCCCAGGAGAATCTCAATATCCCCACTGGTCAGAGACATCACTGACCTTTAGCCGACAATATTGTTCCAAGGGACTATCATGACCACGGTGACTTCCTTTGGTTATAACCCCTACAATTAGCAATGCTAAAGCGGGTAGAGTCCTAATCGATGGATGTAGTTCCCTCGATTTGCTCTTTGTCAAAACTCTTAATGAGATGCAAATCCCTCGTCCAAGGATAAAGCCTGTGGTCCACCCATTTTATGGGATTATACCAGGTCATTCATACACTCCTATCTATCAGATCGTACTACCGGTAATGCTCGGAGAACCAGAGAATTTCCGAATAGAATTGGTTACCTTTGATGTAAATGATTTTGATTTGGCATACAATGTAATTCTTGGTAGGCCCGCGCTCACCAAATTCATGGAGGCAACGCACTATGCTTATCAGTGCGTAAAGGTGTCGGGAGCAAAAGGTGCGATCACGGTGAGGGGCAACCAAAATTCGGCCCTCACATGTGATCGCATTTCCCTGGACTTGGTTGATCAGCTTCCCCTCAGGGATGTCAAGGCTGCGAACAAAGAAAAAGAGCCAGATGCAGTCAAGGTAACTCCACGACCAAAACAAAAACTTCAATAAGTTCCATTATTCCCAGATGACCCGTCCAGAACCATTCGGATTGGATCAGTACTGGAGAACAAAAAGGAACTTGCGCTCATCTCTTTCCTTCGAGCTAATGTAGCTGTGTTCATGTGGAAACCATCTGACATGCCTGGAGTCCCAAGGGAAGTGATCGAGCACAGGCCAGCAATCCAGCCTAGATAGCGACCTATAAAGCAAAAGCTCAGGCATTTTTCCCTTGATCAGAGAGAAGCCATTCATTTGGAGTTGGATAAACTCTAGGAAGCTTGTTGACCATTCTGAATGGCTTGCAAACCCGGTCATGGTCCTGAAATCAAATGGTAAGTGGCGCATGTGCGTCGATTACACTAGTCTCAATTCTGCCTGCCCGAAGGATGATTTTCCCCTTCCCCACATCGATCTGTTGGTTGATTCAATAGATGGTTGCGAACGATGAGCTTCCTGGATGCCTACTCAGGATACCATCAAATTAGCATGGAATAAAAAGATGAGGAGAAAGCTGCTTTCATCCCACCATTTGGTACTTACTGCTATGTCAGAATGCTATTTGGGCTCAAGAATGCTGGTTCCACGTACCAGCGCTTGATGGAGAAGACCTTTCAATCTCAATTTGGGCATAATTTAGAAGCTTATGTAGATGACTTGGTTGTAAAGAGTGCAAAAAGCTGTAGTGATATAGATGACCTTTTTGAAACTCTCTAACTTGAATAAGCATGGAATAAAAGTGCTCCTTTGGAGTTTCTTCTGGTAAGCTTTTGGATTTCCTTTTTTGTTCAGGGGGCTTTGAGGTTAATCCTGAAAAAATTTGGGCCATTGAGCAAATGCGATCTCCTTCGACCATGAAGGAGGTACAAAGCCTAACTGGCTGAATGACAGCTTTAAGTCATTTCATCTCGAGGTTGGGAGAATGTGGATTACCTTTCTTTAAGGTTCTATGGAAGCACAATGGTTTCCAGTGGTCGGATGAAGCTAAAAATGCCTTTAAGGAAGTAAAAATGTATTTGGCCAGTTCTCCAGTATTGATTTCCCCGACCTTGGGAGAGCCATTACTAATCTATTTGGCTGCTACCCCTCATGCGGTCAGCACTGTTCTGGTCGCGGAGAGGGAGCGAGTGCAGTGACCGATTTACTATGTAAGCAAAGTATTAAATGGGCTAAAGGAGAGATACTCTGAGGTCTAGAAATTACTTTATGCTCTCTTAATAGCTTCACGGAAGCTACGACATTACTTGCAAGCACACAAGATTATTGTGCTCTCATCCTTTCCCTTAGGGGACATTCTCCGTAATCCAAAACTAACGGGTCGGATTGTGAAATGGGCCATAGAACTTGGAGCTTTCGATCTCCACTTCATAGCCCGTGTAGCAATCAAATCCCAAATTCTTGCAGATTTTGTGGTCGAATGGACTAATCCCGAACCACCTGTGCAAGAATTAGAGGATTTGGAAGGACCAGCCACTGGACGTTGTATTTCGATGGCTCTCGGAGTTTTACAAACTGAGGGGCTGGAACGGTCTTAATTACGCCTCAGGGTGACCAGCTCTAGTATGTTGTGCAATTACACTTTTTTGCTACCAATAATGCAGCAGAGTATAAAGGTCTTCTAGTTGGGCTTCCAACAGCCAAATCCCTCGGGGTCCATCAATTAGTGGTGAAGAGAAATTCACAGCTAATTGTAAACCAGGTGAATAAGGAATACCAATGTTCCGATGAGACAATGGCTCTATACCCTGGTGAGGTGAGGAAATTTCAAAGTCCAATTTGTTCTGTGAAGAGACAATATTCTTACAGACCAATTATCAAAGATTGG
Organism: Pharus latifolius; assembly: GCA_019359835.1. NCBI lineage: Eukaryota > Viridiplantae > Streptophyta > Magnoliopsida > Poales > Poaceae > Pharus > Pharus latifolius. The sequence goes on along the minus strand of CM033321.1, from coordinate 58,296,849 downwards.
TTCCTCACATACATCCACTCCGGTAGGAGTGTTCATTAAGCACTTAAAAAAGCCCTCAATTGCGACCACCGCAGAGTCACCAGAGGCATTGACTAACATCACCACCCTCGAGCAGGAAGCAGATTGGATCCTACCATTGAGGAACTATCTTGAGCATGGGACCATGCCCGACTGGTTAGTTAGAAAAGCGTGAATGCATAGAATCGTTGAAGGAACCTTGAACAAAAAAGGTGCTCAAGGAGTGTTGATGCGTTGTATTTCTCAAGAAGATGGAAAATCTCTTCTAAGAGAAATTCATGGAGGCATGTGCGGTGCACACGCATCCTATCGAACACTGGTTGGAAAAGCTTTCCGACAGGGTTATTACTGGCCAATGGCGCTTAATGATGCCATGCAATTGGTCAAGACTTGCCCATAGTGTCAGCTTCATGCTCAGTAGGTCCACCAGCCAACATATGCATTGCATATGTTCCTTTAACATGGCCATTTGCCATATGGGGAATAGATATTGTAGGACCTATGCCTCAAGCGGTCAAGGATACAAGTTTTTGTTTGTAGCCATTGATACCTTTACCAAATGGATTGAGGCTGACCCAATTCGAAACATTACTGCTACTACTGCGAAGTTCTTTCAAGAGAATATAGTCACACGATTTGGTGTTCCAAGTCGTCTTATAATAGATAATGGATCCCAATTTGTTAGTAGTCTTTTTATGGATTACTGCAACCACATTGGGACTAAAATTTGTTTTACATTTGTTGGTCATCCATAGAGTAATGGGGTAGTAGAACGGGCCAATGGGTAGATACAAGGGGTTAAGAAACCTGTTTTCGACTGCCTTAAGTTGCTCTTGGGGGCGTGGGTAGAGGAACTCTATTCCATTCTATGGGCAATGTGCACCACACCCAATAGGGCTACAGGCAAAATGCCTTTTCAACTGGTTTATGGTGCAGAAGCCATGTTGCCAAGTGAAATCAAAATTGGCTCTGCTCGCGTGGATCACCTAGATACCATAAATCAAAGTGAGAAACACGAAGATGAAATTATTTTTCTTGAAGAAAAATGGGATCAACCCTTGATCCAATCAGCAGCATATTTACAAGCTCTGCATAAATATCATAGTAAAAGGGTGCGACCACATACGCTAAACATGGGAGAATTGGTTTTATGAAGAATTCAAAACAAGTCTGGTCGCAAGAAATTCTCCCCTCAGTGAGAAGGGCCCTTTACTGTGGTCGTCATGCCGCGACCTGGGTCGGCTAATTGGCTATGGAAGATGTAAGGATATTATCAAACGCCTAGAACATAGACCAGTTGTGTAAATTCTATGTGTAAGTTCTTTCCTTTTTTGCATTATAAGTTTCTATTAGTGCTTTATCACCTTATGCTACGATTGTATTTCAATCTTCAGCCTTACTTTCTATCGTGTTACACCAAGGGGCTGGTCGCAGTAAGTACCTTACTATGAAGTATAAGCAGATTCGCTGGCCGATCTCATAGTCGTATCTAGTTAAGAACTTCTCTTTCTATGGCATTTTTGACCATTCAAGTGGCTATCATTTATTAAAAAGTTTATATCTTTATACTAAGCCAGTTATTTTCACAATTTTATGATCACATCTAGATACGACATCTCTTTTTAAGCCAGTTCTTACCGCTGATACCGGCCTGGACCGTCTCGCAAGAGAACGAGGACGATGCAGTAAGGCGAATATTCAGTCGTTCTTTCCACAGGGACTACAGAAACGAAATGTGTAAAAGTAGACTAAATCGGTGAATAATAAAATCAAAACGGACGAGAGAAAGAAGATGTCAGAAGAAAATGAAGAGAAAGAGAGAGGTGTTCGCCTCGTCAAGTGATTAGTGTTCGTTCTGGACTAGCATTTTGTAATACAAGTGATAGAAAGAAATCGTGTAGTGGTAGCGCGCGAGGCGGCGTGGACAACCATCATTGATTGTAGTCTATAGCGAGTATCAGCGAATCACAAGTACAAAGCAAACACCAATCATCTACAGTTCTCCAGCTCCCCTCAATTCAGCAACAATAAACACATGACCAAATCAAATCTCGACTAAGAATCCCAGAGAATGCAAGCATATGAATACAAAATCTTCAAAAAACATGTAGTGCAGAATATAGATCTCCAGAAATAGAAAACACAGGACAAGCTTTCATCTCAAAGAATAGTAGCTCACTGAATTCACTGAGAACACTAGTGGACTCAAATCACAACAAATTAAGAGCTCAGTTCTTTAAAACACAGAGGCACAGAGGTACAGCTCAATCAAAACATAAACTAACAATTTGGGATGGTCATGGAGCTCACAAATGACATTTGTTACTTAGGATCTCTAGAATTAATCTCTCTAGGATCTCAATCCTATGCTGGGCATACAAAAGCCAGAGAAATCAATGAAAAGAATTATATCCCTCACAAACTCATATCATCAATCAATCACAGAGGGCAACAAACACAAACAAATAACAACAAAGATTTCAATTCACTCTGACTTGCAATCCACTTCAATTGAACCCTAAATGTGATGGTCAATTGCAATAACACAAGGGTAGATCTACTGAAGCAGAGTGAAACACAGGACACAACTGAAATCAATGCAACTCAGAAATAGCAAAACATTCAGGAGAATTAAACAGAATCAATTTACTAACTAAACATCTCAGTTCATATCAGCAAAAAACTAATTATAGATGTTATGGCTAGTTCATCACAATACAGGAGTGACCAATTCATACATCCATTACTGTGTGCATTGTTCATTTCAATGTAGGTTCACAACAGAAGTGAAAGCAGAGAAGAAGGAATTGAACTAGGCAGTACTGTTGCTAGGGAGCTTGTTGCGGGTTACAACCGAGGTTGTGGTTGAAGGGAGTGCTGGTCGAGGCCAGAGGTAGCCAAAGGAGGAAGCTGGTTGATGGTCGACGTTGTCGACGACGAAGATGAAGAAGAATGTGCAATGGCCGTGGAGCTGGTGGTCGAGGGAACTGCAGCCGTGTCGAGGAAGATGGCTCCGGTTGAAATCGCCATCGAAGCCGGAGTCGAAGTGGTCGATAGAGAGGCGTTCGTCGCCGGCCCACGGCATGTGGCCGGCGGCCTGTGGTGCAACTGGGGATTCGTGTTAGATCCGGCGAGATCTAGGGCGGTGCGGCGGAACCGTCGGAGCAGATCGGCGATGGACGTGGCGAGATCGGGGCGATTCGGCGACAGCTCACGTGACGTGGCGGAGCGGAGGTGGCGCTGCACGGCGTGGCGCTGGAAATGCACGGAGAGCGGAGGCGGCGACGTGGATCCGGCGATGGGAGGTGGAGGCACGGCGCTGGATTGGCGGCTGCTCGGGATGTGTCGGCGCGCGGTAGAGAGGCGATGGCGGCGTGGCGCCGGAGCTGATTGGCGCGGGAGGTGACAGACTGGCGGCGCAGTTGACGACGGCATCGGCGGATCCGGTGGCGCGGCGCGGAGGCGGAGGCGGCTCCAGCTTGGGAGGCGCGAGATCGGCCATGAGTGGTAGTGCATGGTGTGTAGTGCGGTGTGGCCACGGGATGAAGTGAGGGCAGCTTGTGGAGTGAAGCGGCACAGTGGATGGTGAAGGATCCAATGACGGAGTGGCACGCCGGCGCTAGATCTACAGCGGGCGCATTGGAACAACACTGGAGAAGACGAAGAGACACAGGCCGCAAGCAATGCCCGGTCGCCGGGGCCAGAGGTGAAGAAGATGAGGTTCGGGAGGAATTTGGAGCAAAGAGGGGAGAAAAAAGAAGGGTAGTCGAGCCTAAGGATGAGGAGGGAAGTAGAACAGGAGAGAAGAGACCGGCGGCTCACCGTCGGTGTGGAGCTGGCCGCAGCGCCAAGCTCGCCGGGGCTAGGAAGGAGGCAGTGGGGGTTTGTAGGTACGTGCCAGGCCAAGGAACAACAATGGCAGCTAGGGTATTTTAGTGTTTTGGCTATTTTGCAAAAAGGCCCTTGGACTTTCAGGAAATCGAGCTAGGGTTTGGAGTTTTTGTGTCTTGGCCGATTTGCAATTAGGGGCTTGGGTTTTTAAGATATTGCAATTAGGCTCTAGGCTGTTAGGTTTAGCTGCTCTAGCCTCCCGGAGACTTTGATTTTGATGCAGTCAGCTCCAATGCATCCGTAACGATGCATACTTCTGTACGGAATCGTCCCTTCGCTATATTTAGTCAACGAAGTTCATCCATTCAGCCATTAATTATCCGAATTGCATCGACCTGCGATTAAAATAAACAAAATGCACAGTCGGGGTCGAACGACAGCCAATACAAATATATTTGAGTATTTGATTATCTTTAAGGCTAAAATTAGCATTAATGAGGGGAAAATATCCAGAAAATATGCACAATTAGGAGAATCATCAACCGCGTAAGAAACTTACTAGCATGTTCTGATCATTCGAGCCATGGTCTCCTTAGGCCAAGAAAACTATCCAGTGACCATTGTACTATGATTTCAGTATCACTGGTCGCAGGAGAGGGCTAGGAAATATAATCATAACATTTGGTCAGTAAATTAAGTACTTTTTTTCTTCTTATTCATTCATTTCTTTGCTGATCATGGGTATTTGCAAGGTATGAAAACAAAGAATCTGATAACAAGGTAAAAATCCTTTTTCCATTGTATCAAAAGGTTACAATGAGAAGAGATATATCATGAAAGGCCAAATTCGCACAATAACCTCATTATCAGAGGCCTGACCTCATCCATAATCGCATTAAGTTGGTCTTGGCTATCAAAAGTCACTTCTTCTGCCACTGGATTCATACACTACTAAAGAATACATTATCACAGTCGGTTCAAAACAGTCATTACAGATGGTTCTGAACCATCATTGACATTCAAGTCAGTGATATCGAGTACTATCCACTAGTACAGAAATGCAGTCTACTAACCCCTATCTTCTATCGGTTATTAGCGATTTAGTAGAAAACCGTTAGAAAATATGCCTCGCGGTCATAAAATACCAATGGGAAGTATTTTTCCTATCGGTTTGTAAGAAACTTACCGTTAGAAGAAGCAGTATGATTTACTCTAGCGGTGATGAACATATTTGCCGTTAGAAGAGATGCATAAGTACTGACGGGAGAATATTGTGCGCCGATAGGACTGGTCGACTTCTACAACTAGTCTTATTCTATCGGTACTGTATGTATATACCAACAGAATATGTACAAAAATTCATTTCGGCAATATGTAGTGTGCCGATAGAACCGTTCGCCTTCTACAAATATTTTTAATCTATCGGTAATGGATGCTTGTACCGTTAGAATATATCAAAAATTGCTTAGAACTATTCGTCTTCAAATAGTTTTATTCTATCGGTAATGTATGTTTATACCGTTAGAATATAGCGCAAATATCTTAGAACTGTTCGTGTTCTACAACTAGTCTTATTCTATCGGCAGTGTATGTATATACCGACAGAATATGTACAAAAATTCCTTTCGACATATGTAGTGTGCCGATAGAACCGTTCGCCTTCTACAAATATTTTTATTCTATCGGTAATGGATGCTTGTACCGTTAGAATATATCAAAAATTGCTTAGAACTGTTCGTCTTCAAATAGTTTTATTCTATTGTTTATACCATTAGAATATAGCGCAAATATCTTAGAACTGTTTGCCTTCTACAACTAGTCTTATTCTATCGGCAATGTATGTATATATCGACATAATATGTATAAAAATTCCTATCGGGAATATGTAGTGTGCTGATAGAACCGTTCGCCTTCTACAAATATTTTTATTCTACTGGTAATTTATGTTTATACCGTTAGAAGATATATCAAATTACTAACGGTATGAGGTTGTGTACTGATAGAACTTATCTAGTACTATAAATACCCGGGTATGTCTCTTTCATTCTCACAGTTCATCTGGCGCTCGTAGTCCTAACCCATAAGCTCCATGGACGACCGGCGCACCTCTACCAGCGACCGCTGCACCTCCGCACCTCCATCGACGCCGTCTAGATTTCGGCATCACAAGCAAGGTACGTAAAATTTCGGCAATATTGTTAGATTATTCTAATCCGATTATGGCAATTATTCTGCAATTTTTGTATCCTTCATTTTGATGTGTCTTCTTTTCAATATGATCATGATCTGTGCAGGTCCTTGGATGATGCTCATGAGGGGCAACGTATTTCACGGTTCTTCATCGTAGTACGCTGCCTACGTTGGCTTGTTGGCAAAAGAAACGATGAAGATCACCATCGAGAGCTGGAAAGAAATGGTGAAGATCACCGTCGAGAGCTGGAAGGACGTGAAGGGCGAGATCTTGGTTGGCTCGGTCGAGAAGATCCTTAAGCCCGGCGTGTTTCTCAAATCAGGACCTATAGAAAGAATCTTACATTTTTTTGCATGCACCAGCTTGTGGCCAGATGCTTACCTGCTTGGAGAAGAAGAATTGTTGTCATTTGCACAGCCATTCTACACCATCACTACACAGAACAACATCTTGAAAGGTAGGTTCTTTTTGTTACTGAAGTTGAGTTGAGTTGAATTGAGTTGATCGAGTTTGAGTCCGAGGAAATCACCAATACAAATGTAACTCGACGGCAGTTCCAGCTCCTCGGGCGTCTTCGAACTGAACTCCTATGGTTAAGTCCAATGTGGTTCAACATTTTCTGTTTTGGATGAATGGATTTGTGATGTATCAGGTCTAACTTGTAGTCGGTAGTTGCATTGTCGCAACTTGCAAAGGTTCTCTTTTATGTAAAATGTATGGGCCACTGGGTCCTCGTCGTGATATGTTGTTAATTTCAGACGTGGCTTTTCTAATATACATCGAATGTGTGAATTGTTGTATTTGTATATTGTTGTATATTTGTGTATCATGTATTGCTATTTGGGACATGATCTTGAATGTGTAGGGAGTATTTGTGTATTTAATTGTATTGGTAGGTAGGTGTGTATTTGTACTACTGTTTCAGACATGCACTTGAATTTGTGAACTGGCATGTGTATGTTTGTACCTGAATTTGTGAACTGGCATGTGTAATTTCTTTGCCAAGATGAAATACCAAGTACCTAAGAAAAGTATTTTTGTGTCTCCGAGTTAATCTACAAATTAGCATTTCTTGAAATATTGCTGTATCTTCTAGTTAAGATCTGTTTGATGTTATATTGTGTTTAGATATGATTCTTTGAATGTGAGAACTGGTGTCATGTGTGTCATGCAATACCCAGTTTGGTACCAGTACCTCCTCTAATGGTAAATACACATATTTACCGATAGAACAACACATGTACTTGCTTAGTCATGCATCATCTAACGGTAAATACACATATTTACTGATAGAACAAGACCTGTACCTGCTCAGCAATGTACATTCTCTAACGGTATATGTGTGTTTTTACCGATAGAATATATGAGCACAAAATTACCTTACTTAGCCTAACGGTTATTTCATGTATTTACCGTTAGAAAAAGGTCCAGTATAAGTAAAACCCCACTCGACCATTGCTGAGCTGCTCTTTTGTTCTGTTGGACTCTGTGTTCCTCTGTTTGTGATGAAATTTCCACGCTCGCTGCTACACTGCTAGGGTGATTAGGGCAAGCTGGAGGGAAGTTGATTGCACCCCTCTATTTAAGGTATGCTTAATTGTCATCACTTATCTCTCTCTCCCTCTAGATCTCTCTCCCTCTCTACTTGCAAGCTAGCTGTATTGTGTACTTCCAAGTTTGTAGCTTCAAGCTTGGGAGTTAGCTAGCTGGAAATGCTTCATGTTTTAGGAGCTCACTAGCTTGTCTTGTATTGTGTAGTTAGCTAGGTTGATTAGTGTTAATTTCGTCAGGCTAGGGTTTAACATATCAGTTGTAAGAGGTTGTACATGTACATATACATAACTTAATCGGGCAGGTTTCATGCATGGTTGACTCGTTAAATTTTGTTAATTGTAGATGGATAGGAAATATTGGATGTATGGAATAAAACGTACTACTCTTGAATATTTGGATGGTGTGAATGAGTTTATTAAATTTGCTGAGCAACAAAAGGAGAGGAAGGGAGAGAAAAGTATGCTTTGTCCTTGTACAGATTGTATGAACTTGAAGAGGCTTAGCAACTCTGATCAAATTAAGAGTCATTTGATTCATCGTGGTTTTAACGCGCGATACACCCATTGGATATGGCATGGCGAAGATCTTGAGGAAACAAGCACCACTACTACCAATCAGCAGGACTCGGATGTGGATTGCAATAATATCGATGATCATTCGAATTTTGATAATGTTCATTCCAATGTGCACGTAGATGTTGATGATGACAATCTAGATGAGATATTACGTGATGTAGAGGAAGATTACAACGAAAATGACTTCTGTGAATTTGAGAAACTGATTGCTGACTCTGAGAAACCTCTGTTCCCTGGATGTGCAACATTTACAAAACTGTCTTCTGTGCTGAGATTATATAACTTGAAGGCAGGCAACGGTTGGAGTGATAAGAGTTTCACGACACTATTAGATCTTCTGGCGGACATGCTTCCAGAGGGAAATGAGTTGCTAAGATCTACTTACTAAGCCAAACAACTGTTGTGTCCGTTGGGAATGGAAATTGAAAGAATACACGCATGCCCAAATGATTGTGTGTTGTACCGTAACAAGTACTCTAGTTTGCATGTTTGTCCAAGATGCGGCGCATCGAGGTATACGCGTAGGGACCGGATTGACAGTGAACGTCACGAGGTAAAGAAAGGACCTCCGGCGAAAATTGTGTGGTACTTGCCTGTGATACTGTAACACCCTGAGTTTAGGGGTAAAAACTCTTTTTCATGAACATCATGCATACATGTATCTGTAGTAGTAGCCAGATCAGTATCTATCTCACACCCTAAAATCTCAAAATCTTCCCTGTGAACCCAAATCAAGATCAGATTATTCAAATATGATTTATCGGTTACCCTGAACATAAAAGTCTTCAGAAGCCAGATTCAATTCCATCTCTAACTTTCAAATCTATCAATTCCTTTCTGTTTTCGAAAATAGGATCGTACTTAACATTCTAATTACCCTAAATACTCAGAACTCAGATTTAGTCAAGTCTTGACCTAATTCAGACCAGATTACTCTTGGATTATGATCATGGGTATGCCAATACCTTAATCCAGAAAGTTGGCAGTCAGATTTCTTCATCTAAGCCTTTTTCACATATCAGTCCAAATTATATCGCAATTCAGTCCTTTATCTAATATCTGGAAACCCAAAAAGGCTGAAATCTTCAGATTAACTCCAAATTCGAATCTGTTTCAGGGAACACCTCCCAAATGCTAATCAATACAAAATCTTCTTTTATCTAAATACCCAAATCACATCCTGGATGCCAGAATTCGAAATCGACAAAACTCAGATCTTATTTTACCCTAAAGTACCCTATTTTCAGTTTATATCGAAAATCATCAAATCATGCCAGATTTTACCAAATCTCTTGCTGCATGAGTATAAGGTATAAGTTTATACTCATCTGTGAAATCAGATTGCAAATCAACCATCTCCAGGCCAAAAATTACAATTTAGTCCAAAGCCAATTTTCAGATTTTACAATTCAGTCCAAATGGTTGTTTTTGACCAACAGCCACCAGCTGCCGCGACCAGGGGAGCTGCAGTTCATAACCTCACCTGCTGCTCACGACCAGGAATCAGTTCTTCGACCTCACAAATCATTTGTGACCAAATCAACAGTGCACAGTGTTCGTGTTTGCTTCGACCTCGACCGCGCCAGGAGCACCTCACCGCTGTGTTTTCGCCGCCGCTCTAGCCCGAGTTGGTTGTAACCGTGTTTGCATGCGCACACGTGTTTGCACCTCAGTTGTTGCCGTGGCCATCTCTATCTAGCTCACCAACTGCTGCACGCCAGAGAGAAGCTTGCTCATCGTTGCTTCAACCCGAAGCCTTCTTCTTCACCGGCGTAAGCAAGCAGTGAGCTGAAGCTTCGTACACTTCGCTTTGCCTACAAATAGCAACCCCAGAGCAGCTTTTCCATCTTTAGCAGAGTTCTCCAAAGCTCTTAAGCAATTAAACATAAACACTCCTTGCTGCAGTCGTCTTCTCCGGCGAGTCCAGCACAGAGGCTCACGGTGACAGCCTCAACCGCAGCCTCAACCCTCAAACTAACAGCATCAGTGAGTTTCTCCTATCTACCTCGTCGTTCTGTAGCATTTTTTGAAGCCCCATGCATCTCGTCGCCGGTGATCGCCGGAAATGTCAAAATGCCCTGTTCCAGTTACACAATTCAAAATAATCCGAATTAGCTTTCGATTCTGTAGAACAAATTGATCTGTGAACTGAGTTTAGCAAGCCTGTAATCTCAGAATCCCTAATTGAAGTTTTCCCCAAGTTTGAATTTCACTAGAAACCGGCGATCTTCGCCAGGCTTCTCCGGTGATCCTCCGGCCAATTTAATCGTACCAACAGCTTCCTTATATCTCTCAGATACTCCCTGAGCAAGGAATTGAGTTCAAATCGTGTATAATGGAAAACCCCAAATTCAATATCATCTTCTCCGGCGCCGGCCACCGGAAATCTATTCCCGGCCGATCCAGCTTCATCAACTTTGTCCACCAGATGCGCCTTGATCTCCTGAGCAATTATGTCTACTAGCTCGACTTCCAATTCGGTCTAAATCAGAAGTTATAGCTATGCCCTAATTCCTGTCCAGTGCTGTGATTTGGAACTTCAGCCACCGAGTTCATCGCCGATTTTCATCACTTTCCGGCCATCTCCTGCCCTAGATCTTGTTGAGTGATTTGTTCCTGTTATCAAGCCTTACCTCCCAGCCAAAGTGGTGCATCAATTGGAGCCCTAGATCAAAAGTTATGGCAAGCCCTAGTTTCTGGCCATGCTAATCTAATGCCAGGCTATGTCAGCCAGTGGCATTAGCCCTTTTCACATCCTTCCAGATGTGTATTTTGAGCATGACTTTGTCCATTAGACTCCTGAGGTTGTGATCTACAAGTTCTTCTTCTATCACAACTTGATTTGAGCCCTTGAACTACATTTTATGCTTAGCCCTAGATTTTGACATTGTCAGCCCTATGTCAGAGCTTGTCAGCCAGTGGCATTAGCTCTTTTCACCTCTTTCCAGTTGTGCAAATTGAAAATAACCTTGTCTCTTAGGCTTGTGGAGTTGTAATCTACATTTTATTCTACTGCCACAAGTTGAGATAGTTCCTCTGTCATCCATCGACCCTATGTCGATGCCCTGAACCGAATGTCGACCAAAAGACGTTTGCTGTTTTTGAGCGAACTAGTCGCAACCTTGATATCATTCTGATATTTTTGAGACATTTGGAACCTTGTAAACCTTTGACAACTAATCTTAACCTTGGTTTCCATAACTTAACCCTCATCAACTTCTAAACCCAATCATTTCAGAACCATCCAATCATTTCAGAATCATCGGGACACTCATCTTTGCATTATTGCATATATTATAATAATGTATTGAAAAGATTATGATTCTTAGTTGTTTGTTTGATTGGAGAATAGATCAAGAGCCAGAGTTCGAGGACTTCACTGCTGATCCTACGACAACTACTGTCTCTCATGACGCGGAAGGCAAGTCATAGTCTTGATCATCTTGAACCTATATTTTATGAATTGCTATGATATGACCTTGAATATAAGTAGTATTGCATGAGAATGGATGAATTGTGAATTGGCAGTACTAAGCTGGATGCCTGTGAAATGTGAATTGATTGAATAGTGAGCCATGAACTATTATAAATATATTTATATATATTCATGAAATAGAACCCTTAGCCGTGACCAGGGTTTTGGTATGGAATGGTGGTACTAGCACTGGTTGTGCTTGGTTGCACTGGATGTGCAGGCACTGTAGGTGAATGGTGTGTGGTATGATCTGGTCACTGGAATATAAGGACTAGAACCTTGTGTTGTGCGTCTAGTGGCATGAAACACGTGCTAACCACAAGCCTGGTATGGGACAGGCCTAAACAAGTACTTATGCGGATCGCACATGAAACCCCTGCATGAGTTGTGTAGTGATGCATGATTTACACGGAGAATGGCTCCCACATTTATCACTGAAGGTGATCTTGTACGTTGACCCAACCATGGTAAAATACGAGTAGGGGTGGAGGTTTGGGTACAACCTGCCACAACTGTGGTTCGCGAGAGATCTATAGGGTCAGGGGTGAATTGTGAGTGATACATAACAAAAGTTCTTGTTATCTCCACCTTGCCACTCACAGTATGAAGTGAGCCAGGGGTCCAATCATTTTGATAGGAAAGGCTTGAAAATGGAATATCTTGCGGGTAAATTGGTACCTCTCTGCAGAGTTAAAAACGTATTCGAATACTCTGAGCTCTCGGGTTTATAGGAGTCTGCTGCCGTGGATTAAATCCACGGGTGTGACACAAGTATGTTTTCTAAATAAAATTTGATAAGTCAAGATTACCCAAATGACATGTGTTTTCATGATAAGGGGTGCTACCGCGGGCTGTCGTGTGTCGACGTGTCGCGGTAGTGCTATAATCTAGTGAACATAAATATCGATGTTATGTTATGAAAGGTGCTGCCATAAGATGAGATGAGATGTGATGAGATATGAAAGAAAAGATTATTTTACAAACATCCATAATTCTTGACTAGTCTAGGTTCATAACAATACTACTGTATGTATCTATTCTTCCCAATGACTTGCTGAGTACGTAAGTACTCACCTTTACAACTTACAACCCAGAAGATAGAGCGTACCAAGATCAAGAAGAAGGCGTGGAGAGCTTCTTGGACCAAGATGAAGGAGAGCCAGATCCACCAAATCCCTGATGTGTTGTTCTGCCGTCAACTTCTTACTGTGGAAGGGACACCCATCATCCGCTGTGTAGAAGTTTTATTTTGCTTTAACTAAACCTTGAATGCCGCGAAGGTATTGTAATATTTTTATGTAATATCAAGGCCAGCAGGCCACACTGCTTAAATATATTTTGTAAGTTTTTCTGCTGCAATGTGAATATACTCTTGTGCTTGACTTATCTTGGGAAGTCAAGGGTATGCTTGTATGGGACTAGCTATAGCAAGCTAGGTCTCCACAGGAGTAGTCGTAGTCTCAGTTTCGGGGCGCGACAGATACCTAGATTGAAGCAGTTGTTTGCAAATCTGAAAGTCGCGAAGCACTTGCGTTGGCATGCTGAAGCCTGGAAACAAGATGGAAAACTGAGACACCCAGCTGATTCTATTCAATGGAGAAACATCAACAGAACATTTGCTAAGTTCGGCAGCAAACTTAGGAATATAAGGTTCGGGCTGAGTACAGATGGTATGAACCCACATGGTAATATGAGCAGTCGGCATAGCACTTGGCCGGTTCTTTTATGCATCTACAATCTTCCTCCTTGGTTATGCATGAAGCGTAAGTACATCATGATGGCGTTACTAATCTCAGGACCCAGACAACCCGGAAATGATATTGATGTGTTTCTAGCGCTTTTAATCGAGGACTTATAGAAATTGTGGAGCGAGGGGGTGCAGGTGTGGGATGCATACAAGAAAGAGAATTTCATCTTGTAGGCCCTGATATTTTGCACCATAAATGATTTTTTGGCCTATGGCAATTTGTCGGGGTATAGTAAGAAAAGAGTCAAGGCTTGCCCTATTTGCCTAGATGAAACTAAGAGCGTGTGGCTGCGAAACTGCTGGAAAACAGTGTACATGGATCACCGCAAGTTTCTTCCGGTGCATCACACGTATCGTAAGAAGAGGAAATAATTTAACGGGAAGCCTGAGAAGGGATCAGCCCTAGTGTTTCTGACAGGTAAGGAGATTTACTCGCGCATGAAGGACATCAAAGCTGAGTTCGGTAAGTATTCTAAACCTCAAGAAAAAAATGTTTGGAAGAAGAGATCGATTCTTTGGGATCCACCATTCTGGGAGCACTTACAAGTTCCACATTGCATTGACGTCATGCATGTAGAGAAAAATGTCTGTGACAGTTTAATTGGTTTGTTGTTGAACATTCCGGGAAAGACAAAGGATGGTGTGAAAGCTCGTCGTGACATGGTGGAAATGGGGATAAGGACGGAGCTTGCACCTTTAGAGAAGGGAAAGCGTATATACCTCCCCCCGGCCTACTATACGTTGTCCAAGAGCGAAAAAACAGAACTCTGTCGGTGCCTGCATGGTGTTAAAGTTCCATGTGGGTACTCCGCAAACTTGAAAAAACTTGTGTCTATGAACGACCTAAGACTGGTTGGCACGAAGTCCCAAGACTATCATGTGTTGATGTCACAAATGCTTCCCATTGCTATCAGAGGCATTCTCCCAGTTAAAGTCAGAGAGACAATCACAAACCTATGTTATTTCTTCAACGCAATATCTTGCAAGGTAAGTACGTGCACTCGTACTATAAGTTCATTACCTCCATATGTGGAGCTTAATTAGAAGATTTTTCTGATATGAATATTTGGCGCAACTGTGTCCTCGTAGGTAATTGATCCGGATGGACTGGACGCTTTGCAACGCGACGTAGTTACAACTCTCTGTCAGCTCGAGATGTATTTCCCTCCATCCTTTCTTGATGTTGTGGTCCATCTGATTGTTCACCTTATCAGAGAAATTAAGTTTTGTGGACCCGTGTGCCTGCGCTACATGTATCCATTTGAGAGATTTATGGGTGTATTGAAGGGATACGTAAGGACTCGTCGTCGACCCGAGGGGAGTATCATGGAAGGTTATGCCGCCGAGGAGGTGATTGAATTTTGGACAGATTATATGGCCGGGGTTGACCCAATTGGCATTCCTAGGTCCCGACACGAGGGTAGGCTTCAGGGCATCAGAATGATTGGATTCAAAGCTATCGTCCCCGCTCGTGATGTGTACGCAAAATCACATTTTTGGGTCTTACAACACATGACGGAGGTCGAGCCATACATACACGAGCACAAGGTAATGTTACGGTCACAGAATCCTTCGAAGTCAGAGATTTGGGTCACCAGAGAACATAACAGGAAATTTGCTGGGTGGATCCAAGAAAGAGTCACGCGAGCTGCCGAGGGCTCCATAAGTGAAACTGTGACATGGTTGGCTAGAGGCCCAAGATTCACTGTAGGGACTTGGCAGGGGTACGACATCAATGGGTATTCATTTTACACAAGAGCTCGAGACGCCAAGAGTAGCACGCAATGTAGTGGAGTGACACTGTTTGCTATTTCCGAGGATGCCAGGTCAGTAAGGGCGCTGAACTCATATTACAGTGCTATTGACGAAATATGGGAGCTCGATTACGGATTACTTAAGATTCCCCTGTTTCGCTGCCAATGGGTCGAAATCCCTCGAGGTGTTCAAGTTGACTGTTACGGGTTTACTCTCGTCGATCTTGATAGAGTCGGACACCAAGACGATCCATTCATACTTGCAAAGCAAGCCACACAGGTATTCTACATCGTTGACCCGGCCAATCCAAACTTTTATGTTGTCCTCCACAGCAAGAGACGTATTGTTGGGGTCGAAGACGCTGTCGACGAAGAGGAGTATAACCAATTCGATGAAATACCTCCATTTTTAGAGGACATTCAATCTATCCCTACTGAAGATATCGATGAAACAACGTATCTGCGAGATGATCACGAAGAAGGATTATGGGTTGAGAACCATTGATGATTATTTTCTATTTCAGGGAAAAATACCAAGCAAACAGCCCACAAGTTCTTCATCAAGGTGAGGAACTTATCATTAATACATCAGGCAGTACATTTTTCTTTAGAACTTAATGATAAGCTCGTTCACAACATTAATATATCTCAATTTTACTCCACAGCATGAGTTCTAACATGTACAGTACTACTTTTATCCTGTAAGTACTTAATTCTTCCCTTCAAATTTTCTTGCAAAAATCTCATTGCAGCCTCTTGCTTCTTCAAATTAAGCTCTCCAAAAATCCATTTGTCTGACGGTATTTTGTTATTTGTACCGATAGAAAGGGGCATCCACTACTTTAATGTGTCTCAAGCACTTCAAAAATTTTACTTATTCTATCGCTATTATTATGTTTTACCGTTAGAATAAATTCGTTAGTCTCACTGTATTTTCTTGTTTGTACTGATAGAAAAAATTAATTTATCTGACGGTATTTTGTTGTTTGTACCGATAGAACAATACTCTGGCGCTTTGAATTCTCAACTGTGTCGCCATGCGTCGCCTTGGAAATTCTATAGGTACCTCGCCATGCGTCACGGTATTTTGTTGTTTTTCTAATTCTCAAACTCTTCGACTTCTTATCTTCTTTTTCACAATGGCATCCTCAATGGGATCGTCAACCTCGCCCTCCCTGGTAAGAACTCTAAATCTCCTGGGTTTACCCCTGTATTGTTAATCCATGTTCAGTACATTCTTGACCTTTTGATTTGCACAGGGAAGGGGAGCTGTGGAAGACATTGGCAAAGTCAAGGCCGAGCTGAGGCCCTCCAGGAGGAGCACAAGCTCCTTATGGACAAGCACACTCAGCTACGGCTTGAATTGGATGATCTCCTCCGGCGCATTCAGCGCATGAAGACGGATGGTGACAATTCCAGGGCGAGGATGAGGAGTCTTCACGAGGAGAAGCAAGCCGCAGATATTACCATCGCTGGCTGTGGTTTGACTATGAGGGATACCATAGTGAAGCTGAGGGAGGTCGCAGGCCTTCTCGACGCGGTAGTAGTTGATCCTAAGGACAACTTGTCGCTAGAGGAGTCCTGCGTCCTGGCTGCAAGTCAAACTGACTTTATTCTACATGCAACCAGGGCTAAGACCACCCCTTGACCTAGCATTTTGGATTTTTATTTTTTTATAAGTGATAAAACAACAATGAATGAACAATTTGTTTTTATGTCAATTTTCCAATTTTTCGGCTATCTTCCCTCTTTCTTTATCATTCTGCAGCTTTCAAGCACGATCTGTTTGATGTTACATTGTGTGTACATATGATTGTTTGAAGGTGAGAACTGCTGTCATGTGTGTCATGCATTACCCAGTTTTCTTTGTTTCAGCCACATAACATCACATGTTCTAACAGTAAATACAGATGTGTCATGTGTGTCCACTACTTTAATGTCTCTCAGGCACTTCAAAAATTTCTCTGCGAAAAATTTACTTATTCTATCGGTATTATTATGTTCTACCATTAGAATAAAGTCATTAGTCTAACGGTATTTTGTTGTTTGTACCGATAGAAAAAGGGCATCCAATACTTTAATCTCAAGCACTACAAAAATTACTCTGGGAAAAATTGGTCTCACAGTATTTTATTGTTTGTACCGATAGAAAAGGGCATCCACTACTTCAAATATTGTTCTGAGAAAAATTTACTTGTTCTATCGCTATTATTTTGTGATACCGATAGAAAAGGGCATCCACTACTTTATTACACGTACATGGCCCTTGAGTTTCCCTCCAGTCGAACAGTTCCAATTTATAGCACTGTGTCTCTTCGAGAGCGTAGAAAACCACAACCTCCGCAGTGACCACTCACTTCCTCTCTCCCACACAACGATCGTCGGCTAGATACTGGTTCGCCACTGCCACCGGTTCATATTTTCGTCCTTCGCCGGCCGCCGCTGCGTTCTACACCGCCTCTCCATCACCACAACTGATCGCCGTAAATACCCTAATTCGTCGTTCTTTTTCCAGCATGTTCCTTATTTGATCTTTGTGTTTTGTATGTTCTAATTCTTCGAGTTTTGTAATTACACTAGGGTTCCCTATTGTGTTGGATTATGAACAGTCCGCAGGCAATGTTGATTTAAATTAGGGTTGACATAATATGTTCCAGTGTTGTAATGAACATATTTTGAGATTTTAACTTATATGTACTGCTGTATGTGTGATCAATTGTATCCAACTGTCATGTAATGCACATTATACGTTGGAGGTGTTCTCACACATATTCTATCGGTCTCCTGTATTTACCGATAGAAAACATTGTTATGTTCTATCGGCAGCTCATGTGTTTACCGATAGAAAAGATTTCTGAACAGTTCAGAAATTAATTTTTGCATGTCTTTCTTTTAGTATTATTTTCTTCAGACATCCCTTTTGCAGCCCTAATTAGTCTCCAGTCCTAGGCTGAGTTATGGAACTCCAAGAAGAATTAATTGCCATATGTTGCCTGCTTCCTATAAGAAAATGTGTAGATGAAAATGCTGAGAAATAGAATCTTATCTTCTATTGGTAGTTTCTGTGTTTATCGATAGAAAAAATATTTAAAATAGGTCCTTTTGCTTTGTAAAATGATTTGGTTTGTGTTTCCATTAAATTTTTGATGGTTTTGTAGGGAAAGACATGTCGTTGTCTTCATCGGATGGTACTAGTGGTTCGACTAGGGCCAACCCCGACGTAACTGAAGATGCAGCTGGTTCATCCCAGCGCAAGAGGGTGGGGCGAGGCACGACGACGTTAGGCTGTTTGGCCAAACGCACGGATCTTTCTTGTGAGTTCAAACAATTTGGGAGGCCGATCAGAAAGAATGCTGGGAAGTACGCGGCCTACGTTGGGCTGTTGGCGAAAGAAAGGGTGAAGATCAGTGTCCAGAGCTGGAAGGACGTGACGGCGGACGGGAGGGATAGGTTGTGTGCGGAAGTGAAGGTTAAATTAACTGAAATCACTGAACTCTTTCGTAATCACGTTCTCTTGGCTTATACTAAAGTTTAACTAACTCGTGATTAATTATATGCATTGTTTGAAAACAGGCTAAGTGGAACATCCCCGACGATACACCTAGGACGGCTTGCTTGAAGGACATGAACAGAACATGGAAAACCTTTAAGAGCTGGCTCGTCAGTAACTTCCTCGCTGCGGGGAAATCTCCTTGCGAGAAGTACCCCTTCATATTGGAGGAGGTATGGGAGGAATTCACCAAGCAGAAGGGGACGGTGGAGTTCAAGACCCTTAGCGAGAAGAATAAGGCGATCCAGAAGAGGAATGACCACCCGCATCGGCTCGAATCTCGGGGCTATGCGGGGAAGGAGGAGCAGTGGAAGAAGGAAGACAAACAAAATCCTGTCATTGACTCCCCTGAGTTGGCGCTCTCCGAGATCCGGGATGAGAGGTGCAAGCGATGGTAGAGGGGGAGGGGGTCCATGTCGTCCACGGGGTCTGTGTAGTTCATAAACCCTGGGGACGCCGATGTTGTGAGGCGAATGGTAAGTTGGCTAATCTCATAAACTGTGTGCGCACAAGTGTATATAAGGCAATTTGTCTCACAAGGTACCTTTAAATGTAACAGATCTCTTTTGAGAAGGAGGCTGTGGAGGGATTGTTTACCCCGCAGAGGGAGAACGACATCCTCACCCGGGCTCTAGGAAATAAGGAGCATCCCGGGCGGACACGGGCCGTGGGAGCCATTGTGTCGTGGAAGGCCGGTTTCACAGATCCGGCTCCACCGAGGAAGAAGGCCCACTCCTGGAAGGAAAAGGAAGTGGAGCTCTCCGATAAGATACGGGCTGAGGTAAAGGCGGAGATACAGGCTGAGGTGCAGTCTGAGGTGCAATCTGAGGTCGCACAAATGAGGGAAGAGTTTGCACGGTTGAGAGAAGCATTGCTGGCCAAGAGTGCAGATGTAGATCCCCAGGGCGACGGTACCCCGCGGGGTCGGGTAAGTAGTTGCGCTTCGAAGGTCCTTGCAGATCCAGTGGATCAACTTGAGGTACTGCCAGCCTTCATCTGTGCACTTAAGTTGATGCCACTCCCATTCTGTTAGAGTTGTTTCGCTAACCTGTTTTAATTATTACAAATTTGCAGAAGCCGGAGGGCTGCATCCTACTGAATCACCTAGGCGCCGGGCAGGAAGTGGCTGGACACGGCTTCGTATATCCGTCTGGGCCGGATGTCCGGGTCCACTGCGTACCTCTGCGATTGGGGTTCGCAAAGGTACAGGTGGACATGGCCATGTCGGCCTACAACGATTCTCCATTGCCAGTCCCAACAAAGGAAATGCAGACACTTGCTAAGGCAGTGGGCTCCTACGTATAGTGGCCCAAGAAGCGTCTTCTAATACAATACGTAAATCCTACACATTTTAGATTACATCCTACTCAGTACACTCAACTTGCAAAATCTAATATACGTGCTCATTAATTGAAGTGGCCTGCCGGCGGGCTACCAGGGGACTGCGCCTCTAGCTCGGGGCATGAGGCCGGATCTCGTGCGAACCTGGACACATCAAAGACGACCTCGACCCCACCCAGCGCATCCACGCCTTCACCTCGGAAGAAAGCCGCCATCACCTCGCCCTTGCCTTCGAAGGTACGCGCTTAGTCCCCAGCAAAAAGCAAGGGCAAAGGGCAAAAGGAACAGTCGGAGAGGTTCAGGAACGGGTTCCCACTTGTGTCGGAGGTAGCTTTGCGTAAATTGGATTGATCAACCAGAGACCTCCACGAGTGGTACCTACACCGAGCTCGACACAATCTGAACTTCTTAGTTCCCTACAGGCCTGGGCAGTTCCACCGTGAGCCCGGGAGTATATCCGTGGGACACGAGGATCTGTTCGACCTCTACAACTGGCGGGAGCTCGATATGTCCATCATACGGACTGGAGTCCTGTGAGTTTGCTGATGCTATGTATTGCTGTTTTCTAACTCTGTTTGCTAACTCTACGTTGTTGTAGTTCATTTGAAATGTAGTAACTTTCTGTGCAATACTAATGTCGTCCTTTGCATGCAGGTGCATGTACAGGCTAGCACCGGAGGCTGCGTGTGACAAGGTGGGTTTCCTCGACCCAGAGAAAATAAGCCTCACGATGCTAGAGCACGACGCCGCGCACGCTAAGCAGTACATATCCAAGGTGCTGATGGCGCAGCAGGACAGGGAGTTCATTCTGGTGCCGTACCACCAAAGGTTAGTGCATTTCGTACTAATTTAACTCAATCTTGTATGTTACACCTGAGATATACTTTGAGCTAGCGGTCCTCTTTTACGTACAATGCAGGGGCCACTGGATCCTCATCGTGATTTGTCCGCCGAGGAACGAGGTGTACTACCTCGATTCAATGCATGACAGATTATCGATCGAATATGTGGTCACGGGGAATATGGAGGCGTAAGTAACTTATATGTTTGATTTAAATTTTGACCTCACTAGCTAATGATAATACATTAACCGGCAATAATAACTGAAATGCATGGCTTTTGATAAATGTGTCCGCTGGAGGGAGGCATGCCGCACCGCAGCGCTCCCTACTAGCTTGGAAAGAATATGAGGTACTCATGAGACTTTTTGTTTATTCTTAATTAGTTTATGCAAACAATAGCTAACATGTCTTCACATATGCAATTATCTCAGTGCCATCAGCAGCCATGATAATTATCATATTTGTGCATAATTTGTATATGTTTAAACCCCCGATCATGCACATATTAGTCATATACCTTGGCATTTACATAGATTATTCCAGATTTGCTGCCAAATCGACCGGATTATTTGTTTTGCAATTTTTATCGTAGGTCGGCGCGAATCGGATGGATTTCTGGATAACGGTCGTGCCTCATTGACTTATTCTGATCTTCGGTCAATTCCGGATGAAAGTGTGTGTTTCCGCGGATGCGTAGGAACCAACCGCGCCGAAATCAGAGTCTCCAGGGGCCTAGAATCTCAAACCCTAGCAGCTAAGGAGCTTTTTGTAATTCTCTAAAATCCTGAGGGCCATTTCACAAATTGACCTTCTTCTCAAAAACCTCAGCCAGCCACCATTCTTCCCTGAGCCTGGTTCTTTGTACTTTACCTTCTCCTTCCCCCAATTTCCTCACCTCCATCCACCACACTGGCAGCCGCCAGGCCGTAGACCATCGGCGGACTTCTTCTCTGCCTTCCCCATGGTTTTTCCACACCTCCGTCCATCTCTAGCCCAAAACTGACTTCCCCTTCCTCCTTTCTTCTTCCTGCCTCTTCTTAAATTGTTCCATCCTCGCTGCTCTCTCAGATCTGCCACTGACGTTCCCGCGCCGCCTGTCCCAATCCTCGCACACGCAGCCGCTCCCGCGTTTCCCCACACGCGCCGGACCTCGGCCAGTGCACCGCCTCCTTGAGCCACCGCTGTCCAGATCTACAACCGCCTCACAACGCCGCACCATCTCCCGATCCAGCACCGCCGCGAACCTCCCGCCGGATCTCGTTCCCGCTCCTCCACAGCTTCCCGCACTGCCTCCGCTGGCCGATCCGCCTTCCTCGTGCCCCAGCCGTCGCCTCCCACAACTCGCACCGGCCCCATTCCACATCCGCGAGTCCGCCGCCGGAGCTGTGCGCCTCGCCGCAGATCTCGTGAGCCACGGCCGGATCTGACAACCAAGACGACCTGCCGCTGATCTCCAGCGGCGCCCGACACCGATCTGCGCTCCGATCCGCTGTTGCGCCACCGATCCAGTTCTCCACCGTGTCGCCGTTACGATTTGGCACCGGATCTCGCGCTGTCCACGACTTGCACCGGCACCAGATCTGCATCACCCACCACCGATCCCATCTGCGCGCCACTGCCTCCTCTACTCCGACGGTCACTGCAGCCCACAACAACCACTGCTACGAGAGCACCTTCACCGGCCATCTTCCTCGACCAGTGCTCCCTTCGACCTCAACCTCGGTGACTTCAACCACCTGCCTCAACATCGGCCCGAGATCAACACCTCGACCGAGACTTCAGCAACTCTAGCTGCATCCCCAGCAACTCGACGGCAAGCATTGGTGATCAAATCTTTCCCATACCTTGTTCTTCAATTTGATATGAACTGCCTGTGTGTATGAGATCATGTGTTTGTCAGTGTGAAACTAGAACCCGTCCTGTGAAAGAAATCCAATTTCTATATCTGTTTGAATTGCAGTTCCTGTTTTGAGTTGAAACTTCATTCTTGTTCCTCCAACTGTGTTTGGCCTTATGAATTGAGTCCCCAACAGGATGTATGGAATGAGGTCTTCAATGATTATAATTGCATTTGTCTTCTGTTGATCTGTTCTGTGGTTTAATTTCTACTTCTCTGATCTCTCATTTGTTCTAGACATCTACAGATTGAATAATGAATGGTGAAATGAATGTATGAAATGATATGAATTGCCTGTGCTCATGAGTTGAATGCATGTATGCAATTCTAGGATTGAAACTTCTTTTCAAGATCACATATCAACCTTTAAGATGAATGGTTTATGTGGATTGATAAATTGAAACTATGTTGAATTAATTTCGAAATTCTGATTGATTGCATTGCCTGAATGCCAAAGTTGGGAGTCTTGTATGTGTGTGTGTTGAATGAGGGTGAGAAGTACTTCTTTATAATGAGAAGTTGCCGATCACCCTAAATCATTTGCACAACTTGAGTTTTATTGAAATGATGAGTTACTTCTGTAATGACATGGTTGATTTGGAATGATACCCTCAGTGCTTGGATGTTTTAATCTTTATCTATCTCCAATGAATACAAGTCCATGAGTTCATTCACTTTTGATTATGCTTCCCTGATTTATCGATAATGAGGAATTTTGAGCTGGTGTAGTTCTTCCATGTAAATCACTTAATTGCTGTGTTGATGCTTTCTGCTTGCATTGAATTGAGATGCTAAGTTCAGTGGCTTGACAGTTGTGGTTGAAAGGAGTCAGGGAGCAGTCCGTGTTATTCCTCTACACGCTCACTCGTTGAGACCGTCGGTAAGCGTATTCGTTTAGTTGTTCTCGCCTCCTCTCGCAAGATCACTGAACGTTTACAGTGTTATCGCTTGTACTCACGATGACGTGTACAGACTTAACACTGACTCGATTTTTGCTCGATGACCATCTCTCTCTCATTTCTTTCGACATCTTCTCTCTTTTCTTTCGTCTAATTTACTTTCATTTGCCATTGATTTAGTTAGTTTTACACGATTCGTTCTAGTCCCTGAGGAAAGAACGATAGAATACTCGCCTTACTGCTCCGATCTCGTTCTCTTAAGAGACGGTCTAGGCTGGTATCAAGCCGCAATCGTGGGAATGCGGGTTTTATGTCCTGCGCTACATGTACGACCTAGTGCAGACAAACTTTGCCCAATTCCCCCAGGTAAGCATCGATAGCTAACTCAAATTTGAAAATTGGGTGTCACGTTCAAAATTAGGAAGTTAGTTACTCAGTATTCACACATGCTTGCAAATCACCATGTCGAAAGACCAATACAAAAATGCAAAGATTAGAGATCTTCGACAAATCTGGGCTCAATATGTCATGCAGGAAGTTGCACCCAACCATCCGCCATGACAATTCTCTTTTTCGTGTACTACTGTTTATATATATGTGAATAAATGTCCACATTGGATTACAATTCGTATTTGTCCATATATATGTGAATAAATGTGAATAACTGTCTAATGTGTCAATCTGTTCAATGTATATGTGAATTTACCCTTCTTTGCATTTGTACTGTATTGTGTATCCAATCTATACTATATTGCATCTGTACTGTATATGTGAATGTACTATATTGTGAATGTAAATAATGTATTGTATTGTGAATGTAAATAATGTACTGTATATGTGAATGTATTGCATCTGTACTGTATTTCTATCGGTAAATTCATTCACAACCGAGAGACTACTATTACTTTTTCTATCGGTAAACTCATCCACAACCGAAAGACTACTATCATTTTTTCTTTCGGTACACTCATAATTAACCGTTAGAAGAGTGTGACTTTTCCTGCCATTGAACTCATACACAACCGAGAGAGTACTATGGTTTTTTCTATCGATAATCTCTTTCACAACCAAGAGAGTACTATACTTAGGGAAGATTTTGAGAGTTTTGGGGCTTAGAATAGATTAGGGTTGAACTGATCTTGCTACTTCTACAGAGATACATGCATGCATGATTTTCATGGAAGGAAATTTTCACCCCC
Organism: Pharus latifolius; assembly: GCA_019359835.1. Taxonomy (NCBI): domain Eukaryota; kingdom Viridiplantae; phylum Streptophyta; class Magnoliopsida; order Poales; family Poaceae; genus Pharus; species Pharus latifolius. The sequence continues at coordinate 58,271,976 of CM033321.1, read as the reverse complement.
AAAACCAGGGTGTTACACTGTCAATCCGATCCCTATGCGTATACCTCGATGCGCCGCATCTTGGACAAACATGAAAATCTGAGTACTCTTTATAGTACAACACACAATCATTTAGTCCTGCACGTATTCTTTCGATTTCCATTCCCAACTGACACAACAATTTTTTGGCTTGCTAAACTGATCTTGGCAACTCATTTCTCTCTAGAAGCATGTCCGCTAAAAGATCTAATAGTGCCATGAAACTCTTATCGCTCTAACCATTGCCTGCCTTCAAGTTATATAATCTCAGCACAGAAGACAGATTTGTAAATTTTGCACATCTAGGGAACAGAGGCTTCTCAGAATCAGCAATAAGCTTCTCAAATTCACCAAAGTCGTTTTTGCTGTAATCTTCTTCTACATCATGTAACATCTCATCTACATTGTTATCGTCTACATGCACATCGGAATGGACATTATCAAAATTTGGATGATCATCAATATTACTGCAATCCACATCCGGGTCCTGTTGATTGGTTGCGGTGCTTGTGTCCTCAAGATCTTCGCCATGCCATATCGAACGGGTATATCATGTGTTAAAACCACGATGAATGAAATGACTCTTAATCTGATCAGAGTTACTAAACCTTTTTAAGTTCATACAATCTGTACAAGGCCAAAGCATATCTTTCTCTCCCTTCCTCGCCTTTTGTTGCTCAGCAAATTTAATAAACCCATTCACGCCATCCAAATATTCAAGAGTAGTACATTTTATTACATACATCCAATATTTCCATTCCATCTACAATTAAGAAAATTGACAAATTGCAAAACATAATGAGTCAGGCAAGCATGAAAACTGGCCAATTAAGCTATTTATGTCGTGGTATTGCGAATACCCCGGCAGGTTTTGTGAACGATCCTAGCAAAGAGAATGCGACGCGGGCTGACCGGGTGACCAGTCCTCCCCCGCCGGACAAACACAAGAATTGACACGAGGATTTATACAGGTTCGGGTCCCGGTGGGGGCTCTAGTCCTGTTGGCGTGCTCCCAACCGGAGTCGGTTGGGGAGGCTCTATTCGGGGGAGAGGCTTCCGGAGCACACCTGTGAGTTTTGGCTATTCCAATAAATTAATCACTTGCTTACAAATGAGGGGTACAAGGGCTATTTATAGCCCCAAAAAGAAGCAAAAAGACCTATCTACCCCGGAAGCCACCGTCGGATTGAGGGGTAGCAACGTCCTTCTCCCGGTCAAACGCCTTGGATGCTTGATAGGTGGTCACTGATTCCCGAGGCGCTCCTCACGTGACCTGCACGTGATCAACAACCAGATACTTTACCTTGAGAAGGACGACGAGGCCCGGGACACGCACCGGAGGCCAGGGCCCCTGGCCAAAGGCGGCTCCCGGGACCGGCGCCGGAGGCCGGGTCCCGGGAGCCAAAAGGCGGCGCCCGGGGCAGGCACCGGAGGCCACGTCCCCAGGCAAATGGCGGCGCCCGGGACCGGCGTCGGAGGCCGGGTCCCGGGAGCCAAAAGGCGGCGCCCAGGGCAGGCACCGGAGGCCACGTCCCCAGGCAAATGGCGGCGCCCGGGACCGGCGCTGGAGTCTGGGTCCCGGGAGCCAAAAGGTGGCGCCCGGGGCAGGCACCGGAGGCCACGTCCCCGTGCAAATGGCGGCGCCCGGGACCGGCGCCGGAGGCCGGGTCCCGGGAGCCAAAAGGCGGCGCCCGGGGCAGGCACCAGAGGCCGGGTCCCCGGGCAAATGTGACGCAACTTACCTGGACTTAGTCTCGCGGAGATTTCCCCCAACAGCAGCCCCCCATGCCCCCCGGAGACGATGCTTGAGTCCACGGTGGGAATGGTACATGTCACCGGGAAAATCTCCGGACCAAGCCACCGGAGCCGTGACGCTTCGATTCCCGTGCCGCGCGCTTATGACCGCCATAAATGCACTCGCGATTCGAACCGGCACCTCGGTTTGCGCGCCAGTCCCTTCGTTTCCCGCGCACAGTTTTAACTTCAACTGCCCAGATTGCTCCGCGGAGTACTACGTGGCGCTCATCTGGATCACGACTCGCCCCTATAAATAGGGCCTTGGGGGGCCCGGGAAGTTCATTCCAAACTTCTCAACCTTAGCGCATTTAGCTCTCCCAGTAGCTCTCACCCGGTAGCTAGCTCCCGGTAGCAGGCGTCCGGAACCTTTAGGCGTAGCCTCCTGAAACGTTAGCCACCGGAAAAAACAAACCTGATGGCACCAAAGGGTCGAGCGAAGACGACAGAGGTGCCCCCAGAGGAGGTCTCTACGGAGTTCCTCTGGGCGTCCAAGTTCACAGCCGAGGACGCGGAGTCCATGGTCGAACGCTGCGTCGTTGAGGATGGGGACATCCGGGTCCCCGTGAAGAAGGACGGAGCCCCCCGCCCCAGGCCAGGAGAGATCGTGCCCTTCGAGGCCTTCCTGGAGGCGGGGCTCCGACTCCCGGTGCATCCCTTGCTCCGGGAGTTTTTGAAGGAGTATGGGGTGGCCCTCAACCACCTCACCCCGAACGCGATCGTCCGGATGGGCCTCTTCATTTGGCTATTCGAGACGGCGATCGGGCGGGAGCCCACCCTACGCGCCTTCCGGTACTTCTACGAACCGGCGGCGAGGAGCTCCCACCTGGTGAAGGGGGGACCCAAGTCCCCCTTTGGCTCGGTGACGGTGCAAATGCTGCTGTCCCGGGTGGCCGATTACCCAGCGGCGGCCTCCCGGGACCACTAGGGCGACTGGATCCGGAGGTGGTTCCACCTCCGGGTCCGGGACGACGAGGTGGCGTACGCCCCGGAGCCCCCGTCTTACAGCAGATCGTCCGCGCCAAAGCCTCCGGTGTGGACGGACGAGGAGCTCGAGCTCCTCGGCAAGGTAATCATCTCCCGGCGCACCCGCTCTATGCGAGACGCCTCCGAGGAGATGATGCTCCTGAGGATTTCCCCCTTCTCACGCGGGAGAAGGGGGATCGGCATGGGCCCAGAGCAGCGGCCCCCAGTCAAGCCGGTGACCCGACGTAAGTCCGTTACCTGCTTCATTGCATTTACAAATTTTTGGAAATTTGACTAACTCTTTACCTCTTGTAGTCCGGCCGTACTCGGCGGCACAGGAGAAGGCGGAGAACCTCCTGGGGAGGTACTTCGCCAACGAACATGAGTGCGTTGTGCACCTCGTGGGGGAGGGCCCTCCCCGGAACTTGGTAGCTGAGGCCTACGGGCTGAAGCTGTAGGAGAGGAAGCCCCTCCCCACCCCCGGGTCGCACAAGCGGGGGAAAGACGTCGCCGGGGGCTCTGAGCCTAAGAAGGCCAGAGTTCAAAAAGCCCCCGGCCCATCGACGACGCCGGCTTCAACACCGGCGAAGCCTCGGGAAGAAACCCCCGGGATTGGGCGCACCCTGGCGCCGGCCCGGAAAGAAGTGACACCCCCTGCCCCAAAGAGCCCCGTTGCGGCCCGGGGGAAGGAGCCGGCCGCGGGCGGGGCGGTGTCCGATTCGGCGGACTACGCCCCGTCGCCGCCTTCGGTAGCGGCCCTCCCGGCTCCCCCGGCACCCTTGGAGCCGGAGAAACCGGCGGTGAGGTTCGTGGAGGCCTCGCCTCCTCGGGTGGAGTGGCCCGTGGACGAGGGGGTGAGCCCCTCGGTCTATGAGGTCCCCCCGGAAGTGGAGGTTCCGGGGGCCCTCCCGCCCCGGAAGGGGAAAGGTCTGATGATCCCCCCCCCCGGAAAGGGGCCCCCTCCGAAACGTCCTCAGCCACTTCCTCGAGGGGCACTTCGGCGACGAAGACGACGACGACCGCCACCCCGACCGAGGTCATGCCGGGTGCCCAGGTCGGGGAGCCCGTTACCAGCCGCGGCGGGACCAGCGCCCGGTGGGAGACCCCCCTACTTTCCTCAGGGAAGGTCGAGCGTTACGCGTAAGGCCTGCAGACCCCAAAGGTCCAGGCCTTCGTCGCGGAGGGGACGCTCCACGAGCGCTTCGCGGAGCTCCGGTCCCTTCAAGTCCAGGTATTCACCCGAGGTGGTTGTCGCTTTCTTTTGGCTCCCTGCATCCAAAATTTTTCTAACTCTGCAATTTGTAGGGGGCGGCAATTACCTGGGGCGTTGAGCAGCGCGTCATCCGGCTGGTCAAGGATGTGGAGGATAGGGCCGCCTCCTTTTTGGGTCAGCGGGATGAAGCTCTCCAGGAGCTGGCCTGGGTTCGAGCCCAGGTCCTCGTCTTGGAGGCCGTCAACGGCCGCCTCCGGGAGGAGGCCTTCCGGGAGCTCGAGGGGTCGAGGTTCCGGGCGGTGGTGGACGCGGGCCGCTCCGTCTGCTCGGCCCTCGAGAGCCTTGGCATAAGCCTAGGCTCCGGGGGAGGCTCGGAGGTGCCCCCGGCCACGCTCGCGGAGGCTGTGCGTTTTCTTAACGCACAAAGTCTCCGTGATCCCGGAGGCGGCGGACGCCCGGGCGCGAGGCCGGGCGATCCCTGTCGTCGCAGCCGCGGCCGTACTCGTCGAGCACCGGGGGGTGGGCGCCCGGGCGATCGGGGGCCGCATCCCCCGGAGCTTCTCCGAATTCTTCGAGCCCTCGCTCCGGGAGGTGGAGCAGCTCGCCGAGGGCTTCTACGACCGGATCATCCGGGTGAGGTTCCCGGCACCAGCACCTCCAGCAGCAGATGGCTCGGCCCCGGCCCTAGCGGAGGCCCCCCGGGGGGAGGACGCAAATGAGAAAGTATGAGCCTCCCCCCGGGTCTTAGTTAGGACCCTTTTTGCTTTTCTTAGGATTTTGATCCCGGTAGCTTCTTAGAAGAAGCCCCGGACACTTGTACAAAGACATTTTGAATGCAATAGAGTTAGAAATTTTTCTAAGTCTTGAATTGAATGCAATGTTACCAGGGTTCCCAGGAGGTTACTCTCGGGCGAAGGTCCGGGAGGGGCTCCCCGGGGGACGCCCAAGCGGCTTTAATCTTGCTAAGCCTCATCTCCGGGGAGCGCAGCGGGGACGCCGTCCGGGAGCCGACCCGGTTGAGGTGGCGTCCAGAGTGGCACTTGGAAAATTTTGACAATCATCGCGCCGAATTGTCCCCTCCGCGTCTGGGGTTCCAGATGGTCCCCCCACTTCGCATTCTTCCACCGGCGGGCTACGAGTACTGGCCCGAGGATGTGCTCCGGGAAGCTCGGCGTCGCGTGCGCGCATTGTACAGGGACTTGGCCCGGGAACTAGTGGAGGGCCTCCGGGACTATTAGGCGTAGGAGCCTTAGGATGTGGAGAATCCCCCGGGTTAGAGCCCGGGTTGTACCGTTTCCGCTGTCCACCGGAGGGGGAAGATGTCCTCCGGGTCGTGATCAATAAAGCTGTATTGTTGCTTTCTTTGAGTCCTTTTATTTTCTTCTTGGATGGTCTGGACGACTCCTTTTGATAAGAATGAGCGAAGTTTGCTCATGGTCGGTGTGGTCGACACCCAGGGGTTCCTTATCCCCCCCGCCCACAGTGGGCCGGAGGGTAGCTCCGCGCGCTGTGGGGGTAGCAAGGCCCCCGGGGTGAAGATAACCTGTAGCATTAGAATTTTTCCAAGTTAGAAAATTCTAAAACGAGGTTTCCAAGGGAAAGACCTTCCAGGAGACAATCATCCGGTCGCCGTGAGGACGGGGAGCCGGGAATAAGGCCTCATGTGGAAGAAACCCAAGAAAACCTGATGAGATTTTCGGAGGCGAGTTTCCTGGGAGATGATCGTCCGGTCGCCGTGAAAACGGGGAGCTGGGAATAGGGTCTCCGGGAAAGAAATGTCCGAGAAATCTGTAACTTCTCCAGGAGACAATCATCTAGTTGCCGTGAGAACGGGGAGCCGGGGATAGGGTCTCTGGGAGGCAATCATCCAGTCGCCGTGAGAACGGGGAGCCGGGATAAGGCCAGAAATCCTGAGGAAGATTCCGGAGAAAGTCCTTCCAGGAGACAATCGTCCGGTCGCCGTGAGAACGGGGAGCCGGGAATAAAGTCTCCAGGTAAAAGATATCCAAGAAAGCCATTAGACGTCCCGCTGGGGAGAGCGTCTACTCCAGGAGGAGGAAGTGCCCGATGACGGGTCTGAGTGTTTGGGTAGGGGACTAGTCTCCCAAAGTGACTTGTTACCACGGCCATTGGGGACTGGGTTGCCGCTTACACCCTCAGTCCACGAGGACTGATCGTAAGCCGCCCTACAGGAGGGACTTGCTGGGTCTGGGCACACTTCCTCACGGAGAGGGCATCCTCACAGGGAGGGCTTCCTCACGGGGAGGGCATCCTCGAGGGGAGGGCATCCTCGCCGGGAGGGCATCGCCGTTAGGGGCGGTAATGATAAGAAGGACCTGCAATGAGATAGTTGAAGAGCAAGATCTATGTATTGATAACAAAATGAAATACAGCGCCTCCCCCTGCGATGCCGTGAAGGGGGAGGGAAAAGCAAATACAGTGTCCCTCCTCCCCCTCCGGCGTGATCGCTCCGGGGGAGGGGACAGGCCCGTAAGGCTAAACATAGAACTTGCGAAGTAAACGCAAGTTTCACGTGTGCTTCAGCTCCTGCTCTTGAAGGTTGGAGAGCTTGTAGGCCCCCGAGCCCAGGACCGCGGAGATCCTGTAGGGGCCCTCCCACTTGGGGGAGAGCCCTGGGCTTGGGGGTCCGTCACGCGCTTGAGGACAAGGTCCCCAAGGCGGAAAGCTCTCTCGCGCAAGCGCTGGTTGTATGCGCGCGCCATCTCGCGCTCGTAGATGGCGTGGCGGAGGAGCGCTCGGTTGCGTTCCTCTCCACGAGGTCGATTTCCAGTTGTTGGTTGGCCTCATTGGCCTGGTACGCTGCGGTCGTGGCTCCGTCTAGGAGCTCGACCCGCAGCTACCGGAAGCCTATCTCTGGGGGGAGGACTGCCTCTGCCCCGTAGACCAGGGAGAAGGGAGTACGCCCCGTCGCCCGGGACGGGGTCGTGCGCATGGAGCAGAGGATGCTAGGGAGCTCCTCTGCCCATGCACCCCGCTTAGAAGCGGTTTGCTCGAGTCTTCGGCGCAATTCCTGTAGGATCACACCGTTGACTCTCTCGACAGCCCCATTGCTCCGGGGATGGGCCACTGAGGCGAAGTGGATGACGAGCCCCAGGCCTTCGCAGAATTCCCAGAAATAAGCCGAGTCGAATTGGGTCCCGTTGTCCACAGTGATTCCCCGGGGGACACCAAAACGACAAATGACGTTTTTCCAGAAAAACCGCTGAACGGCCCGGGACGTGATGCTGGCCAAGGGTTCCGCCTCAACCCACTTTGTAAAGTAGTCGACCGCGACCACCGCATACTTGTATCCTCCGGGCATTGGGGGGAAGGGCCCTAAGAGGTCCATCCCCCAGCGCATGAAAGGCCAAGTGATAGGGATAGTCTGCAGCGCTACAGGGGGGAGGTTCGAGCCCTTGGCCATCTTCTGGCATGCTTCGCACGCGGAGACAAGGTCTCGCGCGTCGCGCATGACCGTGGGCCAGTAGAAGCCCTGTCGGAGAGCCTTAGCCGCGATGGCACGCGGGGCTAGGTGAGAACCACAGCTCCCTGCGTGGATGTCTTCGAGAAGTTGGAGTCCCTCCAGCCGGGGGAGGCAGCGCAGGAGGGCGGAAGCCCCCCGCTTGTAGAGCCTCCCCTCTAGGGCGTCGAAGTGCCTCTCCATTTTCCGCACCTCCTGCAAATAAAGACTCATGTTTGCGTCATGGCACAGGTAAGACTTGTCCATTTGGCAAACTACGAGCTGAGAATCTCCCTTCACTAGGGGGCGCCGGATCCCAGGGAGCGCGCAAGGCGCATCCCGAGGAGCAAAGCCTCGTACTCGGCGACGTTGTTGGTTGCGGGGAACTCGAGCCGTGCGGCGTACTCGAGTTCCTTCCCCTCGGGGCTCCGGGGGACTACTCCCGCCCCAGCCCGGTTGAGACACAGCGACCCATCGAACATGAGGGTCCAGTGGTCACTGCGTCGGGGCGGCACAGGGAGGTCTTCGTCCCCGGACTCAGAGGCGGGAGTCCACTCTGCGACGAAGTCGGCGAGGACCTGTGCCTTGATGGTGGAGTGGCCTGTGAGGGACAGGGAGAAGGGGGTGAGCTCGGCCCCCACTTCCCAATCTGGCCGGTGGCTTCTTTGTTCCGTAGTACCTCCCCCAGAGGGAGGGACGACGGGATGGTGATGGGGTGTCCCAGGAAGTAATGGCGAAGCTTCCGGGACGCCATCAGGAGGGCGTAGCAGATCTTCTCCATCTCGGTGTACCGAGTTTTGGCCCCTTGGAGGGCCTCACTCACGTAGTACACGGGACGCTGCTGGCCCCCTTGCTCCTTCACCAAGACCGCGCTGACGGCGACGGGGATCGCGGCAAGGTAGAGGAGCAAGGGTTCTTCTGGAGACGGACTCACGAGCATTGGAGGGCTCGTGAGGTACTTCTTGAGGTCGTTGAAGGCTTCCTGGGCCTCGGGGGTCCAGCGGAACCCCTCGAGCCCTCGGAGGATCTTGAAGAATTGGAGGCCTCGCTCCCCCGACCGGGAGACGAAGCGGCTTAGCGCGGCCAGGCGGCCGGAGAGCTGCTGGACGTCTTTGACGGAGCGCGGCGGGGGCATGTTGAGGAATGCCCAGATCTTCTCGGGGTTTGCCTCAATGCCCCGCTAGGACACGAGGAAACCTAGGAACTTCCCGCCGCGCACCCCGAAAGCGCACTTCTCCGGGTTGAGTTTGAGCCCAAACGTGCGCAGGTTGCAGAAGGTCTCTGCCAGGTCGTCGATGTGGGAGGCTGCGCGGGGGCTTTTGACGACCGCGTCGTCTACGTAGACTTCGACGTTGCGGCCGACTTGATCTTCGAAAACCAGCGTCATGAGGCGCTGGAAGGTCGCCCTCGCGTTCTTGAGCTCGAAGGGCATATGGACGTAGTAGAAGGTTCCGAGGGGAGTTATGAAACTCGTCTTTTCCTCGTCCCCTTCCGCCATCCGAACTTGATGGTAGCCCGAATAGGCGTCTAGGAAGCTCATCAACTAGCACCCCGTGGTGGAGTCAACGAGCTGGTCAATCCGCGGGAGCGGGAAGTTGTATTTTGGGCAGGCGCAGTTAAGGTCGGTGAAGTCCACGCACATCCGCCACCTGCCGGTTGACTTCTTCACGAGGACGGGGTTCGCGAGCCACTCGGGGTGCAGGACCTCCCGAATGAACCCCGCCTCTCGGAGCCGGGTAATCTCCACCTTGATTGCCTCTTGGCGCTCGAGGGAGAGTTTCCGCAGCTTTTGTTTGCTCGGGGGGTGACCGGGGGCCACTGCGAGCTTGTGCTCAATGACCTCCCGGGCGACGCCCCGCATGTCCGAAGGCTTCCACGCAAAAACATCGGAGTTTTCACGCAGAAAAGCTGCAAGTTGCGCTGCATGGTCCTCGGGGAGCTCTGCCCTGATCCGGACGGTTTTGTCTTCGTCGCCCGGGGACAGCAGGACCTTTCGGAGGCCCCCTTCCGGACACGGCTTGAGGAGGGGCCTCCCGGGAGGTGGCGCAGCGACGTTTGGATCCGGGGGAGAGGCCTCCCCCCGGGCGTCTTTATGAGGTTGACGCTTCCGATTGTAGCGGCAGCGCGCTCGTACAGAGCACGGGCCATGTCTTGGTCTCCCCGGACGCTGATCACGCCAAGCGGCCCGGAGATCTTCATGCAGAGGTAGTTTTGATGGGTGGCAGCCCCCAGTCGGTTGATTGTGGTCCTCCCCATAATCGCGTTGTAGGAGGAGGGGAGGTCCACTACGTCGAAGCGGACCAGCTCGGTCCGGTAGTTCTCCGGGGTGCCGAACGTCATAGGAAGATATACCTTGCCCACGGGGTGGATCGCCTTCCCCAGGACAAAACCTTGCAGGGGCCCGGCTGCAGGCTGCAGGAGCTTCTCATCCACCTGCATCTCTTTGAAGGCCTAAAGGAATAGGACGTCGGCGGAGCTCCCGCCGTCCACGAGGATGCGGGCCAAGTGGCAGTTGTAGATGGTGGCGGAGACGATGAGCGCGTCATCGTGGGGGAAGCGAACCCCCCCGCGTGTCCTCCGCCGTGAAGGTGAGGGGGACGTCCGACCACTTGGGTGGCGGGGACGCGCGTAGCACCCCCACAACCTTAACCTCGCGCGCGTACTCCTTACGCTGGCGCTTAGAGTCCCGCCCGGAGGCGGACCCTCCCACGATGACGTTGATGCAGCGCTAAGAAGTTTGAAAGGGGAGAGCTTCTGAAGGCTCCCCCTCCTGCGTCTGCGTCTGCTGACCCCCCCGCGGGAGCGGGAAGGGCCAGAACAGTTGGGCGAGGGGGCAAGGAGGCCGGAGTCCCCCCCTGCCCGCGCTGATCGAGGAACGCCACGAAGTGTTGCAGCAGCTGGTGGCAATCTCGGGTAGCGTGGGTACTGGACCCGTGGAAGCTGCACCACGGTCCTTCCCGCCTTCTCCCCACGGGGCCCTCCTGGCCGCGCGAGGACTGTCCTCCCCCGTGGCTTTTCGGCTTGGGAAAGGGGCGGTTGCCCCTCGGGGGGTCGCGCGAGCCGCCTCCGCCCTCGAGGACAAAGGTGTCCCGAGGCCATGGCTCACTACGCCCCTCCTGCCTAGGGCGTTTGAGGGGATCCCTGGCCCCCCGGTCGACGGGGGTGGGAGCCCCCTGGGTCTTCTTCCAGATGTCGTCTTCCTCCGCCCGAGCTTACTTTTCGAGTACATTGAAGAGCTCGTCGGCAGAGGAGGGGCAGCTCCGGGAGAGCCTTCGGTGGAGCTCCCCCGAGAGGATCCCGCTTTTGCAAGCTTCGATGACCGTAGAGTCGGGGATGTGGGCCACTTTGCTCTTCACCTGAGCAAAGCGCTTGAAGAAGCTTCTGATGGTTTCCCCAGTCCTCTGCCGGACGGTGTACAGCTGCGAGGAGTCCAGGGGACGCACGTAGTTCCCCTGGAAGTTCGCGCAGAACTCCCGCTTGAGCTGCGTGAAAGACTTGATGGAGCCAGCCTTCAGGTTGTAGAACCAGTAGCGGGCGATGCCGGTGAGGTAGAGGGGGAAGATGTTGCATTGTACCATCTCGTCCCCCTCGGCCGCGGAGATGGCGGTGGAGTATACCTGCACAAATTCGTAAGGGTCTGCCTCACCGTTATAGTGCTCGATGTGCGGAGGGCGGTAGGGCCGCGGCCACCGGATGCTGCGAAGTCTCCGGCATAGGGGCTGGTTAGCCCCCTACACTTCCCGGGGAGAGCCCCGGTCGCTGTCTTCTTTGACGGGGGACACACCCTCGTTATTGGAGTCTGGGAGTGGTCCCAAGGGTCCGCCAGAGTGGCGGTGGTGAGGCTTCTCTTCTGGACCGGGGCTGAGTTCCCGGACGTCCGGGCTCTCCTCTGGAGAGGCTGGCTCTTCAGTGGGTCTCTTCCCCCGACCGGTGCGAGAGCGAGGCTCGCCACGCCCACGGCTAGGGGGAAGTTCTTCCCCGCGCTCAGGTGAATGCGTTCGCTCGACCTCCCCCCGGGCGAAACGGGCCTGTCCCGCCGAGAGAGGGAGCTTATGCACTGTAGCTACTGGCCCGGAGGCTTCCGGGGCCGGCTGGGGGGAGCCCCCTGCGAAGACCCCCGGGACCGGAAAGGGGGAAGCCCCTGTATTATCTGGAACCGGGGAGGGGGCGCTCACGGCGACGTTTGGAACCGAAGTGGAGGGAGCCCCCGTGGCAACGACCGGAACCGGAAAGGGGGAAGCCCTTGTAACATCCGGGACCGGCGAGGGGGGAGCCCCCGCGGCGACGTCCGGGACCGGTGAGCCGATGCGGGGGGAAGTCCGCTGAGGCACGGGTGCTACTCTGTCGACCGCCCCCGGTGCGGTAAACGCGACGCGAGGGGCGGGACTGGCTCCCGGCGTAGGGAAAACCCCCGGCATGAAATGGGCCCCCGGCCCCGGGAATGGGCCCGGAACGGGGTACCCCCCTGGTGCCACGAAGGGCCCGGGCATGAAGTAGCCCCCCGGCACCGGGACGGGCCCGGGTGCCGGGAAGGGTCCGGACGTATATCCCGTAGGGGGAGGGAACCCCCCGGCGGGATCATACGGGGCGGCCAAACCTACGGAGGCGGGAGGGGCCGCCGGGTAACCCATAAACGGGCGCATAGTCCCCTGGTATGGGTGCGACGCAAATGTGGGGGCCGGAGGACACGCCAACACGCTGAGCAGCTCATCCATAGAGCGCTGGGCGCGGAGCTGGCCCTCCACGAGAGCCTCAAGCAGGGCGTCCCGGGGAGCCAGGGGAGCCGTCGGGGGGAGACTTGTCCCGGCCGAGGTCCCCGAGGTCACCGGGAGCGACCTGGAGGTAGAAGCACCTAAGTTAAGAGGAAAGGCGGGAGTCGGTACCTAGGCCTGACCGCCTCTGGGCGGAAGCGCCAGGACAGCCATGTCCTAGACTGGCGGCGCCGGGTCTCCGAGACCGGCGTCACCGGGAAGGGTGCGAGCCATTGTTCTTGGGGGAGCCATGGCATCTTGTCACGAGTCCCCACGGACGGCGCCAACTGTCGTGGTATTGCGAATACCCCGGCAGGTTTTGTGAACGATCCTAGCGAAGAGAACGCGACGCGGGCTGACCGGGTGACCAGTCCTCCCCCGCCGGACAAACACAAGAATTGACACGAGGATTTATACAGGTTCGGGTCCCGGTGGGGGCCCTAGTCCTGTCGGCGTGCTCCCGACCAGAGTCGGCTGGGGAGGCTCTCTCCGGGGGAGAGGCTTCCGGAGCACACCTATCAGTTTTGGCTATTCCAATAAATGAATCACTTGCTTACAACCGAGGGGTACAAGGGCTATTTATAGCCCCAAAAAGAAGCAAAAAGACCTATCTACCCCGGAAACCACCGTCGGATTGAGGGGTAGCAACGTCCTTCTCCCGGTCAAACACCTTGGATGCTTGACAGGTGGTCGCTGATTCCCGAGGCGCTCCTCGCGTGACCTGCACGTGATCAACAACCAGAGACTTTACCTTTAGAAGGACGACGAGGCCCGGGACACGCACCGGAGGCCAGGTCCCCGGGCCAAAGGCAGCTCCCGGGACCCGGCGTCGGGTCCCCAGGCAAATGTGATGCAACTTACCTGGACTTAGTCTCGCGGAGATTTCCCCCAAAAATTTATATATGTACAGCTAGCCTGTTACAACTGATATATGAAACCCTAGCTTGATGAAACACTAATTAACCTAACTACACAATACAAGCTAGTGAGCTCATAAATCATGATGCATTGTAAGAGCTAGCTAGCTAGTTAGCTCCCTAGCTTGGAGCTACAGCTATCTTGCAAGTAAAGAGAGAGAGATAGATGATGACAAGCTTACATTAAAGAGAAGAATCGAATTAACTTCCTTCTAGTTTGCCCTGATCACTCTAGCAGTGTAGCTTGTAGCGTGGAACTCTCAATGGAAACAGAGAGAGATAGAGCGTGAATAGAACGAAACAGCAACTCAGCAAGGGTCGAGTGGGTTTTACTTATAGTAGAACATTTACTAACGGTTCACAACTCTAAAACTGTTAGAAGATAATGGCTATATATTCTAACAGTTATCTACAATACAACCATTAGTATAAGTAGGTTTCTTCTAACGGTAAATATATTACGAACCATTAGAAAAAAATACAACTAATAGTTTGTAACAACCGAACCGTTAGTACAAGTACATGTCTGGAACAGAAGCCAAGTTGGTACATGTCAAACAACAATATAAATACACAAATATACACTAATACAAATACACAAATACACCAATTCACACATTCAAGTACATGTCTCAAACAGTAAAACAAATACACAAATATACACCAAATACAAATACACAAATACACCAATTCACACATTCAAGTACATGTCTCAATAGCAATACAAATACACCAATTCACACATGCCTTCATAGCTGACTTAGAATTAATACCGAGATTAACATTTCCTAGGCACTACTACTAATAAAAGTAAAATAAGACTGCATTTAAAAGTAACATTATAGGATCTCTCTATATAATGTAGGCAAAAAGGTCATCTGCCATTGCCAAACAGTACTCCTCCCAATCTTAGTACAAATGTCCGAAGTGCAAGTACATGTCTGAAACAACAATACAAATACACAAATACACCAATTCACAGATTCGATGTATATTACAAAAGTCACGTCTGAAACAACAGATCATTAGAGGACTCAGTGGCCCCTACATTTTACATCAAATAGAACCGTTGCAAGGTGCTACAATGTAACTACAGATTACAAGTTATACCTGATACATCACAAATCCATTCATCTGAAACAGCATATGTATGAACCACGTTTGACTTAACCATAGGAGTTCAGTTCAGAGATGCCCGAGGAGCTGGAACCGACGCTGAGTTACATTTGTACTGGAGATTTCCTCGAGCTCAAACTCATCTTTGAGTTGAGTTGAGTTGATTTTGAGCTCGAGGAAATCACCAATATAAATGTAAGGTGCTTTCTATAGGTCCTGATTTAAGAAACACACCGGACTTGAGGATCTTCTCGACCGAGGCAACTAAGATCTCACCCTTCATGTCCTTCCAGCTCTCGACGGTGATCTTCACCCTTTATTTCGCCAAAAAGCCAATCTAGGCAACGTAGTGGGATGAAGAACCGTGAACTACGTTGCTCCTCATGAACATCGTCCAAGGATCTGCATAGAATCAATAGGCATTCTAGAGCAAATTAAGATTGTCATTTTTCTAAATAAGACCTATCTATTGAAACGAAGTTTTGTCATTTTTTCTAAGTGGAGAACTTATTTCTTTTGGATAGAGAATTTCACTTATTTGGTGCAGAAGAAAGAAATATCTGAACAAATAAACATAAAAACTTTATATTTGAATGTACTGTCCCACGAACCAATCAAAGCAAATTCTATCCATGGTATTTGATTGTCATTCAACCACTAATCCTCTTAACCTTACATCTCAAGATAAGAATGGTATACAAGAAACAAACAAAGCAAATAACTTTGTTTCTCGTTCAATCACAAGTTCTATTAACCTGCCTCTTAAGCTACAAACATTATACAAGAAACTGACAAAACAAATAACTCTGTTCATAAGTCTAATTAGAAATTTTCCTACACTTCTCTGTCAGATGAAATACGGTAGTTTGTTTGCAAAACAAATACAGTAGTTAGTGCACTCACTCCAAATTTAGTCGAGGGAGTTGAAGCTATGAGGTTCTTGGACTTCATTCATCAGAAACCCTAGTGGGTGGCAGCGGTGGAGAAACGTTCGGCGGCTGGTGATGGTGCAATAAACCACAATGAAGTGCTTGGCGGTGGAGAAAGGTGCGGCGGCCGTCAATGGAGGTTTCGGGTAGGGCTTGTCGTGCTTGAGGAGAAAAAGAAATGGAATGGTTCAACTGGAAGCAAAATTCCAGGGCACTTGTATTTGGAGAAGTGGAACGGTTCTAACGGTTTGACAAATTAATCCGTTAGTACAATTTCCTCTATTCTAACGGTAAATATATGAAGCACCACTCGAATAAATCATTTGGTTTATTCTAACGGTTCCCAAAATACAACCGTTAGTACTTGTGTATTTCTTCTAACGGTTAACATATTCTAAACTATTAGAAAAAATCATCCCATTTCTTCTAATGGTAACTTGCATCGCAACCATTAGTAGAAATACCTACAACATGCCTTTCTCCACTGTGCACCATATACACTAACGGTTTTCTTCTAGATTGTGAATAACCGCTAGAAGATAGGGGTTAGTAGACTGCATTTTGTACTAGTGTCATCTGTAGAGCTGTCGGACAGCATGGCACGCAGCTATGCAGGTGGAGGGCGCGACGATGGCGGGCGGTCCACTGGCGGCATAAGTGACGACGACAGGCGTTCCGCCGACGCCATTTGCGACGAAGAAGGACCGGGGGCCGACGGTGATGGTGGAGGAATCATGGTCAAGTGAGGTGACATCAGCACTCGAAAGTCGACCAAAATTTGATCGAGGCGCTACTCGACATCTATGCAAAATGCGTACATGTCGTCACTAGGCACGCCCCCACTGCCGTGGATCCTGACCATCATGTCACGTGCACCGGTAGATATGGCACTGGTGGTGTCGAGCTGCATACAGGATTTAATGCAATTATAGAATGAAGATAAATGTGAAAGTAAGGTTACAGAGAGGTAAAGAACTCACGGAGGAGTGGATTCGCCTTGCAAGGCGTAGGTCGAAGCGCTCGTCAATAGTAGTAGGACAGACGGGCTCATCATCCGCACCCAGAGGACCACCCGCCAAGCTGTAGAATGTGCGAGGTCGGTACCACGCCAGGTACGAAAAATAGATGTCATGGCTATACGGTCTGTCCTCCACGACCATCTGTGTTTGCACCCAATCCATCCACTCCTCCACATAGGGGCGCTACAGAATGACGAAATCGTCCCTTCCCTGACCCTTCCTCGATTGTCTGGAGATAAAACAAATTAGTGACATAAATCATTTACAAAGTTATGCATGAAAGTAATATATATCTGACATGCACGTACTTGTGAACATGGTGTGGGATCTATCGGGGAGGCGACATGGGAACGAGTCGGCGTAGGCCGAATTGGCGCATAACTCGCTCTGGCAAGTACACCTCAATCATGTGGGAGAAAACCAGCATAACCTGGCTATGCTAGTAAGTAGTATCCTATGTACATAGAGAAGAAAGGTCTACTGGGACAAGGTACTAGATGTGTTGCTGTGTCCACAAATGCCAAATAATGCTATCATCAAGCAGCAGATCGAAGCGCGTGGCATAGGATAGATAGCACAAGTGCTCCTAATCCGTGGACCATCTCAAGCTCAGCCTGGCCCACCTCCATCCCATCGTGGGGCCGTCCCTCATATGATGGCCCATCATGCACTGATCCAACGGCACTAGTGGTCACTCAACAGGGAAATGCTCATATGGATTACACCAGCTCCGTAATAAAAGCAAGCCATTCTCGGTTGCTCTATTACCTAATCAATTTTACTTTCCATGTTAAGTTACAATAATAGTTTAATATGATTATGCGTAGATCCTAGTATAAATAGAAAATTACTCTAAACCCTATGATGAACCACAAAATATGAGGGTGACCTAAAAAAAATCCATAATCCTATAACCTAAGATCCACCGGAAAAATTGAGGGTAATATAAAATAACCTAAATCTGTAGTGGACACTGTTACTGTACAAAACTATTTGACCTACGTCCTAGGGTGAAGCCAAAAATTAAGTTTTTACATGTCTTAAATACTAGGGTGAAACAGAAATTTAAGTATGTACTTGCCCTAAATCCTAAGGTGAGAAAATATTAAATTTCTAATTTTCTATAAATCTAGAATAATATAAATAATTAAATCTAAATATTATCTACGAGTTGATGATTATACACCTCAATGAACAAATTGTCGAAGAGTCGAAGACTGGAAGTTGAAGAATCGACGAAGTTTTCTTCTCCTCTTTTTTCTTCCTTCTTTCCTTCCTCTTAATCTCTTGTTTTTTTCCTTCTCCTCCTGTCTCCTCTGTCTAGGGTTGGACAAAAAGATCGAAGCTCGCGAGCTATTCGGGATCGGATCGAAGCTCAACTCGACTCGAGCTCGGCTCGAGCTCTTAACGAGCTGAGCTCGAGCCTGAAGTGAAGCTCGAGTGAGTATTCGAGCCGAGCCCGAGCCTTCCCGAGCTCGCTTGAGCTCGGCTCATTAAAGCTCGAATTATATTTAATGGGCCACAGACCCACAGTTCACACTCCAATTCCACAGGCCACAGTGTGAGACCCCCATTTGAGGATCACCTTGGTAACCGCCCAGGTAGGTTACACACAGCAGGATGACACATGAGCTCCAAACCAGACAAGCATAATAATAACATTAAACAGGTAGCGGGCCAGCTTGGCCAATATTACATACCCAAAGCACCAAAAATGGCGCTGAGTAGAGTTGCTAAGAAAATAACAAGTTTGTCAGAACCAGAGTCGGTATCCAAGTACCGAACACACAACATGAAACACAAAGCAACGACAAAAAGCTTGACTTCCATCCGCAGCGAGGTTGGAGTGGCTCCTCCCACATCTGACTTGACTTGGTGCGCAATCCTTCTAGAACGTGGGCTCGTCCAGGGCACTTCCATCTTCTGCCGGGAACTCATAACTGAAGGAATCGGGATCTTCGAATCCCTCTTCTACAGTTGGATGCAAATTGCAAGGGTGAGCACTTGGTGCTCAGCAATACTCATTCTGGGGATTATAGTAATTGTACTTATATGAGGGTGAAACATATGATTCAGGGGTTTTAGTTTCATATAGATAGAGATATATAGATTTCCAAGTTATTTGTTCAGTAAACAGTACTTTGTCATGAAAATAGCACTTTAAACATGTTACATGTTTTCAATAAAACATTAGATGTAGTGGTCTCCCATGAGTCACTACTTTGTTAGCCGCATTATGAAAACATTCCAAAACATTACTTGTGCTATAACCCATGGATAACATCCACTACGAAAAGACTCCTGAACCTGGGAGTACAGAGTATCTGATACTTCTTTTACACTTTGCAAAGGTGTACCTCTTTTTAAATCCACTGGTTCACTCGGCTTTCAAGTCGGATCAGCTTCATGTGACTTATACACATGTGACAAGGCCGAGATCACACAACGCTTTACAGTTCAGTATTAACAGTATCCCTGCCCGGTAAATAGACAATTAAGTCTCAAGTACCGTTGTGGGTCTTCCCCACTGCCTTACTTCCTAGCCTCTCTGGTCTATGTTCCCTCAGGACACATAGCCTTGGTCTATGTCCACGCGAGACATACGACCATTTAAGATTACAGCCGCTCACGGCTTAATCAGGTCTAGGGCGCCTTCCTTCTTTCACACCTTTTTCTCTCATCATTTTTCTGGCTCACATCACTCATGGCCGAACCTTGGCCTTCCAGTTTCCACGCGAGAAACCAGATCGTCAAACCATGCAGGGAACTGCTAATACCAAAAAGCTACTGAGTTGTGCCTGTCCCATACCAGGCAAGTGGTTGGTACGTTCACAATTCGTATAGAGACACAGCACAAGGTTCTCGTCCTTATGAATCAATAGTGAGGAACATTCACATTCCCTGGTGCGCACCGCACCCTCTCCATACAAACCAATCCTCACTACTGATCCCTTTTATCGGTTTTCTTGTCAAAACGGTTTTCATTATAACTTCTCATGTATTTGACCATTTCAAGTTTAATGTGAATATTCAATATATGAGTCCTAGGGTGACAAAAGCATATATATGAAGGTTCAATAACAAGAGGGGTTTCATGATTCATTAGGGAATATCTACTCATGTCATTCAAACATAACTTGTATTTCAACTAAACATGCATAGTAAGAAACAGTGAATATACTTCATATGAAAATATTGGGTGAGACATGATCAAAGGAATGAGGCTTGCCTTGCAATGTGGGGTCTAAAAACTCAGACGGATCTTCAAAGACTTCTTCCGCTCCTTCAGCTTCTGACTCTGCGGCAATCAGACAACACACAAACACATACCATAAGCATACAGAAAATAGTTTCTATAGAAAGTATTAAGTAAATAAGTCATGTATGCAGGGGAAAAGGTTAGGGTAAGGTCACAAGGGCTCTGGTCGAAGAAACGGCTAAAAAGGATTGAACGTCGAAGGGTCGACATTCAGTTCATGGCTTTGACATAACTGGAAACTAGTCTTAGGATGGTTTTCTGGAGAAGTGACAGTAGAGAAAGTTGTAGATCTCAACTCCAGGAATCTAAGGGACAAGGTGGCATTTCAATTGCTCAACCAGAAGGGGTTAAACAAGGCTAATGCCAGTGGCTGACATGCACTGACATAGTGCTGGACATGGCCAGAAACTAGGGCATGGCTTAACTTTTGATCCAGGGCTCCAAATGATGCACCACTTTGTCTGGGAGGTAGGCATTACTAACAGGAACAATATACTCAACAGGCACAAGGGCTGAAAGTGGCCGGAGGGT
Source organism: Pharus latifolius (assembly GCA_019359835.1). Lineage (NCBI taxonomy): Eukaryota > Viridiplantae > Streptophyta > Magnoliopsida > Poales > Poaceae > Pharus > Pharus latifolius. The sequence goes on along the minus strand of CM033321.1, from coordinate 58,252,003 downwards.
GGCCAAATCCGGCGATGAACTACGGTGGCCTGGACATGAACTGAGCTACTGGACAGTAATCTTGGCATAGGCATAACTCACAATCTAGGCAGATCCAGGTGTCGAGCTAGTGGACAATATTGCTCAGGGTACTGGAATCTATCTAAGGGACAAGGTTTCAGGTGCTGGATCGGCCGGGAATAAATTCCGGCGACCGGCGCTGGAGAAGACGACACTGGACAAAGGGGGTTTTCGATTCAGGGCGAATGAGCTCAATTCCAAGCTTGGGGATGATCTCTAGGGCACAACAAAGCTACTGGGGAGGTTAATTTCATTGGATATCGGCCGGAGAAGCTTGGCGCCGAAGTCCGGCGAACGGACGAGGTTCAAATTTGGGATTTCTTCGATTTAAGCTTAATTGGGGATTCTGGTTCTACAGGCTTGCTCTACTAGGCTTACTGATCAACTTCTTCTACAGGATTGAGGGTTAATTTGGGCTGAATCGAGCGGCATTGGGGAAACAGGGCAAATCGGGAATCCGGCGATCACCGGCGATGGGGATCGATCTGGTGCAATTGGTTGCTATGACACAGAGAGGGGAACGAGGGGAACTCACTGGTGAACCTGGATTGAAGAGAGGGGCTGTTGAAAGGGCTAGCACCGTGAGCTCACTCACTGGCTCGCCGGAGAAGAAAGTGGAAACGGCGAGAAGCTGGAATTTTGGCTAAGTCCTGAGATGAGGCTTAAGCACAGCACTGGAGGGTTTAAATAGGTCCAGGGGCGAAGCTTGCGAGGGAAACGCGACAGCGGTTGCTTGCGCCGGGGAGAACCTTGTCGGGCGCAGGCGCAACGACGGCGACGGCGACGTGATCGCGCTTCAGGCGGTGCTGCAGCTTTGCTAGTTGCCTTGGAACTTCGTCCGGGACGGCGCAGATGTGGAGGCGACAGCGTAGCTCCGGCAACGACACGTACACACATGCAATTGCCACGGCAACGGGAGCGCGCGCGAAAACGAGGCTCGGGAGCGCGGCCGTTTATCCGCTGGGCGAGGCGATGCGACTGTGCTGGCACGTGCGCGGGAGGTGGCTCGGTTGTTCACAACACTGGCGACAAGAGGCGGTGGCCGGCGACGAGCAAACACGGCGAGAACACGGCGCGGCAACAGTGGCTCGGGCACTGGTCGTGGCAACGACCAGGCGCTGGTCGAAAGGACTCGAAAATAACATTTGGGCTGTTCTGCAATTTCTGAAACTTATTCCAGGGGCTGTTCTGTGAGGATAAATTGAATAGGACTTGGGCCTGTTTGCAAATTTGGAGATCTGAGGGTCCGATCTAAAATCTGATTTCGCAGCTAAGTTGCAAAAGATTATTAGAACCTATCTGGCCAAAGTTTGGTAAGATCAGGCATGATCTGAAGGGTTTCGACAAAATTGGGGAAAACGGTTTAGGGTAATTAGGGTAATTAGGGTTTTAAAATAGCAAGGCTTGAAACTCAGCTTTAGGGTTAGATTTTGGAGATGGTCCCGAAGGGAAAAATGTTCTGAACAGCATTTAGAAGGGAATGGCTGAAGCAGATTAGGTTTCGGGGTCCGGATGTGGATTTTGGCTATTTTAGGGTTTAGCAAAATCAGGGGTGTTACAAATCTACCCACCTTAGAAACAATCTCGTCCTCGAGATTAGGGCAGGTCGGAGAATAGGAAGGGAAATTCTCGTCGGAGATCTTCTTCTTTTTCCCAAGTTGACTCCTCCTCTGAGTGATTGTTCCACTGGACTCTGCAGAATCGGAGGGTTCTTGACTTCAGCACTTTCTCTCTGGTTTCCAGAATTATAATAGGGTATTCTTGACAAGATAAGTCTGGTTGAATCTCATTCTCTGTAGGAGATATCTGTTCTGTTGGTTTTCTCAAGCATTTCTTCAGCTGAGATACATGAAACACGTCATGAATTCCGCTCAGTTCTGGTGGCAATTCCAACTTGTATGCCATTTCACCTCGCTTTTCCAGAATTCGATATGGTCCCACATATCTAGGTTTTAACTTTCCCTTCATCTGGAATCTTCGAACTCCTTTGTATGGCATAACCTTGAGATACACATAATCGCCTTCTTCAAAAGATAGCTCTCTTCTACGGTTATCCACATAGCTTTTCTGTCTAGATTGAGCTGTTTTCAGTTTTTCTTGTATGATCCTGACGTGGGCTGTGGCTTCTTCTACCAATTGGGGTCCTAGATGTTGTTTTTGACCAATTTCTGTCCAATACAGAGGCGTGCGGCATCTTCTTCCATATAGGGCTTCATATGGTGCCATTTGCAGGCCTGCTTGGAAACTGTTGTTGTATGTGAATTCTGCATACGGTAGAAATAACTCCCAAGAGTCTCCATAGTCCAAAACACAAGCCCTCAACATATCTTCCAAAATTTGGTTTACCCTTTCAGTCTGACCTCCAGTTTGAGGGTGGTAAGCGGTACTGAATTTTAATTTTGTGCCCAGGGCTTTCTGCAACTCTTGCCAAAATCTTGAAACGAACTGGGCTCCTCTATCGGAAACGATAGCCTTCGGCACTCCGTGTAGGACGACTATTCTGTTGAGATACAGCTCTGCTAAATCCTTAGCTGTATATAGGGTCTTCACTGGGAGAAAATGTGCTACTTTTGTTAATCTATCTACTATGACCCATATAGAATCGAATCCTTTCTTCGTCCTTGGTAGTCCCACAATGAAATCCATTCCGATTTCGTCCCACTTCCACTCTGGGATTTGTAAAGGTTGTAGCGGTCCCGCAGGCTTTTGATGTTCTGCCTTCACTCTTTGGCATGTGTCACAAGTTGCGACAAACTTGGCAATCTCTCTCTTCATTCCTTTCCACCAAAAATTTTTCTTCAAGTCCTTGTACATTTTGGTGCTGCCTGGGTGTATGGAATATGGGGTCTGATGAGCTTCTTGCATGATTAGGCTTTTGATCTCATTGTCATTTGGAATGCAGATACGGTCATCGTACCATAGAATTCCTTGTTCATCTTCTCGAAGGTTGGTTGTATCTTTGCTCTTCATGTCCTCCTTCATCTCTTGAAGGTCTGGGTCAATCGCTTGAGCTTGTCTGATCTTATCCTTCAATTCACATTCCATCTTTAGTGTAGCGATGGTTCCTTGGTCCACTAATTCCAATTGCAACCTTTCGAAGTCCTTGATCAGTTGTGTCGGCACTTCTAGCTGAGTTATCTGGTTGCAACGAGACTTCCTGCTCAAAGCATCAGCCACTACATTGGCTTTTCCTGGGTGATAGTGGATCTCTAGATCATAATCTTTGATCAGTTCTAACCATCTTCTCTGTCTCATATTCAACTCCTGTTGTGTGAAGATATACTTCAGGCTCTTATGATCCGTATAAATTTCGCACTTACTGCCTAGTAAATAGTGTCTCCATATCTTCAGTGCATGTACGACGGCAGCTAACTCCAGATCATGTGTTGGATAATTCTCCTCATGAGGTCGTAGCTGTCTAGAAGCATAAGCTATCACTTTCCTTTCTTGCATCAATACACATCCTAATCCTTGTTTGGAGGTGTCACAGAAGACTTGAAAATCCTTTTTGACGTCCGGCAGTATCAGGATTGGTGCAGTTGTCAGCCTTTTCTTCAGTTCCTCAAAGCTTCTTTCGCACTCCTCAGTCCAATTAAAAGGGGTATTCTTCTTCAGTAGCTGGGTTAGCGGTTTGGTGATCTTCGAGAATCCTTCTACGAATCTTCGATAATATCCCGCTAATCCCAAGAAACTTCTAACTTCTGTTGCGGTTTCAGGTTGTTTCCAATCAGTAACAGCTTGTATCTTCAACGGGTCCATAACTATTCCTTCTCCTGAGATGATATGTCCCAAGAAAGAAATCTTCTTCAACCAAAAAGCACATTTGCTAAACTTGGCATATAGCTGGTGGTCTGCCAGTTTCTGTAGCACTATCCTCAGGTGATGTGCGTGTTCCTCCTCTGTCTTAGAGTAGACAAGGATATCATCCACAAATACAATGATGTACTTATCCAGGAATTCCATGAGGATCTTATTCATTAGATTCATGAATACCGCGGGTGCATTAGTTAATCCAAAGGGCATCACTGTGAACTCATGCAATCCATATCTGGTTACGAAAGCAGTTTTAGGAATGTCCTGCTCTCGGATCCTTAGTTGGTGGTATCCCGATCTCAGGTCTATTCTTGAGAACACTTTTGCCTCTCTGAGCTGGTCAAAAAGATCATCTATCCTTGGTAAGGGGTATTTGTTCTTAATGGTCATATCGTTTAGCTTACGGTAGTCTATGCAAAGTCGCATGCTACCATCTTTCTTCTTAACAAAGAGCACTGGGGCTCCCCATGGTGATGAGCTGGATCTGATGAATCCTTTTTCTTCCAATTCAGCTATCTGCTTCTTCAATTCCTCTTGCTCATGGCCTGTCATCCTAAACAACTTTCTAGCATACGGCGCAGATCCGGGTTTTAGTTCAATAGTGAACTCTATATCCCTATTTGGTGGCAATCCGGGAAGTTCTTCTGGAAAGACTTCCGGGTACTCATTGACAATCGGTACCTCTTCAAGCTTCACTTCTTCGATGCAGTTCAATCTCTGCAGGTGGTCGCAGATTGGAGTTCTGTCTGCATGGAATGTAATTTGCTTTCCACTGGCATTTGTCAGGGTGATTGTTTTCTTCTCACAGTCCATCAATCCCTTATGCTTGGCCAGCCAATCCATTCCGAGAATGACATCCAATCCTTGAAGGTTTAGAACTAGCATGTCTGCCAGGAATTCTAAATTGCCGATACGGAAGGCAACATTTCTACAGATAGAATTAACAATCATCCTAGCACCAGGTGACTGAATGATGATAGGATGCTCTAAAGCAACCACAGGTAAGTTATTACTCAACAAGCAATCTTTTGACATGAATGAATGAGTTGCACCGGGATCAAATAGAACAACTGAAATCTGAGAGGAGATCAAGAGTCTACCGATCACGACATCAGTTGCCTCTCCTGCTTCTGTAGCAGTCACGAAGTTGAGTCTTCCTCTGGTGGTTGGTGTTTCTCTTCCTCTGTTGGTTTGGAATCTTCCTCCTCTAGCTTGTGGTGCTCCTCTAGCAATAGTTCGTGCAGGTGCAGGAGGTTTGGCTGCCTGAGCTTTGGCAACGCTGGGAGGTAAATGCCGAAATGGACAAGTCTCTCTGTGGTGTCCTCTTCTGCCACAATGGAAGCATTCTGCATTCTTCAGTGTACAGTCTCTATAGAGGTGACTCCCTTTGCATCCGGGGCATGTTAGAGTTGTTGGCGATGAAGTCCTCTGGGGTCTTGGTGGTGCGGGTGGTCTGAAAGCGGCTCTGGCATATGGCGCTGGTCTTCCTCGGCTAGAATTTCCTTGAAATGGATATGCTATGCTTTTCCTCTTGCGGTCCTCTTCTACTACGCCTCTTTTCTCCTCCATTTTAAGCACTCGATTCACAAGGACTTGGAAATCCGTGAACTCGTGTGTTGACAGGTGATACTGATATGAGTTTTGTAGGCCTTCGCAGAATCTGTCGATCTTCCGCTCTTCTGTCATGATATCTTCAGGTGCATACCTGGCCAATTTGATGAACTCATGCAAATACTGCTTCACCGTCCTTCCTCCTTGCCTTAGATTCAGGAATTCTCTGCGTTTGGCTTGGATAGCTCCTTTGGGGACATGGTATTTACGGAACTGTTCCTTGAATTCATTCCAGGTAATTGAATTCTGATTAGGGTGTACCGTCTTGTAATTCTCCCACCATGCTGCAGCCGATCCTGTGAGCTGATGGGGTCCATATAGCAGCTTCTCTTCATCACTACACCTGACAGTGTCCAATTTCCTTTCAATTTCTCTTAACCAATCGTCTGCCACAATTGGGTCTTCAGTGCAGGAGAAAGTTGGAGGATGTGTCTTCTGGAAGTCTGTCAGTCTTGCTCCAATGTTCGAACCTTCCTCGCGTCGTGTTGCGGAGTTTTGCATCAACTGTTCCAGAATTTGACTCTGTACCTCTGCGGATCTCTGTCTGTTTTGCTCCATCCATATTAATATTTCCGTCAGATTTCCTCCTTGCGGTACTGAAGCTGATGAATTTGGCTGATCTGAGTCATCTCTAGTCCTTCTTGTTGATGTGTTTCTTGGGACTTCTTCTGAACCTTGGATTCTACCTCTGGTGTTCACCATTCTGTTCTGCCAAGATAATTGAGACAAGACTACTAATTCAAGAGAGCACAGGTTGAACATAAGCTGAAAGAAAAGATCAATCCAAGAGATTGGATTGGAACATGCAATTTCCATTTTCAAAGATTTTCTAAAGATACAAGGTTTTCACCTTTACAGCTTTGGAGTTACCAACAAACAATACAAACAAAGTAGCTACTACAACAAGAGCTAAAGACTAACGGTTACAAGGGCTAGAGCAGAAGGGTCAAGCTGAAGAGAAAACTACGATCTCCTGTCGGTCTTGGAAGAACTGCAAGGTTCCACTTCTTCAGGGTCTTCCTCCTCTTGATCTTCGTCGGCATCCATAGGGTCCCATTGCATGTCGTTGTCCTCTTCTTCCTCAGATGAATCGTTGGTGTTGCAGGTAGCAATCTCTTTTCCTTTGCCTTCAGGAACTTCCTTCCCTTTCGCGAGAGTAGGATACTCTGGTGCAGGGGTGTTGATCACAATGCCACGCGAAGCAGGCGTGAAATAACCCAGGTAATCCCTAGGTCTTCCCACACTTTTGCGGGCTGTGAGTCTTATCTTCAAGCGGTTCCTTTTGTTCACCGATCCTTCGTCTTCGACTTCTCGAGCTCTGCTAGGTTCAGCCAACTCCTGAATCTGTTTCTCCTTCTCTTGGAGTTCTGAGCGAACTTTCGCAAGCGCTCCTTCGAGATAGTGACGGTCATCCCGAGCATTCTCATGCTCACGCAGCAACCGAGTGTAGCTTGACTCCAAGACTTGGACTACATCTCTGGTTTTGGTCAGGATGGCGTCTCTCTGGTTGTTGGAGGGATGAACAGTTCGACGATCCGATCCGGGAACTTGGTAGGGTACAAAACAGAAAGGAGAACCTATAAGAAAATCATCGTACAGCTGGCGTATGGTACCTATGGCACGACGAGCAGCGTCTTGGATAGCATCTTCTTCTTCTTCTCTACGAGCTTCCTTTCTTGTTGATCCTCTCCCGATCTCTGGAATCTCGTACACAATCACCGAGGCACGGAAACCAAAAGGTCTACCATCGACTTCCTCTCGACGGACATAGTATACGGGTCGCTGATTGTCTCTTGCTCCCAGAAATTGTAACATCATCCAAAGCATCAATGCCCATGATCCCAACTCGTCTCCGTGAATCAGCTTCTTACCAGGGGCCATCTGCGATGATGAGACACGGAACTCTTAAAAGTAGGAAAATGGTTTTGAAAGTTTTCAAATAATACTCATTATGCTTTTCTTAAACAAATTAGGTTTTTCACAATTAGATTTTTACCAAATAATCTAGCGATTCTCTACTTTAGGGACGCCCATTCTAGTAAGGGTCACGACCTACAGTCAAGCTTCATGCTCTGATACCATTCGCTGTGAGACCCCCATTTGAGGATCACCTTGGTAACCGCCCAGGTAGGTTACACACAGCAGGATGACACATGAGCTCCAAACCAGACAAGCATAATAATAACATTAAACAGGTAGCAGGCCAGCTTGGCCAATATTACATACCCAAAGCACCAAAAATGGCGCTGAGTAGAGTTGCTAAGAAAATAACAAGTTTGTCAGAACCAGAGTCGGTATCCAAGTACCGAACACACAACATGAAACACAAAGCAACGACAAAAAGCTTGACTTCCATCCGCAGCGAGGTTGGAGTGGCTCCTCCCACATCTGACTTGACTTGGTGCGCAATCCTTCTAGAACGTGGGCTCGTCCAGGGCACTTCCATCTTCTGCCGGGAACTCATAACTGAAGGAATCGGGATCTTCGAATCCCTCTTCTACAGTTGGATGCAAATTGCAAGGGTGAGCACTTGGTGCTCAGCAATACTCATTCTGGGGATTATAGTAATTGTACTTATATGAGGGTGAAACATATGATTCAGGGGTTTTAGTTTCATATAGATAGAGATATATAGATTTCCAAGTTATTTGTTCAGTAAACAGTACTTTGTCATGAAAATAGCACTTTAAACATGTTACATGTTTTCAATAAAACATTAGATGTAGTGGTCTCCCATGAGTCACTACTTTGTTAGCCGCATTATGAAAACATTCCAAAACATTACTTGTGCTATAACCCATGGATAACATCCACTACGAAAAGACTCCTGAACCTGGGAGTACAGAGTATCTGATACTTCTTTTACACTTTGCAAAGGTGTACCTCTTTTTAAATCCACTGGTTCACTCGGCTTTCAAGTCGGATCAGCTTCATGTGACTTATACACATGTGACAAGGCCGAGATCACACAACGCTTTACAGTTCAGTATTAACAGTATCCCTGCCCGGTAAATAGACAATTAAGTCTCAAGTACCGTTGTGGGTCTTCCCCACTGCCTTACTTCCTAGCCTCTCTGGTCTATGTTCCCTCAGGACACATAGCCTTGGTCTATGTCCACGCGAGACATACGACCATTTAAGATTACAGCCGCTCACGGCTTAATCAGGTCTAGGGCGCCTTCCTTCTTTCACACCTTTTTCTCTCATCATTTTTCTGGCTCACATCACTCATGGCCGAACCTTGGCCTTCCAGTTTCCACGCGAGAAACCAGATCGTCAAACCATGCAGGGAACTGCTAATACCAAAAAGCTACTGAGTTGTGCCTGTCCCATACCAGGCAAGTGGTTGGTACGTTCACAATTCGTATAGAGACACAGCACAAGGTTCTCGTCCTTATGAATCAATAGTGAGGAACATTCACATTCCCTGGTGCGCACCGCACCCTCTCCATACAAACCAATCCTCACTACTGATCCCTTTTATCGGTTTTCTTGTCAAAACGGTTTTCATTATAACTTCTCATGTATTTGACCATTTCAAGTTTAATGTGAATATTCAATATATGAGTCCTAGGGTGACAAAAGCATATATATGAAGGTTCAATAACAAGAGGGGTTTCATGATTCATTAGGGAATATCTACTCATGTCATTCAAACATAACTTGTATTTCAACTAAACATGCATAGTAAGAAACAGTGAATATACTTCATATGAAAATATTGGGTGAGACATGATCAAAGGAATGAGGCTTGCCTTGCAATGTGGGGTCTAAAAACTCAGACGGATCTTCAAAGACTTCTTCCGCTCCTTCAGCTTCTGACTCTGCGGCAATCAGACAACACACAAACACATACCATAAGCATACAGAAAATAGTTTCTATAGAAAGTATTAAGTAAATAAGTCATGTATGCAGGGGAAAAGGTTAGGGTAAGGTCACAAGGGCTCTGGTCGAAGAAACGGCTAAAAAGGATTGAACGTCGAAGGGTCGACATTCAGTTCATGGCTTTGACATAACTGGAAACTAGTCTTAGGATGGTTTTCTGGAGAAGTGACAGTAGAGAAAGTTGTAGATCTCAACTCCAGGAATCTAAGGGACAAGGTGGCATTTCAATTGCTCAACCAGAAGGGGTTAAACAAGGCTAATGCCAGTGGCTGACATGCACTGACATAGTGCTGGACATGGCCAGAAACTAGGGCATGGCTTAACTTTTGATCCAGGGCTCCAAATGATGCACCACTTTGTCTGGGAGGTAGGCATTACTAACAGGAACAATATACTCAACAGGCACAAGGGCTGAAAGTGGCCGGAGGGTGGCCAAATCCGGCGATGAACTACGGTGGCCTGGACATGAACTGAGCTACTGGACAGTAATCTTGGCATAGGCATAACTCACAATCTAGGCAGATCCAGGTGTCGAGCTAGTGGACAATATTGCTCAGGGTACTGGAATCTATCTAAGGGACAAGGTTTCAGGTGCTGGATCGGCCGGGAATAAATTCCGGCGACCGGCGCTGGAGAAGACGACACTGGACAAAGGGGGTTTTCGATTCAGGGCGAATGAGCTCAATTCCAAGCTTGGGGATGATCTCTAGGGCACAACAAAGCTACTGGGGAGGTTAATTTCATTGGATATCGGCCGGAGAAGCTTGGCGCCGAAGTCCGGCGAACGGACGAGGTTCAAATTTGGGATTTCTTCGATTTAAGCTTAATTGGGGATTCTGGTTCTACAGGCTTGCTCTACTAGGCTTACTGATCAACTTCTTCTACAGGATTGAGGGTTAATTTGGGCTGAATCGAGCGGCATTGGGGAAACAGGGCAAATCGGGAATCCGGCGATCACCGGCGATGGGGATCGATCTGGTGCAATTGGTTGCTATGACACAGAGAGGGGAACGAGGGGAACTCACTGGTGAACCTGGATTGAAGAGAGGGGCTGTTGAAAGGGCTAGCACCGTGAGCTCACTCACTGGCTCGCCGGAGAAGAAAGTGGAAACGGCGAGAAGCTGGAATTTTGGCTAAGTCCTGAGATGAGGCTTAAGCACAGCACTGGAGGGTTTAAATAGGTCCAGGGGCGAAGCTTGCGAGGGAAACGCGACAGCGGTTGCTTGCGCCGGGGAGAACCTTGTCGGGCGCAGGCGCAACGACGGCGACGGCGACGTGATCGCGCTTCAGGCGGTGCTGCAGCTTTGCTAGTTGCCTTGGAACTTCGTCCGGGACGGCGCAGATGTGGAGGCGACAGCGTAGCTCCGGCAACGACACGTACACACATGCAATTGCCACGGCAACGGGAGCGCGCGCGAAAACGAGGCTCGGGAGCGCGGCTGTTTATCCGCTGGGCGAGGCGATGCGACTGTGCTGGCACGTGCGCGGGAGGTGGCTCGGTTGTTCACAACACTGGCGACAAGAGGCGGTGGCCGGCGACGAGCAAACACGGCGAGAACACGGCGCGGCAACGGTGGCTCGGGCACTGGTCGTGGCAACGACCAGGCGCTGGTCGAAAGGACTCGAAAATAACATTTGGGCTGTTCTGCAATTTCTGAAACTTATTCCAGGGGCTGTTCTGTGAGGATAAATTGAATAGGACTTGGGCCTGTTTGCAAATTTGGAGATCTGAGGGTCCGATCTAAAATCTGATTTCGCAGCTAAGTTGCAAAAGATTATTAGAACCTATCTGGCCAAAGTTTGGTAAGATCAGGCATGATCTGAAGGGTTTCGACAAAATTGGGGAAAACGGTTTAGGGTAATTAGGGTAATTAGGGTTTTAAAATAGCAAGGCTTGAAACTCAGTTTTAGGGTGAGATTTTGGAGATGGTCCCGAAGGGAAAAATGTTCTGAACAGCATTTAGAAGGGAATGGCTGAAGCAGATTAGGTTTCGGGGTCCGGATGTGGATTTTGGCTATTTTAGGGTTTAGCAAAATCAGGGGTGTTACACACAGCCCGACAGCTGGCCCGTGACAGCCCAGCCCAGAGGCCACAGGCCGCATCCCACTCCCACAGTCCAATTTCCCAACTTCCCCTTTTTGTTTGCGAATAGTGGCCGTGACCTACTGGCTACTAATCCGTCCTGACTCCCGATTCCCGAATCCCAAATTCCCAACCCTAGCCGGCTAAAGTTCAAATCTCAAATCCTCTCTCGTCACCAGATATATCACTCTATCAGGATTCACGGTCACGGCGGAGTGAATTTCTTCTCGGCTGCATGGGGGAGCGGCTACAGCGGCGTGGGGGAGCTGCGGTGGAGGCTTAGGGGAGTGGCGGCGGCGCGGGGAGCTGCTGCAGCGGCATGGGGGAGGGAAGGTGCGGGGAGCGGCGGCGGCGTGCGAGAGGGGAGGTGCGGCGGCAGCGCGGGGGCGGGCCGGCGGGGGAGCTGCGGACCGGTGGAGGTGTTGAGGAGCGGCGGTGGCGTGGGGAGCGGTGGTGGAGGGGTGGCACGGGGAGCTGCGGTGGAGGCATAGGGGTGCGGCGGCGGCATGGGGGCGGGGGTGCTGCGGCGGCGGCACGGGGAGCGGCTGCGGCAGCGTCGGGGAGGGGCAGCACGAGGAGCGGCGGCATCGCAGCCTCCTTCAGAATTGGTATGAGCATTGCTTTCTTATTTGGTATTATGCTGTTGCCAATTGCCATTGGTGGATTCACCGTTCAACTTGAACCTTGCTAAGAATGTAGAGTTGCCCATCTAGTGAGTTAGGGTGTGGATGTTTGCCAAGTTTCACATTTTCAGACATCCAATATAAAATTGCTTCACACAGTTGCATTTCACTGCATAAGGTCAGAAAATCAACAAGTCTACATATTTTTAGCCCAGAGGGGCCAGCATAACAATCTAGTTATGGGATAACATCGATGAGATATCAGTAAACCTATCCACAGTCAGCTGCGGGGATTCGATGCTAGAACACAACAAATCATAAGATATTTTAGCAAATGACCTCCTGGACATAGCATGTACTTGCATGGAATTGTCATTGGTAGATTCACCGTTCACGTATGTTGGCTGTTGGCACAAGTGGCAAATCTACAGCTTTAGAGTAGTTCCATTATTCTTGAATCTTGCTAGCATTTTTGATAGCATTTTGTTTGGGTGTTTGGGGTCTGGGGAGTTGTCTTTGTTTAAATATATGGTATGAGTTTCTCAGCAATCTTGTCTTTTCATTTTGCCGATGATTTTCCCTTTGAATTGCATGTTTGTAGACTTCACTGTGATGTGTTTCACAGTGAAGATGTTGTCACTGCAAAACTTGTTTCCTATTGAATATTGATACCCATTTCACAACTTATAATAACTTTGAACATATCTTTAATATTTTGTTTAGACGCTGGATTTGGAAGAAAAGTCCTCTCAACAGTCAACAGTAGGCAGCGCAATGGAGCAGCAACCATCGCTTGAGGTGAGTTGCAAATTCTCATGGTTTCATGGTTTCATAGTAATCCATGGTTGATCACTTGACCCACAAATTTTAATACTATAATATGTGGTTGTAGATATCAGAAGAACTACATTCCCAACAATCTGGTGATCCATCAAATTTGAGGGTTGATACGGCTGATAGTGATGGGCAGGAGGGAGCAAAGGGTGCTACAGCTACTGATGCTGTGAAGGTAGAAGACGGCTCTGAAAATACAACTGATCCGGGAGGATCTCCAAGTCCTGATCGCATACGGATTCGCGACCAAGTCTTGATCGCATACGAATTCGCGACCAAGTCCTGATCGCATACGGCTTTGCGACCTTAACCGTGTTCGGAAAGGTTTCGCGACCATGGATTGGTTCGCGACCAGGAAAAGGAATTCGTTCCCTGTTCGGAATTGTAATCCGATCCGAATGTGTATGACTAAGCTTATCTGTTTAGGATTAGTTATATGAGTCTAATACGTTTAGGTCTCTAAGTCTGATACGTACTCATACGATTGGACTATAAATACCTTGTAATAGGTCTAGTTTAGATCATCGAATTCAATCGAAGAGTCATAGAACTTATTTGAGTTTTAGACACTTATAGTTCCTTCAACGTAGACAAGTGTGTCTAACGTTCGACGTGTAAGCCCTCTTTGAAATAAAGAGTTGTGCAATTACGTTGGGTTTCGGTATTTCCGAGTAAGATCCCGCTATTCCGCATATTAGAATCTGAGCGAGCCTAGTGCGAAAACCAAGGCTAGGTCTCAAACGGATCAAGTTGGTATCAGAGCAACTTTCCAATCCTGTGGATGGTGAAGACTCGCCAGGGTTACAAAACTTCCGGTGAAACTCCAGGCGATCAGTTGACGGTTCCTACAGCCGCGTCTCCGACAATGTCTGACGATACCCCCGTTCAAGCTAACCTAGCCGAACAAGTGGCTAAGCTCTCCACCAACATGGAAACCGTGCTTGCTTGGATTAAGCAGCAGGCCATGATTGTACCTCCTGGAGTAGGGAAGGTTATGGGTGAGAAGACTGGTGAAGACTTGCGCAGGGTAGACGAAGATGAAGACGAAGGCGACCACAAGACCGACGACCTCGCCAACACCTCCTTAGCTGTCGAATCTTTTAAAGTCGACGCTAAGATTGATATACCCATATATGATGGGGTGGTCAATGCCGAGAAGCTGGATTCTTGGATCGACCAGCTTGAGACCTACTTTGACCTGAAAGGGTTCAGTAGCGCTCAAAAGGTCAAATTTGCACCTTTGAAGATGAAGGACCACGCCAAGATATGGTGGAGGGCTCTTGTCACCAGTGGTGAAGCTGACGATCTTGCGTGGGGTCAATTCAAACGACTTATGCGACAAGAATTTTATCCAATGGGTTACCTTGAGGAGAGATGGGAACGTTGGCACAGATTGTATCAACGGCGCGACTAGACTGTCCAAGACTATACGACGGAGTTTCGGCGACAAGCAATGGTCATCGGCATCTCACTGTCTGATCCTCAGGTATTTCAGAAGTACACATCTGGACTTCAGAAATCGATCAGTACTGAGCTAAGTTTGTTCAGAGTTCAAGACATCTCGACCGCGAGTACGACTGCTTTGGCGATTGAGAAGAAGAATAAGACCCGCAACGATAAGAACTTGAGAGAGATTTCAACCACGACAAAATCCGGAGAGGGTACCCACGATACGGGTAACACTTGTGAGCATTGTCATGTTGCTGGGCACACAAAAGAGAAGTGTTATAAACTTCATCCTGAACTGCGACCAGAAAGAAAAAGAAGGGATGAACCAAGCACACGAACAGCTATGGTTACTTCTATTCTGCTCGCAGAGGAAATTATCCAGTTGGATTCGGTTGAAAAGGCGGACATGACCTTGTCTCTAATGGCAATGCCGAAGGAGAAAGGTTCGAGTTCATCAATTGACCACAACCCGATAGAGGAATTGTTCACTGTTAACATACAGGTGAAGCACGAGGTGGTCGCAGCCATCTTCGACCTCGGAAGCCAAAAGAATTTGGTCTCCTCCGGGCTGGTTCGACGACTTGGTTTGCAGACGACTCATCATCCTCAACCATATCCTTTGGGATGGTTCACTTCCGACGTGAACCAGCAAATCAAGAGTCAGTGTACTCTAAAGTTTGCAATATCTGCTCGTTACATCGACGAGGTTCAATGCGATGTCATCCCCATCGATATTTGTCAAGTGATTTTTGGAAGTCCGTTGTTGTACGATCGTGACGCCCATTACCATCGAAGAGCTCAAGAATACGACCTCACAAAGGATGGGACGAAATTTATCATCAGCAAAAATGAGCACGTCGACACCAAGAACTTGACGATAGCAAATCAGGCGAAACGGATTGTCAATGCATGCTCAAAGTGTGTGCTAAGCGTGATGCGTCCAATTAGCCAAGATGATTGTGCTGCATCGAGTATGGAAAGTGGTGGTTGTTTAGCAAGCTTGCCTGAAGAAAACAACGCGCTATCCGCAAAGGTACATAGTCGATCACCACAACGACTAGTCGAAAACGACATGCAACTTGTCTCTACGGCGCCACTATTCAAACTTTGCAATCATAGCTTTGGGAACGGTGATGGTATAAACCTCGACAAGGGGAAGGCTATCCGCAAGTGGCCAAGGCCACAATCCATGACGGAGGTGCTAAGCTCCATGAGCGCCTATCCATACATTCGATCCGACGATTGTAGCATTGCTCATCGTGTGTTCGTTCCAAAACTCCCAGTCGTTCTCTACGTCATCACGGTTGGTCACCAACGGGTGTTGGCTCCTTCTCAACAGGGGAGTCATGATCCGGGAGGATCTCAGGTCACGTTCGCAACGGATTTACGACCACGAAAAGGTTTGCGACATTGGAAAGGTTTGCGACCTTGGGAAGGATTCAAAGTCTTTGAGCCTTCAATGCTAGATGATGAGCCAGATACTATAGTACCATCTGTTGAAGACTTGGTCTATCAACGAGACGAACCTCTACGCGAAGATGTGATTCTGGAGAAGAAGGTGACTATCACCCGCAGTGACACAAAGGAGACTTTTCGAGTCGGTCGGAAAGATCAACGAGCACGTGCGGCAAAGTGGTACACAAAAGAAGATGGACAAGCCCAATTTCTACATCTCCAGTTTGATCGAGAGGTCGCAACGGGGGTTGGCTCCTTCTCAACAAGGGAGTCATGATCCGGGAGGATCTCCAAGTCCTGATCGCATACGGATTCGCGACCAAGTCCTGATCGCATACGAATTCGCGACCAAGTCCTGATCGCATACGGCTTTGCGACCTTAACCGTGTTCGGAAAGGTTTCGCGACCATGGATTGGTTCGCGACCAGGAAAAGGAATTCGTTCCCTGTTCGGAATTGTAATCCGATCCGAATGTGTATGACTAAGCTTATCTGTTTAGGATTAGTTATATGAGTCTAATACGTTTAGGTCTCTAAGTCTGATACGTACTCATACGATTGGACTATAAATACCTTGTAATAGGTCTAGTTTAGATCATCGAATTCAATCGAAGATTCATAGAACTTATTTGAGTTTTAGACACTTATAGTTCCTTCAACGTAGACAAGTGTGTCTAACGTTCGACGTGTAAGCCCTCTTTGAAATAAAGAGTTGTGCAATTACGTTGGATTTCGGTATTTCCGAGTAAGATCCCGCTATTCCGCATATTAGAATTTGGGCGAGCCTAGTGCGAAAACCAAGGCTAGATCTCAAACGGATCAACAACAATCTCACGAAAGAAAACCTTTGATGTATGGCAACACTTCAAATCAGTTTTGGTAGCATCCAAAAAGGAGGGGAGTAATGGAAGAAAAGGTCAAGTGCAAGGCATGTGGAACAAAGTTAGCAAAGAACAAAAGTGGCACTACATCAACAATGAAACGACATTTAGGAGCTTGCAATGTTCACAATATTCAGCAAATGCAAATAAAAAAGCAGAAACTCATGAGTTTTCCTTTGGCTGCGGAAGGTGATTTCATTATTCCCCCTGTTGGTTCTTCTACTGGATATGATCATGCTAAGATACGAGAGTTAATTGATACCATGGTTGTTGTTCATGAGTTGCCCTTTAGAATCGTGGAATATACTTAGTTCAATGCTTTGTTAAAAACATTGAATCATTCTTACCAAAAGGTTTCTAGAAAGACTACTAGAGCTGATTGTCTTAAACTTTTTGAATCTAAGAAGGCAAAATTGAAGAAAAGTTTTAGGCATGTTAACAAAATAAGTCTCACATGTGATCTTTGGACATCTAATCAGACTCTTTGCTATATGAGTTTAGTTGCACACTATGTTGATGCTGATTGGACATTACAGTGCCGCATCATTAATTTTGTTGAGTTAGAGCCTCCCCACAGTGGAATAGTTATCTCTCAAGCTATTTCTGAATGTCTAGCTGATTGGAAAATTGAATACAAGATAGCTACCATTACTTTTGATAAATCCTCTAGTAATGATGTTGCTGCAAAATTGTTGCTTGCTAAGTTAAGTGCTAGGGGTGTATTGTTCTTTAATGGAAAAATTTTTCATGTGAGATGTTGTGCACAAATTCTGAATTTGCTTGTAAATGATGGTTTGAAACCATTGGAGAGCTTGATTAGCAAGATTAGGGAGACTGTGAAGTACTTCAAGAAATCCAATACTCGCTTGTATAAGCTCACAGCCATTACCAAGTCACTTAAGCTTGATCTAAAGAGAAAATTATGTCTAGATGTATGCACTAGATGGGGCTCCACTTATAAGATGCTTGATAGTGCCTTCTATTTCAGACCTGCTATTGAAATATATGCAGTTGAAGATGCCAACTACAAGTGGCAACCACTTGAGGAGGAATGGGAGTTATATGCACAAGT
This sequence comes from Pharus latifolius, assembly GCA_019359835.1. Taxonomy (NCBI): domain Eukaryota; kingdom Viridiplantae; phylum Streptophyta; class Magnoliopsida; order Poales; family Poaceae; genus Pharus; species Pharus latifolius. The sequence goes on along the minus strand of CM033321.1, from coordinate 58,234,237 downwards.
CAAGAATGTATTGTTTGCTCTACATTTGGCTACCAATATGTTTTCTGGGTCAACTTATCCTACAGCTAATATGGTTTTTTCTGAAATTGTTAACATCAAGAAAGTGTTGTTTGATTTGTCCAATTCATCAAATGCATGCTTGAAGGAAGTGGCACATGCTATGCTTCTTAAATTTGAGAAATATTGGGGACCAGAGTGCACAAATCTTCTTCCTATTGCCACAATTCTTGACCCAAGGTACAAGATGAGAATGATTGATTTCTCTTTTCCAGTCATGTTTTCTAATGGCGATCTTGAACAAAAACTTGCATCTGTAAATGCTACATTGGATGAGTTCTATGCCATATATGAAAGCAAGTATAAGCAAAGCATTTCACATCAAGAAGCTAGTGCCAGTACTTGTGGGATTGCATCGAGTTCGAGTAGTGCTAGTACTGTGGTCTCATTTTCTTGCCAGTTTCATGAGTTCATCAAAGCTAGTTCTGCTGTACAACCTTCAAAAACTGATTTGAAGATGTACTTAGAAGACATGAATAAAGTGTGTGATGCAAAACCTTTCGATGTACTCACATGGTGGAAGATGAATGCATCAAAGTATCCTATAGTGTCTAAGATGGCAAGAGATATACTGACCATACCTATTAGTACCGTCTCTTCAGAGTCAGCCTTTAGTGCCGGAGGAAGAGTTCTTGATGACTATCGTAGCTCGCTAAACCCAACAATGGTGCAAGCTTTAGTGTGTACCTCTAGTTGGATTAGAGGTAACCATCATAAGTTGAAGAAATTGGTAAGTTTTAACTTCTTCATTTCAAAACTGTTTTTATCAAATGGTAAATAATTTTTTATCGTTTCTAATTGTTTTCTATTTCATGTCAGGAGTCACCAATGGAAGATGATGTTGAAGAGATCGCACTAATCGAAAGCAATCCTTCAGATACTTCGGCTGTGGGCAGTAATTAGTGATTTGCTTTTTTACATGAACATTTGCATGCTATTTAAGTTGTTATTTACTTGATTACATCATTACATGACAAAACAAACATTAAGAACAATGCATCATTTTGCAGGCTGCATTGGATCTGAAGAACGATGATTTCACATGCTTCACTTCTTTACATGCTGCACTTTGGTTCTCAAGCTGGAGTCTGGAGACCTGGAGTCAATTGAAGTTGCACAAATTTGATGTATTTTGAAGATCTTATAATGCATTTTGTTTCTCTTGGTTGAAAGTTTGAATTGTCTCCGAAGATTCTATATTGTTAGTTTGTTATGCTATATTGAAACTCTGCATTTTGGTTTTCTTAATTGAAATTATGAATTGTTATGCTATTAATTTATTATTGTCATGAAGAAGATTCTATATTTTCTAGTTAAATTGTAATGCATATTTTCGAGTCGAGCCTAATCGAGCTCGAACGAGCCCAATTGAGAAAACATTTATTTGTGTATAGAGTGAATCTAATCGAGCTCTATCGAGCTTTATCGAGCTTTGTCAAGCCGAGCCCGAGCTTGGTTCCGAGCTCGTTAATGTTTCAAGTCGAGCCCGAGTCGAGCCCAATACACTATCGAGCCCAAGCCGAGCCTGTCTGGGCTCGCTCGAGCTCGGCTCATTTTCAGCCCTACCTCTGTCCCTCTCTCTGGCAATTAGATTTTTTTTAAATCAGTGAAATGAGTGAAAGTGACATTTTTTACAGGTACACGCTTATATATTGCTTTCAGTCACAGTCGGGATCGCGACTGAAAACAGATGTGACACGGTTCCAGGCCAGTGCTGCATGTGGGCCGTGCCATGTCTTCAGTCGCGAGCTCGAATCGCGATTGAAGATCAGTCGTGAACGGCAGCTTGCGACTGAACGTCATTTTTACAATTTTAAAAAGTTTTGAGTTATTTTTGAAATTTGTTTTTTTATTGGGTTATTTCTAATAAAAAAAGTTCAACTCTATTCTATGATTGCATTTTGTTTTTTAGGTCCGTCCAACTTCACGTGCTCTCTTCCATGTCACTTGAAATGTTAGTAGCTGCAGTTAACTCTGCTATAACTTACAACTCTGTTACAAAAAACATGTCACGTTTGATTTTTTTTAAAGTCTTTGACGAATAAGTATTAATTTTTATTGTAATATATTAGTAAAATTGAAAAAATATTAAGATAATATTTTTAATGATAAATTTGATCATATCATTTTCATGTGAAAAATATGGATATTTATAAATATATGAGTAGTCAAAATTAAAAAATTTACTACATATATATATACCATAGTGGTAGTTTTTAGAAGGACTATTTTTAGCTAACTATTCAAAAACTAAAGAAATGAGATAAAATCGTAGATGGCTAAAATTTACTTGAGCTCCAAACCAGGACCAAATAAACCATGTAAGGAAATTTTTGAAATAACCCAATAAAAAAAATTTCAAAACTAATTCAAAACTTTAAAAAATTTCAAAACTAATTTTAGTCGCGAGACGGACCCGTCTGAGCTTTAGTAGCTAGCTGGGCTAGTGACTGAAGATGCGGCACGGCCCAATGTACTATTGGTCCAACTCGTGTATCACGCTTTCAGTCACTAGCCCAACTAGCTACTAAAAAGCGAAAGAGAGTCTCTTCACCAATTAGACTAGAAACGATTTGTGTAACTTATCGTCGTGACACAGTTTTATATTTTTTTCAGTCACTAGACCGGCTAGTGACTGAAGGCAGACGTGACATGCGAGCTGGGTCAATAGTGCATTGGGTCATACCACGCTTTCAGCCGCTAGACCAATTAACGACTGAAGATCAGTTGCGTATTTACCTCGCGACTGAAGGTTAGTTTTTAAATTTTTTAAAGTTTTGGATTAATTTGAAATTTTTTTTATTGGGTAATTTATAAAAATAATTCCCATGTAAGGCAAAACCTGGATATTTCTTGTCCTTGTTCTTTTTTTTCCCGAGATGAATGATGCCAGCTGGCGTGCGAGAACCACCTTGTGCCGAGACACGCATGCAACCGACCCATGCATGCAGTTATTGTTGTCACCCACCAACATGTATGTATAATGACGTGCAACTAAAGCATGATGATATTACTCCCTCCTTAGTAAAATAACTCTGTTTTTAATTTTTCACGGCTTGCATGATCCAACTTAGATTTATTATGACATAGATTTATTTAAGAATAGTTAAATAATTCTACCTATGGTATAGACTTAAAAAATTATTTAAAAACAAACTTTATCTCTAATATAATATCAAAGGAGAATGTATCTCTATTAAATATGAGTAAAATTTTAAATCTAAAATTAGTCGGTGCAATTGCATAGGATTTTCCACTAATTTTTATAATTAAATACTCCGTAAGTATAAAATACTTATCTTTTATAAGCGTATCAGTTAAATTTTTTTAACTAACCGCAAATATACTTATAAATATAAAAGGCTAGTTTGGTTGGTTATCATAAGTTACACACATGATTGCAACACTTTTAATATGACCATGCTCCAATTAAGTTTATTTCATTTGTAGGCATGCTTAAGGTGAACAGTTACAAAAGTGTCGAACAATGTGGTGTTCGGTCAATTTTAGTGTCACACTTTTGAAAAGAAAAAATATGATAAGAATATTTAAAATTGTCTAATTATGATAATGAATCAAATATTAGTCTATTTAATAATTAGGTGTGATACATCTAACGTAAAATGAGTCAACTTATAGACACAAACCAATCAAACCCCTAGATTGGATGCAAAAAATTTATACAAACACATTTATCGTAATATATACTTTGATGGCATCACAACTTTTATTTACCAACATATTAAAAACAATAGTCAAGGTTCTATCATGAAAATTGGGCACAATCAAAACAAAAAATAATTAGGGCAGAGGGAGTAATAATTAAATTTGTAAAACTACAATATTTGAAAGTAATTTTAGGACATGTTTTGAATATAGAAACTGTATAACAATTTTAGAACCTTATATTCCGTCAGAGTTGATATTTTCTTTACTCTAAAATTTTTATAAAATTTGTATATTTCAAATAAAATCTTAAAAACAAATCTATTAATATTATTTTTATATATAATCTTTGATACTATTAAAAAAATCAACTACTTCTACATCAAGACATGGTTCCTTCAAGGACAGACGGGGCAGTAACGAGCAGAGCAGAGCAGAGGCACGAATTAATGAGCGGATAGGCATTAAGCTGCTGTAGTGTATGCTCTGCCGAACAACTCAACCACGATCATCACCACCCATGCCAGTGTATGAGACCAAGCAACCAACCACCGCTCTTTATGGAGTATCATACATAGACATCAGGCATTTGCAGTGAATTAAATTCCTTGCCTGAACTCTGACCTGCGTGCTCCCTCTCATCTCATGCCAGTATTACTCCCTCCGTTATACACTTATATCAACCTTCACAAATGTAAAAAAATACATTTTTATCCCTATGCTGTCTCGAAGCTCATTTTAGTCTTTTATTATAAAAAATAACACAAATTAGGCTATTTACTATCACAATCTGATTTTTTTTAATCTCTAAATGGTTTATAAATTATTTTGATGACATTGAATACTGTATATTGCGAATATCTGAAACAATAAATATGAATTGACTAGAATAGCATGTAATATCCTAAGCATTGGTACAAACACCACCTCACATTCCATAATGTACTCGATAGTGTCCTTATTGACGTATTAAGCTATTAACTTATTGAAAAGGGAGAAAATGAGATAATTTAATGTTATTAACCTATTTATGTGATCATAAATCAGCATACCACCCCTGTACAGAAAGGCACACTATTAAAAAAACTAACAAAACCACTTAGATCCTATTTGGAGGGTAGTTTTTGCCATTGGCACCAGATTTTTATGGACTAGATTTGTGATGTTAATTCAATTGGATACAAAATCCTGGTGAGACTCTTTCCATGAAAAATTTTCCTTCTACACAAATAGGACTTTAGAATCCAAAACATTAGTAGTTTTAAAAGTAGATAGACTAAGTTAGACTATTTTCCAGTGGAACCAAACTGAACTGTGTTTTTGATCCCTTATTCCGCATATTAGCATTTGATTGAGTATAGTCGAAACCCGTGTATATTTCAATCGGAGCAAATTAGTATCTGGTCGAGTATAGCCCAAACCTAGTCTATACCATAATTAGATCAAGTTGGTATCAGAGCAACTCTCCTGTCCTGTGGATGGTGAAGACTCATCAGGATTACAAAACCTCTGGCAAAACTCCATAAGAAACTCTTGCAGCTAAAGGCAATCATTCGACGGTTCCTACAGCGCATCTCCAAAGATGTCTGATGATACCTCCGTTCAAGCTAAGCTAGCCGAACAAGTGACTAAGCTCTCCACCGACATGGATACCATGCTTGCTTGGATTAAGCAGCAGGGCATGGCTGTACCTTCTGAAGTTGATTCTTCAAAAGGCAAGGTTAAGGGCATAAAGATTTGTGAAGACTTGCGCAGTCCAAATGAAGATGAAGACGAAGACAACCATAAGGCCGACGACCTCGCCAACACCTCTTTATCTGTTGGATCTTTCAAGGTTGAAGCTAAGGTTGATATACCCATATACGATGGGGCGATCGATGCCAAGAAGCTAGACTTATGGATCGATCAGCTTGAGACCTATTTTGACCTACGACAGTTCAGTAGCACTCAAAAGGTAAAGTTCACAGCTACGAAGATGAAGGACCACGCCAAGATATAGTGGAAGGCTCTTGTCGCCAGTGGTGAAGCTGACTGATGAGTACATCACCAACACAGATATGAACGCCGCTCCGTCCACTCCTCTCACTCCATCCCCCGAAGGCCATGGAGAACATCAAGTCGGCATGAACCCACATGTCAAGCCTTTCAAGCCATCTACACTGAAGGTCCAGCACACTACAACAATCCAAGACGAGCCCAGGAAGAAGCCCAAGTTGTCCACGCTCCAAGACAAACTCAAAATGAAGCCCAAGTCATCCGCGAGCCCGATTCGGCCATCCAGAAGCATGCCAACTTCAAACGGACGTCCAGGCCACGTACGGAGTCCGTTTGAGGTGAATGAGCACTTTACAGAGAAGCCCACGATGCCACCTTTCCAATGGATTTGACCACACCGCCAAATTCAGTTTGGATCTCCCACAATCGATAAAACAATTCACGGACAGATTGCACCGGGTGCTGTGCCACCTCTACTTTTGGCCCAAGGCCCGTGTATCCCTAGGGTTACGTGGGGGTGGGTTCTCTGGCCGGTGGCCTACCTCTGGCCGCCATACTCCTGCTACATATGGCCACCACCCCCTAGCCTTTTGGGTGGGTTTTGCTTAGATTATACTACTTAGACAGTTTTCGCCGTTCATCGGTTTGTGGAACCCCAACTCGTACTCTTCATTGGTAATTAGCAATATTTAGATTTCGTCTAACGTGTTCTTGCTTGTTTTCTCGATTCGTATGCAGGGATAAGCCTTATTGGCGAGGTAAACCGTGTCTTGTGGTTGATAACCAACGGAGCCGTGGTGTAGCGATTGTAGGGGTTCGAATCAGTTCTGATTGGAAGCCGGATCGTCAACGTCAAGTTCTCCATCAATCGATTTATCTCTACCTATTGGATGATCGGGACACCGTTCACATCAGTTGGTATCAGAGCGAAGGTTGCCCGATAAGTAACACTGTATCCCCTCTTTGTTTAGATTCATTATGTTCTTCGTCCTAGAGTCCAGCAAATTTTCCCTACAAAAAAAATTGTTTACCTTGTCCAAACCCTAGCCATTAATCTTGCATTGTTCTTGTCAGTTCGCATCTTTGAATTTTCATCCATCGTTGTCTAGTGCTGATTTTTAGTTTTAGTCTTGGTCTAGTTTTAGTCTTGCATCTCGTCGCGGAGTCGAATTGCACGTCGATCTCCTCGTCGTCGCGTCCAATTCGAATCTGCCGCTGTCCATTTCATTGTTTTCATCATATCTTCTTCATATGAACTCAGATTTTCACATTCTTATACTTTCTATAAACATCAGATCGTGCTATACAACTTTTCTGTTGAGGTGGAAGTCAGATTCGGCTTCCATCTGCAAGATATTGGGCCATTAATATCAATGGTGTAGAGTTTGAATCTAATACATCTGTTTTGGTATTTTCATTATAATTCTTTCATCCGAGCTTGGATTGGGATAAACTTATACTTTCTGGAATCATTGCGAGAAATCCCACAAAACATTAGTTGGGGTAATCTTCAAATTCCACTGTTTTCATCACGCTAAAATTTGGGCAATGTTAGTTGTGTAATCTTCAAACTCTAGTCCAATTCGGATTCAAATTGATCAATCTGAGACAGCTTCGGTAAAATTACCATATCTTTTGATTTCCAATACCGTTTTTGATGATTTTATACTTGTTGGAAAGATAAAATGATCCTCTACAACTTTATTGTTGACTAGATCCTCTAATTCAGAGTTTTTGGGGGCCTAAATTGCTAAACAACGTTTATGTCCTTGTTGTACAGTTGCAAAAGAAAGAGGCAAGTGAAAAAAAAAAACTGTTGGGGGAATCCCCAGCGATCCCACGAAGTCCGAAGGAGTCCCCGGTGAGACCCAGTGAGACCCGGAGAGTCACCGGGCCCCCGGGCGCCCGGTAAGATCCGGAGGGTCTCCGGGACCCCGGTGAGATCCGGAGGGTCTCTGGGACCCCAGTGAAACCCGGTGAGACCCGGAGAGTCACCGGGCCCCCGGTGAGATCCGGAGGGTCACCGGGCGCCCGGTGAGATCCGGAGAGTCTCCGGAACCCTGTGAGATCCGGAAGGTGTCCGGGACCCCGGTGAGACTGGGTGAGATCCGGAGGGTCTCCGGAGACACGGTGAGACCCGGAGAGTCACCGGGCCCCCGGTGAGATCCGGAGGGTCACCGGGCGCCCGGTGAGATCCGGAGGGTCTCCGGGACCCCGGTGACACCCGGTGAGATCCGGAGGGTCTCCAGGGCCCCGGTGAGATCCGGAGAGCCTCCGGGACCCCGGTGAGATCCAGAGGGTCTCCGGGACCCCGGTGAGACCCGGTGAGGCCCGGAGAGCCTCCGGGCTCATGAAGAGCTGTTGCTGACCGTGGGGCCTCTAGGAAGCCCGTGGCGCCACGTGTCGAGCATCCAGGCCATCCATCAGGCCAAAGGACGTCTTCGCCCTTCCATCCAACGGTCGCAGCGAGGGCATTTTTGTCTTTTGTGTTTCTTGGGGGCTATATATACCCCTCTTGTACTCTTTTTCAGGGAGTCAAATTCATTTCATATAAACGCAATATTCGGTTCTCTCGGAGACCTCTCCCCGAGAGCTCACCTCCCCAGCGGACTCGCGTCCGGAGAGAGCCAACAGGACTAGGGCCCCCACTGGGACCCGAACCTGTATAAACCTCTGTGTCACTTTCTGTGTTGCCCGGCGGGAGGAGACCAGTAACTCGGTCTGCTCGCGCCGCTGTACTCGTGCTGCGCACGTCCGAACCTGCCGGGGTATTCGTAATACCACGACAGTTGGCGCCGACCGTGGGGACTTAGCGACGAATCGCCATGGCTCCCGCAACCATCAGAGCTCAAGCCCTCTCATCTCCTGAGAGTGCTGGTCCTAGCAACCGGCTCTGCACCCGCGAGATGAGGCTTCTGCGGCCCTGCCGCCCGGGGGTGTACGGGCGGAGGACTCGCTTCCTCCACCCGCGGCCTCCGGTCAAAGGGTCCTCGTTTCCGACCCGACGACCGCAACCGAGCTTCCGGGGCCTAGTGCGCCCCAACTCTCCGGGGCGGTCTCCGGAGATTCTATGCTGGGGGCTTTGATCCAGGGCCAGCTTCGTACCCAGCACACCCTGGAGGAGCTGCTTCGCGTCCTGGCGAGACCCCCAGCTCCCGTCTACCCGCCTCCATATCCGTTTATGGGGGCACCGCCCCAATACTTCATGGGGCACCCTGCCTTTGCAAGGCCGGGGATGTTTCCGGTTCCCGGAGGTGCGCCCGGGCCATATCTGACTCCGGGGATGCTCCCCGCGCCGGGAGGCCAACTCGTCTCTGAGCCCTCCCCTGCTTCGGGGGGTTGCCCGGCCCCGGGCCCGGAACCCACGCGAGCGGCTACCGGCGCGCCGGGGACAACCTCCGCGCCCGAGCCTGAGAGCTTTTGAGGGCCGACGCCCGGAGCTGGCGCAACGCCCGCTCCCGCAGACGCCCCGGGGACTCGAATCGCAACTACTTCCGCCACCGTGCCGAGCACGGACCCGGCGTGTGGCCCGGTCCGCGCGCCGGCAGTGTCCACTGGGACGGCGGCAAACGCACATCAGCTCCCTCCCCCACCGGGGCCGCCCCTGCGGGCGCCCCCAACGGATCAGACCCGCTTCACCCGGGAGGAGGTCGAGCGAATGCGTACCGCCAAGTCCGGAGAAACCACCTCCCGTCACCGGTCAGGACTCCCCCGAACCCGCGGGCGCGCGAAGACGCGCTCCCAAATCGCCCGGGGGAAAAGACCGTTCAAAGAAGCTGCCACCACTCTTGAGGAATACCTTGACGCCCAAGAGGTCAGCTCAACCAACCCGGAAGAAAAGAGACGACACCGCCAAACTGGCGGACCGCTGCCACCCCTTCCAGACTCCGACAATGAGCACGCGTCCCCGGCAAGAGATGACGGCGACCATGGATCCCCCAAGGAAGTTGAGGGGACCAACCAACCGCTGTGCAGTCGTCTCCGCTGCATACACTGGCCACGGCCTTACCGCCCGCCGCACATTGAGCATTACAATGGTGAGGCCGATCCTTACGAGTTTGTGCAGGTGTACTCAACGGCCATCTCGGCGGCTGGGGGGGATGAGACAGTGCAATGCAATGTATTTCCCCTCTACCTCAGGGGCATCGCGCGCTCGTGGTTCTACAACCTGAAGGCTAGGTCCATCAAGTCCTTCGCGCAGCTGAAGCGCGAATTTTGCGCGAACTTCCAGGGCAACTATGTGCGCCCCTTAGACTCGTCCCAGCTCTACACCGTCCGGCAAAAGACTGGGGAGACTATCCGCAGCTTTTTTAAACGCTTCGCTCAGGTGAAGAGCAAGGTGGCGCATGTCCCTGACTCCACGGTCATAGAAGCATACAAGAGTGGGATACTCCCCGGGAGCTCCACCGGAGGCTCTCTTGAAGCTGCCCCACCTCTGCTGACGAACTCTTCACCGTACTTGAGAAGTACACCTGCGCGGAGGAGGACGACCTTTGGAAGAAGAACCAGGGGGCTCCTGCCCCCGCCGAGCGAGAGGCCAGAGATCCTCCCAGCAAACGCTTTCATCCTCGAGGGCGGAGGCGGCTCGCGAGACAGCAGCAAAGGCAGTCGTGCCCCTCCTAAGTCAAAGGGTTACGCGGGAGGACAATCCTCCCGCGGGTGCGAAAGCCGCGCCAAGGAGAGCAAGGAGGGCATAGCCAACGTGTGGTGCACCTTCCACAAGTCGAGTACCCACGCTACTCGAGAATGCCATCAGCTTCTACAACACTTCGCGGCCTTCCTCGACCAGCGCGGCCAGGGGGCGGGGGCCCTGCCTCCTTGCCTCCCCCGACAGCTTTGCCCGCGCTCCCCGCTCCCGCGGGTGAGCAGCAAAGACAAACGCAAGAAGGGAGCCCAGCTCAGGAGCTCCCCTTCCAAACCTCCCAAAGACGCATAAACGTCATCACCGGGGGATCTGCATACGGGACTCCAAGCGTCAGCGCAAGGAGTACGCGCGAGAGGTGAAGGTGGTGGGGGTGCTGCATACATCTCCGCCACCAAAATGGTCGGACGTCCCCCTCACCTTCACAACGGAAGACGCGTGCGGGGTTCGCTTCCCGCATGACGACGCGCTCATCATCTCGGCTACAGTCTACAACTGCCAACTGGCACGCATCCTCGTCGACGGTGGGAGCTCCGCCGACGTCTTATACCTGAAGGCGTTAAGGGAAATGCAAGTCGATGAGAAGCTACTGCAGCCCGCACTCGGGCCGTTACAAGGCTTCGTTCCCGGGAAGACCATCCACCCGGTGGGGAAGGTCGATCTACCAATGACTTTTGGCACTCCAGAAAACTACCGGACGGAGTTGGTCCGATTCGATGTGGTGGACCTCCCCTCTTCATACAACGCTATTATGGGGAGGACCATGATCAACCACCTGGGGGCGACGATTCACCAGAACTATCTCTATGTGAGAATCCCTGGGCCTCATGGTGCAATCACCGTTCGAGGCGACCAGAACGTGGCCCGCGCTCTTTACAACACGCCACCGCCGCCATCGGGAACATCAACGTGATCAAGACCCCGGGGGGAGCGCCCCCCCTGAACCTCATGCTGCCCCGGCCGTTCCCCTCGGGAGGCCATTTCCGAGGCCACGCCCCGAGGGAGACCTTCGGAAAGTCCAACTGTCCGCGGGAGATGAAGAGAGAACCGTCAGGATCGGAGCAGACCTCACCGAGGAGCACGCCGAGCAGCTCGCGGTGAGACCCGGTGAGACCTGGAGAGTCACCGGGCCCCCGATGAGATCCGGAGGGTCACCGGGCGCCCGGTAAGATCCGGAGGGTCTCCGGGACCCCAGTGAGATCCAGAGGGTCTCCGGGACCCCGGTGAAACCCGGTGAGACCCGGTGAGACCCGGAGAGTCACCGGGCCCCCGGTGAGATCCGGAGGGTCTCCGGGACCCCGGTGAAATTCGGAGGGTCTCCGGGACCCCGGTGAGACCCGGTGAGATCCGGAGGGTCTCCGGAGAGACGGTGAGACCCGGAGAGTCGCCGGGCCCCCGGTGAGATCCGGAGGGTCACTGTAATATCCTGAGTTTTGGGGTGAAAAGTTCTTAAAAATCATGCATGCATATGTCTCTTCTAGATCAGCCAAATCAGCTTCAGCTTTATTCTGTTCAAGCCCTAAAATCTCAAAATCTATCCAGTGACCCCAAGTCAAGATCTGACTTTCCAAAATTGATCTATCAGTTATCCTAAACCTAAAAGCCTTCAGAACCCAGATTCAATTCCATCCCTAACTTCCAGATTTTTCAACTCCTTTCTGTTTTCGAAAACAGAATATCTTTTACCCTAAGTTTCGGAAATTCAGATTTAATCAAAATCTTAGCCAAGTTCAGACCAGATTATTCTTGGATTATGATCAAGGGTATGCCAATACCTTAATCCAAAAAGTTGGTAGCCAGATTTCACCATCTGAACCTTTTTCGCAAATCAGTCCAAGAGTATCGCAGATCAGTCCTTTTTCCAGTTTTTTTTCCAAAAGCCTAAAAAGGCAAAAAGTTGCAAATCATCTCCAAATTCAAATCTGATTCAGGGAACACCTCCCAAATGCTTTTCAACACAAATTCTTCTCTTATGAGTATCTCAAAATCAAACCCTAAATCCCAGAATTCGAAATCAATTAAAATTCAGATTTCAATTATCCTAAAATACCCTAATTTCAGTTCATATCAAAAATCAACCAAACATTTCAAATTTTATCTTCAATCTGTGCCAAATCATTTGTTGAATCAAGTTTGCCAACTCAGCAGAATCAAAATCAGATCAAACCTTCCAAATCTCCAGATTTACATTTCAGTCCAAATCAAGAAATCAAGTATTGCAAATCAGCCCAAATTCGACCAGGCCAACTGCTGTACACGACCAGAAGCCTCGCCGTGATTCCTGCGCCGTGCTCGCTCGCCGTCGGCCACGCCTCACCTGCGCCTAAGCTCGTACTCTCTTGAGTTGCATGTGCACACGCGTCCACGCCCCAGCCATCACCGTGGCAACGCCGTGGCAGCGCCATTGAACAACACTTGCTCCTGTGCGCGACCAGCAGCAACCATTGTCAGCATCCTCTTGCCACGTTGCTTGCTTTGCCAACTCTTGTCGCCACCGCCTTGCACCGCCCGACATTGATGAGTCCCGATGTAGCACAGCTTTGCCTCACCAGTGCGCCGTCGCTTCACCGCTCGCCGTTGTTGCATCTGCGCCCGGCAACTCATGTCAACTGACACAAATTCAATGCTGTTTAATCCTTGCAAGCTTCGCCCTCTGGTCTATTTAAGCCACCAGTGCCTTGTATCATCTCCTCTTCACCAGGACTTAACCAAATTTCCAAACTTCTTCACTGTCATCGTCTTCTCCGGCGAGCCATCGAGGAGCTTCATGGTGCCAGCATAATCTGCAGCACCTCCTGCCAAATTAACAGCATCAGCGAGTTCCCCTTATCTCTCTCATCGTGCTGTATCACTTAATTGGATTTCCTTGCCTCCTATCGCCGGCGATCACCGGAAATTGATGAAATTCGAGGAATGCCCTGTTCCGGCAATGCAGGACAAATTACCTCGAATCAGCTCTCGATCCTGTGAAAGAAAATGATCAGTGACCCATTTCCAGCAAGCCTGTGTACTTGGACCTCCAGATTGAGCTTCCATCGAAGCTTTCACCAATTTTGAGCTTCTCCAGAAACCGGCGATCGTCGCCAGGCTTCTCCGGCCATCCTCCGGCCAAATTGATTGTGTAGGTGACTTCCTCTTACCTCTCTTTCACTTCCTGAGCTTGGAATTGAGTTCATTCGGCCTAAATCGAAAACCCCCAAATGGCAGTGTTTCTTCTCCGACGTCGATCACCGGAAAGCTTGTTCTTGGCCGTTTCAGCTTCATCTACCTTGTCATTCAGGTGTGCCTCAACCTCCTGAACATTTTTGCCTTCTAGCTCGATCTTTGAAACTGCCTAGATTTCAAGTTATAGCCATGCCAAGATTTTGTCCAGTGGCTTCACTGTGCCGTGTCGCCACCACACTTCTCCTTTGAATTTCATCATCTTCCAGCCATTTTCAGCTTTGGATCCTGTTGAATGATTTGTTCCTGTTATCATTGCCTACCTCCCAGACAAAGTGGTGCATCATTTGGAGCCCTAGATCAAAAGTTATGCCAAGCCCTAGTTTCTGGCCATGTCAAGATCAATGCCAGACTATGTCAGTCAGTGGCATTAGCCCTTTTCACTCCCTTCCAGATGTGCATTTTGGGCATAACTTTGTCTCTTAGATTCCTGAGGTTGTGATTTACATTTTATTCTTCTATCACAACTTGATTTGAGCCCTTGAAATGTATGTTATGCTAAAACCTAGTTTTTGACACTATTCCAGTGCATGCCAGCCAATGGCATTGGCCTTGTTTACCCACTTCTGATTGTGCATTTGGAAGCCACTTTGTCCACTGAATTTGTAGAGTTATGATCTACACTTTTTTCTACTGTCATAACTTGAGATAAGCTCTCTAGTTTTCCTTGAAGTTATATCAGAACCTTGATCCGAATGTCAATCTGCTGACATCCGCTGTTTTTGATCAAACCAACCACAAAACTGATGTTCTTATTGTAACCTTGAGATCCTAAGAGCATCTAACACCCATCCTTAGCCAAATCCTTGAAACCCTAGATCTCAACTCAGTTCAGCTTGTAATCTCAATTATCTCCAGTATTGTTCAGTTACTCTTGTAAAGCATATCTGCATATAGATCCTAAAACATCTTAATATATAAGTAATATTTGTGTGTATTGTTTGGTTTGTCGTCGAGCAGATCCAGAAGCTGAGATCGAGGACTTCGCTGTTGACCCGTCATCAACTGCTGTTTCTTACGACGCGGAAGGCAAGTCATATCCTTGGTCATCTTGAACCTATATTTTAAATGTTGCTAAAACATAACCTTGAATATAGATAATATTGCATGAGAAAGATTAAGAATGGTTGCTTTATGAATTGGCAGTACTAGACTGGTTATCTGTGAAATGTGAAATAAACAAGTTTTGAGCCATGAACTATTATATATGTATTTATATACCTATATTCATGAAATAAAACCCCTAGTCATGACCAGAAAATGGTATGGAACGGTGGTAGCACTGGAGGTGCTAGACTGCAAAGGAATGCAGGCACTGAAGGTGCAGGGTTGTGGATGGTCTGGTCACTGGCATATAAGGACTAGAACCTTGTGTTGTGCGTCTAGTGGCATGAACAACGTGCTAACCGCAAGCCTGGTATGGGACAGGCCTGAACAAGTACTTATGTGGATCGCACATAAAACCCCTGCATGAGTTGTGTTGTGATGATTGACATAAGGGACGGTTCCCACACTATCACTGAAGGTGATCTGATATTTGACCCAGCAATGGGAATATGAGTAAGGGTGGAGGTTATGTTACAGCCTACCACAACTGTGTCTCGCAGAGAGCCACAGGGTCAGGGGTGAATTGTAAGTGATACATAACAAAAGTTCTTGTTATTTCCACCTTGCCGCTCACAATATGAAGTGAGTCAGGGGTCCAATCATTTTGTTATGATAGGAAAGGCTTGAAAGTGGAATATCTTGCGGGTAAATTGGTACCTCTCTGCAGAGTTAAAAACGTATTCGAATACTCTGAACTCCCGGGTTTATAGGAGTCTGCTGCGGTGGATTAAATCCACGGGGTGTGACACAAGTACTATTTTCTAAATAAAATGTGTTAAATCAAGATTACCCAAATGACATGTGTTGTCATGATAAGGAGTGCTGCCGTGGGCTGTCGTGTGTCGACGTGTCACGGTAGTGCTATAATCTAGTGAACATGAATGATGATGTTATATTATGAAAGGTGCTGCCATGAGATGAAGTATGAAAGTAAAAGATTATTTTATAAATATCCATAATTCTTAACTAGTCTAGGTTCATATCATCACTACTATATGTATCTACTCTTACCTATGACTTGCTGAGTACGTAAGTGCTCACCCTTGCAACCTACAAATGTTTAGACGGAGCGGTCAACAATCAAGACGAAGGCATGGAGGACTTCTTGGATCCAGAAGGAGGAGCGTCAGTCCCACCAGAGCCCTGATGTGTGTTGTTCTGCTGTCCACTTCTCTTTTGTGGGTGGGTCACCTATCTTCTGCTGTGTAGATGTTATTTTTCTAAACCATGTATGCCGTGAAGGCATTGTAATCTCCTTATGTAATATCAAGGCCAACAGGCCACACTGCTTAACTATTTTGTAAGTTACTCTGTTGCAATGTGAATATACTCCTGTGCTTGACTTATCCTGGGAAGTCAAGGGTATGTGTATGCTATGCATATATGGGACTAGCTGCAGCGAGCTAGGTCTCTTCAGGAGTAGTCGTAGTACTAGTTTCGGGGCGCGATAGTCACCGGGCGCCCAGTGAGATCCGGAGGGTCTCCGGGACCCCGGTGACACCCAGTGAGATCCGGAGGGTCTCCGGGACCCCGGTGAGATCCGGAGGGTCTCCGAGACCTCGGTGAGACCCGGTGAGGCCCGGAGAGCCTCCGGGCTCATGAAGAGCTGTAACTGACCGTGGGGCCTCTAGGAAGCCCGTGGCGCCACGTGTCGAGCATCCAGGCCGTCCATCACGCCAAAGGACCTCTTCGCCCTTCCATCCAACGGTCGCAGCGAGGGCATTTTTGTCTTTTGTGTTTCTTGGGGGCTATATATACCCCTCTTGTACCCTTTTTCAGGGATTCAAATTCATTTCATATAAACACAATATTCGGTTCTCTCGGAGACCTCTCCCCGAGAGCTCACCTCCCCAGCGGACTCACGTCCGGAGAGAGCCAACAGGACTAGGGCCCCCACTGGGACCCGAACCTGTATAAACCTCTGTGTCACTTTCTGTGTTGCCCGGCGGGAGGAGACCAGTAACTCGGTCTGCTCGCGCCGCTGTACTCATCCTACGCACGTCCGAACCTGCCGGGGTATCCGTAATACCACGACAAAAACAAAAGCTGCACTGTTTATTAAAAAAAAGGAAATAAAAAAATCAAGTGCAAAAAAATTCATAGAAGAAAAATATGTGTAGTAAAAAGGAGAATTTTCAGTGGCACATATTGGGTTCTAGTGCTTTGTGATTCTAGTTGCTTGCTTGGGCTAGATCTGAGTCTATGCTAGTTCCAACACTTTGACTATTACTTTGGACTAATTTTCAACTTTGCATTACTGATATTGAATTGTTGCTATACATATATCTTCCTTCCGAGCTCCACTTTCTTCCAACTCAGTTATAGGTATACCTTGCAATCGCCTCACTCACGCTCGTCATCGTATCACGAACCAGCCACCATTGCACCCCTACTGCCTTGGTAAGAACACTTGTAAGAGTGTGGTAAGACGCTTGAGAGTATGTGATTTTCCCCTCCACAACTTAGTAGTCGATAGTGATAATACTCTGGTGTTGTCTTCTATTTTCTACTAACAATGACAGGTGATACATCTGATGGAGATGTGTGTTTTATAAAAGGAGAGCTCATGAAACTCCTGGGTAAACAACACAATACCATTAATGAGCACCTTAATAGCAAGCTTGAAGATACATCAGCTACCATGAACAACTTGTGACGAGACTGTCGACGATTCGGACTCGGAGTCCTCAGCCGAACTTATGCAAAATTTGTATTAGCGAGACCTTTCAAGATGACCCTCCGGGAAGGTATGTAGAAAAATGGGGAACAAGAGCACAGAGAGGTTTATACAGGTTTGGGCCCTTGATGGTGGGAGTAATAGCCCTACGTCCTGTTGGGATTTCACTATGTGTGATAAAGATTCACAGGCGAAGGTTTTTCCTATGTAAGTGTACAGAAAGAAGCCCCAGGAGGCTTGTAAACATTATCTAATCTGGGCCGTAGACTTGGCTGTTTGAGTAGTCGAGATGGCTCGATCTTTCGATCTTCCGATCCCCTTGTTCGATGCATTTTGCTACTCCTTTATACTGGTCGAAAGGGTGTCATGCCATAACTGCACCAAACAGTTGTTCAGTCGGTTGGATGCGGTTTTTGGAGAACCGCTCATAACCTCCACGCAGGTCAAACACGTGTTATTCATGGGTAACTGCGCGTATTAACCTTGATCCGGGAGGATCTCCAAGTTCTGATCGCATGTGGCTTCGCGACCAAGTCCTAATCGCATGCGGCTTCGCGACCAAATCCTGATCGCATACGGCTTCGCGACCTTAACCGTGTTCGGAAAGGTTTCGCGACCATGGATTGGTTCGCGACCAGGAAAGGAATTCGTTCCCTGTTCGGAATTGTAATCCTATATATATAACTCAGCTTATCTGTTTAGGATTAGTTAAGTTAGTTATATGAGTCTAATACGTTTAGGATTACTAAGTCTGATAGGTACTCATACGATTGGACTATAAATACCTTGTAATAGGTCTAGTTTAGATCATCGAAGAGTCATAGAACTTATTTGAGTTTTAAACACTTATAGTTCCTTCGACGTAGGCAAGTGTGCCTAACGTTCGACGTGTAAAGCCCTCTTTGAAATAAAGAGTTGTGCAATTACTTTGGGTTTCGGTATTTCCGAGTAAGATCCCGCTATTCCGCATATTAGAATCTGGGCGAGCCTAGTGCGAAAACCAAGGCTAGGTCTCAAATGGATCAAGTTGGTATCAGAGCAACTTTTCTATCCTGTGGATGGTGAAGACTCGCCAGGGTTACAAAACCTCCGGCGAAACTCCAGGCGATCAATTGACGGTTCCTACAGCCGCGTCTTCGACAATGTCTGATGATACCTCAGTTCAAGCTAACCTAGCCGAACAAGTAGCTAAACTCTCCACCGACATGGAAACCGTGCTTGCTTGGATTAAGCAGCAGGCCATGATTGTACCTCCTGAAGTAGGGAAGGTTACGGGTGAGAAGACTGGTGAAGACTTGCGCAGGGCAGACAAAGATGAAGACGAAGGCGACCACAAGACCAACGACCTCGCCAACACCTCCTTAGCTGTCGGATCTTTTAAAGTCGACGCTAAGATTGATATACCCATCTATGATGGGGTGATCGATGCCGAGAAGCTGAATTCTTGGATCGACCAACTTGAGACCTACTTTGACCTGAAAGGGTTTAGTAGCGCTCAAAAGGTCAAATTTGCACCTTTGAAGATGAAGGACCACGCCAAGACATGGTGGAAGGCCCTTGTCGCCAGTGGTGAAGCTGACGACCTTGAGTGGGGTCAATTCAAACGACTTCTGCGACAAGAATTCTATCCGATGGGTTACCTTGAGGAGAGATGGGAGCGTTGGCACAGATTGTACCAATGGTGCGACCAGACCGTCCAAGACTATACGACAGAGTTTCGGCGACAAGCAATGGTCATTGGCATCTCACTATCCGACCCTCAGGTATTTCGGAAGTACACATCTGGACTTCAGAAATCAATCAGTACTGAGCTAAGTCTGTTCAGTGTCCAAGACATTGCGACCGCGAGCACAACTGCTATGGCGATCGAGAAGAAGAATAAATCCCGCAGCGACAAAAGCACGAAGGAAAATGCGACCTCGACAAAGAAAAAGCCGAGTCCGAAGAAGAATGCTTCAAAGTCGGGCACGGGTGCCTTTTACGAAAATTGTCAAGTCGCGGGGCATACCAAGGACAAATGTTACAAGCTTCATCCTGAACTTCGACCAAAGAAAAACGGACCAGGGAAAAGAACAGCCACGGCTACTGCGACTTCACCCGACGAAGAAGTTGTCCGAGTGAATTCGGTTAATGAGGCGGATACGACCTTGTCTCTGATGGCAATGCCGAAGGAGAAGGGTTCCGATCCAC
The DNA here is from genome assembly GCA_019359835.1 of Pharus latifolius. Classification (NCBI taxonomy): domain Eukaryota; kingdom Viridiplantae; phylum Streptophyta; class Magnoliopsida; order Poales; family Poaceae; genus Pharus; species Pharus latifolius. Next base: position 58,214,681 of record CM033321.1, on the reverse strand, counting down.
CGAACGACCATCACCCAACGGAGGACTTGTTCACCATCAACATCCAGGTGAAGCACGAAGTGGTCGCAGCGATATTCGATCCAGGAAGTTAGAAGAATCTGGTCTCTGCTGGACTGGTTCGGCGACTTGGTTTGAAGACAACCACACACCCGCGACCATATCCGCTGGGTTGGTTTACATCCGACGTGAACCAACAGATTACGAGTCAGTGTGTGTTGAAGTTTGCGATCTCTGCACGATATATCGATGAGGTGCAATGCGATGTTGTCCCTATCGATATCTGTCAGGTGATCTTTGGGAGTCCGTATCTGTATGATCGAGACGCTCACTTCCATCGGCGAGCGCAAGAGTACGACCTCACCAAAGACGGAGTTAAGTTCGTGATCAGTAAAGACATCCACGTCAACACTTCGAACTTGATTACCACAAATCAAGCCAAACGAATTGTTAATGCATGTCACAAGTATGTGCTTGTCATGATTCGACCCATTGATCAAGGTAAGGGTACTTGACCAGCATTGTCGCTGGCGTGCCAAGAGGATTCTGGTCGTTTGTCGGGACTGCTGGAGAAATACAGTGATCTGTTCGAGACTACCCAGGGTCGTCCGTCGAAACGTCCAGTCGAGCACGAAATTCAGCTTGTGTCCGATGCGACACTGCCCAATCTGAGTATGTATCGCAACTCAGTATTGGAGAATGAAGAGATCAAGAGACAACTTGGTGAGTTGCTGAACAATGGTGTCATTCAACCGAGTAGTTCACCTTGTGGATCTCCTGTGGTGTTAGTACCAAAGAAAGATGGGACTTGGCGTATGTGCATCGACTATCGAGCACTGAACAAGATCACCATCAAGAACCGGTACCCCCTTCCTCGTATTGATGACCTGCTAGACCAATTGAAGCATGCTGTTGTCTTCTCCAAATTGGATCTTAAGTTAGGATATCATCAAGTCAGCATCCGAGAGGAGGATACATGGAAGACCGTGTTCAAAACACGGCAAGGTCTGTTCGAATGGCTGGTCATGCCGTTTGGTCTCTGCAATGCCCCGGCAACTTTCATGCGTCTTATGAATGACGTATTGAGACCGTTCATCGACGACTTTGTGATCGTGTATCTCGACGACATATTGGTTTATAGTCGTTCGTGGGATGAGCACCTCATTCATATCGAAAAGGTGTTCGAACAGCTTTGATAACATCGACTTCGCCTCAACCGTAAGAAGTGCGAGTTCGGTCAGCAAACTCTACTTTACCTCGGATTCATAATCGGCAACGGTACGTTGCAAATCGACCCGGATAAGGTCAAAGTGATTCGCGAATGGCCGCGACCGCGAACAGTTACGGATGTGCGTAGTTTTGTGGGAGCATGCCAATACCTTCGGAAGTTCATCCGACACTTCTCGATTATGGCTTCTCCGTTGCATGCATTAACCAGGATCGATCAGAAGTTCGAGTGGACAGGGAAACATGAGGACACGTTTCTCTTGCTGAAAAGGAAGATCAACGAGGCGCCTGTGTTAGCTTTGCTGAATCTCCAGAAACCGTTCGAGCTAGAAACCGATGCCTCAGGTTATGCGATGGGCGCAGTGCTCATGCAAGAAGGTCGACCAGTGGCATATCACTCCGAGTTATTCCAGGGAGCTCAGAAGAACTACCCGACTTATGATAAGGAGTTATGCGCACTGCATCAGGCCGTGAAACATTGGCGGTGTTATCTCTTGGGGAAAGAGACGGTTGTCCACACCGACCATCAACCATTGCAATATTTGCAAACTCAATCCAAGCTACAGCAAGCTCGGCACATGAAGTGGATGTCGTATCTGCAGTAGTTTAATTTGGTGATTAAGTACAAGAAGGGCGTACATAACAAATTGGCGGATATGTTGTCGCGACCACCAGTTACAACCCTCTGTTTATCAGCGTTCATGCAGATCGAGCCATCATGTCATGATGACTATGTCACTATGTAAAGTGAAGACCCTGATTTTCAAACAGCACTGACTGAGGTCGAAACAGGGAACCCTACAGAGTTCGTTCGTCGAGAAGGACTCTTGTACAAGGGCAATTTACTTTGCATACCTCGTGGAGCACCTCGAACTCAATGGATGAGAGAAGCGCACACATCGAAGGTAGCTGGTCACTTTGGGGTTACAAAGACGTTGCAAAATCTTCACCGACATGTGTTCTGGCCGCGTATGCAGCAAGATGTGGTTAGGTTTGTTCGAGGCTGCGGTCTCTGCAGCATCTCGAAACCGGCAAACCAAAATTTAGGTTTGTACACTCCTTTGCCAGTTCCATCACGACCATGGGAGAGCATATCCATGGATTTCTTGGGAGGATTGCCTAAGACCCGACGTGGCAACGACTATCTATTCGTGGTCGTTGATCGGTTCTCCAAAATGATTGTTCTTATACCTTGTCGGAAGATTATCACGGGAGAAGAGGCAGCTCGGGTATTCTTTCAACACATTTGGACACACTTCGGACTGCCGACTTCTATTGTGTCTGATCGCAATACCCGGTTCCTTAGTCACTTTTGGCGATCGCTCTGGACGATGATGGACACCAAGCTAAAGAGGAGTACTGCTTTTCATCCGCAAACTGATGGTCAAACCGAGGTGGTTAATCGCACAGTCGTTCATCTCTTGAGAGGATATAACTCGAAGCACCCGAAGACCTGGGATGAAAGCATACCGTACCTACAGTTTGCTTTTAATCGAGCAGTACATGGTTCGACTGGAAAGTCGCCGTTTGAGGTCTGTTTAGGATTTCTACCACAGAGTCCATTCGATATGGAGTTTGTGATCCCTACCTCAGCACAGAACAGCAAGGAAGCATCTGATCAGGACTGAAACATACTGCGGTCAGAACTGAAACATACTGCGACCAGAATTGGGACTCGATCAGACCGTTACTTCGATTAGAATCGGAGCTTAATCAAAAGTATGGTCTCGATCATACCACAACCCGGTCAAAATATATCCATACGTCCAAAAATTGAGTCGTATGATTTTTTCATGAAAATGTCCAAAACATATAAAGGGAAAACGCCCTCTGAAAAGTACTGAAAACTTTTCAAGCCTTTTGCACTTTCAGTTTCTAAAACAAAGAAGTCTTTTTGTTTTAGATCCGATGCCTGAACATTTTAACGGGTCCGCCAGAGACAGTATCCATTATGGGAAATGAATGAATAAAATACTCAGTGGAACGTTTGAATACAACGTTACTCACATTAATGCGTCTCCTCGGGTCTATAAAAGGAGCAGATGTCTTCCTGAAGAAGCCACTCAGCCAAAAACCCTCAACATCTCCGCCGCACAAAACCCTCATTCCTCTTAGCCTTCATCTTCCCCAAAAGTCACCAACTTTTCCGTCAACTCTCCGCCGAACAATGGCGTCCTGGAGCCGATCCATCCACCATTCCGAGGAGAGTTTGATGTTGTTGGAGAAGGAGGAGATTCTTCCTCCGTGGCTGTTGATCAACTGGCGGCCTGCGGAGAAGGATCAAGAAACCCCGACCGTCCGAGAGGGCGAGTTGGTGGTTTTCGAGGAGTACTTGCGCTGCAGGTTCCGATTCCCTTAGAGTCGGTTCCTGAAAGACATCCTCGAGCACTACGGGTTGGAGTTAATCAATCTCCACCCCAACGCGGTGTTGATATTGGCAGTATTTCAACACCTATGCGAGGCGTTCGTCGGAGTGTATCCTAGCGTGGATCTCTTCCGGCGATTTTACTTCTCGGCGTGGTCAAAGAGCGCCAACGCCGCCGGATGCATTTACTTCCGACTAAGGGATAAGAAGGAGTATCCCTTTCCACCCCTGCGAGATTCAGTGCACGGGTGGCATCAGAAGTGGTTTTACTGCACCCCGCCAAAAGAGAGCGGTTTGTGGTTTGAAAACTCGCGGCCGGAGAAGCCAAGCGAGTTGGACACTCTCCTGGCGATGAACGCGGAGTTCATGAGGCACACCGAGGTGATTCTTCATTTAGTCGAAGAAGGGCTGACGGCACGCGACGTTGTCCGAGACTTTGTGAAGAACCGGGTGAGCCCCCTGCGTGAAAGGGCTCATCCGGCTTGGGAGATTAAGTCCATGGCAGACAGCACCCTGGACTACAATGAAGGTATTCATTTCTGACACTGAAATCCTTTTGTCATTTCTGAAATGCATTGATTTGATTCATGTCTGGGAACAGTCCTATCCTCTGCCGAGATTGAGCGGCGGACTAACTACCTTCTCCGGGCGTACAACGCCGAGGTAGAAGGCCCCAGGGGATCGCCTCGTCCCCAAAGCTTGATCCACGCCGGCGACGACCTCAAACAGGAGCGCCGAAAGGTACATTTTCCACTTGGCCTCTGTTTTGTAGGCCTCATGTATGTCCAGCACTAATTCTATTGGAATGAGAATAGCTTCTAGGGAGGTTCGCCGAGGCGACGCTTCCCAGCGAGAACGTTGGTTCCCTGGGGAAGCCAACGACGAAATACGTGAAGAAGGTCTCCTCGAGACCTAGGACGAGGAATCCTGCCCCCAAGAAAGCAAGGCTAAATCTTGGGGAAGGGTCTTCACGAGGCGTTCCTCTTACCGCTAGAAAAACTGCGGTAAGATATCATGTCCTTCCAAACCTTCCAGGTGCGAACTGGAATTACTTCTTCGTTGTACAGGGAGAGGGGAGCGAGGAGGAGGAAGACGATGAAGTCCCTCTAGTTCACCTGAGGAGGAAGATTGCGGGCTCTCCATCCGGTGATGCTCCAACTCATTCCGCCGAAATATCGGCCGCTACAGAGGCGGTTGTAGCAGACCCTGCGGCCACTGAAAGCCTTGTGGTCGCGGATGATCCCCTGGCTCCTGAAGCTTCAGAGCCAGTCGCCTCTACTTCCCTGGTCGAAGGGATGACCGTGGTAAGATTCTCTCACGGTCTTGTTTTCACCAATTCCCTCTGTGCGTTTGATGAGTTAATGCTTATGCAGGGAGAAGAGCTTCCCCCTGCGACTCCTGTGAGTCCCAGGGAGGAAAATCCTCCACCTCCGCAGACAGGAGTGGAGGTGGTTGCACAAGATCCTGTGGCGGTTGCACACGAGGTGCTGGCCCCAGGAGTCCCGGAGCCATCGAGGCCTTCGGATGCCACCCCACCAACAGGACTGATTGCCCAGGTAAGGATTCTTCTCATTCATCTTCATGTTCCCCTAGAAATGTGCTCACAGAAGAACATACCCAGGGGGGAGATGCCTTGTTCTCCAAGAGGAAGATCAGGACAGATGACAATCGTCCCTTTTCTCAAGGGGAACCTTCCCTGAAATCTCAAAGGCTAATGGGATTTCAAATAAGGTAAGAACCTTTATCCTGGTTGTATTAGAAATGATGATCACGAATTGTGATCATTTGGTTCTCCTTTCCCTTTGTCAGGCGAAAAGAAACAACATCCAGCCCTTCACCCACTTCGGGGAGGGTTGAAGTCGCTGCTAGTGCCGGAGCCTCCAGTGAGGAGCGCTCCATCCCCTCGGTCCAGGAAGTCGTCCGGGCCGTGGGAGGAGAAACAGGCGCGGGTCCCAGTCGCAACTAGCGGCGACTGGGAGCAGTGCCCAGTAGGCACTCCCATCTACTGCCCCTGCTGTAGGCGCCTTCGGACCTTCAACGAGTATTCCCGTTAGTCCGGAAGATGCCTCAATACAGGAGTTTATGAAGGTATAATGAACCCCTCTCTGGGTGCCTGAATTGTACATAGAACACCCTTAACTCCCTTTTTTGCATCACAGGAACTATCCCGGATGATGGCCCAATCGTGTGCTACGGTGGCAGGCATAGAGGCCATACAAAGAGAACGAGACAGCTTGCGCAAGTAAGGATCATTACTCTTCAATTTGTAAAGGTACAAATTGGTTATGACCATTGTCGACGATTCGGACTCGGGGTCCTCAGCTGAACTTATGCAAAATTTGTAATTGTGAGACCTTCCAAGATGACCCTCCGGGAAGGTATGTAGAATAATGGTGAACAGGAGCACAGAGAGATTTATACAGGTTCGGGTCCTCGATGGTGGGAGTAAAAGCCCTACGTCCTGTTAGAATTTCACTATATGTGATAAAGGTTTACAAACTAGCGGGAAGAAACCTTCACAGGCGAAAGTTTTTCCTATATAAGTGTACAAAAAAGAAGCTCTAGGAGACTTGCGAATATTATCTAATCTAAGCCGTAGACTTGGCTGTTTGAGTGGTTGAGATACATTGTATCTCACTTGTATCAGGGGTCTTGTTCTTCCAAATGTCTTGGATCCTCCGTTTGATGTACTTTGCCACCCTTTTATACTGGTCGAAAAGGTGCCATATGAAAAAACTGCATCAAACGGTTGGATGCGGTTTCTGGAGAACCGCTGTTAACTTCCACGGAGGTTATTAACACGTGTTAATCATGAATAACCGCATATATTAACCTCTGACGGTTGGTCTTCAACATGGAGGAATCTTCGGGATGCTTGGAATATCCTGATATAAGGATAACCGAATAAACTCCAAGCACTCTGGTCGAGAATGTTCTGACCGCGGAATGTGGGCTGACCGCGCAACATCCCGGATATCCAGTCCGCGTATAGCATACGAACTTCTGACCGCGCAAAGCTGTCGACCTGATCGCACGAAGCCCACCGCCTGATCGCGTAAAGCTTGCGACCTCATGGCGATGCCCCTCGGAATAGCTCGAGTTCGCATCGCCAAATACATGTCTGGTTCGAACCTGTCTTGAACCAAAAGTCTATTAGAAGTGACCCAGGTGATAGTCCTCGTCAGCTAGCCCCCAAATTCGAAGAAAACGAAGAGGCGTGTTTATTTCGAATTTTAAGACCATGCATTGGATTTTTAACCCGACTCTTCAATTTTTCCACTTAGTGGCGCACTAAGTAAAAAAAACGGTTGGTTTCCCAAGACGGGTTCTGACATTATGTGACGGGCAATGATAGCGCCGTAGAACTGTTTTTATCTCGAGGTAAAATTGTAAATGCTTTGACGAAACCCGAGGCGTCTGGAATGCAAACCGTCATCCAGGCGGCTATAAATACCAGGCTCCTGGATTTGTAAAACTTCACAATTTCCCTCCACGCCTAAGTCCTTTTCTCGTTATCCTGCCTTCTTCCTTTTCACATACTCCTCCTGATGGCAGATCACGATATCATCGAGATTGAGAGTGATGAAGAGGAAGTTGTCGAACAAGGGCTTCAAACGATTGAAGACCTGTCTCCGTTAAGGAAGAAAACCAAGGTTGACGAAGGATCTTCCAGTGGAAAAAAGGTGAAGAATGTAGCAAGTTTCTTTCTTCCTTCAGTTCCTTTGACCCTCCCCGTTCATGCCTCTCGGCAAGTTAGGCCTTTGTCCTTGGAGAAAGATCCCATCACATCCAATTCTCCCATCCTTTTGGGTGATCAACATTCTGGTCGGCAAGCGGTGACTATCCCTCGATCAGATGATTGCCATATTGGGTTGGCGAAGCAATCTTCTGATGGGAAGGTTGCACTTCCACCATCTGATGATCCTCCTCCCAAGATGGGTATATCAACGGGTTATGCACCGGGACAGGTAACAATTCTTCTCCCCCTTTTGCTGATAATTATAGTTAGTATGACTAACTTTTGCAAAACGCAGGAGGTTGGAGGCTCCAGCGATCAGCCTTCTGCTGCTCCATCTCTTCCTTCCGGACAGACTCTTCTGGAGGAGAAGAATGCCCTGGAGAAGAAGACCGAGGAGATGGCCTCGAAGATTCTGCGTCTAGCAGAATGTCTTGATCGATCCCGGGAAGAGGCGCACCATTTCCGTCGAGAGAGGGACTACGCTCAGCAACAACGAGAACTCTCTGACTTGATTAGGGACAATAGTGCGTCTGTTGTTAGGGACGATGTAGATAGACTTAGGGTAGTTGCTAGTTCCCTGGGGGTTGCCAGTGTAGATCCTACTGACAACAACATGTCCCTTGGGGAACTTTGTAAACTTCTTTCGGAGCAAGTCGATGTTTTGATCGACTGTATCCCTTTTGTATGTAAAGAATGTAAGAAATAAAAGTTTCTTATTTCTCATGAATATTCTTCACATCTTCTGTGCGAAAATATGGCCTTAAACTTTATGTTCGCGACCACTCATACACAGGAAACTTTAGTTCTGCGATCAAAATCATGCTTCCAAAAACATCGCGACCTGCCCCGATACTGCGATCAATTTCAGGGCCGCGGTCAGAACTAAATTGCGACCAGAGTTGGAACTCGGTCAGACTGTCACTCCGATTAGAATCGAAGTTTTAGTCTAAAACACGGTTTCGATCAAACCATAACCCAATTAGAAATATTCCAATACGTTAAAAATTGAGTTGCAAAGCATTTCCATAAAAAATGTTCAAAGCATACAAAGGAAAAACGTCTTCTGAAAAGTACTGAAATTTTTTCAGTCCTTTTGCACTTTCAGTTTCCGAAACAAAGAAGTCTTTTTGTTCCAGATCTGAAACCTGAACACTTTATCGGGTCCGCCAGAGGCAGTATCCATTATGGGAAATGAATAAAGCATTCAATGGAATGTTTGAAATGAAACGTTTACTCACATTAATGCACCGCCTTGGGTCTATAAAAAGAGCAGATGTCTTCTCAAAGAAGCCACACAGCCAAAAACCCTCATCATTCCCGCCGCACAAAACCCTCATTTTCTTCAGCCTTCGTCTTCCCAAAATCGCCAACTTTTCCTTTGATTCTCCACCAAAGATGGCCTCCTGGAGCCGATCCATTCACCATTCTGAGGAGAGCCTAGTGGCGTTAGAGAAGGAGGAGATCCTTCCTCCGCGGTTGCTCATCAATTGGCGGCCCGCGGAGAAGGACCAAGAAATCCCAACCGTCCAAGAGGGCGAGTTGGTGGTTTTTGAGGAGTACCTGCGCTGCGGGTTCCGATTCCCTGAGAGTCGGTTCCTCAAGGATGTCCTTGAGCACTATGGGTGGGAACTGATTAACCTCCACCCCAACGCGATGCTGATCCTTGCGGTATTCCAGCATCTCTGTGAAGCGTTCGTCGGAATATATCCCAGTGTGGATCTTTTCCAGCGATTCTACTTTTCGGCGTGGTCGAAGAGCACCAACGCCGCCGGATGCATCTACTTCCGGCTGAGGGACAAAAAGGAGTATCCCTCCCCACCCCTGCGAGACTCTGTGCACGGGTGGCACCAAAGGTGGTTTTACTGCTTTCCACCATCTGAAAGCAGTCTATGGTTTGAAAACTCGCGACCAGAGAAGTCGAGCGAGTTAGATGTTCCCCCGGCGATGAACTTGGAGCTTTCGAAGCATGCCGAGGTGATCCTTCACTTGGTCAATCAAGGATTGACGGCTCGAGACATTATTCGAGACTTCGTGAAGAACTGGGTGAGTCCTCTGCGTGAAAGGGCTCATCCGGCATGGGAGATTAGGTCCATGGCGGATAGCACCCTGGACTACAGTAAAGGTATTTATTTCTTTGGCGCTGAGCTTTCCCATTCTTGAATTGTGCGAATTCTGACTTGAATTTGGGAACAGTTCTGCCTTCATCTGAAATTGAAAGGCGGACCAACTCCCTCCTTAGGGCCTACAACGCCGATGTAGAGGGCCCTAAGGGATCGCCTCGTCCACAGAGTCTGATTCACGCCGGCGACGACTTTAAACAGGAGCGCCGAAAGGTACATTCTCTATCTGGCCTCCGTTTTTCAGGTCTTATGCATGTCCAGCGTTAAACATTTCCATTGAAAATGTGAATCAGCTCCTAGGAAGGTTTGCCGAGACGACTTTCCCGAGTGAGAACGTCGGCTCTCTTGGGAAGCCAACGGTAAAGAACGTGAAGAAGGTCTCCCAAAGACCCAGGATAAAGAGTCCTGCCCCCAAGAAGGCCAGGCCAAATCCCGGGGAGGGGTCTTCACGGAGCGTTCCTCCTACCGCGAGAAAGACAGCGGTAAGATATCACATCCCTTCTGTTTTACCAGGCACAGATTGGAATCACTTCTTCGTCGTACAGGGAGAGGGGAGCGAGGAGGAAGAGGATGATGTTCCTCTGGTCCTTCGGAGGAGGAAGATCGCGGATCTCCCATCCGGCGATGCCCCAAGCTGCCCCACAGAGACCACTGTTACCGAAGAGGTGGTCGTGGCAGATCCTGCCACCGCGGAAAATCTTGGGATCGCGGATGACCTCCAAGTTTCTGAAGCCCCCGAGGCTTCAGGGTTAATTGTCTCTGCTTCCCTGGTCGAAAGGACGACCTCGGTAAGGATTTCTTACAGTCATACTTTCTTCAATTCCTTCTGTATATTTTGACGAGTCAATGTTTATACAGGGAGAAGAGCTTCTCCCTGCAACTACCGCGGGTCCTAGGGAGGAAAATCCTCCTCCTCCGTGGACAGAGGGGGAGGTAGTTGAGCAAAGGCCGATTGCGGCGGCTCCAGCGACCCGGGAGTTTTCAAGGCCTTCGGATGTAGCCCCACCAGCCAGTACGGTAGCCCAGGTAAAGACCTTGCTTTTTGTCTCTATCTTTTTCTTAGAAATATGCTCATAGCTGAACACATCCAGGGGGGAGCTGCCTTGTTTGCCATGAGGAAGGCAAGAACCGATGATGGTTCTCCTTCCCAAGGGGAACCTTCCCAGAAATCTCAGGAGCGAATGGGATTTCAAATAAGGTAAGAACCTTAAACTGGCAATAATCTTAAATAAAAACTGCTCAAATTGTCTTTCTTGTCAGGCAAAGAAAGACGGCGCCCGGCTCTTCAACCGCCTCCGGAGGGGTTGAAGCCACAGCTGGTACAGGAGTTTCCAACGAAGAACGCTCCACCCCTGTGGTCCAGGAAGTCGTCCAGACCGCAGGGGAAGGAATAAATGCAGGGACCCAGTCACAACCGATGACTACTGGGGGTAGCGCCCAGCCGGCACTCTCACCAACTGTCCCTGTAGTAAGCACATCCGGGGCTCTGGCGAGGATCCCCGCTGGATTGGATGATGCTGTTTTACAAAAGTTTATGAAGGTATAATAAACCTCTGTTCTCGTGCCTGAATTGTACTTAGGACACCTTTGATCCTCTTCCTTTGCATCACAGGGGTTATCCTAGCTAACAAGCCAGTCGCATGTTGTAATGGCCAGTACAGAAGCCATTCAGAAAGAACGCGACAGCTTGCGTAGGTGAGGATCATTACCCTTTGGTTAGTATGGGTGCATTTTGGTTGTGACTGCTTTGATTTCGCTGCAGAGAGGTTACATTTTTGAAGAAAGAGGTGGCCAAAATGAGGCTCAGTTCAGTCTCGATGTTTAAGAAACAAGAGACTGAAATCAACAAACTTCGATCAGAAAATGCTGGTAAGCCGATTCCTGATTAAGAAGACTTGAATCCATAATATGCAAATAATCTCCTCTCTCTGTACAGCGCACGCAGGTCGAATTACACAGCTTAGTCGGGACAAGGGGATTCATGAATCCTCGATTCACCACACCGATCGGGCGATCAAAGAGCTAAGCCTCCTGATCTTCGAAAAACTGAAGGCCGTGGCTGATCTTTTGAAGACCGATGTGGTAGAACCGAAGAAAGACAACCTCAGCGTAAGTGACTGGACATCGCTGCTCACTGCCCAGGCAGAATCACTGCTTGAGTATCTCCCTGGAGATACACGGCGACGCGAAGAGGTGATCAGAACCAGGGTTCGATCAGCCGCAGTAGCCGTACTCAGTCGGGTTTGACTTCACCATGGCCCAGATGCAGATCTGAGCGCACTGGTGGGTCCGGTTGAGGTCGAGAGTGAAGAGTTGCTCGATGCAGTCATGGAGGAGGTCAAGCCCTTAGTAGATAGGCTCTTGACTGAGCTGGGGATTGAATGATCCTTATTTTTGTATCTAGACAATTGTGTATAATGCAATGTATGTAAAAAATCATTTTTGACAGGAAGTACATATTTTGCATTTTTATATTATGAGTTCCATACTATAAGCACATCCCCCCTAGCCCCCGCCTCTGCTTACGAATATTGAAGCCTTAGTGTTATAAGCAGAGGAGAAAACATAAGTGTAACGACCAGGGGTGTGCGTTTTAAACCGACGATCAGGATCAATGTAACGTCTAATCTTATTGCGAACTGGTAGCCACTCAGATGACCAAGGACTTGCCAAATAGCCCCGTATGCACTGAGAAACAGCTTATTTAGGAGTGACTTATCTGGAAGTGGTCATGAGATGGACCAGCGAATCCGATTAGATCGTTGTAATGATCTGATCGCCGGCGGTTAGCCCCCAGGTCGAATGCTTATGATACGGGCTTAAAGAGAAAAACTCATAGTATAAAAGCAAAACATATTTTATGTTATGAAAAGATGCTAATTGAACAGGAAAAAAGTGATTGGAATACTTACACGTAAAACTTGCGAAGTTGATCGATGTTCCAAGTATTGGACAAAATCCGACCATCCTCCATAGCTAACCGCGCAGATCCTGTTCGCGGCACTGAGACAACAGTATAAGGACATTCCCATTTTGGGGAGAATTTGTTGCGATTAGACTGGTCTTGAATTTTTCGTAAAACCAAGTCACCCACGTTGAGATCACGTGGTCGCACCTTTTTACTGTGATACCTGCGTAAAGCTTGCAAGTATGCCGCGGATTTAACCAGGGTGCGATCACGCCGTTCTTCTAAGAGGATGAGATCTTGCGCCCGTTGTTCGGACTGATTAATCTGTTCGAACTGATCTGTCTGAACAGAACCAATACTTACTTCCATAGGCAATACGGCGTCGGCCCCATAGACCAAATGGAAGGGCGTCTCGCTGGTGGCTCGACTAGAAGTAGTCTGTAATGCCCATAGAACGGTATAGAGCTCGTCTGCCCAAGCCCCCGAGCGGGTCTTAAGGCGATCAAAGACGCGCTTTTTAATGCCTTGCAGTATTTGCCCATTGGCCCGTTCTACGGCACCATTGCTTTGTGGATGTGCCACAGAAGCAAAGCACACCTTGGTCCCAACCTGATCGCAGTAGTCCAGGAAAAGACCGCTGGCGAACTGAGAACCATTGTCTGTGATGAGATGGTTTGGAACACCAAATCGTGCCACAATGTTCTTATGGAAGAACTTTTGTGCAGCTGATGCGGTAATATTTCGTACTGGTTCGGCCTCAATCCACTTTGTAAATGTGTCAATGGCTACGAACAGAAACTTGTACCCATTGACCGCTTGTGGCATAGGAACGACGATATCCATCCCCCAGACCGCGAATGGCCATGCGAGAGGAATGGTTTGCAACGCATAGGCAGGTTGATGAACTTGTCTTGCGTGGAACTGACACTGGGGACACGTCTTGACCATATGTTTGGCATCATCAAGTGCCGAAGGCCAGTAGAATCCTTGTCGAAAAGCCTTTCCGACCAGAGTCCGATATGACGCGTGCGCACCGCATACACCGTCATGTATTTCTTTCAAGAGGGATTTTCCTTCCTCCTGAGATATACAACGCATGAATACTCCTTGAGTACCCTTTCTGTACAAAATCCCATCTATGAGTTTGTATAGACGTGCTTTTCGAATTAACCGATTACTTTCGGTTTCGTCCTCGGGTAGGGTCCCATGTTCAAGATAGACCCTCAATGGATGAGTCCAATCTTGTTCCTGACTGAGGTTGGTAACGAAGGCTATTACCTGATCATCCTCGACCAAAGTCATGATCGAAGGATGGTCCAAGTGTTCAATGAACACTCCTGCCGGAGCGGATGAGTGTGAGGACCCAATTTTGGATAATTGGTTTGCGAGAATATTGTCCTTTCGCGGGATGTATTGGACTTCGAAATGACTGAAGTGTTTTTCCAATCTCCTCACTTCCCCCAGGTAATGAGCCATTGTCTCATCGGAGGTGCTGTACTCCTTGTTTACCTGGTTTACGACCAGCTGTGAGTCTCCCCTCACCACTAATCGACGGACTCCGAGGAATTTTGCTGCCCGGAGCCCTGCAAGAAGACCTTCATACTCTGCTGCATTGTTAGTTGCAACAAAGTGTAGTTGAATGACATACTTAAGCTGTTCGCCCTGGGGCGTAACCAAGACTACTCCAGCCCCCGAATGTTGAAAACTACGGGAGCCGTCAAAGTACATTGTCCAGTAATCGGGGCACTCCAGTTCCTCTACCAACTGCACGGGTGGCTCAGGGTTGGTCCATTCGACCACAAAGTCGGCCAAAACCTGAGACTTAACCGCTGTGCGGGGCGTGAAATGGATCTCGAAGGCACCGAGTTCGACCGCCCATTTGGCGATTCGACCAGATTTCTCTGGGTTTTGGACAATATCCCCCAAAGGAAAAGAGGAGGGTACTGTGATCTTGTGCGCTTGAAAGTAATGTCGTAGCTTACGGGAAGCCATCAGTAGCGCGTAAAGTATATTCTGGACCTCAGGGTAGCGCTCCTTAGGACCATGAAGTACTTCGCTCACATAGTAGACGGGTCTATGTATTCCTTCCCTATCCGCGATCAGAACGGCGCTGACCGCGTGCGGTGTGGCCGCCAGGTAAAGAAACAGTGGTTCTCCTTTGTCGGCAGACACCAATACTGGCGGACTGGATAGATATGTTTTTACCTCCTGAAATGCTTTTTCGGTCTCATCTGACCATGTAAAGTTATGATGCTTCCGCAAGGCTTTGAAAAAAGGCAATCCCCTTTCGCCTAATCGCGATATGAAACGACTTAAAGCCGCCATGCGACCAGCCAGGCGTTGAACATCCTTCATGGTCGAGGGCGACCTCATTTGTTCAATGGCCCTGATTTTCTCAGGATTAACTTCAATGCCCCTGGAACACACAAGGAAACCAAGGAGTTTTCCTGAAGAAACCCCGAAAGAGCATTTCTCTGGGTTTAATTTTATTCCAAAGCGATTCAAATTACAGAAGGTTTTAGCGAGATCGTCCAAATGAGACAATCTCTTGGTACTTTTTACAACCAAATCGTCTACATATGCTTCGAGATTACGCCCTATCTGGGAAAGAAAGGTCTTTTGTATCAAGCGCTGGTACGTGGAACCTGCGTTCTTGAGACCGAACGGCATTCTGACATAGCAGTATGTGCCGAACGGGGTGATGAAGGCAGTCTTCTCTTCATCGTCTTTTGCCATGCTAATTTGATGATATCCTGAGTAAGTGTCCAGAAAACTCATCAGTTCGCAACCCGCAGTCGAGTCGACCAGCTGGTCGATGCGGGGAAGGGGAAAGTCATCCTTCGGACAGGCAGCGTTGAGGCTAGTATAGTCGACGCACATGCGCCACTTGCCATTTGACTTGCGGACCATGACCGGATTGGCGAGCCATTCCGGGTGATCCACTTTGCGGATAAACCTGGCCTGTAGGAGTTTGTCCAACTCCTCTCGGATGGCTTCCTGTCGGTCAGCAGCAAAACGCCTGAGCTTTTGCTTTATTGGTCGTTGTCCAGGTCGAATTGCTAACCTATGCTCAATTACTTCCCTTGGGACACCGGGCATGTCGGACGGTTTCCACGCAAACACGTCTGCGTTAGCCCGGAGGAAAGTAACGAGGTCGAGTTCCTATTTGTCATCCAGGGCTGATCCGACCCGAATTGTCTTGGATGGATCATCTGGGTACAAAGGAACCAATTTGAGCATTTCATCTGGTCGAGGAGCAGCTTTGATCGCGTCGGTGGTAACAGTGGCGACCTGAGCGTCCCGGAGGGGAAGTTGATCGACCATCTCCAAAGATAGCCGGTCGCACGTGAGTGCCACGTTGCGACTGCCTCGGACCGAGATGACACCCTTGGGGCTAGGTAATTTCCCGCACTGATAAGCATAGTGCGTTGCCATCATGAACTTAGCAAGAGTCGTCCTGCCAAAGATTGCATTACAAGCTGAGTCACAATCGATTACTTCAAAAGTAACCAATTCTGTCCGGAAGTTGTCTGGTTCTCCCAGAGTGACCGGGAGGACCACTTGTCCCAATGGTATCATGGACGGGCCTGGGATTATCCCATAAAACGGATGGATTATGGGTTTGATCTTCGAACGAGGAATTTGCATCTCGTCGAGTGCCTTGACCAATAAAAGATCAAGGGAACTTCCCCCGTCAATCAGGACCCTTTCGACTCTCGCGTTACTGATGATTGGGGTAATGACCAGAGATACCCTCAATGGTCGGGTTAGCCCCACAGCACAGTCAGCGCGATCGAACGTCAAAGGTATATCCGACCAACGGGGGTATTGAGGTTCACCAAGGGATGTCTCCGTTTGGTTAACCTCTCGGCAGAAGGTTTTAAACTGCCTTTTGGAAACGAAAGAGGAAGAACCCCCGAAAATGACATTAACATGATTTTGAGGTACCTGGTAAGCCATTTCTTCATCTCCGTCGACGTCTCTAATCCCGCACGCTTGCTCTTTAGGCGGTAAGGTTGGCATCGGCCCAACTCCTTGGTAGAAATCGTCCAATTGTTTCAACCAACTCCTGCAGTTTTTGAGGTCGTGGCCTGCGGAGTTGTGGAGTGGACATCACTTCTTGCCCTCCTGCGGATTAGTTGATTTTTCTGGCTGGTCGGAATCCCGACCACCAGAGGCAGTTTTACTTTTAAATGAAGACTTATTACCTTTGGTCGAAGGTGGCTTCTCTGCGACTGTGACCTCGCGGTACTGTCCAGAGCGGTTCCTCTTTGACTTCTTTGACTTCCCACCCGGTGAAGATTCCGGCTTCTTGCTTGAATCTTCTTTCCTGGCGTCCTTGAAGCCTGGTTGGGGTGGTAGGTCCTCCTTGCCGACCATTCGGTTCCATTCGACCGCTTCGGCTGCATCAGAATATCGATCAGCCATGTCGAACAGATCGGCCACTGATCGAGGAGGGTGGATAAGCAAGTCTTCAGTGAATCTCCGGTATCGAACGGCATGCTTAAATGCCCTGATTACGGAGCCATCAGATATGTTCGGGATGGTATTCCTCACCCCGACAAACCTCTTGACAAACTGCCGAAGTGTTTCGGTCGAAGTTTGCCGCAGCTGATGCAGGTCGTCTTCCTTACCCGGCTTTTGGTAACAATTTTGGAAATTGCTGAGGATGGCATCGCATAGCATTTCCCAATTGTAAATGGAACCCTCAGGCTGGTTAAACAACCAGGTTCTAGCCGGTCCTGCGAGGATTGAAGGCAGGTAGTTGGCCATGACCTTGTCATCGCCTCCTGCTACTTGGATGGCAGTAATATAGATCTGAAGGAACTAGGATGGGTTCTGAGTTCCATCAAACCTCAAGATGGCCCCTGGTCGAAACTTATTGGGCCAAACGACTGCTCGTAGGCCTGGCGAAAAGGCTTTGCAACCAACGTAAGGACCGTGAATCGCCCTGTGACTCCCGGTTGGGTCTCGAGCGACCTCATACAATGGCGAGGTTACTTGTGGTCCCAAACGAGAGTGAACTGGAACTCGATCCCTACTACGAGAGTCCTGCATTCGCCGGTATTTGTCCTGTCGGGACGGTACGGGCGGCGGGTAACTCCGCTGGCCGGAGCCAGAATGAGGACCATCCCGCTCACGGGAATGCGTTACCGAGCGGGAGGACGCCGTTGGGGTCGCCTCGGACGCGACCTCATCCAGTCTCTCCGCCAGGATCCTAAAAAAGGCCGGTTTCTGCGCATCCGTGACCGTAGGAGGAAAATTACGCATGACTTCCGTGATAGATCGCAGTCGCCCATGGGTACTTCTCCAAGGGGCACCAGGTGTTATTGTTTCTTCGTCCACTGGGAAACGCTCCGGTGGCAAAGAAGGGGTCTGGTCACGTTTTCGACCACGCGACCGTCGAGAAGAACTCGGAGCAGCATCGTAACGAGCCTGCGCATCTTGAAGAGCCTCTAGGGTAGTTCTGCGCAATTCGTTGTTTTGTTGCTCGAGATCTTGATCCTCCTTCTGTTTGCGATCTTGTTCTTCCCTGGCAGCCTGCTGATCGGGAGTTTCTTCCGACAGGGCAGCGAACTGCCTAGGGAGAGAAGTTGCCGATGGGGAAAACATCCCGGTTTGTTCCGAGTCGGACTCAAAATCAAAGAGACGGTGAAGGTTATCAGGGTCGAACCTTCCTGGGCTAATTTTCGGGTCGTCATCATATTTTCCCTCAGCGGGGTCGTATGACGGGCCGGATTCATCGCCTAGCACATTAAGAACCTCTGTGGGTTCTGATCTTGCGCCAGTTGCTCCCTGGTCGATTGACATGACCTCGAGAGATGATTCAACCTGTGGAAGATTCTGACCTTTGACCTCCTCCATCGGAATAGGATCGCTTGGGGAAGGCATTGGTATATGGGCATATTCCTCGAGATCGAAATCGTTCTCGGAATCATATGCTCCAGCCATGTTTCGGCGAACCTCCGGATTTCAATTAGGACGCCTTGAGAAAGGGCCCACGGTGCGCGCCAGCTGTCGACGATTCGGACTCGGGGTCCTCAGCTGAACTTATGAAAAATTTGTAATTGTGAGACCTTTCAAGATGACCCTCCGGGAAGGTATGTAGAACAATGGTGAATAGGAGCACAGAGAGATTTATACAGGTTCGGGCCCTCGATGGTGGGAGTAAAAGCCCTACGTCCTGTTAGAATTTCACTATATGTGATAAAGGTTTACAAACTAGCGGGAAGAAACCTTCACAGGCGAAAGTTTTTCCTATATAAGTGTACAAAAAAGAAGCTCTAGGAGACTTGCAAATATTATCTAATCTAAGCCGTAGACTTGGCTGTTTGAGTGGTTGAGATACGTTGTATCTCACTTGTATCAGGGGTCTTGTTCTTCCAAATGTCTTGGATCCTCTGTTTGATGTACTTTGCCACCCTTTTATACTGGTCGAAAAGGTGCCATATGAAAAAATTGCATGAAACGGTTGGATGCGGTTTCTGGAGAACCGCTGTTAACTTCCACGGAGGTTATTAACACGTGTTAATCATGAATAACCACATATATTAACCTCTGACGGTTGGTCTTCAACGTGGAGGAATCTTCGGGATGCTTGGAATATCCTGATATAAGGATAACCGAATAAACTCCAAGCACTCTGGTCGAGAATGTTCTGACCGCGGAATGTGGGCTGACCGCGCAACATCCCGGATATCCAGTCCACGTATAGCATACGAACTTCTGACCGCGCAAAGCTGTCGACCTGATCGCACGAAGCCCACGGCCTGATCGCGTAAAGCTTGCGACCTCATGGCGATGCCCCTCGGAATAGCTCGAGTTCGCATCGTCAAATACATGTCTGGTTCGAACCTGTCTTGAACCAAAAGTCTATTAGAAGTGACCCGGGTGACAATCCTCGTCAACCATTCCTTCTGTTTTACTACAGAAAGGTGGCATTGCAGGACAAAGAAGCGGCCACAATGAAGCTCCATTCGATCTCAGTGGTTAGGAACCAAGAGATCGAAAATAACAGACTACGGTCACAACTTGCTGGTAAGTCGACTCTTGATTTAGGAAGACTTGTCTTCGCAATATGCGAGTAACTTTTCCCTTGTTGCAGCGCAAGCGGGTCAAATAAAGCAGCGCAGTGTGGATAATAAACTCCTCCGGGACTCTATTCAATCTTCCGAAACGGCAATCGGAAAACTGAGCCGTTCAGTCTTCGAAAAACTGAAGGCAGTGGCTCATCTTCTAAAAGCTGATGTGGTCGAAACCACACGAGGCTACCTCAGCCAAAATGACTGGTCTGCGCTAGTTATGGCCCAAGCGTAGTCACTTCTCGAGTATCTCCCTGAGGATACACAACGACAAGAAGAGGTGATCAAAACCAGAGTTCGGTCAGCCGCTTCCGCCATCCTCAGCCGGGTTCATCTTCACCATGGCCCAGATGCAGATCTGAATCCATTGGTGGGACCGGTTGAGGTCGAGAGTGAAGAACAACTTGAATCGGAAAACTGAGCCGTCATGGAGGAGGTTAGTCCCCTTGTAGATAAGCTCCTGACTGAGCTTGGGATCGAATGATCCCAATACCTGTACAGAAACAGTTGTATACAATGCAACATATATGGAAATTCATTTTTGAAAATGAATATATATTCTGATTTGCCTATATATATTCTTGTTTTTGTGTTCATTTGATATTGTAAACATATCCCCCTAGCCCCCGCCTGTGATTGTTAATACTGAAGACTTAGTATTACAAACGCAGGAGAGAAGTGAATATAACGACCAGGGATGTGTGATCGAACCAACAATTATGATCAAAATAACGCCTAGCCTTGTTTGCAAACCAGCAGCCACTCAGATAACCAAGGACTTGCCAGAAAGCCCCGTGTGCGTTAAGAAACGGATTATTTAGGAGTGACTTGTCTGGAAGCGGTTATGAGATCGGCCAGCGAATCCGACTAGAACATTATAATGATCTAACCGCGGGCGACCAGCCCCTGAGTCGAATTCGCAGTAAATAGGCAAAAGGGAAATATTCATCGTATGAAATCAAAACATTCTTTGTTTTATAAAAAAGATGCTAATTGAACAGGAAAAGGTGTTGAGTACTTACACATATAACTTGCGAAGTTGATCGATGTTCCAAGTATTGGACAAAATTCGACCATCCTCCATGGCTAACCGCGCGGATCCTGGTCGCAGCACCGAGACCACAGTGTAAGGGCCTTCCCACTTCGGGGAGAATTTGTTGCGATTAGACTGATCTTGGATTTTTCGTAAGACCAGGTCGCCCACGTGAAGACTACGTGGTCGCACCCTTTTACTGTGATACTTGCGCAAAGCTTGCAAGTATGCTGCGGACTTGATCAAAGCGCAATCACGCCTTTCTTCTAGGAGGATGAGGTCTTGCGACCGCTGTTCGGACTGATCAACCTGTTCGAATTGTTCTGTCCGAACAGATCCAATACTAACTTCCATAGGCAATACAGCCTCGGCCCCATAGACCAGATGGAAGGGCGTCTCACCGGTGGCTTGACTAGAAGTAGTTCGTAGTGCCCATAGAACGGTATAAAGCTCGTCTGCCCAAGCCCCCGAGCGAGTCTTAAGGCGATCAAAAACACGCTTTTTGATGCCTTGTAGTATCTGCCCATTGTCCCGTTCTACCGCACCATTGCTTTGCGGGTGTGCCACAGAAGCAAAGCACACCTTAGTTCCAATCTGGTCGCAGTAGTCTAGGAAGAGACCACTAGCGAACGGAGAACCATTGTCGGTGATAAGACGGTTTGGAACACCGAATCGAGCAACAATGTTCTTATGAAAGAACTTTTGTGCTGCTGATGCGGTAATATTTCGTACCGGTTCGGCCTCAATCCACTTTGTAAACGTGTCAATGGCTACAAACAGAAACTTGTATCCGTTGACCGCTTGTGGCATAGGACCAACAATATCCATTCCCCAGACCGCGAAAGGCCATGCGAGGGGAATGGTTTGTAACGCATAGGCAGGTTGATGAACCTGTCTTGCGTGGAACTGACACTGAGGACACATCTAGACCATATGCTTGGCATCATCAAGTGCCGAAGGCCATTAGAATCCTTGTCGAAAAACTTTTCCGACCAGTGTCCGATATGACGCGTGCGCACCGCATACACCGTCATGTATTTCTTTCAAGAGGGATTTTCCTTCCTCTTGAGATATGCAATGCATGAATACTCCTTGAGTACCCTTTCTGTACAGAACCCCATCTATGAGCTTGTACAGACGCGCTTTCCAAATTAACCGATCGCTTTCGGTTTCATCCTCGGGTAGGGTCCCATGTTCAAGATAGACTCTCAATGGATGAGTCCAATCCTGTTCCTGACCGAGGTTGGTAATGGAGGCTATTACCGGATCATCCTCGACCGAAGTCATGATCGAAGGACGGTCCAAGTGTTCAATGAACACTCCTGCCGGAGCGGATGTGCGTGAGGACCCAATTTTAGATAATTGGTCTGCGAGAATGTTGTCCTTTCGCGGGATATATTGGACTTCGAAATGACTGAAGTGTTTTTCTAATTTCCTCACTTCCCCCAGGTAATGAGCCATTGTCTCATCGGAGGTGCTGTACTCCTTGTTTACCTGGTTTACGACCAGCTGTGAGTCTCCCCTCACCACTAATCGACAGACTCCGAGGAATTTTGCTGCCCGGAGCCCTGCAAGAAGACATTCATACTCTGCCGCGTTATTAGTTGTGACAAAGTGTAGTTGGATGACATACTTAAGCTGTTCGCCCTGAGGCGTAACTAAGACCACTCCAGCCCCCGAGTGTTGAAAACTACGGGAGCCGTCAAAGTACACTGTCCAGTAATCGGGGCACTCCAATTCATCGGGCACCTGCACAGGTGGCTCAGGGTTGGTCCATTCGACCACGAAGTCGGCCAGAACCTGAGACTTAACCGCCGTGCGTGGCGTGAAATGAATTTCGAAAGCACCGAGTTCGACTGCCCATTTAGCGATTCGACCAGATTTCTCTGGATTTCGGACAATATCCCCCAAAGGAAAGGAGGAGGGTACCGTGATCTTGTGAGCTTGGAAGTAATGTCGTAGCTTACGGGAAGCCATCAGTAGCGCGTAAAGTATCTTCTGGACCTCAGGGTAACGCTCCTTAGGACCATGAAGTACTTCGCTCACATAGTAGACGGGTTTGTGTATTCCCTCCCTGTCCGCGATCAGAACGGCGCTGACTGCGTGCGGTGTGGCCGCCAGATAAAGAAGCAATGACTCTCCTTTGTCGGGAGACAACAATACTGGCGGACTGGACAGATATATCTTCACCTCCTTAAACGCTTTTTCGGCCTCATCCGACCATGTAAAATTCTGATGCTTCCACAAGGCTTTGAAGAAAGGTAATCCCCTTTTGCCTAGTCGCGATATGAAGCGACTTAAGGCCGCCATGCGACCAGCCAGGCGTTGAACATCCTTCATGGTCGAGGGCGATCTCATTTGTTCAATGGCCCTGATTTTCTCAGGATTAACTTCAATGCCCCTGGAACACACAAGAAAACCAAGGAGTTTTCCTGAAGAAACCTCGAAAGAACATTTCTCCGGGTTTAACTTTATTCCAAAGCGATTCAAATTACAAAAGGTTTCAGCGAGATCGTCCAAATGAGATAATCTCTTAGTGCTCTTTACGACCAAGTTGCCTACATATGCTTCGAGATTACGCCCTATCTGGGAAAGAAAGGTCTTTTGCATCAAGCGCTGGTACGTGGAACTTGCGTTCTTGAGACCGAACGGCATTCTGACGTAGCAGTAGGTGCCGAACGGGGTGATGAAAGCAGTTTTCTCTTCATCTTCTTCTGCCATGCTAATTTGATGATATCCTGAGTAAGCGTCCAGGAAACTCATCAGTTCGCAACCCGCAGTTGAGTCGACCAACTGGTCGATACGGGGAAGGGGAAAGTCATCCTTCGGACAGGCAGCGTTGAGGCTTGTGTAGTCGACGCACATGCGCCACTTGCCATTTGACTTGCGGACCATGACCGGATTGGCGAGCCATTCCGGGTGATCGACTTCACGGATGAACCCGGCCTGTAGGAGTTTGTCCAACTCCTCTCGGATGGCTTCCTATCGGTCAACAGCAAAACACCTGAGCTTTTGCTTTATTGGTTGTTGTCCAGGTCGAATTGCTAACCTGTGCTCGGTCACTTCCCTTCGGACACCGGGCATGTCGGACGGTTTCCACGCAAACACATCTGCATTAGCCCGGAGGAAAGCAATGAGCTCGAGTTCCTATTTGTCATCCAGGGCTGATCCGACCTGAATTGTCTTGGATGGAACCAGTTTGAGTTTCTCATCTGGTCGAGGAGCAGCCTTGATCGCGTCGGTGCCGACGGTGGCGACCTGGGCGTCCCGGAGGGGAATTTGATCGACCATCTCCAAAGATAGCCGGTCGCACGTGAGTGCCACGTTGCGACTGCGTCGGACCGAGATGTCACCTTTGGGGCCAGGCAATTTTCCGCACTGATAAGCATGGTGCGTTGTCATCATGAACTTAGCAAGAGTTGGCCTGCCAAAGATTGCATTATAAGACGAATCATAATCGATTATGTCGAAAGTAACCAACTCTATTCGGAAGTTATCTGGTTCTCCCAGTGTGACCGGGAGGACCACTTGTCCCAATGGCATCATGGAGGGGCCTGGGATTATCCCATAAAACGGATGGATTGTGGGCTTGATCTTCGAACGAGGAATTTGCATCTCGTCGAGCGCCTTGATCAACAAAATGTCAAGGGAACTCCCTCCATCGATTAGGACCCTTTCAACTCTCGCGTTACTGATGATCGGGGTAATGACCAGAGGGAGCCTCAATGGTCGCGTTAGCCCCTCCGGACAATCAGTGCGATCAAATGTCAAAGGTGTATCCGACCAACGGGGGTATTGAGGTTCACCAAGGGATGTCTCCGTTTGGTTAACCTCTCGGTAAAAGGCCTTAAACTGCCTTTTGGAAACGAAAGAAGAAGAACCTCCGAAAATAACATTAATATGATTTTGAGGTACCTGGTAGGACATTTCCTCGTCTCCGTCGACGTCTCTAAATCCGCACACATGTTCTTTAGGCGGTAAGGTTGGCATTGGCCCGACTCCCTGGTAGAAATCATCCAATTGCTTCAACCAGCTCCTACAGTTCTTGAGATCGTGGCCTGCGGAGTTGTGGAGTGGACACCATTTCTTGCCTTCCTGCGGATTAGTTGACTTTTCCGGCTGGTTGGCATTCTGACCACCAGAGGCAGTTTTATTCTTAAATAAAGGCTTGTTACCTTTGGCCGAAGGTGGCTTCTCTGCGACTGCGACCTCGCGGTATTGTCCAGAGCAGTTCCTCTTCGACTTTTTTGACTTCCCACCTGATGAAGATTCCGGCTTCTTGCTTGAATCTTCTTTCCTGGAGGCTTTGAAACCTGGTTGTGGTGGTAGGTCACCCTTGTCGACCATCCGGTTCCATGTCGAACAGATCGGCCACTGATCGAGGAGGGTGGATAAGCAAATCTTCGATAAATCTTTGGTATGGAACGACATGTTTAAATGCCCTGATAACGGAGCCATCGGATATGTTCGGGATGGTATTCCTTACCCCGACAAATCTTTTGACAAACTGCCGAAGAGTCTCGGTTGAAGTTTGTCGTAGCCGATGAAGATCGTCCTCTTTACCCGGCTTTTGGTAACAATTTTGGAAATTGCTGAGGATAGCATTGCACAGCATTTCCCAATTATAAATGGAACCTTCGGGCTGGTTAAACAGCCAGGTTCTAGCCGGTCCTGCAAGGACAGTTGGCAGGTAGTTGGCCATGACCTTGTCGTCGCCCCCCTGCCGCTTGGATGGCAGTAATATAGATTTGAAGGAACTCGGATGGGTTCTGAGTTCCATCAAACCTTTCAATGGCCCCCGGTCGAAACTTATCAGGCCAAACGACCGCTCGTAGGCCGGGCGAGAAAGCTTTACAACCGATGTAGGGACCGTGAACTGCCCTGTGACTCTCAATCGGGTTACGGGTGGCCTCACGCAACGGTGAAGTTACTCGCGGTCCCAAACGAGAGTGAACAGGAATCCGATCCCTACTACGAGAATCCTGCATTCGCCAGTACTTGTCCTGTCGAGACGGTACGGGCGATGGGTAACTTCGCCGGCCAGAACCAGAGTGGAGACACTCTCGGTCGCGGGAGCGTGTTACCGAGCGGGAAGAGGCCGTTGGGGTCGCCTCAGACGCGACCTCATCCAGTCTTTCCGCCAGGATCCTGAAAAAGGCTGGTTTCTGCGCATCCGTGACCGTAGGAGGAAAGTTACGCATGACTTCCGTGATAGATCGCAGTCGACCATGGGTGCTTCTCCTAGGGGCACCAGGTGTTACTGTTTCCTCATCCACCGGGAAACACTCCGGTGGCATAGAAGGGGTCTGGTCACATTTGCGACCACGTGACCGTCGAGAAGAACTCGGAGCAGCATCGTAACGAGCCTGCGCATCTTGAAGAGCCTCTAGGGCAGTTTTGCGTAGTTCATTGTTTTGTTGCTCGAGATCTTCATCCTCCTTCTGTTTGCGATCCCGTTCTTCCCTAGCAGCCTGCTGATCAGGAGTTTCCTCCGACAAAGCAGCGAACTGTCTAGGGAGAGAAGTTACCGATGGGGAAAACATCTCAGTTTGTTCCGAGTCAGACTCAAAATCAAAGAGATGGTGAAGGTTATTAGGATTGAATCTCCCTGGGCTGATTTCCAGGTCGACATCATCCTTCCCCTCAGCGGGGTCGTATGACGGACCAGATTCATCCTCTAGCACATTAAGGACCTCTGTGGGTTCTGACCTTGCACTAGTCGCCCCCTGGTCGATGGACATGACCTGGAGAAATGATTCCACCTCTGGAAGATTCTGGCCTTCAACCTCCTCCATTGGAACAGGATCACTTGGAGAAGGCATTGGAATGTGAGCATAATCCTCGAGATCGAAATCGTTCTCGGAATCATATGCTCCAGCCATGTTTCAGTGAACCTCCGGATTAAAATTAGGACGCCTTGAGAATGGCCCCACGGTGGGCGCCAGCTGTCGACGATTCGGACTCGGAGTCCTCAGCCGAACTTATGCAAAATTTGTATTAGCAAGACCTTTCAAGATGACCCTCCGGGAAGGTATGTAGAAAAATGGGGAACAAGAGCACAGAGAGGTTTATACAGGTTCGGGCCCTCGATGGTGGGAGTAATAGCCCTACGTCCTGTTGGCATTTCACTATGTGTGATAAAGATTTACAAGATGACAGGAAAAGACCTTCACAGGCGAAGGTTTTTCCTATGTAAGTGTACAGAAAGAAGCCCCAGGAGGCTTGTAAACATTATCTAATCTGGGCCGTAGACTTGGCTGTTTGAGTAGTCGAGATGGTTCGATCTTTCGATCTTCCGATCCCCCTGTTCGATGCATTTTGCTACTCCTTTATACTGGTCGAAAGGGTGTCATGCCATAACTGCACCAAACAATTGTTCGGTCAGTTGGATGCGGTTTTTGGAGAACCGCTCATAACCTCCATGCAGGTTAAACACGTGTTATTCATGGGTAACTGCGCGTATTAACCTCCTGACGGTTGATCTTCCACGTGGAGGAATCTTCGGGATACTTGGAATATTCTCGCCATAGGGGCAGCCGGACAAATGAACCCCAAGTACCCTGGTCGAAAGTACTCTGACCGCGGGATGTTGGCTGATCGCGCGGATATTGACTGACCGCGCAACATCCTTGACATTCTGTCCGTGTATAGCATACGAACTTCTGACCGCGCGAAGCCTGCGGTTTGATTACACAAAGCCTGTAACCTGACCGTGCAAAGCATGTGACCTGATCACGCAAAGCCTGTAACCTCGGGCTGATGCTTCAAAATGACTTGAGTTCGCACTGTCGGGCACATGTCTGGCTCGAATCTGTCTTGAACCAACAGTGCATTTATTTGAACTGACTCGGGTGTCAATCCTCGTCAGCTAGCCCCCAAATTTAAAGAAAACGAAGGGACGTGTTCACTTTAAATTTAAAGAAATGCATCGGATTATTAACCCGACTCTTCAAATTCCCCACTTAGTGGCGCACTAAGTAGGTCTGTTGGTTCCCCGAGACAGGCTCTGGGTATTATGTGACAAGCAATAATGGCACTGTTGAAATGTTTTTTAACCCGAGGTGAAATTGTAAATGCTTTTTAAGAACCCGAGGTGATTCAGAATGTGAACCGTCACCTTGGCGGCTATAAATACTCGTTTTGTAAAGCTTCACAATTTCTTCTCACGGTTAAATCCTTTCTAAAATCACCTTTATCCTTCTCTTCATATACTTCCCGATGGCAGATCACAACATCATCGAGATTGAAAGTGATGAAGAGGAAGTTCTCAAGCAGGAGCCCCAAATGTCTGAAGATCCATCTCCTTCAAGGAAGAAATCCAAGGTTGACGAAGGATCTTCCATCAGAGCAAAGGTAGAAGATGAGCAATCATCTTTCTTCCTTCAGCTTTCTTCTCTAGCACTCCTTGCTTTTGTTTGGGTGATCGATTTTCTGGCCAGCAAGCGGTGACTATTCGGCCAGAAAATCCTCAACTTGTGGAGTAGTTGAGGATGATGAGGATAAGATGGCTCATTTTTATGGGGGTTTACGGCGTGAAATCCAGGACCTAATTGATTACAAAGAATATAATACCGTCAATAGATTGTTCCATCTTGCTATGTTGGTAGAAAACGAATTGCAGGGAAGGCCGCAAAGGACAAGGAGCAACTTTGGTAGTGCATCTACACTGAGCTCGACGTCGGGACAAGTCAAATTAGATTCGCCTCTTGTTGTTCGGTCTGCTGCCCCCTCCATGAGTAGGGAGTGTTCAGCAGCACCGCCACCACCGTCACGCACGCCCGAGGTAAGTAAATCTGCTAGTGTGCAGGTACCAGCGAAGAGTTCATCATCGGTCGCTTCCACGGGTCGAATGAAAGGGATCGTGTGCCACCGTTGCAAGGGACTGAGCCATGTTTTGAAGGATTGCCCAAGTTAGCGAGCGTACATCGCAACGGCAGACGACTGGTACATTAGTGCTAGTGATGTTGAGGATGAATATAACCTTTGCGTCTACAGAGGGTGGCCCTCGCCCGGGGCATAGAGGCGCGCTTCGAGAAGGCACTGAAAGAGGTGGAGGGGAAGGCCGCCGCCTTTTTTGAGGAGCGGGACGAGGTGCTCCAGGAGTTGGCCCGGGTCCGGGCCCAACTCTACACCTCAGAGGGAGCCAACGACCGGCTCCGGAGGGAGGTGAAGGCGAAGGAGGACGCCCTCCGGGAACTCGAGGGCTCCAGCACCCGGACGGTGGCGGAGGCGGGTCGTTCCATCCGTTCAGCCCTCGAGGGGCTCGGGGTGAGCCTCGGCGCCGGGGGCGGCTCCTGCGCGGTGCCGGCGACATTTGCGGAGGCTGTGCGTTTTCCCAACGCACAAGTCTCCGTGATTCCGGAGGCCGCCGATGCTTGGGCCCGGGGCCGGGCGATCCCGGTGGTGGCCGCCGCCGCGGGACTCGTGGAACTCCGGGGGACCGGCGCCCGGGTGTTTGGTGGTTGGATCCCTCGAGGCTTCCCCGGGTTCTTCGAGCTGCTGCGGCGGGAGGTGGAGCAGCTCGCGGGGGGCTTCTACGACCGGATCGTACGGGTGTGGTTCCCGGCTCCGGCGCCCCCGAGGGCGGACACCGCGGCTCTAGCAAAGGAGGCCTCCCCGCGGGAGGAGAACAATGACCAAGTATGAGCCTCCCCCCGGGCCTTTTGATAGGTCCTTTTTTGTTTTTTAGGATTTTTGCTCCCGGTAGCTTCTTAGAGGAAGCCCCGACGACTTGTACAAAAGCTTTTGCTTCAATGAAATGAAACGGATTTTTTGATAAGTGTTGGATCGATTTTACCAGGTGGCCCGGGGGGTTGCTCTCGGGGGAGGGCTCCCCAGAGTTGAGTGTTCTGACTTTAGAGGTGCCCTGGTAGGGCAAGGGGCCACTCTGGAGATAGGGCCTCCGGGCTCCGGAGGGTATCACCCGGGGGACGCTCAAGCGGCCTTAGATCTGCTAAGCCTCGTCTCTAGAGGGCGCGGCAGGGGTGTCTCCCGGGAGCCTATCCAGTTGCAGTGGCTCCCGGAGTGGCACCTTGACTACTTCGACAACCACCGCGCCGAGTTGTCTCCTCCGCGACCGTGCTCCCGGAGGGTTCCGCCGCTTCAGATACTCCCACCGGCGGGCTACGAGTATTGGCCCGAGTACTTGCTTTGAGAGGCCCAGCGGCGCATCAGAAGCTTGTACCGAGACCTCGCCCGGGAGCTATCGGAGGGCCTCCGGGATTATTAGTTGTAGGAGCCCCTCAGGGGGGCTGTCCCCCATTATATTTTCCCGCGGGGGTTTAACTCCCCGGGTTGTATCTTGCATTTACCCGAGGCTTTGATCTCCGGGACGTCTTGCCCTACTGCGGGGGGCGGGGGGGGGGGGGGGGTGGGTTTGTCCCCAGGTTAGATGTATCAAATAAACTGAGTTTGCTTCTTCCTTAAACTTGTTTTTGAAATTTTCCAAGGAGTCCGGCATGAGTTATCCCCTACCCCGCACAGCGGGTTGTAGCTTGACTCCACGCGCTGTGGGGAAGGAACGAAGGGGCCCGGACGTTAATGATTACGGGGGTCACTCCCATTTTTGAGACTTGGCAAAGTTTTCCGAGAATCCTGGGGAGACAATTTGCTCCCGGAGGAGGGTGAGCCCGATGATGGGTTTGAGTGTTTGAGGGGGGACTAGTCTCTCAAATTGACTCGTTACCACAGTCCTTGAAAACTGGGTTGCCACTTACCCCCTCAGTTCACGAGGGGTGATTGTAAGCCGCCCTACTAGAGCGGGGCTCCCGTCGTAGGGACTTATAGGCTGCAATAGCCTACGTCCTCATGGAGAGGGCATCCTCAATAGGAGGACATCGTATTAAGAGACGATAAGGCAAAAACCTTCGATGAACTCGAGTTGGAGAAAAAACCACTTGTATTGATAGGACTTGAAATACGGTGCTTCCCCCCCGCAAAGCCGCGGCGGGGGAGGGAAAGTGAATACATCGTGCCCCCACGTAATCGCGGTGGGGGATACAATGCCTCCCCCTGCAAAGTCACGACGGGGGAGGGAGTAGGCCCGGTGGCTAGACATAGAACTTGCGAAGCAAGCCTACGTTCCATGTATGCTTTAGCTCTTGATCTTGGAGGTTGGAGAGCTTGTAAGCCCCCGAGCCCAGGACTGTAGAGACCCTGTAGGGGCCTTCCCACTTGGGGGAGAGCTTGCCCTGGGCTTGGGGGTCGGTCATGCACTTGAGGACAAGGTCCCCAAGGCGGAAAGCTCTCGTGCGGACGCGCCGATTGTATTCACGTGCCATTTCGTGCTCGTAGATGGCATGGCAGAGAAGCACTCAGTCACGTTCTTCTTCGACGAGGTTGACTTCTAGCCGCTAGTTGGCTTCGTTGGCTTGGTATGCTGCGGTCGTAGCTCCATCTAGGAGCTCGACCTGCAGCGACCGAAAGCCAATCTCCGAGGGGAGAACCACTTCAGCCCCGTACACAAGCAAGAAAGGTGTGCGCCCCGTCGCCCGGCTCGGCGTCGTGCGCATGGAACAGAGGATGCTCGGAAGTTGCTCTGCCCACGCGCCCCACCTGGAGGCGGCTTCCTCGAGTCTCTGGCGTAATCCTTGCAGGATCACGCCATTGACCCTCTCGACAGCTCCGTTGCTCTGGGGGTGAGCCACAGAGGCGAAGTGGAGGGCAGCCCCCAAGTCGAATTGGGTTCCATTATCAATAGTAATTTCCCGAGGGAGCACAAAGCGACATACGAAACTGCTGTACTGCTCGGGAGGTGATGCTGGCCAATGGTTCCACCTCCACCCATTTGGAGAAATAGTCGACCGCAACTACCGCATACTTGTAGCCCCCAAGTGCTAGGAGGAAGGGGACTAGGAGGTCCATCCCCCAACGCGTGAAAGGCCAAGTGATGGGGATGGTCTGCAGTGCCGTGGAGGGCAAATTGAAACCCTTGGCCATCTTCTGGTAGGCGTCGCATGCGGAGATAAGGTCTCACGCATTGCGGGCCACTGTGGGCAATAGAAGCCCTGGTAGGTGAGACCCACAACTCCCCGAGTGGATATTCTCGAGTTGAAGACCTTCCGCTCGTGGAAGGCAGTGGAGTAGGGCGGAGGTCCCCCGCTTGTAGAGCTTCCCTTCTAGCAAAGGTATGCCCGTGCTTTGGCATGAAGCCGCTTTGTCTCGGTCTCGCTGGGAGGGTCCCCTTCCCCCCTTATGAAGGAGACGAGGGGATCCATCCAGGACGCCACCCAGACGATCTTGGAGACCTCCGGGACACAGGACTCAGGGTCCGTGTCCGGGGGGGGGGGGGGGTCACCGTAGGCTTCGCGATGATCTCCAAGATGGCACCTCTGGGAAGAGGTTCCCGAGCACTGGCTGCCCAGGCTAGGGCGTCGACTCAGTGTTTTTCCTTCGGGGGATGTGCCGGGCCTCCAAGCCCTCGAAGTATTTTTCCATCTTGCACACCTCCCCCAACTACAGGCTCAGGTTCGCATCATGGCACAAGTAGGACTTGTCCATTTGGCAGACCACGAGCTGGGAATCTCCCTTGACAAGGAGGTGATGGATCCCCAGAGAGTGCGCGAGTCGCAATCCCCGGAGAAGGGCCTCATACTCGGTGACATTATTCGTGGCTGGGGACTCGAGCCTCGTTGCGTACTCCAGCTCCCTACATTCAGGGCTCCAAAGGACTACTCCTGTGCCGGCCCCAGCGAGGCACAAGGAGCCATAAAACATGAGCGTCCAATGGTCATTATGCTGAGGCGGCTCGCGGACAGTCTCCCCCTCCGTCCCGGGAGCGGGGGTCCATTCCGCCACGAAGTCAGCGAGGTTGTTATTTGATTGTGGAGCGCCCTGCGAGGGAAAGGGAGAAGGGAGCAAGCTCTGCTCCCCACTTCCCGATCCGGCCAGTTGCCTCCTTGTTCCGCATCACCTCCCCCAAAGGGAGAGATGACGGGACTGTGATCCGGTGTCCCAAGAAGTAGTGGCGGAGCTTCCGGGACGCCATGAGGAGGGCATAGCAAATCTTGTCCATCTCCGTGTACCGAGTCTTAGCCCCTTGAAGGGCTTCACTCACGTAGTACATGGGGCGCTGCTGCCCATCATGCTCCTTTACCAGCACCGCGCTCACAGTGACTGGGGTCGCGGTGAGGTAAAGGAGCAGGGGTTCTTCTGGAGACAGGCTCACGACCATTGGAGGGCTCGTGAGATACCTCTTCAGGTTGTCGAAGGCCTCCTGGGCCTCGGGAGTCCGTTGAAACCCCTCGAGGCCCAGGAGGATTTTGAAAAACTGAAGGTCGTGTTCCCCCGACCGTGAGACCAAGCGGCTCAGTGCGGCCAAACGGCCGGTGAGTTGCTGCACATCTTTGACGAAACGCGGGGGGGGGGGGGCATCTCTAGGAAGGCCCGAATTTTTTTGGGGTTGGCCTCTATGCCTCGCTGGGACACAAGGAAGCTAAGCAGCTTCCCCCCTCGTACGTCGGAGATGCACTTTTCCGAGTTGAGCTTTAACCCATACTCTCGGAGGCTGCAAAAGGTCTTCGCTAGGTCGTCGATGTGAGCGGCTGCGCGGGAGCTTTTGACAACCGCGTCGTCGACGTAGACCTCAATGTTGCGGCCAATTTGGTCTTTAAAGACCAGTGACATGAGTCGCTGGAAAGTTGCTCCAGTGTTCTTCAGCCCAAAGGGCATGTGGACGTAGCAGAAGGTCCTGAGGGGATTTATAAAACTCGTCTTTTCCTCATCCCCTTCTGCCATCCGGACTTGGTGATAGCCCGAGTACGCGTCCAAGAAGCTCATCAACTCGCACCCTGCGGTCGAGTCGACTAGTTGGTCGATCCGCGGAAGTGGGAAGTTGTCTTTTGGGCAAACACGGTTGAGGTTCGTGAAGTCCACGCACATCCGCCACTTGCCGTTCAACTTCTTGATGAGGACAGGGTTTGCCAGCCACTCGGGATGCAAGACCTCCCGAATGAACCCTGCCTCTCGGAGCTTGGTAATGTCGACCTTGATTGCCTCTTGGCATTCAAGGGAGAGCTTTCTCAACTTCTGTTTGATCAGGGGGCGACCGGGGGTCACGGCGAGCTTATGCTCGATGACCTCCCAGGCGACGCCCTGCATGTCGGCGGGCTTCCACGCAAAGATGTTGGAGTTCTTGCATAGGAATGCTGCGAGTTGCTCCACAAGCTCTTTGGATAGGTCCACCCCGATCTTGACGGTCCTGCCTCCGTCGTCCGGGGACAGGGGGACCTTCTAGAGGTCCCCTTCCGGATGCGGCTTTCGGGGAGACCTCCCGGAGGGGACGGCCGTGGCGTCCGATGTCGTGGGAGAGGTCTCTCCCCCAGGGGCCTTAATCATGTTGACGTCCCGATCATCGCGGTGGCAAGTTCGTACAAAGCGCGGGCCACATCCTGGTCGCCTTGGGCGGTGATCACACCGTGAGGCCCAGGGATCTTCACGTAGAGATAGCTCTAGTGGATCGTGGCCCCCAGATTGTTGATGGTGGTTGTCCCCATGATCGCGTTGTACGAAGAGGGGAGGTCCACAACGTCAAACCAGACCAGCTCAGTCTGGTAGTTGTCCAGGGAGCCGAAGGTCATGGGGAGATCGACCTTCCCCACCAGGTTGATCGTCTTCTTGGGGACGAAGCCTTGCAAGGGCCCAGCCGCAGGTTGCAGCAGCTTTTCATCGACCTGCATTTCCCTGAATTCCTTCAGGTACAGTACGTCGCCGCAACTCCCGCCTTCGACGAGTATATGCACCAGCTGACAGTTGTAGACAGTGGCGGAGACGATGAGCGCGTCGTCATGGGGGAAGTGAACCCCGCGTGCGTCTTGTGCTGTAAATGTGAGGGGGATGTCCGATCACTTTGGAGGCCGAGACGTGTGTAGCACCCCCACAACCTTAACTTCCTGCTCGTACTCCTTGCGCTGGTGCTAGGAGTCTCGCCCTGAAGTGGACCCCCCGTAATGACGTTGACGCCCCTTTGCGAGGTTTGAAAGGGGAGCTCTTTTGTTGAGCCCCCTTCCCACGCTTGTCCTTTCTGCTCCCCCGAGTGGGTAGGAAGAGCCCGCAAAGCCGGCTGGGGGGCAAGGAGGCAGGACTCCCTCCCCCTGCCCACGCTGGTCGAGGAATGCGGCGAAGTGTTGGAGAACTTGGTGGCATTCCCTGGTAGCGTGGGTATTAGACTTGTGGAAAGTGCACCACAGGCCCTCCTTGCCTCCCACCGCGGGGCCCTCACGGCCGCGGGACAGCTGTCCCCCCCACGGGCTTTCGGCTTGGGGAAGGGGTGGTTTCCCTTGGGGGCATCACGCAAGCCGCCTCCACCCTCGAGGACAAAGGTGTCCTAAGGCTGTGGCTCGCTGTGGTTGCCCCACTTTGGGCACTTGAGGGGGTCCCTAGCCTCCCGATCAACGGGGGTAGGAGCCACCCTGGTTCTTCTTCCAAAGGTCGTCCTCCTCCGCCCGAGTGTATTTCTCGAGCACAGTGAAGAGCTCATCGGTGGAGGAGGGGCAGCTCCGGGAGAGTCTCCGATGGAGCTCCCCAGGGAGGATTCCGCTCTTGCATGCCTCAATGACTGTGGAGTCAGGGACGTGAGCCACTTTGCTCTTGACCAGAGCAAAGCGCTTGAAGAAGCTACGAATGGTCTCCCCCATCCTCTGCTGGATGGTGTAGAGCTGCGATGAGTCTAGGGGACGCACATAGTTCTCCTGGAAGTTCATACAGAATTCACGCTTAAGTTGCGCGATAGACTTGATGGAGCTGGCTTTTAGGTTGTAGAACCATGAGCAGGTAAACCCGGTAAGGTAGAGGGGGAAGACGTTGCACTGCACTGTCTCATCTCCCCCAACCACTAAGATGGCCGTGGAGTACACCTGCACAAACTTGTAAGGATCGGCCTCACCATTGTAGTGCTCGATGTGTGGTGGTCAGTAAGGTCGCGGCCATCAAATGCATCGGAGTTGGCGGCACAGTGGTTGGTTGGCCCCCTCCACCTCCCGGGGAGAGTCCCGGTCGCTGTCCCCTTTGACGGGGGACACGCGTTTGCTGTTGGAGTCGAGGATGTGTCCAACAGGTCCGCCGGAGCGGCGGAAGCGTCTCTTCTCCTCCTGGTTAGTTGAACTAACCTCCTGGACTTTTGGGTACCCCCCGGAAGCGGCGGTTGCTTCCTCAGTGGGTCTCTTCCCTCGATCGGGATGGGAGTGTGGCTCACCATGGCCGCGAGCCGGGGGGAGCTCCATCCGGTACTATGAGGAAGCCTGTCCAGACTTCATGGTACGCATCTGCTCAATCGTCTCTTGGGTAAAGCGGACGTGATCAGCTGGGGGAGCCCTCGGGGGTGGCCCCAGGGGAGGAGGGAGCACATGCGCAGCGATTACCAACTCAGAGGGTGCTACCGGGATGCAGGTGGAATCCGCCGCCGGGCAGGCCCCCGGAGCGACGTCCGGAATCAGAGAGGGGGGGCCCTCACAGGGGAGGTCCCGCAGCGACATGGGAGCCATCTGGCGGGCCACCACCGGCGCGGCAGACGTGACCTGCTGGGCGGAACTGGCTCCCAGCCTCGAGAAGATCCCCGGTGCGGGGTGAGCCCCCGGCATGGGGAAAGCTGCAGGTATAAGGTAAGCCCCCGGCGTCGGGAAGGCTCACGGCACTGGGAAGGCTCCAGACGATGGGCTTGCAGGAGGGACGTAGCCCCCGGTGGGATCGTAGGTCCTGGGAGCTGCCGGGCCTCCGAGGATCGGAGGGGCCACCGGTGTCCCATAAACGGGGGCATTGCCCCATGGAAGGGAACTGCGGCGGATAGATGGGGGCCAGCGGCCGCGCCAAAACGCTAAGTAGCTCATCCATGGAGCGCTGGGCGCGGAGTTGGCCCTCCACAATAGCTTCGAGCAGGGTGCCCCGGGAAGCTGGGGGAGTCGCCGGGGGGAGGCTAGTTCCCACTGGTGCGCCCGCGGTCACCAGGCTGGGCTCGGAGGCCTGTCCACCAGAAACAACCGGAAGGGTCAGAGGTGGTACCTGGGTTTGGCCGTGTCTGGCCGGAAGCACCGGGGCGGCCGTGTCTCGAGGGGGTGGTGCCGGGTCACTGGGACCGCCGTCACCGGGTAGGGCGCGAGCCCTCGTTCTTGGGGGAGCCATGGCGATTCGTCACGAAGTCCCCTCGGACGGCGCCAACTGTCGTGGTATTGCGAATACCTTGGCAGGTTTTGTGGAAGTGCCTAGCTAAGCAAAGATGACGCGAGCTGACCGAGCGACCAGTTCTCTCCCGTCGGCCAAACACAGCAAGTGATACAAGGATTTATTCAGGTTCAGGTCTTAGTGGAGACCCTAGTCCTGTCGATATGCTCCCAACAAGGGTTGGCTGGAGGAGCTCTCTCTCGTGGGGAGAGTGCTCCTAAGCACGACAATTCATTTTTGTGTATTGATGTAAATGAATTCTCCTCCCCTACAAGAGAGGGATACAAGGGCATTTATAGGCCCAAAAGATGCAACAAGACTAAGCTTTGGGGATGGGCCACTGAGGCGAAGTGGATGACGACCCCCAGGCCTTCGCAGAATTCCCGGAAATATGCCGAGTCGAATTGGGTCCTGTTGTCCACGGTGATTTCCCGGGGGACACCAAAACGACAAACGACGTTTTTCCAGAAAAACCGCTGAACGGCCCGGGAGGTGATGCTAGCCAAGGGCTCCGCCTCAACCCACTTTGTAAAGTAGTCGACCGCGACCACCGCATACTTGTATCCTCCGGGCGCTGGGGGGAAAGGCCCTAAGAGGTCCATCCCCCAGCGCACGAAGGGCCAAGTGATGGGGATAGTCCGCAGTGCTACAGGGGGGAGATTCGAGCCCTTGGCCATCTTCTGGCATGCTTCGCACGCGGAGGCAAGGTCTCGCGCGTCGCGCATGACTGTAGGCCAGTAAAAGCCCTGCCGAAGGGCCTTGGCGGCGATGGCACGCGGGGCTAGGTGAGAACCACAGCTCCCCGCGTGAATGTCTTCCAGGAGTTGAAGTCCCTCCGACCGGGGGAGGCAGCGCAGGAGGGCTGAAGCCCCCCGCTTGTAGAGCCTTCCCTCGAGCAGGAGATATGCCCGGGCTTTGGCCCGGAGGCGCTTAACCTCGGTCTCGCTAGGAGGGTCTCCCTCCCCCTTGATGAAGGAGATGAGGGGATCCATCCATGACGACGGCCGGACGATCTCGGCGACCTCCGAGACCGGAGGCTCGGGGCCTGCGTCCGAGGAGGCCACCGAGGGCTTCGTGATTGTTTCCAAGAAGGCCCCCTTGGGGAGCGTTTCCCGGGCGCTTGCCGCCCTGGCCAAAGCATCAGCCCGGTCATTTTCCCTTCGCGGGATATGCCGGGCCTCAAGGCCGTCGAAGTGTTTCTCCATTTTTCGTACTTCCTGCAAGTAAAGACTTAAATTTGCGTCATGGCATAGGTAAGATTTGTCCATTTGGCAGACAACGAGCTGAGAGTCTCCCTTCACTAGTAGGCGCCGGATCCCCAGGGAGCGCGCCAGGCGCATCCCGAGGAGCAGAGCCTCGTATTCGGCGACGTTGTTGGTTGCGGGGAACTCGAGCCGCGCGGCGTACTCGAGCTCCTTCCCCTCGGGGCTCCGGAGGACTACCCCCGCGCCAGCCCCAGCGAGGCACAGCGACCCATCAAACAGCAGGGTCCAATGGTCACTGCGTCGGGGCGGCACAGGGAGATCTTCGTCCCCAGACCCAGAGGCGGGAGTCCATTCTACGATGAAGTCGGCGAGGACCTGCGACTTGATTGCGGAGTGGCCGGTAAGGGACAGGGAGAAGGGGGCAAGCTCGGCCCCCCACTTCCCAATCTGGCCGGTGGCTTCTTTATTCCGCAGTACCTCCCCCAGGGGGAGGGACGACGGAACGGTGATGGGGTGCCCCAGGAAGTAATGCCGGAGCTTCCGGGACGCCATGAGGAGAGCGTAGCAAATCTTCTCCATCTCCGTGTACCGAGTCTTGGCCCCTTGGAGGGCTTCACTGACGTAGTACACGGGACGTTGCTGCCCCCCTTGCTCCTTCACCAAAACCGCGCTGACGGCGACGGGGGTCGCGGCGAGGTAGAGGAGCAAGGGCTCTTCCGGAGACGGACTCACGAGCATTGGAGGGCTCGAGAGGTACTTCTTGAGGTCGTTGAAGGCTTCCTGGGCCTCGGGGGTCCAGCGGAACCCCTCAAGCCCTCGGAGGATCTTGAAGAACTGGAGGCCCCGCTCCCCCGAACGGGAGACGAAGCGGCTGAGCGCGGCCAGGCGGCCGGAGAGCAGCTGGACATCTTTGACGGAGCGCGGCGGGGGCATCTCTAGGAAGGCCCGGATCTTCTCGGGGTTTGCCTCAATGCCCCGCTGGGACACGAGGAAACCCAGGAGCTTCCCCCCGCGCACCCCGAAGGCGCACTTCTCCGGGTTGAGCTTGAGCCCGAACGCGCGGAGGTTGCAGAAGGTCTCTGCGAGGTCGTCGATGTGGGAGGCTGCACGGGGGCTTTTGACGACCGCGTCGTCTACGTAGACTTCGACGTTGCGGCCGACTTGATCTTTGAACACCAGCGTCATAAGGCGCTGGAAGGTGGCTCCCGCATTCTTGAGCCCGAAAGGCATATGGCAGTAGCAGAAGGTTCCGAGGGGAGTAATAAAACTCGTCTTTTCCTCATCCCCCTCCGCCATTCGGACTTGATGGTATCCCGAGTAGGCGTCTAGGAAGCTCATCAGCTCGCACCCCGCGGTGGAGTCAACGAGTTGGTCGATCCGCGGGAGCGGGAAGTTGTCTTTGGGGCAAGCGCGGTTAAGGTCGGTGAAGTCCACGCACATGCGCCACTTGCCACTTGACTTCTTGACGAGGACGGGGTTTGCGAGCCACTCGGGGTGCAACACTTCCCGGATGAACCCCGCCTCTCGGAGCCGGGCTATCTCCATCTTGATGGCTTCTTGACGTTCGAGGGAGAGCTTCCTCAACTTCTGCTTGATAGGGGGGTGACCGGGGGTTACCGCGAGCTTGTGTTCAATAACCTTCCGGGCGACGCCCTGCATGTCCGAAGGCTTCCACGCAAAAACATCGGAGTTTTCGCGCAGAAAGGCTGCGAGTTGCGCTACATGGTCTTGGGGGAGCTCTGCCCCGATTTGGACAGTTTGGTCTCTGCTGCCCAGGGACAGTGGGACCTTCCGGAGGCCCCCTTCCGGACGCGGCTTGAGGAGGGGCCTCCCAGGGGATGGCGCAGCGACGTCTACGTCTGGGGGGGGAGCCTCCCCCCCGGGTGCCTTGATCAGGTTGACGCTTCCTATTGTGGCAGCAGCTCGCTCGTATAGAGCACGGGCCATGTCTTGATCCCCCCGGACGTTGATCACGCCACGCGGCCCGGGGATCTTCATGCACAAGTAGTTTTGGTGGGTGGCAGCCCCCAGCCGATTGATCGTAGTCCTCCCCATAATCACATTGTAGGAGGAGGGGAGGTCCACTACGTCGAAGCGGACTAGCTCGGTCCGGTAGTTCTCCGGGGTGCCGAAGGTGATCGGGAGATCTACCTTGCCCACGGGGTGGATCGCCTTCCCCGGGACAAACCCTTGCAGAGGCCCCGCCGCTGGTTGCAGGAGCTTCTCATCCACCTGCATTTCCTTGAATGTTTTGAGGAACAGGACGTCGGCGGAGCTTCCGCCGTCCACGAGGATGCGGGCTAAGTGGCAGTTGTAGATTGTCGCGGAGACAATAAGCGCGTCGTCGTGGGGGAAGCGAACCCCTCGCGCGTCTTCCGCCGTAAAGGTGAGGGGGACGTCCGACCACTTGGGCGGCACGGACGCGTGTAGCACCTCCACTACCTTAACTTCTCGCGCGTACTCCTTGCGCTGGCGCTTGGAGTCCCGCCCGGAGGCGGAGCCCCCTACGATGACGTTGATGCGGCGCTGAGAAGTTTGAAAGGGGAGAGCGTCTGAAGGTTCCCCCTCCTGCACCTACTGCCCCCCCGCGGGAGCGGGAAAGGCCGGAACAGCTGGCCGAGGGGGCAAGGAGGCCGGAGTCCCCCCCCCCCGCCCGCGCTGGTCGAGGAATGCCGCGAAGTGTTGCAGCAGCTGGTGGCAATCTCGGGTGGCGTGGGTACTGGACCCGTGGAAGCTGCACCACGGTCCTTCCCGGCTTCTCCCCGCGGGGCCTTCGCGGCCGCGCGAAGACTGTCCTCCCCCATGGCCTTTCGGCTTGGGAAAGGGGCGGTTGCCCTCCGGGGGGTCGCGCGAGCCGCCTCCGCCCTCGAGGACAAAAGTGTCCCGAGGCCGTGGTTCGCTACGGCCCCCCTGCCTGGGGCGTCTGGGGGGATCCCGGGCCCCCCGCTCGGCGGGGGCAGGAGCCCCCTGGGTCTTCTTCCAGATGTCGTCTTCCTCCGCCCGAGCGTACTTTTCGAGCACGTTGAAGAGCTCGTCGGCGGAAGAGGGGCAGCTCCGGGAGAGCCTTCGGTGGAGCTCCCCCGGGAGGATGCCGCTTTTGCAGGCTTCGATAACCGTAGAGTCGGGGACATGGGCCACTTTGCTCTTCACCTGGGCAAAGCGCTTGAAAAAGCTTCTAATGGTCTCCCCAGTTCTCTGGCGGACAGTATACAGCTGCGAGGAGTCCAGGGGACGCACGTAGTTCCCCTGGAAGTTGGCACAGAACTCCCGCTTGAGCTGCGAGAAAGACTTGATGGAGCCCGCCTTCAGATTGTAAAACCAGGAGCGGGCAATGCCGGTGAGGTAGAGGGGGAAGACGTTGCATTGGACACTCTCGTCCCCCCCCGCCGCGGAGATGGCGGTGGAGTAGATCTGCACAAACTCGTAAGGGTCCGCCTCGCCATTATAATGCTCGATGTGCGGGGGACGGTAGGGCCGCGGCCATCGGATACTGCGGAGTCTTCGACACAGGGGCTGGTTCGCCCCCTGCACTTCCCGGGGGGAGCCCCAGTCGCTGTCTTCTTTAACGGGGGACGCCCCCTCGTTATCCGAGTCAGGTAGCGGCCCAAGAGGGCCACCGGAGTGGTGGTGACGACGCTTCTCTTCCGGGCCGGGACTGATATCCCGGACGTCCGGGCTTCTCTCCGGGGAGGATGGTCCTTCGGCTGGTCTCTTCCCCCGACCGGTGCGAGAGCGAGGCTCCCTGCGACAACGACCGGGGGGGAGCTCTTCCCCGCGGCCGGGAGAATGCATTCGCTCGACCTCCCCCCGGGAGAAGCGGATCTGCTTCGATGGGGGAGAGAGCTTCTGCACTGTGGCCACCGGCCCGGGAGCTACCGGGACCTGCTGGGGGGAGCCCCCTGCGACGGCCCCCGGGACCGGAAAGGGGGGAGACCCTGCACCATCCGGAACCGGGGAGGGGGCGCCCGGGGCGGCGTTTGGATCCGAAGAGGGGGCCCCCGTGGCAACGACCGGGACCGGAAAGGGGGAAGCCCCTGTGACATCCGGAACCAGTGGGGGGTGAGCCCTCTCGGCGACGTCCTGGGTTGGGGAGCCAATGCGGGGGGAAATTCGCTGAGGCACGGGAGCTGCTCTGTCGACCGGCCCCGGTGCGGTAAACGCAACGCGGGGGGCGGGACTGGCTCCCGGCGTAGGAATAGCCCCCGGCATGAAATGACCCCCCAGCCCCGGAAGCGAGCCGGGGACGGGGTACCCCCCTGGTGCCACGAAGGGCCCGGGCATGAAATAGCCTCCCGGCACCGGGACAGGCCCGGGTGCCGAGAAGTGTCCGGAAGTATATCCCGCGGGGGGAGGGAACCCCCCAGCGGGATCATACGGGGTAGACAGCCCCCCTGACGCCGGAGGGGCCGCTGGGTATCCCATAAACGGGGGCATGATCCCCGGATACGGGTGCGACGGAAATGAGGGGGCCGAGGGCCGCGCCAACATACTAAGGAGCTCGTCCATAGAGCGCTGGGCGCGGAGCTGGCCCTCTACGAGAGCTTCGAGCAGGGCGTCCCGGGGAGCCGGGGGAGCCGTCGGGGGGACGCTTGTCCCGGCCGAGGTCCCCGCGGTCACCGGGAACGACCTGGAGGTGGAAGCACCTAAGTTAAGAGGAAAGGTGGGAGGCGGTACCTGGGAATGGTCGCCTCCGGACGGAAGCGCCGGAACAGCAGCGTCCCGGACGGGTGGCGCCAGGTCACCGGGACCGGCGTCACCGGGAAGGGCGCGGGCCCTTGTTCTCGGAGGAGCCATGGCGATTCGTCACGGGTCCCCACGGACGGCGCCAACTGTCGTGGTATTAAGAATACCCCGGCAGGTTTTGAAGACGATCCTAGCGGAAATCACGCAGCGCGGGTTGACCGGGTGACCGGTCCTCCCCCGCCGGGCAAACACAAGAATTGACACGCGGATTTATACAGGTTCGGGTCCCGGTGGGGCCCTAGTCCTGTCGACGCGCTCCCGACCGGAGTCGGCTGCGGAGGCTCTCTCCGGGGGAGAGGCTTCCAGAGCACGTCTGTGAGATTAGCTATTCCAAATAATAATGAACTCATCTTTACAACAGAGGGGTACAAGGGCTATTTATAGCCCCCAAAAAGAAGCGAAAAGCCTAAACTACCCCGGAAGCCACCGTCGGATCGAAGGGTAGGACCGTCCTTCTCCCGGTCAAACGTCTTGGATGCTTGACAGGTGGTCGCTGGTTCCCGAGGCGTCCCTCGCGTGACCTGGAGTTGACCTCGTGGAGATTTCCCCCAACAAACGCATTAATGTGTCATACCGCGACCAGTATTGGTACCGCGATCAGAACCAAAGCCGCGATCAGAATTAAAATTCAATCAGAAATGAAATCCGATCAGAACTAAAGTCTTGACAACATAACGCCTTGTCCATATGATAACCGTCTGTATTGCGATTATCCGTTTGCAATGATCACAGGATATCATTATGATCAAAATGCAAACTATAAAGTGATCACAAGAATACATTGTGACCAGCATGTGAAAATTTACAAAAAACATGAAGGATAACTTCCTCTGAAAATTTTTGTAACATTTTCAAGTTCTTAGGTACACCCTAGCCCCCGAATTCGAAACAACAAACACTTTTCGTTTCGGATTCACTATGGGGAGTGCATAACGGGTCTCCAAGAGAAAGCATCTATTATGGGAAATGAATAAAATATTCAATAGAACGTTGCCCTCAATGGAACGTTGCCTCTGGCCTATAAAAGGAGAAGGTAGCTTCCTGAGGAAGCCACACAACCAGAAATCTACCTTAGAACTTCTGCCGCACAAAACCCTCATTTCTCTTCTTCCATCACCTCCAAAGTTGCCAGCTTTCCTCACAATCTTTTGCAAGAAATGGCGTCTTGGAGCCAATCTGTTCACCACACAGAGGAGAGCCTGGTGGCACTGGAGAAAGAAGAGATCCTCCCTCGGCGGCTGCTAATCAACTGGCGGCTCATGGAGAAGGACCAAGAAACCCCAATCG
Source organism: Pharus latifolius (assembly GCA_019359835.1). NCBI lineage: Eukaryota > Viridiplantae > Streptophyta > Magnoliopsida > Poales > Poaceae > Pharus > Pharus latifolius. Next base: position 58,170,823 of record CM033321.1, on the reverse strand, counting down.
TCCAAGAGGGCGAATTGGTGGCTTTTGAGGAATACCTGCGATGCGGGTTTAGATTTCCTGAGAGTCGATTCCTGAAGGGAATCTTGGAGCACTACGGGTTGGAGTTGGTAAATCTCCACCCTAATGCTGTCCTGAACCTGGCAATCTTCCAGCACCTATGCGAAGCCTTCGTCGGAGAGCTCCCAAGCGTGGAGCTCTTCCGGCGCTTCTACTACTTGGCATGCTCGAAGAACGCCAATGCCACCGGATGTATCTACTTCCAGATAAGGGAGAAGAAAGGGTATCCCTTCCCACCCCTGTGGGACTTCGTTCACGGGTGGTACCAGAAATGGTTCTATTGCACCCCTCCGTCGGAGAGCGGGTTGTGGTTTGAGAACTCCCGGCCAGAGAAGTCCGGCGAATTGGATTCTCTTCCTGCTCTAAGCGCGGAGCAGAAGAAGTAGGCCCAAGTAATTCTTCACTTAGTCCAGCAGGGACTAACCGTTCGCGACATTATCCATGACTTCGTGAAGAATCGGGTGAGCCCCCTACGTGAAAGGGCTCATCCGGCTTGGGAAATATAGTCCATGGCGGATAACACCTTGGACTATAACAACGGTACATCTTCCAGTCAACAAAAACATATATTTCTTCTGAAATGTCGTATTTGCTAACTTGTTCGCTTGTGATGCAGCTCTGCCTTTGTCCAAAATTGAAAAGCGGACAAATTACCTCCTCTGGGTGTATAGTGCCAGTGTGGAGGGACCAGGGGACCACCTCACCCCCAGAGCCTGATCAATGCCAGTGATGACCTCAGACAGGAGCGCCGAAAGGTATGGACTTTCTCGATAGGCTCCATTTGTAGATCATTCACTCATCTCGCATTAACGAGAGCAACTTGTATGATATAGCTCCTGGGAAAGTTTGGCGAGGCGACACGTCCAACTGAGGACGTTGGTCTCCTGGGAAAACCGGCTTCGAAGAGGGTGAAGAAAATCTCTCCGAAGCGCGGGATGAAGGAAACTGCTCCCAAGAAGTCCAAAAAGATTCTGGGAGAGGCTTCCTCGTCAAAGAATCCTCTCACCGCGAAGAGAACTGTGGTAAGATACTCGATGCCCCCTGTTACTCCAGGTACAAACTGGAATCAGTTCTTCGTCGTACAGGGTGAAGGGAGAGAGGAAGAGGAGGATGATGTCCCCCTCATCCGCCGCAAGAGGAAGACGATTGCTTCCTCGTCCAGCGGGGTCTTGTTTCCCCCCGCGAGGACAGAGACGACCACAGCGGGCCCCGTGATCACTGGTAACCCCATGTTTGCGGGTGAAACCCCAGTACCCGAAGCGCAGGAAGCTTCAGGATTTGCTACACCTCTCCCCCTGACAGAAGGGGTGACTGCGGTAAGATTCCTCACAGTATTGGTGGTCGTTATCCATCCATGAGCATCCACTAAGCAGTGCTCGTACAGGAGGAAGAAAACATCCCCTCCGTCTACCGCGAAGTGACTGCTGCCAACCCTGGGGTGGCGAGCACTCCACTCCTGGCGACAGGGACAAGAATAACAGAGCAGGACACCACGACCACCAGCAACCCCGTGGTCGCAGATGAAGTCCTAGTGCCTACGGTCCAGGAAACGCCTGGTCCAACGGCCGTATCCCTACCGACCGAGAAGGTTACCCAGGTAAGAATTATCACAGCTTGAGTCTTTATCATTCGTCATGTATATGCTTATGAGTTCATGCACACAGGGAGGAAAAGATAGGGTCCTCTTCACGAAGAGGAAGACCAAGACAGACGACGACTGTCCTCTTTTCCTTGGGGAACCATCTTTGAAATCCCAAAAGCTGGGGGGATTTTGAGTAAGGTAAGAAACTCCCCTGTCGGGACATGATCAGATTACAGTGATCGATTGTAGAAATCCCAACTGATGGTATTTCTATTTTCTTAGGCACAGGGACTTAGCACCGAGCCCTTCAGCGGCCTCGGCCAGTGTTGGAGCTTCCCCTGCTACCATGGTTTCTGGGGAGCAAAGCTCCATCCCTTCGGCCAGGGAAGTTTTCTGGGCCGTGATAGATAGGCTGTCTGCAGAAGTTCAATTGGATGTATTGGAATCTGCAGCCCTAGCAAAAAATAGAGGTCAGCGGGAAGACTCATCCGGTGCTCCTGCTGGGGATAAAGCGAACCCAGTGATTCAACCTTCAGTTGAACCGAGAAGGCACTCATTCTGGGAGTATGTCGAGGTACATCGAACACCCCTTATGAATTTTGCGTTTGCATATGAGCATCTGGGTTTCGAAACTGATTTCCTTCCATGTCATAGGAAATGACCCGCATGGCGACCATGTCGATGGCTATGGCGGATAGCATCAAGGCCGCAGAAGAGGAAACAGGTCACCTGCAGCGGTAAGGAAAGCGTTTCTTCACTTGTTCGAATGCAAATCCCTATCTTGATAATCATCTCTTTTGTCCCAGAGAAAATGCTTATTTGATGAAGAGCTTCGCTGACTGGGAAGACCAAGAGTTCCGGGCAGCCTCCAAGATTTCGTTCCTGGGGACCGAACTCCAGAATTTGCGGTCATAGCTCCCCTGTAAGCATACTTCTGACCAGAGTGAATTAGTTTCATCGTATGAACTGTTTGTAGTGGCCTCTTGTCGTAGCGCGAGACGACCAAATAAGCCGGCTCGATCAAGAGAAGACAAATCTCCAGGCGACCATTGATTCTGTTTGTAGGGAGAACAGAGATTTGAGCATGTCACTCTCAACCTGCAGCAGTGCTCAAGAAAACATCTTCGGAAAACTGAAGATGGTGGCCGGTCTGCTGAAGGCTGATGTGGTCGAAATCGAGGTGGATGACCATAGCGTTAGCGACTAGACCACACTGGTCGCGACCCAAGCAGAGTCACTTCTCTTGTACCTTCCTGAAGATACTAGGCGACAAAAATAGGCGATCAAGTCAAGAGTTGGATCATCAGCCTCCGCCATCCTCTGTCGACTTCATCTTCGCCATGGCCCAGATCTTGATCTGAATCCAGCGGCGGAAGAGGCAGAGGTCGAGAGTGAAGACCAGCTTAGGGTTATCATGGGGGAGGTCAAAGCCCTTGTAGAAAAACTCTCGAATGAGCTTGGCATGATGTAAACTTTTGCACCTGTACAGATACAATTTATACAATGCAAATGCATGCACTTTTTTGTCTTAAAAGGAAGCACTTCTTTTTGTTTCATGTTGCAACCATATTCCCCTAGCCCCCGCCTGTGATTATGTATACTGAAGACTTAGTATTATAAGCACAGGAGAAATATAGGTGGAATGATGACAAGGGGTATTATAAGCACAGGAGAAATATAGGTGTAATGATGACAAGGGATACCCAACCAGGCCGATAATCATATTAGATACAATACCCAACCTTATTGCAAACCGACAGCCACTCTGATGACCAAGGACATGCCAGCAAGCCCCGTGTGCGTTGAGAAACAGCTTATTGAGTGGTGTCTTGTCTGGAAGTGATCACGAGATCGGCCAGCGAATCCGATCAGGGTATTGTGGCAATATAACCACCGGCGACCAGTCCCCGAGCCATACTCGTAACATACGGGCAAAAGAGGAATAATCCTCATATGAAACAAATAAAAGCGCTAGTTTTGTTAAATCATGCTAATTGAAAAGGAAAAGGGATTGGGCACTTACATGTAAAACTTGCGTAGTTGGTTGATGTTCCAAGCATTAGATAAGATCCGACCATCCTCCATCACTAACCGAGCTGATCCTAGTCGCGGCACCGAGACAACAGTGTAGGGGCCTTCCCACTGCGGGGAGAACTTGTTGCGACTAGATTGGTTTTGTATTTTACGTAAAACCAAATCACCCACGTGGAGACTACGTGGCCACACCATTTTGTTATGGTATTTGCGCAAAGCTTGCAAATACACCGCGGACTTGATCAAAGCTCGATCACGTTTTTCTTCTAGGAGGATGAGATCTTGTAATCGTTGCCCATTCTGATCAACTTGTTCGAATTGATCTATTCGGATAGAACCGATAGTGATCTCCATAGGTAACACAGTCTCAGCTCCGTATACCAGATGGAAAGAAGTCTCACCAGTGGCTCGACTAGAAGTAGTACATAGTGCCCACAGAACGGTGTAGAGCTCGTCTACCCAAGCTCCCAAGCGTGTCTTAAGGCGATGAAAAACACGTTTTTTGATGCCCTGTAATATTTTCCTGTTGGCATGTTCAACGGCACCATTGCTCTGCGGATGAGCTGCAGAGGCAAAGCACACCTTGGTTCCGACCTGATCGCAGTAATCCAGAAAAAGACCACTAGCGAACTGGGAACTGTTATCAGTGACGAGACGATTTGGAACACCAAATCGAGTCACAATGTTCTTATGAAAGAACTTTTGTGCAGCAGTAGTGGTAATGTTGTGTACTGATTCGGACTCAATCCACTTTGTAAATGTGTCAATGGCTATGAACAAGAACTTGTATCCATTGGCCGCTTGTGGCATACGACCGACAATGTCCATCCCCCAGACCGCGAAGGCCCATGAAAGAGGAATAGTTTGTAGTGCATAGGCAGGTTGATGAACCTGTCTCGCATGGAACTGACACTGAAGACATGTCTTGACCATATTCTTGGCATCATCAAGTGCCGAAGGCCAGTAAAATCATTGTCGAAAAGCCTTGCCGACTAGTGTACGATATGACGCATGCGCACCGCATACACCGTCATGAATCTCTCTCAATAGGGATTTACCTTCCTCTTGGGACACACAGTGCATAAATACTCCTTGAGTACCTTTTCTATAAAAAACTTCTTCTATGAGATTGTATAGACGCGCCTTTCGAACTAACCGATCGCTTTCGGTTTCATCCTCGGGCAAGGTCCCATGTTCGAGATAGGCCCTCAATGGATGGGTCCAATCTCGTTCCTGTCCGAGGTTGGTAACGCAGACTATTACCAGATCATCCTTGACCGTAGCCATGATCGAGGGATGTTCCAAGTGTTCGATGAACACTCCTGCCGGAGCGGATGTGCGTGAGGACGCAATTTTGGATAGTTGGTATGCGAGAATGTTGTCCTTTCACGGGATGTATTGGACTTCGAAATGACTGAAGTGTTTTTTTCAATCTCCTCACTTCCCTCAGGTAATGAGTCATTGTCTCATCAGAGGTGCTGTACTCCTTGTTTACCTAGTTTACGACCAGCTGTGAGTCTCCCCACACCACTAATCGACGGACTCCGAGGAATTTTGCTACACGGAGCCCTGCAAGAAGACCTTCATACTCTGCTGCGTTGTTGGTTGCAACAAAGTGTAGTTGAATGACAAACTTCAGCTATTCGCCCTGAGGCGTGACTAAGACCACTCCAGCCCTCGAGTGTTGAAAACTATAGGAGCCGTCAAAGTACATTGTCTAGTGATTAGGGCATTCCAAATCTTCGGGTGCCTGCACGGGTGGCTCAGGATTAGTCCATTCGACCACGAAGTCGGCCAGGACCTGAGATTTGACCGCGGTGCGGGGCGTAAAACGGATGTCGAATGCTCCGAGTTCGACAGCCCATTTGGCGATCCGACCAGATTTCTCCGGATTGCGGACAATGTTTCCCAATGGAAAAGATGAGGGCACTGTGATCTTATGTGCTTGGAAGTAATGTCATAGCTTACGGGAAGCCATCAATAGCGCTAAAGTATTTTCTAGACCTCAGGGTATCGCTCCTTAGGACCATGAAGTACTTCGCTTACATAGTAGACAGGTTTGTGCACACCCTCTCTGTCTGCGATCAGAACAGTGCTGACCGCATGAGGTGTGGCCACCAAGTAGAGAAGTAATGGTTCTTCTTTGTCGGGAGAAACCAAGACCGGTGGACTGGATAGATACGCTTTTACCTCCTGAAATGCCTTTTCGGCCTCATCGGACCATGTAAAATTGTGATGTTTGCGTAGGGCTTTGAAGAACGGTAGTTCCCTTTCGCCTGGTCGCGATATGAACCGGCTTAGTGCTGCAATGCGACCTGCTAGGCGCTGAACATCCTTGATGGTCGAAGGAGACCTCATCTGCTTAATAGCCTTGATTTTTTCAGGATTGACTTCGATTCCTCTGGAACAAACAAGAAAACCAAGAAGTTTTCCATATGAAACCCCGAAAGAACATTTCTCCGGGTTTAATTTTATTCTATATCGATTCAAATTACAGAAGGTTTCAGCAAGATTGTCCAAATGAGACGATCTTTTTGAACTTTTTACATCCAGGTCATCTACGTAAGCTTCAAGATTACGCCCCATCTGGGAAAAAATGTCTTTTGCATCAAGAGCTGGTACGTGGAACCTGCGTTCTTGAGACCAAATGGCATTCTAATGTAGCAGTAGGTTCCGAACGGTGTGATGATGGCAGTCTTCTCTTCATCTTCTTCTGCCATGCTAAGTTGATGATATCCTGAGTAAGCGTCCAGGAAACTCATCAGTTCGCAACCTACAGTAGAATCGACCAGCTGGTCAATGCGGGGAAGGGGAAAGTCATCCTTTAGACAGGCACTATTTAGGCTAGTGTAGTCGACGCACATGCTCCACTTGCCATTTGACTTGCGGACCATGACCGGACTTGCAAGCCATTCCGGATGATCAACTTCACGAATAAATTCGGCCTTTTGGAGTTTATCCAATTCCTCTCGAATGGCTTCCTGCTGATCGACAGCAAAACGCCTGAGCTTCTGCTTTATTGGTCGCTATCCAGGTCGAATTGCTAACCTATGCTCGATTACTTCCCTTGGGACACCAGGCATGACGGATGGTTTCCACGCAAACACATCTGCATTAGCCCGGAGGAAAGCAATGAGCTTGAGTTCCTATTTGTCATCCAGGCCTGATCCAACCCGAATTGTCCTGGACAGATCATCTGGGTACAATGGAACCAGTCTGAGTGTTTCATTTGGTCGAGGAGCTACTTTGATCGCATCAGTGGACACTGTGGCGATCTGGGCGTCTCGGAGGGAAAGTTGGTCCACCATTTCCAAGGATAGCCGATCACACGTCAATGCCATGTTGTGACTTTCTCAGACCGAAATAACACCCTTGGGGCCAGGAAACTTGCCACACTGGTAAGCATAGTGCGTAGCCATCGTGAATTTAGCAAGAGTTGGCCTGCCAAAGATTGCGTAGTAAGCCGAATCACAATCAATTACATCAAAAGTAACTAATTCTGTTCGAAAGTTATCTGGTTCTCCCAGTGTGATCGGGAGCACCACCTGTCCCAATGGCATCATAGAGGGACCAGGAATTATCCCATAAAATGTATGGATTATGGGCTTGATTTTCGAATGAGGAATCTGCATCTCACCGAGCGCCTTGACCAATAAGATGTCCAAGGAACTACCTCCGTCGATCAGAACCCTTTCGACTCTCGCATTGCTGATAATCGGGGTAATGACCAAAGGCAGCCTCAATGGTCGAGTAAGCCCTGCAGGACAATTAGAGCGATCAAATGTCAAAGGTGTATCCGACCAACGGGGGTACTGAGGTTCACCAAGGGAAGTCTCCGTTTGGTTAACCTCTCGATAATTGGCTTTAAATTGCCTCTTAGAAACAAAAGAGGAGGAACCTCCGAAATAACATTAACATGATTATGAGGTACCTGATAAGACATCTCTTCGTCCCTGTCGGCGTCTCTTAGCCCGCAAGCTTGCTCCTTAGTTGGTAAGGTCGGCATAGGTCCGATCCCCTGGTAGAAGTCATCCAACTGCTTCAACCAACTCCTGCAATTCTTGAGGTCGTGGCCCGTGGAGTTGTGGAGCGGACACCATTTCTTGCCTTCATGCGGGTTAGTCGACTTCTTTGGCTGGTCAGCATTGCGAACACCAGAAGCATTTTCATTTTTAAACGAATGTTTGTTACCTTTGGTCGATGGAGGCTTCTCTGTGACCGCGACCTCCCGGTACTATCCAGATCGACTCCTTTTTGGTTTCTTCGACCTCCCTCCTGATGAAGATTCTGGCTTCTTGCTTGAATCCTCCCTTTTCACGTCCTTGAGACCTGGTTGAGGCGGTAGGTTACCTTTATCCACCATCCGATTCCATTCAACAACCTCGGCTGCGTCGGAATATTGATCGGCCATATCAAAGAGATCGGCTACTGATCGAGGAGGATGGATGAGCAAATCTTCGGTGAATCTCCGATATCAAACGGCGTGTTTAAACGCCCTGATAACGGAGTTATCAGATATGTTCGGGATGGTATTTCTCACCCCGACAAATCTCTTGATAAACTGACGAAGTGTTTCAGTCGAAGTTTGCCGTAGTCGATGGAGGTCGTCCTCTTTACCCAGCTTCTGATAACAATTTTGGAAATTGTTGAGGATGGTGTCGTACAACATTTCCCAGTTATAGATTGAACCCTCAGGTTGATTGAACAACCAAGTTCTTGCCGGTCCTTCGAGGACTGTAGGTAGGTAGTTGGATATGACCCGGTCATCGCCGCGTGTTGCCTGAATGGTAGTGATATAGATTTGGAGGAACTCGGATTGATTCTGAGTTCCATCAAAGCTCTCTATGGCCCCTGGTTTAAACTTGTCTGGCCAAACGGCCGCACGGAGGTCGGGCGAGAAAGCTTTGCAACCAACATAAGGACCGTCAATCGACCTGCGACTCTCGACCTGATCACGGGCGACCTCACGCAAAGGAGGGGTCACTCGTGGTCCCAAGCGAGAGTGGACAGGAATTCGTTCCCTATCACGGGAATTCTCCACCTATCTAGCTTTGTCATGCCGAGATGGGACTAGTGGTGGACGATTCCATCTACCAGAACCAGAATTAGAGTACTCTCGGTCATGGGAATGTGTCGCTGACTGGGAAGAGGCCGTTGGGGTCACCTCAGATGCGACCTCGTCCAACCTCTCCGCCAGGATTCTGGTGAAAGCCAGTTTCTGCGCATCTGTGATCGTAGGAGGAAAATTACGCAGGACCTCTGCGATAGATCAAAGCCGGCCATGCGTACTTCTCCTGGGTCCGCCAAGTGTCACCGTCTCCTCGTCCGCCGGCAAACATTCCCGGGCTAAAGATGGTGTCTAGTCGCGTCTACAATCGCGTGATTGACGAGAGGAACTCAGAGCAGCGTCGTAACGAGCTTGCTCATTTTGAAGAGCCTCTAGGGCTGTTCTGCGAAGGTCGTTACCTTGTTGCTCACGATCTTGACCCTCCTATTGTTTGCGTTCATGTTCTTCCCTAGCAACCTGTTGATCAGGAGTTTCTTCCGATAAAGCAGCAAATTGTCTAGGGAGCGAGGTCACCGACGGAGAAAACATCACCGTTTGTTCCGAGTTAGACTCGAAATCAAAGAGATGGTGGAGGTTATCAGGGTCAAACCTCCCCGGGCTAATCTCCTGGTCAACATTGTTCTTACCCTCAGCAGGGTCGTACGATGGACTGGATTCAACCTCTAAGCATCAAGAACCTCAGTAGGCTCTGGTTCTGCGTCGGTCACCTCCTGGTCGATAGACATGACCTGAGTGGTCGAATCAACCTCCGGGACGTCTTTGCCTCTGGCTTCCTCCATCGGAACAGGATCACTAGGTGAAGGCATCTGAATGTGGGCATAATCCTCGAGATCGAAGTCGTTCTCAGAATCATATGCTCCAGACATGGTTCACAGAACCTCCGGATATAAATAAGGACGCCTTGAGAAAGGCCCCACGGTGGGCGCTAGCTGTCGACGATTCGGACTCGGGGTCTTTAGTCGAACTTATGCAGAATTTGTGAGTTCTGAGACCTTTCAGGGTGTCCCTCCGGGAAGGGATGATGAGCCAAAGTCAGTTGGAGCACAGAGAGATTTATACAGGTTCGGGCCCCTACGTCCTGTTGGAATTTCACTGTGTGTAGGAAAAAAGATTACAAATTCGTGGAAAAGATCATCACAGGCGAAGATCTTTTCCGTGTGATTATGCAAAACACCACTAAACTAGCCTATGGAAGCTTGTCGATGTTGATTGTGTTGTCTCCCTTCGATGTGTCATGTCCACGTCTGGTGCATTGGCTCACCCTTTTATATTGGTCGAAAGGCCGCCAACACACAACAGCTTCGAATGGTTGGTCGGGTGCAGTTTTGGCAACTGCACTTAACTTCCACGCAGGCTTAACATGTGCAATTAGAGGAATAACAGCACATATTAACCTCCTGGTAGTTGTCTTCATACGTGGACGAATCTTCGGGATATTCGGGATATGCTCGTTGTAGGGCATAAGCAGCCCCGAGTTGCCCTGGTCGAGAGTAGTCAATGTCCTTCTGACTGCGCATTGTCCACAATCACTTGACCGCGTACTCTCTGTCATCTTCTGTCCGCGCACCGCCTACGGGCTTCTGATCGCTCACTATCTGCAGTCTGATCGCATAGAGCCTGCGACCATGTGTCCGCGCTTCTCAGGTCAGCTGAGATCATATCAACGGATACTCACCTGGTTCGAATCTATCTTGAACCAGATGTGCATTTATTCTGAACTAACTCGGGTAACAATCCTCGTCCCTTGAGTCAAGGATGACTCCACCTCAAGAAGGGGAGGATGATGAGGACATCACCAACACAGATATGAACGCCACTCCGTCCACTCCTCCCACTCCGTCGCCCGAAGACCATGGAGAACATCAAGTCAGTATGAACCCACATGTCAAGCCTTTCAAGCCATCTACACTAAAGGTCCAGCATACCAAAATGCTTGATCCGTTTGAGACCTAGTCTTGGTTTTCGCACTAGGCTCGCCCAGATTCTAATATGCGGAATAACGGGATCTTACTCAGAAATACCGAAACTCAAAGTAGTTGCACAACTCTTTATTTCAAAGAGGGCTTTACACGTCGAACGTTAGGCACACTTGCCTACGTCGAAAGAACTATAAGTGTCTAAAACTCAAATAAATTCTATGACTCTTCGATTGAATTCGATGATCTAAACTAGACCTATTACAAGGTATTTATAGTCCAATCGTATGAGTACGTATCAGACTTAGAGACCTAAACGTATTAGACTCATATAACTAATCCTAAACAGATAAGCTTAGTTATACACATTTGGATTGGATTACAATTCCGAACAGGGAACGAATTCCTTTTTCTGGTCGCGAACCAATCCATGGTCGCGGACTCATCCAGGTCGCGAATCCTTTCCGAACATGGTTAAGGTCGCGAAGCCGCATGCGATCAGGACTTGTCGCGAAGCCGCGATCAGGACTTGGTCGCGAAGCCGCATGCGATCAGGACTTGTCGCGAAGACGCATGCGATCAGGACTTGGAGATCCTCCCGGATCATGACTCCCTTGTTGAGAAGGAGCCAACCCCTGTTGCGACCTCTCGATCAAACTGGAGATGTGGAAATTGGGCTTGTCCATCTTCTTTGGTGTACCACTTTGCCGCACGTGCTCGTTGATCTTTCCGACCGATTCGAAAAGTCTCCTTGGTGCCACTGCGGGTGGTAGTCAACTTTTTTCCAGAATCACATCTTCATGTAGAGGTTTGTCTCATTGATAGACCAAGTCTTCAACAGATGGTACTATAGTATCTGGCTCATCATCCAGCATTGAAGGCTCAAAGAGTTTGAGGTGCTCAACATTAACAACCGAGTAGATATCCATGTATGGAGGTAACTCGAGCTGACAAGCATTATTACCCACTTTCCGCAAAATCCGAAAAGGACCATAACGAATGGGTTTGAGTTTCTTACCTTCACCTTTAAGTCTCTCCTTACTCAGATGTAACCATACCATATCACCTTCTTGAAATTGCGCATCAACTCGGTGCCGATCATGTCGCGCCTTGTACTTGAGTTGAGCTTTCAGCAAGTTCTGTTCAACCTCACGATGGAGTCGTTGAATACCTTCCAGGAACTTTTGTGCTCGATCCTGATCAGATGCTTCCTTGCTGTTCTGTGCTGAGGTAGGCATCACAAACTCCAGGTCAAATGGACTCTATGGTAGAAATCCTAAACAGACCTCAAACGGCGACTTTCCAGTCGAACCATGCACTGCTCGATTAAAAACAAACTGCAGGTATGGTATACTTTCATCCCAAGTCTTCGGGTGCTTCGAGTTATATCCTCTCAAGAGATGAACGACTGTGCGATTTACCACCTCAGTTTGACCATCAGTTTACGGATGAAAAGCAGTACTCCTCTTTAGCTTGGTGTCCATCATCGTCCAGAGCGATCGCCAAAAGTGACTAAGGAACCGGGTATTGCGATCAGACACAATAGAAGTTGGCAGTCCGAAGTGTGTCCAAACGTGTTGAAAGAATACCCGAGCGGCTTCTTCTCCCGTGATAGTCTTTCGACAAGGTATGAGAACAATCATTTTGGAGAACCGATCAACGACCACGAATAGATAGTCGTTGCCACGTCGGGTCTTAGGCAATCCTCCCAAGAAATCCATGGATATGCTCTCCCATGGTCTCGATGGAATTGGCAAAGGAGTGTACAAACCTAATTTCCGGTTTGCCGGTTTCGAGATGCTGCAGAGACCACAGCCTCGAACAAAACTAGCCACATCTTGCTACATACGCGGCCAGAACACATGTCGGTGAAGATTTTGCAACATCTTTGTAACCCCAAAGTGACCAGCTACCTTCGATGTATGCGCTTCTCGCAACCATTGAATTCGAGGTGCTCCACGAGGTATGCAAAGTAAGTTGCCTTTGTACAAGAGTCCTTCTCGACGAACGAACTCTGTAGGTTTCCCTGTTTCGAGCTCCGTCAGTACTGTTTGAAAATCAGGGTCTTCACTATACATCGTGACATAGTCATCATGACATGAGGGATCGATCTGCATGAACGCTGATAGACAGAGGGTCGTAACTGGTGGTCGCGACAACATGTCTGCCAATTTGTTGTGTACGCCCTTCTTGTACTTAATCACCAGATTAAACTACTGCAGATACGACATCCACTTCATGTGTCGAGCTTGCTGTAGCTTGGACTGAGTTTGCAAATATTGCAATGGTTGATGGTCGGTGTGGACAACTGTCTCTTTCCCCAAGAGATAACACCGCCAATGTTTCACGGCCTGATGCAATGCGCATAACTCCTTATCATAAGTCGGGTAGTTCTTCTGAGCTCCCTGGAATAACTCGGAGTGATATGCCACTGGTCGACCTTCTTGCATGAGCACTGCGCCCATTGCATAACCTGAGGCATCGGTTTCTAGCTCGAATGGTTTCTGGAGATTCGGCAAAGCTAACACAGGCGCCTCGCTGATCTTCCTTTTCAGCAAGAGAAACGAGTCCTCATGTTTCCCTGTCCACTCGAACTTCTGATCGATCCTGGTTAAATGCATGCAATGGAGAAGCCACAATCGAGAAGTGTCGGATGAACTTCCAAAGATATTGGCATGCTCCCACAAAACTACGCACATTCGTAACTGTTCGCGGTCGCGGCCATTCGCGAATCACTTTTACCTTGTCTGGGTCGATTTGCAACGTACCGTTGCCGACCAGGAATCCAAGGTAAAGTAGAGTTTGCTGGCCGAACTCGCACTTTTACGGTTGAGGCGAAGTCGATGTTGCCGAAGCTGATCGAACACCTTTTCAACATGAATGAGGTGCTCATCCCACGAACGACTATAAACCAATATGTCGTCGAGGTACACGATCACAAAGTCGTCGATGAACTATCTCAATACGTCATTCATAAGACGCATGAAAGTTGCTGGGGCGTTGCAGAGACCAAACCGCATGACCAGCCATTCGAACAGACCTTGTCGTGTTTTGAACGCGGTCTTCCACGTATCCTCCTCTCGGATGCTGACTTGATGATATCCTGACTTAAGATCCAACTTGGAGAAGACAACAGCATGCTTCAATTGATCTAGCAGGTCATCAATACGAGGAAGGGGGTACCGGTTCTTGATGGTGATCTTGTTCAGTGCTCGATAGTCGATGCACATACGCCAAGTCCCATCTTTCTTTGGTACTAACACCACAGGAGATCCACAAGGTGAACTACTTGGTTGAATGACACCATCGTTCAGCAACTCACCAAGTTGTCTCTTGATCTCTTCATTCTCCAATACTGCGTTGCGATACATACTCAGATTGGGCAGTGTCGCATCGGACACAAGCTGAATTTCGTGCTCGACTGGACGTTTCGGCGGATGACCCTGGGTAGTCTCGAACATATCACTGTATTTCTCCAACAGTCTCGACAAACGACCAGAATCCTCTCGGCATGCCAACGACAATGCTGGTCGAGTACCCTCACTTTGTCCAATGGGTCGAATCATGACAAGCACATACTTGTGGCATGCATTAACAATTCGTTTGGCTTGATTTGCGGTAATCAAGTTCGAAGTGTTGACGTGGATGTCTCTACTGATCACGAACTTAACTCCGTATTTGGTGAGGTCGTACTCTTGCACTCGTCGATGGAAATGAGCGTCTCGATCATACAGATACGGATTCCCAAATATCACCTGACAGATATCGATAGGGACAACATCACATTGCACCTCATCGATATATCGTGCAGAGATCGCAAATTTCAACACACACTGACTCGTAATTTGTTGATTCACGTCGGATGTAAACCAACCCAGTGGATATGGTCGCAGGTGTGTGGTTGTCTTCAAACCAAGTCGCCGAACCAGTCCAGCGGAGACCAGATTCTTCTGACTTCCTGGATCGAATATCGCTGCGACCACTTCGTGCTTCACCTGGACGTTGATGGTGAACAACTCCTCTGTTGGGCGATGGTCGTTTGGTGGATCCGAACCCTTCTCCTTCGGCATTGCCATCAGAGACAAGGTCGTATCCGCCTCATTAACCGAGTTCACTCGGACAACTTCTTCGTCGGGTGACGTCGCAGTAGCCGTGGCTGTTCTTTTCCCTGGTCCGTTTTTCTTTGGTCGAAGTTCAGGATGAAGCTTGTAGCATTTGTCCTTGGTATGTCCCGCGACTTGACAATGTTCGCAAAAAGCACCTGTGCCCGATTTGGAAGCGTTCTTCTTCGGACTCATCTTTTTCTTTGTCGAGGTCGCACTTTCCTTCGTGCTTTTGTCGCTGCGGGATTTGTTCTTCTTGTCGATCGCCATAGCAGTTGTGCTTGCGGTCGCGATGTCTTGGACGCCAAACAGACTTAGCTCAGTACTGATCGATTTCTGAAGTCCAGATGTGTACTTCCTAAATACCTGAGGGTCAGATAGTGAGATGCCAATGACCATTGCTTGTCGCCGAAACTCTGTTGTATAGTCTTGGACGGTCTGGTCGCGCCGTTGGTACAATCTGTGCCAACGCTCCCATCTCTCCTCAAGGTAACCCATCGGATAGAATTCTTGTCGCAGAAGTCGTTTGAATTGACCCCACTCAAGGTCGTCAGCTTCACCACTGGCGACAAGGGCCTTCCACCATGTCTTGGCGTGGTCCTTCATCTTCAAAGGTACAAATTTGACCTTTTGAGCGCTACTAAACCCTTTCAGGTCAAAGTAGGTCTCAAGTTGGTCAATCCAAGAATCCAGCTTCTCGGCATCGATCACCCCATCATATATGGGTATATCAATCTTAGCATCAATTTTAAAAGATCCGACAGCTAAGGAGGTGTTGGCGAGGTCGTCGGTCTTGTGGTCGCCTTCGTCTTCATCTTCGTCTGCCCTGCGCAAGTCTTCACCAGTCTTCTCATCCATAACCTTCCCTACTTCAGGAGGTACAATCATGGCCTGCTGCTTAATCCAAGCAAGCACGGTTTCCATGTTGGTGGAGAGCTTAGCCACTTGTTCGGCTAGGTTAGCTTGAACGGAGGTATTGTCAGACATTGTCGGAGACGCGGCTGTAGGAACCGTCAATTGATCGCCTGGAATTTCGCCGGAAGTTTTGTAACCCTGGCGAGTCTTCACCATCCACAGGATAGGAAAGTTGCTCTGATACCAACTTGATCCATTTGAGACCTAGTCTTGGTTTTCGTACTAGGCTCGCCCAGATTCTAATATGCAGAATAACGGGATCTTACTCGGAAATACCGAAACTCAAAGTAGTTGCACAACTCTTTATTTCAAAGAGGGATTTACACGTCGAACGTTAGGCACACTTGCCTACGTCGAAAGAACTATAAGTGTCTAAAACTCAAATAAATTCTATGACTCTTTGATTGAATTCGATGATCTAAACTAGACCTATTACAAGGTATTTATAGTTCAATCGTATGAGTACGTATCAGACTTAGAGACCTAAACGTATTAGACTCATATAACTAATCCTAAACAGATAAGCTTAGTTATACACATTCGGATTGGATTACAATTCCGAACAGGGAACGAATTCCTTTTCCTAGTCGCGAACCAATCCATGGTCGCGGACTCATCCAGGTCACGAATCCTTTCCGAACATGGTTAAGGTCGCGAAGCCGTATGCGATCAGGACTTGGTCACGAAGCCGCATGCGATCAGGACTTGGTTGCAAAGCCGCATGCGATCAGGACTTGAAGATCCTCCCGGATCAACGCTCCAAGATGAGCCCAAGAAAAAGCCCAAGTTGTCCACGCTCCAAGACAAACCCAAGATGAAGCCCAAGTCATCCGCGAGCCCGATTCGGCCATCCAGGAGCACACCAACTTCAAATGGACGTCTAGGCCACGTACGGAGTCCGTTTTTGGTGAATGAGCACTTTATGGAGAAGCCCATGGCGCCACCTTTCCAATGGATCTGGCCCCACTTCCAAATTCCTTCTAGATCTCCTGCAATTGAGAAAACAATTCACGGACAGATTGTGTTAGGTGTTGTGCCACCTCTACTTTGGGCCCAAGGCCCGTGTATCCATAGGGTTACATGGGGGTGGGTTCTCTGGCCGGTGGCCTACCTCTCCCCGCCATACTCCTACTACATATGGCCGCCACCCCCCTAGCCTTTTGGGTCGGTTTTGCTTAGATTATACTGCTTAGACAGTTCTCGCCGTTCATCGGTTTGTGGAACCCCAACTTGTACTCTTCATTGGTGATTGGCAATATTTAGATTGTGTCTACCGTGTTCTCACTTGTGTTCTCGATTCGCATGCAGGGATAAGCCTTATTGGCGAGGTAAACCATGTCTTGGCGTGGTTGATAACCAACGGAGCCGTGGAGTAGAGATTGCAAGGGTTCGAATCAGTTCTGATTGGAAGCCTGATCATCAACGTCGAGTTCTCCATCAATCGATTTACCTCTACCTATCGGAAGATCGGGACACCGTTCACATCACTGATGACCTTGCGTGGGGCCAATTCGAATAACTTCTACGACAAGAATTCTACCTGATGGGTTATCTCGAGTAGAGATGGGATCGTTGGCAAAGATTATATCAGCACCGTGACCATTCCGTCCAGAATTATACAACGGAATTATGGAGACAGGCAATGGTCATTGGCATCCACTCTCTGATCCTCAGTGTCGACGATTCGGACTCGGGGTCGACCCTAGTCGATCTTACGCAGATTTGTGAGTTCTATGTGAGACCTTTCAGGATGTCCCTCATGAAAGATAGGATATGCAATGCCGATAGGAACACAAAGATTTATGCAGGTTCGGGCCCTCGATGGTGAGAGTAATAGCCCAACGTTCTGTTGGGATTTCACTATATGAGTAAAATAGTTTACAAAGAGAAGAGATAATCACAGGCGATGATCTCTTCTGTGTTTTTGTTTATCTAACTACACTTAAGTCTTCAAGCTTTGTTGACTCGTCTATTCAGCAAGTTAATCACCCCCTAGATCGTGCATCGACCATTCTTTTATACTGAATGAAAAGACATCAAGCATGAAGCGGTTCTGGATGGTTGCTCATGGTGCAGTTCGTATAACCGCACCCATCTCCTTCGCAGGTTAAACATGTGCATTTTAGAGATAACTGCACATAATAACCTCCTAGCGGTTGTCTTCTCACGTGGGAGAAGTTATCTTAATCCCGGGAACGTGTTTGGTAAAGAATAAAATACCCCTGAGTTATCCTGGTCACACGTAGTCAGCGACCTTCTGACCACGCACTGTCTGCGGTCTCCTGATCGCGCAAGGGCTGCAATCATAAACTATCTCAATGTCCGCTGGCGACCATAGTAGCTACTAAGACAGAAAGGTACATATCAAATTAGGACTTGACTTGAACCCGACATGCATCAATCTAACTAGCTCGGGTGATAATCCTCGTCAGCTAGCCCCCAAATTTGAAGAAAATGAAAAGACATATTTACTTCAAATTTATTTTGCATCAAATTATGTAACCTGACGCTTCAACTTCTTAAGTGGGCACTGTTCCGCCGTGTGGCGGTTTATCTCCCGAGAAAAACTCTGAGTTTTTCTTGACAGGTAATCATGAATTTTATTGACCTAGAAAACCAGCAGTGCGCTTTTAAAAACTCGAGGCACCCGCGCATACGAACCGTCACCTTCTAGTTATATAAATAGCGAGGCTCCTCGATCCTTAAGACTTCCAAATTCTTAGCTAAGTCTTTTAGGAAATCTGCTTCTAACTCCCTATTTATATTTCCTCCTTAACTCCCACCTTGATGGTGAGCCGAGATTCCAATGAGCTTATCAAAATCGAGAGTGATGAGGAAGAGATAAGAACTGAACTCAATCAAAATCTTCAGAAAGTAAGTCCTCTCCGAAACTCTAATGCAGATCTTTCTTTCATGACTTAATTACTTCCAAGTAAATACATTTTGAAATTCACAGGTGCCTGAGGACATGCTCCCTCCAAAGAAGAAATTCAGAAATGATTAAGGATCCTCCAGTAGAGCTGCTGCGAAGACTCTAGAGGGTGCTGAGGCCTGTGTTGCCACATTGCCCCTTGCAACTCCTCTAGTTGCATCTTCATCTCCACCTTTGGAGATCTAAAACAATCCTTCTAAGCATCCCTCCTCAACACCTTCTTTGGATCATCAACTTTATTGGATGATCAACTTTCTGGGGGAAGTCTCACACCACTACAACCAGGTGGTCCTCGACTTTTGTCGGGTGATCAACTTTCTAGGGGAAATCTCACACCTCCTCGTCCAAATCCACCCCAAAGCTCGGCTTTCTCCTCTTCTTCCCAGGTAATTACCTCCATTTTCCTGTCGGTCATGTTTTCTTGTTAAAACTAACCCATGTTCACACAAAAGGTGAAGGCTCCTGGAGCCCCCAGCGATCAGCTTGCTGAGATCCAGGTGCTTTTTGGTGAGAGAGCAGCCTTGTGCAAAACTCTCCAAGAAGAAAAAGAGGCGCTGGAGAAGCGTTCTGAGGAGATGTCTTATGCCATTCTGCACTTGGTAGAGTGCTATGAGGGTTGTCGTGAAGAAGCGCGTAGGTTTCGATCAGAGAGAGATTACACTCGGCAACAGTGAGAACTCTCTGATACAATAAGGAACAGCTGCACTCCTTTGCTGAGAGATGGTGTAGATAGGCTTAGAGCTATTGCTAGTTCTCTTGGGGCAGCCAGTGTAGATCCCACTGATGCCAATACGTCCCTTGGAGAACTTTGTAAATTACTTTCGGATTAGGCCGATGCTTTGGTTGCCTATATTCCTTTTGTATGTAAAGACTGTAAGAAATAAAAAATCTTTTGTCCTTACATATCTGGCTCTTTGAATGATTATGTATGACTGATAATCACCCAATGTAATCTGTGTGAAAAAAATGATAACAGGGAAAAACGTTCGCGATCAGAACATACACAGAGAATATTTCTTCTGTCCGAAACCGACTTCGGACCTCGGTCTCAAGTTAGTGTTGAGGCCATGAAGAACATTGTGGTCACAGAACAACCTTGAGACCACATTTAGCACTGAGGTCAAAAAACCATACCCAGATCACAGGATTGCATTGCGACCATGTTTTTAGAAAGACTCCTTTCTTTTAAGATTATGACCATGCCAAATTTATTATTTCCCCATAAATGTACCATAGCCCCCGAATGTGAAATAAAATGATTTTTATTAACTGGAGACAAATACATTTTGTTTCAAATTCACAATAAGGGAATGATAACAGGTCCCAACAAGAAAGACACCCGTTATGGAAATCATTAAAACAATGTGTCTGGCGAGGAGTTGTCTCGGGCATATAAAAGGGAGAGGTAGCTTACTGGAGAAGTTTCACAGCCAAAACCCTCGTTTGCCTTAGCCATTCTCGCCGTACAAAACCCTCTTTTGCACACCTTACTCTCGTCGTCTCCAAAGCTGTCGCCTTTTTCATTGACCTTCCTATCAATGGCGTCCTGGAGCTGATCCATCCATCATAGTGAGGAGAGCCTGGTGGCACTTGAGAGAGAGAGGAGATTCTTCCCCCGCGGCTGCTGATCAACTGGCGGCCGCGGAGAAGAACGAAGAAACCCCAGTCGTTCGTGAGAACGAACTGATGATCTTCGAAGAATACTTGCCCGAAGGTATGGTCGTAGAAGGTAGTTTGTCCGTCGGTTCCGATTCCCGAAAAGCAAGTTTCTTCGAGAAATGCACGCTCACTATAGACTGGAATTGGTGAATCTTCACCCAAATGCCATCCTAATCCTGGCAATTTTCCAGCACTTGTGTGAAGCCTTCGTCGAAGTGCTGCCCAGTGTGGAGCTCTTCTAACGCTTTTATTTCTTGGCGTGGTCGAAGAGTACCAATGCCGCGGGCTGTATCTACTTCCGCATAAGGGAGTAGAAAGAGTATCCTCTTCTTCCCTGTGGGATTCGGTGCACGGGTGGCACCATAAGTGGTTCTATTGCACCCCGCCGTCCGAGAGTGGTCTCTGGTTTGAAAATATTTGACCAGAGAAGGACAGCGGGATGGACTCCGCTCCCACCTTGGATCAAGGATTGAAGAGTCAAGCCCAAGCCATTCTTCACTTAGTCTAGCAGGTATTAACCGCGCGTGATATCATCTGTGACTTTGTGAAAAACAGGATGAATCCCCCTGTGTGAGAGGGAACATCCGGCTTGGGAGGTGGTGTAACATCCTAAGTTTTGGGGTGAAAAGTTTCTTTCTTAAAAATCATGCATACATATGTCTCTTCCAGATCAACCAAATCAGCCTCAGCTTTATTCTGTTCTAGCCCTAAAATCTCAAAATCTATCCTGTGACCCCAAGTCAAGATCTGACTTGCCAGATTTGATCTATCAGTTATCCTAAACCTAAAAGCCTTCGGAACCTGGATTCAATTCTATCCCTAACTTCCAGAATTATCAACTCTTTTCTGTTTTCGAAAACAGAATATCTGTTATTACCTTTTACCCTAAGTTTCAGAAATTCAGATTTAATCAAAATCTTAGCCAAGTTCAGACCAGATTATTCCTGGATTATGATCAAGGATATGCCAATACCTTAATCCAAAAAGTTGGCAGCCAGATTTCACCATCTGAACCTTTTTTACAAATCAGTCCAAGAGTATCGCAGATCAGTCCTTTTTCCAGATTTTCTAAAAGCCAGAAAAGGCAAAATGTTGCTAATCATCTCCAAATTCAAATCTGATTCAGGGAACACCTCCCAAATGCTTTTTAATACAAATTCTTCTTTTATGAGTATCTCAAAATCAAACCCTAAATCCCAGAATTCGAGATCAATAAGATTCAGACTTATTTTACCCTAATCTACTCTGTTTTCAGTTCATATCAAAAGTCATCCAAATGTCTCAAATTTTATCTTCTAGCTGTGTCAAATCATCTATGGAATTAAGTATACCAAAACAGCAGAATCAATTCCAGATCAAACCTTCCAAATCTCCAGATTTACAGTTCAGTCCAAATCAAGAATTGGAAATTGCAATCAAGCCCAAATTCGACCAGGCCGTTTGCTGTGCACGACCAGAGTTGCTGTGCAATTGCGCCGCGCTTGCTCGCCGCCGGTGAGGCTTCGCCGCACTTGTGACCGTGCATGCCGGTGCGCACGTGTCCTTGCTTCAGCCGTGCCGTGGCAACGCCGTGGCAGCGCCGTTGAACAGCATGTGCTCCTGCGCGCGACCAGCAACAGGCTTTTGTCAGCAACACTGCGCCACGTTGCTTTGCATTGCCAGCCCTTGTCGCCACTGCCTTGCACCGCCCGACATTGAGGAGACCCGATGTAGCACAGCTTCGCCTTGCCAGTGCACAGTCGCGTCGCCGCTCGCCATTGTTGCAGCTGCGCCCGGCAAATCTTGTCATCTGGCACAAATTCAATGCTGTAAATCCTTGCAAGCTTCGCCCACTGCTCTATTTAAACCACTAGTGCCTTGTATCATCTCCTCTTCATCAGGACTTAGCCAATTTTGCAAATTCTCTCGCTGTCGTCGTCTTCTCCGGCGAGACCAGCTCGAGGCCTCACGGTGACAGCTCATTCCACATCATCTCTTGCCAAATTGACAGCATCTGTGAGTTCCCCTTATCTCTCTCATAGTGCTGTATCACTTAATTGGATTTCCTTGCCTCCTATCGCCGGCGATCACCGGAATTTGCTGAAACTTGAAGAATGCCCTGTTCCGGCAATGCAGGCCAAATTACCTCGAATTAGCTTTCGATCCTGTGGAAGAAAATGATCAGTGACTCATTTCCAGCAAGCCTATGCATCAAGATCTCCAGATTGAGCTTCAATCGAAGCTTTCCCCAATTTTGAGCTCTCCAGAAACCGGTGATCGTCGCCAGTCTTCTCCGGCCATCCTCCGGCCCATCTAATTGTACCAGAAGCTTCCCTATACCTCCTAGATGCTCTCCAAGCTTGGAATTGAGTTCATTCGGCCTAAATCAAAAACCCCCAAATGGCAGTGTTTCTTCTCCGGCGTCGATCACCGGAAAACCTATTCCTGGCCATTTCAGCTTCATCCACTTTGTCATTCAGGTGTGCTTCAACCTCCTGAACATATTTGTCTTCTAGCTCGATCTCTGAAACTGCCCAGAATTCAAGTTATAGCTTTGCCAAGTTTTTGTCCAGAACTGCTCCAGTGCAGCCAGTTCATCTCTGTTCATCATCAAATTTCTTGCTTTCTAGCCATCTTCTGCCCTAGATCCTGTTGAATGATTTGTTCCTGTTATCATTGCCTACCTCCCAGACAAAGTGGTGCATCATTTGGAGCTCTAGATCAAAAGTTATGCCAAGCCCTAGTTTCTGGCCATGTCAAGATCAATGCCAGACTATGTCAGTCAGTGGCATTAGCCCTTTTCACTTCCTTCCAGATGTGCATTTTGGGCATAACTTTGTCCCTTAGATTCCTGAGGTTGTGATCAACATTTTATTCTTCTATCACAACTTGATTTGAGCCCTTGAATTATATTTGCCGCTAAACCCTAATTTTTGACACTGTCCCAGTGCATGCCAGCCAATGGCATTGCCTTGTTTACTCATTTCTGATTGTGCATTTTGAAAGCCACTTTGTCCACTGAATTTGTAGAGTTATGATCTACATTTTCTTCTACTGTCATAACTTGAGATAAGCTCTCTAGTTTTCCTTGAAGTTATGTCAGATTCTTGATCCGAATGTCAATGTGCTGACATTCGCTGTTTTTGATCAAACCAGCCACAAACTGATGTTCTTATTGTAACCTTGAGATCCTAAGAGCATCTACCAACCATCCTTAGCCAAATCCTTGAAACCCTAGATCTCAACTCAGTTCAGCTTGTAATCTCAATTATCTCCAGTTTAGTTCAATCACTCTTGTAAAGCATATCTGCATATAGATCTTAAATCATTTTAATATATATATAAGTAATATTTGTGTGTATTGTTTGGTTTGTTGTCAAGCAGATCTAGAAGCTGAGATCGAGAACTTCGCTATTGACCCGTCATCGACTGCTGTATTTTACGACGAGGAAGGCAAGTCATATCCTTGGTCATCTTGAACCTATATTTTAAATGTTGCTATAATATAACCTTGAATATAGGCAATATTGCATGTGAAAGATTGAGAATGGTTGATTTATGAATTGGCAGTACTAGACTGGTTATCTGTGAAATGTGAAATAAACAAGTTTTGAGCCATGAATTATTATATGTATTTATATACTTATATTCATGAAATAAAACCCCTAGCCATGACCAGAAAATGGTATGGATGGCTGTAGCACTGGAGGTGCTAGACTGCAAAGGAATGCAGGCACTGAAGGTGCAGGGTTGTGGATGGTCTGGTCACTGGCATATAAGGACTAGAACCTTGTGTTGTGCGTCTAGTGGCATGAACAACGTGCTAACCGCAAGCCTGGTATGGGACAGGCCTGAACAAGTACTTATGTGGATCATACATGAAACCCCTGCATGAGATGTGTTGTGATGATTGACTTGGAGGCTGACTCCTACTATCACTGAAGGTGATCTGATATTTGACCCAGTAATGGGAAAATGAGGTGGGGTGGAGGTTATGATACAGCCTACCACAACTGTGTTTCGCGGAGAGCCACAGGGTCAGGGGTGAATTGTAAGTGATGCATAACAAAAGTTCTTGTTATTTCCACCTTGCCGCTCACAGTATGAAGTGAGTCAGGGGTCCAATCATTTTGTTATGATAGGAAAGGTTTGAAAGTGGAATATCTTGCGGGTAAATTGGTACCTCTCTGCAGAGTTAAAAACGTATTCGAATACTCCGAGCTCCCGGGTTTATAGGAGTCTGCTGCGGTGGATTAAATCCACGGGGTGTGACACAAGTACTATTTTCTAAATAAAATATGTTTAAATCAAGATTACCCAAATGACATGTGTTGTCATGATAAGGAGTGCTGCCGTGGGCTGTCGTGTGTCGACGTGTCGCGGTAGTGCTATAATCTAGTGAACATGAATGATGATGTTATATTATGAAAAGTGCTGCCCTGAGATGAGGTATGAAAGAAAAAGATTATTTTATAAACATCCATAATTCTTGACTAGTCTAGGTTCATGTCATCACTACTATATGTATCTACTCTTACCTATGACTTGCTGAGTACGTAAGTGCTCACTCTTGCAACCTACAAATCAATAGACGGAGCGATCAACAATCAAGATGAAGGCGTGGAGAACTTATTGGATCCAGAAGGAGGAGCGTCAGTCCCGTCATTTCCCTGATGTGTGTTGTTCTGCTGTCCACTTCTCTTTTGTGGGTGGGTCACTGTGGGACCCTCATTTGAGGATTCCAGTGGCAATCGCCCAGGTGGATTGCACTCAGAAAAGGGCACATTGCAGCTCACAACAACAAGATGCATTATATAAAAATGCGAGTAATTAAAAACAAGTGCTGATCACAAGGACCAACATTACAATAACTTAGCGCCGAAAAGACGCACTTAATTGTTAATACAAATTAAGGAGTTTTCGACACAAAGGTCGGCACAAAATAAAACAGCAACGATAAACGAAAGGACTTCTTCAGTCTTCTTTCTCTGCAGCGGCGGTATTGCTTGGGCCTTCTCCACATCGACCTCCACCTTGGTGCATAACCCTTTAACCAGATGGGTCCTCAGTTTCTTCTTCTTGTTCCACATTGGGTTCAAGACCATAAGATTCAGGGTCGGCGAATCCTTCCTCTAAATTTTTTTGTAAAAGCAAGGGTGAGCACATTGTCCACATGGTGCTCAACAAGTCCCAAGTAACAATGCATATATATAGATGAGGGGGAATTTCTCAAAAAATAGCTCTTTGGCTTTGTATATCCATGTATAATAGATTTTCACATACAGCTTTGAAGAAAGATCTTTATTTTCGAAAGCGAGGCTTTTAAAGTCCTAAGCTAGATTTTCAGAAATGTTGTGTGTGGCGGTCTTTCATGAGTCACCACTTTACTCAGATTTTGTGAAAGACTTCCAAAAGCTACTTGTGCTGCATCGACTGTGAATAGAATTCACAGCGCGCAGACTCCATGACCTGGGAGCTCAGAGTATCCGATACTTTTTAAACTTTGCAAAGGTGTACCACCTTAATCCACCAATCATTCGGCTTTCAAGTCGGATCAGCTTCATGCGACTTTTACGCATGTGACAAGGCCGAGATGACACAACAATTTACAGTCCTAGTATTAACTATTTCCCTGCCCGGTAAATAGACAGTTAAGTCTCAAGTACCGTTGTGGGTCCTCCCCACTGCCTTACTTCCTAGCCTGGGCCTATGTTCTCGCAAGACACATAGCCTCTCTTGATTACAGTCGCGCACGACTTAATCTGGCTTAGGGCGTCTTCCTTCTTTCCACCTTTTCCTCTCATGATTTTTCTGAACTCACATCACTCGTGGCCTTCTGCGGCCCACCAGTCCTCGCAAGAAACTGGACCGACAACCATTGCAGGGAAAAGCTAACACTAAGGAAAGCTACTAAGTTGCGCCCGTCCCATAAACAGGCAGGTGGTTGGTACGTTTTTCATGCCGCATAGAAGCACAACACAAGGTTCTAGTCCTTATGAATCTTTAGTGAGGAGTCTTTCACATTCCCAGTGCGCACACAGCACCATCCAATCAAACCATCCTCACTATCGATTCCAATCACATTTTCTTTCACAAAAAGGGGTTTTGAACATGCTTTTCTCATATGTGACCATTCAACATTTGTCATATAATCTTTAAGCATAGCATAGCCTAAGCATGATAATCTAGGGTAACAAGGGTGCAGGGATATTCAATGTCAAAAGGGGCTTTACAATCATTTAGGTCATATCTAGTCATTTTATTGAAACATAATTCTTTATTTGAATCTAAGGCATGCATATACTGGAAAACAGTTAACATACTTCATTTCAAAATAGCAGGTGAGACATGATCAAGGGTTTGAGACTTGTCTTGCAGTGATGGGTCTAGCTGCTCAAATGAATCTTCAGGGATCTCCTCTGCTCCTTCAACGTCTGGTTCCACGACGGGTACAAACAACACATACACATTATATAAGCATACAAGCACTAGAAAATAATACGTAAATACATCGTGCATGCAGGGGAAATGGTTTAGACAAGGTCACTTGACATTGGTTGAAGAGATGGGTTCAAAGGGCTTGAATGTCGAAGGGCTGACATTCGACTCATGGCTTGACATTGCCCTAAATCGGTTCTAGGTTTGTTTTCTGGAGATGTGATAGTAGGGAATGTTGTAGAACATGGCTCAAAAGGCTTAGTGGACAAATTGGCATTTCAATTTCTCAAAAGAAACAAGTCCAAATCATCCAATGCCACAGGTGGACATGCACTGACATAGTGTTAGATATGGCCAGAAACTAGGGCATTGCATAACTTTTGACTCAGGACTCCAATTGATGCACAACTTTGTCTGGGGTTTAGGCATTGACAACAGCTACAAAACTCTCAACAGGCTCAAGGGCTGAAAGTGGCCGGAGGGTGGCCAAATCCGGTGAGCAAACACGGTGGCCTGGACATGAACTGAGCCACTGGACAGCAACCTTGGCATGGCTATAACTTTTGATTCAGGTCGATTTAGAGGTCGAGCTAGTAGACAAAATTGCTCAGGGGGTTGAGGTCTATCTAAATGACAAGGTCTCATCGGCTGGTTTGGCCAAAAAATGAACTCCGGCGATCGGGGCCGAAGACGAAGGCACCGATTTGGGGGTTTTCGTTCCAGGGCGTTTGAACTCAATTCAACGCTTGGGAAGCATCTAGGGGCTGTCACAAGGCTATTGGTGCACTCAATTTTGCCAGAGATCGGCTGGAGAAGCACAGCGGCGTGCTCCGGCGAACTACCGAGGCTCGAACATGGAAATCCGGCGCTCGGGGCAAAATTGGCGAATCCAAGCTTGCAGGTTTGTTCCTCCTAGCTCACTGATCAATATCCTCTACAGGCACGAGGATCAATTTGGCTTGAATCGCTCGGCAATGCGGGAACAGGGGATTTCGGTTTTCCGGTGATTGCCGGCGTTGAGGTGCGCCGGGGACCAATTGATGGCTATGAAACGTACAGGGGAATGAAAGGAGCTTACTGGTGGCGTTGGTTTGGAGGGGGAAGCTTCGGGCGAGGCTGGCGCCGTGAGCTCCAGAAACTGCTCGCCGGAGAAGATGAACTTCGCGGCGGCGCTGAGGGCTCGGTTGCTCTCTGGTGCTAAGACTAAGGCAAGTAAGTTGTGGGGTGGTGTGAGGTAATGCTGGGCAAGGGAGGGGGTTTATATAGCCGTGGGTGAGGCTCTCGGGAGCAGCAGCAATCGCCGGGGAAGATTTTCCTTCTGGCACTGGGGCGGTCATCGATGCACTTTGGGACACGGCGGGGCTCTGCCAGAGACGGTGAATCGCGGGATATCAGGATTCGGTCAGGGTGGTGGCGATGATCTACGGGATGGTGGCCAAATGGCGTAAAGCTCCTGGCAGCAGCAGCAGCAGCAGCACGCGCGCGCGGGGAAGAAGGTGGCACGGTGGGGCTTGAGCGCTCCACGGTGGCGGTACAGCTGCGCACGGCTGGTGGCTACGTGGCCGTGAGGTGGCAGCGCGGCGAACCTCGCCGGCAACGAGTTCAACGGCGTGGCAATTTGGCGGTTGCTGGTTGAAAACTTCACAGGGACCTGGTTGTAAACTTTGGACCTATTTGCAACGATTTGGACTGATCTGTGAAGGTTTTGGCTCGGGAGTTTGGGCCTATTTGCAACTCTGAAGATCTGAAGGGCTGATTTGAATTCTGATTTTGCAGATGAGTGCTACTAAATGTCTTGGACTCATCTAGCAGGAAAAATGATGAAATCCGATAACATCTGGTGGTTTTGACAAAATTCGAAAATAGGGTAATTAGGGTAATTAGGGTTTGAACTTTTGTCGAGGCTGGAACTAGGGTTTTGGTCGAGATTCTGGGATTCTTCCAGAAGGGAAAAATGTTCAGAAAAATGAAAGAAAGGTTATCACTTGATCAGATTTGGATTTTGAGGTGATCTGGGACTTTTAGCCTTTTTGGGTTTTCTGAAATTTCTGAAAAGGACTAAATTGAAACACCTTTGGATTGAAATGTGAAAACGATCTGGTCAATGAAGTTTAGCAGCCAACTTTTTAGGTTAAGGTAGTGGCATACCCAAGATCAAGATAGGGTTAAAATATCAGGGTTTCCAAAGAAGTTATGCTGATTCGCAAGCAGAAAAGATAATCAAAAACTGGGTGTTACAGTCACCTATCTTCTGCTGTGTAGATGTTATTTTGCTAAACCATGTATGCCGTGAAGGCATTGTAATCTCCTTATGTAATATCAAGGCCAGCAGGCCACACTGCTTAACTATTTTGTAAGTTACTCTGTTGCAATGTGATATACTCCTGTGCTTGACTTTTCCTGGGACGTCAAGGGTATGTGTATGCTATGCATATATGGGACTAGCTGCGGCGAGCTAGGTCTCTACAGGAGTAGTCGTAGTCCCAGTTTCGGGGCGCGACAGGTGGAGTCCGTGACACAGTTCTATCCTTGTCCGAGATCAAAAAACGGACAAACTACCTTCTACGACCATACAAGGCCGCGGTAGAAGGAGTTCAAGGGATGGCTCACCCTCAGAGCTTAATAAATGCTAGTGATGATCTGAAATAGGGACGTCAAAAGGTATGACTTCTTTTGGTAAAAACCTGTTCAAGATCACGAGTTGGTTTTTCCTTTGTCATCAAATCAAATCCTTGAAATGACGTAGCTGCTGAAGGGGCGATCTGCCGGGACAAAATGTCCTAGTAATGACGCTGGACCCTCTGGGGGTCAACGATGAAGAGGGTAAAGAGAACCTCCTGGAAGAAGAAGATGAAGGAGCCTACTCTTGAAAAACCTAAAAACATCCTAGGAGGTGCTTCTTCAAAGAGAAAAACCACAACCGCGAAAAAGACAGCGGTAAGATTTTCTGTGCCCCATGTATCCCCAAGTGCGAATAGGAATTACTTCTTAGTCGTATAGGGTGAGGGGAGTGAGGATGAGGACGACGACGTTCCTCTTATCCGTCACAAGAGGAAGGCGACAGACCCTCTCGAGATAAGCATTCCAGAGAGTTCAACCTCTCCCCACATCGCCAAAACCTCACCCTCCATGGTGGGGATCAAAACAGCGGCACAAGATCCTGTGGCCACAGAAAATCTTGCGATCACAAAGGAGACTCCCAATCCTGAGGCTTGTGAAGCCCCAGGGCTGGTAACCCCTCCTTCGATTATAGAAGGGACGACTATGGTAAGAACTTCACAATCTTTAAATTTTCACTTCCTTGCATATACCAATCATATTGTGAACATGCAGGGAGAAGAAAACACTGTCTTGTTCATGTTGGGGGAAATCTCCGCGGTGCTAAGTCCAGGTAAGTCGTGTCACATTTGCCCGGGGACGTAGCCTCCGGGCTCTCCCCGGGCGCCGCCTTTTGGCCCCCGGGACGGGGCCTCCGGTGCCCTCCCGGGCGCCGCCATTGGCCCAGGGACGTGGCCTCCGGCCCCTCCCCGGGCGCCGCCATTTTGGCCCCCGGGACGTGGCCTCCGGTGCCCTCCCAGGCGCCGCCATTTGCCCGGGGACGTGGTCTCCGGCCGCTTCCCGGGCGTCGACTTTTGGCCCACGGGACATGGCCTCCGGCCCCTCCCCGGGCGCCGCCTTTTGGCCCCCGGGACATGGCCTCTTGCGCCGTCCCGGGCGCAGCCATTGGCCCGGGGACGTGGTCTCCGGCAGCTTCCCGGGCGCCGCCTTTTGGCCCCCGGGACATAGCCTCCGGCGCCGTCCCGGGCTCCACCATTGGCCCAGGGACGTAGCCTCCGGGCTCTCCCTGGGCGCCGCCATTTGGCTCCCAGGACGTGGCCTCCGGTGCCCTCCCGGGCGTCGCCATTTGCTCGGGGACGTGGTCTCCGGCCACTCCCCGGGCGCCGCCTTTTGGCCCCCGGGACATGGCCTCCGGCGCCGTCCAGGGCACCGCCATTGGCCCGGGGACGTGGCCTCCGGCCCCTCCCCAGGCGCCGCCATTGGCCCGGGGACGTGGTCTCTGGCCGCTTCCCGGGCGCCGCCTTTTGGCCCCCGGGACATGGCCTCCGGCGCCGTCCCGGGCACCGCCATTTGCCCGGGGACGTGGTCTCCGGCCACTCCCCGGGCGCCGCCTTTTGGCCCCCGGGACATGGCCTTCGGCGCCGTCCCGGGCGCCGACATTGGTCCGGGGACGTGGCCTCCGGCCCCTCCCCGGGCGCCGCCTTTCGGCCCCCGGGACATGGCCTCGGGCGCCGTCCCGGGCGTCGCCATTGGCCCGGGGACGTGGCCTCCGGCCCCTTCCTGGGCGCCACATTTTGGCCCCAGGGGCATGGCCTCCGGCGCCGTCCCGGGCACCGCCATTGGCCCGGGGACGTGGCCTCCGGCCCCTCCCCGGGCGCCTCCATTTGGCCCTCGGGACAGGGCCTCCGGTGCCCTCCCGGGCGCCGCCATTGGCCCGGGGACGTGGCCTCTGGCCCCACCCCGGGCGCCGCCATTTGGCCCCCGGGACATGGCCTCCAACGCCGTCCCGGGCCTCATCGCCCTCCTAAAGGTAAAGTCTCGAATTGTTTGTCACGTGCAGGTCACGCGAGGAGCGCCTCGGGAATTAGCGACCACCTGTCAAGCATCCAAGGCGTTTGACCGGGAGAAGGACGGTCCTACCCTTCAATCCGACGGTGGCTTCTGGTGTAGTTTAGGCTTTTTGCTTCTTTTTGGGGCTATAAATAGCCCTTGTACCCCTCTGTTGTAAAGGATCGGATCACTTTTATTGGAATAGCTACACTCACAGGCGTGCTCCGGAAGCCTCTCCCCCGGAGAGACTCTCCCCCGGAGAGAGCCTCCCCAGCCGACTCCGGTCGGGAGTGCGTCGACAGGACTAGGGCCCTCACCGGGACCCGAACTTGTATAAATCCTCGTGTCATTTCTTGTGCTTGTCCGGCGGGGGAGGGCCGTTCATTTGGTCAACCCGCGCTGCGTAATCTTCTTCGCTAGGATCATTCTCAAAACCTGCTGGGGTATTCGCAATACCACGACAGTTGGCGCCGACCGTGGGGACTCGTGACAAGACGCCATGGCTCCCTCAAGGACAAGGGCTCGCACCCTTCCCGGTGACGCCGGTCTCGGAGACCCGGCGCCGCCCGTCCGGGACACTGCTGTCCCGGCGCTTCCGCCCGGAGGCGGTCAGGCCCAGGTACCGCCTCCCTCCTTCCCTCTTAACTTAGGTGCTTCCACCTCCAGGTCGTTCCCGGTGACCGTGGGGACCTCGGCCGGGACCAGTCTCCCCCCGACGGCTCCCCCGGCTCCCCGGGGTGCCCTGCTTGAGGTTCTAGTGGAGGGCCAGCTCCGCCCCCAGCGCTCAATGGATGAGCTGCTCAGCGTATTGGCGCGGCCTCCGGCCCCCACATTTGCGTCGCACCCGTACTCGGGGACTATGCCCCCGTTTATGGGTTACCCGGCGGCCCCTCTGGTCTCCGGGGGTCTGTCCGCCCCATATGATCCTGCCGGGGGTTCCCTCCCCCCGCGGGATATACGTCCGGACCCTTCCCAGCACCCGGGCCCGTCCCGGTGCCGGGGGCTACTTCATGCCAGGGCCCCTCGTGGCACCAGGGGGTTACCCCGTCCCAGGCCTATTCTCGGGGCCGGGAGCCCACTTCATGCCGGGGGTTTTCCCTACGCCGGGAGCCAGTCCCGCCCCCCGCGTCGCGTTTATCGCACCGGGGGCGGCCTTCATCTGCCTCAGCGGACTTCCCCCCCCACGGGCTCCCTGGTTCCGGACGTCGCCGCGGGGGCTCCCTCCTCGCCGGTTCCGGATGTTACAGGGGCTTCCCCCTTTCCGGTTCCGGTCGTTGCCACTGGGGCCCCCTCCACTTCTGTTCCAAGCGTCGCCGTGAGCGCCCCCTCCCCGGTTCCGGATAATACAGGGGCTTCCCCCTTCCCGGTCCCGGGGGTCGTCGCAGGGGGCTCCCCCCAATCGGCTCCGGAAGCCTCCGAGCCGGTAGCTACAGTGCATGAGCTCCCTCCCCCGGCGGGACAGGTCCGTTTCGCCCGGGGGGAGGTCGAGCGAATGCATTCACCAGAGCGCGGGGAAGAACTTCCCCCCAGTTGCGGGCGTGGGGAGCCTCGCTCTCGCACCGGTCGGGGGAAGAGACCCGCTGAAGAGCCAACCTCTCCGGCGGAGAGCCCGGACGTCCGGGAACTCAGTCCCGGTCCGGAGGAGAAGTGTCGCCACCACCACTCTGGCGGACCTCTCGGACCGCTTCCGGACTCAGACAACGAAGGTCCCGTGAAAGAAGACAGCGACCGGGGCACTCCTCGGGAGGTGCAGGGGGCTAACCAGCCCCTGTGCCGAAGACTTCGCAGCATCCGGTGGCCGCGGCCCTACCGCCCTCTGCACATCGAGCACTATAACGGTGAGGCAGATCCTTACGAGTTTGTGCAGGTCTACTCCACTGCCATCTCCGCGGCCCGGGGGGACGAGACAGTACAATGCAACGTCTTCCCCCTCTACCTCACCGGTATCGCCCGCTCCTGGTTCTACAACCTGAAGGCGGGCTCCATCAAGTCTTTCTCGCAGCTCAAGAAGGAGTTCTGTGCCAACTTCCAGGGGAACTACGTGCGTCCCCTGGACTCCTCGCAGCTGTACACTGTCTGGCAGAGGACCGGGGAAACCATCAGAAGCTTCTTCAAGCGCTTCGCCCAAGTGAAAAGCAAAGTGGCCCACGTCCCGAACTCTGCAGTCATCGAAGCCTGCAAAAGCGGCATCCTCCTGGGGGAGCTCCACCGAAGACTCTCCCGGAGCTGCCCCTCTTCCACCGACGAGCTATTCAACGTACTCGAAAAGTAAGCTCGGGCGGAGGAAGACGACATCTGGAAGAAGACCCAGGGGGCTCCCGCCCCCGTTGACCGGGGGGCCAGGGATCCCCCCAAATGCCCCAGACAGGGGGGGCGTAGCGAGCCACGGCCTCGGGACACCTTTGTCCTCGAGGGCGGAGGCGGCTCGCACGACCCCCCGAGGGCCAGCCGCCCCTTTCCCAGGCCGAAAGGTCATGGGGGAGGACAGTCTTTGCGCGGCCGGGAAGGCCCCGCCGGGAGGAGCCGGGAAGGACCATGGTGCAGCTTCCACGGGTCCAGTACCCACGCTACCCGAGATTGCCACCAGCTGCTGCAACACTTCGCGTCATTCCTCGACCAGCGCGGGCAGGGGGGGGGACTCCGGCCTCTTTGCTCCCTCGGCCAGCTGTTCCGGCCCTTCCCGCTCCCGCGGGGGGGGAGCAGACACAGGAGGGGGAGCCTTCAGAAGCTCTCCCCTTTCAAACTTCTCAGCGCCGCATGAACATCATCATGGGAGGGTCCGCCTCCGGGCGGGACTCTAAGCGCCAGCGTAAGGAGTACGCGCGCGAGGTCAAGGTTGTGGGGGTGCTACACGCGTCCCCGCCACCTAAGTGGTCGGACGTCGCCCTCACCTTCACGGCGGAAGACGCGCGAGGGGTTCGTTTCCCCCACGACGACGCGCTCATTGTCTCCGCGACTATCTACAACTGCCACCTGGCTCGCATCTTCGTGGATGGCGGGAGCTCTGCCGACGTCCTATTTCTGAAGGCCTTCAAAGAGATGCAGGTGGATGAGAAGCTCCTGTAGCCCGCTGCCGGGCCCCTGCAAGGTTTTGTCCCGGGCAAGGTAGATCTTCCTATGACGTTCGGCACCCCGGAGAACTACCGGACCGAGCTGGTCTGCTTCGACGTAGTAGATCTCCCCTCCTCCTACAACGCGATTATGGGGAGGACTACAATCAACCGGCTGGGGGCTGCCACCCATCAAAACTACCTCTGCATGAAGATCCCCGGGCCGCATGGTGTGATCAATGTCCGGGGAGACCAAGACATGGCCCGTGCTCTATACGAGCGCGCTGTGGCTACAATCAGAAGCGTCAACCTCATAAAGACGCCCGGGGGGGGAGGCTTCTCCCCCGGAACTAGACGCCGCTGGGCCACCGCCCGGGAGGCCCCTCCTCAAGCCGCGTCCGGAAGGGGGCCTCCGGAAGGTCCCGCTGTCCCCGGGCGACGAAGACAAAACCGTCCGGGTCGGGGCGGAGCTCCCCGAGGAGCACGCAGCGCAACTTGCGGCTTTTCTGCGCGAAAACTCTGATGTTTTTGCGTGGAAGCCCTCAGACATGCGGGGCGTCGCCCGGGAGGTCATTGAGCACAAGCTCGCAGTGGCCCCCGGTCACCCCCCGGTCAAACAGAAGCTACGGAAACTCTCCCTCGAGCGCCAAGAGGCAATCAAGGTGGAGATCACCCGGCTCCGAGAGGCGGGGTTCATTCGGGAGGTCCTGCACCCCGAGTGGCTCGCGAACCCCGTCCTCGTCAAGAAATCAACTGGCAGGTGGCGGATGTGCGTGGACTTCACCGGCCTTAACCGCGCCTGTCCCAAAGACAATTTCCCACTCCCGCGGATTGATCAGCTCGTCGACTCCATTGCGGGGTGCGAGCTCATGAGCTTCCTAGGCGCTTACTCGGGCTACCATCAAGTCCGGATGGCGGAAGGGGACGAGGAAAAGACGAGTTTCATAACTCCCCTCAGAACCTTCTGCTGCGTCCATATGCCCTTCGAGCTCAAGAACGCGGGGGCGACCTTCCAGCGCCTCCTGACGCTGGTTTTCATAGATCAAGTTGGCCGCGACGTTGAAGTCTACGTAGACGACGCGGTCGTCAAGAGTCCCCGCGCAGCCTCCCACATCGACGACCTGGCCGAAACCTTCCGCAACCTCTGCGCGTTCGGGCTCAAACTCAACCCGGAGAAGTGCGCCTTCGGGGTGCGCGGGGGGAAGCTCCTAGGTTTCCTCGTGTCCCAGCGGGGCATTGAGGCAAACCCCGAGAAGATCTGGGCTTTCCTAGATATGCCCCCGCCGCGCTCCGTCAAGGATGTGCAGCGGCTCTCCGGCCGCCTAGCCGCGCTAAGCGGCTTCGTCTCCCGGTCGAGGGAGCGGGGCCTCCAGTTCTTCAAGATCCTCCGAGGGCTCGAGGGGTTCCGCTGGACCCCCGGGGCCCAGGAGGCGTTCGACAACCTCAAGAAGTACCTCACGAGCCCTCCAATGCTCGTGAGTCCGTCTCCGGAAGAGCCCTTGCTCCTCTACCTCACCGCGACCCCCGTCGCCGTCAGCGCGGTCTTGGTGAAGGAGCAAGGGGGGCAGCAGCGTCCCGTGTACTACGTGAGCGAGGCCCTCCAAGGGGCCAAAACTCGGTAGACGGAGATGGAGAAAATTTGCTACGCCCTTCTCATGGCGTCCCGGAAGCTTCGGCATTACTTCCTGGGACACCCCATCACCGTCCCGTCGTCCCTCCCCCTCGGGGAGGTACTGCGGAACAAGGAAGCCACCGGCCGGATCGGGAAGTGGGGGACCGAGCTCGCCCCCTTCTCCCTGTCCCCTACCGGCCGCTCCGCCATCAAGTCGCAGGTCCTCGCCGACTTCGTCGCAGAGTGGACTCCCGCCTCTTGGTCCGGTGACGAAGATCTCCCTGTGCCGCCCCGACGCAGTGATCATTGGACCCTCATGTTCGATGGGTCGCTGTGTCTCGCCGGGGCTGGTGCGGGAGTAGTCCTCCGGAGCCCCGAGGGGAAGGAACTCGAGTACGCCGCGCGGCTCGAGTTCCCCGCAACCAACAACGTCGCCGAATACGAGGCTTTGCTCCTCGGGATGCGCCTCGTGCGCTCCCTGGGGATCCGGCGCCTCCTAGTCAAGGGAGATTCTCAGCTTGTAGTTTGCCAAATGGACAAGTCTTACCTGTGCCATGACGCAAACTTAAGTCTTTATTTGCAGGAAGTGTGAAAGATGGAGAGGCATTTCGACGGCCTCGAGGCCCGGCATATCCCGCGGAGAGACAATGACCGGGCCGACGCCCTGGCCCGGGCGGCAAGCGCCCGGGAATCTCTCCCCAAGGGGGCTTTTATGGAAATCATCACGAAGCCCTCGGTGGCCTCCTCGGACACGGGCGACGAGCCTCATGTCCCGGAGGTCGCGAGATCGTCCGGACTCCGTCTTGGATGGACCCCCTCATCTCCTTCATCAAGGGGGAGGGGGACCCTCCTAGTGAGACCGAGGCTAAACGCCTCCGGGCTAAATCCCGGGCATATCTCCTGCTGGAGGGGAGGCTCTACAAGCGGGGGCCTTCCGCCCTCCTGCGCTGCCTCCCCCGGCCGAAGGGACTTCAACTTCTCGAAGACATCCACGCGGGGAGCTGTGGTTCTCACCTAGCCCCGCGTGCCATCGCGGCCAAGGCCCTCCGGCAGGGCTTCTACTGGCCCACGGTCATGCGCGATGAGCGAGACCTTGTCTCCGCGTGCGAGGCATGCCACAAGATGGCTAAGGGCTCGAACCTCCCCCCTATAGCGCTGCGGATGATCCCCATCACTTGGCCCTTCGTGCGTTGGGGGATGGACCTTTTAGGGCCCTTCCCCCCAGCGCCCGGAGGATACAAGTATGCGGTAGTCGCAGTCGACTATTTTACAAAGTGGGTTGAGGCGGAGCCTTTGGCCAGCATCACGTCCCAGGCCGTCCAGCGGTTTTTCTGGAAAAACGTCGTATGTCGTTTTGGTGTCCCCCGGGAAATCACCGTGGACAACGGGACCCAATTCTACTCGGCTTATTTCCGGGAATTCTGCGAAGACCTGGGGCTCGTCATCCACTTCGCCTCAGTGGCCCATCCCCGGAGCAATGGGGCTGTCGAGAGGTTCAATGGCGTGATCCTACAGGGGTTGCGCCGGAGACTCGAGCAAACCGCTTCTAAGCGGGGTGCATGGGCAGAGGAGCTCCCTAGCATCCTCTGCTCCATGCGCACGACCCCGTCCCGGGCGAACGGGCGTACTCCCTTCTCCCTGGTCTACGGGGCGGAGGCAGTCCTTCCCCCAGAGATCGGCTTCCGGTCACTGCGGGTCGAGCTCCTGGAGGGAGCCACGCCCGCAGAGTACCAGGCCAACGAGGCCAACCAGCGCTTGGAGATCGACCTCGTGGAGGAGGAACGCAACCGAGCGCTCCTCCGCCACGCCATCTACGAGCAAGAGATGGCGCGCGCGTACAATCAGCGCGTGCGCGAGAGGGCTTTCCGCCTTGGGGACCTTGTCCTCAAGCCCGTGACGGACCCCCAGGCCCAGGGTAAGCTCTCCCCCAAGTGGGAGGGCCCCTACAGGATCTCCGCGGTCCTGGGCTCGGGGGCCTACAAGCTCTCCAACCTTCAAGAGCAAGAGCTGAAGCACACGTGGAACTTGCGTTTACTTCGCAAGTTCTATGTTTAGCCTTACGGGCTTGTCCCCTCCCTTGGAGCATTCACGCCGGAGGGCGAGGAGGGACACTGTATTTTCCTCCTCTTTCGCGACTTCGCAGGGGGAGGCCCTGTACTTCATTTTATTAGCAATACATAGGTCTTGCTTTTCAAACTTTCATTGCAGGTCTTTCTCATTACCGCCCCTAGCAGCGATGCCCTCCCCGCGAGGATACCCTCCCCGCGAGGACGCCCCTCCCCGCGAGGGCGCCCTCCCAGTGAGGATGCCCTCCCTGTGAGGATGCCCTCCCCGCGAGGAAGCCCTCCCCGTGAGGATGCCCTCTCCGCGAGGAAGTGGGCAAGGCCCAGCAAGTCCCTCCTGTAGGGCGGCTTACAATCAGCCCTCGTGGACTGAGGGTGTAAGCGGCAACCCGGTCACACTGGCCACGGTAACGAGTCACTTTGGGAGACTAGTCCCCTGCCCAAACACTCAAGACCCGTCTTTGGGCACTTCCTCCTCCGAGAGTAGACGCTCTCACCAGTGGGACGTCTAATGGCCTTCTTGGATCTATCTTCCTCCTACGGGAGTCGACGTTCGACGCTCTCCCCAGTGGGACGTCTAATGGCATTCTTGGATATTTGGTCCCCGACGACCTTATCTGGCTCCCCGTTCTCACGGCGACCGGACGATTGGTCCCCGGTGACCTTATTCCCGGCTCCCCGTTCTCACGGCGACCAAATGAATGCCTCCCGGCGACCTTATTCCCGGCTCACCGTTCTCACGGCGACCAGACGATTGGTCCCCGGCGACCTTATTCCCAGATCCCCATTCTCACGGCGACCGGATGAATGCCTCCCGGAGACCCTATTCCCGGCTCCCCGTTTTCACGGCGATCGGACGATTGTCTCCTGGAGAATTCACCGATTTCTCGGACATTTTCCTTCCCAGAGACCCCCATTCCCGGCTCCCCGTTCTCACGGCGACCGGACGATTGTCTCCTAGGAAGCACGCCTCCGGAAATCTCATCGGGTTTTCTTGGACGTTTCTTCCACATGAGGCCTTATTCCCGGCTCCCCGTTCCCATGGCGACCGGACGATTCTCTCCCGGAAGGTCCTTTCCTTGGAAACCTCGTTTTAAAATTTTCTAATAAAAATTCCTATGCTACAGGTTGTTTTCACCTCGGGGGCCTTGTTACCCCCACAGCGCCCGGAGCTACCCTCCGACCCGCTGTGGGCGGGGGGGATAAGGAACCCCCGGGTGTCGACCGCACCGCCCACGAGCAAACATAGCTCATTCTTGTGAAAGGGAGTCGTCCAGACCATCCAAAAAGAAAAAATAAAAAGACAATGAAAGAAGAAGCAACAACACAGCTTTATTGATTGTCAAACCAGGAGGACATCTTCCCCCTCCGGTGGGCTTTGGAAACGATACAACCCGGGTTCTAACCCGGGGGATTCCCCACGCCCTAAGGCTCCTACCCCTAATACTCTCGGAGGCTCTCCACTAGCTCCCGGGTCAAGTCCCGGTACAATGCTCGCACGCGGTGCCGAGCGTCCCGGAGCACATCTTCGGGCCAGAACTCGTATCCCGCCGATGGAAGTATCCGGAGGGGAGGTATCATCCAAAACCCCGGTCGCGGAGGGGACAATTCGGCGCGATGATTGTCAAAGTTGTCCAAGTGCCACTCCGGACGCCACCTCAACCGGATCGGCTCTCGGACGCTGTCCCAGCCACGCTTCCCGGAGACAAGGCTTAGCTAGATTAAAGCCACATGAGCGTCCCCCGGTGAGCCCCTCCCGGACCTTCGCCCAGGAGCAACCTCCCGGGAACCCTGGTAACAGTGCATTCAATTCAAAGACTTAGAAAAAATTCTAATTCCATTGCATTCAAAATGTCTTTTTTACAAGTGTCCGGGGCTTCTTCTAAGAAGCTACCGGGATCAAAAGTCCTAAGAAAGTAAAGGGTCCTATCTAAAGACCCGGGGGGGAGGATCATAATCTTTCATTGGCGTCCTCCCCCCGGGGGGTTTCCTCCGAGGCCGGGGCTGGGGCGTCCCCCGCCGGAGGCGCTGGAGCCGGGAATCTCGCCCGGATGATCCGGTCGTAGAATCCTCTGGCAAGCTGCTCGACCTCCCGGCACGAGGGCTCGAAGGAGTCCGGGAAGCTTCGTGGGATGCGGCCCCCGATCGCCCGGGCGCCGACCCCCCGGAACTCGACGAGCCCCGCAGCGGCCGCGATGATGCGGATCGCCCGGCCCCGCGCCCGAGCTTCGGCCGCCTCAGGAATGGCGGAGACCTGTGCATTGAGAAAACGCACAGCTCCGCGATGGTCGCCGGCGGCACCTCCGAGCTGCTCCCGGAGCCTAAGCTTACGCCAAGGCTCTCGAGGGCCGAACGGACGGAGCGGCCCGCCTCCGCCACCGCCCGGACGCTCGTGCCCTCGAGCTCCCGGAGGGCCTCCTCCCTCGCTTTGGCCTCCTCACGGAGGTGGCCATTGACGGCCTCAGAAATGTGAACCTGGGCCCGGACCCGGGATAGTTCCGTGAGGGCTTCGTCGCGTTCCCGGAGGGCCTCCTCACGCTGCCCTACGGAGGCCGCGGCCTGGCCCTTCGCTTCCTTAAGTAGCCGGGCGACCCGCTGCTCAAGGCCCCAGGTAACAGTTGCCACCTACAAAATATAGAGTTAGAAAAATCTCAAGTGCAGGAAATAAATGAAGACGTCATCGACTCGGGTTACCTGGGCCCCGAGGGACTGAGCCCCACGAAACGCTCATGGAGCGTCCCTTCCGCGACGAAGGCCTGCACGTTTCAGGTGTGCAGGCCCTCCGCGTAGCGGGCGACTCCCCCCGCGGGAAGCAGAGGGGCCTCTCGCCCGGCGCCGGCGTCGCGGCCAGTGGGGGGTCCCTGGACCTGTGAGTCCGGTAAAGCGGCCGGCGTCACCGGCGTCTTCGTGGCCGAGGAGGTCTCCTCCGAAGACGTGGGTGAGGAGCTTTGGGTGGGGGTGCCTGCCCGGGGGGATCATCAGACCTTTTCCCGCCCCGGGCCGGAAGGTCCTCGGCACCTCCTCTTTCGGGGGGACCTCACAGACCGAGGGGCTCCCCCCCGCGTCCACCGGCCAAACCCACGGAGGCGAGGCCTCCGCGAATCTCACCTCCAGCCTCTCCGGCTCCAAGGATGCCGAGAGGGCCGGGAGGACCGCCACCGGGAGTGGCGACGGGGCGTAGTCCGCCGAATCGGACGCCGCCCCACCAACTGGCCTGCTCCTTCCCCCGGGCCTCGACGGGGCCCTTCGGGGGAGGAGGTGTTGCGTCTTCCCGGGCCGTCGCCCGGGTGCGCTCGGTCCCGGGAGTCGTGTCCCGGGCCTTCACCGGCGTCGCTGCCGGCATCGTCGAAGGGCCGGGAGTCTTTTGGACCTTGGCCTTCTTGGGCTCCGAGCCCCCGGCCGCTTCCTTCCCCCGTTTGTGCGACCCGGGGGTGGGGAGAGGCTTCCTCTCCGGCAGCTTTAGCCCGTAGGCCGCTGCTACCAAGTTCCGGGGAGGGCCCTCCCCCACGAGGCGCACGACGCGCTCGTGCTCGTCTGTGAAGTACCTCCCCAGGAGGTTCTCCACCTTCTCCCGCGCCGCCGGGTACGGCCGGACTACAAGAGGTAAAGAGTTAGTCAAATTTTCAAAAAATTCGTAAATGCA
The DNA here is from genome assembly GCA_019359835.1 of Pharus latifolius. Lineage (NCBI taxonomy): Eukaryota > Viridiplantae > Streptophyta > Magnoliopsida > Poales > Poaceae > Pharus > Pharus latifolius. Next base: position 58,129,164 of record CM033321.1, on the reverse strand, counting down.
ATAAACCAGGTCGCCGGGACTTACGTCGGGTCACCGGCTTGACCGGGGGCCGCTGCTCCGGGCCCATACCGGTCCCCCTCCTCCCGCGCATGAAGGGGGAGATCCTCAGGAGCATCAGCTCCTCGGGGGCGTCCCGCATTGAGCGGGTCTTCTTGGAGAGGACCACCTTCCCGAGGAGTTCGAACTCCTCGTCCGTCCACACCGGAGGCTTCGGCGCGGACGACCGGCTGTAGGTGGGGGGCTCCGGGGCGTACACCACAGCCTCGTCCCGGACCCGGAGGTAAAACCACCTCCGGAGCCAGTCCCCCCAGTGGTCCCGGGAGCCGCCGCCGGGTAGTCCGCCACCCGGGATGGCAGCATCTGCACCATCACCGAGCCGAAGCGGGACTTGGGTCCCCCCTTCACCAGGTGGGAGCTCCGTGCCGCCGGTTCATAGAAGTACCGGAAGGCGCGGAGGGTGGGCTCCTGCTCGGTCGCTGTCTCATAGAGCCAGATGAAGAGGCCCATACGGACAAGCGCGTTCGGGGTGAGGTGGTTGAGCGCCACCCCGTACTCCTTCAGAAACTCCCGGAGCATGGGATGCACCGGGAGCCGGAGCCCCGCCTCCAGGAAGGCCTCGAAGGCCACAACCTCTCCGGGCCTGGGGCGGGGGGCTCCGTCTTTCTTCACGGGGACCCGGATGTCCCCGTCCTCAACGACGCCTCACTCGACTAGGGACTCCGCGTCCGAGGCCGAGAACTCCGACGCCCAGAAGAAATCCGGAGGGATTTCCTCCGGGGGCACTTCCGTGGTCTTTGCTCGACCCTTGGGTGCCATGAGGTTAGTCTCTTCTTTTTCTTTGGTGGCTAACTTTTCAGGAGGCCACTACTAAAACTTCCGGACGCCTGCTACCGGGAGCTAACTACCGGAAAGAGCTACCGGGAGAAGGCTACCGGGAGAGCTGTGTTCGCTACGGTTGAGGTTTGGGAATGAACTTCCGGGCCCCCCAGAACCCTATTTATAAGGGCGAGACGTGGTCTAGATGGGCGCCACGTGGCACCCCGCGGAGCAATCTAGACCGTTGAAGTTCAAACCGTGCGCGGGAAACGAAGGGACGGGCGCGCGAATCGAGGCACCGGTTCGAACCGCGACCGCATTTATGACGAAACGGCGCGGCCATAAGCATCCGGCACAGAAACCGAAGGGTTACAGCTCCGGTGACTTGGCCCGGAGATTTTCCCGATGATGTCTACCATACCCACCGGGGACTCGAGCATCATCCCCGGGGGGCATGGGGGGCTGCTGTTGGGGGAAATCTCCGCAGTGCTAAGTCCAGGTAAGTCGTGTCACATTTGCCCGGGGACGTAGCCTCCGGGCTCTCACCGGGCGCCGCCTTTTGGCCCACGGGACAGGGCCTCTGGTGCCCTCCCGGGCGCTGCCATTGGCCCAGGGACGTAGCCTCCGGCCCCTCCCCAGGCGCCGCCATTTTGGCCCCCGGGACGTGGCCTCCGGTGCCCTCCCGGGTGCCGCCATTTCCCGGGGACGTGGTCTCCGGCCGCTTCCCGGGCGCCGCCTTTTGTTCCACGAGACATGGCCTCCGGCCGCTCCCCGGGCGCCGCCTTTTGGCCCCCGGGACATGGCCTCCGGCGCCGTCCCGGGCGCCGCCATTGGCCCGGGGACATGGTCTCCGGCCGCTTCCCAGGCGCCGCCTTTTGGCCCCCGGGAAATGGCCTCCGGCGCCGTCCCGCGTACCGCCATTGGCCCGGGGACGTAGCCTCCGGGCTCTCCCCGGGCGCCGCCATTTGGCTCCCGGGACGTGGCCTCCGGTGCCCTCCCGGGCGCCGCCATTTGCCCGGGGACGTGGTCTCCGGCCACTCCCCGGGCGCCGCCTTTTGGCCCCTGGGACATGGTCTCCGGCGCCGTCCCGGGCGCCGCCATTGGCCCGGGAACGTGGCCTCCGGCCCCTCCCCGGGCGCCTCCATTGCCCTGGGGACGTGGTCTCCGGCCGCTTCCCGGGCGCCGCCTTTTGGCCCCCGGGACAAGGCCTCCGGCGCCGTCCCGGGCACCGCCATTTGCCCGGGGACGTGGTCTCCGGCCACTCCCCGGGCGCCGCCTTTTGGCCCCCGGGAAATGGCCTCCGGCGCCGTCCCGGGTGCCGCCATTGGCACGGGGACGTGGCCTCCGGCCCCTCCCCAGGCGCCGCCTTTCGGCCCCCGGGACATGGCCTCCGGCGCTGTGCCGGGCGCCGCCATTGGCCCAGGGACGTGGCCTCCGGCCCCTCCCCGGACGCCGCCTTTTGGCCCCCGAGACATGGCCTCCGGCCCCTCCCCGGGCGCCGCCATTTGGCCCCCGGGACAGGGCCTCCGGTGCCCTCCCGGGCGCCGCCATTTGGCCCCCAGGACATGGCCTCCGGCGCCGTCCCGGGCCTCATCGCCCTCCTAAAGGTAAAGTCTCGAATTGTTTGTCACGTGCAGGTCACGCGGGGAGCGCCTCGGGAATTAGCGGCCACCTGTCAAGCATCCAAGGCGTTTGACCGGGAGAAGGACGGTCCTACCCTTCAATCCGACGGTGGCTTCCGGTGTAGTTTAGGCTTTTTGCTTCTTTTTGGGGCTATAAATAGCCCTTGTACCCCTCTGTTGTAAAGGATCGGATCACTTTTATTGGAATAGCTACACTCACAGGCGTGCTCCGGAAGCCTCTCCCCCGGAGAGAGCCTCCCCAGCCGATCACTTTCGCTTGTATCCCTTTTGTATGTAAGGATTGTCAGAAATAAAGACTTCTTTTACCTTACATAATATGAAAACTCTTCATAATCTCTGTGTGAAAATATGGCCATAAGTAATGTCTTTATGACCACGCATACGCAAGTAAATCAGAGTACTACGATTAGAAACGCATTAATATGTCACTCCGCGACCAGTACTGACACCGCGATCAGATCCAAAGCCGCGGTCGGAACCAAGATTCGATCAAAACTGTTATTGCGATCAGAACTGAAGTCTGGGCAACATAACATTTTGATCAGAAAACAACCTTTTGCATAGCGGTTATTCATTTGCAATGACCACAGAATATCACCATGACCAAAATACAAATACTAAGGTGATCACAGAAACACGTTGTGACCAACACATGAAAACTTACAAAAAACATGAAGGATAATGTCCTCCGAAAATCTTGGTAGCATTTTCACATTCTTAAATTCACCCTAATCCCCAATATTCGAAACAAAGAATACTTTTTGTTTCGGATTCGGTACAGGGAATGCATAGTGGGTTTCCAAGAGAAAGCATCCATTATGGGAAATGAATAATGTATTCAATGGAATGTTGCCCTCAGTGGAACGTTGCCTCAGTCCTATAAAAGGAGCAGGTAGCTTCTTGAGGAAGCGACACAACCAGCAACCTGTCTTAGAACTTCTGCCGCACAAAACTCTCATCCTTCATCTTCCATCGCCCCTAAAGCCGCCAGCTTTTTCTCACAATCTCTTGCAAAAAATGGCGTCTTGGGCCGATCAGTTCACCACACGGAGGAGAGTCTGATGGCGCTGGAGAAGGAAGAGATCCTTCCTTCGCGGCTGCTAATTAACTGGTGGCCCACGGAGAAGGACCAAGAAACCCCCATCGTTCAAGAGGGTGAACTAGTGGTTTTTGTGGAATACCTGCGATGCGGGTTTAGATTCCCCGAAAGCCGATTCCCGAAGGGGATCTTGGAGCATTACAGGTTGGAATTGGTGAATCTCCACCCTAATGCTGTCCTGATCTTGGTGATTTTCTAGCATTTATGCGAAGCTTTTGTCGAAGTGTTCCCAAGCGTGGAGCTCTTCCGGCACTTCTACTATTTGGCATGGTCGAAGTGCGCCAACGCCGCCAGATGCATTTACTTCCGGATAAGGGAGAAGAAAGAGTATCCCTTCCCACTCTTGCGAGATTCCATGCACGATTGGTACCAGAAGTGGTTTTACTGCACCCCTGCGTCCGAGAACGGGTTATGGTTCAAGAACTCTCGTCCAGAGAAGTCCAGCGAGTTGGACTCTCTCCCTGCTCTAAGTGCGAAGCAGAAGAAACAGGCCCAGGTTATTCTTCACTTAGTCCAGGAGGGACTAACTGCTCGCGATATCATTTGCGACTTTGTGACGAACCGGGTGAGCCCCCTGCGTGAAAGGCCTCATCCGGCTTGGGAGATACAGTCCATGGCGGATAGCACCTTGGACTATAATAATGGTATGTCTTCCAGTCAACAAAAACACAAATTTCTTCCAAAAAATTGCATCTGTTAACTTGTTTGTTTGTGATGTAGCTCTGAGTTCATCCGAAATTGAAAAACAGACGAACTACCTCCTCAAGGCGTACAGTGCCGATGTGGAGGGAGCCAAAGGGTCACCTCGCCCACAGAGCTTGATCAATGCCGATAACGACCTTAGACAGGAGCGCCAAAAGGTATAGACTTTCTTACCAAGCTCCATTTTCAGACCATCCACTAATCTTGTATTAACAAAAACAACTCAAATGATACAGCTCCTGGGAAACTTCGGTGAGGCAACACACCCAGCCGAAGACGTCGGCCTCCTGGGAAAGCCGGCTCCGAAGAGAGTAAAGAAAATCTCTTTGAAGCGCGGAACAAAGGAAAGTGTCCCCAAGAAGTCCAAGAGGATTCTGGGAGAGGCTTCCTCGCCAAAGGCTCCTTCTACTGCAAAGAGAACTGCGGTAAGATACTCAATGCCCTATGTTACCCCAGGCACAAACCGGAATCACTTCTTCGTCGTACAGGGCAAAGGGAGCGAGGAAGAGGAGGATGACGTCCCTCTGATCCGCCGCAAGAGGAAGACGATCGCTTACATGTCCAGCGAAGTCTTGTCTTCGCCCACGAGACCAGGAACGACCGCAACGGGCCCCGTGACCACAGATAATTCTGTGGTTGTGGGTGAAGTCTCAGTACCTGAAGCTTAGGAAGCTTCAGGGCTTGCTACACCTCTCCCTCTGACAGAAGGGGTGACTGTTGTAAGATCCTTCACAGCCTTGATGGTCGTTATCCATTTGTGAACATCAATTAAGCAGTGCTCGTGCAGGAGGAAGAAGACATTCCCTCTGTCCGCCATGAGATGATTGCGGCCAGCCCTGGGGCGGTGAGCACTCCGCTCCTGACGTCTGGGGTGGAAACAACAGAACAGGACACCGCAACCGCCAGCAACCCCGCGGTTGCAGGTGAAGTCCCGACTCCTATGGCCCAGGAAACACCTGGTCCAAGGGTTGTATCCCTACCGACCGAAGAGGTCACCCAAGTAAGGATCATCCTAGTCTTAGTCTTTATCATTCCTCATGCGCATGTTCATGAATTGGTGCACACAGGGAGAAAAAGATAGGGTCCTCTTTACGAAAAGTAAGACCAGGACAAACGACGACTGTCCCCTTTTCCTTGGGGAACCTTCTTCGAAATCCCAAAAATTGGAGGGAGTCCGAGTAAGGTAAGAAATCTCCCTTGTAGGAACAAGGCTATATCTCAATGGTTACTTATAGAAATCGCAACTGATGACATTTTCCATTACTCAGGCACAGAAGTCCAGTGTCTAGCCCTTCAGCAGCCTCGGCCAGTATTGGGGCTTCCCCTGCGACCGAGGTCTCCGAGGAGCAAAGCTCCATCTCTTTGGTCCGAGAAGTTGTTCGGGCCATGGTAGATATGGTTTCTGTAGAATAAAGGCTAGCAGGGACGAACATCCGCTGTTCCTGCTGGGGATAAGGTGAACCCAGCGGTTCAACCTTCGGTTGCACCAAGAAAACTATCATTCCAGGAGTATGCCGAGGTATACCGAACACCCCTTATGGATTTTGTGCTTGCATAAGAGCATCTGTGTTTTGAAACTGATCTCCTTCCATGTCATAGGAAATAACCCGCATGGCAACCATGTCGATAGCTATGATGGATAGCATCGAGGCTACAGAAGAGGAAAAAGGTCGCCTGCAGCGGTAAGGGAGATATTTCTTTACTCATTCAAATACAAGTCCTTATCTTGATAATCATCCATTCTGTCACAGAGAAAATGCTTATCTAATGAAGAGCCTTGCTGAACGAGAAAATCAAGAATTCCAGGTAGCCACCCACATCTCGTTCCTAGAGAGCGAACTCCAGAAATTGCGATCACAACTCTCTTGTAAGCATACCTCTGTCCAGAGTAAAGTAACTTTGTCGTATGAACTACTTGTAATGACCTCTTGTCGCAGCGTGAGACGACCAAATAAGCCGGCACGATCAAGAGAAGGCAAACCTCCAAGCGACCATTGACTTTGTTCGCAGGGAGAACAAAGATTTGAGCACGTCAATCTCTGCCTGCAGCAGTGCTCAAGAAAACATCTTCAAAAACTGAAGATGGTGGCCGGTCTGCTGAGGGTTGATGTGGTCGAAACCGTGGTGGACGAGCTCAGCCTTAGTGACTGGACCACACTGGTCGCGACCCAAGTAGAGTCACTTCTTGAGTATCTTCCCGAAGATACTAGGCGGCAAAAAGAGGCGATCAGATCAAGAGTTCGATCAATTGCCTCCGCCATCATCTGCTGACTTCGTCTTCGCCATGGCCCAGATTTGGATCTAAACGCCACAACGGAAGAGGCAAAGGTCGAGAGTGAAGACCAGCTTGGGTCTATCATGGAGGAAGTGAAGCCACTTGTAGAAAAACTCTCGAATGATCTCGGCATAATGTAAATTCTTGTACCGTACAAACACAATTTATACAATGCAAATGCATGCTATTTATTGCTTTAAAAAAGGAAACACTTCTCTTTGTTTTATGTTGCGACCATATTCTCCTAGCCCCCCGCCTGTGATCATGTATACTGAAGACTTAGTATTATGAGCACAAGAGTAATATATATGTAGCGACGACAAGGGATACCCGACCAAGCTAACAATCATACTAAACACAATATCCAACCTTATTGCAAACCGCCAGCCACTCTGATGACCAAGGAAATGCCAGCAAGCCCCGTGTGTGTTGAGAAACGGCTTATTGAGGGGTGTCTTGTCTGGAAGTGATCATGAGATCGGCCAGCGAATCCGATCAGGATATTGTGACAATATAACCATCAGCGAGCAGCCCCCGAGCCAGACTCGTTACATATACGGGCAAAAGAGGAATAATCCACATATGCAACAACTAAAAACACCCGTTTTGTTAAACCATGCTAATTGAAAAGGAAAAAGGAATTGGGCACTTACACGTAAAACTTGTGTAGTTGATCGATGTTCCAAGTATTGGATAAGATCCAACCATCCTCCATCGCTAACCGAGCTGATCCTGGTCGTGGCACTGAAACAACAGTGTAGGGGCCTTCCCATTATGGAGAGAACTTGTTGCGACTAGATTGGTTTTGTATTCTACGTAAAACCAGACCGCCTACGTGAAGACTGTGTGGTCGCACCCTTTTGTTATGGTACTTGCGCAGCGCTTGCAAGTACACCACAGATTTGATCAAAGCTCGATCACGTTTTTCTTCTAGGAGGATGAGATCTTGTAATCGTTGGCCGTTCTGATCAACTTGTTCGGATTGATCTGTTCGGACAGAGCCAATACTGATTTGCATAGGCAACACGGCCTCAGCCCCATATACCAAATGGAATGGCATCTCACCGGTGGCTCAACTAGAAGTAGTACGTAGTGCCCACAGAACGGTATAGAGCTCATCTATCCAAGCCCCCGAGCGTGTCTTAAGGCAATCGAAAACACATTTTTTGATACCCTGCAATATTTGCCCGTTGGCACGTTCGACGGCACCATTGCTCTGTGGATGAGCTACAGAGGCAAAGCACACCTTGGTTCCAACCTGATCGCAGCAATCCAGAAAAAGACCACTAGCGAACTGGGAACCGTTATTAGTAATCAGACGATTTGGAACACCGAATGGAGCCACAATGTTCTTATGAAAGAACTTTTGTGCTGTAGCAGCAGTAATGTTGCGTACTGGTTCGGCTTCAATCCACTTTGTAAACGTGACAATGGCTATGAACAAGAACTTGTATCCATTGGCCGCTTGTGGCATAGGACCGACAATGTCCATCCCCCAAACCGTGAAGGGCCATGAAAGAGGAATGGTTTGTAGGTCATAGGCAGGTTGATGAACCTGTCTTGCATGAAACTGACACTGAGGACACAACTTGACCAATAAAATCCTTGTCGAAAAGCTTTGCCGACCAGTGTACGATATGACGCGTGCGCACCGCATACACCGCCATCAATTTCTCTCAAGAGGGATTTGCCTTCCTCTTGGGACACGCAGTGCATAAATACTCCTTAAGTACCTTTTCTATACAAAACTCCTTCTATGAGCTTGTATAGATGCGCCTTTCGAACTAACCGATCGCTTTCGGTTTCATCCTCGGGCAGTGTCCCGTGTTCGAGATAGACCCTCAATGGATGAGTCCAATCTCGTTCTTGTCCGAGGTTGGTAACGGAGACTGTTACCTGATCATCTTCAACTGTAGTCATGATCGAAGGATGTTCCAAGTGTTTGACGAACACTCCTACCAGAGCGGATGTGCGTGAGGACCCAATTTTGGATAATTGGTCTGCAAGAATGTTGTCCTTTCGTGGGATGTATTGGACTTCAAAATGAGTGAAGTGTTTTTCCAATCTCCTCACTTCCCCCAGGTAATGAGCCATTGTCTCATCGGAGGTGTTGTACTCCTTGTTTACTTGGTTTACGACCAGCTGTGAGTCTCCCCACACCACTAATCGACGGATTCTGAGGAATTTTGCTGCCCGGAGCCCTGCAAGAAGACCTTCATACTCCGCTGCGTTGTTGGTCGCAACAAAGTGAAGTTGAAAGACAAACTTCAATTGTTCGCCCTGAGGTGTAACTAAGACCACTCCAGCCCCCGAGTGTTGAAAACTACGAGAGCTGTCAAAGTACATTGTCTAGAGATCAGGGCTTGCACGGGTGGCTCAGGATTAGTCCATTCGACTACGAAGTCGGCTAGGACATGAGACTTGACTGCGGTGCGAGGCGTGAAATAGATGTCGAACGCTCTGAGTTCAACAGCCCATTTGGCGATCCGACCAGATTTCTCTGGATTGCGGACAATATCCCCCAATAGAAAAGATGAGGGTACTGTGATCTTATGTGCTTGGAAGTAATACTGTAGCTTACGGGAAGCCATCAGAAGTGCATAAAGTATCTTCTGGACCTCAGGGCATCGCTCCTTAGGGCCATGAAGTACTTTGCTTACATAGTAGACGGGTCTGTGCACGCCCTCTCTATCTGTGATCAGAACTGCGCTGACCGCGTGAGGTGTGGCCGCCAGGTAGAGAAGCAATGGTTCCTCCTTCTCGGGGGAAACCAAGACTGGCAGACTGGACAGATATGCCTTTATCTCCTGAAATGCCTTTTCGGCCTCATCGGACCATGTAAAGTTGTGATGTTTGCGCAGGGCTTTGAAGAAAGGTAGTCCCCTTTCGCCCAGTCACGATATGAACTAGCTTAATGCCGCTATGCGACCTGCCAGGTGCTGAACATCCTTGATAGTCGAGGGAGACCTCATCTGTTTGATAGCCCTGATTTTTTCAGGATTGACTTTGAAAGAACATTTCTCCGGGTTTAATTTTATTCCATATCGATTTAAATTATAGAAGGTTTCAGCGAGGTCATCTAAATGAGACAATCTTTTTTAACTTTTTACAACCAGGTCGTCTACATAAACTTCAAGATTACACCCCATCTGGGGAAAGAATGGTCTTTTGCATCAAGCGCTGGTACGTGGAACCTGCATTCTTGAGACCGAACGGCATTCTGACGTAGCAGTAGGTGCCGAACGGGGTGATGAAGGCAGTCTTCTCTTCATCTTCTTCTGCCATGCTAATTTGATGATATCCTGAGTAAGCGTCCAGGAAATTCATCAGTTCGCAACCCGTAGTTGATCGACCAGCTGATCGATGCGGGGAAGGGGAAGTCGTCCTTCGGGCAGGCACTGTTGAGGCTGGTGTAGTCGACGCACATGCGCTACTTGCCATTTGACTTGCGGACCATGACCGCATTTGCAAGCCATTCCGGGTGATCGACTTTGCGAATAAACCCAGCTTTCAGGAGTTTGTCCAACTCCTCTCGAATGGCTTCCTGCCGATCGACAGCAAAATGCCTGAGCTTCTGCTTTATCGATCACTGTCCAGGTCGTATCGCTAACCTGTGTTCGATTACCTCCCTTGGGACACCGGGCATGTCGGATGGTTTCCACGCAAATACATCTGCATTAGCCCAAAGGAAAGAAATGAGCTCTAGTTCCTATTTGTCATCCAGACCTGATCCAACCCGAATTGTCTTGGATGGATCATCTGGGTACAATGAAACTAGTTTGAGTGTTTCATCTGGTCAAGGAGCAGCTTTGATCGTATCAGTGGACACTGTGGCGATCTGGGCATCTCAGAGGGGAAGTTGGTCCACCATCTCCAGGGATAGCTAATCACACATCAATGCCACATTACGACTACCTCGGACCGAAATAACACCCTTGGGGCCTGGCAACTTGCCGCACTGGTAAGCATAGTGCGTAGCCATCATGAACTTAGCAAGAGTTGGCCTGCCAAAGATTGCGTTGTAAGCCGAATCACAATCAATTATATCAAAAGTAACTAATTCTGTTCGAAAGTTATCGGGTTCTTCCAACGTGACCGGGAGCACCACCTGTCCCAATGGCATCATAGAGGGACCAGAAATTATCCCATAAAATGGATGGATTATGGGCTTGATTTTCGAACAAGGAATCTGCATCTTGTCGAGCGCCTTGAACAATAAGATGTCCAAGGAGCTACCTCCGTCGATCAGTACCCTCTCGACTCTTACATTACTGATAATCGGGGTAATGACCAGAGGAAGCCTCAATGGTCGAGTGAGCCCCACGGGACAATCAGAGCGATCAAATGTCAAAGGTGTGTCTGACCAGCGGGGGTACTGAGGCTCACCAAGGGAAGTCTCCGTTTGGTTAACATCTCGTAATAGGCTTTAAATTGCCTCTTAGAAACAAAAGAGGAGGAACCTCCAAAAATAACATTAACATGGTTACGAGGTACCTCGTAAGACATCTCTTCGTCCCCGTCGTCGTCTCTTAACCCGCAAGCATGTTCCTTAGTTGGTAAGGTCTACATAGGTCCTATCCCCTGGTAGAAGTCATCTAGTTGCTTCAACCAACTCCTGCAGTTCTTGAGGTCGTGGCTTGCAGAGTTGTGGAGCGGGCACCACTTCTTTCCTTCATGCGGGTTAGTCGACTTCTCTGGCTAGTCGGCACTGCGACCACCAGAAGTAGTTTTATTCTTAAACCAATACTTGTTACCTTTGGTCGATGGAGGCTTCTCTGCGACCGCGACCTCTCGGTACTGTCCAGATCGACTCCTTTTTGACTTCTTCGACCTACCGCCTGATGAAGATTCTGGCATCTTGCTTGAATCCTCCCTTTTAACGTCCTTAAGACCTGGTTGAGGTGGTAGGTTACCTTTATCAACCATCCGATTCCATTCAACAACCTTGGCTGTGTCGGAATATCGATCGGCCATATCAAAGTGATCGGCTACTGATCGGTGAGGATGGATGAGCAAATCTTTGGTGAACCTCCAATATCGAACGACGTGTTTAAATACCCCAATAACGGAGCTATCAGATATGTTCGGGATGGTATTTCTCACCCCGACAAATCTCCTGACAAACTGACTGTCGGGGGAAATCTCCGCGGGACTAAGTCCAGGTAAGTTGCGACACGATTGCCCGGGGACCTGGCCTCCGGGGCCTCCCCGGGCGCCGCCTTTTGGCCCTCGGGACCTGGCCTCCTGGGCCTCCCCGGGGCCGTCCCGGGCGCCGCCATTGGCCCGGGGACGTGGCCTCCGGCCCCTCCCCGAGCGCCGCCTTTTGGCCCCCGAGACGTGGCCTCCAGTGCCCCCCGGGCGCCGCCATTGGCTCGGGGACGTGGCCTCCGGCGCCTCCCCTGGCGCCGCCTTTTGGCCCGCGGGACATGGCCTCCGGTGCCCCCCGGGCGCCGCCACTGGCCTGGGGACGTGGCCTCCGGCCCCTCCCCGGGCGCCGCCTTTTGGCCCCCGGGATCTGGCCTCCGGCGCCGTCCCGGGCGCTGCCATCGGCCCGGGGACCTGGCCTCCGGCCCCTCCCCGGGCGCCGCCATTTGGCCCCCGGGACGTGGCCTCTGGCGCCGTCCCGGGCGCCGCCATTGGCCCGGGGATGTAGCCTCCGGGTTCTCCCCGGGCGCCGCCTTTTGGCCCCTAGGACTTGGCCTCCGGTGCCCCCCGGGCACCGCCATTGGCCCGGGGACATGGCCTCCGGCCCCTCCCCGGGCGCCCCTTTTGGCCCCCAGGGCATGGCCTCCGGCGCCGTCCCGTGCGCCGCCATTGGCCCGGGGACGTAGCCTCCGGGTTCTCCCCGGGCGCCGCCTTTTGGCCCCCGGGACATGGCCTCCGGCGCCGTCCCGGGCCTCATCGCCCTCCTAAAGGTAAAGTCTCGAATTGTTTGTCACGTGCAGGTCACGCGAGGAGCGCCTCGGGAACTAGCGACCACCTGTCAAGCATCCAAGGCGTTTGACCGGAAGAACGATGGTCCTACCCTTCAATCCGACGGTGGCTTCCGGGGTAGTTTACGTTTTTTGCTTCTTTTTGGGCTATAAATAGCCCTTGTACCCCTCTGTTGTAAGGGATCGGATCACTTTTATTGGAATAGCTAAACTCACAGGCGTGCTCCGGAAGCCTCTCCCCCGGAGAGAGCCTCCCCAGCCGACTCCGGTCGGGAGCGCGTCGACAGGACTAGGGCCCCCACCGGGACCTGAACCTGTATAAATCCGTGTGTCATTTCCTGTGCTTGTCCGGCGGGGGAGGACCGGTCATCCGGTCAACCCGCACCGCGTAATCTTCGCTAGGATCATTCTCAAAACCTGCCGGGGTATTCGCAATACCACGACACTGACGAAGGGTTTCGGTCGAAGTTTGTCATAATCGATGGAGGTCGTACTCTTTACCCGGCTTCTGATAACAATTTTGGAAATTGTTGAGGATGGCATCACACAACATTTCTCAATTATAGATCAAACCCTCAGGTTGATTGAACAACCAGGCGCTTGCCGGTCCTTTGAGGACTGTAGGTAGATATTTGGCCATGACCCGGTCATCGCCGCCTGCTACCTAGATGGCAGTAATGTAGATTTGGAGGAACTCGGATGGGTTCTGAGTTCCATCGAACCTCTATATGGCCCCTGGTTCAAACTTGTCTGGCCAAACGACCGCACGAAGGCCGGGCGAGAAAGCTTTACAACCAACATAGGGACCATGAATTGACCTGCGACTCTCGACCTGATCACGTGCGACCTCACGCAATGGAGAAGTTACTCGTGGTCCCAAGCGAGAGTGGACAGGAATTTGTTCCCTATCATGATAACCCTCCGCCCGTCTAGCTTCGTCATGCCGAGATGCGACGGGTGGTGGACGAATACGTCTACCCGAACCAGAGTGAGAGTACTCTCGGTTATGGGAACGTGCCGCCGACCGGGAAGAGGACGTTGGGGTCACCTCAGATGCGACCTCGTCCAACCTCTCCGCTAGGATTCTGGTGAAGGCCAGTTTCTGCGCGTCTGTGACCGTAGGAGGAAAATTACGCAAGACCTCTGCGATAGATCAAAGCCGGCCATGCGTACTTCTGTTAGGGGCACCAGGTGTTACCGTTTCTTCATCCACCGGGAAACGCTCCCGGGGTAAGGATGGTGTCTGGTCACGTCTGTGACCACGTGATCACCGGGAAGAACTCAGAGCAGCATCGTAACAAGCCTGCGTATTTTGGAGAGCCTCTAGGACTATTCTACGAAGTTCGTTCTCCTGTTGCTCACGATCTTGATCTTCCTTCTGCTTGCGTTCCTATTCTTCCCTAGTAGCCCGTGATGAGACCATGTACATCATGGTTATGACCAAGACGACATCAACATGGTGGTCATCAAGATGTCATCGTCCGCCACCTTGGCCAGGACGCGAAAGCTGGCAGCACGTACGTCGTCTGGATTTTGTGCTGTCGCCGCCACAAGTTCGGCCTCCACCTTGGCCACCTCCCCAAACACAAGACATGCTCAAGAAAGGCGCCTCTACACCTCTAAGGTCGCACAAGCCACGTCGCTCCAAGGCCAGCCCACAAGTGAGCTCAATTCATCCGCGAGTCCGGTTCGGCCATCTGCGTGTAGTCCAACTTCAAACGGACGTACAGGCCACATACGAAGTCTGTTTTCGACGTTCTTGAACTCTACGGACAAGAGAACGACGAGAGCTTTCCAACGGATCCAGTCCCATGTCCAAATTCCTTACGAATCAATAGAAATCGTCAAAACAAGATTACGACCAGAATCTGACGTGCGCTGCGACGCTCCACTTTGGGCCCAAGGCCCATGTACCCCTAGGGCTTCCTCCTCCACCCCATGGCCGCCCCATACAGTATATATATGGCCGCCATGGCTGCCGTTTAGACTTGGGTTTTGCTTAGATCAATTCTGTATTTGAACAGTATCGCCGTTCATCGGTTTGTGAGACCCCAACTCGTGAGCTTCATCCTCAATTGCAAATTCAGTTGCATCTTTCTCGTTCTTGCTTGTGTTCTCGATTCGCATGCAAGGATAAGCCTTCTTGGCGAGGTCAATCGTGTTTGTGCATGGTTGATAACCAACGGAGCCGTGGTGTAGCGATTGCTGGGTTCGGATCGGTTCTGATCGGAAGCCGGATCGTCAACGTCGAGTCTCCACCAATCGACTTACCTCTACCTGTCGGAAGATCGGGCCACCGTGCGCATCAGCCCGTTGATCAGGAGTTTCTTCCGATAAAGCAGCGAACTGTCTAGGGAGTGAGGTCGCCGAGGGAGAAAACATCTCCGTATGTTCCGAGTCAGACTCGAAATCAAAAAGACGATAGGGGTTATTAGGGTCAAACCTCCCCTGGCTGATCTCCTGGTCAATATCGTTCTTACCCTCAGCAGGGTCATACGATGGACCGGATTCAACCTCTAACGCGTTGAGAACCTCAGTAGGTTCTGGCTCTGTGTTGGTCATCTCCTGGTCGATAGACATGACCTGAGTGGTCGAATCGACCTCTGGGACGTCTTCGCCTCCGGTTTCCTCCATCGGAACAGGATCACTAGGTGAAGGCAGCTGGATGTGGGCATAATCCTCCAGATCGAAGTCATTCTCAAAATCATATGCTCTAGCCATGGTTCACCGAACCTCCGGATGAAAATTAGAACGCCTTGAGAAAGGCCCCACGGTGGGCGCCAGCTGTCGATGATTCGGACTCGGGGACCTTAGTCGAACTGATGTAGAATTTTGTGAGTTGTGAGACCTTTCAGGGTGTCCCTCCGGGAAGGAATGATGAACCAAAGCCAGTTGAAGCACAGAGAAATTTAGACAGGTTCAGGCCCTCGATGGTGGGAGTAACAGCCTTACGTCCTGTTAGGATTCCACTATATGTAAAAGATTACAAGGTTGTGGAAGGGGTCTACACCGGCGAAGATCCTTCTTGTGTGGTTATATGAAAAACTATTAAAGTGGCTTATGAAAGCTGGTAGATTTAATCTAATGTCTTCTCGTGATCTCTCGATCTCTCTCTCTCTATTTTATGCATTGGCTTGCCCTTTTATACTGGTCAAAAGGGCGCCAAGGCATAACGGCTTCGAACAGTTGCTCGGGTGCAGTTTTGGTAACTGCACATAACCTCCATGCAGGCTTAACACGTGTAATTAAGGAATAGCTGCATGTATCAACCTCCTGACGGTTGTCTCCGCACGTGGAGGAATCTTTGGGATACTCAGGATATGCTTGTTGTAAGGTCTAAGCAACCCCGCATCTCCTGGTCGAGGGTGTTCTGACCGCGCATTGCTTGCAATCATATGATCGTGCACTATCTTCATCCTTCTATCCGCGTATCGCATACGGGCTTCTGACCGCACACTATTTGTGGCCTAATCACATAGAGCTTCCGACCATGTGTCTGCGCTTCTCAGGACAGCTTGAGATCACATCAATGGACACTTACCTGGTTCAAATCTGTCTTGAACCAGACGTGCATTTATTCTGAACTAGCTCGGGTAACAATCCTCGTCAACTGGGTTTGTGAGCCACTCAGGATGATCGACTTCACGAATAAATCTAACTCCACTCGGATAGCTTCTTGCCGATCAACAGCAAAGCGTCTAAGCTTTTGCTTTATTGGTCGTTGTCCAGGTCGAATTGCTAACCTGTGCTCAATTACTTCCCTTGGGACTCCAAGCATGTCGGATGGTTTCCACGCAAACACATCTGCGTTAGCTCAGAGGAAAGTAATGAGCTCGAGTTACTATTTTTCATCCAGGCCTGATCCAATCCGAATTGTTCTAGATGGATCATCTGGGTACAATGGAACCAATTTTAACTTTACGTCTGGTCGCGGGCAAACTTGATCGTTTTCGAATCCGTGGTCGCAATCTTGATGTCCCAAAGGGGAAGCTAATCCACTAATTCTAGGGATAATCGATCACAAGTTAGTGCCATGTTCTGGGTACCTTAGGCCGAGATGACGCCTTTAGGGGCCGACAACTTGCCGCACTGGTAAGCGTAGTGCGTCACCATCATGAATTTAGCGAGAGTTGGCCTGCCCAAAATAGCGTTATAAGCTGAATCACGATCAACTACATCAAAGGTAATCAACTCTGTCCGGAAATTATCTGGTTCTCCCAGGGTTAGTGGAACTACCACCTGCCCCATCGGCATCATGGAGGGACCCGAAATTATCCCGTAAAAGGGATGAATTATGGGCTTAATTTTTGAACGAGGGATCTGCATCTCGTCCAGCGCCTTGACCAATAAAATGTCCAAGGAACTGCCCCCCTCGATTAGAACTCTTTTGACTCAAGCATTGCTGATAATTGGGGTGATGATCAGAGGTAATCTCAATGATTGAGTAAGCCCAACAGGACAATCAGCTCGATCAAAAGTCAAAGGAGTTTCCAACCAACGGGGATACTGAGGCTCACCAAGGGGAGCCTTTGCTTGATTTACCTCGCAGTAAAATGTCTTAAATTGACGCTTAGAAACAAAAGAGGAGGAACCTCGAAAAATAACATTAACATGATTATGAGGTACCTGATAGGACATCTCTTTGTCCCCGTCGACGTCTCTGATCCCACAAGTCTGTTCTTTTGGAAGTAAGGTTGGCATGGGTCCAATTCCTTGGTAGAAGTCGTCTAATTGCTTCAGCCAATTCCTGCAGTTCTTGAGATCGTGTCCTGAAGAGTTGTGGAACTGACACCAATTCTTGCTTCCCAGTGGATTAGTTTGTTTTCCCGACTGGTCGCTATCGCGGGCACCAAAAGAGGTTTTATTCTTAAATGGAGACTTGTTACCTTTTCCTGGCAGTGGCTTTTCTGCTACTGCGACCTCCCAGTATTGTCCAATACGATTTTTCTTGGACTTCTTGGATATTCCGCCTGATGACGATTCCGACTTCTTACTTCAATCCTCCTTCTTCAAATCCTTAAGACCTGGTTGAGGCGGCAAGTTTCCTTTATCCACCATCCTATTCCATTCCACGGCCTCAATCGCATCGGAATAACAGTCAGCCATGTCGAAGAGGTCGGCCACTGACCGAGGGAGTGGATAAGTAGATCTTCGGTAAACCTCTGATATCGCACGGCATGTTTAAACGCCCTAATAATGGAATTGTTAGATATATTCAGAATGGTATTACTTAGTCCAACAAATCTCTTGACAAACTGCTGAAGTGTCTCAGTGGAAGTCTGGCGGAGACGATGGAGATCATCCTCTTTGCCAGGTTTTTGATAACAGTTTTGGAAGTTGTTGAGTATAGCGTCACAACATTTCCCAGATATAAATTGAGCCCTCTGGCTGATTGAACCACCAGGTTCTCGCTGGTCCTTCGAGGACCGTTGGCAAATAATTGTCGCGCCCCGAAACTGGGACTACGACTACTCCCGTGGAGACCTAGCTTACTGTAGCTAGTCCCATACAAGCATACCTTTGACTTCCCAGGATAAGTCAAGCACAGGAGTATATTCACATTGCAGCAGAAAAACTTACAAAATATTAAGCAGAGTGGCCTGCTGGCCTTAATATTACATAAAAAGATTACAATACCTTCGCGGCATTCAAGGTTTAGTTAAAACAAAATAAAACTTCTACACAGCGGATGATGGGTGTCCCTTCCACAGTAAGAAGTTGACGGCAGAACAACACATCAGGGATTTGGTGGATCTGGCTCTCCTTCTTCTTGGTCCAAGAAGTTCTCCACGCCTTCCTCTTGATCTTGGTACGCTCCATCTTCTGG
This sequence comes from Pharus latifolius, assembly GCA_019359835.1. Classification (NCBI taxonomy): domain Eukaryota; kingdom Viridiplantae; phylum Streptophyta; class Magnoliopsida; order Poales; family Poaceae; genus Pharus; species Pharus latifolius. Next base: position 58,110,869 of record CM033321.1, on the reverse strand, counting down.
GTTGTAAGTTGCAAGGGTGAGTACTTACGTACTCAGCAAGTCATAGGGAATAGTAGATATGTATAGTAGTATTGTTATGAACCTAGACTAGTTAAGAATTATGGATGTTTATAAAATAATCTTTTCTTTCATATCTCATCACATCTCATCTCATCTTATGGCAGCACCTTTCATAACATAACCTCGATATTTATGTTCACTAGATTATAGCACTACAGCGACACGTCAACACATGACAGCCCACGATAGCACTCCTTATCATGACAACACATCTCATTTGGGTAATCTTGACTTATCAAATTTTATTTTGGAAAACATACTTGTGCCACACCCCGTGGATTTAATCCACCGCAGCAGACTCCTATAAACCCGGGAGCTCAGAGTATTCGAATACGTTTTCAAACTCTGCAGAGAGGTACCAATTTACCCGCAAGATATTCCACTTTCAAGCCTTTCCTATCACAAGGATTGGACCCCTAACTCACTTCATACTGTGAGTGGCAAGGTGGAGATAACAAGAACTTTTGTTATGTATTACTCACAATTCACCCCCGACCCTGTGGCTCTCCGCAAACCACAGTTGTGGTAGGTTGTATCCTAACCTCCACCCCTACGCATATTTCCATTACTGGATCAGCGTGCGAGATCACCTTCAGTGATATCTGTGGGAGCCGCACTCCGTGTTTATCGTGCATCACTACACATCTCATGCAGGGGTTTCATGTGCGATCCACATAAGTACTTGTTCAGGCCTGTCCCATACCAGGCTTGCGGTTAGCACGTTGTTCATGCCACTAGACGCACAACACAAGGTTCTAGTGCTTATATGCCAGTGACCAGACCATCCACAACCCTGCACCTTCCGTGCCTGCTATCCTTCGTAGTTCAGCACCTCCAGTGCTACAGCCATCCATACCATTTTTCTGGTCACGGATAGGGGTTTTATTTCATGAATATATATAACTACATATATAATAGTTCATGGTTCACTATGTTGGGGGAAATCTCCGCGAGACTAAGTCCAGGTAAGTAGCGTCACATTTGCCCAGGGACGTGGCCTCTGGGGCCTCCCCGGGCGCCGCCATTTGCCTGGGGACGTGGCCTCCGGGGCCTCCCCGGGCGCCGCCTTTTGGCCCCCGGGACCTGGCCTCCGGCGCCAGTCCCGAGCGCCGCAATTTGCTCGGGGACGTGGCCTCCCGGGCCTCCCCGGGCACCGCCTTTTGGCTCCTGGGACGTGCCCTCCGGGGCCTCCCCGGGCGCCGCCATATTTGGCCCTCGGGACCTAGCCTCCGGCGCCGGTCCCGGGCGCCGCCTTTGACCCGGAGATGTGGTCTCCGGGGCCTTCCCGGGCACCGCCATTTGCCCAGGGACGTGGCCTCCGGGGACTCCCCGAGCGCCACCTTTTGGCCCCCGGGACCTGGCCTCCGGCGCCGGTCCCGGGCGCTGCCACTGGCCTCCAGGGCCTCCCCGGGCGCCGCCTTTTGGCTCCCGGGACCTGGCCTCCGGCGCCGGTCCTGGGCGCCGCCTTTGACCCGGGGACGTGGTCTCCGGGGCCTCCCCGGGCGCCGCCTTTTGGCTCCCGGGACGTGGCCTCCGGCGCATGCCCCAGGCCTCACCGCCCTTCTAAAGGTAAAGTCTCGAGTTGTTTGTCACGTGCAGGTCACGCGAGGAGCGCCTCGGGAATCAGCGACCACCTGTCAAGCATCCGAGACGTTTGACCGGGAGAAGGACGTTCCTACCCCTCAATCCGACGGTGGCTTCCGGGGTAGTTTAGGCTTTTTGCTTCTTTTTGGGGCTATAAATAGCTCCTGTACCCCTCAGTTGTAAACAAGTGATTCATTGTTATTGGAATAGCTAAACTCACAGGTGTGCTCTGGAAGCCTCTCCCCCGAAGAGAGCCTCCCCAGCTGACTCCGGTCGGGAGCGCACCGACAGTACTAGGGCCCCCACCGGGACCCGAACCTGTATAAATCATTGTGTCATTTCTTGTGTTTGTCTGGTGGGGGAGGACCGGTCATCCGGTCAACCCGTGCCGCGTAATCTTCGCTAGGATCGTTCACTAAACCTGCCGGGGTATTCGCAACACCACGACAGTTGGCGCCGATCGTGGGGACTCGTGACAAGACGCCATGGCTCCCCCAAGAACAAGGGCTCGCACCCTTCCCGGTGACCCAGAGACCCGGCGCCGCCCGTCCAGGACACTACTGTCCCGGCGCTTCCACCCGGAGGCGACCTGGCCCAGGTACCGCCTCCCCCCTCTTCTCTTAACTTAGGTGCTTCTGCCTCCAGGTCACTCCCGGTGACCGTGGGGACCTCGGCCGGGACCAGTCTCCCCCCGACGGCTCCCCCGGCTCACCGGGATGCCCTGCTTGAGGCTCTAGTGGAGGGCCAGCTCCGCGTCCAGCGCTCTATGGATGAGCTGCTCAGCGTGTTGGCGCGGCCTCCGGCCCCCACCTTTGCGTCGCACCCATACCCGGTGACTATGCCCCCGTTTATGGGTTACCCGGTGGCCCCTCCGGCCTCAAGAGGTCTGGCCGTCCCGTATGATCCCGCCGGGGGGTTCCCTCCCCCTGCGGGATATACGTCCGGACCCTTTCCGGCACACGGGCCCGTCCTGGTGTCGGGGGTCTACTTCCTGCCCGGGCCTTTCGTGGCACCAGGGGGTACCCCGTTCCAGGCCCATTCCCGGCGCCGAGGGCCCATTTCATGCCGAGGACATTCCCTACGCCGGGAGCGGGTCCCACCCCTCGCGTCGCGTTTACCGCACCGGGGGAGGTCGACAGAGCAGCTCCCGCACCTCAGCGAACTCCCCCTCACATCGCCTCCCCGGTTCCGTACGTCGCCCCGGGGGCTCCCCCCTCGCCGGTTCCGGATGTTACAGGGGCTTCCCCCTTTCCGGTTCCGGTCGCTGCCACAGGGGCTCCCTCCACTTCGGTTCCAAACGTCGCCATGGGGGCCCCCTCCCCAGTTCCGGATAATACAGGGGCTTCCCCCTTTCCGCTCCCGGGGGTCTTTGCAGGGGGTTCCCCCCAGCCGGTCCCGGAAGCCTCTGTGCCGGTAGCTACAGTGCATAAGCTCCCTCCCTCGGTGGAACTTCCCCCCGGCCGCAGGCGCGGGGAGCCTCGCTCTCGCACCGGTCGGAGGAAGAGACCCGCGGAAGACCCAGCCTCCCTGGGGGAGAGCCCGGACGTCCGGGAACTCAGCCCCGTTCCAAAAGAGAAGCGTCGCCACCGCCACTCCGGCGGACCTCTTGGACCGCTCCCTGACTCTGATAACGAGGGTCCCGTCAAAGAAGACAGCGACCGGGACTCCCCCCAGGAAGTGCAGGGGGCTAACCAGCCCCTGTGCCGAAGACTTCGCAGCATCCGGTGGCCGCGGCCCTACCGCCCTCCGCACATCGAGCATTATAACGGTGAGGCAGACCCTTACGAATTTGTGCAGGTTTACTCCACTGCCATCTCCGCGGACGGAGGGGACGAGACGGTACAATGCAACGTCTTCCCCCTCTACCTTACCGGCATCGCCCGCTCCTGGTTCGACAACCTGAAGGCTGGCTCCATCAAGTCGTTCACGCAGCTCAAGCGGGAGTTCTGCGCGAACTTCCAGGGGAACTATGTGCCCCCCTGGACTCCTCGCAGCTGTACACTGTCTGGCAGAGAACTGGGGAAACCATCAGAAGCTTCTTCAAGCGCTTTGCCCAGGTGAAGAGCAAAGTGGCCCACGTCCCTGACTCTACGGTCATCGAAGCCTGCAAAAGCGGCATCCTCCCGGGGGAGCTCCACCGAAGGCTCTCCCAGAGCTGCCCCTCTTCCGCCGACGAGCTCTTCAATGTACTCGAAAAGTACGCTCAGGCGGAGGAAGACGACATCTGGAAGAAGACCCAGGGGGCTCCCGCCCCCGTCGACCAGGGGGCCAGGGATCCCCTCAAGCGCCCCAGACAGGGGGGGAGTAACGAGCCTTGGCCTCGGGACACCTTTCTCCTCGAGGGCGGAGGCGGCTCGCGCGACCCCCCGAGGGGCAACCGCCCCTTCCCCAAGCCGAAAGGTCATGGGGAGGACAGTCTTCGCGCAGCCAGCAAGGCCCGCGGGGAGAAGGCGGGAAGGACCGTGGTGCAGCTTCCACGGGTCCAGTACCCACGCTACCCGAGACTGCGGCCAACTACTGCAGCACTTCGCGGCGTTCCTCGACCAGCGCGGGCAGGGGGGAGACTCCGGCCTCCTTGCTACCTCGGCCAGCTGTTCCGGCCCTTCCCGCTCCCGTGGGGGGTCAGCAGACGCAGACGCAGGAGGGGGAGCCTTCAGAAGCTCTCCCCTTGCAAACTTCTCAGCGCCGCATTAACGTCATTGTGGGAGGGTCCGCCTCCGGGCGGGACTCTAAGCGCCAGCGTAAGGAGTACGCGCGCAGGTCAAGGTTGTGGGGGTGCTACACGCGTCCCCGCCACCTCAGTGGTCGGACGTCCCCCTCACCTTCACGGCGGAAGACGCGCGAGGGGTTCGCTTCCCCCACGACGACGCGCTCATCGTCTCCGTGACAATCTACAACTGCCACTTGGCCCGCATCGTTGTGGACGGTGGGAGCTCCGCTGACGTCCTATTCCTAAAGTCTTTCAAAGAAATGCAGGTGGATGAGAAGCTCCTGCAGCCCGCGGCAGGGCCCCTGCAAGGGTTCGTCCCGGGGAAGGCAATCCACCTCGTGGGCAAGGTAGACCTTCCTATGACATTCGGCACCTGGGAGAACTACCGGACCGAGTTAGTCCGCTTCGACGTAGTGGACCTCCCCTCTCCTACAACGCGATAATGGGGAGGACCACAATCAGCCGGCTGGAGGCTGCCACCCATCAAAACTACCTCTGCATGAAGATCCCTTGGCCGCATGGTGTGATCAATGTCCGGGGAGACCAAGACATGGCCCATGCTCTATACGAGCGCGCTGCGCCCACAATCGGAAGTGTCAACCTCATAAAGATGCCGGGGGGGGAGGCTTCTCCCCCGGAACTAGATTCCGCTGCGCCACCGCCCGGGAGGCCCCTCCTCAAGCCGCGTCCGGAAGGGGGCCTCCGGAAGATCCTGCTGTCCCCGGGCGACGATGACAAAATCGTCCGGATCGGGGCGGAGCTCCCCGAGGAGCATGCAGCGCAGCTTGCGGCTTTTCTGCGTGAAAACTCTGATGTTTTTGCGTGGAAGCCTTCGGACATGCGGGGCGTCGCCCGGGAGGTCATTGAGCACAAGCTCGCAGTGGCCCCTGGTCACCCCGCGATCAAACAGAAGCTGCGGAAACTCTCCCTCGAGCGCCAAGAAGCAATCAAGGTGGAGATCACCCGGCTCCGAGAGGCGGGGTTCATTTGGAAGGTCCTGCACCCCGAGTGGCTCACGAACACCGTCCTCGTCAAGAAGTCAACTGGCAGGTGGCGGATGTGCGTGGACTTCACCGATCTTAACCGCGCCTGCCCCAAAGAAAACTTCCCGCTCCCACGGATTGATCAGCTCGTCGACTCCACTGCGGGGTGCGAGCTCATGAGCTTCCTAGACGCCTACTCGAGCTACCATCAAGTCCAGATGGCGGAAGGCGACGAGGAAAAGACGAGTTTCATAACTCCCCTCGGAACCTTCTGCTACGTCCATATGCCCTTCGGGCTCAAGAACGCGGGGGCGACCTTCCAATACCTCATGACGCTGGTCTTCAAAGATCAAGTCGGCCGCAACGTCGAAGTCTACATAGACGACGCGGTCGTCAAGAGTCCCCGCACAGCCTCCCACATCGACGACCTGGCTGAAACCTTCCGCAACCTCCGCGCGTTCGGGCTCAAACTCAACCCGGAGAAGTGCGCCTCCGGGGTGCGCGGGGGGAAGCTCCTAGGTTTTCTCGTGTCCCAGTGGGGCATTGAGGCAAACCCCGAGAAGATCGGGGCATTCCTAGACATGCCCCCGCCGCGCTCTGTCAAGGATGTCCAGCGGCTCTCCGGCCGCTTAGCTGCGCTAAGCCGCTTCGTCTCCCGGTCGGGGGAACAAGGCCTCTAGTTCTTCAAGATCCTCCGAGGGCTCGAGGGGTTCCGCTGGACCCCCGAGGCCCAGGAGACATTCGACGACCTCAAGAAGTACCTCACGAGCCCTCCAATGCTCGTGAGTCCATCTCCAGAAGAGCCCTTGCTCCTCTACCTCGCCGCGACCCCCGTCGCTGTCAGCGCGGTCTTGGTGAAGGAGCAAGGGGGGCAGCAGCGTCCCGTGTACTACGTGAGTGAGGCCCTCCAAGGGGCCAAAACTCGGTACACGGAGATGGAGAAGATCTGCTACGCCCTCCTGATGGCGTCCCGGAAGCTTGGCCATTACTTCCTGGGCACCGCATCACTGTCTCGTCGTCCCTCCCCCTGGGGGAGGTACTGCGGAACAAAGAAGCCACCGGCCGGATTGGGAAGTGGGGGGCCGAGCTCGCCCCCTTCTCCCTGTCCCATACCGGCCGCTCCGCCATCAAGTCGCAGGTCCTTGCCGACTTCGTCGCAGAGTGGACTCCCGCCTCTGGGTCCGGGGACGAAGACCTCCCTGTGCCGCCCCGACGCAGTGATCATTGGACTCTAATGTTCGATGGGTCGCTGTGTCTCGCCGGGGCTGGTGCGGGAGTAGTCCTCCGGAGCCCCGAGGGGAAGGAACTTGAGTACGCCGCGCTGCTCGAGTTCCCCGCAACCAACAACGTCGCCGAATATGAGGCTTTGCTCCTCGGGATGCGCCTTGCACGCTCCCTGGGGTCCGGCGCCTCCTAGTCAAGGGAGATTCTCAGCTCGTAGTTTGCCAAATGGACAAGTCTTACCTGTGCCATGACGCAAACTTAAGTCTTTATTTGCAGGAGGTGCGAAAGATGGAGAGGCATTTCAACGGCCTCGAGGCTCGGCATATCCCGCGAAGGGACAATGACCGGGCCGACGCCTTGGCCCGGGCCGCAAGCGCCCGGGAATCGCTCCCCAAGGGGGATTTTTTGGAAATCATCACGAAGCCCTCGGTGGCCTCCCCGGACACGGGCGACGAGCCTCATGTCCCGGAGGTCGCCGAGATCACCCGGACTTCGTCTTGGATGGACCCCCTCATCTCCTTCATCAAGGGGGAGGGGGACCCTCCTAGTGAGACCGAGGCTAAATGCCTCCAGGCTAAAGCCCGGGCATATCTCCTGCTGAAGGGGAGGCTCTACAAGCGGGGGGCTTCCACCCTCCTGCGCTGCCTCCCCCGGCCGGAAGGACTTCAACTTCTCGAAGACATCCACGCGGGGAGCTGTGGTTCTCACCTAGCACCGCGTGCCATCGGGGCCAAGGCCCTCCGGCAGGGCTTCTACTGGCCCACGGTCATGCGCGACGCGCGAGACCTTGTCTCCGCGTGCGAGGCATGCCAGAAGATGGCCAAGGGCTCGAACCTCCCCCCTATAGCGCTGCAGACAATCCCCATCACTTGGCCCTTCGTGCGCTGGGGGATGGACCTCTTAGGGCCCTTCCCCCCAGCGCCCGAAGGATACAAGAATGCGGTAGTCGCGGTCGACTATTTTACAAAGTGGGTTGAGGCGGAGCCTTTGGCCAGCATCACGTCCCGAGCCGTCCAGCGGTTTTTCTGGAAAAACATCATATGTCGTTTTGGTGTCCCCCGGGAAATCACCGTGGACAACGGGACCCAATTCGACTCGGCTTATTTCCGGGAATTCTGCGAAGGCCTGAGGCTCGTCATCCACTTCGCCTCAGTGGCCCATCCCCGGAGCAATGGGGCTGTCGAGAGGGTCAACGGCGTAATCCTACAGGGGTTGCGCCAGAGACTCGAGCAAACCGCTTCTAAGCAGGGTGCATGGGCAGAGGAGCTCCCTAGCATCCTCTGCTCCATGCGCACGACCCCGTCCTGGGCGACGGGATGTACTCCCTTCTCCCTGGTCTACGGGGTGGAGGCAGTCCTCCCCGTGGAGATTGGCCTTCAGTCGCTGCGGGTCGAGCTCCTGGAGGGAGCCACGCCCACAGCGTACCAGGCCAACGAGGCCAACCAGCGCCTGGAGGTTGACCTCGTGCAGGAGGAACGCGACTGAGCGCTCCTCCGCCACGCCGTCTACGAGCGCGAGATGGCGCACGCATACAATCAGTGCGTGCGTGAAAGATCCTTCCACCTGGGGGACCTTGTCCTCAAGCGCGTCACAGACCCCCAAGCCCAGGGGAAGCTCTCCCCCAAGTGGGAGGGCCCCTACAGGATCTCCGCGGTCCTGGGCTCGGGGGCTTATAAGCTCTCCAACCTTCAGGAGCAGGAGCAGAAGCACACATGGAACTTGCGTTTACTTCGCAAGTTCTATGTTTAGCCTTACGGGCCTGTCCCCTCCCTTGGAGCGATCATGCCGGAGGGGGAGGAGGGACACTGTACTTACCTTTTCCTCACCTTTCGCGGCTTCGCAGGGGGAGGCACTGTACTTCATTTTATTAGCAATACATAGGTCTTGCTCTTCAACTGTCTCATTTCAGGTTCTTCTCATTACCGCCCCTAGCGGCGATGCCCTCCCCGTGAGGACGCCCTCCCTGTGAGGATGCCCTCCCCGCGAGGAAGCCCTCCCCGTGAGGATGCCCTCCCTGGGAGGAAGTGGGCCCAGACCCAGCAAGTCCATCCTGTAGGGCGGCTTACGATCAGCCCTAGTGGACTGAGGGTGTAAGCAGCAACCCGGTCCCCAGTGGCCGCGGTAATGAGTCACTTTGGGAGACTAGTCCCCTGCCCAAACACTCAAGACCCGTCATCGGGCACTTCCTCCTCCGGGAGTAGGCGCTCTCCCCAGTGGGACGTCTAATGGCTTTCTTGGATATCTCGTCCTCCTCCAGGAGTAGACGCTCTCCCCAGTGGGACGTCTAGTGGCATTCTTGGATATTTGGTCCCCGGCGACCTTATTCCCGGCTCCCCGTTCTCACGGCGACCGGATGATTGCCTCCTGGCGACCTTATTCCCGGCTCCCCGTTCTCACGGCGACCGGATGATTGCCTCCCGGCGACTTTATTCCCGGCTCCCCGTTCTCACGGCGACCGGATGATTGCCTCCCGGAGACCCTATTCCCGGCTCCCCGTCCTCACGGCGACCGGACGATCGTCTCCCGGAGATCTCATCGGGTTTTCCTAGATGTTTCTTCCGCACGAGGCCTTATTCCCAGCTCCCTGTTCTCACGGCGACCGGACAATTGTCTCCCCGGAAGGACTTTCCCTTGGAAACCTCGTTTTAAAATTTTCTAACTTAGAAAAATTCTTATGCTACAGGTCACTTCCACCCCGGGGGCCTTGCTACCCCCACAGCGCGCGGAGCTACCCTTCGGCCCGCTGTGGGCAGGGGGGATAAGGAACCCCCGGGTGTCGACCACATCTCCCACGAGCAAACTTAGCTCATTCTTGTCAAGAGGAGTCGTCCAGACCATCCAAGAAGAAAAGATAAAAAGATGACAAAGAAGGAAGCAACAACACGGCTTTATTGATCGTCAAACCCGGAGGACATCTTCCCCCTCCGGTGGGCATCGGAAACGGCACAACCCGGGTTCTAACCCGGGGGATCCTCTACATCCTAAGGCTCCTACGCCTAATACTCCCGGAGGCTCTCCGCTAGCTCCCGGGCCAAGTCCCGGTACAATGCGCGCACGCGGCGCCGAGCGTCCCGGAGCACATCTTCGGGCCAGAACTCATATCCCGCCGGTGGAAGTATCCGAAGAGGAGGTATCATCCGGAACCCCGGACGCGGGGGGACAATTCGGCGCGATGATTGTCAAAATTGTCCAAGTGCCACTCCGGACGCCACCTTAACCGGACGGGCTCCCGGACGGCGTCCCCGCTGCGCTCCCCGGAGATGAGGCTTAGCAATATTATAGCCGCTTGGGCGTCCCCCGGAGAGCCCCTCCCGGACCTTCGCCCGGGAGTAACCTCCCGGGAACCCTGGTAACATTGCATTCAATTCAAAGACTTAGAAAAATTTCTAACTCTATTGCATTCCAGAATATCTTTTTACAAGTGTCCGGGGCTTCTTCTAAGAAGCTACCGGGATCAAAATCCTAAGAAAACAAAAAGGGTCCTAACTAAGACCCGGGGGGAGGCTCATACTTTGTCATTGGCGTCCTCCCCCCGGGGGGCTTCCGCCGAGGCCGGGGCCGGGCCGTCCACTGCTGGAGGCGCCGGTGCCGGGAATCTCACCCGGATGATCCGGTCGTAGAAGCCCCCGGCGAGCTTGATACCGGCCTAGACCGTCTCGCAATAGAACGAGGACGATGCAGTAAGCGAGTATTCTATCGTTCTTTCCACAGGGACTAGACAAGCAAAATCGTGTAAAACTAGACTAAATCGATGGCAAGCGAAACTAAAATAGTCGAGAGAATGAGAAAGAGAATGTCAGAGGAAAAGCGAAGAGAGAAAAAGGCAGAGGTGATCGCACCGCGACAGGCGACTAATGTTTATTCTGGACTAGTGTTCGCAATACAAGCAATAAAAAGAAATCGTGTAGTAGTAGCGCGCGAGGCAGCGCAAACTACCATCATCGATCGCAATCTACGGCGAGTATCTACGAAACACAAGTACAAAATAAACACTAAAGCCCAGCCAACTCCACTCGACAACTCAACCATAATATATTCAATCAATACAACACGACCACTAACTCAACAGCGAACTCAATTGCAAATGAACAACTTCTTCAAAGAGCCAAGATGTTTAAGACAACAAGAATTGATCTTTTAATATCTCAACTTGACATAGCATTACAACGCAAAAGAACACTGAGCAAATAGAAAGCTGTCCCAAAACCACACAAATGACTCAAGAGACTGATTACAAGAGTTTAAACACAACTATTAATCACAGAACTTCACAGAAGATACCAAGACTTAGTTCAACTCGAGATGCTTTAGAACTTTGCAATGAACTCTGATTATTACACAAGGGTAGTTCTACTGGAGCAGAGCAAAATATGAGACAAGCCGCAATTCAATTCAACACTGTGTCTGTGTCTGCAATACAATCAAGAGAATTGAACAGCACAAGACAAGATAAACCAAGTATCAGTAGAAAGAGAGTATCAATTAGTGTAACATGGGGGTTATATGCAGACAACTAGAGCTGAAGTTCAACATCCCAATACACCAAATTCAGGCAACTGATCATCCACAAACCATATAAAACACAAACAGATTCGGAACAGGCATCACAAAACAAAACAGAGTTCATCCAGTAGAAAATCCTAGACTTGCATTCACTGGATAGAACTATGGGAGATTGTAGCTAATTTCAGTGCCAATTTTCACTTGTATTGAATTCAGAAAATTAAGTTTGATTCATCACATTTACTGAAGTGAACATCTCATACATACATCGCAGTTCATTCAAAGATGTAGAACAGAAGGGGGGGAAGAATTGATCACCAAATTTCTTGCTATGGTCGATGTAGTGGACTGCAGTGGCCTTCGGAGGAGCTGGTCGAGCTCGTGGAAGAGGAGCGTGGCTGTCGGCGCTGAGGAAGAAGAAGAAGCCGGTTTGAGTGGGGGAAGCACGGCTCGGGACCGGATCGGGCGGCTGAAGTGGTGCGCCGCGCTCGCGAGGTGGGGATCAGGCAGATGGCGGCATGGAGGCACGAAGTGGTGACGATGCATCGGCATCGGGCGAGATCGGCAGTGGAGACATGGTGAAGGCGGCGGCGCAGTAGATCCCACGGATACCCCGGCGGCGGATCTGAAGCGGGAGTGGCGGCGCAGTGAGCGCGGCTCCGGCGTTGACGCAGTGGTGGCGGCGCTTGAACAGATCGACGGCAGGAGGTGCGGATCCGGTGCGGGATGGCCAGATCCGGCGGCGGCTGAGGCGAGGCGGCGGCTCCGGTGGAGATGGCGCGGCGCCGGTGGAGGACGGGAGCGGGCAGATCCAGTGGGAGACTCGGCGGCGCAGCGGGAGGCTACGGCGGCGCAGAGGGAGGTCACAGCGCGGCGGCTCCGGTGGAGATAGGCGGTGGAGGCGCGAAGAAGAGGCTGGAGCAAGAAATGGACAGAAAAAAAAGGAAGAAGGGGAGGAAGAAGAGACCGGCTAGCGCCGGGGGTGGACGGAGGTGTGGAGGATTTTGGGGGAGACAGAAGGAGAAATTGCGCCGGAGAAGAAGACGGTGGCCGAGGGAGAGGAGATGAACAGCGGCGCTGGAGGCGTGGATGGGCGGATCTGCGGCTGATCCGGTGGTGTGGGATGGTGGAGATGCGGAGATCCGGTGGCGGCGCAGTTTGGGCGCAGGAAGGCCAAATCCGGCGCGGGCTTGTGGGCGGCGGTGAGAGCGGCGCTGTGGAGTAGCGAGCTCGCCGAGGAAGATGGCGTCGAGGGAGGAGGAAATAAAAGAGGCTTTCCTATATAGAAGGGGAAGATGAGGGAGGTAAAGAAGGTGGAGCGCCGCCGGCGTACGGCCCGGCCACCGGCGGCGAGGTGGACGGAGGTGTGGAGGAGGATTTGGGGGAGAAAGAAAAGAAGGTAAAAAAATAAAAACCGGGCTCCCCTCTCCACAGTGGCGGCCGGGCTGGATTAAGCCAATTTTTGGTCTTTTTGCGAAAAGGCCCCCGGGTTCTCTGGAAATAGCTGCTGGGTCCTCGACAACCGGAATTCAGCGTTCCGGGCTCCCGGAGACTCCGATTCGAGCGCGGTCAGTTCCTACGCGTCCGTAGGAACGAGCGCTTTCATCTGGAATCGACCGAGGCTTGGATCCAACCGATGAAGCGCGTCCGTCAGCCGAAAAGACCGTCCAATCGTCGCCGACCTGCGATAAAAATTGCAAAACGAGTTATCCGCTCGATTTGGCGACAAATCTGGAATAATCTAGAAATATGACGTAATACAAGACTAAAATGTGCACAAGCCTGGGTAAAAAATGCAGGAAAAAGCATGCAAATCAGATAAGCATCAGAGCTGCTCCACCTCCCGGCGCGAGGGCTCGAAGAACTCGGGGAAGCTCCGCGGGATGCGGCCCCCGATTGCCCGGGCGCCCACTCCCCGGTGCTCAACGAGCCCGGCCGCGGCCGCGACGACGGGGATCGCCCGGCCCCGCGCCCGGGCGTCCGCTGCCTCTGGGATCACAGAGACTTATGCGTTAAGAAAACGCACAGCCTCCGCGAGCATGGCCGGGGGCGCCTCCGAGCCACCTCCGGAGCCTAGGCTTACGCCAAGGCTCTCGAGGGCCGAGCGGACATGCTCCCGGAGAGCTTCGTCCCGTTGGCCCCGGTAGGCGGCGGCCTTGTCCTCCTCGTCCTTGAGCAACCGGACGACGCACTGCTCAACACCCCAGGTAATCGCCGCCCCCTATAAATTCCAGAGTTAGAAAAATTTTGGATGCAGGGAACCAAAAGAAAGCGACAATCGCTTCGGGTGAATACCTGGGCTTGAAGGGACCGAAGCTCCGTGAAGCGATCGCGAAGCGATCGCGGAGCGTCCCCCCCGCGACGAAGGCCTGGACCTTCGGGGTCTGTAGGCCTTCCGAGTAACGCTCGACCTCCCCTGCGGAAAGCAGGGGGGTCTCCCGCCCGGCGCTGGTCCCGCCGCGGCCGGTAATGGGCTCCCGAACCTGGGTGCCCGGCACGACTTCGGTCGGGGTGGCGGTCGTCATCGTCTTCGTCGCGGAGGTGCCCTCCGAGGAAGTGGCCGAGGAAGTCCCGGAAGGGGTCCCTCGCCGGGGGGGGATCATCAACCCTTTCCCCTTCCCGGGCGGGAGGGTCCCCGGGGCCCCCACTTCTGGCGGGACGTCGTAGACCGAGGGGCTCCCCCCTTGGTCGACAGGCCATTCCATCCGCGGAGGCGAGGTCTCCGCGAACCTCACCTCACCTCCAGCTTCTCCGGCTCCAAGGGGGCCAGGGGTACTGGCGGGGCCGCTATCGAAGGCGGCGACAGGGCGTAGTTCGCCGAGTCAAAGGCGGCCCCGTCTGCGGCCGGTTCCTTCCCCCGAGTCAGTTCAAATAAATGCACTGTTGGTTCAAGACAGATTCGAACCAGACACGTGTCTAGCGGTGCGAACTCAAGTTATTCTGAGAAGCATTGGCCCGAGGTCGCAGGCTTTGCGCGATCAGGTTGCAGGCTTTGTGCGGTCAGAAGTTCGTATGCTATACGCGGATAGAATGTCAAGGATGTCGCGCGGTCAGCCAACATCCCGCGGTCAGAGCATTCTCGACCAGGGTGCTTGGAATTCATTTGTCCGGCTATTCCTATAGCGGGAATATTCCAAGTATCCCGAAGATTCTCCCACGTGGAGAATCAACCGTCAGAAGGTTAATACATGTAGTTATCCATGAATAACACGTGTTTAACCTGCGTACAGGTTAAGAGTGGTTTTCTAAAAACCGTATTCAACCGTCCAAGCAACTGCTTGATGCAGTTTACTGCATGGCACCCTTTCGACCAGTATAAAAGGGTGGTATGGAGTGTGAAGCAGTGGGAGAGAGAGATACAATACATCTCAACCACTCAAACAACTAAGTCTACGGCCTAGATTAGATAGTTCTTACAAGCCTTCCTGGCTTTATTCTGTACATTTACATAGGAAAAATCCTTCGCCTGTGAAGGAGTTTTTCTACCATCTTGTAACCTTTTATCACCTATAGTGAAATCCCAATAGGACGTAGGGCTATTACTCCCACCATCGAGGGCCCGAACCTGTATAAACGTCTCTGTGCTTCTGTTCTCCATTGTTCTACGTACCTTCCTGGAGGGTCATCTTGAAAGGTCCCGCTATTACAAATTTTGCATAAGTTCGGCTGAGGACTCCGAGTCCGAATCGTCGACAGCTGGCACCCACCGTGGGGCCTTTCTCAAGGAGTCCTAATTTTAATCCGAAGGTTCGCTGAAACATGGCTGGAGCATATGATTCCGAGAACGATTTCGATCTCGAGGATTATGCTCATATCCCAATGCCTTCTCCAAGCGATCCTGTCCCGATGAAGGAGGTTGAAGGCCAGAATCTTCCACAGGTTGAATCGTCCCTCCAGGTCATGTCTATCGACCAGGGAGCAACTAGCGCAGGCTCAGGACCCACAGAGGTTCTTAATGCGCTAGGCGATGAATCCGGTCCGTCATACGACCCCGCCGAGGGGAAGGATGATGTCGACCCGGAAATCAGCCCCAGAAGGTTCGACCCTGATAACCTTCACCGTCTCTTTGATTTCGAGTCCGACTCGGAACAAACTGAGATGTTTTCCCCATCGGCAACCTCTCTCCCTAGGCAGTTTGCTGCTTTATCGAAAGAAACTCCCGATCAACAGGCTGCTTGGGAAGAACAAGATCGCAAACAGAAGGAGGATCAAGATCTCGAGCAACAAAACAACGAACTACGCAGAACTGCCCTAGAGGCTCTTCAGGATGCGCAGGCTCATTACGATGCTGCTCCGAGTTCCTCTCGGCGGTCATGAGGTCGCAGATGCGACCAGACCCCTTCTTTACCACCGGAGCGTTTCCCGATGGACGAAGAAACAGTAACACCTGGTGCCCCTAGGAGAAGTACCCATGGTCGACTGCGATCTATCGCGGAAGTCATGCGTAACTTTCCTCCTACGGTCACGGATGCGCAGAAACTGGCCTTTTTTAGGATCCTGGCGGAGAGACTGGATGAGGTCGCATCTGGGGCGACCCCAACGGCCCCTTCCCGCTCGGTAACACGTTCCCGCGAACGAGATTGTCCTCACTCTGGTTCCGGCCGACGAAGTTACCCACCGCCCGTACCATCCCGACAGGACAGATACCGACGAATGCAGGATTCTCGTAGTAGGGATCGAGTTCCTGTCCACTCTCGTTTGGGACCACGAGTAACTTTGCCATTGTGTGGGGTCGCCCGAGACCCAGCCGAGAGTCACAGGGCGATTCACGGTCCCTACGTTGGTTGTAAAGCTTTTTCGCCTGGCCTACGAGCAGTCGTTTGGCCCGATAAGTTTCAACCAGGGGCCATTGAGAGGTTTGACGGAACTCAAAACCCATCCGAGTTCCTTCAAATCTATGTCACTGCCATCCAAGCGGCAGGAGGCGATGACAAGGTCATGGCCAACTACCTGCCTACAGTCCTCGCAGGACCGGCTAGAACCTGGCTGTTTAATCAGCCCGAGGGTTCCATCTACAATTGGGAAATTCTATGCGATGCCATCCTCAGCAATTTCAAAAATTGTTACCAAAAGCCGGGTAAAGAGGATGACCTTCATCGGCTACGGCAAACCTCAACCGAAACGCTTTGGCAGTTTGTCAAGAGGTTTGTCGGGGTGAGGAATACCATCCCGAACATATCTGATGGCTCCGTTATTAGGGCATTTAAACATGCCGTTCGATACCAGAGATTCACTGAGGACTTGCTTATCCACCCTCCTCGATCAGTGGCCGATCTGTTCGACATGGCCGATCGATATTCTGATGCAGCCGAAGCGGTCGAATGGAACTGGATGGTCGACAAGGGGGACCTACCACCTCAACCAGGCTTCAAGGACGCCAGGAAAGAAGATTCAAGCAAGAAGCCGGAATCTTCATCAGGTGGGAAGTCAAAGAAGTCGAAGAGGAACCGCTCTGGACAGTACCGCGAGGTCGCAGTCGCAGAGAAGCCACCTTCGACCAAAGGTAATAAGCCTTCATTCAAAAATAAAACTGCCTCTGGTGATCGGAATGTCGACCAGCCAGAAAAGTCAACTAATCCGCAGGAGGGCAAGAAGTGGTGTCCACTACACAACTCCGCAGGCCACGACCTCAAGAATTGTAGGAGTTGGTTGAAGCAACTGGATGATTTCTACCAGGGAGTTGGGCCAATGCCAACCTTACCACCTAAAGAACAAGCGTGCGGACTTAGGGACACCGACGGAGACTAGGAAATGTCCTACCAGGTACCTCAAAATCATATTAATGTTATTTTTGGAGGTTCTTCTTCTTTTGTTTCCAAAAGGCAGTTTAAGACCTTTTACCGAGAGGTTAACCAAACGGAGACATCCCTTGGTGAACCTCAATAACCCGTTGGTCGGATACACCTTTGACATTTGATCGCACTGATTGTCCGACGGGATTAACACAACCATTGAGGCTCCCTCTGGTCATTACCCCGATCATCAGTAACGCGAGAGTTGAAAGGGTCCTGATCAACGGAGGAAGCTCCCTTGACATTTTGTTGGTCAAGGCACTCGATGAGATGCAAATTCCTCGTTCGAAGATTAAGCCCATAATCCATCCATTTTATGGGATAATCCCAAGCCCCTCCATGATGCCGTTGGGACAAGTGGTCCTCCCGGTCACACTGGGAGAACCAGATAACTTCCGAACAGAATTGGTTACTTTTGATGTAATCATTGTGATTCGGCTTATAATGCAATCTTTGGCAGGCCAACTCTCGCTAAATTCATGATGGCAACGCACTATGCTTACCAGTGCGGAAAATTGCCTGGCCCCAAAGGTGTCATCTCGGTCAGAGGTAGTCGCAACGTGGCACTCACGTGCGACCGGCTATCTTTGGAGATGGTCGATCAACTTCCCCTCCGGGAGGCTCAGGTCGCCACCGTCGCTACCGACGCGATCAAGGCTGCTCCTTGACCAGATGAAAAACTCAAACTGGTTCCTTTGTACCCAGATGATCCATCCAAGACAGTTCGGGTCGGATCAGCTCTGGGTGCCAAATAGGAACTCGATCTCATTGCTTTCCTTCGGGCTAACGCAGATGTGTTTGCGTGGAAACCGTCCGACATGCCCGGTGTCCCAAGGGAAGTAATTGAGCACAGGTTAGCAATTCGACCTGGACAACGACCAATAAAGCAAAAGCTCAGGCATTTAGCTGTTGACCGACAAGAAGCCATCCGAGAGGAGTTGGACAAACTCCTACAGGCCGGGTTTATCCGTGAAGTGGATCACCCGGAATGGCTCGCCAATCCGGTCATGGTCCGCAAGTCAAATGGCAAGTGGCGCATGTGCGTCGACTACACTAGCCTCAACGTTGCCTGTCCGAAGGATGACTTTCCCCTTCCCCGCATCGACCAGCTGGTCGACTCAACTGCGTGTTGCGAACTGATGGGTTTTCTGGACGCTTATTCAGGATATCATCAAATTAGCATGGCAGAAGACGATGAAAAGAAAACTGCCTTCATCACCCCGTTCGGCACATACTGCTACGTCAGAATGCCATTCGGTCTCAAGAACGCAGGTTCCACGTACCAACGCTTAATGCAAAAGACCTTTCTTTCCCAAATAGGGCGTAATCTCGAAGCATATGTAGACGACTTGGTTGTAAAAAGTACCAAGAGATTGTCTCATTTGGACGATCTCACTGAAACCTTCTATAATTTGAATCGCTTTGGAATAAAATTAAACCCAGAGAAATGTTCTTTTGGGGTTTCTTCAGGAAAACTCCTTGGTTTCCTTGTGTGTTCCAGGGGCATTGAAGTTAATCCTGAGAAAATCAGGGCCATTGAACAAATGAGATCACCCTCGACCATGAAGGATGTTCAACGCCTGGCTGGTCGCATGGCGGCTTTAAGTCGTTTCATATCGCGACTAGGCGAAAGGGGATTGCCTTTCTTCAAAGCCTTGCAGAAGCATCACAATTTTACATGGTCGGATGAGGCCGAAAAAGTGTTTCAGGAGGTGAAGACATATCTATCTAGTCCGCCAGTATTGGTGTCTCCCGACAAAGGAGAACCATTGTTCCTTTATCTGGCGGCCACACCGCACGCGGTCAGCGCTGTTCTGATCGCGGATAGGGAAGGAATACATAGACCCGTCTACTATGTGAGCGAGGTACTTCATGGTCCTAAGGAGCGTTACCCTGAGGTCCAGAAGATACTTTACGCGCTACTGATGGCTTCCCGTAAGCTACGACATTACTTCCAGGTGCACAAGATCACAGTACCCTCCTCTTTTCCTTTGGGGGATATTGTCCGAAACCCAGAGAAGTCTGGTCGAATCACCAAATGGGCGGTCGAACTCGGTGCCTTCGAGATCCATTTCACGCCCTGCACGGCGGTTAAGTCTCAGGTTTTGGCCGACTTTGTGGTCGAATGGACCAACCCTGAGCCACCCGTGCAGGTGCCAGAGGAATTGGAGTGCCCCGATTACTAGACAATGTACTTTGATGGCTCCCATAGTTTTCAACACTCGGGGGCTGGAGTGGTCTTAGTTACGTCTCAGGGCGAACAGCTTAAGTATGTCATCCAACTACACTTTGTTGCGACCAACAACGCAGCAGAGTATGAAGGTCTTCTTGCAGGGCTCCGGGCAGCAAAATTCCTCAGAGTCCGTCGATTAGTGGTGAGGGGAGACTCACAGCTAGTCGTAAACCAGGTAAACAAGGAGTACAGCACCTCCGATGAGACAATGGCTCATTACCTGGGGGAAGTGAGGAAATTGGAAAAACACTTCAGTCATTTCGAAGTCCAATATATCCCGCGAAAGGACAACATTCTCGCAGATCAATTATCCAAAATTGGGTCCTCACGTACTTTCGCTCCGGCAGGAGTGTTCATTGAATACTTGGACCGTCCTTCGATCATGACTTTGGTCGAGGATGATCCGGTAATAGCCTCCGTTACCAACCACGGTCAGGAACAGGATTGGACTCATCCATTGAGAGTCTATCTTGAACACGGGACCCTACCCGAGGACGAAACTGAAAGCAATCGGTTAATTCGAAAAGCGCGCCTGTACAAGCTCATAGATGGGGTTTTGTACAGAAAGAGTACTCAGGGAGTATTCATGCGTTGCATATCTCAAGAGGAAGGAAAATCCCTCTTGAAAGAAATACATGACGGTGTATGTGGTGCACACGCGTCATATCGGACACAGGTCGGAAAAGCTTTTCGAGAAGGATTCTACTGGCCTTCGGCACTTGATGATGCCAAGCGTATGGTCAAGATGTGTCCTCAGTGTTAGTTCCACGCAAGACAGGTTCATCAACCTGCCTATGCGTTACAAAGCATTCCCCTCGCATGGCCTTTCGCGGTTTGGGGAATGGATATTGTCGGTCCTATGCCACAAGCAGTCAACGGGTACAAGTTTCTGTTCGTAGCCATTGACACGTTTACAAAGTGGATCGAGGCCGAACCGGTACGCAATATTACCGCATCAGCAGCACAAAAGTTCTTTCATAAGAACATTGTTGCTCGATTTGGTGTTCCAAACCGTCTTATCACCGAGAATGGTTCCCAGTTCGCTAGTGGTCTTTTCCTAGACTATTGCGATCAGATCGGAACTAAAGTGTGCTTTGCTTCTGTGGCACACTCGCAAAGCAATGGTGCGGTAGAACGGGCCAATGGGCAGATACTACAAGGCATCAAAAAGCGTGTTTTCGATTGCATTAAGACTCGCTCGGGGGCTTGGGCAGACGAGCTTTATACCGTTCTATGGGCACTACGAACTACTTCTAGTCGAGCCACCAGTGAGACGCCCTTCCATTTGGTCTATGGGGCCGAGGCTGTATTGCCTATGGAAGTTAGTATTGGATCTGTTCGGACAGAACAATTTGAACAGGTTGATCAGTCTGAACAGTGGTCGCGAGACCTCATCCTCCTAGAAGAAAGGCGTGATCGCGCTTTGATCAAGTCCGCGACATACTTGTAAGCTTTGCGCAAGTATCATAGTAAAAGGGTGCAACCACGTAGTCTTCACGTGGGCGACCTGGTCTTACGAAAAATCCAAGATCAGTCTAATCGCAACAAATTCTCTCCGAAGTGGGAAGGCCTTTACACTGTTGCCTCGGTGCCGCGACCAGGATCCGCGCGGTTAGCCATGGAGGATGGTCGAATTTTGTCCAATACTTGGAACATCGATCAACTTCGCAAGTTCTACGTGTAAGTACTCAACCCCTTTTCCTGTTCAATTAGCATTTTTTCATAAAATAAAAAATGTTTTGCTTTCATATGATGAATATTTCCCTTTATGCCCATCCACTGTGAATTCGGCTCGGGGGCTGGTCGCACGCGGTTAGATCATTATAACGTCCTGGTCGGATTCGCTAGCCAATCTCATAACCACTTTCAGATAAGTCACTCCTAAATAAGCCGTTTCTCAACGTACACGGGGCTTTCTGGAAAGTCCTTGGTTATCCGAGTGGTTGCTGGTTTGCAAACAAGGCTGGTGTTACAGTGATCATAATTGTTGATTCGATCACACACCCCTGGTCGTTATATTCACTTTTCCCCTGTGTTTGTAATACTAAGTCTTTAGTATCTACAATCACAGGTGGCTAGGGGGATATGTTTATAATATGAAACAACATAAAACAAAAATATATTCATTTTTCAAAGATGAATTTCCATATACATTGCATTGTATACAACTGTTTCTGTACAGGTATATGGATCATTCGATCCCAAGCTCAGTCGGGAGCTTATCTACAAGGGGACTAACCTCCTCCATGACAGCCTCCAGTTGCTCTTCACTCTCGACCTCAACCGGTCCCACCAATGGATTCAGATCTGCATCTGGGCCGCGGTGAAGTCGAACCCGGCTGAGGATAGCGGAAGCGGCTGACCGAACTCTGGTTCTGATCACCTCTTCTCGTCGCTGTGTATCCTCGGGGAGATACTCGAGAAGTGACTCCGCTTGGGCCATGACTAGCGCAAACCAGTCATTTTGGCTAAAGCTATCTCTTGTGGTTTCGACCACATCAGCCTTCAGAAAATGAGCCACTGCCTTCAGTTTTTCGAAGACAGAACGGCTCAGCTTTTCGATCGCTTTTTCGGAGGCGTGAATAGTGTCCCAGAGGAGTTTATTGTCCCGTTTAAGTTGCTCTACATGACCCGCTTGCGCTGCAACAAGAGAAAAGATTACTCGCATATTGCAAAGACAAGTTTTCTTAATCAGGAATCGACTTACCAGCAAGTTGTGACCGCAGTTTATTGTTCTCGATCTCTTGGTTTCTAGCCACCGAGATCGAATGAAGCCTCACTGTGGCCACTTCTTTGTCCAGCAATAACACTTTCCTGTAATAAAATAGAAGAAGTGGTCACAATCAATTTGTATCTTTACAAGTTGAAGAGTAATGATCCTTACCTGCGCAAGCTATCTCGCTCTCTTTGTATGGCCACCATGCTCGCCGCCGTAGCACGCGATTGGGCCATCATCCGGGATAGTTCCTGTGATGCAAAAAAGGGAGTTAAAGGTGTCCTATGTACAATTCAGGACACCCAGAGAGGGATTCATCATACCTTCATGAACTTCTGTACGGAGGCATCTTCCGGACTGATGGGAAGGTTTGTTGAAGGCCCGGAGGTGCCTACAGCAGGGGCAGTTCGTGGAAGTGCCTGCTGGGCACTGCCTCCAGTCGCCGCTAGTGGCGACTGGGACCCTGTGCCTGTTTCTCCTCCCACGGCCCGGACGACTTCCTGGACCGAGGGGGCGGAGCGCTCCTCACTGGAGGCTCCTGCACCAGCAGTGACTTCAACCCTTCCCAAAGTGGTTGAAGAACTCGGCGCTGTTTCTTTTCGCCTGACAAAGGAAAGAAGAATCGAACAATCACAGTTCATGACCATCATTTAAATACAATTAGGATAATGATTCTTACCTTATTTGAAATCCCATTAGCTTTTGAGATTTCAAGGGAGGCTCCCCACGAGAAATGGGACAATTGCCGTCCGTCCTGATCCTCCTCTTGGAGAACAAAGCATCTCCCCCTGGGTATGTTCTTCGGTTAGCACATTTCTAGGGGAAGATGAAGACGAATGAGAGGAATCTTTACCTGAGCAATTGGTCCCGTCGGCGGGGTCGCATCCGAAGGCCTAGATGGCTCTTGGACTTCTGCGGCCAGCACCTCGTGGGCAAACGCTACAGGATCTTGTGCAACCACCTCTACTCCTGTCGGCGGAGGTGGAGGATTTTCCTCCCTGGGACTCACAGGAGTCGCAGGGGGAAGCTCTTCTCCCTGCATAAGTGTTAACTCATCAAACACATAGGGAGAATTAGAGAAAACAAGACAGAGAGAATCTTACCACGGTCGTCCCTTCGACCAAGGAGGTAGAGGCAACTAGCTCTGAAGCCTCGGGAGCTTCAGGGGCCAGGGGATCATCCGCGACCACAGGGCTTTCGGTGGTCGCGAGGTCTGCTACGGCTGACTCTGCAGTAGCAGTTGTCCCTCCGGAATGGATTGGAGCGTCACCGGATGGAGAGCCCGCGATCTTCCTCCTCCGGTGAACTAGAGGGACATCATCGTCCTCCTCCTCCTCGCTCCCCTCTCCCTGTACGACGAAGAAGTAATTCCAGTTCGCACCTAGAAAGATCGGAGGGATATGATATCTTACCGCAGTTTTTCGGGCGGTAGGAGGAGTGCTTCGTGAAGACCCTTCCCCAAGATTTAGCCTGACTTTCTTGGGGGCAGGATTCCTCGTCCTGGGTCTCAAGGAAATTTTCTTCACGTTCTTTGTCGTCGGCTTCCCCAGGGAACCGACGTTCTCGTCGGGAAATGTCGCCTCAACAAACCTCCCAAGAAGCTGTTCCCATGGGATTAGTGCTGGACAGAGATAAGACCTGTAAAACAGAGGCCAAGTGGAGAAGGTACCTTTCGGCGCTCCTGTTTGAGGTCGTCGCCGGCGTGAATTAAGCTTTGGTGGCGAGGCGACCCCTTGGCACCCTCTACCTCGGCGTTGTACGCCCGGAGGAGGCAGTTAGTCCGCCTCTCGATCTCAGCAGAGGGCAGAACTATTCCCAAATACAAATTAAAACTGGTGCATTCCGGAAATAACATAAGAAGGTGTCGTGGTATTACAGATACCCCGGCAGGTTCGGACGTGCGCAGCACAAGTACAGCGGCGCGAGCAGACCGAGTTACTGGTCTCCTCCCGCCGGGCAACACAAAAAGTGACACGGAGGTTTATACAGGTTCGGGTCCCAATGGGGGCCTTAGTCCTGTTGGCTCTCTCCGGACGCGAGTCCGCTGGGGAGGTGAGCTCTCGGGGAGAGGTCTCCAAGAGAGCCGGGAATTGTGTTTATATGAAGTGAATTGGAATCCCTGAAAAAGGGTACAAGAGGGGTTTATATAGCCCCTAAGAAATACAAAAGACAAAAATGCCCTCGCTGCGGCCGTTGGATGGAAGGGCGAAGACGTCTTTTGGCCTGATGGACGGCCTGGATGCTTGACACGTGGCGCCACGGGCTTCCTAGAGGCCCCACGGTCAACAACAGCTCTTCATGAGCCCGGAGGCTCTCCGGGCCTCACCGGGGTTACGGAGACCCTCCGGGTCTCACCGGGATCTCAGAGACCCTCCGGGTCTCACCGGGGCCCGGTGGCTCTCCGGGTCTCTCCGGGGCTTCGGTGGTTCTCCGGGTCTCACTGGGGCTCCGGAGACCCTCCGGGTCTCACCGGGGCTCTCCGGGACCCGATGGTGCTCCGGGCCTCTCCGGGTGTCTCCGGGGCTTCGGTGGTTCTCCGGGTCTCACCGGGGCTCCGGAGACCCCTCCGGGTCTCACCGGGGCTCTCCGGGACCCCAGAGACCCTCCGGGTCTCACCGGGGGCCCGGTGGCTCTCCGGGTCTCTCCGGGACCCGGTGGTTCTCCGGGTCTCTCCGGGTCTCTCCGGGGCTTCGGTGGTTCTCCGGGTTTCACCGGGGCTCCGGAGACCCTCCGGGTCTCACCGGGGGCCCGGTGGCTCTCCGGGTCTCCGGGTCTCACCGGGACTCTCTGGGACCCTGTGGTGCTCCGGGTCTCTCCGGGTCTCACCGGGGCTCTCCGGGACCCCAGAGACCCTCCGGGTCTCACCGGGGGCCCGGTGGCTCTCCGGGTCTCTCCGGGTCTCACCGAGATTCCGGAGACCCTCCGGGTCTCACCAGGGGCCCGGTCGCTCTCCGGGTCTCCGGGTCTCACCGAGACTCTCTGGGACCCGGTGGTGCTCCGTGTCTCTCCGGGTCTTACCGGGGCTCTCCGGGACCCGGGTCTCTCCGGGTCTCTCCAGGTCTCACCGGGGCTCTCCGGGACTCACCGGGGCTCTCCGGGACCCCGGAGACCCTCCGGGTCTCACCGGGGGCCCGGTGGCTCTCCGGGTCTCTCCGGGTCTCACCGGGACTCCGGAGACCCTCCGGGTCTCACCGGGACTCCAGAGACCCTCCGGGTCTCACCGGGGACCCGGTGGCTCTCCGGTTCTCCGGGTCTCACCGGGACTCTCCGGGACCCGGTGGTGCTCCGGGTCTCTCCGGGTCTCACCGGGGCTCTCCGGGACCCGGGTCTCTCCGGGTCTCACCGGGGGCCCGGTGGCTATCCGGGTCTCTCCGGGTCTCACCGGGACTCTCCGGGACCCGGTGCTGGTGCTCTGGGACTCTCAGGGACCCGATGGTGCTTTGGGTTTCACCAGGGCCTAGAGATCCGGGGCCCAGGGAAAGTCCGGGACCCAGCAAGGACCCGATGACCTCCCGGGACCCTCTGGGTCTCACCGGGGGCCCGGTGACCTTCCGGGACTAGTGAATGTCCGGGGCCCAGAGACCCTCCGGGACTCTACGGGACCCGGTGATTCTCCGGGTCTCACCGGGGACCCGGTGACTACGAGACTCTAGGGGACCCGGTGACTCCCCGGGACCAACAGCCCAGTGACCCCGGGATACGGGGCCTAACCCTGGGACCAACCAGGTACCATCTCCGCACAAAGGACCGAGGCGCTCCGAAGACCCCGCGGGACCCAAGGCCCGGACGCCCAGGACCCACTGGGAACCTTCTCAGCACAAAGGACCGAGGGCGCTCCGAAGACCTCGCGGGACCCAAGGCCCGGATGCCCAGGACCCACCGGGAACCTTCTCCGCACAAAGGACCGAGGGCGCTCCGAAGACCCCGCGGGACCCAAGGCCCGGACGCCCAGGACCCGCCGGGAACCTTCTGCGCACAAAGGACCGAGGGCGCTCCGAAGACCCCGCGGGACCCAAGGCCCGGACGCCCAGGACCCGCCGGGAACCTTTTCCGCACAAAGGACCGAGGGCGCTCCGAAGACCCCGCGGGACCCAAGGCCCGGACGCCCAGGACCCGCCGGGAACCTTTTCCGCACAAAGGACCGAGGGCGCTCGGGAGCTCACTTCGAGGACTACCCAGAGGTACAGGGTTTGCCCCAACAGGAGCCCCCCAGGCCCTCGGGGACACGTCGTGGCCCCGGAGGGTGTTTGTAAAACCCTTCTCCTAATGACACTGAGGTTTCCAGGGATCTCCGGGTGGAAGGATCGCATATGGGCGGCGCGGTTGAGAACAACCTCCTCCCGGGACCAAGTCCACCCGGGAGAGGAAGTTACCGCGTTTGAGCGGCGCGGAGCCCCCAGACGGGAAAAGCTTTCTCCCGGGACAAAGTCCCTCCAGGGGAGAACGTTACCACGTCTGAGCAGCGCAGCAGAGAAAAACTCCCTCCCGGGACCAAGTGCACCCGGGAGAGGAAGTTACCGCGTCCGAGCGGCGCGAAGCCCCAGGACAGGAAAAACCTTCTCCCGGGACAAAGTCCCTCCGGGAGAGAATGTTACCACGTCTGAGCGGCGCGGCAGAGAAAAACTCCCTCCCGGGACCAAGTGCACCCGGGAGAGGAAGTTACCGCGTCCGAGCGGCGCGAAGCCCCCGGACAGGAAAAACCTTCTCCCGGGACAAAGTCCCTCCGGGAGAGAATGTTACCGCGTCTGGGCGGCGCGGTTGAGAACAACCTCCTCCCGGGACCAAGTCCACTCGGGGGAGGAAGTTACCACGTCCGAGCGGCGCGGAGCCCCTGGACGCGTAGGAGCCTTAGGGTGTAAAGAGCTTCCGGGTTTTGACCCGGATTGTACCGTTTCTGATGCCCACCAGAGGGGGAAGATGTCCTCCGGGTAAATGATTAATAAAGCTGTGTTTGCGCTTCTTGTTGTTTTAAGAGTTCTTTTGATATTTTTCTTGGATGGTTTGGACGACTTCTTTTGATAAGAATGAGCTAAGTTTGCTCATGGATGGTGTGGTCAACACCCGGGGGTTCCTTATCCCCCCCGCCCACAGCGGGCCGGAGGGTAGCTCCGCGCGCTGTGGGGGTGACAAAGCCCCCGGGGTGAAGATGAAGACCTTCCGGAAGACAATCGTCCGGTCGCCGTGAGAACGGGGAGCCGGGAATAAGGTCTCTGGAGAAGAATATCCTAGGAATCTGTCCCGCTGGGGAGACTATCGACTCCCGGAGGAGGATGTGCCCGATAACGGGTCTGATCCAAGGAATCCGTCCCGCTGGGGAGACTATCGACTCCCGGAGGAGGATGTGCCCGATGACGGGTCTGAGTGTTTGGGTAGGGGACTAGTCTCCCAAAGTGACTCGTTACCACGGTCGCTGGGGACCGGGTCGCCGCTTACACCCTCAGTCCACGAGGGCTGATCGTAAGCCGCCCTACGGGAGTGGGACTCCTGTCGTAGGGACTTTTAGGCTGCGGTAGCCTACTTCCTCACGGAGAGGGCATCCTCACGAGGAGGGTTTTTATAAAGGAGACGTCGCCTTTTTTAGGCGGAAGAACTCCTTGTAAAAGAATTTCAGTGAAATAGAAAAGAGCCATTCAATTTAATGAAGACGTAAAAACTCCAGTTGGGCACGAAATCCACTTGTATTAACATGCGGTGAGATACAATGCCCCCCCAGTCTCGAAAGGGGAGGGAAAGGTGATTACAATGCCCCCCTCCCCCTCCGGCGTGATCGCTCCGGGGGAGGGGACAGTGAGCACGAGGTCCCCCTTCCCCCTCTGGCTTAGTCGCTCCGGGGGAGGGGACGGGCCTGTGTAGGCTAGACGTAGAACTTGCGAAGTAGACGCAAGTTCCACGTGTGCTTCAGTTCCTGCTCTTGGACGTTGGAGACTTTGTAAATCCCCAAGCCCAGGACTGCAGAGATCCTGTAGGGGCCCTCCCATTTGGGGGAGAGCTTACCCTGGGCTCGAGGGTCTGTGACGCGCTTAGGGACAAGGTCCCCAAGGCGGAGGGCTCTCTCGCGCACGCACTGGTTGTACGCGCGCGCCATCTCGCGCTTGTGGATGGTGTGGCGGAGGAGCGCTCGGTCGCGTTCCTCCTCCACGAGGTCGGTCTCCAGTCGCTGGTTGGCCGCGATGGCACGCGGGGCTATGTGAGAGCCACAGCTCCCCGTGTGGATGTCTTCGAGAAGTTGGAGTCCTTCCGGCCGGGGGAGGCAGCGCAAGAGGGCGGAAGCTCCCCGCTTGTAGAGCCTCCCCTTCGGCAGGAGATATGCCCAGGCTTTGGCCCGGAGGCGCTTAGCCTCAGTTTTGCTGGGAAGGTCCCCCTCCCCCTTGATGAAGGAGATGAGGGAGTCCATCCATGATGGAGTCCGGGTGATCTCGGTGACCTCCGGGATGCGGGGCTCGTCGCCCGTGTCCGGGGAGGCCACCGAGGGCTTCGTGATGATTTCCGAGAGGGCCCCCTTGGGGAGCGATTCCTGGGCGCTTGCTGCCCGAGCCAAGGCGTCGGCCCGGTCATTGTCCCTTTGCGGGATATGCCGGGCCTCGAGGCCGTTGAAGTGCCTCTCCATCTTTCGCACTTCATTCACTAAGAGGCACCGGATCCTCAGGGAGCGCGTAAGGCGCATCCCGAGGAGCGAAGCCTCATACTCGACGACGTTGTTGGTTGCGGGGAACTCGAGCCACGCTGCGTACTCGAGTTCCTTCCCCTCGGGGCTCCGGAGGACTACCCCCGCACCGGCCCCAGCGAGACACAGCGACCCGTCGAACATGAGTGTCCAATGGTCACTGCGTCGGGCGGTGCGGGGAGGTCTTCGTCTCCGGGCCTGGAGGCAGGAGTCCACCCCGCGACGAAGTTAGCGAGGACCTGTGCGACTTGATGGCGGAGCGGACTGTGAGGGACAGGGAGAAGGGGGCGAGCTCGGCCCCCCACTTCCCAATCCGGCCGGTGGCCTCTTTGTTCCGCAGCACCTCCCCCAGGGGGAGGGAGGACGGGACGGTGATGGGGTGTTCCGGGAAGTAGTGGCGAAGCTTCCGGGGGTCCAGCAGAACCCCTCGAGCCCCCGGAGGATTTTAAAGAACTGGAGGCCCCGCTCCCCCGACCGGGAGACGAAGCGACTGAGAGCGGCTAGGTGGCCGGAGAGCTGCTGGACGTCCTTGATGGAGCGCGGTGGGGGCATGTCTAGGAAGGCCCGAATCTTCTCAGGATTTGCCTCAATGCCCCGCTGGGATACAAGGAAACCTAGGAGCTTCCCCCCGCGTACCCCGAAGGCGCACTTCTCCGGGTTCAGCTTGAGCCCGAATGCGCGGAGGTTGCGGAAGGTCTCTGCAAGGTCGTCGATGTAGGAGGCTGCGCGGGGACTCTTGACGACCGCGTCGTCCACGTAGACTTCGACATTGCGGCCGACATGATCTTTGAAGACCAGCGTCATCAGGCGCTGGAAGGTGGCTCCCGCATTCTTGAGCCCGAAGGGCATGTGGCGGTAGCAGAAGGTTCCGAGGGGAGTTATGAAACTCGTCTTTTCCTCGTCCCCCCCCCCCGCCATCCGGTCTTGATGGTATCCCGAGTAGGCGTCTAGGAAGCTCATCAGCTCGCACCCCGCAGTGGCGTCGACCAGTTGGTCAATCCGCGGGAGTGGGAAGTTGTCCTTGGGGTAGGCGCGGTTGAGGTCGGTGAAGTCCACGCACATCCGCCACTTGCCATTTGACTTCTTCACGAGGACGGGGTTCGCGAGCCACTCGGGGTACAAGACCTCCCGAATGAACCCCGCCTCTCGGAGTTGGGCGATCTCCCCCTTGATTGCCTCTTGGCGCTCGAGGGAGAGCTTCCTCAGCTTTTGCTTGACGGGGGGGGTCACCGGGGGTCACCGCGAGCTTGTGCTCAATGACCCCCCGGGCGACGTCCCGCATGTCCGAAGGCTTCCACGCGAAAACATCAGAGTTCTCGCGCAGGAAAGCCGCCATTTGCGCTGCATGCTCCTCAGGGAGCTCCGCCCCGATCCGGACGGTTTTGTCCCCGTCACCCGTGAACAGCAGGACCTCCCGGAGGCCCCCTTCCGGACGCTGCTTGGGGAGGGGCCTCCCAGGAGGTATCGCCGTGATGTCTGGTTCCGGGGGAGAGGCCTCCCCCCCGGGCGCCTTAATGATGTTGACGCTTCCGATCGTAGCGGCGGCGCGCTCGTATAGAGCCCGGGCCATGTCTCGGTCTCCCCGGACATTGATCACGCCGTGCGGCCCGGGGATCTTCATGCAGAGGTAGTTTTGATGGGTGTGGCCCCCAGGCGGTTGATTTTGGTCCTCCCCATGATCGCGCTGTAGGAGGAAGGGAGGTCCACTACGTCGAATCGGACCATCTCGGTCCAGTAGTTCTCCGGGGTGCTGAATGTCTTCTCATCCACCTGCATTTCCTTGAAGGCCTTCAGGCAGAGGACGTCGGCGGAGCTCCCGCCATCCACGAGGATGCGGGCCAGGTGGCGGTTGTAGATGGTGGCGGAGACGATGAGCGCGTCGTCGTGGGGGAAGCGAACCCCGCGCGCGTCTTCCGCTGTGACGGTGAGGGGGACGTCCGACCACTTGGGTGGCGGAGATGTGTGCAGCACCCCACAACCTTGACTTCGCACGCGCACTCCTTACGCTGGCGCTTAGTCCCGCATGGAGGTGGACCCTTCCACGATGACGTTGATGCGGCACTGAGAAGTTTTGAAGGGGAGAGCTTCTGAAGGCTCCCCCTCCTGCGTCTGCCCCTGCTGACCCCGCGCGGGAGCAGGAAGGGCCGGAACAGCTGGCCGAGAGGGCAAGGAGGCCGAAGTCCCCCCCCTGCCCATGCTGGTCGAGGAACATCGCGAAGTGCTGCAGCAGCGGGTGGCAGTCTCGGGTAGCGTGGGTACTGGACCAGTGGAAGCTGCACCGTGGTCCTTCCCTGCTTCTCCCCGCGGGGCCTTCCTGACCGCGGGAAGATTGTCCTCCCCAATGGCGTTTCGGCTTGGAGAAGGGGCGGTTGCCCCTCGGGGGGTCGCGCGAGCCGCCTCCGCCCTCGAGGACAAAGGTGTCCCGAGGCCGTGGCTCGTTACACTCCATCTGCCTGGGGCGTTTGAGAGGGTCCCTGGCCCCCCGATCGGCGGGGGCGGGAGACCCCTGGGACTTCTTCCAGAGGTCGTCTTCCTCCGCCCGAGCGTACTTTACCAGTACGTTGAAGAGCTCATCGGCGGAGGAGGGGCATCTCCGGGAGAGCCTCCGATGGAGCTCCCCCGTCTTGCACGCCTCGATGCTTCGGATGGTCTCCCCCGTCTTCTGCTGAATGGTGTGGCGCTGCGACGCGTCAAGGGGACGCACATAGTTCCCCTGGGAGTTTGCATAGAACTCACGCTTGAGCTGTGCGGAGGACTTGATGGAACCGGCCCTCAGGTTGTAAAACCATGAGCGGGCGATACCGGTGAGATCTACGGGGAAGACGTTGCATTGCGCCATCTCGTCCCCCCCGGCCGCTGAGATGGCTGTGGAGTACACCTGCACAAATTCATGAGGATCGGCCTTACCATCGTAGTACTCGGTGCGGGGCGGGCGATATGGCTTTGGCCATCAGATGCGTCGGAGCTGGTGGCACAAGGGCTGGTTGGCCCCCTCAACTCTCTGGGAAGGTTCCCAGTCGTTGTCCCCCCATGTAAGGGAAACGCGCTCGTTATCGGAGTCGGGGAGAGCTCTTGGCGCGGGGACAACTCCCTGCGCGGGGAAGGCTCCCGGCGAGGGCGCGGGGAAGGCTCCCGGCGCGGGCGCGGGGAGAGCTCCTGGCGCGGGATAAGTCTCCGCACGGGGACAGCTACCGACGGGCGCGGGGTAAGTCTCCGGCGCGGGGACAACTCCCGACGGGGAAGGCTCCCGGCGCGGGCGCGGGGACAGCTCCCGGTGCGGGCGCGGGGAAGGCTCCCGGCGCGGGGTAAGTCTCCGGCGCGGGCGCTGGGAAGGCTCCCGGCGCGGGCGCGGGGAGAGCTCCCAACGCGGGGAGAGCTCCCAGTGCGGGCGCGGGGTAAGTCTCCGGCGCAGGGACGGCTCCCGACGGGGAAGGCTCCCGGCGCGGGCGCGGGGTAAGACTCCGGCGCTGGGACAACTCCCTGCGCGGGGAAGGCTCCCGGCGCGGGCGCGGGGAGAGCTCCTGGCGCGGGGTAAGTCTCCGCACGGGGACAGCTCCCGACGGGCGCGGGGTAAGTCTCCGGCGCGGGGACAGCTCCCGACGGGGAAGGCTCCCGGCGCGGGCGCGGGGACAGCTCCCGGTGCGGGCGCGCGGAAGGCTCCCGGTGCGGGCGCGGGGAAGGCTCCCGGCGCGGGCGCGGGGAAGGCTCCCGGTGCGGGCGCGGGGTAAGTCTCCGGCGCAGGGACGGCTCCCGACGGGGAAGGCTCCTGGCGCGGGAGCGGGGAGAGCTCCTGGCGCGGGGTAAGACTCCGGCACTGGGACAGCCCCCGGTGCGGGCGCGGGGAGAGCTCCCGGCGCGGGGACAGCTCCCGTCGGGGAAGGCTCCCGGTGCGGGCGCGGGGATAGCCCCCGGCGTGGTGAACATGCCCGGCGTTTGGAATGAGAGCGGATAGACGGGAGCCGGAGTCCACGCTTATGCGCGCAACAACTCCTCCAGCGCGCGCCGGGCGCAGAGTTGGCCTTCGACCAAAGCTTCGGGCAAAGTGTCCCGGGGTGCCGGGTGTGCCATCGGGGGGAAACTAGTCCCCGCCGGGGCGGTCGCGGTCACCGGGGTTGACCCGGAGGTCTGCACACTGAAAGTAATTGGAAAGGTGAGAGGTGGTACCTGAGTCTGGCCGCCTCCGGCCGGAAGCGCCGGGGCAGTCGTGTCTCGAGGGGGTGGCTCCGGGTCACTGGGACCGGGTCACCAGGTAGGGCGCGAGGTCCCGCAATCACGATCGCGGTCGCGGTCGCCGAGCTGGAAACGGGAACACCTCTACCGAAGATTTCGGGAGAAGAAAGTGGCAGCTCTCTCCGGGTATTCCCGAACGGTAGCGTCGCGACGGTGACGTCTTGCTGGGGTGGCGCCGGGTCGCTGGGACCATAACCACCGGAAAGGGAGAGCTTGAGCGCTTGTTCTTGGGGGAGCCATGGCAATTCGTCACGAGTCCCCACGGACGGCGCCAACTGTCGTGGTATTACGGATACCCCGGCAGGTTCGGACGTGCGCAGCACGAGTACAGCGGCGCGAGCAGACCGAGTTACTGGTCTCCTCCCGCCGGGCAACACAAAAAGTGACACGGAGGTTTATACAGGTTCGGGTCCCAGTGGGGGCCCTAGTCCTGTTGGCTCTCTCCGGACGAGAGTCCGCTGGGGAGGTGAGCTCTCGGGGAGAGGTCTCCAAGAGAGCCGGGAATTGTGTTTATATGAAGTGAATTGGAATCCCTGAAAAAGGGTACAAAAGGGGTTTATATAGCCCCTAAGAAATACAAAAGACAAAAATGCCCTCGCTGCGGCCGTTGGATGGAAGGGCGAAGACGTCTTTTGGCCTGATGGACGGCCTGGATGCTTGACACGTGGCGCCACGGGCTTCCTAGAGGCCCCATGGTCAACAACAACTCTTCATGAGCCCGGAGGCTCTCCGGGCCTCACCGGGGTTACGGAGACCCTCCGGGTCTCACCGGGATCTCGGAGACCCACCGGGATCTCGGAGACCTTCTGGGTCTCACCGGGATCTCGGAGACCCTCCGGGTCTCACCGGGGCCCGGTGGCTCTCCAGGTCTCTCCGGGGCTTCGGTGGTTCTCCGGGTCTCACCGGGGCTCTCCGGGACCCGGTGGTGCTCCGGGCCTCTCCGGGTCTCTCCGGGGCTTCGGTGGTTCTCCGGGTCTCACCGGGGCTCCGGAGACCCTCCGGGTCTCACCGGGGGCCCGGTGGCTCTCCGGGTCTCACCGGGGCTCTCCGGGACCCCAGAGACCCTCCGGGTCTCTCCGGGGCTTCGGTGGTTCTCCGGGTTTCACCGGGGCTCCGGAGGACACTCCGGGTCTTGTCGGGGGCCCGGTGGCTCTCCGGGTCTCTGGGTCTCACCGGGGCTCTCCGGGACCCCGGAGACCCTCCGGGTCTCACCGGGGGCCCGGTGGCTCTCCGGGTCTCACCGGGACTCCGGAGACCCTCCGGGTCTCACCGGGGGCCCGGTGGCTCTCCGGGTCTCCGGGTCTCACCGGGACTCTCCGGGACCCGGTGGTGCTCCGGGTCTCTCCGGGTCTCACCGGGGCTCTCCGGGTCTCACCGGGGGCCCGGTGGCTCTCCGGGTCTCACCGGGACTCTCCGGGACCCGGTGGTGCTTCGGGTCTCTCCGGGTCTCACCGGGGCTCTCCGGGACCCGGGTCTCTCTGGGTCTCACCGGGGCTCTCCGGGACCCCGGAGACCCTCCGGGTCTCACCGGGGGCCCGGTGGCTCTCCGGGTCTCTCCGGGTCTCACCGGGACTCCGGAGACCCTCCGGGTCTCACCGGGGGCCCGGTGGCTCTCCGGGTCTCCGGGTCTCACCGGGACTCTCCGGGACCCGGTGGTGCTCCGGGTCTCTCCGGGTCTCACCACGGCTCTCCGGGACCCGGGTCTCTCCGGGTCTCACCGGGGCTCTCCGGGACTCACCGGGGCTCTCTGGGACCCCGGAGACCCTCCTGGTCTCACCGGGGGCCCGGTGGCTCTCCGGGTCTCACCGGGACTCCGGAGACCCTCCGGGTCTCACCGGGGGCCCGGTGGCTCTCCGGGTCTCCGGGTCTCACCGGGACTCTCCGGGACCCAGTGGTGCTCCGGGTCTCTCCGGGTCTCACCGGGGCTCTCCGGGTCTCACTGGGGGCCCGGTGGCTCTCCGGGTCTCCGGGTCTCACCGGGACTCTCCGGGACCCGGTGGTGCTCCGGGTCTCTCCGGGTCTCACCGGGGCTCTCCGGGACCCGGGTCTCTCCGGGTCTCTCCGGGTCTCACCGGGGCTCTCCGGGACCCCGGAGACCCTCCGGGTCTCACCGGGGGCCCGGTGGCTCTCCGGGTCTCACCGGGACTCTGGAGACCCTCAGGGTCTCACCGGGGGCCCGGTGGCTCTCCGGGTCTCCGGGTCTCACCGGGACTCTCCGGGACCCGGTGGTGCTCCGGGTCTCTCCGGGTCTCACCGGGGCTCTCCGGGTCTCACCGGGGGCCCGGTGGCTCTCCGGGTCTCTCCGGGTCTCACCGGGACTCTCCGGGACCCGGTGCTGGTCCTCTGGGACTCTCAGGGACCCGATGGTGCTCTGGGTCTCACCAGGGCCTAGAGATCCGGGGCCCAGGGAAAGTCCGGGACCCAGCAAGGACCCGATGACCTCCCGGGACCCTCTGGGTCTCACCGGGGGCCCAGTGACCTTCCGGGACTAGTGAATGTCCGGGGCCCAGAGACCCTCCGGGACTCTACGGGACCCGGTGATTCTCCGGGTCTCACCGGGGACCCGGTGACTACGAGACTCTCGGGGACCCGGTGGCTCTCCGGGTCTCTCCGGGTCTCACCAGGGCTCTCCGGGACCCCGGAGACCCTCCGGGTCTCACCGGGGGCCCGGTGGCTCTCCGGGTCTCACCGGGACTCCGGAGACCCTCCGGGTCTCACCGGGGGCCCGGTGGCTCTCCGGGTCTCCGGGTCTCACCGGGACTCTCCGGGACCCGGTGGTGCTCCGGGTCTCTCCGGGTCTCACCGGGGCTCTCCGGGTCTCACCGGGGGCCCGGTGGCTCTCCGGGTCTCTCCGGGTCTCACCGGGACTCTCCGGGACCCGGTGCTGGTGCTCTGGGACTCTCAAGGACCCGATGGTGCTCTGGGTCTCACCAGGGCCTAGAGATCCGGGGCCCAGGGAAAGTCCGGGACCCAGCAAGGACCCGATGACCTCCCGGGACTCTCTGGGTCTCACCGGGGGCCCGGTGACCTTCCGGGACTAGTGAATGTCTGGGGCCCAGAGACCCTCCGGGACTCTACGGGACCCGGTGATTCTCCGGATCTCACCGGGGACCCGGTGACTACGAGACTCTCGGGGACCCGGTGACTCCCCGGGACCAACAGCCCGGTGACCCCGGGATACGGGGCCTAACCCTGGGACCAACTAGGTACCATCTCCGCACAAAGGACCGAGGCACTCCGAAGACCCCGCGGGACCCAAGGCCCGGACGCCCAGGACCCACCGGGAACCTTCTCAGCACAAAGGACCGAGGGCGCTCCGAAGACCCCACGGGACCCAAGGCCCGGACGCCCAGGACCCGCCGGGAACCTTCTCCGCACAAAGGACCGAGGGCGCTCCGAAGACCCCGCGGGACCCAAGGCCCGGACGCCCAGGACCCACCGGGAACCTTCTGCGCACAAAGGACCGAGGGCGCTTCGAAGACCCCGCGGGACCCAAGGCCCGGACGCCCAGGACCCTCCGGGAACCTTCTGCGCACAAAGGACCGAGGGCGCTCCGAAGACCCCGCGGGACCCAAGGCCCGGACGCCCAGGACCCGCCGGGAACCTTTTCCGCACAAAGGACCGAGGGCGCTCGTGAGCTCACTTCGAGGACTACCCGGAGGTACAGGGTTTGCCCCAACAGAAGGTTTTCGGTGCCATAAATGAATACCTTCATTGTAGTCCAAGGTACCGTCTGCCATGGACTTGATCTCCCAAACTGGAGGAGCCCTTTCACGCAGGGGGCTCACCCGGTTCTTCACAAAGTCTCAGATGACGTCCCAAGCCGTCAACCCTTCTTCGACTAAGTGAAGGATCACCTCGGCGTGCTTCATGAACTCCGCGTTCATCGCCGGGAGAGTGTCCAACTCACCTGGCTTCTCTAGCCGCGAGTTTTCAAACCACAGCCCGCTCTCCTTCGGCGGGGTGCAGTAGAACCACTTCTGATGCCACCCGTGCACTGAATCTCGCAGGGGTGGAAAGGGATACTCCTTCTTATCCCTCAGCCGAAAGTAAATACATCCGGCGGCGTTGGCGCTCTTCGACCACGCCGAGAAGTAAAATCGCCGGAAGAGATCCACGCTAGGATACACTCCGACGAACGCCTCGCACAGGTGTTGCAATACTGCCAATATCAACACCGCGTTGGGGTGGAGATTGATTAACTCCAACCCATAGTGCTCGAGGATGTCTTTCAGGAACCGACTCTCCGGGAATCAGAACCCGCAGCGCAAGTACTCCTTGAAAACCACCAACTCGCCCTCTCGGACGGTCACGGTTTCTTGATCCTTCTCCGCAGGCCGCCAGTTGATCAACAGCCGCGGAGGAAGGATCTCCTCCTTCTCCAACAACATCAAACTCTCCTCAGAATGATGGATGGATCGGCTCCAGGACGCCATTGTTTGGTGGAGAGTTGAAAGAAAAAGTTGGTGACTTTTGGGGAAGACGAAGGCTGAGAAGAATGAGGGTTTTGTGCGGCGGAAATGATGAGGGTTTTTGGCTGTGTGGCTTCCTTGCACTAGTACAGAAATGCAGTCTTCTATCGGTAAAAAACACCCTTCTACTATCGGTTTTTGTACCGATAGAGATAGACACTATAGAACAAGACTGGACATTTTCTATCAGTAAATAACCGACAGAAGAAGTTCACTATTCTATCGGCATATTATGAATCTACCGATAGAAAACCCGTCGTACTCTTACGTCCAGCGGCAAGGAAAGTACCACTATTCTAATGGTTAATTACAAGTTTACCGATAGAAAACTCGTCGCTAGCGGTTTGAAAAGTACCACTATTCTAACGGTTAACTACAAGATTACCGACAGAAAAAATCATAATATTCTATCGGCATATTAGGAGTGTACCGATAGAAAAATCGTCGTCAGCGGTTGGAAAAGTACCACTATTCTAACGGTTAATTACAATATTACCGACAGAAAAAAGCTTAGTACTCTATCGGATATGTATGAGTTCACCGGCAGGAAAGGTCACATTCTTCTAACGGTTAATTTTGATTGTACCGATAGAAAAAAGTAAAGTAGTCTCTCGGTTGTTGATGAATTTACCGATAGAGCATTCACATATACAGTACTTTATTTGCATTCACAATACAGTACATTCACATATACAGTGCAGATGCAATACAGTATAGATTGGATACACAATACAGTACAGATGCATGGTAAATTCACAGAACAAATTGACACATTAGGCAGTTATTCACATTTATTCACATATGTATGGACAAATACAGATTGCAATCCAATGTGGACATTTATTCACATATATATATTTATTCACATGTATATAAACAGTCTATGCAGAGTACACGAAAAGGAGAAAATTGTCATGCTGGATGGTTGGGCGCTACTTCCTCCATGACATATTGTGCCCAGATTTGTCGAAGATATATAATCTTTGCATTTTCATATTGGTCTTTCGACATGGCGATCTGCAAGCATGTGTGCATACTGAGAAACTAACTTCGATCCTAATTTAGAACATGACACCCATTTTTGAAATTTGAGTTAGCTATCGATGCTTACCTGGGGGAATCGGGAAAAGTTTGTCCGCACTAGGTCGTACATGTAGCGCAGCACATAAAACCCGTATTCCCACGATTGCGGCTGCTGATGGCACTGAGATAATTGCATATGCGAAGACATGTTAGCTATATATTGTTTCCATAAACTAATTAAGCATGAACAAAAAGTCTCGTGAGTACCTCATATTCTTTCCAAGCTAGTACGGAGCCCTGCGGTGTGGCATGCCTCCCTCCAGCGGACACATATTTATCAAAAGCCCTGCATTTCAGTTAGTATTGCCAGTTAATGTATTATCATTAGCTAGTGAGGTCAAAATTTAAATCAAACATATAAGTTACTTACGCCTCCATATTCCCCTTGAGCACATATTCCATCGATAATCTGTCACGCATCGAATCGAGGTAGTACACCTCGTTCCTCGGCGGACAGATCACGATGAGGATCCAGTGGCCCCTCCATTGTACGTAAAAGAGGACCGCTAGCTCAAAGTACATCTCAGGTGTAACATACAAGATTGAGTTAAATTAGTATGAAATGCACTAACCTTTGGTGGTACGGCACCAGAATGAAGTCCCTGTCCTGCTGCGCCATCAGCGCGCTGGATATGTACTGCTCAGCGTGCGCGGCGTCCTGCTCTAGCATCGTGAGGCTTATTTTCTCTGGGTCGAAGAAACCCACCTTGTCACACGCAGCCTCCGATGCTAGCCTGTACATGCACCTGCATGCGAAGGACGAGATTAATATTAATTTCACAGAAAGTTACTCAGTATTCAAATGAACTGCAACATTAATGCATAGTTAGCAAACAGAGTTAGAAAACAGCAATACATAGCATCAGCAAACTCAAAGGACTCCAGTCCATATGATGGACATATCGAGCTCCCGCCAGTTGTAGAGGTCGAACAGATCCTCGTGTGCCACGGATATAGTCCCGGGCTCACGGTGGAACTGCCCAGGACTGTAGGGAACTAAGAAGTTCAGGCTGCGCAGAGCTCGATGTAGGTACCAGTCGTGGAGGTCTCTGGTTGATCGATCCAATTTCCGCAAAGATGCCTTCGACATGAGTGGGAGCGCGTTTGTGAACGTCCGCGGCAATCCCTGTCGCCCTTTGCCCTTGCCTTTGCCGCCCTTGCCTTTTGCCGGGGACTGATCGCGTACCTTCGAAGGCAAGGGCGAGGTGATGGCGGCTTTCTTCCGAGGTGGAGGCGTGGATGCGCTGGGTGGGGTCGAGGCCGTCTTTGATGTGTCCAGGTTCGCACGAGATCGGCATCATGCCCCGAGCTGGGGGCGCAGTCCCCTGGTAGCCCCGCGGCAGGCCACTTCAATTAATGAGCACGTATGTTAGATTATGCAAGTTGAGTGTACTGAGTAGGATGTAATCTAAAATGTGTAGGATTTACCGGTTGTATTACAAGACACTTCTTGGGCCACTGTACGTAGGAGCCCACTGCCT
Source organism: Pharus latifolius (assembly GCA_019359835.1). Classification (NCBI taxonomy): domain Eukaryota; kingdom Viridiplantae; phylum Streptophyta; class Magnoliopsida; order Poales; family Poaceae; genus Pharus; species Pharus latifolius. The sequence goes on along the minus strand of CM033321.1, from coordinate 58,071,134 downwards.
CAGCAAGTGTCTGCAGTTCCTCTTTTGGGACTGGCAACGGAGAATCGTTGTAGGCCGGCATGGCCATGTCCACCTGTACCTTTGCGAAACCCAACCGCAGAGGTACACAGTGGACCCGGACATCCGGCCCAGACGGATATACGAAGCCGTGTCCAACCACTTCCTGCCCGGCGCCTACGTGATTCTGTAGGATGCAGCCCTCCGGCCCCAGCAAATTTGTAACAATTAAGTGCACAGATGAAGGCTTGCATCAACTTAAGTGCACAGATGAAGGCTTGCAGTACCTCAAGTAGATCCACTGGATCCGCGAGTACCTTCGAAGCACAACTGCTTATCCGACCCCGCGGGGTACCGTCGTCCTGGGGATCCGCATCTGCACTCTTGGCCAGCAATGCTTCTCTCAACCGTGCAAACTCTTCCCTCATTTGTGCGACCTCGGTCTGCACCTCAGACTGTACCTCAGCCCGTATCTCAGCCCGCATCTCCGCCCGTATCTCCTCCCGTACCTCAGCCCGTATCTTATCGGAGAGGTCAGCCAACTTACCATTCGCCTCACAACGTCGGCGTCCCCAGGGGTTGCGAACTGCACAGACCCCGTGGACGACACGGACCCCCTCCCCCTCCACCATCGCTTGCACCTCTCATCCCGGATCTCGGAGAGCGGCAACTCAGGGGTGTCGATGACAGGATTTTGTTCGTCTTCCTTCTTCCACTGTTCCTCCTTCCCCGCATAGCCCCGGGATCCGAGCCGATGCGGGTGGTCGTTCCTCTTCTGGATCGCCCTATTCTTCTCGCTAAGGGCCTTGAACTCCTCAGTCCCCTTCTGCTTGGTGAATTCCTCCCATACCTCCTCCGATATGAAGGGGTACTTCTCGCAAGGAGATTTCCCCGCAGAGAGGAAGTTACTGACGAGCCAGCTCTTAAAGGTTTTCCATGTTCCGTTCATGTCCTTCAAGCAGGCAGTCCTAGGTGTATCGTCGGGGATGTTCCACTTAGCCTGTTTCCGAAAAATGCATACAATTAATCACGAGTTAGTTAAACTTTAGTATAAGCCAAGAGAACGTGACTACGAAAGAGTTCAGCGATTTCAGTTCATTTAACCTTCACTTCCGCCCACAACCTATCCCTCTCGTCCGCCGTCACGTCCTTCCAGCTCTGGACGGTGATCTTCACCCTTTCTTTCGCCAACAACCCAACGTAGGCCGCGTACCTCCCAGCATTCTTTCCAATCGGCCTCCCAAATTGGTTGAACTCACAAGAAAGATCCGTGCGTTTGGCCAAACGCCCCAACGTCGTCGTGCCTCGCCCCACCCTCTTGCGCTGGGATGTAACAGCCCCATCTTCAGTAGTTACGATGGGGTTGGCCCTAGTCGAACCACTAGTACCATCCGATGAAGACGACAACATGTCTTCCCCTACAAAACCTTCAACAAACCATATATATGGCAATTAATTCGCCTTGGAGTTCCATAACTCAGCCCAGGACTGGAGACTAACTAGGGCGGCAAAAGGGAAAATAATACAAAAAGAAAGACATGCATAAATTACTTACTGAACTCTTCAGAAATATTTTCTATCGGTAAACACATGAGCTGCCGATAGACCATAACAATTACCTCCACACAAGACAATTTTTCTATCGGCAAACACGTGAGATACCGATAGAACATAACAATGTTCTCTACATATGGAATTTTGTTGACAAGCCACCATTCACTGTTATCACATAACATTCTCGATGATTTGCTACACTAATATTCATGGGCCAGCATTATTATTTCACACGTAAATATGCACACAAGCATCTAAGTGCCACTGTGCATAATCTTTAGCCTAGCCTGTATGTGAGTCATCAGGACTTCACAGCTATTAGGTTGGGAAAAGTCATGTATATAGGCATTTGAAACATATACATCGAAGACCCATCCACATTGCCATATATTCATACGAAGTGAGTAAAAATTCCCAACCAAACTAGTACATTGCATGGCTCATGTCCTTCCAGATCCAAATTAAGTTTTACTACTTGTGCAGAAAAATTTTCTATCGGTAAACACATGAGCTGCCGATAGAATATGTGTAAGAACACCTCCAACATATAATCTGCATTACATGGCAGTTGGATACAATTGATCACACATACAGCAGTATAGAGAAGTTAAAATCTCAAAACAGGTTCATTACAGCACTGGAACATATTATGTAAACCCTAATTAAAATCAACATTGCCTGCGGAATGTACATAAGCCAACACAATAGGGAACCCTAGTGTAATTGCAAAACTCGAAGAATTAGTACGTGCAAAACACTAGGATCAAATAAAGAAGATGCTGGAAATAGAACGACGAATTAGGGTATTTACGGCGGCGATCAGTTCTGGTGATGGAGAGGCGGTGTAGAACGCAGCAGCGGCCGGCGAAGGACGAAAATAAGAACCGGTGGCAGTGACGAACCAGTGTCCAGCCGGCGATCGTCGTGTGGGAGAGAGGAAGTGAGTGGTCACGGCGGAGGTTGGGGTTTTCTTCGCTCTCGAAGAGACGCAGTGCTCTAAGGTGGAACTGTTCGAGTGGAGGGAAACTAAAGGGCCGCGTACGAGTACTAAAGTAGCGGAGGAACTTTTCTATCGGTATAACAAAATGATACCGATAGACTTATGTAATTTTCTATCGAAACAACAAAATAATACCGATAGAAAAAGTAAATTTCCCGGAAAAATATTTGAATTAGTGGATGCATTTTTCTATCGGTATAAACAATAAAATCCTGTGAGACCAATTTTCCACAGAAAATTTTTTAAAGTGCTTGAGATTGGGTGCCATTTTTCTATCGGTAAAAACAACAAAATACCGTGAGAGTAATGAAAAGGGGCCCTTTTCTATCGGTATAAACAAAAAAAATCCCGTGAGACCAATTTTCCCCAGAAAATTTTTTTAATTAAGTTCCTGTGATTATAGTATTGGGTTCCATTTTTCTATCGGTAAAAACAACAAAATACCGTCAGAGTAATGAAAAGGTACACAATTTAACATCAAACAGACCGTGGTTGAAAGCTGCAGAATGTTAAAGAAAGAGGGAAGATAGCCGGAAAATTGGAAAATTGACATAAAAAGAAATTGTTCATTCATTGTTGTTTTATCACTTACAAAAAAAAATAAAACCCAAAATGCTAGGTCAAGGGGTGGTCTTAGCCCTGGCTGCATGTAGAATAGAGTCAGTTAGACTTGCAGCCAGGACGCAGGACTCCTCTAGCAACAAGTTGTCCCTAGGATCAACTACTACCGCGTCGAGAAGGCCTGCGACCTCCCTCAGCTTTGCTATGGTATCCTTCATAGTCAAACCGCAGCCAGCGATGGTCATATCCGCGGCTTTCTTCTCCTCGCGAAGACGCCTTGTCCTCGCCCTAGCATTGTCACCATCCGTCTTCATGCGCTTAATGCACTGGAAGAGATCGTCAAGGTCAAGCCGTAGCTGAGTGTGCTTGTCTGTAAGGAGCTTGTGCTCCTCCTGGAGGGCCCTCAGGTCAGCCTTCACTTTGGCAGTTTCTTCCACGGCTACCATTCCCTGTGCAAATCAACAGGTCAAGAATGAACTGAACATGGATTAACAATACAGGGGTAAACCGAGAAGATTTAGAGTTCTTACTGGGGAGGGCGTGGATGACGATCCCATGGAGGTTGCCATTGTGAAAGAGAAGATGAGGAGTCGAACCGTTCGAGAATTAGAAAAACAACAAAATACCGCGACGCATGGCGAGGTACTTATAGAGTTTCCAAGGCGACGCATGGCGACACATTTGAGAATTCAAAGCGGCAGAGTCTTCTTCTATCGGTAAAAACAGGAAAAAACCGTCAGACAACAAATACCGTGAGACTAACGAATTTATTCTAACGGTAAAATAGAACAATACCGATAGAAAACGTTTTGAAGTGCCTGAGAAAAGATGCCCTTCTCTATCGGTATAAATAACAAAATACCGTCAGAAAAAAGGGATTTTTGCATAACTTAATTTGAAGAAGCAAGAGGCTGCGATGAGATTTTTGCAAGTGCTATTTGAAGGGAAGAATTAAGTATTTACAGGATAAAGGTACTGTACATGTTAGAACTCATGCTGTGGAGTAAAATTGAGATGTATTAATGCTGTCAACTAGCTTATCATTAAATTCTAAAGAAAAATGTACTGCCTGATGTATTAATGATAAGTTCCTCACCTTGCTGCAGAAGTTGTGGGCTGTTTGCTTGGCATTTATCCCTGAAATAGAAATTAATCATCAATGGTTCTCAACCCATAATCCTTCTTCGTGGTCATCTCGCAGATACGTTGTTTCGACGATATCTTCAGTACGGATAGATTGAATGTCTTCTAAAAATGGAGGTATTTCATCGAATTGGTTATACTCCTCTTCGTCGACAACATCTTCGACCCCAACAATACGTCTCTTGCTGTGGAGGACAACATGCAAGTTTGGATTGGCCGGGTCAACGATGTAGAACACCTGTGTGGCTTGCTTTGCAAGTATGAATGGATCGTCTTGGTGTCCGACTCTACCAAGATCGACGAGAGTAAACCCGTAACTGTCAACTTGAACACCTCGAGGGATTTCGACCCATTGGCATCGAAACAGGGGAATCTTAAGTAATCCGTAATCGAGCTCCCATATTTCTTCAATAACACCGTAATATGAGTTCAGCGCCCTTACTGACCTGGCATCCTCGGAAATAGCAAACAGTGTCACTCCGCTACATTGCGTGCTATCTTGGCGTCTTGAGCTCTTGTGTAAAATGAATACCCATTGATGTCGTACCCCTGCCAAGTCCCTACAGTGAATCTTGGGCCTCTAGCCAACCATGTCACAGTTTCACTTACGGAGCCCTCGGCAGCTCGCGTGACTCTTTCTTGGATCCACTTAGCAAATTTCCTGTTATGTTCTCTGCTTACCGAAACGTCTGACTTCGAAGGATTCTGTGACCGTAACATTACCTTGTGCTCGTGTATGTATGGCTCGACCTCCGTCATGTGTTGTAAGACCCAAAAATGTGATTTTGCGTACACATCACGAGCGGGGACGATAGCTTTGAATCCAATCGTTCCAATTCCCTCAAGCCTACCCTCGTGTCGGGACCTAGGAACACCAATTGGGTCAACCCCGGCCATATAATCTGTGCAAAATTCAATCACCTCCTCGGCGGCATAACCTTCCATGATACTCCCCTCGGGTCGACGACGAGTCCTTACGTATCCCTTCAATACACCCATAAATCTCTCAAATGGATACATGTAGCGCAGGCACACGGGTCCACAAAACTTAATTTCTCTGATAAGGTGAACAATCAGATGGAGCATAACATCAAAAAAGGATGGAGGGAAATACATCTCGAGCTGACAAAGAGTTGTAACCACGTCGCGTTGCAAAGCGTCCAGTCCATCGGGATCAATTACCTACGAGGACACAGTTGTGCCAAATATTCATATCAGAAAAATCTTCTAATTAAGCTCCACAAATGGAGGTAGTGAACTTATAGTACGAGTGCACGTACTTACCTTGCAAGATATTGTGTTGAAGAAATAACATAGGTTTGTGATTGTCTCTCTGACTTTAACTGGGAGAATGCCTCTGATAGCAATGGGAAGCATCTGTGACATCAAGACATGACAGTCATGGGACTTCATGCCAACCAGTCTTAGGTCCTTCATAGACACAAGTTTTTTCAAGTTCGCGGAGTACCCACATGGAACTTTAACACCGTGCAGGCACCGATAGAGTTCTGTTTTTTCGCCCTTGGACAACGTGTAGCAGGCCGGGGGGAGGTATGTATGCTTTCCATTCTCTAAAGGTGCAAGCTCAGTCCTTATCCCCATTTCCACCATGTCACGACGAGCTTTCACACCATCCTTTGTCTTTCCCGGAATGTTCAACAACAAACCAATCAAACTGTCACAAACATTTTTCTCTACATGCATGACGTCAATGCAATCTCGAACTTGTAAGTGCTCCCAGTACGGTAGATCCCAGAGAATCGATCTCTTCTTCCAAACATTTTTTTCTCGAGGTTTAGAATGCTTACCGAACTCAACTTTGATGTCGTTCACGCGTGAGTAAATCTCCTTACCGGTCAGAAACACTGGAGCTGATCCCTTCTCAGGCTTCCCGTTAAATGATTTCCTCTTCTTACGGTACGTGTGATGCACCGGAAGAAACCTGCGGTGACCCATGTACACTGTTTTCCGGCAGTTTCGTAGCCACATGCTCTCAGTTTCATCTAGGCAAATAGGGCAAGCCTTGGCTTCTTTCGTACTATACCCCGACAAATTGCCGTAGGCAGGAAAATCATTTATGGTGCAAAATATCAGGGCCCGCAAGATGAAATTCTCTTTCTTGTATGCATCCCACACCTACACACCCTCGCTCCACAATTTCTGTAAGTCCTCGATTAAAGGCGCTAGAAACACGTCAATATCATTTCCGGGTTGTCTGGGTTCTGAGATTAGTAACGCCATCATGATGTACTTGCGCTTCATGCATAACCAAGGAGGAAGATTGTAGATGCATAAAAGAACCGGCCAAGTGCTGTGCCGGCTGCTCATATTACTATGTGGGTTCATACCATCTGTACTCAGCCCAAACCTTACATTCCTAAGTTCGCCGCCAAACTCAGCAAATGTTCTGTTGATGTTTCTCCATTGAATAGAATCAGCTGGGTGTCTCAGTTTTCCGTCTTGTTTCCGGGCTTCAGCATGCCAACGCAAGTGCTTCGCGACTTTCGGATTTGCAAACAGCTGCTTCAATCTAGGTATCACAGGCAAGTACCACACAGTTTTTGCCGGGGGCCCTTTCCTTACCTCGTGACGTTCACTGTCAATCCGGTCCCTACGCGTATACCTCGATGCGCCGCATCTTGGACAAACATGCAAACTGGAGTACTTGTTGCGGTACAACACACAATCATTTGGGCATGCGTGTATTCTTTCGATTTCCATTCCCAACGGACACAACAGTTTTTTGGCTTGGTAAGTAGATCTTGGCAACTCATTTCCCTCTGGAAGCATGTCCGCTAGAAGATCTAATAGTGCCGTGAAACTCTTATCACTCCAACCGTTTCCTGCCTTCAAGTTATATAATCTCAGCACAGAAGACAGTTTTGTAAATGTTGCACATCCAGGGAACAGAGGCTTCTCAGAGTCAGCAATCAGTATCTCAAATTCATAGAAGTCATTTTCGTTGTAATCTTCCTCTACATCACGTAACATCTCACCTAGATTGTCATCATCATCATCTACGTGCACATCGGAATGAACATTACCAAAATTGGGATGATCATCGATATTATTGCAATCCACATCCGAGTCGTGCTGATTGGTAGTAGTGGTGCTTGTTTCCTCAAGATCTTCGCCATGCCATATCCAACGGGTGTATCGCGCGTTAAAACCACGACGAATCAAATGACTCTTAATTTGATCAGAGTTGCTAAACCTCTTCAAGTTCATACAATCTGTACAAGGACAGAGCATATTTTTCTCTCCCTTCCTCTCCTTTTGTTGCTCAGCAAATTTAATAAACTCATTCACACCATCCAAATATTCAAGAGTAGTACGTTTTATTCCATACATCCAATATTTCCTGTCCATCTACAATTAACAAAATTTAACGAGTAAGCCATGCATGAAACCTGCCCGATTAAGTTATGTATATGTACATGTACAGCCTCTTACAACAGATACATGTGTTGAACCCTAGCCTGACGAAATTAACACTAATTAACCTAGCTAACTACACAATACAAGCTAGTTAGCTCCTAAAACATGACGCATTTCCAGCTACCAAGCTCCCAAGCTTAGAGCTACAAACTTGGAACTACACAATACAGCTAGCTTGCAAGTAGAGAGGAAGGGAGATCTAGAGGGAGAGAGAGATAAGTGTCGACGATTAAGCGTACCTTAAAGAGAGGGGCGCAATCAACTTCCCTCCAGCCTGCGCTGATCACCCTAGCAGTGTAGCTGGAACTTTCGTCACAAACAGAGGGACACAGAGTGCAACAGAACAAATTAAAGAGCAGCTCAGCAATGGTCGAGTGGGGTTTTCCTTATAATGGACATTTTTCTAACGGTAAATACATGAAATAACCGTCAAACTAACTTAGGTAATTTGCCGCTCACATATTCTATCGGTAAAAACACACACATACCGTTAGAGAATATACTGAGCAAATATATGTCTTTTTCTATCGATAAATATGTGCATTTACCGTTAGACTTTGCATGACTGAGCAAATATATGTCTTTTTCTATCGGTAAATACACATATTTACCGTTAGAATATGCATGACTGAACAAATATATTTGCTTCCTATCGGTAAATATGTGTATTTACCGTTAGAATATGCATGACTGAACAAATATATGTGTTTTCCTATCGGTAAATATGTGTACTTAACGTTAGAGGAGGTACTGGTACCAAACTGGGACAAACATACACATGCCAGTTCACCAATACAAATTCAGGTACAAACATACACATGCCAGTTCACAAATTGAAGTGTATGTCTGAAACAGCAGTACAAATACACACCTACCTACCAATACAATTAAATACACAAATGCTCCCTGCACATTCAAGTTCATGTCCCAATTAGCAATACATGATACACAAATATACAACAATATACAAATACAACAATTCACACATTCGATGTATATTACAAAAGCCACGTCTGAAATTAACAACAGATCACGACGAGGACCCAGTGGCCCATACATGCATTTTACATAAAAGGGAACCTTTGCAGGTTGCCACAATGCAACTACCGACTACAAGTTAGACCTGATACATCACAAATCCATTCATCCAAAACAGCAAATGTCTGAACCACATTGGACTTAACCATAGGAGTTCAGTTCGAAGACGCCCGAGGAGCTGGAACTGCCGTCGACATACATTTGTACGTATTGGTGATTTCCTCGGACTCAAACTCGATCAACTCAACTCAACTCCATTAACAAAAAGAACCTACCTTCCAAGATGTTGTTCTGTGTAGTGATGGTGTAGAATGGCTGTGCAAATAACAACAATTCTTCTTCTCCAAGCAGTTAAGCATCTGGCCACAAGCTGGTGCATGCAAAAAAATGTAAGATGCTTTCTATAGGTCCTGCTTTGAGAAACACGCCGGGCTTAAGCATCTTCTCGACCGAGCCAACCAAGATCTCGCCCTTCACGTCCTTCCAGCTCTCGACGGTGATCTTCACCATTTCTTTCGCCAACAAGCCAACGTAGGCAGCGTACTGCGATGAAGAACCGTGAAATACGTTGCCCCTCATGAGCATCATCCAAGGACCTGAACAGATCATAATCATATTGAAAAGAAGACACATCAAAATGAAGGATACAAAAAAAGCAGAATTATTGCCATAATCGGATTAGAATAATCTAACAATATTGCAGAAATTTTACGTACCTTCCTTCGGATGCCGACGTCTAGAGGGCGTCGATGGAGGTGCGGAGGTGCAGCGGTCCCCTGTAGAGGTGCGCCGGCCGTCCATGGAGCTTACGGGTTAGGACTACGAGCCCCAGATGAACTGTGAGAATGAAAGAGACATACCCGTGTATTTATACCAATATATATTTTCTATCGGTACAAAAACAGAATACCGTTAGTAATAAAAACATCTGTAGAAGCCGAATGGTTCTATCGGCACAATAAATATTATCGATAGGAATTTTTGTACATATTCTATCGGTGTGTACGTACATTGCCGATAGAATATTACTAGTTGTAGAAGGCCAACAGTTCTAAGATATTTTTGCAATATTCTACCGGTATAAACATTCATTACCGATAGAATAAAACTATTTGAAGACGAACAGTTCTAAGCAATTTTCTATATATTCTAACGGTAAAAGAATCCATTACCGATAGAATAAAAATATTTGTAGAAGGTCAACTATTCTATCGGCGAACTACATATTGCCGATAGGAATTTTTAATATACTCTGTCGGTATATTCATACAGTAGCGATAGAATAAGTCTAGTTGTTGAAGTCGACCAGTCCTATCGGCGCACAACATTCTTCCGTCAGTACTTATGCATCTCTTCTAACGGCAAATATGTTCATCACCGCTAGAGTAAATCATACTATTTATTCTATCGGTAAGTTTCTTAGAAACCGATAGGGAAAATACATCCGTCGGGCTTTTATGACCGCGAGGCACATTTTCTATCGGTTTTGTGCTATTTCGCTAATAACCGATAGAAGATAGGGGTTAGTAGACTGCATTTCTGTACTAGTGTTGAGAAGACATCTGCTCCTTTTATAGACCCGAGGAGGCGCATTAATGTGAGTAACATTTCGTTCAAACGTTCCACTGAGTATTTTATTCATTTCCCATAATGGATAATGTCTCTGGCGAACCCGTTAAAGTATTCCAGGCATCGGATCTGAAGCAAAAAGACTTCTTTGTTTCAGAAACTGAAAGTGCAAAAGCCTGAAAAGTTTTTCAGAGGACGTTTTTCCTTTATGTACCCTGAAAACTTTTACAAAAATATCCTATGACTTAATTTTTGGACGTATGGATATTTTTTGACCGGGTTGTGGTATGATCGAGACCATGCTTTCGATTAAGCTCCAATTTTGACCACAGTGGTGGTCTGGTCAAGTTTCAAGTCTGGTCGCTATAAATTTCACTTCTAACCGCAACTCTGAGTCTGATCGCGGTATCAGATGGTCGCGGTGCCTTTGTAAAAGGTGTGGTCCTAATCGCATAGTTGAATTTTACCTGTGTATGAGTGATCGTAAAGGCATTGCTTATGGTCATGTTTTCACACAGAGGATGTAAAGAGTATGTATATGAGGAAAGAAAATTTTATTTCTTGCATTCTTTACATACAAAAGGGATACCGGCGACCAGAGCGTTGACCTGATCTAAAAGAAGTTTACAGAGTTCTCCTAGGGACATGTTGTTGTCAGTAGGATCTACACTGACAACCCCCAGGGAACTAGCAACTAATCTAAGCCTATCTACATCGTCCCTAACAAGAGGTACACTACTGTTCCTAATTAAGTCAGAGAGTTCCCGCTGTTGTTGGGCGTGGTCCCTCTCTCGACAGAACTGGTGCGCCTCTTCACGGGATCATTCAAAACAATCTGCCAGATGCAGAATTGCCGAAGACATCTCTTCAGTCTTCTTCTCCAGGGCATTCTTCTCCTCCAGAAGAGTCCGTCTAAGGGGAAGAAGCAGAGCAGTAGAAGGCTGACCACTAGGGCCTCCAATCTCCTACATTTGCAAGGGTTAGTTATACTAACCATGAACTATCAGCAAAAAGGAGATGTGGATTGTTACCTGTCCCTACTCACGACACGTTGATATATCCATCCTGGAAAGATGGACGCTAGGTGGCGGAAGTGCAACCTTCCCACCAGAAAATTGCTTCCCCAACACAAGTTGAGGATCTTCTGGCCGAATAGTCACCGCTTGCTGGCTAGAAAATCGATCACCCAAACAAAAGCAAGGGGTGCTAGGGAAGAAAGCTGCAGGAAGAAAATATGATGGCTCATCTTCTACCTTTGCTCTGCTGGAAGATCCTTCGTCAACCTTGGACTTCTTCTTTGAAGGAGATGGATCTTCAAGCATTTCAGGCTCCTGCTTGAGAATTTCCTCTTCATCACTCTCAATCTCGATGATGTTATGATCTGCCATCGGGAAGTGTATGAAGGGAAGAATGAAGATGTTTTTTAGAAGGAACTTAGCCGTGAGAAGAAATTGTGAAGTTTTACAGATTCAAAGACCCGGTATTTATAGCCATCAGGGTGACGGTTCACGTTCTAAATGCCTCGGGTTCTTAAAAACATTTACAATTTTACCTCGGGTTAAAAAAACATTTCAATAGCGCCATCATTACTTGTCGAATAATACCCAGAGCCCTTCTCGGGGAACCAACCGTCCAACTTAGTGCGCCACTAAGTGAAGGATTTCAAGAATCGGGTTAATAATCCAATTCATTTCTTTAAATTTAAAGTGAACGTCTCTTCATTTTCTTTAAATTTGGGGGCTAGCTGACGAGGATTGACACCCGAGTCAGTTCAAATAAATGCACTGTTGGTTCAGGACAGATTCGAACCAGACACGTGTCTAGCGGTGTGAACTCAAGTTATTCTGAGAAGCATTGGCCCGAGGTCGCAGGCTTTGCGCGATGAGGTTGCAGGCTTTGTGCGGTCAGAAGTTCGTATGCTATACGCGGACAAAATGTCAAGGATGTCGCGCGATCAGCCAACATCCCGCGATCAGAGCATTCTCGACCAGGGTGCTTGGAATTCATCTGTCCGGCTATTCCTATAGCGGGAATATTCCAAGTATCCCGAAGATTCCCCCACGTGGAGAATCAACCGTCAGAAGGTTAATACGTGCAGTTATCCATGAATAACACGTGTTTAACCTGCGTACAGGTTAAGAGCGGTTTTCTAAAAACCGTATTCAACCGTCCAAGCAACTGCTTGATGCAGTTTACTGCATGGCACCCTTTCGACCAGTATAAAAGGGTGGTATGGAGTGTCAAGCAGGGGGGGAGAGAGATACAATACATCTCAACCACTCAAACAACTAAGTCTACGGCCTAGATTAGATAGTTCTTACAAGCCTTCCTGGCTTTATTCTGTACATTTACATAGGAAAAATCCTTCGCCTGTGAAGGAGTTTTTCTACCATCTTGTAACCTTTTATCACCTATAGTGAAATCCCAACAGGACGTAGGGCTATTACTCCCACCATCGAGGGCCCGAACTTGTATAAACGTCTCTGTGCTTCTGTTCTCCATTGTTCTACGTACCTTCCCGGAGGGTCATCTTGAAAGGTCCCGCTATTACAAATTTTGCATAAGTTCGGCTGAGGACTCCGAGTCCGAATTGTCGACAGAGGGGGTGTTGCTTCCCTCCAGGCCGGCGCCCGGGCTCGCTCAGTCCCGGGGGTCTCGTCCCAGGGCTTCGCCGGTGTCGCCGCCGGCGTCGTCGACGGGCCAAGGGCTTTTTGGACTCTAGCCTTCTTAGGCTCAGAGCCCCCGGCCGCGTCCTTCCCCCGCTTGTGCGACCTGGGGGTGGGGAGGGGCTTCCTCTCCGGGAGCTTCAGCCCGTAGGCCTCAGCCACCAGGTTCCGGGGAGGGCCCTCCCCCATGAGGCGCACGACGCGCTCGTGCTCGTCGGCGAAGTACCTCCCCAGGAGGTTCTTCGCCTTCTCCCGCACCGCCGGGTACGGCCGGACTACAAGAGGTAAAGAGTTAGTCAAATTTTCAAAAATTTGTAAATGCAACGAAGCAGGTTACCGGGACTTACGTCGGGTCACCGGCTTGACCGGGGGCCACTGCTCCGGGCCCATGCCGATCCCCCTCCGCCCGCATGCGAAGGGGGAGATCCTCAGGAGCATCATCTCCTCAACGGCGTCCCGCATAGAGCGGGTCTTCCGGGAGATGATCACCTTGCCGAGGAGCTCGAGCTTCGACCAAAGAGAAATGGAGAAGTGTTATAAGCTCTTGTGATCATTGTCATGTTGTTGGGCATAAAATGGAGAAGTGTTATAAGCTCCATCCTGAGCTTCGACCAAAGAGAAATGGACCCAGGAAGAGAACAACTACAGCTACTACGGCTCCACCTGAAGAAGGAGTTGTCCAAGTAAATTCAGTCGATGAGGCGGATACGACTTTGTCTCTGATGGCAATGCCAAAGGCGAAAGGTTCGGATTCACCTAACAACTATCACTCAATGGAGGACTTGTTCATTATCAACATCCAGGTGAAGAACGAAGTGATCGCAGTGATATTCGATCCCGGAAGCCAGAAGAATTTGGTTTCTGCCGAACTGGTTCGATGACTTGGTTTGAAGACAACCACACACCCGCGATTGTATCTGCTAGGTTGGTTTACATCCAACGCGAACCAACAGATTACGAGTCAGTGTGTGTTGAAATTTGCGATCTCTACTCGATATATCGATGAGGTTCAATGTGACGTTGTTCTCATCGATTTTTGTCAGGTGATCCTTGTGAGTCCGTTCTTGTATGATTGAGAAGCTCACTTCCATAGATGAGCGCAAGAATAGGAGCTCACTAAAGACGAAGTTAAGTTTGTTATCGGTAGAGCTGTCCACGTCAACACCTCGAATGTGATTACCCAAATCAAGCCAAAAGAATCGTCAATGCATTTCACAAATACGTGCTTGTTATGATTCGACCAATTGGTCAAAGTGATTGTACTCAAGCAGCATTGTCGTTGATGTGCTGAGAAGATTCTGGTCGTTTGTCAGGACTGCGGGAGAAATACAGTGATACGTTCGAAAGTACCCAGGGTCGTCTACCAAAATGTCCAGTTTAGCATGAAATTCAGCTCGTGTCCGATGTGACACTTCCTAATCTGAGTATCCATCGCAACTCAGTATTGGAGAATGAAGAGATCAAAAGACAACTTGGTGAGTTGCTGAATGATGGTGTCATTCAACTAAGTAGTTCACCTTGTGGATCTCCTGTGTGTTAGTGCCAAAGAAAGATGGGACTTGGCGTATGTGCATTGACTATCGAGCACTGAATAAGTTCACCATCAAGAATCGGTACCCCCTTCCTCGTATTGATGACCTGTTAGACCAATTGAAGCATGCTTCTATCTTCTCAAAATTGGATCTAAAATCAAGATATCATCAAGTCAACATCCGAGAGGAGGATATTTCAAAAACCGCATTCGAAATACGACAAGGTCTGTTTGAATAACTGGTCATGTCGTTTGGCCTCTGCAACTCCCCGGCTACTTTCATGCATCTCATGAATGACGTATTGTGACAGTTCATCGACGACTTTGTGATCGTTTACCTCGACAACATACATGTCTATAGTTGTTCATGGGGTGAGCACCCCATTCATGTCAAAAAGGTATTCGAATAGCTTCGGCAACATCAACTTTGCCTCAACCGTAAGAAGTGCGAGTTCGGCCAGCAGACTCTACTTTACTTGGGATTCATGGTCGGCAAGGGAGCATTGCAAATCGACCCCGACAAGGTAAAAGTAATTTGAGAGTGACCTCGACCACGAACAATTACGGAAGTGCGTAGTTTTGTGGGAGCATGCCAATACCTTCGGAAGTTCATACAACACTTCACGATAATGGCTTCTCCGTTGCATGCATTAACCAGGATTAACCAAAAGTTCGAGTGGACAGGGAAAAATGAGGACACGTTTCTCTTGCTGAAGAAGAAGATCAGTGATGCTCCTGTTTTAGCTTTGCTAAATCTCCAGAAGTCATTCGAGCTAGAAACTGATGCCTCTGGTTATGCAATTGGCGCTGTGCTCATGCAAGAAGGTCGACTAGTAACATATCACTCTGAGTTATTCCAGGGAGCTCCGAAGAACTATCTGATTTATGACAAGGAGTTTTGTGCACTGCATCAGACTGTGAAACATTGGCGGTGTTACCTTTTGGGTAAGGAGACGATTGTCCACACCGACCACCAACCTTTGCAATATTTGCAAACTCAATCGAAACTACAGCAAGCTCGACATATGAAGTAGATGTCGTATCTACTGCAGTATAATCTGGTGATTGAGTACAAGAAGGGTGTACATAATAAACTCGCTAACATGTTGTCACGATCACCCGTTACGACCCTCTGCTTATCAACGTTTATGCAAATCGAGCCCTCATGTCATGATGACTATGCCACAATGTACAGTGAACATCCTAATTTTCAGTCAGCACTGGCTGATCTCGAAACAGGGAAACCTACAGAGTTTGTTCAGCGAGAAGGACTCTTGTACAAAAGCAATTTACTTTGCATACCTCGTGGAGCACCTCGAATTCAATGGCTACGAGAAGCGCATCCATCGAAGGTTGTTGGTCACTTTGGGGTTTACAAAGACTTTGCAAAATCTTCATCGACATGTGTTCTGGCCGCGAATGCAGCAAGATGTGGCTAGTTTTGTTTGAGGCTGTGGTCTTTGCAGCATCTCAAAACAGGCAAACTGAAAATTGGGTTTGTACACTCCTTTGCCAGTTCCATCACGACCGTGGGAAAGCATATCCATGGATTTCTTGGGAGAATTTTCTAAGACTCGATGTGGCAATGACTATCTCTTTGTGGTCGTTGATTCTCTCTGTGGTCGTTGATCGGTTCTCCAAAATGATAATTCTCATACCTTGTCGAAAGACTATCATGGGAGAAGAAACGGCTCGGGTATTCTTTCAGCAAGTTTGGACACATTTCGGACTGTCGACTTCTATTGTGTCTGATCGTGACACCCAGTTCCTTAGTCACTTTTGGTGATCGCTCTGGACAATGATGGACACAAAGCTAAGGAGGAGTACTGTGTTTCATCCTCAGACTAATGGTCAAACAGTGGTGGTAAATTGAACGATCGTTCATCTCTTCAGAGGCTTTAACTCTAAGCATCCGAAGACCTGGGATGAAAGCATACCATACCTACAGTTTGCCTTCAATCGAGATGTGCATGGTTCAACTGCAAAGTCGCCTTTTGAGGTCTGTTTGGGATTTCTACCACAGAGTCCATTCGACATGGAGTTTGTGATCCCTACCTCAGCATAGAACATCCAGATCGAGCACAAAAGTTCCTAGAAGGTATTCAGCGGCTCCATGGTGAGGTTGAACAGAACTTGCTAAAAACTAAACCTACGTACAAGGCGTGACATGATCGACACCGAGTTGATGCTCAATTCTATGAAGGTGATATGATCTGGCTACATCTGAGTAAGGAGAGACTAAAATGTGAAGGTAAGAAGCTTAAACCAATCTGTTATGGTCCTTCTTGGATTTTGCGGAGAATTGGTGCTACTGCTTGTCAGCTTGAGCTACCTTCGTACATGGATATTTACTCGGTTGTCAACGTTGAGCACCTCAAACTCTTCAAACCTTCTATGCTGGATGATGAGCCTAATACCATAGTACCAACTGTTGAAGACTTGGTCTAGCAACGGAAAGAAGCTCTACATGACGACGTGATCATGGGGAAGAAGGTGACGACCACCCGTAGCGGCACACGAGAGTCTTTTTTAATCGGCTGAAAAGATCAATGAGCACGTGCGGTAAAGTGGTACTCCCGAGAAGATGGTCAAGCTCAATTTTCACATCTCCAGTTTTGATCAGGTGGTCGCCAATGGGGGTTGGCTCCTTCTCAACAGGGGAGTAATGATCCAGGAGGATCTTCGAGTCCTTCAAGTCGAATATTTCAGGTCAAGTTCAGAAAGGATTTGCGACCTTGAAAAGCGTTTGCGACCTCAGAAAGCATTCGCAACCTCAGAAAGGATTTGATCTGTGGTCGGATTGTATTCCAATCAATATATATAACTGAGTCCTATCTGTTTAGGTTTAGTTAGTTGTCTGAGTCTAATATGATTAGGTTAATCAGTTATTGAGTCTGATACATATTCATGCGATTGGACAATAAATACCTTTGTAACAGGATAGATAGATTATCTACTTTTGCATAGATTAGATCGAGTAGTTCATCGACGTAGGCGAGTGCGTCCTAACGTTCAACGTGTACAAGATCCCTCTTTTCAATAAAGAGTTGTGATATCTTTGAACTGTGTTTTCGATCAACTTGGTTTTTGGTAATTCCGCGTAAGATCCCTTATTTATTATATTAGCATCTGATGGAGTATAGTTGAAACCCGTCCATACTTCAATTAGAGCAAATTAGTATCTGGTCGAGTATAGCCAAAACCTGGTCTATACCACAATCAAATCAGGAGGCCTCTCTGCTAGTGCACAGGACAAGATGGTTAGGGTAAGCGATGGTGAGGATGTGCTTAGAGTTGAGATGCAGGCATTTTGTGCAAATGTCGCACAACGTCTAGATCATGTTATGGTCGATTTCAGAGTGCTCCTGCCACCTCACCTAATCGTGATTCCTCCACCATCATAGTCGGCGAACCGTCCTTCCTCTTTGCACATGCCACTAGTGGACCACCCCTCTTCGTTGTACCCACCGCCTCCATAGCCGCATGTCAGGCCTAATGATAGTTCTTCAGATGAAGAGCAGGATATGAGTGTGCACATGATTCATTTGGACTAGGGGTTGATTCAGGATTCAGTAGCAGAGGAGGGTCAGGGTGGGACGCAGTAGCAGATCCTAGCCCAAATACATCTATGAGGTCCTACATGGCACCAGGATGCCCTCCACACACAATAGCATCCTACCCAACCTTCACACCATGACGATGCTCCACCAGCGACGCAGCCAACACATCTTTTGCAGGCCCCACCAACTACGTACACTCTGCCTGTCAGGAGGTGTCACATTATGGATCATCACCCCCTCTCAATATACGCCATCGGAGTATCAAGGTCAGCTGAAGAGGGGGAGGTAGTAGTTCAGCCATATCATGTATATACTTTTCTTTCATTGTTTATGAACATGATGGATTAGGAATTTTGGAGCAAATGAATACAACTGTTTTGGGTCCATTGATAGTTTTCTGCACATGGAAAAGCATGATACTTCCAAAATGATTCATAGCTTTACAACCTTTTCAGCTTTTCCATATTTTTGAATCTCTGCTTTTCTGATTTTGAGCTTTTTTGTAGGGTTTTGTAAGCATTTTAATTTTTCCTTAGGGTTTTATCAGCTTCTCCTTTGTCATCTTTTCTATAGGGTTTAGTCAACTTTTCCTTTGTCAGCTTTTCAGCTTTTCCAGAAGGTTTTGTTAGCTTCTCAACTTTTCAGTAGGGTTTTGTCAGGTTTTGTCAGCTTCTCAACTTTTCCGTAGGGTTTTGTCAGTTTTTCTACTTTTTAGCTTTTCTATAGATTCAACCAATCAATGTTTAAACTATTCATGACATTTACTTCTATAAATTACGTCATTTAGCACTGAACACCCAACTCACTCTTTGATGCTACCCTATCCGAACATGGCGGGTGACAATAGCCGTGGTCGGAGAAGAAGACGCACCAAGGTAAATACATAATCAATTTGCCTCAGATAAGTGGCTCTGTATACGTTACTTTATTATCTATTCTTTTTCATTTATAGGATGATGGCCAAAGTTCAGGGCCATGTCGTTGTAACTGCGGTTTGTTGCCAAATACTACTACATCCTTGTTTCAGGATAACTTTGGGAGAAGATTTTTAGAGTGTCCTAAGGAAGATAGTGATAAGTGCACTTTCCTGCATTGACTCGACTCCAAGTGGGGCACAAAGGCTACAGTACGATACTCCAACTTCTTTGCAAAATGAATAGACTATATGAGAAGGTGGACTTCATGGAGGAGCTATCGATCAACATATATGATATTTAACACATGTGCTACTGCAGACGTCCTTGCTATTGCTCTTGTCAAGGATGCACGTTCCCAACAGCATATCCTTTGGAGGATTTCAACTGGTCCAATGATTCCAGCCACATAGATGTGTTTATATGTAGATGTCGTGGTGATATTAAAGTCAGTACATTTTAGGGCTAGGACAAAGCTCGAAGAATGTACGTACATTGCGATCGCGAAGAGGAGAGGGATTAATGCAATTACATGTCATGGCTTGACCCAAAGTGGAATGAAATAGAGAAGAACACAATAAATACTATTCTAAATGAGCACGACACTCTCTACTCGGATTAAGTGGCGCTCCAAAGTTTGATCACCTTCGGCTTCTCTAGTTCTAGTCCTAATTGTTCTTGCAACTGTCACAAACGCGTGTAACTTTCTATTTTGTCTACTCAAATTTTAATGAGAATTACAGTGGGTTCATAATCATTTTTCTATTTCCCAATTTCTTTGTTTTCTTTACTCATCTTTCTTTTCTAATTTTCTGTAAATACTTTTCGATCTTTTAATATACTTGCTCCTCTTATCTGGCATCTTCCTAATAATGGATTGTCAAAATAAAAAACCAAACCTTTCCAATCCTCGCACTAAGAGCCACTTAATGGGCTTAAATCTAATCCAAATCCAATCCAATCCTTTTCAATAGAAATTAAAATTGACTCTCCTTCAACCCATAACACATGTTATAAAACCCAATTCAATCCAACCCAACTATTATTTCAACCCAATCCAACCCAACTATTTCCCTCAACTTAGGTTCAATCCATTTCTCAACCCATTAACAATCAATTTCCCAACCCATTTCAACACAAACATAGTACACCTATTTAAAAAAAATACTATGTATATAAGAAGGTGGGGAGGGAAATAATATGAGTTCAAATTATATTATGGCCTCCAATCCAATACAAATCCAATATCAATCCATTATTTTGGGTGACTAGAAAATTCTACACTAATTAACACTAATTAACAAGTATCAACACTAATATCAATACAAATCCAAAATAAACACTAATTAACTAGTAGCCAAAAATTCAACATTCAGTCGCTTAGCGGGTGGGCGACTGAAACATTGTAGTATTTCGGTCACCCAGCAGTTAAACTACTATAATCCTTCGTGGCGGTGGGCTGGGCCAGCAAAGCAGATAGATGCTGCCAGCTATTAGTGCTAAGATGATTGAGTTAAGCACCCTAGCGATAAGGGGGATAAAAAGGTGTTGTTATCTATCTCGACCAGTTTCCCGAGGCATTGGAAATGAAGATCGGCTCAGAGAATCCTTGGCGTGCTTTCTCTCCCCCTTCGTTTCGCCAACAAAGAAGTCATCCTTGACTTGACGATTGACCATTCGATCCCTACCGAGCCGCCTCATCGAATTTTTTACCTCTGCCTTTCTTTTTTTAGAACATACCTTTCAAATCAAAAATAAAAAATCCAGAAAAGTTCCTCGTCTATGATTTAATCGGCCCTAAGGGAGTTTACTCGACCCATTCTACACTCTCCCGCACTGCTCAAGTGTATGACTCTATATGAGGACCTCCTTCCCTTTTGCTCTGCCCACTCTCTGTTCACATGGCTACCAAAGTAGAGGAAGGGTGGGTAGCAGGTACCAAAAGCCCTCTGTCCCACACATCTATCAAGAAGCAAGTGTAGTTCACCGGTTCCACCGAATGCTCCTATCTCTCGGCAAAGATCGTGTGAGTGTGCAGTTATGCTTCGGATGCTTCGCCATGGAATAGATCGACTCAGTTCCCCTTCTTTTCCGGTGCACTCGCTTTGTATCTCCGACACACAAGGAAGGACGCGGTGGGAAGAAAGCAGCCCTAGCCTCTGTCCGGTCGATCATTCCGCTGGCATCTTGCATTCACGCCTCCGTTTGACTGCCGCTCGGGAATGTAGTTGTAGATACGTGAGTCTTAGTGGGTCGTTGGCTCCACCTCTTATCTCCTTCTACGACATGCTGTAGTCGTCGCCATATTCAATATGTCACTTAGTCATATCTGCCTCGCAGCGGGTCAGCACCTCCGAAAGAAAGGGAGGGAGGACTTCATTCAGTGACTCCGCGATCGCCCTCTGAACGATCAAAATAAGGTAAAGCTTGAAGATAAGTTTTGTACTCGATTAATTTCTCAGTCCCTCTAGTCGGGTGGGCGCCGGCCGGCCGGATCCCCCTGAAAACCGTACGTGCGGGTCTCCCCGCATGCGGCTCACGCCATTTGAGGTGGCCCAGCCCAGCATTCATTCGCAAATCCTGTAGTGAAATTGAGACTGCTCGACCTCGGAAGCTAATTCGCGTGTAGGCAGCGCTGTCTGTCTACCGTTGACTGTATCTATTCATTGATACATTGGCTCGCTCCCCCCCTCTTTTTCCAAGAATGAATGAGCCGCTCGGACCTTCCATTTCCGTCAAATGACCCGGCTTCCCCTGGCTCTTCCACCGTCCGGGCTCCCTTTCCTCCCTATGCTCCCCCGGCGCAGGCCCACCACGCTTCGCGCCTGCGGCGTTTTCGCCAGACGGTCTTTGCCGGTAGTGCCATCCTCCCCGCAGGCTGTCTGTATGGGTGGGTTGTCCCTTGCTGCTACGTTCTGTTAGGCGCTATGAATTACAGGAAATTAAGTGGTTGACTTGGACAGCAGGCGGGTTACACGTTCCACTGTGCCGAGATGTGAGGTGCAGGTGGTGATGATCACCCCGGGGTATGCGCTAGCGCCCTTGACGGGCACTCCAGGACCCGCCTACGCTCGTGAAAACCCAGGTCGGTCCTCCGACCAGATGTGTGGATAACGAGGCCACCTTCACAACCTTCTCCCTTCTATCTTTATCCAAAGTCAGGTAGGGCGGTTCGCTTGAGTTGCTCAACCGTCCCTTTGCCCGGTGCTCATGACGCGCTACGGAACCTCCACCGTGCTAGCGGCATAGGAGCCTACTCAGCGTCAGCGGCTTCGTGCCGCACTGGAGTGATCCAATATGTGGTTCCGCACGTTCCACCACTTCTCCGTTCATTTCCAATACTGATCGTGAAACACCATGAGCAGCAGGATGTTGAGGTCCGGAATTCGAAGTGAAATTCTTGATTTGCCCGTTCATGGGAAAGAAATAAGAAAGAAATAAGAAAGAGATTATTCCCCTAGAGCTTGTCCAGTACCACCAGTACTCAAAATGCATCTCCGCGCGTCTACCTGCCTTCCTTATCAGAGAGGGGCCTGTTGGGGGAAATCTCCGCACGATCAAACCCGGTAATTAGCCCCGGTGACCCTCCGTCCCAGGCACCGCCTTTTGCTCGGGGAAAAGGGCCCCTGTGCCCCCCATCTCGGGCGCCGCCTTTTGCCCGGGGACAACGGCACTGATGACCGGGGACAAGGGCGCCCAGGAACAAGGTCCCCGGTGCCTCCGTCCCGGGCGGGGTCACGTGAGGGTCACGTGAGGAGCGCCTCAGGAATCGGCAAGGACACTTGTCAAGCATCCTGCCCCCTCGGCCGGGAGAAGGACACTAGTGCCCTCTGATCCAACGGCTATAACTGGGGTAGCTTAGTCTTTTTGCATCTTTTGGGCCTATAAATGCTCTTGTATCCCTCTCTTGTAATGGGACACAAACCATTTGCATCAATACACAAAAACGAAGGCCTCGCCGGAGGCCTTGAGGAGGCGCATGAACTATCAGGTCCCAACTGTCCCCCCCCCCCCCCCCCCCGTGGACTCCTCTGGGAGGGGCGGCATCACCCCGCGCCTAGGGGGCGCTTGTGTGCACCCCGGCCCGGGGGCTGCGTTCCGGGCCTTCGCGAGCGTAGGGTCCAATGTCACCACCGGACTGGGGCCCTTCTGCGCCTTAGCGCGCTTCTGCTCTGTGCCCCCGGTGGTCTCCTTCCCCCGCTTGTGGGAGCTGGGGGTCGGGAGAGGCGTCCTCGTCGGTTGCCTCAGCCCGAACGCTTCGGCCACCAGGTTACGGGGAGGACCCTCTCCGATGACGCGCACGATGAACTCGTACTCATCGGTTTAGTACCTCCCAATGAGGTTCTCCACCTTCTCCCAGGCGGCTGGGTATGGCCGGACTACAAAAAGAAAAGGAGTTAGCGAAAATGATGAAAATCGAAGTGGGTTACCGGATACTTACGTGGGGTCACCGGCTTCTGCGAGGGCTGCTACGTCGGGCACATTCCGATCCCCCTCCTTGGGGAGAGCTTGAGGAGAGCCAACTCCTCTGCGGCGCCCCTCATGGACCGAACACCCCGGGCGCCCACCATCTTGCTGAGGAGCTTCAACTCCTCTTCAGTTCACACTGAATGCTTGGGGGCTAGCGACCGGCAGTAGGAGGAGGGCTCCGAAGAGTAGGTTACTCCGGTGTCCCGGACCCGGAGGTAGAACCACCCCCGGAGCCAATCCCCCCAATGGTCCCGGGAGGTCGCCACCGGGTACTCCTCCACCCGGGAAGGCAGCAGCTGCATCATTATGTACCCGAAGGTTGACTTCGGGCCCCCCAAACAATATGCGAGCTTCTCGCAGTGGGCTTGTAAAAGTATCAGAGCAAACGGAGTGTCGGCTCCCGGCCAGTGGCCGTCTCGCACAGCCAAATAAAAAGGCCCATCCGGACGAGGGCGTTGGGCATCAGGTGGTTGAGTGCTACCCCGTACTCCCGGAGAAACTCCTGGAGCAACGGGTGTACTGGCAGTCGGAGCCCAGCTTCGAGGAACGCCTCGAGGACGACCACCTCTCCGGGCCGGGGGCGGGGCGTGGTCTCCCTCCTTGGGGGTATCTGGACGTCCTCGTCCCCGACAACCCCCTGTCCACGAGGGACTCAAAGTCCCCCAAGGTGAACTGAGAGGCTTAGAGGAAGTCCGCGGTGACTTCCTCCGGAGGCACATCGGTGGCCTTGGCACGACCCTTCAGAGCCATTTGGGTTTCTGGTGGGCTGAGCTACCAGGGAACTAAGTTCGGGGAATTTAGGTTTCCGGAGATTAGGCTTCTGAGCGAGGGCTACCGGGAGAGGGCTTCCGGCGGTGTTTCAGGCTCGAGGGTTCAAGTGTCCTCTCCGGGCCCCTCGAAGCCCTATTTATAGAGCTCGAACGCGGCCCCGATGGGTGCCACGTTGACCCACGTAATAAATCAACGCCATCCAGTTCAAACGGCGCGCCCAAATCGAAGGGGTGTGCACGGGAAACGACGCACCGGTGGTTCGAACCACGCGAGGCCATTATGGCTGACAGCGCGCAACGACCGAGACCAGCGACGTCATGATGATCGACGGCACCACCATAAGTGCTTAGCACAAGGATCGAGGCGTTGGCGAGGCGCCGGAAATCCTTTCCAGGGGAGATGTTCCTGGTAGTGTGGACCATCCCCTCTGGGGAATTAAGAAACGTCTCTGGAGGACATGGGGGGCTGCTGTTGGGGGAAATCTTCGCACGATCAAACCCGGTAATTAGCCCCGGTGACCCTCCGTCCCGGGCGCCGCCTTTGGTCCAAGGACAAGGGTCCCGGTGACCCCCGTCCCAGGCGCCGCCTTTTTCCCGGGGACAAGGGCTTCAGTGCCTCCATCCCGGGCGCCGCTTTTTGCCCGGGGACAAGGGCCCCGATGACTCCCCTCCCGGGCGCCGCCTTTTGCTTGTCACCGGTGACCCCCATCCAGGGTGCCGCCTTTTGCCCGGGGACAAAGGCCCCATTGCCCCCGTCCCAGGTGCCACCTTTTGCCCCGAAACAAGGGCCCTGGTGCCTCTGTCCCGGGTGACGTGGATTGTTACCCGAGCTAGTTCAGAGCAAATGCACGTCTGGTTCAAGATAGATTCGAACCAGACAAGTGTCCGTTACTATGATCTCAGATGGCTTGAGAAGCGCCGACACATGGTCATAGGCTTTGCGCGATCATGAAGCCGTAGACAGTACGCGGTCAGGAGCCCATAGGCGATGCGTGAACAGAAGGTCGCAGATAGTGCTCGGTCAGAAAGACAGTGTGTGGTCAGAAGGACATTGACTACTCTCGACCAAGATGACTCGGGATTGCTTAACCTCTATAACAGGCATATCCCACGAATCACGAAGATCCTTCCACGTATGAAGACAATTGCCAGGAGGTTAATATGTGCGGTTATCCCTTAATTGCACGTGTTAAGCCTGCGTAGAAGTTAAGTGCGGTTATCAAAACTGTACTCGAGCAACCGTTTGAAGCCGTTGTGCATTGGCGCCCTTTCGACCAGTATAAAAGGGTAAGCGGGTGCACGAGGGGAGGGGGGATTCAAGAGACATCAAGATCCAACAGATCCCAGCGATCTGACACAAGAAGACTTCAAGTTTTCATAGGCTAGTTTAGTCGTGATTTAGACAATCTCACGGAAAAGATCTTCGCCTGTGATGATATTTTCCCGAACTTTGTAACCTTTTTTCCCATACATAGTGAAATCACAACAGGACATAGGGCTATTACTCCCATGCACCATCGAGGGCCCGAACCTGTATAAATCTCTCTGTGTTCCATACGACATTATTCATCATCCCTTCCCGGAGAGACACCCTGAAAGGCCTCACAACTCACAAATTCTGCATAAGTTTGACTAAGGACCCTGAGTCCGAATGGTCGACACGGGGCACCGCCTTTTGCCCATGGACAACAACGCCCGGGAACAAGGCCCTCGCTGCCTCCGTCTCAGGCGGGGTCACGTGAGGGTCACGCGAGGAGTGCCTCGGGAATCGGCAAGGACACTTGTCAAGCATCCAGCCCCCTCGGCCGGGAGAAGGACGCTAGTGCCCTCTGATCCAATGGCTATAACCGAGGTAGCTTAGTCTTTTTACATCTTTTGGGCCTATAAATGCCCTTGTATCCCTCTCTTGTAACGGGGCACAACTCATTTGCATCAATAACAAAAAACGAATAGACGTGCTCAGGAGCACTCTCCCCACGAGAGAGCTCCCCTAGCCAACCCTTGTTGGGAGCACGTCGACAGGACTAGCGTCTCCACTGAGACCTGAACCTGTATAAATCCTCGCGTCACTTGTTGTGTTTGCCCGACGGGAGAGGACCGGTCGCACGGTCAGCTCATGTCGTCTTTGCTTAACTAGGAACCTCCACTAAACTTGCCGGGGTATTTGCAATACCATGACAAGGCCCCGTTAGGGGCTGAAACCCGGGCTTTGACCATGTCTCCCGAACAATTTCAGTACATATGGCGCAAGACGATTCCACATATATATCGAGGTCGGAATGGGATCGGGTGTTTTCACGTCTCACCGTAGTGCCCGGTTTGTCTTGATTGGTGATTGATAAACAAGAAGGAAAATGGAAAAGTAGAAAATCTACATAAGCTTCCGTTGAGGTCCTTAGTTTAGTCAAGTAGGCGAGGGCATTTCCATCGCGAAGGATTCAATCCAGCCACAGGTTCCCCTACGGCTACCTTGTTACGACTTCACCCCAGTCGAAGACCCCACCGTGGTATGCGCCAATAAGACCACCAAAGGCCTTTGTGGCACTAGTGGTACACAGAAGTCATGGGTGATCATTGGTCCGATGCTTCGGGCGAAACCAATTCCCAGGGTGTGACGGGCGGTGTGTACAGGGCCCGGGTACATATTCACCGCGGCATGCTGATCCGCGATTACTAGCGATTTCAACTTCATGTTCCCGAGTTGCAGAGAACAATCCGAACTGAGGCAATCTTTCCGGATTCGCTCCGCCTTACAGCCTTGCTTCCCATTGTCATTGCCATTGTAGCACGTGTGTGGCCCAGCCCATAAGGGCCATGCGGACTTGACGTCATCCCCACCTTCCTCCAGTATCTCACTGGCAGTCCCTCGTGAGTGCGGCACGCACCTTTTTCTTTGTTTCGGAGCGGGGCGCGTACTATTACCACTACGTACCACACCACCGGGCGGCAGGCCTTCATGCCGAGTCTTCCTCCGCCGCCAACTCGACGTCGTCGTAACCAAGCCTAACCAAACCTCCATGCTCACTGGTACTTTGACGTCACTATAGGTAGGTCCCTGTGGGTTAGCGATTCAAACCCAGTCGTTGTTTGGGTGCAGCAACTGAAAGTTATTTTTGTTTTTGTAGATTTTGGGTTATTTTTGAAATTATTTATTTTTAATGTGTTATTTCAACAAAAAAAATTCCAGATTCTCATGCAAAACCGCTGTCTTACCAAAATGGATTGATCAGACCGGCGAAAGTTATTGGGTCGCCTGATGCAATGGTTCTAGATGATATGCACAAGTTGGATGGGTATGGGATTGGTTTCTTAAGCAGCAAATTTTCGTAAGACACATAGTTCATTATTCGTCAATATTGTCAAGTCTTCTTTCTATAGAAGATAAAGACAACTAGATTAAATAAGAGTTTTGTTAATAGCTCTTCCATTTCAGTCACAAAGGCGCAAATAGCCGTCAAGGTGATGGTATTTATTTTTTATTTTATATACATTTCTCTTCAACCTTGAATCAAACCTACCATCATAAATCTAGTCCTCTTTGATTGACCTCGTCCCTTCCTTAACTTCTACGATGGTGGTGACCCGACAGCGAGATGACAATGGCACTGCTAGTCATGAGTGGGGGTAGTGGGAGGTGGTGGCGTCGTGAGAAGGAGGTGGCGGTGAAGAAGAGAGGGAGGTGATGGGGCAAGACAGAGGTGGGGCCATCTACTACGAAGATGATGACTGGTGAGAAAAAAGGGGAGGTGGAGATTAGGGAGGAAAGAGGCAGTGGCGACAATGGTTAAAGTAAGAGAGAAGGAAAATCTAGAGAGATGGAGAGTGAAGTGTAAGACATAATTTTGTTGGGGGAAATCTCAACGCGGTCAAGTCCAGGTAAGTTCATAATTGCCCGGGGACAGTGGCCTCCGGTGCCTGCCCCGGGCGCCGCCTTTTAGGCTCCCGGGACCGTGCCTCCGGGGCATGTCCCGGGCGCAGCCATGTGCCCGGGGACAGTGGCCGCCGGTGCCATTTGGCCCTCAGGACCGTGCCCCCCGGGCATGTCCCGGGCGCCGCCATTGGCCCGGGGACAGTGGCCTCCGGTGCCTGCCCCGGGCGGCGCCATTTGGCCCCCGGGACCGTGCCCCCCGGGCATGTCCCGGGCGCCGCCATTGGCCCGGGGACAGTGGCCTCCGGTGCCTGCCCCGGGCGCCGCCATTTGGCCCCCGGGACCGTGCCCCCCGGGCATGTCCCGGGCACCGCCATGTGCCCGGGGACAGTGGCCTCCGGTGCCTGCCCCGGGCGCCGCCTTTTTGGCCCCCGGGACCGTACCCCCCGGGCTTGTCCCGGGTGCCGCCATGTGCCCGGGGACAGTGGCCTCCGGTGCCTGCCCCGGGCGCCGCCTTTTAGGCTCCCGGGACCGTGCCTCCGGGGCATGTCCCGGGCGCCGCCATTTGGCCCCCGGGACCGTGCCCCCCCGGGCCTGTCCCGGGCGCCGCCATCTGCCCGGGGACAGTGGCCGCCGGTGCCTGCCCCGGGCGCCGCCATTTGGCCCCCGGGACCGTGCCCCCCGGGCACGTCCCGGGCGCCGCCATGTGCCCGGGGACAGTGGCCTTCGGTGCCTGCCCCGGGCGCCGCCTTTTGGGCTCCCGGGACCCTGCTCTCCGGAAGAGGTCCCGGACGTCACCGCCCTCCTAAAAGGTAAAATCCCTGTTTGTTTATCACGTGCAGGTCACGCGAGGGACGCCTCGGGAATCAGCGACCACCTGTCAAGCATCCAAGACGTTTGACCGGGAGAAGGACGGTCCTACCCTTCAATCCGACGGTGGCTCCCGGGGTAGTTTATGTTTTTTGCTTTTTTTTGGGGCTATAAATAGCCCTTGTACCCCTCTGTTGTAAAGGATCAGTTCATTATTATTTGGAATAGCTAATCTCACAGACGTGCTCCGGAAGCCTCTCCCCCGGAGAGAGCCTCCCCAGCCGACTCCGGTCGGGAGCGCGTCGACAGGACTAGGGCCCCCACCGGGATCCGAACCTGTATAAATCCACGTGTCAATTCTTGTGTTTGTCCGGCGGGGGAGGACCGGTCACCCGGTCAACCCGCGCTACGTGATCTCCGCTAGGATCGTCTTCGAAACCTGCCGGGGTATTCTTAATACCGCGACAAATTTTAAAAAAAAAATAGGTACATATAGGCAACCCTTTTAAATAATAGTTCAATTTTATAAACTTTACAAAGCTATCAACAAGAGTTTTTTATTTTAGGAAATCTTATCGCTAACTAATATTTTATATCTAATAATTGAAGTTACGTCCTTCAGACAGTCTGATTAATTAGATATAGACATGTGCGTCGTTCGTCCATCATTTTGGACATTTCACGAAATTTTCTTCTATATCCTTTTAATTATTTTGTTTTAATAAATAATAGTCCAAATCAATCAATTATTAGGAAAGAAGACCTCACGAGACCAATAAATTCAATCCAGTTCATCCCTGTGTAATATAATCAAACAAAATACTCAATGCTATTCAATCAGGTGAATACTTCTACCGGTCTGGCATCCAAATTTCAAAGAAACAGAGTACCAATTTGGTCTCTCAAGTTTGGGTTAGCTTCATTTTAGACCGGAAACTTTTAAAGAGTACTATATATTGATCACGTAACTGGAGGCCACATGTATAATTAGGGTCTTTTCTATTAAAAAATTATTTTAGTGTCTCATCTCTGGGATAAGTTCTATTTTTGTTCAAATATAATTATTGGAGTTATTGACAACTGGATCCAAATATTAATTAATTATAAGACTTAGACAATCTGATTTGGAATCCTAGTTTAAAGTTGACTGACCAAATGGTACCCGCTAGTCCAAAAAGTGTCTTTTTTTTTCTTCAACAATGTGCAAAAGGTCATCATTTTTGTTACCAAGGCACGTATTTAATAAACCACCACTGTTAAATGCAATAATTATCCTCCAACAAAGAAATTCTTGCGGGCATTCTTGCAGCCACTAGTTTGATTACTAGAGAAAAGTTAATTGATGCATGCATACCAACCAAGTCTCCAAGGATGCAGTTGCGAGAATTAAAGCTAGTGGTGATTTAATTCCTGCATGGTTATAAGAGGACTTAGTGGCAATCTTGTCACTTTTAATTAAAAATTTGTACTTGTATATGTAATGAGACTAAAAATGACAATCCTCGTGCAGTAGAGAGATTACCAATTTAAGGTTAAAACGTAATCCTCGTGTCAAAAATAAGTAATATCTTTTTAATGTGTACAGTTCTGAAGATGTGATTTTAATAATTACTTTTCATTAATATGATGCCAGTAAAAATATATAAAATTGTGATATTGTTAAAGGATCAATAAATATGCTCGTATAATTTTTTATAGTCAATCTAAATTTTTATAAATATATTATTGATTAAATTTAAAAAATTTTGACCCACATATATACAAAAATTATATATTTTTTCTAAAGAGGAGAGAGTACCTCACATCAGATTTGAGAGAAAAAAAATATGATTTTTCCTCTTATCTCAAACTTGTGAGGACTTGCTTTGAGTCTTTGACCTTAAATCCCACCCCAACTCTCTCAATTCAAGCATATACGCGTAATCATAGACTCAACCACAACCAAAAACACATTGCTGTAGCATCTTCAAACATCTCCCTCCAACCGCATGCCCTTTCTTTTCTGCCTCCTATTAGGAGCCAAGCGAGAAAAGTTCCTATTATAAGTGAAAAGCGCGTACGACAGCATGCCCCCACAACACTAACACAAGGCCGTCTCTTGGCCATATAATCCCCATAGTTCTCTCCTCTCCTAGCTGGAGACAGTGAGTGATAAGTACCCATCAAACCAATACACCCCCCCCCCCCCCCCCCACCCACCCACACTCTCTCTCTCTCTCTCTCGGCTTATCCTATGTTTGCATGTTCACCTGTGATCCATCTGTTCCCATTGTCTGTTTTCTTGTTAGTCTTTTGCTACGAGGGATCTTGTTAATGATTGGGAGGAAAGGCTTGTTTTGGTTTTGTTTGCTTTGTTGGATAAGGAGATATTGGCGTGCCTCAATCCGAAGATATGGCTGGTTAATTGCCACAGTCATGTACTTGGATTGAGCCGCGTCAATATCTCCCCATGCTCAATTCCTATCAAGCCAGCAGCTACTTGCTTCTATCATACATACTTATCAAATTAATTCCAGATATATTCCAAGGTATGTGCTACTGTCTACTCTTTTCGTCTTCATGAAATCTTTGTGTTGGTTCTTGGAAGTTGGGATGGAGAGAGAGGGAGGTGTGACAAAATCCATATTAGCTGAGGTTTTATTGTTCTCTCTGATGCATGCCTGTGAAAGAAATTCATGAATCTATAAATGTTCAAAATTCGGTGTTTTATGCCCCTGATAATCTCTGATTTTTTATTCAGTACTTTAAGTTCGTGTGGTGATTATACATCTCAGAAGACCATGTGTTTGGAGTTATTTTTCATTCAGGGTATCTATAATCACCAATTATCATATTATCTCGAAAATAGGGTCTGGTGTCCAATTAAGTTGTGATACATCATCAGTAGTTGCCATCAAACAAGGAGTATGTTTTCATTATGCATGTCCTCTTGTCTTCCATTACGTGAATGTTCGTACATTTTTTCCATAGGAAGTTTGTGTACATTCATGCTTTATACAGCTAGTTCGGATGGGTATTTGATTGTGTTGTGCAGCTTTTCTTTTTGAAATGTACTTGTGTAGATCATTATTCTTTCGTCAATGGAATTAGCGTATAAGTAACCAATAATATTTTTTGCATTTAGTAACTTGACACTAAAAATGATATTTTTCTATGAGCACTAATCGGATGATTTCCTATCGTTGTTTTGGGCTTTGACAGAAGTATGGTTATTACCACTAAGGACCTATACCGGTCACCACAGTAATTTTTGGTTGGAAATCAAAACTACAGGTAATTCTCAAGTCTGAAAGAAAATACTTAAACTCTCTTGTTTTGCTCTTCCTTTATAATCAAATCCAAAACGTCCTTATGTGAAATATTACAGTGAAGATTTGAGGAATAAGATAAGAACAGCCTTGAGGATAAGAGATAATTGCTTTGCAGAAAAAAGAAAGATTATGTAATGCCTCCTTTCGCACATCCATCTAGTTATGACCAAAACAATTTGGCTGTAAATGAGGCCATATTTGTAGTAGCAAATGAAACATTTAAGTAGAGCTAATAAAAAAAATCTCTCCTAATGTATTTTCAGTAAATTTAAGCCTTCCATGTAAGCCCTAAGTCGAAAAATT
Organism: Pharus latifolius; assembly: GCA_019359835.1. Lineage (NCBI taxonomy): Eukaryota > Viridiplantae > Streptophyta > Magnoliopsida > Poales > Poaceae > Pharus > Pharus latifolius. The sequence continues at coordinate 58,038,631 of CM033321.1, read as the reverse complement.
ACATGCCTCACCCGAGCAATTCAAGTTCTACGGCTATATTAATTGGACCAACGACATCGCCGAGATCCGCTAATTAAGCTTTACCTAACCCAACCAACATTTGGAAGATGGGACTGTTAATTACTTATGTTATCACTTACTCCTTTATTTGTGTAAGTGGTATTTTAGGCTTGTGCGCAATTATTAAAAAATAACAATGAATGGTTTATTATTTGATGGTAATTATTGATTAATTGTTCAAAAGTAATTGCCATAAGGACAATTAATGATGATATGAACATATTTATCTCCAAATTGTAGAGCATCACTCTTTTTGTAGGGTATAATTTGATCTTTTCCTTGCAGAAATTAAAGTGAGAGGTGAGATTTTCTCTCACGTTTATGACACCTTGCTCCTTCGACAACCAATATTGAACAGTCCCAACACTTCAAGATACAAAAATTTATTTTTCTAAAAGATCACAGGTAAAAGAACTGAGGGAGCATATGTTTATATATTGTGCAGTTTGCACTTGAATGGGTTGTTGCCATCCCGCCCTGAGAGAAAAAGGGAAAGCTTTTCTGCCACTATTATGCAGAAGAGGCCGAAGAGGTTTTCAATATACTACTGCAAGTGGCAGAAAGATCAGACATAACTTGGATGACTCATACATGGTCAATTGGTCATCACAGATGAATGCAAAAGAGTTCAAGCAATTTAAACATCATGCAGATTTTTTTAAATAGCTCATTAACAAATCAAATATGAGAAATAATCTTTTGAAACAAAATTCACAATCATTGACCAGTTGGCAACTGAATTTCAATCACTGGCCTGGTCAGCAACTAAAAGTTAGTTGCCAGCTGGCCTAGTGCAAGGACTCGGTATATCACCCACCTGAAAGTATGCTCAGCCTATGACTATTACCTGATGGAAATGGAGTTTCTCCAAGGAACATTCATATCAGAGTAGTAAATCTGAAACATGATGATAATTATACAAGTTTCAACACAAAAGATACATAAATCACACAGTTAAGTTTGTGCCAACAAACAATTATTCAACAACCACTAGTACAGAAAAATATTCTTCTATCGGTAAAAAATACTCTTCTACTATCGATTTTTGTACTGTTAAGATAGACACGATAGAACAAGACATGTCATTTTCTAACAGTAAATAACCGATAGAAGAAGTGCACTATTCTAACGGCATTTTAGGCGACAACTGGTAGAAAAACTGTCGACGATTCGGACTCGGAGTCCTCAGCCGAACTAATGCAAAATTTGTAATAGTGAGACCTTTCAAGATGACCCTCCGGGAAGGTATGTAGAACAATAGAGAACAGGAGTACAGAGAGGTTTATACAGGTTCGGGCCCTCGATGGTGGGAGTAATAGCCCTACGTCCTGTTGAGATTTCACTATAGGTGATAAAAGGTTACAAGATGGCAGAAAAACTCCTTCACAGGCGAAGGGTTTTTCCTATGTAAATGTACAGAATAAAGCCAGGAAGGCTTGTAAGAACTATCTAATCTAGGCCATAGACTTGGCTGTTTGAGTGGTTGAGATGCGTTGTATCTCGCCTGCCTCTCTCCATTTGATGCATCTTGCCACTCCTTTATACTGATCGAAAGGGTGCCATGCCATAACTGTATCAAACAGTTGTTCGGACGGTTGGATGCGGTTTTTAGAAAACCGCTCTTAACCTCCACGCAGGTTAAACACGTGTTATTCATGGATAACTGCACGTATTAACCTCCTGACGGTTGATTCTCCACGTGGGGGAATCTTCGGGATACTTGGAATATTCCCGCTATAGGAATAGCCGGATAGCTGAATTCCAAGCACCCTGGTCGAGAATGCTCTGACCGCAGGATATTGGCTGACCGCGCAACATCTCGGTCATTCTGTTCGCGTATTGCATATGAACTCCTGACCGCGCGAAGCCTGCGACCTGATCGCGCAAAGCCTGCGACCTTGGGCTGATGCTTCTCAAAATAACTTGAGTTCGCACTGCTAGACACGTGTCTGGTTCGAATCTGTCCTGAACCAATAGTGCATTTATTTGAACTGACTCGGGTGTCAATACTCGTCAGCTAGCCCCTAAATTTAAAGAAAACGAAGGGACGTGTTCACTTTAAATTTAAAGAAATGCATCGGATTATTAACCCGACTCTTCAAATCCTTCAATTAGTGGCGCACTAAGTAGGACGGTTGGTTCCCCGAGACGGGCTCTGGGTATTATGCGACAAGTAATGATGGCGCTGTTGAAATGTTTTTTAACCCGAGGTAAAATTGTAAATGCTTTTAAGAACCCGAGGCATTTAGAACGTGAACCGTCACCCTGATGGCTATAAATACCGGGTCTTTGAATCTGTAAAGCTTCACAATTTCTTCTCACGGCTAAGTTCTTTCTAAAAAACAAATTCATTCTTCTCTTCATACACTTCCCGATGGCAGATCACAACATCATCGAGATTGAGAGTAATGAAGAGGAAATTCTCAAGCAGGGGCCTGAAATGCTTGAAGATCCATCTCCTTCAAAGAAGAAGTCCAAGGTTGACGAAGGATCCTCCAGCAGAGCAAAGGTAGAAGATGCGCCATCATCTTTTCTTCCTGCAGCTTTCTTCCCTAGCACTCCTTGCTTTTGTTTGGGTGATCGATTTTCTGGCCAGCAAGCGGTGACTATTCGGCCAGAAAATCCTAAACTTGTGTTGGGGAGGCCATCTTCTGGTGGGAAGGTTGCACTTCCGCCACCTGGTGTCCATCTTTCCAGGATGGATATATCAACGTGTCGCGAGCAGGGATAGGTAACAATCCACATCTCCTTTTTGCTGATAGTTTATGGTTAGTATAACTAACCCTTGCAAATGTAGGAGATTGGAGGCCCTAGTGGTCAGCCTTCTGCTGCTCCGCTTCTTCCCCTTAGACGGACTCTTCTGGAGGAGAAGAATGCCCTGGAGAAGAAGACCGAAGAGATGTCTTCGGCAATTCTGCATCTGGCAGATTGTTTTGAACGATCCCGTGAAGAGGCGCACCAGTTCTGTCGAGAGAGGGACCACGCCCAGCAACAGCGGGAACTCTCTGACTTAATTAAGAACGGTAGTGTACCTTTTGTTAGGGACGATGTAGATAGGTTTAGATTAGTCGCTAGTTCCCTAGGGGTTGTCAGTGTAGATCCTACTGACAACAACATGTCCCTAGGAGAACTCTGTAAACTTCTTTCAGATCAGGTCGACGCTCTGGTCGCCGGTATCCCTTTTGTATGTAAAGAATACAAGAAATAAAATTTTCTTTCTTCATATAAATATTCTTTACATCTTCTATGTGAATATATGGCCATGAGCAATGCCTTCGCGACCATTCATACACAGGGAAATTTCAGTTCTGCGATCAGAATCACACTTTTATAAAAAGTACCGCGACCAGCTCTGATACCGTGATCAGAATTAGAGTTGCGATTAGAAGTGAAATTTATCGCGACCAGACTTGAAACTCGACCAGACCATCACTGCGGTCAGGGTTGGAGCTTAATCGAAAGCATGGTCTCGATCATACCACAACCCGGTCAAAAAATATCCATACGTCCAAAAATCAAGTCACAGGATATTTTCGTAAAAGTTTTCAGGGTACATAAAGGAAAAACGTCCTCTGAAAAACTTTTTAGGCTTTTGCACTTTCAGTTTCTAAAACAAAGAAGTCTTTTTGTTTCAGATCCGACGTTTGAACACTTTAACGGGTCAGCCAGAGACAGTATCCATTATGGGAAATGAATGAATAAAATACTCAGTGGAACGTTTGAATAGAACGTTACTCACATTAATGCGTCTCCTCGGGTCTATAAAAGGAGCAGATGTCTTCCTGAAGAAGCCACTCAGCCAAAAACCCTCAACATCTCCGCCGCACAAAACCCTCATTCTGTCGTGGTATTAAGAATACCCCGGCAGGTTTTGAAGACGATCCTAGCGGAGATTACGCAACGCGGGTTGACCGGGCGACCGGTCCTCCCCCGTCGGACAAACACAAGAAAAGACACGAGGGTTTATACAGGTTCAGGTCCCAGTGGGGGCCCTAGTCCTGTCGACGCGCTCCCGACCGGAGTCGGCTGGGGAGGCTCTCTCCGGGGGAGAGGCTTCCGGAGCACGTCTGTGAGATTAGCTATTCCAAATAATAATGAACTGATCCTTTACAACAGAGGGGTACAAGGGCTATTTATAGCCGCAAAAAGAAGCAAAAAACCTAAACTACCCCGGAAGCCACCGTCGGATTGAAGGGTAGGACCGTCCTTCTCCCGGTCAAACGTCTTGGATGCTTGACAGGTGGTCGCTGATTCCCGAGGCGTCCCTCGCGTGACCTGCACGTGATAAACAAACAGGGGTTTTACCTTTTAGTAGGGCGATGACGTCCGGGACCCAAAAGGCGGCGCCCGGGGCAGGCACCGGAGGCCACTGTCCCCGGGCCAATGGCGGCGCCCGGGACATGCCCGGGGGGCACGGTCCCGGGGGCCAAAATGGCAGCGCCCGGGGCAGGCACCGGAGGCCACTGTCCCCGGGCGAATGGCGGCGCCCGGGATACACCCGGGAGGCACGGTCCCGGGGGCCAAAATGGCGGCGCCCGGGGTAGGCACCGGAGGCCACTGTCCCCGGGCGAATGGCGGCGCCCGGGATATACCCGGGAGGCACGGTCCCGGGGGCCAAAATGGCGGCGCCCGGGGCATGCCCGGGGGGCACGGTCCCGGGAGCCTGAAAGGCGGCGCCCGGGGCAGGCACCGGAGGCCACTGTCCCCAGGCAAATGGCGGCGCCCGGAGCATGCCCGGGGGGCACGGTCCCGGGGGCCAAATGGCGGCGCCCGGGGCAGGCACCGGAGGCCACCGTCCCCGGGCCAATGGCGGCGCCCGGGACATGCCCGGGGGGCACGGTCCCGGGAGCCTAAAAGGCGGCGCCCGGGGCAGGCACCGGAGGCCACTGTCCCCGGGCCAATGGCGGCGCCCGGAACATGCCCGGGGGGCATGGTCCCGGGGGCCAAATGGCGGCGCCCGGGACATGCCCGGGGGGCACGGTCCCGGGGGCCAAATGGCGGCGCCCGGGGCAGGCACCGGAGGCCACTGTCCCCGGGCCAATGCCGGCGCCCGGGACATGCCCGGGGGGCACGGTCCCGGGAGCCTAAAAGGCGGCGCCCGGGGCAGGCACCGGAGGCCACTGTCCCCGGGCAATCGTGAACTTACCTGGACTTGACCGCGTGGAGATTTCCCCCAACAGCAGCCCCCCATGCCCTCCGGGGACGAAGCTTGAGCCCCCGGAGGGAATGGTTACGGTACCGGGAAAATCTCCGGACGAAAACTCCGGGCAAAATTCACCGGAGCCCCGGCGACGCTTCGGTTTCTGTGCCGGGCGCTGTATGGCCGCACCGTTCTCGCAATAAATGCACGCGCGGTTCGAAACGACGTCTCGATTTACGCGCCTGTCCCTTCGTTTCCCGCGCACGGTTTGAATCAGTGGTCCAGATTGCCCCGAGGGGGCCACGTGGCGCGCATCTAGATCACGGCCAACCTCTATAAATAGGGCCTTAGGGGGCCCCGGAAGCTCATTCCAAATCTTCAACTCCAGCTTCAGCTCTCCCGGTAGCACTCTTCCGGTAGCTTCTCTGGTAGCGAACGTCCGGGAGTTGTTGACTTAGCCACCTGAAAACTTAGCCACCCAAGAAAGAACGAACTGACCTAATGGCGCCCAAAGGTCGAGCGAAGACCACGGAGGTGCCCCCGGAGGAAATCCCCGTGAATTTCCTCTGGGCCTCCGAGTTCTCGGCCTCGGACGCAGAGTCCCTGGTCAAGAAGGGCGTCGTCGAAGAGGGGGACATCCGGGTCCCCCTAAAGAAGGACGGAGCCCCCCGCCCCAGGCCCGGAGAGGTTGTGGCCTTCGAGGCCTTCCTCGAGGCGGGGCTCCGGCTCCCGGTGCATCCGATGCTCCGGGAGTTTCTCAAAGAGTACGGGGTGGCTCTCAACCACCTCACCCCGAACGCGCTCGTCCGTATGGGCCTTCCGGTACTTTTACGAGCCGGCGGCGCGGAGCTCCCACCTGGTGAAGGGAGGACCGAAGTCCCCCTTCGGCTCGGTGATGGTCCAGATGCTGCCCTCCCGGGTGGCGGACTACCCGGCGGCAGCCTCCCGGGACCACTGGGGGGACTGGCTCCAGAGGTGGTTCTACCTCCGGGTCCGGGACGAGGCGGTGGTCTATGCCTCGGAGCCTCCCACCTACAGCCGGTCATCCGCACCGAAGCCGCCGGTGTGGACGGACGAGGAGTTCGAGCTCCTCGGGAAGGTGGTGCTGGCTAAGAAGGCCCGCTCGATGCGGGACGCCGCGGAGGAGCTGGCGCTCCTACGGCTTTCCCCCTTCACACGCGGGGAAGGGGGATCGGCATGGGCCCGGAGCAGCGGCCTCCGGTCAAGCCGGTGACGCGGCGTAAGTCCCCTGCATTTTTGTACTTGCAGTTTTTTATGAGAAATCGACTAACTTTTTACCTCTTGCAGTGCGCCCGTACCCGGCGGCGAGGGACAAGGCGGAGCACCTCCTGGGGAGGTACTTCGCCGACGAACACGAGCGCATCGTGCGCCTCGTGGGGGAGGGGCCTCCCCGGAACCTGGTGGCCGAGGCCCACGGGCTCAGGCTTTCGGAGAGGAAGCCCCTTCCCACCCCCGGGTCTCATAAGCGGGGGAAGGATGCGGCTGGGGGCTCGGAGCCCAAGAGGCCCCGGGTCCAGAAGACCCCCGCCCCGACGACGACGCCGGCGACGACGCCGGTGAGGGCCCGGGACGTGGCTCCCGGAGCCGAACATGCCCGGGCGGCGCCCCGGGCAGAGGCGACGCCTCTGCCCCCGGAGGCCCCCGTCGAGGCCCGGGGGAAGGAGGTTGTTGTCGATGGGGCGGGGTCCGATTCGGCGGACTACGCCCCATCGCCAATTCGCGTGACGCTCCTCTCGCCTCTCCCGGCGGCATTGGCGCCGGAGAGGCTAGAGGTGAGGTTTTCGGAGGCGGCGCCTCCGTGCCTCTGGCCGGTTGATGAGGAGGGGGGGAGCCCCTTAGTCATCGAGGTCCCCCCGGAGCAGGAGGCTCCGAGGGCCCTCCGGCCTGGGGCGGGGAAAGGCCCGATGATTCCCCCTCGGGCGGAGAACCCCGCCCGATCTTCGTCTTCGTCTTCGGAGGAAACTTCGTCGACAAAGACGCCGGCGACGCCGGCCGTGCTCCCGGATTCTGAGGTCCGAGGTCCCTCTCCCGGCCGCGACAGGAGGGCCGGGCAAGATACCTCCCTTCTTCCCGCGGGGGAGGTGGCCCGCTACGCGGAGGGCCTGCACAACCGGAAGGTGCAGGCCTTCGTAGCAGGAGGAACGCTCCACGAGCGTTTTGAGGGGCTCGAGTCCCTCGGAGCCCAGGTAACCCGAGCTCTCAACACCTCGGCTTTTTTCCTGCACTTGAGAATTTTCTAACTCTTTATGTATTTTGTAGGTAGCGACTGTTACCTGGGGCCTTGAGCAGCGGGTCACCCGGCTGCTCAAGGAGGCGGAGAGCCGGGCCGCGGCTTGCGTGGAGCAGCGGGAGGTGGCCCTCCGGGAGCGGGACGAAGCTCTTGAGGAGCTGTTCCGGGCCCGGGCGCAGGTGCACCTTTCGGAGGGTGCCTACATCCGCCTCCGAGAGGAGGCCAAGGTGCGGGAGAAGACGCTCCGGGACCTCGAGAGCTCCAGCGTCCGGGCGCTGACGGACGCGGGCCGCTCCGTCCGCTCGACCTTGGAAAGCCTTGGCGTTAGCCTTGGCTCCGGGAGCGGCCCCGAGGTACCCCCGGCGACCCTCGCGGAGGCTGTGCGTTTTCTTAACGCACAAGTCTCCGCGATCCCAGAGGCTGCGGACGTCCGGGCACGGGGCCGGGCGATCCCCGTCATCGCGGCCGCCGCGGGGCTCGTTGACTACCGGGGGGTCGGCGCCCGAGCTATCGGGGGGCGCATCCCCCGAAGCTTCCCGGAGGCCTTCGAGCCAACGCGCCGGGAGGTGGAGCTGCTGGCGGAGGGGTTCTACGACCGGATCATCCGGACGAGGTTCCCGACACCGGCGCCTCCGGCCGCGGATGCCCCAGCCCCGGCTACGGAGGAAGCTCCCCGGGGGGAGGACCCCAATGCTAAAGTATGAGCCTCCCCCGGGTCTTTAGCTAGGACTTTTTATTTTGTTAGACATTTTGATTCCGGTAGCTTCTTAGGAGAAGCCCCGGGTACTTGTATAAAAACATTTTGCAATGAAATATATTTGAAGTTTTTCTAAGTCTTTGCAATGAAATGTTACTAGGGTTCCCGGGGGGTTACTTCCGGGGCAACGGTCCGGGAGAGGCTCTCCGGGGGACGCCCAAGCGGTTTTGATTTTGTTGAGCCTTGTCTCCGGGAGCGCGACGGGGGTACTGCCCGGGAGCCTGTCCGGTTGAGGTGGCGCCCGGAGTGGTACTTGGACAATTTTGACAACAGCCGTGCTGAATTAACTCCCCCGCGCCCGAAGGCCCAGATGATACCTCCCCTCCGGATACTTCCGCCGGCTGGGTACGAGTTTTGGCCCGAAGACGTACTTCGGGATTCTCAGCGTCGTGTCCGGGCGCTGTACCGGGACCTGGCCCGGGAGTTGAGGGAGCGCCTCCGGGAGCTTTAGGCGTAGGGGCCTTAGGCTCGTAGAAAATCCCCCGGGTTAGGACCCGGGTTGTATCATTTCTGAAACCCACCGGAGGGGGAAGATGTCCTCCGGGTTTGTTGATCAATAAAGCGCATTGTTTCTTTTTATTGCCTCTATTTTCTTCTTCTTGGATGGTCTGGACGACTCATCTTAACAAGGATGAGCTAAGTTTCTTCGTGGGTGACCCGGGGGCCCCCTGTCCCCCCCCCGCCCACAGCGGGCGGGAGGAGGCCTCCGCGTGCTGTGGGGGTAACAGGGTCCCCGGGGGGAGCATAACCTGTAGAAAAATTTTCTAAGTTAAAAAATTGTAAAAACAGGATTTCCGAGGGAGGGACCTTCCGGGGTGCCCGGGGGCACCGGGAGAGGTTCATCCGGCCGCCGGGAGAGCGGGGAACCGGGAACAAGGCGCGGAAGGGGCTCATGAAAAGCCAATAAGACCTCCGGAGGGGAGCTTCCCGGGAGACTTCGTCCGGTCGCCGTGAGAACGGGGAACGGGGAATAATGTTTCCGTGGGAAAATATATCTGAGAAACCCATATCTTCGTAAAGCAATTGTCCGGTCGCTGTGAGGACGGGGAGCCGGGAATAAGGTCTTCGAGAGATAATCATCCGGTCGCCGTGAGAACGGGGAGCCGGGAATAACGTCGACTCCCGGAGGAGGAAGATAGATCCAATCAAGCCGCAAGGGGCTGATCTTCCGGTCGCCGTGAGAACGGGGAGCCGGGAATATCGTCGACTCCCGGAGGAGGAAGATAGATCCAATCAAGCCGCAAGGGGCTGATCTTCCGGTCGCCGTGAGAACGGGAAGCCGGGAATAACGTCGACTCCCGGAGGAGGAAGATAAATCCAGAAAGCCATTAGACGTCCCGCTGAGGAGAGCGTCTACTCCCGGAGGAGGAAGTGCCCGAAGACGGGTCTTGAGTGTTTGGGTAGGGGACTAATCTCCCAAAGTGACTCGTTACCGCGGCCGCTGGGGACCGGGTTGCCGCTTACACCCTCAGTCCACGAGGGCTGTTCGTAAGCCGCCCTTCAGGAGGGACTTGCTGGGGCAGGGCCCACTTCCTCACGGAGAGGGCATCCTCGCGGGGAGGGCTTCCTCACGGGGAGGGCATCTTCACGGGGAAGGCATCCTCGCGGGGAGGGCGTCCTCGCGGGGAGGGCATCACCACTAGGGGCGGTAAACAAGAACAACCTGCAGTGAGACAGTTGAAGAACAAAGGCTATGCATTGATTAACAAAATATACAAAGCCCCCCCCTGCGAAACCGCGAAGGGGGGGGGGGGAAAGGGGAGCTACAGTGTCCCTCCTCCCCCTCCGGCGTGATCACTCCGGGGGAGGGGACAGGCCCGTAAGGCTAGACGTAGAACTTGCGAAGTAAACGCAAGTTCCAGGTGTGCTTCAGCTCCTGCTCTTGAAGGTTGGAGAGCTTGTAGGCCCCCGAGCCTAGGACAGCGGAGATCCTGTAGGGGCCCTCCCACTTGGGGGAGAGCTTACCCTGGGCTTGGGGGTCCGTGACGCGCTTGAGGACAAGGTCCCCAAGGCGGAAAGCTCTCTCACGCACGCGCTGGTTGTATGCGCGCGACATCTCGCGCTCGTAGATGGCGTGGCGGAGGAGCGCTCGGTCGCGTTCCTCCTCGACGAGGTCGATTTCCAGCCACCGGTTGTCTTCGTTGGCCCAGTAGGTTGCGGTCGTGGCTCCGTTCAGGAGCTCGACCCGCAGTGACCGGAAGCCGATCTCCGGGGGGAGGACTGCCTCCGCCCCGTAGACTAGGGAGAAGGGAGCACGCCCTGTGGCCCGGGACGGGGTCGTGCGCATCGAGCAGAGGATGCTAGGGAGCTCCTCTGCCCACGCGCCCCGCTAGGAAGCGGTTTGTTTGAGTCTCCGGCGTAACCCCTGTAGGATTACGCCGTTGACCCTCTCGACGGCCCCGTTGCTTTGGGGATGGGCCACTGAGGCGAAGTGGATGACGACCCCCAGGCCTTCGCAGAATTCCCGGAAATAAGCCGAGTCGAATTGGGTCCCGTTGTCCACGGTAATTTCCCGGGGGACACCAAAACGACAAACGACGTTTTTCCAGAAAAACCGCTGAACGGCCCGGGAGGTGATGCTAGCCAAGGGCTCCGCCTCAACCCACTTTGTAAAGTAGTCGACCGCAACTACCGCATACTTGTATCCTCCGGGCGCTGGGGGGAAAGGCCCTAAGAGGTCCATCCCCCAGCGCACGAAGGGCCAAGTGATGGGGATAGTCCGCAGCGCTACAGGGGGGAGATTCGAGCCCTTGGCCATCTTCTGGCATGGTTCGCACGCGGAGACAAGGTCTCGCGCGTCGCGCATGACTGTAGGCCAGTAAAAACCCTGCCGAAGGGCCTTGGCGGCGATGGCACGCGGGGCTAGGTGAGAACCACAGCTCCCCGCGTGAATGTCTTCCAGGAGTTGAAGTCCCTCCGACCGGGGGAGGCAGCGCAGGAGGGCTGAAGCCCCCCGCTTGTAGAGCCTTCCCTCCAGCAGGAGATATGCTCGGGCTTTGGCCCGGAGGCGTTTAACCTCGGTCTCGCCGGGAGGGTCCCCCTCCCCCTTGATGAAGGAGATGAGGGGATCCATCCAAGACGACGGCCGGACGATCTCGGCGACCTCCGGGACCGGAGGCTCGGGGCCTGTGTCCGGGGAGGCCACCGAGGGCTTCGTGATTGTTTCCAAGAAGGCCCCTTTGGGGAGCGTTTCCCGGGCGCTTGCCGCCCGGGCCAAAGCATCAGCCCGGTCATTCTCCCTTCGCGGGATATGCCGGGCCTCAAGGCCGTCGAAGTGTTTCTCCATCTTTCGTACTTCCTGCAAGTAAAGACTTAAATTTGCGTCATGGCACAGGTAAGATTTGTCCATTTGGCAGACAACGAGCTGAGAGTCTCCCTTCACTAGTAGGCGCCGGATCCCCAGGGAGCGCGCAAGGCGCATCCCGAGGAGCAGAGCCTCGTATTCGGCGACGTTGTTGGTTGCGGGGAACTCGAGCCGCGTGGCGTACTCGAGCTCCTTCCCCTCGGGGCTCCGGAGGACTACCCCCGCGCCAGCCCCAGCGAGACACAGTGACCCACCAAACAGCAGGGTCCAATGGTCACTGCGTCGGGGCGGCACAGGGAGGTCTTCGTCCCCGGACCCAGAGGCGGGAGTCCATTCTGCGACGAAGTCGGCGAGGACCTGCGACTTGATTGCGGAGCGGCCGGTAAGGGACAGGGAGAAGGGGGCAAGCTCGGCCCCCCACTTCCCAATCCGGCCGGTGGCTTCTTTATTCCGCAGTACCTCCCCCAGGGGGAGGGACGACGGAACGGTGATGGGGTGCCCCAGGAAGTAGTGCCGGAGCTTCCGGGACGCCATGAGGAGAGCGTAGCAAATCTTCTCCATCTCTGTGTACCGAGTCTTGGCCCCTTGGAGGGCTTCACTGACGTAGTACACGGGACGTTTCTGCCCCCCTTGCTCCTTCACCAAAACCGCGCTGACGGCGACGGGGGTCGCGGTGAGGTAGAGGAGCAAGGGCTCTCCCGGAGACGGACTCACGAGCATTGGAGGGCTCGAGAGGTACTTCTTGAGGTCGTTGAAGGCTTCCTGGGCCTCGGGGGTCCAGCGGAACCCCTCAAGCCCTCGGAGGATCTTGAAGAACTGGAGGCCCCGCTCCCCCGAACGAGAGACGAAGCAGCTGAGCGCGGCCAGGCGGCCGGAGAGCCGCTGGACATCTTTGACGGAGCGCGGCGGGGGCATGTCTAGGAAGGCCCGGATCTTCTCGGGGTTTGCCTCAATACCCCGCTGGGACACGAGGAAACCCAGGAGCTTCCCCCCGCGCACCCCGAAGGCGCACTTCTCCGGGTTGAGCTTGAGCCCGAACGCGCGGAGGTTGCGGAAGGTCTCTGCGAGGTCGTCGATGTGGGAGGCTGCACGGGGGCTCTTGACGACCGCGTCGTCTACGTAGACTTCGACGTTGCGGCCGACTTGATCTTTGAAGACCAGCGTCATCAGGCGCTGGAATGTGGCTCCCGCATTCTTGAGCCCGAAGGGCATGTGGCGGTAGCAGAAGGTTCCGAGGGGAGTTATAAAACTCGTCTTTTCCTCATCCCCCTCCGCCATCCGGACTTGATGGTATCCCGAGTAGGCGTCCAGGAAGCTCATCAGCTCGCACCCCGCGGTGGAGTCAACGAGCTGGTCTATCCGCGGGAGCGGGAAGTTGTCTTTGGGGCAAGCGCGGTTAAGGTCGGTGAAGTCCACGCACATGCGCCATTTGCCACTTGATTTTTTGACGAGGACGGGGTTTGCGAGCCACTCAGGGTGCAAGACTTCCCGGATGAACCCCGCCTCTTGGAGCCGGGCTATCTTCGTCTTGATAGCTTCTTGACGTTCGAGGGAGATCTTCCTCAACTTCTGCTTGATAGGGGGGTGACCGGGGGTTACCGCGAGCTTGTGTTCAATAACCTCCCGGGCGACGCCCCGCATGTCCGAAGGCTTCCACGCAAAAACATCAGAGTTTTCGTGCAGAAAGGCTGCGAGTTGCGCTGCATAGTCTTGGGGGAGCTCTGCCCCGATTTGGACAGTTTTGTCCCTGCTGCCCGGGGACAGCGGGACCTTCCGGAGGCCCCATTCCGGACGCGGCTTGAGGAGGGGCCTCCCAGGGGATGGCGCGGCGACATCTACGTCCGGGGGGGGAGCCTCCCCCCCGGGGGTCTTGATCAGGTTGACGCTTCCTATTGTGGCAGCAGCTCGCTCGTATAGAGCACGGGCCATGTCTTGATCTCCCCGGACGTTGATCACGCCATGCGGCCCGGGGATCTTCATGCACAGGTAGTTTTGGTGGGTGGCAGCCCCCAGCCGATTGATCGTAGTCCTCCCCATAATCACATTGTAGGAGGAGGGGAGGTCCACTACGTCGAAGCGGACTAGCTCGGTCCGGTAGTTCTCCGGGGTGCCGAAGGTGATCGGGAGATCTACCTTGCCCACGGGGTGGATCGCCTTCCCCGGGACAAACCCTTGCAGAGGCCCTGCCGCTGGTTGTAGGAGCTTCTCATCCACCTGCATTTCCTTGAAGGTTTTGAGGAACAGGACGTCGGCGGAGCTTCCGCCGTCCACGAGGATGCGGGCCAAGTGGCAGTTGTAGATTGTCGCGGAGACAATGAGCGCGTCGTCGTGGGGGAAGCGAACCCCTCGCGCGTCTTCCGCCGTAAAGGTGAGGGGGACGTCCGACCACCTGGGCGGCACGGACGCGTGTAGCACCCCCACTACCTTAACTTCTCGCGCGTACTCCTTGCGCTGGCGCTTGGAATCCCGCCCGGAGGCGGACCCCCCTACGATGATGTTGATGCGACGCTGAGAAGTTTGAAAGGGGAGAGCGTCTGAGGGCTCCCCCTCCTGGACCTGCTGCCCCCCCGCGGGAGCGGGAAGGGCCGGAACAGCTGGCCGAGGGGGCAAGGAGGCCGGAGTCCCCCCCCCCCTGCCCGCGCTGGTCGAGGAACGCCGCGAAGTGCTGCAGCAGCTGGTGGCAATCTCGGGTGGCGTGGGTACTGGACCCGTGGAAGCTGCACCACGGTCCTTCCCGGCTTCTCCCCGCGGGGCCTTCGCGGCCGCGTGAAGACTGTCCTCCCCCATGGCCTCTCGGCTTGGGAAAGGGGCGGTTGCCCTTTGGGGGGTCGCGCGAGCCGCCTCCGCCCTCGAGGATAAAAGTGTCCCGAGGCCGTGGTTCACTACGGCCCCCCTGCCTGGGGCGCCGGTGAGGTAGAGGGGGAAGACGTTGCATTGGACGCTCTCGTCCTCCCCTGCCGCGGAGATGGCTGTGGAGTAGATCTGCACGAACTCGTAAGGGTCCGCCTCGCCATTATAGTGTTCGATGTGCGGGGGACGGTAGGGCCGCGGCCATCGGATGCTGCGGAGTCTTCGACACAGAGGCTGGTTCGCCCCCTGCACTTCCCGGGGGGAGCCCCAGTCACTGTCTTCTTTAACGGGGGATGCCCCCTCGTTATCCGAGTCAGGTAGCGGCCCAAGAGGGCCGCCAGCGTTGTGGTGACGACGCTTCTCTTCCGGGCCGGGACTGATTTCCCGGACGTCCGGGCTTCCCTCCTGGGGGGATGGTTCTTCGGTGGGTCTCTTCCCCTGACCGGTGCGAGAGCGAGGCTCCCGGCCACGACCGGGGGGAAGCTCTTCCCCGCGGCTGGGAGAATGCATTCGCTCGACCTCCCCCCGGGAGAAGCGGACCTGCTTCGCCGGGGGAGGGAGCTCCTGCACTGTAGCAGCCGGCCCGGAAGCTACCGAGGCCTGCTGGGGGGAGCCCCCTGCGACGGCCCCAGGGACCGGAAAGGGGGGAGCCCCTGCACCATCTGGAACCGGGGAGGGGGCGCTCGGGGCGGCGTTTGGATCCGAAGAGGGGGCCCCCGCGGCAACGACCGGGACCGGAAAAGGGGGAAGCCCCTGTGACATCCGGAACCAGTGGGGGGTGAGCCCCCTCGGCGACGTCCGGGGTTGGGGAGCCAATGCGGGGGGAAATTCGCTGAGGCACGGGAGCTGCTCTGTCGACCGGCCCCGGTGCGGTAAACGCAACGCGGGGGGCGGGACTGGCTCCCGGCATAGGAATAACCGCCGGCATGAAATGACCCCCCAGCCCCGGCAGTGGGCCGGGGACGGGGTACCCTCCTGGTGCCACGAAGGGCCCGGGCATGAAATAGCCTCCCGGCACCGGGGCAGGCCCGGGTGCCGAGAAGTGTCCGGAAGTATATCCCGCGGGGGGAGGGAACCCCCCAGCGGGATCATACGGGGTAGACAGCCCCCCCGACGCCGGAGGGGCCGCTGGGGATCCCATAAACGGGGGCATGATCCCCGGATACGAGTGCGACGAAAATGTGGGGGCCGAGGGCCGCGCCAACACACTAAGGAGCTCGTCCATAGAGCGCTGGGCGCGGAGCTGGCCCTCCACGAGAGCCTCCAGCAGGGCATCCCGGGGAGCCGGGGGAGCCGTGGGGGGGAAACTCGTCCCGGCCAAGGTCCCCGCGGCCGCCGGGAGCGACCCGGAGGTGGAGGCACCTAGATTGAGAGGAAAGGTGGGAGGCGGTACCTGGGAATGGTCGCCTCCGGACGGAAGCGCCGGAACAGCAGCGTCCCGGACGGGTGGCGCCAGGTCACCGGGACCGGCGTCACCGGGAAGGGCGCGGGCCCTTGTTCTCGGAGGAGCCATGGCGATTCGTCACGGGTCCCCACGGTCGGCGCCAACTGTCGTGGTATTAAGAATACCCCGGCAGGTTTTGAAGACGATCCTAGCGGAGATTACGCAGCGCGGGTTGACCGGGCGGACCGGTCCTCCCCCGCCGGACAAACACAAGAAAAGACACGAGGGTTTATACAGGTTCGGGTCCCAGTGGGGGCCCTAGTCCTGTCGACGCGCTCCCGACCGGAGTCGGCTGGGGAGGCTCTCTCCGGGGGAGAGGCTTCCGGAGCACGTCTGTGAGATTAGCTATTCCAAATAATAATGAACTGATCCTTTACAACAGAGGGGTACAAGGGCTATTTATAGCCCCAAAAAGAAGCAAAAAACCTAAACTACCCCGGAAGCCACCGTCGGATTGAAGGGTAGGACCATCCTTCTCCTGGTCAAACGTCTTGGATGCTTGACAGGTGGTCGCTGATTCCCGAGGCGTCCCTCGCGTGACCTGCACGTGATAAACAAACAGGGGTTTTACCTTTTAGGAGGGCGATGACGTCCGGGACCCAAAAGGCGGCGCCCGGGGCAGGCACCGGAGGCCACTGTCCCCGGGCCAATGGCGGCGCCCGGGACATGCCCGGGGGGCACGGTCCCGGGGGCCAAAATGGCAGCGCCCGGGGCAGGCACCGGAGGCCACTGTCCCCGGGCGAATGGCGGCGCCCGGGATATACCCGGGAGGCACGGTCCAGGGGGCCAAAATGGCGGCGCCCGGGGCAGGCACCGGAGGCCATTGTCCCCGGGCGAATGGCGGCGCCCGGGATATACCCGGGAGGCACGGTCCCGGGGGCCAAAATGGCGGCGCCCGGGGCATGCCCGGGGGGAACGGGAGCCTAAAAGTCGGCGCCCGGGGCAGGCACCGGAGGCCACTGTCCCCGGGCAAATGGCGGCGCCCGGAGCATGCCCGGGGGGCAGGGTCCCGGGGGCCAAATGGCGGCGCCCGGGACATGCCCGGGGGGCGCGGTCCCGGGGGCCAAATGGCGGCGCCCGGGACATGCCCGGGGGGCACGGTCCCGGGGGCCAAATGGCGGCGCCCGGGGCAGGCACCGGAGGCCACTGTCCCCGGGCCAATGGCGGCGCCCGGGACATGCCCGGGGGCACGGTCCCGGGAGCCTAAAAGGCGGCGCCCGGGGCAGGCACCGGAGGCCACTGTCCCTGGGCCAATGGCGGCGCCCGGAACATGCCCGGGGGGCATGGTCCCGGGGGCCAAATGGCGGCGCCCGGGACATGCCCGGGGGGCACGGTCCCGGGGGCCAAATGGCGGCGCCCGGGGCAGGCACCGAAGGCCACTGTCCCCGGGCCAATGGCAGCGCCCGGGACATGCCCGGGGGGCACGGTCCCGGGAGCCTAAAAGGCGGCGCCCGGGGCAGGCACCGGAGGCCACTGTCCCCGGGCAATCGTGAACTTACCTGGACTTGTCCGCGTGGCCACTTTCCCCCAACACATTCCTCTTAGCCTTCGTCTTCCCCAAAAGTCACCAACTTTTCCTTCAACTCTCCACCGAACAATGGCGTCCTGGAGCCGATCCATCCACCATTCCGAGGAGAGTTTGATGTTGTTGGAGAAGGAGGAGATCCTTCCTCCGCGGCTGTTGATCAACTGGCGGCCTGTGGAGAAGGATCGAGAGACCCCAACCGTCCAGGAGGGCGAGTTGGTGGTTTTTGAAGAGTACTTGCGCTGCGGGTTCCGATTCCCTGAGAGTCGGTTCCTGAAAGACATCCTCGAGCACTACGGGTTGGAATTAATCAATCTCCACCTCAACGCGGTGTTGATATTGGCGGTATTTCAACACCTGTGCGAGGCGTTCGTCAGAGTGTATCCTAGCGTGGATCTCTTGCGGCGATTTTACTTCTCGGCGTGGTCGAAGAGCGCCAATGCCACCGGATGCATTTACTTCCGGCTAAGGGATACGAAGGAGTATCCCTTTCCACCCCTGCGAGATTTAGTGCACGGGTGGCATCAGAAGTGGTTTTACTGCACCTTGCCAAAAGAGAGCGGGTTGTGGTTTGAAAACTCACGGCCGGAGAAGCCAAGCGAGTTGGACACTCTCCCGGCGATGAACGCGGAGTTCATGAAGCACGCCGAGGTGATTCTTCACTTAGTCGAAGAAGGGCTAACAGCACACGACGTCGTCCGAGACTTTGTGAAGAACCGGGTAAGCCCCCTGCGTGAAAGGGCTCACCCGGCTTGGGAGATCAAGTCCATGGCAGACAGCACCCTGGACTACAACGAAGGTATTGATTTCTGGCACCGAAAACCTTCTTATGTTATTTCTGGAATGCACCAGTTTTAATTGGTATTTGGGAACTGTTCTGCCCTCAGCTGAGATCGAGAGGCGGACTAACTACCTCCTCCGGGCGTACAACGGCGAGGTAGAGGGTGCCAAGGGGTCGCCTCGCCCCCAAAGCTTAATTCACGCCGGCGACGACCTCAAACAGGAGTGCCGAAAGGTACATTTTCCACTTGGCCTCTGTTTTACAGGTCTTATGTCTGTCCAGCACTAATCCCATGAGAACAGCTTCTTGGGAGGTTTGCTGAGGCGACGTTTCCCAGCGAGAACGTCGATTCCCTGGGGAAGCCGACGACAAAGAACGTGAAGAAGATTTCCTCGAGACCCAGGACGAGGAACCCCGCCCCCAAGAAAGTTAGGCTAAATCTTGGGGAAGGGTCTTCACGAAGCACTCCTCCTACCGCCCGAAAAACTGCGGTAAGATATCACATCCCTCCGATCTTTCCAGGTGCGAACTGGAATTACTTCTTCGTCATACAGGGAGAGGGGAGCGAGGAGGAGGAGGACGATGATGTCCCTCTAGTTCACCGGAGGAGGAAGATCGCGGGCTCTCCATCTGGTGACGCTCCAACCCATTCCGCAGGGACAACTGCTACTGCAGAGGCAGCCGTAGTAGACCCCGCGACCACCGAAAGCCCTGTGGTCGCAGATGATCCCCTGGCCCCTGAAGCTCCCGAGGCTGCAGAGCCAGTTGCCTCTACCTCCTTGGTCGAAGGGACGACCGTGGTAAGATTCTCTCACAGTTGTTTTCTTCAATTCCCCCTGCGCATTTAATGAGCTAATGCTTATGCAGGGAGAAGAGCTTCCCCTTGTGACTCCTGCGAGTCCCAGGGTGGAAAATACTCCTCCTCCGCAGACAGGAGCGGAGGTGGTTGCGCAAGATCCTGTGGCGGTTGCACATGTGGTGCCAGCCCCGGAAACCGAGGAGCCACCGAGGTCTTCGGGTGCAACGCCGCCAACGGGATCGACTGCCCAGGTAAAGATTCTTCTTATTCATCTTCATCTTCCCCTAAAAATGTGCTCACAGAAGAACATACCCAGGGGGGAGATGCCTTGTTCTCCAAGAGGAAGATCAGGACAGATGACAATCGTCCCCTTTCTCGAGGGGAACCTTCCCTGAAATCTCAAAGGCTAATGGGATTTCAAATAAGGTAAGAACCTTTATCCTGTTTGCTTTATAATGGTGGTTACGAATTGTGATCGTCTGCTTCTTTCCCCCTTTGTCAGGCGAAAAGAAACAGCGCCCAGTCCTTCAACCACTTCGGGAAGGGTTGAAGTCACTGCTGGTGCAGGAGCCTCTAGTGAGGAGTGCTCCGCCCCCTCGGTCCAGGAAGTCGTCTGGACTGTGAGGGGAGAAACAGGTGCGGGGACCCAGTCGCAATCAACGGCGACTGGAAGCAGTGCCCAGCAGGCACTTCCACCAACTG
The DNA here is from genome assembly GCA_019359835.1 of Pharus latifolius. Classification (NCBI taxonomy): domain Eukaryota; kingdom Viridiplantae; phylum Streptophyta; class Magnoliopsida; order Poales; family Poaceae; genus Pharus; species Pharus latifolius. The sequence goes on along the minus strand of CM033321.1, from coordinate 58,019,018 downwards.
CCCCTGCTGTAGGCACCTCCGGGCCTTCAACAAACCTTCCCATCTGTCCGGAAGATGCCTCCATACAGAAGTTCATGAAGGTATGATGAATCCCTCTCTGGGTATCCTGAATTGTACATAGGACACCTTTGACTCCCTTTTTTGCATCACAGGAACTATCCTGGATGATGGCCCAATCGCGTGCTACGACGGCGAGCATGGTGGCCATACAAAGAGAGCGAGACAGCTTGCGCAGGTAAGGATCATTACTCTTCAACTTGTAAAGATACAAATTGATTATGACCACTCCTATTTTATTACAGGAAAGTGGCATTGCTGGACAAAGAAGTGGCCACAGTGAGGCTTCATTCGATCTCGGTGGCTAGAAACCAAGAGATCGAGAACAACAAACTGCGGTCACCACTTGCTGGTAAGTCGATTCCTGATTAGGAAAACTTGTCTTCACAATATGTGAGTAATCTTTTCTCTTGTTGCAGCGCAAGCGGGTCATGTAGAGCAACTTAACCGGGACAATAAACTCCTCCGGGACACTATTTACTCCTCCGAAAAGGCGATCGAAAAGCTGAGCAGTTCTATCTTCGAAAAACTGAAGGCAGTGGCTCATTTTCTGAAGGCTGATGTGGTCGAATCCACAAGAGATAGCCTCAGCCAAAATGACTGGTTTGCAACAGTCATGGCCCAAGCGGAGTCACTTCTCGAGTATCTCCCTGAGGATACACAGCGATGAGAAGAGGTGATCAGAACAAGAGTTCGGTCAGCCGCTTCCGCTATCCTCAGCCGAGTTCGACTTCACCATGGTCCAGCTACATATCTGAATCCGTTGGTGGGACCGGTCGAGGTCGAGAGTAAAGAACAACTAGAGGCCATCATGGAGGAGATTAGGCCCCTTGTAGATAAGCTCCTGACTGAGCTCGGGATCGAATGATCCCTATACCTGTACAGAAACAGTTGTATACAATGCAATGCACATGAAAATTCATTTTTGAAAATGAATATATTTTTGTTGTTTTATGTCGTTTCATATTATAAACATATCCCCCTAGCCCCCGCCTGTGATTGTAGATACTGAAGACTTAGTATTACAAACACAGGAGAAAAGTGAATATAACGACCAGGGGTGAGTGATCGAATCAACAATTATGATCACTATAACACCTAGCCTTGTTTGCAAACCAGCAGCCACTCAGATAACCAAGGACTTGCCAGAAAGCCCCGTGTGCGTTGAGAAACGGCTTATTTAGGAGTGACTTATCTGAAAGTGGTTATGAGATCGGCCAGCGAATCTGACCAGGATGTTATAATGATCTAACCGCGGGCGACCAGCCCCCGAGCCGAATTCGCAGTGGATGGGCATAAAGAAAATATTCATCATATGAAAGCAAAACATTTTTTATTTTATGAAAAAATGCTAATTGAACAGGAAAAGGGGTTGAGTACTTACACGTAGAACTTGCAAAGTTGATCGATGTTCCAAGTATTGGACAAAATTCGACCATCCTCCATGGCTAACCGCGCGGATCCTGGTCGCGGCACCGAGACCATAGTGTAAGGGCCTTCCCACTTCGGAGAGAATTTGTTGCGATTAGACTGATCTTGGATTTTTCGTAAGACCAGGTCGCCCACATGAAGACTATGTGGTCGCACCCTTTTACTGTGATACTTGCGCAAAGCTTGCAAGTTTGCCGCGGACTTGACCAAAGCGCGATCACGCCTTTCTTCTAAGAGGATGAGATCTTGTGACCGCTGTTCGGACTGATTAACCTGTTCGAATTGTTCTGTCCGAACAGACCCAATACTAACTTCCATAGGCAATACAGCCTCGGCCCCATAGACCAGATGGAAGGGCGTCTCACTGGTGGCTCGACTAGAAGTAGTTCGTAGTGCCCATAGAATGGTATAGAGCTCGTCTGCCCAAGCCCCCGAGCGACTCTTAAGGCGATCAAAAACACGTTTCTTGATGCCTTGTAGTATCTGCCCATTGGCCCATTCTACCGCACCATTGCTTTGCGGGTGTGCCACAGAAGCAAAGCACACCTTAGTTCCAATCTGGTCGCAGTAGTCTAGGAAGAGACCACTAGCGAACTGAGAACCATTGTCGGTGATAAGACGGTTTGGAACACCGAATCGAGCAACAATGTTCTTATGAAAGAACTTTTGTGCTGCTGATGCGGTAATATTTCGTACCGGTTCGGCCTCGATCCACTTTGTAAACGTGTCAATGGCTACGAACAGAAACTTGTATCCGTTGACCACTTGTGGCATAGGACCAACAATATCCATTCCCCAGACCGCGAAAGGCCATGCGAGGGGAATGGTTTGTAACGCATAGGCAGGTTGATGAACTGTCTTGCGTGGAACTGACACTGAGGACACATCTTGACCATATGCTTGGCATCATCAAGTGCCGAAGGCCAGTAGAATCCTTGTCGAAAAACTTTTCCGACCAGTGTCCGATATGACGCGTGCGCACCGCATACACCGTCATGTATTTCTTTTAAGAGGGATTTTCCTTCCTCTTGAGATATGCAACGCATGAATACTCCTTGAGTACCCTTTCTGTACAGAACCCCATCTATGAGCTTGTACAGACGCGCTTTTCGAATTAACCGATCGCTTTCGGTTTCGTCCTCGGGTAGGGTCCCATATTCAAGATAGACTCTCAATGGATGAGTCCAATCCTGTTCTGACCGAGGTTGGTAACGGAGGCTATTACCGGATCATCCTCGACCGAAGTCATGATCGAAGGATGGTCCAAGTGTTCAATGAACACTCCTGCCGGAGCGGATGTGCGTGAGGACCCAATTTTGGATAATTGGTCTGCGAGAATGTTGTCCTTTCGCGGGATATATTGGACTTCGAAATGACTGAAGTGTTTTTCCAATTTCCTCACTTCCCCCAGGTAATGAGCCATTGTCTCATCAGAGGTGTTGTACTCCTTGTTTACCTGGTTTACGACCAGCTGTGAGTCTCCCCTCACCACTAATCGACGGACTCCGAGGAATTTGCTGCCCGGAGCCCTGCAAGAAGACCTTCATACTCTGCTGCGTTGTTGGTCGCAACAAAGTGTAGTTGGATGACATACTTAAGCTGTTCGCCCTGGGGCGTAAATAAGACCACTCCAGCCCCCGAGTGTTGAAAACTATGGGAGCCATCAAAGTACATTGTCCAGTAATCGGGGCACTCCAATTCCTCCGGCACCTGCACGGGTGGCTCAGGGTTGGTCCATTCGACCACAAAGTCGGCCAAAACCTGAGACTTAACCGCCGTGCTGGGAGTGAAATGGATCTCGAAGGCACCGAGTTCGACCGCCCATTTGGCGATTCGACCAGATTTCTCTGGGTTTCGGACAATATCCCCCAAAGGAAAAGAGGAGGGTACTGTGATCTTGTGCGCTTGGAAGTAGTGTCGTAGCTTACGGGAAGCCATCAGTAGCGCGTAAAGTATCTTCTGGATCTCAGGGTAACGCTCCTTAGGACCATGAAGTACCTCGCTCACATAGTAGATAGGTCTGAGTATTCCTTCCCTATCCGCGATCAGAACGGCGTTGATCGCGTGCGGTGTGGCCGCCAGATAAAGGAGCAACGGTTCTTTTTTGTCGGGAGACACCAATACTGGCGCACTGGATAGATATGTCTTTACCTCTTGAAACGCTTTTTCGGCCTCATCCGACCATGTAAAATTGTGATGCTTCCGCAAGGCTTTGAAGAAAGGCAATCCCCTTTCGCCTAGTCGCGATATGAAACGACTTAAAGCCGCCATGAGACCAGCCAGGCGTTGAACATCCTTCATGGTCGAGGGCGATCTCATTTGTTCAATGGCCCTGATTTTTTCAGGATTAACTTCAATGCCCCTGGAACACACAAGGAAACCAAGAAGTTTTCCTGAAGAAACCCCGAAAGAACATTTTTCCGGGTTTAACTTTATTTCAAAACGATTCAAATTACAGAAGGTTTCAGCGAGATCGTCCAAATGAGACAATCTCTTGGTACTTTTTACAACCAAGTCGTCTACATATGCTTCGAGATTACGCCCAATCTGGGAAAGAAAGGTCTTTTGCATCAAGCACTGGTACGTGGAACTTGCGTTCTTGAGACCGAACGGCATTCTGGCGTAGCAGTATGTGCCGAACGGGGTGATGAAGGCAGTTTTCTCTTCATCTTCTTCTGCCATGCTAATTTGATGATATCTTGAGTAAGCGTCCAGAAAACTCATCAGTTTGCAACCCGCAGTTGAGTCGACCAGCTGGTCGATGCGGGGAAGGGGAAAGTCATCCTTCGGATAGGCAGCATTGAGGCTAGTGTAGTCGACGCACATGCGCCACTTGCCATTTGACTTGCGGACCATGATCAGATTGGCGAGCCATTCCGGGTGACCAACTTCACGGATAAACCCGCCCTGTAGGAGTTTGTCCAACTCCTCTCTGATGGCTTCCTGTCGGTCAACAGCAAAACGCCTGAGCTTTTTCTTTATTGGTCGTTGTCCAGATCGAATTGCTAACCTGTGCTCAATTACTTCCCTTGGGACACCGGGCATGTTGGACGGTTTCCACGCAAACACATCTGCATTAGCCCCGAGGAAAGTAATGAGATCGAGTTCCTATTTGTCATCCAGAGCTGATCTGACCCGAATTGTCTTGGATAGATCATCTGGGTACAAAGGAACCAGTTTGAGTTTTTCATCTGGTCGAGGAGCAGCCTTGATCGCGTCGGTAGTGACGGTGGCGACCTGAGCGTCCTGGAGGGGAAGTTGAGCCACCATCTCCAATGATAGCCGGTCGCACGTGAGTGCCACGTTGCGACTGCCTCTGACCGAGATGACACCTTTGGGGCCAGGTAATTTTCCGCACTGGTAAGCATAGTGCGTTGCCATCATGAATTTAGCGAGAGTTGGCCTGCCAAAGATTGCATTATAAGCCGAATCACAATCGATTACGTCAAAAGTAACCAACTCTGTTCGGGAATTATCTGGTTCTCCCAGCGTGATCGGGAGGACCACTTGTCCCAACGGCATCATGGAGGGGCCTGGGATTATCCCATAAAACGGATGGATTATGGGCTTAATCTTCGAACGAGGAATTTGCATCTCGTCGAGTGCCTTGACCAACAAGATGTCAAGGGAGCTCCCTCCGTCGATCAGGACCCTTTCAACTCTCGCGTTACTGATGATCGGGGTAATGACCAGAGGGAGCCTCAATGGTCGTGTTAACCCCGCCGGACAATCAGTGCGATCAAATGTCAAAGGTGTATCCGACCAACGGGGGTATTGAGGTTCACCAAGGGATGTCTCCGTTTGGTTAACCTCTCGGTAAAAGGCCTTAAACTGTCTTTTGGAAACGAAAGAAGAAGAACCTCCGAAAATAACATTAATATGATTTTGAGGTACCTGGTAGGACATTTCCTCGTCTCCGTCGGTGTCCCTAAGTCCGCACGCCTGTTCCTTAGGTGGTAAGGTTGGCATTGGCCCAACTCCCTGGTAGAAGTCATCCAGTTGCTTCAACCAACTCCTGCAATTCTTGAGGTCGTGGCCTACGGAGTTGTGGAGTGGACACCACTTCTTGCCTTCCTGCGGGTTAGTTGACTTTTCTGGCTGGTCGACACTCCGACCACCAGAGGCAGTTTTATTTTTAAATGAAGGCTTGTTACCTTTGGTCGAAGGCGGCTTCTCTGCGACTGCGACCTCGCAGTATTGTCTAGAGCGGTTCCTCTTTGACTTTTTCGACCTCCCACCTGACGAAGATTCCGGCTTCTTGCTTGAATCTTCTTTCCTGGAGTCTTTGAAACCTGGTTGTGGTTGTAGGTCACCCTTATCGACCATCCGGTTCCATTCGACCGCTTCGGCTGCGTCAGAGTATCGATCGGCCATGTCGAACAGATCAGCCACTGATCGAGGAGGGTGGATAAGCAAATCCTCAGTAAATCTCCGGTATCGAACGGCATGTTTAAATGCCCTGATAACGGAGCCATCGGATATGTTCGGGATGGTATTCCTCACCCCGACAAATCTTTTGACAAACTGCCTAAGAGTTTCGGTTGAAGTTTGTCGTAGCTGATGAAGATCGTCCTCTTTACCCGGCTTTTGGTAACAGTTTTGGAAATTGCTGAGGATCGCATCGCACCGCATTTCCCAATTATAAATGGAACCTTTGGGCTGATTAAATAGCCAGGTTCTAGCCGGTCCTGCGAGGACTGTAGGCAGGTAGTTGGCCATGACCTTGTCATCGCCCCCTGCCGCTTGGATGGCAGTAATATAGATTTGAAGGAACTCGGATGGGTTCTGAGTTCCATCAAATCTCCCAATGGCCCCTGGTCGAAACTTATCAGGCCAAATGACCGCACGTAGGCCGGGCGAGAAAGCTTTACAACCAACGTAGGGACCATGAATCGCCCTGTGACTCTCGGCTGGGTCTCGGGCGACCTCACGCAATGACGAAGTTACTCGTGGTCCCAAACGAGAGTGGACAGGAACTCGATCCCTACTACGAGAATCCTGCATTCGCCAGTATCTGTCCTGTCGGGACGGTACGTGTGGCGGGTAACTTCGTCGGCTGGAACCAGAGTGAGGACAATCTCGTTCGCGGGAACGTGTTACCGAGCGGGAAGAGGCCGTTGGGGTCGCCTCAGACGCGACCTCATCCAGTCTCTCCGCCAGGATCCTAAAAAAGGCCGGTTTCTACGCATCTGTGACCGTAGGAGGAAAGTTACGCATGACTTCCGCGATAGATCGCAGTCAACCATGGGTACTTCTCCTAGGGGCACCAGGTGTTACTGTTTCTTCGTCCATCAGGAAACGCTCCGGTGGTAAAGAAGGGGTCTGGTCGCGTCTGCGTCCTCATGACCGCCGAGAAGAACCCGGAGCAGCATCGTAATGAGCCTGCGCATCTTGAAGAGCCTCTAGGGCAGTTCTGCGTAGTTCGTTGTTTTGTTGCTCGAGATCTTGATCCTCCTTCTGTTTGCGATCTTGTTCTTCCCTAGCAGCCTGTTGATCGGGAGTTTCTTCCGACAAAGCAGCAAACTGCCTAGGGAGAGAGGTTGCCGATGGGGAAAACATCTCAGTTTGTTCCGACTCGGACTCGAAATCAAAGAGACGGTGAAGGTTATCAGGGTCGAACCTTCCGGGGCTGATTTCTAGGTCGACATCATCCTTCCCCTCAGCGGGGTCATATGACGGACTGGATTCATCGCCTAGCGCATTAAGAACCTCTGTGGGTTCTGACCTTGCGCTAGTTGCTCCCTGGTCGATAGACATGACCTGGAGAGACGATTCAACCTCTGGAAGATTCTGGCCTTCAACCTCCTCCATCGGGACAGGATCGCTTGGAGAAGTCATTGGGATATGAGCATAATCCTCGAGATCGAAATCGTTCTCGGAATCATATGCTCCAGCCATGCTTCGGCGAACCTCCGGATTAAAACTAGGACGCCTTGAGAAAGGCCCCACGGTGGCCACCAGCTGTCGACGATTCGGACTCGGAGTCCTCAGCCGAACTTATGCAAAATTTGTAATATTGAGACCTTTCAAGATGACCCTCTGGGAAGGTATGTAGAACAATGGAGAACAGGAGCACAGAGAGGTTTATACAGGTTCGGGCCCTCGATGGTGGGAGTAATAGCCCTACGTCCTGGTGGGATTTCACTATAGGTGAAAAAAGGTTACAAGATGGTAGAAAAACTCCTTCACAGGCGAAGGGTTTTTCCTATGTAAATGTACAGAATAAAGCCAGGAAGGCTTGTAAGAACTATCTAATCTAGGCCGTAGACTTGGCTGTTTGAGTGGTTGAGATGCATTGTATCTCGCCTGCCACTCTCCGTTTGATGCATCTTGCCACTCCTTTATACTGATCGAAAGGGTGCCATGCCATAACTGCATCAAACAGTTGTTCGGACGGTTGGATGCGGTTTTTAGAAAACTGCTCTTAACTCCACGCAGGTTAAACACGTGTTATTCATGGATAACTGCACGTATTAACCTCTTGACGGTTGATTCTCCACGTGGGGGAATCTTCGGGATACTTGGAATATTCCCGCTATAGGAATAGCCAGACAGATGAATTCCAAGCACCCTGGTCGAGAATGCTCTGACCGCAGGATATTGGCTGACTGCGCAACATCTCGGTCATTCTGTTCGCGTATTGCATATGAACTCCTGACCGCGCGAAGCCTGCGACCTGATCGCGCAAAGCCTGCGACCTTGGGCTGATGCTTCTCAAAATAACTTGAGTTCGCACTGCTAGACACGTGTTTGGTTCGAATCTGTCCTGAACCAACAGTGCATTTATTTGAACTGACTCAGGTGTCAATCCTCGTCAAAAACCATTCTAGTCCGACGGTTGTGAAAGAGTTTACCAATAGAAAAAGGATAGTACTCTCTTGGTTGTGTATGAGTTTACCGGCAGGAAAAGTTACACTCTCCTAACGGTTAATTACTAGTGTACCGATAGAAAACACCTTAGTACTCTTTCGGTTGTGAAAGAGTTTACCGATAGAAAAAAGGATAGTACTCTCTCGGTTGTGTATAAGTTTACCGGCTGGAAAAGTTACACTCTTCTAACGGTTAATTACGAGTGTACCGATAGAAAAAACGGTAGTACTCTTTCGGTTGTGTATGTGTTTACAGGCAGGAAAAGTTACACTCTTCTAATGGTTAATTACGAGTGTACCGATAGAAAAAATGATAGTACTCTCTCGGTTGTGAATGAGTTTACCGATAGAAAAAATGATAGTACTCTCTCGGTTGTGAATGAATTTACCAATAGAAATACAGTATAGATGCTATATAGTACATTCTTTACATTCACAATACAGTACATTCACATATACAGTACGGATGTAATACAGTATAGATTGGATACACAATACAGTACAGATACAAAGAAGGGTAAATTCACATATACATTGAACAGATTGACACATTAGACAGTTATTCACATTTATTCACATATATATGAATCAATACAAATTTCAATCCAATATGGACAAATACTAACCAATAAGACTATATATAAAACAATCTATGCACAGAATACACAAAAAGAGAAAATTGACAACAAGTGAGCGAAAAGCTTGTCATGGCGGTTGGTTGGGCGCAACTTCCTCCATAACATATTGAACCCAGATTTGTCGGAGATCTCTAATCTTTGCATTTTCGTATGGGTCTTTGGACATGGCGATCTGCAAGCATGTGTGAATACTGAGTAACTAATTTCCTAATTTTGAACGTGGCACCCAATTTTCAAATTTGAGTTAGCTATCGATGCTTACTTGGGGGAATTGGGTAAAGTTTGTCCGCACTAGGTCGTACATGTAGCGCAGCCTTTGGTGGTACGGCACCAGACTGAACTCCCTGTCCAACTGCGCCATCAGTGCCTTGGATATGTAGTGCTCAGCGTGCGCGGCGTCATGCTCTAGCACCGTGAGGCTTATTTTCTCTAGGTCGAGGAAACCCACCTTGTCACACGCAGCCTCTGATGAAGGCTTGCAATACCTCAAGTAGATCCACTGGATCCGCGAGGACCTTCAAACAGCAACTGCTTATCCGACCCCGTGGGGTACCGTCGTCCTAGGGATCCGCATCTGCACTCTTGGCCAGCAATGCTTCTCTCAACTGTGCAAACTCTTCCCTCATTTTTGCGACCATAGACTGCACCTCAGACTGCACCTCAGCCCGTATCTCCGCCCGTACCTCCGCCCGTATCTTGTCGCGCCCCGAAACTGGGACAACGACTACTCCTGTAGAGACCTAGCTCGCTGCAGCTAGTCCCATTCTCACAAACCTTCGACTTCCCAGGATGAGTCAAACACAGGAGTATATTGCATTGCAACAGAGTACTAACAAAATATTAAGCAGTGTGGCCTGTTGGCCTTAATATTACATAAAGAGGATTACATTGCTTACAAGGCATTCAGGGTTTAGCAAAATATTTAACTACGCAGTAGAAGATAGGTGACCCTCCCACAAAAGAAGTTGACGGCAGAACAACACACTTCAGGGCTCTGGCGATCCACATAATTACTTGTTCAGGCCTGTCCCATACCAGGCTTACGGTTAGCACGTTGTTCATGCCACTAGACGCACAACACAAGGTTCTAGTCCTTATATGCCAGTGGCCAGACCATCCACAATCCTGCACCTTCAGTGCCTACACATCCTTTGCAGTCTAGCACCTCCAGTGCTACAGCCATTCCACACCATTTTTCTGGTCACGGCTAGGGGTTTTATTTCATGAATATAAGTATATACATACATATAATAGTTCATGGCTCAAAACTTGTTTATTTCACATTTCACAGATAACCAGTCTAGTACTGCCAATTGATAAATCAACCATTCTCAATCTTTCACATGCAATATTGCCTATATTCAAGGTTATGTTTTAGCAACATTTAAAATATAGGTTCAAGATGACCAAGGATATGACTTGCCTTCCGCGTCGTAAGATACAGCAGTTGATGACGGGTCAACAGCAAAATCTTCAAAGTCAGCTTCTGAATCTGCTCGACGACAAACAAACACACAATAATTACTTATAATATTAAAATGTTTTATGACTTATATGCAGAAATGCTCAACAAGAATGATTGAACTATACTGGAGATAATTTGAACTGCAAACTGAATTGAGTCGGGATTCTAGGGTTTCAATGAATTTGGGCTAAGGATGGTGATTAGATAATCTTAGGGTTTCAGGATTACAGTAGGGATAACAATTTTGTGGCTGGTTTAACCAAAACAGCGAATGTCAACAGATCGACATTCGGATCAAGGCTTTGACATAGCTTTAAGAAAAGCTAGAGTGCTTATCTCAAGTTGTGGTAGTAGAAGAAAATGTAGATCACAACTCTACAAATTCAGTGGATAAAGTGGTTTTTAAATTACACAACCAGAAGTGGGTAAACAAGGTCAATGCCACTGGCTGACAAGCTCTGGCATAGAGCTGACAATGCCAAAAACTAGGGCTTAGCATAACTTTTGATCTAGAGCTCCAAATGATGCACCACTTTGTCTGGGAGGTAGGAATTGATAACAGGAACAATTAAGTTAACAGGATCTAGGGCAGGAAATGGCTGGAAAGCAAGAAATTTGATGATGAACTGAGATGAACTGGCTGCACTAGAGCAGTTCTGGACAAAAACTTGGCAAAGCTATAACTTTTGATCTAGGCTGATTTAGGTGTCGGGCTAGAAGACAAAAATGCTCAGGAGGCTAAGGTACATCTAAAAGACAAGGTGATTTGGGCTGAAACGGCTGGGAACACTTTTCCGGTGATCGGCGCCGGAGAAGAAACACTGTTAATTGGGGGTTTCTGCTACAGGCCAAAAGAACTTAATTCCTTGCTTGGAGAGCATCTAGGAGGTATAAGGAAGCTTCTGGTATAATTAGATTGGTCGGAGGATCACTGGAGAAGCGTGGCGACGATCGCCGGTTTCTGGTGAAGCTCGGTTTAGGGAAAAGCTTCGAATGATGTTTAATTGGGGATTCTAAGCTTACAGGCTTGCTTGAAATAACTCACTGATCAATTTTGTTTACAGAAACGAAAGCTAATTCGAATTGAATCGGGCTGCATTGCCGGAACAGGGCATTTAGCAATTCCGGCGATCACCGGCGTTAGAGGTCACCGGTGAGCAATTAAACGATATTACACAGAGAGGATAAGTAGAGGAACTCACTGATGGATTCAATTCGAAGATTGATGCAGCGGATGAAGCTCGCACCGTGAGCCTCCTCGACGGCTGGCCGGAGAAGAAACGAAACAGCAAGGATTTGGAATTTGGCTGGTTTCTGGTGAAGTGTGGAGAAGCTGCTGCACACAGGAGCGTTTAAATAGGCCAGGCGAAGATGGCGAAGGGGACAATGAAGTGATTGGCTGCTGTGATGAGATTGTTTGCGTGCTGGAGCAGTAGCGGCGAAGAAACAGCAAGAGCGGTGATGCGACGGCGACAAGCTTTTAGCTGATCACAATGTCGCCTCATCGGGACCTGGCAAAGCTTGTAGCAAGCGGTGGCGACAAGTACTGGCGCGGCGAAGCGACGTGGCGATGAATTGCTGACAAAAGCCGTTGATCGCGCGCGGGATCAAGCGCTGGTCGTCGACGTAGCAGCAACCTTGCCACGACACTGGTTGGAGCGAGGACACGTGCGCACCGGCATGCACGGTCACAAGTGCGGCGAAGCTTCACCGGCGATGAGCAACCACGGCGCACAGGCACGGCGGTTTCTGGTCGAATGCTTGCTGCTGTCCTGGTCGAAATGGGCTGAGTTGCAATTTCAATTCTTCGAATTTTGGACTGAAATATAAATCTGGAATTCTGGGAGGTTTAAACTGAATTTGCTTTCACCAATCTGGCAGATATATTCAACAGGATATTTGGCAAAGGTAGTTGATAATATTTGACACATTTGAATAGTTTGCGATACAAACTGAAAATAGGGTAATTTAGGGTAAAGTAAGATTTAAGTTTTATCGATTTCGAATTCTGGCATTTAGGATTTGATTTTGATATCTGCACAGAAGAGAAACTTGTGGCAAATAGCATTTTGAGAAGATTTCCCGAAGAAATTCTGAATTTGGAGGTAATCTGGAGATTTTAACCTTTTTGGGTTTTCAAATATCAGATAAGGACTAATTTGCGATAACTCTTGGACTGATTTGTGAAAAGAGTCTAGATGGTGAAATCCGGCTGTCAACTTTTTAGAGTAAGGTATTGACATACCCATGATCATATTCCAAGAATAATCTGGTCTGAACTTGGTCAAGATTTTGATTAAATCTGGATTTCTGAAACTTAGGGTATTTAGGTAATATAGGATATTTCTGTTTTCGAAAACATAATGGAGTTGATAATTCTGGAAGTTAGAGATAGAATTGGATCTAGGTTCTGAAGACTTTTAGATTCAGGATAACTAATAGATCACATCTGAACAATCTGATCTGGACTTGAGGTCACAGGATAGATTTTGGAGATTTTAGGGCTTAGGATAGATACTGATCTGGCTATTACTACAGATACATGCATGCATGCTATTGATGAAAAAATAAATTTTCACCCCTAACTCAGGGTGTTACATATCTTATCGGAGAGCTCCGCTTCCTTTTCCTTCCAGGAGCAGGCCTTCTTCCTCGGTGCAGCCGGATCTGCGAAACCGGCCTTCCACGACACAATGGCTCCCATGGTCCGTGTCCGCCCGGGATGCTCCTTATTTCCTAGAGCCCGGGTGAGGATGTCGTTCTCCCTCTGCGGGGTAAACAATCCCTCCATTGCCTCCTTCTCAAAAGAGATCTGTTACATTTAAAGGTACCTTGTGAGACAAATACATATATACACTTATGCGCACATAGTTTACGATGTTAGCCAACTTACCATTCACTTCACAACGTCGGCATCCCCAGGGTTTGCGAACTACACAGACCCCGTGGACGACATGGACCCTCTCCCCCTCCACCATCGCTTGCACCTCGCATCCCGGATCTCAGAGAGCGACCACTCAGGGGAGTCGATGACAGAATTTTGCTCGTCTTCCTTCTTCCACTGCTCCTCCTTCCCCGCATAGCCCCGGGATCCGAGCCGATGCGGGTGGTCATTCCTCTTCTGGATCGCCTTATTCTTCTCGCTAAGGGCCTTGAACTCCTCAGTCCCCTTCTTCTTGGTGAATTCCTCCCATACCTCCTCCGATATGAAGGGGTACTTCTCGCAAGCAGATTTCCCTACAGCGATGAAGTTACTGACGAGCCAGCTCTTAAAGGTTTTCCATATTTCGTTCATGTCCTTCAAGCAGGCCATCCTAGGTTTATCGTTGGGGATGTTCCACTTGGCCTGTTTTCAAACAATGTATACAATTAATCACGAGTTAGTTAAACTTTAGTATAAGCCAAGAGAACGTGATTACGAAAGAGTTCAGCGATTTTAGTTAATTTAACCTTCACTTCCGCCCACAACCTATCCCTCTCGTCCGCCGTCACGTCCTTCCAGCTCTGGACGGTGATCTTCACCCTTTTTTTCGCCAACAGCCCAACGTAGGCCGCATACTTCCCAGCATTCTTTCCGATCAGCCTCCCAAATTGGTTGAACTCACAAGAAAGATCCGTGCGTTTGGCCAAACGGCCCAATGTCGTCGCGCCTCGCCCCACCCTCTTGCACTGGGATGAACCAGCTGCATCTTCAGTTACGTTGGGGTTGGCCCTAGTCGAACCACTAGTACCATCCAATGAAGACGATGACATGTCTTTCCCTACAAAACCATCAACAAACCATCAAAAATTTAATGGAAACACAAACCAAATCATTTTACAAAGCAAAAGGACCTATTTTAAATATTTTTTCTATCGGTAAACACAGAAACTACCAATAGAAGATAAGATTCTATTTCTGAGCATTTTCATCTACACATTTTCATATAGGAAGCAGACAACATATGGCAATTAATTTTTCTTGGAGTTCCATAACTCAGTTCAGGATTGGAGACTAATTAGGGCTGCTAAAGGGATGTCCGAAGAAAATAGTACTAAAAGACATGCAAAAATTAATTGCTGAAGTGTTCAGCAATGTTTTCTATTGGTAAACCCATGAGATACCGATAGACCATAACAATATTTTCTATCGGCAAAGATATGAGATACCGATAGAACATAACAATGTTCTCTATGTTATGGAATATTGTTGATAAGTCACCATTCACTAGCATCACATAATCTTGGTTTAAGTCAATATTCTCCATGATTTGCTATACTAATATTCATGGGTCAGCATTATTATTTCACACATAACAATCTTTTCTATCGGTAAACACAGGAGATACTGATAGAAGATGTGTAAGAACACCTCCAACATATAAAGTGCATTACATGGCAGTTGGATACAATTGATCACACATACAACAGTATAGATAAGTTAAAATCTCAAAATAAGTTCATTATAGCACTGGAACATATTATGTCAACCCTAATTTAAATCAATATTACCTGCGGAATTTACATAATCCAACACAATAGGGAACCCTAGTTTAATTCCAAAACTTGAAGAATTAGTACGTACAAAACACTAAGATCAAATAAGGAAGATGCTGAAAAAAGAACGACGAATCAGGGTATTTTACGGCGATCAGTTGTGGTGATGGAGAGGCGGTGTAGAATGTAGCGGCAGCCAGCGAAGGACGAAAATATGGACTGGTGGCAGTGGCGAACCAGTGTCCAGGCGGCGATCGTCGTGTGGGAGTGAGGAAGTAAGTGGTCACTGCAGAGGTTGTGGTTTTCGCGCTCGAAAAGACGCAGTGCTATAAGTTGGAATGCTCAGACTGGAGGGAAACTCAAGGGCCATGTTTAATAAAGTAGTGGCTGCCCTTTTCTATCGGAACAAACAACAAAATACTGTCAGATCAATGAATTTATTCTAACGGTACAAAAAATAATACCGATAGAACAAGTAAATTTTTCCCAGAGTAATATTTGAAGTAGTGGATGGCCTTTTCTATCAGTACAAACAACGAAATACCGTCAGACTAATGGTTTTATTCTAACGGTGCAACAAAATAATACCGATAGAACAAGTAAATTTTTCCCAGAGTAATATTTGAAATGGGCAAGGCATTGGAAAATGATGTTTCAGGGAGTGGGATTTTTGAAGAGCTTAATTTTTGAAGAAGCAAGAGGCTGCAATGAGATTTTGGCAAGAAAATTTGAAGGGAAGAATTAAGTTCTTACAGGATAAAGGTACTGAGCATGTTAGAACTCATGCTGTGGAGTAAAATTGAGATATATTAATACTGTAAACTAGCTTATCATTAAGTTCTAAAGAAAAATGTATTGCCTGATTTATTAATGATAAGTTCCTCACCTTGATGCACATCTTGTGGGTTGTTTGCTTGGCATTTTTCCCTGAAATAGAAAATAATCATCAATGGTTCTCAACCCATAATCCTTCTTTGTGATCATCTTGCAGATACGTTGTTTCGTCGATATCTTCAGTAGGGATAGATTGAATGTCCTCTAAAAACGGAGGTAGTTCGTCGAATCGGTTATACTCCTCTTCGTCGACAACGTCTTCGACCCCAACAATACCTCTCTTGCTGTGGAGGACAACGTGCAAGTTTGGATTGGCCAGGTCAACAATGTATGTCGTGGTATTGCGAATACGCTGACAGGTTTTGAGAATGATCCTAGCGAAGATTACGCGGCGCGGGTTGACCGGATGACCGGTCCTCCCCCGCCGGACAAGCACAAAAAATGACACACGGGTTTATACAGGTTCAGGTCACGGTGGGGGCCCTAGTCCTGTCGACGCGCTCCCGACCGGAGCCGGCTGGGGTGGCTCTCTCCGGGGGAGAGGCTTCCAGAGCACGTCTGTGAGTTTAGCTATTCCAATAAAAGAGAACCGATCCTTTACAACAGAGGGGTACAAGGGCTATTTATAGCCCCAAAAAGAAGCAAAAAACCTAAACTACCCCGGAAGCCACCGTCGGATTGAAGGGTAGGACCGTCCTTCTCCCGGTCAAACGCCTTCGATGCTTGGCAGGTGGTCGCCAGTTCCCGAGGCGCTCCTCGCGTGACCTGCACGTGACAAACTGTTCGAGACTTTACCTTTAGAAGGGCGACGAGGCCCGGGACGGCGCCGGAGGCCAGGTCCCGGGGGCCAAAAGGTAGCGTCCGGGGAGGCCCCGGAGACCACGTCCCCGGGCAAATGGCGGCGCCCGGGGAGGGCCCGGAGGCCGCGCCCGGGGAGGGGCCGGAGGCCACGTCCCCGGGCCAATGGCGGCGCCCGGGACGGCGCCGAGGTCAGGTCCCGGGGGCCAAAAGGCGGCGCCGGGGGAGGGGCAGGAGGCCACGTCCCCGGGCAAATGGCGGCGCCCGGGAGGGCACCGGAGGCCACGTCCTGGGGGCCAAAAGGCGGCGCCCGGGAGGGCACCGGAGGCCACGTGTAACACCCCAGTTTTTGGCTATCTTTTCTGCTTACGAGTCAGCATATATTCTTTGGAATCCCTGTTGTCTCAACCCTATCTTGATCTTAGGTATGCCACTACCTTAACCTAAAATGTTGGCTGCTAAACTTCATCCCAGGTCATTTTCACATTTCAGTCCAAAAGTGTTTCAATTTAGTCCTTTTCAGAAGTTTCAGAAAACCCAAAAAGGCTAAAAGCCCCAGATCATCTCCAAATACAAATCTGATCAAGTGATTACCTTTCCTCCGTTTTTCTGAACATTTTTCCCTTCTGGAAGAATTCCAGAATCTCAACTGAAACCCTAGTTTCAGCCTCGACAAAAGTTTTCGACCCTAATTACCCTGTTTACCCTAAATACCCTGTTTTCGATTTTTGTCAAAACCACCAAATCTTATTGGATTTTACCATTTTTCCTGCTAGATGAGTCCAAGACATTTAGTAGCACTCATCTGCAAAACCAGAACTCAGATCAGCCCTTTGGATCTCCATATTTGCAAATAGGCCCAAGTACCCGAGTTAAAATCCTTAGAGATCAGTCCAAATCGTCGCAATTCAGTCCAAAGTTTGCAACCAGGTCCCTGTAAAGTTTTCAACCAGCGCCCGCCTTTTTGCCGCGCCGTTGAACTCGCCGCCGGCGAAGTCCCTCGCGCTGCCACCTTCACGGCCACGTAGCCACCAACCTTGCACAACTGTACCGCTACCGTGGAACGCTTCAACCGCTCCGTGCCATGTTCTTCCCCGCGCGCGCGTGCCTGCTGCTGCTACCAGAAGCCTCACGCCACATGGCCGCCATCCCAGAGATCGTCGCCACACCCCTGACAGAATCCTGTTTCCCCGCGATTCATCGCCTCTGGCAGAGCCCCGCCGTGTCCCGAAATACCTCGATGACCGCCCCAGCGCCAGAAGAAAATCCCTCCGGCGATTGCTGCTGCTCCCGAGAGCTTCACCCCGCGGCTATATAAAGCCCCCCCTTGCTCAGCGTTCCTCTTCACACCACCCGCATTGTAAGCCTTAGCCTCCACCACCAGAGAGCAACCGAGTTCTCCAGCGCCGCCGCGAAGATCTTCTTCTCCGGCGAGCAATTTCTGGAGCTCACGGCGCCAGCCCTGCCCGAAGCTTTCCCCTCCAAACCAACGTCACCAGTAAGCTCCTTTCTTCCCCCTGTGTGTTTCATAGCCATTGATTGGTCCCTGGCGCACCTCAACGCCGGCAATCACCGGAAAACCGAAATCCGCTGTTCCCGTAATGCCGAATGATTTAGTCCGAATTAATCCTCGTGCCAGTGATAAGAATTGACCAGTGCACCCAATTGAGCAAGCCTGCAAACTTAGATTTCAAAATTGAGCAGCGATCATAGCCTTTCCGAAGTTTGCGCGCCACCAGTGAACTGGTCCTCGTCGCCAAGCTTCTCCGGCCACTCTCCGGCCGAATTAACCCTGCAAATAGCCCCCTCACCTCACCCTCTCACTCCCTGAGCAGTGAATCGACCTCAAACCTTTTAAATCAGAAACGCCCAATTCAGGAGTCGTCTTCTCCAGCGCCGGTCGCCGGAATTTTTCCCCGGCCGATCTAGCCCCGCACACCTTGTCCCTTAGATAGATCTCAACCCCCTGAGCAATTTACTCTACTGACCCGAACCCTGAATCGACCTGGATCAAAAGTTATGGGCATGCCAAGGTTGCTGTCCAGTGGTTCAGTTCATGTCCAGGCCACCGTGTTTGCTCACCGGATTTGGCCACCTTCCTGGCCACATTCTGCCTTTGAGACTGTTGAGAATTTCGTAGCTGTTATCAATGCCTAAACCCCAGACAAAGTTGTGCATCAATTGGAGTCCTGAGTCAAAAGTTATGCAATGCCCTAGTTTCTGGCCATGTCTAGCACTATGTCAGTGCATGACCACCAGTGGCATTGGATGATTTAGACTTGTTTCATTTGAGCAATTGAAATGCCACTTTGTCCAGTAAGTCCCTTGAGCCATGATCTACAACATTCCCTACTACCACATCTCCAGAAAACAGACCTAGAACCAATTTAGGGCAATATCAAGCCATGAGCCGAATGTCAGCCTTTCGACATTCAAGTCCTTTTGAGCCCATCTCTTCGACCTATGTCAAGTGACCTTGTCCAAACCCTTACCCCTGCATGCATGATGTATTTACGTATTATTTTCTAGTACTTGTGTGCTTATATAGTGTATGTGTGTTGTTTGTACCCGTCGTGGAACCAGACGGTGAAGGAGCAGAGGAGATCCCCGAAGATTCATTTGAGCAGCTAGACCCGTCACTGCAAGGCAAGTCTCAAACCCTTGATCATGTCTCACCTATTATTTTGAAATGAAGTATGTTATCTGTTTTCAAGTATATGCATGCCTTAGATTCAAATAAGAACTATGTTTCAATAAAATAATTAGATATGACCTAAATGATTGTAAAAGCCCCTTTTGACATTGAATACCCCTGCACCCTTGTTACCCTAGAATATCATGCTTAGGCTATGCTACGCTTAAAGATTATATGATAAATGTTGAATGGTCACATATGAGAAAAGCATGTTCAAAACCCTTTTGTGAAAGAAAATATGATTGGAATCGATAGTGAGGATGGTTTGATAGGATGGTGCTGTGTGCGCACTGGGAATGTGAAAGACACCTCACTAGAGATTCATAAGGACTAGAACCTTGTGCTGTGCTTCTATGCGGCATGAAAAACGTACCAACCACTTGCCTGTTTATGGGACGGGCGCAACTTAGTAGCTTTCTTTAGTATTAGCTTTTCCCTGCAATGGTTGTCGATCCAGTCTCTTGCGAGAACTGGTGGGCCGCAGAAGGCCATGAGTGATGTGAGTTCAGAAAAATCATGAGAGGAAAAGGTGGAAAGAAGGAAGACGCCCTATGCCAGATTAAGTCGTGCACGACTGTAATCAAGAGAGGCTATGTGTCTTGCGAGAACATAGACCCAGGCTAGGAAGTAAGTGTAACACCCCTGTTTTGCCAAACCCTAAAATAGCCAAAATCCACATCTTGACCCCAAACCCTAATCTGCTTCAGCCATTCCCTTCTAAATGTTGTTCAGAACATTTTTCCCTTCGGGATCATCCCCAAAATCTCATCCTAAAGCTGAGTTTCAACCTTTGCCATTTTAAAACCCTAATTACCCTATTTTACCCTAAACTGTTTTCCCTAATTTTGTTGAAACCCTTCAGATCTTGCCTGATCTTACCAAACTTTGGCCAGATAAGTTCTAATAATTTTATGCAACTTATCTGCGAAATCAGATTTCAGATCGGACCCTCGGATCTCCAGATTTGCAATCAGGCCCAAGTTCTATTCAAATTTTCCTCACAAATCAGTCCCTAGAGCAAGTTTCAAAAATTGCAGAACGGCCCAAACTTCTTTTCAGGTCCATTCGACCAGCGCCTGGTCGTTGGCTACGACCAGCGCGTCTTCGCCGTTGCCGCGCCGTGTTTTCGCCGCGTTTGCTCGCCGCCGGCCACCGCTTCTTGTCGCCTGTGTTGTGAACAACCGAGCCACCCCGCGCGCACGTGCCAGCACAGTTGCGTCGCCTTGCCCAGCGGTTAAACGACTGCGCTCCAGTAGCGTTTCGCGCGCGCGCTCCCGTTGCCGTGGCAATTGCATGCGTGTACGTGTCGTTGCCGGAGCTACGTTGTCGCCTCCGCATCTGCGCCGTCCCGGACGAAGTTCCAAGGCACCCTGGCGTCGCTGGCAAAGCTGCAGCACCGCCTGAAGCGTATCACATCGCCGTCGCCGTCGTTGCGCCTGCGCCCGACAAATTTCTCCCCGGCGCAAGCAACCGCTGTCGTGTTTTCCCTCGCAAACTCCGTCCCCGTGCCTATTTAAACCCTCCCTGTACTTTGAGAGCCTCAAGCCTCCAGAAAATCGGCTAAGTCCCAAACTTCACCGTTTTCGCTTTCTTCTCCGGCGAGTCAGTGAGTGAGCTCACGGTGCTAGCCCATTCCACAGCCCCTTTCTCCAATCCAAGTTCACCAGTGAGTTCCCCTCGTCCCCCTCTTTGTTTAGTAGCAACCAATTGCACCAGATCGATCCCCATCGCCGGTGATCGCCGGAAAGGCCCAATTGCCCTGTTTCCCCAATGCTAACCATTTCATCCCGAATTAGCTCTCGTCCCAGTAGTAGAAATTGATCCTTAGCCATTTCTTAGCAAGCCTGTTGAATCAGGATCCCCAATTGCGCTCAAATCGAAGAAATCCCAAACTGGAACCTCAGCCAGTTCGCCGGACCTCGTCGCCGAGCCTCTCCGGCCAATCTCCAATGAAATTAACCCCTCCAGTAGCCTTGTTGCGCCCTAGAGATCATTCCCAAGCTTGGAATTGAGCTCATTCGCCCTGTATCAAAAATCCCTGAGCTCCAGTGTCGTCTTCTCCAGCGCCGGTCGCCGGAATTATTTCCCGGCCGATCTAGCCCCTGAAACTTTGTCCCTTAGCTTCGCCTCACCTCCCTGAGCAATTTCTTCCACTAGCTCGACACCTGGATCTGCCTAGATTGTGAGTTATGCCTTTGCCAAATCTTTGTCCAGAGCTGTACCTGTGCCATGTCACCACTGCAGTTCATCGCCGGATTTGGCCACCCTCCGGCCACTTTCAGCCCTTATTCCTGTTGAGTATTTTATTCCTGGTAGTAATGCCTACCTCCCAGACAAAGTGTTGCATCAATTGGAGCCCTGGATCAAAAGTTAAGCCATGCCCTAGTTTCTGGCCACGTCCAGCACTATGTCAGTGCATGTCAGCCACTGGCATTGACCTTGTTCAGCCCCTTCTGGTTGAGCAATTGAAATGCCACCTTGTCCTTTAGATTCCTGGAGTTGAGATCTACATCTTTCCCTTCTATCACTTCTCCAGAAAACCATCCTAAGACTAGTTTGAAGCCATGCCAAAGCCATGAACTGAATGTCGACCCTTCGACGTTCAATCCTTTTTAGCCGTTTCTTCGACCAGAGCCCTTGTGACCTTGCCCTAACCTTTTCCCCTGCATGCATGACTTATTTACTTAATAATCTCTATAGAAACTATTTTCTGTATGCTTATGGTATGTGTTTGTGTGTTGGTTGATTGCCGCAGAGTCAGAAGCGGAAGGAGCGGAAGAAGTCTTTGAAGATCCGTCTGAGTATTTAGACCCAACATCGCAAGGCAAGCCTCATTCCTTTGATCATGTCTCACCCAATATTTTCATATGAAGTATATTCATTGTTTCTTACTATGCATGCTTATTTGAAATACAAGTTATGTTTGAATGACATGAGTAGATATTACCTAATGGATCATGAAACCCCTTTTTGTTATTGAACCTTTATATATATGCTTTTGTCACTCTAGGACTCATATACTGAATATTCACATTAAACTTGAAATGGTCAAATACATGAGAAGTTATAATCAAAACCGCTTTGTCAAGAAAACTGATAAAAGGGATCAGTAGTGAGGATTGGATTGTATGGAGAGGGTGTGGTGCGCACCAGGGAATGTGAATGTTCCTCACTATTGATTCATAAGGACGAGAACCTTGTGCTGTGTCTCTATGCGAATTGTAAACGTACCAACCACTTGCCTGGTATGGGACAGGCACAACTTAGTAACTTTTTGGTATTAGCAGTTCCCTGCATGGTTTGTCGGTCTGGTTTCCCGCGTGGAAACTGGTGGGCCGCAGTTCGGCCATGAGTGATGTGAGTTCAGAAAAATGATGAGAGATAAAGGTGGAAAGAAGGAAGACGCCCTACGCCTCAGATTAAGCCGTGCGCGGTTGTAATCTTGAATGGTCATATGTCTTGCGTGGACACAGACCAAGGCTATGTGTCTTGCGGGAACATAAGCCAGAGGCTAGGAAGTAAGGCAGTGGGGAGGACCCACAACAGTACTTGAGACTTAATTGTCTATTTACTGGGCGGGGATACTGTTAATACTGAACTATAAAAGCGTTGTGTGATCTCGGCCTTGTCACATGTGTATAAGTCACATGGAGCTGATCCGACTTGAAAGCCGAGTGAACCAGTGGATTTAAAAAGAGGTACACCTTTGCAAAGTGTAAAAGAAGTATTAGATACTCTGTACTCTCAGGTTCAGGAGTCTTTTCGTAGTGGATGTTATCCATGGGTTATAGCACAAGTAATGTTTTGGAATGTTTTCATAATGCGGTTAACAAAGTAGTGACTCATGGGAGACCACTACATCTAATGTTTTATTGAAAACCTGTTTAATGTTTAAAGTATCATCTTCATGATAAAGTACTGTTTTACCGAACAAATGACTTGGAAATCTATATATCTCTATCCATATGAAACTGAAACCCCGGAATCATATGTTTCACCCTCATGTATGTACAATTGCATTAATCCCCGGAATGAGTGTTGCTGAGCACCAAGTGCTCACCCTTGCATTTATATCCAACTGTAGAAGAGGGATTCGAGGATCCCGATTCCTGCAGTTATGAGTACCCAACCGAGGATGGAAGTGCCCCGGACGAGCCCACGTTCTAGAAGGATTATGCACCAAGTCAAGTCAGATGTGGGAGCAGCCTCTCCAACTCCGCTGCTGATTGAAGCCAAGCTGTTTGTTGTTGCTTTGTGCTTTATGTTGTGTGTTCGGTACTTGGATACCGATTCTGGTTCTGATAAACTAGTTATTTTCTTAGCAACTCTACTTAGCGCCATTTTCGGTGCTTTGGCTATGTAATATTGGCCATATTGGCCTGATACTTGTTTAATGTTATTAATATGCTTGTGTGGTTTGGAGCTCATGTGACATCCTGCTGTGTGTAACCTACCTGGGCGGTTACCAAGGTGATCCTCAAATGGGGGTCTCACAGTAAGGCAGTGGGGAGGACCCACAACGGTACTTGAGACTTAACTGTTTATTTACCGGGCAGGGAAATAGTTAATGCTGGGACTGTAAATTGTTGTGTCATCTCGGACTTGTCACATGCGTGAGAGTCGCATGGAGAGGTACTGACTTGAAAGCCGAATGACCGGTGGATTAAGGTGGTACACCTTTGCAAAGTTTAAAAAGTATCGGATACTCTGAGCTCCCAGGTTATGGAGTCTGCGCGCTGTGGATTCTATTCACGTCGATGCAGCACAAGTAGCTTTTGGAAAGTTTTCACAAAATCAGGATAAAGTGGTGACTCATGAAAGACCGCCACACACAACATTTTCTAAGAATTTAGCTTAGGATTTTAAAAGCACTGCTTGTGAAAATAAAAGTCTTTTCTCCAAAGACTAAGTGTGAAAATCTATCCTATATACATATACAAAGCCAAGGAGCCATTCAGTGAGAGATTTCCCCCTCATCTATATATACACTTGCATTCTTATTTGGGACTTGTTGAGCACCATGTGGACAATGTGCTCACCCTTGCTTTTACAAACGAATTTAGAAGAAGGATTCGTCGACCCCGAATCTTATGGTCTTGAACCCAATGTGGAACAAGAAGAAGAAACTGAAGACCCATCTGGTTAAAGGGTTATGCACCAAGGTGGAGTTCGATGTGGAGAAGGCCCGTGCAACACCGCTGCTGCTGAAAAAGAAGACCGAAGAAGTCCTTTTGTTTATCATTACTGTTTTATTTTGTGCCGACCCTCGTGTCGAAAACTCCTTAATTTGTATCAACATTTAAATGCGTCATTTTGGTGCTAAGTTATTGTAATGTTGGTCCTTGTGATCAGCACTTGTTTTTAATTACTCGCATTTTTATATAATGCATCTTGTTATTGTGAGCTGCAATGTGCCTTTTCTGAGTGCAATCCACCTGGGCGATTTGCCATTGGAATCCTCAAATGAGGGTCCTACAGAACTTGGTATTAGAGCAGAAGACTCGACTGTAGGTCGTAACCCTTAGATAGATTTTGGTGTCCCTAGAAGAAAAGTTCGCTAGTTCTTTGTCAAAAATTTGTTTACGAAAACCTATTTTCCTTAAGAAAAATGTTATTTTCGATTTTTCGAAAAAGGCTTTAGACTTCTCTTTAAACTCATAGATGCCTTTCGTTCTGTCTTCAGATGGCTTCCGACAGGAGATACCTTCATGGAGACGAGCTCAGATCGTGGGCACTGTTGCTGTGGATGATGCTGCAATTCCTTGGAGCACGGGACAGTCAGAGACTGGTATATTGTGTCTAGCAAGATGAGATCAACGGATGACCCATTGGTTGTCGGGCTTCAGTGATTGTCTATGAGATTCCCGAGCACGGGAGAGGCTCAGTGAGACGTCAAGCCCACAGAGAAGAAGAGGAGGATGCTATCTTAGACGCTGCCCGTCGTGCTGTAGGTTCCGTCCGGCAGATGTACAGCGACTACCTTTCTGATTCTCCCTACCGCTTCGTACCTTACCAGGTCCCCGGATCAGAGTACCGAGTTGTTCTTCCATCCAGCGACCAGGAGAACGCTATTCTGACGAAGACTCGAGACGTCGTTCGCGCTTCGGAGATTGGATACACCCGCCTATTTCGAGAGTACGAGCGTGTTCGCGATGATCGCCACTACCTTGAGGGCATGCTTATTAGGGCTCGTGCGAGTCTCTGAGAAAAAGAAAGACAAATTCAAGAAATGGCTGAATCAAGTGGAGAGAAGGACCTCGAAGCTGCAGAGTCGGTAACCAAGAAGAGTCGCCCAAAGTTGAAGATCACCGCTCGCAAGAAGGTAGGGAACTCGAAGGAGTATCTCAGTGGTTTCATGCCTGCGTCGCGTGGCATAGTCATCAACGGTCAGACGATCGAGCTTCCCTGCACTGCAAAGAAGGAGAAGACCCCTGAGGGAAAAGGGAAGGAGATTGTCAACATCAACGACGACAACGAAGATGATCCGATGGATGCAGATGACGATGAGGAGGAGGATCCCGAGGAGGTAGAGCCTTGTGATTCTTCTGATGATGCTGAGGAGTGACTGCAGACTTTCGACCTTTTGTGCCTAGCCCAGCAGACGCTAGATTTCCTTTTGTTGTAGTAGTTGTTTTAGTATGGTTGATGTATGCTGGATGTTAGACAAGCTCTGTAAGCCGATGAGGCTAGAAGTTTTGTATCTTTTGAAAAGCTAATTTATGAAAAGGTCATTTTGCACATCCTTATTCTTACTTCTTGAGTTAATGCCAGCATTCTGCTAGCACCTGTGTAAATGATTCTTTCCGAATCAATGTCTCTATTCTTAACCTCCTGTTTGAGTAGGATGGTTAACACGCGAGCAAGACCCCAGGAAGGAGAGCTAGAGGGAAACCCTAGCAATGCAAGGGCCACACCCGGAGCAAGGAGCCGCACCAACCCAGATAGACCAGGATCTTCGACGATGCCACAGGGAGGCAACATCAATGATGTACTGCTATGGATGGAGCAGAACCGACAGGAATCAGCTACTATACAGAACCAAATCTTGGGACAGCTGATGCAGCATATTGCATCCGGACAAACTGAAGGATCCGCAACGGGTGCAAAGTTAACTGACTTCCAGAAAACACGGCCCCCAACCTTTTCGAGCACAGAAGACCCTATAGTAGCCGACGATTGGCTGAGAGACGTGGAGAGGAAACTGAATACTGTTAAGTGCAGCGATGAAGAGAAGCTTCTGTATGGATCCAATCAATTAGCTGGACCCGCTGCTGCTTGGTGGGAGAATTACTAGACTGTGCACACCAACAGAGATTCGATCACCTGGAATGAGTTCAAGGAGGAATTCCGTAGATACCACGTCCCAAAAGGCGTTGTCCAGGCAAAGCGCCGAGAATTCGTAAATCAGTGACAAGGGAATAAGACCGTGAAACAGTACCTGCATGAATTTATTCAACTGGCAAGATACGCACCTGAAGATATTGCGACAGAGGAAAGGAAGATCGACAGGTTTTGCGAAGGACTACAAAACTCCCTGCAATACCAGCTATCATCTCATGAATTCACGGACTTCCACGTCCTGATAAACCGGCTGCTTAAGATGGAGGAGAAAAGAGGAATAATTGAAGAAGATCGAAAAAGGAAGGCTTTGCCCAACTCTTACCAAGGAAGTGCTAGTCGAGGGAGACCAATGCCTACTTTCCGACCAGCCTTCAGACCACCTCAAAGACTCCAAAGGCCTGCGCCCACGGCAATAGCTCAATGTACCGGATGTAGAGGAAACCACTTCCTGAAGGATTGTCCCCTGAAGAATGAAGAGTGTTTTCACTGTGGAAGAAAGGGACATCGCAGGAACACTTGTCCGCTACAACACTTGCCATCCAATGTTGCCCGAGCACAAGCTGCAAGACCCCCTGTTCCAGCCCAAGGCTTCGCTAGAAATGCTCCACCCTCCAGAGGAGGAAGGTTCCAGAATGGCCGAGGAAGAGGAATGCTTGCTGCAGGTCGCGGAAGACTCAACTACGCATCTGCTGTTGAAGCAGGAGAAGCATCAGACGTCGTGATCGGTAGGATCTTTATCCACTCTGAACTTTCAGTTGCATTATTTGACCCTGGTGCTACTCATTCATTTGTGTCAAGACCTTTCGTGCTCAGAAATAATTTGCCAGTATCTGCATTAGAGTTCCCTATCTTAATTCAATCCCCTGGAGCTCGAATGCCTGTCAACTCTATCTGTAGAAATATCGCCTTTAGTATTGGCAATCTAGGATTCCTAGCAAACCTGCTAGTTTTGGACCTTCAAGGATTAGATGTCATCCTTGGAATGGATTGGTTAGCCAAGCATAAAGGTCAGATGGACTGTGAAAGAAAGCAATAACCCTGACGAGTGCTGAAGGAAAACAAGTCACGTTCCACGCAGCGAGATCAATGGTGAACAACCGAGTGTGTAGTTTGAACAGCTTAGAAGGAGTTGAGCTTGAAGGAGTTCCAATTGTAAACGAATATCCAGAAGTTTTTCCTGAAGAGCTTCCTGGAATGCCACCAGATCGGGACATTGAATTCTCAATCGAATTAAAACCCGGATCTGCCCCTTATGCAAGAAAGCTTGCACGTATGACAAGTGAAGAGCAAGAAGAATTAAGAAAGCAAGTGGAAGAATTGGAAAGAAAGGGATTTGTTAGAACAAGTTCCTCACCTTGGGGAGCCCCTGTACTTTTTGCTAAGAAGAAAGACGGCAGTCTACGACTTTGCGTCGACTACCGAAAATTGAACGATATGACGATCAAGAACAAGTACCCTTTGCCGAGGATCGATGATCTCTTTGACCAACTAAGAGGAGCGAGGATATTCTCAAGGATCGACCTGAGGTCCGGATACCATCAACTGAAGATTCGAGAACAAGATATTCCAAAAACTGCATTCATAACGAGATATGGATTGCATAAGTTTACCGTGGTGCCATTTGGTTTAACGAATGCACCAGCAGTGTTCATGAATTTAATGAACAAGGTTCTCATGGAATTTCTGGACAAGTTTGTCATTGTGTTTGTCGACGACATCATCATCTTTTCGGAGTCAGAGGAAAAACACGCACAACATCTTAGGATGGTGTTGGAAAAGTTAGTAGAACATCGACTGTATGCCAAATTCGATAAGTGTGCCTTTTGGTTAAAAGAAATCTCATTCTTAGGCCACATTATCTCTGGCAAAGGAATTTCAATCGATCCATCAAAAATTCAGGCTATCATGGAATGGAAACAACCGGAGACAGTGACTGAAGTAAGAAGTTTCCTAGGATTAGCCGGATATTACCGGAGATTTGTCAAAGGATTCTCCAAGATTACAAAGCCACTCACCAGACTACTAAAGAAAGATGTTCCATTCGACTGGACAGAAGGATGTGAAAAGAGCTTTGAGGAGTTAAAGAAGATATTAACAACCGCACCTGTCCTTACATTACCAGATAACAAAAAGGATTTTGAAGTCTACTGCGATGCATCAAAGTAAGGACTAGGCTGTGTCCTTATGCAAGAAGGGAGAGTCGTAGCTTACGCATCAAGACAGTTGCGACCACATGAGGAGAATTATCCAACTCATGATTTGGAATTAGCCGCCGTTGTTCATGCGCTAAAGATTTGGCGACACTATCTACTTGGAAATAGATGTGAAATCTACACGGACCACAAGAGTTTGAAATACATCTTCACCCAACAAGACTTGAACATGAGACAGCGAAGATGGCTAGAGCTGATTAAAGATTATGACCTTGGAATACACTACCACCCTGGAAAAGCAAATGTAGTAGCAGACGCCTTGAGCAGAAAATCCTACTGCAATCAAGAGAAGACATTAGGAATACCACCCCAACTGCTTAGAGATTTCGGGAAGTTGAATTTGGAGTTTGTTGAACGAGGAACCGTCGCCGCATTAACAATGAATTGCGAGCTGAAGGACCAAATCCGAAGGGCCCAGGAAGTAGATCAGAGTATTCAAAAGATGAAGGAGGACATGAAACACGAAGATGCAAGTGACTTTCGTGAAGACGAGGAAGGAATTTTGTGGTATCATAACCGAATCTGTATCCCAGAGGACAAAGAAATCAAGAATATGATACTGCAAGAAGCCCATTGTACCCCGTACTCTATTCACCCGGACAGTACAAAGATGTACCAAGATCTAAAGGATCGGTTTTGGTGGAAGGGAATGAAAAAGGAAATTGCCGAGTTCATAGCTTCTTGTGATACCTGTCAAAGAGTGAAAGCAGAACACCAGAAACCTACAGGACCGCTACAACCCCTACCAACCCCGGAATGGAAATGGGATGAGATTGGAATGGATTTCATAGTTGGTTTACCAAGAACCCAACAAGGATACGATTCTATATGGGTCATAGTCGATAGATTGACGAAAGTAGCTCATTTTCTACCAGTAAAGACGCAGTGCACAACGTAAAAACTTGCAGAACTATATCTTACCAGAATTGTTACACTACATGGAGTGCCAAAAGCAATCGACTCAGACAGAGGAGCCCAATTCGTATCAAGATTTTGGGAAGAGTTACAGAAGTCCCTAGGAACGAAATTGAAGTTCAGTACAGCTTACCACCCGCAAACTGGAGGTCAAACGGAAAGAGTGAACCAGATCTTAGAAGACATGTTGAGAGCATGTGCTTTGGACTATGGAAATTCTTGGGAACAATTTCTACCGTACGTGGAATTTACCTACAACAACAGTTACCAAGTGAGTCTACAGATGGCTCCTTATGAAGCGCTTTATGGAAGAAAGTGCCGCACGCCACTATATTGGACTAAAGTGGGACAGAAACAATTTTTAGGACCGCAATTAGTGGAGGATGCCACAGCCCACGTGAAGATCATACAAGAGAGATTGAAAACGGCCCAGGCTCGACAAAAAAGTTACGCCGACAGAAGAAGGAGAGAACTATCCTTCGAGATAGGTGATTACGTATATCTCAAAGTGACACCCTACAAGGGAGTTCAACGTTTCCAAATAAAAGGAAAGCTAAGTCCGAGATACGTAGGACCATACAAGATTTTGGAAAGGCGAGGAGAAGTAGCATACAAACTGGAGCTACCGCCTGAGTTAGCAGGAGTTCATGATGTCTTTCACGTATCCCAACTAAGGAAATGCTTGAGAGAACCAACGGAGCAAGTGTCTCCCACAGAAACGGAGGTTCAACCAGATCTGACATATCAAGAATACCCAGTCAAGGTGTTAGAGGTCAGCGAAAGGAGGTTAAAATCAAGGACCATAAAATTCTGCAGAGTCCAATGGAATAACCACACCGAAGAAGAGTCGACTTGGGAAAGAGAAGAAGAGCTGCGTCAGAATTTTCCCTACTTGTTCTCAGACTCATTGGAATCTCGAGGACGAGATTATTCCTAAGGAGGGTAGGTTGTAACACCCCAGTTTTTGGCTATCTTTTCTGCTTACGAGTCAGCATATATTCTTTGGAATCCCTGTTGTCTCAACCCTATCTTGATCTTAGGTATGCCACTACCTTAACCTAAAAAGTTGGCTGCTAAACTTCATCCCAGATCATTTTCACATTTCAGTCCAAAAGTGTTTCAATTTAGTCCTTTTCAGAAGTTTCAGAAAACCCAAAAAGGATAAAAGCCCCAGATCATCTCCAAATCCAAATCTGATCAAGTGATTCCCTTTCCTCCGTTTTTCTGAACATTTTTCCCTTCTGGAAGAATTCCAGAATCTCAACTAAAACCCTAGTTTCAGCCTCGACAAAAGTTTCAGACCCTAATTACCCTGTTTACCCTAAATACCCTGTTTTCGATTTTTGTCAAAACCACCAAATCTTATCGGATTTTACCATTTTTCCTGCTAGATGAGTCCAAGACATTTAGTAGCACTCATCTGCAAAACCAGAACCCAGATCAGCCCTTTGGATCTCCATATTTGCAAATAGGCCCAAGTACCCGAGTTAAAATCCTTACAGATCAGTCCAAATCGTCGCAATTCAGTCCAAAGTTTGCAACCAGGTCCCTGTGAAGTTTTCAACCAGCGCCCGCCTTTTTGCCGCGCCGTTGAACTCGCCGCCGGCGAAGTCCGTCGCGCTACCACCTTCACGGCCACGTAGCCACCAACCTTGCACAACTGTACCGCCACCGTGGAACGTTTCAACCGCTCCGTGCCATGTTCTTCCCCGCGCGCGCGTGCCTGCTACTGCTGCCAGAAGCCTCACGCCACATGGCCGCCATCCCGGAGATCGTCGCCACACCCCTGACAGAATCCTGTTTCCCCGCGATTCATCGCCTCTGGCAGAGCCCCGCCGTGTCCCGAAATACCTCGATGACCGCCCCAGCGCCAGAAGAAAATCCCTCCGGCGATTGCTGCTGCTCCCGAGAGCTTCACCCCGCGGCTATATAAAGCCCCCCCTTGCTCAGCGTTCCTCTTCACACCACCCGCATTGTAAGCCTTAGCCTCCACCACCAGAGAGCAACCGAGTTCTCCAGCGCCGCCGCGAAGATCTTCTTCTCCGGCGAGCAATTTCTGGAGCTCACGGCGCCAGCCCTGCCCGAAGCTTTCCCCTCCAAACCAACGTCACCAGTAAGCTCCTTTCTTCCCCCTGTGTGTTTCATAGCCATTGATTGGTCCCCGGCGGACCTCAACGCCGGCAATCACCGGAAAACCGAAATCCCCTGTTCCCGTAATGCCGAATGATTTAGTCCGAATTAATCCTCGTGCCAGTGATAAGAATTGACCAGTGCACCCAATTGAGCAAGCCTGCAAACTTAGATTTCAAAATTGAGCAGCGATCATAGCCTTTCCGAAGTTTGCGCGCCACCAGTGAACTGGTCCTCGTCGCCAAGCTTCTCCGGCCACTCTCCGGCCGAATTAACCCTGCAAATAGCCCCCTCACCTCACCCTCTCACTCCCTGAGCAGTGAATCGACCTCAAACCTTTTAAATCAGAAACGCCCAATTCAGGAGTCGTCTTCTCCAGCGCCAGTCGCCGGAATTTTTCCCCGGCCGATCTAGCCCCGCACACCTTGTCCCTTAGATAGATCTCAACCCCCTGAGCAATTTACTCTACTGGCCCGAACCCTGAATCGACCTGGATCAAAAGTTATGGGCATGCCAAGGTTGCTGTCCAGTGGTTCAGTTCATGTCCAGGCCACCGTGTTTGCTCACCGGATTTGGCCACCTTCCGGCCACATTCTGCCTTTGAGACTGTTGAGAATTTCGTAGCTGTTATCAATGCCTAAACCCCAGACAAAGTTGTGCATCAATTGGAGTCCTGAGTCAAAAGTTATGCAATGCCCTAGTTTCTGGCCATGTCTAGCACTATGTCAGTGCATGACCACCAGTGGCATTGGATGATTTAGACTTGTTTCATTTGAGCAATTGAAATGCCACTTTGTCCAGTAAGTCCCTTGAGCCATGATCTACAACATTCCCTACTACCACATCTCCAGAAAACAGACCTAGAACCAATTTAGGGCAATGTCAAGCCATGAGCCGAATGTCAGCCTTTCGACATTCAAGTCCTTTTGAGCCCATCTCTTCGACCTATGTCAAGTGACCTTGTCCAAACCCTTACCCCTGCATGCATGATGTATTTACGTATTATTTTCTAGTACTTGTGTGCTTATATAGTGTATGTGTGTTGTTTGTACCCGTCGTGGAACCAGACGGTGAAGGAGCAGAGGAGATCCCCGAAGATTCATTTGAGCAGCTAGACCCGTCACTGCAAGGCAAGTCTCAAACCCTTGATCATGTCTCACCTATTATTTTGAAATGAAGTATGTTATCTGTTTTCAAGTATATGCATGCCTTAGATTCAAATAAAAACTATGTTTCAATAAAATAATTAGATATGACCTAAATGATTGTAAAAGCCCCTTTTGACATTGAATACCCCTGCACCCTTGTTACCCTAGAATATCATGCTTAGGCTATGCTGCGCTTAAAGATTATATGATAAATGTTGAATGGTCACATATGAGAAAAGCATGTTCAAAACCCTTTTGTGAAAGAAAATATGATTGGAATCGATAGTGAGGATGGTTTGATAGGATGGTGCTGTGTGCACACTGGGAATGTGAAAGACTCCTCACTAGAGATTCATAAGGACTAGAACCTTGTGCTGTGCTTCTATGCGGCATGAAAAACGTATCAACCACTTGCCTGTTTATGGGACGGGCGCAACTTAGTAGCTTTCTTTAGTATTAGCTTTTCCCGGCAATGGTTGTCGATCCAGTGTCTTGCGAGAACTGGTGGGCCGCAGAAGGCCATGAGTGATGTGAGTTCAGAAAAATCATGAGAGGAAAAGGTGGAAAGAAGGAAGACGCCCTATGCCAGATTAAGTCGTGCGCGACTGTAATCAAGAGAGGCTATGTGTCTTGCGAGAACATAGACCCAGGCTAGGAAGTAAGGCAGTGGGGAGGACCCACAACGGTACTTGAGACTTAACTGTCTATTTACCGGGCAGGGAAATAGTTAATGCTGGGACTGTAAATTGTTGTGTCATCTCGGCCTTGTCACATGTGTGAGAGTCGCATGGAGAGGTACCGACTTGAAAGCCGAATGATCAGTGGATTAAGGTGGTACACCTTTGCAAAGTTTCAAAAGTATCGGATACTCTGAGCTCCCAGGTTATGGAGTCTGCGCGTTGTGGATTCTATTCACGTCGATGCAGCACAAGTAGCTTTTGGAAAGTTTTCACAAAATCAGGATAAAGTGGTGACTCATGAAAGACCGCCACACACAACATTTTCTAAGAATTTAGCTTAGGATTTTAAAAGCACTGCTTGTGAAAATAAAAGTCTTTTCTCCAAAGACTAAGTGTGAAAATCTATCCTATATACATATACACAGCCAAAGAGCCATTATGTGAGAGATTTCCCCCTCATCTATATATACACTTGCATTCTTATTTGGGACTTGTTGAGCACCATGTGGACAATGTGCTCACCCTTGCTTTTACAAACGAATTTAGAAGAAGGATTCGTCGACCCCGAATCTTATGGTCTTGAACCCAATGTGGAACAAGAAGAAGAAACTGAAGACCCATCTGGTTAAAGGGTTATGCACCAAGGTGGAGTTCGATGTGGAGAAGGCCCGTGCAACACCGCTGCTGCTGAAAAAGAAGACCGAAGAAGTCCTTTTGTTTATCATTACTGTTTTATTTTGTGCCAACCCTCGTGTCGAAAACTCCTTAATTTGTATCAACATTTAAATGCGTCATTTTGGTGCTAAGTTATTGTAATGTTGGTCCTTGTGATTAGCACTTGTTTTTAATTACTCGCATTTTTATATAATGCATCTTGTTATTGTGAGCTGCAATGTGCCTTTTCTGAGTGCAATCCACCTGGGCGATTGCCACTGGAATCCTCAAATGAGGGTCCTACACCACGTCCCGGGGGCCAAAAGGCGGCGCCCTGGAGGGCACCGGAGGCCACGTCCCTGGGCAAACGGCGGCGCCCAGGACGGCACCGGAGGCCACGTCCCGGGAGCCAAATGGCGGCGCCCGGGAGGGCACTGGAGGCCACGTCCCAGGGGCCAAAAGGCGGCGCCCGGGAGGGCACTGGAGGCCACGTCCCCGGGCAAACGGCGGCGCCCGGGACGGCACGGGAGGCCACGTCCCGGGAGCCAAATGGCGGCGCCCGGGAGGGCACCGGAGGCCACGTCCTGGGGGCCAAATGGCGGTGCCCGGGAGGGCACCGGAGGCCACGTCCCGGGGGCCAAAAGGCGGCGCCCGGGAGGGCACCGGAGGCCACGTCCCCGGGCAAATGGCGGCGCCCGGGGAGGCCCCGGAGGCCAGATCCCCGGGAACTTACCTGGACTTAGTCCCACGGAGATTTCCCCCGACAATGTAGAATACCTGTGTGACTTGCTTTGCAAGTATGAATGGATCGTCTTGGTGTCCGACTCTTTGAAGATCAATGAAAGTAAACCCGTAACTGTCAACTTTAACACCTCGAGGAATTTCGACCCATTGGCATCGAAATAAGGGAATCTTAAATAATCCGTAATCGAGCTCCCATATTTCGTCAATAGCACCGTAATATGAGTTCAGCCCCCTTACTGACCTGGTATCCTCGGAAATAGCAAACAGTGTGACTCCGCTACATTGCGTTGTGAGACCCCCATTTGAGGATCACCGTGGTAACCGCCCAGGAAGGTTACACACAGCATGATGTCACATGAGCTCCAAACCACACAAGCATAGCATAATAGATAACCAAGTACCAGGCCAACATGGGCCAATATTACATAGCCAAAGCACCGAAAATGGCGCTAAGTAAAGTTGCTAAGAAAATAATCAGTTTATCAAGACAAGAATCGGTATCCAAGTACCGAACACACAACATAAAGCACAAAGCGACGACAAACAGCTTGACTTCAATCAGCAGCGGGGTTGGAGGGGCTTCTCCCACATCTGACTTGACTTGGTGCATGATCCTTCTAGAATGTGGGCTCGTCCGGGGCACTTCCATCTTCCGCTGAGTATTCATAACCTAAAGAATCGGGATCCTCGAATCCCTCTTCTACAGTTGGATATAAATGCAAGGGTGAGCACTTGGTGCTCAGCAACACTCATTCCGGGGATTAATGCAATTGTACTTACATGAGGGTGAAACATATGATTCCGGGGTCTTAGTTTCATATGGATAGAGATATATAGATTTCCAAGTCATTTGTTCAGTAAAACAATACTTTGTCATGAAAATGATACTTTAAACATTAAACAGGTTTTCAATAAAACATTAGATGTAGTGGTCTCCCATGAGTCACTACTTTGTTAACCGCATTA
Source organism: Pharus latifolius (assembly GCA_019359835.1). Lineage (NCBI taxonomy): Eukaryota > Viridiplantae > Streptophyta > Magnoliopsida > Poales > Poaceae > Pharus > Pharus latifolius. The sequence continues at coordinate 57,982,964 of CM033321.1, read as the reverse complement.
TGAAAACATTCCAAATATTACTTGTGCTATAACTCATGGATAACATCCAATACGAAAAGACTCCTGAACCTGGGAGTACAGAGTATCTGATACTTCTTTTACACTTTGCAAAGGTGTACCTCTTTTTAAATCCACTGGTTCACTCGGCTTTCAAGTCGGATCAGCTCCATGTGACTTTCACACATGTGACAAGGCCGAGATCACACAACGCTTTTGCAGTTCAGTATTAACAGTATCCCCGCCCGGTAAATAGACAGTTAAGTCTCAAGTACCGTTGTGGGTCTTCCCCACTGCCTTACTTCCTAGCCTGTGGTCTATGTTCCCGCAGGACACATAGCCTTGGTCTGTGTCCACGCAAGACATATGACCGTTTAAGATTACAACCGCTCACGGCTTAATCAGGTCTAGGGCGCCTTCCTTCTTTCCACCTTTTCCTCTCATCATTTTTATGAATTCACATCACTCATGGCCGAACTGTGGCCCACCAGTTTCCACGCGAGAAACCAGATCGACAAACCATGCAGGGAACTGCTAATACCAAAAAGCTACTAAGTTGTGCCTGTCCCATACCAGGCAAGTGGTTGGTACGTTTACAATTCACATAGAGACACAGCACAAGGTTCTCGTCCTTATGAACCAATAGTGAGGAGCATTCACATTCCCTGGTGCGCACCGCACCCTCTCCATACAATCCAATCCTCACTACTGATCCTTCTTATCAATTTTCTTGACAAAACGGTTTTCATGTAACTTCTCATACATTTGACCATTTCAAGTTTAATGTGGATATTCAGTATATGAGTCCTAGGGTGACAAAAGCATATATACGAAGGTTCAATAACAAAAGGGGTTTCATGATTCATTAGGTAATATCTACTCATGTCATTCAAACATAACTTGTATCTCAAATAAGCATGCATAGTAAGAAACAGTGAATATACTTCATATGAAAATATTGGGTGAGACATGATCAAAGGAATGAGGCTTGCCTTGCAATGCTGGGTCTAAGTACTGAGACGGATCTTCAAAGACTTCCTCTGCTCCTTCAGCTTCTGACTCTGCGGCAATCAAACAACACACAAACACATACTGTATAAGCATACAGAAAATAGTTTCCATAGAAAATATTAAGAAAATAAGTCATGCATGCAGGGGAGAAGGTTAGGGCAAGGTCACAAGGGCTCTGGTCAAAGAAACGGCTAAAAAGGATTGAACGTCGAAAGGTCGACATTCGGTTCATGGCTTTGGCATAGCTTCAAACTGATCTTAGGATGGTTTTCTGGAGAAGTGATAATAGAGAAAGTTGTAGATCTCAACTCCAGGAATCTAAAGGACAAGGTGGCATTTCAATTGCTCAACCAGAAGGGGCTGAACGAGGTCAATGCCAGTGGCTGACATGCACTGACATAGTGCTGGACATAGCCAGAAACTAGGGCATGGCACAACTTTTGATTTAGGGCTCCAATTGATGCACCACTTTGTCTGGGAGGTAGGCATTATTAACAGAAACAAATCACTCAACAGGCTCAAGGACAGAAAGTGACTGGAGAGCGGCCAAATCAGGTGATGAACTGCGGTGGCGACACAGCACAGGCACAGCTCTGGACAAGGATTTGGCAAAGGCATAACTCACAATCTAGGCAAATCCAGGTGTCGAGCTAGTGGAAAGAATTGTTCAAGGAGCTGAGGCAAAGTAAGGTACAAGGTTTCAGGAGCTAGATCGGCCGGGAAAGAATTCCGGCGACCGGCGCTGGAGAAGACGACACTGGGGATTAGGGGTTTTTGCTACAAGGCTCTTGAACTCGATTCTTTGCTCAGGGAGTGAAAGGGTGGAGTGTAGAAGCTACTGGTGAAGTCAATTTTGTCGGAGAATGACCGGAGAAGCTTGGCGCCGAGGTTCGGCGAACGGCCGAGGTTCCAAAATGGGATTTCTTCGATTTGAGCTCAATTGGGGATTTGGATTCCACATGCTTGCTAAGAAATGGCTAAGGATCAGTTTCTACTACTGGGACGAGAGCTAATTCGGGATGAAATGGTTAGCATTGGGGAAACAGGGCAATTGGGCCTTTCCAGCGATCGCCGGCGCTGGGGATCGTCGGGGAGAAATTGGTTGCTACTACACAGAGGTATAGGTGTGGGGAACTCACTGATGAACTTGGATCGAAGAGAGGGGCTGTGAAATGGGCTAGCACCGTGAGCTCACTCACTGGCTCGCCGGAGAAGAAAGCGAAAACGGTGGAGTTTGGGACTAAGCCGATTTTCTGGAGGCTTGAGGCTCTCAAAGCACAGGGAGGGTTTAAATAGGCACGAGGACGGAGCCAACGAGGGATAAAACGACAGCGGTTGCTTGCGCCGGGGAGAAACTTGTCGGGCGCAGGCGCAACGACGGCGACGGCGACGTGATTTGCTTCAGGCGGTGCTGCAGCTTTGCCAACGATGCCAGGGCGCCTTGGAACTTCGCCTGGGACGGCGCAGATGCGGAGGCAGCAACACAGCTCCGGCAACGACACATAGTGCCATGCAAATGCCACGGCAACGGGAGCGCGCGCGAAAACAAAGCTCTGGGGCGCGGCCGTTTATCCGCTGGGCGAGGCGATGCCACGGTGGCTAGCACGTGCGTGCGGGGTGGCTCAGCTGTTCACAACACAGGCGACAAGAGGCGGTGGCCGGCGGCGAGCAAACGCGGCGAAAACTCAGCACGGCTCCAGCGAAAACGCATTGGTCGAAGGCAACGACCAGGCGCTGGTCGAATGGACCTGAAAAGAATACTTGGGCCGTTCTGCAATTTTGAAACTTGCTCCAGGGACTGTTCTGTGAGGAAAATTTGAATAGAACTTGGGCCTGATTGCAAATTTGGAGATCTGAGGGTCCGATCTGAAATCTGATTTCGCAGATAAGTTGCACAAGATTATTAGAACTTATCCGGCCAAAGTTTGGTAAGATCGGGCAAGATCTGAAGGGTTTCGACAAAATTGGGGAAAAGCAGTTTAGGGTAAAATTAGGGTAATTAGGGTTCTGAGACGGCAAGGGTCGAAACTCAGTTTTAAGATGGGATTTTGGAGATGATCCCGAAGGGAAAAATGTTCTGAACAACACTTAGAAGGGAATGGCTGAAGCAGATTAGGGTTTGGGGTCAAGATGTGGATTTTGGCTATTTTAGGGTTTGGCAAAAACAGGGGTGTTACAAATCTACCCACCTTAGAAACAATCTCGTCCTCTAGATTAGGGTAGGTCAGAGAATAGGAAAGGAAATTCTCGGTGGAGATCTTCTTCTTTTTCCCAAGTCGATTCTTCCTCTGAGTGATTATTCCATTGGACTCTGCAGAATCGGAGGGTTCTTGACTTCAGCACTTTCTCTCTGGTTTCCAGAATTCTAATAGGGTATTCTTGACAAGACAAATCTGGTTGAATCTCAATCTCTGCAGGAGATATCTGCTCTGTTGGTTTTCTCAAGCATTTCTTCAGCTGGGACACATGAAAGATGTCATGAATTCCGCTCAGTTCTGGTGGCAATTCCAACTTGTATGCCATTTCACCTTGCTTTTCCAGAATTCGATATGGTCCAACATATCTAGGTTTTAATTTTCCCTTCATCTGGAATCTTCGAACTCCTTTGTATGGCTTAACTTTGAGATACACATAATCGCCCTTTTCAAATGATAGCTCTCTTCTACGATTATCTGCATAGCTTTTCTGTCTAGATTGAGCTGTTTTCAGTTTTTCTTGTATGATCCTGACATGGGCTGTGGCTTCTTCTACTAGCTGGGGTCCTAGATGTTGCTTTTGACCTATTTCTGTCCAATACAGAGGCGTGCGGCATTTTCTTCCATATAGAGCTTCATATGGTGCCATCTGCAGGCTTGTTTGGAAGCTGTTGTTATATGTGAATTCAGCATACGGTAGAAATAGCTCCCAAGAGTCTCCATAATCCAAAACACATGCCCTCAACATATCTTCCAAAATTTGGTTTACCCTTTCAGTCTGACCTCCAGTTTGAGGGTGGTAAGCGGTACTGAATTTTAACTTTGTGCCCAAGGCTTTCTGCAACTCTTGCCAAAATCTTGAAATGAACTGGACTCCTCTGTCGGAAACGATAGCCTTTGGCACTCCGTGTAGTACAACTATTCTGCTGAGATATAGCTCTGCTAAGTCCTTAGCTGTATATATGGTCTTTACTGGGAGAAAATGTGCTACCTTTGTTAATCTATCTACTATGACCCATATAGAATCGAATCCTTTTCTCGTCCTTGGTAGTCCCACAATAAAATCCATTCCGATTTCATCCCACTTCCACTCTGGGATTTGTAGCGGTTGTAGCGGTCCCGCAGGCTTTTGATGTTCTGCTTTCACTCTTTGGCACGTGTCACAAGTTGCGACAAACTTGGCGATTTCTCTCTTCATTCCTTTCCACCAAAAATTATTTTTCAAATCCTTGTACATCTTGGTGCTGCCTGGGTGAATGGAATATGGGGTTTGATGAGCTTCTTGCATGATCAAGCCTTTGATCTCGTTGTCATTTGGAATGCAGATACGGTCATCGTACCATAGAATTCCCTGTTCATCTTCTCGAAGGTTGGTTGTATCTTTGCTCCTCATGTCCTCCTTCATCTCTTGAAGGTCTGGGTCAATTGCTTGAGCTTGTCGGATCTTATCCTTCAGCTCACATTCCATCTTTAGGGCAGTGATGGTTCCTTGGTTTACTAATTCCAATTGCAACCTTTCGAAGTCCTTGATTAGTTGTGTTGGCACTTCTAGCTGTGTTATCTGGTTGCAACGAGACTTTCTGCTCAAAGCATCAGCCACTACATTGGCTTTTCCCGGGTGGTAGTGGATCTCCAGGTCATAGTCTTTGATCAGCTCTAGCCATCTTCTCTGCCTCATATTCAACTCCTGTTGTGTGAAGATATACTTCAGGCTCTTATGATCCGTATAAATTTCGCACTTGCTGCCCAATAAGTAGTGTCTCCATATCTTTAGTGCATGTACGACAGCAGCTAACTCCAAATCATGTGTTGGATAATTCTCCTCATGAGGTCGTAGCTGTCTTGAAGCATAAGCTATCACTTTCCCTTCTTGCATCAATACACATCCTAATCCTTGTTTGGAGGCGTCATAGTAGACTTGAAAATCCTTTTTGACATCTGGCAGTATAAGGATTGGTGCAGTTGTCAGTCTTTTCTTCAATTCCCAAAACTTCTTTCGCACTCCTCGGTCCAATTAAAAGAGGCGTTCTTCTTCAGTAGCTGGGTCAGCGGTTTGGTGATCTTCGAGAATCCTTCCACGAATCTTCGATAATATGCCGCTAATCCCAAGAAACTTCTAACTTCTGTTGCGGTTTCTGGTTGTTTCCAATCAGTAACAGCTTGGATCTTCATCGGGTCCATAAATATTCCTTCTCCTGAGATGATGTGTCCTAAGAAAGAAATCTTCTTCAGCCAAAAAGCACATTTGCTGAACTTGGCGTATAATTGGTAGTCTGCTAGTTTCTGTAGCACTATCCTCAGGTGGTGTGCGTGCTCCTCCTCTGTCTTGGAATAGACGAGGATATCATCCACAAACACGATGATGCACTTATCCAGGAATTCCATAAGGATCTTGTTCATTAGATTCATAAATACCGCGGGTGCATTAGTTAATCCAAAGGGCATCACTGTAAACTCATGCAAACCGTATCTGGTCACGAAAGCAGTTTTAGGAATGTCCTGTTCTCGGATCCTCAACTGGTGGTATCCCGATCTCAGGTCTATTCTTGAGAACACTTTCGCTTCTCTGAGCTGGTCAAAAAGGTCATCTATCCTTGGTAAGGGGTATTTGTTCTTAATAGTCATGTCGTTTAGCTTACGGTAGTCTATGCAAAGTCGCATGCTACCATCTTTCTTCTTAACAAAGAGCACTGGGGCTCCCCATGGTGATGAGCTTGATCTGATGAATCCTTTTTCTTCCAATTCAGCTATCTGCCTCTTCAGTTCCTCTTGCTCATGACCTGTCATCCGAAACAACTTTCTAGCATACGGAGCGGATCCGAGTTTCAGTTCAATAGTGAACTCTATATCCCTATCTGGTGGCACTCCGGGAAGTTCTTCTGGAAAGACTTCTGGGTACTCATTGACAATCGGTACCTCTTCAAGATTCACTTCTTCAATGCAGTCAATCTCTGCAGGTGGTTGCAGATTGGAGTTCTGTCTGCATGGAATGTAACTTGCTTTCCAATGGCATTTTTCAGGGTGATTGTTTTCTTCTCACAATCCATCAATCCCTTATGCTTGGCCAGCCAATCCATTCCAAGAATGACATCCAATCCTTGAAGGTTTAGAACTAGCATGTCTGCCAGGAATTCTAGATTGCCGATACAGAAGGCAACATTTCTACAGATGGAATTAACAATCATCCTAGCACCAGGTGACTGAATGATGATAGGATGCTTTAAAGCAACCACAGGCAAGTTATTACTCAACAAGCGATCTTTTGACATGAATGAATGAGTTGCACCGGGATCAAATAAAACAACTGAAATCTGAGAGGAGATCAAGAGTCTACCGATCACGACGTCGTTTGCTTCTCCTGCTTCTGCAGCGGTCACAAAATTGAGTCTTCCTCCGGCGGTTGGTGTTCCTCTCCCTCTGCTGGTTTGGAATCTTCCTCCTCTGGCTTGTGGTGCTCCTCTGGCAATAGTTCGTGCAGGTGCAGGGGATTTGGCTGCCTGAGCTTTAGCAACGCTGGGAGGTAAATGTCAAAGTGGACAAATCTCTTTGTGGTGTCCTCTTCTGCCACAATGGAAACACTCTGCATTCTTCAGTGTACAATCTTTATAGAGGTGACTCCCTTTGCATCCTGGACATGTTGGAGTTGTTGGTGATGAAGTCCGCTGGGGTCTTGGAGGTGCGGGTGCTCTGAAAGCGGCTCTGGCATATGGTGCTGGTCTCCCTCGACTAGAATTGCCTTGAAATGGGTATGCTATACTTTTCCTCTTGCTGTCTTCTTCTACTATGCCTCTCTTCTCCTCCATCTTGAGCACTCGATTCATAAGGACTTGGAAGTCTGTGAACTCGTGCGTTGACAGGTGATACTGATATGAGTTTTGTAGGCCTTCGCAAAATCTGTCGATCTTCCGCTCTTCTGTCATGATATCTTCAGGTGCATACCTGGCCAATTTGATAAATTCATGCAAATATTGCTTCACCGTCCTTCCTCCTTGCCTTAAATTCAAGAATTCTCTGCGTTTGGCTTGGATAGCTCCTTTGGGGACGTGGTACTTACGGAACTGTTCCTTGAACTCATTCCAGGTAATGGAATTCTGATTAGGGTGTATCGTCTTGTAATTTTCCCACCATGCTGCAGCCGATCCTGTGAGCTGATGGGGTCCATACAGCAGCTTCTCTTCATCATTACACTTGACAGTGTCCAATTTCCTCTCAATTTCTCTTAACCAATCGTCTGCCACAATCGGGTCTTCAGTGCAGGAGAAAGTCGAAGGACGCGTCTTTTGAAAGTCTGTCAGTCTTGCTCCAATGTTCGAACCTTCCTCGCGTCTTGTTGCGGAGTTTTGCATCAATTGTTCCAGAATTTGACTCTGTATTTCTGTGGATCTCTGTCGGTTTTGTTCCATCCATATTAATACTTCTGTCAGATTTCCCCCTTGCGGTACTGAGGTCGATGAATTTGGCTGATCTGAGTCATCTCTAGTCCTTCTCGTTGATGTGTTCCTTGGGACTTCTTCCGAGTCTTGGATCCTGCCTCTGGTGTTCACCATTCTGTTCTGACAAGATGATTGAGAGAAGACTACTAATTCAAGAGGGCACAGATTGAACACAAGCTGAAATGAAAGATCAACCCAAGAGATGGGGTTGGAACATGCAATTGCTATTTTCAAAGGTTTTCAAAAGATACAAGGTTTTCACTTCTACAGCCTTAAAGTTACCAACAAACAACACAAGCAAAGTAACTACCACACCAAGAGCTAAAGGCTAACGATTACAAGGGTTAGAGCAGAAGGGTCAAGCTGAAGAGAAAACTAGGATCTCCTGTCGGTCCTAGAAGAACTGTAAGGCTCCACTTCTTCAGGGTCTTCCTCTTCTTGATCTTCGTCGGCGTCCATTGGGTCCCATTCCATATCATTGTCCTCTTCTTCCTCAGATGAGCAGTTGGTGTCACATGTAGCAATCTCTTTTCCTTTGCCTTCAGGAACTTCCTTCCCTTTCGTGAGAGTTGGATATTCTGGTGCAGGGGTGTTGATCACAATGCCACGCGAAGCAGGCGTGAAATAACCCAGGTAATCCCTAGGTCTTCCCACACTCTTGCGGGCTGTGAGTCTTATCTTCAAGCGGTTCTTCTTGTTCACCGATCCTTCGTCTTCGACTTCTCGCGCTCTGCTAGGTTCAGCCAACTCTTGAATATGCTTTTCTTTCTCTTGGAGTTCTGAGCGAACCTTCGCAAGCGCTCCTTCGAGATAATGACGGTCATCCCGAGCATTTTCATGCTCACGCAACAACCGAGTGTAGCTTGACTCCAAAGCTTGAACTACATCTCTGGTCTTGGTTAGGATGGCATCTCTCTGGTTGGTGGAGGGATGAACAGCTCGACGATCTGATCCGGGGACTTGGTAGGGCACGAAGCAGAAAGGAGAACCTACAAGGAAATCATCGTACAACTGGCGGATGGTACCTATAGCGCGACGAGCATCATCTTGGATGGCATCTTCTTCGTCTTCTCGACAAGCTTCCTTTCTTGTTGATCCTCTCTCGAGCTCTGGGATCTCGTACACAATAACTGAGGCACGGAAACCAAAAGGTCTGCCATCTACTTCTTCACGACGGACGTAGTAGACTGGTCGTTGATTGTCTCTTGCTCCAAGGAATTGCAACATCATCCAAAGCATCAACGCCCATGATCCCAACTCATCTCCATGAATCAGCTTCTTGCCAGGGGCCATCTGAGATGATAAGACACGGAACACTTAAAAGTGGGAAAAATGTTTTGAAAGTTTTCAAATAATACTCATTACGTTTTTCTTAAACAAATTAAGTTTTTCACAATTAGGTTTTTACCAAATAATCTAGCGATTCTCTACTTTAGGGACGCCCATTCTAGTAAGGGTCACGACCTACAGTCAAGCTTCATGCTCTGATACCATTCGCTGTGAGACCCCCATTTGAGGATCACCTTGGTAACCGCCCAGGAAGGTTACACACAGCATGATGTCACATGAGCTCCCAACCACATAAGCATACAGAAAATAGTTTCCATAGAAAATATTAAGTAAATAAGTCATGCATGCAGGGGAAAAGGTTAGGGCAAGGTCACAAGGGCTCTGGTCAAAGAAACGGCTAAAAAGGATTGAACGTCGAAAGGTCGACATTCGGTTCATGGCTTTGGCATAGCTTCAAACTGATCTTAGGATGGTTTTCTGGAGAAGTGATAATAGAGAAAGTTGTAGATCTCAACTCCAGGAATCTAAAGGACAAGGTGGCATTTCAATTGCTCAACCAAAAGGGGCTGAACGAGGTCAATGCCAGTGGCTGACATGCCCTGACATAGTGCTGGACATGGCCAGAAACTAGGGCATGGCACAACTTTTGATTTAGGGATCCAATTGATGCACCACTTTGTCTGGGAGGTAGGCATTATTAACAGAAACAAATCACTCAACAGGCTCAAGGACAGAAAGTGACTGGAGAGCGGCCAAATCAGGTGATGAACTGCGGTGGCGACACGGCACAGGCACAGCTCTGGACAAGGATTTGGCAAAGGCATAACTCACAATCTAGGCAAATCCAGGTGTCGAGCTAGTGGAAAGAATTGTTCATGGAGCTGAGGCAAAGCTAAGGGACAAGGTTTCAGGAGCTAGATCGGCCGGGAAAGAATTCCGGCGACCGGCGTTGGAGAAGACGACACTGGGGATTAGGGGTTTTTGCTACAAGGCTCTTGAACTCGATTCTTTGCTCAGGGAGTGAAAGGGTGGAGTGTAGAAGCTACTGGTGAAGTCAATTTGGTCGGAGAATGACCGGAGAAGCTTGGCGCCGAGGTCCGGCGAACGGCCGAGGTTCCAAAATGGGATTTCTTCGATTTGAGCTCAATTGGGGATTTGGATTCCACAGGCTTGCTAAGAAATGGCTAAGGATCAGTTTCTACTACTGGGACGAGAGCTAATTCGGGATGAAATGGTTAGCATTGGGGAAACAGGGAAATTGGGCCTTTCCGGCGATCGCCGGCGCTGGGGATCGTCGGGGAGAAATTGGTTGCTACTACACAGAGGTATAGGTGTGGGGAACTCACTGATGAACTTGGATCGAAGAGAGGGGCTGTGAAATGGGCTAGCACCGTGAGCTCACTCACTGGCTCGCCGGAGAAGAAAGCGAAAACGGTGGAGTTTGGGACTAAGCCGATTTTCTGGAGGCTTGAGGCTCTCAAAGCACAGGGAGGGTTTAAATAGGCACGAGGACGGAGCCAACGAGGGATAAAACGACAGCGGTTGCTTGCGCCGGGGAGAAACTTGTCGGGCGCAGGCGCAACGACAGCGACGGCGACGTGATTTGCTTCAGGCGGTGCTGCAGCTTTGCCAACGATGCCAGGGCGCCTTGGAACTTCGCCTGGGACGGCGCAGATGCGGAGGCAGCAACACAGCTCCGGCAACGACACGTTGTGCCATGCAAATGCCACGGCAACGGGAGCGCGCGCGAAAACAAAGCTCTGGAGCACGGCCGTTTATCCGCTGGGCGAGGCGATGCCACGGTGGCTAACACGTGCGCGTGGGGTGGCTCAGCTGTTCACAACACAGGCGACAAGAGGCGGTGGCCGGCGGCGAGCAAACGCGGCGAAAACTCAGCACGGCTCTGGCGAAAACGCACTGGTCGCTTCAATCTAGGTATCACAGGCAAGTACCACACAGTTTTCGCCGGAGGTCCTTTCTTTACCTCATGACGTTCACTGTCAATCCGGTCCCTACGCGTATACCTCGATGCGCCGCATCTTGGACAAACATGCAAACTGGAGTACTCGTTACAGTACAAAACACAATCATTTGGGCATGCGTGTATTCTTTTGATTTCCATTCCCAACGGACACAACAGTTTTTTGGCTTGGTAAGTACATCTTGGCAACTCATTTCCCTCTGGAAGCATGTCCGCTAGAAGATCTAATAGTGCCGTAAAACTGTTATCGCTCCAACCGTTGCCTGCCTTCAAGTAATATAATCTCAGCACAGAAGACAGTTTTGTAAATTTTGCACATCTAGGGAACAGAGGCTTCTCAGAGTCAGCAATCAGTTTCTCAAATTCACAGAAGTCGTTTTCGTTGTAATCTTTCTCTACATCACGTAACATCTCATCTAGATTGTCATCATCATCTACGTGCACATCGGAATGAACATTATCAAAATTTTGATGATCATCGATATTATTGCAATCCACATCCGAGTCATGCTGATTGGTAGTAGTGGTGCTTGTTTCCTCGAGATCTTCGCCATGCCATATCCAATGGGTGTATCACGCGTTAAAACCATGACGAATCAAATGACTCTCAATTTGATCAGAGTTGCTAAACCTCTTCAAGTTCATACAATCTGTACAAGGACAAAGCATATCTTTCTCTCCCTTCCTCGCCTTTTCTTGCTTAGCAAATTTAATAAACCCATTCACACCATCCAAATATTCAAGAGTAGTACGTTTTATTCCATACATCCAATATTTCTTGTCCATCTACAATTAACAAAATTTAACCAGTCAGCCATGCATGAAACTTGCCCGATTAAGTTATGTACATGTACATGTACATGCAGCCTCTTAAAACTGATGTGTTAAACCCTAGCCTGACAAAATTAACACTAATTAACCCAGCTAACTACACAATACAAGCTAGTGAGCTCCTAAAACATGAGGCATTTCCAACTAGCTCCCAAGCTTGGAACTACACAATACAGCTAGCTTGCAAGTAGAGAGGGAGGGAGATCTAAAGGGAGAGAGAGATAAGCGATGACAATTAAGCTTACATTAAAGAGAGGGGTTCAATAAACTTCCTTCCAGCTTGCCCTGATCACCCTAGCAGTGTCGCTGCGAGCGTAGAACTCTCATCACAAACAGAGGGACACAGAGTGCAACAGATAAAAACAGCAGCTCAGCAATGGTCGAGTGGGGTTTTATTTATACTGGACCTATTTCTAACGATAAATACACGAAATGCCCGTTAGACTAAGTGCGGGTAATTTTGTACACACATATTCTATTGGTACAAACACACATATACCGTTAGAATAGGTACTGGTACATTGCTGAACAGGTACAGGTGTTGTTCTATTGGTAAATAAGTGTATTTACCGTTAGAAGAGGTATTGGTACATGGCTAAAACAAAAAGCAAGCTGGGTAATGCATGACACAGCAATCTAAGTGCACAGATGCACACCAGTTCTCACATTCAAGTGCATGCCTGAGGCACATAAGCAAATACAGGTGTTGTTCTATCGGTAAATATGTGTATTTGCCGTTAGGAGAGGTAAAAGCAAGCTGGGTAATGCATGACATAGCAATCTAAGTGCACACATGCACACCAGTTCTCACATTCAAGTGCATGCCTGAGGCACATAATAAAATACAGGTATTGTTCTATCGGTAAATATGTGTATTTGCCGTTAGAAGAGGTAAAGGTACATGGCTGAAATAAAAAACAAGCTGGGTAATGCATGACACACATGACACCAGTTCTCACATTCAAAGAACCATATCTAAACACAATGTAACATCAAACAGATCTTAACTAGAAGATAAAGAAATATTTCAAGAGATGCTAATTTGTAGATTAACTAGGAGACACAAAAATACTTTTCTTAGGTACTTGGTACTTCATCTTGACAAAGAAATTAAAAATCTCTACTTACATGAGATCTTGGTTTGCCTCCATTCCTTTAAGAAAATGCAAGAGGAAACATAAAAAATGAGTACTATTTAAACTCATTCTAGTTAATGGCTGAAACAAAAGCAAGCTGATTCATGTATGACACAGCAATATAGGTACAAACATACACATGCCAGTTCACAAATTCAAGTGCATGTCTGAAACAGCAGTACAAATACACACCTACCTACCAATACAATTAAATACACAAATACTCCCATGTACACATTCAAGTTCATGTCCCAAATAGCAATACATGATACACAAATATACAACAATATACAAATACAACAATTCACACATTCGATGTATATTAGAAAAGTCACGTTTGAAATTAACAACATATTGTCACGAGGACACAGTGGCCCATACATTTTACATAAAAGAGAACTTTTACAAGTGGCGACAATGCAACTACCGACTACAAGTTAGACCTAATACATCACAAATCCATTCATCCAAATAGCAAATGTCTAAACCACATTGGACTTAACCATAGGAGTTCAGTTCAAAGACGCCCGAGGAGCTGGAACTGTCGTCGGGTTACATTTGTATTGGTGATTTCCTCGGACTCAGACTCAATCAACTCAACTCAACTCAACTCCATTAACAAAAAGAATGGCTGTGCAAATGACAACAATTCTTCTTCTCCAAGCAGGTAAGCATCTGGCCACAAGCTGGTGCATGCAAAAAAATGGCTGAAACACGATACAAATGTAAGATGCTTTCTATAGGTCCTGATTTGAGAAACATGCCGGGCTTGAGGATCTTCTCGACCGAGCCAACCAAGATCTCGCCCTTCACGTGCTTCCAGCTCTCGACGGTGATCTTCACCGTTTCTTTCCATCTCTCGACGATGATCTTCACCGTTTCTTTCCAGCTCTTGCCGGTGATCTTCACCATTTCTTTCGCCAACAAGCCAATGTAGGCAGCGTACTGCAATGAAGAACCGTGAAATACGTTGCCCCTCATGAGCATCATCCAAGGACCTGCACAGATCATAAATAGGCATTCTAGAGCAAATTAAGATTGTTTATTGTTTCCTAAATGACTCCCTATCTGAGAAAGACTACCAACTGAAGGTTAGGTTGTGCTTCATCATAGTAACATCAAGTTGCAACTGGAGATCAATATATTACATTTCTACTCTATTTCATCAGAAGAAATTACCTTGCCAATATACATATATTAATTATTTAATGAACTTTTTACATGCACTTGATCATTGAGCAAGCTAGTTGGCATTTGACTATGTTATTGGCATTGAACAACCTACAGAGAGATCAAGATATTTGTGTATCTCATGATATTTGTAAATATCTTGACATTAATGATCTTTCAATTTCATGATCTTTCAATTTCAATTTCAACTTCAATTTCAATTTCAATTTCAATTAAAAATATCTTTCAATTTCAATTTCAATTACAAATATCTTTCAATTTCAATTTCAATTACAAATATCTTTCAATTTCAATTTCAATTTCATGATCTTTCAATTTCATGATCTTTCAATTTCAATTGTTACTAAGTCCAAGTTGGCATTGAGCAACCTACTGAGAGATGAAGATATTACATTTATACTCTTATTGGCATTTCACTATGTTAGCTAGCGTTTGTCTTGCAAATATATCCTGATAATTTTCTTTATTTGATCGATAGGATCAGCAAGCAATTGAACATTATCTGTCGCACAGTAATATTATTTAGTTGTTTTAATAAAAACAGGAACAAGACACCATACATAATCATATTGAAAAGAAGACACATCAAAATGAAGGATACAAAAATTACAGGATAATTGCCATAATCGGATTAGAATAATCTAACAATATTGCCAAAATTTTACGTGCCTTGCTTGCCATGCCGAAATCTAGCGAGCGTCCATGGAGCTTACGGGCTAGGGCTACGAGCGCCCGATGAACTGTTCGAATGAAAGAGACATACCCGAGTATTTATAGAACTAGATCAGTTCTATCAGTACACAACCGCCTACCGTTAGTAATTTTAGATCTCTTCTGACGGCATAAACATAAATTACCGATAGAATAAAATTATTTGTAGAAGGCGAACGGTTCTATCAGCACACTACATCCTACCGATAGGAATTTTTATACATATTCTGTCGGTATAGACATACATTACCGATAGAATAAGACTATTTGTAGAAGGCGAATAGTTCTAAGATATTTGTGCTATCTTCTAATGGTATAAACATACATTACCGATAGAATAAAACTATTTGAAGACGAACAGTTCTAAGGAATTGTGATATATTCTAACGGTATATACATACAGTACCGATAGAATAAAACTATTTGTAGCAGACGAACTATTCTCTCGGTTGACAACAGGCTACCGATAGGAATTTGTGATATATTCTAACGGTATATAAATATTGTACCGATAGAATAAAACTATTTGTAGAAGTCGACCAGTTCTAACGGTACACAACATCCTCCCGTCAGTACTTATGCATCTCTTCTAACGGTAAATATGTTCATCACCGCTAGAGTAAATCATTCTGCTTCTTCTAATGGTAAGTTTCTTACAAACCGATAGGAAAAAACCTCCCTTATGCCTTTTATGACCGCGAGGCACCTTTTCTAACAGTTTTCTACTAAATCGCTAATAACCGATAGAAGATAGGGGTTTGTAGAATGCATTTCTGTACTAGTGAACTGTTTTAACCTACACAAGCTTAAAAGTCCTCGTCATTGATGTCCAAGTAAGGCGGATAGTGTTTGTAGATGTCCATATTGAAATCTTCTAAACTAGCGCCTTCCTCGTCTACTGGTGCTGCTTCACCAATGGAGAACTTCAAGTCTACTAAAAGGAATAATAAGCTAGAGTGAGTAACATGGTAATCAATAAGCTAGATAATACAACACATGAGCTAGAGTGTAGCATGCAAGACCCTGACAAGTCAACAGAATAATAGAATTATTACACAAGGGTGGGTCTCCCCTTGTTATCTATAAATATTTTTCTAGAAGCGATTTGAGATTATTCAAATAAAAAACACTACTGGTGACTTTGTATCAAAAGGTTGAGGCCACCTGTAGGCCTTGTTTGCTGCTACAACGCAACGTCCATCTCAGAAGTATGGAGTGAATATTCACGTTTTACTCTGCAGAGGTGTATTATTTTACCCATAGAAACCCTTGATTTGCATGTTAGTGCACTTCAACATTGTTGCATCTAGGCCTTTATGCCTAACCCTAATTTTGATGATTAATGAAAACAGAGTGTTCCATACTAACTGTGCTTTTGGAGTGTCGTGGTGTTACGAACACCCCGGCAGGTTTTGTGGACGATCGTAGCGAAGAAAACACGATGCGTGTTGACCGGTTCACCGGTCCTCCCCCGCCGGAAAAACACAACAAGTGACACGGAGGTTTATACAGGTTCGGGTCCTGGTGGGGGCCCTAGTCCTGTCGGCGTGCTCCCTACTGGAGTCGGCTGGGGAAGCTCTCTCGGGGAGAGGCTTCCAGAGCACACCTGTGAGATTGGCTATTCTTGCAATAATGAGCAACTTGTGCTTACAACAGGGGGTACAAGGGCCTATATAGCCCCAAAAGAAGCAAAAAGACTAAACTACCACGGACGCTACCTTCGGATCGAGGGGTAGCAACGTCCTTCTCCCGGCCAGGTGCCTCGGATGCTTGATTGGTGCCCGCTGATTCCTGAGTCGCTTGGCACGCGACCGTCACGTGACTGAGGCGCTTGTCACGCGACCCGCACGTGACACGGAACCAAGGGCTCCTGTCCCCGAAAGGACGACGGCGCCCAGGACGAGCACCGGGGGCCATGTCCCCGGAGAAAAGACGGTGCTCGGGACATGTGCCGGAGGCCTGGTCCCCGGGCAAAAGGCAGCGCCCGGGATAGGCACTGGAGGCCTTGTCCCCGGGCTAAAGGCGGTGCCCAGGAGAGGGACGGGAGGCCTTGTCCCCAGGCTAAAGGCGGCGCCCGGGACAGGCACTGGAGGCCTTGTCCCCGGGCAAAAGGCGGCACCCGAGACAGGCACCGGAGGCCATGTCCCCGGGCGAAAGGCGGCGCCCGGGGCAGGCATCGGAGGCCTTGTCCCCGGGCAAAAGGCGGCGCCCGGGACAGGCACCGGAGGTCATGTCTCCGGGCTAAAGGTGGCGCCTGGGACAGGCACCGGAGGCCATGTCCCTAGGCGAAAGGCGGCGCCCGGGACAGGCACCGGAGGCCATGTCCCTAGGCGAAAGGCGGCACCCGGGACAGGCACCGTAGGCCATGTCCCTAGGCGAAAGGCGGCACCCGGGACAGGCACCGGAGGCCATGTCCGCGGGCTAAAGGCGGCAACCAGGGCAGGCGCTGGAGGCCTTGTCCCCGGGCGAAAGGCGGCGCCCGGGACAGGCACCGGGCAGGCATCGGAGGCCATGTCCCTGGGCGAAAGGCGGCGCTCGGGACAGGCACCAGGGGCCTTGTCCCCAGGCTAAAGGCGGCGCCCGGGGCAAGCGCAGGAGGCCTTGTCCCCAAGCGGATGGCGGCGCATGGGACAGGGACCGGAGGCCATGTCCCCGGGCGAAAGGCGGCGCCCGGGACAGGAACCGGAGGCCATGTCCCCAGGCGAAAGGCGGCGCCCGAGACAGGGACCGGAGACCATGTCCCCGGGCGAAAGGCAGCGCCCGGGACAGGCACCGGGGGCCCTGTCCCCAGGCTAAAGGCGGCGCCCGGGACCGGGGGCCTTGCCCCGGGCTAAAGGAGGCGCAACGTACCTGGACTTAGTCTCGCGGAGATTTCCCCCAACAGCAGCCCCCATTCCTTCCGGGGACGATGCTCGAGTCCCCGGAGGGTATGGTACATGTCACCGAGAAAATCTCCGGGTCAAGTTACTGGAACCGTGACGCTTCGATTCCCGTGCCGCGCACTTATGACCGCGCTGTTTGGCCTTAAATGAGCTCGTGGTTCAAACCGGCGCCTTGGTTTGCACGCTCGTTCCTTCGCTTCCCGTGCGTGGTTTGAATTTCAACGGCACGGATGTACCGCGAAGTGCCACGTGGCGCCCATCTGGGCCATCCTTCACCTCTATAAATAGGGCCTTGGGGGGCCCGGGGAGCTCATTCCAAATTTTTCATACTCCAGCGCCCTTAGCTCTCCCAGTAGCCCCCTCCCAGAAGCTTAGTCTCCGAAACCTTTAGGTCCCTCCCGCTCCCGAAGCGTTAGCCACCGGAAAGAACTTGATGGCACCCAACGGAGGTGCCCCCGGAGGAAGTCACTCCGGACTTCCTCTGGGCCTCCGAGTTCACGACCAGGGACTTAGAGTCCCTGATCGATCGGGGAGTTGTCGAGGACGGGGACGTCCGGATCCCCGTGAAGAAAGACGGAGCCCCCCTCCCCAGGCCCGAAGAGGTTGTGGCCTTCGAGGCCTTCCTCGAGGCGGGGCTCGGGCTCCCGGTGCACCCATTGCTCCGGGAGTTCTTGAAGGAGTATGGGGTGGCTCTAAACCACCTCATGCCGAACGCCATCGTCCAGATGGGCCTATTCATATGGCTCTTCAAGACGGCGACCGGACGGGAGCCCACCCTGCGAGCCTTCCGGTACTTCTATGAGCCGGCGGCGAGGAGCTCCCACATGGTGAAGGGAGGACCCAAGTCCCCCTTTGGCTCGTTGATGGTCCAGATGCTACTGTCCCGGGTAGCTGAATACTCGGTGGCGGCCTCCCAGGACCACAGGGGCGACTGGTTCCGGAGGTGGTTCTACCTCCGGGTTCGGGACGAC
Organism: Pharus latifolius; assembly: GCA_019359835.1. NCBI lineage: Eukaryota > Viridiplantae > Streptophyta > Magnoliopsida > Poales > Poaceae > Pharus > Pharus latifolius. The sequence continues at coordinate 57,964,335 of CM033321.1, read as the reverse complement.
GAGGTGGTGTACTCCCCGGAGGCCCCCACCTACGGCCGATCGTCCGCCCCGAAGCCCCCGGTGTGGACGGAGGAGTAGCTGAGGCTCCTCGGAAAGGTCATCGCCTCCCGGGGAGTCTGCTCTATGTGGGACGCCGCCGAGGAGATGATGCTCTTGAGGATCTCCCCCTTCTCAAGCGGGAGGAGGGGGATCAGGATGTGCCCGGAGCAACGGCCCCCGGTGAAATCGGTGACCTGATGTAAGTCCCCGATGACCTGGTTCATTTGATTTGCAAATTTTTCTAACTCTTACCTTTCGCAGTCCGGTCGTACCCGGCGGCCCAGGAGAAGGCGGAGAACCTCCTGGGGAGGTACTTCGCCGACGAGCACAAGCGCATCATGCGCGTCGTGGGGGAGGGCCCTCCCCTGAACCTGGTAGCCGAGGCCTTCGGGCTAAAGCTACCAGAAAGGAAGCCCCGCCCTACCCCCGGATCGGACAAGCGGGGGAAGGAGGCTGCCGGGGGCTCTGAGCCAAAGAAGGCCAGGGTTCAAAAAGTCCCTGGCCCATCGACGACGCCGGCCTCGATGCTGGTGAAGGCCCTGGACGAGACCCTGGGACCGGGCGCGCTCGGGCGCCGGCCCGGAAGGAAGCAACGCCCCCTCCTCCAGAGAGCCCCGTCGAAGCTCGGGGGAAGGGACCGGCCGCGGGTGGGGAGGCATCCGATTCGGCGGACTACGCCCCCTCGCCGCCTTCGGGGATGGCCCTCCCGGCGGCCCCGTCGCCTTTGGAGCCGGAGAGACCGGAGGTGAGGTTCGCGGAGGCCTCGCCCCCGTGGGTGGAATGGCCCGTAGACGAGGGGGGGAGCCCCTCGGTCTATGAGGCCCCTCCGGAAGCGGAGGTCTCGGGGGCCCCGCAGCCCAGGAAGGGAAAAGGGCTCATGGTTCCTCCTCGGGGAGGGACCCCCTCCGAGAGCTCCTCGGCTACCTCCTCAGAGGCCTCCTCCTCGGCGATGAAGACGCCAACCACCGCCACCCCGGCCCACATTATGCCAGGCGCTCAGGTCTGGGGGCCCGTCATCGGCCGCGATGGGACCGGCGCCGGGAGGGAGACCCCCTGCTTTCCGCGGGGGAGGTCGACCGCTACGCGGAGGGCCTACAGACTCGGAAGGTCCAGGCCTATGTCTCGGATGGGACACTCCGTGAGCGTTTTGGGGAGCTTCAGTCTCTCCAAATCCAGGTACTTACCCGAACCGGTGGGTGCTTTCTTTCGGCCCCCTAAACTCGAATTTTCTCTAACTCTTGGGTTTGTAGGGGGCGGCCATTACCTGGGGGCTTGAGCAGCGCCTCGGCCGGCTGCTGAAGGATGGGGAGGAGAGGGCCGCTGCCTTCCTGGAGCAGCGGGATGACGCCCTCCGGGAGCGGGCTCGGGTCCGGGCCCAAGTCCATGTCTCCGAGACCGTCAACGACTGCCTCCGTCAGGAGGCCAAGGCGAAGGAGGAAGCCCTCCGGGAGCTCGAGGGCTCGAGCGTCCGGGCGGTGATGGACGCAGGCCACTCCGTCTGCTCGGCCCTCGTGGGCCTTGGCGTGAGCCTAGGCTCCGGGGGCAGCTCCGAGGTGCCCCCGGCCACTTTCACGGAGGCTGTGCGTTTTCTTAACGCACAAGTCTCCGTGATCCCAGAGGCCACAGATGCCCGGGCATGAGGCCGGGCAATCCCCGTGGTGGCGGCCGCAGCCAGGCTCGTGGAGCACCAGGGGTGGGCGCCCGGGCGATCGGGGGCCGCATCCCTCGGAGCTTCCTGGAGTTTTTCGAGCCCTCTCACCGGGAGGTGGAGCAGCTCGCCGGGGGCTTCTACGACGGGATCATCTGGGTGAGGTTCCCAACACCAGCGCCTCTAAGAGCGGATGCCCCAGCCCCGCGGAAGCCCCCCGGGCGGAGGATGCCAATGACAAAGTATGAGCCTCCCCCCGGGTCTCAGATAGGACCCTTTTTTGCTTTCTTAGAATTTTGTTCCCGGTAGCTTCTTAGGAGAAGCCCCGGACACTTGTAAAAAGACATTTTGAAATGCAATGGAAATTGAAAATTTTTCTAAGTCTTGAATGAATACAATGTTACCAGGTTTCCTGGAAGGCTACTCACGGGCGAAGGTCCGGAAGAAGTTCCCCGGGGGCTAGGCCTTTGAGCCCCGACAGGTGCCCCCTGGGGGATGCCCAGGCTGCTTTGATCTTGTCGAGCCTCTTCTCCGAAAATCGCAGTGGGGACATTGTCCGGGAGCCGATCCGGTTGCGATGGCATCCGGAATGGCACTTGGATAACTTCGATTATCATCGCGCCAAATTATCCCTCCTCGTCAGGGGTCCCAGATGATTCCCCCTCTCCGGGAAGCTCAGTGCCGCATACGCGGGTTGTACCGGGACCTAACCCGGGAGCTATCGGAGGGCCTCCAGGAATATTAGGCGTAGGAGCCTTAGGGCGTAGAGAATTTCCGGGTTATGGCCCGGGTTGTACCGTTTCTGATGCCCATCGGAGGGGAAAGATGTCCTCTGGTTGAATGATCAACAAAGTTGTGTTTGCTTGTTGTTGCTGTGAGAATCTTCTTTTGATAAGATAGAGCTAAGTTTGCTCGTTTTTCTTGGATGGTCCGGACAACTTCTTTTGATAAGATAGAGCTAAGTTTGCTCATTTTTCTTGGATGGTTCGGACGACTCCCGGGGGCTCGCTATCCCCGCCTCCCACAATGGGCCGGAGGGTCGCTCCGTGCGATGTGGGGGTGACAAAGCCCCTGGGGATGAAAACCTGTGGCATAAGAATTTTTTCAAGTAAAAAAATTCCAAGACGAAGTTTCCGGGGATAAACTTTCCGGGAGACAATCGTCCGGTCGCCGTGAGAACGGGGAGCCGGGAATAAGGTCTCCGGGGAAGAAACATCCAAGAAAACCCGAGATGAGATTTCCGGAGATAAACATTCCGGGAGACAATCGTCCGGTCACCGTGAGAACGGGGAGCCAGGAATAAGATCTCCGGGAAAGAATGTCCAAGAAATCCGTCCCGCTGGGGAGACCATCGACTCCCGGAGGAGGATGTGCCCGATGACGGGTCTGAGTATTTGGGTAGGGGACTAGTCTCCCAAAGTGACTCGTTACCACGGTCCCTGAGGACCGAGTTGCCGCTTACACCCTCAGTCCACGAGGTGTGATCGTAAGCCACCCTACGGGAGGGACTTCTTGGGTCATGAGAGCCCACTTCCTCACGGGGAGGGCATGCCGTTAGGGGCGGTAATGTGAAAAACCTACATTGAGACAGTTGAAGAAAAAATCCAGTTGTATTGATAATGGAACAAAATACAACGCCTCCCCCACGAAATCGCGAAAGGGGAGGGAACGGTGATTACAACGTCCCCCACCCCCTCCGGTGCAATCGCTCCGGGGGAGGGGATAGTAAGTACAAGGTCCCCCTTCCCCCTCTGGCGTTTTCGCTCCGGGGGAGGGGACGGGCCTGTGTAGGCTAGACGTAAAACTTGAGAAGTAAACGCAAGTTCCACGTATGCTTCAGCTCCTACTCTTGAAGGTTGGAGAGTTTGTAAGCCCCCGAGCCCAGGACCACGGAGATCCTGTAGGGGCCCTCCCATTTGGGGGAGAGCTTGCCCTGGGCTTGGGGGTCTGTGATGCGCTTGAGGACAAGGTCCCCAAGACGAAAAGCCCTCTCGCGCACGCACTGGTTGTATGCGCGCGCCATCTCGCGCTCATAGATGGCGTGGTGGAGGAGCGCTTGGTCGCGTTCCTCCTCCACGAGATCGATCTCCAGTCGCTGGCTGGACTCATTGGCTTGGTACGCTGCGGTCGTAGCTCCGTCTAGGAGCGCGACTCGCAGCGACCGGAAGCCAATCTCCGGGGGAACGACTGCCTCAGCACCGTAGACTAGGGAGAAGGGAGTACGTCCCGTCGCCCGGCTCTGGGTCGTGCGCATGGAGCAGAGGATGCTAGGCAGCTCCTCTGCCCATGCACCCCACTTAGAAGCGGCCTGCTCGAGTCGCCGGCGTAACCCCTGTATGATCACGCCGTTGACCCTCTCGACAGCTCCATTGCTCCGGGGATGGGCCATTGAGGCGAAGTGGATGACAAGCCCCAGGCCTTCACAGAATTCCCGGAAATAAGCCGAGTCGAATTGGGTCCCGTTATCAACAGTGATTTCCTGGGGGACACAAAAAATGACAAACGACGTTTTTCCAGAAAAACCGCTCGCTGAACAGCCCAGGACGTGATGCTAGCCAAGTGTTCTGCCTCTACCCACTTTGAAAAGTAGTCGACCGTGACCACCGCATACTTGTATCCTCCGGGCGCTGGGGGGAAGGGTCCTAAGAGGTCCATCCCCCAGCACGCGAAGGGCCAAGTGATGGGGATAGTCTGCAGTGCTACGGGGGGAGGTTCGAACCCTTGGCCATCTTTTGACAAGTCTCACATGCGGAGACAAGGTCTCGTGCGTTGCGCATCACCGTGGGCCAGTAAAAGCCCGGTCGGAGAGCCTTGGCTGCGATGGCACGCGGGGCTAGGTGAGAGCCATAGCTCCCCGCGTGGATGTCTTCGAGAAGCTGGAGTCCCTCCGGCCATGGGAGGCAACGAAGGAGGGCGAAAGCCCCCTGCTTGTAGAGCTTCCCCTCCAGCAGGAGGTATGCCCGGCATTTGGCCCGGAGGCGCTTAGCCTCGGTCTCGTTGTGAGGGTCCCCCTCCCCCTTGATGAAGGAGATGAGGGGGTCCATCCAAGAGGGAGTCCGGGTGATCTGGCGACCTCCGGGACGCGAGGCTCATCGCCCGTGTCTGGGGAGGCCACCGAGGGCTTCGCGATGATCTCCAGGAAGGCCCCTTTGGGCAGCGATTCCCGGACGCTGGCTGCCCGGGCCTCGAGGCCATTGAAGTGCCTCTCCATCTTTTGCACCTCTTGCAAATAAAGATTCAAGTTTGCGTCATGGCACAGGTAAGACTTGTCCATTTGGCAAACTACGAGCTGAGAGTCTCCCTTCACTAGGAGGCGTCGGATCCCCCGGGAGAGCGCCAGGCGCAACCCGAGGAGTAAAGCCTCGTACTCAGCGACGTTGTTGGTTGTGGGGAACTCGAGCCGCACCCCGTACTCGAGTTCCTTCCCCTCGGGGCTCCGGAGGACTACCCCCGCACCGGCCCCGGCGAGACACAGCGACCCGTCAAACAGTAGTGTCCAATGGTCACTGCGTCGGGGTGGCGCGGGGAGGTCTTCGTCCCCGGACCCGGAGGCAGGAGTCCACTCCACCACGAAGTCGGCGAGGACCTGTGACTTGATGGCGGAGCGGCCTATGAGGGAAAGGGAGAAAGAGGCGAGCTCAGCCCCCCACTTCCCGATCCGGCCGGTGGCCTCTTTGTTCCGCAGCACCTCCCCCAGGGGGAGGGACGATGGGACGGTGATAGGGTGTCCCAGGAAGTAGTGGCGAAGCTTCCGGGACGCCATCAGGAGGGCGTAGCAGATCTTCTCCATCTCCGTGTACCGAGTCTTAGCCCCTTGGAGGGCCTCACTCACGTAGTACATGGGACGCTGCTGCCCCCCTTGCTCCTTCACCAATACCGCGCTCACTGCGACTGGGGTCGCGGCAAGGTAGAGGAGCAAGGGCTCTTCGGGGGATGGGCTCGTGAGGTACTTCTTAAGGTCGTCGAAGGCCTCCTGGGACCCGGGGGTCCATCGGAACCCCTCGTGCCCCCGGAGGATCTTGAAGAATTGGAGGCCTCGTTCCCCCGACCGTGAGCCACTGGACGTCCTTGACGGAGCGCGGCGGGGGCATGTCCAGGAACACCCGGATCTTTTTGTGGTTTGCCTCTATGCCCCGCTGGGACATGAGGAAACCCAGGAGCTTCCCCCGCGCACGCCGAAAGCGCACTTCTCCGGGTTGAGCTTCAACCCATACGCACGGAGGTTGCGGAAGGTCTCCGCTAGGTCGCTGACGTGGGCGGCTGCGCGGGGACTTTTGACGACCGCATCGTCTATGTAGACTTCGACGTTGCGGCCGACCTAGTCTTCGAAGACCAGCGTCATGAGGTGCTGGAAGGTCGCCCCCACGTTCTTCAGCCCGAAGGGCATGTTGAAGTAGCAGAAGGTTCCGAGGGGAGTTATGAAACTCGTCTTGTCCTCGTCCCCTTCCGCGATCCAGACTTGATGGTAGCCCGAGTAGGCATCCAGGAAGCTCATCAACTCGCACCCCGCTGTGGAGTCGACCAGTTGGTCAATCCACGGGAGTGGGCAGTTGTCCTTGGGGCAGGCGCAGTTGAGGTCGGTGAAGTCCACGCACATCCACCACTTGCCATTTGACTTCTTCACGACGATGGGGTTCACGAGCCACTCGGGTTGCAAGACCTCCCGAATGAACCCCGCCTCTCGGAGTCGGGCGATCTCTACCTTGATCGCCTCTTGGCGTCCAAGGGAGAGTTTCCTCAGCTTCTGTTTGATAGGGGGGTGACCGGGGGTCACCGCGAGCTTGTGCTCGATGGCATCCCGGGCGACCTCCCGCATATCCGAGGGCTTCCACGCGAAAACGTCGGAGTTTTCGAGTAGGAAGGCCGCGAGTTGTGTTGCATGCTCCTCGGGGAGCTCCGCCCCGATCCGGACGGTTTTTTCCCCGCCGTCTGGGGACAGTAGGACCTTCCGGAGGTCCCCTTCCGGACGCGGCTTGGGGAGGGGCCTCCCAGGAGGTATCGCAGCGACGTCTGGTTCCGGGGGAGAGACCTCCCCCCTGGGCACCTTAATGATGTTGACGCTCCCGATTGTGGCGGCGGCGCTCTTGTATAGAGCGCGGGCCACGTCTTGGTCTCCCCGGACGGTGATCACACCGTGAGGCCCAGGGACCTTCATGCAAAGGTAGTTTTGGTGGGTTGCGGCCCCCAGGCGGTTGATCGTGGTCCTCCGCATGATTGCGTTGTAGGAGGAGGGGAGGTCCACCACGTCAAATCGGACCATCTCGGTCCGGTAGTTCTCCGGGGTGCCGAACGTCATGGGGAGATCCACCTTCCCCACACGGTGGATCGCCTTCCCTGGGACAAATCCTTGCAGGGGCCCTGCGGCGGGTTGCAGAAGCTTCTCATCCACCTGCATCTCCCTGAAGGCTTTCAGGTAGAGGACATCGGCGGAGCTCCCACCATCCATGAGGATGCAGGCCAGGTGGCAGTTGTAGACGGTGGCGGAGACGATGAGCGCGTTGTCGTGGGGGAAGCGAAACCCGCGCGCGTCTTTCGCCGTGAAGGTGAGGGGGACATCCGACCACTTGGGTAGCGGAGACGTGTGCAGCACCCCCACCACCTTGACTTCGCGTGTGTATTCCTTACGCTGTCACCTAGAGTCCCTCCCGGAGGCGGACCCTCCCACGATGACGTTGACACGCCGTTGGGAAGTTTGGAAGGGAGAGTTTCTGACGGTTCCCCCTCCTGCGTCTGCCCCTGCTGTCCCCCCGCGGGAGCAGGAAGGGCCGGTACAGCCGGCTGAGGGGGCAAGGAGGACGGAGTCCCCCCCCTGCCCATGCTGGTCGAGGAACGCCGCGAAGAGCTGCAGCAGCTGGTGGCACTCTCGGGTAGCATGGGTACTGGACCCGTGGAAGGTGCACCACGGTCCTTCTTTGCCTCTCCCCGCGGGGCCTTCCCGACCGCGGGAAGACTGTCCTCCCTCACGGCCTTTCGGCTTGGGGAAGGGGCGGTTGCCCCTCGGGGGGTCGCGCGAGCCGCCTCCGCCCTCGAGGACAAAGTTGTCCCGAGGCCGTGGGCCGTTACGGCCTCCCTGCCTGGGGCGTTTGAGGGGGTCCCTGGCCCCCAGGTCGGCGGGGGCGGGAGCCCCCTGGTTCTTCTTCCAGATATCATCCTCTTCTACCCGAGCGTACTTTTTGAGTACGTTCAAGAGCTCGTCGGTGGAGGAGGGGCAGCTCTGGGAGAGCCTCCGGTGTAGTTCCCCCGGGAGGAACCCGGTCTTGCACACTTCGATGACTGTAGAGTCGGGGACATGAGCCACTTTGCTCTTCACTTGAGCGAAGCGCTTGAAGATGCTGTGGATGGTCTCCCCCGTCCTCTGCCGGACGGTGTAGAGCTGCGAGGAGTCCAGGGGACACACATAGTTCCCCTGGAAATTGGCGCAAAACTCACACTTGAGCTGCGCGAAAGACTTGATGGAGCCGGCCTTCAGGTGGTAGAACCAAGAGCGGGCGATCCCGGTGAGATAGAGGGGGAAGATGTTGCATTGCACTGTCTCGTCCCCCCCAGCCGCCGAGATGGCCGTGGAAGAAACCTGCACAAATTCGTAAGGGTCGGCCTCACCGTTATAGTGCTCGATCTGCGGCATGGGGGCTGATTAGCCCCTGCACTTCCCGGGGAGAACCCCGATCGCTGTCTCCTTTGAAGGGGGACGCGCCCTCGTTGTCGGAGTCAAGAAGCGGCCCAAGAGGTCTGCCGGCGTGGCGGTGGCGACGCTTTTCTTTCGGGCCGGGGCTGAGTTCCCAGAAGTCCGGGCTCTCTCCTGGAGATGTTGGCTCCTCGGCGGGTCTCTTCCCTCGACCGGTGCGAGAGCGAGGCTCTCCGCACCCGTGGCCTGAGGGAAGTTCTTCCCCGCACTTGGCCGTATGCATTCGCTCGACCTGCTCCCGGGAGAAACGGACCTGGTCCGCCGGGCGCACCCTCGGGGGCGGCCCCGGGGGAGGAGGGAGCTCATGCACTGTAGCTGCCGGCCCGGAGGCTATCGGGGCCTACTGGGGGGAGCCTCCTGCGAAGACCCCCGGGACCGGAAAGGGGGAAGCCCCTGTATCATCCGGAACTGGGGAGGGGGCGCCCGCGGTGAAGTTCAGAGCTGAAGTGGAGGGAGCCCCTGCGGTGACGACCGGAAAGGGGGAAGCCCTTGTAGTATCCGGAACCGGTGAAGGGGGAGCCCCCGCGGCGACGTCTGGGACTGGGGAGCCGATGCTGGGGGAGGTCCGCTGATGCACGGGAGTTGCTCTGTCGACCACCCCCGGTGCGGTAGACGCGACGCGCGGGGCGGGACTGGCTCCCGGCGCAGGGAAAACCCCTGGCACGTAATGGGCCCCCGGCCCCGGGAATGGGCCCAGAACGGGGTATCCCCCCGGTGCCACGAAGGGCTCGGGCATGAAGTAACCTCCCGGCACCGGGAAGGACCCGGGTGCCGGGAAGGGTCCGGATGTATGACCTGCAGGGGGAGGGTTACCCCCGGTGGGGTCATACGGGGCGGTCGAACCTCCAGGGACCGGAGGGACCGCCGGGTGACCGATAAACGGGGGATAGCCCCCGGATATGGGTACGTCGCATATGTGGGGGGCTGGTGGCCGCGCCAACACGCGGAGCAGCTCATCCATAGAGCACTGGGCACGGAGTTGGCCCTCCATTGAAGCCTCGAGCAGGTCCTCCAGGGGAGCCAGGGGAGCCATCGGGGGGAGACTAGTCCCGGCCGAGGCTCCCACGGTCACCGGAACCGACCTGGAGGTCGAACCACCTAAATTAAGAGGGAAGGTGGGAGGCGGTACCTGGGTCTGGCCACCTCCGGGCGGAAGCGCCGGGCCAATCGTGTCTCGGGCTGGTGGCGCTGGGTCACTGGGACCGGCGTCACCGGGGAGGGCGCGAGCCCTCGTTCTTGGGGGAGCCATGGCGTCTCGTCACGAGTCCCCACGGACGGCGCCAACTGTCGTGGTGTTACGAACACCCCGACAGGTTTTGTGGACGATCCTAGCGAAGAAAACGCGATAGGGGTTGACCGGGTGACCGGTCCTCCCCCGCCGGAAAAACATAACAAGTGACACGAAGGTTTATACAGGTTCGGGTCCCGGTGGGGGCCCTAGTCCTGTCAGCATTCTCCCAACCGGAGTCGACTGGGGAAGCTCTCTCGGGGAGAGGCTTCTGGAGCACACATGTGAGATTGGCTATTCTAGCAATAATGAGCAACTTGTCCTTACAACAGGGGGTACAAGGGCTTATATAGCCCCAAAAGAAGCAAAAAGACTAAACTACCCTAGACGCTACCGTCGGATCGAGGGGTAGCAACGTCCTTCTCCAGGCCAGGTGCCTTAGATGCTTGATTCCCGAGCCGCTTGGCACGCGACCGCCACGTGACTGAGGCTCTTGTCACGCGACCCGCACGTGACACGGAACCAAGGGCTCCTGTCCCCAGAAGGATGACGGCGTCTGGGATGGGCACCGGGGGCTATGTCCCCGGACGAAAGACAGTGCCTGGGACAGGCACTGGAGGCCTTGTCCCCGGGCTAAAGACGGCGCCTGGGACAAGCACCGGAGGCCATGTCCCCAAGCGAAAGGCGGTGCACGGGACAGGCACGGGAGGCCTTGTCCCCGGGCAAAAGGCGGCGCCCGGGACAGGCACCGGGGGTCATGTCCCCGGGCTAAAGGCGGCGCCCGGGACAGGCACCGGAGGCCATGTCCCCGGGCTAAAGGCGGCGCCCAGGATAGGCACCGAAGGCCATGCCCCCGAGCTAAAGGCGGCGCCCGGGACAGGCACCGGAGGCCAAGTCCCTGGGCTAAAGGCAGCCCCCGGGACAGGCACCGGAGGCCATGTTCCTGGGCGAAAGGCGGCGCCCGGGAGAGGCACCAGAGGCCATGTCCCCGGGCTAAAGGCGGCACCCGGGGCAGGCGTCGGAGGCCTTGTCCCCGGGCGAAAGGCGGCGCCCGGGACAGGCCCCGAAGGCCGTGTCCCCGGGCGAAAGGCGGTGCCCAGGGCAGTCGGCGGAGGCCTTGTCCCCGAGCGAAAGGCGGCGCCCGGGACAGGCACCGGAGGCCATGTGCCCGGGCGAAAGGCGGTGCCCGGGACAGGCACTGAAGGCCATGTCCCCGGGCTAAAGGCGGCGGCCGGGTCAGGCACCGGAGGCCTTGTCCCCGAGCGAAAGGCAATGCCCGGGACAGGCACCGGAGGCCTTGTCCCCAGGCGAAAGGCGGCGCACGGGACAGGCACCGGAGGCCATGTCCCCGGGCCAAAGGCGGCCCCCGGGAAAGGCACCGGAGGCCATGTCCGCGGGCGAAAGGTGGCGCCTGGGACAGGCACGGGGGGCCTTGTCCCCGGGCTAAAGGCGGCCCCCGGGGCAGGCGCCGGAGGTCTTGTCCCCGGGCGAAAGGCGGCACCCAAGACAGGCACCGGAGGCCATGTCCCCGGGCGAAAGGCGTCGCCCGGGACAGGCATCGGGGGCCTTGTCCCCGGGCTAAAAGTGGCGCAACGTACCTGGACTTAGTCTCGCGGAGATTTCCGCCAACATTGAGATTGTTTGATACAGAGCTCCGTTGGGAAGATAGTCGAGATGAACAAAACGAACCCAACGCAAAAGAAGTAAAAGCACAAGTCACAAAAATGAAGTCAAGACGCAAGCGGGGAAAGCATAAAAGACCTAAGGTAATATTGTCTTTATTTTTACCGATCTCGGTGTTTGGAGGTGATCGGTTTAGGAAAATTGTTTTTAGTTTTTACCCGTACTATAAAGAGGGGTTGCAAAGTCCTGTCTACACTTCCAACATAAACCGAGAAACTTAGGTCATTACATCGCATCCTTTTTGTTTGGATTTGATTGGAATTTGGTTTGAAAGATTTGGATTTTCAATTAAGTTTTTGATAGCAGAAGAGGTTTTCAAATTTCTAGAAAGATCTAGGCAGATCTGGTTTTTGGATCTGTTGACAAAAATGTTGCTCTTAACATTATCTTTCAAACGAGCTATTAAACACCTCTTTTGGATTTATGGATTTAAAGTTATCACTATTTTTGTTCATGCTGACTGTCAGTTTGCATAACTGACTGTCAGTTTGAATGTCAGTTTGTATTAACTGAAAATTCTCCAGAGAGGGTGTTTTTTGGACTCAAAATTTTTGTACTAAACTGACTGTCAGTTTGTCCATACTGACTGTCAGTTGGAGTTTCGACCACAGTTGTTTTTAACTGAGTTTCTATCGGTTTTGGTCGAGTCTTTGGTCGAACTGACTGTAAGTTTGCATAACTGACTGTCAGTTGTGGGTTTGAAGTTTCCATAAAGGACCACAAACGGCTAGCAATTTTTTATCCATAAATTTTGTCGGCCGTTGTACACTAAACTGACAGTCAGTTAGGCAAACTGACTGTCAGTTTGTGTTGCTGATTTTCAACCCTAACTCCAACGGTTCTTTTGATTCTTGAGGCTATAAATAGGGGCTTTGGGCATGAGTTTCTTACAACAAGCAGCAGCATTTTCTTATACACTCTTGAGATTTAGTTTTCTATGCAAAATCTTGATCTGTTGATCAAGGCTAGCGTTTCTTGATCCACTGAGAGTTTCAGTTCATTTGCATTTGCATACTCGTAGTTTCTCGGTGCGTGTTTGGAGGTCTAGAGAAGACCTTGCTGCCTATTACTCTTGGTGAGCGCCCTCACCTAGACGGTTCGGAGGCGTGGTCATTGACCTCTCCAGTTCGGAGATTGTCGGAGAGGCTCGACAAAAGTGTACAAGGCATCGGTGCTCGCCTTTCTGGAGTGGACAAGGAGCAACCACTAGTTGATAATACTCTTCGTGAGTATTGAGGCAAAACTCAAGTGACTTGAGTGCTTCAATGAGGATTAGTGGAGACTGGGCGAGTCTCCGATATCTCAGTAAGAATCATTGTGTTCGTTCTCTTCTCTTCTTGTACATTTTATTATTTGTTCTCAATTGCAATTATTTGTTTTAAATTTAAAGTTTTAAAAGCCTCCTATTCACCCCCACTCTAGTCGGCATCCTTGATCCTACATGTGGTATCAAAGCTACGTCGTTCGATTCATTAGGCTTTACCACCTAGAGAGAGGATGTCGTCTACTGATTGTTTCTCTCTTGGTCATACTAGCCGTGCGTCGATCTTTGATGGGACAAATTATCCCTATTGGAAAGTGGGCATGTCGGTATTCCTAGAGGCCATGGGGCTAGACGTATGGGATATTGTTAAACTCGGTTTTACTCGTCCGGATGATCCGGCAAGTCAGTCCGAGGACGACAGGAGAAAACTGCATTTAAATGCCCGTGCGAAAAATGCACTCTTTGCGGGTTTGTCTCTAAACGAGTTCAACCGTGTAAGCAATCTCACGACTGCTCACAAGGTTGGACCACCCTCAAAGAAATTTATGAGGGCACAACTACAGTCAAGGAGGCAAAGCTGCTTATGGTGAGGCAAAGATATGAGACATTCACCATGTCATCAACTGAATCCGTGGACTCCATGTTCACTCGGTTGAATAATATTGTGAATGAACTCAAGGGGCTTGGAGTCATTTTTACTGACCTTGATATTGTGAGAAAGATGCTTAGGGCCTTACCTGAAAGCTTCGACACCTTGGTCACGGTTCTTACAAACTCCGATTTGTCGACCACAACACCGATCGATTTCTATGGGAACCTCATCACGCATGAGATGCACAAAAAGGAGAAGAAGGAAGTAGCCGAACCCTCGGAGACGAAGAAGAAGGCATTGGTTTTCAAAGCCAACGCAAGGAACGATTCAACTGATGGCTCCTCCGACAAAGATCTTGCACTCATGGTAAAAAATACTCAAAAACTTCTCCGCAGGTTGCATAAGAAGGGTGTCAACCTTGACACACGACCAAAGGGACCAAAGTAGAACAACTTCAAGGACATCATTTGCTATGGATGTCATGAGAAGAGACACATAGCTTCGAGATGTCCAAACAAGAACAAGGGATGGAACAAAAAGAAGAAATTCTTCAAGAAGAAGAATGAAGAAACCAAAGAAGCATGCTTCGGAGAGTGGATGTACGGAGGTGAGGGCTCCGACTCCAACTCCGACGACGAAAGAAGTTGCTCCAAGAAGATGGCCGGATTAGCTCTCGGCAACAACACTTCAACTAGCTCATCCATTTGCCTTATGGCTAAAGGAGATGAAAAGGTACACTCTAATGATCCTTCATATGATGATTTAGTTGAAATGATAGCCGAATTAAATGAAATTTTTGGAAAGACTAAAAAAGAAGTATAAGGCACTTAAGGAAGAACATTCTTCCCTACGCGCTCAATACTCCGAGCTAAAAGATTCTTATGAAAGCATGCTCATAAAAGATGTTACTAATGTTTCATCTAAGGTAGATATCTCCACTTCATGTAATTTGGATGATTCTCCTTCTAGTAGTCATCATATTCCATGTGCTTCTAATGATAATATTTTGAATGAAAATAATGAACTTAAGGCACAAGTCGAAAGACTTGGAAAAGGCTTGGAAAACTGCTACAAAGGCAATGTTTCTCTAGATCTAATCCTTAATAAACAAAAATGCTCTTTTAGAAAAGAAGGATTAGGATATTTTCCAAAGAAAGGAAAGAAACCAAACACTAAAATTGTTTTTTGTTAAAGTATGCAACACATTTTGTTATAAATGCCATGAGGTCATTCGCATGTAGCATGTCCTTTGATGACTCCGAATTACTTTGATACTTGCTACATGCTTCAAAAGTCGAAGAAAGGTTATGCTATAGCAAAATATGTTGGCGCACCCATGTTAAATAAAAAGAAGAAATCAATTTGGGTGCCCAAAGCTTTGATTGCTAATATTGAATGACCCAAAAAGGTTTGGGTACCTAAAAGAACTTAATTCTTTTTATGCAGGTGAACTACAAGACCGGTGGGAGGCATTGGGTACTCGATAGCGGATGCTCCGAACACATGACCGGCAACAGGAAGTTGTTCACCTCACTTGAAGACAACTCAAGCGAGAATCAAAAGATCACCTTTGGCGACAATCGTCAAGGAAATGTGGTAGGCTTGGGTAAAATTGCTATTTCTAACGATCTCTCAATTTCAAATGTTTTATTGGTTGAATCTCTGAACTTTAATTTGCTTTCCATTGCACAAATTTGTGATTTTGGTTTTCGTTGCACATTTTACCCCAAAGAAGTTTTGGTTGAAAGTTTAAAAGATAATTCTTTGATTTTTAAAGGCTTTCATTTTGGAAATCTTTATTTGGTTGATTTTCACTCAAAAGATGCATCTCTTTCAACATGTCTTGTCTCTCAAACCTCAAAAGGTTGGCTATGGCATAGACGACTTGCATATGTTGGAATGTATCAATTGAGAAAACTTTTAAAACGTGATTTGGTTGTTGGCTTAAAGGATGTGAATTTTGAAAAGGATAAACCTTGTAGCGCCTGTCAAGCTGGCAAGCAAGTAGCTACTTCACATCCTACTAAGCGCATTCTGTCGACTTACAAACCTTTGGAACTTCTTCATATGGATTTATTTGGACCTTCTGAGTTTCAAAGTTTCGGTAGTAGCAATTATGGTTTTGTGATTGTTGACGATTTCACTCGCTATACTTGGGTTTTCTTTATTTCCCAAAAATTTAAAACCCACGATGTTTTCAAAAGTTTTGCAAAACATGTTTCTACTGAATTTGAATTATCCATCAAGAAAATCTGTAGTGATCATGGTGGAGAGTTTGTTAATTCAACTTTGTTTGATTTTTGTGACTCTCTTGGAATCAAACATGAATTTTCCACATCCTACAATCCACAGCAAAATGGAGTCGTCGAAAGGAAAAATCGAACACTTATAGAAATGGCAAGGACTATGCTA
The DNA here is from genome assembly GCA_019359835.1 of Pharus latifolius. NCBI lineage: Eukaryota > Viridiplantae > Streptophyta > Magnoliopsida > Poales > Poaceae > Pharus > Pharus latifolius. The sequence goes on along the minus strand of CM033321.1, from coordinate 57,948,784 downwards.
AGTGATACGATACTCCTACTCGCTTTTGGGCTGAAGCCGTGCATACCGCTTGCTACTCTATAAACCGACTTTATTTGCATCCTCTTCTGAATTTGACTCCTTATGAACTTCTTATTGGGCATAAGCCAAATATTTCTTATTTCAGAGTTTTTGGATGCAAATGCTATATTCTTAAGAGAAGAAATTTTGGTGGTAAGTTTCAAAGAAGAGTAGATGAAGGCTTTCTAGTTGGATACTCCACCAATAGCAAAGCTTATCACATTTTTAAAAAAAATATTGGTTGTGTTGAAGAATCTTGTGATGTCAAATTTGATGAAACTAATGGCTCGCAAAAGGAGCAAGTTTCTTGTGAAATTTTAGGTGAAGATCTTCAAGCAGCCGTGAAGAACATTACAATTGGAGACTTCAAGCCAAGAGAAGAAGATCAAGAAGATGATGTCAATATTGAGAATGTTGATCAAAATAATTCATCATCTCAAGTTGATCCTCCAGAACCAAGTCAAGAAGACGCCGCACAAGATGAAGCACCAAGGAAACATCAAACGATCACCAAGGATCACCTTCTAGATCAAATTTTGGGTGATGTCAGTAAGGGTGTTCAAACTCGATCTCGTATTGCTACATTTTGTGAACATCATTCATTTGTGTCTTCTTTAGAACCTAAACATGTTAATGAAGCTTTAAATTATCCTGATTGGGTAAATGTCATGCATGAGGAACTTAATAACTTTTCTAGAAATAAAGTTTGGACTTTAGTAGAAAGACCCAAGGATCATAATGTAATTAGAACAAAATGGGTTTTCAGAAATAAGCAAGATGAAAATGGTGTAGTAATTAGAAACAAAGCTCGTCTTGTTGCTCAAGGTTTCACTCAAGTCGAAGGTTTAGACTTTGGGGAAACTTTTGTACCTGTAGCAAGACTTGAAGCTATTCGCATTCTTCTTGCTTCTGCATCATGTTTCAATATCAAACTTTTTCAAATTGATGTTAAAAGTGCTTTCTTAAATGGTGAAATTTCTGAACTTGTTTTTGTTGAACAACCTCTTGGATTTGAAGATTCAAAATTCCCAAATCATGTATTTAAATTGTCTAAAGCTTTCTATGGTCTCAAGCAAGCTCCCCGAGCTGGTATGAACGACTTAGAGACTTTCTTTTATCAAAAGGTTTTAAAATTGGGAAGGTTGATACAACTCTTTTTACAATGAAAATTGAAAAAGATTTGTTCATTTGTCAGATATATGTTGATGATATTATCTTTGGATCTACTAATGAACATTTCTGTCATGAGTTTGAAGAGATGATGTCTAGGGAGTTCGAGATGTCCATGATTGGTGAGCTGAGCTTCTTTCTCGGACTTCAAATCAAGCAACTCAAGAACGGTACGTTCGTGAGTCAAACAAAGTACGTGAAGGATCTGCTCAAGCACTTTGGGATGGAAGACGCTAAGGCAATCAAAACCCCCATGGTGACAAATGGACATCTGGGCATGGACAAAAGCGGAAAATCGGTCGATTCTAAACTTTATGGGTCTATGATTGGTAGCTTATTGTATCTTACTGCATCTAGGCCTGATATCATGTTTAGTGTGTGCTTATGTGCTAGATTTCAATCAGATCCTAAGGAATGTCATTTAACTACTCTTAAAAGAATCCTTAGGTATTTAAAATGCTATCCCAGTTTAGGTCTTCGGTATCCGAAATATGCAAATTTTGAATTAATTGGATATTCAGATTCCGATTATGCTGGGTACAAGATTGATCGTAAAAGCACATCAGGTAGCTGTCAGTTGTTGGGGAGATCATTAGTATCATGGTCATCTAGGAAGCAAAATTCAGTAGCTCTCTCCACAACTGAAGCTGAATATGTGTCTGCAAGCAGTTGTTGTGCTCAATTATTATGGATGAAGCAGACATTTTTGGATTATGGAATAATATTTGATAAAGTACCACTCTTGTGTGATAATGAAAGTGCTATTAAAATTGCAAATAATCCTGTTCAACACTCTAGAACTAAGCATATTGAAATACGGCACCATTTTATTAGAGATCATGTGGCAAAAGGAGACATTGAGGTGAATTATGTTAGAAGAGATATGCAATTAGCAGATATTTTCACCAAACCCTTAGATGAATCAAGATTTTTCTTTTTAAGGGGTGAACTGAACATAATTGATATATCCAATGCTAGTTGATGTGCTAAATGTGCTATTTGTATAAAATAATATTATTTTATTCCCTCTCTGGTCTTAATCTGCTTCTGGTCAAAATTAACCAAACTGACAGTCAGTTCATCTAACTGACAGTCAGTTTAGTGCTTAGGAGCCTGTTCTTAGCCTCTAGTCGAAATCATTGACCATGCTGACAGTCAGTTTCACAAACTGACTGTCAGTTATGTTCAATTGATTTTGGTCATAGCTCCTGGTCGTTGTTGATACTCACTGACTATCAGTTATACACACTGACTGTCAGTTTCAGATCCTAGGTTTCTGAGCTGATTGTCAGTGTTCTACACTGACTGTCAGTCTCAAAACCCTGGCTTCTGAACTGATCAAACTAACTGTCAGTTTGGGTCTAGAGTTCTTAAAACCCTCGATCTATTTTCTCTTTGCCACTTCACCTTCTCATCTAGCCGCCGCCACCAACGTGCTCCTTCTCGCTGTCCCGTTGCTCCCACCATCTCCTCGCCAGTGTTCCCCTCACCGCCGGTGTCGCCTGCTCGCTGTGCGCCGTCGCCGTCCTTGCTCGATTCGACCACTTCGACCGCCATTTCTCTGTTCGCCGGTTTTGCTCCTCGGCGGCACACCTCCTCGTCGTGTGCAGTCATCATGGTCCTCCTCGTCATGCTGAGCATCTTCCCTGTGGTCATTTTGGTCGTCTTCTTCACTTCAGCATCGTCGACCTCTTCTGTTCAGTTTCGGCCTCCTTCTGTTCAGGTCCCTATTTTTCTCTCCTCTGTTTTTCCTGCTTTTCTTAGCCATGTCTGATCAGCCAGGTCCTTCTCGTCGTGTGGCCTGATGGAAGAACGTGGCAAATAGTCAGCGTTCATCGGGTCAGACGTCCGAGAACCCGCCTTCGCCTCCGCCTGACCGTGTCCCCGTGGATTACTCCCAGTGGCACGCTAGCCGCCTTCGCACGCTCCGCTCCACAAACCCTTACCTGCTGCCGCGTCCCACTGGTCGCGGCTCGTGCAACGTTGTTACCTGCTATAACAACTTGCACCTTGATCTGTTCAACAGTGTGTACAGTCGCGTACCCATCTTCGCTCACTGCTCTCTGTCATGGGGTACGATCGCTTCTCACACAGGCATTGCCACCCTCGCAGACCTCTTTGGCTCTATAGGGATCCGCGACCTTATCGCCGATTCCTCTCTGCACTGGGCTGAGGGGCCCATTCACCAGTTTTATTCCATCGTCTTCATTTCCCCTCAGCGCGACTTCATGACCTTCATGATGGGCCTCCAGGTCTACACCGTCACGAAGGAACAGCTCGAGTCAGCGCTTGGACTGGTGCGCCCTCCTTCTGGCGGCCAGCTCCATACCCTTCCAGACCTCGAGTGTCGGGAGGTAGCCATGCTTTATTGTGGCCCCTTTCAGCTCGGTCACATCACTGGGCTGCGCCGCGATGTTGATCTGGCTCTACGGATCCTCCGGCTCACCTTGGTCCCCATGACCAGAGATAGGGCCAGAGTCACCTATCTTGGGCTCCACGTCCTGATTTCTATCTTCCAGGAGGAGCCATTCGACGTTGCTAATCTCATCATCAGTGGGATTCAGTACGTCCTTCTTTCTTCGTGCTGTCAGTTGATATACGCTCCGTATATCATGGCTGTGCTCCTTCATATCTGGGCTATGGATTCTAAGCTCCCACGGCCCCATCATCCGCTTCTCTTTTACCCTCCCGGTCAGGCCGATCGCCGTCTTGGTGCCCGGCCTGCGGCTGCTGCTAGCCCTGATTCTCCCGCATCTGATGATGATGCTGTGGGGGAGTTAGCAGATGAGGCTCCAGTTCAGGAGTCTGACCCAGCACCACCTGCTGACCCAGGCACTGGATCATCTTCAGCCTCACTTTCTCAGCTCCACCAGGTGATGCAAACTCAGCAGGAGATCTTGCGCACCCAGGCGGAGCATCACCGGATCCTGCTTCGTCTTCTCGACCAACAAGAGCAGATTCTGTCTCGGCTGCCTGCATCAGGCTCTCCTGTTCCTCGCAAGAGGGCCCGGCTAGCTTCGTCTTCTCCGAGCACAGCTTCAGGACCAGTTGATCCAGCTCCTGTGGTACTTGCTCCAGCTCCAGCTGCAGCTGCTACTCCTCCAGCATCTCCAGTCATCGACCCGACTGCATCTCCAGCAGGCTCCGGAGATATAGCCGTCTTTGGGCTTTCTTCTGATGATGAGCATTAGGCTCCATCTTTTGTATTACCTCCCTTTTTGTGCTTGATGCCAAAGGGGGAGAAGTATTTTGGAGATATTGGTTCTTATATGTCTTTAGTTTTTTTTTATATTGTGAATGATATATGCATTTATGTCATGGATGATTGGATATCTGTGTGTTTTTGGATATGTTGATTTGACAGTTTGGCGTTAAATGCTCTAATATATATGTTATTGTGATGCCTTGAGATTTGTATGCTCTGATACATATTGGTATGACTTAGTGATGATATATTTGCATAGCTGTGAGTTTTTGTATGATGAATTTATGAGATGCTCTGATGTATATATGTTGTTTTATGATCTGATTTTTGCTTATATTTTCGATGCATATACTCAGGGGGAGCTATTCTTTTCTTATTTTTTTTTAAAATACCTGTTTTCATCAATCATCAAAAAGGGGGAGATTGTTGCATCTAGGCCTTTATGCCTAACCCTAATTTTGATGATTAATGAAAACAGAGTGTTTCATACTAACTGTGCTTTTTGAGATTGTTTGATATAGAGCTCCGTTGGGAAGATAGTCGAGATGAACAAAATGAACCCAACGCAAACGAGCTAAAAGCACAAGTCGCAAAAATGCAGTCAAGACGCAAGCTGGGAAAGCATAAAAACCTAAGGTAATATTATCTTTATTTTTACCGATCTCGGTGTTTGGAGGTGATCGGTTTAGGAAAATTGTTTTTAGTTTTTAACCGTACTATAAAGAGGGGTTGCAAAGTCCTCTCTACACTTCCAACATAAACTGAGAAACTTAGGTCATTGCATCACATCCTTTTTGGTTGGATTTGATTGGAATTTGGATTGAAAGATTTGGATTTTCAATTATGTTTTTGACAACAGAAGAGTATTTCAAATTTCTAGAAAGATCTAGGCAGATCTGGTTTTTTCCTTTGTTGATAAAAATGTAGCTCTTAAAATTATCTTTCAAACGAGCTATTAAACACCTCTTTTGGATTTATGGATTTAAAGTTATCACTATTTTTGTTCATGTTTACTGTCAGTTTGCATAATTAACTGTCAGTTTGAATGTTAGTTTGTTTTAACTGACAATTGTACAGAGAGGGTGTTTCTTGGACTCAAAATTTTTGTACTAAACTGACTGTCAGTTTGTCCATACTGACTGTCAGTTGGGGTTTCGACCACAGTTATTTTTAATTGAGTTTCTATCTGTTTTGGTCGAGTCTTTGGTCGAACTGACTGTCTGTTTGCATAACTGACTGTCAGTTGTGGGTTTCAAGTTTCCATAAACGACCACAAATGGCTAGCAATTTTTTATCCGTAAATTTTGTCGGCCGTTGTACACTAAACTGACTATCAGTTAGGCAAACTGACTGTCAGTTTGTGTTGCTGATTTTCAGCCCTAGCTCCAACGGTTCTTTTGATTCTTGAGGCTATAAATAGGGGCTTTGTACATGAGTTTCTTACAACAAGCAGCAGCATTTTCTTATACACTCTTGAGCTTTAGTTTCTATACAAAATCTTGATCTGTTGATCAAGTCGAGTGTTTTCTGATCCACCGAGAGTTTCAGTTCATTTGCATTTGCATAGTTGTAGTTTCTCGGTGCGTGTTTGGAGGTCTAGAGAAGACCTCGCTGCCTATTACTCTTGGTGAGCGCCCTCACCTAGATGGTTCGGAGGCGTGGTTGTTGACCTCTCCAGTTCGGAGATTGTCAGAGAGGCTCGGCAAAAGTGTACAAGCCATTGGTGCTCGCCTTTCCGGAGTGGACAAGGAGCAACCACTAGTTGATAATACTCTTCGTGAGTATTGAGGCAAAACTCAAGTGACTTGAGTGCTTCAACGAGGATTAGTGGAGACTGGGCGAGTGTCCGATACCTCGGTAAAAATCACTGTGTTCGTTCTCTTCTCTTCTTGTTCATTTTATTATTTGTTCTCAATTGTAATTATTTGTTTTAAATTTAAAGTTTTAAAAGCCTCCTATTCACCCCTCGTCTAGTCGGCATCCTTGATCCTACAAACATCACCCCGCAATTTTTGGAATGCTTGACACCATCAAGAGAACACAGTCTTTTTCAAACCGGCCCGTTCACTAAGTACCTGCACTCGGCAAAATAAGATCGTGCTGTTGTAGTCGGACTCATCCGCTACTCTAGCGTTTGAGCCTATAGCTCGGGGTCCACCCTCGGGTCATGATTTTCATTTATAGACCAGTACTAATATTTATACGTTTTCACATGGAGGTGTTTTAGTTTTTGGATAAGAAATTTGACTAGGCTTATTGATCACGCCTAAGACAGCGAGCGCGATGCGATGTAATAAACCTCAAGTGGACGATCGAACTTCAGCACTTGAGAGTCGAATTCCACGAGGAACAAGCGTATTCGTCTTTCTAGCTTAACGTATCACTGATCTAGTCTAAATGAGTTAGGGGTTTGTTTTTCTACACTAAATCTACTATTAAAACTATCAATCTAGGGTTTTAAAGTAGTAAAGAGCAAGTATGAAATCTAGAATTTATAAGTAGTAATGAAAATCTACGGTTTTGGGAGTTCCATAGCCATCCAGCATAATTCTATCCAAGGTATGAGGATTCTAAGTTAATTTCAATTGTTTTCCAAGACAAATTAAGTTGCCAATGCGGTCGCTGGTACAACGGTCAGAGGATCGCTTCCACTATTACGTTTGGTAAGAGCCTCTCTCCTGTTCAGGATCTCGCGTCAAAGCGGTAAGGACTCAAGAACTCCCCTATATTGTTGGTAAGGCTCAACTGTTACGTCTGTTACTGAAACGAGAATTTAGTGTTTAGAGGAAAAAACATTAGGAAATAACTTCAAAACTTCAGATCAAGACCAAGGAAGAATCACACCTTCTGGATTAGGTCATACCTAATCCTAGAAGGGATCTATTCGGAAAAAACCACAAGAATGCATAAATAGTAATAAGAATTAAGTAAAGAATTATTTGATTGCTTGAAAATTGAAGTTGTCATTCTTACTGGCTTACAAAAGCAAGAAAAATAGATAAGGGGGCTCTTATAAGAAAACTAGACAAAAAACTAAGCTCAAAAGGTCTCCAAAGCCTAAGAGAACCTATAAAAGGATGATAATTGAGCCAAAATCTTCTCTATTTATAGTACATGGGTTAACGTGCCAAAAATAACTCCTCGACATGCAAACGACAAAGTCTGGATTCAAACGACCTGAGAACAAATAAATCTGAGTCAAAACTGACCAGATTCGACCAGTCCTGAGCAAATATGACTAAAACCAACAAAATCTGGTTAAAACCGACCAAATCTAGCCAGTTTCAATCAAATCTGACCAAAACCAACCAGTTCTGATAAAAACCAATTATAACTAACCAAATTAGACCTATAAAAGTCACGAAAACCGAGTCGAACATGACCAGGAAAAGCCATCGAAACCGAGTGAACATGACCAGGACACGTGGCGTGTTCGTGGCCAAACACGTGTCACCAAGTGGTTGTCGTGGTCGATCAGGACACTTTTCGACCATGTGCTCGTGTTCAATCGGGACTCTTTTTCGTCCAGCCGTGTACGAATAAGGTTCTTTCCCACGTAAACGTGTTTGACCAGGTCTTTTTGTCCGAAAAATATTCGATATATCCCTTTTTTCTATTTAATCTTGATTTCTTGGTCGAATTGAGCCCAAATGTAGTCGAAATATTCTCAAGTTTAGTAGATTTGGTCCTTGAAACATGTCAAACACAGCTGTGAAAGCAATTTGTAAAAATAATGAAAAATTATGCATAAAATGTCGCATCAAAGGAGTTTTAAGTATGATTTTACACGTTTTCAATACTAAACCTAGGGTAAAAGGTGCTACCAGTCGACGATTCGGACTCGGGGTCCTTAGCCGAACTTATGCAAAATTTGTAGGTTGTGAGACCTTTCAGGGTGTCCCTCCAGGAAGGTATCTAGAATTATGGAGAACTAGAGCACAGAGAAGTTTATACAGGTTCGGGCCCTCGATGGTGGGAGTAATAGCCCTACGTCCTGTTGGGATTTCACTTTGTATAGTAAAAGGATTTACAAGGTGACAGAAAGACCTTCACAGGCAAAGATTTTTCTTATAAGTGTGTACAGGTCAAAGCCTGAAGGGCTTTGTGGAAACTATCTAACTTAGACTACACTCTTTGTATTGATTGTTGGATCAGTTGACCTCTGGATGAGATGTGATCTCTCTTCCCGTTTGATCCGTCGGGCGGTTCCTTTATACTGGTCAAAAGGGCGCCAAGTCGTAACAGCATCGAACAGTTGCTTGGATGCGGTTTAGAGAACTGCTCTTAACCTCCACGCAGGTTTAACGCGTGTTATTCGTGGATAACTGCACGTATTAACCTCTTGACGGTTGTTCTCCTATGTCGGAGAATCTTCGGGATACTCGGGATATCCCCGTTTTAGGGTCAGGTTAACCCCATGTTCTCTGGTTGGGAATGCTCTGACCGCGCGATGTTGGCTGACCGCGCAACATCTACAACCTTCTGTTCGCGTATAGCATACGAACTTCCTGACCGCGCACTAGCCGCGGTCTGATCGTGTAAAGCCTGCGACCTCGGACTTGTGCTTCTCAGAATAACTTGAATTCGCAACGCCAGGCGCGTGTCTGATTCGAATCTATCTTGAACCAGTTGTAAATTCATTTGAACTGACTCGGGTATCAATCCTCGTCAGCTAGCCCCCAAATTTGCAGAGAAAAAAGGGATGTGTTTACTTCGAATTTTAAGACATACATCGGATTTTTAACCCGACGCTTCAAATCCCCCACTTAGTGGCGCACTAAGTGTGGCGGTGGGTTCCTCGAGACGGGCTCTGGGTAATATGTGACGGGTAATGATGGTGCTGTGGAAAACATTTTTTAACCCGAGGTGAAAATGTAAATGCTTTAAAAACTCGAGGGGTTTGGAAGGCGAACCGTCACCCTGGCGGCAATAAATACCGAAGCCTTCGGATTTCAAAGCTTCACAACTTCTTTTCTCGGCTAAGTTTCCTTCGAAGCTACCTTCATTCTTCTTCTCATACACCTCCCGATGGTAGACCACAACATCATCGAGATTGAGAGTGATGAAGAGGAAGTTTTCAAGCAAGAGCCTCAGATGCCCGAAGATCCATCTCCTTCAAGGAAGAAACCCAAGGTTGACGAGGGATCCTCCGGCAGAACAAAGGTGAAAAACGCATCATCATTCTAGTTCTTCCTATCCATGCACCCCGGCAGGTTGAACTTTCATCTCCACCTTTGGAGGGATGTTCTTCTCAGTTTTCTCCATTTCATCCCAATCCTGCCCGCTTTTGTTCGGATGATCAATTTTCTGGTAGGCAAGCTGCTCTCTCACGACCAGATGGTCCTCAACTTGTGTTGGGGAAAGCAATCTTATAGTGAGAAGGTCGCACTTCCACCATATGATGATCCTCAGTGATCTACTTTCCAGGATGCCTATATCAACCTGTCACTTGCGAGGATTGGTAATTACTTCTGTCTCCCTTTTCTTGTTGTCATAGTTAGTAAAACTAACATCTGCAAATGTAGGAGACAAAAATTGTTGGAGCCCCCAGCGACCAGCCTGCTGAGACTCCACCTCCACTAGTACAGAAATGCAGTCTACTAACCCCTATCTTCTATCGATTATTAGTGAAACAGCACAAAACCGATAGAAAATGTGCCTCGCGGTCATAAAAGCCTGACGGATGTATTTTCCCTATCGGTTTCTAAGAAACTTACCGATAGAATAAATAGTATGATTTACTCTAGCGGTGATGAACATATTTGCCGTTAGAAGAGATGCATAAGTACTGACGGAAGAATGTTGTGCGCCGATAGGACTGGTTGACTTCAACAACTAGACTTATTCTATCGCTACTGTATGAATATACCGACAGAGTATATTAAAAATTCCTATCGGCAATATGTAGTTCGCCGATAGAATAGTTGACCTTCTACAAATATTTTTATTCTATCGGTAATGGATTCTTTTACCGTTAGAATATATAGAAAATTGCTTAGAACTGTTCGTCTTCTAATAGTTTTATTCTATCGGTAATGAATGTTTATACCGGTATAATATTGCACAAAATATCTTAGAACTGTTGGCCTTCTACAACTAGTAATATTCTATCGGTAATGTACGTACAGACCGATAGAGTATGTACAAAAATTCCTATCGGTAATATTTATTGTGCCGATAGAACCATTCGGCTTCTACAGATGTTTTTATTACTAACGGTATTCTGTTTTCTTACCGATAGAAAATATATAATTGTATAAATACACGGGTATGTCTCTTTCATTCTCACAGTTCATCTGGGGCTCGTAGTCCTAACCCGTAAGCTCCATGGACGGCCGGCGCACCTCTACAGGGGACCGCTGCACCTCCGCACCTCCATCGACGCCCTCTAGACGTCGGCATCCCAAGGAAGGTACGTAAAATTTCTGCAATATTGTTAGATTATTCTAATCCGATTATGGCAATAATTCTGCTTTTTTTGTATCCTTCATTTTGATGTGTCTTCTTTTCAATATGATTATGATCTGTTCAGGTCCTTGGATGATGCTCGTGAGGGGCAACGTATTTCACGGTTCTTCATTGCAGTACGCTGCCTACGTTGGCTTGTTGGCGAAAGAAATGGTGAAGATCACCGTCGAGAGCTGGAAGGACGTGAAGGGTGAGATCTTGGTTGGCTCGGTCGAGAAGATGCTTAAGCCCGGCGTGTTTCTCAAATCAGGACCTATAGAAAGCATCTTACATGTTTTTGCATGCACCAGCTTGTGGCCAGATGCTTACCTGCTTGGAGAAGAAGAATTGTTGTTATTTGCACAGCCATTCTACACCATCACTACACAGAACAACATCTTGGAAGGTAGGTTCTTTTTGTTAATGGAGTTGAGTTGAGTTGAGTTGAGTTGATCGAGTTTGAGTCCGAGGAAATCACCATTACGTACAAATGTATGTCGACGGCAGTTCCAGCTCCTCGGGCGTCTTCGAACTGAACTCCTATGGTTAAGTCCAATGTGGTTCAGACATTTGCTGTTTTGGATGAATGGATTTGTGATGTATCAGGTCTAACTTGTAGTCGGTAGTTGCATTGTGGCAACCTGCAAAGGTTCCCTTTTATGTAAAATGCATGTATGGGCCACTGGGTCCTCGTCGTGATCTGTTGTTAATTTCAGACGTGGCTTTTGTAATATACATCGAATGTGTGAATTGTTGTATTTGTATATTGTTGTATATTTGTGTATCATGTATTGCTAATTGGGACATGAACTTGAATGTGCAGGGAGCATTTGTGTATTTAATTGTATTGGTAGGTAGGTGTGTATTTGTACTGCTGTTTCAGACATGCACTTCAATTTGTGAACTGGCATGTGTATGTTTGTACCTGAATTTGTATTGGTGAACTGGCATGTGTATGTTTGTACCTGAATTTGTGAACTGGCATCTGTAATTTCTTTGTCAAGATGAAGTCCCAACTACCTACGAAAAGTATTTTTGTGTCTCCTAGTTAATCCACAAATTAGCATTTAATATATTGCTTTATCTTCTAGTTAAGATCCGTTTGATGTAAGATCTGTTTGATGTTACATTGATATGATTCCTTGAATGTGAGAAATGGCATGTGCATGTTTGTCCCAGATTGGTAACAGTACCTCCTCTAACGGTAAGTACACATATTTACCGATAGGAAAACACATATATTTGTTCAGTCATGCATATTCTAACGGTAAATACACATATTTACTGATAGGAAGCACATATATTTGTTCAGTCATGCATATTCTAACGGTAAATGTACATATTTACCTATAGACAAATACATATATATAGTCATGCATATTCTAACGGTAAATACACATATTTACCGATAGGAAGCACATATATTTGTTTAGTCATGCATATTCTAACGGTAAATGCACATATTTACCGATAGAAAAATACATATATTTGTTCAGTCATGCATATTCTAACGGTAAGTACACATATTTACCGATAGAAACACTCATGTGCGTGCTGTGTCACGCATGATCTAACGGTAAGTACACATATTTACCGATAGGAAAACACATATATTTGCTCAGTAATGTATATTCTCTAACGGTAGGTGTGTGTTTTTACCGATAGAATATGTGAGCGGCAAATTACCTAAGTTAGTCTGACGGTTATTTCATGTATTTACCGTTAGAAAAATGTCCATTATAAGGAAAACCCCAGTCGACCATTGCTGAGCTGCTCTTTAATTTGTTCTGTTGCACTCTGTGTCCCTCTGTTTGTGACGAAAGTTCCAGCTACACTGCTAGGGTGATCAGCGCAGGCTGGAGGGAAGTTGATTGCGCCCCTCTCTTTAAGGTATGCTTAATCGTCGACACTTATCTCTCTCTCCCTCTAGATCTCCCTTCCTCTCTACTTGCAAGCTAGCTGTATTGTGTAGTTCCAAGTTTGTAGCTCTAAGCTTGGGAGCTTGGTAGCTGGAAATGCGTCATGTTTTAGGAGCTAACTAGCTTGTATTGTGTAGTTAGCTAGGTTAATTAGTGTTAATTTCGTCAGGCTATGGTTCAACACATGTATCTGTTGTAAGAGGCTGTACATGTACATATACATAACTTAATCGGGCAGGTTTCATGCATGGCTTACTCGTTAAATTTTGTTAATTGTAGATGGACAGGAAATATTGGATGTATGGAATAAAACGTACTACTCTTGAATATTTGGATGGTGTGAATGAGTTTATTAAATTTGCTGAGCAACAAAAGGAGAGGAAGGGAGAGAAAAATATGCTCTGTCCTTGTACAGATTGTATGAACTTGAAGAGGTTTAGCAACTCTGATCAAATTAAGAGTCATTTGATTCGTCGTGGTTTTAACGCGCGATACACCCGTTGGATATGGCATGGCGAAGATCTTGAGGAAACAAGCACCACTACTACCAATCAGCACGACTCGGATGTGGATTGCAATAATATCGATGATCATCCCAATTTTGGTAATGTTCATTCCGATGTGCACGTAGATGATGATGATGACAATCTAGATGAGATGTTACGTGATGTAGAGGAAGATTACAACGAAAATGACTTCTGTGAATTTGAGAAACTGATTGCTGACTCTGAGAAGCCTCTGTTCCCTGGATGTGCAACATTTACAAAACTGTCTTCTGTGCTGAGATTATATAACTTGAAGGCAGGAAACGGTTGGAGTGATAAGAGTTTCACGGCACTATTAGATCTTCTAGCGGACATGCTTCCAGAGGGAAATGAGTTGCCAAGATCTACTTACCAAGCCAAAAAACTGTTGTGTCCGTTGGGAATGGAAATCGAAAGAATACACGCATGCCCAAATGATTGTGTGTTGTACCGTAACGAGTACTCCAGTTTGCATGTTTGTCCAAGATGCGGCGCATCAAGGTATACGCGTAGGGACCGGATTGAGAGTGAACGTCACGAGGTAAGGAAAGGGCCCCCGGCAAAAACTGTGTGGTACTTGCCTGTGATACCTAGATTGAAGCGGCTGTTTGCAAATCCGAAAGTCGCGAAGCACTTGCGTTGGCATGCTGAAGCCCGGAAACAAGACGGAAAACTGAGACACCCAGCTGATTCTATTCAATGGAGAAACATCAACAGAACATTTGCTGAGTTCGGCGGCGAACTTAGGAATGTAAGGTTCGGGCTGAGTACAGATGGTATGAACCCACATGGTAATATGAGCAGCCGGCACAGCACTTGGCCGGTTCTTTTATGCATCTACAATCTTCCTCCTTGGTTATGCATGAAGCGCAAGTACATCATGATGGCGTTACTAATCTCAGGACCCAGACAACCCGGAAATGATATTGACGTGTTTCTAGCACCTTTAATCGAGGACTTACAGAAATTGTGGAGCGAGGGTGTGCAGGTGTGGGATGCATACAAGAAAGAGAATTTCATCTTGCGGGCCCTGATATTTTGCACCATAAATGATTTTCCTGCCTACGGCAATTTGTCGGGGTATAGTACGAAAGGAGCCAAGGCTTGCCCTATTTGCCTAGATGAAACTGAGAGCATGTGGCTGCGAAACTGCCGGAAAACAGTGTACATGGGTCACCGCAGGTTTCTTCCGGTGCATCACACGTACCGTAAGAAGAGGAAATCATTTAACGGGAAGCCTGAGAAGGGATCAGCTCCAGTGTTTCTGACCGGTAAGGAGATTTACTCACGCGTGAACGACATCAAAATTGAGTTCGGTAAGCATTCTAAACCTCGAGAAAAAAATGTTTGGAAGAAGAGATCGATTCTCTGGGATCTACCGTACTGGGAGCACTTACAAGTTCGACATTGCATTGACGTCATGCATGTAGAGAAAAATGTCTGTGACAGTTTGATTGGTTTGTTGTTGAACATTCCGGGAAAGACAAAGGATGGTGTGAAAGCTCGTCGTGACATGGTGGAAATGGGGATAAGGACTGAGCTTGCACCTTTAGAGAATGGAAAGCGTACATACCTCCCCCCGGCCTGCTACACGTTGTCCAAGAGCGAAAAAACAGAACTCTGTCGGTGCCTGCACGGTGTTAAAGTTCCATGTGGGTACTCCGCGAACTTGAAAAAACTTGTGTCTATGAAGGACCTAAGACTGGTTGGCATGAAGTCCCACGACTGTCATGTCTTGATGTCACAGATGCTTCCCATTGCTATCAGAGGCATTCTCCCAGTTAAAGTCAGAGAGACAATCACAAACCTATGTTATTTCTTCAACGCAATATCTTGCAAGGTAAGTACGTGCACTCGTACTATAAGTTCACTACCTCCATTTGTGGAGCTTAATGAGAAGATTTTTCTGATATGAATATTTGGCGCAACTGTGTCCTCGTAGGTAATTGATCCCGATGGACTGGACGCTTTGCAACGCGACGTGGTTACAACTCTTTGTCAGCTCGAGATGTATTTCCCTCCATCCTTTTTTGATGTTATGGTCCATCTGATTGTTCACCTTATCAGAGAAATTAAGTTTTGTGGACCTATGTGCCTGCGCTACATGTATCCATTTGAGAGATTTATGAGTGTATTGAAGGGATACGTAAGGACTCGTCGTCGACCCGAGGGGAGTATCATGGAAGGTTATGCCGCCGAGGAGGTGATTGAATTTTGCACAGATTATATGGCCGGGGTTGACCCAATTGGTGTTCCTAGGTCCCGACACGAGGGTAGGCTTGAGGGAATTGGAACGATTGGATTCAAAGCTATCGTCCCCGCTCGTGATGTGTACGCAAAATCACATTTTTGGGTCTTACAACACATGACGGAGGTCGAGCCATACATACACGAGCACAAGGTAATGTTACGGTCACAGAATCCTTCGAAGTCAGACGTTTGGGTAAGCAGAGAACATAACAGGAAATTTGCTGAGTGGATCCAAGAAAGAGTCACGCGAGCTGCCGAGGGCTCCGTAAGTGAAACTGTGACATGGTTGGCTAGAGGCCCAAGATTCACTGTAGGGACTTGGCAGGGGTACGACATCAATGGGTATTCATTTTACACAAGAGCTCAAGACGCCAAGAGTAGCACGCAATGTAGCGGAGTGACACTATTTGCTATTTCCGAGGATGCCAGGTCAGTAAGGGCGCTGAACTCATATTACGGTGTTATTGACGAAATATGGGAGCTCGATTACGAATTACTTAAGATTCCCCTGTTTCGATGCCAATGGGTCGAAATCCCTCGAGGTGTTCAAGTTGACAGTTACGGGTTTACTCTCGTCGATCTTGGTAGAGTCGGACACCAAGACGATCCATTCATACTTGCAAAGCAAGCCACACAGGTATTCTACATCGTTGACCCGGCCAATCCAAACTTGCATGTTGTCCTCCACAGCAAGAGACGTATTGTTGGGGTCGAAGATGTTGTCGACGAAGAGGAGTATAACCAATTCGATGAAATACCTCCATTTTTAGAGGACATTCAATCTATCCGTACTGAAGATATCGACGAAACAACGTATCTGCGAGATGACCACGAAGAAGGATTATGGGTTGAGAACCATTGATGATTAATTTCTATTTCAGGGATAAATGCCAAGCAAACAGCCCACAAGTTCTGCAGCAAGGTGAGGAACTTATCATTAATACATCAGGCAGTACATTTTTCTTTAGAATTTAATGATAAGCTAGTTCACAGCATTAATACATCTCAATTTTACTCCACAGCATGAGTTCTAACATGTACAGTACCTTTATCCCGTAAATATTTAATTCTTCCCTTCAAATAGCACTTGCAAAAATCTCATCGCAGCCTCTTCAAATTAAGTTCAGCAAAAATCCCTTTTTTCTGACGGTATTTTGTTATTTATACCGATAGAGAAGGACATCTTCTCTCAGGCACTCCAAAACGTTTTCTATCGGTATTGTTCTATTTTACCGTTAGAATAAATTCGTTTGTCTCACGGTATTTGTTGTCTGACGGTTTTTTCCTGTTTTTACCGATAGAAGAAGACTCTGCCGCTTTGAATTCTCAAACGTGTCGCCATGCGTCGGCTTGGAAACTCTATAAGTACCTCGCCATGCGTCGCGGTATTTTGTTGTTTTTCTAATTCTCGAACGGTTGGACTCCTCATCTTCTCTTTCACAATGGCAACCTCCATGGGATCGTCATCCACGGCCTCCCCGGTAAGAACTCTAAATCTCCTCGGTTTACACCTGTATTGTTAATCCATGTTCAGTTCATTCTTGACCTGTTGATTTGCACAGGGAATGGTAGCCGTGGAAGACACTGCCAAAGTGAAGGCTGACCTGAGGGCCCTCCAGGAGGAGCACAAGCTCCTTACAGACAAGCACACTCAGCTACGGCTTGACCTTGACGATCTCTTCCAGCGCATTAAGCGCATGAAGACGGATGGTGACAATGCTAGGGCGAGGACGAGGCGTCTTCGCGAGGAGAAGAAAGCCGCGGATATGACCATCGCTGGCTGCGGTTTGACTATGAAGGATACCATAGCGAAGCTGAGGGAGGTCGCAGGCCTTCTTGACGCGGTAGTAGTTGATCCTAGGGACAACTTGTCGCTAGAGGAGTCCTGCGTCCTGGCTGCAAGTCTAACTGACTCTATTCTACATGCAGCCAGGGCTAAGACCACCCCTTGACCTAGCATTTTGGGTTTTATTTTTTTTTGTAAGTGATAAAACAACAATGAATGAACAATTTCTTTTTATGTCAATTTTCCAATTTTCCGGCTATCTTCCCTCTTTCTTTAACATTCTGCAGCTTTCAACCACGGTCTGTTTGATGTTAAATTGTGTACCTTTTCATTACTCTAACGGTATTTTGTTGTTTTTACCGATAGAAAAAGGGCACACAAATCTCAAGCACTTAATCAAAAAAATTTTCTGGGGAAAATTGGGCTCACGGGATTTTTTTGTTTATACCGATAGAAAAGGGCGCCTTTTCATTACTCTCACGGTATTTTGTTGTTTTTACCGATAGAAAAACGGCCCAATCTCAAGCACTTTAAAAAAATTTTCTGTGGAAAATTGGTCTCACGGGATTTTATTGTTTATACCGATAGAAAAATGCATCCACTAATTCGAATATTTTTCCGGGAAATTTACTTTTTCTATCGGTATTATTTTGTTGTTTCGATAGAAAATTACATAAGTTTATCGGTATCATTTTGTTATACCGATAGAAAAGTTCCTCCGCTACTTTATTACTCGTACACGGCCCTTTAGTTTCCCTCCACTCGAACAGTTCCACCTTAGAGCACTGCGTCTCTTCGAGAGCGAAGAAAACCCCAACCTCCGCCGTGAGCACTCACTTCCTCTCTCCCACACGACGATCGCCGGCTGGACACTGGTTCGTCACTGCCACCGGTTCTTATTTTCGTCCTTCGCCCGCCGCTGCTGCGTTCTACACCGCCTCTCCATCACCAGAACTGATCGCCGCCGTAAATACCCTAATTCGTTGTTCTATTTCCAGCATCTTCTTTATTTGATCCTAGTGTTTTGCACGTACTAATTCTTCAAGTTTTGCAATTACACTAGGGTTCCCTATTGTGTTGGCTTATGTACATTCCGCAGGCAATGTTGATTTTAATTAGGGTTTACATAATATGTTCCAGTGCTGTAATGAACCTGTTTTGAGATTTTAACTTCTCTATACTGCTGTATGTGTGATCAATTGTATCCAACTGCCATGTAATGCAGATTATATGTTGGAGGTGTTCTTACACATATTCTATCGGCAGCTCATGTGTTTACCGATAGAAAATTTTTCTGCACAAGTAGTAAAACTTAATTTGGATCTGGAAGGACATGAGCCATGCAATGTACTAGTTTGGTTGGGAATTTTTACTCACTTCGTATGAATATATGGCAATGTGGATGGGTCTTCGATGTATATGTTTCAAATGCCTATATACATGACTTTTCCCAACCTAATAGCTGTGAAGTCCTGATGACTCACATACAGGCTAGGCTAAAGATTATGCACAGTGGCACTTAGATGCTTGTGTGCATATTTACGTGTGAAATAATAATGCTGGCCCATGAATATTAGTGTAGCAAATCATCGAGAATGTTATGTGATGACAGTGAATGGTGGCTTGTCAACAAAATTCCATATGTAGAGAACATTGTTATGTTCTATCGGTATCTCATGTGTTTGCTGATAGAAAAATTGTCTTGTGTGGAGGTAATTGTTATGGTCTATCGGCAGCTCATGTGTTTACCGATAGAAAATATTTCTGAAGAGTTCAGTAAGTAATTTATGCATGTCTTTCTTTTTGTATTATTTTCCCTTTTGCCGCCCTAGTTAGTCTCCAGTCCTGGGCTGAGTTATGGAACTCCAAGGCGAATTAATTGCCATATATATGGTTTGTTGAAGGTTTTGTAGGGGAAGACATGTCGTCGTCTTCATCGGATGGTACTAGTGGTTCGACTAGGGCCAACCCCATCGTAACTACTGAAGATGGGCTGTTACATCCCAGCGCAAGAGGGTGGGGCGAGGCGCGACGACGTTGGGGCGTTTGGCCAAACGCACTGATCTTTCTTGTGAGTTCAACCAATTTGGGAGGCCGATTGGAAAGAATGCTGGGAGGTACGCGGCCTACGTTGGGCTGTTGGTGAAAGAAAGGGTGAAGATCACCGTCCAGAGCTGGAAGGACGTGACGGCGGACGAGAGGGATAGGTTGTGGGCGGAAGTGAAGGTTAAATGAACTGAAATCGCTGAACTCTTTCGTAATCACGTTCTCTTGGCTTATACTAAAGTTTAACTAACTCGTGATTAATTGTATGCATTTTTCGGAAATAGGCTAAGTGGAACATCCCCGACGATACACCTAGGACTGCCTGCTTGAAGGACATGAACGGAACATGGAAAACCTTTAAGAGCTGGCTCGTCAGTAACTTCCTAGCTGCGGGGAAATCTCCTTGTGAGAAGTACCCCTTCATATCAGAGGAGGTATGGGAGGAATTCACCAAGCAGAAGGGGACTGAGGAGTTCAAGGCCCTTAGCGAGAAGAATAGGGCGATCCAGAAGAGGAACGACCACCCGCATCGGCTCGGATCCCGGGGCTATGCGGGGAAGGAGGAACAGTGGAAGAAGGAAGACGAACAAAATCCTGTCATCGACACCCCTGAGTTGCCGCTCTCCGAGATCCGGGATGAGAGGTGCAAGCGATGGTGGAGGGGGAGGGGGTCTGTGTCGTCCACGGGGTCTGTGCAGTTCGCAACCCCTGGGGACGCCGACGTTGTGAGGCGAATGGTAAGTTGGCTAACCTCGTAAACTGTGTGCGCACAAGTGTATATAAGGCAATTTGTCTTACAAGGTACCTTCAAATGTAACAGATCTCTTTTGAGAAGGAGGCAGCGGAGGGATTGTTTACCCCGCAGAGGGAGAACGACATCCTCACCCGGGCTCTAGGAAATAAGGAGCATCCCGGGCGGACACGGGCCGTGGGAGCCATTGTGTCGTGGAAGGCCGGTTTCGTAGATCCGGCTCCACCGAGGAAGAAGGCCCGCACCTGGAAGGAAAAGGAAGCTGACCTCTCCGATAAGATACGGGCTGAGGTACGGGAGGAGATACAGGCGGAGATGCGGGCTGAGATACGGGCTGAGGTACAGTCTGAGGTGCAGACCGAGGTCGCACAAATGAGGGAACAGTTTGCACGGTTGAGACAAGCATTGCTGGCCAAGAGTGCAGATGCGGATCCCCAGGACGACGGTACCCCGCGGGGTCGGATAAGCAGTTGCGCTTCGAAGGTACTCGCGGATCCAGTGGATCTACTTGAGATACTGCAAGCCTTCATCTGTGCACTTAAGTTGATGCAAGCCTTCATCTGTGCACTTAATTGTTACAAATTTGCAGGGGCCGGAGGGCTGCATCCTACAGAATCACGTAGGCGCCGGGCAGGAAGTGGTTGGACACGGCTTCGTATATCCGTCTGGGCCGGATGTCCGGGTCCACTGTGTACCTCTGCGGTTGGGTTTTGCAAAGGTACAGGTGGACATGGCCATGCCGGGCTACAACGATTCTCCATTGCCAGTCCCAACAGAGGAACTACAGACACTTGCTGAGGCAGTGGGCTCCTACGTACAGTGGCCCAAGAAGTGTCTTGTAATACAACCGGTAAATCCTACACATTTTAGATTACATCCTACTCAGTACACTCAACTTGCATAATCTAACATACGTGCTCATTAATTGAAGTGGCCTGCCGCGGGGCTACCAGGGGACTGCGCCCCCAACTCAGGGCATGAGGGCCGATCTCGTGCGAACCTGGACACATCAAAGACGGCCTCGACCCCACCCAGCGCATCCACGCCTCCACCTCGGAAGAAAGCCGCCATCACCTCGCCCTTGCCTTCGAAGGTACGCGCTCAGTCCCCGGCAAAAGGCAAGGGCGGCAAAGGCAAGGGCAAAGGGCGACAGGGACTGCCGCGGACGTTCACGAACGCTGCTCCCACTCCTGTCGGAGGCATCTTTGCGGAAATTGGATCGATCAACCAGAGACCTCCACGACTGGTACCTACATCGAGCTCGGCGCAGCCTGAACTTCTTAGTTCCCTACAGGCCTGGGCAGTTCCACCGTGAGCCCGGGACTATATCCGTGGCACACGAGGATCTGTTCGACCTCTACAACTGGCGGGAGCTCGATATGTCCATCATACGGACTGGAGTCCTGTGAGTTTGCTGATGCTATGTATGGCTGTTTTCTAACTCTGTTTGCTAACTCTGCATTAATGTTGCAGTTCATTTGAATACTGAGTAACTTTCTGTGAAACTAATATTAATCTCGTCCTTCGCATGCAGGTGCATGTACAGGCTAGCATCGGAGGCTGCGTGTGACAAGGTGGGCTTCCTCGACCCAGAGAAAATAAGCCTCACGATGCTAGAGCAGGACGCCGCGCACGCTGAGCAGTACATATCCAGCGCGCTGATGGCGCAGCAGGACAGGGACTTCATTCTGGTGCCGTACCACCAAAGGTTAGTGCATTTCGTACTAATTTAACTCAATCTTGTATGTTACACCTGAGATGTACTTTGAGCTAGCGGTCCTCTTTTACGTACAATGCAGGGGCCACTGGATCCTCATCGTGATCTGTCCGCCGAGGAACGAGGTGTACTACCTCGATTCGATGCGTGACAGATTATCGATGGAATATGTGCTCAAGGGGAATATGGAGGCGTAAGTAACTTATATGTTTGATTTATATTTTGACCTCACTAGCTAATGATAATACATTAACTGGCAATACTAACTGAAATGCAGGGCTTTTGATAAATATGTGTCCGCTGGAGGGAGGCATGCCGCACCGCAGGGCTCCGTACTAGCTTGGAAAGAATATGAGGTACTCACGAGACTTTTTGTTTATGCTTAATTAGTTTATGGAAACAATATATAGCTAACATGTATTCGCATATGCAATTATCTCAGTGCCATCAGCAGCCGCAATCGTGGGAATGCGGGTTTTATGTGCTGTGCTACATGTACGACCTAGTGCAGACAAACTTTTCCCGATTCCCCCAGGTAAGCATCGATAGCTAACTCAAATTTCAAAAATGGGTGTCACGTTCTAAATTAGGATCGAAGTTAGTTACTCAGTATGCACACATGCTTGCAGATCGGCATGTCGAAAGACCAATATGAAAATGCAAAGATTATATATCTTCGACAAATCTGGGCACAATATGTCATGGAGGAAGTAGCGCCCAACCATCCAGCATGACAATTTTCTCCTTTTTGTGTAATCTGCATAGACTGTTCATATACATGTGAATAAATATATATATGTGAATAAATGTCCACATTGGATTGCAATCTGTATTTGTCCATACATATGTGAATAAATGTGAATAACTGCCTAATGTGTCAATTTGTTCTGTGAATTTACCTTGCATCTGTACTGTATTGTGTATCCAATCTATACTGTATTGCATCTGTACTGTATATGTGAATGTACTGTATTGTGAATGCATATGTGAATGCTCTATCGGTAAATTCATCAACAACCGAGAGACTACTGTCCTTTTTTCTATCGGTACAATCAAAATTAACCGTTAGAAGAGTGTGACCTTTCCTGCCGGTGAACTCATACATATCCGATAGAGTACTAAGCTTTTTTCTGTCGGTAATCTTGTAGTTAACCGTTAGAATAGTGGTACTTTCCAAACCGCTAGCGACGAGTTTTCTATCGGTAAACTTGTAAGATGCCGATAGAATAGTATGAATTTTCCTATCGGTAAACTTATAATTAGCCGTTAGAATAGTGGTACTTTTCCAACCGCTGACGACGAGTTTTCTATCGGTACACTCCTAATATGCCGATAGAGTACTAAGCTTTTTTCTGTCGGTAATCTTGTAGTTAACCGTTAGAATAGTGGTACTTTTCAATCCGCTAGCGACGAGTTTTCTATCGGTACACTCCTAATATGCCGATAGAATATTATGATTTTTTCTGTCGGTAATCTTGTAATTAACCGTTAGAATAGTGGTACTTTTCCAACTGCTGGACGTAAGAATACGACGAGTTTTCTATCGGTAGATTCATAATATGCCGATAGAATAGTGAACTTCTTCTGTCGGTTATTTACCGATAGAAAATGTCCAGTCTTGTTCTATCGTGTCTATCTCTATCGGTACAAAAACCAATAGTAGAAGGGTTTTTTTTACCGATAGAAGACTGCATTTCTGTACTAGTGCTCCTTCCCTCGGACAGACTCTCCAAGGGGAAAAAGAAGCCTTGGACAAGAAGACCGAAGAGATGTCTTCAGCGATTCTGCATCTGGCAGAATGTTTTGAAAGATCCCGTGAAGAGGCGCACCAGTTCCGTCGGGAGAGGGATCACGCTCAGCAACAGTGAGAACTCTCCGACTTAATTAGGAACAATAGTGCATCTCTTGTTCGGGATGATGTAGATAGGCTTAGATTAGTTGCTAGTTCCCTGGGGGTCGCCAATGTAGACCCTACGGACGACAACATGTCCCTAGGAGAACTTTTCAACTACTTTCGGATCAGGTCGACGCTCTGGTCGCCGGTATCCCTTTTGCATGTAAAGAATGTCAGAAATAAAGTTTTCTTTTTCTTCATATTATATGAATATCCTTTACATCTTCTGTACGAAAACATGGCCATAAGCAATGTCTTTACAACCACTCATACACAGGCAAACTTCAGTTCTGCGTCCAGAATCGCATTTCAACGTTGTACCGCGACCAGTGATGGTACTTCGATCAGACTTGGAACCGCGGTCAGAACCAAAGTTCGAAGAAGAATACTGCGATCAGAACTGAAACTCGATCAGACCATCACTTCGATTAGAATCAGAGCTCAGTCGAAGACATAGTTCTGATTACGCAATAACTTGAAAAATATATCCGTACATCCAAAGACTGGGTCATGGGATATTTTCACGATCAATTTGTGAAAGTTTACAAGAAACATGAAGGAAAATGTCCTCCGAAAACCTTTGTAAAACTCTTCACGTTTTTGTCCCCTCAAATCTGAAACAAAGAAGTCCTTTTGTTTTGGATCCGACACCAGGAACACTTTAACGGGTTTGCCAGAGATAGTATCCATTATGGGAATGAATAGAATATTAAGTGGAACGTTTCTCACAGTAGTGCGCCTCCTCGGGTCTATAAAAGGAGTAGATACCTTCTCAAAGAAGCCACCGAGCCAGAAACCCTTTCTTAACATTTCCGCCGCACAAAACCCTTATTCTCCACAGTCTTCATCTTCTCCAAAGTTGCCAACTTTCGTCAAGATTTCTCACAAGAAATGGCGTCTTGAAGCCGATCGGTCCACCACTCCGAGGAAAGTCTTCTGGCATTGGAGAAGGAAGAGATCCTTCCTCCGTGGCTGCTAATCAACTAGCGGCCCGCGGAGAAGGATCAAGAAACCCCAGTCATCGAAGAGGGCGAATTGGTGGTCTTCGAAGAGTACATGCGCTGCGGGTTCCGATTCCCCGAGAGTTGGTTCCTGAAGGATATTCTGGAGCATTATGGGTTGGAATTGATAAATCTCCACCCGAATGCGATCTTGATTCTGGCGGTGTTCTAGCATCTGTGCGAAGCCTACGACGGAGTGTATCCCAGCGTGGATCTCTTCCGGCGTTTCTATTATTCGGCGTGGTCAAAGAGCTCCAACGCCGCCGGATGTATATACTTCCGGATAAGGGACAAGAAAGAGTATCCCTTCCCACCCCTGCGAGACTCAGTGCATGGGTGGCACCAGAAGTGGTTCTACTGTACCCCTCCATCTGAGAGTGGGTTGTGGTTTGAGAACTCGCGGCCAGAGAAACCGAGTGAGTTGGATACCCTCCCAGCCATGAATGCTGAGTTCATGAAGCATGCTGAGGTGATTCTTCACCTAGTGGAACAAGGACTAACGGCTCGCGATATCATACGTGACTTCGTGAAGAATCGGGTGAGCCCCCTGCATGAAAGGGCTCATCCGGCTTGGGAGATTAAGTCCATGGCGGACAACACCCTGGACTACAACAATGGTACGCTATTTCAAAACCGAAACCTCATACCTTCTACTCTGCGCTTTCTAACTGGTATTCTGGGAACAGTCCTGCCTTCATCCGAGATTGAGAGGCGGACAAGTTATCTTCTCAGGGCCTACAATGCCGAAGTGGAGGGCCCCAAGGGATCGCCTTGCCCACAGAGCTTAATTCACACCGGCGATGACCTCAAACAAGAACGCTGAAAGGTATGCCACCTTTCATTCAGTTCTCATTCACAGGTCTTAATACTGACAAGCCCACCGGAACAACACAGCTCTTGGGGAGATTTGCCGAGGCAACATTCCCAAGTGAAAACGTCGGTCTCCTAGGAAAGCCGACGGTGAAAAATGTGAAGAAGATCACCTTGAAGCCCAGGACAAGAAATCCTGCCCCCAAGAGATCCAAGAAGATCCTCGGGGAATGGTCTTCGCGTGGGACTCCCCTTACCGCAAGGAAAACTGCGGTAAGATATCACATAGCTCCTGTTCCTCCAGGTACAAACTGGAATCATTTCTTCGTCGTACTGGGCGAGAGGAGCGAGGAGGAGTAGGAGGATGACGTTCCCCTGGTCCGCCGGAAGAGGAAAATAGTAGACTCTCAATCCAGCGAGACACCACCTCGCCCTGTGGAAACAGAAGCGACCGCAACGGATCCCGCAGCCATAGGGAGTCCCGTGGTCGCGGGCGAGATCCCCGCTCCCGAAGCCCCAGAGGCTTCAGGGTCTGTCACTTCTCCCTCCCAGGTCGAAGGGACGACCACGGTAAGACTTCCTCGTGATCTTGATTTCTTATTTGCTTATGTACATGTGTTTATCGGATCTACACTCATACAGGGGGAAGAACTTCCCCCTGCGACTCCTGTGAGTCCCAGGGAGGCAAATCCTCCATTCCTGGGGACATGAGTGGAAGTGGCAGAGCAAGACTCCACGACCAACCCCAGGGTTGCGGATGAGACGCCAGCTCCAGCAGTCCAGAAGCCACCTAGGCCTTCGAGCACTTCCCTGTCGCTCGAACAGGTTACCCCGGTATGAATTCGTTCCACTTAGGTCTTTATCATTCCTTATGCATATGCTCACAGGAGAACATACATAGGGAGAAAAGCCCTGTTCACGAAGAGAAAGACTAGGATGGACAACGACTGTCCTCTTTCTCACGGAGAGCCCTCCTTGAAGTCCCAGAAGCTAATGGGATTTCAAATAAGGTAAGAACTCCATTCTGTTTATTCTGGATCGGATTGTGGTGACCATCAACGTGATCGACAACTCCACTTTTCTTTGTAGGCGTAAAGACGTGGCACTGAGCCCCCCAACCGCCCCGGGGAGGATTGAAGTCTCTGTCGGTGCCGAGGCCTCCGCTAAAGAGTGCTCTGTCCCTTCGGTCCAGGAAGTCGTCCGGGCCGTTAGGGACGAGTCGGTCACAGAGACCCAGTTGCAGGCATTGGAACCTCCAACTGAGGCCCAGCAGGCGCATCCACCTACTGCTCCTGTCGAGGATGAGACGGGTCCCTCGACAAGACCTCCCGCCCTCACGAAGGATAGTTCATTTCGGGAGTATACAGAGGTATAGTGAACATCTCTTTTGATAACTGAATTGTGCATAGAACACCACTAATTTCTCTTTGCATCACAGGAACTATCCCATATAATGGCCAGATCGATCGCTATGGTGGCGAGCATCGAGGCCATACAAACAGAGAGAGACTGCTTGTGAAAGCAAGAATAAATGCTCTTTAATTTGTATAGATACAAATTCGTTATGACAATCATCTTTTCTGTCACAGGGAGGTTGCTTCTCTAAAGAGGAACCTGGCCGCTAACAAGCTCAGGTCGATCTCCATGATTTCGAAGCAAGAGGTCGAGCTTAATGATCTGCGGTCACAGCTCTCCGGTAAGTCGATTCCCGACAAGGAAGACTTGACTTTATCGTTTAGACTGTTAGTAACAATCTTCTTACTGCAGCGCAAGCAAGTCAAATAAAACGGCTTGATCAGGACAAGACAATCCTCCAGCTCTCCATTGACTCTACCCGAAGGGCGAACAGTGACCAGAGCCAATCCATCTTCGAAAAGCTAAAGATGGTGGCCCGTCTCCTGAGGGCTGATGTGGTCGAGACCACAAAAGTCGACCTCAGTTCGAGCGACTGGTCTACACTGATCGTAGCCCAAGCGGAGTCACTTCTCGAGTACCTTCCTGAAGATACACAGCGACGACAAGAGGCGATCAGAACCAAGGTTCGATCAGCAGCCTCCGCCATTCTCTGCCGGTTTCGTCTCCACCATGGCCTAGATATCGATCTGATTCCACTGGTGGGAACGATAGAGATCGAGAGTGAAGAGCAACTCGAGGCGATCATGGAGGAAGTCAATCCCCTTGTAGATAGACTCCTGATCGAGCTCAGGATTGTGTAATCCCTACAATTGTATAGATATAAACTATAGAATGCAATGCATGTGTTTTTTGATTTTGAAAGAAAGTACTTTTTTGTTGTTTCGTATTATAAGCATATCTTCCTAGCCCCCGCCTGTGATTATAGATACTGAAGGCTTAGTATTATAAACATAGGAGAAATACAAGTGCAACGACCAGGGGTGTGCGGTCAACAATTATGATCAATGAAATGCCTAACCTTGTTGCAAACTAGCAGCCACTCAGATGACCAAGGACATACCAGCAAGCCCCGTATGCGTTGAGAAACGGCTTATTTAGGAGTGACTTGTTTGGAAGTGGTCATGAGATCGGCCAGCGAATCCGATTAGAACGTCGTAGTGATATAACCACCGGCGACCAGCCCCGAGTCAAGTTCGTATCGCACGGGAATGAAAGGAGATGTCCATCGTATGAAACCAAAAGACTTTTTGTTTTACTAAACAATGCTAATTGAACAGGAAAAGAGATTGAATACTTACACGTAAAACTTGCGTAGTTGATCGATGTTCCAAGTATTGGATAAAATTCGACCATCCTTCATGGCTAATCGCGCCGATCCTGGTCGCGGCACCGAAACAACAGTGTAAGGGCCCTCCCACTTCAGGGAGAATTTGTTGCGATTAGACTGGTCTTGAATTTTTCGTAAAACCAGATCGCCCACATGAAGACTACGTGGTCGCACCGTTTTGTTGTGGTATTTGCGCAAAGCTTGCAAGTATACCGCGGACTTGATCAAAGCGCGATCACGCCTTTCTTCCAAGAGGATGAGATCCTGTGATCGCTATTCGGTCTAGTCAACTCGTTCGTCTTGCTCTGTCCGAACAGATCCAACACTAACTTCCATAGGCAATACGGCCTCGGCCCCATAGACCAGATAAAAGGGCGTCTCACCGGTGGCGCGACTAGAGGTAGTTCGCAGTGCCCATAGAACGGTGTAGAGCTCATCTGCCCAAGCCCCTGAGTGAGTCTTAAGGCGATCAAAAATGCGTTTCTTGATCCCTTGCAATATCTGCCCGTTGGCCCATTCCATGGCACCATTGCTTTGTGGATGTACCACAGAAGCAAAGCACACCTTGGTCCCAATCTGGTTGCAGTAGTCCAGAAAGAGACCACTGGCGAACTGAGACCCATTGTCCGTGATGAGACGGTTTGGAACACCAAATCGAGAAACAATGTTCTTATGGAAGAACTTTTGTGCTGCTGATGCGGTAATATTTCGTACCGGTTCGGCCTCAATCCACTTAGTAAACGTGTCAATAGCTACGAACAGGAACTTGTATCCATTGACCGCTTGTGGCATAGGACCAACAATATCCATCCCCCAGACCGCAAAAGGCCATGCAAGGGGAATGGTTTGTAACGCATAGGCAGGCTGATGGACCTGTCTCGCGTGGAACTGACACTGATGACACATCTTGACCATATGCTTGGCATCATCGAGTGCCGAAGGCCAGTAGAATCCTTGTCGAAATTCTTTTCCGACCAATGTCCGATATGATGCGTGCGCACCGCATACACCGTCATGTATTTCTTTCAAGAGGGATGTACCTTCCTCCTGAGATATACAGCGCATGAACACTCCTTGAGTACCCTTTCTATACAAAACTCCTTCTATGAGCTTGTACAGACACGCTTTTTGACTCAACCGATCGCTTTCGGTTTCATCCTCGGGTAGGGTCCCATATTCAAGATAGACTCTCAATGGATGAGTCCAATCCTGTTCCTGACCAAGGTTGGTAACGCAGACTGTTACCAGATCATCCTCAACCGAAGTCATGATCGAAGGATGTTCCAAGTGTTCAATGAACACTCCTGCCAGAGCGGATGTGCGTGAGGACCCAATTTTGGATAATTGGTCTGCGAGAATGTTGTCATTTTGTGGGATGTATTGGACTTCGAAATGACTGAAGTGTTTTTCCAATCTCCTCACTTCCCCTAGGTAATGAGCCATTGTCTCATCGGAGGTGCTGTACTCCTTGTTTACCTGGTTTACGACCAGCTGTGAGTCTCCCCTCACCAGTAATCGACGGACTCTGAGGAATTTTGCTGCCCGGAGCCCTGCAAGAAGACCTTCATACTCTGCTGTGTTGTTGGTCGCAACAAAGTGTAGTTGGATGACATACTTAAGTTGTTCGCCCTGGGGCGTAACTAAGACCACTCCAGCCCCCGAGTGTTGAAAACTACGGGAACCGTCGAAGTACATTGTCGAGTGATCGGGGCATTCCAACTCCTCAGGCACCTGCACGGGTGGATCAGGGTTGGTCCATTCGACCACAAAGTCAGCCAAGACCTGAGACTTAACCGCCATGCGGGGCATGAACTGGATATCGAAAGCACCGAGTTCGATCGCCCATTTGGCGATTCGACCAGATTTCTCTGGATTTCGGACAATATCCCCCAAAGGAAAAGAGGAGGGTACTGTGATCTTGTGAGCTTGGAAGTAATGTCGTAGCTTACGGGAAGCCATCAGTAGTGCGTAAAGTATCTTCTAGACCTCAGGGTATCGCTCCTTAGAACCATGAAGTACCTCGCTGACATAGTAGATAGGTCTGTGTATTCCTTCCCTATCCGCGATCAGGATAGTGCTGACCGCGTGCGGGGTGGCCGCCATATAAAGGAGTAATGGTTCTCCTTTGTCGGGAGACACCAAGACTGGCGGACTGGATAAATATGTCTTTACCTCCTGAAATGCTTTTTCGGCCTCATCAGACCATGTGAAATTATGATGCTTCTGCAGGGCCTTGAAGAAAGGTAATCCCCTTTCGCCTAGTCATGATATGAACCGCCTTAAGGCCGCCATGCAACCAACCAGGAGTTGAACATCTTTCATGGTCGAGGGAGATCTCATCTGTTCGATGTCCCTGATCTTCTCAGGATTGACCTCAATGCCTCTGGAACAAACAAGGAAACCAAGGAGTTTTCCTGAAGAGACCCCGAAAGAACATTTCTCCGGGTTCAATTTTATTCCAAAGCGATTCAAATTACGGAAGGTCTTAGCGAGATCGTCAAAATGAGACAATCTCTTAGTGCTTGTTACAACCAAGTCGTCTACATATGCTTCGAGATTACTCCCTATCTGGGAAAGAAAGGTCTTTTGCATCAAGCGCTAGTACGTGGAACCTGCGTTCTTGAGACCGAACGGTATTCTTACGTAGCAGTAGGTGCCGAACGGGGTGATGAAGGAAGTCTTCTCTTCATCTTCTTCTGCCATGCTAATTTGATGGTATCCTGAGTAAGCATCCAAGAAGCTCATCAGTTCGCAACCCATGGTTGAGTCAACCAGCTGGTCGTGCGGGGAAGGGGAAAGTCATCCTTCGGACAGGCACTGTTGAGGCTAGTGTAATCGACGAACATGCGCCACTTGCCATTTGACTTGCGGACCATGACCGGATTGGCGAGCCATTCCGGGTGGTCGACCTCGCGAATAAACCCAGCTTTTAGGAGTTTGTCCAACTCTTCTCAGATGGCTTCTTGTCGGTCGACAACAAAACGCCTGAGCTTTTGCTTTATTGGTCGCTATCCAGGTCGAATTGCTAACCTGTGCTCGATTACTTCCCTTGGGACACTGGGCATGTCGGATTGTTTCCACGCAAACACATCTACGTTAGCCCGGAGGAAAGCAATGAGCTCGAGTTCCTATTTGTTATCCAAGCCTGATCTGACCCGAACTATCTTGGATGGATCATCTGGGTACAAAGGAACCAATTTGAGTTTTTCATCTGGTCGAGGAGCAGCATTGATCGCGTCAGCGGCGACTGTGGCGACCTGAGCGTCCCAGAGGGGAAGCTGGTCAACCATCTCCAGAGATAGCCGGTCGCACGTTAATGCCACGTTGCGACTGCCTCAGATCGAGATGACACCTTTGGGGCCAGGCAATTTGCCGCACTGATGAGCATAGTGCGTTGCCATAATGAACTTAGCAAGAGTTGGCCTGCCAAAGATTGCATTGTAAGCCGAATCACAATCAATTATATCAAAAGTAACCAATTCTGTTCAGAAGTTATCCGGTTCTCCCAGTGTAACCGGGAGGACCACTTATCCCAACGGCATCATGGAGGGACCAAGGATTATCCCATAAAACGGATGGATTATGGGCTTGATCTTGGAACGAGGATTTTGCATCTTGTCGAGCACCTTGACCAATAAGATGTCCAAGGAGCTTCCTCCGTCGATCAGGACCCTTTCGACTCTCGCATTACTGATAATCGGGGTAATGACCAGAGAGAGCCTCAGTGGTCGAGTAAGCCCTGCAGGACAATCAGTGCGATCAAATGTCAAAGGTGTATCCGACCAACGGGGATACTGACGTTCACCAAGGGATATCTCCGTTTGGTTAACCTCTCGATAAAAGGCCTTAAACTGCCTTTTGGAAACAAAAGAAGAGGAACCCCCGAAAATAACATTAATGTGGTTATGAGGTACCTGGTAAGACATCTCTTCGTCCCCGTCGGCTTCCCTAAGCCCGCATGATTGATCCTTAGTCTGTAAGGTCGGCATCGGTCCAATCCCCTGGTAGAAGTCATCTAACTACTTCAACCAACTCCTGCAATTCTTGAGGTCGTGGCCTGCGGAGTTGTGGAGTGGACACCACTTCTTGCCTTCCTGCGGGTTAGTTGACTTTTCTGGCTGGTCGGCACTACGACCACCAGAGACAGTTTTATTCTTAAATGAAGGCTTGTTACCTTTGGTTGAAGGAGGCTTCTCTGCAACTGCGACCTTGCGGTACTGTCCAGAGCGATTCCTTTTCGACTTCTTCGACTTCCCGCCTGACGAAGATTTTGGCTTCTTGCTTGGATCTTCTTTCCTAGCGTCCTTGAGACCTATTGAGGCGGTAGGTTACCTTTATCGACCATCTGGTTACATTCGACTGCTTCGGCCGTGTCGGAATATCGATAAGCCATATCAAAGAGATCGGCTACTAATCGAGGAGGATGGATGAGCAAGTCTTCGGTGAATCTCCGATATCGGATGGCATGTTTAAATGCCCTAATAACGGAGCTGTCAGATATGTTCGGGATGGTATTCCTCACCCCGACAAACCTCTTGACAAACTGACGAAGGGTTTCGGTCAAAGTTTGCCGTAGTCGATGGAGGTCGTCCTCTTTACCCGGCTTTTGATAACAATTCTGGAAATTGCTGAGGATAGCGTCGCACAGCATTTCCCAATTGTAGATAGAACCTTCGGGCGGATTGAACAACCAGGTTCTAGCCGGCCCTTCAAGGACTGTTGGCAGGTAGTTGGCCATGACCCGGTCATCGCCTCGTGCCGCTTGGATGGCAGTAATATAGATTTGAAGGAACTCGGATGGATTCTGAGTTCCGTCGAACCTTTCTATGGCCCCTGGTCGAAACTTGTCTGGCCAAATGACCGCACGAAGGCCGGGCGCGAAAGCTTTACAACCAACGTAGGGACCATGGATTGTCCTGTGACGTTCGACCGGATTGCGAGCGACCTCACGCAACAGAGAAGCCACTCGTGGTCCTAAGCGAGAGTGAACAGGGACCCGATCCCTATCACGAGAATCCTGCACCCGCCTGGTCTTGTCCTGCCGGGATGGTACAGGCGGCGAGTAACTTCGTCGACCAGAACCAGAGTGAGAACACTCTCGGTCGTAGGAACGTGTTACCGACCGGGAAGAGGCCGTGGGGGTCGCCTCAGACGTGACCTCATCCAACCTCTTCGCCAGGATTCTGGTGAAGGCCGGTTTCTACGCATCCGTGACCGTAGGAGGAAAATTACCCATGACCTCCGTGATGGATTGAAGTCGGCCATGTGTACTTCTCCTAGGGGCACCAGGTGTCACCGTTTCTTCGTCCATCGGGAAATGCTCCGGAGGCAATGAAGGGGTCTGGTCGCGTCTGCGACCACGTGATCGTCGGGAAGAAGTCGGAGCAGCATCGTAACGAGCCTGCGCATCTTGAAGAGCCTCTAGGGCAGTTCTGCGTAGTTCGTTGTCCTATTGCTCGAGATCTTGATCCTCCTTCTGTTTGCGTTCCTGTTCTTCCCTGGCAGCCCGTTGATCAGGAGTTTCCTCCGATAAGGCAGCGAACTGTCTAGGGAGAGAGGTCACCGAGGGAGAGAACATCTCGGTTTGTTCCGAGTCGGACTCAAAATCAAAGAGACGGTGGAGGTTATCAGGGTCGAACCTCCCCGAGCTGATTTCCTGGTCGATATCATCTTTCCCCTCAGCGGGGTCGTATGATGGACCGGACTCACCCTGTAATGCATTAAGAACCTTGATGGGTTCTGACCTTGCGCTAGTTTCCCCCTGATCGATGGACATGACCTGGAGGGTCGATTCGACCTCTGGGAGATTTTCACCTCCAATTACCTCCATTGGAATAGGATCGCTCGGAGAAGGCATCGGAATGTGAGCATAATCCTCGAGATCGAAATCGTTTTCGGAATCATATACTCCAGCCATAGTTCAGCAAACCTCCGGATGAAAAATTAGGACGCCTTGAGAAAGGCCCCACGGTGGGCGCCAGCTGTCGACGATTCGGACTCGGGGTCCTTAACCAAACTTCTGCAAAATTTGTAGGTTGTGAGACCTTTCAGGGTGTCCCTCCTGGAAGGTATGTAGAATTATGGAGAACTAGAGCACAGAGAAGTTTATACAGGTTCAGGCCCTCGATGGTGGGAGTAATAGCCCTACGTCCTGTTGGGATTTCACTATGTATAGTAAAAGGATTTACAAGGTGATGGAAAAGATCTTCACAGGCGAAGATTTTTCTTATAAGTGTGTACAGGTCAAAGCCTGAAGGGCTTTGTGGAAACTATCTAACTTAGAAGACGCTCTTTGTATTGATTGTTGGATCAGTTGACCTCTAGATGAGATGTGATCTCTCTTCCCGTTTGATCCGTCGGGCGGCTCCTTTATACTGGTCGAAAGGGCGCCAAGTCATAACGGCATCGAATAGTTTCTTGGATGCTGTTTAGAGAACCGCTCTTAACCTCCACACTGGTTTAACACGTGTTATTCGTGGATAACTTCACGTATTAACCTCCTGACGGTTGTTCTCCTACGTGGGAGAATCTTTGGCATACTCGGGATATCCCCGTTTTAGGGTCAGGTTAACCCCACGTTCCCTGGTCGGGAATGCTCTGACCGCGCGATGTTGGCTGACCGCGCAACATCTACAGCCTTCTGTTCGCGTATAGCATACGAACTCCTGACGGCGCACTAGCCGCGGTCTGATCGCGTAAAGCCTGCGACCTCGGACTTGTGTTTCTCAGAAGAACTTGAATTCGCACCGCCAGGCACGTGTATGGTTCGAATCTA
The DNA here is from genome assembly GCA_019359835.1 of Pharus latifolius. Taxonomy (NCBI): domain Eukaryota; kingdom Viridiplantae; phylum Streptophyta; class Magnoliopsida; order Poales; family Poaceae; genus Pharus; species Pharus latifolius. The sequence goes on along the minus strand of CM033321.1, from coordinate 57,913,707 downwards.
TCTTGAACCAGTTGTAAATTCATTTGAACTGACTCGGGTGTCAATCCTCGTTACTACCAATTTAACACTTATCACTTATCCTGTAGAAGATATATTGTTCATACAGGTGATATGATGCTGGATATAAGCGGTAGTTGTCTACAGTCCTTAATGTTTGCACAAAATAGGGAACACCTTTCCTTCCACAAGAAATATGCGCTGCTCATGAGCTATACAAATGCTAATAAACCATTTTCCCAAAGTTATTTGTGGCGCTCTTCTCCAGGACCAATTCCATTTCTCGAAATTAACTTGTTAATATAGCATGATAAATTACTTCTATGGACAGCTAGTTTGATATTAAAATAATATCAATCAAATAAGCTCAACATGATCGAGTAGCAGGACTTTCCTAGATCAACAAATTCAAGATCAGAGATTTGCAAGTCACCTTGTGGTTCCTCACTTTGATATGCTCTTGAGAAACAATCAGGCATACAAATTTTTAGAACATTGATGAAATCAATGAAAGGATGCATGTGCTATGCAGTTATCATTTCAATTCCTATCTCATTCACGATCTTATGTGTAACTCCAAAACTAGCCTTCAAGAGATCCACCGGCACTTGGAAGAAGACATGAAAATTTTGGTTAATATTACTTGAATTGCATAACTGAATTGTTTAAAACTTCAGGTAAAATAGGTTTTGGAAACTAAAATTTGTATTAAACTCTGGATCAAAGAGTTTCCAAGTAAAGCATTTAAATTGGAAATATAGATTTCTTTAAAATCAAATTAACTGGCTAGCATTGCTAAATCCAAATAGAAATATATTGTAATCAAATTAACTGGCATACAAATTGTTATGATGGCTGTGTAAAGTAAAACCTAAAGAAAATGAAGTAAAATAACTTAAATAAATAAAAAATCTTAGTAATTTTCCTCTTTCTACCCAAGTGATGGAAAATGCACACATATACATGCACATATTAGATGAACTTCAAATAAAATAATAGCTTTAAAAGCTTTTTATTTAAAGCGGGGGCTAAAACCACCGCAAAATGGCTAAATTAAATTTTCCTTTGGATTCTTACAATGAATGCTATAAGTAATAAATTTGACTGGAATTAAATAAGTTAAATTGAAATAAATTAGATAAATAATAAATAAGAAATAAACACAATGAATAAATAAATAGATAATAAAATAAATAAATGTAAAAGAAAAACTTTGGTTAGGCCTGAACTGACCCAACTCCTTAGGTTGGGCCGGCCGAGGTCCAACCCTCGGCTCGTATACAACTTGCCATACCTCTCTCGGTCTCGCTTTCGTGCTGCCACACACCCACGCACACACGCGCTCTCAACTCAACCTCGCACTCGCCCACCACTTCTAGCCCTAGAAGTCTCTGGTGTCGATCGGTGGCCTCAGCGTCGACAGTAACTCTCACAACACTTTTCTTGTCTACGGTCCTCACTCACGGCCGAGACATATGTGCAACCGCATGTGACTCCTAGCCCTAATTCGCTGTCACGCTCCTCGGTTTAATTTGCCAACCACCAAAGCTTCGCCAGCTGCTATCTCTAGCCTCTCAATCAAACACTAGATCTACACATCCTACCAAACCCTAGCTATTTTTTGAGCCTTGCCGCTATTCACCCTCGCTGGTGGCTCATTTTATTCACAGTGCTCGCATCGTGGCCTGCGGTAGGTTGAGTTGCACTGTGCTGTTTCCTCTCCGCCCACTGTTGTGCACTGGGGGCTTGCCATGCATGGAAGTTGCGTTGTCCAACTAGCCGATTCCCTGGGCCCTCAACATTAGTGCCCCAGGTAACTCGTCTTATGCCTTGGTCATGGCTGCGATGCCCTATGGTTGAACTCTATGTTGTGTTATTCTGCACTGTGTCTACATGTTCTATCTTCATGTGTTGTATGCTTTGAAAAGATCATATGAAAGCAGTGATCTAAAAAATTCAGTGATGCATTAGAGCTTGAATTGGGGAAACTGAACTGAGTTCCTACTCTAAGCATGCTAGATAGTTTAAATTGGCATTGATTTGGCTTTTCACCTTGCTGTTTTTGATTTGTTTAGCTTCCCTGTTCCTTTGTTTCTCTTGTTGAGCTCCCTGTGTATTAAACACAAAGAAAGGGGATATAAACTAATAAGATTGACGCTAACCTCTATTGTCCCGTTGGGGGAAATCTCCGCGGGACTAGGTCCAGGTAAGTTGCGCCACATGCGCCAAGGGACGTGGCCTCCGGCCCCTCCCCGAGCGCCGCTTTTTGGCTCCCGGGACCTGGCCTCCGGCGCAGTCCCGGGCGCCGCCTTTTGGCTCCCGGGACCTGGCCTCCGGCCCCGTCCCGGGCGCCGCCATGCGCCCGGGGACGTGGCCTCCGGCCCCTCCCCGAGCGCCGCCGTTTGGCTCCCGGGACATGGCCTCCGGCGCCGTCCCGGGCGCCGCCAAGTGCCCGGGGACCTGGCCTCCGGCCCCATCCCGGGCGCCGCCATTTGCCCGGGGACCTGGCCTCCGGCCCCTCCCCGGGCGCCGCTTTTGGCCCCCGGGACCTGGCCTCCATTGCCGTCCTGGGCACCGCCATGCGCCCGAGGACGTGGCCTCTGGCCCCTCCCCGGACGCCGCCTTTTGGCTCCCGGGACCCGGCCTCCGGCGCCGTCCCGGGCGCCGCCATTTGCCCGGGGACCTGGCGTCCGGCCCTCCCCGGGCGCCGCCTTTTTGGCCCCCGGGACTTGGCCTCCGGCGCATGTCCCGGGCCTCATCGCCCTCCTCAAGGTAAAGTCTCGAGTTGTTTATCACGTGCAGGTCACGCGAGGAGCGCCTCGGGAATCAGCGACCACCTGTCAAGCATCCAAGACGTTTGACCGGGAGAAGGACGTTCCTACCCCTCAATCTGACGGTGGCTTCCGGGGTAGTTTAGGCTTTTTGCTTCTTTTTGGGACTATAAATAGCCCTTGTACCCCTCAGTTGTAAGCAAGTGATTCATTTGTTGGAATAGCCAAAAACTAATAGGTGTGCTCCGGAAGCCTCTCCCCCGGAGAGAGCCTCCCCAGCCGACTCCGGTCGGGAGCGCACCGACAGGACTAGGGCCCCCACCGGGACTCGAACCTGTATAAATCCGTGTGTCATTTCTTGTGCTTGTCCGGTGGGGGAGGACCGGTCATCCGGTCAACCCGCACCGCGTAATCTTCGCTAGGATCATTTTCAAAATCTGCTGGGGTATTCGGAATACCACGACAGTTGGCGCCGACCGTGGGGACTCGTGAAAAGACACCATGGCTCCCCCAAGAACAAGGGCTCGCACCCTTCCCGGTGACGCCGGTCTCGGAGACCCAGCGCCGCCCGTCCGGGACACTGCTGTCCCGGCGCTTCCGCCCGGAGGCGGCCTGGCCCAGGTACCGCCTCCTTCCTTTCCTCTTAACTTAGGTGCTTCCACCTCCAGGTCGTTCTCGGTGACCGCGGGGACCTCGGCCGGGACCAGTCTCCCCCCGACGGCTCCCCCGACTCCCCGGGTCGCCCTGCTTGAGGCTCTAGTGGAGAGCCAGCTCCGCGCCCAGCTCTCCATGGATGAGCTGCTCAGCGTGTTGGCGTGGCCTCCGGCCCTCACATTTGCGTCGCACCCGTACTCGGGGACTATGCCCCTTTTATGGGTTACCCGGCGGCCCCTCCGGCCTCTGGGGGTCTGTCCGCCCCGTATGATCCGGCCGGGGGGTTCCCTCCCCTTGCGGGATATACGTCCGGACCCTTCCCGGCACCCGGGCCCGTCTCGGTGCCGGGAGGCTACTTCATGCCAGGGCCCTTCGTGGCACCAGGGGGTACCCCGTCCCAGGCCTATTTCCGGGGCCGGGAACCCACCTCATGCCGGGGGTTTTCCCTATGTCGGGAGCCAGTCCCGCCCCTCGCGTCGCGTTTACCGCACCTGGGGCGGTCGACAGAGCAGCTCCCGTGCCTCAGCGGACTTCCCCCCCATGGGCTCCCAGGTTCCGGACGTCGCCAGGGGGGCTCCCCCCTCGCTGGTTCCGGATGTTACAGGGGCTTCGCCCTTTCCGGTTCCGATCGTTGCTACTGGGGCCCCCTCCACTTCGGTTCCAAACGTCGCCGTGGGCGCCCCCTCCCCGGTCCCAGATAATACAGGGGCTTCCCCCTTTCCGGTCCCAGGGGTCTTCGTAGGGGGCTCCGCCCAGCCGGCCCCGGAAGCCTCCGGGCCGGCAGCTACAGTGCATAAGCTCCCTCCCTCGGCGGAACAGGCCCGTTTCGCCCGTGGGGAGGTTGAGCGAATGCATTCACCTGAGCGCGGGGAAGAACTTCCCCCTGGTCGCGGTCGCGGGGAGCCTCGCTCTCGCACCGGTCGGGGGAAGAGACCTGCTGAAGAGCCAATCTCTCCGGAGAATAGCCCGGATGTCTGGGAACTCAGTCCCGGCCCGGAGGAGAAGCGTCGCCACCGCCATTCCGGCGGGCCTCTCGGACCGCTTCCAGACTCAGACAACGAGGGCGTGCCCCCCGTCAAAGAAGACAGCGACCGGGACTCTCCCCGGGAAGTGCAGGGGGCTAACCAGCCCCTGTGCCGAAGACTTCGCAGCATCCGGTGGCCGCGGCCCTACCGCCCTCCGCATATCGAGCACTATAACGATGAGGCAAACCCTTACGAATTTGTGCAGGTTTACTCCACTGCCATCTCCGCAGCCGGGGGGGACGAGACGGTACAATGCAATGTCTTCCCCCTCTACCTCACCGGCATCCCCTGGACTCGTCGCAGCTATACACTGTCCGGCAGAGGACTGGGGAAACCATCAGAAGCTTCTTCAAGCGCTTTGCTCAGGTGAAGAGTAAAGTGGCCCACGTCCCCGACTCTACGGTCATCGAAGCCTGCAAAAGCGGCATCCTCCCGGGGGATCTCCATGGAAGGCTCGCCCGGAGCTGCCCCTCTTCCGCCGACGAGCTCTTCAACGTACTCGAAGAGTACGCTCGGGCGGAGGAAGACGCCATCTGGAAGAAGACCCAGGGGGCTCCCGCCCCCGCCGACCGGGGGGCCAGGGATCCCCTCAAGCGCCCTAGGCAGGGGGGGTGTAACGAGCCACGGCCTCGGGACACCTTTGTCCTCGAGGGCGGAGGCGGCTCGCGCGACCCCCCGAGGGGCAACCGCCCCTTCCCCAAACCGAAGGGCCATGGGGGAGGACAGTCTTCGCGCGGCCGGGAAGGCCCCGCGGGGAGAAGGCGGGAAGGACCGTGGTGCAGCTTCCACGGGTCCAGTACCCACGCTACCCGAGATTGCAGCCAGCTATTGCAGCACTTCGCGGCGTTCCTCGACCAGCGCGGGCAGGGGGGGAGACTCCGGCCTCCTTGCTCCCTCGGCCAGCTGTTCCGGCCCTTCCCGCTCCCACGGGGGGTCATCAGACACAGACGCAGGAGGGGGAGCCTTCAGAAGCTCTACCCTTTCAAACTTCTCAGCGCCGCATCAACGTCATCGTGGGAGGGTCCACCTCGGGGCGGGACTCTAAGCGCCAGCGTAAGGAGTACGCGCGTGAGGTCAAGGTTGTGGGGGTGCTACACGCGTCCCCGCCACCTAAGTGGTCGGACGTCCCCCTCACCTTCACGGCGGAAGACGCGCGAGGGGTCCGCTTCCCCCACGACGACGCACTCAGTGTCTCCGCGACCATCTACAACTGCCATCTGGCCCGTATCCTTGTGGACGGCGGGAGCTCCGCCGACGTCCTATTCCTGAAGGCCTTCAAAGAGATGCATGTGGATGAGAAGCTCCTGCAGCCCGCTGCCGGGCCCCTGCAAGGTTTTGTCCCGGGGAAGGCGATCCACCCCGTGGGCAAGGTAGATCTTCCTATGACATTCGGCACCCCGGATAACTACCGGACCGAGCTGGTCCGCTTCGACGTAGTGGACCTCCCTTCCTCCTACAACACGATAATGGGGAGGACCACAATCAATCGGCTGGGGGCTGCCACCCATCAAAACTACCTCTGCCTGAAGATCCCCAGGCCGCATGGTGTGATCAATGTCCGGGGAGACCAAGACATGGCCCGTGCTCTATACGAGCGCGCTGCAGCCACAATTGGAAGCGTCAATCTCATAAAGACGCCCGGGGGGAGGCTTTCCCCCCGGAACTAGACGCCGCTGCGCCACCGCCCGGGAGGCCCCTCCTTAAGCCACGCCCGGAAGGGGGCCTCCGGAAGATCCTGCTGTCCCCGGGCGACGAAGACAAAATCGTCCGGATCGGGGCGGAGCTCCCCGAGGAGCACGCAGCGCAACTTGCGGCTTTTCTGCGCAAAAACTCTGATGTTTTTGCGTGGAAGCCTTCGGACATGCGAGGCGTCGCCCAGGAGGTCATTGAGCACAAGCTCACAGTGGCCCCCGGTCATCCCCCGATTAAACAGAAGCTGCGCAAACTCTCCCTCGAGCGCCAAGAAGCAATCAAGGTGGAGATCAGTCGGCTCCGAGAGGCGGGGTTCATTCGGGAGGTCCTACACCCCGAGTGGCTCGCAAACCCCGTCCTCGTCAAGAAATCAACCGGCAGGTGGCGGATGTGCGTGGACTTCACCGACCTTAACCGCGCCTGCCCCAAAGACAATTTCCCGCTCCCGCGGATTGATCAGCTCATCGACTCCACTGCGGGGTGCGAGCTCATGAGCTTCCTAGACGCCTACTCGGGCTACCATCAAGTCCGGATGGCGGAAGGGGACGAGGAAAAGACGAGTTTCATAACTCCCCTCGGAACCTTCTGCTACGTCCATATGCCCTTCGGGCTCAAGAACGCGGAGGCGAACTTCCAGCGCCTCATGACGCTGGTCTTCAAAGATCAAGTCGGCCACAACGTCGAAGTCTACGTAGACGATGCGGTCGTCAAGAGTCCCCGCGCAGCCTCCCACATCGACGACCTGGCTGAAACCTTCCGCAACCTCCGCCTGTTCGGGCTCAAACTCAACCCGGAGAAGTGCGCCTTCGGGGTGCGCGGGGGAAAGCTCCTAGGTTTCCGCGTGTCCCAGCGGGGCATTGAGGCAAACCCCGAGAAGATCCGGGCATTCTTAGATATGCCCCCGCCGCACTCCGTCAAGGATGTCCAGCGGCTCTCCGGCCGCCTAGCCGCGCTAAGCCGCTTCGTCTCCCGATCGGGGGAGCGGGGCCTCCAATTCTTCAAGATCCTCCGAGGGCTCGAGGGGTTCCGCTGGACCCCCGAGGCCCAGGAGGCATTCGATGACCTCAAGAAGTACCTCACGAGCCCTCCAATGCTCGTGAGCCCGTCTCCAGAAGAGCCCTTGCTCCTCTACCTCGCCGCGACCCCCGTCGCGGTCAGCGCGGTCTTGGTGAAGGAGCAAGGGGGTCGGCAGCGTCCCGTGTACTACGTGAGCGAGGCCCTCCAAGGGGCCAAAACTCGGTACATAGAGATGGAGAAGATCTGCTACGCCCTCCTGATGGCGTCCCGGAAGCTTCGCCATTACTTCCTGGGGCACCCCATCACCGTCCCGTCGTCCCTCCCCCTGGGGGAGGTACTGCGGAACAAAGAAGCCACTGGCCGGATTGGGAAGTGGGGGGCTGAGCTCGCCCCCTTCTCCCTGTCCCTTACCGGCCGCTCCTCCATCAAGTCGAAGGTCCTCGCCGACTTCGTCGCAGAGTGGACTCCCGCCTCTGGGTCAGGGGATGAAGACCTCCCTGTGCCGCCCCGACGCAATGATCATTGGACTCTCACGTTCGATGGGTCGCTGTGTCTCACCGGGGCTGGTGTGGGAGTAGTCCTCCGGAGCGCCGAGGGGAAGGAACTCGAGTACGCCGCGCGGCTCGAGTTCCCCGCAACCAACAACGTCGCCAAATACGAGGCTTTGCTCCTCGGGATGCGCCTTGCGCGCTCCCTGGGGATCCGGCGCCTCCTAGTCAAGGGAGATTCTCAGCTCGTAGTTTGCCAGATGGACAAGTCTTACCGGTGCCATGACGCAAACTTAAGTCTTTATTTGCAGGAAGTGCGGAAGATGGAGAGGCATTTCGACGGCCTCGAGGCCCGGCATATCCCGCGAAGGGACAATGACCGGGCCGATGCCTTGGCCCGGGCCACAAGCGCCCAGGAATCACTCCCCAAGGGGGCTTTCTTGGAAATCATCACGAAGCCCTCGGTGGCCTCCCCGGACACGGGCAACGAGCCCCATGTCCCGGAGGTCGCCGAGATCACCCGGATTCCGTCTTGGATGGACCCCCTCATCTCCTTCATCAAGGGGGAGGGGGACCCTCCTAGTGAGACAGAGGCTAAACGCCTCTGGGCTAAAGCCCGGGCATATCTCCTGCTGGAGGGGAGGCTCTACAAGCGAGGGGCTTCCGCCCTCCTTCGCTGCCTCCCCCGGCCGGAAGGACTCCAACTTCTCGAAGACATCCACGTGGGGAGCTGTGGTTCTCACCTAGCCCCGCGTGCCATCGCGGCCAAGGCCCTCCGGCAGGGCTTCTACTGGCCCACGGTCATGCGCGACGCGCGAGACCTTGTCTCCGCGTGCGAGGCATGCCAGAAGATGGCCAAGGGCACGAACCTCCCCCCTACAGCGCTGCAGATAATCCCCATCACTTGGCCCTTCGTGCGGTGGGGGATGGATCTCTTAGGGCCGTTCCCCCCAGCGCCCGGAGGATACAAGTATGCGGTGGTCGCGGTCGACTATTTTATGAAGTGGGTTGAGGCGGAGCCTTTGGCCAACATCATGTCCCGGGCCGTCCAGTGGTTTTTCTGGAAAAACGTCGTATGCCGTTTTGGTGTCCCCCGGGAAATCACCGAGGACAACGGGACCCCATTCAACTCGGATTATTTCCGGGAATTCTGCGAAGGCCTGGGGCTCGTCATTCACTTCGCCTCAGTGGCCCATCCCCGGAGCAATGGGCCACTTCAGACACTGTTCGACCACTTCGGACAAATAGCTCCAGACGGATGCATTTGTCCGTTTCATTTTTCGGCTCAAAAAATTTGTACTGGCCGGACATTGTCCGGTCAGTTCAGACACTGTCCGAGCACTTCGGACAAATAGCTCCGGACGGATGCATTTGTCCGGCCACTGCACACTGACAGTAAAACAAGCATAACTTCTGAGCCAGAGATCCGATTGAGGTGATTTTCTGCTTGTTAGAAAGAGAACTCAGAGCTATACAATTTTGTCAACAGAAGCAAGACCTAGAAAGGTCTAGAAAATTCTAGAAAATTCATAAACTTCCTGCTGTCAAAATGTTCAATCCAAAAATCATCTCAAATGCAATTTTAGAGTATTTGCACATACGGATTTGCCGTTTTCTCGCGGATGTGATTTGTGTCACTAAGCAACGACCACGACCACACAGGTCTTGACATCCGATCGAAAACATGTGGTCGATAGGGTTTGGTCGAGCGTATGCAAGCGAGTCGAAGACTGGTACGACCAGTCCGAACTCCTACGACCACGCCCAAACCCTAAAAAGAAAGCCGCCAAACAAGCGACACGACCACGACCACATATGAAGAAAAACCAATCATAGAAACTTTCTTCAAATAGTCAACCAATAAAGAGATATGAAAATGACAAATCAGCCCAAAACCACAAGAAAACTGAATTTTGCAGATTTCATTTTCAATTTGTGAAAAGTGTCAATTTTTCTCAAATCAAGTCCAATTGGGATGAAAATTTGCAGGAATGAATTTCAATGCATCAAATACATTTTCCAAAAAGGATTTTTCAATTGAGAGTTATGGTCAAATGAACCTTTTGTTAAGCAAAAAGGTTGAAAATCGATAAACTTTTGCAAATTGAGTTCAAATTTGATTTTCATTGGATTTTTGACATGAAAGGGCTTACATGAGTTGTTCAAGTCATTTTGAGCCAAAATTCACAAATAAAGACCATAGAAATGGTCAAACCCATGTTTTGCATATTTAGGGTATTTCGGGTCAAAGCAAGTTTTTCAGTGGGATTCAAATACCCATAACTTTGAAATGAGAACTCTTTTGAGAAAGTTTTCAATATCAAATTTATTCGGATTAAGAGTATCTAGGAGTTTTGTAAAGCAAGTTTTCGCAAATTCCAAATAGATTGTGATTTGCGTTTGAAAACGATTTTGTTGAAAAACATGATACTCGAAGATCCTTTTGAGGCTAATTTTCAATAGAAATACTTTTTAACATCATTTCTTCATCCAAAGCCTCTAAAAACCTTTTAAATATGTTTTGAAGACCATTTAGATAGAAAATGACGATTTTGGGCCTTTTGAATGGAAATTTGCCATTTTGACCAATTAAGCTCATTTTTGAAAACATATGCTTGCAATTTTGAAAAGTCTTACATATGGGGTGCAATAGACACCGGAAGCATTTTAAATTATAACCCCCAAAAGATGCAACACATAAGATTTAAATTTTCATACTTTTGAAAAATTAGGCATATGGATTTAACATAACCAAGAATAAGAGGAGAATATGCAATGCAAATGTTTTAGTTTAACACATCAAAAAGATTTAAGTTCTTTTCGGTACCCAAACCATACGAGGCCCTCTAGCCTTGTCGCATAGGTCTTTTGGTACCCATATTGCTTTATCTTTAGGTTTTTGAAAATGACAATGAATAGGTTTTGCAGTTAAACCCTTTTTAGAGCAAGAAATCAAATAAGAGCCAAAAGAACCAATTTCAAAAACATTAGATGCACACTTATATGAATGTTGCCCTTTTAAGTGATATGATAAACATGAAGTATGAGAGGGCTTTTTGAATGAATTTGTATGAGTGTGATGAAGTATATAATGCCTCTTACTAGTTGAGTATGCATGATTTAATTTTCCCTTTCTAAATGATTTTTTATGATCTAAAGGGGGTTTAGTAAGTATGGCACTCCTCATATGACATCTAGTAAGGTTATTGTCCAATCTATTTACTATAGTCTTTAGTTCATCATTTTCAATTTTACGTGCTTGAGATGATTTTGTGTCAACACAAGAAATATGATAAGAACATGATGGCATATCATCACAAGTAGATGAACTAGAAGGTATGGTACTAAAATGACTAGATGAGCTAGGCATATCAAATGAAGAATTCCTAGTACTAATACCAGGGCATAACGATGAGTCACTAGATGAATCATGGCATGAGTTACTAGTATCATCCATACAAACATGTGAATCTATAATTAAATCATTTGACAAGTTTTCACATGAGGTACTAATGTCCACAAGTTTAGCATTTGAATCTAACCATGAATCAACAATTGAATTATTGCTAGCATGTGGAATAGAAGTGTGTGACTCTAAAGATGGATCAATATAGGAGTCACAAGCAACTCTAACATCTAATATACATGTTGAGCTAATAGTATTCTTGGCAAGCAAAGAATCATAAGAATTTTTCAATTCTTGATGTTGCACTTTCAAAGATGAGTAATTATTTTTTAAAGTGCTAAAGTTTTGAGTCAAATTGCCAAGCAAATCTTTTAACTCTACAATTATGTCCATTAGCTCATTCTTAGAGAGGTTAGAGTTTGATACCGTCGAGTTGGATGCCGGAGGGCATATAGAATCGTCTTGAGATGAAGACTTCGACTTCGACGCTTGCTTTCAAGCTTTTCTTGAGCTCTTCTTGCACGGTTTTGCCTTTAATTTGCTAGGGCAAACCTCATCGTTTACGTCCTTGAGCTCGCTCAAAGATTCTTGATCCTCCGCGTTGAAATCATTGTTCTCGATATGTTTGGAGATGGAGCACATGTCCTTTTCTTTGGACATTACCTCATTTGACATAAGCATGTCAATGAGCTTGCTAGGTGAAGTATCGGAAAGATCACCATTTTCAAGATTGGTGATGAAGTCTCCATAGCAACCCTCCGGCAATACTTAGAGCAATTTTCGGCAAATCTCTAGATCGGAAATATTAGCACCAAGTGCTTTGAGCTCATTTGTGATGTTGATCAAGCGATCATATGTAGTGGAGAGTGTATCATGCTCCAACATCACAAATGCCTCATAGTCCCGCAATAGTAAGCGCATCTTAGCATGTGCAAAGCTAGATGTGCCCACAAATAAGGACTCAAGAGTGATCCAAACATCGTGAGCGGTCAAGCACTCACTCACTAGTTCTTGCACATCATGACTAAGTGAATCAAACAACACATTTTTGGCCTTTGTATATAAAAGAAGATTATGGTTATCCGAAGATAATGAGCTATCCATACCCTTTTACACTAATCTCCATAATTTCAAATTTAATACCTCAAGATGAGTACTCATCATGATTTTCCAACGTGTATAATTTGAGCCATCAAATTTAGGAGCAATCAATCCAAATTTCTCTAGCGAATTCATCCTTTCTCTCTAGCGGTTAAGCCGATAAATGAGAGACCTTGCTCTGATACCAATTGTAAGATCGAGGATGCCTACTAGAGGGGGGGTGATGAGGAGGCTTTTTAAATTTTCTTCCCCACTAAGCAATTTCAACAAGATAATCGTTTAAACTAGATTATACAATGAGGCTTAAAGCAATTTAATCAACTAGTTGCATTCAACCATGTAAGTTATTCAACAAATCATGCAACAAAAGTAAATATAGCAATTGTGTCAAGATGAATGTAATGCAAAAGATAAATACACAATTGACACAATATTTTTACCGAGGTCTTGGAGACTCGCCCGGTCTCCCCTACTCCTCGTTGAAGCGCTCCCTCGAAGCCTCGCTTCTATATCCACGAAGGATATCTCACTAGGGTTGCTCCTTCTCCACACCGGATAGGTGAGCACCACACCTTTCACAATCTTTTGCCGGCCTCTCCGACAAACTTCAATTGGAGAGATCCCGGCTCTCCTCTGGCACCGTCTAGGCGAAGGCGATCGCCAAGAGTAACAAGCCGGATGCGCTTTCACTTGAACCAACCACGTGCTAGAAGCTCAATGATGCAAATGATATGCTCAACACTGTAGCACTAGCAATCTAATGGAGATGAAGTGCACTAAACACTCACACAATCTCCCTCAAGCTCTCTCTCAAATCTACTCAAGATTTGGGCTCAATTCTAGCCTCTAAATGCAATAACTCAAATGCAAATAAATTGGCTAGGTTTTCAGCTGAAGAATGAACTCTTTGAGCACCCAAAAATGAAGCCAAACACGAAGTATTTATAGCCTCAACGAAAAACTAGCCATTTGCAAGAAACCGGGCCAAAAGTTGTACAGGCCGGACATTGTCCGGCCACTTCAGACACTGTCCGGCCAGTACAAAAATTTCAGCCGTTGCAAACGTGTCAGTAACTGTTGGGAGAAATTTGTGAAGGCCGGATGGATACCAATTGTCCGGACGTCCGGACAAATGGATATGTCTCTGTTAACTCTCGGCTCAAAAAAAACTTGTACAGGCCGGACATTGTCCGGTTACTTCAGACACTGTCCGACCACTTCGGACAAATAGCTCCGGACGGATGCATTTGTCCGTTTCATTTTTCCGCTCAAAAAATTTGTACTGGCCAGACATTGTCCGGTCAGTTCAGACACTGTCCGGCCACTTCGGACAAATAGCTCCGGACGGATGCATTTGTCTGGCCACTGCACACTGACAGTAAAATAAGCATAACTTTTGATCCAGAGATCCGATTGAGGTGATTTTTCACTTGTTAGAAAGATAACTCAGAGCTCTACAATTTTGTCAACAGGAGAAAGACCTAGAAAGGTCTAGAAACTTCTAGAAAATTCAGAAACATTTCTGCTGTCAAAATGTTCAATCCAAAAATCATCTCAAATGCAATTTTAGAGTATTTGTACATACGGATTTGCCGTTTTCTCGCGGATGTGATTTGTGTCACTAAGCAACGACCACGACCACAGAGGTCTTGACATCCGATCGAAAACAGGTGGTCGGTAGGGTTTGGTCGAGCGTACGCAAGCGAGTCGAAGACTGGTACGACCAGTCCGAACTCCTACGACCACGCCCAAACCCTAAACAGAAAGCCGCCAAACAAGCGACACGACCACGACCACGTATAAACATTGATACGATCATAATATGCAAATACGACCATGACCAGCTCTAGACAAATAAACCAATTTAAACAGCTGGCGATCACGACTAAGTGCAGTTTTCAAAACATTTAATCTAGTGCACATGAACTACACTTAGACTCACTAGTAATGCAAGACACTAGTGCAAGATGATATGAATGCATCTGAGCTTCCGCACTAGATAGATTCAAGCTACTAGTTTCCGACCCCTCTTAATACTACGGTCAAACTAGTAAAAACAAACCTATCAACCCGGTCTGTCTCCAAACACCGAGACCGGTAAAATCCTAAGAAAACAATCCTTAATCTTGGATTTTACCTTAGGTGAAGTTCGACCTCGTGAAGTTCGACCGCTCGACGCTTGTCCCCGCAAGGCTCGACCTCGCTAAGCTTGACCTCACGAAGCTCGACCGCTTGACACTTGTCCTCGCAAAGCTCGACCTCGCTCGAGATGTCTCATATCGACTTCATCCTCTTCACACCCTTGCTCGCTTTTATCCTGCAATCAAACTGAGACTACAATACGTACACTCAATGCACAACATTAGTCTCATATATAAGTCGTCATTAATCACCTCCAGAGAAGCTACTCCACACAGGAGTTAGCTCAACGGTTTCTCTTTCAAATGACATGACAAACTATATTCAACGAGTAGAAAATGAGTATAAGATAAAATACAATCATATAGATCGTAGATGATAAACACATACGCACACGATCTATACTACTCATATCATGATATCAATCAACCTAGATGACCAAAGTGATGAGCTCCCCCTCAACATGTGCATCGATATAAAATCCACAACTGGAGTCATCAGTCTCAGATTTAACATATAACATCTTGATCAATCAATTAGCACAAGCTTGATGCAACCACTGAGCTCATCCTCTAGATATGCATTAATATCAAACCCGCAATCGAGGAAAACATCCAATTCAGGGTTTACCGATAATCAATTCCATTTACTTGTGCTAAATCAGGATTTATCTAAATTGTCATTTAATCATCAAATCTGATATTTTCAGATTAACTTTAATCATCATGGATTTATCCAAATCGTCATTAATCATCAAAACCTAGATACTAAGATCTACCTAGATCCAACACTTCCTAGCATCCTCTGCTCCATGCGCACGACCCCGTCCCGAGCGACGGGGCATACTCCCTTCTCCCTAGTCTACAGGGCGGCAGCAGTCCTCCCCCCGGAGATTGGCTTCCGGTCACTGCGGGTCAAGCTCCTGGAGGGAGCCACGCCCGCAGCGTACCAGGCCAACGAGGCCAACCAGCGCCTCGAGATCGACCCCGTGGAGGAGGAACGCGACCGAGCGCTCCTCCGCCACGCCATCTACGAGCAAGAGATGGCGCGCGCGTATAACCAATGCATGCGTGAGAGAGCTTTCCGCCTTGGGGACCTTGTCCTCAAGCGCGTCACAGACACCCTAGCCCAGGGGAAGCTCTCCCCCAAGTGGGAGGGTCCCTACAGGATCTCCGTGGTCCTGGGCTCGGGGGCTTACAAGCTCTCCAACCTTCAAGAGCAGGAGCTGAAGCACACGTGGAACTTGCGTTTACTTCGCAAGTTCTATGTTTAGCCTTACGGGCCTGTCTCCTCCCCCGGAGCGGTCACGCCGGAGGGGGAGGAGGGACACTGTACTTACCTTTTCCTCCCCCTTTCGCGGCTTCGCAGGGGGAGGCACTGTACTTCATTTTATTAGCAATACATACGTTTTGCTCTTCAACTGTCTCATTGCAGGTTCTTCTTACTACCGCCCCTAGCGGCGATGCCCTCCCCGCAAGGATGCCCCCCCCCGCGAGGACGCCCTCCCTGTGACGATGCCCCCCCGCGAGGAAGCCCTCCCTGTGAGGATGCCATCCCCGCGAGGAAGTGGGCCCAGACCCAACAAGTCCCTCCTGTAGGGCGGCTTACAATCAGCCCTCGTGGACTGAGGGTGTAAGCGGCAACCCGGTCCCCAGCGGCCGCGGTAACGAGTCACTTTGGGAGACTAGTCCCCTACCCAAACACTCAAGACCCGTCATCGGGCACTTCCTCCTCCGGGAGTAGACGCTCTCCCCAGTGGGACGTCTGATGGCTTTCATGGATATCTCTTCCTCCTCCGGGAGTAGACGCTCTCCCCAGTGGGACGTCTAGTGGCATCCTTGGATATTTGGTCCCCGGCGACCTTATTCCCGGCTCCCCGTTCTCACGGCGACTAGACGATTGCTTCCCGGCGACCTTATTCCTGGCTCCCCGTTCTCACGGTGACCGGATGATTGCCTCCCGGACACCCAATTTCCGGCTCCCCGTCCTTACGGCGACCGGGCGATTGTCTCCCGGAGAAGTTACGGATTTCTTGGGCACTTCTTCCCCGGAGACCCTATTCCCGGCTCCCCGTTTTCACGGCGACTGGATGACCATTTCCTAGGAAGCCCTTCCCCAGAAATCTCATCGGGTTTTCTTGGATGTTTCGTCCACACGAGGCCTTATTCCCGGCTCCCCGTTCTCACAGCGACCGGACGATTGTCTCCCAGAAGGTCTTTTCCTTGAAAACCTCGATCTAAAATTTTCTAACTTAGAAAAATTTCTGTGCTACAGGTCACTTCCACCACGGGGGCCTTGCTACCCCCACAGCGCGCAGAGCTACCCTCTGGCCCGCTATGGGCGGGGGGGATAAGGAATCCCCGGGTGTCGACCGTACCGCCCACGAGCAAACTTAGCTCATTCTCGTGAAAAGGAGTCGTCCAGACCATCCAAGAAGAAAAAATAAAAAGATAACAAGAGAAGAAGCAAAAAAACTTTATTCATCGTCAAACCCGGAGGACATCTTCCCCCTCCGGTGGGCTTCGGAAACGGTACAACCCGGGTTCTAACCCGTGGGATTCTCTACGTCCTAAGGCTCCTACTCCTAATACTCCCGGAGGCTCTCCGCAAGCTCCCGGGCCGCGCGCACGCGGCGCCGAGCGTCCCGGAGCACACCTTCGGGCCAGAACTCGTATCCCGCCGGTGGAAGAATGCGAAGTGGAGGGACCATCCGAAACCCCGGTCGCGGAGGGGACAATTCGGCGCAATGATTGTGAAAATTGTCTAAGTGCCACTCCGGATGCCACCTCAACCGGATCGGCTCCCTGACGCTGTCCCCGCCGCGCTTCCCGGAGACGAGGCTTAGCAAGATCAAAGCCACTTGGGCGTCCCCCGGGGAGCCCCTCCCGGACCTTCGGCCGGGAGTAACCTCCCGGGAACCCTGGTAACAATGCATTCAATTTAAGACTTAGAAAAATTTCTAACTTGATTGCATTCAAAATGTTTTTGTACAAGTGTCCGGGGCTTCTTCTAAGAAGCTACCGGGATCAAAATCCTAAGAAAACAAAAAGGGCCCTAACTAAGACCCTGGGGGAGGCTCATACATGTTTATTGGCGTCCTCCCCCCGGGGGGTTTCCTTCGAGGCCGGGGCCGGGGCGTCTATTGCCGGAGGCGCCGGTGTCGGGAATCTCGCCCGGATGATCCGGTCGTAGAAGCCCCCGGTGAGCTGCTCTACCACGTGGCGCGTAGGCTCGAAGAACTCGGGGAAGCTCCGCGGGATGCGGCCCCCGATCGCCTGGGCGCCCACTCCCTGGTGCTCGACGAGCCCGGCCGCGGCCGCGCCGACGGGGATCGCACGGCCTCGCGACCGGGCGTCCGCTGCCTCCGGGATCACGGAGACCTGTGCGTTAAGAAAATGCACAGCCTCCGAGAGCGTGGCCGGAGGCACCTCCGCGCTGCTCCCGGAGCCTAGGCTTACGCCAAGGCTCTCGAGGGCTGAACGGACGGAGCGGCCTGCGTCCGCCACCACTCGGACGCTCTATCCCTCGAGTTCCTGGAAGGCCTCCTCCCTCGCCTTCGCCTCCTCTCGAAGGCGGCCGTTCACCGTCTCCAAGACATGAACTTGGGCCCGGACCCGGGCCAACTCCTTGAGAGCTTCATCCCGCTGGCCCAGGAAGGAGGCAGCCCTATCCTCCACGTCCTTGAGCAGCCGGATGACGCGCTACTCGACGCCCCAGGTAATCGCCGTCCCCTATAAATTCTAGAGCTAGAAAAATTTTTTGGATGTAGGAGCTAGAGGAAAGCGACAGTCGCTTCGGGTGAATACCTGGGCTTGGAGAGACCGAAGCTCCGTGAAGCGATCGTGGAGCGTCCCCCCCGCGACGAAGGCCTGGACCTTCAGGGTCTGCAGGCCTTCCGCGCAACGTTCGACCTCCCTTGCGGAAAGCAGGGGGGTCTCCCGCCCGGCGCTGGTCCGGCCGCGGTCGGTAGCGGGCTCCCTGACCTGGGCGCTCGGCACGACCTCGGTCGGGGTGGCGGTCGTCATCGCCTTCATCGCGGAGGTGCCCTCCGAGGAGGTGGCCGAGGAAGTCCCAGAAGGGGTCCCTCGCCGGGGGGGATCATCAACCCCTTCCCCTTCCCGGGAGGGAGGGCCCCCGGGGCCCCCACTTCCGGTGGGACCTCGTAGATCGAGAGGCTCCCCCCTCGTCCACGGGCCACTCCATTCTCGTAGGCGAGGCCTCCGCGAACCTCACCTCTGGCTTGTCCGGCTCCAAGGGGGCCGGGGGCGCTGGCGGGGCCGCTACCGATGGCGGCGATGGGGCGTAGTCCGCCAAGTCGGAGGCCGCCGCGTCCGCGGCCAGTTCCTTCCCCCGAGCCGCAACGGGGCTCTTCGGGGGAGGGGGCGTCGCCTCCTCCCTGGCCGGCGCCCGGGCGCGCTCGGTCCCGAGGGCCTCGTCCCGGGGCTTCGCCGGTGTGGCTGCAGGCGTCGTCGACGGGCCGGGGGCTTTCTGGACTCTGGCCTTCTTAGGCTCACAGCCCCCGGCCGCGTCCTTCCCCCGCTTGTGCGACCCGGGGGTGGGGAGGGGCTTCCTCTCCGGAAGCTTCAGCCCGTAGGCCTCAGCCACTAGGTTCCGGGGGGTGGCCCTCCCCCACAAGGCGCACGACGTGCTCGTGCTCGTCGGCGAAGTACCTCCCGAGGAGGTTCTCCGCCTTCTCCAGCGCCGCCTGGTACGGCCGGACTGCAAGAGGTAAAGAGTTAGTCAAATTTTCAAAATTTTGTGAATACAATGAAGCAGGTTACCGGAACTTACGTCGGGTCACCGGCTTGACCGGGGGAAGCTACTCCGGGCCCATGCCGGTCCCCCTCCGCCCGCGTGCGAAGGGGGAGATCCTCAGGAGCATCATCTCCTCGGCAGCGTCCCGCATAGAGCGGGTCTTCCGGGAGATGATCACCTTGCCGAGGAGCTCGAGCTCCTCGTCCGTCCACACCGGAGGCTTCGGCGCGAACCGACCGGCTGTAGGAGGCGGGCTCCGGGGCATACGTCACCTCGTCGTCCCGGACCCGGAGGTAGAACCACCTCCGGATCCAGTCCCCCCAATGATCCCGGGAGGCTACCACCGGGTAGTCGGCCACCCGGGATGGCAGCAGCTGCACCATCACTGAGACGAAGGGGGACTTGGGTCCCCCCTTCACCAGGTGGGAGCTCCGCGCCGCCGGCTTGTAAAAGTACCAGAACACTCGTAGCATGGGCTCCCTCCCGGTCGCCGTCTCGAAGAGCCAGATGAAGATACCCATCCGGACGAGGGCGTTCGGGGTGAGGTGGTTGAGCGCCACCCCGTACTCCTTCAAAAACTCCCAGAGCATGGGATGCACCGGGAGCCGGAGCCCCGCCTCCAGGAAGGCCTCAATGTCCATGACCTCTCCGGGCCTGGGGCGGGGGGCTCCGTCCTTCTTCACGGGGACCCGAATGACCCCGTCCTCGACGACACCGCGTTCGACCAAGGACTCGGCGTACTTGGCCGTGAACTCGGACGCCCAGAGGAAGTCCGTAGTGACCTCCTCCGGGGGCACCTCGGTCGTCTTCGCTCGACCCTTCGGTGCCATCAAGTTAGTTTTTCTTAGAGACTAACTTTTCAGGAGGCTAAGCCTAAAAGTTCCGGACGCTTGCTACCGGGCGCTAGCTACCGGGAAGAGCTACCGGGAGAGAGCTACCGGGAGAGCAAAATCTGCTAAGGCTGAGAAGTTTGGAATGAAGCTACTGGGGCCCCCAAGGCCCTATTATAGAGCCGAGTCGCGGTCCAAATGGGCGCCACGTGGCACCCCACGGAGCAATCTGGACCATTGAAATTCAAACGGCGCACGGGAAACGAAGGGACTGGCGCGCAAATCGAGGCGCCAGTTTGAACCACAAGCGCATTTATGGCGAAACGGCGCCGCCTTAAGCACGGTGCACATAAGCCGAGGCGTCACGGTTCCGATGACTCGGTCCGGAGATTTTCCCGGTGACATGTACCATACCCACCGGAGACTCGAGCATCGCCCCCGGGGGGCATGGGGGGCTGCTGTTGGGGGAAATCTCCGCGGGACTAGGTCCAGGTAAGTTGCGCCACATGCG
The DNA here is from genome assembly GCA_019359835.1 of Pharus latifolius. Classification (NCBI taxonomy): domain Eukaryota; kingdom Viridiplantae; phylum Streptophyta; class Magnoliopsida; order Poales; family Poaceae; genus Pharus; species Pharus latifolius. The sequence continues at coordinate 57,893,321 of CM033321.1, read as the reverse complement.
CCCGGGGACGTGGCCTCCGGCCCCTCCCCGAGCGCTGCCGTTTGGCTCCCGGGACGTGGCCTCCGGCGCCGTCCCGGGCGCCGCCATGCGCCCGGGGACGTGGCCTCCGGCCCCTCCCCGGGCGCCGCCTTTTGGCTCCCGGGACCTGGCCTCCAGCACCATCCCGGGCACCGCCTTTTGGCACCCGGGACCTGGCCTCCGGCCCCGTCCCGGGCGCCGCCTTTTGGCTACCGGGACCGGACCTCCGGCGCCGTCCCGGGCGCCGCCTTTTGGCTCCCGGGACCTGGCCTCCGGCCCTGTCCCGGGCGCCGCCATTTGCCCGGGGACCTGGCCTCCGGCCCCACCCCGGGCGCCGCCTTTTTGGCCCCCGAGACTTGGCCTCCGGCGCATGTCCTGGACCTCATCGCCCTCCTCAAGGTAAAGTCTCTAGTTGTTTATCACGTGCAGGTCACGCGAGGAGCGCCTCGGGAATCAGCGACCACCTGTCAAGCATCCGAGACGTTTGACCGGGAGAAGGACGTTCCTACCCCTCAATCCGACGGTGGCTTCCGGGGTAGTTTAGGCTTTTTGCTTCTTTTTGGGGCTATAAATAGCCCTTGTACCCCTCAGTTGTAAGAAAGTGAGTCATTTGTTGGAATAGCCAAAAACTAATAGGTGTGCTCCGGAAGCCTCTCCCCCGGAGGGAGCCTCCCCTGCCGACTCCAGTCGGGAGCGCACCGATAGGCTAGGGCCCCCACCGGGACCCGAACCTATATAAATCCGTATGTCATTTCTTGTGCTTGTCCGGCGGGGGAGGACCGGTCATCCGGTCAACCCGCGCCGCGTAATCTTCGCTAGGATCGTTTTCAAAATCTGCCGGGGTATTCGCAATACCACGACATGTTCTGTGATTTCTATTTACTTCTCACCTTTGCCTTCTGTCTGTGGGTTTAACTATGAGTGCGATGTAAGAAATTGATAAATATGTTGTGTAATTATGCATGGATAGCTCTAAACTAAGCTGAGGTGGCTGGATTTACTATTCCGATGTACATGTGTCATTGGTTGAGGTTCATTGAGTGTCTTGTGGGTTTTTTGTAATTTTAGAGAGCCTCAGGAGGTTTCGTGCAAAAGTGCAAGACCTAATTTTGAAATCCTGGACTTTCTAGGGGCTTAAATGTGAAAATGAAGTGCAATTGGGCTTGAGTACAACTAACAGTGGCTAAAAGTGTGGGCAAAATTACAGGTTTTCCCTAATTCCCTTCGCATCTCTCTCTAACTCCGAATCGAGACTCGCAATCACCCGAAAATGACCAATTTTTGAGAAACTTTTGAGTGATGACAAGCAAGTATACAGGGGTGAGCAGTGGCATTTGCTCAGGCTGAGAGGTGGTGTTGGATCTAGGTCGATCTAAGTTTTGATGATTAATGACGATTTGGATAAACCCTTGATGATTAATGTTGATTTGGATAATGACAGTTTTGATGATTAAATAACAATTTGTATAAATCTTGGTTTAGCGCAAGTAAATTGAATTGTTATTTGTTGAACCCTAAAAGTCGATGACTCCCTGTTGTGGTCTAATATCAATGCATATGTTGAGGGGGAGCTCTGTGGTTGCATCAAGTTTGTGCTAATTGTAAATCAAAATGTCATGCATTAGATTTGGAAGTTTGATGACTCCTCGTTGTGGATTTGATATCGATGCATATGTTAAGAAGGAGCTCATCATATTATTCATTTATGTTGATTGCCATCATGACATGAGAAGTATAGATCGTGCACTTATTTCTTATCATATATGAATCTATATGATTGGATATTTAATCTCTTACTCATTTGGTATTTGTTGAAAATGGTTTTGTCATTTCATCGAAAAGAGAAATTGTTGAGTCAACTCCTTTGTGGAGTAATTTCTCTGGTGATTAATGACAACCTAAATATGATACTAACGTTGTGCATTGAGTGTATGTGTTGGAATCTCAAGGTGTATTGCGAGATGAAAGCAAGCAAGGGCGTGTAGAGGATGATGTCGATATAAGCCATCTTAAGCGAGATCGAGCTTTGCAAAGTCAAGCTTCACAAGGTCGAGCTTCACTGAAGGTAAGATCCAAAACTAAGGATTGTTTTCTTAGGATTTTATCGGTCTCGATGCTTGGAGATAGACCGGTTTGATAGGTCTTCTTTTTACTAGTTTGACCATACTATTAAGAGGGGTCGGAAACTAGTAGCTTGAGTCTATCTAGTGTGGAAGTTCAAATGCATTCATATCATCTTGCACTAGTGCTCAATCACCTCCTGCATTGCTAAGAAAATCTAAGTGTTGTTTGTGTTCCATTAATGAAAATGTTTTGAAAATTGCACTTAGTCGTGGTCACCAGCTAGAGCATTCTTATTTCTTCTAGAGCTAGTCGTGATCGTATTTGCACATTCTGATCATATCCTTGTTTAGAGTTTGGTCGTGGTTTTGTTTGCCAGATTGGTTGTATCTTTGTTTGGAGTTTGGTCGTGGTCGAGGGAGTTCAAGCTAGTCGTACTGGTTTTCAGCTCGATTGCATACGCTCGACCAAATCCACTCGACCACCCGTTTTTGACCAGATTTTTGACTTTTGGCTTTAAGTTCCTAAAGTATACTAGTCGTGGTCGTTGATGAGTGTCAGCAGAGTTATCCGCGAAAAAACAGAACAATCTGCATGTGCAAATAACCCGGAACTTGAGTTTGAGTAAAATTGTAAAGTCCTGTTTTCGGTTTACACAGGCTGGACATTGTCTGTGGTGGCCGGACATTGTCTGGCCTGTACAAAACTCATGTGGCTTATTGCAAATCATAAACAGAGACAAATGGTTTCATCTGGGTTTTTGTCCGGGGAAGGCCCAACATTGTCTGTGATGGCCGGACATTGTCCGTCCTGTCTAAAACTTGAGAGTTTTCATTGAAATGAAACCAGAGACCATTAAATCCGTCCGGAGAGCTTTTGTCCGGGATGTGCCGGACATTGTCCGGGAATGACCGGACATTGGCCAGCCTGTACAAATCATGTGAGCCTCATATTTGAGAGTGAACCAGCAACAAATGCATCTATCTGGGTTGTTTGTCCGGACAAAAGACCATTTGTCCGGCCTTCACAAAAATAGCCCAACAGTAATTGACAATTTATTGTCCGGCCTGCATGCTGGACACTATCCGTCCTGTACAAAATTGACTCGATTTGTTCCAAACGGCTAGTTTCATTGAGGGGCTATAAATACCCCGTGTTGGCATTCATTTGAGGCTGATCAAGAAGTTGAAAACAAAGTGTATAAGCTAGCCAAGTTTATTGCATTTGATATATTGTATCTAGAGGCTAGATTTGACCGAAAATCTTGAGTGAATTAGAGGAGAAGCATTTGAGAGAGGTTGTGAGTGCTTAGTGCACTTCATTCTTCATTTGCAAGCTAATGCTAGAGTGTTGAGCATCGATTTGCATCATTTGAGCTTCTAGCACGTGATTCATTCAAGTGAGCGCATCCGACTTGTTATTCTTGGCTATTGCCTTCACATAGACGGTGTTGGAGGAGAGTCACGATCTCTCTGGTTGAAGTTTGTTGGAGAGGCCGACAAAAAAGTGTGAAAGGTTTGGTGCTCGCTTATTCGGTGTGGAGAAGGAGAAACCCGAGTGGACATATCCTTCGTGGATAGAAGCGAGGCTCACGCGTGAGTGCTTCAACGAGGAGTAGGGAGACCAGGTGAGTCTCCGAGACCTTGCCAAAAATCATTGTGTCAATTTTTTCTCTCTTGTACTAATCATATTCATGTTGACACAATTGCTTAAATTAGTCTTGTTGCATATTGAACTGTGTATTCCATATTGATTAAATGCAACTAGATGTTGGATTGGTTGTAAACCCTTTGCAAAATCTAGGTTTGCCTAAATAATCTTGAAAAATTGTTTAGTCCAAAGAATTTTTAAAAGCCTCCTATTCACCGCCCTCTAGTCGGCATCCTTGATCCTACAGGTGGCACGTTGAATGGATACTGCGCAGTTTGACATCAAACTTTCCCAAAAATTCGCATCTTAACTCTATGTTTTGCTTTTCGTCAGCATTGTGACTCAGCCAACAACATGGGTTAAAACCACCTACCAGTTTCGTGGTCCTCGCACCCAGTGACTGAAAGGTCTTCTCGTCCGAAACCCTAACAGCCAAAATCCTTGTAGAAATCCTTGCCTCGTTCCATGATGACTGCACCTCCCTCCGGCCCCTACACTATCCCGCCTCTACCCACTGCACCAGCTCCTCCGCCCTGTCCTCCCCCACCTCCCATCGTCTAGCCTCATCGTGAGAGACCTCCCATGGAAGTCCACCCCATCTATGTCTACCACCCATGCCACTGGTGCATCCTTGTCCTCACCCCCATAGTACAGGAAGCAGAGCCCCATGTTGCACTTGTAGTCATCATGCCCACTGGTGGAAGAACGCCATGATCTCTGACTTCCTCGCCCACATTTGCAGGTTGCCCACAAACACTTTCCCCTTCAGCTGAAACTCCTCCTATGGCATTCTTTACTTTCCCTTTATACCCTCTATTTGAAAAATAACAGATAGTAAATAGAGGAATGTACTACATTCTTTCCTTTCATGCCCTCTCCTTCCATAAGAATTAAACAAACCATAATTAATACTCTACATAGATTTTATTAGGGCTAGACTGATTATTTTAAGCCACTTCTTAATTTCATATGCATGAAGCTAAACCGACATGCGTTTATAAACAGCAAGAGTATATTTTTGAGTTGATTTTGCTAGTAAATTCAGAAACCGAATTTGACAAAACCTAAAAAATTGCGACCATGGTTTAAGGAGGACCCAATTATGGATGCTTAACAAAAGTAGCTATACCAAGGCGATTATACTTGTCCTTCTTTCTCTATGGGTTGCAGTTCCATTCGTCCTCATAGTAAGGATTGGGATCGCTCATTTGTGGGTCCTCCGGGAGACTACACACTTGCGATGAGACTTTATTTTTTCCCACACCCTGAATGACTTAGTGTACTCCGACATGTTGTTATCGCAACGAATTCACACTTTGGCTCGACCTTATGAAGAAAAAACATGATCATAAGTTGAAACTAAGATGGATACTGTAAACATGGTACTGCACTCACATCTTTGTTCATAGAAATCTTAAGGTGTGTGCAGCCTTAGTACCTTCCACAAGATGTTGCTTCTTGCCAACACCAGTGCTCAATTGTTGGCTTGTTGAAGTGACATAATTGCAGTGGTTGATATGTTTCATCAGATAATCGTCCATATGGCGAACTGGACAAAGCCATAAGTTTAGCTAATGCTGTTGATGGAGAGGTGAAGTCTGTACTGGCAAATGTAGAGAGAGTAAGTGGGTAATTGAATAGAGAGAACATTGCATATTTATAGACAGGAGTGACAGATATCAAAAGCGGAGTTCAAGCGGTTTTCATTTTCAACTGGATGTGACAACTCAGAGCAAGACTTTTAGATCGAATGTGACAACTCAGGTAGGCTTTCACATAGGATGTGAAAAATCGGCTAGGCTTTTCACACCCGATGTGACAACATGGGTAGGATTAGTCTTTTCAGACTTTTAAGAACAAATGTGACAACCCTACGATGATGCAAAACCCTAACCTTAAACCCTAAACTCTAAAACCCTAAAAAGACGAATATTTGTACACAAAGGTTTTAATGGAAAAGCTAAAGAAACTAAAAAAGGTGAAACATTTTCTTTTTGCTGAAAACATCTTCTCAAAAAGCTTAAAAAGCTGAAAAATTTCAAACAGATTTCACTAATATCCGTTATGTTTAAACTCAAATCCATCTAACAACATGTCGTGGTATTGCGAATACCCCGACAGGTTTTGAGAACGATCCTAGCGAAGATTACGCGGCGCGGGCTGACCGGATGACCGGTCCTCCCCCGCCAGACAAACACGAGAAATGACACGAAGATTTATACAGGTTCGGGTCCCGGTGGGGGCCCTAGTCCTGTCGATGCGCTCCCGACCGGAGTCGGCTGGGGAGGCTTTCTCTAGGGGAGAGGCTTCCGGAGCACGCCTGTGAGTTTAGCTATTCCAATAAGAGTGATTCGATCCTTTACAACAGAGGGGTACAAGGGCCATTTATAGCCCCAAAAAGAAGCAAAAAGCCTAAAATACCCCGGAAGTCACCGTCGGATTGAAGGGTAGGAACGTCCTTCTCCCGGTCAAACGTCTTGGATGCTTGACAGGTGGTCGCTTATTTCCGAGGCGCTCCTCGCGTGACCTGCACGTGACAAATCAACTCGAACTTTACCTTTAGAAGGGCGATGAGGCCCGGGGAGAGGCTGGAGGCCACCGCCCTGGGCCAATGGTGGCGCCCGGTACGGCGCCGGAGGCCTGGTCCCGGGAGCCAAAAGGCGGCGCCCGGGAGGAGGCCAGAGGCCACCTCCCCAGGCCAATGGCGGCGCCCGGGATGGCGCCCGAGGCCTGGTCCCGGGAGCCAAAAGGCGGCTCCCGGGGAGGCCGGAGGCCACCTCCCTGGGCCAATGGCGGCGCCCGAGACGGCACCGGAGGCCAGGTCCAGGGAGCCAAAAGGCGGCGCCCAGGGAGAGGTCGGAGACCATGTCCGCGGGCCATTGGCGGCGCCCGAGACGGCGCCGGAGGCCTGGTCCCGGGAGCCAAATGGCGGCGCCCGGGGAGAGGCCGGAGGCCACCTCCCGGGGCCAATGGCGGCGCCCGGGACGGCGTCGGAGGCCTGGTCCCGGGAGCCAAAAAGGCAGCGCCCGGGGAGAGGCCGGAGGCCACCTCCCCGGGCCAATGGCGGCGCCCGGGACGGTGCCGGAGGCCTGGTCCCGGAAGCCAAAAGGCGGCGCCCAGGGAGAGGCCGGAGGCCACCTCCCCGGGCCAATGGCGGCGCCCGGGAAGGCGCTGGAGGCCTCGTCTCGGGAGCCAAATGGTGGTGCCCGGGGAGGCCCCGGAGGCCGAGTCCCCGGGCCAATGGGACACGACTTACCTGGACTTAGCGCCGCGGAGATTTCCCCCAACAGCAGCCCTCCATGCCCCTCGGGGACGATGCTCGAGTCCCCGGTGGGTATGGTACACGTCACCGGGAAAATCTCCGGACCAAGTCACCGGAGCCGTAACGCTTCGGTTTCCGTGCCAGACGCTTATGGCCGCGCCGTTTCATCATAAATGCGCTCGCGGTTCGAACCGGTGCCTCGATTCGCGCGTCGGTCCCTTCGTTTCCAGCGCACGGTTTGAACTTCAACGGTCCAGATTGCTCCGCAGGGTGCCACGAGGCGCCCATCTAGACCTTGTCTCGCCCCTATAAATAGGGCCTTGGGGGGCCCGGAAGTTCATTCCAAACTTTCACAGCCTTAGCGATTTTTGCTCTCCCGGTAGCTCTCTCCCGGTAGCTCTCTTCGGTAGCTCTCTTCGGTAGCTAGCGCCCGGTAGCGAGCGTCCGGTGCCTTTAGCCGCAGCCTCCTGAAAGGTTAACCACCGAAAAAAAAACAAACCTGATGGCACTGAAAGGTCGACCGAAGACGACCGAGGTGCCCCCGGAGGAAGTCAGTCCGGACTTTCTCTGGGCGTCCGAGTTTACGGCCGAGTCCATGGTCGAGCGCGGCGTCGTTGCGGACGGGGACATCCGAGTCCCCGTGAAGAAAGATGGAGCCCCCCGCCCCAGGCCCAGAGAGGTCGTGGCCTTCAAGGCCTTCCTGGAGGCGGGGCTCCGGCTCCCGGTGAATCCCATGCTCCGGGAGTTTCTGAAGGAGTACGGGCTGGCGCTCAACCACCTCACGCCGAACGCCCTCGTCCGGATGGGCATCTTCATCTGGATTTTCGAGACGGCGACCGGGAGGGAGCCCACCCTACGCGTCTTCCGTACTTCTACGAACCGGCGGCGCGGAGCTCCCACTTGGTGAAGGGGGACCCAAGTCCCCCTTCAGCTCGGTGATGGTGCAGATGCTGCCGTCCCGGGTGGCCTACTACCTGGCGGCAGCCTCCCGGGACCATTGGGGCGATTGGGTCCGGAGGTGGTTCTACCTCCGGGTCCGGGACGACGGGGTGACGTACGCCCCGGAGCGCGCCTCTTACAGCCTGTCGTCCGCGCCGAAGCCTCCGGTGTGGACGGACGAGGAGCTTGAGCTCCTCGGTAAGGTGATCATCTCCCGGAAGACCGGCTCTATGCGGGACGCCGCCGAGGAGATGATGCTCCTGAGGATCTCCCCCTTTGCCCGTGGGAGGAGAGGGACTGGCATGGGCCCAGAGCAGCGGCCTCTGGTCAAGCCGGTGACCCGACGTAAGTCCCGGTAACCTGCAGCATCGCATTTACAAATTTTTGAAAATTTGAGTAACTCTTTACCTCTTGTAGTCAGGCCGTACCCGGCGGCGCGGGAGAAGGCGGAGAACCTCCTCGGGAGGTACTTCGCCGACTAGCACGAGCGCGTCGTGCGCCTCGTGGGGGAGGGTCCTCCCCGGAACCTGTTGGCTGAGGCCTATGGGCTGAAGCTCCCGGAGAGGAAGCCCCTCCCCACCCCCGGGTCGCATAAGCGGGGGAAGGACGCGGCCGGGGGCTCTGAGCCTAAGAAGGCTAGAGTCCAAAAGACCCCCGGCCCGTCGACGACGCCGGCGGCGACTCCGGCGAAGCCTTGGGACGAGACCCACGGGACCGAGCGCGCCCGGGCGCTGGCACGGAGGGAGACAACACCCCCTCCCCTGAAGAGCCCCGTTGAGGCTCGGGGGAAGGAACCGGCTGCGGACGGGGTGGCCTCCGACTCGGCGAACTACGCCCCATCGCCGCCATCAGTAGCGGCGCCGCCACCACCCCCGGCCCCCTTGGAGCCGGAGAAACTGGAGTTGAGGTTCGCGGAGGCCTCGCCTCCGCGGATGGAATGGCCCGTGGACGAGGGGGGGAGTCCCTCCGTCTATGAGGTCCCGCCGGAAGTGGGGGCCCCGGGGGCCCTCTGGCCCGGGAAGGGGAAGGGTCTGATGGTCGCCCCCCGGCGAGGGACCCCTTCCGGGACTTCCTCGGCCACTTCCGCGGGGGCACCTCCGCAACGAGGACGATGACGACCGCCACCCCGACCGAGGACCAGCGCCGGGCGGGAGACCCCCTTGCTTTCCGCAAGGGAGGTTGAACGCTACGCGGAAGGCCTGCAGACCCCGAAGGTCCAGGCCTTCATTGCGGGAGGGACGCTCCACGATCGCTTCGCGGAGCTCTGGTCTCTCCAAGCCCAGGTATTCACCCGAAGCGACTATCGTTTTCCTTTGGCTCCTACAATTGAAAATTTTTCTCACTCTGGAATTCATAGGGGACGGCGATTACCTGGGGCGTCGAGCAGCGCGTCATCCGGCTGCTCAAGGACGCGGAGGACAGAGCCGCCTCCTTCCTGGGCCAGCGGGATGAAGCTCTCCAGGAGCTGGCCTGGGTGCGGGCCCAAGTTCACGTCTCGGAGGCGGTGAATGGCCGCCTCCGAGAGGAGGCGAAGGCGAGGAGGGAGGCCTTCTGGGAGCTCGAGGAATCGAGTGTCCGGGCGGTGTCGGACGCGGGCCGCTCCGTCCGTTCGGCCCTCGAGAGCCTTGGCGTAAGCCTAGGCTCCAGGAGCAGCTCGGAGGTGCCCCCGGTGACCCTCGCAAAGGCCGTGCGTTTTCTCAATACGCAGGTCTCCGTCATCCCGAAGGCGGCTGACGCTCGGGCTCGGGGCCGGGCGATTCCCATCGTTGCGGCCACGGCCGGGCTCGTCCAGCACCGGGGAGTGGGCGCCCGGGAGATCGGGGGCCGCATCCCGCGGAGCTTCCCCGAGTTCTTCGAGCCTTCATGCCGGGAGGTGGAGCAACTCGCCAGGGGCTTCTACGACCGGATCATCCGGGAGAGATTCCTGGTACCGGCGCCTCCGGCGGTGGATGCTCCGGCCCCGGCCTCGGAGGAAACCCCCCGGGGGGAGGGCGCCAATGAACATGTATGAGCCTCCCCCCAGGTCTTAGTTAGGGCCCTTTTATTTTCTTAGGACTTTTGATCCCGGTAGCTTCTTAGAAGAAGCCCCGGACACTTGTACAAAAATATTTTGAATGCAATGGAGTTAGAATTTTTTCTAAGTCTTTGAATTGAATGCATTGTTACCAGGGTTCCCGGGAGGTTGCCCCCGGGCGAAGGTCCAGGAGGGGCTCCCCGGGGGACGCCCAAGCGGCTTTAATCTTGCTAAGCCTTGTCTCCGGGAAGCGCGGCGGGGACAGCGTTCGGGAGCCGATCCGGTTGAGGTGGCATCCGGAGTGGCACTTGGACAACTTTGACAATCATCGCGCCAAATTGTCCCCTCCGCGACCGGGGTTCTGGATGATACCTCCCCTCCGGATACTTCCACCGGCGGGATACGAGTTCTGGCCTGAAGATGTGCTCCGGGACGCTCGGCGCCGCGTGCGAGCATTGTACCGGGACTTGACCCGGGAGCTAGCGGAGAGCCTCCGAGAGTATTAGGCGTAGGAGCCTTAGGACGTATAGAATCCCCCAGGTTAGAACCTGGGTTGTATTGTTTCCGAAGCCCACCGGAGGGGGAAGATGTCCTCCGGGTTTGACAAACAATAAAGCTGTTTATTTGCTTCTTCTCTTGTATTTTTGTTTCTTCTTCTTGGATGGTCCGGACGACTTCTTTTCACAAGAATGAGCTAAGTTTGCTCGTCGGCCGTGCGGCCGACACCCGGGGGTTCCTTATCCCCCACCCCCCCCCCCCCCCGCCCACAGCGGGCCGGAGGGTAGCTCCGGGCGCTGTGGGGGTAACCAGGCCCCCGAGGTGAAAACAACCTGTAGCATAGGAATTTTTCTAATTTAGAAAATTTTAAAACGAGGTTTCCAAGGAAAGGACATTCTGGGAGACAATCGTCCGGTCGCCGTGAGAGCGGGGAGCCGGGAATAAGGCCTCATGTGGAAGAAACGTCCAAGAAAACCCGATGAGATTTCCGGAGGCGAGCTTCCTAGGAGACAATCTTCCGGTCGCCATGAGAATGGGGAGCCGGGAATAGGGTCTCTGGGGAAGAAATGTCCGAGAAATCCGTAACTTCTCAGGGAGACAGTCGTCCGGTCGCCGTGAAAATGGGGGGCCGGGAATAGGGTCTCCGGGAGGCATTCATCCGGTCGCCGTGAGAACGGGGAGCCGGGAACCAAATATCCAAGAATGCCATTAGAGGTCCCACTGGGGAGAGCGTTGAACGTCAACTCCCGTAGGAGGAAGATAGATCCAAGAAGGCTATTAGACATCCCACTGGGGAGAGCGTCTACTCCCGGAGGAGGAAGTGCCCAAAGACGGGTCTTGAGTGTTTGGGCAGGGGACTAGTCTCCCAAAGTGACTTGTTACCGCGGCCACTGGGGACCGGGTTGCCGCTTACACCCTCAGTCCACGAGGGCTGATCGTAAGCCGCCCTACAGGAGGGACTTGCTGGGTCTGGGCCCACTTCCTCACGGGGAGGGCTTCCTCGCGGGGAGGGCATCCTCGCGGGGAGGGCATCGCCGCTAGGGGCGGTAATGAGAAGAACCTGCAATGAGACAATTGAAGAGCAAGACCTATGTATTGCTAACAAAATGAAGTACAGTGCCTCCCCCTGCGAAGCCGCGAAAGGGGAGGAAAAGGTAAGTACAGCGTCCCTCCTCCCCCTCCGGCATGATCGCTCCGGGGGAGGGGACAGGCCCGTAAGGTTAAACATAGAACTTGTGAAGTAAACAGAAGTTCCACGTGTGCTTCAGCTCCTGCTCTTGAAGGTTGGAGAGCTTGTAAGCCCCCGAGCCCAGGACCGCGGAGATCGTGTAGGGGCCCTCCCACTTGGGGGAGAGCTTCCCCTGGGCTTGGGGGTCTGTGACGCGCTTGAGGACAAGGTCCCCAAGGCGGAAAGCTCTTTCGCGCACGCGCTGGTTGTACGCGCGCGCCATCTCTTGCTCGTAGATGGCGTGACGAAGGAGCGCTCGGTCGCGTTCCTCCTCCACGAGGTCGATCTCCAGGCGCTGGTTGGCCTCGTTGGCCTGGTATGCTGCGGGCGTGGCTCCCTCCAGGAGCTCGACCCGTAGTGACCGGAAGCCAATCTCCGGGGGGAGGACTGCCTCCGTCCCGTAGACCAGGGAGAAGGGAGTACGCCCCATCGCTCGGGACGGGGTCGCGCGCATGGAGCAAAGGATGCTAGGAAGCTCCTCCGCCCATGCACCTCGCTTAGAAGCGGTTTGCTCGAGTCTCCAGCGCAATCCCTGTAGGATCACGTCATTAACCCTCTCGACAGCCCCATTGCTCCGGGGATGGGCCACTGAGGCGATTGATTGTGGTCCTCCCCATTATCGCGTTGTAGGAGGAGGCGAGGTCCACTACGTCGAAGCGGACCAGCTCGGTCCGGTAGTTCTCGATTTTTGATTTTTGTCAAAACCACCAGATCTTGTTGGATTTCACCATTTTCCTACTGGATAAGTCCAAATGAATTAGTAGCACTCACCTGCAAAACCAGAACTCAGATCAGCCCCTTAGATCTCCATATTTGCAAATAGGCCCAAGATCCCGAAAGAAAACCTTGCAGATTAGTCCAAATCCCTTGCAGTTCAGTCCAAGCATTACAACCAGGCCCCTGTGCCATTTTCGACCACGACCAGAGCTCTAGCCGTTGCGACCAGAGCCTCGCCACCTCGCCTCGCCGCAGGACTCGCCGCCGACGAAGTCTCGCCCGCAGCCACCGTCACCGCCACGTAGAGCCACCTGTGCGCAACCGTGCCGCCACCGTGGAGCAACCTCAGCGCGCCTTGCCGTGATTCTCCCGCGCACGCGTGCTCCAGCAGCAGCAAAGCAACGCCACGTTGCAGCCATGCCGAAGCCAATGATCTCGTCGCCCTGCTCCAGCCGATTTCGTGCGATTCTTCTTCCCTGGCTCAGTCCTTGCCGCGTCCCGACGTCGTCTCGAAGCTTTCTCCGGTGTCAGCCACAAATCCTGCCCGATATGCTTCAACTCCCGAGCTCAGCGCATCGCCTATATAAGCTCCCTCCCTTGCCCAGAATCACTTCGCACCACCCCGTAGCTTCATTGCTTCAACCATAGCACCAGAGAGTAGCAGCTTCCTCAGCGCCACCGTGAACGGTTTCTTCCCCGGCGAGCCACCTCAGGAGCTCACGATGCCAGCTTCGCCCGAAGCTCCTCTCTTCAATCTAAGACTACCAGTGAGTTCCTCTCGTTCCCCTCTCCGTATCATAGCGTTTAATTGGCCCCCGGCGAACCCTAACGCCGGCGATCGCCGGAATGTCCCAAATCCCCTGTTTCTTTAATACTGCTCGATTCGATCCGAATTAAACCTCGTGCTAGTGGTGAAATATGTTCAGTGCAACCCTTTGAGCGAGCCTACGAACTTGGATTTTGAAATTGAGCTGAGATTGTAGCTTTCCCGTAGATTGCGCGCCACCAGCAAACCGGCTCACGCTGCCAAGCTTCTCCGGCCATCCTCCGGGGGATTTAACCCCACCAGTAGCCTTCACACCTCACCCTCTCACTCCCTGAGCAAAGAATCGAGCTCAAAGTCTTTAAATAGAAAACCCCCAATCTCCAGTGTCGTCTTCTCCAGCGCCGGTCGCCGGAATTTCTCCCCGGCCGATCTAGCCCCGCACACTTTGTCCCTTAGATAGCCTCTAGTACCCTGAGCAATATTGTCTACTAGCTCGATCCCTGAATCGACCTGGATCAGAAGTTATTTCAATGCCAAGATCACTGTCCAGTAACTCAGGCCACCGTGTTTACTCGCTTGATTTGGCCACCCTCCGGCCACTTTCTGCCCTTAAGCCTGTTGAGAGTTTTGTTCCTGTTGCTAAGGCCTAACCCCCAGACAAAGTGGTTCATCAATTGAAGCCCTGGATCAAAAGTTATGCCATGCCCTAGTTCCCAGCCATGTCCAGCACTATGTCAGTGCATGTCCAGCACTATGTCAGTGCATGTCCAGCAGTGGCATTAGATGGTTTATACCTGTTACACTTGAGCAATTGAAATGCCACCTTGTCCATTAGATTCCTGGAGTTAATCTCTACAACTTTCTCTACTGTAACTTCTCCTGAAAACCTACCTAAGACCAACTTAAGGCTATGTCAATCCGTGGACCGAATGTCAGCCTTTCGACATTCAACCCCTTTCGAGCCCATCTCTTCAATCAGCATCCAAGCAACCTTGTCCAAACCTTTCCCCTGCATTCATGACATATTTTACGTATCATTTCCCATAAAGGCTATGTTCTGTATGCTTATGTAGTGTATGTGCGTATTATCTGTATCCGCCATGGAACCAGACGTTGAAGGAGCGGAAGAAATCTTCGGAGAATTACCCAAGTAACTAGACCCAACATTGCAAGGCAAGTCTCAAACCCTTGATCATGTCTCACCTATTATTTTGGAATGAAGTATGTTAACAGTTTTCAAGTATATGCATGCCTTAGATTCAAATAAGAATTATGTTTTAATAAAGATGATTAGATATGACCTAAGTGATTGTAAAGCCCCTTTTGACATTGAATACCCCTGCACCCTTGTTACCCTAGATTATCATGCTTAGGCTATGCTATGCTTAAAGATTATATGATAAATGTTGAATGGTCACATATGAGAAAAGCATGTTCAAAACCCTTTTGTGAAAGAAAATATGATTGGAATCGATAGTGAGGATGGTTTGATAGGATGGTGCTGTGTGCGCACTGGGAATGTGAAAGACTCCTCACTAGAGATTCATAAGGACTAGAACCTTGTGTTGTGCTTCTATGCGGCATGAAAAACGTACCAACCACCTGCCTGTTTATGGGACGGGCGCAACTTAGTAGCTCTCTTTAGTGTTAGCTTTTCCCTGCAATGGTTGTCGGTCCAGTTTCTTGCGAGAACTGGTGGGCCGCAGAAGGCCATGAGTGATGTGAGTTTAGAAAAATCATGAGAGGAAACGGTGGAAAGAAGGAAGACGCCCTAAGCCAGATTAAGTCGTGCGCGACTGTAATCAAGAGAGGCTATGTGTCTTGCGAGAACATAGGCCCAGGCTAGGAAGTAAGGCAGTGGGGAGGACCCACAATGGTACTTGAGACTTAACTGTCTATTTACCGGGCAGGGAAATAGTTAATACTAGGACTGTAAACTGTTGTGTCACTTCAGCCTTGTCACATGCGTAAAAGTCGCATGGAGTTGGCCTGACTTGAAAGCTGAGTGATTGGTGGATTAAGGTGGTACACCTTTGCAAAGTTTAAAAAGTATCGGATACTCTGAGCTCCCAGGTTATGGAGTCTGCGCGCTGTGGATTCTATTCACGTCGATGCAGCACAAGTAGCTTTTGGAAAGTTTTTCACAAAATTTGAGTAAAGTGGTGACTCATGAAAGACCGCCACACACAACATTTCAGAAAATCTAGCTTAGGATTTTAAAAGCCCTGCTTTTGAAAACAAAGGTCTTCTCTTCAAAATGAGAGTGAAAATCTACTCTATATATAAAACCAAGACCCCTTTTCTTGAAAACCCCTCATCTATGTATCTGCATTCTCATAACGGGACTTGCTGAGCATTGTGGAAAATATGCTCACCCTTGCCTTTACAAACAAATTCAGAAGAAAAGATTCAAGGATCCCGATCCCTTTAGCCTTGAGCACCGAGAAGAGGAAGGAACCTGTCCAGACGATTTGAGCTTCTAGGAGGGTCATGCGCCAAGTTGAGTTCGATGTGGTAAAGGCCCGAGCCGAACCGCTGCAGAAGGAAATGAAGACCTCTGTTACTGCTTTCGTGTTATTGTTTTTGATTCTTGATTTATGAAAAACCCTCTACTTTGTATCAACTTTAATTAATGCCATTCTTGGCTTTATGATAATGTAATAGTGGTCCTCGTGACCTTGTACTCACTCTATCTATTTGGCTTATTGATTAAAGTGAATCCTGTTGTTGTGAGCTTGTGATGTACCTTTTTGTGTGCAATCCACCTGGGCGGTTGCCATTGGAATCCTCAAATGAGGGTCCCACAGAATCTGGTATCAGAGCAAAAGGCTCGACTATAGGACGTGACCCTTCTATAGACATTGGCGTCCCTAGAACAAAATCGTTAGAGTATTTGACTAAAATCTATTTGTGAAAACCTAATTTGTCTAAGAAAAATATATTATGTAGTTATTCTTTTTGATTATTTGAAAAAGCTTTAAACATTATTTCCAACTTTTAGGTATTTTTGCGTTATGTCCCCTTAGACAGCTTTCGTGCTTCAGTAGTAGTCTACGAAATCCCAGAACATGAAATTGGACCTGATGGACGCAAATGAAGATCAGGAAGACTCAGAAGAGGTAGAGCCTTATGATTATTCCAAAACCGACGTGTGATCCTAGACTTTCCCTGGTTTAAGCTTTTGTGCCTAACCACAACAGACGTTAGATCTTTTGTGTAGAAGTTGCTTGTCTTGATGTGTGTTGATTGCTAAACATTCCTATAAGCCGTAGAAGCAAAACTATGTATTTTATAAAAATATAATTTATGAAAAACATCTTGCACTTTCCAATCCCTGTCTCATGGATCGATCTCAGTTTTCCGCTTGTGCCCTATCTATGTTTCCGTCCGAATCAGCAATCGATTCTTTGACCGCTTGTTAGAGCAGAGGAAGATCTCATGATAGAAAACCCGAGGAAGATACCAGTAACATGAGGATTACATCTGGAAACAGAGACTGTACCAACCACAATCAACCCGGATTGTCATCTGTTATGCCACAAGGAGGAAACGTCAATGACGTGCAGATTTGAATAGAGCAAAATAGACAGCAGGCAATGTCAGTGCAGAACCAGATCTTAGAGCATTCTAATCCAATCCAATCCCCTAGAGCTAGAATGCCAATCAAATCCATCTGTAGAAATATTGCCTTCTGTATCAGCAACCTAGAATTCCTGGCAAATTTGCTAGTTCTGAATCTTCAAGAGTTAGACATAATTCTTGGAATAGGTTGGCTAGCAAAACGCAGAGGCCAGATAGATTGTGAGAAAAAGACCGAAAGAGAACAAGTCACATTCTGCGCAGAAGGGAAAGGAAAAGAGAAGGGAAAGGGAAAAGAAAAGAAAAAGGAAAAGAAGAAGAAAATAAAATAAAATAAAAGAAAAGAAAAGGAGAGAAAAGAGGAAAAGAAAGATCTATACTAATCAACCGTGTGGACAGCTTGAACAGTGTTGAAGAGATCAAAGTAGAGGATGTCTCAGTAGTCAACGAGCACCTGTAAGTTTTTCCTGAAATAATCCCCTGGAATGCCACCAGACTGAAGTATAGAGTTTGCCATCAAGTTGGAACCTCAATCAGCCCCATGCGCAAGGAAACTTGCATGTATGGCGAATCAGGAATAGGAAGAGATGAGAAAGCAAGTGGAAGAATTGGAAGAAAAAGGATTCATCAGAACAAGTTCTTGGGGAATCCCAATGCAATGCGATGCAATGCAGTGCTGTTTTTGGATAATGAACCCCAATGTAGTGCTGTTCACCAAGAGGAAAGATATCAGCTACAGGAAGTTGAATGATGTGACCAAAAAAAAAAAAAAGTACCCTCTACCAAGGATCGATGATCTCTTTGAATAACTCAAAGGAACGAAAATAATTTCAAGGATCAACTTGAGATCCGGCTATCATCAACTGAAAATTAGAGAAGAAGATATCCCAAAGATTGTATTCATGACAAGATATGGATTGTATGAGTTCACAGTGATGCCATTCGGACTAAGGAATACACCAGTGGAATTCATGAACCTAATGAATAAAGTTCTCATGGAATACCTAGACAAGTTCATTATTATGGTCGTGGATGATATTCTCAATTTCTCCAAGACGGAAAAAGAGCATGTTCAGCATCTCAGACTAGTGTTAAGGAAGCTAGCATATCATCAGTGGTACGCCAAGTTGGATGAGTATGCCTTCTGGCTGAAGGGTATTCCTTTCTTAGGCCACATCATTTCAGGTGAAGGAATATGCATGCACCTGTCAAAGACCCAAGCTGCATCAGCCAAATCTACGGTGCCCAAGACCCACGACAGCCAAGTACCCGGCTTGTCACAGAAGCCACTATCAGCGTGATTGTCCCTACACTGCTAACATTGTGGACAATTCGATCATTGTTGAGAGAGATCCCCTTGAGGAATTTGCTAGATCCGATAGCCAAGAAAAGAATTGAAGGTCAACAACAGCCTGCAGTTCAGACACCAATCCCAATGCCTATCCCAATACAACAGTATGGATAAGAAGCTCCAGCTGCAAGAGAAAGATTTCCAACTGACCATAGAAGAGATCGAGGAAACCCAACACCAACTCAAGGTAGAATCAACTATGTCACATCAAAGGAAGAAAGAGGCCGTCAGACATAAATTTTTGCTATTTAAAGTAGACCGAATATGACGTGTCTAGTGTATCCTATCACTATCCAGTTTCCCGACTCTAGGATGTCAGTAAAAGTTAGTGTATGAAGGAATAAAATTCAATATGAGCAGAAAGAAGTTCCCTGCTAAACTACTGGCACTAGAACTACTTGGTTGAGATGTTATATCTGGAATAGACTGGTTGTTAGAACATAACGGACAAATGGATTGTGAGCGTAAGGCCGTTGCCCTTACTGGTCCTAATGGAAAAGAAGTTTTGTTCCAATCCTGAGAGAATGTTAGTAGAACACCCAGCCCAAAACCTGCACAGTTCGAAGAAAGAAGTGAACCAGATCCCCGAAGTTGGAAGGATACCCGAGCGTATTTCCAAAAGAGTTACCGGAAAAGCCCCTGATTAAGGTTTTGAACTCAATGTTGAATTGAAACTTGGGACGGCACCCGTATCTAAACACCATATCGGATGTCAGTCAAGGACCAAGAGGAACATGCTGACCACCTATGAACAGTTTTGGATAAACTAAGGTAGTAATAATTTTATGCTACACTGGATAAGCGTGAATTCGGACACAGGAATTTCATTTTTAGGTCACCACATGACAGTCAAAGGAATACAAATAGATCGAGTTAAAAGTCGAGGCCGTAAAAGAATGAAAGCGACCAGAATCAATGACAGAAGTCAAAAGTTTTCCTGAATTAGCTGAGCACTACTACCGATACATTGAAGGATTTTTCCAAGCTAGCCAAGCCGCCCACTAGCTTGTTGAAAAAGGATGTCCAATTTAAGTGGACAGAAGATTGTCAGAAGAGTTTCGAAGAATTGGAGCAAAGGCTAACAACTACACCAATTCTAGTACTCCCTGATAATAGGAAGAATTTTGAGATATGTTGAGATGCATCTAGGCGTGAGCTGAGTTGTGTCTTAATGCAAGGAGGAAGAACAGACGCACTTGCATCCAAGCAACTGCAGTCGCATGAGGAGAATTATCCTACCCATGATGTGAAGTTATCAACAGTAGTTCATACACTCAAGAATTGCAGACATCACCTACCAAGGAATCAATGTGAAATCTACTCAGACCACAAGGACTTGAAGTATGTTTGCCCAGTAGAATTTGAACATGAGGCAATGTTGATGACTAGAGTTAAAAAAGAATTGTGGCCTAGACATGCATTACCATCCTGGTAAAGTTAATGTCATTGCAGACACTTTGAGCAGAAAGGTTTACTGCAGCACCTTTGTTGCACCAGAGTTAATGGAGGATTGCATCAGCAAATGATTGAATCAATAAATCAAAGTTCTGTGACCATGTACATTGTTAGTTACACCTACCTTGGAGAAAGAGATTCGAAAATCATGAGGAAGCGATAAAGGAAATCAAAGAGGATATGAGGATCGGAAAAGCAGTAGAATTTCGAGAAGATGAACAAGGTACGATTTGGCATGATAAAAGGACGTATGTTCCAGAGGTTAAGGAGATCGAGACACTAATTTTGAAAGAAGCTCATAACATCACCCCGGAAGTATTCGGACTTGAGGGATCAATTTTGGTAAAGTTGCATGGATAGAGATTGCCGAGTATATGGAAAAGAGTGACCCATGTTAGAGGATGAAGACCAAGCATCAAAGACTAGCAGGATTGTTACAGCCACTAACCATACTAGAGTGGAAGTGAGAAGAAGTTAGAATAAAACTTTATCACAGGACTTCCGAAGACTAAGAATAATTATGACTCTGTGTGGATGATCGTGAACAGACTAGCAGAAGTAGCGTACCTCATACTAGAGCAGATGACTTACAATGATGCCAAGTCAGCAGAAATTTACATGACTAGGATTGTGACACTACATGGTATACCCAAGAGGATTGTATCAGATCGTGGAAGCATGACCCACTACAAGATTTTGGAAAAGTCTGCATGAAACCCTAGAAACAAGGTTGAACTTCAGCACAGCTTACCACCCTCAGACTGGAAGATGGATAGAACTAGTGAATTAAATACCGAAGGATAAGCTGCAAGCATGTGTGCTCAAATATGGAATTTCATGAGAGTTATGCTTGCCATACACAAAACTCACCACACCAATAGTTACCATACTAGTTTGCAGACGTTCCCGATTGAGACTCTATACAGTTGCAAGTGTAGAATGTCGTTACATTGGTCAGAAGTTGGAAAAAAGCAACAAATCAGCTCAGGAATAGCTCAAGACGTAGGAACTCATGTACGAATTATTAAAGAGAAGCCGAAGACTGCACAGCCAAGACGAGAAGAGTTATGCTTATAACAACAGAAGAAGGAAAATTATCTTTCGAGAAAGCTGGATACATATATCTCAAGGCAACACCTTAAGAAAGAGTACGACAATTTAGGATGAAAGGAAAACTAAGCCCAAAATATGTTGGACCTTACAAGATTCTAAAGAAACAAGGAGGAGTAGCATACAAACTTTACTACTCGAATTAGCAGGAGTTCATGACGTATTCTTATGCCTCAATTAAAGAAGTACCTAAAGAAGCCAACAAAACAGATATTTCCTAAGGAAGAAACCAGACTTGACATATCAGGATTACGCAGTTAAAGTGTTAGAGGTCAGTGAAAGGAAATTGAAATCAAGGACCATTCGATTCTGCAGAAATTCAATGGAACAACCAATCAGAAGAAGAGTCAATATGGAAAAGGGAAGAGGGACTGCATCAATATTTCTCTTACCTGTTTTCAGACCTACCAGAATCTCGAGGACGAGATTGTTTTTAAGGAGGGTAGGTTGTAACATCCCAAATTTTGCCATCTCTTTAGCTTGTCAGCCGGTATATGTTCATTGGATTCTTGGATGTCTCAACCCCATTTTGATCTTTATCTCAGAATTATGATCTCAGGTGTGCCACCACCTTAATTTAAAAAGTTGGCAACCAAACTCCGCCTTTCAGACCATTTTCGCTTTTTAGTCCAAAAGCATTGCGGATTAGTCCTTTTTAGATTTGTCAAAAGCTCAAAAAGACCAAAAGTCTCAGACCATCTCCAAACTTTGATCTGATTCAGTGAATATCTCCCATTCACTATTCTAGACATTTTTCTCTTCAGGAAGAATTCCAAAAACTGAACCGAAACCCTAGTTTCAGCCTCGCCAAAGTTTCAAACCCTAATTACCCTGTTTACCCTAATTACCCTGTTTTCGATTTTTGTCAAAACCACCAGATCTTGTTGGATTTCACCATTTTCCTACTGGATAAGTCCAAATGAATTAGTAGCACTCACCTGCAAAACCAGAACTCAGATCAGCCCCTTAGATCTCCATATTTGCAAATAGGCCCAAGATCCCGAAAGAAAACCTTGCCGATTAGTCCAAATCCCTTGCAGTTCAGTCCAAGCATTACAACCAGGCCCCTGTGCCATTTTCGACCACGACCAGAGCTCTAGCCGTTGCGACCAGAGCCTCGCCACCTCGCCTCGCCGCAGGACTCGCCGCCGACGAAGTCTCGCCCGCAGCCACCGTCACCGCCACGTAGAGCCACCTGTGCGCAACCGTGCCGCCACCGTGGAGCAACCTCAGCGCGCCTTGCCGTGATTCTCCCGCGCACGCGTGCTCCAGCAGCAGCAAAGCAACGCCACGTTGCAGCCATGCCGAAGCCAATGATCTCGTCGCCCTGCTCCAGCCGATTTCGTGTGATTCTTCTTCCCTGGCTCAGTCCTTGCCGCGTCCCGACGTCGTCTCGAAGCTTTCTCCGGTGTCAGCCACAAATCCTGCCCGATATGCTTCAACTCCCGAGCTCAGCGCATCGCCTATATAAGCTCCCTCCCTTGCCCAGAATCACTTCGCACCACCCCGTAGCTTCATTGCTTCAACCATAGCACCAGAGAGTAGCAGCTTCCTCAGCGCCACCGTGAACGGTTTCTTCCCCGGCGAGCCACCTCAGGAGCTCACGATGCCAGCTTCGCCCGAAGCTCCTCTCTTCAATCTAAGACTACCAGTGAGTTCCTCTCGTTCCCCTCTCCGTATCATAGCGTTTAATTGGCCCCCGGCGAACCCTAACGCCGGCGATCGCCGGAATGTCCCAAATCCCCTGTTTCTTTAATACTGCTCGATTCGATCCGAATTAAACCTCGTGCTAGTGGTGAAATATGTTCAGTGCAACCCTTTGAGCGAGCCTACGAACTTGGATTTTGAAATTGAGCTGAGATTGTAGCTTTCCCGTAGATTGCGCGCCACCAGCAAACCGGCTCACGTTGCCAAGCTTCTCCGGCCATCCTCCGGTGGATTTAACCCCACCAGTAGCCTTCACACCTCACCCTCTCACTCCCTGAGCAAAGAATCGAGCTCAAAGTCTTTAAATAGAAAACCCCCAATCTCCAGTGTCGTCTTCTCCAGCGCCGGTCGCCGGAATTTCTCCCCGGCCGATCTAGCCCCGCACACTTTGTCCCTTACATAGCCTCTAGTACCCTGAGCAATATTGTCTACTAGCTCGATCCCTGAATCGACCTGGATCAGAAGTTATTTCAATGCCAAGATCACTGTCCAGTAACTCAGGCCACCGTGTTTACTCGCTTGATTTGGCCACCCTCCGGCCACTTTCTGCCCTTAAGCCTGTTGAGAGTTTTGTTCCTGTTGCTAAGGCCTAACCCCCAGACAAAGTGGTTCATCAATTGAAGCCCTGGATCAAAAGTTATGCCATGCCCTAGTTCCCAGCCATGTCCAGCACTATGTCAGTGCATGTCCAGCACTATGTCAGTGCATGTCCAGCAGTGGCATTAGATGGTTTATACCTGTTACACTTGAGCAATTGAAATGCCACCTTGTCCATTAGATTCCTGGAGTTAATCTCTACAACTTTCTCTACTGTAACTTCTCCTGAAAACCTACCTAAGACCAACTTAAGGCTATGTCAATCCGTGGACCGAATGTCAGCCTTTCGACATTCAACCCCTTTCGAGCCCATCTCTTCAATCAGCATCCAAGCAACCTTGTCCAAACCTTTCCCCTGCATTCATGACATATTTTACGTATCATTTCCCGTAAAGGCTATGTTCTATATGCTTATGTAGTGTATGTGCGTATTATCTGTATCCGCCATGGAACCAGACGTTGAAGGAGCGGAAGAAATCTTCGGAGAATTACCCAAGTAACTAGACCCAACATTGCAAGGCAAGTCTCAAACCCTTGATCATGTCTCACCTATTATTTTGGAATGAAGTATGTTAACAGTTTTCAAGTATATGCATGCCTTAGATTCAAATAAGAATTATGTTTTAATAAAGATGATTAGATATGACCTAAGTGATTGTAAAGCCCCTTTTGACATTGAATACCCCTGCACCCTTGTTACCCTAGATTATCATGCTTAGGCTATGCTATGCTTAAAGATTATATGATAAATGTTGAATGGGCACATATGAGAAAAGCATGTTCAAAACCCTTTTGTGAAAGAAAATATGATTGGAATCGATAGTGAGGATGGTTTGATAGGATGGTGCTGTGTGCGCACTGGGAATGTGAAAGACTCCTCACTAGAGATTCATAAGGACTAGAACCTTGTGTTGTGCTTCTATGCGGCATGAAAAACGTACCAACCACCTGCCTGTTTATGGGACGGGCGCAACTTAGTAGCTCTCTTTAGTGTTAGCTTTTCCCTGCAATGGTTGTCGGTCCAGTTTCTTGCGAGAACTGGTGGGCCGCAGAAGGCCATGAGTGATGTGAGTTCAGAAAAATCATGAGAGGAAACGGTGGAAAGAAGGAAGACGCCCTAAGCCAGATTAAGTCGTGCGCGACTGTAATCAAGAGAGGCTATGTCTCTTGCGAGAACATAGGCCCAGGCTAGGAAGTAAGGCAGTGGGGAGGACCCACAATGGTACTTGAGACTTAACTGTCTATTTACCGGGCAGGGAAATAGTTAATACTAGGACTGTAAACTGTTGTGTCACTTCAGCCTTGTCACATGCGTAAAAGTCGCATGGAGTTGGCCTGACTTGAAAGCTGAGTGATTGGTGGATTAAGGTGGTACACCTTTGCAAAGTTTAAAAAGTATCGGATACTCTGAGCTCCCAGGTTATGGAGTCTGCGCGCTGTGGATTCTATTCACGTCGATGCAGCACAAGTAGCTTTTGGAAAGTTTTTCACAAAATTTGAGTAAAGTGGTGACTCATGAAAGACCGCCACACACAACATTTCAGAAAATCTAGCTTAGGATTTTAAAAGCCCTGCTTTTGAAAACAAAGGTCTTCTCTTCAAAATGAGAGTGAAAATCTACTCTATATATAAAACCAAGACCCCTTTTCTTGAAAACCCCTCATCTATGTATCTGCATTCTCATAACGGGACTTGCTGAGCATTGTGGAAAATATGCTCACCCTTGCCTTTACAAACAAATTCAGAAGAAAAGATTCAAGGATCCCGATCCCTTTAGCCTTGAGCACCGAGAAGAGGAAGGAACCTGTCCAGACGATTTGAGCTTCTAGGAGGGTCATGCGCCAAGTTGAGTTCGATGTGGTAAAGGCCCGAGCCGAACCGCTGCAGAAGGAAATGAAGACCTCTGTTACTGCTTTCGTGTTATTGTTTTTGATTCTTGATTTATGAAAAACCCTCTACTTTGTATCAACTTTAATTAATGCCATTCTTGGCTTTATGATAATGTAATAGTGGTCCTCGTGACCTTGTACTCACTCTATCTATTTGGCTTATTGATTAAAGTGAATCATGTTGTTGTGAGCTTGTGATGTACCTTTCTGTGTGCAATCCACCTGGGCGGTTGCCATTGGAATCCTCAAATGAGGGTCCCACACCTAGTCCAGTCGACGCGCTCCCGACCGGAGTCAGCTGGGGAGGCTCTCTCCGGGGGAGAGGCTTCCGGAGCACGCCTGTGAGTTTAGCTATTCCAATAAGAGTGATTCGATACTTTACAACAGAGGGGTACAAGGGCTATTTATAGCCCCAAAAAGAAGCAAAAAGCCTAAACTACCCCGGAAGCCACCGTCGGATTGAAGGGTAGGAACGTCCTTCTCCCAGTCAAACGTCTTGGATGCTTGACAGGTGGTCGCTTATTCCCGAGGCGCTCCTCGCGTGACCTGCACGTGACAAATCAACTCAAACTTTACATTTAGAAGGGCGATGAGGCCCGGGGAGAGGCCGGAGGCCACCTCCCTGGGCCAATGGCGGCGCCCGGTACGGTGCCGGAGGCCTGGTCTCGGGAGCCAAAAGGCGGCGCCTGGGAAGAGGCCGGAGGCCACCTCCCCGGGCCAATGGCGGCGCCCGGGGCGGCGCCCGGGACGGCGCCGGAGGCCAGGTCCCGGGAGCCAAAAGGCGGCGCCCGGGACGGCGCCGGAGGCCTGGTCCCGGGAGCCAAATGGCGGCACCCGGGAAGAGGCCGGAGGCCACCTCCCGGGGCCAATGGCGGCGCCCGGGACAGCGCCGGAGGCCTGGTCCCAGGAGCCAAAAAGGCGGCGCCCAGGGAGAGGCCGGAGGCCACCTCCCCGGGCCAATGGCGGCGCCCGGGACGGCACCGGAGGCCTGGTCCCGGGAGCCAAAAAGGCGGCGCCCAAGGAGAGGCCGGAGGCCACCTCCCCGGGCCAATGTCGGCGCCCGGGACGGCGCCGGAGGCCTGTTCCCGGGAGCCAAAAGGCGGCGCCCGGGGAGAGGCCGGAGGCCACCTCCCCGGGCCAATGGCGGCGCCCGGGACGGCGCCGGAGGCCTCGTCCCGGGAGCCAAATGGTGGCGCCCAGGGAGGCCCCGGAGGCCGAGTCCCCAGGCCAATGGGACACAACTTACCTGGACTTAGCGCCGCGGTGATTTCCCCCAACACAACAAAAACTATAGTTTATATACAAGAAAGCCTAAATTAATGTCTCCCTCTCTTCATCTATTATTGATACTCTGACAGAGTGTAGTGAGTTATTGGGCAACAATCCCTAACCCGACACTTCCTAACCACCGGTGATGGCAAACGGTGCCCGATCTTTCGACAGGTATGGTAAGTCAATTGGTGGAGAACTCGACGTTGACGATCCAGCTTTCGATCTAGAACCGATCCAAAACCTGCAACCACTACACCAGGGCTCCTTTGGTTATCAACCATGCGCACGCACAGATTGAACTCACCACGAAGGCTTGTTCCTGCTGCAAATCGAGAACACAAGCAAGAACGAAGAAGAAGCAACTGAATTATGAATTGTATTAAACTCATGAGTTGGGATTTCACAAACCGAGTTTGCCGAAACTGCAATGGCAGAATAATCTAAGAAAAATCCAAATCTAAACAGTGACGACTACTGAGTATATGTAGAGGTGGCATGGCTAGGGTTTGTCACGCCCTCCTAGGGAATACATGGGCCGAAGGCCCGAAACAAGGTGTCGCAGCACCGACTTGGCCGAATCAAAATCTGGTCAAAATTTTTTTTGTTAATTTTCGGTGATTCAGATGGAATTTAGACGTGGGGCCAGGTCTATTGGAAAGATCTCGTCGTGGGCTTCTCCGTGGACTATAAGAACGTCCCAATCGGACTTTGTATGAGGGAGTTATGGTCGTTTGAAGGCAGACTGCTCCTGGATGGCCGAACCAGACTCCAACTCGAATACGTCTTGGACTCCAACTCGACTTGGGCTCCTTGCTGGTCGTCGCATCCGTGTTGGTCCTATCCATGGTTCCTAAGTACAATATTATCACCATTAGGTAGTAAAACATTCTTGAAACTATATATATATAAATTTAGGAACGTGTTCACCTGGCAATGCAACAATCAGGCTCGGCCGCGCGTTATTGGTCCTTGTGTAACAAGCGGAGAATTATGGTTGGTGCGTGTATCCGAAGGAGTGATGCCCTCATCATCCTCCCCCTCTTGAAGTGGAGCCGTCCTCAGCTCAAGCTCGTCTTCCTCTCCCAAGTACGGCTTCAAATCTGAAATGTTAAATGTGGGACTAATCCCAAAATCTACAGGCAACTCAAGCTTATATGCATTATCATTAATTTTCTCAAGTATTTTAAAAGGACCATCAGCTTGAGGCATTAGTTTAGACTTTAGTAGTTCTGGAAACCTATCTTTTCTCAAGTGTAACCAAACTAAATCACCTGGTTCAAGTTTTACTTCTTTCATACCTTGACTGCCCGCAATCCTATACTTTTCATTCATTCGCTCTATGTTTTTCTTAGTTGTTTCATGCAGTTTGAGTACAAATTCAGCGTGCTTTTTAGCATGAAAATTCATTCTCTCAGATGTAGGAAAAGGCAAAAGATCAATTGGAGCACGAGGGTTAAAACCATACACTACCTGAAAAGGACTTACCTTGGTGGTGGAGTGTACCGATCTGTTATAAGCAAAATCAATGTGTGGTAAACACTCTTCCCACATCTTCAAATTCTTCTTTAGAACAGCCCGCAACATGGTGGACAATGTGCGGTTGACAACCTCAGGTTGTCCATCTGTTTGGGGATGACATGTAGTATAAAACAACAGCTTCGTACCCAATTTATTCCACAAGCTTCTCCAAAAAATGACTCAAAAACTTCGCGTCACGAACTGAAACAATAGTGTTTGGCACTCCATGTATGCGTACAATCTCACGGAAAAACAATTCAACAATATGTGTAGCATCATCACTCTTATGACAAGATATGAAATGTGTCATTTTAGAAAAATGATCCACAACCACAAAATACTATCCCTCCCCCTCTTGGTCCTAGGCAATCCTAAAACAAAGTCCATCGAAATGTCCTCCCAAGGAGCGCAAGGAACAAGAAGAGGCCTATAAAGACCATGTGGATTTAAGCGAGACTTAGCTTTATTGCAAGTAGTGCAGTGTGACACGTAGTGTTTGACGTCGCGTCTCATCTTGGGCCAAAAGAAGTGAGTGGACAGCACATCTTCAGTTTTCTTCACTCCAAAATGATCCATCAAACCACCTCCATGTGCTTCCTGCAAAAATAAAAGGCGAACAGAGCTAGCTGGAATGCATAGCTTGTTAGCACGATAAAGCAATACATCATTCAGCACATATTTATTCCATGTTCTCCCTTCCTTACAATTTTCAAAAGTTTCTTTAAAATCCAAATCAGTGGCATATAACTCTTTGATCGTTTCTAGGTCAAAAATCTTGTGATCTAGTTGTGACAACATGGTATAATGCCTAGACAAAGCATCAGCAAGAACATTTTCTTTTCCCTTCTTATGCTTAATGACATATGGAAATGACTCTATGAATTCAACCCATTTAGCATGTCATTTATTCAGTTTGCCTTGACTTCTAATGTGTTTCAAAGATTCATGATCAGAGTGAATAACAAATTCCTTAGGCCAAAGATAATGTTGCCAAATTTCCAAAACGCGCACTAAAGCATACAATTCCTTATCATAAGTGGAGTAATTCAGAGATGGCCCATTCAACTTCTGACTAAAGTAGGCAACAGGCTTACCTTCTTGCAGCAACACTCCTCCTATTCCAATTCTGTTAGCATCACATTCTATTTCAAAAGTCTTACCAAAATCTGGAAGTTGGAGTAGAGGTGCATGTGTAAGCTTCTCCTTAAGCGTGTTGAAAGCTTGTTCTTGTGCTGGCCCCCATCGGAAATGAACGCCCTTCTTTGTCAAGTCATTCAGTGGGGCGACAATGGTGCTGAAATCTTTCACAACGCTTCGATAGAAACTTGCAAGACCGTGAAAACTACGCACCTGGGTGACCGTCTCAGGGGTCGGCCAACTCTTGATAGCTTCAATTTTTGTTTCATCCACCTCGATTCCCTGTGGAGTAACAACATATCCAAGAAAAGAAACTCGATCCGTGCAAAAGGTGCACTTCTCAAGATTACCAAACAAGTGTGCATCTCTCAAAGCGTTAAAAACAGCACGCAAATGCTCAACATGTGCTTCCAAAGACTTGCTATAGATCAAGATATCATTAAAGTAAACCAGCACAAATTTTCTAATGAAAGCACGTAAAACCTCATTCATCAAATGCATGAAAGTGCTCGGAGCATTAGTTAAACCAAAAGGCATTACTAACCACTCATAAAGCCTGAACTTAGTTTTAAATGCAGTTTTCCATTCATCTCCCAATTTCATTCTTATTTGGTGGTATCCACTACGCAAGTCAACCTTTGTGAAAGCAATAGAACCACTTAACTCATCAAGCATGTCGTCTATCCTAGGAATAGGATGACGATACCTTATTGTAATATTGTTAATGGCTCCACAGTCTACACACATACTCCAACTACCATCTTTCTTTGGAACCAAAAGCACAGGAACAGCGCAAGGACTAAGGCTTTCTCGTACATACCCGCGGTCCAAAAGCTCTTGGACTTGTCGCTGAATTTCCATTGTCTCCTCTGGATTTTTCCTGTACGCAGCACAGTTTGGTAATGATGCTCCCAGAATCAAGTCGATTTGGTGCTTAATACCTCTAATTGGTGGCAGCCCCGGGGGTATCTCAGCGGGAAAAACGTCCTCATACTCCTGCAAAAGGTTAGTGATAGGAGGGGGCAAAGTGCTAGATATATCATCAAGTAAAAACAAAGCATCTTTGCATATCAAAGCATACCACATCACATCATTCTCTTCAATTTCAGCAAGGTCAGATTTGGTTGCAAGGAGAATTCCACTCTTCAACTTAATTTCAGTGGCCTTAGACCTAGATGGTGCAACATTTTTCGCTATTTGTTTACTTTCAGATTTCAAAGCATTCTCCTTTTTCTCATTTTTCAGTTCTCTCTCTATCAAACTGCACAATTTCAGAAGGTGTCATAGGAAGTAAAGTAATTTTCTTTCCTTTGTGCACAAAAGTATATTTGTTATTTCTACCATGATGATTTGCATCAGTATCATATTCCCATGGTCGGCCTAATAAAAGTGAACATGCTTGCATAGGTACTACATCAAAATCAGCAACATCATGGTATGATCCAATGAAAAATTGTAGTCTTGCAGTTTCTGTTACCTTTGCTTTACCGCTGTTGTTGAACCACTGAACATGGTATGGATGGGAATGTGCACGTGTGGTCAAGCCAAGCTTCTTGACCAGATCTAAAATCACCAAATTGTTGCAACTCGCACCATCAGTTATGGTTCTAACACATCGATCCTTGATAATGAGGAACATCTGAAACAAATTGTGGCATTGGGCTCTCTCTGCTTGCTCCATTTGTGTGCTCAACACTCGCTGCACAATAAAGGTCCGGTAGTTATCCGTCGCCGCAGTGCCTAAAGTTTCCTCATCATCGTTGTCTGCATCATGTTCAAACTCATCATCACCTGCATGGTTAGCTTGCTCCTCTTCTTCTTCATCTCCATGAGGTGGACACTACTGCTCCATATTGTCCAACCTGGTAGCAAGGTCGGAGATGCGCCGGTCCATCCTCTCAAATGCAGTCTGGTTCTCACGGTTGGTTCGAGCCATGTCATCAATGTTCTTATCGAGTTTTGCACTGATGTCGGCCAACATCTTGCGAATTTCATCTTCCTCTTCTGCAGCTCGAGCTCTTGTTTGCGGTCCTGTCATGGTTAGTAGTAGAAAATAGAAGACAACACAGGAGTATTATCCCTATGACTACTAGGTGGTGGCAAGTGGGACTCTCACAAAGCGTCTTACCACTCTCTTACAAGGCTCTTACCAAAGCAGTGGATGGCACAACCGGCAGGATGGTGACACCGTAGGTAGAGTGGGCACAGCGATTACAAGTATGAACCTGAACTGATCAAAAGGAAGTATAGCTCGGATGGCACAATATGGTAGCAAGGATTAGCAAAATTCGAAGACAGATTAGCAAAGCTGAAAAAGTATCCGAAGTACTAGTCACAGTTCCTGGCCTATACGTGCACGTAGAGCTAGTTCAAATCAACAGGTTATGGAACAAATGCTGAGAACTAATAATAGCAGATGCAAAACAGAAGTTCAAATCACCTTCTTTTCCTTTTTCTTCCTATTGCTTCTCTTTTTTTTCACTCTTTTTCTGTTGTCTTACACACTAATTTAAGCAATGGTGTTGGAAACTCACACTTTTGGAAGTTCCAAAAATGGATATGTGAAGGTGAAGCGATGGTGAAAACGGAGACAAAAACTTCAGAGGCCTGAACCAGCACCTTCCAAGCAGATTTTGGGCTCAAAAATTTTTCTGAACCCAACAAAGCAACAAAGTTGGGGAGAATCATATGTAACTTTTTCTGTAGATGTCCACAGATATAAAGAACGTCCAAAATATCGTCCGTATGTAAAAGTTATGGCCGTTTTAATGGGAACGGGTAAAATCACTCGCAAAAAAAGGAATTGATCTCTGTTTTGGATAGGTTATGTGATCTCGGCTTGTGGCAGAGGTGTGGTGAATTTGGTAGTGGATAGGAGGGGTTGATATGGGCTCGATGTGGCTAGGTTTTGGTTTGCAGAAATATGACGACAATGATGGCAACAAGATGGAAACTAGGCACGGATGAACAAACACGACTCTAAACCAGCAACAAGACACTGACCACAGACACAAACTCAACAATGCAAAACTGAAAATGAAATTGCAAAGGCACAAAGTGGTTTGGACAGCTGAAAGACTATGAACCCTAACTTTTTTTAAGGCTTTTTCTGGACTCTAGGTGATGGAACAATGATAAACGGATGGATACAAGGAATACCTGACGGGCAACCCTAGCTCTGAAACCACTTGATGGCAAACGGTGCCCGATCTTCCGACAGGTATGGTAAGTCGATTGGTGGAGAACTCGACGTTGACGATCCGGCTTTCGATCTAGAACCAATCCAAAGCCTGCAACCGCTACACCACGGCTCCTTTGGTTATCAACCACGCGCACGCACGGATTGACCTCGCCACGAAGGCTTGTTCCTATTGCAAATCGAGAACACAAGCAAGAATGAAGAAGAAGCAACTGAATTACGAATTGTATTAAGCTCATGAGTTGGGATTTCACAAACCGAGTTTGGCGAAACTAATGGCAGAATAATCTAAGAAAAATCCAAATCTAAATAGTGACGACTACTGAGTATATGAAGAGGCAGCATGGTTAGGGTTTGTCATGCCCTACTAGGGAATACATGGGCCGAAGGCCCGAAACAAGGTGTCGCAGCACCAACCTGGCCGAATCAGAATCTGGTCAAAAATTGTTTTGTTAATTTCTGGCGATCCAAAATGAATTTGGATGTGGGTCTAGATCCATTGGAAAGATCTCGTCGTGGGACTCTCCGTGGACTATAAGAATGTCCCAATAGGACTTCGTATGAGGGAGTTATGGTCATTCGAAGGCAGGCTTCTCCTTGATGGCCGAACCAGACTTCAACTCGAATCCGTCTTGGACTCCAACTCGACTTGGGCTCCTTGCTGGTCCTCTCCATGGTTGCTAAGTACAATATTATCACCATTAGGTAGTAAACCATTCTCAAAACCATATATATATAAACTTAGGAACGAGTTCACCTGGCAATGCAACAATCGGGCTTGGCCGCGCGTTATTGGTCCTTGTGTAACAAGCGGAGAATTATGGTTGGTGTGTGTATCCGAAGGAGTGATGTCCTCATCACAGAGGGTCATAACTGGTGGTCGCGACAACATGCCAGCTAGTTTATTGTGTACGCCCTTCTTGTACTTAATCACCAGGTTGAATTGTTACAAATATGACATCCACTTCATATGTCGAGCTTGCTGTAGCTTCGATTGAGTTTGCAAATATTGCAAAGGTTGCTGGTCGGTGTGGACAATAATCTCTTTACCCAAAAGATAACACCGCCAATGCTTGACAGCCTAATGCAGTGCACACAACTCCTTGTCACAGGTTGGATTGTTCTTCTGAGCTCCCTGAAATAACTCAGAGTGATGTGCTATTGGTCGGCCCTCTTGCATGAGCACAGCGCCCATTCCGTAACCTGAGACATCGGTATCGAGCTTGAATAGATTCTGTAGATTTGGTAAAGCTAACACAGGAGCTTCACTGATCTTCCTCTTCAGCAAGAGAAATGTGTCCTCATGTTTTCCTGTCCACTCGAACTTCTAGTCGATCTTGATTAATGCATGCAATGGAGAAGCCATAATTGAGCAATGTCATATGAACTTCCACAGGTATTGGCATGCTCCCACAAAACTACACACTTCCATAACTGTTCGCGGTCGCGGCCACTCACGAATCACTTCTACCTTATCTGGGTCGATTTGTAATGTTCCGTTGCCGGCCATAAATCCCAGGTAAAGTAGAGATTACCGGCCGAATTCGTACTTCTTACGGTTGAGGCAAAGTCGATGTTGTCGAAACTGTTTGAATACCTTTTT
Organism: Pharus latifolius; assembly: GCA_019359835.1. NCBI lineage: Eukaryota > Viridiplantae > Streptophyta > Magnoliopsida > Poales > Poaceae > Pharus > Pharus latifolius. The sequence continues at coordinate 57,859,751 of CM033321.1, read as the reverse complement.
GACATGAATGAGGTGCTCGTCCCACAAACGACTATAGACCTGTATGCCGTCGAGGTAAACAATCACAAAGTCATCGATGAACTGTCGCAATACGTCTTTCATAAGACGCATGAAAGTTGTCGGGGTGTTGCAGAGGCCAAAGGGCATGACCAGCCATTCGAACAAACCTTCTCGCGCTTTGAACGCATTTTTCTAGGTATCCTCCTTTGGATGTTCACTTGATGATATCCTGACTTAAGATCCAACTTCGAGAAGACAACAACATGCTTCAATTGGTCCAGTAGGTCGTCAATACGAGGAAGGGGGTACCGGTTCTTTATGGTGATCTTGTTCAATGCTCGGTAGTCGATGCACATACGCCAAGTCCCATCTTTCTTTGCCACTAACACCACAGCAGATCCACAAGGTGAGTTACTTGGTTGGATGACACCAAGCTGTCTTTTGATCTCTTCATTCTCCAGTGCTGAGTTGCGATACATACTCAGATTGGGAAGTGTCGCATCGGACACGAATTGAATTTTGTGCTCGACTGGACGTTTTGGCGGCCGACCCTAGGTACTCTCGAACAGATCACTATATTTCTCTAGGAGTCATGACAAACAACCAGAATCTTCTCGGCACGCCAACGACAACGCTGCTCGAGTACCATCACTTTGACAGACTGATCGAATCATGACCAGCACGTATTTGTGACATGCATTGACAATTCGTTTGGCTTGATTCGCGATAATCAAGTTCGAAGTGTTGACGTGGATGTCTCTACTGATCTCAAACTTTACTCCATCTTTTATGAGTTCATACTCATGCACTCACTGATGGAAGTGAGCGTCATGATCATACAAATACGGACTCCCAAACATCACTTGCCAAATATCGATAGGAACAACGTCGCATTGTGCTTCATCGATATATTGAGCAGAGATCACAAACTTCAACACAAATTGACTCGTGATCTGTTGGTTCACGTCAGATGTAAAATAACCCAGCAGATACAGTCGCAGGTGTGTGGTCGTCTTCAAACTAAGTCGTTGAACCAGTCCAGCGTAGACCAGATTCTTCTGACTTCCGAGGTTGAATATTGCTACGACCACTTCGTGCTTCACTTGGATGTTGATAGTGAACAAGTTCTCCATTGAGTGATGGCCATCAGGTGAATCCGACCCTTTCTCCTTCAGCATTGCCATCAGAGACAAAGTCGTATCCGCCTCATCGATCGAAGTTACTCGGGCAACTCCTTCTTCAGGTGGAGCTGTAGTAGCTGTAGCTGTTCTTTTTCTTGGTACGTTCTTCTTTGGTCGAAGCTTGTAGGATTTATCTTTGATATGTCCCATGACTTGACAATGCTTGCAAAAGGTACCTGTGCCCGATTTTGAAGCGTTCTTCTTAGGACTCGGCTTTCTTTTTGTTGAGGTCGCACTTTCCTTCTTGCTTTTGTCACTGCAGGATTTGTTCTTCTTTTTTATCGCCATAGCAGTTGTGCTCGCGATTGCGATGTCTTGGACGCCAAACAGGCTCAACATAGCACTGATCGATTTATGAAGTACTGATGTGTATTTCTGGAATACCTGAGGATCAGATAGCGAGATGCCAATGACCATTGCTCATATCTGGAACTTCGTAGTGTAGTCCTGGACAGATTGGTCACTCTGTTGGTACAGTTGGTGCCAACGATCCCATCTCTCGTCAAGGTAACCCATCGGCTAGAATTCTTGTCGCAGGAGTCGTTTGAATTGACCCCACGCAAGGTCGTCAGCTTCACCACTGGTGACAAGGACTTTCCACTATGTCTTGGCGTGGTCCTTCATCTTCAAAGGTGCAAATTTCACCTTTTGAGCGCTACTGAACCCTTTTAGGTCAAAGTAGGTCTCAAGCTGGTCGATCCAAGAATCCAATTTCTTGGCATTGATCACCCCATCATATATGGGTATATCAATCTTAGCATTGACCTTAAAAGATCCGACAGCTAAGGTGGTGTTTGCGAGGTCGTCGACCTTATGATCGTCTTCGTCTTCATCTTCATTTGTCCTGCACAAGTCTTCACCAGTATTCACACCCTTAATCTTGCCTTTTGAAGCATCAACTTCAGAAGGTACAGCCATGGCCTGCTGCTTAATACAAGCAAGCACGGTATCCATGTCGGTGGAGAGCTTAGCCACTTGTTCTGCTAGGTTAGCTTGAACGGAGTTATCATCAGACATCTTCGGAGACACAACTGTAGGAACCGTCGAATTATCTCCTGGAGTTTTGCCGGAAGTTTTGTAACCCTGGCGAGTCCTCACCATCCATGGGACATGATAGTTGCTCTGATACCAACTTGATCTATTTGAGACCTAACCTTGGCTTTTGCACTAGGCTCGCCCAGATTCTAATACCTGGAATTACGAGATCTTACTCGGAATTACCGAAACCCAAACGTTGATCAAAAACACAGCTCAAAGTAATTGCACAACTCTTAATTTCAAAGAGGGCTTATATACGTCGAACATTGGGACGCACTCACCTACGTCGATGAACTAGACTCGATCTGATCTATATCAAGGTAGATAACCAGGTAGATAACCTATCTATCCTATTACAAAGTATTTATAGTGCAATCATATGAATACGTATTAGACTCAATAACCTAAACGTATCAGACTCAGACTAACTAAACCTGAATACATAAGTGATACAGGCCTAAGGCGAGTTCTGCAAGAGAACGAAGATGCGGCAGTGGGCGAGTATGTCATTCTTCCACAAGGACTAGATCAGAAGCAAAACGTATAAAAACTAAAACTAAATAGACAAACAACAAAATGTCTAAGTCGAACGAAAGAGAAACTCCAGGACGAAAAAAAGAGTGTGAAGATTGTCGTGTGCCTTGAATAGTAGCACCAACTAGGACGCAACTAACAGAAATGAGATTCTGTAATCGTGTCCTAGGCTAGCAGTGTCAAATTTAAATTAAGAAAGAACGGAGGTTCCAGATGAGTCAACTTGCCTAAAAAAACAATCCAAATAGAATAGTATTCAAGTAGAGCAACAGAAACTTGATTCAGTTATAGGCAGACACAACGCAGAATTTGATTTTCAATTGATAGACCAATTCGATTACTTGACTTTAGATTTTTGCAACATGGTTCCAATCACACAGATGGATTCATTCAACAAAAAAAACAGTTTGTTCAATCCTCACTCACATTAAGAATTCATAGCCCAACAATAACAGAGATTGAAACAAAATTCTAACTGGAGTTTTACTCGATTCAAGTCACTACAAACATCACAGGAATTACAATTCAGGGAAGGAAGGGAAGAGATTGGGAAAATAAATTGTTGCCCAGTTGGATGTAGACTCGATGTAGATCGCTGGCAATGAAGACAATCCCAACCAGAATCCCAGCAGCAGTTGCTTGGTTGTGGTGGCAGTCGAAGTGGCCGTCGGCTACAAAGATGTTGTCGGCCATCAATCCACAGGATGTAGTCGACAAGGAGGGAGCTGGTCGAAGTCGAGGGCATCATCGAAGTCGCATGGCCGAGGTCGCTGTCGACGACAAAGATTGGCATTGTCGTTGAGGGCGTAGTCGAGGGCGAAGGAGCTGTAGTCATCACGGATCAACTAGCCAAGCGGAGTGGCGCCGTGGATCGGCGACGGGGACAAGAATCCGGTGACATGTGTCTATGCGGTGGCAGCGTCGAGTGGTGTGGAGGTGCCATCGAAGGTGGCGCGGCGCTGGAGAGGTGGCGAATCCGGCGGCGGCGGTGCAATCGATGACGCGGAGTAGCGCGGAGGCGATGGTGCAGGATCGGGAGTGGGGGCAACGCGCGCGGAGGTGCGATCCGAGGCGATGGCGGAGTAGCGCGGATCTGGCGTGAGAGCGTGGAGAGAGGGAGGAAGAAACACAGAGGAAGAAGAAGAAGGGAGGAAGAAGAAAGAGGGAGGAGGAGGAGGAGGAGAGAAGAAGAGGAGAAGGGGAAGAAAAGAGAGAGGGAGGAGAGGAAACATATATGAAGAAGAGGAGAGAAGAAAAAGAAGGAAGGAGGAGGAAAAGAGAAGGGGGTTTGGGGAGCTTGCAGGAGAAGAAAAAAGGGGGGGGAGACCTCCGGCCAAGGTTGGTCGCCGACGGTGGGGAATATGAACGGGAACAAGGAAGATGAACTGTGGTGAGAAGGGGAAGAAGAGTTTGGGGGTTGGACCGGCTGAGGAAAAATCAGGGGCCAGATCTAGTTTTGTGAATTGTTTGGCAATTTTGCAAAAAAGTCCTTGAGGTTTTGGGTAACTGCAACGACTCCTGGCAGCTAGGGTTTCAGTTTTACGAGTCTTGGACCTTATGCATTTTGATACTTGGATTTCTAATAATTTATAGATAGGTCCAAGCCTGTTCAACCTGTGATAAAGATAAACAGAACAAACAGTCGAGGTCGAACGGCAACAAATGCAACTGTATTTAAATATACGACAACTTTGATGACCGAATCTAGCATAAACAAGGGGGAAAATAATTGGAAAATATGCACATTTATGAGAATTATCACCCCCCCCCCCCCCCGCATGCTTGAACTTTTGCTTGTCCTCAAGCAAATGAAATCGGTAAATAAAGATGGATAGCAAGTAATATATGAATGTGACAATCTAATGCATTATGACTATTTATTCCACAAGCAGAAGAAGGCTCAAATAAAAGGTCACAAATGATTATGAATCGTGTATAAATTACGCACGACCAATCATATCTCGAATTCAGCAAGAATGAGTGAAAAAAAAACATAAACGAGTTACCGATGTATGTACTAGCATACGGATATCAAATGAGGAGTTTAAAAATCAGATGATTGCAATGATTACATGATTTTGCCTCCCTAGATATCATGCTAATCACTTTCTAACGTTATTGAAATTTTTTTCAAAATCTGGTGCTTTAGCTAGCTCCTTCCTGTTAGACTTATTAATTGCGGGTCTCTTCATACTCTACCTTGGGCCTATCGCACTAGGCGATGTATTACATAGTGATCCCAAAACGCTCATGAGCCCCAATTTGATGATTAATGAACGAGCCAACATTTGAAAAATGCATGGACAAGTCCAATATCAACTTAGCTCAGAGGAGCGGAGAGTAGAGGAGTTTTTATTAAGTGGTGAAAAATGGAAGTTGCCTACTAGATAGAGAGTAGCATTTGCAACCTTATTTTGCAAAGTTTTTTAAAAACATAGTTTAAGTAACTAGAAGTGATATCTAGGAGTCCAAGTACACAAATCAAGAAATTAAATGATCTAAACTAGTCTCTTGAATATTACATACATAGGATATTCATGGTAACAAGGATGCAAAAATTAGCACTCAAATTTGCAAAAACATTCGAATAATGGCTTGTGTGGACAATTTAAACATAATTCAAGGAAAATTTTGGCATGACCTCTCTTGTAATTAGTTTGGGGGACAAACAGTTCAATACAGAAGATACATCACATGCACACAATATATGAGCCCACACGGCTGGATAGTCAACAATCACATTCATGAGCAAGCATACATAGTCATACAACTCACAATTACATAGATATAAGGAATTTAAGCTCAATCAGTATCAGGTTTCAGATTTTTTTTAAATTTCAGATTTTAAGTGCACTGCCCCCATGCTTAAATGATGCATAGAAACATGAGGTATGGTTTTCATGCATGAAGGGGAATGGGAGGTCCGCAATAGCTCACCGAGTAGAGGATGATAATAGTCACATCGGGGTGAGCAATCTTGAGGTCCCACGAACACGCCAGGATAATCAATAAGCATCGGTCGGCCCCTGAAATGAGAGAAAGAAGAAAAACTCAAAAATCCTAGGAAAAAGTGGTAAATACATAACGAAGGAAAAAAAAAGAGAAAGGATAAAACTTGGGTTGCCTCCTGAGAAGCGCTTGTTTTAGGTCTTTAGCTTGACCCTCTCAAAAGTGTGTCAATGAGGCTTAGAACCGTGAGGAGGGGCTAGATTCAAACTCGAATGTGCTTTAAGTCCACCCTCCTAAATGTCTAGAGACGGTAATGGTGCTCCTGCGATGTAGTGCTTTAAGCGCTGCCCATTGACCATAAAAGCTCATCCTCCCGGGCTCTCTACCTGAATGGCACCACTCGGATGTACCTGCTTGACAACACATGGGCCATACTAACGTGACTTGAATTTGCCCAGGAACACATGAAAGGGCAAATCAAAGACTAGAATGAGCTCACCAGGATGAAAGTCGCGATGGAGTATATGCTGATCGTGCCAATGCTTCGTTCGTTCCTTGTATAGGCGCGAGCTCTCATATGCGTCGAGTCGTAGCTCATCTAGCTCGCATAATTGAAGCTTACGGTGCTCTCCTGTTGCTCCCAAATCCATGTTGAGCTTCCGAATCACCCAATGCGCTCTGTGCTCAAGCTCAACAGGCAAGTGACAAGCTTTGCCATAAACTAAGTGAAAGGGAGTCATACCTAGTGGTGTCTTGTACGTTGTCCGATAGGCCCACAAAGTGTCTCGAAGGTTGTGTGGCCAGTTAGCTCGCGTAGTCTACATGGTCTTCTGTAGAATGCTCTTGATCTCCCTGTTTGAGACCTCGACCTATCCATTTGACTGTGGATGATATGTGGTGGTCACATGATGACTATGGACTCCATACTTGGCAAGGAGAGCCTCGAACTGGCGGTTCATGAAGTGTGTACCTCCACTAATCACAATGCGAGGGACTCCAAACATAGGGAAGATAATCTGTTGAAAAAGCTTACAAACATATTTGGAGTCAGCACAAATGGTGGGGATTGCCTCCACCCACTTAGAAACATAATCGACTGCAAGAAGTATAAATTTAAATCCCTGGGATGGAAGCAATGGCCCCATATAGTCAATACCCAAAACATCAAATAACTCCACCTCAAGGATGTCGCACTGGGGCATCTCATGACACCGGGAAATGTTTCTCGAGCATTGGCATGCATCACAAGACCGCACATACCTATGAATATCCCTGAATATGGTGGGCCAATAGAAACCTACTTGGAGCACCTTCGCTTGTGTCTTGGCAGTACTCGCATGTCCACCATAAGCCAAAGAGTGGCAATGGAAGATGACGTCCTCAACCTCCTCCTGAGCCATACAGTGATGAATGATCCTATCGGAACAATGATGGTACAAATATGGATCATCCCAAGAGTACTGGCATGCATCGTGATGGAACTTCTTTCGCTGCTATGGGGAAAGACCAGGAGGGGTAACATGGAAAACTATATAGTTTACAATATCTGCATACCATGGTGATTTGGAGACGTGTGAGATCGTCATCAACTGATCACCCGGAAGTGAATTGTCAATGGGGAGAGCGGTGATCGTGGAGTCCTGTAGAGGTAATCGAGATAGATGGTCAGCAATTAAATTTTCCGTACCTTTCTTGTCGTGAATCTCCATATCAAACTCTTGAAGCAATAAGATCCATCGAATAAGTCTCGGCTTCACGTCTTTCTTGCTAAGCAGGTATCTGATGGCTGCATGGTCAGTGTAAATAATAGAATGAGAGACAACTAGGTAGGAGCGAAGCTTATTGAATGCGAAGACAATAGCTAACAACTCCTTCTCGGTGGTGGTGTAGTTGATCTATGCATCGTCAAGAGTCCTGCTAGCATAGTAGATGACATGAAGCTTGCCGTTCTTCCTCTGTCCCAAAACAGCTCCGATAGAATGGTCACTCATGTCGCACATGAGCTCAAAGGGTAGGGACCAGTCGGGTGGTCGTACGATAGGTGCGGAGGTCAGAGCGGCCTTCAACCTATGGAATGTGTCAGTACACGACTCATTGAACATGAAAGGTACCTCGAAGCCAAGAAGCTTGGTCAGCGGCTTCGTGATATTCGAGAAGTCCTTGATGAATCGACGGTAGAAGCCTGCATGTCCAAGGAAGCTCCAAATATCCTTCATGTTCGATGGCGGAGGAAGGCATTCGATGACCTCGACCTTCACTCGATCAACCTCGATTCGTCGCGAGGAGACCAATTGTCCGAGTACAATGCCCTCATGAACTAGGAAGTGGCATTTCTCCTAGTTAAGCACGAGATTCACGGACGAACAATGTTGTATCACCTGCTCAAGATTTGCTAGACAATCCTCAAACGTCAGTCCATAAACCATAAAATCATCCATAAATACCTCCATAATGTGCTCGATGAGGTTAGAGAAAATGGACATGACACAGTGCTGAAAAGTCCTTGGGGCATTGCACAGTCTGAATGGAATTCATTGGTAGGAGAAGGTACCGTATGGGAAAGTGAATGTCGTCTTCTCCTGATCCTCCGGATGTATCATAATCTGTAGAAATCCTGAATAGCCATCGAGATAGCAACAATAAGAATGTCTTGCTAACCTCGCGAGCATTTGGTAGATGAAGGGCAGAGGAAAATGATCCTTGTGGGTGGCCTTGTTCAATTTTTGGAAGTTGATACACATGCGCCATCCCGTCACTATCCTCTTGGGGATCATCTTTCCCTTCTCGTTCAGCACCACCGTCATGCGCCCTTTCTTTGGCACGACCTGAATGGGACTAACCCACTTGCTGTCAGAGATGGGTAGATGACTCTAGCATCAAGTAGCTTTAGCACCTCCTTCTTGACGACTTCTTGCATGTGTGGGTTGAGTCTCCGTTGGTGCTCACATGTAGGCCTGCAACCATCCTCAAGAAATATACGGTGCATGCATATAGATGGGTCGATACTGACAATATCATCAAGAGAGTAACCAATAACAGAACGATATCAACACAGGATCTCTAATAAACAACTCACCTCATCAGTATTTAAATGAGAACTAAAAATCACAGGATAAGTATCATTAGGGCCAAGGAATGCATACTGGAGGTGGTCGGGAAGTGGCTTTAGCTCAACCTTCAGAGTCGTGGATGGTGTAGGATCAGGCATGGAAGAAACCTCCGACCAAGGGTTAGGATCAACCATGAATTCAGCATCGGTCACGATGGCATCTTTCTGTGAAAGCTCCTGTAGTATGCTCGATGTAGCCTCATCAATAACATCGATCGTGAAACAATTATCTGAGCAAGGTGGGAGATGAGTAGCATGTCGCATGTCAAAGGTAACTGTCTCCTCACCAAACTCGAGTGTCAGACTGGCATTCTTCACATCGATGACAGATCCTGCTGTAGCTAGGATTGGTCTGCCAAGTACGACAATCCTCTGTCTGTAAGACCACGAAGTCGACCGAATAGGTAAATGTAGCAACTCCAACCAGGACATCATCAACAATGCCAACTAGATATTGAGTGGTATGATCGGCAAGCTGAAGAGTCATCCCGGTAGGTTTTAATGGTCCTGGGGAAAGGGCCTTGTAGACAGAGTGTGGTATGACGCTGATGCTCGACCCCAAGTCACATAGAGCTCTGAACTTGTAAGAACCGATCGAACATGGAGCACAAAGGTTTCCAGGATCAACTAGCTTCGTGGGAAATTTATTCTGAATTAGCGCACTACACCCTTTCGTGAGAGGGACAGTCTCGGGATCCTCAATGCACCTCTTCTTCATCAGCAACTCCTTGAAGAACTTAGAGTAGGATGGTACGTCCAAGACTACATCAAGTAGAGGCATGGTGATCTGAACAGATTTCATCATGTCGAGGAACTTGGTGAATTATCTGTCCTCATCAGTCTTAGCAAACCGATCTAGAAATGGCAACTGTGGTGGCTGAACTGATGTCGACGTAGATGAACTGGGGTCTCCAGGTGGAGGGGTAGGCTGCTCCTCTGAGGCACTGGCTGGACTTGACTAGGGAACCGTGAGGGTAGTGGGAAGTAGTGGATCTGTGGTAGCCTTCCCGCTCCTGGTGGTAATAGCTCAACAGTGTCCTCGAGGGTTTTCAGGTTGAGCAGGAAGCTTCCCCGAAGAGCTGCTCGACGACGGTATAAAGGCATTGAGGGTATCTACTCTGTCTTGGAGCTCATAATAATCGTTCTTCAGCGACTGCAGCTCTCGCATGTCACTCCTTAATGATTTGTTGTCTGTCCGAAGTGCAAGCATGTCATCTGAATGCTTGGCCATGTGGGTCTCTTGGTTGGCCATGAGGCTCTCAAACATGGCCTCAATCTTGGATGAAGACTGTGGTGTCTATGAAAACTGCTGAAGAGTATGGTCCTGGGGCTACTGATATCCTGGGTTTGGAAACTGCTGATGTTATCCATACTTGGAAGCCTGAAAAGGGACACTAGCGGGGGCTGATGAGATATTAGGGTTGTTCTTATATGAAAAATTTGGATGATTGCACCATCCGGAGTTGTAAGTGTTGGGAGGTGGCCCGCTTGTCTGAGCGAAGCTCACCTCACCACACTCAGGAGTGGATGTCTTCCCTAGCTAACAATTAGCGGGTGAATGGCCCTCAATCCCACAAATTTGACATACAGGTGCAACGGGAGGAGTAATATGCAGCGAACTAGCTAGTTGTTGTGCAATGGATTGGCTGACGGCATGAGGAATTTGATTAACAAAATGAGAGAGAGAATCTATCCTAGCATTCATGAAATCAAAGGACTTGACCTCGTGCATACCCGACCGGGATAAATCTCTATCGCCTGACCACTAAAAATGCTCTCAATAAGTGCAAAAGCCTCGTCCAGAGTCTTGTTCATGATCCCACCACCTGCAGCGACATCGATAGATGCCCGGGTAGCAAAAGAAAGCCCTTTATAAAAGATTTGCAGCACTAACCAGCGCTCCAAGTCGTGGTGCGGGCACAATCAAAGAAGCTTTTGGTACCACTCCCATGCATGATAGAGACTCTCACCATCCTGTTGAGAAAATCCAGTGATATGTGCTCGAATCTCCGCCGATTTTGACGGTGGGAAGAATCACTCCAGAAAAGCCATCAGCAACTGCTCCCATGCCATCTCTACACCTGAAGGTAAAGAATGATACCACGCACGTGCATCATCACGTAAAGAGAATGGAATAAACATGTGTGAATGGCATCGTCAGAAACACCATGATATTTCAATGTGTTACAATACTCAAGAAAGGTCCGGATGTGCTCGTTTGCGTCCTCCATGAGTGATCCTCCAAAGCAGGACTTTCTGAGTTGTTTAGTTCTGATGAGACTAGTCATATCCTTTTGAGTTGTCATTCACCCTGCTTCGACATATGCCATCCTCAAGATATGTATTATCAGTTGATCGACGGGAAGGATTTTCATCAGCTGACCTTATGGAGGGCCTTGCCCCTACCATACACACGTGCTTGTTCTTTCTTGATCTTATTTGCAGGTTAGCATGTGTGGCCTCTCAACCGCGAGCAAACCTGCTTCGAGTCGACATTCCTTGGGATCCTGGTGGATTCCCAGGCATGCTGCTTCCGACAGGAGGGTGGACGTGCAGCTTCTACCACGTCCCTCACTAGCCCCTCCTACACCTGTGCATCAATTCCATATCATTTGAGGGTCGTAATGAGGATTGTTACCCGAGCTAGTTCGGAGTAGTGCACATCTGGTTGAAGGCAGATTCGAACCAGACGAGTGTCCGGAGGTCCGTTTCTATGTTCTCAGATGACCTGAGAAGCGTGGACACATGGTCACAGGCTTTGCAAGATCATGAGATCGCAGATGCTACGCGGTCAACAGGTCGCAGGCATTACGTGATCATGAGATCGCAGACAGTGCGCGGTCAGAAGGCTGTAGATGATTCGTGGTCAGAGGGTCGCTAACTACTCTCGACCAGGATCACTCGGGATTGCTTAAGCTCTACAACAAGCATATCCCGAGTATCACGAAGTCCTTCCACGTATGAAGACAACTGCCAGGGAGTTAACATGTGTGGTTATCCCTTAATTGCACCTGTTAAGTCTGCGGGGGAGTTAAGTGCGGTTGTCAAAACTGCACCCAAGAAACCGTTCAAAGCCGTTGTGCATTGGCGCCCTTTCGACCAGTATTAAAGGGTGAGTGGATGTACAAGAAAAGGGGATTCGACAACGGTTTGAACTGATCTACGATAGATCAACCACAAGCTTTCATAGGTTAGTTTAGTCGTGTTTTAGACAATCACACAGAAAAGATCTTCGCCTGTGATGATCTTTTCTACAACTTTGTAACCTTTTTCCCGTACATAGTGAAATCACAATAGGATGTAGGGCTATTACTCCCAGCATCGAGGGCCCAAACCTATATAAATCTCTCTGTGCCCCAACCGACATTGCTCATCATCCCTTTCCAGAGGGACACCCTGAAATGCCTCATAACTCACAAAAATCTGCATAAGTTCGATTAAGGACCCCGAGTCCGAATCATCGACAGCTAGCGCCCACTGTGGGGCCTTTCTCAAAGCGTTCTTATTTCTATCCGGAGGTTCGGTGAGCCATGTCTGGAGCATACGATTCCGAGAATGACTTCGATCTCGAGTATTATGCCCACATCCAGATGCCTTCACCTAGTGATCCTATTCTAATGGAGGAAACAAGAGGTGAAGATGTCCCGGAGGTCAATTCGACCACTCAGGTCATGTCTATCGACCAGGAGACAACCGACGCAGAACCGGAGCCCAATGTGGTACCTATTGCGTTAGAGGTTGAATCCGGTCCATCGCATGACCTTGCTGAGGGTAAGGGCGATGTTGATCAGGAATTTAGCCCGGGGAGGTTTGATCCTGATAACCTCCACTGTCTCTTTGATTTCGAGTCCGACTCAGAACAAACAGACATGTTTTCTCCATCGGCGACCTCATTGCCTTGGAAATTCGCTGCCTTATCGGAAGAAACTCCCGATCAGCGGGCTACTAGGGAAGAACTGGAACACAAACAAAAGGAGGATCAAGATCGTGAGCAACAAGATAACGAACTTCGCAGAACAGCCCTAGAGGCTCTTCAAAATGCGCAAGCTCGTTACGACGCTGCTCCTAGTTCCTCCCGTTGACCGCGTGGTCACAGACGCGACTAGACACCATCTTTACCCTCGGGACATTTACCGGTGGACGAGGAGACGGTGACACCTGGCGCGCCCAGGAGGAGCATGCATTGCAGCCTTCGATCCATCGTAGAGGTCCTACGTAATTTTCCTCCTACGGTCACAGATGCGCAGAAACCCGCCTTCGCCAGAATCTTGGTGGAGAGGTTAGACGAGGTCGCATCCGAAGCAACCCCTAGAGCTTCTTCCCGGTCGGCGATACGTTCCCACGAAAGAGAATATTCTAACTCTAGTTCTGGTAGACGAAATTGTCCACCACTAGACCCATCTCGGCATGACAAAGCCAGACGGGCGGGAAATTCTCGTGATCGGGAACGAATTCCTGTCCACTCTCGCCTAGGACCACGCGTGGCCTCTCCTTCACGTGAGGTCACCCGAGATCAGGTCGAGAGTCACAGATCCATCCATGGTCCTTATGTTGGTTGTAAGGCTTTCTCGCCTGGCCTTCATGCGGTCGTTTGGCCAGAAAAGTTTAAACTAGGGGCCATAGAAAGATTTGACGGAACTCAGAATCCATCAGAGTTCCTTCAAATTTACATCAGTGCTATTCAGGCAGCGGGTGGCAATGACCGGGTCATGGCCAACTATTTGCCTACAGTCTTCGAGGGACCGGCACGAACCTGGCTGTTCAACCAGCCCGAGGGTTTGATATATAACTGGGAAATGTTGTACGATGCCATCCTCAACAATTTCCAGAATTGTTATCAGAAGCCAAGAAAAGAGGACGACCTCCATCGACTACGACAAACATCGACTGAAACTCTTCTTCAGTTTTTCAAGAGATTTGTCGGGGTGAGAAATACCATCCCGAACATATCTGATAATTCCGTTATCAGGGCATTTAAATACGCCGTTCAATATCGGAGGTTCACTGAGGACTTACTCATCCATCCTCCTCGATTAGTAGCCGATCTTTTTGAAATGGCTGATCGATATTCCAACGTGGCCGAGGCCATTGAGTGGAATCGGATGGTGGACAAAGGTAAATTACCACCTCAACCAAGTCTCAAGGACGTGAAGAGGGAGGATTCGAACAAGAAGCCAGAATCTTCATCAAGCGGGAAGACAAAAAAATCAAAAAGGAGTCGATCTGGAGAGTACCGAGAGGTTGCGGTCGCAGAGAAACCTCCACCGACCAAAGATAACAAACCTTCATTTAAAAATAAGACTGCTTCTGGTGGTCGCAGTGCCGACCAGCCGGAGAAGTTGACTAACCCGCAGGAAGGCAAGAGATGGTTTCCACTCCACAACTCTGCAAGCCATGACCTCAAGAATTGCTGGAGCTGGTTGAAGCAGTTGGATGACTTCTACCAGGGGATCGGACCTATGCCGACCTTGCCACCAAAAGAACAAACTTGCGGGCTAAGAGACGCCAGTGGGGATGAAGAGATGTCTTACCAGGTACCTCGTAATTATGTCAATGTTATTTTTGGAGGTTCCTCCTCTTTTGTTTCTAAATAGCAATTTAAAGCTTTCTATCGAGAGGTGAACCAAACGGAGACTCCCCTTGGTGAACGCTCCGATTGCCCTGTGGGGCTTACTCGACCATTGAGGCTACCTTTGGTCATAACCCCAATTATCAGTAATGCGAGAGTCGAAAGGGTCCTGATCGACGGAGGTATTTCCTTGGACATTTTATTGGTCAAGGCACTCGACGAGATGCAAATTCCTGGTTCAAAAATCAAACCCATCATTCATCCGTTTTATGGGATAATTCCTGGTCCCTCTATGATGCCATTGGGACAGGTGGTGCTCCCGGTCACGCTGGGAGAACCAGATAACTTCTGAACAGAATTGGTTACTTTTGATGTAATGGATTGTGATTCGGCTTATAACGCAATCTTTGGCAGGCCCACTCTTGCTAAGTTCATGATGGCTACGCACTATGCTTACCAATGCGGCAAGTTGCCTGGCCCCAAGGGCGTTATTTCGGTCCGAGGCAACCGCTATGTGGCATTGACATGTGATCGGTTATCCCTGGAGATGGTAGATCAGCTTCCCCTCCGAGAAGCACAGATCACCACAATGTCTACTGATACGATCAAAGCCGCTCCTCGACCAGATGAAACATTAAAGTTGGTTCCATTGTACCCAGATGATCCATCCAAGACCATTCGGGTTGGATCAAGCCTGGATGACAAATAGGAACTCGAGCTCGTTACTTTCCTCCGAGCTAACGCAAATGTGTTTGCGTGGAAACCATCTGACATGCCCGGTGTCCCAAGGGAGGTAATTGAGCACAGGTTAGCAATTCGACCTAGACAGCGACCAATAAAGCAGAAGCTAAGGCGTTTTGCTATTGATCGATAGGAAGCAATCCGAGCGGAGTTAGATAAGCTCCAAGAGGCTGGATTTATTCGCGAAGTCGATCATCCAGAATGGCTTGCAAATCCGGTCATGGTCCGCAAGTCAAATGGCAAGTGGAGCATGTTCGTCGACTACACTAGCCTCAATAGTGCCTGTCTGAAGGATGATTTTCCCCTTCCCCGCATCGACCAGCTGGTTGATTCTACTGCGGGCTGCAAACTGATGAGTTTCCTGGATGCTTACTCAGGATATCATCAAATTAGCATGGCAAAAGAAGATGAAGAGAAGACTGCCTTCATCACACCATTCGGCACCTACTGCTACGTCAGAATGCCGTTTGGTCTCAAGAACACAGGTTCCACGTAGTAGCGCTTGATGCAAAAGACCTTTCTTTCCCAGATGGGGCGTAATATTGAATCTTATGTAGATGACTTGGTTGTAAAAAGCTTAAAAAGTTCGTCTCATTTAGACGACCTTGCTGAAACCTTTTGTAATTTGAATCGATATGGAATAAAACTAAACCCGGAGAAATGTTCTTTTGGGGTTTCGTCTGGAAAACTTCTCGGTTTTCTTGTTTGTTCCAGAGGAATCGAAGTCAATCCTGAAAAAATCAGGGCTATTGAACAAATGAGGTCTCCCTCGACCATCAAAAATGTTCAGCGCCTAGCAAGTTGCATGGCGGCATTGAGCCGGTTCATATCGTGACTAGGCGAAAAGGGACTACCTTTCTTCAAAGCTCTGCGCAAACACCATAACTTTAGTTGGTCTGATGAGGCCGAGAAAGCATTTCAGAAGGTTAAAGCATATATGTCCAGTCCGCCGGTCTTGGTTTCCCCCAACAAAGAGGAACCATTACTCCTTTACTTGGCGGCCACACCTCACGCGGTCAGCGCTGCCTTGATCGCAAAAAGAGAGGGTGTACACAAACCCGTCTACTACATAAGTGAAGTACTTCATGGTCCTCAGGAGCAATACCCTGAGGTCCAGAAGATACTTTACGCGCTACTGATGGCTTCCCGTAAGCTACGACATTACTTTCAAGCACATAAGATCACAGTGCCCTCGTCTTTTCCTTTAGGGGACATTGACATCCATTTCATGCCTCGCACCGCGGTCAAGTCTCAAATCCTAGCCGACTTCGTGGTCGAATGGACTAATCCTGAACCACCCGTGTAGGCATCTGAAGATTTGGCATGCCCCGATCACTGGACAATGTATTTTGATGGCTCTCGCAGTTTTCAACACTTGGGGGCTGGAGTGGTCTTGGTCACGCCTCAGGGCGACCAACTGAAATATGTCATTCAACTACACTTTGTTGCGACTAACAACGCAGCAAAGTATGAAGGTCTTATTGCAGGGCTCCGGGAAGCAAAATTCCTCGAAGTCCGTCGATTAGTGCTGAGGGGAGACTCACAGCTAGTCGTAAACCAGGTAAACAAGGAGTACAACACCTCCGATGAGACAATGGCTCATTACCTGGGGGAAGTGAGGAGATTGGAAAAACACTTCAGTCGTTTTGAAGTCCAATACATCCCGCGAAAGGACAACATTCTCATAGACCAATTATCCAAAATTGGGTCCTCACGCACATCCACCCCGGCAGGAGTGTTCATCGAACACCTGGAACATCCTTCGATCATGACTACGGCCGAGGATGATCCGATAACAGTCTGCGTTACCAACCTCGGACAAGAACGAGATTGGACCCATCCATTGAGAGCCTATCTCGAACATGGGACCTTGCCCGAACACGAGACGGAAAGCGATCGGTTAATTCAAAAAGCACGTATATACAAGCTTATCGAAGGAGTTTTGTATAGAAAGGGTACTCAAGGAGTATTCATGCGCTGTGTGTCCCAAGAGGAAGGTAAATCCCTCTTGAAAGAAATTCATGACGGTGTATGTGGTGGGCACGCGTCATTTCGTACACTGGTCGGAAAGGTTTTCCGACAAGGATTTTACTGGCCTTCGGCACTTGATGATGCCAAAGATATGGTCAAGACGTGTCCTCAGTGTCAATTTCATGCGAGACAGGTCCATCAGCCTGCCTACGCTCTACAAACTATCCCTCTATCATGGCCCTTCGCGGTTTGGGGGATGGATATTGTTGGTCCAATGCCACAGGCGGTCAATGGTTGCAAGTTCTTGTTTGTAGCTATTGACATGTTTACAAAGTGGATTGAGGCCGACCCAGTACGCAATATCACTACTGCTGCTGCACAAAAGTTCTTTCATAAGAACATAGTGACTCGATTTAGTGTTCCAAATCGTCTCATCACTGATAATGGTTCCCAATTCGTTAGTGGTCTATTTCGGGATTATTGCAATAACATTGGAACCAAGGTGTGCTTTGCTTCAGTAGCTCATCCACAGAGCAATGGTGCCATTGAACGTGCCAACGGTCAAATATTGCAGGGCATCAAAAAGCATGTTTTTGATCGCCTTAAGACACGCTCGGGGGCTTGGGTAGACGAGCTCTATACCGTTCTATGGGCACTACGTACTACTTCTAGTCAAGCCACCGGAGAGACACCTTTTCATCTAGTATACGGAGCTGAGGCTGTGTTACCCATGGAAATAAATATTGGTTCTGTCCGAACAGATCAATTCAAACAAATTGATCAGAACGGACAACGATTACAAGATCTAATCCTCCTGAAAGAAAAGCGTGATCGAGCTTTGGTCAAGTCCGCGGTGTATTTGCAAGCTTTGCGCAAATACCATAACAAAAGGATGCGACCACGTAGTCTTCACGTGGGTGATCTGGTTTTACATAAAATACAAAACCAATCTAATCACAATAAATTCTCCCCTCAGTGGGAAGGTCCCTACACTGTTGTCTCAATGCCGCGACCAGGATCGGCTCGGTTAGTGATGGAGGATGGTCAAATCTTATCCAATACATGGAACATCGATCAACTACGCAAGTTCTACGTGTAAGTTTCCCAACCATTTTCCTTTTCAATTAGCATGATTTCACAAAACCGGTACTTCTAGTTGTTTCATGTGATAATTATTCCTCTTCCCTATATGTTGCGAGTCTGATTCGGGGGCTGGTCGCCGATAATTATATCACTATAATACCTTGATTGGATTTGCTGGCCGATCTCGTGATCGCTTCCAGACAAGACTCCCCTCAATAAGTCGTTTCTCAACGCACACGGGGCTTGTTGGCATGTCCTTGGTCATTAGAGTGGCTGCCGGTTTGCAATAAGGTCGGGTGTTGTATCGAACATGATTATCGATATGATCGGCTATTAATACCTAAAGTCACAATACTCTCTAGGTATTCCTGATCATCGTTACATCCATATTTTTCATGTGCTTATAATACTAAGTCTTCAGTATACATAATCTCAGGAGGGGGCTAGGGGAATATGGTCGCAACATGAAACAAAAAGAAGTGCTTTTCAATCATTTAGGCATACATATGCATTGTAGAATTACATCTGTACAGGTACAAGATTTACAATAGGCCAAGCTCTTCCAAGATATTTTCTACTAGAGGTCTGACCTCCTCCATAATGACCTCAAGCTGGTCTTCACTCTCGACCTCTGCTTTGCCCACCACTGGATTTAGATCAAGATCTGGGCCATGGTGAAGACAAAGTCTGCAGAGGATGGCGGAGGCTACAAATTGCACTTTTGTCTTGATCGCCTCTGTTTGCTGCCTTGTATCTTCAGGAAGATACTCGAGGAGTGACTCCGCTTGCGTCACGACCAGTGTG
Organism: Pharus latifolius; assembly: GCA_019359835.1. NCBI lineage: Eukaryota > Viridiplantae > Streptophyta > Magnoliopsida > Poales > Poaceae > Pharus > Pharus latifolius. The sequence goes on along the minus strand of CM033321.1, from coordinate 57,840,772 downwards.
GTCCAGTCGCTAAGGCTAAGGTCGTCCTTTTCGGTTTCGACCACATCAGCCCTTAGCAAACCGGCCACCATCTTCAGTTTTTCGAAGATGTCTTGTAGAACGCTGCTGCAGGCTGAGAGCGATGAGTTCAGGTCCTTGTTCTCCTGGCAGACAGAATCAACTTTCGAGTTTTGTAACTCAATGGTCGCCTGGAGATCTTTCTTCTCTTGGATGAGCTGGCTTATTCGGTCATCTCGCGCTGTAATAAGAGACCAGCACAAACAGTTCATATAACAAGTTGGTTCATCCTGGTCGGAAGTATACTTAAAGGAGAGCTGCGACCACAGTTGTCGGAGGTCCTCCTCCAGGCAGGAGATCCTGGCGACTGCCCTGACCTCCTGGCTTTCCCGATCAGTGAGCTCTTGATCAGAATGGCATTTTCTCTGTGACAAAAGAGACAATTGTTAAAATAGGGCTGAAATTCAAGCAAATAAGGAAACATCTTTCTTACCGTTGCAGGCAACCCGTTTCTTGTTGAGCGACCTCGATATGCTTCGTTATAGCTATCGACCTGGTCCCCACACGAGTCAGTTCCTATGATATGGAAGGAGATCAGTTTCAAAACCTGGGTATTCCTATGCTAATGCGAACTTAAAAAGTACATGAGGTGTTCCACATACCTCAACATACTCGCTGAACGAGCCGCTTTCCAATTCAGCCAAAGGCTGAGTCTCTAGACTCACCTTATCCCCAGCTGGAGCAGCAGATGAGTTTGCCTGCTGAGCCTCCTCCGTGGCTGGGGTTACAGATTCCAATCTCTGAGATTGGACTTCTGTCGCTATCCCATCTATAATGGCATGAAGAACTTCCTCGGCCCTGGGGATGGGACTTTGCTCGCCCATGACCTCTGTAGCAGGAGAAGCTTCAACACTTGCAGAGGTCACTGGGGTGCTTGGCGCTGCATCTCTGTGCCTAAAGCAAGCAAGGGAATCGTCGGTTAGAATCTCTTCAATTGATCATTATAATACGACCCTGTTCGAACAGGAGAGATTCTTACCTTACTCGAAACCCTGCCCATTTCTGGGATTTCGAGGATGGTTCCCCGAGAAAAAGAGGACAGTCGTCATCTGTCCTGGTCTTCCTTTTCTTGAATAAGACCTTGTCCTTTTCTCCCTGTGTGCATGCAAATCTATAAGAACGCACATGAGAAATGATGGAAACCAAAACTGTAAGGGTCCCTACTGGGGTGACTCCTTCTATCGGTAGGGATGAAGCCGTTGGTCCTGGAGCTTCCTGGACCGCGGGCACTGAAACTTCATCCGCGACCATGAGGTTGGTAGTGGTCGCGGAATCCTGTTTAGTTATTTCTACTCCTGTCAACAGGAGTGGAGTACTCGCTGCCCCAGGACTGGCATGAGTCTTTTCGTGGTGGACAAGAGGAATGTTGTCTTCCTCTCCCTGTATGAACATTACTCAATAAATGTGCATAGATGAATGGAAACATTCAGGATCGTGAGAAATCTTACCACGATCGCCCCTTCTATCAGAAGGGGAGGTGTTGTAAGTCCTGAAGCTTCATAAACTTTAGGCACCAGGGTTTCACCCACGACCACAGGATTATCAGTGGTCACGAAACCCCTCGTAGTCGTCTCTGTCCCCACGGTCAGAGACAAGACCTCGCTGGTTTGAGGAACAATCGCCTTCCTCTTACAGCGAACTAGAGAAATGTCATCCTCCTCATCCTCGCTCCCTTCACCCTGTACGACGAGGAAGTAATTTCTACTCATACCTGGGGTTACAGGGGGTACAGAATATCTTACTGCAGTTCTTTTCGCGGTAAGGGTTTTCTTCTGCGAAGAAGCTTCTCCCAGAATCTTCTTGGGTTTCTTGGGAGCAGATTCCTTCGCTGCGCTCTTCAAAGGGGTCCTCCTCACCCTCTTCGTAGCTGGTCTCCCCAAGGGACCAACATCCTCGCATGGACGCGTCGCCTCAGCAAACATCCCCAGAAGCTGTATCATTCAAATGCTCTTAGTAATGCAGGACAAGTAGATGATTTACAACAGAGCTTGTTAGGAAAGGTCATACTTTTCGGCACTCTTGCCGAAGATCATCGCCAGCATTGATCAAGCTCTGGGGGCGAAGCGATCCCTTGGCTCCCTCCGCAGTGGTTCTGTACGCCTTGAGGAGGTAGTTTGTCCATTTTTCAATTTTGGACAAAGGTAGAGCTGCATCTCAAACAAGCATGTTAACAAATACAACATTTTTAGTCAGTAAAAATGTGTGTTTTGTTAGAAGACATACCATTATTGTAGTCCAAGGTACTATCTGCCATGGACTGGATTTCCCAAGTCTGATGAGTCCTTTCACGCAGGGGGCTTACTCGGTTCTTCACAAAGTCGCGTATGATGTCGCGCGCAGTCAAGCCTTGCTGGACTAAGTGAAGAATGACATGGGCTTGCTTCTTCTGCTCTGCACTCAGAGAAGGAAGGGAGTCCAACTCGCTGGCCTTCTCCGGTCGGGAGTTCGCGAACCACAGTCCGCTCTCGACGGTGGGGTGCAGTAGAACCATTTTTGGCACCACCCATGTACCGAATCCCGGAGGGGCAGGAAGGGGTACTCTTTCTTCTCCCTTATTTGGAAGTAGATGCACCCGGCAGCATTGGCACTCTTCGACCAAGCCAAGAAATAAAAGCGTCGGAAAAGCTCCATGCTTGGAAGCACTCCGACGAAAGCCTCGCACAGATCCTGGAAGATCGCCAGAATGAGGACAGCATTGGGATGGAGATTCACTAACTCCAACCCATAATGCTCCAAGATTCCCTTCAGGAACTTACTCTCCGGGAATCGGAACACGCAGCGCAGGTACTCCTCAAAGATCACCAACTCACCCTCTTGGACGATTGGGGTTTCTTGGTCTTTCTTCGCTGGCCGCCAGTTGATCAGCAGCCGCGGAGGGAGAATCTCTTCCTTCTCAAGTGCCACTAGACTTTCTTCAATATGGTGGACGGATCGGCTCCAGGATGCCATTTCTTACAAAGGATCGAGAAGAAAGGTGGTGACTTTGGAGGCGATGGAGATGAGGAATACAAAAGAGGGTTTTGTGCAGCGAGAAACTCTAAGGCAAATGAAGGGTTTCTGGTTGTGTGGCTTCCTCAGGAAGCTACGTTCTCCTTTTATATGCCCGAGACAACCCTTCGTCGAATACTTTATTAATTTTCCATAATGGGTGCCTTCTCTCTGGAAACCCGTTATGCACTCCATATAGTGAATCCGGAACAAAATATATTTTTATTATTTTTTGTTTTGAATTCGGGGGCTAGGGTGCACACAAAAACATGAAAATTTTGCAAAGATTATGGAGGAAATGATCCCTCCCATCTTTTGTAAATTAATTTTCATATGTTGATCACAATGCATTTTTGTGATCGTCTCAGGATTCGTGTGATGATCGAAATGCAATTATGTGATCGCTGCAGGCAGGTAATCGCAACATGTACGGTTACCATCCGATCAAGGTATTACGTTTTGATCGCGGTTTCAATTCTGATCGCAATACCAGTACTGGTCGCGGTACAACACATCAATGCATTTCTGATCAGAAAGATTGTTACTTTCGGATTTACCTGTGTATGGGTGATCACAAAGGCATTCTTGTGATCATGTTCTCACATAGAGATGGTGAAGAGTTTCAATTTGGATTATAAGTCTTGCATAATCCCTCTTAAGCCAAGGTATGTAAGGTAAAGGAAATTTTTATTTCTAGCAGTCTTTACATACAAAAGGGATACATGCGACCAGAACATCCACCTGATCCGAGAGAAGTTTACAAAGTTCTCCTAAGGACATATTGGCGTCAGTAGGATCTACACTGACGCCCCAAGATAACTAGCGACTGCCCTAAATCTACCTACATCATCCCGAATCAGAGAAGCACTATGTCGTGGTATTGCGAACACCCCGGCAGGTTTTGAGAATGTTCCTAGCGAAGATTACGCGGAGCGGGTTGACCGGATGACCGGTCCTCCCCCGCCAGACAAGCACAAAAAATGACACACGGGTTTATACAGGTTCGGGTCCCGGTGGGGGCCCAAGTCCTGTCGACGCGCTCCCGACCGGAGTCGGCTGGGGAGGCTCTCTCCGGGGGAGAGGCTTCCGGAGCACGTCTGTGAGTTTAGTTATTCCAATAAAAGAACCGATCCCCTACAACAGAGGGGTACAAGGGCTATTTATAGCCCCAAAAAGCAGCAAAGAACCTAAACTACCCCGGAAGCCACCGTCGGATTGAAGGGCAGGACCGTCCTTCTCCCGGTCAAACGCCTTGGATGCTTGACAGGTGGTCGCTAGTTCCCGAGGCGCCCCTCGCGTGACCTGCACGTGATAAACAGTTCAAGACTTTACCTTTAGGAGGGCGATGAGGCCCAGGACGGCGCCGGAGGCCAGGTCCCGGGGGCCAAAAGGCGGCGCCCGGGGAGGCCCCGGAGGCCACATCCCCGGGCAAATGGCGGCCCGGGAGCCAAAAGGCGGCGCCCAGGGGAGGCCCCGGAGGCTACGTCCCCGGGCGAATGGCGGCGCCCGGGAGGGCACCGGAGGCCGTGTCCCGGGAGCCAAAAGGCGGCGCCCGGGGAGGCCCCGGAGGCTATGTCCCCGGGCCAAGGGCGGCGCCCGGGAGGGCACCGGAGGCCGCGTCCCGGGAGCTAAAAGGCGGCGCCCGGGGAGGCCCCAGAGGCCGGATCCTCGGGCAGCCGTGACACAACTTACCTGGACTTAATCCCGCGGAGATTTCCCCCGACAGCAGCCCCCCATGCACGCCGGGGACGACGCTCGAGTCCCCGGTGGGTATGGTTCAGGTCACCGGGAAGATCTCCGGGCCAAGCCACCGGAGCCGCGACGCTTCGGTTTCCGTGCCCCACGCTTAAAGCCGCGCCGTTTCGCCATAAATACGTGCGCGGTTCGAACCGGCGCCTCGATTCACGCGCCCGTCCCTTCGTTTCCCGCGCACGGTTTGAACTTCTACGGTCCAGATTGATCCGCGGGTGCCACGTGGCGTGCATCTAGACCACGGCCCGCCCCTATAAATAGGACCTTGGGGGGCCCGGAAGCTCATTCCAAATCTTCAACCTCAACGATTTTTGCTCTCCCGGTAGCCCTCTCCAGGTAGCTTTTTCCGGTAGCGCTTTCCGGTAGCCCTTTCCGGAACCAGGCGTCCGGGAGTTTCTAGTAGTAACCTCCTGCAAAGTTAGCCACAAAAAAGAAAACTAACCTCATGGCACCCAAGGGTCGAGCGAAGACCACGGAAGTGCCCCCGGAGGAAATCCCCTCGGATTTCCTCTGGGCGTCGGAGTTTTCGGCCGAGGACGCCGAGTCCTTGGCCAAAAAAGGCATCGTCGCGAACGGGGACATCCGAGTCCCCGTGAAGATGGACGGAGCCCCCCGCCCCCGGCCCGGAGAGGTCGTGGCCTTCGAGGCCTTCCTGGAGGCGGGGCTCCGGCTCCCGGTGCATCCCATGCTCCGGGAGTTTCTCAAGGAGTACGGGGTGGCTCTCAACCACCTCACCCCGAACGCGCTCGTCCGGATGGGCCTTTTCATTTGGCTCTACGAGACGGCGACCGGACGGGAGCCCGACCTTCGCGCCTTCCGGTACTTCTACGAACCGGCGGCGCGGACCTCCCACCTGGTGAAAGGGGGCCCCAAGTCCCCCTTTGGTTCGGTGATGGTCCAGATGCTGCCGTCCCGGGTAATCGACTACCCGGCGGCGGCCTCCCGGGACCACTGGGGGGATTGGGTCCGGAGGTGGTTTTACCTCCGGGTCCGGGACGACGCGGTGGTGTACGCCTCGGAGGCCCCCACCTACAGCCGGTCGTCCGCGCCGAAGCCCCCGGCGTGGACGGACGAGGAGTTCGAGCTCCTCGGCAAGGTGATCCTCACCAAGAAGACCCGCTCGATGCGGGACGCCGTCGAGGAGATGGCTCTCCTCTGGATCTCCCCCTTCACCGTCGAGAAGAGGGGGATCGGAATGGGCCCCGAGCAGCGGCCCCCGGTGAAGCCGGTGACACGACGTAAGCCCCGGGAACCCGCTGCATTGTTCTTACGAATTTTTAGGAGATTGACTAACTCTTTACCTCTTTCAGTCCGGCCGTACCCGGTGGCGCGGGAGAAGGCGGAGAACCTCCTAGGGAGGTATTTCGCCGACGAGCACGAGCACGTCGTGCGCGCCGTGGGGGAGGGTCTTCCCAAGAACTTGGTGGCGGCGGCCTACGGGCTGAAGCTGCCGGAGAGGAAGCCTCTCCCCACCCCCGGGTCGCACAAACGGGGGAAGGAGGTGGCCGGGGGCTCGGAGCCCAAAAAGGCCCGGGTTCAAAAGACCCCCGGCCCATCGACGACGCCGGCGGCGACACCAGCGAAGCCCCGGGGCGAGACCCCCGTGAGTGAACGTGCCCGGGCACCGTCCCGGAAGGAAGCAACACCTCCCCCCCCGAAGGGCCCTGTCGAGGCGCTGGGGAAGGAGGCGACCGCGGGCGGGGCGGCGTCCGACTCGGCGAACTACGCCCCGTCGCCGCTCACGGTGGAGCCCCTCCCGCCCCTTCCGGCTTCTCTGGAGCCGGAGAGGCTGGAGGTGAGATTCGCGGGGGCCTCGCCCCCGCGGGTTTGGCCGGTGGACGAGGGGGGAGCCCCTCGGTCTACGAGGTTGCTCCGGAGGAGGAGGCCCCGAGGACCTTCCGGCCCGGGGTAGGCAAAGGCCTGATGGTTCCCCCCCGGGCGGAGGCTCCCGCCGAGAGCTCCTCGGCCACGTCTTCGGGGGGCACTACCTCGTCGTCGAAGACGCCGGCCGCATTACCGGACCTTGAGGTCCGGGGACCCCCCGCCGGCCGCGCTGGCGGCGCTGGGCGGGAGACACCTTTGCTCCCCGCAAGGGAGATCGCCCGCTACTCGGAGGGCCTGCATACCCGGAAGGTGCAGGCCTTCGTCGCGGGAGGGACGCTCCATGAGCATTTCGAGGGGCTTCAGTCCCTCGGGGCCCAGGCTAACCCGAGTCGATGACGTCTTCATTTATTTCCTGCACTTCGAGATTTTTCTAACTCTATATATTTTGTAGGTGGCAGCTGTTACCTGGGGCCTTGAGCAACGGGTCGCCCGGCTGCTTAAGGAGGCGGAGGGCCGGGCCGCGGCCTCCGTAGGGCAGCGCGAGGAGGCCCTCCGGGAACGCGACGAAACCCTCGCGGATTTAACCCGCGTCCGGGCCGAGGTTCATATTTCTGAGGCCATCAACGCCCGCCTCCGGGAGGAGGCCAAGGCGAGGGAGGAGGCGCTCCAGGGAGCTCGAGAGCTCGAGCGTCCGGGCGGTGGCGGACGCGGGCCGCTCCGTCCGGACGGCCCTCGAGGGCCTTGGCGTAAGCCTCGGCTCCGGAAGCAGGGAGGTGCCGCCGGCGACCCTCGCGGAGGCTGTGCGTTTTCTCAACGCACAGGTCTCCGCCATTCCGGAGGCTGCCGACATTCGGGCACGGGGTCGGGCGATCCCCGTCGTCGCGGCCACTGCGGGGCTCGTCGAGTTCCGGGGGGTCGGCGCCCGGGCGATCGGGGGCCGAATCCCCCGAAGCTTCCTGGACACCTTCGAGCCTTCGCGCCGGGAGGTCGAGCAGCTCGCCGGAGGGTTCTACGATCGGATCATCCGGGCGTGGTTCCCGGCTCCGGCGCCTCCGGCGAGAGACGTCCCAGCCCCGGCCTTGGAGGAAGCCCCCCGGGGGGAGGACGCCAACAAACATGTATGAGCCTCCCCCCGGGTCTTAGCTAGGGCCCTTTTTTGTTTTAGGAATTTTTGATTCCGGTAGCTTCTTAGAAGAAGCCCCAGGCACTTGTACATAAACATTTTGAATGCAATGAAGTTAGAATTTTTTCTAAGTCTTTGAATTGAACTTACTGTTACCAGGGTTCCCGGGAGGTTGCTCCCGGGCGAAGATCCGGGAGGGGCTCCCCGGGGGACGCCCAAGCGGCTTTAATTTTGCTAAGCCTTATCTCCGGGAATCGCGGCGAGGATAGTGTCCGAGAGCCGATCCGGTTGAGGTGGCGTCCAGAGTGGCACTTGGACAACTTTGATAATCATCGTGCCGAATTATCCCCTCCGCGACCGGGGCCTCGGATGATCCCTCCTCTCCGGATACTTCCACCGGCGGGATACGAGTTCTGGCCTGAGGATGTGCTCCGGGACGCTCGGCGCCGCGTGCGGGCGTTGTACCGGGACTTGACCCGGGAGCTAGCGGAGCGCCTCCGGGAGTATTAGGCGTAGGAGACTTAGGGCTTAGAGAATCCCCCGGGTTAGAACCCGGGTTGTATCGTTTCCGAAGCCCACCAGAGGGGGAAGATGTCCTCCGGGTTTGCTAATCAATAAAGCGCTGTGTTGTTGTTTCCTTTCATTGCCTCTTTATTTTCTTCTTCTTGGATGGTCTGGACGACTCATCTTAACAAGGATGAGCTAAGTTCCCTCGTGGGCGGTGTGGTCGACACCTGGGGGTTCCTTATCCCCCCCGCCCACAACGGGCCAGAAAATAGCTCCGCGCACTGTGGGGGTAACAAGGCCCCCGGGAAGGAAGTCACCTGTAGCATAGCAAATTTTCTAAGTTAGAAAACTTTAAAACGCGGTTTTCAAGGAGAAGACCTTCCGGGAGACAATCGTCCGGTCGCCGTGAGAACGGGGAGCCGGGAATGAGGCCTCATGTGGAAGAAACATCCAAGAAAACCCGATGAGATTTTCGGAGGTGAGCTTCCTGGAAGACATTCGTCCGGTCGCCGTGAGGACGGGGAGCCAGGAATAGGGTCTTTGGGGAAGAAAATGCCCGAGAAATCCGTGACTTCTCCGAGAGACAATCGTCTGGTCACCGTGAGAACGGGGAGCCGGGAAAAGGGTCTCCGGGAGGCATTCATCCGGTCACCGTGAGAACGGGGAGCCGGGAATAAGGTCTCCGGGAGGCATTCATCCGGTCGCCGTGAGAACGGGGAGCCGGGAATAAGGTCGCTGGGGACCAACCGTCCGATCGCCGTGAAAACGGGGAGCCGGGAATAACGTCGACTCCCGGAGGAGGAAGATAGATCCAATCAAGCCGCAAGGGGCCGATCTTCCGGTCGCCGTCAAAACGGGGAGCCGGGAATAACGTCGACTCCCGGAGGAGGAAGATGGATCCAATCGAGCCGCAAGGGGCCGATCTTCCGATCGCCATGAAAACGGGGAGCCGGGAATAACGTCGACTCCCGGAGGAGGAAGATAGATCCAATCGAGCCGCAAGGGGCCGATCTTCCCGTCGCCGTGAAAACGGGGAGCCGGGAATAACGTCGACTCCCGGAGGAGGAAGTGCCCGAAGATGGGGCTTGAGTGTTTGGGCAGGGGACTAGTCTCCCAAAGTGACTCGTTACCACGGCCACTGTGACCGGGTTGCCGCTTACACCCTCAGTCCACGAGGCTGATCGTAAGCCGCCCTACGGGAGTGAAGACTCCCGTTGTAGGGACTTGTTGGGCCTGGCCCACTTCCTCGCGGGGAGGGCATCCTCACAAGGAGGGCATCCTCGCGGGGAGGGCATCCTCACGAGGAGGGCATCCTCGCGGGGAGGGGATCCTCGCGGGGAGGGCTTCCTCGCGAGGAGGGCATCGCCGCTAGGGGCGGTAATGAGGGAGACCTGCAATGAGACAGTTTGAAAAGCAAGACCTATGTATTGCTAATAAAATGAAGTACAAGGCCTCCCCCTGCGAAGCCGCGAAAGGGGGGGAAAATACAGTGTCCCTCCTCCCCCTCTGGCGTGAACGCCCCGGGGGAGGGGACAGGCCCGTAAGGCTAAACATAGAACTTGCGAAGTAAACGCAAGTTCCACGTGTGCTTCAGCTCCTGCTCTTGAAGGTTGGAGAGCTTGTAGGCCCCCGAGCCCAGGACCGCGGAGATCCTGTAGGGGCCCTCCCACTTGGGGGTGAGCTTACCCTGGGCCTGGGGGTCCGTCACGCGCTTGAGGACAAGGTCCCCAAGGCGGAAAGCTTTCTCGCGCACGCGCTGATTATACGCGCGCGCCATTTCTTGCTCGTAGTTGGCGTGGCGGAGGAGCGCTCGGTCGCGTTCCTCCTCCACGAGGTCGATCTCCAGACGCTGGTTGGCCTCGTTGGCCTGATACGCTGAGGGCGTAGCTCCCTCCAGGAGCTCAACCCGCAGTGACCGGAAGCCAATCTCCGGGGGGAGGACTGCCTCCGCCACGTAGACCAGGGAGAAGGGAGTACGCCCCGTCGCCCGGGACGGTGTCGTGCGCATGGAGCAGAGGATGCTAGGGAGCTCCTCCGCCCATGCACCCCGCTTAGAAGCGGTTTGCTCGAGTCTCCGGCGCAATCCCTGTAGGATCACACCGTTGACCCTCTCGACAGCCCCATTGCTCCGGGGATGGGCCACAGAGGCGAAGTGGATGACGAGCCCCAGGCCTTCACAGAATTCCCAAAAATAAGCTGAGTCGAATTGGGTCCCGTTGTCCACGGTGATTTCCCGGGGGACACCAAAACGACATACGACGTTTTTCTAGAAAAACCGCTGAACGGCCCGGGACGTGATGCTGGCCAAAGGCTCCGCCTCAACCCACTTTTTAAAATAGTCGACTGCGACTACCGCATACTTGTATCCCCCGGGCGCTGGGGGGAAGGGCCCTAAGAGGTCCATCCCCCAGCGCACAAAGGGCCAAGTGATGGGGATCGTCTGCAGCGCTATAGGGGGGAGGATCGAGCCCTTGGCCATCTTCTGGCATGCCTCGCACGCGGAGACAAGGTCTCGCGCGTCGCGCATAACCGTGAGCCAGTAGAAGCCCTGCCGGAGGGCCTTGGCCGCGATGGCGCGCGGGGCTAGGTGAGAACCACAGCTCCCCGCGTGGATGTCTTCGAGAAGTTGAAGTCCCTCCGGCCGGGGGAGGCAGCGCAGGAGGGCGGAAGCCGCCCGCTTGTAGAGCCTCCCCTCCAGCAGGAGGTATGCCCGGGCTTTAGCCCGGAGGTGTTTAGCCTCGGTCTCACTAGGAGGGTCCCCCTCCCCCTTAATGAAGGAGATGAGGGGGTCCATCCAAGACGGAGTACGGGTGATCTCGGCGACCTCCGAGATATGAGGCTCGTCGCCCGTGTCCGGGGAGGCCACCGAGGGCTTCGTGATGATCTCCAGGAAAGCCCCCTTGGGGAGCGATTCCCGGGCGCTTGCTGCCCGGGCCAAGGTGTCGGCCCGGTCATTGTCCCTTCGTGGGATATGCCGGGCCTCGAGGCCGTCGAAATGCCTCTCCATCTTTCGTACTTCCTGCAAATAAAGACTTAAGTTTGCGTCATGGCACAGGTAAGACTTGTCCACTTGGCAAACTATGAGCTGAGAATCTCCGTTGACTAGGAGGCGCCGGATCCCTAGGGAGCGCGCGAGGCGCATCCCGAGGAGCAAAGCCTCGTATTCGGCGACGTTGTTGGTTGCGGGGAACTCGAGCCGCGCGGCGTACTCGAGTTCCTTCCCCTTGGGGCTCCGGAGGACTACTCCCGCACCAGCCCCGGCGAGACACAGCGACCCATCGAACATAAGAGTCCAATGATCACCGCGTCGGGGAGGCACAGGGAGGTCTTCGTCCCCGGACCCAGAGGCGGGAGTCCACTCTGCGACGAAGTCGGCGAGGACCTGCGATTTGATGGCGGAGCGGCCGGTAAGGGACAGGGAGAAGGGGGCGAGCTCGGCCACCCACTTCCCGATCCGACCGGTGGCTTCTTTGTTCCGTAGTACCTCCCCGAGGGGGAGGGACGACGGGACGGTGATGGGGTGCCCCAGGAAGTAATGCCGAAGCTTCCGGGACGCCATGAGGAGGGCGTAGAATATTTTCTCCATCTCTGTGTACCGAGTTTTGGCCCCTTGGAGGGCCTCACTCACGTAGTACGCGGGACGCTGCTGCCCCCCTTGCTCCTTCACCAAGACCGCGCTGACGGTGACAGGGGTCGCGGCGAGGTAGAGGAGCAAAGGCTCTTCCGGGGATGGACTCACGAGCATTGGAGGGCTCGTGAGGTACTTCTTGAGGTCGTCGAACGCCTCCTGGGCCTCGGGGGTCCAGCGGAACCCCTCGAGCCCTCGGAGGATCTTGAAGAACTGGAGGCCCCGCTCCCCCGACCGGGAGACAAAGCGGCTGAGTGCGGCTAGGCGGCCGGAGAGCCGCTGGACATCCTTGACGGAGCGCGGCGGGGGCATATCTAGGAACGCCCGGATCTTCTCGGGGTTTGCCTCAATGCCCCGCTGGGACACGAGGAAACCTAGGAGCTTCCCCCCGCGCACCCCGAAGGCGCACTTCTCCGGGTTCAGCTTGAGCCCGAACGCGCGGAGATTGCGGAAGGTTTCAGCCAGGTCGTTGATGTGGGAGGCTGCGCGGGGACTCTTGACAACCGCGTCGTCTACGTAGACTTCAACGTTGCGGCCGACTTGCTCTTTGAAAACCAGTGTCATGAGGCGCTGGAAAGTCGCCCCCGCGTTCTTGAGCCCGAAGGGCATATGGACGTAGCAGAAGGTTCCGAGGGGAGTAATAAAACTCGTCTTTTCCTCATCCCCTTCCGCCATCCGGACTTGATGGTAGCCCGAGTAGGCGTCTAGGAAGCTCATGAGCTCGCACCCCGCAGTGGAGTCGACGAGCTGATCAATCCGCGGGAGCGGGAGGTTGTCTTTGGGGCAGGCGCGGTTAAGGTCGGTGAAGTCCACGCACATCCGCCACCTGCCGGTTGACTTCTTGACGAGGACGGGGTTCGCGAGCCACTCGGGGTGCAGGACCTCCCGAACGAACCCCGCCTCTCGGAGCCGGGTGATCTCCGCCTTGATTGCCTCTTGGCGCTCGAGAGAGAGTTTCCGCAGCTTCTGTTTGACCGGGGGGTGACCGGGGGCCACTGCAAGCTTGTGCTAAATGACCTCCCGGGCGACGCCCTGCATGGCTGACGGCTTCCACGCAAAAACATCGGAGTTTTCGCGCAGAAAAGCCGCAAGTTGCGCTGTGTGCTCCTCGGGGAGCTCCGCCCCGATCCGGACGATTTTGTCTTCGTTGCCCGGGGACAGCAGGACCTTCCGGAGGCCCCCTTCCGGACGCGGCTTGAGGAGGGGCCTCCCGGGCGATGGCGCAGCAGCATCTAGTTCCGGGGGAGAAGCTCCCCCCCCCGGGCGTCTTTATGAGGTTGACGCTTCCGATCGTGGCCGCAGCGCGCTCGTATAGAGCACGGGCCATGTCTTGGTTTCCCCGGACGTTGATTACACCATGCGGCCCGGGGATCTTCATGCAGAGGTAGTTTTGATGGGTGGCAGCCCCCAGCCGGTTGATTGTCGTCCTCCTCATAATTGCGTTGTAGGAGGAGGGGAGGTCCACTACATCGAAGCGGACCAGCTCGGTCCGGTAGTTCTCGGGGGTGCCGAAGGTCATTGGAAGATCTACCTTGCCCATGGGGTGAATTGCCTTCCCCGGGACAAAACCTTGCAGGGGCCCGGCAGCGGGCTGTAGGAGCTTCTCATCCACCTGCATTTCTTTGAAGGCCTTCAGGAATAGGACATCGGCGGAGCTCCCGCCGTCCACCAGGATGCGGGCCAGATGGCAGTTGTAGATGGTCGCGGAGACAATGAGCGCGTCGTCGTGGGGGAAGCGAACCCCCCCCCCCCCCCGCGTCTTCTGTCGTGGGGGAAGCGAACCCCCTCCGCGTCTTCACGCTGGTCGAGGAAGTCCGCAAAGTGCTGCAGCAGCTGGCTACAATCTCGGGTAGCGTGGGTATTGGACCTGTGGATGCTGCACCACGGTCCTTCCCGCCTTCTCCCCACGGGGCCTTCCTGGCCGCGCGAAGACTGTCCTCCCCCATGGCCCTTTGGTTTGGGGAAGGGGCGGTTGGCCCTTGGGGGGTCGCGCGAGCCGCCTCCGCCCTCGAGGACAAAGGTGTCCCGAGGCCGTGGCTCACTACGCCCCCCTTGTCTGGGGTGTTTGGGGGGATCCCTGGCCCCCCGGTCGACGGGGGCGGGAGCCCCCTGGGACTTCTTCCAAATATCATCTTCCTCCAAATATCATCTTCCTCCGCCCGAGCGTACTTTTCGAGCACGTTGAATAGCTCGTCGGCGGAAGAGGGGCAGCTCCGGGAGAGCCTTCGGTGGAGCTCCCCCGGAAGGATGCCACTTTTGCAGGCTTCAATGACCGTAGAGTCGGGGACGTGGGCCACTTTGCTCTTCACCTGAGCAAAGCGCTTGAAGAAGCTTCTGATGGTTTCCCCAGTCCTCTGCCGGACAGTGTACAGCTGCGAGGAGTCCAGGGGACGCACGTAGTTCCCTTGGAAGTTGGCACAGAACTCTCGCTTGAGCTGCGAGAAAGAGTTGATGGAGCCGGCCTTCAGGTTGTAGAACCAGGAGCGGGCAATGCCGGAGAGGTAGAGGGGGAAGACGTTGCACTGTACTGTCTAGTCCCCCCCGGCCGCAGAGATGGCAGTGGAGTAGACCTGCACAAACTCGTAAGGGTCCGCCTCACCGTTATAGTGCTCGATGTGCGGAGGGCGGTAGGGCCGCGGCCACCGGATGCTGCGAAGCCTTCGACACAGGGGCTGGTTAGCCCCCTGCACTTCCCGGGGAGAGCTCCGGTCGCTATCTTCTTTCACGGGACCTTCGTTGTCTGAGTCTGGAAGCGGTCCGAGTGGTCCGCCAGAATGGCGGTGGCGGCGCCTTTCCTCCGGACCGGGGCTGAATTCCCGGACGTCCGGGCTCTCCGCCGGAGAGGTTGGCTCTTCAGCGGGTTTCTTCCCCCGGCCGGTGCGAGAGCGTGGCTCCCCGCGCCAGCGGCCGGGGGGAAGTTCTTCCCCGCGCTCTGACGACCGCATTCGCTCGACCTCCCCCGGGGCGGAACGGACATGTCCCGCCGAGGGAGGGAGCTCGTGCGCTGCAGCTTCCGGAGCCGGTTGGGGCGAGCCCCCTGCGACGGCCCCCGGGACCAGAAAGGGGGAAGCCCCTGTATCATCCGGAACCGGGGAGGGGGCGCCCGCGGCGATGCCTGGAATCGAAGTGGAGGGGGCCCCAGCGGCCACGACCGGAACCGGGACGGGGGCAGGCCCTGTGACACCCGGAACCGGCGAGGGGGGAGCCCCCGTGGCGACGTCCGGAACCGGGGAGCCCATGCGGGGGGAAGTCCGCTGCAGCACGGGGGCTGCTCTGTCAACCGCACCTGGTGCGGTAAACGCGACGCGGGGGGCGGGACTGGCTCCCGGCGCAGGGTAAACCCCCGGCAAGAAGTGGGCTCCCGGCCCCGGGAATAGGCCGGGGATGGGGTACCCCCCTGGTGCCACGAAGGGCCCAGGCATGAAATAACCTCCTGGCACCGGGACGGGCTCGAGTGTATATCCCGCAGGGGGAGGAAACCCCCCGGCAGGATCATACGGGGCGGACAACCCCCCGGAGGCCGGAGGGGCCGCCGGGTAACCCGTAAACGGGGGCATGTTCCCCGGATACGGGTGTGACGCAAATGTGGGGGCCGGAGGCCGCGCTAACACACTAAGGAGCTCGTCCATAGAGCGCTGAGCGCGGAACTGGCCTTCCACGAGAGCTTCGAGCAGGGCGTCCCGGGGAGCCGGGGGAGCCGCCGGGGGGACGCTTGTCCCGGCCGAGGTCCCCGCGGTCACCGGGAACGACCTGGAGGTGGAAGCACCTAAGTTAAGAGGAAAGGAGGGAGGCGGTACCTGGGCCAAGTCGCCTCCGGAAGGGACCGCCGGGACAGCAGTGTCCCGGGCGGACTGTGCCGGGTCTCCGAGACCCGGGTCACCGGGAAGGGTGCGAGCCCTTGTTCTTGGGGGAGCCATGGCGTCTTGTCACGGGTCCCCACGGACGGCGCCAACTGTCGTGGTATTGCGAATACCCCGACAGGTTTTGAGAATGTTCCTAGCGAAGATTACGCGGCGCGGGTTGACCGGATGACCGGTCCTCCCCCGCCGGACAAGCACAAAAAATGACACACGGGTTTATACAGGTTCGGGTCCCGGTGGGGGCCCAAGTCCTGTCGACGCGCTCCCGACCGGAGTCGGCTGGGGAGGCTCTCTCCGTGGGAGAGGCTTCCGGAGCACGTCTGTGAGTTTAGTTATTCCAATAAAAGAACCGATCCCCTACAACAGAGGGGTATAAGGGCTATTTATAGCCCCAAAAAGTAGCAAAGAACCTAAACTACCCCGGAAGCCACCGTCGGATTGAAGGGCAGGACCGTCCTTCTCCCGGTCAAATGCCTTGGATGCTTGACAGGTGGTCGCTAGTTCCCGAGGCGCCCCTCGCGTGACCTGCACGTGATAAACAGTTCAAGACTTTACCTTTAGGAGGGCGATGAGGCCCGGGACGGCGCCGGAGGCCAGGTCCCGGGGGCCAAAAGGCGGCGCCCGGGGAGGCCCCGGAGGCCACGTCCCCGGGCAAATGGCGGCGCCCGGGAGGGCACCGGAGGCCGCGTCCCGAGAGCCAAAAAGGCGGCGCCCGGGGAGGCCTCGGAGGCTACGTCCCAGGGCCAAGGGCGGCGCCCGGGAGGGCACCGGAGGCCGCGTCCCGGGAGCCAAAAGGCGGCGCCCGGGGAGGCCCCGGAGGCTACGTCCCCGGGCGAATGGCGGCGCCCGGGAGGGCACCGGAGGCCGCGTCCCGGGAGCCAAAAGGCGGCGCCCGGGGAGGCCCCGGAGGCTACGTCCCCGGGCGAATGGCGGCGCCCGGGAGGGCACCGGAGGCCGTGTCCCGGGAGCCAAAAGGCGGCGCCCGGGGAGGCCCCGTAGGCTACGTCCCCGGGCCAAGGGCGGCGCCCGGGAGGGCACCGGAGGCCGCGTCCCGGGAGCTAAAAGGCGGCGCCCCGGGAGGCCCCGGAGGCCGGATCCTCGGGCAGCCGTGACACAACTTACCTGGACTTAATCCCGCGGAGATTTCCCCCGACACACTACTATTCCTGATCGTATCGAAGAGTTCTCACTGCTGCTAAGCGTAGTCCCTCTCCAAGCAGAATTGGCGCGCCTCTTCGTGGGACTGGTCAAAACATTCTGCCAGATGCAGAATGGCCGAAGACATTTCTTCGGTCTTCTTCTTGAGAACCTCTTTCTCCTTCTGGAAAGTCTGTTCGAGGGAAAGAGGTTGAATCTCAGCAGGATGGTCGCAAGGGGATCCAGAAATCTTCGTCTCCTGTGCATAAATGTGTTAGTTTTAAAGATAAAATGACCAGCAGAGGAGATGAAAATAATTACCAATCCTCGCAGGCGAGAGGATGAAGTATTCCCCCAGAAAGTAGATCACCCGACAAAAGTCGAGAATCATCTGGTCGCGGAAGTGCAACCTTCCCACCAGAAAATTGATCACCCAACAAAAGCTGAGGATCGTTTGATCGCAATGGAGAAAGCTGAGAAGAAAGCTCCGAAGGATTGCTATGGGTCTCCAAAGGTGGAGATGAGGGTTCGACCTGCTGAGTTGCATGGGTAGGAAGAACTACATGGGACAAGGAAGGAGAGCGCAATGATGCATCGCCAACCTTTGTGACGCTGGAGGATCCGTCGTCAATCCTGGGTTTATTCTCTGGAGGAGCCAGCTCTTCGGTCACCTATGATTTCCCCAAAAAGCATTTTTTGGAAATGATCAGAATATAAGATGACAACTTGAACCCAAAAATTCTAGAGAATACTTACCTTATGGAAGTCCTGGTCGAGTTCGAGTGTCACTTTCTCTTCATCACTCTCGATCTCAATGATGTTCTTGGAGCTCTGATCTACCATTGAGGTGGAAACAGAAGAGAAGGAAAGATAGCTTTGGAATGGACTTAGCCGAGAAAAAACTTGTGAAGTTTTAGGGCTAAGAGGCTTCGGTATTTATAGCCCCCAGGGGTGACAGTTCGTTTTTTGAATGCCTTGAGTTCTTAAAATATATTTACAGTTTTATCTCTGGTTAAAAAACAATTCAGCAATGCTATCATTACCTGTCAAAAACAACCCGGAACCCGTCTCGGGAAATAAACTGCCACACTTTGTGCGCCACTAAGTGGAGAAGTTGAAGCGTCGGGTCACTTATCCGATGTATGATTAAAATTTGAAGTAAATATGTCTCTTCATTTTCTTCAAATTTGGGGGCTAGCTGACGAGGATTGTTACCCAAGCTAGTTCGGAGTAGTGCACATCTGGTTCAAGACAGATTCGAACCAGACGAGTGTCCGGAGGTCCGTTGCTATGATCTCAGACGACTTGAGAAGCGCGGACACATGGTCGCAGGCTTTGCGCGATCATGAGATCGTAGATGCTACGCGGTCAGGAGGTCGCAGGCATTACGTGATCATGAGATCGCAGACAGTGCGCGGTTAGAAGGTCGTAGACGATTCGTGGTCAGAGGGTCGCTAACTACTCTCGACCAGGATGACTCGGGATTGCTTAAGCTCTACAACAGGCATATCCCGAGTATCACGAAGATCCTTCCACGTATGAAGACAACTACCAGGAAGTTAACATGTTCGGTTATCCCTTAATTGCACGTGTTAAGTCTGCGTGGGAGTTAAGTGCGGTTGTCAAAACTGCACCCAAGCAACCGTTCGAAGCCATTGTGCATTGGCGCCCTTTTGACCAGTATAAAAGGGTGAGCGGATGTACAAGAAAGGGGGATTCGACAACGGTTCGAACTGATTGACGATAGATCAACCACAAGCTTTCATAGGTTAGTTTAGTCGTGTTTTAGACAATCACACAGAAAAGATTCTTGCCTGTGATGATCTTTTCTACAACTTTGTAACATTTTTCCCATATATAGTGAAATCATAACAGGATGTAGGGCTATTACTCCCATCATCGAGGGCCCGAACCTGTATAAATCTCTCTGTGCCCCAACCGACATTGCTCATCATCCCTTTACGGAGGGACACCCTGAAAGGCCTCATAACTCACAAAAATCTGCATAAGTTCGACTAAGGACCCTGAGTCCGAATCGTCGACAGGTCGAGCTTCAGACCTAAAAGAAACGCTTCTCAGGAGGCAACCCGAGTCATTCTTTTCTTTTTGATTCTTTTCTTCATTTCTTTTCACTTTATTTTGTAAATTGTAGTTAGTTTTTCTTTCTTTTTCTCTATTAAGAACCTACTATCATCCGTACAAATGCATGAGATCTTCGGAATGCCTTGTCGTCACGATATTGTCTTCATCATATACCCAGTGAGCTGTCTTGGACCTCATGTTACCCAATTGTGCAAAAACATGCTTTCTCACATCCACCGAACCTGTTTTGCATTCATGTATGCATCGAGAATATGCATGTTTTAAGCTTGGGGGGAGTGCATTCAAATCTGCAATTTGGGTTAAATTTTTCAAAAATTCGGATGATTTTAGACTAAAATTGGGCATTTGTGCATGTTTCAGCTTCAATTCTCTATATTTGTGTAAATGTTGTG
Organism: Pharus latifolius; assembly: GCA_019359835.1. Classification (NCBI taxonomy): domain Eukaryota; kingdom Viridiplantae; phylum Streptophyta; class Magnoliopsida; order Poales; family Poaceae; genus Pharus; species Pharus latifolius. Next base: position 57,821,401 of record CM033321.1, on the reverse strand, counting down.
ATTTATGACTATTTGTGCGTGATTGTACTTGTGTATGCGATTGTTGATTATCTAGCCATGTGGGCTTATGTATTGTATGTCTGTGATATCTCTTGTATTGAACTGTTTGCCCGACAAGCTAATTACAAAAGAGGTCATGCTGAAATTTTCTTGAATTTTATTTAAATTGCTCACACTAGTCATATTGTGAATCTTGTGCAAATTTGAGTGTAAATTTTGTCATCCTTGCTACCATGTTTATCTTGTATATATGATATTAAAAAGATTAGTTTAGATCATTTAGTCGCACGATTTATGTACATAGCCTCCTAGATACCACTTCTAGTTACTTAAACCATGTTTTTACAATTTTTTGCAAAATAAGGTTGCAAATGCTACTCTCTACCTAGTAGGAAACTTCTATTTCACGACTTAATAAAAACTCCTCTACTCTCTACTCCTCTGAGCTAGTCCATGTTTAACTTGTTTTTGCATTTTTAAAATATTATCTTGTTCATTAATCCTCAAATTGAGCTCATGAGCTTGTTGAGCACTCTACGGAACACATCGCTTAGTGCGATGGACCTAGGGTAGAGTACGAAGAGATCCGCAATTAATAAGTCCAACGGGAAGGAGCTAGCTTAAGCACCAAATTTTGAAAAAATTTCAATAAGGTTAGAAAGTGATTAGTGTGATGTCTAGCGAGGCTGAAACATGTAATCATTGCAATTATCTGATTTTTAAACTCCTCTTTTGATATTCATGTACATGTATATGCATTGGTGATTCGTTTGCATATTTTTCACTCACTTTTTCCATATTCGAATATGGTTGGTCATGTGTGATTTGTACATAATTCATAATCATTTGCAACCTCTCTTTCAATTTTCTTGTGCTTGCGGAATAAACAGTTATAATACACTAGATTGCCGCATTCATACATTACTTGCTGTCCTTCTTCATTCACTGATTTTATTTGCATGAGGACAAGCAAAAATTCAAGCTTGGGGCGATGATAACTCTCATATTTGTATTTATTTTCTAGTTATTTTCCCCTCATTCATGCTCATTTTAGTCATAAAAATCATCAAATACTCAAATATAGCTGTATTTGCTGTCGTTCGACCTCGACTGTGCATTATGTCTATTTTAATCGCAGGTCGACGCAATTTGGGCGATCTTTGGCTAAATGGATGAGCTTCACTGACTGGATCTAGCCAATGGATGATTCAGTACAGAAGTACGCGTCGCTACAGCCGTCTAGAAGTTGACCGCGTTAAAATCGGAGTCTCCAGGAGGCCAGAACAGCTAAACCTAACAGCCACAGACTCATATACTAATTCTTCCAAATCTAAGTACCTATTTGCAAGCCGGCCAAGACTCAAAATTCCTAACCCTAATGGTGCAAGGTCTTTTCTGTTAACATTCTAAAATGCGATGGCTTATTTGCAAAATAGTCAAAGCATTAGAAACCCTTAGCAGTCACTGTGAACAATTTGACTTGGCTTATCCCCAAATACCCCCACTATTCTTCTCTCCCAGCCCGACGAGCTTGCCGTCGATGCCACGTCCACGTCAATGATAAACCGTCGGTCTCCTTCCCCATTTCTACCTCCCATTTTCTTCTTCTTCACCCTCTCCAACGAGCAGTCGATTTTCTCCCCTTCATCCTCTCTCACCACATTTCATCGTCTTCTATCCCGTTCGTCCTCACCATCTCCCCTTTTATTTCCCTCCCTCTCTATTTTCCTCTCCTCCCTCTTTTATTCTTCTTTATCCCTTCTTCTTCTTCCTCCCCATTTCTTCTCCATCGGCGGTGACAACCTCCCGATCGGCAATCCGCGGCGAGTTCTGACTTATAACCCCCTGCTTTATCTCCTCAGCCCCCTTTGCTGCCTCGCCGTCGGTCCACTGTGAAGCGCTGCAGCCGCCATGCCTCCTTAGCCGCCGCTGCTCTCTTGCGTCACCTCCGCCGCCGCTCTCCTTCGCACCCTCGCCATCGTTCACCATCCACCTCCGCCACCTCGTCGCCTCCTTGGTTGCGCCTACGCCGCTTCCTTGCACCACTTCCCCGGAGCCGCCACCGCCCCGCGCTCCCCCGCGTCGCATCGCCTAGATGTACACTGCCACCTCACTCCACAACTCCGCCATCTCAGATCCACCGCACCATCGGCTACCACATCCCACCAGATCCATTACGCCGCCTCACTCCATTCCTCTCGCCGCCGCCTCTGTTCCTCCCTCGGCCGTGCCACACCACCGAGATCGCACAAGGATCCACCGCCACGGACGCCACTGCGCGGCCGATCTGAGTCTGATCCGCTCGGATCCGACCCCGACACCGGTGCCGGGTCCCCAGTGCCACCACCCGGCGCCGTGGCAATCACATCGACGACCATCCGACAAGTCGACAACCTCGACCACTTCATCGGCGCCGTCGTGGCCATGAGCTGCTCCGGCGAAGCCTGGCCATGAGCTGCTCCGGCGAAGCCTGAGCTCGACCATTTTGATGACTTTGGTCATTATTGGTCTCCTCCTCAGAGTCTTCGACCGCAGCAATCTCCCCGACGGTGACTTCGACCACTTCCTCCACAATCTACAGCAAAACATCATGGTTTAATTTTTGTTTCTCTGATCTCTCTTTTGTTCTTGACATCTAGAGGTTGAACAATGAATGGTGAAATGAATGTATGAAATGATATGAATTGCCTGTGCTTATGAGATGAATGCATGTATGCAATTCTAGGATTGAAACTTCTTTTCAAGATCAAATATCAACCTTTAAGATGAATGGTTTATGTGGATTGATAAATTGAAACTATGTTGAATTAATTTCGAAATTCTGATTGATTGCATTGCTTGAATGCCAGAGTTGGGAGTCTTGTATGTGTGTGTGTTGAATGAGGGTGAGAAGTACTTCTCTGTAATGAGAAATTGTTGATCACCCTAAATCCATTGCACAGCTTGAGTTTTATTGAAATGATGAGTTACTTCTGTGATGACATGGTTGATTTGGAATTATACCCTTAGTGCTTGGATGTTTTAAACTTTATTTGTTTCCAATGAATACAAGTCCATGAGTTCATTCACTTTTGATTATTCTTCCCTGACTTATTGATAATGAGGAATTTTGAGGTGGTATAGTTCTTCTATGTGAATCACTTAATTGTTGTGTTGATGCTTTCTACTTGCATTGAACTGAGATGCGGAGTTCAGTGGCTTGATAGTCATGGTTGAAACGAGTCAACGAGCAGTCTGTATTATTTCTTTACACGCTCACTGGTTGATATCGTCGATAAGCATATTCATTTAGTTGTTTTCGCCTCCTCTCGCGAGATCACTGAACGTTAATGGCGCTATCGCTTGTACTCACAATGACATGTATAGACATAACACTGATTCAACTGTCGCTCAATGGCCATCTTCTCTCTTTCTTTCGTCTGATTTATTTTCATTTTCCATCGATTTACTTAGTTTTACACGCTTCATTTCACTAGTCCATGTGGAAAGAATGATATAGAATACTCGCCTTACTGCTCCGATCTCATTCTCTTGCGAGACGGTCTGGGCCGGTATCAGTAGTCGAGGGCGAAGGAGCTACCGTCGTCACGGATCAAGCAGCCAAGTGAAGTGGTGGTGCGGATGGGTGACGGGGACGAGAATCCGGCGACGTGTGGCTATGCGGTGGCGGCACCGGGTGGCGTGGAGCTGCGATCGGAGGCGGCGCGGTGCTGGAGAGGCGGCGAAGCTGCGATTGGCGGCGTGGAGTAGCACGGAGGCGATGGCGCACGCGGTGGTGCGATCGGAGGCGATGGCGGAGTAGCACAGATCTGGCACAGGAGCGTGGAGAGAGGGAGGAAGAAACAGAGAGGAAGAAGAAGAAGGGAGGAAGAACAAAGAGGAAGAAGGATGAGGAGGAGAGAAGAAGAGGACTGGGGGAAGAAAAGAGAGGGAGGAGAAGAAACATATATGAAGAAGAGGAGAGAAGAGAAAGACGGAAGGCGGAGGAAAAGAGAAGGGGGTTTGGGGAGCTTGCGAGATCTGGTTTTGTGAATTGTTTGGCAATATTGCGGAAAAGTCCTTGAGGTTTTGGGTAACTGCAACGACTTCCTGGCAGTTAGGGTTTCAGTTTTATGAGTCTTGTTCCTTATGCATTTTGATACTTGGATTTCTGGGAATTTGCAGATAGGTCCAAGCTTGTTTAACCTGCGATAAAGATAAACAAAACGAATAGTCGAGGTCGAATGGTAACAAATGCAACTGTATTTAAATATATGATGACTTTGATGACCGAATCTAGCATAAACAAGGGAAAAAATAATTGTAAAATACGCACATTTATGAGAATTATCAGTAAGACTTAGTTACATGTATCTGGATCGGAATACAATCCGACCATAGATCGAATCCATTACGTACTCGACCTCGCATCCCAGGCTACGACCTCGGATGGCGATATCGGGTAGCACTGCGACCATGGCGGCGCTGAGACCCGAAGATCCTCCCGGATAATCAAGACAGACTTTGCCCAATTCCCTCAGGTAAGCATTTTTCTTAACTCAAATTTGAACATTGGATGTGACGTTCGAAACAAGGAAATTAATTACTACTCTTCATACATGAAAGCAGACAAATACGAGCAGTCTCAGATACAAGAGTTGCGACAAATTTTGACTTAATATGTGATAGACGAAGTGGCTATCAACAATCAGCCATGACTTATTTTGTAATATATACATTGAATGTGTGAATTGGTGCATATTTGTGTACATTGATCTATGTAACATTTATTGTCTGTCATACCTATATTGAATATGTGAATAGGCTTTAAATTCAATATGTGTATTTGTGTATCTTTGTATTGGTGTATTTGTGAATATACCTTTTTTGTATCTGTATCTGTGTATCTAAGCTTCTTGTAACGGTTCTACAAAACAAAAAGTTAAAAGAGAACAATTATTCTAACGGTTCATTCATCACAACAGCTAGAGCAGCTTACTATATTCTAACAGTTCTTATTAATGAACCGTTAGAAGAAATTGACGTATTCTAACGGTTCACTAAAATGAACCATTAAAATATTATAACTATTCTAACGATTATTAATGAAGAATATAGTATGATATTCTAATGGTTATTAAGAATGAATCGTTAGAATATGTTATTATTATATCAGTTCTTAATTAGTAACTGTTAGAATAAGTTGTTCAATTGATAGTTCCGAACCGTTAGAGTAGTTCTAGCTTTCTTCTATCCTGCCGAACACTAGCGGTTGGAGAACCATTAGTACATACATTTGGGAATGGTTAGTACTCAATATTTTTGTAGTAGTGTTTTAAATACTTTTCATGCTGATTAATTGTTATGTTGTGAATATGTTTGGAAAAGAACTTTAAAACACCTTCTTTAAATTCCCAGTCATGTTATATATATTCTAGCATTTCTTAAGTGATGATTTGCTGAGTACCCTATACTCACTTGTGATTGAACTACTTCATCTGAGGATGAAGAGCCAAGTGACTTGGGCTCATATGAGTATGAGCCTGAGCCCTTTGAAGGCTTCAATTATGATCTTAGTTTATAGGCGTCGCGTACTCCGGTCGAGCAACTGTGGGAGAAGAGTAGAGTTTCACTATTTTTGCGTTTTGCTAAAAAGTTGAAAGGATATTTTGGACCTGTTTTCTACTAAGTTATGTAAGGCACTAATGCCATTATCAACTGTGAACTTGTAATGTTTTGTAAATCAATTATGTACCTTGCTAGTTGCGGTATTCATTTCTGGTTCACAACTGAATCATAGGAAGTTGCGACAAGGGGGCCTCGTTCCATGTCATGCAGCTCGATGCCGGGCGGGTGGTCTCCCACAACGTCTCCATCTTTGTAGCTCATCACCACCACATCTCGCACCGCTCCCTCGATGCCTCTCCCTCATGCAAAGCCGCTGACGAGGATTATAACCCGAGTTAGTCACCTTTGCCATTCTATAGTCGCAAAGACTACAGAATGAGATTTTCTAGCTCTCTATGGTCCCAACAGTATAAGAGGGAGACAATAGAATAGTCCAAGACATACTGGACATAGCTTATTCCATGGTCTCATTCTGTGATGTCGAAGGATTTGTGGCCTTTAGATATCCACAAATACCGAGGTCGCAGAGAGTATGGTCTCACGAATACCGTGGATATGGAGACATTTTCCCATGATCGCCCTGGTTGTGAAGGACATGAAAATAGGTGTGCATTGTCATAGTTAATACGCGACGATGGCTTATTAAAGAGATAAAACATTTAACGGCTATATGAGTAGACTCATTCAATCATGAATAGTAGTTGAACCTGTTTTATCACTACCGCCGTCTTAGAAATTTAAACTCTTTAAGTTTATAGTAACCGTCAAGAAGATGAAGGTGTAATCATAAACGGGCATAATTGCACATTATGGCCAGTGCACGTTTGCCTCTCAGCAACCCTTTGATTCCGAAACCGACGACCGGCAACGAGCTATAAAAGGAGGATCGCCGGGGAAGATCAGGACAACGCAAGATATTCACGACACAAGAGATTGAGGAGATAAGACTATTGGACTAATAGATCCATATTTTCTGTAAGCTAAAGAGTACAAGATTGTTCTTAGTTTACCAAAGAACATTCTTAACTCTCTTTTTGTAATCCTCAATTTACATAGTGAAATTCCAACATGACATAGGGCTATTACTCATCATCAGAGGGCCTGAACCTGTATAATTTCTTTTCTTCCTCTGATATTGATACCATAATTTACCTGAGATTGATCTTAGATTGGTTTCACATTCTTCTTTAATATTTACGTAAGTTCGACTAAGGACGAAAGTCCCAATCATCGATAGCTGCCGCTTCACCATTTTTTTTGCCCTCACCACCTCTAGAGAACCCTAGATCTATGCCAATGCCTCTGTAAAATCCACTACTACTTCTTCAACCCCACGCTACCCTTCTTTCGTTTGAGCCGCCACCGTTGGCTTCTTCCCCAATTCCAGTACTCCGTCCTCCACCTCTCTATTGTCACTTCTAGCCGCTATTGTTAAAGCCCCTAAAGCCCGCTCTCTTATGCTCGTGCCGCCGGCACCCCAATGCCCACTCCAAAACCTAGCTGGCTCTCTCTCTTCCCTGACGACAATTTCCTCGACTTCTCCTGTCCTTTCAGCTAAGCGCCACTGCTCAGATCTGCGCTGTCTTTGTGCTACGCCACCATCCTCTTCGTCTCTTGGGCCGACGATAGAGACCTCTTCACTGACCTAGACTGTGATAGTCTTCCTGAACACCAAACCGGTTTCTTCAACCTCTTCCTCGCTGCCAGACACCTCCCGACACTTTAGCTTCAACTGTCTTCTTCATTGACTCCGACGATGTCCACAGTCTTATCTTATCCTTGTTCGATGAACATTATTTTGACCATGCCATTGGCCACACCCACTTTTACAACAACAAACTTGCAGTGATTGATTTCCTCTCTCAATTGCCTTCTCTACTCCCCCTCCATTGTTCTCCTTGAATGATTATAAAGAACAAAAACTCGAATGCTAGATGAACTGATGTGTGATGATCTAATTGCAACTTTGTGAATGAATGTTTCATATATATCCTTTTTGTCTTTAGTTCTGAGTTGAATTAGCTGAACTGTTGTTCTGCCATGTTGAATCGCTGATTGATCATCCCATTCCTGTGATCTATGATGAATTATTTAGATTGGTTTCTAAGGAATGTTTGGGTGCCTTCACTACTATAAAAATGCTGAGTACTAATGGTTCAAAAACATCTCTACTAACGATTCTCATACCGCTAGTGATCGGCACGATAGAACAAGTCTAGCACTACTCTAACGGTTTCGAACCGTTAGAATAGCTTACTATATTCTAACGCTTCATATTAATGAACCATTAGAATATAATAAGTGATATGAACACGCCGGTGAAGGACACGTTCACAAAAGGTGGCCCGATCTTCACAACATAGATCCTGGATAACTAGTATTTGAAGATACCTGGATAACTAGCATGACCTAACGAAACGAGATAGCCAATCACTTGCAGAGCAAGGACCTGCGTATTAATGAATTCACCCAACCACACTCTGAATTACCTATCCACACGGCCATGCACAGAGTTGGCGCACAAATAGGGTGATCACGAAGATCGTTCGAGCAATTCCGAAGGAAATCACAAGAACAAAGGATGAAGAGATTCAACTCTCAACTAAAACTAAGGCTTCAATCTGAAATTTCAATATCAATGTCTTGTATCTTGTATATCAAAAACTATGACCATGCCTCTCTTTTATAGAGAGTGGTATGTACAAAAGATAGAAGAATTAAACTACAATTCTAATTGGAATCTAATTCAAAATAGAATAAAAATCTTAACAAACTAGAAAAGACAAAAGAAGTCAGGAATAAATCTTCTCGGAGTTGGATTAAAATTCGGACTGGACATTTTCCTTCCGTGCAATCGTTACTCTTTTGGGTCTTCTAGTTGCATATGATATCGGAATTTAATGATTCTTGATGCATTGGAAAGCTCTTTTGAATAATTTTCCGATAAGTACTCACACGACCAAATTGGACATCTGTGCTGAGAATGGTACTTGGTCAAAGTTGGACTGTCGCTTAGTCGGCAGACTGCATGCCGAGCAAAATTCTTTTGGTTGTAGTGGTTGCAATCATTGACGGAAACAAGTGATCTTGGGCTTGTTGGAAAGCTCAGGAAATCCTTTTTCCACTCAATAGGTGTACGACCAGATTCGATGAAGTTCTTTGGCCCATACGTGGCTATGTCCATCCTATTATGCTCTCCCTTTTTATATCTAATCAATGTTAAACAAGAGCTATTAGGTAGTAGCATATTCTCATCATAATTTAATTTTTTAAGGAACAAAGTCACTGTTGATGTAGTTGTCTGGCCTTCACTCGAGTGATGGGTCCTTTATATTCCTCGAGTCGAGCTCTAGTGCTACTTATACTAGGGATGTCTTCATCAGTAAGCTATTTTAACGGTTCACTAATAAGAACCATTAGAATAGCTACTATATTGTAACAGTTTATTAATAAGAACCGTTATAATATAGTAAGATATTCTAATGGTTTAATAATAACAACCGTTAGAATAGTTACTATATTTTATCGGTTCATTAATAACAACCGTTAGAATATGTCAATTTATTATAACGGTTCAATAATAAGAACTGTTAGAATATAGTAAACTATTTTAATGGTTCACTAATACGAACCATTAGAATATAGTATGATATTTGAATAGTTCACTAATAAAATCGTTAGAAGACTTGAGCTTGTTCACAGCTTGCATAGCAAAAAATACATTTGAATACTTGTAAATCATCTCAACAACAGTCTCAAAAGAGGCAAACTTCATCATAGTATCTGCAATTATGCGAGAAGATAAGGTAGTGTTCAGTCTCAAAACAAACTGACATCTCAGTTTTCAAATTTAAAATGTTCAGAATCAAGATCTATTAGCAATAAAACAACTTAACCAAAAAGAGTTAACTATCAATGTTACTGTAGTAATTGACAATCCATAGCTAGTGTAGCTATTGCAAAAAACAGGAAACAAACAATCTAAAATAAAAACTTGGAGTACAGCTTAGTTTGTCAAGACTTGGTGCTACTCTTGCAAAGGTTACTGATACATAAGCTTCCCACACATCTCCTAGTTGACTGGTACTCATGCACACCACTTCATTGGAGTTCAGCTTTTGCTCATAAAGCATCTCAAAATCCAATTCCTCTGTTAGCATTAACTGATATAATATACAACTCAAAATCAGTAAACTTGACAGTATTGTGTGTATTTCCCTCAGAATTATAATCATAAGGATATCCTTAGAATAAATTCAAAACATTCATACTAATAAAATTATCTCAACAAGAAGTCATCTAGTAACAAGTTGCAAGTTCATTAATACTGAGCCCAGCAAGGCATGTGATTTTAAGACTACTTGTAGAGTAGACCATCTTGTTTGGAAACATGATAGGTTTGTATGGTACAGTAAAGACAGAGCACAAGATAATTAACTCATCAAATACTTGCTTTTCGTGCTAAACTTCTAAAAATGTGTCCATAGAAATGACTGAAGGGGGGTATAAATTATTTCACATATCCAAAACATCAAGAAGTTAAAAAGAAAAAACAAAAAATGGTAAAGACACCAAGATCAAAACAAGCTGGCTTTGCCAATTCAAGGATTCACACATGCCACAAAAAAGGGTGAACATCAAAAGGACTATTATCTAAGTCTTTTACCCCTAAAAGAACAACATATAGAACAATATTTAATCTTTTGTTCTAAAAAAAGTTTGTTTTACAAACCTGAAAGATCTGAGGCGAGTAGTTGTACATGTCACTTGCCTTAGTAAACCAGATGATAAGCCCTGTTAGTAAACAATATATAAGAATTTGAAACACAATAAAACTCCAACAGTTGTGAACTTGTACATTGCCAGGTAATCCAAGCACAAAAATAGTGCATTGTGCAAAGTAAAGCTACCACCATATCTTTGATGCATTTGACATCAACTTGAAATTAACATGAAATGCATTATTCATTGAGTAGATAAGAAACCGTATCTTACGCGTCGATCCCCACAGATCCCAGCCACAACCGAGCAAACCCCCTCACATGTAACGAACCAAACCCCACCATGCCATGTGGATACGTGTATATACCTTGACCATGTCGATGGGCTGAATGACGCAGGTGGCAATCATGTCGAAGGGCTTCACCGTCTTCCAGATGTGGTGGCCACCGCTTACTGCTGGCTCTTCATCTTCGCGTCGGCCATCTCCTCGTCCTCCTCCTTCTCCTCTTCTTTTGTTTAGAGTTAGTTCTATCTAGGGTTTGGACTTGAGGAGGAGTAGAGAAGAAAGAAGAGGAGGTGGGTTTCTGGGTTGGTGGGCAAGGGAAGGTGAGGAAGAGAGAGACAGGAGACGTGGGCGAGGGTATTTATTAAATCAGGTGGTTTCTTCTAATTGTTCCAAAAATATAACCGTTAGAATAAAATCAAATCTATTCTAACAGTTCCAAAAATATAACCGTTAGTATAACTATGTTTCTTCTAATGATTAATGTATTTAAGAACTGTTAGAATAAAATCAAATTTATTCTAACGGTTCCAAAAATATAACCATTAGTATAAACCATGTGGTTTTTACTAACGGTTTCTCACAACCCAACCGTTAGTACAAATATCTTTCACCACTGCACACCATGTACACTAATGGTTTTCTTCCAGATTGTGTAAAATTGCTTCTTTAATTTCATACTTTCTCTTTTGTTCTTGGCTTTCTCTCTGATTATCTCTCACTGCCTGTATGTTTTCTCTGTTACACCTAGGCTCTTAATCTTGATTTTGATGATAAATGACAACAAGTGTCTTGGAGTATGATCAATAAGATCAGGAGAAAAGATGAAACGCCAAACGGGAGTCACAAAACGGAAGTTGAAAAGCCTAAGGTAAATGTTTTGGATTTTACTGGTCTCGGTGTTTGGAGTATTGACTAGATTCATATAAACTCTTTCTAGTTTTAACCGTACTATTAAGAGAGGTTGTGAATCTCTTTTAATTCAGGCAAATACTAAGAAACGCTTCGATCATATGTTGCATTCACAATCATTCATAATCTTTGTCAAGTCTGAGAAAAATATAGATTTCAAAAAGGGACTAAAACTAGATTTAAAATCTGATTTTTTAAGTTTATCAGCAAGGCTGACAATCAGTCTTTAAATGCGGACTTTCTACCACTAGGAAAATCGAGCAGCAGGTATATGAACACTGGTCTTTTGAACATCAAGCATTCGAGCACTGTTCATTCCACCAGTGATCATTTGAGCACTGTTCATTCGACTAAAGGCCATTCGAGCACTGTTCGTTCAACTAATGACCTTTTGAGCACTGTTCATTCAACCAAAATAGCATTTAAACCAGTTTTTTTTAATAAAGGTTAAATTTAATTATAGAAAACTGGTCTTGGTCGATGCTGACAGTCAGCATTGAATGTCAGCTTCAATGCTGACATTTGTCCAGAGAGATGTTTTCGAGACCAAAAACTTTTATACTATGCCGACAGTCAGCATTATGATGTTAACAGTCAACATGAATGTCGGCATGCGTGCAGATGTTTCCCCAGAGTTTCTTGTTTTTGAGCCAAATCTTTTTCTGACTGTCAGCGTGACAACGCTGACTGTCAGCACACGTGAAGACAAAAAATTTCAACGGCTACTGATTATGTCATAACTAGCCGTTTGAGGTTGATGCTGACTGTCAGTATTTGAGGCTGATTGTCAGCATGCACTGATTTTTTTCCTGCGCAACCATAATGGCCAGTTGAGAGGCTTGGGCTATATATATATATATATGTGTGTGTGTGTTGTGAACACAAAATGACCATCTCTTTGAGCCATATTCTGATAGACACTTAAGCCCAAGTCCTCTAGTGCTAAAATTTAGATCTTTTGATCAAAATCATTCATGGTGATTGTAAGAGATCCTCCAAGAACATTCATTTACATCATTTGCATCCTTAGAGTATCTCGGTGATTGTTGGAGGTCAAGAGAAGATCTTGTAACTTGTTACTCTTAGTGATCGCTGACGAGAATTATAACTCGAGTTAGTCACCTTTGCCGTTTTATAGTCGTAATGGTTACAGAACGAGATTATTAGCTCTCTATGGTCTGAGGAGCACAAGAGGGAGACGATAGAATAGTCCATACATACTGGGCATAGCTTACTCAATGGTCTCATTTTGTGATGTCACAGGATTTGTAGCCTTTAGATATCCAAAAATACCAAGGTCGCAGAGACTATGGTCTCACGAATACCGTGGACATGGAGACATTTTCCATGTCCGCCCGGGTCGTGAAGGACATGAAAATAGCTGTGCATTGTTGAAGTTAATACGTGACCATGGCTTACTAAAGAGATAAAACATTTAACGGCTATATGATTAGACTCATTCAATCATGAATAGTGGTTGAACTTGTTTTATCACTACCGCCGTCTTAGATATTTTAACTCTTTAAGTCTATAGTAACCGTCAAGAAGATGGAGGCATAATCATAAACGGGCATAATTGCACATTATGGCCAGTGCACGTCTGCCTCTCAATGACCCTTTGATTCTGTAACCGACGACCGGCAATGAGCTATAAAAGGAGGATCGCCGGAGGAGATCAGAACAACGCAAGAGATTCAAGACACAAGACTTTAGAACTAGCCGCAATAGATTCACACTAACTGTAAGCTAAAGAGTATAAGGTTGTTCTTAGTTTACCTAAGAACATTCTTAATTCTCTTCTTTTTATCGTCAATTTACATAGTGAAATCTCAACAGGACGTAGGATTATTACTCATCACCATAGAGCCCGAACCTGTATAAATTCATTTCTTCCTCTAACATAGATACCATAATTTACCTAAGATTTACCTTAGATTGGCTTCACATTCTCCTTTAACATTGATGGATGTTTGACTAAGGACGAAAGTCCCAATCATCGACAGTTGGCGCCCACCGTGGGGCCTACTTTAAGGTGTCTTTCTTCATCAAGAATTTGGGTAAGCCATGTCAGGAGTTTATGAATCCGAAACTGATTTTGTGATATTTATCAGATTTGCTTGATTTTTCTATTTATTTTCTCCCATGCTTGTGCACATATTAGTCATATGCCTCATCATATATCTAGATTATTCTAGATTTGTCGCCAAATCAATCGGATTACTTATTTTGAAATTTTTATCACAGGTTGGCGCGAATCAGATGGATTTTTGGCTATGGACACGCTTCACCGACTTAACCTAACCTTCAGTCGATTCCAGATGGAAGCACGCGTTCCTACGGACTCGTAGGACACAACCGCGCTGAAATCGGAGTTTCCGAGGGCGCGGAAGCACAAAACCCTAGCCAAAAGGTCCAATTTGTAATTCTGTAAAACTCCGAAGGGGTTTTCTCCAAAATTGCCATTCTTCTCCAGCCAGCCACTTTGCTTCCTAGAGCCTGATTTTTGCTTTGTTACCTTCTTCTTCTGCCTCCCTTCTCGCAATACACACCTCCGTCCACCACACCAATGACGACCAGGCTGTACGCCGCCGGCGGACTTCTTTTCTCCCTTTTCTTCGATTGTTCTGTCCTCTTTCTCCAGATCAGGTGCTCTTTCCCCATAGCCAGCCGCCATCTAACTCGAAAAGCCCCCAAATCCACACCTTCTTTCCACTTCTCCAGCAACTCCTCCAATCCCTTTTCTTCACCACCTCCACTGCGCCACAGCCGCCTCCACCGATCTGCCCGGATCCAAGCAACGCCGCGCCTCCACAGCATTTGCCGCCAAAAACCCCACCGCGTCGCGCCTCCCGCAGCGCCACGACCTCCTCCCTCGTCGGATCTGCTCTGAAGCCGCCGATCACGCCTACCGGCCGCTGCCCCACGTGAGCGCCGCCACCTTCACATCATCCATTGCCGCCGCCGCCTGAGATCTCGCCACCGGAGTGAGTGCCGTCGCCTCTGCCCCTGAGCCAGATCTGCCTCTCCCCTCGGCGAGCTCACCTCCTCCCTCGCCGGATTCGCCTTCTCCACCAGTCTGCACCGCGCCACCTCAGCCGCCGGCGCCGAACCGGTTCCGATCCACGAGCCGCGCCGCCATCTTCGGTCTCACGCCGCCACCACCGTCTCCGGCCGTCTTCGATAACCTGCTCCAGGCTCGGCCATCTTCAACGATTCCGGCTTCATCTTCTTCTCCAGAGCTTCGGCGACTCTTCTTCCTCAACGACGAACTTGGCAACAATTTCTCTCTCAATCCCCTTCTTTTCCCTCCCTAATCTGTTTTCTTGTGATACATGTAAAGAAACTGAATCTGGTTGAGTTTTGAACAGATGCATACCTAGTTGAATGCTTTTAAATTGCTGTTGTGTTTTCATTACCTTGAAATTTCACCTGATTGCAATTTCACTCCTATAGTGTTTGAGTTCTACTGCTGATCAGGTGATTGTCCTAGTGCTGTTTTGTGATGGCCTTCATGTTCCAGCTTGATTTCGGTGTAGTTTAGTGTTGATAATTCTTGCGAACTGAGGTCCGCGGTCTAGTAGAATTCAAAATTGCTGCCATTCTGAAATTACCTGATGCATGTATGATTTGGATATTGACTGTATGCTAGAATGGAATGGGTTTGTTGTTTCTCAGTTTCTGCACTTTGAATTGACAGCTAGATAAATCGTTGGTGTTCAACTTGAGTTTAGTTTATGTAGTTGGGGAAATTTGGTTTCAATCTTCTGTCTTGTGTCTTGTTCTTGAGATAAATAAAATCTAAAGCAACTTTTTCCCGACTTTGTGCATTTGTTCACCGCTTGCCTGGGACGATTGCAAAACGAGTTTCGTTAATCGCGTTTTAGTTGGTGAGACGAGTCGAGGCGAACCAACCCACATCCCTCTTCGCAGTTCCGTTTTTATTTCTGATTCAACTTTAGTTAGTCACAATTTTCTCTTATCTAGTCCCTTGGGAGAGAACGACATACTCGCCTACTACCGCGATCTCGTCCGCTTGCGAGGCCCGTTTTAGGTGGTATCATTTTGATCTTGCAGATTATGCTGATCTTAACATGGAGGATGAGACTCTCTACATGGAAGAAAATGATGTTCCCTCAGAGCCTGCTACTGAGGAGTATCCTTAAGACTTGATCCATGGTCAAGAACCTGAACTGGTAGTATGTTGACCTCCTGTGAGTCCTACCACATCACATGGTGAATACGTGCCAGAAACCATCGTCCTAGATGATATAGGAGATGAGAACCTTGAGTTCAGTCTGGAAGGTTTTGCTCCAAAAAAACTTGAATTCTATATTTGATTTTGAGTCTGACTCAGATGAGGAGATACTCTCCCCGTCTGCGACTTCGGTTCCTCGGGAAGTTGTTGTGCTTTCTGAAGAGACCCCTGAGCAATGTGTTGCCAGGGAGGAAGAAGAATGCAAACGGGAGGAAGATGCAGCTCGTGAGCAATGAGAGGCCAAGGTTCGTAAGGTCATAGAGCAAGCTATGCAACTTGCGCAATCTCTCCATGATGCCGTAGCTCGCGACCTGGCTCCTGGAACGTCTCGTCCGTGACATCATCATGGTCCCAGGCGGGATCAAACTCCCTCATTAGCTCCAGCCTGTCCTCCGATGGATGAAGCTATGATAACTCCCATGACACCTTGAAGGGGCACACAGGAGCGTATTCGTGTGATTGCAGATACTCTTCACAATCCTCTTTCAGATTTGGCGAATGATGACAGAGTTTTGTTTGCAAGGATCATGGCGGATAACCTCGACGAGGTAGCATCTGTTGTGACTCTGACATCGTCCTCACGATCAGCGACTTGTTCTCATGAGAGGGACAGCTATTAATCGAGCCAGGAGCATTCTCGTGGACACACTCCGTCGGCCCAATATCGTAAAACCAGGCAGACAGGTAATTCTAGTGAGCTACGACGTGAGCCAGTACATTCACAATTAGGACCTCGAGTAGGTTCTTCTCATGATCGTAATCATGAACCGGTGTGTTCACTCTTGGGGCCACAGGTTAGTTCATTCCGCGACCTTGCTGGAGGTCGCGACGAACAGCAACCACGTCCTTCATACATAGGTTGTATGGCTTTCTTGCTAGGATTATGTGCGGTAATCTGGCCAGATAAGTTTAAACCCAGAACAATTGAGAGATTCAATGGGACTAAAAATTCTTCCGAATTCCTACAGATTTACATCACTGCCATCCAAGAGGCTGGTGGTGATGAACGGGTTATGGCGAATTATTTTCCAAATGTTATGGAAGGTCCAACACGGATCTAGCTGTTTAATCAGCCTGAAGGATCCATTTACAATTAGGAAATGTTGTGTGATGCAATCCTCAACAATTTTTAGGATTGTTATCAAAAGCCTGGCAAGGAAGACGATCTCCATCGCTTGTGCCAGACTTCTACAGAAACTCTTTGCCAGTTTTTCAAAAGATTTATGGGAGTAAGAAATACTATTCCGAACATTTCTGAAAGCTCCGTTATCAGAGCATTTAAACATGCCATTCAGTATTGGAGGTTTACCGAAGATTTGCTCATCTATCCACCACGATCGGTCGCAGACTTCTTCGACATGGCTAATCGTTATTCCGACGCGGCTGAGGCCGTTGAGTGGAATAAGCTGGTGGATAAGGGGAATTTTCCGCCTCGAAGCTGATAAGAAGGATAAATCAGGCAAGAAACCTGAGACATCTCCAGGCAGGAAATCAAAAATGGTGAAGAAGGCCAGAACCAACCAATTCCGAGGGGTTACCGTCATCGACAAGCAGCCTCAAGGGAATGGTAAGCCAGCTCTGACCGAAATTTTTGGAGATGATTCTGTATTACAATTTGAAGAAGGTTCCATTTAAAACTAACAAAGTCTCTCCTGCTGGTCATAGTGACCAAGCAAAAAAAAGTTAAACCACAGGGATCAAAGAAATGGTGTCAGTTCCACAACGTGTCATCCCATGATCTTCAGAATTGTCGGACTTGGATAAAGAAGCTAGATGATTTTTATGAAGGTAAAACTCCTATGCCTAGAATACCAGGTCAAGGGAAAACCAGCGGGAACAAAGGCGCTAATGCGGATGAAGATATGCCATATCAGGTACCTAACAATCATGTTAATGTTATTTTTGGTGGCTCTTCCTCTTATATTTCTAAGCGTCAATATAAAAATGTTTGTTGTGAGGTAAATAGTACTGAGGTTCCTTTGGGAGAGCCTCAGTTTCCTTGATGGTCCAAGGTTTCCTAACTTTTAGCCGGAAAGATTTCCCTAAAGGGTTGAGGCGACCTCGGCGCCTCCCTTTGGTGATATCCCCTAAAGGGTTGAGGAAACCTAGGGCAAGTATTGGTTGATGGAGGGAGTTCTGTCGATCTCTTGTTTGTCAAGGCTCTCAACGAGATGCATATTCCTCGTTCAAAGATAAAGCCAGTGGCACAACCATTTTTTAGAATAATTCCAGGTTCCTCTATGTTACCAATTTAATAGATTGTGCTACCGGTAACACTTGCGGAGCCAGCAAACTTTCGAATGGAATTAATTACTTTTGGTGTAATTGATTTTGATTCTGCTTATAACACCATTTTTGACAGGCCTTCTCTCGCTAAGTTCATGGCGGTGATGCATTATGCCTATCAATGTGTCATGGTCCCAAGTCATCATGGCGTGATCACAGTGAGGGGCAGTCAGCATACAGCCCTAACTTGTGATTGAATTTCCCTGGAATTGGTTGATCAACTTCCTTTACGTGATGTCAAGGTGGCGACCTCAGCACCAGATGTGGTCAAGGGATCCCCGCGACCAGAAGAAAAACTCAAGATTGTTCCTTTATTCCTAGATGATCCATCTCGAACTGTTCAGATTGGATCAAACCTGGATGACAAATAGGAGTTGCTCATTGCTTTCCTCCAGGCAAATGTGAATGTGTTTGTGTGGAAAACCTCAGACATGCCTGGAGTCCCAAGGGAAGTAATTGAGTGCAGGCTAGCCATTCGGCCTGGACAGCAACCAATAAAGTAAAAACTCAGACGTTTTGCTCTTGATAGGCAAAAAGCTATTCGATTGGAGTTAGATAAACTCCAGCAGGCCGGTTTCATTCGCGAAGTCAACTATCCCGAATGGCTCGCGAACCCGGTTATGGTCCTGAAATCAAATGGTAAGTGGCGCATGTGTGCCGATTACACCAGTTTGAACAATGCTTGTCCAAAGGATGATTTTTCTCTTCCCCATATCGATCAATTGATCGATTCCATAGTGGGATGTGGAATGATGAACTTCCTGGATGCTCACTCAGGCTACCATCAGATTAGCATGGCAGAAGAAGATGAAGAGAAGACTGCCTTCATCACCCCATTTGGGCTCAAGAATGCTGGTTCCACGTACCAGTGATTGATGCAAAAAACCTTTCTTTCTCAGATAGGGCATAATCTATAAGCTTATGTTGATGATTTGGTTGTACAGAGCCTTAAGAGCTCCAGTCATATAGATGATTTTACTGAAACTTTTTGTAATTTGAATAAACATGGAATAAAGTTGAATACTCAAAAGTGCTCTTTTGGGGTTTCTTCAGGTAAGCTTTTGGGTTTCCTTGTTTGTTCCAGAGGCGTTGAGGTTAATCCCGAAAAATTTGGGTCATTGAGCAAATGCGATCCCCTTTGACCATGAAGGAAGTGCAAAGTCTAACTAGCCGAATGGCAGCCTTAAGTCATTTCATTTTGCGGTTAGGAGAACGTGGTTATTTCCTCTACAATGGCCTGAGAGGATACCTCAGCCATTGGAGTCACACTTGTTTCCCTCGTGACCTCCATTGTAGTTAGTGCGTCGATGTATGGTGAGGTCGACGGGATGCTAAGCACAGGTCCCTGCAAATATCATAACTCAAAATATCTCTGGTTTAATAACAAAGAGTTGACGAGTTGTGATATCATTACTTTATACGGAACCCCATCCAAGATTTGCGTTTCAAAGATGAGATCTGGGGAGAAAGAAGCCCACTAGGTGCCCCTGCTGAAGCATCATCAATTGTCCTTGTTCTTCTATTCTTGAATAGGACAAGGTCTTCTTCCCCTGCGTATTCACAATACGATTGGTATGTGCAGGGAAGTGAAAACCTAAAAATTGTGAAGTTCTTACTACAGTAGTGTCGACGATTTGGACTTGGGGTCCTTAGTTGATCTTATGCAAATTTGTGAGTTGTGGGACCTTTCAGGGCGCTCCTCCGAGAAGGTAGGACAAATCAAGTCTGTAGAGGCACAAAAGATTTTATACAAGTTCGGGCCCTCGATGGTGGGAGTAATAGCCCTACGTCCTGTTGTGATTTCACTATATGTAATAAGATATATACAAGAGGGAAGAAGAGATGATCACAGGCGATGATCTCTTCAATGTTAGTGTCTATCTAACTATATCTAAGTCTTCAGGTTTGTTGAAGGCCTGGTTGTGTTTATATGATTGACTGAGTTCTCTCTCTTTCTTAGAATGTGCATTGACTACCTTTTTATACTGGACAAAAGGTCGCCAATGCGAAACATCCTTGGACAGTTGTCAAGATGCAGTTTCGTTAACCGCACTGAACTTCCACGCAAGCTTAACACGTGCAATCAAGGGATAACCGCACATGTTAACCTCCTGGCAGTTGTCTTCATACGTGGAAATATCTTCGTGATTCTCGGGATATGCCTATTCAAAGAGTTAGGCCTTCCCGAATTGTTCTGGTCGCAGATAATCAATGACCCTCTAATCGCGCACTCTCCACAGTTTCTTGATCGCGCATTGTCTGCGACCTCATGATCGCGTAGGGGCTGTAATCATCCAATATCTCTGTGTCCACACCCTTTAGGTCGTCTGAGACCATAGAGACGGACTTATAGACACACGTCTAATCTGATTCTATCTTAAACCAAACATGTATTACTTTGAACTAGCTCGGGTGATAATCCTCGTCAGCTAGCCCCCAAATTTGAAGAAAAATGAAAGAACATATTTACTTCAAATTTTTATCCTGCATCGAATTATGAACTCGACATTTTAACTTCAACTGATACTATTCCGCCATGTGACGGTTCATATCCCGAGAAAAGCCCTAAGTCTTTCTTGGTTGGTAATGATGACTTAGGCGACTCATCGTGATGGAAACCGTATGTGCGGTTTAAGAACCTGAGACATGTGTGGAAACGAACCGACGCCTTCCGGCTCTAAATTGAAGAGCATTTCAGTTCTTTGAACTCACAAATTTCTCACCACGTCTAAGTCTTTTTTAGAGTTTCTCTTTTTCTCCAGCCACTCCCTTGAATCCTTAGTTCTTGTTCCGTTGGCAGATCAAGACCCCAAGAACATCATTGAGATTGAGAGTGATGAGGAAAGAAGTGATGTTAGAAATTGATCAAGACTCTCAGGAAGTAAGTCTTTTTCTGAAAGTCCTGGTTCAACTTTTTTCCTGCATTCTGGTCGGTTCCAACGTAATGCTTTCTGAAACTTACAGGTGTGCGAAGAACTAATTCCTGCAAAGAAGAGATCGAAGAATGACGAAGGATCCTCCAGTGGGACTGCATCAAAATTGGTAAAAGGAGCTGAGACCTGGGCTGTCACATTACCTTATTCTTCAGCCCCATCAGCTCCTCCAGTCGCATCATCTCCACCTTTGGAGATCCATAATAATACTTCAAAGCTTTCTCTATTGCGACCAAGCGATCCCCAGCTTTTGTTGGGTGATCAATTTTCTGGTGGGAAGGTTGCATTCCCACGACCAGATGGTCCTCGACTTTTGTCGGGTGATCTACTTTATGGGGGAAGCGCTTCATCCTCCGGTCCAATCTTACTGTGAGGATTGGTAATTATTTTCATTCTCTCTGCTGGTCGTTTTATCTTGTAAAACTAACGCATACATGTGCAGGAGACGAAAATCTCTGGAGTCCCCAGCGATTAGCCTGCTGAGGTCCAACCTCTTTTTGGTGAGAGTGTTTCCCTTGAGCGACTCTCCAAAAAGAAAAAGAGGCCCTGGAGAAGAAGACCGATGAAATGTCTTCGGCCATTCTGCATCTGGCAGAATGTTATGACAACTCCCGCGAGTAGGCGCGCCAATTCGGCTTGGAGAGGGACTATGCTCGGCAGCAGCGAGAACTCTCCGATACAATAAGGAACAATAGCGCTTCTTTGATTCGGGATGATGTAGATAGGCTTAGAGCCATAGCCAGTTCTCTAGGGGCAGTCAGTGTTGATCCCACTGATGTTAATATGTCCCTAGGAGAACTTTGTAAAAGGCTATCAGACCAAGTTGACGCTTTGGTCGCTGTGTCCCTTTCGTATGTAAATATTGTCGGAAATAAATAATTTCCTTTCCTCACATACTTGATCTCTTAAAAGGATTATGTAGAACTTATAATCTGAATTAAGGTTCTTTACATTCTGTGAGCAATAGTTACACGAGAATGCTTCTGTGACAAAAAATTCACAAGTAAACTTTTGTCCGAAACTGGCTCAATTCTTCGGTCTTAGAATAACATTAGGGCCGTAGACTGCGATCAGAACTAGAGTAACGATCACACAACAGTTTTTTTGGTCTCAGAAGAGCATTGAGGCTGTAGACTGCGAATAGAACGATCACAGAACATCATCTTGAACATACGGCGACCAGAGCTGTTATGACCACACATATCCATTATGATCACAGGATTACGTTGCGATCAGTATAGAGGTCATAAACTTATTCCAAAGCGTATAGAGGTCATAAACTTATTCCAAAGCCATAAGGAGTTATTCCCGTTCAAAGATTTCGGAATTTCCAATATTTCTTATCTGTACCATAGCCCCCGAATGCGAAATAAAATGATAAAAACACATTTCATTTCGGATTCATTAATGGGTATGGATGACGGGTTCCAAGAGGAAAGACACCCATTATGGGAAATTAATAAAATACTCGGCGAAGGGTTGTCTCGGACATTTAAAAGGAAGAGATAGCTTACTGGAGAAGCCAAAATCCCTTCGTTGCCTTAGACCCTCCTACCGCACAAAACCCTCTTTTGCATTCCTCGTCTTCGTCGTCTCCAAAGTCACCACCTTTCTTCTCAATTCTTCATAAGAAATGGCGTCCTGGAGCTGATCCGTCCACCATACATAAGAGAGCCTAGTGGCTTTAGAGAAAGAAGAGATTCTCCCTCCACGGCTGCTGATCAACTGGCGGCCAGCGGAAAAAGATCAAGAAACTCCAATCGTCCAAGAGGGCGAATTGGTGATCTTCGAAGAATACTTGCGCTGCGGGTTCCGATTCCCAGAAAGCAAATTTCTGAGGGGAATCTTGGACCATTACGGGTTGGAGTTAGTAAATCTCCACCCAAATGCAGTCCTTATCCTGGCGATTTTCCAACACCTCTATGAAGCCTTTGTCGGAGTGCTTCCAAGCGTGGAGCTTTTCCGACGCTTCTACTTTTCGGCATGGTCAAAAAGTGCCAATGCCGCTGGGTGCATCTACTTCCATATACGGGAGAAGAAGGAGTACCCATTCCCGCCCCTATGGGACTCTGTTCATGGGTGGTACCATAAATGGTTCTACTGCACCCCACCGTCGGAGAGAGGACTATGGTTCGCAAACAGCCGACCGGAGAAAGCCAGTGAGTTAGACTCCCTTCCCGTTCTGAGCGCAGAACAGAAGAAACAAGATCAAGCTATTCTTCACTTAGTAGCAAGGCTTGACTGCGCGTGACATCATACGTGACTTCGTAAAGAATAGGATAAGTCCCCTGCGTGAAAGGGCACATCCAGCTTGGGAAGTGGAGTCCATGGCGGACAGCACCCTGGACTATAATAACGGTATGTCCTTTTAACAAAACATACATTTTTTACTGATTAAAAGATGTTGCATTTATTAACATGCTTATTTGTGATACAGCTCTATCCTTGTCCGAGATTGAGAAACGGACAAACTACCTCCTTCAGGCATATAACGCCGTTGTGGAGGGAGTTAAAGGATCGCCTCGCCCTCAGAGCTTGATTAACGCCGGCGATGATCTTAAGCAAGAGCGCCGAAAGGTATGATTTATTCAAACGAACTCTGTTGGAAACCATCCATTTGTCTTGTATTACCAAAAACATGTTGAATAATACAGCTTCTGGGAAAATTTGCTGAGGCAATGCATCCAAGTGAGGACGTTGGTCCTTCGGGAAGACCGCCTGTGAAGAGGGTGAGACGGACCCCTTCAAATCACGAAGTGAAGGAGTCTGCTCCCAAAAAACCTAAGAAGATCCTGGGAGAAGCTTCTTCGTGAAAGAAAACCATTACTACGAAAAATACTGTTGTAAGATTCTCGATACCTCCTGTAACCCCAAGTACGAGTGGAAATTACTTCTTCGTCATACAGGGTGAAGGGAGCGAGGACGAGGAAGACAAGATTCCTCTAGTTCGCCGCAAGTGGAAAACAACTGACCTCTTGGGAACAAGTGTCCCAGAGAAGTCGACTTCTCTTCCGGTCGACGAAATCTTGTCCCTGACCGTAGGGACAGAAATGGCTATAATGGGCCCCGTGACCACTGACAACCCCGTGGTTTCGGGTTGAACCATGGTGCCTGAGGCTCGTGAAGCCCCAGGTTTTACAATACCTCCCCTACCGATAGAGGGAGCGACTGTGGTAAGAATCCTCACAATCTCGCACATTTTTGTTCTTCTGTACACACCCATTGAATTGTGTTCATACAGGGAGAAGAGGATATTGTCCTTTTTAAAAGAACCAAGACAAGGACAGAAGAAGACTCTTTCCCGAGATCAACCAGTAGGCTTCTTTCTCTTGGGAACTCATCATCGGAACCTAAACCTTGGGTGGGGTTTCGAATAAAGTAAGAACTTTTCTTATCGCCATCTAAATATGACTGACGGGAGGCATCTTCACCTTACAACATGTTTGTCTGTCTGTTGGCGCAGGGATGCTGCACCTAGTACACTTTAACCTTTGGAATGCTTTCTCGGCTTCATCCGACCCGGTAAAACCATGGTGCTTGCGGAGAGCTTTGAAGAAGGGTAATCCCCTCTCACCTAGTCGCGATATAAATCAACTTAGAGCCACCATGCAACCTGCTAGGCACTGGACGTCCTTCATGGTCGAAGGAGACCTCATTTGCTCGATGGCCCTGATTTTCTCAGGATTAACAGTGATTCCTCTGGAACAAACGAGAAAGCCTAAAAGTTTACAAGATGAAACCCCGAAAGAACACTTTTCAGGGTTTAATTTTATTCCAAATCAGTTTAAATTACAGAAGGTTTCCGCAAGATCATCTAAATGAGTCAAGCTTTTCAAGCTTTTTACAACCAAGTCATCTACATAAGCTTCAAGATTACACCTCATCTGGGAAAAAAAGGTCTTTTGCATCAAGCGTTGGTACGTGTAACTGGCGGTCTTGAGACCAAATGGCATTCTAACGTAGCAGTAGGTGCCAAATGGTGTGATGAAGGTAGTCTTCTCCTCATCTTCTTCTGCCATGCTAATTTGATATCCTGAGTAAGCATCCAGAAAACTCATCAGTTCGCAACCCGCAGTAGAATCGATCAACTGATCGATGCGAGGAAGGGGAAAGTCATCCTTCGGGCCGGCACTGTTTAAGCTGGTGTAATCGACACACATGCGCCACTTACCATTTGACTTACGGACCATGACCAGATTTACAAGCCATTCCAGATGTTCGACTTCTTGGAGTTTGTTTAACTTCTCGCGGATAGCTTCTTGCCGATCAACAGCAAAGCATCTAAGCTTCTGCTTTATTGGTCACTGTCCAGGTCGAATTGCTAACCTGTGCTTGATTACCTCCCTTGGGGCACCGGGCATGTCACATGGTTTCCACGCAAACACATCTGCATTAGCCCGGAGGAAGGTAATGAGTTCGAGTTCCAATTTGTCGTCCCGGCCTGACCCAATACGAATTGTTCTAGATGGATCATCTGGGCATAATGGAACCTGTCGTGGTATTGCGAATACCACGGCAGGTTTTGTGGACGATCCTAGTGAAGAAAATACTACACGGGCTGACCGGGTGACCGGTCCTCCCCCGTCGGACAAGCACAACAAATGACACGAGGGTTTATACAGGTTTGGGTCCCAGTGGGGGCCCTAGTCCTGTCGGCGTGCTCCCGACGGGAGTCGGCTAGGAGAGGTCTCTTGGGGAGAGAGGGCTCCGGAGCACACCTATGAGATTGTCTGTTCCTAACAATAATGAGCCATTTTTCTTTACATGAGGGGTTACAAGGGCTTTTATAGCCCCAAAAGAAGCAAAAAGACTAAACTACCCCGCCGCTACTGTTGGATCGAAGGGTAGCAACGTCCTTCTCCCGGTCAGGCATCTCGGATGCTAGATAGGTGTCCGCCGGCTCTCGAGGCGCTTCTCGCGTGACCCGCACGTGACCCAGGACTGGAGACTCCCGTCTCCAGAAGGACGACAATGCCCGGGACAGGCACAAGGGGCCTTGTCCCCGGGCAAAAGGCGGCGCCCGGGACAAGCAGCGGGGGCCTTGTCCCCGGGCACATGGTAGCGCCCGGGACAGGCACCGGGGGTCTTGTCCCCGGGCAAATGGCGGCGGCCGGGACAGGCACCGGGGGCCTTGTCCCCGGGCAAAAGGCGGCGCCCGGGACTGGCACAGGGGGCCTTGTCCCCGGGCACATGGCGGTGCTCGGGACTGGCACCGGGGGCCTTGTCCCCGGGCAAAAGGCGGCACTCGGGACAAGCACCAGGGGCCTTGTCCCCGGGCTCATGGCGGCGCGTGGGACAAGCATCAGGGGCCTTGTCCCAGGGCAAATGGCGGCGCCTGGGACAGGCACCGGGGGCCTCGTCCCCGAGCACATGGCGGCGCCCAGGACAGGCACTGGGGGCCTTGTCCCCGGGCAAATGGTGGCGCCCGGGACAGGTATCAGGGGCCTTGTCCACAGGCAAAAGGCGGCGCCTGGGACAAGCACCAGGGGCCTCGTCCCCGGGCACATGGCGGCGCCTAGGACAAGCACTGGGGGCCTCGTCCCGGGGCAAATGGCGGCGCCCGGGACAGGCACCGGGGGCCTTGACCCCGGCAAAAGGCAGCGCCTGGGACAGGCACCGGGGGCCTCGTCCCTGGGCACATGGCGGCACCCGGGATAGGCACTGGGGGCCTCGTCCGCGGGCAAATGGCGGCGCCCGGGACAGGCACCGGGGGCCTTGACCCCGGTAAAAGGCGGCGCCTGGGACAGGCACCGGGGGCCTCGTCCCTGGGCAAATGGCGGCGCCCGGGATAGGCACCGGGGGCCTTGTCCCCGGGAAAATGGTGGCGCCCGGGACAGGCACCGTGGGCCTTGTACCTGGGTTAACGGCGGCGCTTCTTACCTGGACTTAGTCTCGCGGAGATTTCCCCCAACAGCAGGCCCCCATGCCCTCCGGGGACGATGCTCGAGTTCCCGGAGGGAATGGTTTGACGAGGATTGACAACCGAGTCAGTTCAAATAAATGCACTGTTGGTTCAAGACAGATTCGAGCCAGACACGTGCCTAGCGGTGCGAACTCAAGTTATTCTGAGATGCATCAGCTCAAGGTCGCAGGCTTTTGCGCGATCAGGTCGCAGGCTTTGCGCGATCAGATCGCAAGTTTTGCGCTATCAGACCGCAGGCTTCCCGCTGTCAGGAGTTCATATGCTATACGCGAACATAATGTCAAGGATGTCGCGCAGTCAGTCAATATCCGCATATCAGCCAACATCCCGCGGTCAGAGTACTTTCGACCAAAGTACTTGGAGTTTATCTGTCCGGCTATCCTTATAGCGGGAATATCTCAAGTATCCCGGAGATTCTTCCACGTGGAAGAATCAACTGTCGGGAAGTTAATACGTGCAGTTATCCATGAATAACACGTGTTTAACCCACGTGGTGGTTATGAGCGGTTCTCTAAAAACCGCATCCAACCGTCCGAACAACTGTTTGATGCAGTTATGGCATGGCACCCTTTCGACCAGTATAAAGGAGTGGCAAGATGCATCAAACAAGGGGATCGAAGGATCGAAAGATCGGAAGAGATCAACGTCTCTGACACAAGCGAGATTCAGTACATCTCAACCACTCAAACAGCCAAGCCTACGGCCTAGATTAGATAGTGTTTACAAGCCTCTTGGGCTTTTTTCTGTACACTTGCATAGGAAAAACCTTCGCCTGTGAAGGTCTTTTTCTCCTCTTTTGTAAATCTTTACCACACATAGTGAAATCCCAACAGGACGTAGGGCTATTACTCCCACCATCGAGGGCCCGAACCTGTATAAACCTCTCTGTGCTCCTGTTCTCCATTTTTCTACATACCTTCCCAGAGGGTCATCTTGAAAGGTCTCGCTAATACAAATTTTGCATAAGTTCGGCTGAGGACTCTGAGTCCGAATCGTCGACATGGTTCACGTTACCGGGAAAATCTCTGGGACAAGCTACCGGAGCCATGACTCTTCGATTTTCGTGCCGTGCGTTTATGACCGTGCCATTGTCTCGATGGGAGCGCGCCGTTCGGCCATAATGGCCGCTCGCGGTTTGAATCGACACCTCGTTTCGCGCACCCATCCCTTAATTTCCCTCGTGCTGTTTGAATTCCAACGGCGTGGATGTACCACGAAGGGCCACGTGGCGCCCATCGGGGCCGCGCTTGGCCCCTATAAATAGGGCCTCGGGGGGCCCGGAGAGCTCATTCCATACTTCAAACCTTCAAGCCTTTAGCGCCCTTAGCTCTCCCGGTAGCCCTCTCCCGGAAGCTCGTTCCCGGAAGCTTAGCCTTCGAAACCCCTAGGTCCCCCTAGTTTCCGAAGCCTAAGCCACCGAGAAAACAGATGGGACCCAAGGGCTGTGCCAAGGCTGCGGAGGTGCCCCCGGAGGAAGTCACCGCGGACTTCCTCTCGGCCTCTGAGTTCACGACCGAGGACCTGGAGTCCCTGGTTGACTGGGGGATTGTTGCTGACGGGGACGTCCGGATCCCCGCGAAGAAAGACGGAGCCCCCCGCCCCAGGCCCGGGAAAGTTGTGGCCTTCGAGGCTTTCCTCGAGGCGTGGCTTCGACTCCCGGTGCATCACTTGCTCCGGGAGTTTCGGAAGGAGTACGGGGTGGCACTGAACCACCTCACGCCGAATGCTATCGTCCAGATGGGCCTCTTCATATGGTTCTTCGAGACGGCCACCGGACGGGAGCCCATGCTCCGGGTATTTCGCTACTTCTACGAGCCGGCGGCGAGGAGCTCCCACCTGGTCAAGGGAGGGCCAAAGTCCGCCTTTGGCTCGGTGATGATTCAGCTGCTACCGTCCCGGGTAGTTGAGTACCCGGTGGCAGTCTCTCGGGACCACCGGGGAGACTGGATCCGGAAGTGGTTCTACCTCTGGGTCCGGGGCGACGAGGTGGTGTACTCCCTGGAGGCCCCCACCTATAGCCGGTCGTCCGCCTCGAAGCCCCTGGTGTGGATGGAGGAGGAGCTAAAGCTCCTCAGCAAGGTCGTCGGCTCCCGGGGCATCCGCTCTATGCGGGATGCTGCCGAGGAGCTAACGCTTCTGAAGATCTCCCCCTTCTCGCACGGGAGGAGGGGGATCGGGATGTGCCCGGCCCAGCGGCCCCCGCAGAAGTTGGTGACCCGGCGTAAGTTCCCGGTTACCTTGCTCGTTTTCTCGTGAATTTTTCTAACTCTTTAACTTTTGTAGTTCGGCCGTATCCGGCGGCCCGGGAAAAGGCGGAGAACCTCCTCGGGAGGTACTACACCGACGAGCACGAGCGCATCGTTCGCGTCGTGGGGGAGGGCCCTCCCCAGAACTTGGTCGCCGAGGACTTCGGGCTAAGGCTACCGGCGAGAAAGCCCCTCCCTACTCCTGGTTCCCACAAGAGGGGAAATGAGGCTACCGGGGGCTCTGAGCCGAAGAAGGCCAAGACTCAGAAAGTCCTTGGTCCATCGATGACACCGGGCTCCACGCCGGTGAAGGCCTGGGACGCAACTCCCGGGTCAGGGTGTAACATCCTGAGTTTTGGGGTGAAAAGTTTCTTTCTTAAAAGTCATACATGCATATGTCTCTTCTAGATCAACCAAATCAGCCTCAGCTTTATTCTGTTCTAGCCCTAAATCTCCAAAATCTATCCTGTGACCCCAAGTCAAGATCTGACTTGCCAAATTTGATCTATCAGTTATCCTAAACCTAAAAGTCTTCAGGAGCCAGATTGAATTCTAACCCTAACTCCCAGTATCTAAGTCTCTTTCTGTTTTCGAAAACAGGAAATCCAGATTTACCCTAAGTACCCCAGTTTCCAGATAATTGAGTTATTTTGATTTAACTCTATCCAGACTCAAGTATCCCCTGGAATATGTTCCTAGGTATATCCTCAACTAACTCCAAAAAGTTGGGAACCAGATTAATTCATCTGAACACTTTTCGCGGGAAGGTCCAAATTTTACTGCGAATAAGTCCTTTTCTGTTTACCTGGAAGCCTGAAAAGGCTAAAATCTACAAACCAACTCCAACTCCAGAATTTCTTCAGGGAACACCTGCCAGATGCTATTTTATACAGATCTCTCTTTTAATCAGACTTCAAAATCTCTCTCCAATCACCAGAACTCGAGATCGACAAAATCCAGATCTGTTTTACCCTAATTTTACCCTATTTTCGAAAATAGGTGAAATCCCTCAAATCTAATCAAACTTTCTCCAAATTTGAGCTAAATGAGTATTAATAGAAATATTATACTCAGCCATGGAATCAAATTCCAAATTGAACCTCTCAAAGACCAGATTTGCAGTTTAGTCCAAAGCCAAACCAACAATCATCGCAAATCAGTCCCTGGTTCGACCACGGGCTACTGTGCACGACCAGGCTGTTACAGTCGACCACGAGCGCCGGAGTTTGGTCGTCGCCGTTGCCGCTGCCGCAGTTTCGTCGCCGGCGACCTCCAACGTTGCCACCTCCGCCACTGTTTCCCTGCCGCGTGTGCGCATCGTGTTCGCCACCGTGGAATCACCTCGCCCGCCAGCAGCGCCTTCGTTCTCCCGCGCGCGCGCCCGACAACGGCAGCCCAGCTGTGCCACATCGCAAGCATGCCTTGGGGAAGCATCACTTCGCCTTCACCTCCACCAGAGCAGCAGGTTAAAGCCGGCACGGCCGCTGGAGCGCGTCACTTCACCGGGATTCAGTCGTGTTGTCACCTCCAGCCCGCTTCACTTCCCCGTGCATTTTCCAACCGTTGCAAGCTCCTTGCTGTGCCTATAAAAGCCACCCCAGCTCAGCTCAAAGACACTCACACCAGAACCACTCAAGTTCCTAACCCCGCTCTCTCCTTCGTCTTCTCCGGCGAGCTCGAAGAGAGGTTCACGGTGCCAGGCCAATCCACTGCACCGAGCCCCAAATTGAAGCTACCAGTAAGTAACCCTCATCCACTTACCTGTGTAGTAGCAACCAATTGAACTCTAGCGCACCACCTCGCCGGAAATTGCTGATTTTCCCCGACAACTCCGGCGAGCAATTAAACTCTAACCAGAGTGAATTAGCTCTCGAGCCTGTGATCAATCTTGATTAGTGAACTTATCTAAGCACCTCTAAGCAACCAGAATCGAAGAATTTGCTAAAATATGAAAAACCCCAACTTTACACCTTGCATGCAAACTGGGACTCGCCGTTAAGCTTCTGTGGTGATTTTCCAGTTAAATTGGCTTCACACCTAGCTTTGTTATGCCCCAGAGACCCTCCTCAAGCAAGGACTCGAGTTCAATTGCCCTAGAACAGAAATACCCAAATCAGGATTTAGTTCATCCTTCCTCCA
Source organism: Pharus latifolius (assembly GCA_019359835.1). Taxonomy (NCBI): domain Eukaryota; kingdom Viridiplantae; phylum Streptophyta; class Magnoliopsida; order Poales; family Poaceae; genus Pharus; species Pharus latifolius. The sequence continues at coordinate 57,790,095 of CM033321.1, read as the reverse complement.
GCCAATATCTTCTAAATTCAGCCACTCCAGCTCAAACCACCTTGCCATCTAGATGTTTTGGACCATTTTGAGCAACTTTGTTTTCTACCACGACCCGTAATTCGGCCTAGAACAGGAGTTATCGCTATGCCCTAGTTGCTGTACTGTTTGTGCTGCAGGTACTCCAGGCCAGTCAACTTCTTCGCTGGTTTTCATCATTTTCCAGCCATTTTCAGCCTTGGATCCTGTTGAATGATTTGTGCCTGTTATCGATGCCTACGTCCCAGACAAAGTGGTGCATCATTTGGAGCTCTAGATCAAAAGATATGGCAAGCCCTAGTTTCTGGCCATGTCAAGATCAATGCCAGGCTATGTCAGTCAGTGGCATTAGCCCTTTTCATTTCCTTCTAGATGTGCATTTTGAGCATAACTTTGTCCCTTAGATTCCTGAGGTTGTGATCAGCAATTTCTTCTTCTATCACAACTTGATTTGAGCCCTTGAACTACAGTTTATGCTAAAACCCTAGATTTTGGCATTGTCAGCCCTATGCCAGAGCATGTCAGCCAGTGGCAATAGCTCTTTTCACCTCTTTTCAGTTGCGCAAACTGGAAATAACCTTGTCCCTTAGACTTGTGGAGTTGTGCTCTACATTTTATTCTACTGCCACAAGTTGAGATAACCCCTCTATCATCCATCGACCCTATGTCGATGTCTTGAACCGAATGTCGACCTAAAGACGTTTGCTGTTTTTGAGCGAACCAGTCGCAACCTTGATACCATTCTGATATTTTGAGACATTTGGAACCTTGTAAACCTTCAACAACTAACCTAATCCTAATCAATTTCTAACCTAATCATCTCAGAATCATCAAGACCTCATCTTTGCATTATTGCATATAGTATAATAGTGTATTGAAAAGATTGTGATTATTGGTTGTTTGTTTGATTGGAGAGCAGATCAAGAGCCCCAGTTCGAGGACTTCACTGTTGACCGGACATCAGCTGCTGTATTTTACGACGCGGAAGGCAAGTCATATTCTTGGTCATCTCGAACCTATATTTTAAGAGTTGCTATAACATAACCTTGAATATAGATAATATTGCATGAGAAAGATTGGAAATGGTTGATTTATGAATTGGCAGTACTGGACTGGTTATCTGTGAAATGTGAAATAAACAAGTTTTGAGCCATGAACTATTATATATATTTATATACTTATATTCATGAAATAAAACCCCTAGCCGTGACCAGGAAATGGTATGGAATGGTGGTAGCACTGGAGGTGCTAGACTGCAAAGGATGTGCAGGCACTGAAGGTGCAGTGTTGTGGATGGTCTGGTCACTGGCATATAAGGACTAGAACCTTGTGTTGTGCGTCTAGTGGCATGAGCAAACGTACTAACCGCAAGCCTGGTATGGGACAAGCCTGAACAAGTACTTATGTGAATCGTATATGAAACCCCTGCATGAGATGGAAAGTAATACACTAAACTCATGGGGTTCAGCTCCTCCACGTATCACTGAATGTGATTTGATCAAGCATGTTGACCCAGTAATGGGAAGAGGCTTATGGGTGGGGGTATAGCCCGCCACAACTGCAGTTTGTGTGAAGAAACTGCAGGGTCAGGGGTGAATTGTAAGTGAAACATAACAAAAGTTCTTGTTATATCCACCTTGCCGCTCACAGTATGAAGTGAGTCAGGGGTCTAATCATTCTGATAGGATGGGCTTGAAAGTGGAATATCTTGCGGGTAAATTGGTACCTCTCTGCAGAGTTAAAAATGTATTCGAATACTTCGTGCTCCCGAGTTTTAGGAGTCTACTGCGGTGGATTAAATCCACGGGGTGTGACACAAGTATTATTTTCTAAATAAAATATATTAAATCAAGATTACCCAAATGACATGTGTTGTCATGATAAGGAGTGCTGCCGTGGGCTGTCATGTGTTGACGTGTCGCGGTAGTGCTATAATTTAGTGAACATGAATGATGATGTTATATTATAGAAAGGTGCTGCCATGAGCTGAGCCAGGAAAGAAAAAGATTATTTTACAAACATCCATAATTCTTGACTAGTCTAGGTTCATATCATCTCTACTATATGTATCTACTCTTACCTATGACTTGCTGAGTACGTAAGTGCTCACTCTTGCAACTTACACTTCAGTAGATGGAGCATTCTACAACCAAGACGAAGGCATGGAGGACTTCTTGGATCTAGAAGGAGGAGCGTCGGTCCCGCCAGAGCCCTGATGTGTGTGTTGTTCTGCCGTCCACTTCTCTTTGTGGGTGGGTCACCTACCTTCTGCTGTGTAGATGTTATTTGGCTAAACCATGTATGCCGCGAAGGCATTGTAACCTCCTTATGTAATATTAAGGCCAGCAGGCCACACTGCTTAAATATTTTGTAAGTGACTCTGTTGCAATGTGATATACTCCTGTGCTTGACTTATCCTGGGAAGTCAAGGGTATGTGTATGCTATGCATATATGGGACCAGCTGCAGTTAGCTGGGTCTCTACAGGAGTAGTCGTAGTCCCAGTTTCGGGGCGCGACACAGGGCGCGCAAGGGCGCCGGCCCAGAAGGAAACAACGCCCCCTACCCCGGAGAGCCCCGCAGAGGCTTGGGGGATGGGACCAACTGTCGACGGGGGCGCGTCCGATTCGGCAAACTACGCCCCCTCGCCACCTTCGACGATAGCCCTCCGGTGGCCCCAGCGTTACCGGAGCCGGAGAGGCCGGAGGTCCGGTTTGCGGAGGCCGCGCCCCCGTGTGTGGAGTGGCCGGTGGACGAGGGGGGAAGCCCCTCGGTCTGCGAGGTTCCCCTGGAGATGGAGGTCCTGGGGGCCCCGTGGCCTGGAAAAGGGAAGGGGCTCCTGATCCCTCCCCGGGAGGGACCCCCTCCGAGAGCTCCTCGGCCACCTCTTCGGCGGCCACATCCTCGGCGGCGAAGATGCCAGCCAACGCCACCCCGGTCCACATCACCCCGATGACTCATGTCCGGGGGCCCGTCATCGGCCGAGATGGGTCCGGCACCGGGAGGGAGCCCCACTTGCTTTCCGCGGGGGAGGTTGACCATTACGCGGAGAGCCTGCAGACCCGGAAGGTCCAGGACTACGTCTCGCAAGGGACGTTCCGCGAGTGTTTCGGGGAGCTTCAATATCTCCAAATCCAGGTACTTGCCCGAGCCAGTGGGTGTTTTCCTTCGGCCTCCCCCCAACTCGAATTTTTTTCTAACTCTTGAGCTTGTAGGGGGCGGCCATTGCCTGGGGTCTCGAGATGCGCTTCGGCCAGGCATTGAAGGAAGTGGAGGAGAGGGCCGCCGCCTACCAGGGGCAGCGGGATGATGCCCTCCAGGAGCTTGCCAAGACTGGGCCCAAATCCACGCCTCTGAGACCGCCAACGACCGGCTCCAGAGGGAGGCCAAGGCGAAGGAGGACGCCCTCCAGGAGCTCGAGGGCTCGAGCGTCCAGGCGGTGACGGATGCGGGCCGCTCCATTTGCTCAGCCCTCGAGGGGCTTGGCGTGAGCTTAGGATCCAGGAGCAGCTCCGAGGCGCTCCCTGCGACGCTCACTGAGGCTGTGCATTTCCTTAACGCACAAGTCTCCGTGATCCAGGAGGCCGCTAATGCCCGGGCGTGAGGCCGGGCGATCCCCGTGGTGGCGGCCATGGCCGGGCTTGTGGAGCACCGGGCGGTGGGCTCCTGGGCAATCGAGGGCCGAATCCCCCGGAGCTTCCCAGAGTTTTTCGACCCCTCGCGGCGGGAGATGGAGCAGCTCGCCTGCGGCTTCTACGACCGGATAATCCGGGCGAGATTCTTGGCACCGGCACCTCCGGGAGCGGAAGCTCCGGCTCCGGTGGGAGCCCCCCAGGGGGAGGCGCCAATGACCAAGTATGAGCCTCCCCCCGGGTCTAGATAGGACCCTTTTTTCTTTTTAGGTTTTTGCTCCCGGTAGCTTCTTAGAGGAAGCCCCAGACACTTGCACGACAATATTTTGAATGCAATAGAAATTGAAATTTTTCTAAGTCTATGTCTAAGTCTATATGAATGCAATGTACCAGGTTTCCCAGGAGGTTGCTCCCGGGCGAAGGTCTTGGAGAGATTCCCTGGGGGCGAGACCTTTAAGCCTCGGCGGGTGCCACCCGTGGGATGCCCAGGCCGCCTTAATTTTGTTAAGTCTCTTCTCCGGGGGACGTAGTGGGAGCGTTGTCCGGGAGTCGGTCCAATTGCGGTGGCATTCGGAGTGGCACCTGGACAACTTCGATAATCATCGCGCTAAGCTATCCCCTCCGCGACCGGGGTCCCGGATGGTTCCCCCTCTTCGAATACTTTCACCGGCGGGCTACGAGTATTGTCCCGAGGACCTGCTCTGGGAAGCCCAGCGCCGCATACGCGGCTTGTACCGGGACCTGCCCCAGGAGCTATCGGAAGGTCTCCGGGATTATTAGACGTAGGAACCTTAGGACGTAGAGACTTTTCGGGTTATAGCCTGGGTTGTATCATATCCGATGTAGTGATGCCCACCGGAGGGGGAAGATGTCCTCCGGTTGAATGATCAATAAAGCTGTGTTTGCTTTGAGATTTCTTTGATAGAGCTAAGTTTGTCCATTTATTTTAGAAGGTCCGGAACGGTGTGATTCCCGGGGGCTCCTTATCCCCCCCCTCCACAGCGGGCCGAAGGGTAGCTCCGCGCGCTGTGGGGGTGACAAAGATCCTGGGAGAAAGACCCGTTGCTTAAGAATTTTTCCAAGTTTTCCCAAGGTTGCAAAAATTTCAACTTTTCCGGGAGAGCTCTCCGGTCGCCGTGAAAACGGGGAGCCGGGAACGAGGTCTCTGGGGAAAATAGATTTTTCCTTGAGAACTCTCCAATCGCCGTGAAAACGGGGAGCTGGAAATTAGGTCTCCGGGAAAAAAAGTCCGGGAAAATCCAAGATGAAATTTCCGGAGGTAATTTTTCCGGGAGATACCTGTCCGGTCGCCGTGAAAATGGGGAGCGGGGAATGAGGTCTCGGGAAAATATTAGAATTCTGAAATTCCCATGAATTCTTCCCGGGGGAAGACCTGCTGGTCACCGCGAAAACGGGAAACCGGGTTTCCCGGAAGCCCAATATCTTTGGGAAATTTTCCGAGAGAGAACCCCCCGGTCACCGTAAAAACGGAGAGCAGAGAATAAATTCTCCGGGGAAAACATCCAAGAGAATCCTAGACGAAATTACCGGAGGTAATTTTTCCGGGAGACAACCGTCCGGTCGCCGTGAAAAATATCCAAGAACTCCGTCTCACTGAGGAGACAATCGACTCCCAGAGGAGGATGCGCCCGATGACGCGTCTAAGTGTTTGGGTAGGGGGCTAGTCTCCCAAATTGACTCGTTACCGCGGTCCTTGAGGACCGGCTTGCCGCTTACACCCTCAGTCCACGAGGGGTGACCGTAAGCCGCCCTACGGGAGTGGGACTCCCGTTGTAGGGATTAGTTGGGTCGTGAAAGCCCACTTCCTCATGGGGAGGGCATCCTCGCGTGGAGGGCATCCTCGTTGAGAGGGCATCCTCGCGGGGAGGGCATCGCCGTGAGAGATGGTAATGTAAAAAACCTGCATTGAGAGCTAAAGAAAAATCCAGTTGTATTAACAATGAACCAAAATACAACGCCTGCCCCCGCGAAATCGCGATGGGGGAGGGGATAGTGAGTACAAGGTCCCCCTTCCCCCTCCGGCGTAGTCGCTCCGGGGGAGGGGACGAGCCCGTAGGCTAGACGTAAAACTTGCACAGTAAATGCAAATTCCACGTGTGCTTCAGCTCCTGCTCTTGAAGGTTGGAGAGCTTGTAAGCCCCCCGAGCCCAGGACTGCCGAGATCTTGTAGGGGTCCTCCCACTTGGGGGAGAGTTTACCCTGGGCTTGGGTGTCCGTGACGCGCTTGAGGACAAGGTCCCCGAGGCGAAAAGCCCTCTCGCGCACGCGCTGGTTGTATGCGCGCGCCATTTTGCATTCGTAGATGGCGTGGTGGAGGAGCGCTCGATCACGTTCCTCCTCCACTAGATCGACCTCTAGTCGTTGATTTGCCTCATAGGCTTGGTAAGCCGCAGTCGTAGCTCCATCTAGGAGCTCGACCCGCAGTGACCGAAAGCCAATCTCCGGGGGGAGGACTGCCTCAGCCCCGTATACCAGGGAGACGGGAGTACGTCCCGTCGCCTGGCTCGAAGTCGCGTGCATAGAGTAGAGGATGCTAGGGAGCTCCTCTGCCCATGCACCTCGCTTGGAAGTGGCTTGCTCGAGTCGTCGGCGTAACCCTTGTAGGATTACACCGTTGACCCTTTCAACGGCCCCATTGCTCTGGGGATGGGCCACCGAAGCGAAGTGGATGGTGAGCCCCAGGCCTTCACAGAATTCCCAGAAATACGCCGAGTCGAATTGGGTCACGTTATCGACAGTGATCTCCCGGGGGACGCCAAAACAACAAACGATGTTTTTCCAGAAGAACCGCTGTATCGCCCGGGACGTAATGCTGGCCAAGGGTTCAGCCTCTACCCTCTTAGTAATGTAGTCGACAGCGACCACCGCATAGTTGTATCCCCCGGGTGCTGGGGGGAAAGGGCCCAGGAGGTCCATCCCCCAGCGCGCGAAGGGCCAAGCGATGGGGATAGTCTGCAATGCTACAGGGCGGAGGTTCGAACCCTTGGCCATCTTCTGGCACGCCTCGCACGCGAAGACAAGGTCTCGCGCGTCGCGCATCACTGTGGGCCAGTAAAAGCCCTGGCGAAGAGCCTTGGCCGCGATGGCGCGCGGGCCTAGATGAGACCCATAGCTCCCCGCGTGGATGTCTTTGAGAAGCCGGAGTCCCTCTAGCCGTGAGAGGCAACGGAGGAGGGCGGAAGCCCCCTGCTTGTAGAGCTTCCCCTCCATCAAGAGGTATGCCTGGGCTTTGGCCCGGAGGTTCCCCTCCCCCTTGATGAAGGAGATAAGGGGGTCCAACCAAGGCGAAGTCCGAGTGATCTCAGCGACTTCTGGGACACGAGGCTCTTCGCCCGCGTCCGGGGAGGTCACCGAGGGCTTCGCAATAATCTCCAGGAAGGCCCCTTTGGGGAGCGGTTCCCGGGCGCTGGCGGCCCGGGCTAAGGCGTCAGCCTGGTCGTTGTCCCTTCGTGGGATATGTCAGGCCTCAAGGTGTCGAAGTGCTTCTCCATCTTGCTCACCTCCTGCAAGTAAAGGGTCAAGTTTGCGTCATGGCACAAGTAAGACTTGTCCATTTTGCAAACTATGAGCTGGGAGTCTCCTTTTACTAGGAGGCGTCGAATGCCCAGGGAGCGTGCAAGATGCAACCCGAGGAGCAAAGCCTTGTATTTGGCGACGTTGTTTGTGGAGGGGAACTCGAGTTCCCGCCCCTCGGGGCTCTGGAGGACTACTCCCGCACCAGCCCCGGTGTAACACCCTAGTTTTGGGGGTGAAAAGTTTTGCATAAAAATCCTGCATGCATGTATCCCTGTAGTAGTAGCCAGATCAGCTGAACCCTAATCTCTCCCAAACCCTAAAAATCTCTAAATCTATTCCCTAGATCCAGATCAAGATCTGACTATCCAGATTTAACCTATCAGTTACCCTGAAGATAAAAGTCTTCAGGAGCCAGATCAAATTCTGACCCTAACTCCCAGTACCTAAGCCTCTCTCTGTTTTCGAAAACAGGAAAATTCAGATTTACCCTAAGTACCTCAGTTTCCAGATGATTGAATTATTCTGATTAACCTTATCCAGACTCAAGTAACCCCTGGAATATGTTCCTAGGTTCATCCTCAACTCACTTCAAAAAGTTGGGAGCCAAATTAATTCATCTAAACACTTTTCGCAGTTTAGTCCAAATTTTACTGCGAATAAGTCCTTTTCTGTTTACCTGGAAGCCTGAAAAGGCTAAAATTTGCAAATCAATTCCAACTCCAGAATTTCTTCAGGAAACACCTTCCAAATACTATTTGATACAGATCTCCCTTTTGATCAGACTTCAAAATCTCTCTCCAATCACCAGAATTCGAAATCGACAAAATCCAGACTTATTTTACCCTAATTTTACCCTATTTTCGAAAATAGGTGAAATCCCTCAAATCTTATCAAATTTTCTCCAAACTTGAGCTAAATGAGTACTAATAGAAATGTTATACTCAGCCATGAAATCAAATCTCAAATTAACCATCTCTAAGACAGAAATTACAAATCAGTCCAGATTTCAAATAAGAATCCTTGCATTTTGGTCCCTGGTTCGACCAGAGGCACTGTGCACGACCAGCAGCCGTGCACGACCGCGACCACCGCGCTGCCACGCAGGAACTTCGTCGCCGGTGAAACCCCGTGGTCGCCACCCCTGCCACCGCATTCCTGCCACGTGTGCGCACGCCGTTCGCCACCGTGGAGCCACCGCGGCCGCACCAGCATCCTCGATTTTGCCCGCGCGCGCACGCCATTGCTGCAGCCACTGCAGAAGCTGTGCGCCACGTCGCAAGCATGCCTTGGAGAGGCATCACTTCGCCTTCACCTCCACCAGAGCAGCAGCGCAGCCGACACGATCGGTGAAGACGTCGCTTCGCCGCCTGTCATCGCCGCCGGTCACTTCCCAGTCAATTCAAGCCGGCTTCAACTCCCCGTGCGATTGTAGACGTTGGGAGCCCCCGCAGCCTCGCCTATTTAAACCCCCTGGACTAGCAACCATCTTACACACCTGCACACCAGCAATCAGTAGAACTCGCCGTCTTCTTCGTCTTCTTCGGCAAGCTCGAGAAGAGGCTCACGGTGCCAGGCCAATCCACTGCACCAAACTTCAAATTGAAGCTACCAGTGAGTCACTCTCAACCACTTATCTGTGTAGTAGCAGCCAATTAAACTCTATCGCACCACCTCGCCGGGAATTGCTGTTTTTCCCCGACAACTCCGGCGAGCAATTAAACCCCAATTAAACCGAATTAGCTCTCGAGCATGTAATCAAACATGATCAGTGGACTATTTAGAACACATCTAAGCAACCAGAATCGAAGAATTTGCTAAAATATGAAAATCCCCAACTTTGCACCTTGCATGTGAACTGGAGCTCGCTGTTAAGCTTCTCTGGTGTTTCCCCAGCCAATCTAACTTCACCAGTAGCTTACTTATGCCCCAGAGACCATCCTCAAGCAAGGAATTAAGTTTGTTTGCCCTAAATCAGAAATGCCCAAATCAGGTTTGAGTTAATCTTTTCTCCGGCCAATATCCCCTAAATCCAGCCAATCCAGCCATAGAAACCTTACCATCTAGATGTTTTGGACCATTCTGAGCAACTTTGTCTTCTATCCCGACTCCTAATTCGGCCTAGATTGTGAGATATAGCTATGCCCTAGTTTGCTGTACTGTTCACACTGCATGTGCTCCAGGCCAGCCAGCTTCTTCGCCGGTTTTCATCACTTTCCGGCCATCTCCTGCCCTAGGTCCTGTTGAGACATTTGTTCCTGTTACAAATGCCTAACCACCAGACAAAGTGGTGCATCATTTGGAGCCCTGAGTCAAAAGATATGGCTAACCCTAGTTTCTGGCCGTGTCAAGACTATGCCAGGCTATGTCAGCCAGTGGCATTGAGCCTTTTCACCCACTTCCAGCCATGAACTTTGGAAATAACTTTGTCCCTTAGACTCCTGATGTTGTGATCTACACTTTTCTCTACTGTCACAACTTGAGTTGAGCCCTCTAACACCCATCGACCTTATGTCGATGCCTCGAACCGAATGCCAACCTAAAGACGTTCGCTGTTTTTGGGCGAACCAGTCACCACCTTGATATTACCCTGATAATTTGGAACCTTGTAAACCTTAATAACTAATCTTAACCCTAGTTACCGTAGTTAAACTCAAATCGCTTCCAAACCTTGTTCGCCCAGAGTATTTTCTCCTTGCATCCTTGCATGTAGTAAATTAGTAAGAATAGGATTGATTGTAATGCCTGTTTGCTTGTTTGATCTTGTTCAGAGCAAGAGTCCGGGGTTGAAGATCTTGTCGCTGATCCGTCATCGACTGCTGATACTTACGACGCGGAAGGCAAGTCATACTTTGATCATATTGAAACCCATATTTTATGAATTGCTATGCTATTCCATGAATAGGTATTTCATTAATATTGCACATGTTGAGATCAATGATATTATGGCAGTGATAGATTGAATACCTGAGAAATGTGAACTTGATAAGATAGCAAGCCTCGAACTAATAAAAGTATAAACATGTACAATTATATTCATGAAATAGAACCCCTAGCCGTGACCAGTATTTTGGTATGGAATGGTGGTAGCACTGGAGGTGCTTGGCTGCACTGGATGTGCAGGCACTGAAGGTGCATGGTTGTGGTATGATCTGGTCACTGGCATGTAAGGACTAGAACCTTGTGTTATGCGTCTAGTGGCATGAAAAACGTACCAACCACTTACCTGGTATGGGACAGGCGCAACCTAGTAGCTTGCTTAGTATTATCAGTTCCCTGCATGGCTTGTCGATCCGGTTTCTCGCGTGGAAACTGGTGGGACGCAGTTCGTCCATGAGTGATGTGAGAACAGAAAAATTATGAGAGGATAAGGTGTAAAGAAGGAAGACGCCCTACGCCAGATTAAGTCGTGCGCGACTGTAATCAAAAGAGGTTATGTGTCCTGCGGGAACATAGACCCAGGCTAGGAAGTAAGGCAGTGGGGAGGACCCACAACAGTACTTGGGACGGTATTGTCCATTTACCGGGCAGGGATACTGTTAATACTAGACTGCAAAAACGTTGTGTGATCTCGGCCTTGTCACATGCGTATAAGTCGCATGGAGTTGGCCCGACTTGGAAGTCGAGTGAAAAAGTGGATTTAAAAAGAGGTACATCTCTGCAGAGTTTAAAAATGTATTCGAATACTTCGTGCTCCCGAATTTTAGGAGTATGCCGCGGTGGATTAAATCCATGGGGTGTGACACAAGTACTGTTTTATAAACTAAAATTTGTTAGCTCAAGATTACCCAAGTGGCATGTGTTGTCATGATAAGGGGCGTTGCCGTGGGCTGTCATGTGTTGACGTGTCGCGGTAATACCATAATCTAGCAAACATATGATATTTAAGAGGCATGTGGTTTATGCCCTAAGTTATGAAATATTGCTAAGAGTATATGATTGAAAGACTTGAATAAGAGTAGTGTGATATGAGGATATATCGCCTTGGATATGGGATATATGTATCACCATCAATATGATTTATTTACTGCCATGGGTATGATCAGAAGTTGAGTAAGAATTGAGAAAGAAATGTATTTTGGGAAAAACCTTTCACTCTTTCCCCAATAGCATAGGTTCATGTCATATATATATATATGTATCTCTACCTTCCCTGTGACTTGCTGAGTACGTAAGTACTCACCCTTGCAACAACTCATCAATAGATGGAGCGTTCTACGACCTTGGAGGATACCCTGAAGATGCTGCGGACCCAGGAGATGACGAGCAGTTTCCTCCGGAGCTCTGATGTGGTGCTGTCTTGCTGTCAACCTCTGTTCCCTGTGGATTGCTTTTGGGCCTAGCTTCCGCCGACTAGATGTATTATTTTGTTAGACCCTTGTGCCTTGTACGGCACTGTACCTCGTTTGTACTAAGGCCTGATGGCCATACAATTATGACTATTGTACTATTTTGCTGCTGCAATATAATCCTGTGATTGACTCATCCTGGGAAGTCAAGTGGTTAGGGGACCAGCCGCACCGAGCTGGGCTCCTCACAGGTGATGTCACTGTCGTGGCAGACGTGACACCCGGCGAGACACAGGGACCCATCGAACATGAGTGTCCAGTGGTCACTGCGTCGGGACAGTGCGGGGAGGTCTTCGTCCCCGGGCCCGGGGGTAGGGGTCCACACCGCCACGAAGTCGGCAAGGACCTGTGACTTGATGGCGGAGCGCCCCATGAGGGAAAGGGAGAAGGGGGCGAGCTCGGCCCCCCACTTCCCTATCCGGCCGGTGGCTTCTTTGTTTCGGAGCACCTCCCCTAAGGGGAGGGATGACGGGACGGTGATGGGGTGTCCCAGGAAGTAATGACCAAGCTTCCGGGACGCCATCAGGAGGGCGTAGCGGATCTTCTCCATCTCAGTGTACCGAGTTTTGGCCCCTTGGAGGGCTTCACTCACGTAGTACATGGGACGTTGCAGCTCGTCTTGCTCCTTCACCAATACCGCGCTTACGGCGACCGGGGTTGCGGCAAGGTAGAGGAGCAAGGGCTCTTCCCGAGATGGACTCATGAGCATTGGGGGGCTCGTGAGGTACTTCTTTAGGTCGTCGAAGGCCTCCTGAGCCTCGGTGTCCAACGGAACCCCTTGAGCCCCCGTAGGATCTTCAAGAATTGAAGGCCGCGTTCCCCCGACCGCGAGACAAAGTGGCTCAGCGCGGCTAAGCGGCCTGCCAGTCTGAAAGGGATCTAGGAAATCGACTAGAGGGGTGGTGAATAGGCGATTTTAACAAATTAACAATTAATCAAGTAATTAATAGTAAATGAGAGCAAATAACTAAAACAAGATAAACAATGACCAATTTAACACAAGGATATATCCCGTGGTCTCGGTGATTTGCCGATCACCCCTAATCCACGTTGAGGCAAACTCAAATCTCTAACCGCTCCTCTATGTAGTCAACCTTCTCTCAAGAAGTGACCTAGATCTCGAGCCGGATTAGTGTGATGAGTTATCAAAACCTCGATTTCACTAATGATGCACTTTACCGCTCCGGCAAGGCGTGCTCAACCCTTTCACAAGACGTTTTGAGGCTTCTTCACAATCTTCCTTGAAGAGCTCTCCAAAATCTTCTCCCTAGCCGTCTAGGAGCCGGCAAACTCCAAGAGTAACAAGCCGGTGATGATCACTTAACCTTCTTCTAGTGCCACAAGATTGATTTAGTGATCTAAATGCAATGCACTAGAAGATCTCAAATGCACACTCCCACAAATTCAAGAAATAGAACCCTAGAGTGTATGAAACTTGCTTAAGCTCTCAAAGATGATGACTATGTTCAAAATATGCCAAAAGTTGTGAATAGGGCCGAGCATGGGAGTGTATATACCCCCCACAATAAATATAGCCGTTACAGGCCGTTGGGAGAAAAAGATCACTTGGCGGTCAAACCGCAGGTATAAGCCCGGTCGGACCGCCGCTATTGCAACGGCATTAAACAGGCGCAATAAATGCTCACCTGCCCTTGTCAGGCACACTCACTGTCAGACTGGAGCCAAAAGTGGTTAGACCGTGAAACTGTCCAGAGACGACATAGTTTCTGGACACTTTATACGGTCAGGACGATAATTATGGACAGACCGGCCAGACGGTCAGACCGTAGTTCAAAAACACGGTCAGACCGATTTCTCGGTCAGACCGGTCTAACAAACGGTCAGACCGTCACAACACAATACATCAGAAAGATAGGACATGATGTACCAGGAGACTGACCTAGGTTTTTACCTACGGACAGACCGACCTTTTAAAGGAATAAACTACACTTTGACATAACGTCGGTCTGTTCGAAAACCAATTCGGTCAGTCCGTGTATTCAGTCAGACCGGTCTAACAAACGGTCAAACCGACTGAGACAGAGTTTGGCAGAAATGAGTTGAGAAAAAGCTTTCTCAAAGAATATGACCTTCTAGTATGCAATGCAAGTTGATTTTATGATTTGTGGCACATAGATGAAGTATTTCGTGATACACCACATGCTCCTCTTAATAGTATGGCGACTATCCTAAAATCCGGTCAAAATTCTTCTCTAAGCACCTTAGACCGGTAGAATAGAAAAAGGTCCTATTCCGTACATTTGCCTCTTTGCTCTATGTCCTTTCTTCATCATGTAGCTCTTTCTTTGTCTTTCATTATCCTGTCTTTTGAGTTTGATCTTGACACAACTTAACAGGTAACGTTAGTTCAACATTTGTAATTGTCATTAAATACCAAAACACTCTTTAGGGGCCTAGAAGCTACAATCTCCCCCTTTTTGGTAATTGATGACAACATAAAGAGTAGATGATTGAATTTTGAGCATAAAAGGAAATTTATGATAGGCATAGTAGAGAAAGACACACTCCCCCTAAATGTATGAATGAGAGAATTTTGGCATTTTGGTGGAGTTCAAGCATGTGTATAAGATGCTATCTCAATTCATTCACTATATAATCATGAAGTATCACAAGTAATTTAAAACATCACACAGGTCACAAATAAGACATTCAATTCAACACATGATATCATCATCACAAGGTCATATGAACATAACATAAGCACATCTCATATATCATGAAGTAACAATCTCACAAAAGAGTCATTCATCCAACATAAATGCCATCCACATAGATCATAAATGAGACATTCAACAAAACAAGTTAAAATAAAACTTTACACCAAAAGTTCTTTCATTTAAAGTTCTCTCCCCTACTCTCTTCTCTCCCCCTTTGGCATCAATTTCCATAAAGGCTAAGAATCGGCGGGAGCATCATCATCTGGAGGATGGTGAGGAGGAGTCTGAGGGAAACGGGTGTAGAAGTGAGCGGAGAAGGCATCAAAGCACTGCTCGAACTGATCCTGGCGCGATGAGAAGGTCTGGAACTGATCATTCAATGCCGCCAAGTCCGAGCGAGTGAGCTCAAGCCCCTGGAGAAGAGTAGCGAACTGATCCATCATCGGCTGATGGAACTGCTGCTGGAACTGTGTAAACCAGGCGGGGGCTTGGCTAGACTGAGCTGCCTGCTGTGCCTGAGACTGAGGAGGAGGAGGAGGCATAGGTTGAGCCGGCTGCTGCTGCTGCTGATGCTGTGCTCCATGGCCTTGAGCTAAGATGCGCGGGTTGACACTAAACGGCTTATAGCCGAGATGTCTGATGTCACAAGATCCACGAGGGAATTTCGTCTTCTGGAGCAGCAAAGACATGATAAATGGAGCAAAGTATGGGTTGGGTAGAGTGGTTACCAATACATCCTCAATTGTCTTCAAGATAAAAGAGACAATGTTGATTCGATGACTCTTGAGGATGTGGTCGATGAATTTCCAATAGTAATCCCGAACCGCTTCTCGATTTCCGCTCTTTGGATGGATCGTGGCTCGTATGATTTTGTTAACTACAGCAGGGAGGACTTTGAGACCTATAACGGTGCCAGGTACAATCCATTGTCCACCTCCCGGCTGCTCATAAAACTGGAGCCAGTCATCCTCATGGAGGTAGTCCTCATCCTCCATATTGATCCCCTCCTTCATTTCCTCATAATTTATCTTGTTTGCCGTAGCAAACTCCTCAAAGGTGGCCTCATACCGCCTAGAGCCTGTCATCCACACGATCTTCTAGTCCGCCCATCTGATCTCGATCGTAGCATAAAACTGTCTGATAGCAGTGACGTTCCATGGGCATTTGTGCTCCACAAAGTCATAGAGCCCTTTATCCTTGAAGATCTGAACCAAAGGAGCCATGATGGGCTGATTCACAACATAAGCCCATTCGATCCATTTGTGTTTGAAGATATTCTTGTGGATCAAATGTCCGTAGAAGGCATCCTGCTGTGTCATCGTGTGGAAGTGAGGAGTAGTGGCATCATTCTCATGATTGTAGGCGTAGGTGGTCCTAGCCTTTGTATAGTCACTTGACGTCCAGTTCTTGTTCGGGCCTTGATAAGCGTGGGCGTTTATTTCATCGTCCTCGCTCTCGATGTCCATGCCCATATGTGTGGATCCACCACGATGAGACGACTGTTCTGTTTCTGAGTCTCCGGCCGAGGGCACCCAATCATCATCCTGAGAGTCGCTACTACTTGAGGGTTGAGCCCTTTTTGGCCGCTTAGCCAATTTCTTCTTATTGGTCCGGATGGAGGCAATGCCTTGAGTACCTCGACCACTATAAGATTTGGAAGATATACAGAGGTAAGATACTAGGAAACAGGAAAGCATGACGAGAATAGAGATGACAACAGAACTGCAAATCCTGGCTCTGCTGTTGCAGTCGGTCAGACCGAAACAGGGGCGGTCAGACCGGCGCAACCGTAGAGTTAGGGTTTGACATGAATCCTGAGATTTACTAGAATTTAGGGCACAATTTGGACACATATACGTGTGAAAATACTTATTGCATCAATGGGATGAATCAATTTCAAGATATGACCAGATTTGGACTAGATTCATCACATTTGCCCTAAACCTCAAGATGAACAGTAAATGAAATTGATAATGAAGAAGAATCTGAGAAAAATACCTAGACGACATGGTTTGGAGGTGATCTTGAACCACGGTTTGTCCGGGCGTCGCTAGGGTTTGACCGGAGAGGAAGATTCCAAAAATTTTAGGAGCACGTGAAAGAGACAAGTGGGGAAGAAAGTGAAAAGAACAGAGATTCGAGTTAAAAGGTCTCTGGTCGTGAAAATTCGGTCAGACCGAGGGCGAGATACCGGTCAGACCGCTGGAAGAAAGAATTTCAAGATGCTCTCTGGAGAAGCATTCGGTCAGACCACAATTGGTTCGGTCAGACCGCTGGGAAGACTAAAAATCTCGGAGGAACTTGATTGAATTGATGCTCATAAGTGATTTGGATAGGGTAAGATATATATATATAAGATAATTATAAGTAAGATATAGACAATATCACCAAAGGGGAAGTATTTATCTTATAACTTAACATATTTTTGGTTCATTTTACTCAATTGCCGATAAAGGAGCCGAAAAAGCTCTAAAAGATGAAGTTCATGCAATCAAGTGATACTTTAAGCACAACCAATATGAGTTCAACATTTCAAGCCACATTTGATATATCAATGACGTTAAGCTCATTTCGGAGTTTACAAAAATGACTTTCATCTAAGGGCTTAGTGAATATATCCGCTAATTGATCTTCGGTTCTCACATTATCCACCACCACATCACCTTTGCTAACATGATCTTTAAGGAAGTGGTGTCAGATATCTATATGCTTGGTCCGAGAGTGTTGAACTGGATTTGTGGCTATTTTCACCGCACTCCCATTATCACACAAAAGAGGCACTTTGTCAAATTTTATTCCATAATCCAACAAGGTTTGCCTCATCCAAAGCAATTGTGCACCTCTGGAACCGGAAAGGGGGAAGCCCCTGTATTATCCGGAACCGAGGAGGGGGCCCTCGTGGCGATGTTCAGAACTGGAAAGGGGGAAACCCCTGTATTATCCGGAACTGAAGTGGGGGGAACCCCCGCGGCGACGACCGGAACTGGAAAGGGGGAAACCCCTGTATTATCTGGAATCGGCGAGGGGGGGACCCCCACGGCGACATCCAGAACCAGGGCACCGTTGCGGGGGGAGGTCCGCTGTGGCACGGGAGCTGCTCTGTCAACCGCCCCCGGTGCGGTAAATGCGACCTGTGGGGCGGGACAGGCTCCCGGCGCAGGGAAAACCCCCAGCATGTAATGGGCCCCCGGCCCTGGGAATGGGCCCGGAACGGGGTATCCCCCCGGTGCCGCGAAGGGCCCGGGCATGAAGTAACCCCCCGGCATCGGGAAGGCTCCCGGCGCCAGGAAGGCTCTAGACGGATGACCCGCCGAGGGAGGGTACCCCCCGGCGGGGTCGTACGGGGCAGCTGGGCCTCCGAAGACCGGAGGGACCACCGGGTGACCCATAAACGGGGGCATAGCCCCGGGTATGGGTACTGTGAGTATGTGGGGGCCTGTGGCCGCTCCAAGACGCGGAGCAACTCGTCCATAGAGCATTGGGCGTGGAGCTGGCCCTCCACTAAAGCCTCAGGTAAGGCGTCCCGGGGAGCCGGGGGAGCCGTCGTGGGGAGACTGGTCCCGGCTGAGGCTACCGCCGTCACCAGGACTGACCGGGAGGTTGAAACACCGAAATTAAGAGGGAAGGTGGGAGGCGGTACTGGGTCAGGCCGCCTCCGGGCGGAAGCACCGAGACGGTCATGTCCCGGATAGGTGGCGCCGAGTCACTGGGATCAGCGTCACCGGGTAGGGTGCGGGCCCTCATTCTTGGGGGAGCCATGGCGTCTCGTCACGAGATCCCCACGGACAGCGCCAACTGTCGTGGTATTGCGAATACCACGGCAGGTTTTGTGGACGATCCTAGTGAAGAAAATACGACGCAGGCTGACCGGGTGACCGGTGCTCCCCTGTCGGGCAAGCACAACAAATGACACGAGGGTTTATACAGATTCGGGTCCCAGTGGGGGCCCTAGTCCTGTCGGCGTGCTCCCGACTAGAGTCGGCTAGGGGAGCTCGCTCGGGGATATAGGGCTCCGGAGCACACATATGAGATTGTCTATTCCTAACAATAATGAGCCATTTTTCTTTACATGAGGGGTTACAAGGGCTTATATAGCCCCAAAAGAAGCAAAAAGACTAAACTACCCGCCTGCTACCGTTCGATCGAAGGGTAGCAACATCCTTCTCTCAGTCAGGCATCTCGATTGCTAGATAGGTGTCCGCCGGTTCCCAAGGCGCTTCTCGCGTGACCCGCACGTGACCCGGGACCGGAGACTCCCGTCTCCAGAAGGACGACAATGCCCGGGATAGCCACCGGGGGCCTTGTCCCCGGACTAAAGGCGGCGCCCGGGACAGGCACCAAGGGCCTTGTACCCGGGCACATGGCGGCGCTCGGGACAGGCACCGGGGGCCTTGTCCCTGGGCAAAAGGCGGCGCCCGGGACAGGCACCGGGGGCCTTATCCCAGGGCAAAAAGCGGCGCCCGGGACAAGCACCGGGGGCCTTGTCCCCGGGCACATGGCGCGCCCGGGACAGGCATCGGGGGCCTTGTCCCCGGGCACATGGCGCGCCCGGGACAGGCATCGGGGGCCTTGTCCCCAGGCAAATGGCGGCGCCCGGGACAGGCGCCGGAGGCCTTGTCCCCGGGAAAAAGGCAGCGCCCGGGACAAGCATCGGGGGCCTTGTCCTCGGGCACATGGCGGCACCCAGGACAGTCACCAGGGGCCTCGGCCCCGGGCAAATGGCGGCGCCTGGGACAGGCACCGGGGGCCTCGGCCCCGGGCAAATGGCGCCTGGCTTGTCCCTGGGAGCATGGCGGCGCCAAGGACAAGCACCGGGGGCCTTGTCCTCGGACAAAGGTTGCGCCCGGGACAAGCACTGGGGGCCTTGTCCCCGGGCACATGGCGGCGCCCGGGACAGGCACCGAGGGCCTCGTCCCCGGGCAAAAGGCGGCGACCGAGACAGGCACCGGGGGCCTCGTCCCCGGGCAAATGGCGGCGCCCGGGACAGGCATTGGAGGCCTTGTCGCCGAGAGGCATGGCGGCGCCCGGGGCAGGCACCGGGGGCCTTGTCCCCGGGCAAAAGGCAGCGCTCGAGACAAGCAGCGGGGGCGTTGTCCCCTGGCACGTGGCTACGCCCGGGACTGTCACCGGGGGCCTTGTCCTCGGGCGAATGGCGGCGCTCGGGATAGGCACTGGGGGCCTA
The DNA here is from genome assembly GCA_019359835.1 of Pharus latifolius. Classification (NCBI taxonomy): domain Eukaryota; kingdom Viridiplantae; phylum Streptophyta; class Magnoliopsida; order Poales; family Poaceae; genus Pharus; species Pharus latifolius. The sequence goes on along the minus strand of CM033321.1, from coordinate 57,770,703 downwards.
GTCCCCGGGCACATGGCGGCGCCCAGGGACAGGCACTGGGAGCCTCATCCCCGGGCAGATCGCGGCTCGCGGGACAGGCACCGGGGGCCTTGTCCTCAGGCTAACTATGGAGCTTCTTACCTGGACTTAGTCTCGGAGATTTCCCCCAACAGAACCAGTTTTATCTTTTCCTCTGGTCGAGGGGCATCTTTGATCGTATCTGTAGCCGTTGTGGTAATCTTGACATCCCGAAGGCGAAGTTGATCCACGAGCTCCAGTGATAACCGATCACAAGTCAATGCCACATTGCAGCTGCCTCAGACCGAGTATGCCTTTGGGGCCATGTAACTTGCTGCACTGATAGGCATAGTGCGTCGCCATCATAAACTTAGCAAGAGTTGGCCTGCCAAAAATCGCGTTATAAGTCGAATCACAATCAATTACATTGAAAGTAACTAACTCTATTCGGAAATTATCCGGTTCACCCAGTGTGACTGGGAGCACCACCTGTCCCATCGGCATCACCGAGGGGCCAGGAATTATCACATAAAATGGATGGATTATGGGTTTGATTTTTGAACGGGGGATTTGCATCTCGTCCAATGCCTTGACCAGTAAAGAGGTCCAAGGAACTGCCTCCATCGATCAGGACCCTTTCGACTCTCGCGTTACTGATTATTGGGGTAATGACCAGAGGTAATCTCAATGGTCGAGTAAGCCCAACGGGACAATTTGCGCGATCAAACGTCAAAGGAGTGTCCAACCAACGGTGGTATTGAGGTTCGCCAAGGGGAGCTTCTGCTTGGTTAACTTCTCGATGAAATGCTTTAAACTGTCGTTTAGAAACAAAAGAGGAGGAACATCCAAAAATGACATTAACATAATTACGAGGTACCTGGTAGGACATTTCTTCGTCCCCGTCGGCGTCTCTAAGCCAACATGTCTGCTCTTTCGATGGCAAAGTTGGCATCGGCCCAATTCCCTGGTAGAAGTAATCTAGTTGCTTCAACCAGTTCCGGCAATTTTTGAGGTTGTGTCCCGGAGAGTTGTGGATCGGACACCACCTCTTACCTTCCTACGAGTTAGTTGGTTTTTTTGGCTGGTCGGAATTGCGACCACCAAAGGTAGTTTTATTTTTAAACGAAAACTTATTACCTGTCGCCGGCGGCGGCTTTTCCGCGACTGCTGAGTTTGATTCTTTTTAGTCTTCTTTGACTTCCCGCCCGATGAAGACTCTGGCTTCTTGCCTGTATCCTCTTTTTTCACATCCTTGAGACCTGGTTGGGTCGGTAAATTTCCTTTATCGACCATCCTATTCCATTCAACGGCTTCAGTCGCGTCTGAATACCGATCAGCCATATCAAAGAGATCGGCGACTGATCGAGAAGTGTTGATAAGTAAATCTTCTATAAATCTCCAATATCGAACAACGTACTTAAACGCCCTGATAACAGAGTTATCAAATATGTTTGGGGTGGTATTTCTCACCCCGATAAACCATTTGACAAACTGTCGGAGAGTCTCCATAGAGGTTTGTCGTAGACGATGAAGATCGTCTTCTTTCCCGGGTTTTTGATAACAATTCTGGAAATTGTTGAGGATAGCATCGCACAACATTTCCGAGTTATATATCGAACCTTTGAGCTGATTGAATAGCCAGGTCCTTGCCGGTCCCTCAAGAACCTCGGCCAGTAGTTGGCCATGACGCGATCATCCCCGCCAGCCGCTTGGATAGCGGTAATGTAAATTTGAAGGAACTCTGACGGATTCTGGGTCCCATCAAACCTCTCAATAGCCCTTGGCTTGAACTTATCCGACCAGAAGGCCGCACGGAGGCCTGGCGAGAAAGCCTTGCAACCTACATAGGGATTGTGGAACGTTCCGCAGTTTCCAACATATCCACGAGCGATTTCACGCAATGGGGATGTGCCACGTGGTCCCTGACGAGAATGCACAGGAATTCAATCTTCATCACGAGAACTTCCCATGCGCCTGGATATGTCATGCCGAAGTGATCCGGATGGTAATCGATTACGCCTACCATGACTAGAGTAAGAATACTCCCTTTCATGGGAACGTATCGTAGACCGGGAGGATGCTGTAGGTGTTGCATCGTATGCAACCTCATCCAGTTTCTCCACCAGGATCCTAGCAAAGGTCGGTTTATCAGCGTCAGTGAGGGTAGCAGGAAAATTACGCAAGACCTCCGCAATAGATCGAAGTTGGCCATGCGTACTCCTCTTTTGTGCGCTAGGTGTAATTGTTTCTTCATTCACTTGTAAATGTTCCGGTGGTAAAGAAGGCATCTGGTTGCGCCTGCGACCATGTGGGCGACGGGAGGAACTAGGGGCGATGTCATAACAAGCCTGCGCATTTTGTAGAGCCTCTAGGGCTGTCCTGCGGAGTTTGTTATCTCGTCGCTCACGGTCTTGATCCCCTTTCTGCTTGCGTTCTTGTTCCTCCTTTTGTTTGTGCTCCTGTTCTTCCCTAGCAATCCACTGATCGGGATTTTCTTCTGACAAGGCAACGAATTCTCTGGGGAGCGAAGCTATAGAAGGAGTGAACATCTCTATTTGCTCTGAGTTGGATTCTCATCAAAGAGAGAGTGGAGGTTGTCAGGATCAAACCTCCTTGGACTGAGTTCCTGGTCGCTGCCATCCTGGTCCCCGATGGGAACATATGGCAACCGAGACTCGATTTTGCATAAGGTGGAACTGACATCAAGTTCCGGACATGTCTCTTCCATCCCCTGGTCGATGGACATGACTCGGGTAGGGGAAATGTGTCCTCTTGATGTCCCTTCGGAATGTCTTCGCAACTGATCTCTTCCATTGGAACGGGATCGCTAGGCGAAGGCATTTGTATATGGGCATAATCGTCCAGATCGAAGTCGTTCTCAGAATCATATGCTCTAGACATTGCTCACCAACCTCCGGATGAAGGGAAAGCACCTTGAGAAAGGCCCCACGGGGGCGCCAGCTGTCGACGATTTGGACTCGGGGTCCTTAGTCGATCTTATGCAAATTTGTGAGTTGCGGGACCTTTCAGGGTGCTCCTCTTGGAAGGTAGGATGAATCGAGTCTGTATAGACACAAAAGATTTTATACAGGTTTGGCCCTCGATGGTGGGAGTAATAGCTCTACATCCTCTTTTGATTTCACTATATGTAATAAGATATATACAAGAGAGAAGAAGAGATTATCACAGGCGATGATCTCTTCAATGTTAGTGTCTATCTAACTATATCTAAGTCTTCAGGTTTGTTGAACGCCTGGTAGTGCTTATATGCTTGACTGAATTCTCTCTCTTTCCTAGAACGTGCATTGACTACCTTTTTATACTGGACAAAAGGGCGCCAATACTAGACGTCCTTGGACAGTTGTTAAGATGCAGTTTCATTAACCGCACTTAACTTCCACACAGGCTTAACATGTGTAATCAAGGGATAACCGCACACGTTAACCTCCTAGCAGTTGTCCTCATACGTGGAAATATCTTCGTGATTCTCAGGATTGTAGGATCAAGGATGCCGACTAGAGGGGGGGTGAATAGGAGGCTTTTAAAAAACTTCAAATTAAAACAAATTCTAACAAATAAAGAATTCAAGAACAAATAACAAATATATTAGAAAGAGAAGGAGAATACAAACACAACGATTTTTACCAAGGTCTAGGAGATTCGCCCAATCTCCCCTAATCCTCGTTGAAGCACTCAAATAAATTGAGTCTTGCTCCAATATGCACGAAGGATATTATCCACTAGTGGTTGCTCCTTTTCCACTCCGGAAAGGTGAGCACTGATGCCTTGTACAAATGCGCCGAGCTCTCCAACAATCTCTGAACTGGAGCGATCAACAGCCACGCCACCAAACCGTATAGGTGAGGGCGCTCACCAAGAGTAATAGGCAGCAAGGTCTTCTCTAGACCTCAAACGATCACCGAAAAACTCTAAGTATGTAAAATGAAATGAATGAAAGCACTCGGTGGATCTGAAAACTCTCGACTTGATCAACAGATCATGACTTTCAACTAGAAAACAAATGCTCAAGTGTATAAGAGAGAAGCGGGCTGCTTGTTGTGTAAAATACGAGATCAAAGCCTCTATTTATAGCCTCAAGTCTCAAAAGAGACATTCGAGCTCGGGCTGAAAATCAACAGCTCAAACTGACAGTCAGTTTACCATACTGACAGTCAATTACATACACAACGGCCGACAAAATTTACGGATAAAAATTAGCTAGCCATTTGTGGTCGTATATGGAAATTGAAACCCCAAACTGACAGTCAGTTATGCAAATTGACAGTCAGTTCGACCAAAACATCGACCAGTTCAAAAAGAAACTCAAACAAACTCAGCTGAGGTCGAAACGCAAACTGACAGTCAGCATGGGCATACTGACAGTCAGTTTAGAACAAAAAATTTCAGCTCAAAAAACACACTCTCTAGACAACTGTCAGTTTAACTGAACTGACATTCAAATTGACAGTCAGTTTAGCAAACTGACAGTCAGCAAATTGAGAGTTTAATATCTCATTTGAAAGATAATTTTAAGGCCTACATTTTTGTCAACAGAAGCAAAAGCCAGATTTGCCTAGATCTTTTTAGAAAATTGAAAAACTCTTCTGCTGTGAAATATTCAACTGAAAATCCAAATCTTTCAAAACCAAAATCAAATCAAATCCAACCAAAATGATGCAATGCAATGACCTAGTAATTTCTCGATTCATGTTTGAAATTTAGAGAGGACTTGCAAACCCTCTTTATAGTACGGTTAAAAATAAAAAAATAACGTCCTTAACTGATCATCCTCCAAACACCGAGATCGGTAATGAGTACATATTACCTTAGGTCCTTGGCATCTTCATGATTTTGCATGTCGTCCTTACTTTTTGTGACTTGTGCTTTTATTGATTTTACGTCGGGTTCGTCTTGTTCATCTCGCATATCTTCCCAACAGAGCTCTGTATCAAACAATCTAAAAAACACAATCAGTTTGAAACACTTTGTTTTTCATTAATCATCAAAATTAGGGTTAGGCATAAAGGCCTAGATGCAACAATCTCCCCCTTTTGATGATTGATGACAACAAGTGTTTGATACAAAAAAAATATCGCTCCCGCTGAGTGTATGCATAGGTTCCGAGTGTAAACAATATACACACATCTGTCACATCATATCAATATGTATCAGAGCATAAACCAACACATATATATCAGAGCATAGACAGATATCACATATACACATCATCATACCAATATCAGAGCATCACAAAAACATCATTTTAGAGACTCATCCATAAACCATCATATATAATAAAACATAACAATATCTCCATGACATAAGTATATCCAAAACCATCCATAACAGAAATATATATATCAAATACTTCTCCCCCTTTGGCATCAAGCACAAAAAGGGTGCTAAATACAAGACAGAGCCTAAGGCTCATCACCAGAAGAAAACCCTAAGACGGCCGTATCTCCGGAGCCTGCTGGAGATCCAGTCGCATCGACGACAGGTGACAATGACAGAGTAGCAGCCGGAGCTGGAGCAACTGGAGCCGGAGCTGGTGCCGCAGGAGTTGGAGCAGCTGGACCTGAAGCTGAGCCTGGTGAAGATGCAGCTGGGTGGGCCCTCTTGCGAGGGACCAGAGAATTTGAAGAGGGAAGCCGGCCCAGAATCTCCTCCTGCTGAGCAAGCAAGCGAAGCAGCATCTGATGGTGCTCTGCCTGGATGCTGAGGATCTGCTGCTGCACCTAAATCACCTGATAGAGCTGAGTGGTGGAGAAGGACCCTGTGCCTGTCTCTACTGCGGGTGCTGGATCAGACTCCTGAACTGGAGCCTTGTCCTCTGATTCCCCCGCAGCATCATCATCAGATGCGGGAGAGTCAGGGCTAGTAGCAGCCGCAGGCTGGGCACCAAGACGGCGATCGGCCTGACCCGGAGGATAAAAGAGAAGGGGATGATGGGGCCGCGGAAGCTCAGAATCAAAGGCCCGGATATGCAAAAGCAATGCCATGATATACGGAGCGTATATCAGCTGACGGCACGGAGAGAGAAGGACGTGCTGAATCTCACTGATGATGAGATCAACAACGTCGAATGGCTCCTCAAGGAAGAGGGAGATCAGCACATGGAGGGCGAGATAAGTGACCCTGGCCCTGTCTCCGTTCATGGCGACCAATGTGAGATGGAGGATCCGTAGAGCCAGGTCAACATCGCGGCGCAGGCCAGCGATGTGACAGAGCTGGAAGGGGCCAGAATAAAGCATGGCCACCTCCCGGTGCTCTAAGTCAGCGAGGGTGTGGAGCTGGCATCCAAAGGGAGGGCGAACCAATCCAAGCGCAGTCTCAATCTGCTCCTTCGTGACAGTGTAGACCTGGACGTCTGTCATGAAGGTGATGAAGTCGTGCTGGGGAGAGATGAAGACGGTGGAGTAGAACTGGCGGATGGGCTCATCAGCCTAGTGAAGAGAGGAGTCGGCGACAAGGTCCCGGATCCTGACAGAAGCAAAGGAGTCCGCCAGGGACACAATGCCTGTGCGAGACGCGATCATCTGCCAGGAGAGGGAGTGATGGGCGAATATGGGAACGCGGCTGTACACGCTGGTGAAAAGATCCAGCTGCAAGTTTGTGTAAAAAGTAAGGACGTCGCACGCGTCGTGACCAGTGGGACGCGGCGAGAGATATGGTTTGCGGCGCTAATGTGCCACCGGGAATAATCCACGGGGACACGCTCAGGCGGAGGTGAAGGTCGGGTCTCGGACGTCTGGCCCGTTGAACGACTGCTGTTTGCAGCGTTCTTCCGATGGGCCACGCGTCGAGATGACGAGGGCTGATCAGACATGGCATGAACTGACAAACAGAGAAGTGAGAAGAAAAGCAGAGGACCTGATCGAACAGAGGAGTCGAAGAGGTGACAGCGATGATGAACAGAACCGGCCTTCAAGGGATGTGCAAATCACAGTGAGCTAGGGCATAGCACGAACGACACGAAGCAGCTGAACGCCGGCAAGGGGAGAAAAGCGGTGAAGCGGCGGCACGGAGATCCACAAGGCGGCGGTGAGAAGCGGTGAGGTGTGGTGGCACGGCAAGGCACAAAGGAGTGGCGAGCAGAACAGTGGCGGCGAGGACGACAGCGGCGGCGAGGAGGAGACAAAGGGATGGGGAAAAGAAAACAGGGTTTTAGGGTTTTGGAGACACAAACTGACAGTCAGTATGGTATACTGACAGTCAGTTCCAAATTCAGAAACATAGAACTGACAATCAGTGTACAACACTGACAGTCAGTTCCAAGAACTGGGTTTTGAAACTAACAGTCAGTTTGAGTCTCAAAAACGACTAGGAGCTACAACCAAAGTCAATTGCACATAACTGATAGTCAGTTTGTAAAACTTACTGTCAGCATGGTCATTGACTTTGACCAGAGACTAAGAACAGGCTCCTAAGCACTGAACTAACTGTCAGTTTGGTCAATTTTGACCAGAAACAGATTTGATCAGAGAGGGAATAGAATATATTTTAATACAAATAGCACATCAACTAGCATTTGATATATCAATAATGTTCAGTTCACCTCTTAGAAAGCAAAATCTTGATTCATCTAAGGGTTTGGTGAAAATATCTGCTAGTTGCAAATCAGTTCTGATATAACTCACATCAATGTCTCATTTTGCCACATGATCTCTTATAAAATGGTGCCGTATTTCAATATGCTTAGTTCTAGAATGTTAAACAGGATTATTAGCAATCGTAATGGCACTTTCATTATCACACAAGAGTGGCACTTTATCAAATTTAATTCCATAATCCAAAAATGTCTGCTTCATCCATAATAATTGAGCACAACAACTTCTAGCAGACACATATTCAGCTTCAGCTGTGAAGAGAGCTACAAAATTCTATTTCCTAGATGACCATGATACTAAAGATCTCCCCAACAGCTGACAGCTACCAGATGTGCTTTTTCTATAAATCTTGCACCCAGCATAATCATAATCCGAATATCCAATTAATTCAAAATTTGCATCTTTCAGATACCAAAGTCCTAGATTGGGATAGCATTTCAAATACCTAAGAATTCTTTTAAGAGCAATTAAATGGCATTCCTTAGGATCTGACTGAAATCTAGCACATAACCACACACTAAACATGATATCAGGCCTAGATGCAGTAAGATATAACAAACTACCAATCATAGACTTATAGAGTTTAGAATCGACCGATTTGCCTCTTTTGTCCATATCCAGATGTCCATTTGTCGCCATGGGGGTTTTGATTGCCTTAGCGTCTTCCATCCCAAAGCGCTTGAGCAAGTCCTTCACATACTTCGTTTGACTCACAAACGTACCGTTCTTGAGTTGCTTGATTTGATGTCCAAGGAAGAAGCTTAGCTCATCGATCATTGACATCTCGAATTCCCTAGACATCATTTCTCCAAACTCATGACAGAAATGTTCATTAGTAGATCCAAAGATAATGTCATCAACATATATCTGACAGATGGACAAATCTTTTTCAATCTTTTTAGTAAAAAGAGTTGTGTCAACCTTCCCAATTTTAAAATCTTTTGATAAAAGAAAATCTCTAAGTCTCTCGTACCAAGCTCGAGGAGCTTGCTTGAGACCATAGAGAGCTTTAGACAATTTAAACACATTGTTTGGAAATTTAGGATCTTCAAAACTGGGAGGTTGTTCAACAAATACTAGTTCAGATATTTCACCAGTTCAAAATGCACTTTTAACATCCATTTGAAACAACTTAATATTAAAGTTTGATGCATAAACAAGAAGAATACGAATAGCTTCAAGTCTTGCTACAGGTGCAAAAGTTTCGCCAAAGTCTAGACCTTTGACTTGAGTGAAACCTTGAGCAACAAGAGGAGCTTTGTTTCTAATTACTACTCTATTTTCATCTTTCTTATTTCTGAAAACCCATTTAGTTCCAATTACATTATGATCCTTGGGTCTTTCTACTAAAGTCCAAACTTTATTTCTAGAAAAATTATTAAGTTCCTCATGCATAGCATTTATCCAGTCAGGATCATTTAAAGCTTCATTAACATGTTTAGGTTCTAAAGAAGATACAAAAGAATGATGTTTACAAAATGCAGCATTACGAGAGCGAGTTTGAACACCCTTACTGATGTCACCCAATATTTGGTCTAAGGGTGATCCTTGGTGGTCGTTTGATGTTGCCTTGGTGCTTCTTCTTGTGCTGCTTCTTCTTGACTTGGTTCTGGAGGATCAACTTGAGATGATGATACATTTTATCGTCATTCTCAATGATCTCATCATCTTCTTGATCATCTTCTCTTGGTTTGATGTCTCCAATTGTGATGTTCTTCATGGCATCTTGATGATTTTGCGTGTCATCCTTACTTTTTTGCGACTTGTCCTTTTATTGATTTTACATCGGGTTCATCTTGTTCATCTCGCATATCTTCCCAACAGAGCTCTGTATCAAACAATCTCAAAAACACAGTCAGTTTGAAACACTTTGTTTTTCATTAATCAGCAAAACTAGGGTTAGGCATTGTCGTGGTATTCCGGATACCTCGGCAGGTTAGGATGTGCACGGCACGAGTACAACAGCGCGACCAGACCGAGTTACTGGTCTTCTCCCGCCGGGCAACACAGAAACTGAGACGGGGGTTTATATAGGTTCGGGTCCCAGTGGGGGCCCTAGTCCTGTTGGCTTTCTCCGGACGCGAGTCTGCTGGGAAGGTGAGCTCTCAGGGAGAGGTCTCGGAGAGAGCCGGATATTGCGTTAATATAAATGAATTCGAATCCCCTGAAAAGAGGTACAAGAGGGGTATATATAGCCCCTAAGAAATACAAAAGACCAAAAAGCCCTTGCTGGACCGTTGGATGGAAAGTCGAAGACGTCCTTTGGCCAACGGGACGGCCCGGATGCTTGACACATGGCGCCGCTGACTTCCTAGAGGCCCCACGGTCAGCAGCCGCTCTTCAGGAGCCCGGAGGCTCTTCGGGTCTCACCGGGATTCCGGGCAGCCTCCAGATCTCACCGGGCGCCCGGTGACCCTCCGGATCTCACCGGGGTTCCGGTGACCCTCCGGGTCTCACCGGGCGCCGGGTGACCCTCCAGATCTCACCGGGCGCCCGGTGGCCCTCCGGGTCTCACCGGGGGCCCGGTGGCTCTCCGGGTCTCATCGGCGTTCCGGTGACTCTCCGGATCTCACTGGGCGCCAGGTGACCCCCCGGATCTCACCGAGGGCCCGGTGGCTCTCCGGGTTTCACCGGGGACTCCTTGGGACTTCGTGGGGCCCCTGGGGATTCCCCCAACAGCAGCCCCCAGGCCCTCGGGGGCACTTGGTGCCTCCGATGGGTATGTGAAGCTCCCGACGATGACGCTCCGTATTCCATGAAGCCCTTACGCCACTGGCGGCATTTCAGCTTCCGAACCGTTCCTCCGCGGGACGCGTCTATCCGCGAACCGACTCATCGTTTCGATGCGCCCACCTTCGTGTCTCCTCGTTTTGAACGTGATGGTTCAGCTCCGCGGCTTTGATGGCTTCGTGGACACGTGTCGGGCATCCGGGCCCCCCTCCACCACCTATAAATAGGGGGGGCCCTTTGTTTGAGCATGCCCACAAGCCCTCAAAATCCCACAAATTGCAGTTGTCTCCCGGTAGTTTCCGGTGATTTCTGGTAGTATCCGGTGATCTTGTCCGGAAGCGTCCGGTAGTTTCCGGTGATTCGTCCCGAAAGATCCGGTGACCTTTCCCCGGTAGCTTCTGGTAACTCCCGGTGGCTCCCAGTAGCTTCCGGTAACATCAGGTAATTTCCGGCGGTTTTTTCGACAAGTCCGTCCCTGATGGCGCCGAAGAGTCGCTCCAAGGTCTCCGAGCTGCCTGCGGAGGAGGTGACCTCAGATTTCCTCGGGGCCACCGAGTTCTCCTTGGGGTCCCTTGAGGCCTTTTTGGAGCGCGGCTATTTTTGGGCGGGAGACATCCGGATCCCCGGCCCGACGAAGCAGGTACCGAGCCCCCGAGATGGGGAGGTGGTGGCTTTCGAGGCCTTCGTGGAGGCGGGCCTTCGGCTTCCGGTGCACCCACTGCTACGCGAGTTCCTGCAGGTATATGGCCTCTCACTCTACCACCTCACTCCGAACACCCTCGTTCGGATGGGCTTGTTTATCTGGTTGTGCGAGACGACCGCCGTGACGGAGCCCACCATGCGGCTACTGCGGTACTTCTACGAGCCAGCAGCGAGGGGCCCGGTGGTGAGGAGGGGCGGCCCTAGGTCAGCCTTCGGCTCCATCATGATCCAGCTGACCCCGGGCCGCGTCGACGAGTACCCGGTGCTAGCGTCCCGAGATCACTGGGGGCACTGGCTCCGGCATTGGTTCTACCTCCGGGTGGGAGACCCGGGGGTGACTTACTCTCGGGAGCCGGCGACGTACTCGCGGTCCAGTGGCCCGGTGGCTCCCGAGTGGACCGTGGCGGAGATGGACCTCCTCACCGCGATGGCAGAGGCCCGATTCTGGCGATCCATGCGGGACCTTACGGAGGAGATGGCCCTCCTCCGAGTGGCGCCGTTCCACACCTGTCGAGGGAGGGGGATGTCGGCGGCGCACAGGCCACCCCCGATGGCGGTGGCGAACCGTAAGTATCCGGACTCTTTCTCCCTACTGGGGGATTCTTCCTAACTCTTGCTTTATTTGTTACTCTTGCAGTTAGGTCTTGTGGTCGGGCCAAGGAGGTCGCGGTGACCCTCATTGGCCGGTACTATGAGGACGAGCATGAGAGGGTGGTGCGCGTTATCGGGGAGGGTCCTTCCCGAAACGTCGTCGCGGAGGCGTTCGGGCTTAGGCTCCCAGCCCGGGTGCCTCTGCCTACCCCCGCTTCGCGCAAGCGGGGGAAGGAGGTCGCCGGCGGACCCTCAAAGCGGTCTCGTCCGTCTGGCAGCCCTGCGAGGTCCCGAGCCCAGAGGAGTCCCGCGAGGCCCCGGTCTTCCCCTCCACCTTCTCCCGTGAGGGATTCTGCGGCGGCAGTTGCTGGGGCATCGGGTGTAGCCCCCGGCACCCCGGGCGGGCCGGATCCCATGGGCGGCGTCCCAGCCGGAGAGGGCCAGGGCTTGGACTCGGAGATGTATGCTCCGAGTCCTTCGCCGCCTCCAGCACCCGCGGGGACCCGGCCGCAGCCCTCGTCCAGCGAGGTCTCCGTCCGGTTTTGGATGCCGGGCGGCCGGCCAATGGCCTCAATCCTGGCCCCGGAGACGGGCTCCTCGGCGGTTCGGTCCACGACGGCGGCGCTCCCTGTACCCGGGAGGGGTAAGGGCCTATTCGTCCACCCCGGGGTTCCAGCGCCTCCGCCGGATCAGGCCTCCGACTCCTCCGACGATGGGACTCCAGAGGAAGGGGCTCTGCATGGTGGGGAGGCCTCCCGCGGGAGCGACCCGGGGGGCGACGAGGGTGACGTCGACGCGGTGATAGCCTCCGAACTTCGGGTAGGTTACTTGAATTTCATGGTCGTCCGTCTTTCGTGTTCTGATCATTGTTTTTGCGTAGACGGTTGCACTGGCCCGGGGCTTCAGGTCTCGGCTCGCCACTCGTCTCCGGGCTGCCGAGGACATAGTGGCCTTTGAGCGCGCCGGGAAGGAGAAGGTGCTCAGGGAGCTCACCGCCGTGCAGGCTCGGCTCGCCGCCGTCGAGGACACGGCCTCTCGGCTCCGGAGGGAGCTGCAGGCGGAGCGGGAGGCTGCAGCTTCGGGCTTCCAGGCCGTGGTCGCGGGAGGTAGGGCGATCCGCTCTACCCTCGAGGAGCTCGGGATCGAGCTCGGCAGGGGGGCAAGCTCCGCTCCGTCCGTTTGGCCCTCGAGAGCCTCGGCGTAATCCTGGGCTCTGGGAGCAAGGAGGTGCCGCCGGCGACCCTCGCGGAGGCTGCCGACGTTCAGGTGCGGGGCCGGGCGATCCCCGTTGTCGCGGCTGCTGCGGGGCTAGTCGAGTTCCGGGGGGTCGGCGCCCGGGCGATTGGGGGCCGCATCCCCCGAAGCTTCCCGGACTCCTTCGAGCCGTCGCGCCGGGTGATCGAGCAGCTCGCCGGAGGATTCTACGACCGGCTCATCATGGCGAGATTCCCGGCTCCGGCGCCTCCGGCGGGGGACGTCCCAGCCCCGGTCTTGGAAGAAGCCCCCCATGGAGAGGACGCCAACGAACATGTATGAGCCTCCCCCCGGGCCTTAGCTAGGGCCCTTTTTTGTTTTCTTAGGATTTTGATCCCGGTAGCTTCTTAGAAGAAGCCCCGGACACTTGTACAAAAACATTTTGAATGCAATGAAGTTAGAATTTTTTCTAAGTCTTTGAATTGAATGTTGTTACCAGGGTTCCCAGGAGGTTGCTCCCGAGCGAAGGTCCAGGAGTGGCTCCCCGGGGGACGCCCAAGCGGCTTTAATCTTGTTAAGCCTTGTCTCCGGGAATCGCGGTGGGGACAACGTCCAGGAGCTGATCCGGTTGAGGTGGCGTCCGGAGTGGCACTTGGACAACTTTGACAATCATCGCGCCCAATTGTCCCCTCCGCGACCGGGGTTCCGGATGATACCTCCCCTCCGGATACTTCCACCGGCGGGATACGAGTTCTGGCCTGAAGATGTGCTCCGGGACGCTCGGCGCCGCGTACGGGCATTGCACCGGGACTTGACCCGGGAGCTAGCGGAGTGCCTCCGGGAGTATTAGGCGTAGGAGCCTTAGGGCGTAGAGAATCCCCCAGGTCAGAACCCGGGTTGTATCGTTTCCGAAGCCCACCGGAGGGGGAGGATGTCCTCCGGGTTTGACAATCAATAAAGCTGTGTTGTTGCTTCTTCTTTCATTGTCTCTTTATTTTCTTCTTCTTGGATGGTACGGACGACTCATCTTAACAAGGATGAGCTAAGTTTGCTCGTGGGCGGTGCGGTCGACACCCGGGGGTTCCTTATCCCCCCCGCCCACAGCGGGCCGGAGAATAGCTCCGCGCGCTGTGGGGGTAACAAGGCCCCCGGGATGGAAGTCACCTGTAGCATAGGAAATTTTCTAAGTTAGAAAATTTTAAAACGAGGTTTTCAAGGAGAAGACCTTCTGGGAGACAATCGTCCAGTCGCCGTGAGAACGGGGAGCCGGGAATAAGGCCTCATGTGGAAGAAACGTTCGAGAAAACCCGATGAGATTTCCGGAGGCGAGCTTCCTAGGAGACAATGATCCGGTCGCCGTGAGAACGGGGAGCCGGGAATAGGGTCTTCGGAGAAGAAAATGTCCGAGAAATCCGTGACTCCTCCGGGAGACAATCGTCCGGTCGCCGTGAAGACGGGGAGCCGGGAATAGGGTCTCCGGGAGGCATTCATCCGGTCGCCGTGAGAATGGGGAGCCGGGAATAAGGTCGCCAGGGACCAATCGTCCGGTCGCCGTGAAAACGGGGAGCCAGGAATAACATCGACTCCCGGAGGAGGAAGATAGATCCAATCAGGCCGCAAGGGGCCGATCATCCGGTCGCCGTGAAAACGGGGAGCCGGGAATAACGTCGACTCCCGGAGGAGGAAGATAGATCCAATCAGGCCATTAGACGTCCCACTGGGGAGAGCATCTACTCCCGGAGGAGGAAGTGCCCGAAGACGGGTCTTGAGTGTTTGGGCTGGGGACTAGTCTCCCAAAGTGACTCGTTGCCGCGGCCACTGTGACTGGGTTGCCGCTTACACCCTCAGTCCACGAGGGCTGATCGTAAGCTGCCCTACGGGAGTGGGACTCCCGTTGTAGGGACTTGTTGGGCCTGGCCCACTTCCTCGCGGGGAGGGCATCCTCACGAGGAGGGCATCCTCGCGGGGAGGGCATCCTCGTGGGGAGGGCTTCCTCACGGGGAGGGCATCGCCGCTAGGGGCGGTAATGAGAGAGACCTGCAATGAGACAGTTTGAAAAGCAAGACCTATGTATTGCTAATATAATGAAGTACAGGGCCTCCCCCTGTGAAGTCGCGAAAGGGGAGGAAAGGATAGTGTCCCTCCTCCCCCTCCGGCGTGAACGCTCCGGGGGAGGGGACAGGCCCGCACGGCTGAACATAGAACTTGCGAAGTAAACGCGAGTTCCACGTGTGCTTCAGCTCCTGCTCTTGAAGGTTGGAGAGCTTGCAGGCCCCCGAGCCCAGGACCGCGGAGATCCTGTAGGGGCCCTCCCACTTGGGGGAGAGCTTACCCTGGGCCTGGGGGTCCGTCACACGCTTGAGGACAAGGTCCTCAAGGCGGAAAGTCCTCTCGCGCACACACTGATTGTACGCGCGCTCCATTTCTTGCTCGTAGATGGCGTGGCGGAGGAGCGCTCGGTCGCGTTCCTCCTCCACGAGGTCGATCTCTAGACGCTGGTTGGCCTCGTTGGCCTGGTACGCTGCGGGCGTGGCTCCCTCCAGGAGCTCGACCCGCAGTGACCGGAAGCCGATCTCCGGGGGGAGGACTGCCTCCGCCCCGTAGACCAGAGAGAAGGGAGTACGCCCCGTCGTCCGGGACGGGGTCGTGCGCATGGAGCAGAGGATGCTAGGGAGCTCCTTTGCCCATGCACCCCGCTTAGAAGCGGTTTGCTCGAGTCTCCGGCGCAACCCCTGTAGGATCACGCCGTTGACCCTCTCGACAGCCCCATTGCTCCGGGGATGGGCCACTGAGGCGAAGTGGATGCCGAGCCCCAGGCCTTCGCAGAATTCCCGGAAATAAGCCGAGTCGAATTGGGTCCCGTTGTCCACGGTGATTTCTAGGGGGACACCAAAACGACATACGACGTTTTTCCAGAAAAACCACTGAACGGCCCGGGACGTGATGCTGGCCAAAGGCTCCGCCTCAACCCACTTTGTAAAATAGTCGACTGCGACTACCGCATACTTGTATCCCCCGGGCGCTGGGGGGAAGGGTCCTAAGAGGTCCATCCCCCAGCGCACGAAGGGCCAAGTGATGGGGATTGTCTGCAGCGCTATAGAGGGGAGGTTCGGGCCTTTGGCCATCTTCTGGCATGCCTCGCACGCGGAGACAAGGTCTCGCGCGTCGCGCATGACCGTGGGCCAGTAGAAGCCCTGCCGGAGGGCCTTGGCCGCGATGGCACGCGGGGCTAGGTGGGAACCACAGCTCCCCGCGTGGATGTCTTCGAGAAGTTGAAGTCCCTCCGGCCGGGGGAGGCACCGCAGGAGGGCAGAAGCCCCCCGCTTGTAGAGCCTCCCCTCCAGCAGGAGATATGCCCGGGCTTTGGCCCGGAGGCGTTTAGCCTCGGTCTCACTAGGAGGGTCCCCCTCCCCCTTGATGAAGGAGATGAGGGGGTCCATCCAAGAAGGAGTCCGGATGATCTCGGTGACCTCCGAGACACGAGGCTCGTCGCTCGTGTCCGGGGAGGTCACCGAGGGCTTCGTGATGATTTCCAGAATAGCCCCCTTGGGGAGCGATTCCCGGGCGCTTGCCGCCCGGGCCAGGGCGTCGGCTCGGTCATTGTCCCTCCGCGGGATATGCCGGGCCTCGAGGCCGTCGAAATGCCTCTCCATCTTTCGCACTTCCCGCAAATAAAGACTTAAGTTTGCGTCATGGCACAGGTAAGACTTGTCCATTTGGCAAACTACGAGCTGAGAATCTCCCTTGACTAGGAGGCGTCGGATCCCCAGGGAGTGCGCGAGGCGCATCCCGAGGAGCAAAGCCTCGTATTCGGTGACGTTGTTGGTTGCGGGGAACTCGAGCCGCGCGGCGTACTCAAGTTCCTTCCCCTCGGGGCTCCGGAGGACTACTCCCGCACCAGCCCCGGCGAGACACAGCGACCCATCGAACATGAGGGTCCAATGATCACTGCGTCGGGGCGGCACAGGGAGATCTTCATCCCCGGACCCAGAGGCGGGAGTCCACTCTGCGACGAAGTCGGCGAGGACCTGCAACTTGATGGCGGAGCGGCCGGTAAGGGACAGGGAGAAGGGGGCGAGCTCGGCCCGCCACTTCCCGATCAGTCCGGTGGCTTCCTTGTTCCGCAGTACCTCCCCGAGGGGGAGGGACGACGGGACGGTGATGGGGTGCCCCAGGAAGTAATGCCGAAGCTTCTGGGACGCCATGAGGAGGGCGTAGCAGATTTTCTCCATCTCCGTGTACCGAGTTTTGGCCCCTTGGAGGGCCTCGCTCACGTAGTACACGGGACGCTGCTGCCCCCCTTGCTCCTTCACCAAGACCGCGCTGACGGCGACGGGGGTCGCGGCGAGGTAGAGGAGCAAGGGCTCTTCCGGTGACGGACTCACGCGCATTGGAGGGCTCGTGAGGTACTTCTGGAGGTTGTCGAACGCCTCCTGGGCCTCGGGGGTCCAGCGGAACCCCTCGAGCCCTCGGAGGATCTTGAAGAACTGGAGGCCCCGCTCCCCCGACCGGGAGACAAAGCGACTGAGTGCGGCTAGGCGACCGGAGAGCCGCTGAACATCCTTGACGGAGCGCGGCGGGGGCATATCTAGGAACGCCCGGATCTTCTCGGGGTTTGCCTCAATGCCCCGCTGGGACACGAGGAAACCTAGGAGCTTCCCCCCGCGCAGCCCGAAGGCGCACTTCTCCGGGTTGAGTTTGAGCCCGAACGCGCGGAGGTTGCGGAAAGTTTCAGCCAGGTCGTCGACGTGGGAGGCAGCGCGGGGACTCTTGACGACCACGTCGTCTACGTAGACTTTGACATTGCGGCCGACTTGGTTTCTGAAAACCAGCGTCATGAGGCGCTGGAAGGTTGCCCCCGCGTTCTTGAGCCCGAAGGGCATATGTACATAGCAGAAGATTCCGAGGGGAGTAATAAAACTCGTCTTTTCCTCGTCCCCCTCCGCCATTCGGACTTGATGGTAGCCCGAGTAGGCGTCTAGGAAGCTCATGAGCTCGCACCCCGCAGTGGAGTCGACGAGCTGATCAATCCGCGGGAGCGGGAAGTTGTCTTTGGGGCAGGCGCGGTTAAGGTCGGTGAAGTCCACGCACATCCGCCACCTGCCGGTTGATTTCTTGACGAGGACGGGGTTCGCGAGCCACTCGGGGTGCAGGACCTCCCGAATGAACCCCGCCTCTCGGAGCCGGGCGATCTCCGCCTTGATTTTCTCTTGGCACTCGAGGGAGAGTTTTCGCAGCTTCTGTTTGACCGGGGGGTGACCGGGGGCCACTGTGAGCTTGTGCTCAATGACCTCCCTGGCGATGCCCCGCATGTCCGAAGGCTTCCACGCAAAAACATCGGAGTTTTCGCGCAGAAAAGCCGCAAGTTGCGCTGCGTGCTCCTCGGGGAGCTCCGCCCCGATCCGGACGGTTTTGTCTTCGTTGCCCGGGGACAGCAGGACCTTCCGGAGGCCCCCTTCCAGAGGCCCCCTTCCGGACGCGGCTTGAGGAGGGGCCTCCCGAGCGGTGGCGCAGCAGCGTCTAGTTACGTGGGAGAAGCCTCCCCCCCGGGTGTCTTTATGAGGTTGACGCTTCCGATTGTGGCTGCAGCGCGCTCATATAGAGCACGAGCCATGTCTTGGTCTCCCCGGACGTTGATCACACCATGCGGCCCAGGGATCTTCATGCAGAGATAGTTTTGATGGGTAGCAGCCCCCAGCCGGTTGATTGTGGTCCTCCCCATTATCGCATTGTAGGAAGAGGGGAGGTCCACTACGTCGAAGCGGACCAGCTCGGTCCGGTAGTTCTCCGGGGTGCCGAAGGTCATTGGAAGATCTACCTTGCCCACGGGGTGGATCGCCTTCCCCGGGACAAAACCTTGCAGGGGCCCGGCAGCGGGCTGCAGGAGCTTCTCATCCACCTGCATTTCTTTGAAGGCCTTCAGGAATAGGATATCGGCGGAGCTCCCGCCGTCCACCAGGATACGGGCCAGATGGCAGTTGTAGATGGTCGCGGAGACAATGAGCGCGTCGTCATGGGGGAAGCGAACCCCCCGCGCGTCTTCTGCCGTGAAGGTGAGGGGGACGTCTGACCACTTAGGTGGCGGGGACGCATGTAGCACCCCCACAACCTTGACCTCGCGCGCGTACTCCTTACGCTGGCGCTTAGAGTCCCGCCCGGAGGCGGATCCTCCCACGATGACGTTGATGTGCCGTTGCGAAGTTTTAAAGGGGAGAGCTTCTGAAGGCTCCCCCTCCTGCCTCTGCTGACCCCCCGCGGGAGCGGGAAGGGCCAAAACAGCTGGCCGAGGGGGCAAGGAGGCCGGAGTTCCCCCCTGCCCGCGCTGGTCGAGGAAGTCCGCGAAGTGCTGCAGCAGCTGGCTACAATCTCGGGTAGCGTGGGTATTGGACCTGTGGAAGCTGCACCACAGTCCTTCCCGTCTTCTCCCCGCGGGGCCTTCCCGGCCGCGCGAAGACTGTCCTCCCCCATGGCCCTTTGGTTTGGGGAAAGGGCGGTTGCCCCTCGAGGGCTCGCGCGAGCCGCCTCCGCCCTCGAGGACAAAGGTGTCCTGAGGCCGTGGCTCACTACGCCCCCCCTGCCTGGGGCATTTGGGGGGATCCTTGGCCCCCCGGTCGACGGGGGCGGGAGCCCCCTGGGTCTTCTTCCAGATATCGTCTTCCTCCGCCCGGGTGTACTTTTCGAGTACGTTGAAGAGCTCGTCGGCGGAAGAGGGGCAGCTCCGCGAGAGCCTTCGGTGGAGCTCCCCCAGGAGGATACCGCTTTTGCAGGCTTCGATGATCATAGAGTCGGGGACATGGGCCACTTTGCTCTTCACCTGAGTAAAGCGCTTGAAGAAGCTTCTGATGGTTTCCCCAGTCCTCTGCCGGACGGTGTACAGCTGCGAGGAGTCCAGGGGACGCACGTAGTTCCCCTGGAAGTTGGCACAGAACTCCCGCTTGAGTGCGAGAAAGACTTGATGGAGCCTGCCTTCAGGTTGTAGAACCAGGAGCGGGCAATGTCGGAGAGGTAGAGGGGGAAGACGTTGCACTGTACCGTCTCGTCCCCCCCAGCCGCGGAGATGGCTGTGGAGTAGACCTGTACGAATTCGTAAGGGTCTGCCTCACCGTTATAGTGCTCGATGTGTGGAGGACGGTAGGGCCGCGGCCACCGGATGCTGCGAAGTCTTCGGCACAGGGGCTGGTTAGCCCCCTGCACCTCCCGGGGAGAGTCCCGGTCGCTATCTTCCTTCACGGGACCTTCGTTGTCTGAGTCTGGAAGTGGTCCGAGAGGTCCGCCAGAATGGCGGTGGCGACGCTTTTCCTCCGGACCGGGACTGAATTCCCGGACGTCCGGGCTCTCCGCCGGAGAGGTTGGCTCTTCAGCGGGTCTCTTCCCCCGACTGGCGCGAGAGCGAGGCTCCCCTCGCCCGCGGCCGGGAGGAAGTTCTTCCCCGCGCTCTGGTGAACGCATTCGCTCGACCTCCCCCCGGGCGAAACGGACCTGTCCCGCCGAGGGAGGGGGCTCATGCATTGTAGCTGCCGGCCCGGAGACTTCCGAAGCCGGTTGGGGGGAGCCCCCTGCGACGACCCCTGGGACCGGAAAGGGGGAAGCCCCTGTATTATCCGGAACCGGGGAGGGGGCGCCCACGGCGACGCTTGGAATCGAAGTGGAGGGGGCCCCAGTGGCCACGACCGGAACCGGGAAGGGGGGAGCCCCTGCGGCGATGTCCGGAACCGGGGAGCCCATGCGGGGGGAAGTCCGCTGAGGCACGGGAGCTACTCTGTCAACCGCCCCCGGTGCGGTAAACGCGACGCGGGGGGCGGGACTGGCGCCGGAGGCCAGGTCCTGGGGGCCAAAAGGCGGCGCCCGGGGAGGGGCCGGAGGCTGGGTCTCGGGGGCCAAATGGCGGCGCCCGGGGAGGCCCCGGAGGCCACGTCCCCGGGCCAATGGCGGCGCCCGGGACGGCGCCGGAGGCCAAGTCCCGGGGGGCCAAACGGCGGCGCCCGGGGAGGGGCCGGAGGCCACGTCCCCGGGCGAATGGCGGCGCCCGGGACGGCGCCGGAGGCCCGGTCCCGTGGGCCAAAATGGCGGCGCCCGGGGAGGGGCCGGAGGCCACGTCCCCGGGCCAATGGCGGCGCCCGGGACGGCGCCGGGGGCCAGGTCCCGGGGGCCAAAAGGGCGACGCCCGGGGAGGGGCCGGAGGCCACGTCCCCGGACCAATGGCGGCGCCAGGGACGGCGCCGGAGGCCCGGTCGCTGGGCAAATGGCAGCGCTCGGGGAGGCCCCGGAGGCCATGTCCCCGGGCCAATGGCGGCACCCGGGACGGCGCCGGAGGCCAGGTCCCAGGGGCCAAACGGCGGTGCCCGGGGAGGCGCCGGAGGCCAGGTCCCCCCGCAATCATGACGCAGCTTACCTGGACTTAGTCCAGCGGAGATTTCCCCCGACAGGAATAAAGTAGTGCTTTTGCTAAGTGTGTTCAACTTGCCGGCAGGTATCCTTAGACATCGCTTTCCCAGGGCTTTCTTGCCCTGAGGAACATCTTTTGGAGAGTGCTCGAGGGTCGCCCGGGGGGTCTAGCCCGGGTAGCGCCCGGGTGGCCTTGATTTTACTAAGTCTGGCGGCCGGGGGAGCATTCGGCGGGCTAGTCTCCGAACCCGCTCATGCTAACTCTGCGAAGCAAGGTGCCTCCGGGGAGCCGGTGCTGCTGCGTTGGCTCCCGGAGTGGCACTTAGGAAACATCGACGATTGTCGCGCCGAGTTATCTCCACCGAGGCCGGGGGCCCTAAAGGTCCCCCCGCTTAGGATACTCCCCCCGGCTGGTTACGAGTGCTGGCCGGAGGGTCTCCTTCGACGTGCTCTTCAACGTATGAGAAGTCTATACAAGGATCTTTCCCGGGAGATCTCCGAGGGTCTCTAGGATTATTAGGTGTAGTTGCTTCTCGGGGATCATTCTTCGGAGCATCTTCCCGCGGGAGCCTAGCTCCCCGGGCCATGCTCATGCGCCCGAGTCTCACCCGGGGGGCGCTTCTGTCCTACCGGGGGGGGGGGGGGGGGTTGTCCCCCAGTGTGATGTTGTATCAATAAAGCCATAGACTTGTTTATTTGCCGCGTCTTTGTCTCAGAAACTTCAAAACCTTCCGCGTGAAGCCGTTGTTTTTCTGTCTGGGTCCGGGGTTTTCCTCCCCCCCCACAGCGGGGTGCAGCACAACTCCGTGCGCTGTGGGTAACGAGTGAAAGGACCCGGACTGCACTGGGTGCGTAATTTGCGTAGCCCTTCGTCGGGAGTCCCGGGGTCTAGCGGTGGTGCGCGACCGAGAAAGTGGTCGGTCTATCGTTTTGAGATGATAAACTCCGAAAGCGAGTTTTCCGTCTACCGCGGGAGGCAAAGGATGTTCCCTTAGAAGGGTTCCGTGACCTGGTAGCGGGTGTAGAGTGTTCGAGGGGGGACTAATTTCTCGAAGTGTCTCGTTACCGCAGTTCGTGAGAACTGGGTTGCCGCTTACCCCCTCAGTCCACGAGGGGTTACTATAAGCCGCCCTATGGGAGCTGTGCTCCCGTTGTAGGGACTTTAGGCTGTGGTAGCCCACTTCCTCACAGAGAGGGCATCCTCACGGGGAGGGAATTTTTATAGAGGAGACGTCGCCATTTAGGTGGAAGAAAAAACTCCTGTAAGAGAATTCCAATGGTGAAGTAGAAAAAAGCCATTCAATTTAACGGAGACATGAAAATCCCATGGTTGATCAAAAAAATCCCTTTGTATTAATAGAGGGTGAGATACAACGCCTCCCCCCACGAAAGCGCTGCCAGGGAGGGAACTGTGAGTACATAAGCCTCCCCCCGCGGAAGTGCGGCGGAGGAGGTGGCGAGCCCGGAGGCTAAACATAAAACTTGCGAAGCAAGGTTATGTTCCAAGTGTGCGTCAGCTCCTGGTCTTCAAGTGTGGAGAGTTTGTAGGCTCCGGAGCCCAGGACCGCGGAGATCCTGTATGGGCCCTCCCACTTGGGGGATAGTTTGCCCTGGGCTTGGGGGTCTGTCACGCTCTTGTGGACCAGGTCACCAAGGCGGAAGGCCCTTCCGTGCACGCGCTGGTTGTACGCGCGTGCCATCTCGCACTCATAGATGGTGTGGTGAAGGAGCGCTCGGTCGCGTTCTTCTTCGACGAGGTCGACCTCCAACCGCTTATTATCCTCGTTGGTTTGATGCGCCGCGGTCGTAGCTCTGTCTAGGAGCTCGACCCGCAGCGATCGAAAACCGATCTCCGAGGGGAGAACTGCTTCGGCCCCGTAGACAAGCGAGAAAGGCGTGCGCCCTGTCGCTCGGCTAGGGGTCGTGCGCATGGAGCAGAGGATGCTTGGAAGCTCTTCTGCCCATGCGCCTCGCCTGGAGGTGGTCTGTTCAAGCCGTCGGCGCAGGCCTTGTAGGATCATGCCGTTGACCCTTTCGACAGCTCCGTTGCTTTGGGGATGAGCCACGGAGGCAAAATGGAGGGTAGTGCCTAAGCCTTCGCAGAATTCCCGGAAATATGCCGAGTCGAACTGGGTCCCATTGTCGACGGTGATTTCTTGGGGGACCCCGAAGCGACATACAACATTTTTCCAGAAAAAACGTTGCACCGCCCGGGAAGTGATGCTGGCCAAGGGCTCAACCTCCACCCACTTGGAAAAGTAATCCACGGCGACCACCGCGTATTTGTAGCCCCCGGGTGCTGGGGGGAAGGGACCAAGGAGATCCATCCCCCAGCGCGCGAAGGGCCAAGTAACGGGTATGGTTTGCAATATTGCGGAGGGGAGCCTGGTGCCCTTCGCCATCTTCTGGCAGGCCTCGCACGCGGAGATTAGATCCCGTGCGTCGCGGGCCAACGTAGGCCAGTAAAACCCTTGGCGAAGGGCCTTCGCCGCGACCGCCCGCGGAGCCAAGTGGGATCCGCAGCTCCCCGAGTGTATGTCCTCGAGGAGCTGGAATCCTTTCACCCGCGGGAGGCAACGAAGGAGGGCGGAAGCCCCCTGCTTGTCGAGCTTCCCATCCAGCAGAACCTACACCCTGGCCTTGGCGCGGAGGCGCTTCACCTCAGCGTCACCGGAAGGTTCCCCCTCGTCCCTTATGCAGGAGATGAGGGGATCCATCCACGATGCAATCCGAGTGATCTCGGAAACCTCCGAGAGGCGAACCTCAAGGTTCGCGTCCGGAAGGGTTATCGAGGGCCTTGTGATGATTTCCAGGAAAGCGCCCTTGGGAAGAGGTTCCCGGGCACTGGCTGCCCGGGCCAACGCGTCGGCCCGGGTGTTA
Organism: Pharus latifolius; assembly: GCA_019359835.1. Taxonomy (NCBI): domain Eukaryota; kingdom Viridiplantae; phylum Streptophyta; class Magnoliopsida; order Poales; family Poaceae; genus Pharus; species Pharus latifolius. Next base: position 57,746,614 of record CM033321.1, on the reverse strand, counting down.
TCCCGTCGGGGGATGTATCGGGCCTCCAAGCCTTCGAAGTGTCTTTCCGTCTTCCGCACTTCCCCCAAGTATAGACTCAGGTTCGCGTCGTGGCACAAGTAAGACTTGTCCATTTGGTTGACCACCAGCTGGGAGTCTCCTTTCACTAGGAGGCGGCGGATTCCCGGGGAGCGCGCGAGGCGCAATCCCAGGAGCAAGGCCTCGTACTTGGCGACGTTGTTCGTAGCCGGGAACTCGAGCTTGACAGCGTACTCCAGGATCTTCCCTTCGGGACTCCGAAGAACCACCCCCGCGCTGGCCCCGGCGAGGCACAAGGAGCCATCGAACATGAGTGTCCAATGGTCCTGGCACCGGGGGGGGCGAGGGGAGTGCCTCCGTCCGTCTCAGCGGTCGGGGTCCATTCCGACACGAAGTCAGCGAGGACTTGCGACTTGATGGCGGAGCGGCCCGTGAAGGTGAGGGAGAAAGGAGCGAGCTCGGCCCCCCACTTGCCAATTCGGCCGGTGGCCTCCTTGTTTCTCACCACTTCCCCCAGCGGGAGAGATGACGGGACCGTGATTGGGTGCCTGAGGAAGTAGTGGCGGAGCTTCTGCGACGCCATAAGGAGGGCATAGCACAGCTTCTCCACTTCAGTGTATCGCGTCTTAGCTCCTTGAAGGGCCTCACTAACGTAGTACACAGGGCGTTGCTGCCCATCTTGCTCTGTCACGAGCACCGCGCTTACTGCGACTGGGGTCGCCGCGAGGTAGAGTAGTAAAGGTTCCTCTGGGGATGGGCTCACGAGCATCGGAGGGCTCGCGAGGTACTTCTTCAGCGCGTCCAATGCCGTCTGGGCCTCGGGGGTCCATCTGAACCCCTCGAGATCTCAGAGGATTTTGAAGAACTGGAGTCTGCGTTCTCCTGACCGCGAGACAAAATGACCCAACGCGGCCAAGCGGCCTGGAAGCCTCTGCACGTCTTTGACGGAACGCGGGCGAGGCATGTCCAGCAAGGCTCGAATTTTTTCGGGGTTCGCCTCAATGCCCCGCTGGGACACCAAGAAGCCAAGCAGCCTCCCGCCGCGTACGCCGAAGGCGCATTTTTTCGGGTTGAGTTTCAACCCGTACTTGAGGAGGCTGCGGAAGGTCTCCGCCAGGTCGTCGATGTGTGCGGCTACGCGAAGGCTTTTGACGACCGCGTCGTCAACGTAGACCTCGACGTTGCGGCCGATTTGGTCCTTCAGGACCAGCGTCATGAGACGCTGGAAAGTTGTCCCGGCATTTTTCAACCCGAAGGGCATGTGGAGATAGCAGAAGGTGCCGAGGGGAGTTACAAAACTCGTCTTTTCCTCGTCCTCTGCAGCCATCCAAACCTGATGGTACCCCGAATATGCATCGAGGAAACTCATCAGTTCGCATCCGGCGGTCGAATCGACCAGTTGGTCGATCCGCGGGAGTGGGTAGTTATCTTTTGGGCAAGCGCGGTTGAGATCGGTGAAGTCCACGCACATCCTCCACTTGCCACTTGACTTCTTTACGAGGATGGGGTTTGCCAACCATTCGGGATGGAGGACTTCTCGCACAAACCCCGCCTCTAGAAGCTTGGAGACCTCTACCTTGATGGCATCTTGGCGCTCGTGGGATAGCTTCCTCAACTTTTGCTTGACCGGGGAGCGGCCGGGGATCACTGCGAGCTTATGCTCAATGATGTCCCGGGTGATGCCCTGCATGTCCGAGGGCTCCCACACGAAAATGTCTGAGTTTTCGCAAAGGAAAGCCGCGAGCTACTCGGCGTGTTCCTCGGTGAGGTCTGCTCCGATCCTGATGGTTCTCTCTTCATCTCCCGCGGACAGTTGGACTTTCCGAAGGTCTCCCTCGGGGCGTGGCCTCGGGAGTGGCCTCCCGGAGGGAACGGCTGGGGCAGTATGAGGTTCGGGGGGGTTCTCTCCCCCCGGAGTCTTGATCATGTTGACACTTCCAATAGCGGCGGCGGCGCGTTCATAAAGAGCGCGGGCCACGTTCTGGTCTCCTCGAATGGTGATCGCACCGTGAGGCCCAGGGATCTTCACGCAGAGATAGTTCTGGTGAATCACCGCCCCCAGATGGTTGATCGTGGTCCTCCCCATAATAGCGTTGTATGAAGAGGGGAGGTCCACCACATCGAACCGGACCATCTCCGTCCGGTAGTTTTCCAGGGTGCCGAAGGTCATAAGTAGGTCGACCTTCCCTACCGGGTGGATGGTCTTCCCGGGAACGAAGCCTTGCAACGGCCCGAGTGCGGGCTGCAGCAGCTTCTCGTCGACTTGCATCTCCCTGAACGCCTTCAGGTATAGGAAATCGGCGGAGCTTCCGCCATCGACGAGGATGCACTCTAGTTGGCAGTTGTAGACTGTAGCCGAGACGATGAGTGCGTCGTCGTGCGGGAAGTGAACCCTGCGCGCATCTTCCGCTGTGAAGGTGAGGGGGACGTCCGACCATTTCGGTGGCGGAGACGTATGCAGCACCCCCACAACCTTCACCTCTCGCGCATACTCCTTGGGCTGACGCTTGGAGTCCCGTCTCGTGGCAGATCCCCCCGTAATGACGTTTATACGTCTTTGGGAGGTTTTAAAGGGGGGCTCCTGGGCTGAGCTCCCTTCTTGCGTCTATCTTTGCTGCTCGCCCGCGGGAGCAGGAAGCGCTGGCAAAGCCGTCGAGGGAGGCAAGGAGGCAGGGCCCCCTCCCCCCTGGCCGCGCTGGTCGAGAAAAGCCGCGAAGTGTTATAGAAGCTGATGGCATTCTCGAGTAGCGTGGGTAGTCGACCTGTGGAAGGTGCACCACACGTTGGCTGTGCCCTCCTTGCTCTCCTTGGGGCGGCTCTCGCGGCCGCGGGATGATTGCCCTCCCCCGTAGGCTTTTGATTTAGGAGTGGCACGACTACCTTTGGCGCCGTCGCGCGAGCCGCCTCCGCCCTCGAGGACGAAAGCGTCCCGAGGCCATGGCTCGCGGCGATCGCTTCTTCAGGGACGTTTGCTGGGGAGATCTTTGGCCTCCCTGTCGGCGGGGGCAGGAGCCCCCTGGTTCTTCTTCCAAAGATCGTCCTCCTCCGCGCAAGCGTACTTCTCAAGTACGGTGAAGATTTCGTCGGCGGAGGTGGGGCAGCTCCGAGAGAGCCTCCGGTGGAGCTCTCCGGGGAGTATCCCGCTCTTGTACGCTTCGATGACCGTGGAGTCAGGGACATGCGCCACTTTGCTCTTCACCTGAGCGAAGCGCTTAAAGAAGCTGCGGATAGTCTCCCCCGTCCTCTGCCGGACGGTGTAGAGCTGGGACGAGTCTAAGGGCAGCACATAGTTGCCCTGGAAGTTTGCGCAAAATTCGCGCTTCAGCTGCACGAAGGACTTGATGGACCCAGCTTTCAGGTTGTAGAACCATGAGCGTGCGATGCCCGTGAGGTAGAGGGGGAAGACATTGCATTGCACTGTCTCGTCCCCCCCGGCCGCCGAGATGGCCATCGAGTACACCTGCACAAACTCGTAAGGATCGGCCTCACCGTTGTAATGCTCTATGTGTGGCGGGCGGTAAGGTCACGGCCAGCGTATGCAGCGGAGACGACTGCATAGTGGTTGGTTGGTCCCCTCAACTTCCTTGGCGGATCCATGGTCGCCGTCTTCTCTTGCCGGGGACGCGTGCTCATTGTCGGAGTCTGGAAGGGGTGGCAGCGGTCCGCCGGTGTGACAGTGCCGCCTCTTTTCCTCCGGATTGGTTGAGCTGACCACTTGGGTGTCGAGGTATTCCGCAGGGATGGTAGCAGCTTCCTTGAACGGTCTCTTCCCCCGGGCGATTTGGGAGCGCGTCTCCGCGCGCCCGCGGGTTCGGGGGAGTCCTGACCGATGGCGGGAGGTGGTTTCTCCGGACTTGGTGGTACGCATTCGCTCGACCTCCTCCCTTGTGAAGCGGGTCTGATCCGCTGGGGGCGCCCGCAGGGGCGGCCCTGGAGGGGGAGGGAGCTGGTGCGCATTTTCCACTGTCCCAGTGGGCACTGCCGGCGCGCGACCCGGGCCATGCGCCAGGTCCGCGATCGGTGCGGCGGTGGGAGTAGTTGCGGTTCGAGTCCCTGGGGCGTCTGCGGGAGCGGGCGCTGCACCGGCTCCAGGCGTCGGCCCCCGAAGGCTCTCAGGCTCAGGCGCGGAGGTTATCCCCGGCGTGCCGGTAGCCGCTCGAGGGGGTTCCGGACCCGGGACCGTGCGACTCCCCGAGGCCGGGGAGGGCTCAGAGACAAGTTGACCCCCTAGAGCAGGGAGCATCCCCGGGACCGTATACGGCCCGGGCACGCCTCCGGGAACGGGGAACATCCCGGGCCCGGCAAAGGCGGGGTGCCCCATGAAGAATTGGGGCGGTGCCCCCATAAACGGATATGGAGGCGGGTAGACGGGAGCCGGGGGTCGCGCCAGGATGCGCAGTAGCTCCTCCAGGGTGTGCTGGGTGCGTAGCTGGCCCTGGATCAAAGCCCCCAGCACAGAATCTCCGGAGACCGGAACGGAGAGTTGGGGCGCACTCAGCCCCGCAAGCTCGGTTGCGGTCGCCGGGTCAGAAACGGGGACCCTTTGGCCAGAGGCCGCGGGCGGAGGAAGCGGGTCCTCCCGCCGCGCGCCCCCGGGGGGCAGGGCCACGGAGGCCTCATCTCGCGGAGGCGGAGCCGGGGTGCTGGGAGTAGCGCCCTCGGGAGATGAGAGGGCTTGAGCTCTGGTTGTTGCGGGAGCCATGGCGATTCGTCGCGAGGTCCCCACGGTCGGCGCCAACTGTCATGGTATTGCGGATTCCTCGGCAGGTTAGGATGTGCACGGCACGAGTACAACGGCGCGAGCAGACTGAGTTACTGGTCTTCTCCCGCCAACCAACACAGAAACTGACACGGGGGTTTATACAGGTTCGGGTCCCAGTGGGGGCCCTAGTCCTGTTGGCTCTCTCCGGACGCGAGTCCGCTGGGAAGGTGAGCTCTCGGGGAGAGGTCTCCGAGAGAGCCGGATATTGCGTTAATATAAATGAATTCGAATCCCCTGAAAAGAGGTACAAGAGGGGTATATATAGCCCCTAAGAAATACAAAAGACCAAAAAGCCCTTGCTGCGACCGTTGGATGGAAGGGAGAAGACGTCCTTTGGCCAGCGAGACGGCCCGGATGCTTTACACGTGGCGCCACTGACTTCCTAGAGGTCCCACGGTCAGCAGCCGCTCTTCAGGAGCCTGGAGGCTCTTCGGGTCTCACCGGGATTCTAGTGAGCCTCCGGATCTCACCGGGCGCCCAGTGACCCTCCGGATCTCACCGGGGGCCCGGGGGCTTTCCGGGTGCCACCGGGGTTCCGGTGACCCTCCGAATCTCACCGGGAGCCCGGTGACCCTCCGGGTCTCACCGGGGGCCCGGTGGCTCTCCAGGTCTCACCGGGCGCCCGGTGACCCTCCGGATCTCACCGGGGGCCCGGTGACTCTCCGGGTCTCACCGGCGTTCCGGTGACTCTCCAGATCTTAACGGGCGCCCGGTGACCCTCCGGGTCTCACCGGGGGCCCGGTGACCCCCCGGATCTCACCGAGGGCCCAGTGGCTCTCCGGGTTTCACCGGGGACTCCTTGGGGCTTCGTGGGGCCCCTGGGAATTCCCCCAACAGGAATAAAGGCCTAGATGCAGCAGGGATATGCCTATTCAAAGAGTTAGGCCTTCCCGAATTGTTCTGGTCGCAGATAATCAATGACCCTCTAACCGCGCACTATCCGCAGTTTCCTGATCGCGCACTGTCTGTGAACTCATGATCGCGCAGGGCCTGTAATCATGCAATATCTCTGTGTCTGCACCCTTTAGGTCGTTTGAAATTATAGCGACGGACTTATAGACACACGTCTAATCTGATTCTGTCTTAAACTAGACATGTACTACTTTGAACTAGCTCGGGTGATAATCCTCATCAAGCAGTCCCTTCGGTAGTCGAAGGAGAGGTTACCAGCCCTGAGGCGGCACGTGCCTCAGGATTAAGCTCTAAGGCCGGGGTTATCCTTTAGCTCCGTCTGCCACGGCATTATATGGCCACAGAAGGTTATTCATCTGTTTCTCAATTTTGGACAAATATAAAACTGCGTCACAAAAAAGCAAATTACTTGGTATGACATCTTTCATCAATAAAATTGCGTGTTTTGTAGACCAGAGGACATACCAATATTGTAATCCAGGGTGCTGTCCGCCATGGATTCGACCACCCAAGTAGGATGTTCCCTCTTCCGCAGGGGGCTCATCTTGTTCTTCACAAAGTCGTGAATGGTATCCCCTGCTGTTAATCCTTGCCAGACTAGGTGAAGAATCGCTTGGGCCTGCTTCTTGAACTCTTAGTTTAAAGCAGGAGCAGTGTCCATTTCACTACTCTTCTCCGATCGGTGATTCTCGAACCAGAGATCACTTTCCGAAGGGGGGTGTAGTAGAACCATTTTTGGTGCCATCCATGCATCGAATCCCGCAGAGGGAAAAAGGGAGAAAGTATATGCATCCTGCGGCACTAGCGCTCTTCGACCATGCTGAGAAGTAGAACTGTCAGAAGAGATCCTCACTGGGTAGCACTCCGAAGAAGGCCTCGCACAGGTTCTAGAAAATCGCCAAGATCAAAATGGCATTGGGATAAAGATTCACAAACTCCAGCCATAGTGTGCCAGGATCTCGTGAAGGAACTTGCTTTCTGGGAATCGAAACTGTAACACCCTAGTTTTGGGGGTGAAAAGTTTTGCATAAAAATCCTGCATGCATGTATCTCTGTAGTAGTAGCGAGATCAGCTGAACTCTAATATCTCCCAAACCCTAAAAATCTCCAAAATCCACCCTTTGGATTCAGACTAAGATCTGCCTATCCAGATCTAACCTACCAGTTACTCTGAAGATAAAAGTCTTCAGGAGCTAGACCAAATTTTGACCCTAACTCTCAGTATCTAAGTCTCTCTCTGTTTTCGAAAACAGGAAAATTCAGATTTACCCTAAGTACCCCAGTTTCCAGATAACTGAGTTATCTTGATTTAACCCTATCCAGACTCAAGTGTCTCTTGGATTATGTTTCCAGTTATATCCTCAACTTACTCCAAAAAGTTGGGAACCTGATTAATTCATCTAAACACTTTTCGCAGATTAGTCCAAATTTTACTGCGAATAGGTCCTTTTCTGTTTACCTGGAAGCTTGAAAAGGCTAAAATCTACAAATCAACTCCAACTCCAGAATTTGTTTAGGGAACACCTCCCAAATGCTATTTGATACAGATCTCCTTTTTTATCAGACTTCAAAATCTCTCTCCAATCACCAGAATTCGAGATCGACAAAATTCAGATCTATTTTACCCTAATTTTACCCTATTTTCGAAAATAGGTGAAATCCCTCAAATCTTATCAAACTTTCTCCAAATTTGAGCTAAATGAGTATTAATAGAAATATTATACTCAGCCATGGAATCAAATCTCAAATTAATCCTCTTTAAGACCAGATTTACAATTTAGTCCAAAACCCATCCAAAAATCATCACCATCAGGTCCCTGGTTCGACCACAGGCTAGTGTTCACGACTAGACCACTTAAGTTCGACTTCGACTACACCTCCTTTTCACGACCAGGCCGTTCAATCGACCACAGCTCCAGGTTTCGACCACAGCAACAGTCTTCGACCGCGCCTGTTGAATCGATCACGAGCACTGTAGCATAGACCTGTGTACTGTTCACTTGACCAGCTGTTGCCGTTGCTTCGACCTCCAGCTACAGTACTTCATCCAATCATTTGCCGCCACGTGTGTGCTCGATGATTGGCACTGTGGATCTTCTCGGGCTCACCTCACGCCCAGCTGATTCTCCCCAATTGTGCACGCTACCAGCAACGTTGCAAACAGAAAAACCCGGCCACGTGGAGTCCATGCCAAAGCCAAACATCTATTCACCTTCACCTCCACCAGAGCAGCAGGTTAAAGCCCCTAATCCAGCTGCAGGCCGTCACTTCGCCGGGATTCAGCTGAGTTGTCACATCCAGCCGCTTCGCTTCCCCGTGCATTTCCAGCCGTTGCAGCACCCCCCCCCCCCAAATCGCCTATAAATACCCCTCGGCACTTAGCCAACTCCACCACACAGCAAAACACCAGAAATCGCCACCTTTTATTGTGTCTACTTCTTCTTCGGTGAGCAGCAAGGAGGAGCTCTGGTGCCAAGGCTCTCCATTGCTTCCTTCTTCGATCCAGCACCCCCAGTGAGCTTCTCTCATCTCCCTCATACTTCTCAAGCTTGGAATTAAGTTTAAATGCCTTCTGTCACCGGCAATCGCCGTGTTTCATCTAGAACTCCGGTGAGAAATTAATCCTCAACCGGAGCGATCCAACCTTCGAGCTAGTAATAAAATATGCTCACTAGACCTTGCTTAACATCCCTAAGCAATCAAAATCGACAGATTTGCTGAAATATGAAAAACCCCAAATTTCAACCTTGCATGTTCACTGTGCTTGCTGGTTTAGCTTATCTGTTGAATGTTTAGCTAATACAACTTCACCAGTATGTTTATAGTACCCTGAGGACCATACACGAGCAAGGAATTGAGTTCAGTCACTTTAAATCAGAAATGCCCAAATCAGGTTTGAGTTCATCTTTTATCCAGCCAGTATCTTCTAAATCCAGCCACTCCAGCTCAAACCACTTTGCCATTTAGATGTTTTGGACCATTTTGAGCAACTTTGTCTTCCACCACGACTCCTAATTCGGCCTAGAACAGAAGTTATAGCTATGCCCTAGTTGCTGTACTGTTTGTGTTGCAGGTATTCCAGACCAGTCAACTTCTTTGCTGGTTTTCATCACTTTCCAGCCATCTCCTGCCCTAGACCCTGTTGAGACATTTGTTCCTGTTACAAATGCCTAACTACCAGATAAAGTGGTGCATCATTTGGAGCCTTGAATCAAAAGATATGGCTAACCCTAGTTTCTGGCCATGTCGACCCTATGCCAGGCTATGTCAGCCAGTGGCATTAGCCCTGTTCCCCCACCTCTGGTCATGTAAAACAGAAACTACCTTGTCAAATAGCTGCCTCACTACCTTTTGCACCATATGCTTGAATCAAAACCTACTTTGGCCACTGGGAACTATTCAAACAATGCCAATGCCATTCTTGGGCACTGTCAGCCTATGTCAGCCAGTGGCATTGAGCCTTTTCACCCACTTCCAGCCATGAACTTTGGAAATAACTTTGTCCCTTAGACTCCTGACGTTGTGATCTGCACTTTTCCCTTCTGTCACAACTTCAGTTGAGTCCTCTATCACCCATTGACCTTATGTCAATGCCTTGAACTGAATGCCAACCTAAAGACGTTCGCTGTTTTTGGGTGAACCAGTCACAACCTTGATATTACCCTGATATTTTGGAACCCTGTAAACCTTGACAACTAATCTTAACCCTGGATTCCATAGTTTAACTCTAATCGCTTCCAAACCTTGTATCACCAGAGTGTTTCCATCTTGCATTATTACATGTAGTGGATTAGTAAGAATATGATTGATTATAATGCCTGTTTGCTCGTTTGATCTTGTTCAGAGCAAGAGCCCAAGGTTGAAGACCTTGTCACTGAACCATCATCAACTGCTGACACTTACGACGCGGAAGGCAAGTCATACTTTGATCATATTGAACCTATATTTTATGAATTGCTATGCTATTCCATGAGTAGATATCTCATTAATATTGCATGTATTGAGATCAATGATATTATGGCAGTGATAGATTGAATACTTGAGAAATGTGAACTTGTTAAGATAGCAAGCCATGAACTAATAAAGGTATATACATATACATTTATATTCATGAAATAGAACCCCTAGCCGTGACCAGTATTTTGGTATGGAATGGTGGTAGCACTGGAGGTGCTTGGCTGCACTGGATGTGCAGGCACTGAAGGTGCATGGTTTGTGGAATGATCTGGTCACTGGCATATAAGGACTAGAACCTTGTGTTGTGCGTCTAGTGGCATGAAAAACATACCAACCACTTACCTGGTATGGGACAGGCACAATCTAGTAGCTTTCTTAGTATTATCAGTTCCCTGCATGGCTTGTCGATCCAGTTTCTCACGTGGAAACTGGTGGGACGCAGTTCATCCATGAGTGATGTGAGATCAGAAAAATTATGAGAGGATAAGGTGTAAAGAAGGAAGACGCCCTACGCCAGATTAAGTCGTGCGCGACTGTAATCAAAAGAGGCTATGTGTCCTGCGGGAACATAGGCCCAGGCTAGGAAGTAAGGCAGTGGGGAGGACCCACAACTGTACTTGGGACTGGATTGTCCATTTATCGGGCAGGGATGCTGTTAATACTAGACTGCAAAAACATTGTGTCAGCTCGGCCTTGTCACGTGCGTATAAGTCGCATGAAGTTGGCCCGACTTGAAAGTCGAGTGAAAAAGTGGATTTAAAAAGAGGTACACCTGTGCAGAGTTTAAAAATGTATTCGAATACTTCGTGCTCCCGAGTTTTAGGAGTATGCCGCGGTGGATTAAATCCATGGGGTGTGACACAAGTATTGTTTTATAAACTAAAATTTGTTAGTTCAAGATTACCCAAGTGGCATGTGTTGTCACCATAAGGGGCGTTACCGTGGACTGTCATGTGTTGACGTGTCGCAGTAATACCATAATATAGAGATCATGTGATAACTAAGAGGCATGTGGATTCGACCTTAAGCATATGATAACTAAGAGGCATGTGGTTTATGCCCTAAAGTATATGAGATACTGCTATGAGTATAAGATTGAAAGGCTTGAATAAAAGTAATGTGATATGAGGATATATCGCCTTGGATATGGAATAAATGCATATTGGCATCAGTATGATTTATTTACTGCCATGAGTATGATTGGAAGTTGAATAAGAAATGAGAAAGAAATGTATTTTGAGAAACCCTTCACTCTTTCCCCAATAGTATAGGTTCATGTCATTTATACTATATGTATCTCTACCTTCCCTATGACTTGCTGAGTACGTAAATACTCACCCTTGCAACAACTCATCAATAGATGGAGCGCTCTACCACCTTGGTGAATATCCTGAAGATGTTGCAGACGCAGGAGAAGATGAGCAGTCCCCTCCAGAGCCCTGATGTGGAGCTGTCTTGCTGTCAACCTCTATTTCCTGTGGATTACTTTTGGCCCTAGCTCCGCCGATTAGATGATTTATTTTGTTGAACATTTGTGCCTTGTAAGGCACTGTATCTCGTATTGTACTAAGGCCTGATGGCCATACAAGTATGACTACTGTAATATTTTGCTGCTTCAATATATTCCTGTGTTTGACTCATCCTGGGAAGTCAAGTGGTTTATGGGACCAGCTGCACCGAGCTGGGCTCCTCACAGGTGATGTCACAGTCGTGGCAGACACGACAGAAACCCACATCGCAAGAACTCTTCAAAGATTACCAATTCGTTCTCACGAATGATTGGGGTTTCCTCTTTGTTTCCATCGGCTGCCAATTGATTAGCAGCCGCGGGGGAAGGATCTCCTCTTTTTCAAGCACCATCAAGCTCTCCTCACTTTGGTGGATTGATTGGCTCCAGGACGCCATTGTCTATGAGATCTGTGGAAAGACGACGACTTTTTGGATGCGATGAGAGCAAGGTGCAAAAGGAGTGTTTTGTGCGGAGAAAATGGCTAAGGAAAAAGAGAGTTTTGGTTCTAAAGCTTCTCAGGCAAGCCACTTCTTCCTTTTATATGCTCGAGGCCACTATTCGCCAGGTCTATTATTTTAATAGTTTCTCATAAACGGGTGTCTTCTTAGTTGGAACGCGCTATAAGGTAATTTACCCTGTTTGAATCTGAAACAAAATGTATTTGTTGGAAATTAATAAAGATCATTTTATTTCACATTCGGGGGCAATGGTACAAATAATTATATGAGAATCTTTTGAGCAAATTAATACGTTATGATTCTACGGTAATCTTATGTCTCCGGCACTGTCATAATCTTAAAAACAAAAATTCTTTTGTGATCGTAGTACTGTTGGGGGAAATCTCCGTGGGACTACGTCCAGGTAAGTTGCGTCACATTCGCCCGGGGACCTGGCCTCCGGGGCCTTCCCGGGCGCCGCCATTTGGCTCCCGGGACCTGTCCTCCGGTGCCTCCCCGGGCCCCGCCATTTGGCTCCCGGGACCTGGCCTCTGGGGCCTCCTTGCGCGCCGCCATTTGGCTCCCGGGACATGTCCTCCGATGCCTCCTCGGGCGCCGCCATTTGGCTCCCGGGACCTGGCCTCCGGCGCCCTCACGGGCGCCACCATTTTCCCGGGGACCTCGCCTCCGGGGCCTCCCCAGGCGCCACCATTTGGCTCCCGGGACCTGGCCTCCGGTGCCTCCCCGGGCGCCGCCATTTGGCTCCCGGGACTTGGCCTCCGGCGCCGTCCCGGGCGCCGCCATTTGCCCAGGGACGTGGCCTCCGGCCCCTCCCCGGGCGCCGCCTTTTGGCCCCCGGGACTAGGCCTCCAGCGCCGACCCGGACGCCGCCTTTGTCCCGGGGACCTCGCCTCCGGTGCGTGTCCCGGGCCTCGTCGCCCTTCTAAAGGTAAAGTCTCGAGTTGTTTATCACGTGCAGGTCACGCGAGGAGCGCCTCGGTAATCAGTGGCCACCTGTCAAGCATCCAAGACATTTGACCAGGAGAAGGACGTCGCTACCCCTCAATCCGACGGTGGCTTCCGGGGTAGTTTAGGCTTTTTGCTTCTTTTTGGGGCTATAAATAGCCCTTGTACCCCTCAGTTGTAAGCAGGTGATTCATATTGATTGGAATAGCTAAACTCACAGGTGTGCTCCGGAAGCCTCTCCCACGGAGAGAGTCTCCCCAGCCGACTCCGGTCGGGAGCGCACCGATAGGACTAGGGCCCCCACCGGGACCCGAACCTGTATAAATCCTCGTGTCATCTCTTGTGTTTGTCCGGCGGGGGAGGACCGGTCATCCGGTCAACCCGTGCCGCATAATCTTCGCTAGGATCGTTCACCAAACCTGCCGGGGTATTTGCAATACCACGACAGTTGGCGCCGACCGTGGGGACTTGTGACAAGACGCCATGGCTCCCCCAAGAACAAGGGCTCGCACCCTTCCCGGTGACCCGGGTCTCGGAGACCCGGCGCCGCCCGTCCGGGACACTGCCGTCCCGGCGCTTCCACCCGGAGGTGACCTGGCCCAGGTACCGCCTCCCCCCTCTTCTCCTAACTTAGGTGCTTCTACCTCCATGTCGCTCTCGGTGACCGCGGGGACCTCGGCCGGGACCAGTCTCCCCCCGACGGCTCCCCCGGCTCCCCGGGACGTCCTACTTGAGGATCTAGTGGAGGGCCAGCTCCGCGCCCAGCGCTCTATGGATGAGCTGCTCAGTGTGTTGGCGCGGCCTCCGGCCCCCACATTTGCGTCGTACGCATACACGGGGACTATGCCCCCGTTTATGGGCTACCCGGCGGCCCCCCCGGCCTCCGGGGGTTTGGCTGCCCCGTATGATCCGGCTGGGGGGTTCCCTCCCCCGGCGGGGTATACGTCCGGACCCTTCCCGGCACCCGGGCCTGTCCCGGTGCCTGGGGGCTTCTTCCTGCCCGGGCCCTTCGTGGCACCAGGGGGTTTTCCCTATGCCGGGAGCCAGTTCCGCCCCTCGCGTCGCGTTTACCGCACCCGGGGCGGTCGACAAAGCAGCTCCCGTGCCTCAGTAGACTCCCCCCCGCATCGGCTCCCCGGTCCTGGACGTCGCCGCGGGGGCTCCCCCCTTGCCGGTTCCGGATGTTACAGGGGCTTCCCCCTTTCTGGTTCCGGTCATTGCCACGGGGGCTCCCTCCACTTCGGTTCCAAATGTCGCCGTGGGTGCCCCCTCCCCGGTTCCGGATAATACAGGGGCTTCCCCCTTTCCGGTCCCGGGGGTCTTCGTTGGGGGCTCCCCCCAGCCAGCCCTGGAAGCCTCTGGGCCGGTAGCTACAGTGCATAAGCTCCCTCCCCCGGCGGAACATGTCCGTTTCGCCCAGGGGGAGGTCGAGCGAATGCATTCACCTGAGCGAGGGGAAGAAGTTCCCCCCGGCCACGGGCGCGGGGAGCCCCGCTCTCACACCGATCGGGGGAAGAGACCCGCGGAAGACCCAGTCTCCCGGGGGGAGAGCCCGGACATCTGGGAACTCAGCCCCGATCCAGAAGAGAAGCGTCGCCACCGCCACTCCGGCGGACCTCTTGGACCGCTCCCCGATTCCGACAACGAGGGTCCCGTCAAAGAAGATAGCGACCGGGAATCTCCCCGGGAAGTGCAGGGGGCTAACCAGCCTCTGTGACGAAGACTTCGCAGCATCCGGTGGCTGCGGCCCTACTGCCCTCTGCACATCGAGCACTATAACGGTGAGGCAGACCCTTATGAATTTGTGTAGGTCTACTCCACTGCCATCTCCGCGGCCGGGGGGGATGAGACGGTACAATGCAATGTCTTCCCCCTCTACCTCACCGGCATCGCCCGCTCCTAGTTCTACAACCCAAAACCCGGCTCCATGAAGTCGTTCACGCAGCTCAAGCAGGAGTTCTGCGCAAACTTCCAGGGGAACTATGTGCGCCCCCTGGACTCCTCGCAGCTGTACACTGTCCGACAGAAGACAGGGGAAACCATCAGAAGCTTCTTCAAGCGCTTTGCCCAGGTGAAGAGTAAAGTGGCACACGTCCCCGACTCTACGGTCATCGAAGCCTGCAAAAGCGGCATCCTCCCAGGGGAGCTCCACCGAAGGCTCTCCCAGAGCTGCCCCTCTTCCGCTGACGACCTCTTCAATGTACTCGAAAAGTACGCTCGGGCAGAGGAAGACGACATCTGGAAGAAGACCCAGGGGGCTCCCACCCCCGCCGACCGGGGGGCCAGGGATCTCCCCAAGCGCCCCAGACAGGGGGCGCGTAATGAGCCACGGCCTCGGGACACCTTTGGCCTCGAGGGCGGAGGCGGCTCGCGCGGCCCCCCGAGGGGAGAAGGCGGGAAGGACCGTGGTGCAGCTTCCACGGGTCCAGTAACCACGCTACTCGAGACTGCGGCCAATTACTGTAGCACTTCGCGGCGTTCCTCGACCAGCGCGGGCAGGGGGGGAGACTCCGGCCTCCTTGCTCCCTCGGCCAGCTGTTCCGGCCCTTCCCGCTCCTGCGGGGGGTCAGCAGGCGCATACGCAGGAGGGGGAGCCTTCAGAAGCTCTCCCCTCTCAAACTTCTCAGCCTGCATCAACGTCATCGTGGGAGGGTCCGCCTCCGGGCGGGACTCTAAGCGCCAGTGTAATGAGTACACGCGCGAGGTTAAGGTTGTGGGGGTGCTACACGCGTCCCCGCCACCTAAGTGGTCGGACGTCCCCCTCACCTTCACGGCGGAAGACGCGCGAGGGGTTCGCTTCCCCCACGACGACGCGCTCATCGTCTCCGCCCCTGCCCGCATCCTTGTGGACGACGGGAGCTCCGCCAACGTCCTATTCCTGAAGGCTTTCAAAGAGATGCAGGTGGATGAGAAGCTCCTACAACCCGCGGCAGGGCCCCTGCAAGGGTTCGTCCCGGGGAAGGCGATCCACCCCGTGCGCAAGGTGGACCTCCCTATGACATTCGGCACCCCGGAGAACTACTGGACCGAGCTAGTCCGCTTCGACGTAGTGGACCTTCCCTCCTCCTACAACGCGATAATGGGGAGGACAACAATCAACCGGCTGGGGGCTGCCACCCATCAAAACTACCTCTGCATGAAGATCCCCGGGCCGCATGGTGTGATCAACGTCCGGGGAGACCAAGACATGGCCCGTGCTCTATACGAGCGCGCTGCGGCCACAATCGGAAGCGTCAACCTCATAAAGATGCCCGGGGGGGAGGCTTCCCCCCCGGAACTAGACGCCGTTGCGGCACCGCCCGGGAGGACCCTCCTCAAGCCACGACCGGAAGGGGGCCTCCGGAAGATCCTGCTGTCCCCGGGCGACGAAGACAAAACCATCCGGATCGGGGCGGAGCTCCCCGAGGAGCATGCAGCGCAACTTGCGGCTTCTCTGCGTGAAAACTCTGATGTTTTTGCGTGGAAGCCTTCGGACATGCGGGGCGTCGCCCAGGAGGTCATTGACCACGAGCTCGCAGTGGCCCCCAGTCACCCCCCGATCAAACAGAAGCTGCGAAAACTCTCCCTCGAGCGCCAAGAAGCAATCAAGGTGGAGATCACCCGGCTCCGAGAGGCGGGGTTCATTCGGGAGGTCCTGCACCCCGAGTGGCTTGCGAACCCCGTCCTCGTCAAGAAGTCAGTTGGCAGGTAGCGAATGTGCGTGGACTTCGCCGATCTTAACTCCGCCTGGCCTAAATACAACTTCCCGCTCCCGCGGATTGATCAGCTCGTCGACTCCACTGCGGGGTGCGAGCTCATGAGCTTCCGAGACGCCTACTCGGGCTACCATCAAGTCCGGATGGCGGAAGGGGACGAGAAAAAAATGAGTTTCATAAATCCCCTCGGAACCTTCTGGTACGTCCATATGCCCTTCGGGCTCAAGAACGCTGCGGCGACCTTCCAGCGCCTCATGATGCTGGTCTTCAAAGATCAGGTCGGCCGCAACGTCGAAGTCTACGTAGACGACGCGGTCGTCAAAAGTCCCCGCGTGGCCTCCCACATTGACGACCTGTCTTAAACCTTCCGCAACCTCCGCGCGTTCGGGCTCAAACTCAACCCGGATAAGTGCGCCTTCGGGGTGCGCGGGGGGAAGCTCCTAGGTTTCCTCGTGTCCCAGCGGGGCATTGAGGCAAACCCCGAGAAGATCCGGGCATTCCTGGATATGCCCCCGCCGCGCTCTATCAAGGATGTCCAGCGGCTCTCCGGCCGACTAGCCGCGCTAAGCCGCTTCGTCTCCCGGTCGAGGGAGCGGGGCCTCCAGTTCTTCAAGATCCTCCGAGGGCTCGAGGGGTTCCACTGGACCCCCGAGGCCCAGGAAGCCTTCAACGACCTCAAGAAGTATCTCACCAGCCCTCCAATGCTCGTGAGTCCGTCTCCAGAAGAGCCCTTGCTGCTCTACCTCGCCGCGACCCCCGTCGCCGTTAGCGCGGTCTTGGTGAAGGAGCAAGGGGGGCAGCAGCATCCCGTGTACTACGTGAGTGAGGCCCTCCAAGGGGCCAAAACTCGGTACACGGAGATGGAGAAGATCTTCTACGCCCTCCTGATGGTGTGCCGGAAGCTTTGCCATTACTTCCTGGGGCACCCCATCACTGTCCCGTCGTCCGTCCCCCTGGGGGAGGTATTGCGGAATAAAGAAGCCACCGGCCAGATTGGGAAGTGGGGGGCCGAGCTCGCCCCCTTCTCCCTGTCCCTTACCGGCCGCTCCGCCATCAAGTCGCAGGTCCTCGCCAACTTCGTCGCAGAGTGGACTCCAGCCTCTGGGTCCGGGGACAAAGAACTCCCTGTGCCGCCCCGACACAGTGATCATTGGACTCTCATGTTCGATGGGTCGCTGTGTCTCGCTGGGGCTGGTGCGGGAGTAGTCCTCGAGAGCCCCGAAGGGAAGGAACTCGAGCACGCCGCGCGGCTCGAGTTCCCTGCAACCAACAACATCGCCGAATACGAGGCTTTGCTCCTCGGGATGCGCCTTGCGTGCTCCCTGGGGATCCGGCGCCTCCTAGTCAAGGGAGATTCTCAGCTCGTAGTTTGCCAAATGGACAAGTCTTACCTGTGCCATGACGCAAACTTAAGTCTTTATTTGCACGAAGTGCGGAAGATGGAGAGGCATTTCGACGGCCTCGAGGCCCGGCATATCCCGCGAAGGGACAATGACCGGACCGACGACTTGGCCCGGGCCGCAAGTGCCCTAGAATCGCTCCTAAGGGGGCTTTCCTGGAAATCCTCACGAAGCCCTCGGTGGCCTCCCCGGACACGGGTGACGAGCCTCATGTCCCAGAGGTCGCCGAGATCACCCGGACTCCGTCATCTCCTTCATCAAGGGGGAGGGGGACCCTCCTAGTGAGACCGAGGCTAAACGCCTCCGGGCTAAAACCCGGGCATATCTCCTGCTAGAGGGGAGGCTCTACAAGCGGGGGGCTTCCGCCCTCCTGCGCTGCCTCCCCCGGCCGGAAGGACATCAACTTCTCGAAGACATCCACGCGGGGAGCTGTGGTTCTCACCTAGCCCCGCGTGCCATCGCGGACAAGGCCCTCCGACAGGGCTTCTACTGGCCCACGGTCATGCGTGACGCGCGAGACCTTGTCTCCGTGTGCGAGGCATGCCAGAAGATGGCCAAGGGCTTGAACCTCCCCCCTATAGCGCTGCAGACAATCCCCATCACTTGGCCCTTCGTGCGCTGGGGGATGGACCTCTTAGGGCCCTTCCCCCCAGCGCCCAGAGGATACAAGTATGCGGTAGTCGCGGTCGACTATTTTACAAAGTGTGTTGAGGCGGAGCCTTTTGCCAGCATCACGTCCCGGGCCGTCCAGCGGTTTTTCCGGAAAAACGTCGTATGTCGTTTTGGTGTCCCCCGAAAAATCAAGTGGACAACGGGACCCAATTCGACTCGGCTTATTTCCGGGAATTCTGCGAAGGCCTGGGGCTCGTCATCCACTTCGCCTCGATGGCCCATCCCGGAGCAATGGGGCTGTCGAGAGGGTCAACGGCGTAATCCTACAGGGGTTGCGCCGGAGACTCGAGCAAACCGCTTCTAAGCGGGGTGCATGGGCAGAGGAGCTCCCTAGCATCCTCTGCTCCTTCCGCACGACCCCGTCCCGGGCAACGGGACGTACTCCCTTCTCCCTGGTCTACGGGGCGGAGGCAGTCCTCCCCCCGGAGATTGGCCTCCGGTCGCTGCGGGTCGAGCTCCTGGAGGGAGCCATGCCCACAGCGTACCAGGCCAACAAGGCCAACCAGCGCCTGGAAGTTGACCTCGTGGAGGAGGAACGCGACCGAGCGCTCCTCCACCACGCCATCTACGAGCGCGAGGTGGCACGCGCATACAACCAGCGCTGCGTGAAAGATGCTTCCGCCTTGGGGACCTTGTCCTCAAGCGGGCCACAGACCCCCAAGCCCAGGGGAAGCTCTCCCCCAAGTGGGAGGGCCCCTACAGGATCTCCGCGGTCCTGGGCTCGGGGGCTTATAAGCTCTCCAACCTTCAAGAGCAGGAGCTGAAGCACACGTGGAACTTGAATTTCTTCGCAAGTTCTATGTTTAGCCTTACGGGCCCGTCCCCTCCCCCGGAGCGGTCACATTGGAGGGGGAGGAGGGACACTGTATTTACTTTTCCTCCCCTTTCGCGGCTTCGCAGGGGGAGGCACTGTACTTCGTTTTATTAGCAATACATAGGTTTTGCTCTTCAACTGTCTCATTGCAGGTTCGTCTCATTACCGCCCCTAGCGGCGATGCCCTCCCCACGAGGATGCCCTCCCCGCGAGGATGCCCTCCCCGCGAGGACGCCCTCCCCGTGAGGATGCCCTCCCCGCGAGGAAGCCCTCCCCATGAGGATGCCCTCCCCGCGAGGAAGTGGGCCCAAACCCAGCAAGTCCCTCCTGTAGGGCGGCTTACGATCAGCCCTCGTGGACTGAGGGTGTAAGCGGCAACCCGGTCCCCAGCGGCCGCGGTAATGAGTCACTTTGGGAGACTAGTCCCCTACCCAAACACTCAACACCCATCATCGGGCACTTCCTCCTCCGGGAGTAGACGCTCTCCCCAGTGGGATGTCTAATGGCATTCTTGGATATTTGGTCCCCGGCGACCTTATTCCCGACTCCCCGTTCTCACGGTGACCGGATGATTGCTTCCCGGTGACCTTATTGCCGGCTCCCCGTTCTCACGGCGACCGGATGATTGCCTCCCGGCGACCCTATTCCCGGCTCCCCGTTCTCACGGCGACCGGACGATCATCTCCTAGGAAGCTCGCCACCGGAAATCTCATCGGGTTTTCTTGGATGTTTCTTCCAGACGAGGCCTTATTCCCTGCTCCCCGTTCTCACGGCAACCGGATGATTGTCTCCCGGAAGGTCTTTCCCTTGGAAACCTCTTTTTAAAATTTTCTAACTTGGAAAAATTCCTACGCTACAGGTGACTTCCACCTCGGGGGCCTTGCTACCCCCACAGCGCGCGGAGCTACCCTCTGGTTCGCTGTGGGCGGGGGGGATAAGGAACCCCCGGGTGTCAACCGCACCGCCCATGAGCAAACTTAGCTCATTCTTGTGAAAAGGAGTCATCCAGACCATCCAAGAAGAAAAAATAAAAAGAGACAACGAAAGAAGAAGCAAGTAAATAGCTTTATTGATTGTCAAACCCGGAGGACATCTTCCCCCTTCGGTGGGCTTCGGAAACGGTACAACCAGGGCTCTAACCCGGGGGACCCTCTACATCCTAAGGCTCCTACGCCTAATACTCCCGGAGGCTCTCCGCTAGCTCCCGGGTCAAGTCCCGGTACAATGCGCGCACGCGGCGCCGAGCGTCCCGGAGCACATCATCGGGCCAGAACTCGTATCCCGCCAGTGGAAGTATCTGAAGAGGAGGTATCATCCGGAACCCCGGACGCGCGGGGGACAATTCGGCGCGATGATTGTCGAAATTGTCCAAGTGCCACTCCGGACGACACCCTAACCAGATCGGCTCCCGAACGACGTCCCCGCCGCGCTCCCCGGAGATGAGGCTTAGCAATATCAAAGCCACTTGGGCGTCCCCCGGGGAGCCCCTCCCGGACCTTCGCCCGGGAGTAACCTCCCGGGAACCCTGGTAACATTGCATTTAATTTGAGACTTAGAAAAATTTCTAACACTATTGCATTCCAAAATATCTTTTTACAAGTGCCCGGGGCTTCCTCTAAGAAGCTACCGGTATCAAAACCCTAAGAAAACAAAACGGGTCCTATCTATAGACACGGGGGGAGGCACATACTCTTTCATTGGCGTCCTCCCCCCGGGGGGCTTCGTCCGAGGCCAGAGGCACCGGTGCCGGGAATCTCACCCGGATGATCCGGTCGTAGAAGCCCCCGGCGAGCTGCTCCACCTCCCGGCGCGAGGGCTTGAAGAACTCGGGGAAGCTCCGCGGGATGCGTCCCCCGATCGCCCGGGCGCCCACTCCCCGGTGCTCGACGAGCCCTGCCGCGGCCACAACAACGGGGATCGCCCAGCCCCGAGCCCTGGCGTCGGCAGCCTCCGGGATGACGGAGACCTGCGTGTTGAGAAAACGAACGGCCTCCGCGAGGGTCGCCGAGGGCACCTACGAGCTGTTCCCGGAGCCTAGGCTTACGCCAAGTCTCTCGAGGGCCGAGCGGACGGAGCGGCCTACATCCGTCACCGCCCGGACACTCGTGCCCTCGAGCTCCCGGGACGCCTCCTCCCTCTCCTTGGACTCCTGCCGAAGGCTGCCATTGACGGTCTCGGAGACGTGGACCTGGGCCCGGACCTGGGCCAGTTCCCGGAGGGCTTCGTCGCGTTGCCCCAGGTAAGTTGTGGCCCTGTCCTCCGCGTCCTTAAGCAGCCGGCCGATCCGCTGCTCAAGGCCCCAGGTAACAGCCGCCGCCTACAAACTTTAGAGTTAGAAAAAACTCAAGTACAGGGCACGAAGGAAGACGTCACCGACTTGGGTTACCTGGGCATGGAGAGATTGAAGCCCCCGGAAACGATAATGGAGCGTCCCCTCCGCAACGAAGGCCTGCACCTGCGGGGTTTGCAGGCCCTCTGTATAGCGGGCGACCTCCCCCGCAGAAAGCAGGGGGGTCTCCCGCCCGACGACGGTTCCGTCGCGGCCGGCGGATGGTCCCCGGACCTGGGCGTCCGGCAGCGTAGTTGGCGTCTTCGCCGCCGAGGAGGTGGCCTCCGTGGAAGTGGCCTGGGAGCTCTCAGAAGAGCTCACCTCCCGGGGAGGGCCTCTACTTCCGGAGGGACTTCGAAGGCGGAGGGGCTCCCCCCTTTGTCCACGGGCCACTCCATTCGCGGAGGCGATGCCTCCGAGAACCTCACCTCCAGCTTCTTCGGCCCCAAGGGGGCCGGGGGTGCTAGGAGGACCGCTACCGAAGGCGGCGGCGGGGAGTAGTTCACCGAGTCAGATGCCGCCCCGCCCGCGGCTGGTTCCGTCCCCCGAGCGTCGACGGGGCTCTTCGGGGGATGGAGTGTTGCTTCCTCTGGGCTGGCGCCCGGGCGCGCTCGGTCCCGGGGGTCTCGTCCCGGGGCTTCGCCGGTGTCGCCGCCGGCGTCGTCGATGGGCCAGGGGTTTTTTGGACTCTGGCCTTCTTAGGCTCAGAGCCCCCGGCCACGTCCCTCCCTCGCTTGGGCGACCCGGGGGTGTGGAGTGGCTTCCTCTCCGGGAGCTTCAGCCTGTACGCCTCGGCCACCAGGTTCCGGGGAGGGCCCTCCCCCACGAGGCGCACGACGCGCTCGTGCTCGTCGGTGAAGTACCATCCCAGGAGGTTCTCCGCCTTCTCCCGCGTCGCCGGGTAGGGCCAGACTACAAGAGGTAAAGAGTTAGTCAAATTTTCAAAAATTTGTAAATGTAATGAAGCAGGTTACCAGGACTTACGTTGGGTCACCGGCTTGACCGGGGACCGCAGCTCCGGGCCCATGACGGTCCCCCTCCTCCCGCGCGCGAAGGGGGAGATCCTCAAGAGAATCATCTCCTCGGCGGCGTCCCGCATAGAGCGGGTCTTCCGGGAGATGATCACCTTGCCGAGGAGCTCGAGCTCCTCGTCCGTCTACACCGGAGGCTTCGGTGCGGACGACCGGCTGTAAGAGGCGGGCTCCGGGGCGTACGTCACCTCGTCGTCCCGGACCCGGAGGTAGAACCACCTCCGGATCCAGTCGCCCCAATGGTCCCGGGAGACTGCCGCCAGGTAGTCGGCCACCCGGGACGGCAGCATCTGCACCATCACCAAGCCGAAGGGGGACTTGGGCGCCCCCTTCACCAGGTGGGAGCTCTACGCCGCCGGCTCGTAGAAGTACTAGAAGACGCGTAGGGTGGGCTCCCTCCCGGTCACCGTCTCGAATAGCCAGATGAAGATCCCCATCCGGACTATGGCGTTCGGGGTGAGGTGGTTGAGCGCCACCTCGTACTCCTTCAGAAACTCCCGGAGCATGGGATGCACCCGGAGCCGGAGCCCCGCCTCTAGGAAGGCCTCAAAGGCCACGACCTCTCCAGGCCTGGGGAGGGGGGCTCCGTCTTTCTTCACGGGGACTCAAATGTCCCCGTCCTCGACGACGCCGCGTTTTACCATGGACTCAGCGTCCTCGGCCGTGAACTCGGACGCCCAGAGGAAGTCCGGAGCGACTTCCTTCGAGGGCACCTCGGTCGTCTTCGCTCGACCCTTCGGTGCCATCTGGTTTGTTTTTTTCGGTGACTAACTTTTCAGGAGGCTACATCTAAAGGATCCGGACCCTCGCTACCGGGCGCTAGCTACCGGAAGAAGGCTACCGGCAGAGAGCTACCGGGAGAGCTAAGCGCGCTAAGGCTGAGGTTTGGAATGAACTTCCGGGCACCCCCCAAGGCCTTATTTATAGGGTCGAGCCATGATCTTGATGGGCGCCACGTGGCACCCCGTGGATCAATCAGGGCCGTTGAAGTTCAAACCGCGCGCGGGAAACGAAGGGACTGGCACGTGAATCGAGGCATCAGTTCGAACCGCGAGTGCATTTATGGTGAAACGGCACGGCCTTAAGGTGGGGCACGGAAACCTGATACCGGCCTAGACCGTCTCGCAATAGAACGAGGACGATGCAGTAGGCGAGTATTCTATCGTTCTTTCCACAGGGACTAGACAAGCAAAATCGTGCAAAACTAGACTAAATCGATGGCAAGCGAAACTAAAATAGTCGAGAGAATGAGAAAGAGAATGTCAGAGGAAAAGCGAAGAGAGAAAAAGGTGGTAGGCTTGCGACGTTTGATCACTGTTTAATCCGTACGCGTAGTCGTGAGTACAAGCGATAAAGCGGTATCGTTCAGCAATCTCTCAACAAAGAAGCAAAATGCTGAAACGCACACACCTATCGATGGTATCAACGAATTTAACACGCAAGGGATTAACAAGGACCATTCTCCATCAGCCTCTCAGCTACAACCTACACGGCAAATCCGGAGAACAACCACACCAACTCAAGACAACAAGAGCGAGACAAAGCAATTCATGACAGAATGAGAATTTAATACACAACTTCAATCACCCCAGTCCTGTCCATTTACACAGAAACAAAAAAAATATAGAAATTGAAGCACAACATGCTCAGCCTCTGAAATAACCAATCTACCATTGCAGTTAGTAACCAAAACCCTGATTTTTGACATCAAAGTCTACACATAGTTTTAGAATTGGTATCAGATAAACTGCCTTATATAAACTGCAATCAACTGGAACTTAACTTCTCCAAAATTCTAATTCTCAGACATCTCACAAAGCTGGAACAGGACATAATGCTATCAGAGATGAACATTCATAAGACTTGTCAATTTCAACGCACAGGAAAGACCCACAATCAAAACATTATCCTAATTCGTCTCTGCAACAGAATAGCAACTGAAATAGAAACAGTTTTCCAACACATATTTATCACAATAAGCAAACAGGAAACAATGTCCACAGAAAGACAATTGCAAGCGTAGTCCATTCAGTTAGAATAACTCAACTCAGTACATTATAACCTCATTGATTTCAAACAAAGATTGTTCATCATGTGTTCATATGGTGAAGTTTGGAACAAGGTAGGGTAGAGAGAAAGTGAACCGGAAATGTGTCTTGTGATGGAGCTTGTTGAGGTAGCCGGAGGTCGAGGAGGTTGCACTGCAGCCGTTGTCGAAGTGGACGCCGAAGAGATGGAAGAAGGTGCCGGAGTCGATGAAGCCGTGGCCGGGAGGTGGAAGAAGGTGAGGAGGAGGCCACGGCTCAGGAGGCGCGAGCTAAGAGGCAGTGGCTCGGCGCACTGGATGGGATCGGCGGTGGTGGCACAAGATCGGGCGTGGAGAAGAAGGACGGCAGCGCCGTGGAGATGCGCCGCTGTGGCGGCTGTGGAGGCGCCGGATCGTGAAGATCCTGTGGCGGCGCGATGTGGAGACCGGGGAGGCGCCGGCGCGGAGCTTGAAGTTGTGGCGCCGGTGACGTGGTGGCGGATCCGGCGAAGGCGGCGCAACTCGGTGTGCCCGGGTCGGGTGCAGGCGAGGCGGCGGCTCCGGTGGAGATGGCGCGGCGCCGGTGGAGGACGGGATTGGGCAGATCCAGAGGGAGGCCACGGCGGCGCGGGTGGCGCGGATCAGGATCGGCCAGATCCGGCCGGATCTGGCGTTGACGCAGTGGTGGCGACGCTTGAACAGATCGACGGCAGGAGGTGCGGATCCGGCGGAGGGAGGTGGTTCCAGCGGCGAGCCGGAGCGGGAGGTGCGGCTCGGCGGTGGTGGCTGGCGAGGAGGCCGTAGCGCCGCTTGTGGGCGCTGAGGAGGCGGCGCAGCAATGGATCGGCGGCGCTGTGGAGATCCGGTGGCGGCGGCGCGGAGGCCGGAGGCGCCTCGCAGCAGATCTGGGCGGCGCGATGTAGCGCAGGGGACGGCCGTGTCGCGGATCTGGTGGTGGAGCTTGTAGTGATGAAATGGAGAAGATGAAAACAAGAAAAAGGAAGAAGAAGGGGAGAAAGCGGAATGGAGCACCGCCGGCGTATGGCCCGGCCGTCGGTGGCGAGGTGGAGGGAGGTGTGGAAGAGTGGTTTGGGGAAGAAGAAGAACGAAGTAAAAAAATAAAAGCCGGGCTCAAGTTTCCTCTGATGGCCGGCGGCTGGGTAAATGGGAATTTGGCACTTTTACACTTAGGTCCCTGGATTTATCAGAAATTGCAGAATAGACCTGGTGGCTAGGGTTTGGGATTCCGGGCCCCCGGAGACTCCGATTTCGGTGCGGTCAGTTCCTATACGACCGCGGGAACGCGCACTTCCATCCGGAATCGACCGATGGTCAGAAAAAGTCGATGAGGCGCGACCGCTAGCCAGAAATCCATCCGATTCGTGCCGACCTGCGATAAAAATTGGAAAAACAAGTAATCCGGTCGATTTGGCGACAAATCTGGAATAATCTAGACATATGCCAAGGTTAATGACTGATATGCGCAAAAATCATGGGGAAAATATACAGAAATATAAGACGAATCAAGTAAATATCAAAACCGAAGCGTCACGGCTCCGGTGGCTTGGTCTGGAGATTTTCCCGGTGACATGTGCCATACCCACCGGCGACTCGAGCGTCATCCCCGGGGGGAATGGGGGCTGCTGTTGGGGGAAATCTCCCCGGGACTAAGTCCAGGTAAGTTGCGTCACATTTGCCCGGGGACCTGGCCTCCGGGGCCTCCCCAGGCGCCGCCATTTGGCTCCCGGGACCTGGCCTCCGGGACCTCCCCGGGCGCCGCCATTTGGCTCCCGGGACTTGGCCTCCGGCGCCGTCCCGGGCGCCGCCATTTGCCCGGGGACGTGGCCTCCGGCCCCCTCCCCGGGCGCCGCCATTTGGCTCCCGGGACCTGGCCTCCGGCGCCGTCCCGGGCGTCGCCTTTTGGCCCCCGGGACCTGGCCTCCGGGGCCTCCCCGGGCGCCGCCTTTTGGCCCCCGGGACATGGCCTCCGGGGCCTCCTCTGGCGCCGCCATTTGGCTCCCGGGACCTGGCCTTCGGCGCCGTCCCGGCCGCCGCCATTTGCCCGGGGACCTGGCCTCCGGGGTCTCCCCGGGCGCCACCATTTGGCTCCCGGGACCTTGCCACCGGCGCCGTCCCGGGCGCCGCCATCTGCCCAGGGACTAGGCCTCCGGGGCCTCCCCGGGCGCCGCCATTTGGCTCCCGGGACCTGGCCTCCGGCGCCGTCCCGGGTGCCGCCATTTGCCCGGGAACGTGGCCTCCGACCCCTCCCCGGGCGCCGCCTTTTGGCCCCCGGGACATGGCCTCCGGCGCCGACTCAGGCGCCGCCTTTCGGCTTTCGGGACCTAGCCTCCGGCGCCGGTCCCGGGCGCCGCCTTTGGCCCGGGGACCTCACCTTCGGTGCGTGTCCCGGGCCTCGTCGCCCTTCTAAAGGTAAAGTCTCGAGTTGTTTATCACGTGCAGGTCACGCGAGGAGCGCCTCTGGTATCAGCGGCCACCTGTCAAGCATCCAAGACATTTGACAGGGAGAAGGATGTCGCTACCCCTCAATCCGACGGTGGCTTCCGGGGTAGTTTATGCTTTTTGCTTCTTTTTGGGGCTATAAATAGCCCTTGTACCCCTTAGTTGTAAGCAGGTGATTCATATTGATTGGAATAGCTAAAATCAGAGGTGTGCTCCGGAAGCCTCTCCCACGGAGAGAGCCACCCCAGCCGACTCCGGTCGGGAGCGCACCGACAGGACTAGGGCCCCCACTGGGACCCGAACCTGTATAAATCCTCGTGTCATCTCATGTGTTTGTCCGGCGGGGGAGGACCGGTCATCCGGTCATCCCGCGCCGCATAATCTTCGCTAGGATCGTTCACAAAACCTGCCGGGGTATTCGCAATACCACGACAAGTACCATGCATGATCGCAATGCTATTCTGTGGTCTTGGTATTTTTTGTGACCTCAGTGCTAAGTGTGGTCTCAAGGCTGTTCTGTGACAGCATTATTCTTCATGGCCTCAGTACTATCTTGAGTCCAAAGTCTGGAATTTCTTTCAGACAGAAGATATACAACCTATGTATGTTTTGATCGCAAAAGTGTTTACCTATTATCATTTTTCACACAGAGAACGCCAATTGTTGATTATAAGTTATACATAATCATTCTATCAGTCAAGCATGTAAGGAAAAGAAGTGCTTTATTTCTTACAGTCTTTACATACAAAAGGGATACTGGCGACTAAAGCGTCGACCTGATCCGAAAGTAACTTACAAAGTTCTCCTAGGAACATATTGGCATCAGTGGGATCAACACTGGCCGCCCCAAGAGAACTGGCGACGTCTCTAAGCCTATCGGTGTTATCCCTTATTGAGGGAGTACAACTATTCCTTATTGTATCTGAGAGGTCTCGCTGATCTTGGACATGATTTCTTTCCAGCCGAAACTTGCGCGCCTCTTCGCGAGCTCCATCATAACATTCTGCCAGGCGCGGAATGATCGAGGAAATCTCCTCAGAACGCTTCTCCAGCGCCTCTTTTCCTTCTTTGAGGGTTCTGACCAAGTCAGATTTCTCCCGCTGAAGAGATTGGATCTTAGCAAGCTGATCGCTGGGGGCTCCAGGGGCCTTCACCTCCTATACATGCATGGGTTAGTTTCTAAAACATGTGACCAACAGAGAGGATGATGATAGTCACCTAAGAAGCAGAGGAGAAAGCCAAGCTTTGAAGGAGACTCGGTCCCAAAGGCTTTGCAGGTGTAGTAGTACCTAATCCCCCAAAAGGCTGATGATCCAAAGAAGATGATGAAGATGCAACTGGATGGGTTGCAAGGGCTAAAGATAGGGGCAATGTGGCAGCCCAGATGTCAGCACCCTTTAGTATTTTTGATGCTGCTCCACTGGAGGATCCTTCGTCATTTCTGAATCTCTTCTTTGGAGGGATTAGTTCCTCGAGCACCTGTAAATTCCAAAATGCATTATGTTGGAAATGATCAAACTATAAAGGAAAGATTTGCATCAGAGGTTGTTTGAAGAGAACTACCTTCTGAAGATCCTGTTCAATCTTGGTTCCCATCTCCATTTCTTCCTCATCACTCTCAACAATCTTCTTGGAGTCTCGGTCCGCCATTAAGATGAGAATAGAAGAGGAAATGTGAGGTAAGGGGTGAAAATACGTTCCAAAAGACTTAGCCAAAAAGGTAGCTTGAGAGTTTACAAACTGAAAGGCTTCACTATTTATAGAGCCTGGAGGTGACGGTTCGCATTCGTGGGTGCCTCGAGTTCTTAAAACGCACTTACGACTTTTGCCTTGATGAAATGGTCAATAACTTCATGATTACATGTCAAGAAAAACCAGAGATTTTCTCGGGAGATAAACCTACACACAGCTTACAGTGCCAACTGAAGAAATTGAAGCGTCGGGTTATATATTCGATGCAGATTAAATTTGAAGTTATAATCTTTTTATTTCTTCAAATTTGGGGGCTAGCTGACAAGGATTATCACCCGAGCTAGTTTATTTAACATATGTCATGTTCAGGTCAAGTTCGAATGTGATATATGTCTATGTGTCTTAGCAGCCACTATGGTCATTGACGGACAGCTTCCTGTACATTAGAAGGTTGCGGACACAGAGTCAGTCTATGATTGCAGTACTTGCGCGATCAAGAGGTCACAGGGTCTGCGCGATCAAAAGGTCGCTGGCTATGTGCGATCAAGATAACCTGGGGGTGTTCAAGCCTATACTGGACACATTCTCAGGGTCAAGATAAGTTCTCCCACATGTGAAGACAACCGCCAGGAGGTTAGCATGTGCGGTTATCCATAATTACACGTGCTTAACCAGCGAAGAAGATTGGTGCGGTTATACGAACTGCACTATGGCAACCGTCTGGAACTGCCTTGTATTGGCATCCTTTCATTCAGTATAAAAGGCTGGCTGCTGCACGATGTGAACAATGGACAAGAGTCAACAACGCTTGAAGACTTAGACATAGTTAGTAGACAAAAGTGTAAAAGGAGATTATTGCCTGTGACAATCTCTCTTTCCTGTAAAACCCCTTTTTCATACATAGTGAAATCACAACAGGACGCAGGGCTATTACTCCCACCATCGAGGGCCGCACGTGTATAAATCTTCGTGTCCCTATTTCATTGCTTATCCTAACTTACCTGAGGGCACTTTGAAAGGTCTGACATACAACTCCCAAATCTGCATAAGATCGACAGAAGACCCCGAGTCCAACTCGTCGACATATCCCTGGGAACAATTCCAATCGAGTATTGAATAATAAAATCAAATCACCTGGTTTGAACTCACGGTTGAGGATCCGTTTGTCGGGCCACTTCTTCATGTTGTCTTTGTAAATTAAGGCACTTTCGTAGGAGTTGTTCTGAATCTCTTCTAATTCATGAAATTTGTTTGGGGAAATCTCCGCGGGACTAGGTCCAGGTAAGTTGCGCCACATGCGCCAGGGGACGTGGCCTCCGGCCCCTCCCCGGGCGCTACCGTTTGGCTCCCGGGACCTGGCCTCCGGCGTTGTCCTGGGCGCCGCCATGCGCCCGGGGACGTGGCCTCCGGCCCCTCCCCAGGCGCTGCCGTTTGGCTCCCGGGACCTGGCCTCCGGCGTCGTCCTGGGCGCCGCCATGCCCCCGGGGACGTGGTCTCCGGCCCCTCCCCGGGCGCCGCCTTTTGGCTCCTGGGACCTGGCCTCCGGCGCCGTCCCAGGCGCCGGATTTTGGCTCCCGGGACCTAGCCTCCAGCCCCGTCCCGGGCGCTGCCATTTGCCCGGGGACCTGGCCTCCGGCCCCTTCCTGGGCGCCGCCTTTTGGCTCCCGGGACCGGGCCTTCGCCATTTGCCCGGGGACCTGGCCTCCGGCCCCTCCCCGGGCGCCGCCGTTTGGCTCCCAGGACCTGGCCTCCGGCGCCGTCCCGGGCGCAGCCTTTTGGCTCCCGGGACCTAGCCTCCAGCCCCGTCTCGGGCGCTGCCAAGCGCCCGGGGAAGTGGCCTCCGGCCCCTCCCAGGGCGCCGACGTTTGGCTCCCGGGACATGGCCTCCGGTGCCGTCCCGGGCGCCGCCATTTGCCCGGGGACCTGGCCTCCGGCCCCTCCCCGGGCGCCACCTTTCTGGCCCCCGGGACTTGGCCTCCGGCGCATGTCCCGGGCCTCATCGCCCTCCTCAAGGTAAAGGCTCGAGTTGTTTATCACGTGAAGGTCACGCGAGGAGCGCCTCGGGAATCAGCGACCACCTGTCAAGCATCCAAGACGTTTGACCGGGAGAAGGACGTTCCTACCCCACAATCCGACGGTGGCTTCCGGGGTAGTTTAGGCTTTTTGCTTCTTTTTGGGGCTATAAATAGCCCTTGTACCCCTCAGTTGTAAGCAAGTGATTCATTTGTTGAAATAGCCAAAAACTAATAGGTGTGCTCCGGAAGCCTCACCCCCGGAGAGAGCCTCCGCAGCCGACTCCGGTCGGGAGCGCACCGACAGGACTATGGCCCCCACCGGGACCCGAACCTGTATAAATCCGTGTGTCATTTCTTGTGCTTGTCCGGCGGGGGAGGACCGGTCATCCGGTCAACCCGCGCCGCGTAATCTTTGCTAGGCTCGTTTTCAAAACCTGCCGGGGTATTCGCAATACCACGACAGTTGGCGCCGTCCGTGGGGACTCGTTACAAGATGCCATGGCTCCCCCAAGAACAAGGGCTCGCACCCTTCTCGGTGACGCCGGTCTCGGAGACCCGGCGCCACCCGTCCGGGACACTGCTGTCCCGGCGCTTCCGCCCGGAGGTGGCCTGGCCCAGCTAGCGCCTCCATCCTTTCCTCTTAACTTAGGTGCTTCCACCTCCAGGTCATTCCCGGTGACCGCGGGGACCTCGGCAGTGACCAGTCTCCCCCCAACGGCTCCCCCGGCTCCCCGGGACGCCCTGCTTGAGGCTCTGGTGGAGGACCAGCTCCGCGCCCAGCGCTCCATGGATGAGCTGCTCAGCGTGTTGGCGCGGCCTCCGGCCCCCACATTTGCGTTGCACCCGTACTCGGGGACTATGCCCCCGTTTATGGGTTACCCGGCGGCCCCTCCGGCCTTCGGGGGTCTGTCCGCCCCGTATGATCCGGCCGGGGGGTTCCCTCCCCCTGCGGGATATACGTCCGGACCCTTCCCGGCACCCGGGCCCGTCCCGGTGCTGGGAGGCTACTTCATGCCAGGGCCCTTCGTGGCACCAGGGGGGTACCCCGTCCCAGGCCTATTTCCGTGGCCGGGAACCCACTTCATGCCGGGGGTTTTCCCTACGCCGGGGGCCAGTCCCGCCCCCCGCGTCCCGTTTACCGCACCGGGGGCGGTCGACAGAGCAGCTCCCGTGCCTCAGCGGACTTCCCCCCGCATGGGCTCCCCGGTTCCGGACGTCGCCAGCAGACTGTTCCCCTCGCCGGTCCCGGATGTTATAGGGGCTTCCCCCTTTCCGGTTCCTGTCGTTGCTACTGGGGCCCCCTCCACTTCGGTTCCAAATGTCACCGCGGGCGCCCCCTCCCCGGTCCCGGATAATACAGGGGCTTCCCCCTTTCCGGTCCCGGGGGTCTTCGCAGGGGGCTCCCCCCAACCGGCCCCGGAAGCCTCCGGGCCGGCAGCTACCATGCATAAGCTCCCTCCCTCGGCGGAACAGGCCCGTTTCGCCTGGGGGGAGGTCGAGCGAATGCATTCACCTGAGCGCGGGGAAGAACTTCCCCCCGGCCGCGGTCGCGGGGAGCCTCGCTCTCGCACCGGTCGGGGGAAGAGACCCGCTGAAGACTTCACAGCATCCGGTGGCTGCGGCCCTACCGCCCTCCGCATACCGAGCACTATAACAGTGAGGCAGACCCTTACTAATTTGTGCAGGTTTACTCCACTGCCATCTCCGCAGCCGGGGGGGCCGAGACAGTACAATGCAATGTCTTCCCCCTCTACCTCACCGGCATCGCCCGCTCCTGGTTCTACAACCTGAAGGCCGGCTCCATCAAGTCTTTTACGCAGCTCAAGCGGGAGTTCTGCGCGAACTTCCAGGCGAACTACGTGCGTCCCCTGGACTCGTCACAGCTGTACACTGTCCGGCAGATGACTGGGGAAACCATCAGAAGCTTCTTCAAGCGCTTTGCTCAGGTGAAGAGTAAAATGGCCCACGTCCCCGAGTCTACGGTCATCGAAGCCTGCAAAAGCGGCATCCTCCTGGGGGAGCTCCATCGAAGGCTCTCCCTGAGCTGCCCCTCTTCCGCCGACGAGCTCTTCAACGTACTCAAAAAGTACGCTCGGGCGGAGGAAGACGACATCTGGAAGAAGACCCAGGGGGCTCCCTGTAACACCCTAGTTTTGGGGGTGAAAAGTTTTGCATGAAAATCCTGCATGCATGTATCCCTGTAGTAGTAGCCAGATCAGTTGAACTCTAATCTCTCCCAAACCCTAAAAATCTCCAAATCTATTCTCTAGTTCCAGATCAAGACCTGACCATCCAGATTTAACCTATCAGTTACCCTGAGGATAAAAGTCTTCAGGAGCCAGATCAAATTCTGAACCTAACTCTCAATACCTAAGCCTCTCTCCGTTTTCGAAAACAGGAAAATTCAGACTTACCCTAAGTACCCCAGTTTTCAGATGATTGAATTATTTTAATCTAACCCTATTCAGACTCAAGTAACCCCTGGAATATGTTCCTAAGTTCATCCTCAACTCACTTCAAAAAGTTGGGAGCCAAATTAATTCATCTAAACACTTTTCGCAGTTTAGTCCAAATTTTACTGCGAATAAGTCCTTTTCTGTTTACCTGGAAGCCTGAAAAGGCTAAAATCTGCAAATTAATTCCAACTCCAGAATTTCTTCAGGAAACACCTTCCAAACACTATTTGATACAGATCTCCCTTTTGATCAGACTTCAAAATCTCTCTCCAATCACCAGAATTCGAAATCGACAAAATCCAGACTTATTTTACCCTAATTTTACCCTATTTTCGAAAATAGGTGAAATCCCCCAAATCTTATCAAATTTTCTCTAAATTTGAGCTGGATGAGTACTAATAGAAATGTTATACTCAGCCATGGAATCAATTCTCAAATTAACCATCTCTAAGACAGAAATTACAAATCAGTCCAGATTTCAAATAAGAATCCTTGCATTTTGGTCCCTGGTTCGACCAGAGGCACTGTGCGCGACCAGCAGCCGTGCACGACCGCGACCACCGCGCTGCCACGCCAGGAACTTCATCGCCGGTGAAGCCCCGTGGTCGCCACCCTTGCCACTGCGTCCCTGCCACGTGTGCGCACGCCGTTCGCCACCGTGGAGCCACCGCGGTCGCACCAGCAGCGCCAATTTTGCCCGCGCGCGCACGCCATCGCTGCAGCCACGGCAGAAGATTGATGCCACATTGCAAGCATGCCGGAGGAGCCCATCAATTCGCCGCTGCATCACCTGGGACAGCACACGCCAACCTGCAAAGCCGGCACGGCCGCTGGAGCACGTCGCTTCGCTGCTGTCCCGCCCGGCCGGTCAATTCGCCGCTCCAAGTCTCCAGGCGTTTTCCAGCCGTTGCAACACCTCCGAATCCTCTATAAATAGCCCCTGGTCTCAGTGAAGTATCACACACCACCAGAAGCACCTAAGCCCTCAAACTCACTGTGCCTTCTTCTTCCCCGGCGAGCAGCAAAGGAGGCTCACGGTGCCAAGCTTCTACACTGCTTCCCCCTCCAATCCAGATACTCCAGTAAGCTCCTCTTACCTCCCTCATCATGCCCGAGCATGTAATTGACTTCAAACCTCTCCAGTCGCCGGCAATTTCAGTTTTACTCCAGTAGCTCCGGCGAGCAATTAACCCTCAACCAGATCGATTCAGCTTTCGAACTAGTAATCAAATATGCTCACTAGACCTTGCTTAACATCCCTAAGCAACCAAAATCGACAGATTTGCTAAAATGTGAAAAACCCCAAATTGGAACTTTGCTTGTGAACTGAGTTTGCTGTTCAAGCTTTTCTGGTGCATTTCTAGTTAATCTAACTTCACCAGTAGCTTACTTATGCCCCAGAGACTATCCACAAGCAAGGAATTAAGTTTATTTGCCCTAGATCAAAAATGCCCAAATCAGGCTTGAGTTAATCTTTTCCCCGGCCAATATCCCCTAAATCCAGCCAATCCAGCCATAGAAACCTTGCCATCTAGATGTTTTGGACCATTCTGAGCAACTTTGTCTTCTATCACGACTCCTAATTCGGCCTAGATTGTGAGATATAGCTATGCCCTAGTTTGCTGTACTGTTCACACTGCATGTGCTCCAGGCCAGCCAACTCCTTCGCCGGTTTTCATCACTTTCCGGCCATCTCCTGCCCTAGGTCCTGTTGAGACATTTGTTCCTGTTACAAATGCCCAACCACCAGACAAAGTGGTGCATCATTTGGAGTCCTGAGTCAAAAGATATGGCTAACCCTAGTTTCTGGCCGTGTCAAGCCTATGCCAGCCTGTGTCAGCCAGTGGCATTGAGCCTTTTCACCCACTTCCAGCCATGCACTTTGAAAATAACTTTGTCCCTTAGACTCCTGATGTTGTGATCTACACTTTTCTCTACTGTCACAACTTGAGTTGAGCCCTCTATCACCCACCGACCTTATGTCGATGCCTTGAACCGAATGCCAACCTAAAGACATTCGCTGTTTTTGAGCGAACCAGTCAGCACCTTGATATTACCCTGATATTTTGAAACCTTGTAAACCTTGACAGCTAACTTTAACCCTGGTTTCCATAATTAAAACCACATCGCTTTCAAACCTTGTATTGCCAGAGTATTTTCTCCTTGCACCTTTGCATGTAGCAAGTTAGTAGAATAGAATTGATTGTAATGCCTGTTTGCTTGTTTGATCTTGTTCAGAGCAAGAGTCTGGAGTTGAAGATCTTGTCGCTGAACCGTCGTCGACTGCTGATACTTACGACGCGGAAGGCAAGTCATACTTTGAACATATTGAAACCCATATTTTATGAATTGCTATGCTATTCCATGAGTAGATATTTCATTAATATTGCACATGTTGAGATCAATGATATTATGGCAGTGATAGATTGAATACTTGAGAAATGTGAACTTGATAAGATAGCAAGCCTCGAACTAATAAAAGTATAAACATGTACATTTATATTCATGAAATAGAACCCCTAGCCGTGACCAGTATTTTGGTATGGAATGGTGGTAGCACTGGAGGTGCTTGGCTGCACTGGTTGTGCAGGCACTGAAGGTGCATGGTTCGTGGTATGATCTGGTCACTGGCATATAAGGACCTAGAACCTTGTGTTGTGCGTCTAGTGGCATGAAAAACGTACCAACCACTTACCTGGTATGGGACAGGCGCAACCTAGTAGCTTTCTTAGTATTATCAGTTCCCTGCATGGCTTGTCGATCCGGTTTCTCGCGTGGAAACTGGTGGGACGCAGTTCGTCCATGAGTGATGTGAGATCAGAAAAATTATGAGAGGACAAGGTGTAAAGAAGGAAGACGCCCTACGCCAGATTAAGTCGTGCGCGACTGTAATCGAAAGAGGTTATGTGTCCTGCGGGAACATAGACCCAGGCTAGGAAGTAAGGCAGTGGGGAGGACCCACAACGGTACTTGGGATGGTGTTGTCCATTTACCGGGCAGGGATGCTGTTAATACTAGACTGCAAAAACGTTGTGTGATCTCGGCCTTGTCACATGCGTATAAGTCGCATGGAGTTGGCCCGACTTGGAAGTCGAGTGAAAAAGTGGATTTAAAAAGAGGTACATCTCTGCAGAGTTTAAAAATGTATTCGAATACTTCGTGCTCCCGAGTTCTAGGAGTATGCTGCGGTGGATTAAATCCATGGGGTGTGACACAAGTATTGTTTATAAACTAAAATTTGTTAGCTCAAGATTACCCAAGTGGCATGTGTTGTCAAGATAAGGGGCGTTGCCGTGGGCTGTCATGTGTTGACGTGTCGCGGTAATACCATAATATAGAGATCATATGATAATTAAGAGGCATGTGGTTTATGCCCTAAGTTATGAAATACTGCTAAGAGCATATGATTGAAAGACTTGAATAAGAGTAGTGTGATATGAGGATATATCGCCTTGGATATGGGATATATGTATCACCATCAATATGATTTATTTACTGCCATGGGTATGATCAGAAGTTGAGTAAGAATTGAGAAAGAAATGTATTTTGGGAAAAAAAAAAACCCTTCACTCTTTCCCCAATAGCATGGGTTCATGTCATATATATGTATGTATCTCTACCTTCCCTATGACTTGCTGAGTACGTAAGTACTCACCCTTGCAACAACTCATCAATAGATGGAGCATTCTACGACCTTGGAGGATACCCCGAAGATGCTGCGGACCCAGGAGATGATGAGCAGTTTCCTCCGGAACCCTGATGTGGTGCTGTCTTGCTGTCAACCTCTGTTTCCTGTGGTTTGCTTTTGGGCCTAGCTTCCGCCGACTAGATGTATTGTTTTGTTAGACCCTTGTGCCTTGTACGGCACTGTATCTCGTTTTGTACTAAGGCCTGATGGCCATACAATTATGACTATTGTACTATTTTGCTGCTGCAATGTAATCCTGTGATTGACTCATCCTGGGAAGTCAAGTGGTTAAAGGGCCAGCTGCACCGAGCTGGGCTCCTCACAGGTGATGTCACTGTCATGGCAGACGTGACATAAAATAGTGGTATCAGAGCAGCACAGACCTTGACTGTAGGACGGTACCCTTAGGGCTTGGTAGCGCCAGGACATCGTAAATTATTTAAAAATTATTTCTGAAAAATCTTATTTTTGTAAAAGGTTGTTCTTGCTCTTATAAAAATGTTGATTTCAAAATCTTATTTTGCTTCCAAAATTTCTCGGCAGGATGGCCAAGGAACGTTTCAGCTACATCGAGCGTCTCGGTGGATGGGCCACATTGCTGTGGCATATGGCTCAGTTCCTAGGGATTGATGAGCGGCCGATCTGCGAGACTATTTGGGACTATTATGAGGGGCGTCGCTATGGCTTCAAGGCCAAAGTGCTGGTGCACGCTCTCGATAGTCGTGAGGGACAGGTGATCAGAGTGGAGGCCAGCAGGGCAAGCCGACTGGATGCTATCCAGGACGCAGCTCGAGAGGCGGTGCATCGGGTACGCCAGGTGTACTCATGCCGGCTCCAGGAGTCACCTTTCCGTCACGTGCCTTCATCTCCCTCTGGGTTGTCACCCATCGTGGAGTACCCGGACCCGTGTCTGGCAGGCACCGTAGGTCTGTTGAGGACCCTCGACTCGCGCTACTCTACCTTGCTTGCTGAGCATCAGGAGCTCCGCAAGGAGTTGGAGGAGCAGAAGAAACGTGGCCGAACCGCTTCCCCGTCGTTGACTTCTCAGCCTGCAACTCAGAGACGCCGCACAGTTGAGGAGGTTGCTCCGACAGTTGTCTCCCCAGCTCGTACCTTTGGACCCAGTGCAGGACCTAGCTTGATTCCTCGGAGGGTTGCTAATGCAGCTGGGTACCGACGCTCGTTCTCTACCCCTAGCACCCGCCGGGCAGAGGGCAGTGGGTCTGCGCTACTGTTCCATGAGTCTGGACCACCCGGGTTTGTCACTCTGGAGGAGTCCGACGACGAGATGGAGCCAGAGGAGGTTGAGCCCTGTGGGAGTAGTTAGTTGCCTGTTCTTTTAGATCCTCAGGCCAGGGTAGATCTTCTAGGATTGGTGATGCTTTTGGTTGTTATCATCGCCATTACTTGTATTTTGGTTGTATCAGACTAAGGCGCTTAGCCGCTTTTGTATTGACTACTTGTGCATTAATGAACCAGTTTCGCATTAATTTCTGCATTAGTACCTTATTTCTCTCTCTAGTTAGTTAGACCTGTCTGCTTCTCTCTTCAGAAGATCAGAATGGTCAACACAAGGAGAAGGACCCAAGATGACCAAGAGGGCCAAGACCCAGTTACACCACGAAGAGGATCCACACCTCATCCAGGATCGCAAAGCTCACTACCGCCACAAGAGGACTCACCAAGTCTCCAGGAAATTCTTCTTTCAATGGAGAGGAGCCGCCAAGAAGCCCAGGCTGCACATACCCAATTGCTAGCTCAAGTCATTCAGAAAATGCCAGGGACTGCTGAAGGTACTGCCGTCGGAACTCGACTCTCGGACTTCCAGAAGACTCGACCGCCAACCTTCGCAAGCGCGACCGACCCAATCGTCGCAGATGACTGGCTGCGGGACATTGAAAGGAAACTGGACACTGTCCGTTGCAATGATCGAGAGAAGGTGTTATTCGGATCACACCAACTCACTGGAGCAGCAGCTGCTTGGTGGATGAATTATCAAGAAGCACACATGGACAAAGACAACATCACTTGGACGGAATTTAAGGATCAGTTCCGAAAATTCCATATCCCTACAGGCGTCATGGCAGCTAAACGCCGAGAATTCCGGAACTTGACTCAAGGGAACCGGACCGTCACTGAGTACCTGCACCAATTCCACCATCTAGCTCGGTATGCGTCCAACGACATCGACACGGAAGAGAAGAAGATTGAACGCTTCACCGAAGGACTTCAGCACTATTTGCAGTATCAGATTGCCTCCCATGAGTTCACAGAATTCCAGACTCTGGTGAATCGAGTATTAAAGGTAGAAGAAAAGCGAGGCATCGGAGAAGAAAATCGGAAGAGAAAGATGATGCAACAGTCGCGACTGCCAGCCAGCTCATCTAGGGGAAGGGCCCCAACATCTCCAAATTTTCGTCCGCCCTACCCGGCGCCAAGACCACAATTCACGCCAATATGCCCCAACTGCAGAGGAGCACACTATCAACGGGATTGCCCTCAGGCAAGGACTCAATGCTATCATTGCGGGCAAATGGGACACCGCAAAGACAGTTGCCCGTGGATCCAACTCCCAACGGCGATAGCAAGATCGCAAGCTGGAACACAAGCGATGGCACCTAGAACCACAGCTTCACCACCATTGCAGAGCCCCAAAGGAGGTTTGCCCAACAGAGGGGGAAATGTAGCAGGCCGAGGACGAGGGCGAGGAGGAAGACCAATGGCAGGCCGAGGAGGCCGACTGAACTTCACCTCCCTTCAAGAAGCAGACAATGCCTCTGACATTCTCCTAGGTAGATTCTTGATCCAATCTGCATTTGCTTTAATACTGTTTGATCCTGGAGCTACAAACTCATTCATATCAGAAGATTTTGCATTTAAAGTGGGAATACCTATGGTACCTCTAAAGTACCCTATGGCTATACAGACCCCAGGAGCTAAGCTGCCTGTATATTCAGCTTGTCGTCATATAACTTTCAGAATAGATGGGATAGAGTTCTTGGCTAATCTATTAGTCCTAGAACTGCAAGGCCTAGACATTATAATAGGAATGGATTGGTTATCCCAGCATAAAGGTCTAGTGGATTGTGAGAAGAAAACTCTAAGCCTTGTTAGTAACCAAGGGAAGGAAGTCCTATTCCATGCGGAAAGAGCATCGGTCGAAAAACTGCAAGGATCAGTCCATGCACTTCAGGAAGTATGCTTGGATCAAGTGCCCACAGTGCAAGAATACCCGGATGTATTCCCAGAAGAACTCCCAGGGATGCCACCTGACAGGGAGATAGA
Source organism: Pharus latifolius (assembly GCA_019359835.1). Classification (NCBI taxonomy): domain Eukaryota; kingdom Viridiplantae; phylum Streptophyta; class Magnoliopsida; order Poales; family Poaceae; genus Pharus; species Pharus latifolius. The sequence goes on along the minus strand of CM033321.1, from coordinate 57,706,489 downwards.
GTTTACCATCGAGCTTAAACCAGGAGCGGCACCTATAGCCAAGAGACCATATAGGATGCCGGTAACGGATTTAGAAGAGTTGAAAAACCAGTTAGAGGAACTGGAGGGTAAAGGATTTATCCGACCCAGTGCTTCACCTTGGGGAGCTCCAGTTTTGTTTGTAAGGAAGAAAGATGGAACTTTACGAATGTGTGTAGATTACCGAGCTTTGAATGAAGTCACCATTAAGAACAAGTACCCATTGCCAAGAATTGATGACTTGTTCGACCAACTTCGAGGAGCCAAAGTATTTTCCAAGATAGATTTGAAATCTGGATATCATCAGCTGAAAATCAAGAAGGAAGATATATCGAAGACTGCTTTCACTACCAGATATGGTTTATACGAGTTTACAGTAGTACCCTTTGGATTGACCAATGCTCCGGCAGCTTTCATGAACATCATGAACAGTACGTTTATGGATTATCTTGACAAGTTTGTCATAGTATTCATAGATGACATTCTGATATATTCCAAGAGTACGGAAGAACATGAGCAACATTTACACTTAGTCCTAGGAAGGCTACGAGAGAGGCAATTTTATGCCAAGTTTGATAAATGTGAATTTTGGATGACAAGAATTTCATTTCTTGGACATGTGTTGACAGCAGAAGGAATTTCAGTAGATTCGGCTAAAATCTCTGCAATCAAGGAGTGGAAGCAACCCACCTCAGTTTCAGAGATTAGAAGTTTCTTGGGATTAGCAGGATATTATAGGAGATTCATTGAAGGATTTTCCCAAATAGCCAAACCTCTTACGAACCTGCTAAAGAAGGATGTTGCATTTGAATGGACCATCAAGTGTGAAGAAAGTTTTCAGAAGCTGAAGCAGAAATTGACAACAACACCAGTCCTCACCTTACCGGACAGCAAGGAAGATTTTGTAGTTTACTGTGATGCTTCAAAGCAAGGAATAGGCTGTGTGTTAATGCAGCAAGGTCGAGTAGTAGCTTATGCTTCACGCCAATGGAGACCACATGAGGAAAATTATCCGACTCATGATTTGGAGTTAGCGGCAGTGGTGCACGCTTTAAAGATATGGCGGCATTATCTCATTGGACATAAGTGTGAGATCTTTACAGATCATAAAAGCCTCAAGTATATCTTCACACAGACAGAGCTCAATATGCGTCAGCGCCGATGGCTCGAACTGATCAAGGACTACGACCTCAGCATACTCTACCATCCAGGGAAAGCCAACGTAGTGGCAGATGCCTTGAGCAGGAAGGCTTATACCCTACAAGGAGCTACACCTAAGAACCCGTGCTTACGGCAGGAATTTCAGAATCTTGAAGTAACCATAGTGCCATCTGGGATGTTAGCTACATTGACTGTGGAGTCTCGACTCCAAAAGCAGATTGAGGATGCTCAGAAAGAAGATGAGGAGATACATAAGATCAAGAGCCACATCAGATCAGGAAAAACCCAGGATTTCATTGAAGATCATCAAGGAATTGTATGGTATCGGGGAAGGATTTGTGTGCCTCGAAATACCGACCTTAAGGAACTAATTCTTTTCGAAGCTCATAAAACCCCATACTCACTACACCCTGGAAACACCAAGATGTACAAGGATCTGAAGACGCAATTCTGGTGGAATGGAATGAAGAGGGAAATCGCGGAATATGTCGCAAGATGTGACACTTGCCAAAGGATTAAGGCCGATCATCAGAAGATAGCTGGAAAGCTGCAACCCTTACCAGTGCCAACTTGGAAATGGGAAGAGATTGGTATGGATTTTATCACAGGACTTCCCAGAACACAAGGAGGATATGATTCCATATGGGTCGTTGTGGACAGACTCACGAAAGTTGCTCATTTTATACCAGTCAAGAAAACGTATAATGGCAACAAATTAGCGGAGCTATACCTGCAGCGAATAGTGACACTGCATGGTATCCCGAAGAAGATCGTTTCAGATCGAGGAACGCAATTCACATCCAAATTCTGGAACCGACTCCACGAAGCCTTGGGAACCCAATTGCAGTTTAGCACTGCATATCATCCACAGACAGGAGGACAGACGGAACGTGTAAATCAAATCTTGGAAGACCTTCTCAGAGCTTGCATCTTAGAGTACGGAACCTCTTGGGAAAAGTGCTTACCATTTGCGGAGTTTACTTATAACAACAGTTACCAAGCTAGTCTGCAAATGGCACCCTTTGAAGCTTTGTATGGACGCAAGTGTAGAACTCCACTACATTGGGACGAGCCAGGAGAAAGGCAAGTCATTGGACCCGAACTCATCGAAGAAGCTGAAGCACACGTCAAGCTCATCAGAGAACGATTAAAGGCAGCACAGTCACGCCAGAAGAGCTATGCCGACAACCGAAGAAGGGAATTGTCGTTTGCACCAGGCGAATCAGTTTATCTCAAGGTTACGCCGTTAAAAGGGATGAGAAGATTCCATCAGAGAGGAAAACTGTCCCCAAGGTACATTGGACCATTCAAAGTCCTTAAGAGGAAAGGAGAGGTATCTTACAAACTGGATTTACCATCAGATCTTGGAGAAATTCATGACGTGTTTCATGTCTCACAACTCCGTAAGTGCCTCAAAGAACCAACGGATCAGATAGAATACCAGGGAATTCCGCTTCAGAAGAATCTCACCTACCTCACTCAACCACTGCAAATACTGGCTAGTGATGAGCGCCAACTCAGAAGAAAGAAAATCAAGCTTTGCAAGGTTCAATGGGAAGACCACTCAAAGGAAGAAGCGACTTGGGAGAAAGAGGATGATCTGCGGCAGGCTTATCCCTACCTCTTCCCTTCTCTAGGTAAATCTCGGGGCGAGATTTCTTTAAGGAGGGTAGGCTTGTAACACCCTAGTTTTGGGGGTGAAAAGTTTTGCATGAAAATCCTGCATGCATGTATCCCTGTAGTAGTAGCCAGATCAGTTGAACTCTAATCTCTCCCAAACCCTAAAAATCTCCAAATCTATTCTCTAGTTCCAGATCAAGACCTGACCATCCAGATTTAACCTATCAGTTACCCTGAGGATAAAAGTCTTCAGGAGCCAGATCAAATTCTGAACCTAACTCTCAATACCTAAGCCTCTCTCCGTTTTCGAAAACAGGAAAATTCAGACTTACCCTAAGTACCCCAGTTTTCAGATGATTGAATTATTTTAATCTAACCCTATTCAGACTCAAGTAACCCCTGGAATATGTTCCTAAGTTCATCCTCAACTCACTTCAAAAAGTTGGGAGCCAAATTAATTCATCTAAACACTTTTCGCAGTTTAGTCCAAATTTTACTGCGAATAAGTCCTTTTCTGTTTACCTGGAAGCCTGAAAAGGCTAAAATCTGCAAATTAATTCCAACTCCAGAATTTCTTCAGGAAACACCTTCCAAACACTATTTGATACAGATCTCCCTTTTGATCAGACTTCAAAATCTCTCTCCAATCACCAGAATTCGAAATCGACAAAATCCAGACTTATTTTACCCTAATTTTACCCTATTTTCGAAAATAGGTGAAATCCCCCAAATCTTATCAAATTTTCTCTAAATTTGAGCTGGATGAGTACTAATAGAAATGTTATACTCAGCCATGGAATCAATTCTCAAATTAACCATCTCTAAGACAGAAATTACAAATCAGTCCAGATTTCAAATAAGAATCCTTGCATTTTGGTCCCTGGTTCGACCAGAGGCACTGTGCGCGACCAGCAGCCGTGCACGACCGCGACCACCGCGCTGCCACGCCAGGAACTTCATCGCCGGTGAAGCCCCGTGGTCGCCACCCTTGCCACTGCGTCCCTGCCACGTGTGCGCACGCCGTTCGCCACCGTGGAGCCACCGCGGTCGCACCAGCAGCGCCAATTTTGCCCGCGCGCGCACGCCATCGCTGCAGCCACGGCAGAAGATTGATGCCACATTGCAAGCATGCCGGAGGAGCCCATCAATTCGCCGCTGCATCACCTGGGACAGCACACGCCAACCTGCAAAGCCGGCACGGCCGCTGGAGCACGTCGCTTCGCTGCTGTCCCGCCCGGCCGGTCAATTCGCCGCTCCAAGTCTCCAGGCGTTTTCCAGCCGTTGCAACACCTCCGAATCCTCTATAAATAGCCCCTGGTCTCAGTGAAGTATCACACACCACCAGAAGCACCTAAGCCCTCAAACTCACTGTGCCTTCTTCTTCCCCGGCGAGCAGCAAAGGAGGCTCACGGTGCCAAGCTTCTACACTGCTTCCCCCTCCAATCCAGATACTCCAGTAAGCTCCTCTTACCTCCCTCATCATGCCCGAGCATGTAATTGACTTCAAACCTCTCCAGTCGCCGGCAATTTCAGTTTTACTCCAGTAGCTCCGGCGAGCAATTAACCCTCAACCAGATCGATTCAGCTTTCGAACTAGTAATCAAATATGCTCACTAGACCTTGCTTAACATCCCTAAGCAACCAAAATCGACAGATTTGCTAAAATGTGAAAAACCCCAAATTGGAACTTTGCTTGTGAACTGAGTTTGCTGTTCAAGCTTTTCTGGTGCATTTCTAGTTAATCTAACTTCACCAGTAGCTTACTTATGCCCCAGAGACTATCCACAAGCAAGGAATTAAGTTTATTTGCCCTAGATCAAAAATGCCCAAATCAGGCTTGAGTTAATCTTTTCCCCGGCCAATATCCCCTAAATCCAGCCAATCCAGCCATAGAAACCTTGCCATCTAGATGTTTTGGACCATTCTGAGCAACTTTGTCTTCTATCACGACTCCTAATTCGGCCTAGATTGTGAGATATAGCTATGCCCTAGTTTGCTGTACTGTTCACACTGCATGTGCTCCAGGCCAGCCAACTCCTTCGCCGGTTTTCATCACTTTCCGGCCATCTCCTGCCCTAGGTCCTGTTGAGACATTTGTTCCTGTTACAAATGCCCAACCACCAGACAAAGTGGTGCATCATTTGGAGTCCTGAGTCAAAAGATATGGCTAACCCTAGTTTCTGGCCGTGTCAAGCCTATGCCAGCCTGTGTCAGCCAGTGGCATTGAGCCTTTTCACCCACTTCCAGCCATGCACTTTGAAAATAACTTTGTCCCTTAGACTCCTGATGTTGTGATCTACACTTTTCTCTACTGTCACAACTTGAGTTGAGCCCTCTATCACCCACCGACCTTATGTCGATGCCTTGAACCGAATGCCAACCTAAAGACATTCGCTGTTTTTGAGCGAACCAGTCAGCACCTTGATATTACCCTGATATTTTGAAACCTTGTAAACCTTGACAGCTAACTTTAACCCTGGTTTCCATAATTAAAACCACATCGCTTTCAAACCTTGTATTGCCAGAGTATTTTCTCCTTGCACCTTTGCATGTAGCAAGTTAGTAGAATAGAATTGATTGTAATGCCTGTTTGCTTGTTTGATCTTGTTCAGAGCAAGAGTCTGGAGTTGAAGATCTTGTCGCTGAACCGTCGTCGACTGCTGATACTTACGACGCGGAAGGCAAGTCATACTTTGAACATATTGAAACCCATATTTTATGAATTGCTATGCTATTCCATGAGTAGATACTTCATTAATATTGCACATGTTGAGATCAATGATATTATGGCAGTGATAGATTGAATACTTGAGAAATGTGAACTTGATAAGATAGCAAGCCTCGAACTAATAAAAGTATAAACATGTACATTTATATTCATGAAATAGAACCCCTAGCCGTGACCAGTATTTTGGTATGGAATGGTGGTAGCACTGGAGGTGCTTGGCTGCACTGGTTGTGCAGGCACTGAAGGTGCATGGTTCGTGGTATGATCTGGTCACTGGCATATAAGGACCTAGAACCTTGTGTTGTGCGTCTAGTGGCATGAAAAACGTACCAACCACTTACCTGGTATGGGACAGGCGCAACCTAGTAGCTTTCTTAGTATTATCAGTTCCCTGCATGGCTTGTCGATCCGGTTTCTCGCGTGGAAACTGGTGGGACGCAGTTCGTCCATGAGTGATGTGAGATCAGAAAAATTATGAGAGGACAAGGTGTAAAGAAGGAAGACGCCCTACGCCAGATTAAGTCGTGCGCGACTGTAATCGAAAGAGGTTATGTGTCCTGCGGGAACATAGACCCAGGCTAGGAAGTAAGGCAGTGGGGAGGACCCACAACGGTACTTGGGATGGTGTTGTCCATTTACCGGGCAGGGATGCTGTTAATACTAGACTGCAAAAACGTTGTGTGATCTCGGCCTTGTCACATGCGTATAAGTCGCATGGAGTTGGCCCGACTTGGAAGTCGAGTGAAAAAGTGGATTTAAAAAGAGGTACATCTCTGCAGAGTTTAAAAATGTATTCGAATACTTCGTGCTCCCGAGTTCTAGGAGTATGCTGCGGTGGATTAAATCCATGGGGTGTGACACAAGTATTGTTTATAAACTAAAATTTGTTAGCTCAAGATTACCCAAGTGGCATGTGTTGTCAAGATAAGGGGCGTTGCCGTGGGCTGTCATGTGTTGACGTGTCGCGGTAATACCATAATATAGAGATCATATGATAATTAAGAGGCATGTGGTTTATGCCCTAAGTTATGAAATACTGCTAAGAGCATATGATTGAAAGACTTGAATAAGAGTAGTGTGATATGAGGATATATCGCCTTGGATATGGGATATATGTATCACCATCAATATGATTTATTTACTGCCATGGGTATGATCAGAAGTTGAGTAAGAATTGAGAAAGAAATGTATTTTGGGAAAAAAAAAAAACCCTTCACTCTTTCCCCAATAGCATGGGTTCATGTCATATATATGTATGTATCTCTACCTTCCCTATGACTTGCTGAGTACGTAAGTACTCACCCTTGCAACAACTCATCAATAGATGGAGCATTCTACGACCTTGGAGGATACCCCGAAGATGCTGCGGACCCAGGAGATGATGAGTAGTTTCCTCCGGAACCCTGATGTGGTGCTGTCTTGCTGTCAACCTCTGTTTCCTGTGGTTTGCTTTTGGGCCTAGCTTCCGCCGACTAGATGTATTGTTTTGTTAGACCCTTGTGCCTTGTACGGCACTGTATCTCGTTTTGTACTAAGGCCTGATGGCCATACAATTATGACTATTGTACTATTTTGCTGCTGCAATGTAATCCTGTGATTGACTCATCCTGGGAAGTCAAGTGGTTAAAGGGCCAGCTGCACCGAGCTGGGCTCCTCACAGGTGATGTCACTGTCATGGCAGACGTGACACTCCCGCCCCCGCCGACCGGGGGGCCAGGGATCCCCTCAAGCACCCTAGGCAGGGGGGCATAACGAGCCACGGCCTCGGGACACCTTTGTCCTCGAGGGCGGAGGCGGCTCGCGCGACCCCCCGAGGGGCAACCGCCCCTTCCCCAAACTGAAGGGCCGTGGGGGAGGACAATCTTCGCGCGGCCGGGAAGGCCCCACGGGGAGAAGGCGGGAAGGACCGTTGTGCAGCTTCCACGGATCCAGTACCCACGCTACCCGAGATTACAGCCAGCTATTGCAGCACTTCGCGGCGTTCCTCGACCAGCGCGGGCAGGGGGGGGAGACTCCGGCCTCCTTGCTCCCTCGGCCAGCTGTTCCGGCCCTTCCCGCTCCCGCAGGGGGTCATCAGATGCAGACGCAGGAGGGGGAGCCTTCAGAAGCTCTACCCTTTCAAACTTCTCAGCGCCGCATCAACGTCATCGTGGGAGGGTCCGCCTCCGGGCGGGACTCTAAGCTCCAGCGTAAGGGGTACGCACGCGAGGTCAAGGTTCTGGGGGTGCTACACGCGTCCCCGCGACCTAAGTGGTCGGACGTCCCCTTCACCTTCACGGTGGAAGACGCGCGAGGGGTCCGCTTCCCCCACGACGACGCGCTCATTGTCTCCATGACCATCTACAACTGCCATCTGGCCCGTATCCTTGTGGACGGCGGGAGCTCCGCCGACGTCCTATTCCTGAAGGCCTTCAAAGAGATGCAGGTGGATGAGAAGCTCCTGCAGCCTGCTGCCGAGCCCCTGCAAGGTTTTGTCCCGGGGAAGGCGATCCACCCCGTGGGCAAGGTAGATCTTCCTATGAAATTCGGCACCCCGGAGAACTACCGCACCGAGCTGGTCCGCTTCGACGTAGTGGACCTCCCTTCCTCTTACAACGCGATAATGGGGAGGACCGCAATCAATCGGCTGGGGGCTGCCACCCATCAAAACTACCTCTGCCTGAAGATCCCCGGGCCGCATGGTGTGATCAATGTCCGGGGAGACCAAGACATGGCCCGTGCTCTATACGAGCGCGCTGCAGCCACAATCGGAAGCGTCAATCTCATAAAGACGCCCGGGGGGGAGGCTTTCCCCCCGGAACTAGACGCCGCTGCGCCACCGCCCGGGAGGCCCCTCCTTAAGCCGCGCCCGGAAGGGGGCCCCCGGAAGATCCTGTTGTCCCCGGGCGACGAAGACAAAACCGTCTGAATCGGGGCGGAGCTCCCCGAGGAGCACGCAGCGCAACTTGCGGCTTTTCTGCGCGAAAACTCTGATGTTTTTGCGTGGAAGCCTTTGGACATGTGGGGCGTCGCCCGGGAGGTCATTGAGCACAATCTCGCTGTGGCCCCCGGTCATCCCCCGATTAAACAGAAGCTGTGCAAACTCTCCCTCGAGCGCCAAGAAGCAATCAAGGTGGAGATCACTCGGCTCCGAGAGGCGTTGTTCATTCGGAAGGTCCTGCACCCCGAGTGGCTCGCAAACCCCGTCCTCATCAAGAAATCAACCGGCAGGTGGCGGATGTGCGTGGACTTCACCGACCTTAACCGCGCCTGCCCCAAAGACAACTTCCCGCTCCCGCGGATTGATCAGCTCGTCGACTCCACTGCGGGGTGCGAGCTCATGAGCTTCCTAGACACCTACTCGGGCTACCATCAAGTCCGGATGGCGGAAGGGGACGAGGAAAAGACGAGTTTCATAACTCCCCTTGGAACCTTCTGCTACGTCCATATGCCCTTCGGGCTCAAGAACGTGGGGCGACCTTCCAGCGCCTCATGACGCTGGTCTTCAAAGATCAAGTCGGCCGCAACGTCGAAGTCTACGTAGACGACGTTGTCGTCAAGAGTCCCCGCGCAGCCTCCCACATCGACGACCTGGCGGAAACCTTCCGCAACCTCCGCGCGTTCGGGCTCAAACTCAACCGGGTGAAATGCGCCTTCGGGGGGCGCGGCGGGAGGCTCCTAGGTTTCCTCGTGTACCAGCGGGGCATTGAGACAAACCCCGAGAAGATCAAGGGCATTCTTAGGTATGCCCCCGCCACGCTCCGTCAAGGAAGTCCAGCGGCTCTCCGGCCGCCTAGCCGCGCTAAGCCGCGTTCGACGACCTCAAGAAGTACCTCACGAGCCCTCCAATGCTCGTGAGCCCGTCTCCAGAAGAGCCCTTGCTCCTCTACCTCGCCGCGACCCCCGTCGCCGTCAGTGCGGTCTTGGTGAAGGAGCAAGGGGGGCGGCAGCGTCCCGTGTACTACGTCAGCGAGGCCCTCCAAGGGGACAAAACTCGGTACACAGAGATGGACAAGATCTGCTACACCCTCCTGATGGCATCCCGGAAGCTTCGCCATTACTTCCTGGGGCACCCCATCACCGTCCCGTCGTCCCTCCCCCTGGAGGAGGTACTGCGGAACAAAGAAGCCACCGGCCGGATTGGGAAGTGGGGGGCTGAGCTCGCCCCCTTCTCCCTGTCCCTTACCGGCCGCTCCTCCATCAAGTCGCAGGTCCTCGCCAACTTCATCGCAGAGTGGACTCCCGCCTCCGGGTCCGGGGACGAAGACCTCCCTGTGCCGCCCCGACGCAGTGATCATTGGACTCTCACGTTCGATGGGTCACTGTGTCTCGCCGGGGCTGGTGTGGGAGTAGTCCTCCGGAGCCCCGAAGGGAAGGAACTCGAGTACGTCGCGCGGCTCGAGTTCCCCGCAATCAACAACGTCGCCGAATATAAGGCTTTGCTCCTCGGGATGCGCCTTGCGCGCTCCCGGGGATCCGGCGCCTCCTAGTCAAGGGAGATTCTCAGCTCGTAGTTTGCCAAATGGACAAGTCTTACCTATGCCATGACGCAAACTTAAGTCTTTATTTGCAGGAAGTGCGGAAGATGGAGAGGCATTTCGACGGCCTCGAGGCCCGGCATATCCCGCGAAGGGACAATGACCGGGCCGATGCCTTGGCCCGGGCCACAAGCGCCCGGGAATCACTCCCCAAGGGGGCTTTCTTGGAAATCGTCACGAAGCCCTCGGTGGCCTCCCCGAACACGGGCAACGAGCCCCATGTCTCGGAGGTCGCCGAGATCACCCGGACTCCATCTCGAATGGACCCCCTCATCTCCTTCATCAAGGGGGAGGGGGACCCTCCTAGTGAGACAGAGGCTAAATGCCTCTGGGCTAAAGCGCGGGCATATCTCCTGCTGGAGGGGAGGCTCTACAAGCGGGGGGCTTCCGCCCTCCTGCGCTGCCTCCCCCGGCCGGAAGAACTTCAACTTCTCGAAGACATCCACGCGGGGAGCTGTGGTTCTCACCTAGCCCCGCGTGCCATCGCGGCCAAGGCCCTCCGGCAGGGCTTCTACTAGCCCACGGTCATGCGCGACGCGCGAGACCTTGTCTCCGCGTGCGAGGCATGCCAGAAGATGGCCAAGGGCTCGAACCTCCCCCCTATAGCGCTGCAGACAATCCCCATCACTTGGCCCTTCGTGCACTGGCGGATGGACCTCTTAGGGCCCTTCCCCCCAGCGCCCGGAGGATACAAGTATGCGGTGGTCGCGGTCGACTATTTTACGAAGTGGGTTGAGGCGGAGCCTTTGGTCAGCATCACGTCCCGGGCCATCCAGCGGTTTTTCTGGAAAAACGTCATATGTCGTTTTGGTATCCCCTGGGAAATCACCGTGGACAACGGGACCGAATTCGACTCGGCTTATTTCCGGGAATTCTGCGAAGGCCTGGGGCTCGTCATTCACTTCGCCTCAGTGGACCATCCCCGGAGCAATGGGGCTGTCGAGTGGGTCAACGGCATGATCCTACAGGGATTGCCCCGGAGACTCGAGCAAACCGCTTCTAAGCGGGGTGCATGGGCAGAGGAGCTTCCTAGCATCCTCTGCTCCATGCGCACGACCCCGTCCCGAGCGACGGGGCGTACTCCCTTCTCCCTGGTCTACAGGGCGGAGGCAGTCCTCCCCCAGTAGATCGGCTTCCGGTCACTGCGGGTCGAGCTCCTGGAGGGAGCCACGCCCACAGGGTACCTGGCCAACGAGGCCAACTAGCGCCTCGAGATCGACCTCGTGGAGGAGGAACACGACCGAGCGCTCCTCCGCCACGCCATCTACGAGCAAGAGATGGCACGCGCGTATAACCAGCGCGTGCGCGAGAGAGCTTTCCGCCTTGGGGACCTTGTCCTCAAGCGCGTCACAGACCCCCTAGCCCAGGGGAAGCTCTCCCCCAAGTGGGAGGGTCCCTACAGGATCTCCGCGGTCCTGGGCTCGGGGGCTTACAAGCTCTCCAACCTTCAATAGTAGGAGCTGAAACACACGTGGAACTTGCGTTTACTTCGCAAGTTCTATGTTTAGCCTTACAGGCCTGTCCCCTCCCCCGGAGCGGTCACGCCGGAGGGGGAGGAGGGACACTGTACTTACCTTTTCCTCCCCCTTCCGTGGCTTTGCAGGGGGAGGCACTGTACTTCATTTTATTAGTAATACATAGGTTTTGCTCTTCAACTGTCTCATTGCAGGTTCTTCTTACTACCGCCCCAAGCGGCGATGCCCTCCCCGCGAGGATGCCCTCCCCGCGAGGACGCCCTCCCTGTGAGGATGCCCTCCCCGCGAGGAAGTGGGCCCAGACCCAGCAAGTCCCTCCTGTAGGGCGGCTTACAATCAGCCCTCATGGACTGAGGGTGTAAGCGGCAACCCGGTCCCCAGCGGCAGTGGTAACGAGTCACTTTGGGAGACTAGTCCCCTACCCAAACACTCAAGACCCGTCATCGGGCACTTCCTCCTCCGGGAGTAGACGCTCTCCCCAGTGGGACGTCTGATGGCTTTCATTGATATCTCTTCCTCCTCCGGGAGTAGACGCTCTCCCCAGTAGGATGTCTGATGGCTTTCATGGATATCTCTTCCTCCTCCGGGAGTAGAGGCTCTTCCCAGTGGGACGTCTAGTGGCATCCTTGGATATTTGGTCCCCGGCGACCTTATTCCCGGCTCCCTGTCCTCACGGCGACCGGACGATTGCTTACCGACGACCTTATTCCCGGCTCCCCGTTCTCACGGCGACCGGATGATTGCCTCCCGGAGACCCAATTCCTGGCTCCCCGTCCTTACGGCGACCGGGCGATTGTCTCCCGGAGAAGTTACGGATTTCTTGGGCACTTCTTCCCCGGAGACCCTATTCCCGGCTCCCCGTTTTCACGGCGACCGGATGACCATCTCCTAGGAAGCCCTTCTCCAGAAATCTCATCGGGTTTTCTTGGATGTTTCTTCCACACGAGGCCTTATTCCTGGCTCCCCGTTCTCACGGCGACCGGACGATTGTCTCTCAGAAGGTCTTTTCCTTGAAAACCTCGATCTAAAATTTTCTAACTTAGAACAATTTCTGTGCTACAGGTCACTTCCACCCCGGGGGCCTTGCTACCCCCACAGCGCGCGGGGCTACCCTCTGTCCCGCTATGGGCGTGGGGATAAGGAATCCCCGGGTGTCGACTGTAACACCCCGATTTTTCCCAAATCTTGTCTTACCTCATCTCTCCCTATATCAGAATGAGATCCCAGTTATGCCAGTATCTTAACCCAAAAAGTTGGCAATCAAACTCTTGTCATTCAGACCTTTTTCACAAATCAGCCCTTTTCAGAATTGTCAGAAGCTCAAAAAGACTAAAAGTCTCAGACCATTTCCAAACTTTGATCTGATCCAGTAAACACCTTCCTTTCACTATTCTGAACATTTTTCCCTTCTGGAAGAATTTCCAAATCTTACCCTAAACCTGAGTTTCGAGCCTTGCCGTTTTCAAAACCCTAATTACCCTGTTTTACCCTAATTACTCTATTTTCGGATTTTTGTCGAAACCCTCAAATCTTGTTCAAATTCACCAAATTTCCTGCCAGATGAGTCCCAGCATTTTAGTGTCACTCAGCTGCGAAATCAAAGTTCAATTTGGACCCCCAAATTTCCAGAATTGCAATCGGGCCCAAACTCCAAAGAAAGATCATCGCAAATCAGTGCAAAATATTTGCATCCAGGTCCCTGCTGCTTTCGACTGGAGCATGTCCACGACCAGAGAACCTCCTGTGCGCGACCTCGACCAGCTGCCGTGCTCACTCCGCCGTGGCAGTCGCCTGTGCCCTTGCCGCCATGTGTGCCCTCGCCGTTCGCCACCGTGGAAGCCACCTCAACAGCGCAATTGCTGCAAGTTTTCCCCGCGCACAGCACGCGCGCTAGCTGCAGCAGCGCAGCACCGTAGAGAACGCTCGACACGTCGCAGCCATGCTCGAGCTAGGTGTCTCCTCGCCGTTGCCTTCGCCGCCTGCACCTGCACCGTCCAGCTGCAACGCCGCGCCGTTAGTCACCTCGCCATCACCACCCCGTCCCGTCGCTTCAAAGTCACCTCGCAGCAGCAACACTCCAAATTGTCGGCCCTTTTGCCTCGCCCGTGCCTATATAAAGCCTTCTGTAGCCGTTGCATCTTCACCCAGCGCTAGAAACCACCTAAGCTCGCAGCTCCACCGTGAAATCTTCTTCTCCGGCGAGCCAGCAAGTGAGCTCACGGTGCCAGCCCAGCTCGCCGCACCATTCTTCAAACCAATACCACCGGTGAGTTCCCCTCTTCTCCCTCTCTGTGTCATAGCAGCCAATTGCATCCCGACGACCCCCATCGCCGGTGATCGCCGATTCCCGATTCTCCCTGTTTCTGCAATGCTGTTCGTTTCATCCCAAATTGGCTTCCCCTCTAGTAGAGTTTCTTGATCAGTAGACCCCATCTAGCAAGCCTGTGCGCTCAGATTTCACAATTGAGCTGGAATCGTAGTTCTTCCGTTCTAGCTCGCCACCGATGATCTGGCTCCCGTCGCCAGGCCGTACCAGCTATTCCCCAGCCAAATTGACTTAACGATTAGCTTCCACACTTCACCTTCTCACTCTCTGAGCAAGCAATCGAGTTCAAATGCTTTGTATCGAAAACCCCCAATCTCCAGTGTCGTCTTCTCCAGCACCGGTCGCCGGAATTCTTCCCCGGCCAATCTAGCTCCTGAAACTTTGTCCCTTAGCTTTGCCTCACCTCCCTGAGCATTTCCTTCCACTAGCTCGACATCTGAATCTGCCTAGATTGTGAGTTATGCCCTTGCCAAGATCACTGTCCAGAAGCCCAGTTCTTGTCCAAGTCACCACAGTACATCATTGAATTTCATCACCTTCCAGCCACTTTCAGCCCTTGATCCTGTTGAGTATCTTGTTCCTGTTATCAATGCCTACCTCCCAGACAAAGTTGTGCATCAATTGGAGCCCTGGATCAAAAGTTATGTCAAGCCCTAGATTTTGGCAATGTCTGCACTATGTCAGTGCATGTCAGCCACTGGCGTTAGCCTTGTTTGACCCCTTCTGGTTGAGCAATGGAAATGTCACTTTGTCCCCTAGATTCCTGGAGTTGTGTTCTACATCTTTCTCTTCTGCCACTTCTCCAGAAAACCTACCTAAGACCAACTTATGACTATGTCTTGCCGTGGACTGAATGTCGGCCTTTGACATTCAACTTCTTTTGAGCCCATCTCTTCGACCAGCACCCAAGTGACTCTGTCCAAATCTTTTCCCTTGCATGCATGATATATGTACTTATTATTTTCTATTGCAACTATTTTATGTATGCTTATGTAGTGTATGTATTGTATTGCTTGTGTCCGCCGCAGAGCCCAAAGCTGAAGGAGCGGAAGAAGTCTTTGAAGATTCGTCCGAATAATTAGACCCAGCAGTGCAAGGCAAGTCTCAACCCCTTGATCATGTCTCGCCTAATATTTTCAAATGAGGTATATTAGTTGTTTTCAAAGTATATGCATGCCTTATATTCAAATGAGAGTATGTTCAAATAATGTGGTAAGATATAACCTAAATGATTGTGAAACCCCTCTTGTGATTGAATACCCATGCATCCTTGTCACCCTAGGATATGTGCTTAGAATTATGCTTATGCTTGAAAACTTATGCTAAATATCAAATGGTCGCTTATATGAAAAACATGTTTGAGAACCCCTCTTTGTGAAAGAAAATACAAATTAGTATTGATAGTGAGGATTGGTTTGTATGGAGAGGGTGCGGTGTGCACCAGGGAATGTGGATGGCTCCTCACTATCAATTCATAAGGACTAGAACCTTGTGTTGTGCCTCTATGCGGCATGAAAAACGTACCAACCACTTGCCTGGTATGGGACAGGCACGACTTAGTAGCTTTTTGGTATTAGCAGTTCCCTGCATGGTTTGTCGGTCTGGTTTCTCGCGTGGAGAAACTGGTTGGGCGCAGTTCGTCCGTGAGTGATGTGAGTTCAGAAAAAGCATGAGAGGAAAAGGTGGAAAGAAGGAAGACACCCTATGCCTCCGATTAAGCCGTGCGCGGTTGTAATCGTGACGGTCAAATGTCTCGCGTGGACAGACCAAGGCTATGTGTCCTGCGGGAGCATAGGCCAAAGGCTAGGAAGTAAGGCAGTGGGGAGGACCCACAACTGTACTTGAGACTTAATTGTCTATTTACCGGGCGGGGATACTGTTAATACTAGACTGCAAAAGCGTTGTGTGATCTCGGCCTTGTCACATGCGTATAAGTCGCATGGAGCTGATCTGTCGCGCCCCGAGACTGGGACTACGACTATTCCTGTAGAGACCTAGCTCGCTGCAGCTAGTCCCGTATATGCATAGCATACACATACCCTTGACGTCCCAGGATAAGTCAAGCACAGGAGTATATCACATTGCAACAGAGTAACTTACAAAATAGTTAAGCAGTGTGGCCTGCCGGCCTTGATATTACATAAGGAGATTACAATGCCTTCACGGCATACATGGTTTAGCAAAATAACATCTACACAGCAGAAGGTAGGTGACCCACCCACAAAGAGAAGTGGACAGCAGAACAACACACATCAGGGAAATGACGGGACTGACGCTCCTCCTTCTGGATCCACGAAGTACTCCACGCCTTCATCTTGATTGTTGATTGCTCCGTCTATTGATTTGTAGGTTGCAAGAGTGAGCACTTACGTACTCAGCAAGTCATAGGTAAGAGTAGATACATATAGTAGTGATGACATGAACCTAGACTAGTCAAGAATTATGGATATTTGTAAAATAATCTTTTCCTTTCTTATCTCATCTTATGGCAGCACTTTTCATAATATAACATCATCATTCATGTTCACTAGATTATAGCACTACCGCGACACGTCGACACACGACAGCCCACGGCAGCACTCCTTATCATGACAACACATGTCATTTGGGTAATCTTGATTTAAACATATTTTATTTAGAAAATAGTACTTGCGTCACACCCCGTGGATTTAATCCACCGCAGCAGACTCCTATAAACCCGGGAGCTCAGAGTATTTGAATACATTTTTAACTCTGCAGAGAGGTACCAATTTACCCGCAAGATATTCCACTTTCAAGCCCATCCTATCATAACAAAATGATTAGACCCCTCCTCACAACCATGTGTGAGTGGCAAGGTGGAGATAACAAGAACTTTTGTTATGCATCACTTACAATTCACCCCTGACCCTGTGGCTCTCAGCGAAACACAGTTGTGGTAGGCTGTATCATAACCTCCACCCCACCTCATTTTCCCATTACTGGGTCAAATATCAGATCACCTTCAGTGATAGTAGGAGTCAGCCTCCAAGTCAATCATCACAACACATCTCATGCAGGGGTTTCATGTACGATCCACATAAGTACTTATTCAGGCCTGTCCCATACCAGGCTTGCGGTTAGCACGTTGTTCATGCCACTAGACGCACAACACCAGGTTCTAGTCCTTATATGCCAATGACCAGACCATCCACAACCCTGCACCTTCAGTGCCTGCATTCCTTTGCAGTCTAGCACCTCCAGTGCTACAGCCATCCATACCATTTTTCTGATCACGGCTAGGGGTTTTATTTCATGAATATAAGTATATAAATACATATAATAGTTCATGACTCAAAACTTGTTTATTTCACATTTCACAGATAACCAGTCTAGCACTGCCAATTCATAAATCAATCATTCTCAATCTTTCACATGCAATATTGCCTATATTCAAGGTTATGTTTTAGCAACATTTAAAATATAGGTTCAAGATGAACAAGGATATGACTTGCCTTCCGCGTCGTAAGATACAGCAGTTGACGTCGGATCCGCAATGAAGTCCTCGAACTCGGGCTCTTGATCTGCTCTCCAATCAAACAAACAACCAATAATCATAATCTTTTCCATACATTATTATACTTTATGCAAAGATGCAAAGATGAAGTCTTGATGATTCTGAAATGATTGGGTTTAGAGGCTGATTAGGGTTAAGTTAAGGAAACCAATGTTAAGATTAGCTGTCAAAGGTTTACAAGGTTCCAAATGTCTCAAAATATCAGAATGATATCAAGGTTGCGACTGGTTCGCTCAAAAACAGCGAACGTCTTTAGGTCGACATTCGGTTCAAAGCATCGACATAGGGTTGATGAATGATAGAGGGGTTATCTCAACTTGTGATAGTAGAATAAAATGTAGATCACAACTCTACAAATTTAGTGGACAAAGTGGTTTTCAATTTACACAACCAGAAGTGGGTAAACAAGGCCAATGCCATTGGCTGGCATATACTGAGAAAATGTCAAAAATTAGGGTTTAGCAACAATTATAATTCAAGGGCTCAAATCAAGTTGTGATAGAAGAAGAAATTGTAGATCACAACTTCAGGAATCTAAGAGACAAAGTTATGCTCAAGATGCGCATCTGGAAGATAGTGAAAAGGGCTAATGCCACTGACTGACATAGCCTGGCATTAATCTTGACATGGCCAGAAATTAGGGCTTAGCATAACTTTTGATCTAGGGCCCCAAATGATGCACCACTTTGTCTGGGAGGTAGGCATTGATAACAGGAATAAATCATTTAACTGGACCTAGGGCAGGAGGTGGCCGGAGAGTGATGAAAACCGGCGATGAACTCGGTGGCTGAAATTTCAATTCACAGTACTGGACAGGAATTAGGGCATAGCTATATCTTCTGATTTAGGCCGAATTGGAAGTCGAGCTAGTAGGCAAAGTTGCTTAGGAGATCAAGGCGCATCTGGTGGACAACGTTTCTGGAGCTGGATCGGCCGGGAGTGGTTTTCCGGTGGCCGGCGCCGGAGAAGAAGACACTGATATTGGGGGTTTTGGCTACACGATGTTTGAACTCGATTCCTTGCTTGGAGAGCATCTAGAAGGTATAAGAAAGCTTCTAGCACGATTGAATTGGCCGGAGAATCACCGGAGAAGGCTGGCGACGTTCACCGGCGGCTGGTGAAGCTCGGGCTAGCGAAAAACTCCAGTTCTTGGTCAATTTCACCATTCAACTTCACAGGCTTGCTTAAAATAGCTCACTGATCATTTTTGTCTATTGAATCGAAGGCTAATTCTGGCTAACTTGACTTGTGTAACTGGAACAGGGCATTTCACTGATTTCAGCAATTTCTGGCGATCACCGGCGATGAAGTGCATAAGAATTCAATTAAATACTACAGCACGATGAGGTAGGTAGGAGAAACTCACTGATGCTGTCAATTTGAGGATTGAGGCTGCGGTTGAGGCAAGGCTGGCGTCGTTGACCTCCTCGGCGGCTCGCCGGAGAAGACGACGACAGCAAGGGAATTTGAGAATTTGGTTAAGCTCTGGTGAAGTGAAGATTGCACAAGGTGTTGATTTCTTAAATAGACTAGAGGGCGAAGCTTGCAAGGATTAAACAGCAATGAATTGGCGTCAGTGACTTGCCAGACGCAGATGCAACAATGGCGAGCGGTAACGTGATGGCGCACAGGCGGTGCAAAGCTGATTAAACTATCGGCTTCATCGGGACTCAACAATGTCGGGTGGTGCAAGGCGGTGGCAAGCACAAGCTGGCAAGGCAAAGCAACGTGGTGCCGTGTTGCTGACAAAAGCTGCTGTTGGTCGCGCGCGGAAGCAATTGCTGTTCAACGTTGCTGCCACGACGAAGGCTAAGACACGGACGCGTGCGCATCAGCAACAGCAAGCATGCATGAGCACAAATGCAAGCGGGGCTTGGCCGGCGGCGAGCGTGCACGGCGCAAAGATCACGGCGAGCTCTGGTCGTGCGTACAGTAGCTGCTGCTCTGGTCGAAATAGGGGCTGATTTGCAATATTTGATTTTTGATTTCGGGCTGAATTGTAAATCTGATGATTTGGAAGGTTAAATCTGAAATTGACTGCATTAATCTGGTAGGCTTGATTCAACAGATGACTTGGCACAAATAGAAGATAAAATTTGAGACATTTGGATGATTTTTGATATGAACTGAAAACAGAGTAGATTAGGGTAAAATAAGTCTGAAACTTATTGATCTCGAATTCTGGGATTTAGGGTTTGATTTTGAGATACTCATAAAAGAAGAATTTGTATTGAAAAGCATTTGGGAGATATTCCCTGAATCAGATTTGAATTTGGAGATGATTTGCAGCATTTTGCCTTTCTGGTTTTTAGCAAAATCTGGAAGAAGGACTGATTTGTGAATCTGGAGTTTTGGAAGGTTTAAACTGAATTTGATTTCACTGATATAGCAGATTATATTCAACAGAATATTTGGCAAGGACATTTGATAAAATTTGGCACATTTGAATAGTCTTTGATACAGACTGAAAATAGGGTATTTTTAGGGTAATTGAATCTGAGCTTTAATTGATTTCGAATTATGGTAATTAGGATGAGATCTTGAAATCTGCACAGAAGAAGAACTTGTTTCAAAAAGCATCTAGAAAAGATTTGCCGAAGAAATTCTGAATTTGGAGTTAATCTGGAGATTTTAGCCTTTTTGGGTTTCTAGATATCAGATAAAGGACTAATTTGTAATAACTCTTGGACTGATTTGCGAAAAAGGGTTAGATGGTAAAATCTGGCTGCCAACTTTTTGGATTAAGGTATTGGGATACCCTTGATCATAATCCAGAAATAATCTGGTCTGAACTTGGTTAAGATTTTGATTAAATCTGAATTTCTGAAACTTAGGGTAAAAGGTAATAACAGATATTCTGTTTTCGAAAACAGAAAAGAGTTGATAATTCTGGAAGTTAGGGATAGAATTGAATCTGGGTTCTGAAGGCTTTTAGGTTTAGGATAACTGATAGATCAAATCTGGCAAGTCAGATCTTGACTTAGGGTCACAGGATAGTTTTGAAGAAATTAGGGCTAGAACAGAATAAAGCTGAGGCTGATTTGGCTGATCTAGGAGAGACATATGCATGCATGATTTTTTTTAAGAAAGAACTTTTCACCCCAAAACTCAGGATGTTACATGATCCGACTTGAAAGCCGAGTGAAGAAGTGGATTTAAAAAGAGGTACACCTTTGCAAAGCGTAAGAAAAGTATCGGATACTCTGTACTCCCAGTTCATGGAGTATGTTCGCGGTGGATTTATCCATGTGGTTCAGCACAAGTAACTATTTGGAATGTTTTGATAATATGGGTTCATAAAAGTGATGACTCATGGGAGACCATCACATAACAATTTCTTAAAGTCTATTATAAGATTTCCAAAACCCTGCTGTTGAAAATAAAACTCTTATTTAAGAAA
Organism: Pharus latifolius; assembly: GCA_019359835.1. Classification (NCBI taxonomy): domain Eukaryota; kingdom Viridiplantae; phylum Streptophyta; class Magnoliopsida; order Poales; family Poaceae; genus Pharus; species Pharus latifolius. The sequence goes on along the minus strand of CM033321.1, from coordinate 57,685,709 downwards.
TCAAAGAATTGAAATCTATACTAGTTATGATTATAAGACTTAAGCCCTTTTCTTGATCACTCCTCATCTATATACCTGCATTCTTGTAACGAGACTTGCTGAGCATTGTGTAAAAACATGCTCACCCTTGCCTTTACAAACAAATTCAGAAGAAAGGATTCGAGGATTCTGATTTCCCCTAGCCTTGAGGACCAAGAAGAGGAAAGAGTGTTTCCAGATGATTTGAGCTTCTAGGAGGGTCATGAGCCAAGTTGAGTCCGATGTGGAGGAAGCCCTTCCTGAGCCGCTGCAGAAGGAAGTGAAGACCTTTGTGGTTGCTTTTTGTGTTGTTTTTCTATGTTCGGTACTTCGATACCGATTCTGGATTTTAAAAAGCTCTCTACTTTTGTATCAACTTTAATTAATGTCATCCTTGGTATTATGATATTGTAAAAGTGGTAATCGTGACCTTGTACTTGCTTTATCTACCAGCTTTATTATTTAAAGTGAATCCTGTTGTTGTGAGCTTGTGATATACCCACCTGTGCGCAATCCACCTGGGCGGTTGCCACGGGATTCCTCAAAGGAGGGTCCCACATCGACTGTACCGCCCACGAGCAAACTTAGCTCATTGTCGTGAAAAGGAGTCGTCCAGACCATCCAAGAAGAAAAATAAAAAGACAACAAGAGAAGAAGCAAACAAACTTTATTCATCGTCAAACCCGGAGGACATCTTCCCCCTCCGGTGGGCTTCGGAAACGGTACAACCCGGGTTCTAACCCGGGGGATTCTCTACGTCCTAAGGCTCCTACGCCTAATACTCCCGGAGGCTCTCCGCAAGCTCCCGGGCCAAGTCCCGGTACAACGCGCGCACGCGGCGCCGAGCGTCCCGGAGCACACCTTCGGGCCAGAACTCGTATCCCGCCGGTGGAAGAATGCGAAGTGGAGGGACCATCCGAAACCCCGGTCGCGGAGGGGACAATTCGGCGCGATATTGTCAAAATTGTCCAAGTGTGTCGCGCCCCGAAACTGGGACAACGACTACTCCTGTAGAGACCTAGCTCGCTGCAGCTAGTCTCTTATATGCCTAGCATACACATACCCTTGACTTCCCAGGATAAGTCAAGCACAGGAGTATATCATATTGCAACAGAGTCACTTACAAAATATTTAAGCAGTGTGGCCTGCTGGCCTTAATATTACATACGGAGGATTACAATGCCTTCGCGGCATACAAGTTTAGCAAAATAACATCTACACAGCAGAAGGTAGGTGACCCACCCACAAAGAGAAGTGGACGGCAGAACAACACACATCAGGGAAATGACGGGACTGACGCTCCTCCTTCTGGATCCACGAAGTACTCCATGCTTTCGTCTTGGTTGTAGAACACTCCGTCTACTGAATTGTAAGTTACAAGAGTGAGCACTTTCGTACTCAGTAAGTCATAGGTAAGAGTAGATACATATAGTAGAGATGATATGAACCTAGACTAGTCAAGAATTATGGATGTTTGTAAAATAATCTTTCTCTTTCCTGGCTCAACTCATGGCAGCACCTTTCTATAATATAATATCGTCATTCATGTTCACTAAATTATAGCACTACCGCGACACGTCAACACATGACCGCCCACGGCAGCACTCCTTATCATGACAACACATGTCATTTGGGTAATCTTGATTTAATATATTTTATTTAGAAAAATAATACTTGTGTCACACCCCGTGGATTTAATCCACCGCGGCATACTCCAAAAACTCGGGAGCACGAAGTATTCGAATACATTTTTAACTCTGCAGAGAGGTACCATTTTACCCGCAAGATATTCCACTTTCAAGCCCATCCTATCAGAATGATTGGACCCCTAACTCACTTCATACTGTGAGTGGCAAGGTGGAGATAACAGGAACTTTTATTATGTTTCACTTACAATTCACCCCTGACCCTGCAGTTTTCTTCACACAAACCGCAGTTGTGGCGGGCTATACCCCCACCCATAAGCCTCTTCCCATTACTGGGTCAACGTGCTTGATCAAATCACATTCAGTGATACGTGGAGGAGCTGAACCCCGTGAGTTTAGTGTATTACTTTCCATCTCATGCAGGGGTTTCATGTATGATTCACATAAGTACTTGTTCAGGCCTGTCCCATACCAGGCTTGCGGTTAGTACGTTTGTTCATGCCACTAGACGCACAACACAAGGTTCTAGTCCTTATATGCCAGTGACCAGACCATCCACAACCCTGCACCTTCAGTGCCTGCACATCCTTTGCAGTCTAGCACCTCCAGTGCTACCACCATTCCATACCATTTCCTGGTCACGGCTAGGGGTTTTATTTCATGAATATAAGTATATAAATATATAATAGTTCATGGCTCAAAACTTGTTTATTTCTCATTTCACAGATAACCAGTCCAGTACTGCCAATTCATAAATCAACCATTTCCAATCTTTCTCATGCAATATTATCTATATTCAAGGTTATGTTATAGCAACTCTTAAAATATAGGTTCGAGGTGACCAAAAATATGACTTGCCTTCCGCGTCGTAAAATACAGCAGCTGATGTCGGGTCAACAGTGAAGTCCTCGAACTGGGGCTCTTGATCTGCTCTCCAATCAAACAAATAACCAATAATCACAATCTTTTCAATACATTATTATACTATATGCAATAATGCAAAGATGAAGTCTTGATGATTCTGAAATGATTAGGTTAGTTGTTGAAGGTGTACAAGGTTCCAAATGTCTCAAAATATCAGAATGGTATCAAGGTTGCGACTGGTTCGCTCAAAAACAGCGAACGTCTTTAGGTCGACATTCGGTTCAAGGCATCGACATAGGGTCGATGGATGATAGAGGGGTTATCTCAACTTGTGGCAGTAGAATAAAATGTAGAACACAACTCCACAAGTCTAAGGGACAAGGTTATTTCCAGTTTGCACAACTGAAAAGAGGTGAAAAGAGCTAATGCCACTGGCTGACATGCTCTGGCATTGATCTTGACACGGCCAGAAACTAGGGCTTGCCATATCTTTTGATCTAGAGCTCCAAATTATGCACCACTTTGTCTGGGAGGTAGGCATTGATAACAGGAACAATTCATCCAACAGGATCCAAGGCTGAAAATGGCTAGAAAATGATGAAACCAGCGAAGAAGTTGACTGGCCTGGAGTACCTGCAGCACAAACAGTGCAGCAACTAGGGCATAGACATAACTCCTGTTCTAGGCCGAATTAGGGGTCGTGGTAGAAGACAAAGTTGCTCAAAATGGTCCAAAACATCTAGATGGCAAGGTGGTTCGAGTTGGAGTGGCTGAATTTAGAAGATATTGGCTGGAGGAAGGATGAACTGAATCCTGATTTGGGTATTTCTGTTCTAGGGCAAATGAACTCGAGTCTTTGCTTGAGGAGGGTCTCTGGGGCATAACAAGGCTAGGTATGAGGTCAATTTGACTGGAAAATCACCATAGAAGCTTAACGGCGAGTCCCAGTTTGCATGCACGGTGTAAATTTGGGATTTTCCACGTTTTAGCAAAATTGGTGATTCTGGTTGCTTAGATGTGTTAAGCTAGGTTTACTGATCCTATTTGATCGCTGGCTCGAGAGCTAAAAGGGCTTGGTTAGAGATTAATTGCTCACTGGAGGTTTTTGGGGAAACCGGCGATCACCGGCGACAGAAGGTAAAAGAACTCGATTCCAAGCTTAGGTACACTCAAGAGGGGATGGGGAACTTACTGGGAGGCTTGGATTGCTGAGGGGAGCAACGGGTGAGGCTGGCACCGAGAGCTCCAAAAATGGCTCGCCGGGGAAGAAGATTTCACCGCGGAGCTGCGAGCTTCGGTGGTTTCTGGCGCTGGGTGAAGATGCAACGGCTACAGGAGGCTTTATATAGGCACGGGCGAGGCAAGAGGGCCGACAATTTGGAGTGTTGCTGCCACGAGGTGACCTTGAAGCGACGGGACGGGGTGGTGATGGCGAGGCGCTGACGGCGCGGCGTTGCAGCTTTGCAGCTGGACGGTGCAGGTGCAGGCGACGAAGGCGACGGCGAGGAGACATCTAGCTCGAGCATGGCTGCAACGTGGCGAGCGTTCTCTGCGGTGCTGCGCTGCTGCAGCTAGCGCGCGCGCTGTGCGCGGGGAAAACTGGCAGCGATTGCGCGGTCGAGGTGGCTTCCACGGTGGCGAACGGCGAGGGCACACATGGCGGCAGGGGCACAGGCGACTGCCACGGCGGAGTGAGCACGGCAGCTGGTCGAGGTCGCGCACAGGAGTTCTCTGGTCGTGCGCAACTGGTCGAGCAGGGACTGGAAAAAAAAGCTCTGGCTGATTTGCAATATTGAAACTTGCTCCAGGGACTGATCTGCGAGGAAAAGTTTGAATAGGAAAAGGATCTGATTGCAAATCTGGAGATCTGGAGGGCTGATCTGAAATCTGATTTCAGGAGTGAGTTGCATAAGATTAATGGAACTCATCTAGCCAAAGTTCGACAAGATCGGGCAAGATCTGGAAGGTTTCGACAAAAGTGGGGAAAACGACTTTAGGGTAAAACAGGGTAATTAGGGTTTGAAAAACGGCGAGGGTCGAAACTTAGGTTTAGGGCAGGATTTGGAAATTCTTCCAGAAGGGAAAAATGTTCAGAATAGTGAATGGGAGATGTTCACTGAATCAGGTCAAAGTTTGGAGGTGATTTGCAACATTTTGCCTTTTCTGGCTTCTGGAAAATCTGGAAAAGGACTTATCTGCGATACTCTTGGACTGATTTGCGAAAAGAGTCTAGATGGTGAAATCTGGCTGCCAACTTTTTGGATTAAGGTATTGGCATACCCTTGATCATAATCGAAGAACAATCTGGTCTGATCTTGGCTAAGATTTGATTATATCTGAAATGCTGAATCTTAGGGTAAAAGGTAATAACAGATATTCTGTTTTCGAAAACAAGAAAGAGTTGAAAATTCTGGCAGTTAGGGATAGAATTGAATCCAGGTTCTGAAGGCTTTTAGGTTTAGGATAACTGATAGATCAAATCTGGCAAGTCAGATCTTGACTTGGGGTCACAGGATGGATTTGGAGGTTTAGGGCTAGAACAGAATAAAGCTGAGGCTGATTTGGTTGATCTAGAAGAGTCATATGCATGCATGACTTTTAAGAAAGAAACTTTTCACCCCAAAACTCAGGATGTTACAAAGTGCCACTCCGGATGCCACCTCAACCGGATCGGCTCCCGGACGCTGTCCCCGCCACGCTTCCTGGAGACGAGGCTTAGCAAGATCAAAGCCGCTTGGGCGTCCCCCGGGGAGCCCCTCCCGGACCTTCGCCCGGGAGTAACCTCCCGGGAACCCTGGTAACAATGCATTCAATTCAAGACTTAGAAAAAATTTCTAACTTGATTGCATTCAAAATGTTTTTGTACAAGTGTCCCGGGCTTCTTCTAAGAAGCTACCGGTATCAAAATCCTAAGAAAACAAAAAGGGCCCTAACTAAGACCCGGGGGGAGGCTCATACATGTTTATTGGCGTCCTCCCCCCGGGGAGTTTCCTCCGAGGCCGGGGCCGGGGCGTCCATTGCCGAAGGCGCCGGTGCTGGGAATCTCCCCAGGATGATCCGATCATAGAAGCCCCCGGCGAGCTGCTCCACCTCCCGGCTTGCAGGCTCGAAGAACTCGGGGAAGCTCCGCGGGATGCGGCCCCTGATTGCCCGGGCGCCCACTCCCCGGTGCTCAACGAGCCCGGCAGCGGCCGCGACGACGGGGATCGCCCGGCCTCGCGCCCGGGCGTCCGCTGCCTCTGGGATCACGGAGACCTGTGCGTTAAGAAAACGCACAGCCTCCGAAAGCGTGGCCGGAGGCGCCTCCGCGCTGCTCCTGGAGCCTAGGCTTACGCCAAGGCTCTCGAGGGCCGAACGGACGGAGCGGCCTGCGTCCGCCACCACTCGGACGCTCGATCCCTCGAGCTCCCGGAAGGCCTCCTCCCTCGCCATCGCCTCCTCTCGGAGGCGGCCGTTCACCGTCTCCGAGACGTGAACTTGGGCCTGGACCCGGGCTAGCTCCTGGAGAGCTTCATCCCGCTAGCCTAGGAAGGAGGCGGCCCTATCCTCCGCGTCCTCGACTTTTGTTGGGTAATCTACTTCCCGGGGGAAGTACCTCATCCTCCCATCCAACTTTACTGCAAGGATTGGCAATAATCTTCATGCTCTCTGCTAGTCGTTTTATCTTTTAAAAATAACGTATACATGTGCAGGAGATGAAAATCTCTGGAGCCCCCAGCGACCAGCCTGCTGAAGTCCAGCCTCTTTTCGGTGAGAGTGTATCCCTCGAGCGAACTCTCCAAAAAGAAAAAGAGGCTCTGGAGAAGAAGACGGATGAGATGTCTTCGGCCATTCTGCATCTGGTAGAATGTTACGACAACTCCCGCGAAGAGGCGTGACAATTCCGCTTGGGGAGGGACTATGCTCGGCAACAGCAAGAACTCTCCGATACAATAAGGAACAATAGCGCTTCCTTGCTTCGGGATGATGTAGATAGGCTTAGAACCATACTCAGTTCTCTTGTGACTGTGCCTTTTACTGATTTAGTATCTCAAATGCATTCTTATGGAAAATTCCTGAAAGTCATTCTTACTAAAAAGAGGAATTTGAGTGAATTTCAAATTGTTGTTTTGACCAAGAATTGTAGTGCTTTGATTCAGAACAGGATGCCGGCAAAGCTACGGGATTAAGGGAGCTTATCCATCCCTTGAAAAATAGGTACAGAACACATAAATTGAGTGCTTTGTGAGCTAGGCGCAAGTGTTAGTGTAATGCCTCTCACCATTGAACAACGTTTGAGCATGGGTGCAATCAACCTACCCGCATGGTTCTACAACTTGCCGATCGTTCGGTGAAGCATCCGGAGGGAATCCTGGAAGATGTGTGTCTTCAAGTCGGTAAATTCGATCTTCCGGTTGATTTTGTCATTCTCGATATGGATGAAGATGTTATTATAGATATTATATTGGGATGACCCATGCTATGGATAGCAGGTGCCCTCATTGATATTCATGAGGGATGAATTACCTTTTGCATTGGGGAGGAGAAACTTTTATTTAAAATGTCTAAACTTGTTGACTGCCCTATGTATGAAGAGAAAATTTGCAGCGTGGATGCTCTAGAAGAAGTCTTAGAAGAGGAGTAACCACTTCAACTCACGTTGGGAGAAGAAAACAAATGAAATATTCAACAACAAAAAAACAGAGAGCAACGAAGAAGACAAACAAAATGATGACGAACCAACAAAAGAACCATCGGAAGAGGACATCTCTGAATCCGACATCACAAGTAAGTAAAAGGTAAGTAAACCTACACTTAAAACTCTTCCTTCCTTGCTGAAATATGTGTTCTTAGATGATAATGAGATGCATGTCATTGCTAATGCAAACTTGATCAATTCACAACTAGAAAAATTGATTTCTTTACTTCGTATGCATCGTAAAGCTCTAGGTTACTCAAGTGATGATATCAAGGTAATTAGCCCTGAAATTTGCATGCATAGGATCTCTCTATTTGATGAAACTAAAACCTCTATTGAGCGTCAACGAAGACTAAACCCAAACTTGAAGGAAACTGTAAAAGCTGAAATTTCTAAACTACTAGATGCGGGTATCATTTATCCTATTTCTGATAGCAATTGGGTTAGTCCTGTTCATGTGGTTCCGAAGAAAGGGGTATGTGTTGGGGGAAATCTCCACGAAACCAAGTCCAGGTAAGAGGCTGTTCAATTTTCCCGGGGACTCCCGGCCGCGCATTTTGCTCGGGAATAGGGCCCCCCGGTGGCTTGTCCCGGGCGCGCATTTTGCTCGGGAACAGGACCCCCCGGAGCCTTGTCCCGGGGGCCGCCATTTGCCCGGGGACAAGGCCCCCCAGTGGCTTGTCCCGAGTGCCGCCTTTTGCCCGGGGACAAGGCCCCCCCGATGGCTTGTCCTAGGCGCTGCCTTTCTCCTGGGGACAAGGGCCCCCGGTGGCTTGCCTCGAGCTGCGCCGTCCTTCCAGAGACAGGGGTCTCTAGTCCCGGGTCACGTGAGGGTCACGCGAGAATCGCCTCGGGAATTAGCGGCCACCTGTAAAGCATCCAAGGTTCCTGACCGGGAGAAGGATGTTGCTACCCCTCGATCCAACGGTGGCAGGCGGGGTAGTTTAGTCTTGTCGTGGTAATACGGATACCCCGGCAGGTTCGGACCTGCGCAGCACGAGTACAGCGGCGCTAGCAGACCGAGTTACTGGTCTCCTCCCGCCGGGCAACACAGAAAGTGACACAGAGGTTTATACAGGTTCGGGTCCCAGTTGGGGCCCTAGTCCTGTTGGCTCTCTCCGGACGCGAGTCCGCTGGGGAGGTAAGCTCTCGGGGAGAGGTCTCCGAGAGAACCGAATATTGCGTTTATATGAAATGAATTAGAATCCCTAAAAAAGGGTACAGGAGGGCTATATATAGCCCCCAACAAATACAAAAGACAAAAATGCCCTCGCTGCGACCGTTGGATGGAAGGGCGAAGACGTCCTTTGGCCTGATGGACGGCCTGGATGCTCGACACGTGGTGCCACGGTCTTCCAAGAGGCCCCACGGTCAGCAACAGCTCTTCATGAGCCTGGAGGCTCCCCGGGTCTCACCGGGTCTCACTGGGTCCCGGATGCCCTCCAGATCTCACCGGGGTCCCGGAGGCTCTCCGGATCTCACTGGGGCCCCGGAGACCCTCCTGATCTCATCGGGGTCCCGGAGACCCTCCGGATCTCACCGAGCGCCTGGTGACCCTCCGGATCTCACCGGGGGCCCGGTGACTCTCCGGGTCTCACCGTGTCTCCAGAGACCCTCCGGATCTCACCGGGTTTCACCGGGATTCCGGAGACCCTCCGGATCTCACTGGGGTCCCAGAGACCCTCCGGATCTCACCGGGCGCCCGGTGATCCTGCGGATCTCACCGGGGGCCCGGTGACTCTTCGGGTCTCACCGGGTCTCACCGGGTTTCACCGGGGTCCCAAAGACCCTCCGGATCTCACCGGGGTCCCGGAGACCCTCCGGATCTTACCGGGCGCCCGGTGACCCTCAGGATCTCACCGGGGGCCCGGTGACTCTCCGGGACTCACCGGGTTTCACCGGGGACTCCTTGGGACTTCGTGGGACCGCTGGGAATTCCCCCAACAGCAGCCCCCCAGGCCCTCGGGGGCTCTTGGTGCCTCCGATGGGTATGTGAATCTCCAAACTGTGACGCTTCGTATTCCATGAAGTCCTTTACGCTCCCAGCGGCGCTTCAGCTTCCTAACTATTCCTCCGTGGGACGCGTCTATCCGTGAACCGACGCATCGTTCCGATGCGCCCAAGCCCCGCGTCGCCTCGTTTTGCGCGTGACGGTTCAGTTCCGCGGCTTTGATGGCTTCGTTGACACGTGTCGGGCATCCGGCCCCCCTCCATCACCTATAAATAGGGGGGAGGGGCCCTCAATTTGAGCATGCCCACAAGCCCTTGAAATCCCACAAATTCCAGTTGTCTCCCGGTGATTTCCGGTGGTTTCTGGTGACCTCGTCCGGAAGTGCCCGGTAGTTTCCGGTAACTTTGTCCGGAAACGCCCGGTAGTTTCCGGTGACTTTTGTCCGGAAGCGCCCGGTGGTTCCCGGTAATTTCCGGTGGTTTCCGGTAATTTCCGGCGGTTTCTTCAAAGTTCGTCCCAGATGGTGCCGAAGAGTCGAGCCAAGGTCTCCGAGCTGCCTGCGGAGGAGGTGACCTTTGATTTCCTCGGGGCCACCGAGTTCTCCTCGGGGGCCCTTGAGGCCTTCTTGGAGCACGGCTACTTCCAGGCTTGAGACATCAGGATCCCTGGCCCGACGGAGCAGGTGCCGAGCCCCCCGGACGGGGAGGTGGTGGCTTTCGAGGCCTTCGTGGAGGCCGGCCTTTGGCTTCCGGTGCAACCGCTGCTACGCGACTTCCAACAGGTATATGGCCTCGCGCTCAACCACCTCACCCCGAACACCCTTGTTCGGATGGGTTTGTTCATATGGTTGTGCGAGACGACCGCCGTGAGGCCCACCATGCGGCTCCTACGGTACTTCTACGAGCCGGCGGCGAGGGGCCCGGTGGTGAGGAGGGGCGGCCCTAGGTCAGCCTTCGGCTCCATCATGATCCAGCTGACTCCGGGCTGCATCGACGAGTACCTGGTGCTGGCCTCCCGGGACCACTGGGGCGACTGGCTCCGGCATTGGTTCTACCTCCGGGTAGGAGACCCGGGGGTGACCTACTCTCGGGAGCCATCGACATACTCTCGATCTAGTGGCCCGGTGGCTCCCTAGTGGACTGTGGCGGAGATGAGTCTCCTCTCCGTGATGGCGGAGGCTCGATCCCGGCGGTCCATGCGGGATCTCGCGGAGGAGATGGCCCTCCTCCGAGTGGCACCGTTCCACACCCGTCGAGGGAGGGGAATGTCGCCGGCGCATAGACCACCCCGGATGGCGGTGGCGGACCGTAAGTATTCGGACTCTTTCTCCCCGCCGGGGGATTCTTCCTAACATTTACTTCATTTTTTGCTCTTGCAGTTAGGTCCTATGGTCGGGCCAAGGAGGTCGCGGCGACCCTCGTTGGCCGGTACTATGAGGACGAGCATGAGAGGGTGCTGCGCGTCATCAGGGAGGGCCCTCCCCGAAACGTCGTCGCGGAGGCGTTCGGGTTGAGGCTCCCAGCCCGGGCCCCTCTGCCTACCCCTGCTTCATGCAAGCGGGGGAAGGAGGTCGTCGGCGGACCCTCAAGCGGTCTCATCCGTCTGGCAGCCCCGCGGGGTCCCGAGCCCGGAGTCCCACGAGGCCCCGGTCTTCTCCTCCACCTTCTCCCGCGAACGAGACTGCGGCGGCGGTTGCCGGGCCATCTGGCGCCGCTCCCGACACCCCGGGTGGGCCGGATCCCTTGGGCGGCGTCCCGGCCGGAGAGGGTCAGGGCTCGGACTCGGAGATGTACGCCCCGAGTCCTTCACCGCCTCCGGCACCCGCGGGGACCCGGCCGCAGCCCTCATCTAGCGAGGTCTCCGTCCGGTTTAGGATGCCGGGCGGCCTGCCGATGGCCTCCATTCTGGCCCCGGAAACAGGTTCGTCGGCGGTTCAGCCTGCGACGGTGGCACTCCCTGTGCCCGGGAGGGGCAAGGGCCTGTTCGTCCGCCCCGGGGTTCCAGCGCCGCCGAATCAGGCTTCCGGCTCCTCCGACGGTGGGACTTCAGAGGGTGCTCTGCCCGGTGGGGAGGCCTCCCGAGGGAGCGACCCGGGGGGCAACGAGGGTGACGTCGACGCGGTTATCGCCTCTGGACTTCGGGTAAGTTACTTGAGTTTCATACTCCTTCGTTAGTTGTGCTCTAATCAAGGTTTCTATGCAGACGGTCGCCTTAGCTTGGGGATTCAGGGCCCGGCTCACCACGCGCCTCCGGGCCGCCGAGGACATAGTGGCCTTCGAGCGCGCCGGGAAGGAGAAGGCGCTCAGGGATGCGGCCTCGGAGCGCCCCAAGAAGGAGCGGGCGCTCGGGGAGCTCGCCGCGGTGCAGGCTCGACTCGCCGCCGCTGAGGACACGGCCTCTCGGCTACGGAGGGAGCTGCAGGTGGAGCGAGAGGTCGCAGCCTCGGGTGTCCGGGCCATGGTCGCGAGGGGTAGGGCGATCCGCACTACCCTCGAGGAGCTCGGGATCGAGCTCGGTCGGGGGGCAGACCCTGACCCGGCTCCGACGTCGGTCGGGGAGGCCGCGCACTTTCATGGTGCGCAGGTCACCTTGATCCCGGTCGCTGCGGAGGCGCGGGTGCGAGGCCTCGCCGTCCCGGTGATCGCCTTGGCGGCGGCCCTCGTTGAGCATCGCGGGGAGGGTGCCCGAGTCATCGGGGAGCTTGTCCCCCGGAGCTTCCCCGCCTTCTTCGACCCTCGGCAGGCTGAGCTGGAGCGGTCTGCCGAGGTCCTCTTCGACCGGATCACCGGCGCCATGGAGACAGGCGGGCGGCGCTCAAGTTAGGGCGCGTTGGCCAGCACGGACGTCCCCCCAGGGGGGAACAAGGACAGGCAAGTATGAGCTCCTCCCCCCCCCCCAGTTAGATTAGGCTTCTATTTTTGGGTCTTTTTTGCTCCGGGTGGCTTCCTTAGAAAGAGCCCCGGAAACTTGTAAATATCTTTCAACTGGAATAAAGTAGTTCTTTCGTTAAATGTGTTCAACTTGTCGGTAGGTATCTTTAGACGTCGCTTTTCCAGGGCTTTCTTTCCCTGAAGACCATCGTTTGGAGAGCGATCGAGGGTCGCCTGGGGGGTCTAGCCCAGGTGGTGCCCGGGCGGCCTCGATTTTACTAACTCTGGCAGCCGGGGGAGCATCCTTCGGGTCAGTTTCTGAGTCCGTTCATGCCGACTTCGCGAAGGAAGGTTCCTCCGGGGAGCCGGCCCTGCTGCATTGGCTCCCAGAGTGGTACTTGGGAAACTTCGACGATTGTCGCACCGAGTTGCCTCCACCGAGGTCGGGGGCTCTAAAAGTCCCCCCGCTCGGGATACTCCCCCTGGCCGACTACGAATGTGTAACATCCTGAGTTTTGGGGTGAAAAGTTTCTTTCTTAAAAGTCATGCATGCATATGTCTCTTCTAGATCAACCAAATCAGCCTCAGCTTTATTCTGTTCTAGCCCTAAACCTCCAAATCCATCCTGTGACCCCAAGTCAAGATCTGACTTGCCAGATTTGATCTATCAGTTATCCTAAACCTAAAAGCCTTCAGAACCTGGATTCAATTCTATCCCTAACTGCCAGAATTTTCAACTCTTTCTTGTTTTCGAAAACAGAATATCTGTTATTACCTTTTACCCTAAGATTCAGCATTTCAGATATAATCAAATCTTAGCCAAGATCAGACCAGATTGTTCTTGGATTATGATCAAGGGTATGCCAATACCTTAATCCAAAAAGTTGGCAGCCAGATTTCACCATCTAGACTCTTTTCGCAAATCAGTCCAAGAGTATCGCAGATAAGTCCTTTTCCAGATTTTCCAGAAGCCTGAAAAGGCAAAATGTTGCAAATCACCTCCAAACTTTGACCTGATTCAGTGAACATCTCCCATTCACTATTCTGAACATTTTTCCCTTCTGGAAGAATTTCCAAATCCTGCCCTAAACCTAAGTTTCGACCCTCGCCGTTTTTCAAACCCTAATTACCCTGTTTTACCCTAAAGTCGTTTTCCCCACTTTTGTCGAAACCTTCCAGATCTTGCCCGATCTTGTCGAACTTTGGCTAGATGAGTTCCATTAATCTTATGCAACTCACTCCTGAAATCAGATTTCAGATCAGCCCTCCAGATCTCCAGATTTACAATCAGATCCTTTTCCTATTCAAACTTTTCCTCGCAGATCAGTCCCTGGAGCAAGTTTCAATATTGCAAATCAGCCCGAGCTTTTTCTTCCAGTCCCTGCTCGACCAGTTGCGCACGACCAGAGAACCCCTGTGCGCGACCTCGACCAGCTGCCGTGCTCACTTCGCCGTGGCAGTCGCCTGTGCCCCTGCCGCCATGTGTGCCCTCGCCGTTCGCCACCGTGGAAGCCACCTCAACCGCGCAATCGCTGCCAGTTTTCCCCGCGCACAGCGCGCGCGCTAGCTGCAGTAGCGCAGCACCGCAGAGAACGCTCGCCACGTTGCAGCCATGCTCGAGCTAGATGTCTCCTCGCCGTCGCCTTCGTCGCCTGCACCTGCACCGTCCAGCTGCAACGCCGCGCCGTCAGCGCCTCGCCATCACCACCCCGTCCCGTCCCTTCAAGGTCACCTCGTGGCAGCAACACTCCAAATTGTCGGCCCTCTTGCCTCGCCCGTGCCTATATAAAGCCTCCTGTAGCCGTTGCATCTTCACCCAGCGCCAGAAACCACCGAAGCTCGCAGCTCCGCGGTGAAATCTTCTTCCCCGGCGAGCCATTTTTGGAGCTCTCGGTGCCAGCCTCACCCGTTGCTCCCCTCAGCAATCCAAGCCTCCCAGTAAGTTCCCCATCCCCTCTTGAGTGTACCTAAGCTTGGAATCGAGTTCTTTTACCTTCTGTCGCCGGTGATCGCCGGTTTCCCCAAAAACCTCCAGTGAGCAATTAATCTCTAACCAAGCCCTTTTAGCTCTCGAGCCAGTGATCAAATAGGATCAGTAAACCTAGCTTAACACATCTAAGCAACCAGAATCACCAATTTTGCTAAAACGTGGAAAACCCCAAATTTACACCGTGCATGCAAACTGGGACTCGCCGTTAAGCTTCTGTGGTGATTTTCCAGTCAAATTGACCTCATACCTAGCCTTGTTATGCCCCAGAGACCCTCCTCAAGCAAAGACTCGAGTTCATTTGCCCTAGAACAGAAATACCCAAATGAGGATTCAGTTCATCCTTCCTCCAGCCAATATCTTCTAAATTCAGCCACTCCAACTCGAACCACCTTGCCATCTAGATGTTTTGGACCATTTTGAGCAACTTTGTCTTCTACCACGACCCCTAATTCGGCCTAGAACAGGAGTTATGTCTATGCCCTAGTTGCTGCACTGTTTGTGCTGCAGGTACTCCAGGCCAGTCAACTTCTTTGCTGGTTTCATCATTTTCCAGCCATTTTCAGCCTTGGATCCTGTTGGATGAATTGTTCCTGTTATCAATGCCTACCTCCCAGACAAAGTGGTGCATCATTTGGAGCTCTAGATCAAAAGATATGGCAAGCCCTAGTTTCTGGCCGTGTCAAGATCAATGCCAGAGCATGTCAGCCAGTGGCATTAGCTCTTTTCACCTCTTTTCAGTTGTGCAAACTGGAAATAACCTTGTCCCTTAGACTTGTGGAGTTGTGCTCTACATTTTATTCTACTGCCACAAGTTGAGATAACCCCTCTATCATCCATCGACCCTATGTCGATGCCTTGAACCGAATGTCGACCTAAAGACGTTCGCTGTTTTTGAGCGAACCAGTCGCAACCTTGATACCATTCTGATATTTTGAGACATTTGGAACCTTGTACACCTTCAACAACTAACCTAATCATTTCAGAATCATCAAGACTTCATCTTTGCATTATTGCATATAGTATAATAATGTATTGAAAAGATTGTGATTATTGGTTATTTGTTTGATTGGAGAGCAGATCAAGAGCCCCAGTTCGAGGACTTCACTGTTGACCCGACATCAGCTGCTGTATTTTACGACGCGGAAGGCAAGTCATATTCTTGGTCACCTCGAACCTATATTTTAAGAGTTGCTATAACATAACCTTGAATATAGATAATATTGCATGAGAAAGATTGGAAATGGTTGATTTATGAATTGGCAGTACTGGACTGGTTATCTGTGAAATGAGAAATAAACAAGTTTTGAGCCATGAACTATTATATATTTATATACTTATATTCATGAAATAAAACCCCTAGCCGTGACCAGGAAATGGTATGGAATGGTGGTAGCACTGGAGGTGCTAGACTGCAAAGGATGTGCAGGCACTGAAGGTGCAGGGTTGTGGATGGTCTGGTCACTGGCATATAAGGACTAGAACCTTGTGTTGTGCGTCTAGTGGCATGAACAAACGTACTAACCGCAAGCCTGGTATGGGACAGGCCTGAACAAGTACTTATGTGAATCATACATGAAACCCCTGCATGAGATGGAAAGTAATACACTAAACTCACGGGGTTCAGCTCCTCCACGTATCACTGAATGTGATTTGATCAAGCACGTTGACCCAGTAATGGGAAGAGGCTTATGGGTGGGGGTATAGCCCGCCACAACTGCGGTTTGTGTGAAGAAAACTGCAGGGTCAGGGGTGAATTGTAGGTGAAACATAACAAAAGTTCCTGTTATCTCCACCTTGCCACTCACAGTATGAAGTGAGTTAGGGGTCCAATCATTCTGATAGGATGGGCTTGAAAGTGGAATATCTTGCGGGTAAAATGGTACCTCTCTGTAGAGTTAAAAATGTATTCGAATACTTCGTGCTCCCGAGTTTTTGGAGTATGCCGCGGTGGATTAAATCCACGGGGTGTGACACAAGTATTATTTTTTTTCTAAATAAAATATATTAAATCAAGATTACCCAAATGACATGTATTGTCATGATAAGGAGTGCTGCCGTGGGCGGTCATGTGTTGACGTGTCGCGGTAGTGCTATAATTTAGTGAACATGAATGACGATATTATATTATAGAAAGGTGCTGCCATGAGTTGAGCCAGGAAAGAGAAGGATTATTTTACAAACATCCATAATTCTTGACTAGTCTAGGTTCATATCATCTCTACTATATGTATCTACTCTTACCTATGACTTGCTGAGTACGAAAGTGCTCACTCTTGCAACTTACAATTCAGTAGACGGAGCGTTCTACAACCAAGACGAAAGCATGGAGTACTTCGTGGATCCAGAAGGAGGAGCGTGAGTCCCGTCATTTCCCTGATGTGTGTTGTTCTGCCGTCCACTTCTCTTTGTGGGTGGGTCACCTACCTTCTGCTGTGTAGATGTTATTTTGCTAAACCTGTATGCCGCGAAGGCATTGTAATCCTCCGTATGTAATATTAAGGCCAGCATGCCACACTGCTTAAATATTTTGTAAGTGACTCTGTTGCAATATGATATACTCCTGTGCTTGACTTATCCTGGGAAGTCAAGGGTATGTGTATGCTAGGCATATAAGGGACTAGCTGCAGCGAGCTAGGTCTCTACAGGAGTAGTCGTTGTCCCAGTTTCGGGGCGCGACAGAATGTTGGCCGGAGGATCTCCTTCGGCAGGCTCTTCGGCGTATGAGGAGTCTGTACAAGGATCTCTCCCGGGAGATCTCAGAAGGTCTCCGGGATTGTTAGCTGTAGTTGCTTGTTGGGAATCGTTCTTCGAGGCATTTTCCTGTGGGAGCCTAACTCCCTGGGCCATACTCGCGCGCCCGGGTTTCACCCGAGGGGCGCTTTCGCCCTACTGGGGGGGCTGTTCCCTAGTGTGATGTTGTATCAATTAAGACGTAGACTTGTTTATTCGTCGTGCCTTTGCTTCAGAAACTTCGAAACCTTCCGCTTAAAGCCGTTGTTTTTCTGTTCGGGTCCAGGGTTTTCCTCCTCCCCCCCCACAGCGGGGTGCAGCTCAGCTCCGCGCGCTATGGGTAAGGAGTGAAGGGGCCTGGATTGCACCGGGTGCTTAGTTTGCGTAGTCCCTCGTCGGAAGTCCCGGGGGTTGGCGGGGGTGTCCACCAAAAATGTTCGCGGTTCCCGGCGGGAGTCCCCGGGGCTTATGGATGGTGCGCGACCGAGAAGCTGGTCGGTCTATGTTTTGAGAGAGCAAACTCCGAAAGCCGAGTCCTCCAGCTCCCGCGGGGGCAATGGATATTACCTTAGGAGGGTTCCATAACCCGGTAGCGGGTGTAGAGTGTTCGAGGGGGGACTAATCTCTCGAAGTTACTCGTTACCGCAGTTTGTGAAAACTGGGTTGCCGCTTACCCCCTCAGTCCACGAGGGGTTACTGTAAGCCACCCAATGGGAGCTGTGCTCCCGTCGTAGGGACTTTAGGCTGTGGTAGCCCACTTCCTCACGGAGAGGGGATTTTTATAGAGGAGACGTCGCCTTTTGGGCGGAAGAAAAAACTCCTGTAAGAGAACTCCAGCGGTGAAGTACGAAAAAGCCATTCAATTTAATGAAGACGTAAAAATTCCAGAGTGAGCACAAAATCCACTCGTATTATCATGCGACGAGACACAACGCCTCCCACCGTGAAAGCGCGGCCGGGGAGGGAACTAAGTACATAAACCTCCCCCCGCGGAAGCGCAGCGGAAGAGGTGGCGAGCCCGGAGGCTAAACATAAAACTTGCGGAGCAAGGTTATATTCCAGGTGTGCGTCAGCTCTTGGTCTTCAAATGTTGAGAGCTTGTAGGCCCCCGAGCCCAGGACCGCGGAGATCCTGTATGGGCCCTCCCACTTGAGGACCAGGTCCCCAAGGCGGAAAGCCCTTTCACGCACGCGCTGGTTGTACGCGCGTGCCATCTCGCACTCGTAGATGGTGTGGTGGAGAAGCGCTCGGCCGCGTTCTTCTTCGACGAGGTCGACCTCCAACCGTTGATTATCCTCGTTGGTTTGATGCGCTGCGGTCGTAGCTCTGTCAAGGAGCTCGACCCGCAGCGACCGAAAACCAATCTCCGAGGGGAGAACTGCTTCGGCCCCGTAGATGAGCGAAAAAGGCGTGCGCCCTGTCGCTCGGCTAGGGGTCGTGCGCATGGAGCAGAGGATGCTTGGAAGCTCTTCTGCCCACGCGCCTCGCCTGGAGGCGGTTTGTTCAAGCCGTCGGCGCAGGCCTTGCAGGATCATGCCTTTGACTCTTTCAACGGCTCTGTTGCTTTGGGGATGAGCCACGGAGGCAAAATGGAGGGTAGTGCCCAAGCCTTCGCAGAATTCCCGGAAATATGCCGAGTCGAATTGGGTCCCATTGTCGACGGTGATTTCTTGAGGGACCCCAAAGCGACATACAACATTTTTCCAGAAAAAACGTTGCACTGCCCGGGAAGTGATGCTGGCCAAGGGCTCAGCCTCCACCCACTTGGAAAAGTAATCCACGGCGACCACCGCGTACTTGTAGCCCCCGGGTGCTGGAGGGAAGGGACCAAGGAGATCCATCCCCTAGCGCGCGAATGGCCAAGTAACAGGGATGGTTTGCAATATTGCGGAGGGGAGCCTGGTGCCCTTCGCCATCTTCTGGCAGGCCTCGCACGCGGAGATTAGATCCCGTGCGTCGCGGACCAACGTGGGCCAGTAAAACCCTTGGCGAAGGGTCTTTGCCGCGACCGCCCGCGGAGCCAAGTGGGATCCGCAGTTCCCCGAGTGTATGTCCTCGAGGAGCTGGAGTCCGTCGGCCCGCGGGAGGCAGCGAAGAAGGGTGGAAGCCCCCTGCTTGTAGAGCTTTCCGTCCAGTAGAACATATGCCCTGGCCTTGGCATGGAGACGCTTGGCGTTAGCATCACCGGAAGGTTCCCCCTCATCCCTTATGCAGGAGATGAGGGGATCCATCCATGATGCAGTCCGAGTGATCTCGGACACCTCCGGGATGCAAACTCCCGGGTTCGCGTCCGAAAGGGTTATAGAGGGCGTCATGATGATTTCCAGAAAAGCGCCCTTGGGAAGAGGTTCTCGAGCGCTGGCTGCCCGGGCCAATGCGTCAGCCCGGGTGTTATCCCGTCGGGGGATGTATCGGGCCTCCAAGCCTTCAAAGTGTCTTTCCATCTTCCGCACTTCCCCCAAGTATAGACTCAGGTTCGCGTCGTGGCACAAGTAGGACTTGTCCATTTGGTTGACCACCAGTTGGGAATCTCCTTTCACTAGGAGGTGGCGGATTCCCAGGGAGCGCGCGAGGCGCAATCCCAGGAGGAAGGCCTCGTACTCGGCGACATTGTTGGTAGCCGGGAACTCGAGTCTGGCAGCGTACTCCAGCATCTTCCCCTCGGGACTCCGAAGAACCACCCCCGCACCGACCCCGGCAAGGCACATGGAGCCATCGAACATGAGTGTCCAATGGTCCTGGCACCGGGAGGGGGCGAGGGGAGTCCCTCCGTCCGCCTCGGCGGTCGGAGTCCACTCTGCCACGAAGTCAGCGAGGACTTGCGACTTGATGGCAGAGCGGCCCGTGAAGGTGAGGGAGAAGGGATCGAGCTCGGCCCCCCACTTGCCAATCCGGCCGGTGGCCTCCTTGTTTCTTACCACTTCTCCCAGCGGGAGAGATGACGGGACCGTGACCGGGTGCCCTAGGAAGTAGTGGCGGAGCTTTCGTGACGCCATAAGGAGGGCATAGCACAGCTTCTCCACTTTAGTGTACCGCATCTTAGCCCCTTGAAGGGCCTCGCTGACGTAGTACACAGGGCGTTGTTGCCCATCCTGTTCTCTCACGAGCACCGCGCTCACTGCGACGGGGGTCGCAGCAAGGTATAGTAGCAAAGGTTCCCCCGGGGACGCGCTCACGAGCATCAGAGGGCTCGCGAGGTACTTCTTTAGCGCATCGAACGCCGTCTGGGCCTCGGGGGTCCACCTGAACCCCTCGAGATCCCGGAGGATTTTGAAGAACTGGAGTCCGCGTTCTCCTGACAGCGAGACGAAATGACCCAACGCGGCCAGGCGGCCTGCAAGCCTCTGCACGTCTTTGATGGAACGTGGGGGAGGCATGTCCAGCAGGGCCCGAATTTTTTCGGGATTCGCCTCAATGCCCCGCTGGGACACCAAGAAGCCAAGCAGCCTCCCGCCGCGTACGCCGAAGGCGCATTTTTCCGGGTTGAGCTTCAACCCGTACTTGCGAAGGCTTCAGAAGGTCTCCGCCAAGTCATCGATGTGTGCGGCGGTGCGAAGGCTTTTGATGACCCATCGTCAACGTAGACCTCGACGTTACCGCCGATTTGGTCCTTCAGGACCAGCACCATAAGGCGCTGAAAGGTTGCCCCGACGTTTTTCAACCTGAAGGGCATGTGAAGATAGCAGAAGGTGCCAAGGGGAGTTATAAAACTCGTCTTTTCCTCGTCCTCTGCAGCCATCCGAACCTGATGGTACCCCGAATATGCATCGAGGAAACTCATCAGTTCGCACCCTGCGGTCGAATCGACCAGTTGGTCGATCCGCGGGAGTGGGTAGTTATCTTTTGGGCAAGCGCGGTTGAGATCGGTGAAGTCCACGCACATCCTCCACTTGCCACTTGACTTCTTTACGAGGACAGGGTTTGCCAACCATTCAGGATGGAGGACTTCTCGCACGAACCCCGCCTCTAGAAGCTTGGAGACCTCTACCTTGATGGCGTCTTGGCGCTCGAGGGATAACTTCCTCAACTTCTGCTTGACCGGGGAGCGACCGGGGATCACAGCGAGCTTATGCTCAATGATGTCCCGAGCAACGCCCTGCATGTCCGAGGGTTCCCAGGCGAAAACATCTGAGTTTTCACGAAGGAAAACCGCGAGCTGCTCGGCGTGTTCCTCGGTGAGGTCTGCTCCGATCCTGACGGTTCTCTCTTCATCTCCCGCGGACAGTTGGACTTTCCGAAGGTCTCCCTCGGGGCGTGGCCTCGGAAATGGCCTCCCGAGGGGAACGGCCGGGGCAACATGAGGTTCAGGGGGGCTCCCCCCGGGGTCTTGATCACATTGATGTTCCCGATGGCGGTGGTGGCCTGTTCGTAAAGAGCGCGGGCCATGTTGTACTCGCCTCGAATGGTGATTGCACCGTGAGGCCAAGGGATTCTCACGCAGAGATAGTTCTGGTGAATCACTGCCCCCAGGTGGTCGATATGTATGAAGAGGGGAGGTCCACCACATCGAATCGGACCATCTTCGTCCAGTAGTTTTCCGAGGTGCCAAAAGTCATTGGTAGATCGACCTTCCCCACCGGGTGGATGGTCTTCCCGGGAACGAAGCCTTGTAACGGCCCGAGTGCGGGCTGCAGTAGCTTCTCATCGACTTGCATTTCCCTGAACGCCTTCAGGTATAGGACGTCGGCGGAGCTCCCACCGTCGACGAGGATGCGTGCCAGTTGGCAGTTGTAGACTGTAGCCGAGACGATGAGCGCGTCGTCATGCGGGAAGCGAACCCCGCGCGCGTCTTCCGCTGTGAAGGTGAGGGGGACGTCCGACCATTTTGGTGGCGGAGACGTATGCAGCACCCCCACCACCTTCACCTCTCGTGCGTACCCCTTGCGCTGACGCTTGGAGTCCCATCTCGTGGCGGATCCCCCGGTGATGACATTTATGCGTCTTTGGGAGGTTTGGAAGGGGAGCTCCTGAGCTTGGCTCCCTTCTTGCGTTTGTCTTTGCTGCTCACCCGCTGGAGCGGGGAGCGCGGGCAAAGCTGTCGGGGGAGGCAAGGAGGCAGGGCCCCCTCCCCCCTGGCCGCGCTGGTCGAGGAAGGCCGCGAAGTGTTGTAGAAGCTGATGGCATTCTCGAGTAGCGTGGGTACTCGACTTGGGGAAGGTGCACCACACGTTGGCTGTGCCCTCCTTGCTCTCCTTGGCGCGGCTTTCGCGCCCGCGGGAGGATTGTCCTCCCGCGTAACCCTTTGACTTAGGAGGGGCACGACTGCCTTTGCTGCTGTCTCACGAGCCTCCTCCGCCCTCGAGGACGAAAGCGTCCCGAGGCCGTGGCTCGCGGCGATCGCTTCTTCGGGGGTGTTTGCTGGGAGGATCTCTGGCCTCTCACTCGGCGGGGGCAGGAGCCCCCTGGTTCTTCTTCCAAAGGTCGTCCTCCTCCGCGCGGGCGTACTTCTCAAGGACGGTGAAGAGTTCGTCAGCAGAGGTGGGGGCAGCTCCGGGAGAGCCTCCGGTGGAGCTCCCCAGGGAGTATCCCGCTCTTGCATGCTTCTATGACCATGGAGTCAGGGACATGGGCCACCTTGCTCTTCACCTGAACGAAGCGTTTAAAAAAGCTGCGGATAGTCTCCCCAGTCTTTTGCTGGACGGTGTAGAGCTGGGACAAGTCTAAGGGGAGCACATAGTTGCCCTGGAAGTTCGCACAAAATTCATGCTTCAGCTGCGCGAAGGACTTGATGGACCCAGCCTTCAGGTTGTAGAACCACGAGAGCGCGATGCCCGTGAGGTAGAGGGGAAAGACATTGTATTGCACTGTCTCAGCCCCCCCAGCCGCCGAGATGGCCGTTGAGTACACCTGCACAAACTCGTAAGGATCGGCCTCACCATTGTAATGCTCGATGTGCGGCGGGCGGTAAGGCCGCGGCCAGTGTATGCAGCGGAGACGACTGCACAGCGGTTGGTTGGTCCCCTCAACTTCCTTGGGGGATCCATGGTCGCCGTCATCTCTTGCCGGGGACGCGTGCTCATTGTCGGAGTCCGGAAGCGGTGGCAGCGGTCCGCCGGTTTGGCGGTGTCGTCTCTTTCTTCCGAGTTGGTTGAGCTGACCTCTTGGGCGTCAAGGTATTCCTCAGCAGTGGTGGCAGCTTCTTTGAACGGTCTTTTCCCCCGGGCGATTTGGGAGCGCGTCTTCGCGCGCCCGTGGGTTCAGGGGAGTCCTGACCGGTGACGGGAGGTGGTTTCTCCGGACTTGGCGGTGCGCATTCGCTCGACCTCCTCCCGGGTGAAGCGGGTCTGATCCGCTGGGGGCGCCCGCAGGGGCGGCCCCGGTGGGGGAGGGAGCTGATGTGCGTTTGCCGCCGTCCCAGTGGACACTGCCGGCGCGCGGACCGGACCACGCGCCGGGTCCGTGCTCGGCGCGATGGCGGAAGTAGTTGCGATTCGAGTCCCCGGGGCGTCTGCGGGAGCGGGCGTTGCGCCGGCTCCGGGCGTTGCGCCGGCTCCAGGCGTCGGCCCTCGAAGCTCTCGGGCTCGGGTGCGGAGGTTGTCCCCGGCGCGCCGGTAGCCGCTCGCGGCGGTTCCGGACCCGGGGCCGGGCAACCCCACGAAGCAGGGGAGGGCTCAGAGACGAGTTGGCCTCCCGGCGCGGGGAGCATCCCCGGAGCCGGATATGGCCCGGGCGCACCTCCGGGAACGGGAAACATCCCCGGCCCTGCAAAGGCGGGGTGCCCCATGAAGTATTGGGGCGGTGCCCCCATAAACGGATATGGAGGCGGGTAGACGGGAGCTGGGGGTCTCACCAGGACGCGAAGCAGCTCCTCCAGGGTGTGCTGGGTACGAAGCTGGCCCTGGATCAAAGCCCCCAGCATAGAATCTCCGAAGACCGCCCCGGAGAGTTGGGGCGCACTAGGCCCCGAAAGCTCGGTTGCGGTCGCCGGGTCAGAAACGGGGACCCTTTGACCGGAAGCCGTGGGTGGAGGAAGCGAGTCCTCCGCCCGTACACCCCCGGGCGGCAGGGCCGCAGAAGCCTCATCTCGCGAGTGCGGAGCCGGGTTGCTAGGACCAGCGCTCTCGGGAGATGAGAGGGCTTGAGCTCTGGTGGTTGCGGGAGCCATGGCGATTCGTCGCGAAGTCCCCACGGACGGCGCCAACTGTCGTGGTATTACAGATACCCCGGCAGGTTCGGACGTGCGCAGCACGAGTACAGTGGCGCGAGCAGACCGAGTTACTGGTCTCCTCCCGCCGGGCAACACAGAAAGTGACACAGAGGTTTATACAGGTTCAGGTCCCAGTGGGGGCCCTAGTCCTGTTGGCTCTCTCCGGACGCGAGTCCGCTGGGCAGGTGAGCTCACGGGGAGAGGTCTCCGAGAGAACCTAATATTGCGTTTATATGAAATGAATTGGAATCCCCGAAAAAGGGTACAAGAGGGGTATATATAGCCCCCAAGAAATACAAAAGACAAAAATACCCTCGCTGCGACCGTTGGATGGAAGGGCGAAGACGTCCTTTGGCCTGATGGACGGCCTGGATGCTCGACACGTGGCGCCACGGGCTTCCTAGAGGCCCCACGGTCAGCAACTGCTCTTCATGAGCCTGGAGGCTCCCCGGGTCTCACCAGGTCTCACCGGGGTCCCGGAGGCACTCCGGATCTCACCGGGGTCCCGTAGACCCTCTGGATCTCACCGGGTGTCACCGGGGTCCCGGAGACCCTCTGGATCTCACCGGGTGTCACCCGGGTCCCGGAGACCCTCCGGATCTCACCGGGCGCCCAGTGACCCTCCGGATCTCACCACGGGCCCGTTGACTCTCCGGGTCTCACCGTGTCTCCGGAGACCCTCCGGATCTCACCGGGTCTCACCAGGGTCCCGGAGACCCTCCGGATCTCATCGGGGTCCCGGAGACCCTCCGGATCTCACCGGGCACCCAGTGACCCTCCGAATCTCACCGGGGGCCCGGTGACTCTCCGGGTCTCACCGGGTCTCACCAGGTTTCACCGGGGTCCCAGAGACCCTCCGGATCTCACCGGGGTCCCGGAGACCCTCCGGATCTTACCGGGCGCCCAGTGACCCTCCGGATCTCACCGGGGGCCCAGTGACTCTCCAGGTCTCACCGGGTTTCACCGGGGACTCCTTGGGACTTCGTGGGACCGCAGGGAATTCCCCCAACAAGTCTTTTTGCGTGTTTTGGGGCTATATAAGCCCTTGTAACACCTCATGTAAAGGGGACAATTCATTATTACTTGGAATAGACATTCTCACCGGTGTGCTCCGGAGCCATCTCTCCCCCGAGAGAGCTCCCCTAGCCAACTTCGGTTGGGAGCACGCTGACAGGACTAGGGCCTCCACTGTGGCCCGAACCTGTATAAATCTTCGTGTCACTTGCTGCGTTTGTCCGACAGGAGAGGACCGGTCACTCGGTCAGCTCGCGTCGTATTTTCTTCGCTAGGATCTTCCAAAAAACCTGCTGCGGTATTTGTAATACCACGACAGCTGGCACCGACCGTGGGGACTCGTGACGAGACGCCATGGCTCCCCCAAGAACGAGGGCCCGCGCCCTTCCCGGTGACGCCGGTCCCGGTGACCCGGCGTCGCCCATCCGGGGCACGACCGTCCCGGCGCTTCCAACCCAGGTACCGCCTCCCACCTTCCCTATTAATTTTGGTGGTTCGACCTATGGGTCAGTCCCGGTGACCGCGGTCGCCTCGGCCGGGAGTAGTCTCCCCCCAACGGTTTCCCCGGTCCCCCGAGACGCCTTGCTCGAGGCCTTAGTGGAGGGTCAGCTCCGCGCCCAGCGCTCTATGGACGAGCTGCTCCGTGTCTTGGCGCGGCCACCGGCCCCCACTTACCCACCGTACCCATTCCTGGGGCCTATGCCCCCATTTACGGGTCACCCAGTGGCCCCTCTGGCCCCCGGAGGCCCGGCCGCTCTGTACGATCCCACCAGAGGGTATCCTCCCTCGGCGGGCCATCCGTCCGGAGCTTTCTCGGCACCGGGAGCCTTCCCAATGCCGGGGGGTTACTTCATGCTCGGGGCCTTTGCGGTACCGGGGGGACACCCAGTTCCAGGCCCATTCCCGGGGCCAGGGGCCCACTACATGCTGGGTCGCGTTTACCGCACTAGGGGCGGTTGACAGAGCTGCTCCCGTGCCGCAGCGGGCCTCCCCCCGCAACGGCGCCCGGACGTCGCCACTGGGGTCTTCCCCTCACCGGCCCCGGTAGCGCCCGGGCCGGTAGCTACAGCGCACGAGCTCCCTCCCGTAGGGCCGCCCCCAAGGGCGCCTTCGGTGGATCAAGTCCGCTTCGCCCGGGAGGAGGTTGAGTGAATGCGTGCAACTAAGTCTGGGCAGGAACTTCCCCCAGCTCGCGGACGCGGAGAGCTTCGCTCCCGCTCCGGCCGGGGGAAGAGACCTGCCGAAGAACCAACCTCTCTGAGGGAGCGCTCGGACGTCTTGGAGGTTAGCTCCACCAACCAGGAAGAAAAGCGCCGTTACCGCCATGTCGGCGGACCTCTTGGGCCCCTTCCCGACTTCGACAACAACCGCGCGTCCCCTGTCAAAGGAGACAGCGACCGGACTCTCCCCGAGAAGTGGAGGGGGCTAACTAGCAGCTGTCCCGCAGGCTACGGAGCATTCGATGGCCACGGCCTTACCGCCCGCCGCACATCAAACACTACAACGGTGAGGCCGATCCCTATTAATATGTGTAGGTGTATTCCACAACCATCTCAGCGGCTGGGGGGGACGAGACGGTGCAACGCAACACCTTCCCCCTCTACCTCACTGGGATCGCCCGCTCGTGGTTGTACAACCTGAAGGCCGGCTCCATCAAGTCCTTCGCGCATCTCAAGCGCGAGTTCTGCGCGAACTTCCAGGGGAACTACGTGCGTCCCCTGGATTCCTCACAGCTCTATACCGTACGACAGAGGACAGGGGAGACCATCCGCAGCTTCTTCAAACGTTTCACTCAGGCTAAGAGCAAAGTGGCTCACGTCCCTAACTCCACAGTCATTGAGGCGTGCAAGAGTGGGATACTCCCGGGAGAACTCCACTGGAGGCTCTCCTGAAGCTGCCCCTCCTCCACCGATGAGCTCTTCAACGTACTTGAGAAGTATGCTCGGGCGGAGGAGGACGACCTCTGGAAGAAGAACCAGGGGGCTCCCGCTCCCACTGACCGGGGGGCCAAGGAGCCCCTCAAACGCCCCAAGCAGGGGGGTCGTAGCGAGCCACGACCTCGGGACAACTTTGTCCTCGAGGGCGCAGGCGGCTCGCGCGACACCTTGAAGGGCAATGGCCCTTTCCTCAAGCCGAAAGGCCGTGCGGGAGGGCAGTCGTCCCGTGGTCGGGAAGGCCCCACGGCGGGAAGCAGGGAAGGCCCATGGTGTACCTTCCACAGGTCCAATACCCATGCCACCCAGGAATGCCATCAACTGCTACAACAATTCGCCGCATTGCTCGACCAGCATGGGTAGGGGGGGGACTCCGGCCTCCTTGCCCTCTCAGTCGGCCTTACCGGCCCTTCCTGCTCCCGCGGGGGGACAGCAGGGACGAATGCAGGAGGGGGAGGCATCAGAAACTCTCCCCTTCCAAACCTCCCAGAGGCGTGTCAACATCATCAAGGGGGGCTCCGCTTCTGGGTGGGACTCTAAGCGTCAGCGCAAGGAGTACGCGCACGAAGTGAAGGAGGTGGGTGTGCTGCATACGTCCCCGCCACCTAAGTGGTCCGACGTCCCCCACACCTTCACGGCAGAAGACGCGCGTGGGGTTCAATTCCCCCATGACGATGCGCTCATCGTCTCTGCCACCATCTACAACTGTCATCTGGCCCGCATCCTCGTGGATGGCGGGAGCTCCGCCGACGTCCTCTACTTAAAGGCGTTTAGGGAGATGCAGGTGGACGAGAAGCTCTTGCAGCCCGCAGCAGGGCCCTTGCAGGGTGTAACATCCCTGTTTTCGCTATGTTTTCTGCTTGCGAGTCAGCATATCTTCTTTGGAATCCCTGATGTCTCAACCCTATCTTGAACTTAGGTATGCCACTACCTTAACCTAAAAAGTTGGCAGCTAAACTTCATCTCCCAGATCATTTTCACATTTCAGTCCAAAAGTGTTTCAGTTTAGTCCTTTCAGAATTTCCAAAAAAAAAACCCAAAAAAAGACTAAAAGTCCCAGATCATCTCCAAATTCAAATCTGATCAAGTGATTATATTTCTTTCACTTTTCTGAATGTTTTTCCCTTCTGGAAGAATTCTAGAATCTCAACCGAAACCCTAGTTTCAGCCCCGACAAAAGTTTCAAACCCTAATTACCCTGTTCACCCTATTTTACCCTGTTTTTGATTTTTGTCAAAACCACCAGATCTTATCGGATTTCACCATTTTTCCTGCTGGATGACTCTAAGACATTTAGTAACACTCATCTGCAAAGTCAAAATTCAAATCAGCCCTTCAAATTTCCAGAATTGCAAATAGGCCCAATTTCTCGAACCAAAATCCTCGCAGTTTAGTCCAAACCTTCGCAAGTGAGTCCAAAACCTTGCAAACAAGCCCTTGGCCTTTTCTTTGACCACGACCAGGAGACCGCGTGCACGACCGCGACCAGAGCAATTCGACCAACGCCCCGCCGCTTTGCCTCGCCGCCGAACTCATCGTCGGCGAAGTTCCCCGCGCTGCCACCATCGCAGCCACTAGCCACCGCCGCGCACAACTGTACCGCCACCGTGGAGCACCTCACCCGCGCTGTGCCATGTTCTTCTCTGCGCGCGCGCGTGCCTGCTGTTGTCAGGAGCTTTACGCCACATGGTTGCCATCCCGGAGATCGCTATCTCGCCGTCCTGACAAAATCCCGATTCCGCGCGATACCCCGTCTCTGGCAGAACTCCCGCCGTGTCCCGATATGCCTCGTTGACCGCTCCAGTGCAAGAAAATATCTCACCGGCCATTGCTGCAACTCCCGAGAGCTCAATCCCGCGGCTATATAAGGCCCCCTTCGCCCAGCATCTCTTCACACACCATCCTGCAACTGCAAGCCTTAGCCTCCACCACCAGAGAACAATCCAGTTCATCAGCGCCGCCGCGAAGACCTTCTTCCCCGGCGAGCTGCTCCCGAAGCTCACGGCGCCAGCTTCGCCCGTAGCTTCCCCCTCCAAACCAACATCACCAGTAAGATCCCCTTAACCCCCTGTATGTATCATAGCAATTAATTGACCCCCGGTGAACCTCAACACCGGCAATCACCGGAAAAGCCGTAATCCCCTGTTCCCCTAATGCTGAGTGATTCAAGCCAAATTGACCCTCGTGCCAGTAGAGAATAATGATCAGTGAGCTAGGAGGAACAAGCCTGTAAGTTTGGAATCACCAATTTTGCCCCGAGCGTCGAAATCCCATGTTCGAGCCTCGGCAGTTCGCCGGAGAACGCCGCCGTGCTTCTCCAGCCATTCTCTGGCAAAATTGAGTACACCTGTAGCTTTGTGATGACCACTAGATGCTTCCCGAGCGTGAAATTGAGTTCAAACTACCTGGAACGAAAACGCCCAAATCGGTGCCTTCGTCTTCGGCCCCGATGGCCGGAGTTCACTTTCCAGCCAAACTGGCCGATGAAACCTTGTCATCTAGCTAGGCCTCAACCCCCTGAGTAATTTACTCCACTGGCTCGAACCCTGAATCGGCCTAGATCAAAAGTTATGATCATGCCAAGATTACTGTCCAGTGATTCAGGCCACCGTGTTTGCTCACCAGAATTGGCCACATTCTGGCCACTTTCTGCCCTTGAGCCTGTTGAGAGTTTTGTAGCTGTCATCAAGGCCTAAACCCCAGACAAAGTTGCGTACCAATTGGAGTCCTGAGTCAAAAGTTATCCAATGCCCTAGTTTCTGGCCATGTCTAGCACTATGTCAGTGCATGCCCACCAGTGGCATTAGATGATTTAGACTTGTTACATTTGAGCAATTGAAATGCCACTTTGTCCACTAAGACTTTTGAGCCATGCTCTACAATATTCCCTATTGCCACATCTCCAGAAAACAAACCTAGAACCAATTTAGGGCTATGTCAAGCCATTAGCCGAATGTCAGCCCTTCGACATTCAAGTCCTTTTGAGCCCATCTCTTCGATCAATGTCAAGTGACCTTGTCCAAACCCTTACCCCTGCATGCATGATGTATTTACGTATTATTTTCTAGTACTTGTATGCTTATATAGTGTGTATGTGTTGTTTGTATCCGCCATGGAACCAGACGTTGAAGGAACAGAGGAGATCTTCGAGGATTCGTCTGAGCAGCTAGGCCCATCATTGCAAGGCAAGTCTCGAACCCTTGATCATGTCTAGCCTAATATTTTGAAATGAAGTATGTTAACTGTTTTCAAGTATATGCATGCCTTAGATTCAAATAAGAGTTATGTTTTAATGCTATAAAGCCCCTTTTGACATTGAATATCCATGCGCCCTTGTCACCCTGGAATATTATGCTTAGGCTATGCTACGCCCAAGATTATATGATAAATGTTGAATGGTCACATACGAGAAAAGTATATTCAGAACCCCTTTTTTTGAAAGAAAATATGATTGGAATCGATAGTGAGGATGGTTTGATTGGATGGTGCTGTGTGCGCACTGGGAATGTGAAAGACTCCTCACTAGAGATTCATAAGGACTAGAACCTTGTGTTGTGCTTCTATGCGGCATGAAAAACATACCAACCACTTGCCCGGTTATGGGACGGGCTCAACTTAGTAGCTTTCTTTAGTATTATCTTTTCCCTGCAATGGTTGTCGGTCCAGCTTCTTGCGAGAACTGGTGGGCCGCAGAAGGCCATGAGTGATGTGAGTTCAGAAAATTCATGAGAGAAAAAGGTGGAAAGAAGGAAGTCATCCTATGCCAGATTAAGTCGTGCGCGACTGTAATCAAGAGAGGCTATGTGTCTTGCGAGAACATAGACCCAGGCTAGGAAGTAAGGCAGTGGGGAGGACCCACAACGGTACTTGAGACTTGACTGTCTATTTACCGGGCAGGGAATAGTTAATGCTAGGACTGTAAACTGTTGTGTCATCTTAGCCTTGTCACATGCGTGAAAGTCGCATGGAGAGGTACCGACTTGAAAGCCGAATGATCGGTGGATTAAGGTGGTACACCTTTGCAAAGTTTAAAAAGTATCGGATACTCTGAGCTCCCAGGTTATGGAGTCTGCGCGCTGTGGATTCTATTCACG
Source organism: Pharus latifolius (assembly GCA_019359835.1). Taxonomy (NCBI): domain Eukaryota; kingdom Viridiplantae; phylum Streptophyta; class Magnoliopsida; order Poales; family Poaceae; genus Pharus; species Pharus latifolius. Next base: position 57,654,773 of record CM033321.1, on the reverse strand, counting down.
TCGATGCAGCACAAGTAGCTTTTGGAAAGTTTTTCACAAAATCTGAATAAAGTGCTGACTCATGAAAGATCGCCACACACAACATTTTCTAAGAATTTAGCTTCGGGTTTTAAAAGCCTCGCTTTCGAAAATAAAGATCTTTTCTTCAAAACCAAGTGCGAAAATCTATTCTATATACATATATAAAGCCAAAGAGCTATTCTTTGAGAAACTTCCCCCTCATCTATATATACTTGCATTCTTATTTGGGACTTGTTGAGCACCATGTGGACAATGTGCTCACCCTTGCTTTTACAAACAAATTTAGAAGAAGGATTCGTCGACCCTGAATCTTACGGTCTTGAACCCAATGTGGGACAAGAAGAAGAAACTGAAGACCAAACTTGTTAAAGGGTTATGTACCAAGGTGGAGTCAGATGTGGAGAAGGCCAGTACACCGCTGCTGCAGAAGAAGAAGAATAATGAAGTCCTTTTGCTTATTATTGTTGTTTCATTTTGTGCCGACCTTTGTGTCGAAAACTCCTTAATTTGTATCAACATTTAAATGCGTCATTTTGGCGCTAAGTTATTGTAATGTTGGTCCTTGTGATCAGCACTTGTTTTTAATTACTCGCATTTTTATATAATGCATCTTGTTGTTGTGAGCTGCAATGTGCCATTTCTGAGTGCAATCCACCTGGGCGGTTGCCACCGGATTCCTCAAATGAGGGTCCCACACAGGGGTTCGTCCCGGGGAAGGCAATCCACCCCATGGGGAAGGTGGATCTCCCCACGACCTTCGGCACCCCGGACAATTACCGGACAGAGATGGTCTAGTTTGACGTGGTAGACCTCCCCTCTTCGTACAACGCGATTATGGGGAGGACCACAATCAACCGCTTGGGGGCCGCGATCCACCAGAACTACCTCTGCGTGAAGATCCCCGGGCCTCATGGTGTGATCACCGCCCGGGGAGACCAAGACGTGGCCCGCACTCTATACGAGTGCGTAGCCGCAATGATCAGGAGCGTCAACATCATCAAAATCCCGGGGGGGAGGCGTCCTCCCCAGAGTCAGACGTCGCCGTGATACCTTCCGGGAGGCCCCTTCCCAAGCTACGCCCGGAGAGGGGCCTCCGGAAGATCCCACTGTCCCCGAACGACGGGAACAAAGCCGTTAGGATCGGGGCAAATCTCCATAAAGAGCACGCGAAGCGACTCGCGGCTTTCCTACACAAAAACTCCGATGTTTTTGCGTGGAAGCCCTCCAACATGAGGGGCGTCGCCTGGGATGTCATCGAGCACAAGCTCGCGGTGAGCCCCGGTCACCCCCCAATTAAGCAGAAGCGGAGGAAACTCTCCCTCGAACGCCAAGAGGCTATTGAGGTAGAGATTGCCCGACTCCGAGAGGCGGGGTTCATTCGGGAGGTCTTGCACCCCGAGTGGCTTGCGAACCCCGTCCTCGTGAAGAAGTCGAACGGAAAGTGGGAATGTGCATGGACTTCACCGACCTCAACCGCACCTGCCCCAAGGACAACTTCCCGCTCCCGCAAATTGACCAGCTGGTCGACTCTACTGCTGGGTGCGAGTTGATGAGCTTCCTGGACGCGTGCTCGGGCTATCACCATGTCCGGATGGTGGAAGGGGACGAGGAAAAGACGAGTTTCATAACTCCCCTCGGAACCTTCTGCTACGTCCACATGCCCTTCGAGCTGAAGAACGCTGGAGCGACCTTCCAGCGGCTCATGACGCTGGTCTTCAAAGACCAAATCGGTCGCAATGTCGAAGTCTACGACGATGACGCGGTTGTCAAAAGTCCCCGCGCAACCACTCATGTCGACGATTTAGCGGAGACCTTCCGCAACCTCCGCGCATACTGGTTGAAGCTCAACCCGAAGAAATGCGCCTTTGGTGTACGCGAGGGGAAGCTCGTGGGCTTCCTTGTGTCCCAGTGGGGCATAGAGGCCAACCCTGAGAAGATCCGGGCATTCCTGGACATGCCCCCGCAGCACTCGGTCAAGGACGTTCAACGACTCACCGGCCGCTTAGCCGCGCTGAGTCGTTTCATCTCGCGATCGGGGGAACGCGGCCTCCAATTCTTCAAAATTCTCTCGGGGATCGAAGGGTTTTGATGGATCCCCGAGGCCCAGGAGGCCTTCAACGGCCTGAAAAAATACCTCACGAGCCCCCCATGCTCGTGAGCCCGTCTCCGGAAGAGCCCTTGCTCCTTTACCTCGCCGCGACCCCGGTCGCCGTAAGCGCGGTATTCGTAAAGGAGCAAGACGGGCAGCCACGTCCCGTGTACTACGTGAGTGAAGCCCTCCAGGCGGCTAAAACTCGGTATACAGAGATGGAGAAGATCTGTTACGCCCTCCTGATGGCATCCCAGAAGCTTCATCATTACTTCCTGGGGCACCCCATCATTGTCCCGTCATCCCTCCCCCTGGGGGAGGTGCTCCGCAACAAAGAAGCCACCGGCCGGATAGGGAAATGGGGGGCTGAGCTCGCCCCCTTTTTCCTTTCCCTCACGGGGCGCTCCGCCATCAAGTCACAGGTCCTCGCCGACTTTGTGGCGGAATAGACTCCTGCCCCTGGGCCCGGGGACGGAGACCTCCTCGCGCTACCCCGACGCAGCGACCATTGGACACTTATGTTCGATGTCTCCCTGTGTCTCGCCGGGGCTGGTGCGAGAGTAGTCCTTCGGAGCCCCAAGGGGAGGGAACTCGAGTAAGCGGCGCGGCTCGAGTTCCCCGCCATGAACAACGTCACCGAATACGAGGCTTTGCTCCTCGGGTTGCGCCTAGCGTGGTCCATGGGGATTCGACGCCTCCTAGTGAAAGGGGACTCCCAGCTCGTAGTTTGCCAAATGGACAAGTCATACTTGTGCCATGACGCAAACTTGAGCCTTTACTTGCAGGAAGTGCGCAAGATGGAGAAGCACTTCGATGGCTTAGATGCCCGACACATCCCTCGAAGGGACAATGATCGAGCCGATGCCCTAGCCCGGGCAACCAGCGCCCAGGAACCGCTCCCCAAAGGGGCCTTCTTGGAGATTATTACGAAGCCCTCGGTGACCTCCCCGGACGCGGGTGATGAGCCATGCGTCCCAAAAGTTGCCGAAATCAGCCGGACTTCATCTTGGATGGACCCCCTTGTCTCCTTCATCAAGGGGGAGGGGAAACCTCCCAATGAGACCAAAGCCAAGCGCCTCCGGGCCAAAGCGCGGGCATACCTCCTGTTGGAGGGGAAGCTTTACAAGCGGGGGGCTTCCGCCTTGCTTCGTTGCCTTCCGCGGCCAGAGGGGCTCCGGCTTCTCAAGGATATTCACGCGGGAAGCTGCGGGTGTCACCTAGCCTTGCGGGCCATAGCGGCCAAGGCCCTGCGCCAAGGCTTCTATTGGCCCACGGTGATTCGTGACGCGTGAGACCTTGTCTCCGCGTGCAAAGCCTATCAGAAGATGGCCAAGGGTTCGAACCTCCCCCCGTAGCACTGCAGACTATCCCCATCACTTGGCCCTTTGCGCACTGGGGGATGGACCCCCTAGGCCCCTTCCCCCCAGCGCCCGTGGGCTACAAGTATGCGGTGGTCACGGTGGACTACTTCATTAAGTGGTTAGAGGCTGAACCTTTGGCCAGCATCACGTCCCGGGCGGTACAGCGGTTTTTCTGAAAAACATCGTGTGTCGTTTTGGCGTCCCCCGAGAGATCACTGTCGATAACGGGACCCAATTCGACTCGGCGTATTTCCAGGAATTATGCGAAGACCTGGGGCTCACCATCCACTTCGCTTCAGTGGCCCATCCCCAGAGCAACGGGGCCGTTGAAAGGGTCAACGGCGTAATCCTACAAGGGTTACACCGACGGCTCGAGCAAACCACTTCCAAGCGGGGTGCATGGGTAGAGGAGCTCCCTAGCATCCTCTGCTCCATGCGCATGACTCCGAGCCGAGCGATGGGACGTACCCCCTTCTCCCTGCTATACGGGGCTGAGGCAGTCCTCCCCCCGGAGATTGGCTTTCGGTCGCTGCTGGTCGAGCTCCTAGACGAAGCTACGACCGCGGCGCACCAAGCCAACGAGGCAAATCAAGGACTGGAGGTCGATATCGTGGAGGAGGAACGCGACTAAGCGCTCCTCCGCCACGCCATCTACGAGCGCGAAATGGCGCGCGCATACAACCAGCGCGTGCGTGAGAGGACTTTTCGACTTGGGACCTTGTCCTCAAACGCGTCACAGACCCCCAAGCCTAGGGCAAGCTCTCCCCCAAGTGGGAGGTCCCCTACAAGATCTCGGCAGTCCTGGGCTCGGGGGCTTACAAACTCTCCAACCTTCAAGAGCAGGAGCTGAAGCACACGTGGAACGTACGTTTACTTCGCAAATTCTACGTCTAGCCTACGGGCTCGTCCCCTCCCCCGGAGCGATTGCACCGGCGGGGGAGGGGGGACATTGTACTCATCGTTCCCTCCCCTGTCGCGATTTCGCGGGGGGAGGCATTGTACTTCGGTTCATTATCAATACAACTGGCTTTTTCTTCAGCTCTGTCCCAATACAGGTTTTTACATTACTGTCTCTCACGGTGATGCCCTCCCCGTGAGGAAGTGGGCTTTCACGACCCAACAAGTCCCTGCAACGGGAGCCCCACTCCCGTAGGGCGGCTTACGATCACCCCTCGTGGACTGAGGGTGTAAGCGGCAACCCGGTCCTTAAGGACCGCGGTAACGAGTCAATTTGGGAGACTAGTCCCCTACCCAAATACTCAGACCCGTCATCGGGCGCATCCTCCTCCGGGAATCGATTGTCTCGTCAGTGAGACGGAATTCTCGGATATTCTTTCTTGGAGATCTTGTTCCCGGCTCCCCGTTTCCACGGCGACCGGAGGGTTGTCTCCTGGAAATATTATCTCCAGGAATTTCGCCTTCTTGGATTTTCTTGGATGTTTCTTCCCGGAGATCTCTTTCCCCCCGGAGAGAATTTCTTGGAATTTCAAAATTCTCGGATATTTTTCTAGGACACATCGTTCCCGGCTGCCCGTCTTTGCGGAGAATGGAGGGTTGTCTCCCAAAAAAATTATCCCCGGGAATTTTATGGATTTTCTTGGACGTTCTTTCCCCGGAGACCTCACCCCCATTCTTACGACGACCGGAGGATCCCACAGGGGCTTTCAAAAAAATCATTCCCGGAAATGTTTTATATATAAACTTGGGAAAACTTGGAAGAATTCTTAAGCGATGGGTGTTTACCCCGGGAGGTTTGTCAACCCGACAGCACGTGGAGCTACCCTCTGGCCCGCTGTGGAGGTGGGGATAAGGAGCACCCGTTGAATCATCCCGTTCCGGACCATCTAAGATAAGTACACGAGCAAACTTAGCTCTATTAAAGAAATCAAAGCGCACAAGCAAACAACTTTATTGAAGATCATTTAACTTGAGGGCATCTTCCCCCTCCGGCGGGCATCATTACATCAGATACGATACAACTCGGGATACAACCTGGAAAGATCCTACGTCTAATAATCCCGGAGGCCTTCCGATATCTCCCGGGCCAGGTGTGGGACCCTCATTTGAGGAATCCGGTGGCAACCGCCCAGGTGGGTTGCACTCAGAAAAGATACATTGCAGCTCACAACAACAAGATGCATTATATAAAAATGCGAGTAATTAAAAACAAGTGTTGATCACAAGGACCAACATTACAATAACTTAGCGCTAAAATGACGCATTTAAATGTTGATACAAATTAAGGAGTTTTCGACACAAGGGTCGGCACAAAATGAAACAACAATAATAAGCAAAAGGACTTCATCAGTCTTCTTCTTCTGCAGCAGCGGTGTACGGGCCTTCTCCACATCTGACTCCACCTTGGTACATAACCCTCTAGCAAGCTGGGTCTTCAGTTTCTTCTTCTTGTTCCACATTGGGTTCAAGACCGTAAGATTCAGGGTCGACGAATCCTTCTTCTAAATTTGTTTGTAAAAGCAAGGGTGAGCACATTGTCCACATGGTGCTCAACAAGTCCCAAGTAACAATGCATGTACATATAGATGAGGGGGAATTTCTCAAAGAATAGCTCTTTGGCTTTATGTATGTATATAGAATAGATTTTCACACACAGTTTTGACAAAAAGGTCCTTATTTTTGAAAGCGAGGCTTTTTAAAATCCTATGCTAGGTTTTCAGAAAATGTTGTGTGTGGCAGTCTTTCATGAGTCACCACTTTACTCAGATTTTGTGAAAAACCTTCCAAAAGCTACTTGTGCTGCATCGACGTGGATAGAATCCACAGTGCGCAGACTCCATAACCTGGGAGCTCAGCGTATCCGATACTTTTTAAACTTTGCAAAGGTGTACCACCTTAATCCACCGATCATTCGGCTTACAAGTCGGTACCTCTCCATGCGACTCTTACGCATGTGACAAGGCCGAGATGACACAACAGTTTACAGTCCTAGCATTAACTATTCCCTGCCCGGTAAATAGACAGTCAAGTCTTAAGTACCGTTGTGGGTCCTCCCCACTGCCTTACTTCCTAGCCTGGGTGTATGTTCTCGCAAGACACATAGCCTCTTTTGATTACAGTCGCGCACGACTTAATCTGGCATAGGGCGTCTTCCTTCTTTCCACCTTTTCCTCTCATGATTTTTCTGAACTCACATCACTCATGGCCTTCTGCGGCCCACCAGTTCTCGCAAGACACTGGATCGACAACCATCGCAGGGAAAAGCTAATACTAAAGAAAGCTACTAAGTTGCGCCCGTCCCATAACCCGCCAAGTGGTTGGTACGTTTTTCATGCCGCATAGAAGCACAACACAAGGTTCTAGTCCTTATGAATCTCTAGTGAGGAGTCTTTCACATTCCCAGTGCGCACACAGCACCATCCACTCAAACCATCCTCACTATCGATTCCAATCACATTTTCCTTCACAAAAAGGGTTTTGAATATACTTTTCTCACATGTGACCATTCAACATTTAACATATAATCTTGAGCATAGTATAGCCTAACAATGATATTCTAGGGTGACAAGGGTGCAGGGATATTCAATGTCAAAAGGGGCTTTACAATCTTTTAGGTCATATATAATCACTTTATTGAAACATAGTTCTTATTTGAATTTATGGCATGCATATACTCGAAAACAGTTAACATACTTCATTTCAAAATAGTAGGCTAGACATGATCAAGGGTTTGAGACTTGCCTTGCAATGATGGGTCTAGCTGCTCAGATGAATCCTCGAAGATCTCCTCTGTTCCTTCAACGTCTGGTTCCATGGCGGATACAAACAACACATACACACTATATAAGCATACAAGCACTAGAAAATATCATGTAAACATATCATGCATGCAGGGAAAGGGTTTGGACAAGGTCACTTGACATTGATCGAAGAGATGGGCTCAAAAGGACTGGAATGTCGAAATGCTGACATTCGGCTCATGGCTTGACATAGCCCTAAATTGGTTCTAGGTCTGTTTTCTGGAGATGTGGCAATAGGGAACATTGTAGAGCATGGTTCAAAAGGCTTAGTGGACAAAGTGGCATTTCAATTGCTCAAAGGTAACAAGTCTAAATCATCTAATGCCACTAGTGGACATGCACTGACATAGTGCTAGACATGGCCAGAAACTAGGGCATTGGATAACTTTTGACTCAGGACTCCAATTGGTGCACAACTTTGTCTGGGGTTTGAGCCTTGATAACAGCTACAAAACTCTCAACAGGCTCAAGGGCAGAAAGTGGCCGGAGGGTGGCCAAATCCGGTGAGCAAACACGGTGGTCTGGACATGAACTGAACCACTGGACAGTAATCTTGGCATGATCATAACTTTTGATCTAGGCTGATTCAGGGTTCGAGCCAGTGGAGAAAATTGCTCAGGGGGTTGAGGTCTAGCTAGCTGACAAGGTTTCATCGGCTGGTTTGGCCGGAAAACGAACTCCGGTGATCGGGGCCGAAGACGAAGGCACCGATTTGGGCGTTTTCGTTCTAGGGTGTTTGAACTTAATTCTACGCTCGGGAAGCATCTAGGGGTCATCACGAAGCTATTGGCGTACTCAATTTTGCCAGAGAATGGCTGGAGAAGCACGGCGGCGTTCTCCGGTGAATTGCCGAGGCTCGAACATGGGATTTCGACACTCGGGGCAAAATTGGCGATTCTAAGCTTACAGGCTCGTTCCTCCTAGCTTATTGGTCATTATTCTCTACTGGCACGAGGATCAATTTGGCTTGAATCACTCGGCATTACGGGAACAGGGGATTATAGCTTTTCCGGTGATTGCCGGCATTGAGGTTCGCCGGGGGGTCAATTAACGGCTATGAAACACACAGACGGATGAGGGGACCTTACTGGTGGTGTTGGCTTGGAGGGGGAAGCTACGGGCGAAGCTGGCGCCATGAGCTTCAAAGGTTGCTCGCCGGGGAAGAAGGCCTTCGCGGCGGCGCTGATGAACTGGATTACTCTCTGGTGGAAGAAGCTAAGGCTTGAAGTTGCGGAATGGTGTGAAGAGATGCTGGGCGAAGGGGGCCTTATATAGCCGCGGGATTGAGCTCTCGGGAGTTGCAGCAATCGCCGGTGAGATTTCTTCTGGCGCTGGAGCGGTCAACGAGGCACGTCGGGACATGGCGGGGCTCTGCCAGAGGTGGAGCATCGCGCGAAATCTGGATTTCGTCAGGACGGCGAGATGATGATCTCCGGGATGGCAGCCATGTTGCGTGAAGCTCCTGACAACAGCAGGCACGCGCGTGCGCGGGGAAGAACACGGTACAGCGCGGGTGAACTGTTTCCATGGTGGCGATACAGTTGTGCGCCGGTGGAGGCTACGTGGCTGTGAAGGTGGCAGCGCGGGGAACTTCGCCGGCGGTGAGTTCAACGGCCAAGCAAAACGGCGGGGCGCTGGTCGAAATGCTCTGGTCGCGGTCGTGCACGCGGTCTCCTGGTCGTGGTCGAAGAAAAGGCCAGGGGCTTGTTTGCAAGGTTTTGGACTCACTTGTGAAGGCTTGGACTAAACTGCGAGGGTTTTGGCTCGGGAATTTGGGCCTATTTGCAATTCTGAAGATCTGAAGGGCTGATTTGGATTTCGACTTTGCAGATGAGTGTTACTAAACGTCTTAGACTCATCCAGCAGGAAAAATGGTAAAATCCGATAAGATCTGGTGGTTTTGACAAAAATAGAAAACAGGGTAATTAGGGTTTGAAACTTTTGTCGGTGCTGAAACTAGGGTTTCGGTTGAGATTCTGGAATTCTTCCAGAAGGGAAAAATGTTCAGAAAAATGAAAGAAAGGTAATCACTCAATTAGATTTGGATTTGGAGACGATCTGGGCATTTTAGCCTTTTTGGGCTTTCTGAAACTTCTGAAAGGACTAAATTAAAGCACTTTTGGACTGAAATGTGAAAACGTACAATCTGGGGGATGCAGTTTAGCTGCCAACATTTTAGGTTAAGGTAGTGGCATACCTAAGATCAAGATAGGGTTGAGACATCAGGGATTCCAAAGAATATATGCTGACTCGTAAGCAGAAACGATAGCCAAAAATAGGGATGTTACACCAGGTCCTGGTACAAGCCGCGTATGCGATGCTGGGCCTCCCGGAGCAAGTCTTCAGGCCAATATTCGTAGCCCACCAGTGGAAGTATCCGAAGCGAGGGAACCCTCTGGGACCCCAGTCGTGGGGGGGACAGTTCGGCGCGGTGATTGTCGAAATTGTCCAGGTGCCACCTCAACCGGATTGGCTCCCGGGAAACACCCCCGTTGCGTCCCCCGGGGAAAATACTTAAGAAAATAAAGGCGGCCTGAGCATCCCCCGGGTTACACCCGCCGGGGCTCAAAGGCCTCACCCCCGGAGAGTTTCTCCGGGACCTTCTCCCGGGAGTAACCTCCCGGGTAACCTGGTACATTTCATTCAAAGACTTAGCAAAAAATTCAATTTGTATTGCATCAAAATGTTTTTTGTACAAGTGTCCGGGGCTTCCTCTAAGAAGCTACCAGAAGCAAAAGCCTAAAAACAAAAAAGGCCCTATCTAAAGGCCTGGGGGGAGGCTCATACTTGTTCGTTGGCATCCTCACCCCGGGGGGCTCCCGCCGGAGGTGCAGCATCCGCTCCCGGAGGCTCCGGCGCCGGGAATCGCACCCAGATTATCCGGTCGTAGAAGCCACCGGCGAGCTGCTCCACTTCTCGCCGCAACGGCTCGAAGAATTCCGGGAAGCTCCGGGGGATTCGGCCCCCGATCGCCCGGGCACGCACCCCCTGGTGCTCCACGAGCCTGGCCACGGCGGCCACCATCTGGATCGCCCGGCCTCGCGCCCGGGCATCAGCAGCCTCCGGGATCACGGAGACTTGTGCGTTGAGAAAATGCACAGCCTCCGTGAGCGTTTTCGGGGCCGCCTCGGAGCTGCTCCCTGAGCCCAAGCTCAGTCCATGCCCCTCGAGGGCTGAGCGGACGGAGCGGCCCACATCCATCACCGCCGAGAAGCTGGAGCTCTCGAGCTCTTGGAGGGCGTCCTCCTTCGCCTTCGCCTCCCTCCGGAGCCAGTCATTGGCGGTCTCGGAGGCATGGATTTGGGCCCGGACCCGGGCTAGGTCCCGGAGGGGATCGTCCCGCTGCTCCAGATGGGCAGCGGCCTTCTCCTCCGCGTCCTTCAGCACCCGGCTGAAGCGCGCTTCGATCCCCCAGGTGATGGCCACCCCCTACAAGCGCAAAAGTTAGAAAAAATTCAGGTGGGTAGCGCCGAAGGAAACCTTCCACCGAGTGGAGAAGATACCTAGATCTGGAGGGATTAAAGCTCCCCGAAGCGCTCGCGGAGTGTCCCTTGCGAGACATAGTCCTGGACCTTCCGGGTCTGCAGGCTCTCCACGTACTGGTCAATCGCCCCTGCAGACAGCAGGGGGTCTCCCTCTCGGCGCCAGACCCGTCGTGATTGAAGACGGGCCCCCATACAAGAGTTGCGGGGGTGATGTGGACCGGGCTCGCAGTGGCTGGCGTCCTTGCCGCCGAGGAAGTGGCCGCCGAAGAGGAGGAGGGCGACGAGCTTTCGGAGGGGGTTCCCCCCCGGGGGGATCAGGAGCCACTTTCCCTTTCCGGGCCGTGGGGCCCCGGGACCTCCGCCGCCGGAGGAGCCTCATAGACCGAGGGGCAGCCCCCTCATCTACCGGCCTATCGACACGCGGAGAGGAGGCCTCCGCGAATTGGACCACCAGTCTCTCCAGCTCCGGTAGTGCTAGGGCCGCCGGGAGGGCTATCGCCGAAGGTGGCGAGGGGGTGTAATCCACCGAATCAGACGCCCCCCCGTCGTTGGCTGGTCCCTTCCCCCGAGCCTCTTCGGGGTTCTCTGGGGGAGGTGGCGTCGCTTCCCACCAGGGAGGCGCTCGCACGCGCCCTGACCCGAGGGCTGCGTCCCGGGCCTTCACGGGCGTGGAGCCCGGTGTCGTCGATGGACCGGGGGCTTTCAGAGCCTTGGCCCGCTTTGGCTCAGAGCCCCCAGTGGCCTCCTTCCCCTCTTGTGGGAACCGGGGGTGGGGAGGGGCGTTCTCGCCGGTAGCCTCAGCCCGAAGGCCTCGACCAGCAAGTTTCGGGGGGGCCCTCCCCCATGACTTGCACGATGCGCTCGTGCTCGTCGGCGTAGTACCTCCTGAGAAGGTTCTACGCCTTCTCCCGGGCGGCCGGGTACAGCCGGACTGCAAAAGGTAAGAGTTAGAAAAAATACGCGAAAGAAACGAGAAAGGTAACCGGGTGCTTACGACGGGGTCACCGGCTTCTGCGAGGGCTGCTGGGCCGGGCACATCCCAATCCCCCTCCTCCCGTGCGAGAAGGGGGAGATCATAGAGCGGACACCCCGGGAGACCACGACCTTACTGAGGAGCTTCAGCTCCTCCTCGGTCCACACCGGGGGCTTTGGAGCGGACGACCTGCTGTAGGAGGGGGCCTCCGGGGAGTACACCACCACATCGTCCTGGACCCGGAGGTAGAACCACCTCCAGATCCAGTCCCCCCAGTGGTCCCGGGAGGCCGCCACCGGGTACTCCACTACACGGGACGGCAGCAACTGGATAATCACCGAGCCGAAGGGAGACTTTGGTCCTCCCTTCACCAGGTGGGAGCTCCTCGCCGCCGGCTCGTAGAAATACTGGAACAGCCAGAGCGTGGGCTCCCGTCCAGTGGCCGTCTCGAAGAGCCAAATGAAGAGGCCCATCCGAACGAACGCGTTCGGCGTCTGGTGGTTCAGGGCCACCCCGTACTCCTTCAAAAACTCCCGGAGCAATGGATGCACCAAGAGCCGGAGCCCGGCCTCGAGGAAAGCCTCGAAGGCCACCACTTCCCCGGGCCTGGGGCGGGGGGCTCCGTTCTTGTTCGCGGGGATCTGGATGTCCTCGTCCGCAACTAACCCCCGGTCCACCAGGGACTCCAAGTCCCCAGATGTAAACTCAGAGGCCCAGAGGAAGTCCGTGGTGCCTTCCTCCGGTGGCACCTCCGCGGCCTTGGCACAGCACTTGGGTCCCATCTAATTTTTCCGATGGCTTAGGCTCTAGGAAAAAGGGGGGGACTTAGGAGTTCCGGAGGCTAAGCTTCCGGGAGTGAGCTTCCGGGAGAGCTAAGGGCGCTAAGGGAGTTTGAGGGTTTGAAGTTTGGAATGACTTCTCCGGGCCCCCCTAGGCCCTATTTATAGGGGCCAAGCACGGCCCCGATGGGTGCCATGTGGCCCTTCGTGGTGCATCCGCGCCGTTCAAATTCAAACAGCGCGCGGGAAACGAAGGGACGGGCGCGTGAAACTAGATGTCACCGGTTCGAACCGCGAGCGGCCATTATGTCCGAACGGCGTGCTCCCATCGAGGCAAGACCTTAATGAACGACGACGCGGTAATAAACGCGCGGCGCAGGAATCAAAGTGTCACGGCTCCGGTGGATTGTCCCGGAGATTTTCCCGGTGACATGAACCTTCCCCTCCGGGGACACGAGCTTCGTCCCCGAAGGGCATGGGGGCTGCTGTTGGGGGAAATCTCCACAAAACCAAGTCCAGGGAAGAGGCTGTTCAATTTGCCCGGGGACAAGGCCCCCCGGTGGCTTGTCCTGGGCGCCGCCTTTTGGCCGGGGACAAAGCCCCCTGGTGGCTTGTCCCGGGCGCCGTGTAACATCCCTATTTTTGGCTATCTTTTCTGCTTGCGAGTCAGTATATCTTCTTTGGAATCCCTGATGTCTCAACCCTATCTTCATCTTAGGTATGCCATTACCTTAACCTAAAAAGTTGGCAGCTAAACTTCATCGCCCAGATCATTTTCACATTTCAGTCCAAAAGTGTTCCAGTTTTGTCCTTTCAGAATTTTCAAAAAGCCCGAAAAAGCTAAAAATCCCAGATCATCTCCAAATTCAAATCTGATCAAGTGATTATATTTCTTTCACTTTTCTGAACGTTTTTCCCTTCTGGAAGAATTCCAGAATCTCAACTGAAACCCTAGTTTCAGCCTCGACAAAAGTTTCAAACCCTAATTACCCTGTTTACCCTAATTACCCTGTTTTCGATTTTTGTCAAAACCAGCAGATCTTATCGGATTTTACCATTTTTCCTGTTGGATGAGTCTAAGACATTTAGTAACACTCATCTGCAAAGTCAAACTTCAAATCAGTCCTTCAGATTTCCAGAATTGCAAATAGGCCCAAGTTCCCAACCAAAATCCTCGCAATTTAGTCCAAACCTTCCCAAGTGAGTCCAAAACCTTGCAAACAAGCCCCTGGCCTTTTCTTCGATCACGACTAGGAGACCGCGTGCACTACCGCGACCAGAGCAATTCGACCAGCGCCCCGCCGCTTTGCCTCGCCGCTGGACTCGTCGCCGGCGAAGTTCCCCGCACTGCCACCATCGCAGCCACGTAGCCACCGCCGCGCGCAACTGTACCGCCACCGTGGAGCACCTCACCCGCGCTGAGCCATGTTCTTCCCCGCGCGCGCGTGTGCCTGCTGTTGTCAGGAGCTTTACGCCACATGGTTGCCATCCCGGAGATCGCTACCTCATCGTCCTGACAAAATCCCGATTCCGCGCGATACCCCGTCTCTGGCAGAGCTCCCGCCGTGTCCCGATATGCCTCGTTGACCCCTCCAGCGCCAGAAAATATCTCACCGGCGATTGTTGCAATTCCCGAGAGCTCAATCCCGTGGCTATATAAGGCCCCCTTCGCCCAGCATCTCTTCACACACCATCCCGCAACTGCAAGCCTTAGCCTCCACCACCAGAGAACAATCCAGTTCATCAGCGCCGCAGTGAAGACCTTCTTCCCCGGCGACCTGCTCCTGAAGCTCACGGCGCCAGCTTCGCCCGTAGCTTCCCCCTCCAAACCAACATCACCAGTAAGATCCCCTTAACCCCCTGTATGTGTCATAGCATTTAATTGACCCCCGGCGAACCTCAACGCCGGCATTCACCGGAAAAGCCGTAATCCCCTGTTCCCCTAATGCCGAGTGACACAAGCCAAATTGATCCTCGTGCCAGTAGAGAATAATGATCAGTGAGCTAGGAGGAACAAGCCTGTAAGTTTGGAATCGCCAATTTTGCCCCGAGCGTCGAAATCCCATGTTCGAGCCTCGGCAGTTCGCCGGAGAACGCCGCCGTGCTTCTCCAGTCATTCTCTGGCAAAATTGAGTACACCGGTAGCTTTGTGATGACCCTTAGATTCTTCCCGAGCGTGGAATTGAGTTCAAACTCCCTGGAACGAAAACGCCCAAATCGGTGCCTTCGTCTTCGGCCCCGACCGCCGGAGTTCATTTTCCAGCCAAACCAGCCGATGAAACCTTGTCATCTAGCTAGACCTCAACCCCCTAAGCAATTTACTCCACCGGCTCGAACCCTGAATTGGCCTAGATCAAAAGTTATGATCATGCCAAGATTACTGTCCAGTAGTTCAGGCCACCGTGTTTGCTTACCGGATTTGGCCACCCTCCGGCCACTTTCTGCCCTTGAGCCTGTTGGGAGTTTTGTAGCTGTTATCAAGGCCTAAACCCCAGAAAAAGTTGTGCACCAATTGGAGTCCTGAGTCAAAAGTTATGCAATGCCCCATTTTCTGGCCATGTATAGCACTATGTCAGTGCATGTCCACCAGTGGCATTGGATGATTTAGACTTGTTACATTTGAGCAATTGAAATGCCACTTTGTCCACTCAGCCTCTTGAACCACGCTCTACAATATTCCCTATTGCCACATCTCCAGAAAACAAACCTAGAGCCAATTTAGGGCTATGTCAAGCCATGAGCCGAATGTCAGCCCTTCGACATTCAAGTCCTTTTGAGCCCATCTCTTCGATCAATGTCAAGTGACCTTGTCCAAACCCTTACCCCTGCATGCATGATGTATTTACGTACTTGTATGCTTATATAGTGTGTATGTGTTGTTTGTATCTACCATGGAACCAGACGTTAAAGGAACAGAGGAGATCTTCGAGGATTCATCTGAACAGCTAGACCCATCATTGCAAGGCAAGTCTCAAGCCCTTGATCATGTCTAGCCTAATATTTTGAAATGAAGTATGTTAACTGTTTTCAAGTATATGCATGCCTTAGATTCAAATAAGAGTTATGTTCCAATGAAATGATAGATATGACCCAAATAATTGTAAAGCCCCTTTTGTGATTGAATATCCATGCACCCTTGTCACCCTAGAATATCATGCTTAGGCTATGCTATGCCCAAGATTATATGATAAATGTTGAATGGTCACATATGAGAAAAGTATATTCGAAACCCTTTCTTGTGAAAGAAAACGTGATTGGAATCGATAGTGAGGATGGTTTGATTGGATGGTGCTGTGTGCGCACTGGGAATGTGAAAGACTCCTCACTAGAGATTCATAAGGACTAGAACCTTGTGTTGTGCTTCTATGCGGCATGAAAAACGTACCAACCACTTGCCCGGTTATGGGACGGGCGCAACTCAGTAGCTTTCTTTAGTATTAGCTCTTCCCTGCAATGGTTGTCGATCCAGTGTCTTGCGAGAACTGGTGGGCCACAGAAGGCCATGAGTGATGTGAGTTTACAAAAATCATGAGAGGAAAAGGTGGAAAGAAGGAAGACGCCCTATGCCAGATTAAGTTATGCGCGACTGTAATCAAGAGAGGCTATGTGTCTTGCGAGAACATAGACCCAGGCTAGGAAGTAAGGCAGTGGGGAGGACCCACAACGGTACTTGAGACTTAACTGTCTATTTACTTGGCCGGGAATAGTTAATGCTAGGACTGTAAACTGTTGTGTCATCTCGGCCTTGTCACATGCGTAAGAGTCGCATGGAGAGGTACCGACTTGAAAGCTGAATGATCGGTGGATTAAGGTGGTACACCTTTGCAAAGTTTAAAAAGTATCGGATACTCTGAGCTCCCAGGTTATGGAGTCTGCGCGCTGTGGATTCTATTCACGTCGATGCAGCACAAGTAGCTTTTGGAAAGTTTTTCACAAAATCTGAATAAAGTGGTGACTCATGAAAGACCGCCACACAACATTTTCTGAAAACCTAGCTTAGGATTTCAAAATCACCGCTTTCGAAAATAAAGATCTTTTCTTCAAAACCAAGTGCGGAAATCTATCCTCTATACATATATAAAGCCAAAGAGCTATTCTTTGAGAAATTTCCCCCTCATCTATATATACTTGCATTCTTATTTGGGACTTGTTGAGCACCATGTGGACAATGTGCTCACCCTTGCTTTTACAAACAAATTTAGAAGAGGGATTCGTCGACCCTGAATCTTACGGTCTTGAAACCAATGTGGAACAAGAAGAAGAAACTGAAGACCAAACTTGTTAAAGGGTTATGTACCAAGGTGGAGTTAGATGTGGAGAAGGCTCGTACACCGCTGCTGCAGAAGAAGAAGACTGATGAAGTCCTTTTGCTTATTATTGTTGTTTCATTTTGTGCAGATCTTTGCGTCGAAAACTCCTTAATTTGCATCAACATTTAAATGCGTCATTTTGGCGCTAAGTTATTGTAATGTTGGTCCTTGTGATCAGCACTTGTTTTTAATTACTCGCATTTTTATATAATGCATCTTGTTGTTGTGAGCTGCAATGTGCCATTTCTGAGTGCAATCCACCTGGGCGGTTGCCACCGGATTCCTCAAATGAGGGTCCCACAGAATCTGGTATCAGAGCAAAAGGCTCGACTGTAGGTCGTAACCCTTAGATAGACTTTGGCGTCCCTAGAAGAAAAGTTCGCTAGTTCTTTGTGAAAAATTTGTTTACGAAAACCTATTTTCCTTAAGAAAAATGTTATTTTCGATTTTTGGATAAAGGCTTTAGACTTCTCTTTAATCTCATAGATGCCTTTCGTTCTGCCTTCAGATGGCTTCCGATAGGAGATACCTTCACGGAGACGAGCTAGGATCGTGGGCACTGTTGCTATGGATGATGCTGCAATTTCTTGGAGCACGGGACAGTCAGAGGCCAGTGTATTGTGTCTGGCAGAATGAGATCAACGGACGACCCATTGGTTGTCGAGCTTCAGTGATTGTCTATGAGATACCCGAGCACGGGAGAGGCTCAGTAAGACGTCAAGCCCGCAGAGAAGAAGAAGAAGATGCTATCTTAGACGCTGCCCGTCGTGCCGTAGGTATCGTCCGGCAATTGTACAGCGACTACCTTTCAAATTCCCCCTATCGCTTCGTGCCTTACCAGGTCCCCGGATCAGAGCACCGAGTTGTTCTTCTGTCCAGCGACCGAGAGGACGCTATTTTGACGAAGACTCGAGACGTCGTTCGTGCTTCGGAGATCGGGTACACCCGCCTACTTCGAGACTACGAGCGTGTCCGCGATGACCGCCACTACCTTGAGGGCATGCTTATTAGGGCTCGTGCGAGTCTCCAAGAAAAGGAAAGACAAATTCAAGAATTGGCTGAATCAAGTGGAGAGAAGGACCTCGAAGCTGCAGAGTCAGTAACCAAGTAGAGTCGCCCAAAGTTGAAGATCACCGCTCGCAAGAAGGTAGGAAACTTGAAGGAGTATCTCAGCGGTTTCACGCCTGCGTCGCGTGGCATAGTCATCAACAGTCAGATGATCGAGCTTCCCTGCACTGGAAAGAAGGAGAAGACCCCTGAGGGAAAAGGGAAGGAGATTGTCAACATCAACGACGATAAGGAAGATGATCCGATGGATGCAGATGACGATGAGGAGGAGGATCCCGAGGAGGTAGAGCCTTGTGATTCTTCTGATGATGCTGAGGAGTGACTGCAGACTTCCTTCGATTTGATCTTTTGTGCCTAACCCAGCAGACGCTAGATTTCCTTTTGTTGTAGTTGTTGTTTTAGTATGGTTGATGTATGCTGGATGTTCGATGAGCTCTGTAAGCCGATGAGGCTAGAAGCTTTGTATCTCTTGAAAAGCTAATTTATGAAAAAGTCATTTTGCATATCCTTATTCTTACTTCTTGAGTTAATGCCAGCATTCTGCTAGCATCTCTATGTACGATTCTTTCTGAATCAATGTCTCTATTGTTAACCCCCCTGTTTGAGTAGGATGGTTAACACACGTGCAAGACCCCAAGAAGGAGAGCTAGAGGGAAATCCTAGATAGACCAGGATAGACCAGGATAGACAAGGGCTACACCCGGAACGAGAAGCCGCACCAACCCAGATAGACCAGGATCTTTGACGATGCCGCAAGGAGGCGACATCAATGATGTACTGCTATGGATGGAGCGAAACCGACAGGAA
Organism: Pharus latifolius; assembly: GCA_019359835.1. Taxonomy (NCBI): domain Eukaryota; kingdom Viridiplantae; phylum Streptophyta; class Magnoliopsida; order Poales; family Poaceae; genus Pharus; species Pharus latifolius. The sequence continues at coordinate 57,636,122 of CM033321.1, read as the reverse complement.
TTAGCAACTGTACAGAACCAAATTTTGGGACAGTTGATGCAACATATCGCATCTGGACAAGCTGAAGGATCTGCAACGGGTGCAAAGTTAACTGACTTTCAGAAAACACGGCCCCCAACCTTTTCGAGTATAGAAGACCCTATAGTAGCCGACGATTGGCTGAGAGACGTGGAGAGAAAGTTGAACACTGTTAGGTGCAGCGACGAAGAGAAGCTTCTGTATGGATCAAATCAACTAGCTGGACCCGCTGCTGCTTGGTGGGAAAATTACCAGATTGTACACTCCAACAGAGATTCGATCACCTGGAACGAGTTCAAGGAGGAATTCCGTAGATACCACGTCCCAAAAGGCGTTGTTCAAGCAAAACGCCGAGAGTTTGTGAATCTGCGACAAGGAAGCAAGACCGTGAAACAGTACCTGCATGAATTTATTCAACTCGCGAGGTATGCCCCTGAAGATATTGCGACAGAGGAAAGGAAAATCGACAGGTTTTGCGAAGGACTACAAAACTCCTTGCAATACCAGCTGTCATCTCATGAATTCACGAACGTCCACGTCCTGATAAACCGGCTGCTTAAGATGGAGGAGAAAAGGGGAGTGATTGAAGAAGACTGAAAAAGGAAGGCCTTGCCCAACACATACCAAGGAAGTGCTAGTCGAGGGAGACCGATGCCTACTTACCGACCAGCCTTCAGACCGCCGCAAAGACCCCAAAGGCCTGCGCCTACTACAATAGCACAATGTACCGGATGTAGAGGAAACCACTTTTTGAAGGATTGTCCCCTGAAGAATAAAGAATGCTTTCACTGTGGAAGAAAGGGACATCGCAGGAACACTTGTCTACTACAACACCTACCATCCAATGTTGCCCGAGCACAAGCTGCAAGACCCCCTGTTCTGACCCAAGGCTTCGCCAGAAATGCTCCGCCCTCTAGAGGAGGAAGATTCTAGAATGGCCGAGGGAGAGGAATACCTGCTGCAGGTCGCGGAAGACTCAACTACGCATCTGCCGTTGAAGCGGGAGAATCATCAGACGTCGTGATCGGTAGGATCTTTATTCACTCTGAACTTTCAGTTGCATTATTTGACCCTGGTGCTACTCATTCATTTGTGTCAAGACCCTTCGTGCTCAAAAATAAGTTGCCAGTATCTGCATTAGAGTTCCCTATCTTAATTCAATCCCCTGGAGCTTGGATGCCTGTCAACTCTATCTGTAGAAATATCGCCTTTAGTATTGGCAATCTAGGATTCCTAGCAAACCTGCTAGCTTTGGATCTTCAAGGATTAGATGTTATCCTTAGAATGGATTGGTTAGCCAAGCATAAAGGTCAAATGGACTGTGAAAGGAAAGCAATAACCCTGACGAATGCTGAAGGAAAACAAGTCACATTCCACGCAGAGAGATCAATGGTGAACAACCGAGTGTGTAGTTTGAACAATTTAGAAGGAGTTGAGTTTGAAGGAGTTCCAATGGTAAATGAATATCCAGAAGTTTTTCCTGAAGAGCTTCCTGGAATGCCACCAGATCGGGACATTGAATTCTCAATCGAATTAAAACCCGGATCTGCCCCTTACGCAAGAAAGCTTGCACGTATGACAAGTGAAGAACAAGAAGAATTAAGAAAGCAAGTGGAAGAATTGGAAAGAAAGGGATTTGTTAGAACAAGTTCCTCACCTTGGGGAGCCCCTGTGCTTTTCGCTAAAAAGAAAGACGGCAGTCTGCGACTTTGTGTCGACTACCGGAAACTGAATGATATGACGATCAAGAACAAGTACCCTTTGCCAAGGATCGATGATCTCTTTGATCAACTAAGAGGAGCGAAGATATTTTCAAGGATCGACCTGAGGTCCGGATACCACCAACTGAAGATTCGAGAACAAGATATTACAAAAACTGCATTCATAACGAGATATGGATTGCATGAGTTTACCGTGGTGCCATTTGGTTTAACGAATGCACCAGTAGTATTCATGAATTTAATGAACAAGGTTCTTATGGAATTTCTAGACAAGTTTGTCATAGTGTTTGTCGATGACATTCTCATCTTTTCGGAGTCAGAGGAAAAACATGCACAACATCTTAGGATGGTGCTGGAAAAGTTAGTAGAACATCGACTGTATGCCAAGTTCGATAAGTGTGCCTTTTGGTTAAAAGAAATCTCATTCTTAGGCCACATTATCTCTGGCAAAGGAATCTCAATGGATCCATCAAAAATTCAGGCTATCATGGAATGGAAACAACCGGAAACAGTAACTGAGGTAAGAAGTTTCCTAGGATTAGCCGGATATTACCGGAGATTTGTCAAAGGATTCTCCAAGATTACAAAGGCACTCACCAGGCTACTAAAGAAAGATGTTCCATTCGACTGGACAGAAGGATGTGAAAAGAGCTTTGAGGAATTAAAGAAGATATTAACAACCGCACCTGTCCTTACGTTAGCAGATAACAAAAAGGATTTTGAAGTCTACTGCGATGCATCAAAGCAAGGACTAGGCTGTGTCCTTATGCAAGAAGGGAGAGTCGTAGCTTATGCATCAAGACAATTGCGACCACATGAGGAGAATTATCCAACTCATGATTTGGAATTAGCCACCGTTATTCATGCGCTAAAGATTTGGCGACACTATCTACTTGGAAATAGATGTGAAATCTACACGGACTACAAGAGTTTGAAATACATCTTCACCCAACAAGACTTGAACATGAGACAGCGAAGATGGCTAGAGCTGATTAAAGATTATGACCTTGGAATACACTACCACCCTGGGAAAGCAAATGTAGTAGCAGATGCCTTGAGCAGAAAATCCTACTGCAATCGAGCAAAGACATTAGGAATATAACCCCAATTGCTTAGAGATTTCGAGAAGTTGAATTTAGAGTTTGTTGAACAAGGAACTGTCGCCGCGTTAACAATGAATTGCGAGCTGAAGGACCAAATCCGAAAAGCTCAAGAAATAGATCAGAGTATTCAAGAGATGAAAGAGGACATGAAACACGAAGATGCATTTCACCTTCGTGAGGACGAGGAGGAATTTTGTGGTATCATAGCCGAATCTGTGTCCCAGAAGACAAGGAAATCAAGAACATGATACTGCAAGAAGCCCATTGCACTCCGTACTCTATTCACCCAGGTAGTACAAAGATGTACCAAGATCTAAAGGATCGGTTTTGGTGGAAAGGAATGAAAAAGGAAATTGCCGAGTTTATAGTTTCTTGTGACACCTGTCAAAGAGTGAAAGCAGAACACCAGAAACCTGCAGGACCGCTGCAACCCCTACCAACCCCGGAGTGGAAATGGGACGAGATTGGAATGGATTTCGTAGTTGGTTTACCAAGAACCCAGCAAGGATACGATTCTATACGGGTCATAGTCGATAGATTGACGAAAGTAGCTCATTTTCTACCTGTGAGAACGCAATACACGACGAAAGAGCTTGCAGAACTATATCTTACCAGAATTGTCACGCTACATGGAGTGCCAAAAACAACCATCTCAGACAGAGGAGCACAATTTGTATCAAGATTTTGGGGAGAATTACAAAAGTCCCTGGGAACGAAGTTGAATTTCAGTACAGCTTACCACCCGCAAACTGGAGGTCAAACGGAAAGAGTGAACCAGATCTTGGAAGACATGTTGAGAGCGTGTGCCTTAGATTATGGAAACTCTTGGGAACAATTTCTACCGTACGCGGAATTCACCTACAACAATAGTTATCAAGTGAGTCTACAAATTGCTCCTTATGAAGCGCTTTATGGAAGAAAGTGCCGCACGCCACTATATTGGACCGAAGTGGGACAGAAACAATTTTTAGGACCGCAATTAGGGGAGGATGCCACAGCCCACGTGAAGATCATACAAGAGAGATTGAAAACGGCCCAGTCTCGACAAAAAAGTTACGCCGACAGAAGAAGGAGAGAACTATCCTTCGAGATAGGTGATTACGTATATCTCAAAGTAACACCCTACAAAGGAGTTCGACGATTTCAGATGAAAGGAAAGTTAAGCCCGAGATACGTAGGACCATACAAGATTTTGGAAGGACGAGAAGAAGTAGCATACAAACTGGAGCTACCGCCTGAATTAGCAGGAGTCCATGATGTCTTTCACGTATCCCAACTAAGGAAATGCTTGAGAAAACCAACGGAGCAAGTGTCTCCCACAGAAACAGAGGTTCAACCAGATCTAACATATCAGGAATACCCAGTCAAGGTGTTAGAGGTCAGTGAAAGGAGGTTAAAATCAAGGACCATAAAATTCTGCAGAGTCCAATGGAATAACCACACCGAAGAAGAATCGACTTGGGAAAGAGAAGAAGAACTGCGTCAGAATTTTCCCTACCTGTTCTCAGACTCATTGGAATCTCGAGGACGAGATTATCCCTAAGGAGGGTAGGTTGTAACATCCCTATTTTTGGCTCTCTTTTTTGCTTGTGAGTCAGCATATCTTCTTTGGAATCCTTGATGTCTCAACCCTATCTTGATCTTAGGTATGCCACTACCTTAACCTTAAAAGTTGGCCGCTAAACTTCATCGCCCAGATCATTTTCACATTTCAGTCCAAAAGTGTTTCAGTTTAGTCCTTTCAGAATTTTCAAAAAGCCCGAAAAAGCTAAAAGTCCCAGATCATCTCCAAATTCAAATCTGATCAAGTGATTATATTTCTTTCACTTTTCTGAACGTTTTTCCCTTCTGGAAGAATTCCAGAATCTCAACCGAAACCCTAGTTTCAGCCTCGACAAAAGTTTCAAACCCTAATTACCCTGTTTTCGATTTTTGTCAAAACCACCAGATCTTATCGGATTTTACCATTTTTCCTACTGGATGAGTCTAAGACATTTAGTAACACTCATCTGCAAAGTCAAAATTCAAATCAGCCCTTCAGATTTCCAGAATTGCAAATGGGCCCAAGTTCCCGAACCAAAATCCTCGCAGTTTAGTCCAAACCTTCGCAAGTGAGTCCAAAACCTTGCAAACAAGCCCCTGGCCTTTTCTTCGACCACGACCAGGAGACCGCGTGCACGACCGCGACCAGAGCAATTCGACCAGCGCCCCGCCGCTTTGCCTCGCCGCTGGACTCGTCGCCGGCGAAGTTCCCCGCGCTACCACCATCGCAGCCACGTAGCCACCGCCGCGCGCAACTGTACCGCCACCGTGGAGCACCTCACCCGCGCTGAGCTGTGTTCTTCCCCGCGCGCGCGCGTGCCTACCGTTGTCAGGAGCTTTACGCCACATGGTTGCCATCCCGGAGATCGCTACCTCATCGTCCTGACAAAATCCCGATTCCGCGCAATACCCCGTCTCTGGCAGAGCTCCCGCCGTGTCCCGATATGCCTCGTTGACCGCTCCAGCGGCAGAAAATATCTCACCGGCGATTGCTGCAACTCCCGAGAGCTCAATCCCGCGGCTATATAAGGCCCCCTTCGCCCAGCATCTCTTCACACACCATCCCGCAACTGCAAGGCTTAGCCTCCACCACCAGAGAACAATCCAGTTCATCAGCGCCGCCGCGAAGACCTTCTTCCCCGGCGAGCTGCTTCTGAAGCTCACGGCGCCAGCTTCGCCCGTAGCTTCCCCCTCCAAACCAACATCACCAGTAAGATCCCCTTAACCCCCTGTATGTGTCATAGCCGTTAATTGACCCCCGGCGAACCTCAACGCCGGCATTCACCGGAAAAGCCGTAATCCCCTGTTCCCCTAATGCCGAGTGACTCAAGCCAAATTGATCCTCGTGCCAGTAGAGAATAATGATCAGTGAGCTAGGAGGAACAAGCCTGTAAGTTTGGAATCGCCTATTTTTCCCCGAGCGTCGAAATCCCATGTTCGAGCCTCGGCAGTTCGCTGGAGAACGCCGCCGTGCTTCTCCAGCCATTCTCTGGCAAAATTGAGTACACCCGTAGCTTTGTGACGACCCCTAGATGCTTCCCGAGCGTGGAATTGAGTTCAAACTCCCTGGAACGAAAACGCCCAAATCGGTGCCTTCGTCTTCGGCCCCGATCGCCGGAGTTCATTTTCTGGCCAAACCAGCCGATGAAACCTTGTCATCTAGCTAGACCTCAACCCCCTGAGCAATTTACTCCACTGGCTCGAGCCCTGAATCGGCCTAGATCCAAAGTTATGATCATGCCAAGATTACTGTCCAGTAGTTCAGGCCACCGTGTTTGCTCACCGGATTTGGCCACCCTCCGGCCACTTTTTGCCCTTGAGCCTGTTGAGAGTTTTGTAGCCGTTATCAAGTCCTAAACCCCAGACAAAGTTGTGCACCAATGGAATCCTGAGTCAAAAGTTATGCAATGCCCTATTTTCTGGCCATGTCTAGCACTATGTCAGTGCATGTCCACCAGTGGCATTGGATGATTTAGACTTGTTATATTTGAGCAATTGAAATGCCACTTTGTCCACTAAGCCTTTTGAACCATGCTCTACAATATTCCCTATTGCCACATCTCCAGAAAACAAACCTAGAGCCAATTTAGGGCTATGTCAAGCCATGAGCCGAATGTCAGCCCTTCGACATTCAAGTCCTTTTGAGCCCATCTCTTCGATCAATGTCAAGTGACCTTGTCCAAACCCTTACCCCAGCATGCATGATGTATTTACGTACTTGTATGCTTATATAGTGTGTATGTGTTGTTTGTATCCGCCATGGAACCAGACGTTGAAGGAACAGAGAAGATCTTCGAGGATTCATCTAAGCAGGTAGACCCATCATTGCAAGGCAAGTCTCAAGCCCTTGATCATGTCTAGCGTAATATTTTGAAATGAAGTATGTTAACTTTTTTCAAGTATATGCATGCCTTAGATTCAAATAAGAGTTATGTTCCAATGAAATGATAGATATGACCTAAATAATTGTAAAGCCCCTTTTGTGATTGAATATCCATGCACCCTTGTCACCCTAGAATATCATGCTTAGGCTATGCTATGACCAAGATTATATAATAAATGTTGAATGGTCACATATGAGAAAAGTATATTCGAAACCCTTTCTTGTGAAAGAAAACGTGATTGGAATCGATAGTGAGGATGGTTTGAATGGATGGTGCTGTGTGCGCACTGGGAATGTGAAAGACTCCTCACTAGAGATTCATAAGGACTAGAACCTTGTGTTGTGCTTCTATGCGGCATGAAAAACGTACCAACCACTTGCCCGGTTATGGGATGGGCGCAACTCAGAAGCTTTCTTTAGTATTAGCTCTTCCCTGCAATGGTTGTCGATCCAGTGTCTTGCGAGAACTGGTGGGCCGCAGAAGGCCATGAGTGATGTGAGTTCAGAAAAATCATGAGAGGAAAAGGTCGAAAGAAGGAATACGCCCTATGCCAGATTAAGTCGTGCGCGACTGTTATCAAGAGAGGCTATGTGTCTTGCGAGAACATAGACCCAGGCTCGGAAGTAAGGCAGTGGGGAGGACCCACAACGGTACTTGAGACTTAACTGTCTATTTACCAGGCAGGGAATAGTTAATGCTAGAACTGTAAACTGTTGTGTCATCTCGGCCTTGTCACATGCGTAAGAGTCGCATGGAGAGGTACCCACTTGAAAGCTGAATGATCGGTGGATTAAGGTGGTACACCTTTGCAAACTTTAAAAAGTATCGGATACTCTGAGCTCCCAGGTTATGGAGTCTGCGCGCTGTGGATTCTATTCACGTCGATGCAGCACAAGTAGCTTTTGGAAAGTTTTTCACAAAATCTGAATAAAGTGGTGACTCATGAAAGACCGCCACACACAACATTTTCTGAAAACCTAGCTTAGGATTTCAAAAGCACCGCTTTCGAAAATAAAGATCTTTTCTTCAAAACCAAGTGCGAAGATCTATCCTATATACATATATAAAGCCAAAGAGCTATTCTTTGAAAAATTTCCCCCTCATCTATATATACTTGCATTCTTATTTGGGACTTGTTGAGCACCATGTGGACAATGTGCTCACCCTTGCTTTTACAAACAAATTTAGAAGAGGGATTCGTCTTCCCTGAATCTTACGGTCTTGAACCTAATGTGGAACAAGAAGAAGAAACCGAAGACCAAACTTGTTAAAGGGTTATGTACCAAGGTGGAGTCAGATGTGGAGAAGGCCCGTACACCGCTGCTGCAGAAGAAGAAGACTGATGAAGTCCTTTTGCTTATTATTGTTGTTTCATTTTGTGCCGACCTTTGCGTCGAAAACTCCTTAATTTGCATCAACATTTAAATGCGTCATTTTGGCGCTAAGTTATTGTAATGTTGGTCTTGGTGATCAGCACTTGTTTTTAATTACTCGCATTTTTATATAATGCATCTTGTTGTTGTGAGCTGCAATGTGCCATTTCTGAGTGCAATCCACCTGGGCGGTTGCAACCGGATTCCTCAAATGAGGGTCCCACACGCCGCCTTATGCCCGCGGACAAGGCACCCTCGGTGGCTCATCTCGGGTGCCGCCATTTGCCTGGGGACAAGGTCCCCCGGTGGCTTGTCCCGGGCACCACCTTTTGCCCGGGGACTAGGCCACCCGCCACCGGGGGGCCGCCTTTTGCCCGGGGACAAGGCCCCTCAGTGGATTTTCCCGGGCGCCTCCATTAGCCCTGGGACGAGGCCCCCCTGTGGCTTGTCCCGGGCGTGGCCTTTCGCCCTGGGACAAGGCCCCCTGGTGGCTTGCCCCGGGCGTTGCCGTCCTTTCGGAGACAGGGGTCTCCGGTCCCGGGTCACGTGAGGGTCACGCAAGAAGTGCCTCAGGAATCAGCGGCCACCTGTCAAGCATCCAAGGTTCCTGATCGGGAGAAAGACGTTGCTACCCCTCAATCCAATGGTGGTAGGCAGGGTAGTTTAGTCTTTTTGCATCTTTTGGGGCTATATAGGCCCTTGTAACACCTCATGTAAAGGGGACAATTGATTATTACTTGGAATAGACAATCTCACAGGTGTGCTCCGGAGCCATCTCTCCCCCGAGAGAGCTCCCCTAGCCAACTTCGGTTGGGAGAACGCCGACAGGACTAGGGCCTCCACTGAGTCCTGAACCTGTATAAATCTTCGTGTCACTTGCTGCGTTTGTCCGACGGGAGAGGATCGATCACTCGGTCAGCTAACGTCGTATTTTCTTCACTAGGATTTTCCACAAAACCTGCCGGGGTATTCGTAATACCACGATAGTATGACTGTGGTTAACAATGCTAACAATGAGTTGATCCCTACTAGACATGTTACTCGATGGTGCATGTGCATTGATTATCATAAATTGAAGAGCGCCACTAGGAAGGATCACTTTCTAATACCTTTCGTTGATCAAATTTTGGAAACCTTGGCCAAACATGCATATTTTTTTCTTGACGGGTATTCAGGATTCTTTCAAATCCCAATTCATCCTGATGATCAAGATAATACGATGTTTACATGTCCTTTCGGTACTTTTGCTTAGCAGCAAATGCCGTTTGGGTTATGTAACACACCTATAACCTTTCAACGATGTATGACGCTATCTTTTCATATTTAATCGATGAATTAAATAATGGAAATCTTTATGGATGATTTTAGCGTTTATGGTTCCTCTTTCGATGCCTGTCTACAAAATCTTTCTCGAGTCTTAAGCAAGTGCGAAGAAGTCAACCTAGTGCTAAATTGGGAAAAGTGCCAATTCATGGTTCCAGAAGGCGTGGTACTTGCTCACGTGATTTCTGAATGAGGGATTGAAGTCCACATGGAAAAAATCAGAGTCATAGAAAGTCTTCCACCACCAACGAATGTGAAGGGCATACGCAATTTCTTGGGACATGCAGTTTTTACTGTCATTTCATTAAGGATTTTTCCAAAACTGCTAAACCCCTCACATATTTGCTTGGTAAAGATGTGCCTTTTAATTTTTATGAAAAATATCTTGATGCCTTTGATCGATTGAAACTTGCATTAAATACTGCTCCCATCATACAACCTCCAAATTGGAATGAACCCTTTAAATTGATGTGTGATGCTAGTGATTATGCAATTGGTGTTATTCTAGGGCAAAGAACAAACAAGGTTTTACACTATATACTATGTAAGCAAAACTTTGGATGATGCTCAAAGTAATTACACTACGACTGAAAAAGAATTGCTTGCTGTAATATATGCCCTAGATAAATTTCATCCATATTTAATTTCTTCAAAAGTTATTGTGCATACTGATCATACTACTCTTAAGTATCTTTTCACCAAGATAGAAACCAAGCCACGACTTGCACGATGGATCCTATTATTGTAGGAATTTGATTTGGAGATCAAAGATAAAAAAGGTGATGAGAACGTCGTCCCTGATCATCTCTCGCGACTCTTAATCGACACTATCGACGTTCACATCAACAAGAACCATGGTATGCTGACTATGCGAATTACTTATTTAACCTTGAACTTCCTCTAGGGATGATAAGTAGACAACACAAGCGCTTCCTCCACGACATCCGACGCTACTACTGGGACGATCCGAACCTTTTCAAAAAGGGAGTTGACACAACGGCTTAAGGTATTGCAATCAGGTTTGTTTTGACCTTCTTTATTTAAAGATGCATATGAATTTTTGCAAAAATGCGATTCTTGCGAACGTTCGGGAAATTTGAGTAAAAGACATGAAATGCCCTTAACAAATATTCTTGAAATTGAACTTTTTGATGTATGAGGGGTAGATTATATGGGACCTTTTCCATCATCTATGGGTAACTCCTACATCTTGGTTGCAGTTGATTGTGTTTCTAAATGGTTAGAGGCTGTTGCTACACCAACAAATGAATCAAAATATGTGATCAGCTTTTTAGAACAGTCATCTTTCCCTGATTTGGTATACCGCGAGCAGTAATTAGTGATGGCGGTGCACATTTCACTAATTAGCAATTTCAGAAACTGCTAATGAAATATGGGGTACTTCATAAAGTTGCTCTTGCCTATCACCCTCAAACAAGTGAACAAGTAGAAGTCTCAAACAGGGAAATCAAGTCGATCTTGCAGAAGGTGGTGGCACCGTCTTTTCCGGATTGGGCACTCAAACTTCCAGATGTCCTTTGGGCATATCGCACTACATTCAACTCTCCACTTGGTATGACACCTTACAAACTTGTATTAGGTAAAAACTGCCATTTGCCTCTTGAACTGTCACACAGGGCATTATGGCTGATAAAATAAATCAATTGGGACTTTGACAAAGCGGGGCGAAGGTGAATTCTTGAATTGCATGAACTAGAAGATCTTTGGAACAACTCCTATGTAAGTGCCTTAATCTACAAAGATAACACGAAGAACTGGCACGACGAAAGGATGCTCAATTGTGAGTTTAAACCAGGTAATTTGATTTTATTATTCAATACTCAGTTGAAATTGTTTTCAGGGAAATTGAAATCGCAATGGACTGGGACATACGGATAGAAAAGGTCTTTTCGTATGATGTTGTAGAACTTCGAGCGCACAACGGCACCACTTCCAAGGTAAACATGCACCATACCAAGTTGTACAATGCGGGAGACCAGGTAAGTAAGCTGAATTTGGTCAATTCTTTTAATTCTATATATTTCTGAATGGCTGGGAACATTCCACTGAGCGGGACATTAAACCAGCGCTAGCTGGGAGGCAACTCGGCTACCCAAACTCCTATGGTTGGTTGAGAAGGAAACAAGAATCTAAAATAAGAGGGTTAGGAAGTGCAATAGTTTCTTATGAGAGGAGGCGATTTAGGGCGCGATTTTGGAGGTGATTTTGATGCTGAGGAGTTCTTCGATGGAGCTTCTCAGTGATTTTTGTTTGGCTTCTCCTTCCGTGTTTCTGGTTTCCTTCTTCTCCGGTTTGCTGACGTCCTCTTTGGTTCTCGTGGATTCTCTATTTTTGTTTGGTGGTGGTTTTGTGAACCATGGCATTCAACGCTCCGTCTTTGAATTGGTCTACTGGAAAAGATTTTGCCAACCTTATGTGGAACTCATTTCATTCCCCAGTTACTAAGGGTGATAAGTTTGCTTCTAAGGATTTCTTCCTTGTGGCTACCTTTGGCAGAAGAAAATTTCGTCCTTCTGAGGATTCTATTGGAGTTATTCTTGCTTCCTATTTGGGTGGGCAGGCTTCTAATTTTAGAGTCTGTTCTGTAACTTCTCTGAGTTTTAGATTCTCTGTTTGTGATAGAAGAGTTGGTTTTGCGGTTCTTAAGTTGAACAACTTATTTCTTAATGACTTTGTTGTTTTCTTCTCTCTTTGGAGAGATGGGAGACCTAATTGGCGGAAAGAATTTCATCTTTAGCTTCTGGAGCAAAATTAGGATTGGAAATTTGTCCATTCTAAGAAGAGATCTTCTCGTTACAGGATTTCAGTTTTTAATTGACTTCAGTTTGATAATCATGACCCTCAGGCGATTCCCTTGGTCTCTTCGGTGTTTAATCGTTTGCAGAACTCCTTTAGACCTCTTCCTTTGCAAGATCCAAGGCCTTCCATTCTACGTTCTCAAGCTTGCAACACTTGTCACAATTGTCTGGCTCCAGGTCATTTCAAAAATGAGTGTGGCTCCTCGGTTAGATGTCTAAAGTGTTTCAATTATGGTCATTTAAGGCATTCGTGCTTTAAGCGCACGCTGGGTTGGAAGAGGAAGGGCCTGTCGATACCCAAAGCAATTCATGTTAATGGTTGTGGTGCGCTTGCCTCTCCTTTCGTGCCCTTTTCTAGAGAAGTCTCTTCAGATCCTACGGCTCTGATTTGCCCTTTGTTTGGATCTAACATATCTTCTTCGGCCATGATTAACTTATGCAATGGTAAGCAGGTAATGCGCTGCTTCGATTCTTTCACTGAGTTTTTTGGATTTTGAGAAACCCTCCTAAGAATTGTAGTGCTGTCTGGTTTTCTTCTTCCTCCAATAGCACTGCTGATCACTTTGTGCTGGCTTCTTTTCTCGCTACTGCCATTCTTGCCAATTCTCTCAAAGCGATGGCGAATTATTGGGTAGACCCTACTCCTTTTATGAGAGAAGGTTTAGAAGAGAGAATTGTGCCAGGAAGACCCCTTCACTCTAGATGTGTCTCCACTCGTTCGGAGGTTAACGAGAATTTTTCTATTGTCAATATAGCTCCCGAAGCGGTTGCTCTGAGGCAAGTGGCGAGAAATTACTTTCAAATTGCTAGAGGAGTTCCGGTGCATGTGTCTCCCTCTGGTCTAGGTGATGCTCTGGTGCGCTTCCCTTCGACTCTTCAGAGGGACATTTTGTTGGAGGAGGGATTACATGTTGATGCTGATTTCATGCTCTTTCTAAATCGTCATGATGAAGGCCTAAATTTTAGGAGGGTTAGTTTTATCCAAGAGGTCTGGTTGCTTCTTTTAAACTTTCCTCTAGACTTTTGGTCTTTGAATAACTTGATTAGGGTGGTTTCTTCCTTTGGCTTTCTGCGTGAATGGGATAATGAGTATCAAAGAACAGGGGACAGGTCTCATGCCTTGGTTGAATGTTTAGTGACTGCTCTGGCAGACATCCCCCACTATCTGATCATTACTGAACCAAATGAAACTCTTGGTAAAAGCTAGACGGTTCAAGTCATTATCTGCCACTCCCGCCCTACGGGTGCAGTCGATGGCAATGAAGATGATCCTGAAGACCCTCATCCCCCTGAGGATGGTTTCAATAACCAAGATAATGATGATGATTTTGGAAACCTTAATGATGAAGTTATGGATGATCAAGTGGATGCCAATCTGAATTGCAATGATGAGATCGGGGATCCAGTTTGGGATGCTCTGGTGCCTCAACTACCAGAGATTTGGGATGCCTAGAGTATGATTGATGATTCCTCTTCTTCTTCCTCAGATGTTTCTCCTTCTCGAATTGTAATTGGAAATTTTTAGTTTCCGTGGGGATGCTTGGTCCCCAGCTATGGAAGACTTATTGGTGGGATAAACTCCTTTCTCTGCATAAGTCCTTCCTGGTGCTTATTCAATGTTGCTGCCCCCAAGAAGGACACCACTGAATGTTTCTCTTTGAAGCCGCTCAAGATTCGAAATTCAGTCTCCTTCAAGAGAAACAAGGGAAAGGCTCCTCTAGTTTGCTCTAGTCTTCGTCGCAGTCCCAGGTTGGCGGCAAAGTTCAATGGTTTCAAGCCTGGGACGTCTCTGATCAAAGCTCCTCCCCTGACTGCTCCAGAGTTTTCCATTGAACTACTTCAAGAATTTGGCTCCTTCTGTGGTATCCCTCTGGAGTTGATCTCCAAGGAAAAACTGCTGGCTCCTTTAATCTTAGACCTTGATGATTAGTTTAGTTAGAGCAGTAATCATGTTGCTTTGTATGGGTTTTTGGATCATCCTTTTTGTTTATCCTTTATTGGTCATGACTTGGTGGTGTCATGATTCTCGTTTTGTTGTCTTCTAGTCTTTGTCATGAATCATATTAAGAACTTTTGCATTCTCAACTGATATATTAGAGGTCTCAATGCTCTTGATAAGAAGATTGCAGTGCGTAGTAAAATTTGGGATGAGAACTGTTCCATAATCTGTCTCCAAGAAACCAAAATTGAAGAGTTTAACCTCCTCCTAATTAAGTCTTTTTTCCCTAGATTCTAGAATGATTTTCAATTCATCCCTTCTAGTGGTAGTACTGGTGGAATTCTTACTGCTTGGAATAGCAGAATATTTCAAAAGGAGGATGTTATCCATAATGAATTTTGTCTCACGGTTATTCTTAAACATAGATTCTCTAGGAAATGTTGGATGATTTGTAATGTTTATTGGCCATGATTTTCTCAGGATAAGTTGGTTTTTCTATCTTGGTTCCATAACATTTCAGTGTCGGATCATATCCCTTGGTTGATCATGGGATATTTCAATCTTCTAAGCTTTCCCTCAAATAAGAATAGAGGTTATTTTAATCATGGGGAAGCTGATTTGTTTAATGATGCGATTGATCATCTACATCTTGAGGAACTTGTTCTTAAAGGTAAAGATTTCACTTGGTCCAACATGCAAGCCATTCGTACTTTGGAGAAGTTCGATTGGTTCTTTGTGAATGAGGGTTGGTTGAATGCTTTTCCAAATACTTTCATTAGAACCTCTCCAAGAACTTTTTCTGATCACTCTCCCTGCATTGTTTCTGTCTCGTCTGTTATTCCTCATGCTAAATTGTTTAGATTTGGAAACTTTTGGGTAGACTGTCCTGGTTTTCTAGACTTAGTTGATAGGACTTGGAACTCTTGTCCAAAGGATGACAACTTGACCAGAAGTATTAATGCTAAATTCAAGCTCTTGAGAAGATCTCTAAAGTTCTGGTCTAAATAATTTAAGATCTCTAGTTATCAGGTGGATAACTGCAATTGTATTCTTTCTCTTCTGGATAGTCTAGAGGAACAGACAAGTCTTTTTAGATCAGAATTTAATTTCAGAACCATTCTTAAGAGACATTTATCGGTGTTGCTCAGAATAAGAAATGACTACTGGAAGCAAAGAGGTCGCATTCGTTGGGCTAAATTGGGAGATGAAAATACTAAATACTTTCATTCAGTCACTTCAAACAACTTTCAAGTAAATTTTATTCTCTTTGGAAGATGACACTGATAGGATACTGTGTAATCATTCTGATATGGAGGAGCATCTTTGGCTTTCTTTCAAGGAGAGAATTGGTATTCTGGATTACCAAGGAATGCAATTTAACCTGGATGAACTGATTACTCCTCTTCGGGGTGATTTATCCTGCTTGGAAGATAAGTTTTCTATTCAGGAGATTTACTCTGTCCTTTGGAACTTGCCCAGGTGCAAAAGTCCGTGTCCGGACGGATTTAATGGCTCTTTCTTTCTTCTTGTTGGCACATTATTGAAGAGGATTTCTATGATCTCATTCATCAGTTCTTTGAGGGTCAAGCGGATCTTATTAGACTCAACTCCTCTTTTGTGGTCTTAGTTCCGAAAAAGGATGGTGCGAAAAAAGTCTCTGATTTCAGGCCTATTTCTCTTCTTAATAGTTCTTTGAAACTAATCACTAAACTTCTTGCTGATTGTCTTCAGAATATGATCACTTCTTTGCTTCATAACAATCAATATGGATTTATTAAATCTAGATCGATTCAGGACTGTGTTTCCTGGGCTTTTCAATACTTGCACATTTGCAAACCTTCTCAGGAATGCTTGGTGGTGCTGAAATTAGATTTTGAAAAAGCCTTTGATCTCATTGAACATGGAGCCATTTTGGGAGTCTTAAAGGCAAAAGGGTTTGATGATAAATGGCTCATCTAGATTAATAGGTTGCTGGATTCTGGTAGCTCTAATATTCTGTTAAATGGCATCCCTGGGAAACAAATTATCTGTAAGAGGGGTGTTAGGAAAGGTGATCCGCTATCCCCTCTGCTCTTCGTGTTGGTGGCGGACTTACTCCAATCTATTTTGAACTCTGCTAATGAAAAGGGTTTGCTTAGTCTTCCGATTCAAGTGGAGGGAAATGTTGATTTTCCCATTATTCAATATGCAGATGACACACTAACTATTATCAAAGCTATTGCATCTGAAGTTTTCCTCTTAAAGGCCCTATTACACTCTTTTTCTTCTTCGACTGGATTGAAGGTGAATTTTGTTAAATCCTCTTTGATTCCTATTAATTGCTCAGGGGAGCAGACTATTAATTTAGCTGGTATTCTGGGATGTCAAATTGGATCTTTTCCATTCACGTACCTTGGCCTTCCTCTCAGCCTGATGGTGGAAAGGATTGAGAAGAGATTATCCTGCTGGCAATTCTCCTTCCTCTCGTTGGGTGGGAGATTAACCTTGATTAACTCAGTCCTCTCTTCGTTACCGATGTTTCTGATGTCTGTGCTTAAAATTCCTGTTACCATCATTGGAAGGATCGATAGAATTCGAAGAGCTTTCCTGTGGAGGGGTCTCCCTAGTTGTCATGGTGGCCATTGTCTAGTTGCTTGGGAAAAAGTTTGTAGACCTAAGAGAAATGGTGGTCTTGGGGTTATTAATTTGAGAACTCAAAACTTTGTACTTCTCTTAAAATTTTTGTCTAAGTTCTTCAACAAGTGCCCTTCTCCTTGGTTTTAGCTCATGTGGTCCTTTCATTACTGTCGTGGTATTACGAATACCCCGGCAGGTTTTTTGGTTGTTCCCAGCGAAGAAAAGACGACGCGAGCTGACCGCATGACCTGTCTTCTCCCGTCGGTTGAACACGAAGAATTATATGAGGATTTATACAGGTTCAGGTCTCGGTGGAGACTCTAGTCCTGTTGACGTGCTCCCAACAAGGGTTGGCTAGGGGAGTTCTCTCGGGGAGAGAGTGCTACTAAGCACGCCTGTTTGTTTGTGTATTGATGTTAAAAATGAGTTGTCCTTGGTTACATGAGAGGGATACAAGGGCTTATATAGGCCCAAAAGATGCAAAAAGATGAAACTACCCCGGCCGCAACTGTTGGATCGAAGGGCACTAGCGTCCTTCTTCCGGCCAAGAGGGCTTGGATGCTTGACAAGTGTCTTCGCCAGTTCCCGATGTGCTCCTCGCGTGATTCTCACGTGACTCGGCGCCGGAGGCCTTGTCCTCGGGACGAGGTCACCGGGGGTCTTGTCCCCGGGAAAATGGTGGTGCCCGAGACGAGGGTCACTGGGGGCCTTGTCCCCGGGAAAATGGCGCCGCTCGGGACGAGGGTCCACCGGGGGCCTTGTCCCCGGAAAAATGGCTGCGTCGTGCCCGGGACGAGGGTCGCCGGGGGCCTTGTCCCCGGATAAATGGTAGCGCCGGGACGGGGGTCACCGAGAGCCTTACCTCTTTCCTGGACTTGATCACGTGGAGATTTCCCCCAATAGCAACCCCCCATGTCCTCTGGGGACTCTGTTCGAGTCCCCGGAGGGGATGGTTCACATTATCGGAAACATCTCCCCCGGGACAGATTTTCGGTGCCTTGTCGAAGTTTTGAATCTTGCGCTACACTTATGGCAGCGCCGTCGGTCATGATGTCGCCCCTAGTCTCGATTGGAGTGCGCCGTTTGGCCATAATGGTCGCGCGCAGTTCGAACTGGCGATACGTTGTTTACTACGTCTTCCCCGTCGATTGCCGCGCACCGTTTGAATTGAGTGGCGCAAATTCACCACGAGGGGCCACGTGGCACCCATCGGGGCCATGTTCGTGCCCTATAAATAGGGCCCCGAGGGGCCGCAGAAGTCACTCGAACCTTTGCTCCTCAAACGCCACTAGGGCCCTAAGCTCTCCCGGTAGTCTTCTCCCAGAAGCCTAGACTCTAGAAACCTATGCCTAAGTCCCATTAGAGCCTAAGCCGCCGGAGGAAACAATGGGTCCCAAGGGTCGCGCCAAGGCCGCCGAGGTGCCTCCGGAGGAAGTCACCGCGGACTTCCTCTGGGCCTCCGAGTTCACTTCTAGGGACTTAGAGTCCCTCGTGGACCGGGGGGTTGTCGCGGACGGGGACATCCGGATCCCCTCCAAGAAGGATGGTGTAACATCCCAGTTTTTGCCATCCTTTCTGCTTGCTAGTCGGCATATCTTCATTGAAATCCCAGATGTCCCAACCCTATTTTGATCTCGTCTCAAAATTATGATCTTAGGTGTGCCACTACCTTAACTTAAAAAGCTGGCAGCTAAACTCCATCTTCGAGATCATTTTTGCTTTTCAGTCCAAAAGTATTTCAGATTAGTCCTTTTCAGATATGTGAAAAGCCCAAAAAGACTAAAAGTCTCAGACCACCCCCAAAATTCTGTTCTAATCTAGTGATTGTCTTCCCTTCACTTTTCTGAACGTTTTTCCCTTCTGCAAGAACTCAAAAATCTTAACCGAAACCCTAGTTTTAGCCTCGCCAAACATTCAAATCCTAATTACCCTATTTACCCTGTTTTTGATTTTTGTCAAAATCACCAGATTTTATCAGATTTTGCCATTCTTCCTGCTAGATGAGTTCAAGTGCTTTGGTGGCACTCATCTGCAAAGTCAGATTTCAAATCAGCCCCCCAGATCCCCAAAATTGCAAACAGGTCCAAAATCCCGAAGTGAATTCTCCCAATTCAGTCCAAAACTTCACGGATTAGTCCCTGGCCCCTTTTTCGACCTCGATCAGGGCTGGGCCCGTGTGCGACCACGACCAGAGGTCACCTCGACCACAGCCGCTACTGTTCGCCGTGAACCGCCATCGCAAAATTCACCGACGGCCTGTTTTGCCTTCACCAACGGTCGTGTCCTACGTGTCCGCACGTGGTGTTCACGTCGCGCCAAAGAACTCCACCGTGGCGACGACCGGTGACCGCCAGCAACGCCGTTCGTGGGCGCGTGCCTGCTGCTGTCAGAACTTTTGTACCACTTCACCGCCATGCCGAAGCTTGCCATCCCGTCGTTCTGCCAAACCGGATTGGATGCGATTTTTCTCCTCTTGCAGAACCACCGCCGTGTCCCAACAACGCCTTGATCTTGCTCCGTCGCCAGTCGAGCATCTCCTGCTCGATTTGCTGCAACTACCGAGGACCCAGCCGCTGGCTATATAAACCACCCCCTCGCCCAGAGCACTCCACACCACACCAGCAAACCTCCTAGCTTAGCTCTCGTGTTTGCCAACTTCTTCCCTGACGAGCTACCGGAGGAGCTCTTGCCTCCAGCTCAAGTTACTGCTTCCCCCTTCAATCCGAGTTCACTGGTGAGTTCCCCTCACCTTCCTCTCTGTTTCATAGCGTTTAATTGGACCCCGGTGAACCCTAGCGCCGGCGACCGTCGGAGTTTCCTTTTGCCCTGTTCCTCCAATGCCGAGGGAATCAAGCCAAATTGACCCTCGTGCTAGTAGAGAAAAGTGACCAGTGAGCCCAGTAGAGTAAGCCTGCAAGATTGAAATCTTCAATTTTGCCCAGAATGAAGAATCCCTAATTTAGGATTTCGGCAGTTCACCAGAGATCGCCGCCGAGCTTCTCCAGTGATCCTCTAGCCAAATTGAACCCCCCAGTACCTTCCTATTGTCCCCAGGATTCTTCACAAGCTTGGAATTGAGCTCAAATGCTTTAAATAAAAAATGCCCAATTCCTGTGTCTTCGTATTCGGCTCAGTTCACCGGAGTTTGCTTCCCGGCTGATCTAGCCGATGCCACTTTATCTTTTAGCTAGGTCTCAACCCCCTGAGTATTTTGTTCCACTAGCCCGATCCCTGAATCTACCCAGATCAAGAGTTATGCTCTTGCCAAGTTTCTATCCAGAACCATGCCTATGCCATGTCGCCACCACAGTTCATTGCCGCCGTTCATCGCCGTCCGGACATCTTTTGCCCTGAAACCACCGCCAATGTGTTCCTGGCATCCACGCCTACCTCCTAGACATAGTTGGTGAAGAGTTTGAGGCCCAGAATTAGATTTAACCCTCTGCCCTAGTTTTTAACAGTGTAAGTGTAGTGTTAATGTATGTCAGTCACTGACATTGGCCCTGTTTAACCCTTTCTATTTGAGCAATTGAAATGCCACTTTGTCTACTAAGCTCCTGGAGCCATGTTCTACAATATTCTCTACTGTCACATCTCCAGAAAACATACCTAGAACCAACTTAGGGCTATGTCTAACCATAGACCAAATGTCAGCCTTTCGACAATCAAGTCCTTTTAAGCCCATCTCTTCAATCAACACCTGAGTGACCTTGTCCAAACCTTTTCCCTAGCATGCATGATATATTTACTTATTATTTTCTAGTGCAACTACTTCTTTGTGCTTATATAGTGTGTATGTATTATTTGTATCCGCCATGGAACCAGAGGTTAAAGGAGCAGAAGAAATCTTTGAAGAATCGTCTGAGCAACTAGACCCATCACTGCAAGGCAAGTCTCAAACCCTTGATCATGTCTAGCCTAATATTTTGAAATGAAGTATGTTAGCTGTTTTCAAGTATATGCATGCCTTATATTCAAACGAGAATTATATTCAAATAAGGTGATTAGATATGATCTAAATAATTGTGAAGCCCCTTTTGTGATTGAATATCCATGCACCCTTGTCACCCTAGGATATCATGCTTAGGCTATGCTATGCTCAAGATTATATGTGTTAAACGTTAAATGGTCACATGTGAGAAAAGCATATTCAAAACACCTTTTTGTGAAAGAAAATGTGATTGGAAACGATAGTGAGGATGGTTTGATTGGATGGTTCTGTGTGCGCACTGGGAATGTGAAGGACTCCTCACTAAAGATTCTAAAGGACTAGAACCTTGTGTGGTACTTCCATGCGGCATGAAAAACGAACCGACCACTTGCCCGGTATGGGACGGGCGCAACACAGTAGCTTTCTCGGTATTAGTTTTCCCTGCAATGGTTGTCGGTCCAGTTTCTCATGAGAAACTGGTGGGCCACTGAGGGCCATGAGTGATGTGAGTTCAAAAAAGTTATGAGAGGAAAAGGTGGAAAGAAGGAAGACACCCTACGCCTGATTAAGTCGTGCGCGGCTGTAATCAAAACAGGCTATGTGTCTTGCGAGAACATAGACCAAGGCTAGGAAGTAAGGCAGTGGGGAGGACCCACAACGGTAATAAGGATTGAAATGTCTATTTACAGGGCAGGCAATTGTTAATGCTAGGATTGTAAACTGTTGTGTGATCTCGGCCTTGTCACATGCATAAAAGTCGCATGGAGAGGTACCGACTTGAAAGCTGAGTGATCGGTGGATTAAGGTGGTACACCTTTGCAAAGTTATAAAAAGTATCGGATACTATGAGCTCCCAGGTCATGGAGTCTGCGCACGGTGGATTCTATCCACGTCGATGCAGCACAAGTAGCTTTTGGAAAGTTTTCACAAAGTCTGATTAAAGTGCTGACTCACGGGAGGCCGCCACACATAACATTTTCTGAAAATCTAGCTTAGGGTTTTAAAAGCCTCACTTTTGAAAACAAAAACCTTCTCTTCAAAACTAAGAGTGAAAATCTATTCTATGAACCAAAGAGCCATTCTTTGAGAATTTTCCCCTCATCTATATATATCTGCATTCTTAAATTGGGACTTGTTGAGCACCATGTGGACAATGTGCTCACCCTTGCTTTTGCAAACAAAATTTAGAAGAAGGATTCATTGACCCTGAGTCCTACGGTCTTGAATCCCACATGGAACAAGAAGAAACTGCCCCAGAAGATCCAGCTTGTTAGAGGGTCACTTACCAAGTGGAGTCCGATGTGGAGAAGGCCCGTGCAACACCGCTGCAGTTGAAGATGGAGACAATCGAAGTCCTTTTGCTTACTGTCGTTGTTTTATTTTGTGCCGACCTTTTGGTCGAAGAAAACTCCTTAATTTTGTATCAACATTAAAGTGCGTCATTTTGGCGCTATGTTATTGTAATGTTGGTCCCTGTGACCAGCACTTGTTTTAATTACTTGCATTTTTATATATTGCATCTTGTTGTGAGCTGCAATGTAATATTTCTGAGCGCAACCCACCTGGGTGGTTGCCACCGGATTCCTCAAATGAGGGTCCCATAGATGGCGCCCCGCACCATAGGCCTGGAGAAATGGTCGTCTTCGAGGCCTTCCTCGAGGTCGGGCTTCGGCTCCCGGTGCACCCGTTGCTCCGGGAGTTCCTCCGGGAATACGGGGTGGCGCTCAACCACCTGACGCTGTACGCTTTCGTTCGAATGGAGCTCTTCATCTGGCTGTTCGAGACAGCCACCGGACGGGAGCCAACGCTCCGGCTATTTCGGTACTTCTATGAGCCGGCGGTGAGGAGCTCCAACTTGGTGAAGGGGGGGCCGAAGTCTCCTTTCGGCTTCGTCATGATACAGCTCTTGCCATCGAGGGTGCAGGAGTACCCGGTGGCGGCTTCCCGGGATCACTGGGGGGACTGGGTCCGGAGGTGGTTTTACCTCTGGGTCTGGGACACCGAGGTGACTTACTCACCCGAGCCTCCCTCCTACAGCCGGTCGTCCGCCCCCAAGCCCCCAGTGTGGACTGAGGAGGAGCTGAAGCTCCTCAGCCAGGTGGTTGGCTCCCGGGGCGTCCGTTCCACTAGGGACGTCGCCAAGGAGCTGACGTTGTTGAAGGTCTCCCCCTTCTCGTACGGGAGGAGGGGGATCGGAATGTGCCCGGTGCAGCGGTCCCCGCAAAAGTCGGTGACCCGACATAAGCTCCCGGTGACTTTCTTCGTGTCTTGTTAATTTTGCTAACTCTTTTCAGTTTTGTAGTCCGGCCATACTCAACTGCCCAGGAGAAGGCAGAGAACCTCCTCGGGAGGTACTACGCCGACGAGCACGAGCGTATCGTGCGCATCATCGGGGAGGGTCCTCCACGGAACTTAGTGGCCGAGGCCTTTGGGCTAAGGCTGCCGGCAAGGACGCCTCTCCCAACCCCCGGCTCTCACAAGCGGGGGAAGGAGGCCGCCGGGGGTTCTGAGCCGAAGTGTGCCAAGGGTCAGAAGGCCCCCGGTCTGGTAACGACACCGGGTTCCACGCCCGTAAAGGCTGGGGATGCCGCCCCCGGGTCGGAACGTGTGCAAGCGCATTCCCGGCGCGTGGTGACGTCGCCCCCCCGGAATAAAACTCCAGGGGGGCGGTGGAGGCACAAGAGTTCGCACGTCCTCTTGAGGCCTCGGGATGGGCCCGGGGGAATGAGCCGGCCGATGACGAGGGGGCGTCCGATTAGGTGGACTACGCCCTCTCGCCGCCTCTGGCGATCGCTCCTCCGGTGGTACCGGGACTACCGGAACCGGAGCGGCCGGAGGTTCGTTGCGCGGAGGCTTCCCCTCCACACGTCAAATGGCTGGTGGACGAGGGGGGGAACCCCTTGGTCTACGAGGTCCCCGCAGCGATGGAGGTCCTGGCGGCCCCACGGCCCTGGAAGGGGAAAGGGCTCCTCATCCCTCCCCGGGGTGGCACCCCCTCGGTGAGCTCGTCCACCTCCTCTTCGGCCACCTCTTGAGCGGCAAGGACTCCGGCTGCTGCCACTCCAGTTCACATTACCCCCGCGACCTTCGTGAGGGGTTCCACCAGCGTGAATGGGTCGAGAGCCGTTGGGAGGGAGACCCCCTGCTGTCCGTGGGGGAGGTCTTCCAGTTCGCGGAGGGGCTCCAGACCCGGAAGGTGCAGGAGTACGTCTCGCTGGGGACAATCCGCGACCGTTGCGGGGAGCTGTAGTCCCTCCACATCCAGGTTCGTTCTGGAACCGGTGGGTGATTTTTTCTAAGATTTTAGCAACTCTTGGGCTTCAACTAACTTTCCTGTTCATAGCGGTCGGCCCTCGCCTGGGGTATCGAGGCGCGCTTTGACAAGGCACTGAAAGTAGTAGAGGGGAAGTCCGCCACCTTTTTTGAGGAGCAGGAAGATGCGCTCCGAGAGTTGGCTCGAGTCCGGGTCCAACTGCATGCCTCCGAGAACGCCAACGACCGGCTATGGAGGGAGGCAAGGGCAAAGGAGGATGCCCTCCGGGAGCTTGAGGGGTCCAACGCCCGGGCGGTGGTGGAAGTGGGTCACTCTGTCTGCTCGGCTCTCGAAGGGCTTGGGGTGAGCCTTGGCTCGAGGGGCATCTCTGACGCGGCACCGGCGACGCTCGCGGAGGATGTGAGTTTCTTAACGCACAAGTCTCTGTGATCCCGAAGGCCACTGATGCTCGGGCACGGGGCCGGCGATCCTAGTGGTGGCTGCCGCCGCGGGGCTTGTGGAACACCGAAGGATCGACGCCCGGGCGATCGGGGGCTGGATTCCCCAGGGCTTTCCCGAGTTCTTCGAGTCGCTCTGGCGAGAGGTGGAGCAGCTCGCCGGGGGCTTCTATGACCGGATCGTTCGGGTGCGATTTCCAGTGTCGGCGCCTCCGAGGGTGGACACTGCAACTCCGGCGGAGGCCTCCCGGGGGGAGGACACCAATGGAAAAGTATGAGCCTCCCCCCGGGCCTTTAGATAGGTCCTTTTTTGTTTTAGGATTTTTGCTCTCGGTAGCTTCTTAGAAGAAGCCCCGAAGACTTGTACGAAAGACATTTTGATGCAATAGAATGAATTTTCTACTATGTCCTGAATTGAATTTACCAGGCGCCCCAGGGGGTTACTCCCGGGAGAGAGCCCCCGAGAGTGAGCGCAACCTTAGAGGCGCCCCAGTGTTGCAAGGAGCCTCCCTGGAGATAAGGCCTCCGGGCTCCCATGGGGATCACTCGGGGGAAGCCCAAGCCGCCTTAATTTATCTAGGTCTCATCTCCGGGGGACATCGTAGGGGTGTCTCCCGGGAGCCGATCCGGTTACGGTGGCTCCCAGAGTGGCACCTAGACAACTTTGACGACCACCGCGCTGAATTATCCCCTCCGCGATCGGGGTCTCGAAGGGTTCCACTGCTTCAAATACTCCCACCGGTGGGCTACGAGTATTGGTCCGAGGACCTACTTTGGGAGGCCCAGCGACGTATACGGAGCTTGTATCGAACCTGGCCTGGGAGTTATCAGAGGGCCTCTGGGATTACTAGCTGTAGGAGCCTTTGGGCTTGTATCTTGCGTTTAATGTACCGATACCCACCGGAGGTGGAAGATGTCCTCCGGTTAAATATTTCAATAAAGCTAAGTTTGCTTGTTAATTTGTTTTTGAAACTTTTCGAATTCTCAAAGGATGGTCCGGAAGAGGGCAATCCACGGGCACGAGTTACCCCCCCTCCCCATAGCGGGTTCGAGTGTGGCTCCGAGCGTTGTGGGGGAGAAGTGAAAAGCCCAGATGCTAATGATTGCCGGGGTAAAAATTCGCCAAGAAAATTTTCCAAATGTCCTGGTGAAAAATTTCCCGGTCATCATGAGAACGGGGGGCTGGGTAAAAACCTCCAGGAACAATTTTTCGAAAATCCTGGTGAGAAATCCTCCGGTCGCCGTGAGAACGGGGAGCCGGGTAAAAATCTCTGGCAACAGTTTTTCGCTCCCCGAGGAGGATAAGCCCGATGATGGGTCTAAGTGTTTGAGAGGGGACTAGTCTCTCAAATTGACTCATTACCTAATTCCTTGAGGACTGGGTTGCTGCTTACCCCCTCAGTCCACGAGGGGTGATTGTAAGCTGCCCTACGGGAGCGGGGGCTCCCGTCATAGGGACTTTTTGGGTCGTGATAGCCCACTTCCTCGCGGGGAGGGCATCCTCACGGGGAGGGCATCGCCATGAGAGATGGTAATGTAGGGACCTACAGTGAGCCCAAGCTAAGGAAAACCAATTGTACTAATAAGGAATTGAGATACAACACCTCCCCCTGCAAGATCGCGACGGGGGAGGGAACGGTGAGTACAATGTCTCCCTCCCCTCCGGCGTAATCGCTTCGGGGGAGGGGACGAGCCCGTAGGCTAGATTTAGAACTTGAAAAGCAAGCGTGCGTTCCACGTGTGCTTCAGCTCCTGCTCTTGAAGGTTGGAGAGCTTGTAAGCCCCTGAACCCAGGATTGCTGAGATCTTGTAAGGGCCCTCCCACTTGGGGGAGAGCTTGCCCTGGGCTTGGGGGTCGATTACGCACTTGAGGACAAGGTCCTCGAGTGTGAATGCTCTCTCACGGATGAACTGGTTGTATGCGCGCGCCATTTCGCGCTCATAGATGGCGTGGTGGAGGAGCACTTGGTCGCGTTCCACTTCATTGAGGTCGACCTCCAGTCGCTGATTTGCCTCGTTGGCTTCGTACGTTGCGGTCGTAGCTCCATCGAGGAGCTCGACCCGCAGCGATCGGAAGCCAATCTCCGGGGGCAGAACCGCCTCTGCCCCGTACACGAGGGAGAAGGGTGTGCGTCCCGTCACCCAGCTCGGGGTCATATGTATGGAACAGAGGTTGCTAGGGAGCTCCTCCGCCCATGCGCCCTGTTTGGAGGCGGCTTGTTCAAGTCGTCGGCGTAACCCCTGTAGGATTATGCCGTTGACTTCAACGACCCCGTTGCTCTGGGGGTGAGCTACCGAGGCAAAGTGGATGATGAGCCCCAAGCCTTCGCATAATTCCTGAAAATGTGCCGAGTCGAATTGGGTCCTGTTATCGACAGTGATTTCCCGGGGGACCCCAAAATGACATACGACATTCTTCAAGAAAAACTATTGTACTGCCTGGGACGTGATGCTGGCTAGAGGCTCGGCCTCTACCCACTTGGTGAAGTAGTCGACTGCGACCAACGCATACTTGTAGGCCTCGGGCGTTGGCGGGAAGGGGCCCAGGAGGTCCATCACCCAGCGTATGAAGGGCCAAGTAATCGGGATAGTCTGCAGTGTCACAGAGGGGAGGTTGGAACCCTCGGCCATCTTCTGGCAGGCCTCGCATGCAGAGATAAGGTCTCGCGCGTCACGGACCACTGTGGGCCAATAAAAGCCCTAACGAAGGGCCTTGGCCGCGACGACACGTGAGGCCAGGTGAGACCCGCAACTCCCCGAGTGGATGCCCTCGAGGAGTTGAAGCCCTTCCGGCCGCTGGAGGCAGCGAAGAAAGGCAGAGGCCCCCCACTTGTAAAGCTTCCCCTCCAGCAGGAGGTATGCCCGGGCCTTGGCTTGGAGGCGCTTAGCCTCGGTCTCGTTGGGAGGGTCCCCCTCCCCCTTGATGAAGGAGATAAGGGGGTCCATCCAAGATGTGATTCGAGTGATCTCAGAGACTTCCGGGACACGGGACCCATTGTCCGCGTCCTGGGAGGTCACCGAGGGCTTCGCGATGATCCCCAAAAAAGCTCCCCTGGGGAGAGGTTCCCAGGCACTGGCCTCTCGGGCCAGGGCATCGGCCCGGTCATTGTCCATCCGCGGGATGTGCTGGGCCTCTAGGCCATCGAAGTGTTTCTCCATCTTGCGTACCTCCTGCAAGTAGAGACTCAAGTTTGCATCATGGCACAAGTAGGACTTGTCCATTTGGCAACCTACGACCTGGGAGTCTCCTTTCACGAGGAGGCGATGAATCCCCAGGGAGCACGCGAGGCGCAACCCGAGGAGCAAAGTGTAACACCCTAGTTTTGGGGGTGAAAAGTTTTGCATGAAAATCCTGCATGCATGTATCCCTGTAGTAGTAGCCAGATCAGCTGAACTCTAATCTCTCCCAAACCCTAAAAATCTCCAAATCTATTCTCGAGATCCAGATCAAGATCTGACCATCCAGATTTAACCTACCAAGTTACCCTGAAGATAAAAGTCTTCAGGAGCCAGATCAAATTCTAACCCTAACTCTCAGTACCTAAGCCTCTCTCTATTTTCGAAAACAGGAAAATTCAGATTTACCCTAAGTACCCCAGTTTCCAGATGATTGAGTTATTTTGATTTAACCCTATTCAGACTCAAGTAACCCCTGGAATATGTTCCTAGGTTTATCCTCAACTCACTTCAAAAAGTTGGGAGCCAAATTAATCCATCTAAACACTTTTCGCAGTTTAGTCCAAATTTTACTGCGAATAACTCCTTTTCTGTTTACCTGGAAGCCTGAAAAGGCTAAAATCTGCAAATCAATTCCAACTTCAGAATTTCTTCAGGAAACACCTTCCAAATACTATTTGATACAGATCTCCCTTTTGACCAGACTTCAAAATCTCTCTCCAATCACCAGAATTCGAAATCGACAAAATCCAGACTTATTTTACCCTAATTTTACCCTATTTTCGAAAATAGGTGAAATCCCTCAAATCTTATCAAATTTTCTCTAAATTTGAGTTGAATGAGTACTAATAGAAATGTTATACTCAGCCATGAAATCAATTCTCAAATTAACCATCTCTAAGACAGAAATTACAAATAAGTCCAGATTTCAAATAAGAATCCCTGCAATTTGGTCCCTGGTTCGACCAGAGACGCTGTGCACGACCAGCAGCTGTGCACGACCGCGACTACCGCGCTGCCACGCCAGGAACTTCGTCGCCGGTGAAACCCCGTGGTCGCCACCTCTGCCACCGCGTTCCTGCCACGTGTGCGCACGCCGTTCGCCACCGTGGAGCCACCGCGGCCGCACCAGCATCCCCAATTTTGCCCGCGCGCGCACGCCATCGCTGCAGCCACTGCAGAAGCACGGTGCCACGTTGCAAGCATGCCGGAGGAGCCCGTCAGTTCGCCGTTGCATCACCCGGGACAGCGCACGCCAGCCTGCAAAGCCGGCACGGCCGCTGGAGCACGTCGCTTCGCTGCTGTCCCGCACGGCCAGTCAATTCGCCGTCGATTCACAGCTCCAAGTCTCCAGGCATTTTCCAGCCGTTGCAACCTCCCCAATTCGCCTATAAATAACCCTCAGGACTTAGCCAACTTCACCACATAGCAAAGCACCAAAAATCGCCACGCTCCACCGTGTCTTCGTCTTCTTCGGCGAGCTCGAGAAGAGGCTCACGGTGCCAAGCCTCTACACTGCTTCCTCCTCGAATCCAGCTACTTCAGTAAGCTCCTCTTACCTCCCTCATCATACTCGAGCATGTAATTGACTTCAAACCTCTCCAGTCGCCGGCAATTCCCGTTTCTCTCCAGCAACTCCGGCGAGCAATTAAACTCTATCCAGAACGATTTAGCTCTCGAGCTTGTGATCAATATTGATTAATGAACTTATCTAAGCATCTCTAAGCAACCAGAATCGAAGAATTTGCTAAAATATGAAAATCCCCAACTTTTCACCTTGCATATGAACTGGAGCTCGCTGTTAAGCTTTTCTGGTGCATTTCTAGTTAATCTAACCTCACCAGTAGCACTCTTATGCCCCAGAGACCATCCTCAAGCAAGGAATTAAGTTTATTTGCCCTATATCAGAAATGCCCAAATCAGGCTTGAGTTAATCTTTTCTCCGGCCAATATCTCCTAAATCCAGCCAATCCAGCCATGGAAACCTTGCCATCTAGATGTTTTGGACCATTCTGAGCAACTTTGTCTTCTATCACGACTGCTAATTCGGCCTAGATTGTGAGATATAGCTATGCCCTAGTTTACTGTACTGTTCACACTAAATGTGCTCCAGGCCAGCCAACTTCTTCGCCGGTTTTCATCACTTTCCGGCCATCTCCTGCCCTAGGTCCTGTTGAGACATTTGTTCCTGTTACAAATGCCTAACCACCAGACAAAGTGGTGCATCATTTGGAGCCCTGAGTCAAAATATATGGCTAACCCTATTTTCTGGCCGTGTCAACCCTATGCCAGACTATGTCAGCCAGTGGCATTGAGCCTTTTCACCCACTTCCAGCCATGCCCTTTGGAAATAACTTTGTCCCTTAGACTCTTGATGTTGTGATCTACACTTTTCTCTACTGTCACAACTTGAGTTGAGCCCTCTATCACCCATCAACCTTATGTCGATGCCTTGAACCGAATGCCAACCTAAAGACATTCGCTGCTTTTGGGCGAACCAGTCACCACCTTGATATTACCCTGATATTTTGGAACCTTGTAAACCTTAACAGCTAACTTTAACCCTGGTTTCCATAATTAAAACCACATCGCTTTCAAACCTTGTATCACCAGAGTATTTTCTCCTTGCATCTTTGCATGTAGTGAATTAGTAAGAATAGGATTGATTGTAATGCCTGTTTGCTTGTTTGATCTTGTTCAGAGCAAGAGTCCGCGGTTGAAGATCTTGTCGCTGAACCGTCATCGACTGCTGATACTTACGACGCGGAAGGCAAGTCATACTTTGAACATATTGAAACCCATATTTTATGAATTGCTATGCTATTCCATGAGTAGATATTTCATTAATATTGCACATGTTGAGATCAATGATATTATGGCAGTGATAGATTGAATACTTGAGAAATGTGAACTTGATAAGATAGCAAGCCACGAACTAATAAAAGTATAAACATGTACATTTATATTCATGAAATAGAACCCCTAGCCGTGACCAGTATTTTGGTATGGAATGGTGGTAGCACTGGAGGTGCTTGGCTGCACTGAATGTGTAGGCACTGAAGGTGCATGGTTGTGGTATGATCTGGTCACTGGCATGTAAGGACTAGAACCTTGTGTTATGCGTCTAGTGGCATGAAAAACGTACCAACCACTTACCTGGTATGGGACAGGCGCAACCTAGTAGCTTTCTTAGTATTATCAGTTCCCTGCATGGCTTGTCGATCCGGTTTCTCGCGTGGAAACTGGTGGGACGCAGTTCGTCCATGACTGATGTGAGAACAGAAAAATTATGAGAGGATAAGGTGTAAAGAAGGAAGACGCCCTACGCCAGATTAAGTCGTGCGCGACTGTAATCAAAAGAGGTTATGTGTCCTGCGGGAACATAGACCCAGGCTAGGAAGTAAGCCAGTGGGGAGGACCCACAACGGTACTTGGGATGGTGTTGTCCATTTACCGGGCAGGGATACTGTTAATACTAGACTGCAAAAACGTTGTGTGATCTCGGCCTTGTCACATGCGTATAAGTTGCATGGAGTTGGCCCGACTTGGAAGTCGAGTGAAAAAGTGGATTTAAAAAGAGGTACATCTCTGCAGAGTTTAAAAATGTATTCGAATACTTCGTGCTCCCGAGTTCTAGGACTATGCTGCGGTGGATTAAATCCATGGGGTATGACACAAGTATTGTTTTATAAACTAAAATTTGTTAGCTCAAGATTACCCAAGTGGCATGTGTTGTCATGATAAGGGGCGTTACCGTGGGCTGCCATGTGTTGACGTGTCGCGGTAATACCATAATCTAGCAAGCATATGATAATTAAGAGGCATATGGTTATGCCCTAAGTTATGAAATACTGCTAAGAATATATGATTGAAAGGCTTGAATGAAAATAATGTGATATGAGGATATATCGCCTTGGATATGGGATATATGTATCACCATCAATATGATTTATTTACTGCCATGGGTATGATCAAAAGTTGAGTAAGAATTGAGAAAGAAATGTATTTTGGGAAAAACCTTTCACTCTTTCCCCAATAGAATAGGTTCATGTCATATATATATATGTATCTCTACCTTCCCTATGACTTGCTGAGTACGTAAGTACTCACCCTTGCAACAACTCATCAATAGATGGAGCGTTCTACGAACTTGGAGGATACCCTGAAGATGCTGCGGACCCAGGAGAAGATGAGCAGTTCCCTTCGGAGCCCTGATGCGGTGCTGTCTTGCTGTCAACCTCTGTTTCCTGTGGATTGCTTTTGGGCCTAGCTTCCGCCGTCTAGACGTATTATTTTGTTAGACCCTTGCGCCTTGAACGGCACTGTACCTCGTTTTGTACTAAGGCCTGATGGCCATACAATTATGTCTATTGTACTATTTTGCTGCTGCAATGTAATCCTGTGATTGACTCATCCTGGGAAGTCAAGTGGTTCATGGGACCAGCTGCACCGAGCTGGGCCCCTCACAGGTGATGTCACTGTCGTGGCAGACGTGACATAAAATAGTGGTATCAGAACAGCACAGACCTTGACTGTAGGACGGTACCCTTAGGGCTTGGTAGCGCCAGGACCTCGTAAATTATTTAAAAAAATTATTTCTGAAAAGTTTTATTTTTGCAAAAGGTTGTTCTGCTCCTTTAAAAATGTTGATTTCAAAATCTTATTTTCCTTCCAAAATTTCTCGGCAGGATGGCCAAGGAGCGTTTCAGCTACATCGAGAGTCTCGGTGGATGGGCCACATTGCTGTGGCATATTGCTCAATTCCTAGGGATTGATGAGCGGCCGATCTGCGAGACTATTTGGGACTATTATGAGGGGCATCGCTATGGCTTCAAGGCCAAAGTGCTGGTGCACGCTCTCGATAGTCGTGAGGGACAGGTGATCAGAGTGGAGGCCAGCAGGGCAAGCCGACTGGATGCTATCCAGGACGCAGCTCGAGAGGCGGTGCATCGGGTACGCCAGGTGTACTCATGCCGGCTCCAGGAGTCACCTTTCCGTCACGTGCCTTCATCTCCCTCTGGGTTGCCACCCATCGTGGAGTACCCGGACCCGTGTCTGGCAGGCACCGTAGGTCTGTTGAGGACCCTCGACTCGCGCTACTCTACTTTGCTTGCTGAGCATCAGGAGCTCCGCAAATAGTTGGGGGAGCAGAAGAAACATGGCCGAACCGCTTCCCCGTCGTTGACTTCTCAGCCTGCAGCTCAGAGACGCCGCACAGTTGAGGAGGTTGCTCCGACAGTTGTCTCCCCAGCTCGTACCTTTGGACCCAGTGCGGGACCTAGCTTGATAACTCGGAGGGTTGCTAATGCAGCTGGGTACCGACGCTCGTTCTCTACCCCTAGCACCCGCCGGGCAGAGGGCAGTGGGTCAGCACTACTGTTCCATGAGTCTGGACCACCCGGGTTTGTTACTCTGGAGGAGTCCGACGACGAGATGGAGCCAGAGGAGGTTGAGCCCTGTGGGAGCAGTTAGTTGCCTGTTCTTTTAGATCCTCAGGCCAGGGTAGATCTTCTAGGTTTGGTGATGCTTTTGGTTGTTATCATCACCATTACTTGTATTTTGATTGTATCAGACTAAGGCGCTTAGCCGCTTTTGTATCAACTACTTGTGCATTAATGAATCAGTTTCGCATTAATTTCTGCATTAGCACCTTAATTCTCCCTTAGTTAGTTAGACCTGTCTGCTTCTCTCTTCAGAAGATCAGAATGGTTCACACAAGGAGAAGGACTCAAGATGACCAAGAGGGCCAAGACCCAGTTACGCCACGAAGAGGAACCACACCTCATCCAGGATCGCAGAGCTCACTACCGCCACAAGAAGACTCACCAAGTCTCCAGGAAATTCTTCTTTCAATGGAGAGGAGCCGCCAAGAAGCCCAGGCTGCACATACCCAATTGCTAGCTCAAGTCATTCAGAAAATGCCAGGGACTGCTGAAGGTACTGCCGTCGGAACTCGACTCTCGGACTTCCAGAAGACGCGACCGCCAACCTTCGCAACCGCGACCGACCCAATCGTCGCAGACGACTGGCTGCGGGACATTGAAAGGAAACTGGACACTGTTCGTTGCAATGATCGAGAGAAGGTGTTATTCGGATCACACCAACTCACTGGAGCAGCAGCCGCTTGGTGGATGAATTATCAAGAAGCACACATGGACAAAGACAACATCACTTGGACGGAATTTAAGGATCAGTTCCGAAAATTCCATATCCCTACAGGAGTCATGGCAGCCAAACGCCGAGAATTCCGGAACTTGACTCAAGGGAATCGGACTGTCACTGAGTACCTGCACCAATTCCACCATCTAGCTCGGTATGCGTCCAACGACATCGACACGGAAGAGAAGAAGATTGAACGCTTCACCGAAGGACTTCAGCACTATTTGCAGTATCAGATTGCCTCCCATGAGTTCACAGAGTTCCAGACTCTGGTGAATCGAGTATTAAAGATAGAAGAAAAGCGGGGCCTCGGAGAAGAAAATCGGAAGAGAAAGATGATGCAACAGTCGCGACCGCCAGCCAGCTCATCTAGGGGAAGGGCCCCAACATCTCCAAACTTTCGCCCGCCCTACCCGGCGCCAAGACCACAATTCACGCCGGCATGCCCCAACTGCAGAGGAGCACACTATCAAAGGGACTGCCCTCAATCAAGGACTCAATGCTATCATTGCGGACAGATGGGACACCGCAAAGACAGTTGCCTGTGGATCCAACTCCCAACGGCGATAGCAAGATCGCAAGCTGGAACACAAGCGATGGCACCTAGAACCACAGCTTCACCACCATTGCAGAGCCCCAGAGGAGGTTTGCCCAACAGAGGGGGAAATGCAGCAGGCCGAGGACGAGGGCGAGGAGGAAGACCAATGGCAGGCCGAGGAGGCCGACTGAACTTCACCTCCCTTCAAGAAGCAGACAATGCCTCTGACATTCTCCTAGGTAGATTCTTGATCCAATCTGCATCTGCTTTAATACTGTTTGACCCTGGAGCTACAAACTCATTCATATCAGAAGATTTTGCATTTAAAGTGGGAATACCTATGGTACCTCTAAAGTACCCTATGGCTATACAGACCCCAGGAGCTAAGCTACCTGTATATTCAGCTTGTCGTCATATAACCTTCAGAATAGATGGGATAGAGTTCTGGGCTAATCTATTAGTCCTAGAACTGCAAGGCCTAGACATTATAATAGGAATGGATTGGTTATCCCAGCATAAAGGTCTAGTGGATTGTGAGAAGAAAACTCTAAGCCTTGTTAGTAACCAAGGGAAGGAAGTCCTATTCCATGAGGAAAGATCATCGGTCGAAAAATTGCAAAGATCAGTCCATGCACTTCAGGAAGTATGCTTGGATCAAGTGCCCACAGTACAAGAATACCCAGATGTATTCCCAGAAGAACTCCCAGGGATGCCACCTGACAGGGAGATAGAGTTTACCATTGAGCTTAAACCAGGAGCGGCACCTATAGCTAAGAGACCATATAGGAGGCCGGTAACGGACTTAGAAGAGTTGAAAAATCAGTTAGAGGAACTGGAGGGTAAAGGATTTATCCGACCCAGTGCTTCACCTTGGGGAGCTCCAGTTTTGTTTGTAAGGAAGAAAGATGGAACCTTACGAATGTGTGTAGATTACCGAGCTTTGAATGAAGTCACCATTAAGAACAAGTACCCATTGCCAAGAATTGATGACTTGTTCGACCAACTTCGAGGAGCCAAAGTATTTTCCAAGATAGATTTGAAATCTGGATATCATCAGCTGAAGATCAAGAAGGAAGATATATCGAAGACTGCTTTCACTACCAGATATGGTTTATACGAGTTTACAGTAGTACCCTTTGGATTGACCAATGCTCCGGCAGCTTTCATGAACATCATGAACAGTACGTTTATGGATTATCTTGACAAGTTTGTCATAGTATTCATAGATGACATTCTGATATATTCCAAGAGTACGGAAGAACATGAGCAACATTTACACCTAGTCTTGGGAAGGCTACGAGAGAGGCAATTTTATGCCAAGTTTGACAAATGTGAATTTTGGATGTCAAGAATTTCATTTCTTGGACATGTGTTGACAGCAGAAGGAATTTCAGTGGATTCAGCTAAAATCTCCGCAATCAAGGAATGGAAGCAACCTACCTCAGTTTCAGAGATTAGAAGTTTCTTGGGATTAGCAGGATATTATAGGAGATTCATTGAAGGATTTTCCCAAATAGCCAAACCTCTCACGAACCTGCTAAAGAAGGATGTTGCATTTGAATGGACCATCAAGTGTGAAGAAAGTTTTCAGAAGCTGAAGCAGAAATTGACAACAACACCGGTCCTCACCTTACCGGACAGCAAAGAAGATTTTGTAGTTTACTGTGATGCTTCAAAGCAAGGAATAGGCTCTGTGTTAATGCAGCAAGGTCGAGTAGTAGCTTATGCTTCACGCCAATGGAGACCTCATGAGGAAAATTATCCGACTCATGATTTGGAGTTAGCGGCAGTGGTACACGCTTTAAAGATATGGCGGCATTATCTCATTGGACATAAGTGTGAGATCTTTACAGATCGTAAAAGCCTCAAGTATATCTTCACACAGACAGAGCTCAATATGCGTCAGCGTCGATGGCTCGAGCTGATCAAGGACTACGACCTCAGCATACTCTACCATCCAGGGAAAGCCAACGTAGTGGCAGATGCCTTGAGCAGGAAGGCTTATACCCTACAAGGAGCTACACCTAAGAACCCGTGCTTACGGCAGGAATTTCAGAATCTTGAAGTAACCATAGTGCCATCTGGGATGTTAGCTACATTGACTGTGGAGTCTCGACTCCAAGAGCAGATTGAGAATGCTCAGAAAGAAGATGAGGAGATACATAAGATCAAGAGCCACATCAGATCAGGAAAAACCCAGGACTTCATTGAAGATCATCAAGGAATTGTGTGGTATCGGGGAAGGATTTGTGTACCCCGAAATACAGACCTTAAGGAACTAATTCTTTCCGAAGCTCATAAAACCCCATATTCACTACACCCTGGAAACACCAAGATGTACAAGGATCTGAAGACGCAATTCTGGTGGAATGGAATGAAGAGGGAAATCGCGGAATATGTCGCAAGATGTGACACTTGCCAAAGGATTAAGGCCGATCATCAGAAGATAGCTGGAAAGCTGCAACCCTTACCAGTGCCAACTTGGAAATGGGAAGAGATTGGTATGGATTTTATCACAGGACTTCCCAGAACACAAGGGGGATATGATTCCATATGGGTCATTGTGGACAGACTCACGAAAGTTGCTCATTTTATACCAGTCAAGAAAACATATAATGGCAACAAATTAGCGGAACTATACCTGCAGCGAATAGTGACACTGCATGGCATCCCGAAGAAGATCGTTTCAGATCGAGGAACACAATTCACATCCAAATTCTGGAACCGACTCCACGAAGCCTTGGGAACCCAATTGCAGTTTAGCACTGCATATCATCCACAGACAGGAGGACAGACGGAACGTGTAAATCAAATCTTGGAAGACCTTCTCAGAGCTTGCATCTTAGATTATGGAACCTCTTGGGAAAAATGCTTACCATTTGCGGAGTTTACTTATAACAACAGTTACCAAGCTAGTCTGCAAATGGCACCCTTTGAAGCTTTGTATGGGCGCAAGTGCAGAACTCCATTACATTGGGACGAGCCAGGAGAAAGGCAAGTCATTGGACCCGAACTAATCGAAGAAGCTGAAGCACACGTCAAGCTCATCAGAGAACGATTAAAGGCAGCACAGTCACGCCAGAAAAGCTATGCCGACAACCGAAGAAGGGAATTGTCGTTTGCACCAGGCGAATCAGTTTATCTCAAGGTTACACCGTTAAAAGGGATGAGAAGATTCCATCAGAGAGGAAAATTGTCCCCAAGGTACATTGGACCCTTCAATGTCCTTAAGAGGAAAGGAGAGGTATCTTACAAACTGGATTTACCATCAGACCTTGGAGAAGTTCATGACGTGTTTCATGTCTCACAACTCCGTAAGTGCCTCAAAGAACCAACGGATCAGATAGAACACCAGGGAATTCCGCTTCAGAAGAATCTCACCTACCTCACTCAACCGCTGCAAATACTGGCTAGTGATGAGCGTCAACTCAGAAGAAAGAAAATCAAGCTTTGCAAGGTTCAATGGGAAGATCACTCAAAGGAAGAAGCGACTTGGGAGAAAGAGGATGATCTACGGCAGGCTTATCCCTACCTCTTCCCTTCTCTAGGTAAATCTCGGGGCGAGATTTCTTTAAGGAGGGTAGGCTTGTAACACCCTAGTTTTGGGGGTGAAAAGTTTTGCATGAAAATCCTGCATGCATGTATCCCTGTAGTAGTAGCCAGATCAGCTGAACTCTAATCTCTCCCAAACCCTAAAAATCTCCAAATCTATTCTCGAGATCCAGATCAAGATCTGACCATCCAGATTTAACCTACCAAGTTACCCTGAAGATAAAAGTCTTCAGGAGCCAGATCAAATTCTAACCCTAACTCTCAGTACCTAAGCCTCTCTCTATTTTCGAAAACAGGAAAATTCAGATTTACCCTAAGTACCCCAGTTTCCAGATGATTGAGTTATTTTGATTTAACCCTATTCAGACTCAAGTAACCCCTGGAATATGTTCCTAGGTTTATCCTCAACTCACTTCAAAAAGTTCGGAGCCAAATTAATCCATCTAAACACTTTTCGCAGTTTAGTCCAAATTTTACTGCGAATAAGTCCTTTTCTGTTTACCTCGAAACCTGAAAAGGCTAAAATCTGCAAATCAATTCCAACTTCAGAATTTCTTCAGGAAACACCTTCCAAATACTATTTGATACAGATCTCCCTTTTGACCAGACTTCAAAATCTCTCTCCAATCACCAGAATTCGAAATCGACAAAATCCAGACTTATTTTACCCTAATTTTACCCTATTTTCAAAAATAGGTGAAATCCCTCAAATCTTATCAAATTTTCTCTAAATTTGAGTTGAATGAGTACTAATAGAAATGTTATACTCAACCATGAAATCAATTCTCAAATTAACCATCTCTAAGACATAAATTACAAATCAGTCCAGATTTCAAATGAGAATCCTTGCAATTTGGTCCC
This sequence comes from Pharus latifolius, assembly GCA_019359835.1. Classification (NCBI taxonomy): domain Eukaryota; kingdom Viridiplantae; phylum Streptophyta; class Magnoliopsida; order Poales; family Poaceae; genus Pharus; species Pharus latifolius. The sequence continues at coordinate 57,597,355 of CM033321.1, read as the reverse complement.
TGGTTCGACCAGAGATGCTGTGCACGACCAGCAGCTGTGCACGACCGCGACCACCGCGCTGCCACGCCAGGAACTTCATCGCCGGTGAAACCCCGTGGTCGCCACCTCTGCCACCGCGTTCCTGCCACGTGTGCGCACGCCGTTCGCCACCGTGGAGCCACCGCGGCCGCACCAGCATCCCCAATTTTGCCCGCGCGCGCACGCCATCGCTGCAGCCACTGCAGAAGCACGGTGCCACGTTGCAAGCATGCCGGAGGAGCCCGTCAGTTCGCCGTTGCATCACCCGGGACAGCGCACGCCAGCCTGCAAAGCCGGCACGGCCGCTGGAGCACGTCGCTTCGCTGCTGTCCCGCACGGCCAGTCAATTCGCCGTCGATTCACAGCTCCAAGTCTCCAGGCATTTTCCAGCCGTTGCAGCCTCCCCAATTCGCCTATAAATAACCCTCAGGACTTAGCCAACTTCACCACATAGCAAAGCACCAAAAATCGCCACGCTCCACTGTGTCTTCGTCTTCTTCGGCGAGCTCGAGAAAAGGCTCACGGTGCCAAGCCTCTACACTGCTTCCTCCTCGAATCCAGCTACTTCAGTAAGCTCCTCTTACCTCCCTCATCATACTCGAGCATGTAATTGACTTCAAACCTCTCCAGTCGCCGGCAATTCCCGTTTCTCTCCAGCAACTCCGGCGAGCAATTAAACTCTATCCAGAACGATTTAGCTCTCGAGCCTGTGATCAATATTGATTAATGAACTTATCTAAGCATCTCTAAGCAACCAGAATCGAAGAATTTGCTAAAATATGAAAATCCCCAACTTTTCACCTTGCATATGAACTGGAGCTCGCTGTTAAGCTTTTCTGGTGCATTTCTAGTTAATCTAACCTCACCAGTAGCACTCTTATGCCCCAGAGACCATCCTCAAGTAAGGAATTAAGTTTATTTGCCCTAGATCAGAAATGCCCAAATCAGGCTTGAGTTAATCTTTTCTCCGGCCAATATCTCCTAAATCCAGCCAATCCAGCCATGGAAACCTTGCCATCTAGATGTTTTGGACCATTCTGAGCAACTTTGTCTTCTATCACGACTTCTAATTCGGCCTAGATTGTGAGATATAGCTATGCCCTAGTTTACTGTACTGTTCACACTACATGTGCTCCAAGCCAGCCAACTTCTTCGCCGGTTTTCATCACTTTCCGGCCATCTCCTGCCCTAGGTCCTGTTGAGACATTTGTTCCTGTTACAAATGCCTAACCACCAGACAAAGTGGTGCATCATTTGGAGCCCTGAGTCAAAATATATGGCTAACCCTAGTTTCTGGCCGTGTCAACCCTATGCCAGACTATGTCAGCCAGTGGCATTGAGCCTTTTCACCCACTTCCAGCCATGCCCTTTGGAAATAACTTTGTCCCTTAGACTCTTGATGTTGTGATCTACACTTTTCTCTACTGTCACAACTTGAGTTGAGCCCTCTATCACCCATCAACCTTATGTCGATGCCTTGAACCGAATGCCAACCTAAAGACATTCGCTACTTTTGGGCAAACCAGTCACCACCTTGATATTACCCTGATATTTTGGAACCTTGTAAACCTTAACAGCTAACTTTAACCCTGGTTTCCATAATTAAAACCACATCGCTTTCAAACCTTGTATCACCAGAGTATTTTCTCCTTGCATCTTTGCATGTAGTGAATTAGTAAGAATAGGATTGATTGTAATGCCTGTTTGCTTGTTTGATCTTGTTCAGAGCAAGAGTCCGGGGTTGAAGATCTTGTCGCTGAACCGTCATCGACTGCTGATACTTACGACGCGGAAGGCAAGTCATACTTTGAACATATTGAAACCCATATTTTATGAATTGCTATGCTATTCCATGAGTAGATATTTCATTAATATTGCACATGTTGAGATCAATGATATTATGGCAGTGATAGATTGAATACTTGAGAAATGTGAACTTGATAAGATAGCAAGCCACGAACTAATAAAAGTATAAACATGTACATTTATATTCATGAAATAGAACCCCTAGCCGTGACCAGTATTTTGGTATGGAATGGTGGTAGCACTGGAGGTGCTTGGCTGCACTGAATGTGTAGGCACTGAAGGTGCATGGTTGTGGTATGATCTGGTCACTGGCATGTAAGGACTAGAACCTTGTGTTATGCGTCTAGTGGCATGAAAAACGTACCAACCACTTACCTGGTATGGGACAGGCGCAACCTAGTAGCTTTCTTAGTATTATCAGTTCCCTGCATGGCTTGTCGATCCGGTTTCTCGCGTGGAAACTGGTGGGACGCAGTTCGTCCATGACTGATGTGAGAACAGAAAAATTATGAGAGGATAAGGTGTAAAGAAGGAAGACGCCCTACGCCAGATTAAGTCGTGCGCGACTGTAATCAAAAGAGGTTATGTGTCCTGCGGGAACATAGACCCAGGCTAGGAAGTAAGGCAGTGGGGAGGACCCACAACGGTACTTGGGATGGTGTTGTCCATTTACCGGGCAGGGATACTGTTAATACTAGACTGCAAAAACGTTGTGTGATCTCGGCCTTGTCACATGCGTATAAGTCGCATGGAGTTGGCCCGACTTGGAAGTCGAGTGAAAAAGTGGATTTAAAAAGAGGTACATCTCTGCAGAGTTTAAAAATGTATTCGAATACTTCGTGCTCCCGAGTTCTAGGACTATGCTGCGGTGGATTAAATCCATGGGGTGTGACACAAGTATTGTTTTATAAACTAAAATTTGTTAGCTCAAGATTACCCAAGTGGCATGTGTTGTCATGATAAGGGGCGTTACCGTGGGCTGCCATGTGTTGACGTGTCGCGGTAATACCATAATCTAGCAAGCATATGATAATTAAGAGGCATATGGTTATGCCCTAAGTTATGAAATACTGCTAAGAATATATGATTGAAAGGCTTGAATGAAAATAATGTGATATGAGGATATATCGCCTTGGATATGGGATATATGTATCACAATCAATATGATTTATTTACTGCCATGGGTATGATCAAAAGTTGAGTAAGAATTGAGAAAGAAATGTATTTTGGGAAAAACCTTTCACTCTTTCCCCAATAGCATAGGTTCATGTCATATATATATATGTATCTCTACCTTCCCTATGACTTGCTGAGTACGTAAGTACTCACCCTTGCAACAACTCATCAATAGATGGAGCGTTCTACGAACTTGGAGGATACCCTGAAGATGCTGCGGACCCAGGAGAAGATGAGCAGTTCCCTTCGGAGCCCTGATGCGGTGCTGTCTTGCTGTCAACCTCTGTTTCCTGTGGATTGCTTTTGGGCCTAGCTTCCGCCGTCTAGACGTATTATTTTGTTAGACCCTTGCGCCTTGAACGGCACTGTACCTCGTTTTGTACTAAGGCCTGATGGCCATACAATTATGTCTATTGTACTATTTTGCTGCTGCAATGTAATCCTGTGATTGACTCATCCTGGGAAGTCAAGTGGTTCATGGGACCAGCTGCACCGAGCTGGGCCCCTCGCAGGTGATGTCACTGTCGTGGCAGACGTGACACAAAGCCTCATATTCGGCGACGTTGTTCGTGGCGGGGAACTCGAGCCGTGCCGCGTACACCAGTTCCCACCCCTCCGGGCTCCTAAGGACTACCCCCGCACCGGCCCCAGCAAGACACAAGGAGCCATCAAACATGAGCTTCCAATGGTGACCGCGTCGCGGCGGTTCAGGGAGGCTATCATCTCCGGACTTGGAGGCAAGGGTCCACTCCGTCACAAAGTCGGCGAGGACTTGTGACTTGATGGCAGAGCACCCAGTGAGGGAAAGGGAGAAGGGAGCGAGCTTAGCCCCCCACTTTTCGATCCGGCCGGTGGCTTCTTTGTTTCGGAATACCTCCCCCAAAGGGAGGGACGACGGGATAGTGATTGAGTGTCCCAGGAAGTAGTGACGAAGCTTCGGGACGCCATTAGGATGGCGTAGCAGATCTTCTCCAGCTCCGTGTATCGAGTTTTAGCCCCTTGGAGGGCCTCACTCACATAGTACACGGGACGCTGTTGCCTATCCTGCTCCTTTACCAATACCGCGCTTACTGCGATCGAGGTCGTGGCGAGGCAAAGGAGCAAGGGTTCTTCTAGAGACGGGCTCATGAGCATTGGGGGGCTCATGAGGTACTTCCTCAGGTCGTCGAAGGCCTCCTGGGCCTCGGGAGTCCACCAAAACCCTTCAAGGCCCCGGAGGATTTTGAAGAACTGGAGGCCACGTTCCGCTGACCGTGAGACGAAGCGACTCAGCGCGTCCAGGCGGCCGGTGAGTCGCTACACATCTTTGATCGAGCGCTGCGGGGGCATATCCAGGAATGCCTGGATCTTTTCGGTGTTGGCTTCTATGCCCCGCTGGGACATGAGGAAGGCCAGGAGCTTTCCCTCATGTATGCCAAAGGCTCATTTTTCCGGGTTGAGCTTCAACCCTTATGCTCGGAGGTTGCGGAAGGTCTGTGCTAAGTTGTTGATGTGAGCGGCCGCACGGAGGCTCTTGATGAGTGCGTTGTCGACATTGCGGGCGATCTGGTCCTTGAGGACCAGCGTCATGAGTTGCTGGAAGGTCGCTCCAGCATTCTTCAACCCGAAGGGCATATGGATGAAGCAGAAGGTTCCGAGGGGAGTTATGAAATTCGTCTTTTCCTCGTCCCCTTCCGCGATCCGGACTTAGTGATAGCCTGAGTACGCGTCCAGGAAGCTCATCAACTCGGACCCCGTGGTCGAGTCGACCAGCTGGTTGATCTGCGGGAGCGGGAAGTTGTCTTTGGGGCAAGCGCGGTTGAGGTCGGTGACGTAGCTTCTCGTCGACCTGCATCTCCCTAAACGCCTTTAGGTATAGGATGTCGACGGAGCTTCCTCCATCGATGAGGATGCGTGCCAGGTGGCAGTTGTAGACAGTGGCGCAGACGATGAGCGCGTCGTCATGGGGGAATCGAACCCCGCACGCGTCTTCCGCTATAAAGCTGAGGGGGACGTCCGACCGCTTTGGTCGCCGAGACATATGCAGCACCCCCACTACCTTTCCTTCACGCACGTACTCCTTGTGCTGGCGCTTGGAGTCTCGCCCAGAGGCGGACCCTCCCGTGATGATGTTGACAAGCCTTTGGGAGGTTTGGAAGGGGAGCGTTTCTGACGGGTCCCCTTCCCGCGCTTGTCCTTGCTGCCCCCCGCCCCCCCGCGCGCGGAGTCAGAAGGGCCGGTAAAGCCCACCTTGCCAGTAGATCAGCCTAGACCTCCTAAGCATATTACTACACTGCATCACCCTTCGATGCTGTGCCAAATCAAGAGTTATCCCTATGCCAAGATCTGTCCAGTACCTATGTCTTGCCGTGTCGCCACCGTGGTTTCTCATCGCCGTTCATCATCGTCCGGCCATCTCAATTCCTAGAACCATCACCATTGGATTCCTGTTGTCTTGGCCTACCTCCTAGACATAGTTGGCGAAGCAAAGCTCAAGAAGATCGATCAAATACTCAAGCCCTAGTTTTTGACAGTGCAAAGACACCTAGTTGACTGTGTCCAGGAGCCTCTTTGCAAAACTCTTGAAGTTTCTGGACTTTCCTGTGAAAACCACTTTGTCAAATAGCTACCTTATTACATTTTGCATCTAATGCTTTGATCAAATCCCATTTTTCCCACTGGAAATCTCCTAAGACATGTCAATGCCATTCCTTGACAATGCCAGCCCTTGTCAGTTCATGTCAACCAATGGCATTCGGCCAGTTTAACCAGTTCTGGTTATGCAACCTAAAAACCACTTTGTCCACTGAACTTGTAGAGCTATGTTCTACATTTTATTCAACTACCACACCTTGAGATAAGCTCTCTAGCATTCTCTGAAGCTATGTCAGACCCCTGAACCGAATGTCAACCTTTTGACGTTCGTTAAAACAGCAGCAGACTTGATGTCCATATTGCAGCCTTGAAACCCTGAGAGTCTCTAGCATTCGTCCTCAACCCTAATTCCATGAATCTCCAAGATTAACTCAAATCCAGCTTTCAAGCTTACCTGTTCCAGTATCGCCGAGAGTATTTCTCCTTTGCATGTTGCATATAGATTATTAATGGATTGTGATTCCTGTTTGCTTGTGTGATTTTTGATTAGAGCAAGATCCTGAGTACGAAGATTTTGTTGCAAACCCGACATCGACTGCTGTACCTTACGATGCGGAAGGCAAGTCTTATTCTTGAACAGCTTGAACCTATATTTTACGAATTGTTAGGATATTGCCTTGACTATAAGTAATATTGCATTTGATGAAATGAGAAAAGTATGATATGGTAGTAGTAGGCAGTATGCCGATAAAATATGAGCAGATTCTTTATAAAATGATCAAACTGTGAGCCATAACCAATATATATGTATACAAGCATATTCATGAAATAAAACCTTTGCAATGGCCAGAGTTTGGTATGGAATGGTGGTGGCACTGACGAGTGCAGGGTTTGTGGAATGCATTGGTCACAGGCATGTAAGGACTAGAACCTTGTGTTATACTTCTATGCAGCATGAAAAACGTACCAACCACTTGCCCGGTATGGGACGGGTGCAACATAGTAGTTTTCCCGGTATTAGCTTTTCCCTGCAATGGTTGTCGGTCCGGTTTCTCTAGAGGAAACTGGTGGGCCACAGAGGGCCATGAGTGGTGTGAGATCAGAAAAATAATGAGAGGAAAAGGTGTGAGAAGGAAGGCGCCCTATGCCTGGATTTCGAGTCGTGCGCGGCTGAATCCACAGGCTATGTGTCTCGCGGGACCATAGGCCAAGGCTAGGTAGAATTAGCTATGGGGAGTACCCACAATGGTAATGGGGACTGAAATGTCTATTTATCGGGCTGGGAATTTTTAATGCTAGGATTGCAAACTGTTGTCTGATCTTAGCCTTGTCACATGCGTAAAAGTCACATGGAGAGGTACCGACTTGAAAGCTGAGTGATCGGTGGATTAAAGTGGTACACCTTTGCAAAGTTAAAAACGTATTCGAATACTCTGAGCTCCTGGGTCTATAGAAGCCTGCGCACGGTGGATCCTATCCATGTCGATGTGACACAAGTGTGTTTTCTAAATAAAATTGGCTAGACTTAGCTCATGTGTGCTTGACATGTGTTATCATGAAATGAGGTGCTAACATGGGCAGACATGTGTTGTCGTGCTATGGTAGTACTTCTAAGAGTTTATAAAAGATATTAATGGTATGTCATGATGAGCACTGCCATAAGTTTAGAAAGAGAAAAAGTATTTTGCAACCTTCCCTCCTTCCCTAATAGCATAGGTTCATATCATTCCTACTATATGTACATACTCTTATCTATGACTTGCTGAGTACGTAAGTGCTCACCCTTGCAATTCACTATCCAATAGATGGAACGTCCCTTGATCAATACGAAGGCCTGGAGAACTTCTTGCATGTTACAAGGAAGAGAGTCGGTTCCACCCAAGTCCTGAAAAGTGTTGCTCTGCTTTCAACTTCTTGCTGTGGGGGTTCATTTAGCTTTTGACGAGTAGTTGCTCTTCTGCAACCAAACTTATTTATGTCGTGATGGCTTTTCAATTTATTATGTTGTAATGAGGCCAGTAGGCCATACTGCTCAATGTAATGTAAGTTAAACTGATGCAATATACTCATGTGTTTGACTCATCCTGGGAAGTCAAAAGGTATGGGATAAGCTATAGCGAGCTGGGTCCCCACGGGAGTAGTCGTGGTCCCTATGAAGGCGGGGCGTGACAGCGCGTTCATTGTCAAAGTCGGGAAGGGGTCCAAGGGGTCCACCAACATGGCGGTAGCGCCTCTTCTCCTCCGGGTTAGTCGAGCTAACCTCTTGGACGTCTGGGCACCCCTCCACGACGGCGGTTGCTTCTTCAGTAGGCTTCTTTCCTCGGTCGGGACGGGAATGCGGTTCACCGCGTCTGCGAACCGGGGGAGGCTCCGGTCGGACATGTGAGGGGGCCCCTCCAGACTTGGTGGTACACATTTGCTCGACCTCCTCCCGAGTAAAGCAGACCTGATCCGCCGGGGGAGCCCTCAGGGGGTGGCCCCGGGGGAGGTGGGAGCTTGTGCGCAGCGTTCACGGGCGCGAGAGGTACTACTGGGATGTGGGTGGAACCTACCACTGGGCAGTCCCCGGGAGTCCAGCCGGGGACCGGAGAGGGGGGCCCTCACGGGGGAGATTCGGTGGTGGCGCAAGAGCTGTCCGGCGGGCCGCTTCCCGCGCGGCGGACGTGACCGGCTGGGGGAAGCCGGCTCCCGGCCTTGGGAAAACCCCTGGTGCGGGGTGAACCAATGGCATGGGGAATGCTCCGGGGACAGGGTAAACCCCAGGCATCGGGAGCGCTCCAGACGCTGGGCCTACCGGGGGAGCGTAACCCCTGGTGGAATCATAGATCCCGGGAGCAATCTGGCTTCCAAGAGTCGGAGGGGCTACCGGGTGTCCCATAAACGAGGGCATTGCCCCCATGAATGGGAACTGCGGCTCATAGATGGGGGCCGGCGGCCACGCTAGGACACGGAGGAGTTCATCCATTGAGCGTTGGGCATGGAGCTGGCCCTCCACAAGAGCTTCGAGTAGGGCATCCCAGGAGGCCGAAGGAGCCACCGGGGGAAGAACAGCCCCCCTAGGGTGTCCACGGTCACCGGGCCGAACCCGAACGCCTGCCCACTAGAGACTACCAGAAGGATTAAACGTGGTACCTGGGTTTGGCCGTGTCTAGGAGGGAGCACCGGGACGGCCGTACATTGGAGGGGTGGCGCTGGATCACTTGGACCGGCGTTACCGGGTAGGGCGTGTGCCCTCGTTCTTGGGGGAGCCATGGCGATTTGTCGCGAAGTCCCCACGGTCGGCACCAATTGTCGTGGTATTACGAATACCCCGGCAGGTTTTTTGGTTGTTCCTAGCGAAGAAAAGCCGACCCGAGCTGACCACGTGACCGGTCCTCTTCCGTTGGTCGAACACGAAGAATGACACGAGGATTTATACAGGTTCAGGTCTCAGTGAAGACCCTAGTCTTGTCGACGTGCTCCCAACAAGCGTTGGCTAGGGGAGTTCTCTCGGGGAGAGAGTGCTCCTAAGCACGCCTGTTTGTATGTGTATTGATGTAAAAAATGAGTTGTCCTTGGTTACATAAGAGGGATACAAGGGCTTATATAGGCCCAAAAGATGCAAAAAGAAGAAACTACCCCAGCCGCAACCGTCGGATCGAGGGGCACTAGCATCCTTCTTCCGGCCAAGGGGGCTTGGATGCTTGACAAGTGTCTTCGCCAGTTCCCGATGTGCTCCTCGCGTGATTCTCACGTGACTCGGCACCGGAGGCCTTGTCTCCGGAAAAATGGCGGCGCCTGGGACAGGGTCACCGGGGGCCTTGTCCCCAGGAAAATGGTGGCGCCCGGGACGCGGTCACTGGGGGCCTTCTCCCCCGGGTAAATGGCGGCGCCCGGGACGAGGGTCACCGGGGGCCTTGTCCCCGAGTAAATGGCGGCGCCCGGGACGGGGTCCCCAGGAGCCTTGTCCCCGGGAAAATGGCGGCGCCCAGGACGAGGTCGCCGGGGGCCTTGTCCCCGGGTAAATGTCGGCGTCCGGGACGGGGTCGCCGGGGGCCTTGTCCCTGGGTAAATGGCGGCCCCCTGGACGGGGGGTCACCGGGGGCATTGTCCCTGGGTAAATGGCGGCGCCCGGGATGAGAGTCGCCAGGGGCCTTGTCGCCAGGTAAAATGGCGGCGCACGAGACGGGGGTCACCGGGAGCCTTACCTCTTTCCTGGACTTGATCCCGTGGAGATTTCCCCCAACAATTACTCAAACAAGCTTCCTTCTGACCTTCACTTAGTGGGTTCCTTTTGGTGGAGGGAGATTTTGCGCCTTTTAACTATCTTCAAAGGCATTTCTAAATGCCTAATTGGAAGGGGTGATACTTGTGAGTTTTGGAAAGATCTCTGGTGTTTGGAAATTCTTACTCTCAAATGGGCGGAGTTATTCTCCTTCTCAAATCAGAGTTTCTCTGTTCAGCAATTGCGAAATATGGGAGATGGAGAGGTTTAATTTCAGCTACATTTATCAGATTTAGCCTTTGGACAATATCAAAATTTTCTCTCTTTACAAGTTGTCTTACTTGGAGATTCAAGTTTGAATGATTGCTGGATGCTGATTAACAGTAATCTCCCGAGGTATGAGACACATAGGGTTTATGAATCTTTATGGGAAGATTTCCTATCCATCCCATTTTCAATCTCTGTTGGAGGAATCGCAGCTTTCTCAAGATCAAAGTCTTCTTTTCGATTTTTCTTTGGGAGAAACTGAATACTAGAGCCATGTTGGAAAAAAGAAAAATTACTATTCAATCTAATTCTTGTGAATTATGTGTGCATATAGAGCTTGAAACTCAGCTTCACATCTTCTTCGAGTGCCCCTTTGTCAAATGCTGTTGGAACCTCATTGGTTTTAATTGGCCCCTTAATAGCTCTTTTCTGGATATGATTTGGTTGGCAAAGGGTGATCATGCTGCTCTCAAGGATTTTGTCATGGAAATCATCATGGTTGCAATTTGGAACATTTGGAAGATTCGTAATAAGAAAATTTTTCAATCCAAAGACCCCAATGTTCAAGATTGGAAAAGGCCTTTCATTTAGACTTAAATCTAGTTGCTTTTTGTTTACAGGAGAGCATTAGGCTTCAAATTGTTAGATGGCTTGACCTTCTATAATTTCCCTTTATTTTCTGTTTCTTGTTGTTACCCTCTCTTCTATATTTATTAATATATTATTAGCAGTAGGCTTCTTGCCTACTGCCTTTGGTCAAAAAAAAAACTCCGATGGTTGATCCACACCGTACGCAAGTTTTTCTTTTAATTTTCCTTTTCTTCTTTGTTTTTTTAGGTTTTCACTTGCAACACCTTGGACTGCACCATTGGAGCTACGTGGGCCACAACATCCTATTTCACCACAACATCTACCTCCAAGTACCACTACCGCAAATGGTAATCTGTATCTCTCTCCATACATTGAGGACAATGTCTGATTTAGCTTGGGGGTGTTCACTTAACCATCTGCTTAGTCTTCATGGAATGATCATTCCATCACATTCCATCATAAATTGAAAAATAAAAAAAGAGATTTATCACTTGGAATCCCTTGTTTTGAAGATGATCTTTAATCAATTAGATGACTATTCTATCACTTCTTTGCATATGATCCTTTGAACTTAGCTCTCTTAAAAATTTTCTTTGCTTATGTTTAGTTTTTATCTTAAATTGACCATTCAAGCTTGAACTTATCTATTAAATTGTATTTGACTTCTTCCAAATTGAAGATTTCTAATAAAACCATTTTTTGGAATTAACTCTCTTATGTCACTTTTTATGCCTAGATTGCTAATTGCCCTTCTCTTTAAAAATAAAAAAATGTGTAAGAGTAAAGTATAATCGACCCACTGGGGGGAGGCGATGGTGAATCGTTGACCAGCTACGGAAGGGAAGATTTACTTAACTTATGTAGACAAAAAAAATATTTTCAATAAAATGGTTGCTTAAGATGTGGCTTTGTCTAGTCTCATGTAATGTAAGACCCACTGGGGGGAGGCGGTGGTTAATCATCAACCAGCTGGTGAAGGGAAGGTATATGGAGCATTGAGGTTACTTACAGGGGCTCGGGAAACTGACAAAACTACCTTTCTGTAAGTGCACTTAAGTAAGTGTCTTGAATTGTGTCTTCTCTAGCCGTGACAGAATGATCTAGTAAAAATATTCTGGTCAAGAGCAAGATAAAGTTGAAGAAGAAAAAAATAAAAAAAAGTGAATAAAAAAAGAAGAAAGAATAAGTGTTTTAATTTTTCTCTAAAAAGGGCAATCTAGAAACATTGTATAAATCGTAGCATAACTAGTGTTTTCTTTGTATGGTTTATTGTAAATCCTATATGAAAGAAGATTGTCACGACAATTTAATTGATTAAGCTCTCTCTTTTCTAAGGTTAAAAGTTGATAATCTTAATATTTGCATTTGGAACGTTTAAATTTCTTAGATCAATTGCCTCATATGCATAGATGTGATGTAAGTTTTCAGAAGATTGTTTATAGAAAATCAGATTTACCAAGGCATCTCAATTTCTAGAAAATTATTCACATTCTTTGCTTGAGAACAAGCAAAATACTAGCCTAGGTTTAGTATTGAAAACATGCAAAAATTATGCTTAAAATTCCTTTGATACGTTATTTTATGTGACTTTTTTAGTTTAGTTTTAGTTTAGAAGAGCCACCTTCTCTATTTTTATTGCTTTTGTAAGTCAGCAAGGATGGCAACTTCAATTTCCAAGCAATCAAGTGAGTTTTCAGATAATGGTTATTCTTATTTCTGCATTATTATGGCTTTTAGCGAGTAGATCCCCTCTAGGGTTGGGGATGACGTAATCTTGAAGGCGTGATTCTTCCTCGGTCTTATTTCATGTTTTGGAGTAATTTCATGATGTTTTCTTCCTCCAAACCATAATTCCTTGTTCGACAACTGACGTAACAATTGAGTTTTAACAAGAAATTAGGGGAGTTATTGAATCCTTAACGCTTTGACGCGGGATCCTGAACAGGAGAGAGGCTTTTGCGAAACGTTACAGTGCAAGCAATCCTCTGACTGTTGACCCAGCACCCTGAACAGGAAATTTAATTTATCTTGGAAAACAATTGAAATTAATTTACAATCTTCAGACCTTGGATAGAATTATGCCGGATGATTATGGAATTTCTGAAGCCCAAGAGTTTCATACCAGCTTGCAAAACCCTAGATTGATAGTTTAGTTGTAGAAAAATACACCCACAACTCGTTTACACTTACTCAGTGATCCATTAAGCTAGAAAGATGAGTACGCTTGTTCCTTGTGGAATTCGACCCTCAAGTGCTCAACGTTCAACTGTTCACTTGCGGTTATTACACAATCGTGACCCTTTCGATTGCGATCAAGTTTTTGGCGCTGTAGTTGGGGAACAACGGTAATTTATCTTTTTAGATTAATTTTCGCTGATATAAGTCAGTCTCACTTCTTTATCTTGCTTCTATCTTTCTTTTTCTTCTTTTCTTTGCACCACTAACCTTTCAGGGAAGTAGTGCGAAGCTAGTCGATCGCTGAGTGGCCTTGACCGCATCGGGTTCCTTGGTCTCCAGCTTGACATCCCGTAAGGGAAGTTGCTCGACCAGCTCCAAGGATATGCGATCACAAGTAAGAGACGTATTTTGACTGCCTCGAACTGTGATCAAGCCTTTTGGTCCCGGTACTTTGATGCACTGATAAGCTTAGTGCGTTGCTGCCATGAACTTGGCGAATGAAGGCCTACCAAAGATGGCATATAAGCTCAATCAAAATCAATTACATTAAAAGTAATCAACTTTGTTCAAAAATTTTCTGGTCCTCCGAGTGTTACTAGTTTAATCTTCGAATGAGGTATTTGCATCTCGTCAAGAGCTTTGGCAAATAGTAGGCCGAGAGAACTCCCTCCATCTACTGATACTTGTCCCACTTTAGTGTTGCTAATAATAGGGGAAATTACCAAAGGAAGCCATCGTGGCCACAATAATCCTTTAGGATAATCTTCCTGACTAAAGGTCAAGGAAGTGTTTGACCAACGGGGAAATTGAGGCTCACCAAGAGGAGTTTCAACACTATTGACCTTTCGGTAAACGAATTTAAATTGACGCTTAGAAAAATGAGATGAAGATCTACCAAAAATAATATTAACATGATTACTTGGTACCTGGTATGGCATTTCCTCGTCTCCATCGGTGTCTTTGATCCCACAGGTTTGTCACTGTTCTGGTACAGTTGGCATAGGTACATTACCTTGATAGAAATCTTCCATGTGCTTCAATCAGACGTGACTATTCTTGAGGTCGCCTTCGAGGCTTTCCACGAGGCCGGGCTATGGCTCCTGGTGCACTTGTTGCTCTGGGAGTTTTTGAAGGAGTACTGGGTGGCACTGAACCACCTTACGCCAAACGCCTTTGTCCGGATGGGCCTCTTCATATGGATCTTCGAGACAGCCACAGGATGGGAGCCAACGCTCTGGCTGTTCCGGTACTTCTACGAGCCGGCGGCGAGGAGCTCCCAGTAGCGGAGTTTGCTCGGTGGTGATCCAGCTGCTGCCGTCTCGAGTAGCGGAGTACCCGGTAGCGGCCTCCCGGGACCACTGGGGGGGCTGAATCCGGAGGTGGTTCTACCTCCGGGTCCAGGACGACGAGGTCGTGTACTCCCTGGAGCCCCCCTCCTACAGCCGGTCGTTCGCTCCCAAGCCCCCGGTGTGGACTGAGGAGGAGCTGAGGCTCCTCAGCAAGGTCGTGGGCTCCCGGGGCGTCCGCTCTATGAGGGACGCCGCCGAGGAGCTGACGCTGCTGAAGATCTCCCCCTTCTCGCATGGGAGGAGGGGGATCGGGATGTGTCCGGCCTTGCGGCCCCCGCAAAAGTCGGTGACCCGACGTAAGCTCCTGGCTACTTTGCTTGTTTTCTTTTTGTATATTTTTCTAACTTACCTTTTGCAGTCCGGCCGTACTCGGCCGCCTGGGAGAAGGCGGAGAAACTCCACGGGAGGTACTACGCCGATGAGCACGAGCGGATCATGCGCGTCATCGAGGAGGGCCCTCCCGGAACCAGGTGGCCGAGGCCTTCGGGCTGAGACTGCTGGCAAGAACGCCCCTCCCCACCCCCGGTTCCAACAAGAGGGGGAAGGAGGTTACCAGGGGCTCTGAGCCAAAGCGGGCCATGGCTCAGAAGGCCCCCGGCCCATCGACGACACCGGGCTCCACTCCCATGAAGGCCCGGGACGCAGCCCCCAGGTCAAGGTGTACGCGGGCACCTCCCCGGCGTGAAGTGACGCCGCCCCTCCTGGAGAACTCTAGGGGGTGGAGGCGCACAAGCCCGCGTGCATCCCCGAGGCCTTCGGAGGGGCCCGAGGAAAGGAGCCGGCCGTCGACAGGGGGGCGTCCGACTCGGCGGATGCCGCCCCCTCGCCACCTTCGGCGGTAGCTCTCCCGGCGGCCCCAGCGTTACCGGAGCCAAAGAGACCGGAGGTTTGATTCACGGAGGCTTCCCCTCCATGTGTCGAGTGGCCGGTGGATGAGGGGGGAGCCCCTCGGTCTACGAGGTCCCCCCGGTGATGAAGGTCCCGCGGGCTCCGCGGCTAGGAAGGGGAAAAGGGCTCATCCCCCCTGGGAGGTACTCCCTTGGAGACCTCATCGGCCTCCTCCTCGGAGACTTCTTCGGCGGCGAGGACGACGGCCACCGCCACTCCGGTTCTCATCACCCCCGCGTCTTTTACAAGAGGGCCCGCCGCCGGACCCGATGGGTCCGGCGTTGTCGAGAGAGAGACCCCCTATTGTCTGCGGGGGAGGTCGACCAGTACGAGGAGAGTCTGCAGACCCGGAAGGTCCAAGACTACGTCTCACAAGGGACACTCCGCGAGGGCTGCGGGGAGTTTCAATCCCTCCAGATCCATGTTCTTTCTCGAGCCGGTGGATTGTTTTCTTCAGTACTCCCAACTCGGATTTTCGCTAACTCCTGTGCTTGTAGGCGGCGGCCATTACCTGCGGAATTGAAGCACGCTTCAACCGAGCGCTGAAGGACACGAAGGGGAAGGCCACCGCTTATTTGGAGGAGTGGGATGGTGCCCTCCGGGAGTTGGCCCAGGTCCGGGCCCAGCTCCACGCCTCCGAGACCGCCAATGACCGGCTTCAAAGGGAGGCGAAGGCGAAGGAGGATGCCCTCCGGGAGCTCGAGGGCTCTAGTGTCTGGGCGGTGACGGACACGGGACGCTCCGTCTGCTCAGCCCTCGAAGGGCTGGGAGTGAGCCTGGGCTCGGGAGGCGGCTCCGAGGTCGCGCTGGCGACGCTCACGGAGGCTGTGCGTTTTCTCAATGCGCAACTCTCCGTGATCCCGGAGGCCGCTGATGCCCGGGTGCGAGGCCGGGCGATCCCGGTGGTGGCCGCCGCGGCCGGGCTCGTGGAGCACCGGGGGGAGGCGCCCGGGCGATAGGGGCCAAATCTCCCATAGCGTCCTGGAGTTCTTCGAGCCATCGCGGCGAGAAGTGGAGCAGCTCGCCGGCGGCTTCTACGACCGGATCGTTCGGGTGTGATTCCTGACGCCGGCGCCTCCGGGGGCAGATGTCATGACTCCGGCAGGAGCCTCCCGGGGGGAGGATGCCAATGAACAAGTATGAGCGTCCCCCCCCTGGTTCTATAGATAGGACCCTTTTTGTTTTTAGGTTTTTTGCTCCCGGTAGCTTCTTAGAGGAAGCCCTGGACACTTGTACAAAAACATTCTGATGCAATAGAAATTGGATTTTTTGCTAAGTCTTGAAATCAAATTACCAGGTTTCCCGGGAGGTTACTCCTGGGCGAAGGTCCCCGAGGTTGGGGCGCAACCTCGGGGGCATCCCAACGTTGGGGGGAGCTTCTCTGGAGGTGGAGCCCCTGGCCTCCGAAAGGTGTAACCCGGGGGAAGCCCAAGCCGCCTTTATTTTGTTAAGTCTCCTTTCCGGGGGACATGGCAGGGGCATTTCTTGGGAGCCAATCCAATTGCAGTGGCATTCGGAGTGGCACCTGGACAACTTCAACAACCACCTCGCCGAATTGTCCCCTCCACGGCCGGCGTCCCGGAGGGTTCCCCCGTGTTGGGGGAAATCTCCGCGAGACTAAGTCCAGGTAAGTTGCGTCACATTCGCCCGGGGACATGGCCTCCGGTGCCTGCCCCGGGTGCCGCCATTAGCCCGGGGACGTGGCCGCCGGTGCCTGCCCCGGGAACCGCCTTTCGGCTCCCGGGACCTGGCCTCTGGTGCCAGTCCCAGGCGCCGCCATTTGCCCGGGGACGTGGCCTCCGATGCCTGCCCCGGGCGCCGCCACTTGCCCGGGGACGTGGCCTCTGGTGCCTGCCCCGAGCGTCCCCTTTCGGCTCCCGGGACCTGGCCTCCGGTGCCGGTCCCGGGCGCCGCCACTTGCCCGGGTACGTGGCCTCCGGTGCCTGCCCCGGGTGCCGCCTTCCGGCTCCCTGGACCTGGCCTCCGGTGCCGGTCCCGGGCGCCGCCATTTGCCCGGGGACGTGGCCTCCAGTGCCTGCCCCGGGCGCCGCCTTTCGGCTCCCGGGACCAGGACTCCTGTGCCGGTCCTGGGAGCCGCCAGTTGCCCGGGGACGTGGCATCCGGTGCCTGTCCCGGGCGCCGTCTTTCGGCTCCCGGGACCTGGCCTCCGGTGCCGGTCCCGGGCGCCGCCACTTGCCCGGGGACGTGGCCACCGTTGCCTGCCCCGGGCGCTGCCTTTCGGCTCCCGGGACCTGGCCTCCGGTGCCGGTCCCGGGGGCCGCCATTTGCCCGGGGACGTGGCCTCCGGTGCCTACCCCGGGCGCCGCCTTTTGGCTCCAGGGACCTGGCCTCCGATGCTTGTCCCGGGCGCCGCCTTTGCCCGGGGACGTCGCCTCCGGTACATGTCCCGGCCATTGTCGCCCTTCTAAAGGTAAAGTCTTTGGTTGTTGATCACATGCAGGTCACGCGAGGAGCACCTCGGGAATCAGCGACCACCTGTCGAGCATCCAAGGCACTTGACCGGGAGAAGGACGTTGTTACCCCTCAATCCGACGGTAGCGTCCGGGGTAGTTTAGTCTTTTTGCTTCTTTTTGGGGCTATAAATAGCCCTTGTACCCCAGTTGTAAAGACAAGTGATTCATTATTTCTAAGGTAGCCAAAACTCACAGGTGTGCTCCGGAAGCCTCTCCCCCGAGAGAGCCTTCCCAGCCGACTCCGGTCGGGAGCACGCCGACAGGACTAAGGCCCCCACCGGGACCCGAACCTGTATCAATCCTCGTATCAATTCTTGTGTTTGTCCGATGGGGGAGGACCGGTCGCCCGGTCAGCCCGCGTCGCGTTTTCTTCGCTAGGATCATCTACAAAACCTGCCGGGGTATTCGCAATACCACGACAGTTGGCGCCGACCGTGGGGACTCGTGACATGACGCCATGGCTCCCCCAAGAACAAGGGCTCGCACCCTTCCTGGTGACGTCGATCCCGGAGACCCGGCGTCGCCCGTCTGGGACACAGCTGTCCCGGCGCTTCCGCCCGGAGGCGGCCAGGCCCAGGTACCGCCTCCCACCTTTCCTCTTAACTTAGGTGCTTCTACCTCCGGGGCGCTCCCGGTGACTGTGGGAACCTCGACCGGGACCAGTCTCCCCCCGACGGCTCCCCGGGACGCGCTACTCGAGGCTTTAGTGGAGGGCCAGCTCTGCACCCAGCGCTCCATGGATGAGCTGCTTAGCGTGTTGGCGCGGCCACCGGCCCCCACATATGCGCCGTACCCATATCCGGGGACCATACCCCGTTTATGGGTCACCCGGCGGTCCCTCCTGTTTCCGGTGGTCTATCCGCCCCGTATAACACCAGTGGGGGGTACCCTCCCCCTGCGGGTCATACGTCCGGACCCTTCCCAGCACCCGGGTCCTTCTCGGTGCCGGGAGGGTACTTCATGCCCGGGCCCTTCGTGGCACCAGGGGGATACCCCGTTTCAGGCCCATTCCCAGGGCCGGGGGCCCATTTCATGCCGGGGGTTTTCCCTACGCCGGCAGCAAGTCCCGCCCCTCATGTCGCGTTTATCGCACCGGGGGCGGTTGACAGAGCAGCTCCCGTGCCTCAGCGGACTTCCCCCGGCATCGGCTCCCCGGTTCCGGACATCGCCGCGGGTCTCCCCCCTCACCGGTTCCGGATATTACAGGGGCTTCTGCCTTTCCGGTTCCGGCCGTGGCCACGGGGGCTCCCTCCACTTCGGTTCCAAACGTCGCCGCGGGCGCCCCCTCCCCGGTTCCAGATGATACAGGGGCTTCACCCTTTCTGGTTCCAGGGGTTTTCACAGGGGGCTCCCCCCAGCCGGCCCCGGTAGCCTCTGGGCTGGCAGCTATAGTGCATAAGCTCCCTCCCTTGGCGGAACAGGTCCGTTTCTCCCGGGGGGAGGTCGAGCGAATGCATTCACCCAAATGTGGGGAAGCACTTCCCCCCCGCCGCGGGCGTGGAGATCCTCGCGCTCGCACCGGTCGGGGGAAGAGAACCACCGAAGAGCCAGCCTCTCCAGAGGAGAGCCCGGACGTCCGGGAACTCAGTCCCAGTCCAGAAGAAAAGCGTCGCCACCGCCACTCAAGGTGGACCTCTTGGGCCGCTTCCTGACTCCGACAAGGAGGGCGTGTCCCCCGTAAAGGAAGACAGCGACCGGGAATCTCCCCGGGATGTGCAGGGGGCTAATCAGCCCCTATGCCACAGACTTCGCAGCATTCGGTGGCCACGGCCCTACCGCCCGCCGCACATCGAGCACTATAACGGTGAGGCCGATCCTTACGAATTTGTGCAGGTATACTCCACGGCCATCTCCGCGGCTGGGGGGGACGAGACGGTACAATGCAACGTCTTCCCCCTCTACCTCACCGGCATCGCCCGCTCCTGGTTCTACAACCTGAAGGCCAGCTCCATCAAGTCTTTCGCGTAGCTCAAACGTGAGTTCTGCGCGAACTTCCAGGGGAACTATGTGCGTCCCCTGGACTCCTCGCAGCTGTACACCGTCCAGCAGAGGACGGGGAGACCATCCGAAGCATCTTCAAGCGCTTCGCCCAAGTGAAGAGCAAGGTGGCTCACGTCCCCGACTCCACCGGAGGCTCTCCCGGAGCTGCCCCTCCTCCGCCGACGAGCTCTTCGACATACTCAAAAATTACGGTCGGGCGGAGGAAGACGACCTCTGGAAGAAGACCCAAGGGGCTCCCGCCCCCGCCGACCGGGGGGCCAGGGACCCCCTCAAGGGCCCCAGGCAGGGGGGGCATAACGAGCCACGGCCTTGGGACACCTTTGTCCTCGAGGGCGGAGGCGGCTCGCACGACCCCCGGAGGGGGAACCGCCCCTTCCCCAAGTTGAAAGGACATGGGGGAGGACAGTCTTCGCGCTGCCGGGAAGGCCCCGCAGGGAGAGGTAGGGAAGGACCGTGGTGTAGCTTCCACTGGTCCAGTACCCACGCTACCCGAGACTGCCACCAGCTTCTGCAACACTTCGCGGTGTTCCTCGACCAGCATGGGCCGGGGGGGGACTCCGGCCTCCTTGCCCCCTCGGCCAGCAGTTCCGGCCCTTCCTGCTCCCGCAGGGGCTCAGCAGGGGCAGAGGCAGGAGGGGGAGCCTTCATAAGCTCTCCCCTTCCAAACTTCTCAGCGCCGCATCAACGTCATCGTGGGAGGGTCCGCCTCCGGGCGGGACTCTAAGCGCCAGCGTAAGGAGTACGCACGCGAAGTCAAGATTGTGGGGGTGCTACACACGTCCCCGCCTCCCAATTGATCGGACGTCCCCCTCACCTTCATGGTGGAAGACGCGCGCGGGGTTCGCTTCCCCCACGACGACGCGCCCATCGTCTCTGCTACCATCTACAACTGCTACCTGGCCCGCATCCTCGTGGACGGCGGGAGCTCCACCGATGTCCTATTCCTGAAGGCCTTCAAGGAAATGCAGGTGGATGAGAAGCTCCTGCAGCCCGCGGCAAGGCCCCTGCAAGGGTTCGTCCCGGGGAAGGCGATCCATCCCGTGGGGAAGGTGGATCTCCCTATGACATTCGGCACCGCGGAGAACTACCGGACCGAGATGGTCCGCTTCGACGTAGTGGACCTCCCCTCCTCCTACAACGCGATCATGGGGAGGACCACGATCAATCGGCTAGGGGCTGCCACCCATCAAAACTACCTCTGCATGAAGATCGCTGGGCCACACGGCGTGATCAACATCCGAGGAGACCAAGACATGGCCTGTGCTCTATACGAGCGCGCCGCCGCCACAATCAGAAGCGTCAACATCATTAAGGCGCCCGGGGGGGAGTGGACTCCTGCCTGCGGGCCCGGGGACGACGCCCTCCCTGCGCCGCCCCGACGCAGTGACCATTGGACACTCATGTTCGACGAGTCACTGTGTCTCGCTGGGGCTAGTGCGGGAGTAGTCCTCTGAATTCCTGAGGGGAACGAACTCGAGTACGCCGCGCGGCTCGAGTTCCCCGCAACCACCAACGTCACCGAGTACGAGGCTTTGCTCCTCGGGATGCGCCTTGCGCTCTCCCTGGGGATCCGGCACCTCGTAGTGAAGGGAGATTCTCAGCTCGTAGTTTGCCAAATGGACAAGTCTTACCTGTGCCATGACGCAAACTTGAGTCTTTATTTGCAGGAGGTGCGAAAGATGGAGTGGCACTTCGATGGCCTGGAGGCCCGGCATATCCCGCAAAGGGACAATGACCGGGCCGACGCCTTGGCCCGGGCAGCAAGCGCCCGGGAGTCGCTCCCCAAGGGGGCCTTCTTGGAAATCATCACGAAGCCATCAGTGGCCTCCCCGGACACGGGCAACGAGCCTCGCGTCCCGGAGGTCACCGAGATCACCCGGACTCCGTCATGGATAGACCCCCTCATCTCCTTTATCAAGGGGGAGGGGGACCCTCCCAACGAGACCGAGGCTAAGCGCCTCCGGGCCAAAGCCCTGGCATATCTCCTGCTGGAGGGGAGGCTCTACAAGCGGGTGGCTTCCGCCCTCCTGCGCTGCCTCCCCTGACCGGAGGGACTCTAACTTCTCGAAGACATCCACGTGGGGAGCTGTGGTTCTCACCTAGCCCCGCGTGCCATCGTAGCCAGGGCCCTCCGGCAGGGCTTCTACTGGCCCACGGTTATGTGCGACGAGCGAGACCTTGTCTCCGCGTGCGAGGCATGCCAGAAGATGGCCAAGGGTTCGAACCTCCCTCCTGTAGCGCTGCAGACTATCCCCATCACTTGGCCCTTCGTGCGCAGGGGGATGGACCTCTTAGGGCCCTTCCCCCCAGCGCCCGGAGGATACAAGTATGCGGTGGTCGCGGTCGGCTACTTTACAAAGTGGGTAGAGGCAGAACCCTTGGCCAGTATCACGTCCCAGGCCGTCCAGCGGTTTTCATGGAAAAATGTAGTATGTCGTTTTGGTGTCCCCCGGGAAATCACCGTGGATAACGGGACCCAATTCGACTCGGCGTATTTCCGGGAATTCTGCGAAGGCCTGGGGCTCGTCATCCACTTCACCTCAGTGGCCCATCCCCGGAGCAATGGGGCCGTCGAGAGAGTCAACGGCGTGATCCTACAGCGATTGTGCCGGAGACTCGAGCAAACCACTTCTAAGAGGGGTGCATGGGCAGAGGAGCTCCCTAGCATCCTCTGCTCCATGCGCACGACCCCGTCCCAGGCGACGGGATGTACTCCCTTCTCCCTAGTCTATGGGGCGGAGGCAGTCCTCCCCCTAGAGATTGGCTTCCGGTCGCTGCGAGTTGAGTTCCTAGACGGAGCTACGACCGCAGCGTACCAGGCCAATGAGGCCAACCAGCGACTGGAGATCGACCTCGTGGAGGAGGAACACGACCGAGCGCTCCTCCGCCACGCCATCTACGAGCGCGAGATGGCGCGCGCATACAACCAGCGCGTGCGCGCAAGATCCTTCCGCCTTGGGGACCTTGTCCTCAAGCGCGTCACAGACCCCCAAGCCCAGGGTAAGCTCTCCCCCAAGTGGGAGGGCCCCTACAGGATCTCCGCGGTCCTGGGCTCGGGGGCTTACAAGCTCTCCAACCTCCAAGAGCAGGAGCTAAAACACACGTGGAACTTGCTTTTACTTCGCAAGTTCTACATCTAGCCTGCACAGGTCTATCCCCTCCCCCGGAGCGATCACGCCGGAGGGGGAGGAGGGACGTTGTATTTACCTTCCCCCCGCTCTCGCGACTTCGCGGGGGGAGGCATTGTATTTTTACTTCATTATCAATACAACTAGTTCTTTCCTTCAACTGTCATTGCAGGTTCTTCTCATTACCGCCCCTAACGGCGATGCCCTCCCCGCAAGGATGCCCTCCCCGTGAGGAAGCCCTCCCCGTGAGGATGCCCTCCCCATGAGGAAGTGGTCCCAGACCCAGCAAAGTCCCTCTTGTAGGGCGGCTTATGAAAAGCCCTCGTGGACTGAGGGTGTAAGCGGCAACCCGGTCCCCAGCGACCGTGGTAACGAGTCACTTTGGGAGACTACTCCCCTACCCAAACACTTAGACCCGTCATCGGGCACATCCTCCTCCGGGAGTAGACAGTCTCCCCATCGGGACATCTAAGGCTTTCTTGGATATTTCTTTCCCGGAGACCCTATTCCCGGCTCCCCGTTCTCACGGCGACCGGATGACTTCTCCCGGAAGATCTATCCCCGGAAATCGGGCTTTCTCGGATCTTTTCTTTCCCGGAGATCTTCTTCCCGGCTCCCCGTTCTCACGGCGACTGGATGATTGTCTCCCGGAAAAATATCGGATTTCTTGGATTTTTCTTATCCGGAGACCCTATTCCCCGCTCCCCGTTCTCACGGCGACCGAGCAATTATCTCCCGGAAATCTCCCTCGGAAATCCCATCAGGTTTTTCTCCGATGTCACTTCCCCAGAGGCCTTATTCCCGGCTCCCCGTCCTCACGGCGACCGGACGATTGCCTCCCGGAAAGTACTTTACCTGAAAACCTCGTTTTAGATTTTTCTAACTTGGAAAAATTCTTATACTACAGGTCATCTTCACCCCGGGGGCTTTGTTACCCCCACAGCGCGCGGAGCTACCCTCCGGCCCGCTGTGGGCGGGGGGGATAAAGAACCCCCGGGTGCCGACCGGACCACCTACGAGCAAACTTAGCTCATTCTTATTAAAAGGAGTCGTCCAGACCATCCAAGAAAACATAAAAGAAGACTCTCAAAAAGAAAGCAAACACAGCTTTATTGATCATTCAACCCGGAGGACATCTTCCCCCTCCGGTGGGCATCGGAAACGGTACAACCCAGGCTCTAACCCGGGGATTCTCTACATCCTAAGGCTCCTACGCCTAATAGTCCCGGAGGCCCTCCGCTAGCTCCCGGGCCAGGTCCCGGTACAATGCGCATACGCGGCGCCAAGCTTCCTGGAGCACATCCTCTGGCCAGTACTCATAGGCCGCCGGCGGAAGTATCCGAAGAGGGGGGATCATCCGCGACCCCGGAAGCGGAGGGGACAATTCGGTTGATGATTGTCAAAATTATCCAAGTGCCACTCCGAATGCCACCTTAACCGGATTGGCTCCCGGACTGCGTCCCCGCTGCGCTTCCCGGAGATGAGGCTTAGCAAGATCAGAGCAGCTTGGGCTTCCCCCGGGGGGCACGTGCCGAGGCTCAAAGACCTCGCCCCCAGGGAACCTCCCCCGGACCTTCGCCCGGGAGTGACCTCTCGGGAACCCTGGTAACAATGTTCATTCAGGACTTAGAGAAATTTTCAATTTCTATTGCATTTCAAATGTCTTTTTACAAGTGTCCGGGGCTTCTTCTAAGAAGCTACCGGGGACAAAATCCTAAGAAAGCAAAAGAAGGATCCTATTTAAGACCCGGGGGGAGGCTCATACTTTGTCATTGGTGTCCTCCCTCGGGGGGGCTTCCGCCGGGACCGGGGCTGGGGCGTCCTCTGCCGGAGGCACTGGTGCCGGGAACCTCACCCGGACAATCCGATCGTAGAAGCCCCCGGCAAGTTGCTCCACCTCCTGGCGCGAGGGCTCGAAGAACTCAGGGAAGCTCTGGGGGATACGGCCCCCGATCGCCCTGGCGCCGACCCCCCGGTGCTCAACAAGCCCAGCCATGACCGCAACGACGGGGATCGCCCGGCCCCGTGAACGGGCATCGGCAGCCTCCGGGATGACGGAGACCTGTGCATTGAGAAAACGCACAGCCTCCACGAGGGTAGCCGGGGGCACCTCCGAGCTGCTCCCGGAGCCTAGGGTTACGCCAAGGCTCTCGAGGGCTGAGCGGACGGAGCAGCCCGCGTCCGTCACCGCCCGGGCGCTCGAGCCCTCGAGCTCCCGGAACGCCTCCTCCTTCGCCTTGGCCTCCTGCCGAAGGCTGACGTTGACGGCCTCAAAGATGTGGACTTGGGCCCAGACTTGGGCCAGCTCCTGAAGGGCTTCGTCGCTCTGCCCCAGGTAGGTCGCGGCCGTGTCCTCCCCGTCCTTAAGCAGTCGGCCGATCCGCTGCTCAAAGCCCCAGGTAATGGCCGCCGCCTACAAACTCTAGAGTTAGAAAAAATTCAAGTGCAGGGCACGAAAGAAGGCGTCATCGACTCGGGTAAGTACCTGGGCTTGGAGAGATTGAAGCTCCCCAAAACGCTCATGGAGCGTCCCCTCTGCGACGAAGGCCTGCACCTTCTGGGTCTGCAGGCCCTCCGTGTAGCGGGCGACCTCCCCCGAGGAGAGCAGGGGGGTCTCCCGCCCGACGCCGGCCCCGTCGTGGCCGGTGCGGGGTCCCTGGACTTGGGCGTCCGGCAGTGAGGTCGGCGTCTTCGTCGCCGAGGAGGTGGCCTTCGTGGAAGTGGCCAAGGAGCTCTCGGAAGGGGTCCCTGCCCGGGGAGCAACCGTTAGGCCCTTCCCCTTCTTGGGAGGGAGGGCCCCCAGGGCCCCCACTTCCGGAGGGACCTCGTAGACTGAGGGGCTCCCCCCCTCGTCCACCGGCCACTCCACCCGCGGAGGCGATGTAACATCCCTATTTTTGGCTATCTTTTCTACTTGCGAGTCAGCATATCTTCTTTGGAATCCCTGTTGTCTCAACCCTATCTTGATCTTAGGTATGCCACTACCTTAACCTAAAAAGTTGGCAGCTAAACTTCATCTCCCAGATCGTTTTTACATTTCAGTCCAAAAGTGCTTTAGTTTAGTCCTTTTAGAAAACCCAAAAATGCTAAAAGTCCCAGATCATCTCCAAATCCAGATCTGATCAAGTGATTACCTTTCTTTCATTTTTTTGAACATTTTTCCCTTCTGGAAGAATTCCAGAATCTCGACCGAAACCCTAGTTTCAGCCTCGACAAAAGTTTCAAACCCTAATTACCCTGTTTACCCTAATTACCCTATTTTCGATTTTTGCCAAAACCACCAGATCTTATCGGATTTCACCATTTTTCCTGCTGGATGAGTCTAAAACATTTAGTAGCACTCATCTGCAAAGTCAAAATTCAAATCAGCCCTTCAATTCTTCAAAATTGCAAATAGGCCCAAATTCCCGAGCCAAAACCTTCACAGTTTAGTCCAAATCGTCACATTTCAGTCCAAAGTTTGCAACCAGGTCCCTGTACCGTTTTCAACCAGCGCCCGCCATTTTACCTCGCCGTTGAACTCGCCGCCGGCGAAGTTCCTCGCGCTGCCACCTTCATAGCCACGTAGCCTTCACCGCGCACAGCTGTATCGCCACTGTAGAAGCAGTTCACCGCGCTGTGCCGTGTTCTTCCCCGCGCGCGCGCGTGCCTGGTGTTGTCAGGAGCTCCACGCCACATGGCTGCCATCCCGCAGATCATCATCTCGCCTTCCTGACGAAATCCCGATTTCGCGCGATGCTCCGCCTCTGGCAGAGCCCCGCCGTGTCCCAAAGTACCTCGATGACCGCCCTAGCGCCAGATCTTCTTCCCCGGCGAGCAGTTCCTGAAGCTCACGGCGCCAACTTCGCCCGAAGCTTCTTTCTCCAAACCAACGCCACCAGTAAGCTCCCTTCATCCCTCTCTTCGTACCATAGCATCTAATTGGCCCCCGGCGAACCCTAACGCAGGCGATCGTCGGAAAATCCCAAATGCCCTGTTTCCTCAATGCTGGCCGATTCAATCCGAATTAATCCTCATGCCAGTGATGAAAAATGTTCAGTACACCCCTTTGAGCAAGCCTACAAACTTAGATTTCAAAATTGAGCAGCGATCATAACCTTTCTGTAGTTTGCGCGCCACCAGTGAACTGGTCCTCGTCGCCAAGCTTCTCCGGCCATTCTCCGGCCGAATTAACCCTACAAATAGCCCCCTCACCTCACCCTCTCACTCCCTGAGCAATGAATCGACTTCGAACTCTTTAAATCGAAAACGCCCAATTTAGGAGTCGTCTTCTCCAGCGCCGGTCACCGGAATTTCTCCCCGGCCGATCTAGCCCGCACACTTTGTCCCTTAGATAGATCTCAGTACCCTGAGAAATATTGTCTACTAGCCCGACCCCTGAATCGACCTGGATCAAAAGTTATGATCATGCCAAGATTGCTGTTCAGTAGTTCAGTTCATGTCCAGACCACCGTGCTTGCTCACCGGATTTGGCCACCTTCCGGCCACTTCTGCCCTTGAGCCTGTTGAGAGTTTTGTAGCTGTTATCAACGCCTAAACCCCAGACAAAGTTGTGCATCAATTGGAGTCTTGAGTCAAAAGTTATCCAATGCCCTAGTTTCTGGCCATGTCTAGCACTATGTCAGTGCATGTCCACCAGTGGCATTAGATGATTTAGACTTGTTACATTTGAGTAATTGAAATGCCACTTTGTCCCCTGAGCCTTTTGAACCATGCTCTACAATATTTCCTATTGCCACATCTCCAGAAAATAGACCTAGAACCAATTTAGGGCTATGTCAAGCCATGAGCCGAATGTCAGCCTTTCGACATTCAAGTCCTTTTGAGCCCATCTCTTCGATCAATGTCAAGTGGCCTTGTCCAAACCCTTACCCCTGCATGCATGATGTATGTACGTATTATTTTCTAGTACTTGTATGCTTATATAGTGTGTATGTGTTGTTTGTATCCGCCGTGGAACCAGACGTTGAAGGAACCGAGGAGATCTTCGAGGATTCATCTGAGTAGCTAGACCCATCACTGCAAGGCAAGTCTCAAACCCTTGATCATGTCTAGCCTAATATTTTGAAATGAAATACGTTAATTGTTTTCAAGTATATGCATGCCTTAAGTTCAAATAAGAACTATGTTTCAATAAAGTGATTAGATATGACCTAAAAGATTGTAAAGCCCCTTTTGACATTGAATATTCCTGCACCCTTGTCAACCTAGAATATCATGCTTAGGCTATACTATGCTCAAGATAATATGATAAATGTTGAATGGTCACATATGAGAAAAGTATATTCAAAACCCTTTTGTGAAAGAAAATGTGATTGGAATCGATAGTGAGGATGGTTTGAGTGGATGGTGCTGTGTGCGCGCTGGGAATGTGAAAGACTCCTCACTAGAGATTCATAAGGACTAGAACCTTGTGCTGTGCTTCTATGCGGCATGAAAAACGTACCAACCACTTGCCTGTTTATGGGACGGGCGCAACTTAGTAGCTTTCTTTAGTATTAGCTTTTTCCCGCAATGGCTGTCGATCCAGTGTCTTGCGAGAGCTGGTGGGCCGCAGAAGGCCATGAGTGATGTGAGTTCAGAAAAATCATGAGAGGAAAAGGTGGAAAGAAGGAAGACGCCCTATGCCAGATTAAGTCGTGCGCGACTGTAATCAAGAGAGGCTATGTGTCTTGAGAGAACATAGATCCAGGCTAGGAAGTAAGGCAGTGGGGAGGACCCACAACGGTACTTGAGACTTGACTGTCTATTTACCGGGCAGGGAATAGTTAATGCTAGGACTGTAAATTGTTGTGTCATCTCGGCCTTGTCACATGCGTAAGAGTCGCATGGAGAGGTACCGACTTGAAAGCCGAATGATCGGTGGATTAAGGTGGTACACCTTTGAAAAGTTTAAAAAGTATCGGATACTCTGAGCTCCCAGGTTATGGAGTCTGCGCGCTATGGATTCTATTCACGTCGATGCAGCACAAGTAGCTTTTGGAAAGTTTTCACAAAATCAGAATAAAGTGGTGACTCATGAAAGACCGCCACACACAACATTTTCTGAGAATTTAGCTTAGGGTTTTAAAAGCACCGCTTTTGAAAATAAAGGTCTTTTCTCCAAAAACCAAGTGTGAAAATCTATCCTATATACATATACAAAGCCAAAGAGCTATTCTGTGAGAAATTTCCCCCTCATCTATATATGCTTGCGTTCTTATTTGGCACTTGTTGAGCACCATGTGGACAATGTGCTCACCCTTGCTTTTACAAACGAATTTAGAAGAAGGATTCGTCGACCCTGAATCTTACGGTCTTGAACCCAATGTGGAACAAGAAGAAGAAACTGAAGACCAAGCTTGATAGAGGGTTATGCACCAAGGTGCAGTCAGATGTGGAGAAGGCCCGTACACCGCTGCTGCAGAAGAAGAAGACTGATGAAGTCCTTTTGCTTATTATTGTTGTTTCATTTTGTGCCGACCTTTGTGTCGAAAACTCCCTAATTTGTATCAACATTTAAATGCGTGATTTTGGCGCTAAGTTATTGTAATGTTGGTCCTTGTGATCAGCACTTGTTTTTAATTACTCGCATTTTTATATAATGCATCTTGTTGTTGTGAGCTGCAATGTACCTTTTCTAAGTGCAACCCACCTGGGCGGTTGCCACCGGATTCCTCAAATGGGGGTCCGACAGGAGAGGCCTCCGCGAATCTCACCTCCAGCTTCTCCGGCTCCAAAGGTGCCGGGGGCGCAAGGAGGGCCGCTACCGAAGGCGGCGAGGGGGCATAGTCCACCGAATCAGACGCCGCCCAGCCCGCGGCCGGTTCCTTCCCCCGAGCCTCGATGGGGCTCTCCAGGGGAGGGGGTGTTGCTTCTTTCCGGGCCGGCGCTCGGGCGCGCCCGGTCCCGGGGGTCTCGTCCCGGGCCTTCGCCGATGTCGAAGCCGGTGTCGTCGAAGGGCCGGGGGCTTTTTGGACCCTGGCCTTCTTAGGCTCAGAGCCCCCGGCAGCGTCCTTCCTCCGTTTGCGCAACCCGGGGGTGGGGAGGGGCTTCCTCTCTGGTAGCTTCAGCCTGAAGGCCTCGGCTACCAAGTTCCAGGGAGGACCCTCCCCCACGACGCGCACGATGCACTTGTCCTCGTCGGCCAAGTACCTCCCCAGGAGGTTCTCCGCCTTCTCCCGCGCCGCCGGGTACGGCCGGACTGCGAAAGGTAAAGAGTTAGTCAAATTTTATAAAATTTGTAGCTGCAATGCATCAGGTAACCGAGACTTACGTCGGGTCACCGGCTTGACCGGGGGCCGCTTCTCTGGGCCCATCCCGATCCCCCTTCTCCCGCGTGAGATGGGGGAGATCCTCAGGAGCATCATCTCCTCGGCGGCGTCCCGCATAGAGCGAGTGCCCCGGGAGATAATCACCTTACCGAGGAGCTCCAGCTCCTGGTCCGTCCACACCGGAGGCTTCGGCGCAGACGACCTGCTGTAGGCAGGGGCCTCCGGGGCATACACCACCTCGTCGTCCCGGACCCAGAGGTAGAACCACCTCCGGATCCAGTCGCCCCAATGGTCTCGGGAGGCCGCCGCCGGGTAATCAGCTACCCGGGACGGTAGCATCTGCACCATCTCTGAGCCGAAGGGGGACTTGGGTCCCCCCTTCACCAGGTGGGAGCACCTCGCTGCCGGTTCATAGAAGTACCGGAAGATGCGTAGAGTGGGCTCCCGCCCGGTCGCCATCTCGAAGAGCCAAATGAAGAGGCCCATCCGGACGATGGTGCTCGGGGTGAGGTGGATTAGAGCCACCCCATACTCCTTCAAAAACTCCCGGAGCAATGGATGCACCAGGAGTAAGAGCCCCGCTTCCAGGAAGGCCTCGAAGGCCACGATCTCTCCGGGCCTGGGGCGGGGGGCTCCGTCCTCCTTCACGGGGACCAGGATGTCCCCGTCCTCTACGACTCCGCGCTCGACCAGGGACTCCAAGTCCCCACCCATGAACTCCGACGCCCAGAGGAAATCCGGAGCGATTTCCTTCGCGGGCACCTCTGTGGTCTTCGCCCGACCCTTCGGTGCCATCAGGTTGGTTTTTTCGGTTACTAAAGTTTCAGGGAACAGGACACCTAAAAGCTCTGGATGCTTGGCTACCGGGAGCTAGCTACCGGAAGAGAGCTATCGGGAGAGGGCTACCGGGAGAGCTAAGGGCTCTGGAGTTTGAGAAGTTTGGAACGAGCTTCCCGGGCCCCCCAAGGCCCTATTTATGGGGGCGAAGTGTGGTCCAGATGGGCGCCACGTGGCACTTTGCGGTACATCTGGGCCGTCGAAGTTCAAACCGTGCGCGCAAACCGAGGCGTCGGTTCGAACAGCGAGCGCATTTATGGCCCAACGGCCCAGTCATAAGCGCACGGCACGGGAATCGAAGTGTCACGGCTCCGGTGGCTTGGTCTGGAGATTTTCCCGATGGCATGTACCATACCCAAGGGGGACTCGAGCATCGTCCCCGAGGGGCATGGGGGACTGCTGTTGGGGGAAATCTCCGCGAGACTAAGTCCAGGTAAGTTGCGTCACATTAGCCCGGGGACGTGGCCTCCGTTGCCTGCCCCGGTCTGGCCTCCTGTGCTGGTCCCGGGCGCCGCCTTTTGCCCGGGGACGTCGCCTCCGGTACATGTCCCGGGCATCGTCGCCCTTCTAAAGGTAAAGTCTTTGGTTGTTGATCACGTGCAGGTCACGCGAGGAGCACCTCGGGAATCAGCGACCACCTGTCGAGCATCCAAGGCACTTGACCGGGAGAAGGACGTTGCTACCCCTCAATCCGACGGTAGCGTCCGGGGTAGTTTAGTCTTTTTGCTTCTTTTTGGGGCTATAAATAGCTGTTGTAGCCCAGTTGTAAAGACAAGTGATTCATTATTTCTAAGTAGCCAAAACTCACAGGTGTGCTCCGGAAGCCTCTCCCCCGAGAGAGCCTCCCCAGCCGACTCCGGTCGGGAGCACGCCGACTGGACTAGGGCCCCCATCGGGACCCGAACCTGTATAAATCCTCGTGTCAATTCTTGTGTTTGTCCAGCGGGGGAGGACCCGTCGCCCGGTCATCCCGCGTCGCATTTTCTTCGCTAGGATTGTCTACAAAACCTGCCAGGGTATTGGCAATACCACGACACCCCGCATCAGATACTTCCCCCAGCGGGCTACGAATATTAGCCCGAAGATTTTCTCCAAGAGTCCGAGCGTCGTATACGAGGCTTGTACCGGGACCTGGCCCGGGAGATATCAGAGGGTCTCCGGGATTATTAGGCATAGGATCTTTTTGGGTCGTACCCCGGGTTGTATTACATTCGATGTAATGATGCCCACCAGAGGGGGAAGATGTCCTCCGGTTAAATGGTCTCTAATAAAGCTAAGTTTGCTTATGTACTTTGATTTCTTTAATAAAGCTAAGTTTGGTAAGTTTGCAAGTTTGCTCATGTAGTTTGAATTCTTTGATGGTCTGGAACGGGGTGATCCCCAGGTGCTTATTCCCCCCCCCTGCGGGGTGGAGGGTAGCTCCGCGCGCTATGGGGGTGACAAAGCCCCCGGAGTAAGGACCCTTCGCTTAAGAATTCTTCAGGTTTTCCCAAAGTTGTGAAAGTTTTCGGGAGTGATTTTTTGAAAGCCCCAGTGGGATCCTTCGGTCACCGTGAGAACGGGGAGCCCGAGATGAGGTCTTTGGAGAAGAACGTCCGAGAAAGTCCGAAATTCCAGAAAATTCCCTCTGGGGTGAAAACTCTCCGGTCACCGTGAAAATGGGAAACCGAGAGTCCTCCGGGTGACCTAATATATCCGGGAATTTTCCCACGAGAAAACCCTCCACGAGGTCGATCTCCTGTGGTTGATTTACCTCGTTGGCTTGGTATGTCGCGGTTGTGGCTCCGTCTAGGAGCTCGACCCGTAGTGACTGGAAACCAATCTCCGGGGGAAGGACTGCCTCAGCCCCGTATACAAGCGAAAAGGGGGTGCGTCCCGTTGCTCGGCTCGGGGTCGTGCACATGGAACAGAGGATGCAAGGGAGCTCCTCTGCCCACGCACCCCACTTGGAGGCGGCTTTTTCGAGCCGTCGACGTAACCCTTGTAGGATCACGCCGTTGGCCCTTTCAACGGCCCCGTTGCTCTGGGGATGAGCTACCGAGGCAAAGTGGATGGTAAGCCCCAGGCCTTCGCAGAATTCCCGGAAATATACCGAGTCGAATTGCGTCCCGTTATCAACAGTGATTTCTGGGGGGATCCCGAAACGACATATGATATTGTTCCAGAAAACCGCTGTACCGCCCGGGACGTGATGTTGGCCAGGGGCTCGGCCTCTACCCACTTAGTAAAGTAGTCGACCGTGACCACCACATGCTTGTAGCCCCTGGGCGCTGGGGGGAAGGGGCCCAGGAGGTCCATCCCCCAGCACGCGAAGGGCCAAGTTATGGGGATAGTCTGTAGTGCTATGGGGGGGAGGTTCGAACTCTTAGCCATCTTCTGACAGGCCTCGCACGCGGAGATAAGGTCTTGTGCGTCATGCATCACCGTGGGCCAATAGAAACCCTGGTGAAGGGCCTTGGCCGCGATGGCACGCAGGGCCAGATGAGACCCGCAGCTTCCCACGTGAATATCCTCGAGGAGCCGGGGCCCTTCCGGCCACGGAAGGCAATGGAGTAAGGCGGAAGGCCCCCACTTGTAGTGCTTCCCCTCCAACAGGAGGTATGCCCGAGCTTTGGCCCAGAGACGCTCGGTTTCGGTCTCATCGGGAGGGTCCCCCTCCCCCTTGATGAAGGAGACGAGGGGATCCATCCAAGAAGAAGTCCGGGTAATCTCAGAAACTTCCGGGACGCTGGGCTCATTACTCGCGTCCGGAGACTCATCACCCGCGTCCGAGGTGGTCACCGAAGGCCTCGCGATGATCTCCATGAAGGCCCCTTTAGGGAGCGGTTCCCAAGCGCTGGCCACCCGAGCTAGGGCGTCGGCCCGATCATTGTCCCTCCGCGGGATGTGTCGGGCCTCTAGGCCGTTGAAATGCTTCTCCACCTTGCACACTTCCAGCAAGTAAAGGCTCAAGTTGCCGTCATGGCACAAGTAGGACTTGTCCATTTGGCAAACTACGAGATGGTAGTCTCCTTTTACTAGGAGGCGTTGAGTGCCCAAGGATCGTGCAAGGCGCAACCCGAGGAGCAAGGCGTCGTATTCTGCGACGTTGTTCGTGGCAGGGAACTCAAGCCGCACTGCGTACTCCAGTTCCCTCCCCTTGGGGATCCGAAGGACTACTCCCGCACCGGCCCCGGTAGGACATAGGGAGCCGTAGAACATGAGTGTCTAGTGGTCGCTACGTCGGGGCAGCGCGGGGAGGTCTTCGTCCTGGGCCTGCAGGCAGGAGTCCACTCCACCACGAAGTCAGTGAGGACTTGCGACTTGATGGCAGAGCACCCCGTGAGGGAAAGGGAAAAGGGGCAAGCTCGGCCCCCCACTTCCCTATCCGACCAGTAGCATCCTTATTTCGGAGCACCTCCCCCAAGGGAAGGGACGACGGGACAGTGATGGGGTGCCCCAGGAAGTAATGACGAAGCTTCCGGGACGCCATCGAAAGGGCGTAGCAGATCTTCTCCATTTCTGTGTACCGAATTTTGGCCCCTTGGAGGGCCTCACTCACGTAGTACACGGGACGCTGTTGCCCGTCTTGCTCCTTTACCAATACCGCGCTTACGGCGACCGGGGTCGCGGCGAGGTAAAGGAGCAAGGGCTCTTCCGGGGACGGGCCCACGAGCATTGGGGGGCTCATGAGATACTTCTTCAAATCGTTGAAGGCCTCCTGGGCCTCGGGGGTCCACCGGAACCCCTCGAGCCCCCGGAGGATTTTAAAGAACTGGAGGCCGCGTTCCCCTGACCGCGAGATGAAATGACTCAGTGCGGCTAAGCAGCCGGTGAGTCGTTAAACATCTTTGACCGAGCACGGAGGGCGCATGTCCAGGAATGCCCGGATCTTCTCAGGGTTGGCCTCTATGCCCCGTTGGGACACAAGGAAGCCCAGGAGCTTCCCCCGCGCACGCCGGAGGCGCATTTCTCTGAGTTGAGCTTCAACCTGTATGCACGGAGGTTGCGGAAGGTCTCCGCTAAATCGCCGACCTGAGCAGTCGCGCGGGGACTTTTGACGACCGCGTTGTTGACGTAGACTTCGACGTTGCGACCGATCTGGTCCTTGAAGACCAGTGTCATGAGTCACTGGAAGGTCGCTCCAGCATTCTTCAGCCCGAAGGGCATGTGGACATTGCAGAAGGTTCCGAGGGGAGTTATGAAACTCGTCTTTTCCTCGTCCCCCTTCACCATCCGGACTTGGTGATAGCCCGAGTATGTGTCCAGGAAGCTCAACAACTCGCACCCCGCGGTCGAGTCGACCAACTGGTCAATTCACGGGAGCGGGAAGTTGTCTTTGGGCAAGCGCGGTTGAGGTCGGTGAAGTCCACGCACATTTGCCACTTGCCGTTTGATTTCTTCACAAGGACGGGGTTCGTAAGCCACTCGGGGTGTAAGACCTGGCGAATGAACCCCGCCTCTCAGAATCGGGCAATCTCTACCTTGATCATCTCTTGGCGTTTGAGGGAGAGTTTTCTCAGCTTCTGCTTGATCAGGGGGTGACCAGGGGTCACCGCAAGCTTGTGCTTGATGACATCCCAGGCGACGCCTCGCAACTAGGAGGGCTTCCAGGCGAAAACGTCAGAGTTTTCACGTAGGAAAGCCGCTTCATGGAGATCCGCTCCGATCCTAATGGTTTTGTCCCCATCGTCCGGGGATAGTGGGATCTTCCGGAGGTCTCCTTCCGGGCGCGGCTTGGGAAGAGGTCTCCTGGAAGGTATCATGGCGGCGTCTAACTCTGTGGAAGAGGCTTCCCCCCCCAGGGTTTTGATGATGTTGACGCTCCCAATCATGGCGACGGCGTGCTCGTATAAAGCGCGGGCCACGTCTTGGTCTCCCCGGGCGGTGATCACGTCGTGACGCCCGGGGATCTTCACACAGAGATAGTTCTGGTGGATTGCGGCCCCCAAGCGGTTGATCGTGGTCCTCCCCATGATCGCGTTGTAAGAAGAGGGGAGGTCTACCACATCAAACCGGACCATCTCTGTCCGGTAGTTTTCCGGGGTGCCAAAGGTCATGGGGAGATCCACCTTCCCCACAGGATGGATCGTCTTCCCCGGGATGAACCCTTGCAAGGGCCCTGCTGCGGGCTGCAAGAGCTTCTCGTCCACCTGCATCTCCCTAAACGCTTTTAGGTAGAGGACGTCGGCGGAGCTCCCGCCATCCACGAGGATGCGGGCCAGATGGCAGTTGTAGATCGTTGCGGAGATGATGAGTGCGTCATCATGGGGGAAGCGAACCCCACGCGCGTCTTCTGCCATGAAGGTGAGGGGGACGTCCGACCATTTGGGTGGCCGAGACGTATGTAGCACCCCCACCACCTTTACTTCGCACGCGTACTCCTTGCGTTGGCGCTTAGAGTCCCGCACAAAGGCGGACTCTGCCTTGATGACATTGACATGCCTTTGGCGGCTCCCCCTCCCGCTTCTGTCCCTGCTGTCCCCCCGTGGGAGCAGGAAGGGCTGGTAAGGCAGGCTGAGGGGGGCAAGGAGGCCAGAGTCCCCCCCTGCCCATGCTGGTCGAGGAATGGGTATTAGAACAGGGGAAGGTACACCACAGACCTTCCCTGCCTCCCGCTGCGGGGCCTTCCCGACCACGGGACAACTGTCCTCTCCCGCGGCCTTTCGGCTTGACTTGAGCAAAGCGCTTGAAGAAGGTGCGGATGGTCTCCCCTGTCCTCTGCTGGACGGTATACAGCTGAGAGGAATCCAGGGGATGCACGTAGTTCCCCTGGAAGTTCACGCAGAACTCGCGTTTGAGCTGCGCGAAGGATTTGATGGAGCTGGCCTTCAAATTGTAGAACCCCGAGCGTGCGATCGCGGTTAGGTGGAGGGGGAAGAAGTTGCACTGCACCGTCTCATCCCCCCAGCCGCCGAGATGGCTGTGGAATACACCTGCACAAATTCATAAGGATCGGCCTCACCATTGTAGTGTTTGATGTGTGGCGGGCGGTAAGGCCGCGGCCATCGAATGCATCGGAGCCTGCGACACAACGGCTAGTTGGCCCCTTCCACCTCTCGGGGGGAGTCCCGATCAGGGAGGGGCCCAAGAGGTTCACCGGCATGACGGTAGCACCGCCTTTCTTCCCGATTGGTGGAGCTGACCTCCAAGACATCGGGGCGCTCCCCGGGAGAGATTGGCTCTTCGGCAGGTCTCTTCCCCCGGCCGGAGCGGGAGAGGCTCCCCGCGTCCATGACCCGGGGGAGGGTCTTCCCCAGACTTGGTGGTTCACATTTGCTCAACCTCCTCCTTGGTAAAGCGGACTTGGTCCACCTAGGGTGCCCTCGAGGGCAGCCCCGAGGGAGGAGGGAGCTCGTGCGCTGGAGCTACCGGCCCGGGTGTTACCGGGGCTGGTGTGGGGGAAACCTCTGTGGCGACGTCCGGAACTGGAAAGGTGGAAACCCCTATATCATCCGGAACCGAAGGGGGAAACCCCGCAGCGACGTCCAAAACTGGGGCGCCGTTGTGGGGGCAGGTCCACTGCGGCGCGGGAGCTGCTCTGTCGACCGCCCCCGGTGCGGAAAACACAAACTGTGGGGCAGGACTGGCACGCGGCGCAGGGGAAACCCCCAGCATGTAGTTGACCCCCGGCCCCAGGAAGGGGCCCAGAACAAGGTGTCCCCCCGATACAGCGAA
This sequence comes from Pharus latifolius, assembly GCA_019359835.1. Lineage (NCBI taxonomy): Eukaryota > Viridiplantae > Streptophyta > Magnoliopsida > Poales > Poaceae > Pharus > Pharus latifolius. Next base: position 57,559,954 of record CM033321.1, on the reverse strand, counting down.
GGCCCCGAGCATGAGGTAACCCCCCGGCATCGGGAAGGCTCCCGGCGTCGGGAAGGCTCCGGATGGATGGCCCGCTGGGGGGGTGTCATGGTATTACGAATAACCCGGCAGGTTTGGTGGACGATCCTAGCGAAGAGAACACGACGCGGGCTGACCGGGTGACCGGTCCTCCCCTGCCGAAGAAACACAAGAAGTGACACGAGGATTTATACAGGTTCGAGTCCTGGTGGGGGCCCTAGTCCTGTCGGCGTGCTCCCGACCGAAGTCGGCTGGGGAGGCTCTCTCGAGGGAGAGGCTTCAGGAGCACACCTGTGAGTTTTGGCTACTTAGCAATAATGAATAACTTGTTCTTACAACAGAGGGTACAAGGGCAATTTATAGCCCAAAAAGAAGCAAAAAAGACTAAACTACCCCGGACACTACCGTCAGATCGAGGGGTAGCGACGTCCTTCTCCCGGTCAAGCGCCTTGGATGCTTGACAGGTGGTCGCTGATTCCTGAGGCGCTCCTCGCGTGACCTGCACGTGATCAAGAACCAAAGACTTTACCTTTAGAAGGGCGACGATGCCCAGGACATGCACATGAGGCGATGTCCCCGGGCAAAAGGCGGCGCCCGGGGCAGGCATCGGAGGCCAAGTCCCCAGACAAAAAGGCGGCGCCCGGAGCAAGCAACGGAGGCCACGTCCCTGGGCGAATGGTGGCGGCCGGGACCGGCACCGTAGGCCAGGTCCCCGGACGAAGGGCACCGGAGGCCACGTCCCCGGACGAAAAGGCGGCGCCCGGAGTAGGCACCGGAGGCCACGTCCCCGGGCGAATAGCAGCGCCCGGGACCGGCACCGGAGGCCAGGTCCCCGGGCAAAAGGCGGCGCACGGGGCAGGCACCGGAGGCCACGTCCCCGGACGAAAAGGCGGCGCCTAGAGCAGGCACTGGAGGCCACGTCCCCGGACGAAAAGGCAGCGCCCAGGGCAGGCACCAGAAGCCACGTCCTCGGGCTGAATCGCGGCGCTCGGGACCGGCACAGGAGGCCACGTCCCCGGATGAAAGGTGGCGCCCGGGGCAGGCACCGGAGACCACGTCCCCGGACGAAAAGGCGGCGCCCAGGGCAGGCACCGGAGGCCATGTCCCCGAGCGAGTAGCGGCGCGCGGGACCGGCACCGGAGGCCAGGTCCCTGGGCGAAAGGCCGCGCCCAGGGCAGGCATCGGAGGCCACGTCCCCGGACGAAAAGGCGGTGCCTGGGGCAGGCACCGGAGGCCACGTCCACGGGCAAATGGCGGAGCCCGGGACCGGCACCGTAGGCCAGGTCCCCGAGCGAAAGGTGGCGACCGGGGCAGGCACCGGAGGCCACGTCCCCAGATGAAAAGGCGGAGCCCGGGGCAGGCACCGGAGGCCACGTCCCCGGGCGAATGTGACGCAACTTACTTGGACTTAGCCTCGCAGAGATTTTCCCCAACAGGGGGACATCCTCCGGCGGGGTCGTAGGGAGCGGCCAGGCCTCCGGGGGCCAGAGGGGGCATAGCCTCCAGGAACTGGTATTGTGGTTGATAAATGGGGGCCGGTGGCCGCGCCAAAACACGAAGCAGCTCATCCATAGAGCGCTGGGCGTGGAGCTGGCCCTCTACTAAGGCTTCGAGCAAGGTGTCCCGGGGAGCCGGGCGAGCCATCGGGGGGAGACTGGTCCCGGCCGAGGCGACCGCGGTCACCGGGACTGACCCGGAGGTTGAACCACCGAAATTAACAAGGAAGGTGGGAGGCGGTACCTGGGTCTGGCCGCCCCCGGGAGCAAGCGCCGGGACGGCCTTGTCCCGGACAGGCAGCGCCGGGTCGCTGGGACCGGCGTCACTGGGAAGGGTGCGAGCCCTTTTTCTTGGGGGAGCCATGGCGATTCGTCACAAGTCCCGACGGTCGGCGCCAACTGTCATGGTATTACGATACCCCGGCAGGTTTTGTGGAAGATCCTAGCGAACAAAAGACGGCGCGAGCTGACCGTGCGACCGGTCCTCTCTCGTCGGGCAAACTCAGCAAGTGACACAGAGGTTTATACAGGTTCGGGCCTCAGTGGAGGCCCTAGTCCTGTCGGCGTGCTCCCAACCGGAGTTGGCTAGGGGAGCTCTCTAAGGGGAGAGATGGCTCCGAAGCACAACTATTAGATTGTCTATTCCAAGTAATAATGAATTCTCTCTTTTACATGAGGTGTTACAATGGCTTATATAACCCCAAAAGACGCAGAAAGACTAAACTGCCCTGCCTGCCACCGTTGGATCAAGGGGCAGCGACGTCCTTCTCCCGGTCAGGGACCTTGGATGCTTGACAAGGTGTCCGCCGATTCCCGAGGTGCTTCTCGCGTGACCCCCACGTTGACGAGGATTGACACCCGGGTCAGTTCAAATAATTTCACTGTTGGTTCAAGACAGATTCGAGCCAGACACGTGCCCGGTGGTGCGAACTCAAATCATTCTGAGAAGCATCAGCTTAAGGTCGCAGGCTTGCGCGATTAGGTCGCTGGCCTTGTGCGATCAGACCGCCGGGTTTGTGCGGTCAGAAGTTCGTATGCTATACGCGAACAGAATATTGGAGATGTTGTGCGGTCAGCCAACATCCCGCGGTCAGAACATTCTTGACCAAGGTACTTGGAATTTATCTGTCCGATTATCTCTATAGTGGGAATATTTCAAGTATCCCGAAGATTCCTCCACATGGAAGACTAACCGCTAGGAGGTTAATACATGCAGTTATTCACGAATAACACGTGCTTAACCTACCTGGAAGTTAAGAGCGGTTCAATAAACCGCATCCAACCGTCCAAGCAACTGTTTGATGCAGTTGCAACATGGCACCCTTTCGACCAGTATAAAAGGGTGGCAAAGTACATCAAATAGGGGATCCGAGCCATTTGGAAGAACAAGGCTTCTGATACAAGTGAGATACAACGCATCTCAACTACTAAAAACAGCCAAGTCTACGGCTTAGATTAGACAACATTCGCAAGTCTCCTAGGACTTCTTTTTGTACACTTACATAGGAAAAAACCTTCGCCTGTGAAGGTTTCTACCCGTTAGTTTGTAAACTTTTATCACCTATAGTGAAATCCTAACAGGACGTAGGGCTATTACTCCCACCATCGAGGGCCCGAACCTGTATAAACCTCTCTATGCTCCTATTCACCATTGTTCTACATACCTTCCCGGAGAGTCATCTTGAAAGGTCTCACTTTTACAAATTTTGCATAAGATCGGCTAAGGACTCCGAGTCCGAATCGTCGACAGCTGGCGCCCACCGTGGGGCATTTCTCAAGGCGTCCTAGTTTTAATTCGGAGGTTCGCTGAAACATGGCTGGAGCATATGATTCCGAGAACGATTTCGATCTCGAGGATTATGCTCATATCCCAATGCCTTCTCCGAGCGATCCTGTCCCGATGGAGGAGGTTGAAGGCCAGAATGTTCCACAGGTTGAATCGTCTCTTCAGGTCATGTCTATCGACCAGGGAGCAACTAGCGCAAGGTCAGGACCCGCAGAGGTTCTTAATGCGCTAGGCGATGAATCCGGTCCGTCATACGACCCCGCCGAGGGGAAGGATGATGTCGACCCGGAAATCAGCCCCGGAAGGTTCGACCCTGATAACCTTCACCGTCTCTTTGATTTCGAGTCCGACTCGGAACAAACTGAGATGTTTTCCCCATCGGCAACCTCTCTCCCTAGGTAGTTTGCTGTGTTCTTGGAAGAAACTCCTGATCAACAGGCTGCTAGGGAAGAACAAGATCGCAAACAGAAGGAGGATCAAGATCTCGAGCAACAAAACAACGAACTACGCAGAACTGCCCTAGAGGCTCTTCAAGATGCGCAGGCTCGTTACGATGCTGCTCCGGGTTCTTCTCGACGGTCGCGTGGTCGCAAACGTGACCAGACCCCTTCTTTACCGCCGGAGCGTTTCCCGGTGGACGAAGAAACGGTGACACCTGGTGCCCCTAGGAGAAGTACCCATGGTCGACTACGATCTATCACGGAAGTCATGCGTAACTTTCCTCCTACGGTCACGAATGCGCAGAAACCGGCCTTTTTTAGGATCCTGGCGGAGAGAACAGATGAGGTCGGGTCTGAGGCGACCCCAACGGCCTCTTCCCGCTCGGTAACACGTTCCCGCGAACGAGATTGTCCTCATTCTGGTTCCGGTCGACGAAGTTAACCGCCGCCCGTACCATCCCGACAGGACAAATACCGGCGAATGCAGGATTCTCGTAGTAGGGATCGAGTTCCTGTCCACTCTCGTTTGGGACCACGAGTAACTTCGCCATTGCGTGAGGTCACCCGAGACCCAGCCGAGAGTCACAGGGCGATTCACGGCCCCTACGTTGGTTGTAAAGCCTTCTCGCCTGGCCTACGAGCAGTCGTTTGGCCCGATAAGTTTCGACCAGGGGCCATTGAGAGGTTTGACGGAACTAGAAACCCATCCGAGTTCCTTCAAATCTATATCACTACCATCCAAGCGGCGGGAGGCGATGACAAGGTCATGGCCAACTACCTGCCTACAGTCCTCGCAGGACCGGCTAGAACCTGGCTGTTTAATCAACCCGAGGGTTCCATCTACAATTGGGAAATGCTATGCGATGCTATCCTCAGCAATTTCCAAAATTGTTACCAAAAGCCTGGTAAAGAGGACGACCTTCATCGGCTACGGAAAACTTCAACCGAAACACTTCGGCAGTTTGTCAAGAGGTTTGTCGGGGTGAGGAATACCATCCCGAACATATCTGATGGCTCCATAATCAGGGCATTTAAACATGCTGTTCGATACCGGAGATTTACTGAGGACTTGCTTATCCACCCTCCTCGATCAGTGGCCGATCTGTTCGACATGGCCGATCGATACTCTGAGGCAACCGAAGTAGTCGAATGGAACCGGATGGTCGACAAGGGTGACTTACCACCACAACCAGGTTTCAAAGATTCCAGGAAGGAAGATTCAAGCAAGAAGCCGGAATCCTCATCAGGTCGGAAGTCGAAGAAGTCGAAGAGGAACCGCTCTAGACAATACCGCGAGGTCGCGGTCGCAGAGAAGCCGCCTTCGACCAAAGGTAACAAGCCTTCATTTAAAAATAAAACTGCCTCTGGTGGTCGGAGTGTCGACCAGCCAGAAAAGTCCACTAATCCGCAGGAAGGCAAGAAGTGGTGTCCACTCCACAACTCCGCAGGCCACAACCTCAAGAATTGCAGGAGTTGGTTGAAGCAACTGGATGACTTCTACCAGGGAGTTGGGCCAATGCCAACCTTACCACCTAAAGAACAGGCGTGCGGACTTAGGGACGCCGACGGAGATGAGAAAATGTCCTACCAGGTACCTCAAGATCATATTAATGTTATTTTTGGAGGTTCTTCTTCTTTCGTTTCCAAAAGGCAGTTTAAGGCCTTTTACCGAGAGGTTAACGAAACGGAGACATCCCTTGGTGAACCTCAATACCCCCGTTGGTCAGATACGCCTTTGACATTTGATCGCACTGATTGTCCGGCGGGGTTAACACGACCATTGAGGCTCCCTCTGGTCATTACCCCGATCATCAGTAACGCGAGAGTTGAAAGGGTCCTGATCGACGGAGGAAGCTCCCTTGACATCTTGTTGGTCAAGGCACTCGACGAGATGCAAATTCCTCGTTCGAAGATTAAGCCCATAATCCATCCGTTCTATGGGATAATCCTAGGCCCCTCCATGATGCCATTGGGACAAGTGGTCCTCCCGGTCACACTGGGAGAACCAGATAATTTCCGAACGGAAGTGGTTACTTTCGACGTAATCGATTGTGATTCGGCTTATAATGCAATCTTTGGCAGGCCAACTCTCGCTAAGTTCATGATGGCAACACACTATGCTTACCAGTGCGGAAAATTGCCTGGCCCCAAAGGTGTCATCTCGGTCAGAGGCAGTCGCAACGTGGCACTCACGTGCGACCGGCTATCTTTGGAGATGGTCGATCAACTTCCCCTCCGGGACGCTCAGGTCGCCACTGTTGCCACCGACACGATCAAGGCTACTCCTCGACCAGATGACAAAACTCAAATTGGTTCCTTTGTACCCAGATGATCCATCCAAGACAATTCGGGTCGGATCAGCTCTGGATGACAAATAGGAACTCGATCTCATTGCTTTCCTCCGGGCTAACGCAGATGTGTTTGCGTGGAAACCGTCCGACATGCCCGGTGTCCCAAGGGAAGTAATTGAGCACAGGTTAGCAATTCGACCTGGACAACGACCAATAAACCAAAAGCTCAGGCGTTTTGCTGCTAACCGACTGGAAGCCATCCGAGAGGAGTTGGACAAACTCCTACAGGCCGGGTTTATCCGTGAAGTGGATCACCCGGAATGTCTCGCCAATCCGGTCATGGTCCGCAAGTCAAATGGCAAGTGGCACATGTGCGTCGACTACACTAGCCTCAATGCTGCCTGTCCGAAGGATGACTTTCCCCTTCCCCGCATCGACCAGCTGGTCGACTCAGTTGCGGGTTGCGAACTGATGAGTTTTCTGGATGCTTACTCATGATATCATCAAATTAGCATGGCAGAAGACGATGAAGAGAAAACTGCCTTCATCACCTCGTTCGGCACATACTGCTACGTCAGAATGCCGTTCGGTCTCAAGAACGCAGGTTCCACGTACCAGCGCTTGATGCAAAAGACCTTTCTTTCCCAGATAGGGCGTAATCTCGAAGCATATGTAGACGACTTTGTTGTAAAAAGTACCAAGAGATTGTCTCATTTGGATGATCTCGCTGAAACCTTCTGTAATTTGAATCGCTTTGGAATAAAATTAAACCTGGAGAAATGTTCTTTCGGGGTTTCTTCAGGAAAACTCCTTGGTTTCCTTGTTTGTTCCAAGGGCATTGAAGTTAATCCTGAGAAAATCAGGGCCATTGAACAAATGAGATCGCCCTCGACCATGAAGGATGTTCAACGCCTAGCTGGTCGCATGGCGGCTTTAAGTCGTTTCATATCGCGACTAGGCGAAAGGGGATTGCCTTTCCTCAAATCCTTGCGGAAGCATCATAATTTTACATGGTCGGATGAGGCAGAAAAAGCATTTCAGGAGGTGAAGACATATCTATCCAGTCCGCCAGTATTGGTGTCTCCCGACAAAGGAGAACCATTGTTCCTTTATCTGGCGGCCACACCGCACGCGGTTAGCGCCGTTCTGATCGCGGATAGGGAAGGAATACATAGACCCGTCTACTATGTGAGCGAGGTACTTCATGGTCCTAAGGAGCGCTACCCTGAGGTCCAGAAGATACTTTACGTGCGACTGATGGCTTCCCGTAAGCTACGACACTACTTCCAAGCGCACAAGATCACAGTACCCTCCTCTTTTCCTTTGGGGGATATTGTCCGAAACCTAGAGAAATCTGGTCGAATCGCCAAATGGGCGGTCAAACTCGGTGCCTTCGAAATCCATTTCACGCCCCACACGGCGGTTAAGTCTCAGGTTTTGGCCGACTTTGTGGTCGAATGGACCAACCCTGAGCCACCCGTGCAAGTGCCCGATGAATTGGAGTGCCCCGATTACTGGACAATGTACTTTGATGGCTCCCGTAGTTTTCAACACTCGGGGGCTGGAGTGGTCTTAGTTACGCCTCAGGGCGAACAGCTTAAGTATGTCATCCAACTACACTTTGTTGCGACCAACAACGCAGCAGAGTATGAGGGTCTTCTTGCAGGGCTCCGAGCAGCAAAATTCCTCGGAGTACGTCGATTAGTGGTGAGGGGAGACTCACAGCTGGTCGTAAACTAGGTAAACAAGGAGTACAGCACCTCTGATGAGACAATGGCTCATTACCTGGGGGAAGTGAGGAGATTGGAAAAACACTTCAGTCATTTCGAAGTCCAATACATCCCACGAAAGGACAACATTCTCGTAAACCAATTATCCAAAATTGGGTCCTCACGCACATCCGCTCCGGCAGGAGTGTTCATTGAACACTTGGACCGTTCTTCGATCATGACTTCGGTTGAGGATGATCCGGTAATAGCCTCCATTACCAACCTCGGTCAGGAACGAGATTGGACTCATCCATTGAGAGTCTATCTTGAACATGGGACCCTACCCGAGGACGAAACCGAGAGCGATCGGTTAATTCGAAAAGCACGCCTGTACAAGCTCATAGAAGGGGTCCTATACAGGAAGGGTACTCAGGGAGTATTCATGCGTTGCATATCTCAGGAGGAAGGAAAAAGCCTCTTGAAAGAAATACATGACGGTGTTTGTGGTGCACACACGTCATATCGAACACTGGTCGGAAAAGCTTTTCGACAAGGATTCTACTGGCCTTCGGCACTCGATGATGCCAAGCATATGGTTAAGATGTGTCCTCAATGTCAGTTTCACGCCAGACAGGTTCATCAACCTGCCTATACATTACAAACCATTCCCCTCGCATGGCCTTTCGCGGTCTGGGGAATGGATATTGTAGGACCTATGCCACAAGCGATCAATGGGTACAAGTTTCTGTTCGTAGCCATTGACACGTTTACAAAGTGGATCGAGGCCGAACCGGTACGAAATATTACCGCATTAGTAGAACAAAAGTTCTTTCATAAGAACATTGTTGCTCGATTTGGTGTTCCAAACCACCTTATCACCGATAACGGTTCTCAGTTCGCTAGTGGTCTCTTCCTAGACTACTGCGACCAGATTGGAACTAAGATGTGCTTTGCTTCTGTGGCACATCCACAAAGCAATGGTGCTGTAGAGCGGGCCAATGGGCAGATACTACAAGGCGTTAAAAAATGTGTTTTTGATCGCCTTAAGACTCGCTCGGGGGCTTGGGCAGACGAGCTTTATACTGTCCTATGGGCACTGCGAACTACTTCTAGTCGAGCCACCGGTGAGACGCCCTTCCATCTGGTCTATGGGGCCGAGGCTGTATTGCCTATCAAAATTAGTATTGGGTCTGTTCGGACAAAACAATTCGAACAGGTTAATCAGTCCGAACAGCGGTCACAAGATCTCATCCTCTTAGAAGAAAGGCGTGATCGCGCTTTGGTCAAGTCCGCGGCATAGTTGCAAGCTTTGCGCAAGTATCACAGTAAAAGGGTGTGACCACGTAGTCTTCACGTGGGCGACCTGGTCTTACGAAAAATCCAAGATCAGTCTAATCGCAATAAATTCTCCCCGAAGTGGGAAGGCCCCAACACTATGGTCTCGGTGCCACGACCAGGATCCGCAAGGTTAGCCATGGGGGATGGTCGAATTTTGTCCAATACTTGGAACATCGATCAACTTCGCAAGTTCTACGTGTAAGTACTCAACCCCATTTTTCCTGTTCAATTAGCATTTTTTCATAAAATTAAAAATGTTTTGCGTTTATATGATGAATATTTCCCTTTATGCCCATCCACTGTGAATTCGGCTCGGGGGCTGGTCGCATGCGGTTAGATCATTATAACATCCTGGTCGGATTCGCTGGCCGACCTCATAACCACTTTCAGATAAGTCACTCCTAAATAAGCCGTTTCTCAACACACACGGGGCTTTCTGACAAGTCCTTGGTTATCCGAGTGGCTGCTGGTTAGCAAACAAGGCTAGGTGTTATAATAATCATAATTGTTGATTTGATCATACACCCCTGGTCGTTATATTCACTTTTCCCCTGTGTTTGTAATACTAAGCCTTCAGTATCTACAATCACAGGCGGGGGCTAGGGGGATATGTTTATAATATAAAACAACATAAAACATAAATATATTCATTTTCAAAAATGAATTTTCATGTGCATTGCATCGTATACAACCGTTTCTGTACAGGTATAGGGATCATTCGATCCCGAGCTCAGTCAGGAGCTTATCTACAAGGGGACTAATCTCCTCCATGACGGCCTCTAGTTGCTCTTCACTCTCGATCTCAACCGGTCCCACTAGTGGATTCAGATCTGCATCTGGGCCATGGTGAAGTCGAACCCGGCTGAGGATAGCGGAAGCGGCTGACCGAACTCTGGTTCTGATCACCTCTTCTCGTCGCTGTGTATCCTCAGGGAGATACTCGAGAAGTGACACTGCTTGAGCCATAACTAGTGCAGACCAGTCATCTTGGCTGAGATTATCTCGTGTGGTTTCGACCACATCAGCCTTCAGAAGATGAGCCACCGCCTTCAGTTTTTCGAAGACTGAATGGCTCAGCTTTCCAACGCCTTTTCGGAGGCTTGGATAGAATCCTGGAGGATTTGGTTGTTCTGACTGAGTTGCTTTATTTGACCAGCTTGTGCTGCAACAAGAAAGAATATTACTCACAGGTTATGAGGACAAGTATTCCTAATCAGGAATCAACTTACCAGCAAGTTGTGACCGCAGTTTATTGTTTTCAATCTCTTGGTTCCTAGCTACTGAGATCGAATGAAGCTTGACTGTGGCCACTTCTTTGTCCAACGATGCCACTTTCCTGTAATAAAACAGAAGGAGTGGTCATAGTCAACTTGTATCTTTACAAGTTGAAGGGTAATGATCCTTACCTGCGCAAGCTGTCCCGTTCTCTTTGTATGGCCACCATGCTCGCCACCGTAGCGCGCGATTGGGCCATCATCCGGGATAGTTCCTGTGATACAAAAAAGGGAGTTAAAGGTGTCTCATGAACAATTCAGGACACCCAGAGAAGGATTCATCATACCTTCATAAACTTCTCTACGGAGGCATCTTCCGGACTGATAGGAAGATTTGATGAAGGTCCGGAGGTGCTTACAGCAGGGGCAGCTGGAGGAAGTGCCTGTTGGGCACTGCTTCCAGTCGCCGTTGACTGCGACTGGGTCCTCGCGCCTGCTTCTCCCCCTGCGGCCCGGACAACTTCCTGGACCGAGGGGATGGAGCCCCTCACTAGAGGCTTCTGCACCAGCAGTGACCTCAACCCTTCCCGAAGTGGTTGAAGGACTGGGCGCTATTTCCTTTCGTCTGATAAAGGAAAAGAAAAATCAAATGGTAACGATTCGTGACCATCATTTCTAATACAACCGGGATAAAGGTTCTTACCTTATTTGAAATCCCATTAGTTTTTGGGATTTCAGAGAAGGTTCTCCTCGAGCACGGGGACAATTATCGTCCACCCTGATCTTCCTCTTGGAAAACAAGGCCGCTCTTCCCTGAGTGTGTTCCCCTATGAACATTTTTTCAAGGGAAAGCTAAAGGCTAATGAGAAGAATCTTTACCTGGGCAGTCGATCCCGTTGGCGGCGTCCCACCCAAAGACCTCGATGTCTCCTGGGTTTCCGGGGCTGGCACCTCGTGTGCAACCGCCACAGGATCTTGCACAACCACCTCCTCTCCTGTCTGCGGAGGAGGAGTATTTTCCTCCCTGGAGCTAGCAGGAGTCGCAGGGGGAAGCTCTTCTCCCTACATAAGCACTAGCTCGTCAAATGCACAGGGGGAATTGAAGAAAACCAGACTTTGAGAGGGACTTCCCACGGTCGTCCCTTCGACCAGGGAAGTGGAGGCAACTGGCCTTGAAGCCTCGGGGGCTTCAGGTGCCAAGGGATCATACGCAACCATAGGGCTTTCGGTGGTCGCGGGGTCTGCTACAGCCGCCTCTGCAGTAGCAGTTGTCCTTGCGGAAGGAGTTGGGGCGTCACCGGATGGAGAGCTCGCAATCTTCCTCCTCCGGAGAACTAGAGGGACATCATCGTCCTCCTCCTCCTCCTCCTCGCTCCCCTCTCCCTGTACGATGAAGAAGTAATTCCAGTTTGCACCTGGAAAGATCGAAGGGATTTGATATCTTACCGCAGTTCTTCGGGCTGTAGGAGGGGTGCTTCGCGAAGAACCTTCCCCAAGATTTAGCCTGACTTTCTTGGTGGCGGGATTCCTCGTCCTGGGTCTCGAGGAAATCTTCTTCACGTTCTTGGTTGTCGGCTTTCCCAGGGAACCGACGTTCTCGCTGGGAAACGTCGCCTCAGCAAACTTCCCAAGGAGCTGTTCACATGGGATTAGTACTAGACAGACATAAAGCCAGCAAAACAGAGGCCAAGTGGAGAATGTACCTTTCGGCGCTCTTGCCTGAGGTCGTCGCCGGCGTGAATTAAGCTTTGGGGGCGAGGCGACCCCTTGGCACCCTCTGCCTCGGCATTGTACGCCCGGAGGAGGTGGTTAGTCCGCCTCTCAACTTCAGTAGAGGACAGGACTGTTACCAAACACAAGTTATAATGAATGTATTCCAAGAAAAACGTGAAGGTTTTCGGTGTCAGAAACGAATACCTTCGTTATAGTCCAGGGTACCGTCCGCCATGGACTTAATCTCCCAAGCCGGATGAGCCCTTTCACCTCGGCATGACGTCCCGAGCCGTCAACCCTTCTTCGACTAAGTGAAGAATCACCTCGGCATGCTTCATGAACTCCGAGTTCATCGCCGGGAGGGTGTCCAGCTCACTTGGTTTCTCTGGCCGCGAGTTTTCGAACCTGCGTTCTTGAAGCAGTGAAGTCTACGGCTTAGATTAGACAACATTCACAAGTCTACTAGGACTTCTTTTTGTACACTTACATAGGAAAAAACATTCGCCTGTGAAGGTTTCTTCCCGTTAGTTTGTAAACTTTTATCACCTATAGTGAAATCCTAACAGGACGTAGGGCTATTACTCCCATCATCGAGGGCCCGAACCTGTATAAACCTCTCTATGCTCCTGTTCACCATTGTTCTACATACCTTCCCGGAGGGTCATCTTGAAAGGTCTCACTTTTACAAAGTTTACATAAGTTCGGCTAAGGACTCCGAGTCCGAATCGTCGACACACGTGACTCGGAGACCGGAGACCCTTGTCTTCGGAAGACGGCGCGTGGGACAAACCACCGGTGGCCTTGTCCCCGGGCAAAAGGCGACGCCCGGGACAAGCCACCGGGGGGCCTGGTCCCCAGGAAAAAGGCGGCGCCCAGGACAAGCCACCAGGGGCCCTGTCCCCGGGCAAAAGGCGGCTCCCGGGACAGGCCACCGGGGGCCCCGTCCCCGGGCAAAAGGTGGCTGCCGGGACAAGCCACCGGGGGGCCCTGTCCCCAGGCAAATGGCGGCGCCCGGGACAAGCCACCGGGGGACTTGTCCCCGTGCAAAAGGCAGCGCTCGAGACAAGCCACCAGGGGCCCTGTCCCCGGGCAAAAGGCGGCGCCCGGGACAGGCCACCGGGGACCCAGTCCCCGGGCAAAAGGTGGCTGCCGGGACAAGCCACCGGGGGGCCCTGTCCCCGGGCAAATGGCGGCACCCGGGACAAGCCACCGGGGGACTTGTCCCCATGCAAAAGGCAGCGCCCGAGACAAGCCACAGGAGGCCCTGTCCCCGGGTAAAAGGCGGCGCCCGGGACAAGCCACCGGGGGGCCTTGTCCCCGGGCAAAAGGCGGTGCCCTGGACAAGCCACCGGGGGGCCCTGTCCCAGGGCAAATGGCGGCGCCCGGGACAAGCCACCGGGGGCCCTTGTCCCCGGACAAAAGGCGGCGCCCGGGACAAGCCACCGGGGGGCCTTATCCCTAGGCAAATGGAACAGCCTCTTACCTAGACTTGATCTCGTGGAGATTTCCCCCAACATCTGTAAACCCAGGAGCTCGAAGTATTCGAATACGTTTTTATTTCTGCAGAGAGGTACCAATTTATATGCAAGATATTCCACTTTCATGCCCATGCTATCAAGATGATTAGACCCTTCCTCACAACCATGTGTGAGTGGCAAGGTGGAGATAACAAGAACTGTTGTGGTGGGGTTACACAACCCCCACTATATTGGCATCTTCCCCCTTAGGGTCAGCGTGTAATCACATCCCGTGATATGTGTTAGAGCCGCACTCCATGTAAATTGTGTACATGTCATATAGGGGTTTCATGTGTGATCCGCATACTACTTGTTCAGGCTTGTTCCATACTAGGCTTGCGGTTAGCATGTTTTTTATGCCACTAGACGCACAACACAAGGTTCTAGTCCTTATATGCCAGTGACCAGATCATACCACAACCCATGCACATCCAGTGCTACCAACATTCCATACCAAAAACCTGGTCACGGCTAGGGGTTTTATTTCATGAATATAAATATATATACATATATATTAGTTCATGGCTCCTTACTTGTTCATTTCACATTTCACATCTCAATAGGCATCCAGCTTAGTACTGCCAATTCATGTCTCAATCATTCTTTCACATGCAATACTATTTATATTCAAGGTTATGTTATAGCAACTCTTAAAATATAGGTTCAAGATGTTCAAGAATATGACTTGCCTTCCGCGTCATAAAAATTAGCAGTTGATGTCGGGTCAACAATGAAGTCCTCGAACTCTGCTTCTGGATCTGCTTGGCGACAAACAAACACCAATGATTACTAACTATATTAAAATGTTTTATGATCTATATGCAAATATGCTTAGAAGAATAACTGAACGATACTGAAGATAATTGGGATTGCAAGCTGAACTGAATCAAGATTCTAGGGTTTCAAGGAATCTGGGCTAAGATTGAGTACTGGATGGTACTAGAGTCTCAAGGCATTAGTATTGACATTGAGTTCACGGCTGGTTTGCTCAAAAACGGCGAATGTTGACAAATCAACATTCGATTCAAGGCTCTGATATAGCTTCAAGGAAAGCTAGAGAGCTTATCTCGAAATGTGGCAGTTGAAGGAAATGTAGATCATAACTCTACAAATTCAATGGAAAAAGTGGTTTTTGATTTGCATAACCAATAGTGGTTGAACAGGCCCAATGCCACTGGTTGGCATAGACTGACAAGGGCTGACATTGTTAAAGAATGTCATTGGCATGGTTCTGAGCATTTTCCTTGCACAAAACAGGTTTGGATCAAGGCATTAGGTGCACAAGGACATAAGGCAGCTATTTGACAAAGTGGGTTTTCACAGAAAGGTCTAGGAGTTCAAAGATTTGCAAAAAGGTCCCTAGACACAGTGATCTGGGTGTCCTAGTACTGTCAAAAACTTGGGCTTTGATGCTTTTATCGATTTAGGGCTTGCTGGCTTTGCCAATTATGTCTAGGAGGTTGGCCAAGATGATAGGAACACAATGGTGGTGGTTTCAAGAACTATGACGGCCGGACGGCGATGAACGGTGGTGAGGAAAGACGGTGGTGACACGGCAAGACAATAGCACTGGACAGAAACTTTGGCATAGTTATATCTTGTGATCTGGGCAATTTTAGAGGTTGGACTAGAAGAGAAAAGTGCTCAAGAGATCAAGGCGAAGATACTAGGCAGGGTGGCTTCAACGGCGGCGGCCAGAAACAGATTCCAGTGAACGGCGCCGGAGAAGACGACACTGAAATTGGGCGTTTCTGCTACGACGGTTGAGAGGCGATTCCTTGCTGTGAGAGTGGAAGGGAGGGGTAAGAAAGCTACTGGAATGGTCAATTTGGCTGGAGGATCGCCGGTGTGGCCAGGCGACGTGAGCCAGTTACTGGTGGCGCTAGAATTTGGGGAAAGCTTCGATTAGTGCTGGAATTCAAAATCTGAGTTTACAAGCTGCTAAGATTAGTTCACTGATCATTTTGTTCTATTATCATGAAAGAAAATTTGGGCTAATTTAGATGGCATTGCTGGAACAGGGAATTAGAGGATTCTGGTGATCGCCGGCGTTAGAGATCACCGGAGCTCGATTGGATGCTATCACACGATAAGGGTGAAGGGAGATGCTTACTGGTGGTTTCAATTTGAGGATTGATGGAGTAATGGGAGCTGGCACCGTGCTCCCTCCTTTGAGCTCGCCGAAGAAGAAGATGAAGGCGAAGAAATTTGGGACTTAGTCAAATTCTAGTGAAGTAGAGATGATACAGGGTGCTGGGGTGCTTAAATAGGCCAGGGCGAAGCTTGCAAGGAGGGGACAGCAAGGGAATTGGTGTCGGGGACAGGACTGGCCGGGCGCAGAATAAACAACGATGTCTAAGACACAACGGCGACAACGGCTCTGCAATTGTGTTTGATCGGAGCATTGGAACTTGGCGCTGGTCGGTTCAAGCGGTGGCGACAAGGCTGGCGCGGCGGGGCGACGTGGCGTGAAGTTACTGACAAAAGGCTGCTGTGGTTGTTGCTGGTCGCGCGCACGTGCAGTTGCTGGTCACTGGCGCTACCACGGCGATGGCGTAGGCGCGAACACGTGCGCACATGCAAACACAGGCACGCACGGGCACAGGCGCAGGCGAGGCTTGGCCGGCAGTGAGCGAACACGGCGCACAAGCACGGCAAAACTGCGGTTGAAAACACAGCTGTTGCTTTGGTTGAATCTGGACTGAAATGCAATTTCTGATTCATGGATTTGGACTAATTTGCAAATTCAGAGATTTGGAGGGTTTAAGCGGGTGCTGATTCCACAATTTGGCATAAATTTATTTTATCAACTGATTTAGCACAGAATTTGGAAAAATTCAGCACAATTGGGTGGATTTTGAATAATCGAAAAAGGGGTAGTTAGAGTGCTTATAATCTGAAATTTGTTGAATTCAAAATCCGGGCCTTTGGGGTGAGATTTGGAAGCTCAAATAAAAGAAGATTTTGTATTGAATAACATTTGGGAGGTATTCCCTGAAACAGATTCAAATTTGGAGTTGATTTGCAACATTTATCTTTTTCAGGCTTCTGGAAAATCAGATAAGGACTGATCTGCGATACTTCTTGGACTGATATGCGAAAAGGGTCTAGATGATAGAATCTGGCTGTCAACTTTTTGGATTAAGGTATTGGCATACCCTTGATCATATTCCAAAGGACACTTGACTCTAGATAGGGTTGAAATCATGTTAGACTGAGTTGTTGAAAATCAGAGTACTTAGGGTAATTAGGATATTAATTAATTTCTATTTTTGAAAACAGAAAGGGATTGATCGATCTGGGAGTTAGAGATGGAATTGAATCTGGTTTCTGAAGGCTTTAATACTCAGGATAGATAGTAGGTCATATCTGGAAAGTCATATCTTAATTTGGGTTCACAGGGAAAATTTTGAAATTTTAGGGCTTAGAATAGGATAAGTCTGGGCTGATTTTGCTGATCTAGAAGAGACATATGCATGCATGACTTTTTAAGAAAAGAATTTTCACCCCAAACCCAGGGTGTTACATTTTTGGTTGCAAATGTTTCATTTTGAAAAGGAGACTTTTGGACAAGTTTGAGTCTCGCACTTCTGATGGCATTTTTCTTGGTTATCCTGCTTTTTCAAAGGGCTTTCGAGTGCTCAATGTTGGTACTAGTACAATTCTAGAAACTTGTAATGTTACTTTTGATGAGACTAGCCCTAGTGCTAGCTCATACATTTTAGGTCCCACAGGATTATTTGACAGCATATTTGTGGATGATGACGACACGACAAGAGTATCTATCCAGAGCTTCCTCGACTTCTTCAGCTAGACGAGCCAGCATCACCTCCTTTACCCATTGGATTTTCTCCTTCCACTCCCAAGCCTGAGGTGACTACTAAGCTCCTTTTTACCAAAATAGGGTTTTCAAGGAAATAGTTTTTAAATAAATTACTCTTTCCTGGCGCAGCCAATTCCTAAAGGTGTCATCCTATAGTCAAGTCCTCATCTGCTCTGATACCATTAATTGTCTCACCCCACCTTGCAGACTACGACTACTCCTATGGGGACCCAACTCGCTGCAGCTGGTCCCATACATGCATACCATTGACTTCCAAGGATAAGTCAAGCACAGGAGTACATCTACATTACATCAGAGTAACTTACAAAATATTTTAAGCAGTGTGGCCTGCTGGCCTTAGTACAACATAAGGAGATTACAATGCCTTCGCGGCATACTTGATCATGGAGTGTTCCATGATCAAGATGAATGCCTGGAGAACTTGTTGGATCCAGAAGGAGGAGAGCCAGTTCCGCCAGAGCCCTTGTGTGTGTTGTTCTACTATCAACTTCATGCTGTGGTGGTTCACTTAACTTCCGCCGTGTAGTTGTTATTTTAAGTGTGCATGGTTGTAAAATAGTCTTTTCCTTTATATCTCATGGCAGCACTTCTCATAGCATAGCATTGCTATTCATGTTTCACTATTTATAGTACTACCGCGACACATCGACACATGACAGCCCATGACAACACCCCTGATCATGACAACACATGTCATTTGGGTAATCTTAACTTATCAAATTTTATTTAGAAAACATACTTGTGCCACACCCCGTACGTGGATTTAATGCACCGCAGCAGGCTCCTATAAACCTGGGAGCTCAGAGTATTTGAATACGTTTTTAACTCTGCAGAGGGGTACCAATTTACCCGCAAGATATTCCACTTTAATGCCCATCCTATCAAGATGATTAGACCCTTCCTCACTGCATAGTGTGAGTAGCAAGGTGGAGATAACAAGAACTTTTGTTATGTTTCACTCACAATTCACCCCTGACCCTGTGGTCGGACTACCAGACCTCCCACAGTTGTGGCGGGCTATACCCTAACCCCGAATGCCTCTTCCCATTACTGGGTCAGCGTGCAATCACATCCAGTGATATGTGTTGGAGCCGCACTCTGTTCCGAATCGTGCATCACTTCCCATCTCATGCAAGAGTTTCATATGCGATCCACATACTTACTTGTTCATGCCTGTCCCATACCAGGCTTGCGGTTAGTACATTTTTCATGCCACTAGACGCACAACACAAGATTCTGGTCCTTATATGCCAGTGACCAGACCATCCACCACCCTGCACATCCAATGCCACCACCATTCCATACCAAACTCTAGTCACAGTTAGGGTTCTATTTCATGAATATACATATATACATATATATATTAGTTAATGGCTCACTACTAGATCATTTCACATTTCACTGGCATCTAGCCTAGTACTGCCAATTCATATTTTAACCATTCTTTCACATGCAATACTATTTATATTCAAGGTCATATTATAGCAACTCATAAAATATATGTTCAAGATGTTCAAGAATATGACTTGCCTTTCGCGTCATAAAAATCAGCAGTTGGTGTTGGGTTGGCAGTGAAGTCCTTGAATTCTGCCTCTAGATCTACTCAGCAACAAATCAAACATGCAATGATTACTAACTATATTAAAATGTTTTATGATCTACATGCAGATATGCTTAACAGAATAACTGAACGATGCTGAAGTTGACTAAGACTATAGGCTGAACTGAGTTGAAACTCTAGGGTTTTAAAGAATCTCGTTAAGATTGAGTACTGGAGGTTACTAGATTTTCAAGGCATCAAAATTGACATTGAGATCGCGGCTGGTTTGCTCAAAAACAGTGAATGTCAACCGATTGACATTCAGTTCGCGGCCTGACAAAGTCAAGAATGGCAAAGACATAGTTTAGAGGATTTTCAGTGGACAAAACAAGTTTAGCTTAAGGCATTGGGTGCACAATGAAGCAAGACAACTAATTGACATAGTGGTGATGGCAGAAAAGTCCAAAAATTCAAGGAATTTGCAACTAAGTCCTAGCACAAAGAATTTGAATGCCAGTGCACTGCTGGTTTCTAGGTTTAGCGCGTCTGGACAAACCGGGCATGTTTTGCTTCACCAACTTTGTCAATCGAGTAGGGTAGGTTACAATGATGTTGCTGGCGAAGTTAATTGGAAGATAGTGGCCGGACGACAGCGAATGGCGAGGTCAGAGTCATCGGCTTTGAAGACTCGAGATGAGCTACAGTGACAGAGCATAGGGATCGATGGAACATGAATTTAATCATGGGCTTTTGCTCCTGGGGTGATGCTGATGGTGCTGGAGCAAAGAATCTGGTTGCAGTTGGGATTTCGGGCTCGTCGGCGTTGACGCCGGACTTGAAGACGAAGGAAAATGAGGCGAAGCTGGCTTAGGGCTATGCAAGTCAAATGGGCTCGGCTACACCATCTACAGGATAGAAGGAATGAGTTGGTGCGGCTAGTTTGGTCCAAGGCTTGGTGGAGCGGGCCGACGACGTGAGCTAATCTCGACGGCGCAAAAAGAAACGAAGAACTTCAATTAAGGCTCCAATTTAAATTCTGGCTAGATAGGTTTGCTCAAAAAGCTCTGGTGATCATTTGGTCCTACAGGAAGGGAGGCTAATGTGGACGAGAGGGAGTTCAATTGCTGGAACAGGGCAAATTAGAATCCCGGCGATCATCGGTGTGGAGGTCCACCGGACACAATTTGGCTAAGATGGTACGAGAAGATGGGTACAAGGAACATACTAGTGAAGTTGGATGGAGAATTGGAGCTGAGGATTGATATGGCGTCGTTCTTCTCCTCAGCGGCTCGCCAGAGACGAAGAAGAAACGAAGAAGATGGTGGTTTAAATGGCTAAGGAAGCTCTGAAGAAGATCGGTGAAGACAAAGCTAATCGGGGCTGCTATTTATAGGCACAGGACGGAGTTGGCGAGGGGGAATATTAACGAAGTTTGCGCCGGCGAAGCAACTGGTCAAAGCAAACAGCGGCAGTGACGGGACGCAAACAGCGGCAGCGATGGCATTTGCTCAGCTCATTGGGACTTGACGTTGGCTGGTGCAAAGCGGAGGAGACAATGCTGGCCCGGCGTGGTGACATGGCGTGAAGCTTCTGACAAAGCTGATGCTGCTGGAGCGTGGTTTCTACTGGTGCGCGCAGTTGCTGCTGGTGGCTGGAGCTACCGCAGCGATGGCGCTGGCGCGGACACGTGCGCTCATGCAGACACAATCACACACGGGCATAAGCGAGGACGCAGCTAGGCTGGCGTCGAAGAATCGCGGCGAGGTTCGGAGCAACAGCGTGCCGGTGAGTAAAACTAAAATTTGGACTCAAATGCAATTACAGAAAATAATCTGGACAGATTTGCAATTTCAGAGGATTAGATAGTTAGGGCTGAAAATGGCTTCATAGATTTAGCAAACTTTATTCAAGAGATGAATTGGCAAAGATATATGTTGGGCCAAATCCTGTACCTCCGGGTAGTCTTCGAAGGGAGCTCCCGAGCGGCCTCGGTCCTTCGTGCGGAGAAGGTTCCTGGCGGATCCTGGGCGTCCGGGCCCCGGGTCCCGCGGGGTCTTCGGAGTGCCTCGGTCCGTTGTGCGGAGAAGGTTCCTGGCGGGTCTTGGGCGTCCGGGCCTCGGGTCCCGCGGGGTCTTTGGAGTGCCCCGGTCCTTCGTGTGGAGATGGTCCCTGGTGAGTCCTGGAGAGTCACCGGGATCCCGGTGAGACCCGGAGCATCACCGGGTCACGGAGAGTCCCGGAGGATCCCTGGGCCCCGGGTCCCAGGGTGTCATCGAGTTGCGGAGAGTCACCGAGCCCCTGGTGAGACCCGGAGCATCACCGGGTCCCGTAGAGTCTCGGAGGGTCACCGGGCCCCCGGTGAGACCCGGAGCATCACCGGGTCCCGGAGAGTCCCGGAGGGTCACCGGGTCCCGGTGAGACCCGGAGCATCACCGGGTCCCAGAGAGACCCGGAGGGTCACCGGGCCCCCGGTGAGATCCGAAGCATCACCGGGCCCCCGGAGAGTACCGAAGAGTCACCCGGCCCCCGGTGAGACCCGGAGGGTCACCGGGCCCCGGTGAGTCCCGGAGAACCACCGGGCCCCGGTGAGACCCGGGGAGCCACCAGGCCCCTGGTGAGATCCGGAGGGTCACCGGATGCCCGGTGAGGTCCGGAGGGTCACCGGACCCCCGGTGAGTCCCGAAGAGTCTCCGGGCTCCTGGCGGCATACGGAGCCCTGGAAGGACGGCTGCTGACCGTGAGGCCTCTGGGAAGCCGGCGAGGCCACGTGTCAAGCATCCGAGCCGTCCTCCTGGCCAAAGGACGTCCGCGCCCTTCGATCCAACGGTCGCAGCGAGGGCTTTTCGGTCTTTTGTATTTGTTACGGGCTATATATACCCCTCTTGTACCTCTTTTCAGGGGATTCAAACTCATTTATATTAACGCAATATTCGGCTCTCTTGGAGACCTCTCCCCGAGAGCACACCTCCCTAGCGGACTCGCGTCCGGAGAGAGCCAACAGGACTTGGGCCCCCACCGGGACCCGAACCTGTATAAAGCCCTGTGTCAATTTCTGTGTTGCCCGGCGGGAGAAGACCGGTAACTCGGTCTGCTCGCGCCGTTGTACTCGTGCTGTGCATGTCCTAACTTGCCGAGGTATCCGTGATACCACGACAATTGGCGCTGTCCATGGGGACTCGTGACAAATCGCCATGGCTCCCCCAAGAATGAGAGCTCAAACTCTCTCCCTTTCCGGTGGTGATGGTCCCAGCGACCCGGCACCGCCCCAGCAAGACGTCACCGTCGCGACGCTACCGTTCGGGAACACCCGGAGAGAGCTGCCACCTTCTTCTCCCGAAATCTTCGGTAGAGGTGTTCCTGTTTCCAGCTCGGTGACCGCGACTGCGATTGCGGGACCTCGCGCCCTACCTGGTGACGCCGGTCCCGGTGACCCGGCGCCACCCCCTTCGAGACACGACTGCCCCGGCGCTTCCGGCCGGAGGCGGCCAAACCCAGTACCACCGCTCACCTTTCCAATTATTTTCAATGGGCAGACGTCTGGGTCAACCCCGGTGACCGCGACCGCCCCTGCGGGGACTAGTCTCCCTCCGATGGCACACCCGGCTCCCCGGGACACTTTGCTCGAAGCTTTGGTCGAAGGCCAACTCCGCGCCCAGCGCACCTTGGAGGAGTTGTTGCGCGTATTAGCGCGGCCTCCGGCTCCCGTCTATCCGCCCTCATTCGCATTTATGGGGTCGCCACCTCCGTTTTTCGTGGAACACTCGGCAGCCTTCCTGGCTCCGGGCATGTTCACCGCGCCGGGGGCTGACCCCGCGCCCGCACCTGGAGCCTTCCCAGCGCCGGGGCCTTACCCCGGACCGGGAGCTGTCCCCGCGCCGGGAGCTCTTCCCGCGCCCGCGGTGGGAGCCTTCCCCACGCCGGGGCCTTACCCCGCACTGGGAGCCTTCCTCGCGTCGGGGCCTTACCCCGCGCCGAGGCCTTACCTCGCATCGGGAGCCTTCGCCGCGCCGGTGGCTCTCCCTGGCTCCGCGCCGCGGATGGTTGCCGGTGCGTCCGGAGTGGCTCCTAGGCTGGCGGTTCCCACCGCGCTCGGAATGGCCCCGGAGACACGCCCGATGCCGGGCCTTGCCCGCGTGCCAGCAGCGTCGGCTGACGCGCATCAGCTCCCTCCTCCTCCGGTGGATCAGACCGGACTAACTCAGAGCGCATGCGTGCCATGAAACCTAGCGAAGCTCCCTCTCAACACAGGCTGGGGACACGCCACCAGACCAGCCGGGGAAGGAGACCAGTCGACGAAGCCACCGCCACCTCTGGGGGACACCTGGAGGTTCACGAAGCTAGCCCCAACCCTGAGGAGAAGAGGCACTACCACCATCCGAGCGGACCGCTGGGGCCTCTCCCCGACTCCGATAACAAGCGCGTCTCCCCTACAAGGGGGCACAACGACTGGGAACCTTCCTAGAGTGTTGAGGGGGCCAACCAGCCCTTCTGCCCCCAGCTCCGACGCGTCCGATGGCCAAAGCCATATCGCCCGCCCTACATCGAGTACTACAATGATGAGGCCGATCCTTATGAATTTGTGCAGGTGTACTCCACAGCCATCTCAGCGGCCGGGGGGGACGAGACGGTACAATGCAACGTCTTCCACCTCTACCTCACCGGCATCGCCCGCTCCTGGTTCTGCAACCTGAAGGACGGCTCCATCAAGTCTTTCGCGCAGCTCAAGCGTCAGTTCTGCGCGAACTTCCAGGGGAACTACGTGGGCCCCCTGGACTCCGCACAGCTGTACACCGTCCGGCAGAGGACAGGGGAGACCATCCGAAGCTTCTTCAAGCGCTTCACCCAAGTGAAGAGCAAGGTGGCTCACGTCCCCGACTCTACGGTCATCGAAGCGTGCAAAAGCGGGATCCTCCCGAGGGAGCTCCACTTGAGGCTTTCCTGGAGCTGCCCCTCTTCCGCCGACGAGCTCTTCAACGTACTCGAAAAGTACGCTCGGGCGGAGGGAGACGACCTCTGGAAGAAGACCCTGGGGGCTCCCGCCCCCGCCGACCGGGGGGCCAGGGACCCCAGGCAGGGGGGCGTAATGAGCCACGGCCTCGGGACACCTTTGTCCTCAAGGGCGGAGGCGGCTCGCGTGACCCCCCGAGGGGCAACCTCCCCTTCCCCAAGCCGAAAGGCCATGGGGGAGGACAATCTTCGCGCGACTGGGAAGGCCCCGCGGGGAGAGCCAGGGAAGGACCGCGGTGCAGCTTCCACGGGTCCAGTACCCATGCTACCCGAGACTGCCCCCAGCTGCTGCAACACTTCACGGCGTTCCTCGACCAGCATGGGCAGGGGGGACTTTCACCTCCTTGCCCCTTCGGCCAGCTGTTCCGGCCCTTCCTGCTCCCGCGGGGGGTCAGCAAGGGCAGACGCAGGAGGGGGAGCCTTCAGAAGCTCTCCCCTTCCAAACTTCTCAGCGCCGCATCAACGTCATCATGGGAGGGTCCGCCTCCGGGTGGGACTCTAAGCGCCAGCGTAAGGAGTACGCGCACGAAGTCAAGGTTGGGGGGGTGCTGCACATGTCTCTGCCACCCAAGTGGTCGGACGTCCCCCTCACCCTCACGGCGGAAGACGTGCGCGAGGTTCGCTTCCCCTGTGACGACGCGCTCATCGTCTCCGCCACCATCTACAACCGCCACCAGGCCCGCATCCTCGTGGATGGCGGAAGCTCTGTCGACATCCTCTTCCTGAAGGCCTTCAAGGAGATGCAGGTGGATGAGAAGCGATCATGGGGAGGACCACGATCAACCGGCTGGGGGCTGCCACCCATCAAAACTACCTCTGCATGAAGATCCCCGGGCCACACGGCGTGATCAATGTCCGGGGAGAGCAAGACGTGGCCCGTGCTCTGTACGGGCGCGCCGCCGCCACAATCGGAAGCGTCAACCTCATAAAGGCACCCAGGGGGGAGGCTTCTCCCCCGGAACCAGACGTCGAACCGACACCTCCCGGGAGGCCCCTCCTCAAGCCGCGCCCGGAAGGGGGCCTCCGGAAGGTCCTGCTGTCCCTGGGCGACGGGGACAAAACCATCCGGATGGGGGCGGAGCTCCCCGAGGAGGATGCAGCGCAACTGGCGGCTTTCCTGCGCAAGAACTCCGATGTTTTCACGTGGAAGCCTTCGGACATGCGGGGTGTCACCCGGGAGGTTATTGAGCACAAGCTTGCGGCAGCCCCCGGTCACTCCCCATCAAACAGAAGCTGAGGAAGCTCTCCCTTGAGCGCCAAGAGGCAATCAAGGGGGAGATCGCCAGACTCCGAGAGGCGGGGTTAATTCGGGTGGTCCTGCACCCCGAGTGGCTCGCGAACCCCGTCCTCGTCAAGAAATCAAACGGCAAGTGCCGGATGTGAGTGGACTTCACCAACCTTAACCGCGCCTGCCCCAAGGACAACTTCCCACTCCTGCGGATTGACCAACTGGTCGACTCCACCGCGGGGTGCGAGTTGATGAGCTTCCTAGACGCCTACTCGGGCTGCCATCAAGTCCAGATGGCTGAAGGGGACGGGGAAAAGACAAGTTTCATAACTCCCCTCGGAACCTTCTGCTACGTCCACATGCCCTTCGGGCTCAAGAACGCGGGGGCGACCTTCCAGTGCCTCATGACGCTGGTCTTCAAAGATCAAGTCGGCCGCAATGTTGAAGTCTACGTAGACGACGCGGTCGTCAAAAGTCCCCGCGCGGCCTCCCACATCGACGACCTAGCGGAGACCTCCCGCAACCTCCGTGCGTACGGGCTGAAGCTCAACCCGGAGAAGTGCGCCTTCGGCGTGCGCGGGGGGAAGCTCCTGGGTTTCCTCGTGTGGTCGGACATACCCCCGCCGCACTCCGTCAAGGATGTCCAGTGGCTCTCTGGCCGCTTAGCCGCTCTAAGCATCTTCGTCTCGCGGTCGGGGGAGCGAGGCCTCCAATTCTTCAAGATCCTCTGGGGGCTCGAGGGGTTCCGCTGGACCCCCGAGGCCCAGGAGGCCTTCGACGACCTGAAGAAGTACCTCATGAGCCCTCCAATGCTCGTGAGTCCGTCTCTAGAAGAGCCCTTGCTCCTCTACCTTGCCGCGACCCCGGTCGCCATCAACGCGATATTTGTAAAGGAGCAAGGGGGGCAGTAGCGTCCCATGTATTATGTGAGTGAGGCCCTCTAGGGGGCCAAAACTCGGTACACGGAGATGGAGAAGATCTGCTACGCCCTGCTGATGGCGTCCCAGAAGCTTCGCCACTACTTCCTGGGTCACCCCATCACCGTCCCGTCGTCCCTCCCCTTGGGGGAGGTGCTACGGAACAAAAAAGCCACCGGCCGCATTGGGAAGTGGGGGGCCGAGCTCGCCCCCTTCTCCCTGTCCCTCACAGGCTGCTCCGCCATCAAGTCACAGGTCCTCGCCGACTTCGTCGCAGAGTGGACTCCTGCCTCCGGGCCCGGGGACGAAGACCTCCCCGCGCCGCCCCAACGCAGTGACCACTAGACGCTCATGTTTGACGGGTCCCTATGTCTCGCACGGGGCCGGTGCGGGAGTAGTCCTCCGGAGCCCCGAGGGGAAGGAACTCGAGTACACGGCATGACTCGAGTTCCCCGCAACCAACAATGTCACCGAGTACGGGGCTTTGCTCCTGGGGATGCGCCCTGCGCGCTCCCTGGGGATCCGGCGCCTCCTAGTGAAGGGAGATTCTCAGCTCGTAGTTTGCCAAATGGACAAGTCCTACCTGTGCCATGACACAAACTTGAGTCTTTATTTGCAGGAGGTGTGAAAGATGGAGAGGCACTTCGACGGCCTCGAGGCCCGGCATATCCCGCGAAGGGACAATGACCGGGCCGACGCCGTGGCCCGGGCAGCCAGCGCCCGGGAATCGCTCCCCGAGGGGGCCTTCTTGGAAATCATCACGAAGCCCTCGGTGGCCTCCCCGGACATGGGCGACGAGCCTCGCGTCTCGCAGGTCGCCAAGATCACCCGGACTCCGTCGTGGATGGACCCCTTCATCTCCTTCACCAAGGGGGAGGGGGCCCTCCCAACGAGACCGAGGCTAAGCGCCTCCGGGCCAAAGCCCGGGCATATCTCCTGCTGGAGGGAAGGCTCTACAAGCGGGGGGCTTCCGCCCTCCTGCGCTGCCTCCCCCGGCCAGAGGGATTCCTACTTCTCGAAGACATCCACGCGGGGAGCTGTGGCTCTCACCTAGCCCCGCGTGCCATCGTGGCCAAGGCTCTCCGACAGGGCTCCTATTGGCCCACGGTCATGCGCGACGCGCGAGACCTTGTCTCCGCATGCGAGGCATGCCAGAAGTTGGTGAAGGGTTCGAACCTCCCCCCTGTAGCGCTGCAGACTATCCCCATCACTTGGCCCTTCGTGCGCTGGGGGATGGACCTCTTAGGGCCCTTCCCCCCAGCGCCCGGAGGATACAAGTATGCGGTGGTTGCGGTCGACTACTTTACAAAGTGGGTTGAGGCGGAACCCTTGGCCAGCATCACGTCCCGGGCCGTCTAGCAGTTTTTTTGGAAAAAACATCGTATGACATTTTGGTGTCCCCCGGGAAATCATCGTGGATAACGGGACCCAATTCAACTCGGCTTATTTCCGGGAATTTTGCGAAGGCCTGGGGCTCGTCATCCACTTCGCCTCAGTGGCCCATCCCCGGAGCAATGGGGCTGTCGAGAGAGTCAATGGCGTAATCCTACAGGGGTTACGCCGGCGACTCGAGCAGTCCGCTAGGCATAAGGTTCCCTCCCGAGACACAATGTCCCTGGGGAAGAGACATCCATGCCCGGAGGTGTGGGTCACCCTCCCGGGACACCATGTCCACGGGGGAAGTGAAGACCGAACATCAGGTGAAAAATTTACTCCTGTGGCACAGGGTTCTCGGGGGAAGAGAAAACCAAGCCCAGAGGCATAAGGTTCACTACCAGGACATAAAGTCCCCAAGGAAGAGACATCCAAGCCCAGAGGTGTAAGTCAACCTGCCGGGAGACTAAGTCCACTGGGGAAGAAAAGAATGAACACCGGGTGAAAAATTCCCTCCTGCAGCACTAGGTTCTCGTAGGGGAGAGAAAACCAAGCCCAGAGGCATAAGGTTCACTCCCCAGACACAAAGTCCCCGTGAACGAGACATCCAACTCGGAGGTGTAACTCTCCCTACTTGGACACCAAGTCCACGGGGGAAGAGAAGACCGAACATCGGGTGAAAAATTCACTCCCGGGGCATGCGATTCTCAGGGGAAGAGAAAACCAAGCTCGGAGGCATAAGGTTCCCTCCCGGGACACAAAGTCCCCAGGGAAGAGACATCCTATCCCGAAGGTGTAAGTCTCCCCCCTCGGGAAACCGAGTCCACTGGGAAAGAGAAGATCGAACACCGGGTGAAAAATTCACTCCTGGGGCACGGGGTTCTCGGGGGGAGAGAAAAATAAGCCCGGAGGCATATACTTCCCTCCCAGGACACCAAGTTCCTATGGAAGAGACATCCAAGCCTGGAGGCCTAAGTCTCCCTCCCGAGGCACCATGTCCACGGGGGAAGAGAAGACCGAACTCCGGGTGAAAAATTCAATCTAGGGGCATGGGTTCCCCGGGGAAGAGAAAACCTACCCCGGAGGCATAAGATTCCCTCCCGGGACACAAAGTACCTGGGAAAGAGACATCCAAGCCCGATGGTGTATGTCTCCCTCCCGGGACACCAAGTCCACGGGGGAACAAAATACCGAACACCGAGTGAAAAATTCTCTCCTCGGGTACGAGGTTCTTTGCGGGAGAGAAAACCAAGCCTGAAGGCATATGGTTCCCTCCCGCGATACCAAGTTCCCAGGCAAGAGACATCCAAGCCCGGAGGCTTAAGTCTCCCTCCGGGGGCACCATGTCCACAAGGGAAGAGAAGACCGAACTCCGGGTGAAAAATTCACTCCCGTAGCATGGGGATCCCGGGTGAAGAGAAAACCAACCCCAGAGGCATAAGATTCCCTCCCTGGACACCAAGTTCCCGGGGAAGAGACATCCAAGACTGGAGGCTTAAGTCTCCTTCCCGGGACACCATGTCCACGGGCAAAGAGAAGACCGAACACCGGGTGAAAAATGCACTCCATGGGCACAGGATTCTCGAGCATGGGGTTCTCGGGGGGAGAGAAAACCAAGCCCGGGGGCATAAGGTTTCCTTCTTGGACACAAAGTCTACAGGGAAGAGACATCCAACGCGGCAGGCATAAGGTTCCCACCCGGGACACAAAGTCCATGGGGAAGAGACATCCAAGCCCGGAGGTGTATTTCTCTCTCCCGGGACACCAAGTCCACGGCGGAACAGAAGACCGAACACCGGGTGAAAAATTCACACCTGGGGCACGGGGTTCTCGGGGGGAGAGAAAAGTGAGCCCAGAAGCATAAGGTTCCCCCCCGGGACACAAAGTCCCCGGGGAAGAGACATCCAAGCCCGGAGGTGTAACTCTCTCTCCCGGGACACCAAGTCCATGGGGGAAGAGAAGACTGAACACCGGGTGAAAAATTCGCTCCTGAGGCACGAGGTTCTCGGGCACAGGGTTCCCAGGGGGATAGAAAACCAAGCCCAGAGGTGTAAGTCAACCTTCCGGGAGACCAAGTCCACGGGGGAAGAGAAGACCTAACACTAGGTTAAAAATTCCCCCTTGGGGCACGGGGTTCTCGGGGGGAGAGAAAACCAAGCCCAGAGGCATAAGTTTCCCTCCCAAGACACAAAGTCCCTGGGAAGAGATATCCAAGCCTGGTGGTGAACTCTCCCTCCCAGGACACCAAGTCCACAGGGGAAGAGAAGACCGAACATTGGGTGAAAAATTCACTCCTAGGGCACGGGGTTCTTGGGGGAAGAGAAAACCAAGCCCGGAGGAATAAGGTTCCCTCCCAGGACACAAAGTCCCCGGGGAAGAGACATCCAAGTAAGGAGGTGTCACTCTCCCTCCCGGGACACCAAGTCCATGGGGGGAATAGAAGATGGAACACCGGTTGAAAAATTCACTCCTGGGCACGGGGTTCTTGGGGGGAGAGAAAACCAAGCCCAGAGGCATAACGTTACCTCTCGGGACACGAAGTCCATGGGGGAACAAAAGACCGAACACCGGGTGAAAAATTCACTCCTGGGGCACGGGGTTCTCGGGGGGAGAGAAAACCAAGGCCGGAGGCATAAGGTTCCCTCCCGAGACACCAAATTCCCGGGGAAGAGACATCCAAGCCCGGAGGTGTATGTCTCCCTCCCGGGACACCAAGTCCACGGACGAACAGAAGACCGAACACCAGGTGAAAAATTCACTCCTGGGGCATGGGGTTCTAAGCCAGGGGGTTCTCGGGGAGAGAGAAAACCAAGCCCAGAGGCATAAGGTTTCCTCCCTAGACACAAAGTCTTCGGGGAAGAGACATCCAACCCCGGAGATGTAAGTCAACCTTTCGGGAGAACATGTCCTCGGGGAAGAGAAATCCAACCCCGGAGGCATAAGGTTCCCTCCCGGGACACAAACTCCATGGGGAAGAGACATCCAAGCCCGTAGGTGTATTTCTCTCTCCCGGGACACTAAATCCACGGGGGAACAGAAGACAGAACACCGGGTGAAAAATTCACACCTGGGGCACGGGGTTCTCAGGGCGAGTGAAAACTAAGCCCAGAAGCATAGGGTAGCCTCCCGGGACACAAAGTCCTCGAGAAAGAGACATCCATGCCAAGAGGTGTAACTCTCCCTCCCGGGACACCAAGTCCACAGGGGAAGAGAAGATCGAACATCGGGTGAAAAATTCACTACTAAGGCACGAGGTTCTCGGGCATGGGGTTCTCAGGGGGACAGAAAACCAAGCCCGGAGGTATAAGGTTCCCTCCCTGGACACAAAGTCCCCGGGGAAGAGACATCCAAGCCTGGAGGTGTAAGTCTACTTTCCGGGAGACCAAGTCCGCGGGGGAAGAGAAGACCGAACACCAGAGTAAAAATTCCCTCTTGGCGCACGAGGTTCTCGGGCACAGGGTTCTCAGGGGAGATAAAACCAAGCACAGAGGCATAAGTTTCCCTCCCGAGACACAAAGTCCCCAGGAAGAGATATCCAAGCCCGGTGGTGAACTCTCCCTCCCGGGACACCAAGTCCACGGGGGAAGAGAAGACCGAACATCGGGTGAAAAATTCACTCCTGGGGCATGTGGTTCTCGGGGCAAGAGAAAACCATGCCCGGAGGCATAAAGTACCTACCTGGGACGCAAAGCCCCCGGGGAAGAGACATCCTAGCCCCGACGTGTAAGTCTCCCTCCCGGGACACCAAGTCCACGGGGGAAGAGAAGACCGAACTCCGGGTGAAAAATTCACTCCCGAGCCGAGGGGTTCCCGGGGGAAGGAAAATGAATCCCGGAGGCATTAGGTTCTCTCCCAGGACACCAAGTTCCCGGGGAAGAGACATCCAAGCACGGAGGCTTAAGTCTCCTTCTCGGGACACCATGTCAATGGGGGAAGAGAAGACCGAACACCGGGTGAAGAATTCACTCCTGGGGCACAGCGTTCTTGGGGGGAGAGAAACCAAGCCCGGAGGCATAAGCATCCCTCCCTGGAATCAAAGTCCCCGGGGAAAATACATCCAAGCCCGGAGGTGCAAGTATCCCTCCTGGGACACCTAGTCCACAGGGGAAGAGAAGACTGAACACCGGGTGAGAAATTCACTCCTGGGGCACAGGGTTCTTGGGGGGAGAGAAATCTAAGCCTAGAGGCACAAGGTTCCCTTCGTGGACACAAAGTCCCCGGGGAAGAGACATCCAAGCCGGGAGGTGTAACTCACCCTCCCTGGAGACCGAGTCCACGAGGGAAGAGAAGACCGAACACCGGGTGAAAAATTCACTACTGGGGCACGGGGTTCTCGGGGGGACAGAAAACCAAGCCCGGAGGCATAAGGTTTCCTCCCTAGACACAAAGTCCCCGGGGAAGAGACATCCAACCCCGGAGATGTAAGTCAACGTCCCGGGAGACCAAGTCCACGGGGGAAGAGAAAACCAACCCCGAAGGCATAAGGTTCCCTCCCAGGACACAAAGTCCTCGGGGAAGGGACAACCAAGCCCGAAGGTGTATGACTCCCTCCGGGGACACCAAGTCCACAGGGAACAAAAGACCGAACACCGGGAGAAAAATTCTCTCTTGGTCCACGGGGTTCTCGGGCGGAGAGAAAACCAAGCCCGGAGGAATAAGGTTCTCTCCCGGGACACCAAGTTCCTGGGGAAGAGGCATCCAAGCATGGAGGCTTAAGTCTTCGTCCCGGAACACCATGTCCACTGGGGAAGAGAAGAACGAACACCGGGTGAAGAATTCACTCCTGGGGCACAGGTGTCGTGGTATTGCGAATACCCCGATAGGTTTTGTGGACGATCCTAGTGAAGAAAATATGACACGAGCTGACCGGGTGACCGGTCTCCCCCCGTCGGGCAAGCACAATGTCGACGATTCAGACTCGGAGTCCTCAGCCGAACTTATGCAAAATTTGTATTAGTGAGACCTTTCAAGATGACCCTCTGGGAAGGTATGTAGAAAAATGGGGAACAAGAGCACAGAGAGGTTTATACAGGTTCGGGCCCTCGATGGTGGGAGTAATAGCCCTACGTCCTGTTGGGATTTCACTATGTGTGATAAAGATTTACAAGATGGCAGGAAAAGACCTTCACAGGCGAAGGTTTTTCCTATGTAAGTGTACAGAAAGAAGCCCCAGGAGGCTTGTAAACATTATCTAATCTGGGCCGTAGACTTGGCTGTTTGAGTAGTCGAGATGGTTCGATCTTTCGATCTTCCGATCCCCCTGTTCGATGCATTTTGCTACTCCTTTATACTGGTCGAAAGGGTGTCATGCCATAACTACACCAAACAGTTGTTCAGTCGGTTGGATGCGGTTTTTGGAGAACCGCTCATAACCTCCACGCAGGTTAAACACGTGTTATTCATGGGTAACTGCGCGTATTAACCTCCTGACGGTTGATCTTCCACGTGGAGGAATCTTCGGGATACTTGGAATATTCTCGACATAGGGGCAGCCGGACAAATGAACCCCAAGTACCCTGGTCGAAAGTACTCTGACCGCGGGATGTTGGCTGACCGCGCGGATATTGACTGACCGCGCGACATCCTTGACATTCTGTCCGCGTATAGCATATGAACTTCTGACCGCGCGAAGCCTACGGTCTGATTACACAAAGCCTGTAACCTGACCGCACAAAGCCTGCCACCTAATCACGCAAAGCCTGTAACCTCGGGCTGATGCTTCAAAATGACTTGAGTTCGCACCGTCGGGCACATGTCTGGCTCGAATCTATCTTGAACCAACAGTGTATTTATTTGAACTGACTCGGGTGTCAATCCTCGTCAGCTAGCCCCCAAATTTAAAGAAAACGAAGGGACGTGTTCACTTTAAATTTAAAGAAATGCATCGGATTATTAACCCGACTCTTCAAATTCCTCGAGACGGGCTCTGGGTATTATGTGACAAGCAATAATGGCGCTGTTGAAATGTTTTTTAACCCGAGGTGAAATTGTAAATGCTTTTTAAGAACCCGAGGTGATTCAAAATGTGAACCGTCACCTTGGCAGCTATAAATACCGGGTCTTTCGTTTTGTAAAGCTTCACAATTTCTTCTCACGGTTAAATCCTTTCTAAAATCACCTTCATCCTTCTCTTCATATACTTCCCGATGGCAGATCACAACATCATCGAGATTGAAAGTGATGAAGAGGAAGTTCTCAAGCAGGAGCCCCAAATGTCTGAAGATCCATCTCCTTCAAGGAAGAAATCCAAGGTTGATGAAGGATCTTCCATCAGAGAAAAGGTAGAAGATGAGCAATCATCTTTTCTTCCTTCAGCTTTCTTCTCTAGCACTCCTTGCTTTTGTTTGGGTGATCTATTTTCTGGCCAGCAAGCGGTGACTATTCGGCCAGAAAATCCTCAACTTGTGTTGGGGAGGCCATCTTCTGGTGGGAAGGTTGCACTTCCTCCATCGGGTGATCGTCCGGTTTTATCGGATGATCAACTTCCCAGATGGCTACATCAACGTGTCATGAACAGGGACAGGTAATAATCCTTCTCTCGTTTTGCTGATAGTTATAGTTAGCTCAACTAACTTTTGCAAATGTAGGAGATTGGAGGCCCCAGTAATCAGCCTTCTGCTGCTCCGTCTCTTCCTTCCGGACATAATCTTCTGGAGGAGAAGAATGCCCTGGAGAAGAAGACCGAAGAAATGTCTTCGGCGATTCTGCACCTGGCAGAATGTTTTGAACGGTCTCGTGAAGAGACACACCAGTTCCGTCGAGAGAGGGACCACGCTCAACAATAGTGGGAACTCTCTGATTTGATTAGGAATAGTAGTGTATCTCTTGTTAGGGATGACGTAGATAGGCTTAGGTTAGTTGCTAGTTCCCTGGGGGTTGTCAGTGTAGATCCTACTGACAACAATATGTCCCTAGGAGAACTCTGTAAACTTCTTTCGGATCAGGTCGACGCTCTGGTCGCCGGTATCCCTTTTGTATGTAAAGAATGCAGAAAATAAAATCTCTTTCTTCATATAAATATTCTTTGCATCTTCTATGTGAATATATGGTCATGAGTAATGCCTTCGCGACCATCCATACACAGGAAAATTTCAGTTCTGCGATCAGAATGATACTTTTATAAAAGTACCGCGATCAGACTTAAAACTGCGGTCAGAACTGAAACATACTGCGACCAGAATTGGGACTCGATCAGACCGTTACTTCGATTAGAATCGGAGCTTAATCAAAAGTATGGTCTCGATCATACCACAACCCGGTCAAAATATATCCATACGTCCAAAAATTGAGTCGTATGATTTTGTCATGAAAATGTCCAAAACATATAAAGGGAAAACGCCCTCTGAAAAGTACTGAAAACTTTTCAGGCCTTTTGCACTTTCAGTTTCTAAAACAAAGAAGTCTTTTTGTTTTAGATCCAATGCCTGAACACTTTAACGGGTCCGCCAGAGACAGTATCCATTATGGGAAATGAATGAATAAAATACTCAGTGGAACGTTTGACTAAAACGTTACTCACATTAATGCGTCTCCTCGGGTCTATAAAAGGAGCAGATGTCTTCCTGAAGAAGCCACTCAGCCAAAAACCCTCAACATCTCCGCCGCACAAAACCCTCATTCCTCTTAGCCTTCGTCTTCCCCAAAAGCTTCACAATGGCGTCCTGGAGCTGATCCATCCACCATTCCGAGGGGAGTTTGATGTTGTTGGAGAAGGAGGAGATCCTTCCTCCGCGGCTGCTAATCAACTGGCGGCCTGCGGAGAAGGATCAAGAAACCCTGACCGTCCGAGAGGGCGAGTTTGTGGTTTTCGAGGAGTACTTGGCTGCGGGTTCCGATTCCCTGAGAGTTGGTTCCTGAAAGACATCCTCGAGCACTACGGGTTGGAGTTAATCAATCTCCACCCCAACGCGGTATTGATATTGGCAGTATTTCAACACCTATGCGAGGCGTTCGTCGGAGTGTATCCTAGCGTGGATCTCTTCCGGCGATTTTACTTCTCGGCGTGGTCAAAGAGCGCCAACGCCGCCGGATGCATTTACTTCCGGCTAAGGGATAAGAAGGAGTATCCCTTTCCACCCCTGCGAGATTCAGTGCACGGGTGGCATCAGAAGTGGTTTTACTGCACCCCGTCAAAAGAGAGCTGGTTGTGGTTTGAAAACTCGCGGCCGGAGAAGCCAAGCGAGTTGGACACTCTCCTGGCGATGAACGCGGAGTTCATGAAGCACGCCGAGGTGATTCTTCATTTAGTCGAAGAAGGGCTGACGGCACGTGACGTCGTCCGAGACTTTGTGAAGAACCGGGTGAGCCCCCTGCGTGAAAGGGCTCATCCGGCTTGGGAGATTAAGTCCATGGCAGACAGCACCCTGGACTACAATGAAGGTATTCATTTCTGACACTGAAATCCTTTTGTCATTTCTGAAATGCATTGATTTGATTCATGTCTGGGAACAGTCCTATCCTCTGCCGAGATTGAGCGGCGGACTAACTACCTTCTCCGGGCGTCCAACGCCGAGGTAGAAG
Source organism: Pharus latifolius (assembly GCA_019359835.1). Classification (NCBI taxonomy): domain Eukaryota; kingdom Viridiplantae; phylum Streptophyta; class Magnoliopsida; order Poales; family Poaceae; genus Pharus; species Pharus latifolius. Next base: position 57,524,002 of record CM033321.1, on the reverse strand, counting down.
GCCCCAGGGGATCGCCTCGTCCCCAAAGCTTGATCCACGCCGGCGACGACCTCAAACAGGAGTGCCGAAAGGTACATTTCCCACTTGGCCTCTGTTTTGTAGGTCTCATGTATGTCCAGCACTAATTCTATTCGAATGAGAACAGCTTCTAGGGAGGTTTGCCGAGGCGACGCTTCCCAGCGAGAACATTGGTTCCCTGGGGAAGCCAACGACGAAATACGTGAAGAAGGTCTCCTCGAGACCTAGGATGAGGAATCCTGCCCCCAAGAAAGCAAGGCTAAATCTTGGGGAAGGGTCTTCACAAGGCGTTCCTCCTACCGCCAGAAAAACTGCGGTAAGATATCATGTCCTTCCAAACCTTCCAAGTGCGAACTAGAATTACTTCTTCGTTGTACAGGGAGAGGGGAGCGAGGAGGAGGAAGACGATGAAGTCCCTCTAGTTCACCGGAGGAGGAAGATTGCGGGCTCTCCATCCGGTCATGCTCCAACTCATTCCGCCGAAATATCGGCCGCTGCAGAGGCGGTTGTAGCAGACCCTGCGGCCACCGAAAGCCTTGTGGTCGCGGATGATCCGCTGGCTCCTAAAGCTTCAGAGCCAGTCACCTCTACTTCCCTGGTCGAAGGGACGACCGTGGTAAGATTCTCTCACGGTCTTGTTTTCACCAATTCCCTCTGTGCGTTTGATGAGTTAACGCTTATGCAGGGAGAAGAGCTTCCCCCTGCGACTCCTGTGAGTCCCAGGGAGGAAAATCCTCCACCTCCGCAGGCAGGAGTGGAGGTGGTTGCACAAGATCCTATGGCGGTTGCACACGAGGTGCTGGCCCCAGGAGTCCCAGAGCCATTGAGGCCTTCGGATGCCACCCTGCCAACAGGACTGATTGCCCAGGTAAGGATTCTTCTCATTTCTCATTCATCTTCATCTTCCCCTAGAAATGTGCTCACAGAAGAACATACCCAGGGGGTAGATGCCTTGTTCTCCAAGAGGAAGATCAGGACAGATGACAATCGTCCCCTTTCTCAAGGGGAACCTTCCCTGAAATCTCAAAGGCTAATGGGATTTCAAATAAGGTAAGAACCTTTATCCTGGTTGTATTAGAAATGATGATCACGAATTGTGATCATTTGGTTCTCCTTTCCCTTTGTCAGGCGAAAAGAAACAACATCCAGCCCTTCAACCACTTCGGGGAGGGTTGAAGTCGCTGCTAGTGCCGGAGCCTCCAGTGAGGAGCGCTCCGTCCCCTCGGTCCAGGAAGTCGTCCGGGCCGTGGGAGGAGAAACAGGCGCGGGGTCCCAGTCGCAACTAGCGGCGACTGGGAGCAGTGCCCAGCAGGCACTCCCATCTACTGCCCCTGCTGTAGGCACCTTCGGACCTTCAACGAGTATTCCCGTTAGTCCGGAAGATGCCTCAATACAGGAGTTTCTGAAGGTATAATGAACCCCTCTCTGGGTGCCTGAATTGTACATAGAACACCCTTAACTCCCTTTTTTGCATCGCAGGAACTATCCCGGATGATGGCCCAATCGCGTGCTACGGTGGCAGGCATAGAGGCCATACAAAGGGAACGAGACAGCTTGCGCAAGTAAGGATCATTACTCTTCAATTTGTAAAGGTACAAATTGGTTATGACCATTCCTTCTATTTGACTACAGAAAGGTGGCATGGCAGGACAAAGAAGCGGCCACAATGAAGCTTCATTCGATCTCAGTGGTTAGGAACCAAGAGATCAAAAATAACAGACTACGGTCACAACTTGCTTGTAAGTCGACTCCTGATTTAGGAAGACTTGTCTTCGCAATATGCGAGTAACTTTTTCCCTTATTGCAGCGCAAGCGGGTCAAATAAAGCAGCTCAGTGTGGATAATAAACTCCTCCGGGACTCTATTCAATCCTCCGAAATGGCAATCGGAAAACTGAGCCGTTCAGTCTTCGAAAAACTGAAGGCAGTGGCTCATCTTCTGAAAGCTGATGTGGTCGAAACCACACGAGACTACCTCAGGCAAAATGACTGGTCTGTGCTAGTTATGGCCCAAGCGGAGTCACTTCTCGAGTATCTCCCTGAGGATACACAGCGACGAGAAGAGGTGATCAGAACCAGAGTTCGGTCAGCCGCTTCCGCCATCCTCAGCCGAGTTCGTCTTCACCATGGCCCAGATGTAGATCTGAATCCATTGGTGGGACCGGTTGAGGTCGAGAGTGAAGAACAACTTGAAGCCGTCATGGAGGAGGTTAGTCCCCTTGTAGATAAGCTCCTGACTGAGCTTGGGATCAAATGATCCCAATACCCGTACAGAAACAGTTGTATACAATGCAACGTATATGGAAATTCATTTTTGAAAATGAATATATATTCTGATTTGCCTATATATATTCTTGTTTTTGTGTTCATTTCATATTGTAAACATATCCCCCTAGCCCCCGCCTGTGATTGTTAATACTGAAGACTTAGTGTTACAAACGCAGGAGAGAAGTGAATATAACGACCAGGGATGTGTGATCGAACCAACAATTATGATCAAAATAACGCCTAGCCTTGTTTGCAAACCAGCAGCCACTCAGATAACCAAGGACTTGCCAGAAAGCCCCGTGTGCGTTAAGAAACGGCTTATTTAGGAGTGACTTGTCTAGAAGCGGTTATGAGATCGGCCAGCGAATCCGACTAGAACATTATAATGATCTAACCGCGGGCGACCAGCCCCGAGTCGAATTCGCAGTAAATAGGCATAAAGGGAAATATTCATCGTATGAAATCAAAACATTCTTTGTTTTATAAAAAAGATGCTAATTGAATAGGAAAAGGGGTTGAGTACTTCCACGTAGAACTTGCGAAGTTGATCGATGTTCCAAGTATTGGACAAAATTCGAGCATCCTCCATGGCTAACCGCGCTGATCCTGGTCGCGGCACCGAGACCACAGTGTAAGGGCCTTCCCACTTCGGGGAGAATTTGTTGCGATTAGACTGATCTTGGATTTTTCGTAAGACCAGGTCGCCCACGTGAAGACTACGTGGTCGCACCCTTTTACTGTGATACTTGCACAAAGCTTGCAAGTATGCTGCGGACTTGATCAAAGCGCGATCACGCCTTTCTTCTAGGAGGATGAGGTCTTGCGACCGCTGTTCGGACTGATCAACCTGTTCGAATTGTTCTGTCCGAACAGATCCAATACTAACTTCCATAGGTAATACAGCCTCGGCCCCATAGACCAGATGGAAGGGCGTCTCACCGGTGGCTCGACTAGAAGTAGTTCGTAGTGCCCATAGAACGGTATAAAGCTTGTCTGCCCAAGCCCCCGAGCGAGTCTTAAGGCGATCAAAAACACGCTTTTTGATGCCTTGTAGTATCTGCCCATTGGCCCGTTCTATCGCACCATTGCTTTGTGGGTGTGCCACAGAAGCAAAGCACACATTAGTTCCAATTTGGTCGCAGTAGTCTAGGAAGAGACCACTAGCGAACTGAGAACCATTGTCGGTGATAAGACGGTTTGGAACACCGAATCGAGCAACAATGTGCTTATGAAAGAACTTTTGTGCTGCTGATGCGGTAATATTTCATACCGGTTCGGCCTCGATCCACTTTGTAAACGTGTCAATGGCTACGAACAGAAACTTGTATCCGTTGACCGCTTGTGGCATAGGACCAACAATATCCATTCCCCAGACCGCGAAAGGCCATGCGAGGGGAATGGTTTGTAACGCATAGGCAGGTTGATGAACCTGTCTAGCGTGGAACTGACACTGAGGACACATCTTGACCATATGCTTGGCATCCTCAAGTGCCGAAGGCCAGTAGAATCCTTGTCGAAAAACTTTTCCGACCAGTATCCGATATGACGCGTGCGCACCGCATACACCGTCATGTATTTCTTTCAAGAGGGATTTTCCTTCCTCTTGAGATATGCAACGCATGAATACTCCTTGAGTACCCTTTCTGTACAGAACCCCATCTATGAGCTTGTACAGACGCGCTTTTCGAATTAACCGATCGCTTTCGGTTTCGTCCTCGGGTAGGGTCCCATGTTCAAGATAGACTCTCAATGGATGAGCCCAATCCTGTTCCTGACCGAGGTTGGTAACGGAGGCTATTACCGGATCATCCTCGACCGAAGTCATGATCGAAGGACAGTCCAAGTGTTCAATGAACACTCCTGCCGGAGCGGCTGTGCGTGAGGACCCAATTTTAGATAATTGGTCTGCGAGAATGTTGTCCTTTCGCGGGATATATTGGACTTCGAAATGACCGAAGTGTCTTTCCAATTTCCTCACTTCCCCCAGGTAATGAGCCATTGTCTCATCGGAGGTGCTGTACTCCTTGTTTACCTGGTTTACGACCAGCTGTGAGTCTCCCCTCACCACTAATCGACGGACTCCGAGGAATTTTGCTGCCCGGAGCCCTGCAAGAAGACCTTCATATTCTGCCGCGTTATTAGTTGCGACAAAGTGTAGTTGGATGACATACTTAAGCTGTTCGCCCTGAGGCGTAACTAAGACCACTCCAGCCCCCGAGTGTTGAAAACTACGGGAGCCGTCAAAGTACACTGTCCAGTAATCGGGGCACTCCAATTCATTGGGCACCTGTACGGGTGGCTCAGGGTTGGTCTATTCGACCAGGAAGTCGGCCAGAACCTGAGACTTAACCGTCGTGCCTGGCGTGAAATGAATTTCGAAAGCACCGAGTTCTACCGCCCATTTAGCAATTCGACCAGATTTCTCTGGATTTCGGACAATATCCCCCAAAGGAAAGGAGGAGGGTACCGTGATCTTGTGAGCTTGGAAGTAATGTCGTAGCTTACGGGAAGCCATCAATAGCGCATAAAGTATCTTCTAGACCTCAGGGTAACGCTCCTTAGGACCATGAAGTACTTCGCTCACATAGTAGACGGGTTTGTGTATTCCCTCCCTGTCCGCGATCAGAACGGCGCTGACTGCGTGCGGTGTGGCCGCCAGATAAAGAAGCAATGGCTCTACTTTGTCGGGAGACACCAATATTGGCGGACTGGACAGATATATCTTCACCTCCTGAAATGCTTTTCCGGCCTCATCCGACCATGTAAAATTGTGATGCTTCCGCAAGGCTTTGAAGAAAGGTAATCCCCTTTCGCCTAGTCGCGATATGAAGCGACTTAAGGCCGCCATGCAACCAGCCAGGCGTTGAACATCCTTCATGGTCGAGGGTGATCTCATTTGTTCAATGGCCCTGATTTTCTCAGGATTAACTTCAATGCCCTTGGAACACACAAGAAAACCAAGGAGTTTTCCTGAAGAAACCCCGAAAGAACATTTCTCCGGGTTTAACTTTATTCCAAAGCGATTCAAATTACAGAAGGTTTCAGTGAGATCGTCCAAATGAGACAATCTCTTAGTGCTCTTTACAACCAAGTCGTCTACATATGCTTCGAGATTACGCCCTATCTGGGAAAGAAAGGTCTTTTGCATCAAGCGCTGGTACGTGGAACCTGCGTTCTTGAGACCGAACGGCATTCTGACGTAGCAGTAGGTGCCGAACGGGGTGATGAAGGCAGTTTTCTCTTCATCTTCTTCTGCCATGCTAATTTGATGATATCCTGAGTAAGCGTCCAGGAAACTCATCAGTTCGCAACCCGCAGTTGAGTCAACCAACTGGTCGATACGGGGAAGGGGAAGTCATCCTTCGGATAGGCAGCATTGAGGCTTGTGTAGTCGACGCACATGCGCCACTTGCCATTTGACTTGCGGACCATGACCGGATTGGCGAGCCATTCCGGGTGATCGACTTCACGGATGAACTCGGCCTGTAGGAGTTTGTCCAACACCTCTCGGATGGCTTCCTGTCGGTCAACAGCAAAACGCCTGAGCTTTTGCTTTATTGGTCGTTGTCCAGGTCGAATTGCAAACCTGTGCTCGGTCACTTCCCTTGGGACACCGGGTATGTCGGACGGTTTCCACGCAAACACATCTGCATTAGCCCGGAGGAAAGCAATGAGCTCGAGTTCCTATTTGTCATCCAGGGCTGATCCGACCCGAATTGTCTTGGATGAAACTAGTTTGAGTTTCTCATCTAGTCAAGGAGCAGCCTTGATCGCGTCTGTGGTGACGGTGGTGACCTGGGCGTCCCGGAGGGGAAGTTGATCGACCATCTCCAAAGATAGCCGGTCGTGCGTGAGTGCCACGTTGCGACTGCCTCGGACCGAGATGACACCTTTGGGGCCAGGCAATTTTCCGCACTGATAAGCATAGTGCGTTGCCATAATGAACTTAGCAAGAGTTGGTCTGCCAAAGATTGCATTATAAGCCGAATCAGAATCGATTACGTCGAAAGTAACCAACTCTGTTCGGAAGTTATCTGGTTCTCCCAGTGTGACCGGGAGGACCACTTGTCCCAATGGCATCATGGAGGGGCCTGGGATTATCCCATAAAACGGATGGATTATGGGCTTGATCTTCGAACGAGGAATTTGCATCTCGTCGAGCGCCTTGACCAACAAAATGTCAAGGGAACTCCCTCCATCGATCAGGACCCTTTCAACTCTCGCGTTACTGATGATCGGGGTAGTGACCAGAGGGAGCCTCAATGGTCGTGTTAGCCCCGCCGGACAATCAGTGCGATCAAATGTCAAAGGTGTATCTGACCAACGGGGGTATTGAGGTTCACCAAGGGATGTCTCCGTTTGGTTAACCTCTCGGTAAAAGGCCTTAAACTGCCTTTTGGAAACGAAATAAGAAGAACCTCCGAAAATAACATTAATATGATTTTGAGGTACCTGGTAGGACATTTCCTCATCTCCGTCGACGTCTCTAAGTCCGCACGCCTGTTCTTTAGGCGGTAAGGTTGGCATTGGCCCGACTCCCTTGTAGAAATCATCCAATTGCTTCAACCAGCTCCTACAGTTCTTGAGGTCGTGGCCTGCGGAGTTGTGGAGTGGGCACCACTTCTTGCCTTCCTGCGGATTAGTTGACTTTTCTGGCTGGTCGGCATTCCGACCGCCAGAGGCAGTTTTATTATTAAATAAAGGCTTGTTACCTTTGGCCGAAGGTGGCTTCTCTGCGACTGCGACCTCGCGGTATTGTCCAGAGCGGTTTCTCTTCAACTTTTTTGACTTCCCACCTGATGAAGATTCCAGCTTCTTGCTTGAATCTTCTTTCCTGGAGTCTTTGAAACCTGGTTGTGGTGGTAGGTCACCCTTGTCGACCACCCGGTTCCATTCAACCGCTTCGGCTGCATCAGAGTATCGATCGGCCATGTCGAACAGATCGGCCACTGATCGAGGAGGGTGGATAAGCAAATCTTCGGTGAATCTTCGGTATCGAACGGCATGTTTAAATGCCCTGATAATGAAGCCATCGGATATGTTCAGGATGGTATTCCTCACCCCGGCAAATCTTTTGACAAACTGCCGAAGAGTCTCGGTTGAAGTTTGTCGTAGCCGATGAACATCGTCCTCTTTACCCGGCTTTTGGTAACAATTTTGGAAATTGCTGAGGATAGCATCGCACAGCATTTCCCAATTATAAATGGAACCTTCGGGCTGGTTAAACAGCCAGGTCCTAGCCGGTCCTGCGAGGACAGTTGGCAGGTAGTTGGCCATGACCTTGTCATCGCCGCCTGCCGCTTGGATGGCAGTAATATAGATTTGAAGGAACTCGGATGGGTTCTGAGTTCCATCAAACCTTTCAATGGCCCCCGGTCGAAACTTATCAGGCCAAACGACCGCTCGTAGGCCGGGCGAGAAAGCTTTACAACCGACGTAGGGACCGTGAACTGCCCTGTAACTCTCAATAGGGTTACGGGTGGCCTCACGCAACGGTGAAGTTACTCGCGGTCCCAAACGATAGTGAACAGGAATCTGATCCCTACTACGAGAATCTTGCATTCGCCGGTACTTGTCCTGTCGAGACGGTACGGGCGGTGGGTAACTTCACCGGCCAGAACCAGAGTGGAGACACTCTCATTCGCGGGAGAGTGCTACCGAGCGGGAAGAGGCCGTTGGGGTCGCCTCAGACGCGACCTCATCCAGTCTTTCCACCAAGATCCTGAAAAAGGCTGGTTTCTGAGCATCCGTGACCGTAGGAGGAAAGTTACGCATGACTTCCACGATAGATCGCAATCGACCATGGGTGCTTCTCCTAGGGGCACCAGGTGTTACTGTTTCCTCGTCTACCGGGAAACGCTCCGGTGGCAAAGAAGGGGCCTGGTCACGTTTGCGACCACGTGACCGTCGAGAAGAACTCGGAGCAGCATCGTAACGAGCCTGCGCATCTTGAAGAGCCTCTAAGGTAGTTCTACGTAGTTCATTGTTTTGTTGCTCGAGATCTTCATCCTCCTTCTATTTGCGATCCCGTTCTTCCCTAGCAGCCTACTGATCAGGAGTTTCCGCCGACAAAGCAGCGAACTGTCTAGGGAGAGAAGTTGCCGATGGGGAAAACATCTCAGTTTGTTCCGAGTCAGACTCGAAATCAAAGAGACGGTGAAGGTTATCAGGGTCGAATCTCCCTGGGCTGATTTCCAGGTCGACATCATCCTTCCCCTCAGCGGGGTCGTATGACGGACCGGATTCATCCTCTAGCGCATTAAGGACCTCTGTGGGTTCTGACCTTGCACTAGTCGCCCCCTGGTCTATGGACATGACCTGGAGAAATGATTCCACCTCTGGAAGATTCTGGCCTTCAACCTCCTCCATTGGAACAGGATCACTTGGAGAAGGCATTGGAATGTGAGCATAATCCTCGAGATCGAAATTGTTCTCGGAATCATATGCTCCAGCCATGTTTCAGCGAACCTCCGGATTAAAATTAGGACGCCTTCAGAAAGGCCCCACGGTGGGCGCCAGCTGTCGACGATTCGGACTCGGAGTCCTCAGCCGAACTTATGCAAAATTTGTATTAGCGAGACCTTTCAAGATGACCCTCCGGGAAGGTATGTAGAAAAATGGGGAACAAGAGCACAGAGAGGTTTATACAGGTTCGGGCCCTCGATGGTGGGAGTAATAGCCCTACGTCCTGTTGGGATTTCACTATGTGTGATAAAGATTTACAAGATGGTAGGAAAAGACCTTCACAGGAGAAGGTTTTTCCTATGTAAGTGTACAGAAAGAAACCCCAAGAGGCTTGTAAACATTATCTAATCTGGGCCGTAGACTTGGCTGTTTGAGTAGTCGAGATGGTTCGATCTTTCGATCTTCCGATCCCCCTGTTCGATGCATTTTGCTACTCCTTTATACTGGTCGAAAGGGTGCCATGCCATAACTGCACCAAACAGTTGTTCGGTCGGTTGGATGCGGTTTTTGGAGAACCGCTCATAACCTCCACGCAGGTTAAACACGTGTTATTCATGGGTAACTGCGCGTATTAACCTCCTGACAGTTGATCTTCCACGTGGAGGAATCTTCGGGATACTTGGAATATTCTCGCCATAGGGGCAGCTGGACAAATGAACCCCAAGTACCCTGGTCGAAAGTACTCTGACCGCGGGATGTTGGCTGACCGCGCGGATATTGACTGACCGCGCGACATCCTTAACATTCTGTCCGCGTATAGCATACGAACTTCTGACCGCGCAAAGCCTGCGGTCTGATTACACAAAGTCTGTAACCTGACCAGGCAAAGCCTGCGACCTGATCACTCAAAGCCTGTAACCTCGGGCTGATGCTTCAAAATGACTTGAGTTTGCACCATCGGGCACATGTCTGGCTCGAATCTGTCTTGAACTAACAGTGCATTTATTTGAACTGACTCGGGTGTCAATCCTCGTCACACAACAAATGACACGAGGGTTTATACAGGTTCGGGTCCCAGTGGGGGCCCTAGTCCTGTCGGCGTGCTCCCATCCGGAGTTGGCTGGGGGAGCTCTCTCGGGGGAGAGATGGCTCCGGAGCACACCTGTGAGATTGTCTATTCCAAGTAATAATGAGAGATTGTCCTTTACAAGAGGTGTACAAGGGCTTATATAGCCCCAAAAGACGCAAAAAGACTAGACTACCCCGCCGGCCACCGTTGGATCAAGGGGTAGCAATGTCCTTCTCCCGGCCAGGGCCCCCGGATGCTTAACAGGTGTCCGCTGATTCCCGAGGTGCTCCTCGCGTGACCTTCACGTGACCGGGACCGGAGACCTCTGTCTCCGGATGGACGGCGGCGCCCCGGACAGCAACCGGGGGCTTTTGTCCCCGGGCAAATGGCGGCGCCCGGGACAGCCACCGAGGGGCTTTGTCCCCGGGTAAATGGCGGCGCCCGGGACAGCCACCGGGGGGCTTTCTCCCCGGGTAAATGGCGCCGCCCGGGACAGGCACCAGTGGCTTTGTCCCCGGGCAAAAGGTGTAGCCCCTTACCTGTACTTAGTCTCGCGGAGATTTCCCCCAACAGCAGCCCCCCATGCCCACCGGGGACAATGCTCGAGTCCCCGGAGGGGATGGTTAGTGTCACCAGGAAAATCTCTGGGACAAGCCACCGGAGCCATGACGCTTCGATTCCCACGCTGCGCGTTCAATACCGCGCTGTCGTTCATTAATGTCGTCTTGATGGGAGCGCGCCGTTCGGCCATAATGGCCTCCCGCGGTTCGAATCGGTGACACCTCGTTTCGCGCGCCCGTCCCTCGTTTCCCGTGCGTTGTTTGAATTGAACGGCGCAGATGTACCACAAAGGGCCACGTGGCACCCATCGGGGCCACGTTTGGCACCTGTAAATAGGGCATCGGGGGGCCCGGAGAGCTCATTCCAAACCTTCAAACTCCCTTAGCGCCCTTAGCTCTCCCGGTAGCCCTCTCCCGGAAGCTCGTTCCAGGAAGCTTAGCCTCCGGAACCCCTAGGTCTCCCTACTTTTTTCGAAGCCTAAGCCACCGGAAAAACCAGATGGGACCCAAGGGCCGTGGCAAGGCAGTGGACGTGCCACCGGAGGAAGTCACTGCAGACTTACTCTGGGCCTCCGAGTTTACAGCCGGGGACCTGGAGTCCTTGGTTGATCGGGGGGTAGTCGCGGACGGGGACGTCCGAATCCCCGCGAAGAAGGATGGAGCCCCCCGCCCCAGGTCCGGGGAAGTAGTGGCCTTCGAGGCTTTCCTCGAGGCCGGGCTCCGACTCCCGGTGCATCCACTGCTCCAGGAGTTTCTGAAGGAGTATGGGCTGGCGCTGAACCACCTCACGCCGAACGCGTTCGTCCGGATGGGCCTATTCATTTGGCTCTTCGAGACGGCCACCGGACGGGAGCCCAAGCTCCAGCTGTTCCGGTACTTCTACGAACCGGCGGCGAGGAGCTCCCACCTGGTGAAGGGAGGACCGAAATCTCCCTTTGGCTCGGTGATGATCCAGGTACTACCGTCCCGGGTGGTGGAGTACCCGGTGGCGGCCTCCCGGGACCACTGGGGGGCTGGATCCGGAGGTGGTTCTACCTCTGGGTCCGGGACGACGAGGTGGTGTACTCTCCGGACGCCCCTCCTATAGCCTGTCATCCGCCCCCAAGCCCCCGGTGTGGACCGAGGAGTAGCTGAAGCTCCTCAGCAAGGTCGTGGGCTCCCAGGGCGTCCGCTGCATGAGGGACGCCGCCGAGGAGCTAACGCTGCTGAAGATCTCCCCCTTCTCGGTCGGGAGGAGGGGGATTGGGATGTGCCCTGCCAAACGGCCCCCGGAGAAGCCAATGACCCGACGTAAGCTCCCAGGTCGCTTTGCTCATATTTTTTGTGAATTTTTCTAACTCTTACCTTTTGCAGTCCAGCCTTACCTGGCTGCCCGGGAGAAGGCGGAGAACCTCCTTAGGAGGTACTACGCCGACGAGCACGAGCGCGTCGTGCGCGTCATCGGGGAGGGCCCACCCTAGAACCTGGTGGCCGAGGCCTTCGGGCTGAGGCTACCGGCGAGAATGCCCCTCCCAACCCTCGGTTCCCACAAGAGGGGGAGGGAGGCCGTCGGGGGCTCTGAGCCAAAGCAGGCCAAGGCTCAGAAAGCCCCCGGTCCATCGACGACACTGGGCTCCACGCCTGTGAAGGCCTAGGACGCAGCCCCCGGGTCAAGGCGCGTGGGCACCGGCCCGAAAAGAAGCGACCCCCCCGCCCCCGGAGAGCTTCGGAGAGGCTCGGGGGAAGGGACCAGCTAACAACGGGGGAGCGTTCAATTCTGCGAACTACGCCCCCTCGCCACCTTCGGTGATAGCTCTCCAGGCGGCTCTGGCACTACCGGAGCTGGAGAGGCCGGAGGTTCAATTCACGGAGGCTTCTCCTCCGCGTGTCGAATGGCTGGTAGACGAGGGAGGGAGCCCCTCGGTCTATGAGGCTCCCCCGGTGATGGAGGTCTCGGGGGCCCCACCGCCCGGAAAGGGGAAGGGACTCCTTATCCCTCCCCGGGGGGGGACCCCCTCCGAGAGCTCTTCGGCCACCTCTTCAGCGGCCACTTCCTCCGCGGCAAAGACACCAGCCACCGCCACCTCGCTCCACATCACCTCGGCAACTCACGCGGGGGAGGTCGATCGGTATGCGGAGAGCCTGCAGACCCATAAGGTCCAGGACTACATCTCGCAAGGGACATTCCACGAGCGCTTCGGGGAGCTTCAATCTCTTCAGATCCAAGTACCTCCCCGAGCCGGTGGGTGTTTTCCTTCGGCGCCCCAAACTGTAATTTTTTCTAAGTCTCGAGCTTGTAGGGGGCGGCCATTACCTGGGGGATCGAGATGCGCTTTGGTTGGGCACTGAAGGAAGCAGAGGAGAGGGCCGCCGCCTACCAGGAGCAACGGGACGATGCCCTCTGAAAGCTTGCCTGGGTCCGGGCCCAAATCCATGCTTCTGAGACTGCCAACGACCTGCTCCGGAGGGAGGCCAAGGCGAAGGACGACGCCCTCCGGGAGCTCGAGGGCTCGAGCATCCGGGCTGTGACGGACGCGGGCCGCTCCGTTTGCTCAGCCCTCGAGGGGCTTGGAGTGTAACATCCCTGTTTTCGCTATCTTTTCTGCTCACGAGTCAGCATATCTTCTTTGGAATCCCTGATGTCTCAACCCCATTTTGATCTTAGGTATGCCACTACCTTAACCTAAAAGTTGGCAGCTAAACTTCATCTCCCAGATCATTTTCACATTTCAGTCCAAAAGTGTTTCAGTTTAGTCCTTTTCAGAATTTTTAGAAAGCCCAAAAAGGCTAAAAGTCTCAAATCATCTCCAAATTCAAATCTGATTAGGTGATTATCTTTCTTTCATTTTTCTGAACGTTTTTCACTTCTGGAAGAATTCCAAAATCTCAACCGAAACCCTAGTTTCAGCCCCGGCAAAATGTCAAACCCTAATTACCCTATTTTACCCTGTTTTCGATTTTTGTCGAAACCCTCAGATCTTATTGGATTTTGCCATTTTTCCTACTGGATGAGTCTAGGTATTTTGGTAACACTCATCCACAAAGTCAGAATTCAAATCAGCCCTCCAGATATTCAGATTTGCAAATAGGCCCAAGTTCCCGAACCAAAATCCTCCTAGTTTAGTCCAAACCTTCGCAAATCAGTCCAAAACCTTGCAAGCAAGCCCCTGGCCCTTTCTTCGACCACGACCAGAGCCGCGTGCATGACCACGACCTGAGGACATTCGACCACAGCTGTTGCCGTTGCTGTGAACCACCGTAGCCTTCACCGCCGGCCAGATTCGCCACCGCCAACGGTCAAAACCAGCGTGTACTGCACGTGCTCGCGTCGCGCCAAGGAACGCCACCGTGGCAATGACCGGAGACCGTGGCTTCACCGTTCACGCGCGTGCCTACCATTGTCAGGACTTTACTGCCACTTGGTTGCCATGCCGAAGCTCGCTATCCCGTCGTCCTGACGAAGTCCCGATTTCGCGCGATACCCTATCTCTGGCAGAGCTCCCGCCGTGTTCCCATGCACCTCGTCGACTGCTCTGGTGCCAGAGAGTATCCCCGTCGATTTGCTGCCGCTCCCGAGGACTCAACCCCACGGCTATATTGTAACACCCTAGTTTTGGGGGTGAAAAGTTTTGCATAAAAACCCTGCATGCATGTATCTCTGTAGTAGTAGCCAGGTCAGCTGAACTCTAATCTCTCCCAAACCCTAAAAACCTCCAAATCTATTCTCTAGATCTAGATCAAGATCTGACCATCCAGATTTAACCTATCAGTTACCCTGAAGATAAAAGTCTTCAGGAGCCAGATCAATTTCTGACCCTAACTCTCAGTACCTAAGCCTTTCTCTGTTTTCGAAAACAGGAAAAATTCAGATTTACCCTAAGTACCCCAGTTCCCAGATGATTGAGTTATCTTGATTTAACCTTATCCAGACTCAAGTAACCCCTGGAATATGTTCCTAGGTTCATCCTCAACTCACTTCAAAAAGTTGGGAGCCAGATTAATTCATCTAAACACTTTTCGCAGTTTAGTCCAAATTTTACTGCGAATAAGTCCTTTCTGTTTACCTGGAAGCCTGAAAAGGCTAAAATCCACGAATCAATTCCAACTCCAGAATTTCTTCAGGGAACACCTCCCAAATGCTATTTGATACAAATCTCCTGTTTGATCAGACTTCAAAATTTCTCTCCAACCACCAGAATTCGAGATCGACAAAATCCAGATTTAGTTTACCCTAATTTTACCCTATTTTCGAAAATAGGTGAAATCCCTCAAATCTTATCAAACTTTCTCCAAATTTGAGCTAAATGGGTATTAATAGAAATATTATACTCAGCCATGAAATCAAATCTCAAATTAAACCTCTCAAAGACCAGATTTGCAGTTTAGTCCAAAGCCAAACCAAAATCATCGCAAATCAGTCCCTGGTTCGACCAGGCTACTGTGCACGACCAGGCCGTTCAAACGACCACGAGCGCCGGAGTTGGTCGTCGCCGTTGCCGCCGCTGCGGTTTCGTCGCCGGCGATCTCCAGCACCGCCACCTCCGCCACTGCTTCCTTGCCACGTTTGTGCATCGCGTTCGCCACCGTGGAGCAGCTTCATCCCGCCAGCAACGCCTTCGTTCTCCCGCGCGCGCGCCCGACAACGGCAGCACAGTTGCGCCACGTCGCAAGCATGCCTTGGGGAAGCATCACTTCGCCTTCACCTCCACCAGAGCAGCAGGCTAAAGCCGGCACGGCCGCAGGAGCGCGTCACTTCGCCGGGATTCAGCCGTGTTGTCACCTCCAGCCCGCTTCACTTCCCCGTGCATTTTCAACCGTTGCAAGCTCCTTGCTGAGCCTATAAAAGCCACCCCAGCCCAGCTCAAACACACTCACACCAGAACCACTCAAGTTCTTAACCACGCCGTCGTCTTCGTCTTCTTCGGCGAGCTCGAGAAGAGGCTCACGGTGCCAGGCCAATCCACTGCACCGAACTCCAAATTGAAGCTACCAGTAAGTTACTCTCAACCACTTACCCGTGTAGTAGCAGCCAATTGAGTTCTATCGCACCTCATCGCCGGGAATTGCTGTTTTTCCCCGACAACTCCGACGAGCAATTAAACCCCAATTAAACCGATTTAGCTCTCGAGCCTGTGATAAATATTGATCAGTGGACTGTGTGGAACACATCTAAGTAACTAGAATCATCAATTTTGCTAAAATGTGAAAAACCCCCAAATTCAACCGTGCATGTTCACTGTGCTTGCTGATTTAGCTTATCTGTTGAATGTTTGGCAAATTCAACTTCACACATAGCTTTTGTATGCCCCAGAGACCCCCCTCAAGCAAGGGCTCGAGTTCGTTTGCCCTAGAACAGAAATGCCCAAATTTTGTGTCTTCTTCCCTAGCTCCGGTCGCCGGATTTTGTTCCCGGCCGTTTCAACCCCAACCACCTTGTCTAGTAGATGTGCCTCGACCCCATGAGTATTTTTGCCTTCTAGCTCGACACCTGGATCGGCCCAGATGAAGAGGTATCGCCATGCCAAAGTTTGGTCCACAAACTGTTGAGAACAGCTCGGCCACCGTGTTCTTCGCCGATTTTCATCACTTTCCGGCCATCTCCTGCCCTAGGTCCTGTTGAGACATTTGTTCCTGTTACAAATGCCTAACCACCAGACAAAGTGGTGCATCATTTGGAGCCCTGAGTCAAAAGATAAGGCTAACCCTAGTTTCTGGCCATGTCAACCCTATGCCAGGCTGTGTCAGCCAGTGGCATTGAGCCTTTTCACCCACTTCCAGCCATGAAACTTGGAAATAACTTTGTCCCTTAGACTCCTGATGTTGTGATCTACACTTTTCTCTACTGTCACAACTTGAGTTGAGCCCTCTATCACCCATCGACCTTACGTCGATGCCTTGAACCGAATGCCAACCTAAAGACATTCGCTATTTTTGGGCGAACCAGTCACAACGTTGATATTACCCTGATATTTTGGAACCTTGTAAACCTTAACAGCTAATTTTAACCCTGATTCCCATAGTTAAACTCAAATCGCTTTCAAACCTTGTATCACCAGAGTATTTTCTCCTTGCATCTTTGCATGTAGTGAATTAGTAAGAATAGAATGAATTGTAATGCCTGTTTGCTTGTTTGATCTTGTTTAGAGCAAGAGTCCGGGGTTGAAGATCTTGTCGCTGAACCATCATCAACTGCTGATACTTACGACGCGGAAGGCAAGTCATACTTTGATCATATTGAACCTATATCTTATGAATTGCTATGCTATTCCATGAGTAGATATCTCATTAATATTGCATGTGTTGAGATCAATGATATTATGGCAGTGATAGATTGAATACTTGAGGAATGCGAACTTAATAAGATAGTAAGCCACGAACTAATAAAAGTATAAACATGTACATTTATATTCATGAAATAGAATCCCTAGCCGTGACCAGTATTTTGGTATGGAATGGTGGTAGCACTGGAGGTGCTTGGCTGCACTGAATGTGTAGGCACTGAAGGTGCATGGTTTGTGGTATGATCTGGTCACTGGCATGTAAGGACTATAACCTTGTGTTATGTGTCTAGTGGCATGAAAAACGTACCAACCACTTACCTGGTATGGGACAGGCGCAATCTAGTAGCTTTCTTGGTATTAGCAGTTCCCTGCATGGCTTGTCGATCCGGTTTCTCGCGTGGAAACTGGTGGGACGCAGTTCATCCATGAGTGATGTGAGATCAGAAAAATTATGAGAGGATAAGGTGTAAAGAAGGAAGACGCCCTACGCCAGATTAAGTCGTGCGCGACTGTAATCAAAAGAGGTTATGTGTCCTGCTGGAACATAGACCCAGGCTAGGAAGTAAGGCAGTGGGGAGGACCCACAACGGTACTTGGGACTGGATTGTCCATTTACCGGGCAGGGATGCTGTTAATACTAGACTGCAAAACGTTGTGTGATCTCGGCCTTGTCACATGCGTATAAGTCGCATGGAGTTGGCCCGACTTGGAAGTCGAGTGAAAAAGTGGATTTAAAAAGAGGTACATCTCTGCAGAGTTTAAAAATGTATTCGAATACTTCGTGCTCCCGAGTTTTAGGAGTATGCCGCGGTGGATTAAATCCACGGGGTGTGACACAAGTATTGTTTTATAAACTAAAATTTGTTAGCTCAAGATTACCCAAGTGGCATGTGTTGTCATGATAAGGGGCGTTGCCGTGGGCTGTCATGTGTTGACGTGTCGCGGTAATACCATAATATAGAGATCATATGATAATTAAGAGGCATGTGGTTTATGCCCTAAGTTATGAAATACTGCTATGAGTATATGATTGAAAGACTTGAATAAAAATAGTGTGATATGAGATTATATCGCCTTGGATATGGGATATATGTATCGCCATCAATATGATTTATTCACTGTCATGGGAATGATCGGGATTTGAATAAGAGCAGAGAACTATATCTCTACCTCCCCTATGACTTGCTGAGTACATAAGTACTCACCCTTGCAACAACTCCTCAATAGATGGAGCGTTCTACTACCTTGGAGGATACCCTGAAGATGCTGCGGACCCAGGAGATGATGAGCAGTTCCCTCCGGAGCCCTGATGTGGTGCTGTCTGCTGTCAACCTCTGTTTCCTGTGGATTGCTTTTGGGCCTAGCTTCCACCGACTAGATGTGTTATTTTGTTAGACCCTTGTGCCTTGTAAGGCACTGTACCTCGTTTTGTACTAAGGCCTGATGGCCATACAATTATGACTACTGTATTATTTTGCTGCTTCAATGTATCCCTGTGATTGACTCATCCTGGGAAGTCAAGTGGTTTAAGGGACCAGCTGCACCGAGCTGGACTCCTCACAGGTGATGTCACAGTCGTGGCAGACACGACATATATAAAGCCCCCTATCGCCAGTGCTTCACTTCACACCTCAACTCGCCAGCAACCGTAGCATTAGCTCTAGAGCTTGCCATCGCCGTGCCTTCGTCTTCTTCCCCGGCGAGCCACTTCTGGAGCTCACGGCGCCAGCTTCGCCTGCAACTTCTCTCTCCAAACCAACACCACCAGTAAGCTCCCCTCATCCCCCTGTGTGTGTCATAGCGTTTAATTGGCCCCCCGGCGAACCTCAACCCCGGCAATCACCGGAAAGGCCCAAATCCCCTGTCCCCCTAATGCCGAGCGATTCAAGCCAAATTGATCCTCGTGGCAGTAGAGGAAAGTAATCAGTAAGCTAGGAGGAATAAGCCTGCAAGTTTGGATTTCAAAATGGAGCAAAGATTGAGGCTTTCCCCAATTCGCGCACCACCAATGAACTGGTTCTCGCCGCCGTACTTCTCCAGCCATTCCCCGACAAATTTGAGCACACCAGTAGCTTTGTGATGACCCCTAGATGCTTCCCGAGCGTGGAATTGAGTTCAAACGCCCTGGAACGAAAACGCCCAAATCTGTGCCTTCGTCTTCGGTTCCGATCACCGGAGTTCATTTTTCGGCCAAACCAGCCGATGAAACCATGTCATCTAGCTAGGTCTCAACCCCCTGAGAAATTTACTTCACTGGCTCGAACCCTGAATCGGCCTAGATCAAAAGTTACGATCATGCCAAGATTACTGTCCAGTAGTTCAGGCCACCGTGTTTGCTCACCGGATTTGGCCACCCTCCGGCCACTTTCTGCCCTTTAGCCTGTTGAGAGTTTTGTAGCTGTTGTCAAGGCCTAAACCCCAGACAAAGTTGTGCATCAATTGGTGTCAACGATTTGGACTCGGAGTCCACAGCCGAACTTATGCAAAATTTGTAGTAGCGAGACCTTTCAAGATGACCCTCCGGGAAGGTATGTAGAAAAATGGAGAACAGGAGCACAGAGAGGTTTATACAGGTTTGGGCCCTCGATGGTGGGAGTAATAGCCCTACGTCCTGTTGGGATTTCACTATAAGTGATAAAGGTTTACAAGATGGTGGGAAAACACCTTCACAGGCGAAGGGTTTTTCCTATGTCAATGTACAGAATGAAGCCAGAAAAGGCTTGTGAAAAGCTATGTAACTTAGGCCGTAGACTTGGCTGTTTGAGTAGTTGAGATGTGTTGTATCTCGCTTGTATCAGAGATGTTGATATCTTCCGATCCTTTTGTCCTCCTCTGTTTGATGCACCTTGCCACCCTTTTATACTGGTCGAAAGGGTGCCATGTCGTAACTGCATCAGACAGTTGCTTGGATGGTTGGGTGCGGTTTTTAGAGAACCGCTCTTAACCTCCACGTAGGTTAAACACGTGTTATTCATGGATAACTGCACATATTAACTTCCTGACGGTTAGGTTTTCCATGTGGAAGAATCTCCGGGATACTTGGAATATTCCCGCTATAGGGACAACCGGACAGGTGAACTTCAAGTACCTTGGTCAAGAATGTTCTGACCACGGGATGTTGGCTGACCATGCAACATCTTGGACATTCTGTTCGCGTATAGCATACGAACTTCTGACCGCGCAAAGCCTGCAGTCTGATCGCACAAAACCTGCAACCTGATCGCGTAAAGCCTGCGACCTGATCGCGCAAAGCCTGCGACCTCGGGCTGATGCTTCTCAAAATGACTTGTGTTCGCACCGCCGGGCACGTGTCTGGCTCGAATCTGTCTTGAACCAACAGTGCATTTATTTGAACTGACCCGGGTGTCAATCCTCGTCAGCTAGCCCCCAAATTCGAAGGAAACGAAGGGATGTGTTTATTTTGAATTTAAAGTCATGCATCGGATTTTTACCCGACTCTTCAAATCCCCCGCTTAGTGGCGCACTAAATGGGTCGGTTGGTTCCCCGAGACGGGTTCTGGGTATTACGTGATAGGTAATGATGGCGCTGTTAAAATGTTTTTTAACCCGAGGTGAAATAGTAAATGCTTTTTAAGAACCCGAGGTGCTTAGAATGTGAACCGTCACCTTGGCGGCTATAAATACCGGGTCTTTCATTTTGCAAAGCTCCACAATTTCTTCTCACGGCTAAGTCCTTTCTAAAGTCACCTTCATTCTTCTCTTCATACACTTCCTGATGGCAGATCATAACATCATTGAGATTGAAAGTGATGAAGAGGAAATTCTCGAGCAAAAGCTTCAAATGCTTGAAGATCCATCTCCTTCAAGGAAGAAACCCAAGGTTGACGAAGGATCTTCCAGCAGAGCAAAGGTAGAAGATGAGCCATCATCTTTTCTTCCTTCAGCTTTCTACTCCAACACCACCTACTTTTGTTTGGGTGATCAATTTTCTGGTCGGCAAGCGGTGACTATACGACTAGAAGATTCTCAACTTGTGTTGGGGAAGCAATCTTCTGGTGGGAAGGTTGCACTTCCACCATCTGGTGATCATCTGATTTTATCGGGTGATCTGCCTCCCAGGATGGATATATCAACGTGTCACAAACAGGGACAGGTAATAATCCTTCTCTCCTTTTGCTTATAGTTACAATTAACACAACGAACTTTGGCAAATGTAGGAGGTTGGAGGCCCCAGTAATCAGCCTTCTGCTACTCCATCTCTTCCTCCCGAACAGATTCTTCTGGAGGAGAAGAATGCCCTGGAGAAGAAGACCGAAGAGATGTCTTCGGTGATTCTGCATCTGGCAGAATGTTTTGAACGATCCCGTGAAGAGGCACATTAGTTCTGTCGAGAGAGGGACCACGCTCAGCAACAGCGGGAACTCTCCGATTTGATTAGGAACAGCAGTGTACCTCTTGTTAGGGATGACGTAGATAGGCTTAGGTTAGTTGCTAGTTCTCTGGGGGTTGTCAGTGTAGATCCTACTGACAACAACATGTCCCTAGGAGAACTCTGCAAACTTCTTTCGGATCAGGTCGACGCTTTGGTCGCCGGTATCCCTTTTATATGTAAAGAATGCAAGAAATAAAACTTTCTTCTTTTTCATATAAATATTCTTTACATCTTCTGTGCGAAAATATGGCCATGAGTAATGCCTTCGCGACCATTCATACACAGGGAACCCTTAGTTCTGCGACCAGAATCACACTTTTTTACGAAAGTACCGCGACCAAATCTGATACCGCGATCAGGTTTAAAGCCGCGATTAGAACTGAAGCTTACTGCGACCAGACTTGAGGCTCGATCAGACCGTCACTTCGATTAGAATCGGAGCTTAATCAAAAGCATGGTCTCGATCATACCACAACCCGGTCAAAATACATCCATACGTCCAAAAATTGGGTCATAGGATTTTTTCCATAAAAATGTCCAAGGCATATAAAGGAAAAACGCTCTCTGAAAAGCATTGAAAACTTTTCAATCCCTTTGCAGTTTCAGTTTCTAAACCAAAGAAGTCTTTTTGTTTCAGATCCAATGCCTGAACACTTTATCGGGTCCGCCAGAGATAGTATCCATTATGGGAAATGAATGAATAAAATATTCGGTGGAACGTTTGAATGGAACGTTACTCACATTAATGCGTCTCCTCGGGTCTATAAAAGGAGTAGGTGTCTTCCTGAAGGAGCCACTCAGCCAAAAAACCTTAACATTCCCGCCGCACAAAACCCTCGTTCCTCTTCAGTCTTCATCTTCCCCAAAAGTCACCAACTTCCCCTTCAATTCTCCACCAAAAAATGGCATCTTGGAGCCGATCCATCCACCACTCCGAGGAGAGTTTACTGGCGTTGGAGAAGGAAGAGATCCTTCCTCCGCAGCTGCTAATCAATTGGCGGCCTGCGGAGAAGGATCAAGAAACCCCGACCGTCCGAGAGGGCGAGTTGGTGGTTTTTGAAGAGTATTTGAGCTGCGGGTTCCGATTCCCTGAGAGTCGGTTCCTGAAGGACGTCCTCGAGCACTACGGGTTGGAGCTAATCAACCTCCACCCAAACACAGTGTTGGTACTGGCGGTATTTCAACACTTGTGCGAGGCATTCGTCGGAGTGTATCCCAGTGTGGATCTCTTCCGGCGATTTTATTTCTCGGCGTGGTCGAAGAGCGCCAACGCCGCCGGATGCATTTACTTCAGGCTAAGGGATAAGAAGGAGTACCCCTTCCCACCCTTGCGAGACTCAGTGCATGGGTGGCACCAGAAATGGTTTTACTGCACCCCGCCGACAGAGAGCGGGCTGTGGTTTGAAAACTCGCTGCCGAAGAAGTCAAGCGAGTTGGATACTTTCCCAGCGATGAACTCAAAGCTCATGAAGCACGCCGAGGTGATTCCTCACTTAGTCGGACAAGGGTTGACAGCACGTGACATCATCCGAGACTTTGTGAAGAACCGGGTGAGCCCTTTGCGTGAAAGGGCTCATCCGGCTTGGGAGATCAAGTCCATGGCGGACAGTACCCTGGACTATAACGAAGGTATTCATTCCTGGCACTGAAATCCTTTCATGTCATTTCTGAAATGCATCAATTTTAATTCGTATCTGGAAACAGGCCTGCCCTCAGCCGAGATTGAGAGGCGGACTAACTACCTTCTCAGGGCATACAACGCCGAGGTAGAAGGCCCCAGAGGATCGCCTCGCCCCCAAAGCTTGATTCGCGCCGGTGACAACCTTAAACAGGAGCGCCAGAAGGTACATTTTCCACTAGGCCTCTGTTTTGCATGTCTCATGTATGTCCAGCACTAATCAATCCAATTGGAATGAGAACAGCTCCTAGGGGGTTCGCCGAGGTGACGTTTCCCAGTGAGAACGTCGGTTCCCTGGGGAAGCCGACGACAAAATACGTGAAGAAGGTTTCCTCGAGACCCAGGACGAGGAATCCCGCCCCCAAGAAAGCCAGGCTAAACCTTGGGGAAGGGTCTTCACGAAGCATTCCTCCTACCGCCAGAAAAACCGTGGTAAGATATCACATCCCTCCGATCTTTCCAGGTGCAAACTGGAATTACTTCTTCGTCGTACAGGGAGAGGGGAGCGAGGAGGAGGAAGATGATGATGTCCCCCTGATTCGCCGGAGGAAGAGGATTGTGGGTTCTCCTTCCGGTGACGCTCCAACCCATTCCGCAGAAACGACTGTTACCACAGGGGCGGCTGTAGCAGACCCCGCGGCCAGCGAAAGCCCCGTGGTCGCAGATAATGCCCCAGCCCCTGAAGCCCCCGAGGCTTCAGGGCCTGTCGCCTCTACTTCCCTGGTCGGAGGGACGACCGTGGTAAGATTTTCTCACAGTCTTGTTTCTCCAATTCCCCCTGTGCATTCGATAAGTTAATGTTTATGCAGGGAGAAGAGGACTCTTATCGTTAGTCTTTTTCTTCCCCTAGAAATGTATTTACAGAGGAACACACCTAGGGGGGAGATGCCTTGTTCTCCAAGAGGAAGACCAGGACGGACGACAGCTGTCCTCTTTCTCGAGGAGAGCCTTCCCTGAAATCCCAAAAGCTAATGGGATTTCAAATAAGGTAAGAACCTCTATCCTGGTTGTATTTAAAACAATTCGTGACGATCACGAATTGTAACTGCTTGGTTCCTCTTTCCTTTGTCAAGCGAAAAGAGACAACATCCAGCCCTTCAACCACTTCGGAGAGGGTTGAAGTTGCTGCTGGTGCAGGAGCCTCCAGCGAGGAGCGCTCCGCCGCCTCGGTCCAGGAAGTCGTCCGGGTCGTGAGGGGAGAGACAAGTGCGAGAACCCAGTCGCAACCAAAGGCGACTGGGGGCAGTGCTCAGCAGGCACTCCCACCAACTGCCCCTGTTGTAGCCGCATCGGGGCCCTCAGCGAGTCTTCCTGTTAATCCGGAATATGTCTCCTTATGGGTGTTCATGAAGGTATGATGAACTTCCCTTTTGGTGCCTGAATTGTGCGTAGGACACCTTTAACTCCTTTTTTGTATCATAGGAACTATCCCGGATGATGGCCACATCGCGTGCTACGGCGGCGAGCGTGGAGGCCATACAAAGAGAACGAGACAACTTGCACAGGTAAGGATCATTACTCTTCAACTTGTATAGATACAAATTGATTATGACCACTCCTTCTGTTCTACTACAGAAAGGTGGCATTGCTGGACAAAGAAGTGGCCACAGTCAAGCTCCATTCGATCTCAGTGACTAGGAACCAAGAGATCGAAAACAACAAACTGCAGTCACAACTTACTGGTAAGTCGATTCCTGATTTGGAAGACTTGTTTTCATAACATGAGAGTAATCTTTTCTCTTGTTGCAGCCCAAGTGGGTCAAATAAAGCAACTCAGTCAGGACAATGAACTCCTCCGAGACTCTATTCTAACCTCCGAAAGGGCGATCGGAAAGCTGAGCCATTCAATCTTCGAAAAACTGAAGGCAGTGGCTCATCCTCTAAAGGTTGATGTGGTCGAAACCACAAGAGATAATCTCAGCCAAGATGACTGGTCTGCGCTAGTCATGGCCCAAGCGGAGTCACTTCTCGAGTATCTCCCTGAGGATACACAGTGTCGTGGTATTGCGAATACCCCGGCAGGTTTTGAGAATGTTCCTAGCGAAGATTACGCGGCGCGGGTTGACCGGATGACCGGTCCTCCCCCGCCGGACAAGCACAAAAAATGACACACGGGTTTATACAGGTTCGAGTCCCGGTGGGGGCCCTAGTCCTGTCGACGCACTCCCGACCGGAGTCGGCTGGGGAGGCTCTCTCCGGGGGAGAGGCTTCCGGAGCACGTCTGTGAGTTTAACTATTCTAATAAAAGAACCGATCCCTTACAACAGAGGGGTACAAGGGCTATTTATAGCGCCAAAAAACAGCAAAAAACCTAAACTACCCCGGAAGCCACCGTCGGATTGAAGGGTAGGACCGTCCTTCTCCCGGTCAAATGCCTTGGATGCTTGACAGGTGGTCGCTAGTTCCCGAGGCGCCCCTCGCGTGACCTGCACGTGATAAACAGTTCAAGACTTCACCTTTAGGAGGGCGATGCGGCCCGGGACGGCGCCGGAGGCCAGGTCCCGGGAGCCAAAAGGCGGCGCCCGGGGAGGTCCCGGAGGCCACGTCCCCGGGCAAATGGCGGCGCCCGGGAGGGCACCGGAGGCCGCGTCCAGGGAGCCAAAAAGGCGGCGCCCGGGGAGGCCCCGGAGGCTACGTCCCCGGGCGAATGGCGGTGCCCGGGAGGGCACCTGGAGACGTGTCCCGGGAGCCAAAAGGCGGCGCACAGGGAGGCCCCGGAGGCTACGTCCCCGGGCGAATGGCGGCGCCCGGGAGGGCACCGGAGGCCGTTTCCCGGGAGCGAAAAGGCGGCGCCCGGGGAGGCCCCGGAGGCTACATCCCCGGGCGAATGGCGGCGCACGGGAGGGCACCCGAGGCCGGGTCCCGGGAGCCAAAAGGCGGCGCCCGGGGAGGCCCCGGAGGCTACGTCCCCGGGCGAATGGCGGCGCCCGGGAGGGCACCGGAGGCCGCGTCCTGGGAGCCAAAAGGCGGCGCCCGGGGAGGCCCCGGAGGCTACGTCCCCGGGCGAATGGCGGCGCCCGGGAGGGCACCGGAGGCCGCGTCCTGGGAGCCAAAAGGCGGCGCCCGGGGAGGCCCCGGAGGCTACGTCCCCGGGCCAAGGGCGGTGCCCGGGAGGGCACCGGAGGCCGCGTCCCGGGAGCCAAAAGGCGGCGCCCGGGGAGGCCCCGGAGGTTACGTCCCCGGGCGAATGGCGGCGCCCGGGAGGGCACCGGAGGCCGTGTCCCAGGAGCCAAAAGGCGGCGCCCGGGGAGGCCCCGGAGGCTACGTCCCCGGGCCAAGGGCGGTGCCCGGAGGGCACCGGAGGCCGCGTCCCGAGAGCCAAAAGGCGGCGCCCGGGGAGGCCCCGGAGGCTACGTCCCCGGGCCAAGGGCGGCGCCCGGGAGGGCACCGGAGGCCGCGTCCCGGGAGCCAAAAAGGCGGCGCCCGGGGAGGCCCCGGAGGCTACGTCCTTCTCCCGGCCAGGGCCCTCGGATGCCTTACAGGTGTTGGCCGATTCCCGAGGCGCTCCTCGCGTGACCTTCACGTGACCGGGACCGGAGACCTCTGTCTTCGGATGGACGGCGGCACCCGGGACAGAAGTGTAAGTCTCCCTCCTGGGACACTGTCGCGCCCCGAAACTGGGACTACGACTACTCCTGTAGAGACCTAGCTCGCTGCAGCTAGTCCCATATATGCATAGCATACACATACCCTTGACGTCCCAGGATAAGTCAAGCACAGGAGTATATCACATTGCAATGGAGTAACTTACAAAATAGTTAAGCAGTGTGGCCTGCTGGCCTTAATATTACATAAGGAGATTACAATGCCTTCACGGCATACATGGTTTAGCAAAATATCATCTACACAGCAGAAGGTAGGTGACCCACCCACAAAGAGAAGTGGACGGCAGAACAACACACATCAGGGCTCTGGCAGAACTGACGCTCCTCCTTCTGGATCCAAGAAGTCCTCCATGCCTTCGTCTTGGTTGTAGAATGCTCCATCTACTGAATTGTAGGTTGCAAGAGTGAGCACTTACGTTCTCAGCAAGTCATAGGTAAGAGTAGATACATATAGTAGAGGTGATATGAACCTAGACTAGTCAAGAATTATGGATGTTTGTAAAATAATCTTTCTCTTTCCTGGCTCAACTCATGGCAGCACCTTTCTATAATATAACATCGTCATTCATGTTCACTAAATTATAGCACTACCGCGACATGTCAACACATGACCGCCCACGGCAGCACTCCTTATCATGACAACACATGTCATTTGGGTAATCTTGATTTAATATATTTTATTTAGAAAATAATACTTGTGTCACACCCCGTGGATTTAATCCACCGCAGCAAACTCCTAAGACTCGGGAGCACGAAGTATTCGAATACATTTTTAACTCTGCAGAGAGGTACCAATTTACCCGCAAGATATTCCACTTTCAAGCCCATCCTGTCAGAATGATTGGACCCCTGACTCAGTTCATACTGTGAGCGGCAAGGTGGAGATAACAGGAACTTTTGTTATGTTTCACTTACAATTCACCCCTGACCCTGCAGTTTTCTTCACACAAACCGCAGTTGTGGCGGGCTATACCCCCACCCATAAGCCTCTTCCCATTACTGGGTCAACGTGCTTGATCAAATCACATTCAGTGATACGTGGAGGAGCTGAACCCCGTGAGTTTAGTGTATTACTTTCCATCTCATGCAGGGGTTTCATGTACGATTCACATAAGTACTTGTTCAGGCCTGTCCCATACCAGGCTTGCGGTTAGCACGTTGTTCATGCCACTAGACGCACAACACAAGGTTCTAGTTCTTATATGCCAGTGACCAGACCATCCACAACCCTGCACCTTCAGTGCCTGCACATCCTTTGCAGTCTAGCACCTCCAGTGCTACCACCATTCCATACCATTTCCTGGTCACGGCTAGGGTTTTATTTCATGAATATAAGTATATAAATATATAATAGTTCATGGCTCAAAACTTGTTTATTTCACATTTCACAGATAACCAGTCCAGTACTGCCAATTCATAAATCAACCATTTCCAATCTTTCTCATGCAATATTATCTATATTCAAGGTTATGTTATAGCAACTCTTAAAATATAGGTTCGAGATGACCAAGAATATGACTTGCCTTCCGCGTCATAAAATACAGCAGTTGATGTCGGGTCAATAGTGAAGTCCTCGAACTGGGGCTCTTGATCTGCTCTCCAATCAAACAAACAACCAATAATCACAATCTTTTCAATACACTATTATACTATATGCAATAATGCAAAGATGAAGTCTTGATGATTCTGAAATGATTAGGTTAGTTGCTGAAGGTTTACAAGGTTCCAAATGTCTCAAAATATCAGAATGATATCAAGGTTGCGACTGGTTCGCTCAAAAACAGCGAACGTCTTTAGGTCGACATTCGGTTCAAGGCATCGACATAGGGTCGATGGATGATAGAGGGGTTATCTCAACTTGTGGCAGTAGAATAAAATGTAGAGCACAACTCCACAAGTCTAAGGGACAAGGTTATTTCCAGTTTGCACAACTGAAAAGAGGTGAAAAGAGCTAATGCCACTGGCTGACATGCTCTGGCATAGGGCTGACAATGCCAAAATCTAGGGTTTTAGCATAAACTGCAGTTCAAGGGCTCAAATCAAGTTGTGATAGAAGAAGAAATTGCTGATCACAACCTCAGGAATCTAAGGGACAAAGTTATGCTCAAAATGCACATCTGGAAGGAAGTGAAAAGGACTAATGCCACTGACTGACATAGCCTGGCATTGATCTTGACATGGCCAGAAACTAGGGTTTGCCATATCTTTTGATCTAGAGCTCCAAATGATGCACCACTTTGTCTGGGAGGTAGGCAATGATAACAGGAACAAATCATTCAACAGGATCTAGGGCAGAAGATGGCTAGAAGGTGATGAAATTCAGTGATGAACTGAGGTGAACTAGTTGCACTGGAGCAGTTCTGGACAAGATTTTGGCATGGCTATAACTTGAATTCTGGGCAGTTTCAGAGATCGAGCTAGAAGGCAAAAATGTTTAGGAGGTTGAGGCACACTTGAATGACAAAGTGGATGAAGATGAAACTGGCCAGGAATAGGTTTTCCAGGTGATCAACGCCGGGGAAGAAACACTGCCATTTGGGGGTTTTCGATTTAGGCCGAATGAACTCAATTCCAAGCTTGGAGAGTGAAAGAGAGGTAAGAGGAAGCTACCTGCACGATCAATTTGGCCGGAGGATGGCCGGAGAAGCCTGTCGACGATCGCCGGCGACTGGTGGAGCTCAAAATTGGGGAAAGCTTCGATTGAAGCTCAATCTGGAGATCTGGATGCATAGGCTTGCTAATTAGAGCTCACTGATCAATTTGTTTCACAGATTCAAAGACTAATTCGGGGTAATTTGGCCTGCATTGCCGGAACAGGGCATTTAGCAATTCCGACGATCACCGGCGTTAGGGTCCACCGGAGAGCAATTCAATGCAACAGTACAATCAGGAGGATGAGAGGTACTCACTGCTAGCTTCAATTTGGCAGGAGATGCTACGGTCGAGGCTGCCACCGTGAAGCTTCTTGCTGGACTCGCCGGAGAAGACGACGACAGCGAGAGAATTTGCAAAATTGGCTAAGTCCTGATGAAGTGAAGCTGTTACAAGGTATGGGGTTGCTTTTATAGGCCAGAGGCGGAGCTTGCAAGGAGGTAGCTGCAAGGAAATTGGCGCCGGGGACTTGACTGGCCGGGCGCAGGCGCGGCAACAGTGACGGTGAAGCGATGGCGCACAGGCGATGGAACGGTTGATGCTACTGTTGCTTCATCGGGACGCAATGGTGTTGGGCGGTGCAAAACAGTGGCGACAACGGCTGGCAAAGCAAGCAACGTGGCGAGGAGTTGCTGACGACGATCGCGCATGGGAGCAAGGCTGTTCAACGACGCTGCCACGACGATGGCTAGTACACAGACGCGTGTGCACATGCAAACTCAAGTGAGCATGAGCTCAGGCGCAGGCGAGGCGTGGCCGGCGGCGAGCAAGCGCGGCGCAAATGCACGGCGATCTCTGGTCGTGCACAGCAGCTGCTGTCCTGGTCGAATCTGGACTTGTTTGCAATTTCAAATTCTTGATTTGGACTGATCTGTAAATCTGGAGATTTGGAAGGTTTGATCTGATTTTGATTCTGCTGATTTGGCAAACTTGATTCAACAGATGATTTGGCACAGATTGAAGATAAAATTTGAGATGTTCGGATGATTTTGATATGAACTGAAAACAGAGTGGATTAGGGTAAAATAAGTCTGAATTTTATTGATCTCGAATTCTGGGATTTAGGGTTTGATTTTGAGATACTCATTAAAGAAGAATTTGTGTCGAAAAGCATTTGGGAGGTGTTCCCTGAATCAGATTTGAATTTGGAGATGATTTGCAACATTTTGCCTTTTCAGGCTTCTGGAAAATCTGGAAAAGGACTGATCTGCGATACTCTTGGACTTATTTGTGAAAAGAGTCTAGATGGCAAAATCTGGCTGCCAACTTTTTGGATTAAGGTATTGGCATACCCTTGATCATAATCCAAGAATAATCTGGTCTGATCTTGGCTAAGATTTTGATTAAATCTGAATTTCTGAAACTTAGGGTAAAAGGTAATAACAGTTATTCTGTTTTCGAAAACAGAAAAGAGTTGATAAATCTGGAGATTAGGAATAGAATTGAATCTGGGTTCTGAAGGCTTTTAGGTTTAGGATAACTGATAAATCACATCTGAACAATCTGATCTTGATTTGAGGTCACAGGATAGATTTTGGAGATTTTAGGGCTTAGGACAGAATAAAGCTGAGGCTGATTTGGCTGATCTAGGAGAGACATATGCATGCATGATTTTTAAGAAAGAACTTTTCACCCCAAAACTCGGGATGTTACAGACACAAAGTCCACGGGGGAACAGAAGACCAAACACTAGGTGACAACTTCACTCCTGGGGCACGGGGTTCTTGAGGGGAGAGAAAATCAAGCCTAGAGGCATAAGGTTCCCTCCTCGGACACAAAGTCCCCGGCGAAGAGACATCCAAGCCCAGAGGTGTAACTCTCCCGCCCAGGAGACCGAGTCCACGGGGGAAGATAAGACTGAACACCGGTTGCAAAATTCACTCCTGGGGCACGGGGTTCTCGAGGGGAGAGAAAACCAAGCCCGAAGGCATAAGGTTTCCTCCCGAGACACAAAGTCCCTGGGGAAGAGACATCCAACCCCGGAGGTGTAAGTGAACCTCCCGGGAGAACAAGTCCATGGGGGAAGAGAAAACCAACCCCGGAGGCAAAAGGTTCCCTCCCGGGACACAAAGTCCCTGGGGAACAGACATCCAAGCTCGGAGGAGTGTGTCTCCCTCCCGGGACACCAAGTCCATGCGGGAATGGAAGACCGAACACCCGGTGAAAAATTCACTCCTGGGGCACGGGTTTCTCGGGGGGGAGAGAAAACCATGCCCAGTGGCATATGGTTCCCTCCTGGGACACCAAGTTCCCGGGGAAGAGACATCCAAGCTCGGAGGCTTAAGTCACACTCCTGGGGGACCATGTCCACAAGGGAAGAGAAGACCGAACTCCGGGCGAAAAATTCACCCCCAGGGAAGGGGGTCCCAGGGGAAGAGATAACCAAACCCAGAGGCATAAGGTTCCCTGCCGGCACACAATGTCCCCGTGGAAGAGACATCCAAACCCGGAGGTGTATGTCTCACTCCGTGGACACCAAGTCCACGGGGGAACAGAAGACTGAACACTGGGTGAAAAATTCACTCTTGGGGCACAGGGTTCTCGGGGGGAGAGAAAACCAAGCCCAGATGCATACGGTTCCCTCCTGAGACAAAAAGTCCCCGGGAAAGAGACATCCAAGCCCGGAGGTGTAACTCTCCCTCCCGGGATACCAAGTCCACGGGGGAAGACAAGACCAAACTTCGAGTGAAAAATTCACTCCTGCGGCACGAGGTTCTCGGGGGAATAAAAAAACAAGCCCGGAGGCATAAGGTTCCCTCCTGGGACACAAACACCCCGGGGAACAGACATCCAAACCCGGAGGTGTAAGTCTCCCTCCCGGGACACCAAGTCCACAGGGGAAGAGAAGACTGAACACCGGCTGCAAAATTCACTCCTGGGGCACAGGGTTCTCGGGGGAGAGAAAACCAACCCCGGAGGCATATAGTTCCCTCCCGGGACACCAAGTTGACGGGGAAGAGACATCCAAGCCCGGAGGCTTAAATCTCCCTCCCGGGGCACCATGTCCACCGGGGAAGTGAAGACCGAACTCCGGGTGAAAAATTCACCCTCGAAGCAGGGGGTTCCGGTGGGAAGAGAAAACCAAACCCAGAGGCATAAGGTTCCCCCCGGGACAAAAAGTCCCCGGGGAAGAGACATCCAAGAGCGGAGGTGTAAGGTTCCCTCCCTAGAGACAAAGTCCCATGGGAAGAGACATGCAAGCCCAGTGGTGTATGTCTCCCTCCCGGGACGCCTAGTCCACGGGGGAACAGAAGACCACACGTCGGGTGAAAAATTCACTCCTGGGGTACGGGGTTCTTGGGGCGAGAGAAAACCAAGGCCGGAGGCATATGGTTCCCTCCCGGGGCACCAAGTTCCAGGGGAAGAGACATCCAAGCCCAGAGGCTTAAGTCTCCCTCCCAGGGCACCATGTCCACGGGAGAAGAGGAGACCGAACTCCGGGTGAAAAATTCACTCCCGGGCCATGGGGTTCCCGGGGGAAGAGAAAACCAACCCCGGATGCATAATGTTCTCTCACAGGACACCAAGTTCCTGCTGAAGAGACGTCCAAGCCTGAAGGATTAAGTCTCCCTCCCGGGACACCATGTCCACGGGGGAAGAGAAGACCAACACCGGGTGAAGAATTCACTACTGGGGGGCACAGTGTTCTCGGGGGGAGAGAAAACCAAGCCCGAAGGCATAAGGTTCCCTCCCCGGACACAAAGTCACCGGGTAAGAGACATCCAAGCGCGGAGGTGTAAGTCTCCCTCCCGGAACACCAAGTCCACGGGAGAAGAGAAGACCGAACACTGGGTGAAAAATTCACTCCTGGGGCACGACGTTCTCGGGGGGACAGAAAACTAAGCCCAGAGGCATAATATTTCCTCCCTGGACACAAAGTCACCAGGGAAGAGACATCCATGCCCGGAGGTATAAGTCAACCTCCCGGGAGACCAAGTCCATGGGGCAAGAGAAAACCAACCCGGAGGCAAAAGGTTCCCTCCGACGACACAATGTCCCTATGGAAGAGACATCCAAGCCCGGAGGAGTAAGTCTCCCTACCGGGACACCAAGTCCACAGGGGAAGAGAAGACCGAATACCTGCTGAAATATTCACTCCTGGGGCACGGGGTTTACAGTGGGAGAGAAAACGAAACCCGGAGGCATGTCGTTCCCTCCTGGGATACCAAGTTCCTGGGGAAGAGACATCCAAGCTCGAACGCTTAAGTCTCCCTCTAGGGGCACCATGTCCACGGGGGAAGAGAAGACCGAAATCCGTGTGAAAAATTCACTCACGGGGCAGGGGTTCCCGGTGGAAGAGAAAACCAAACCCAGAGGCATAAGGTTCCCCCCCGGGACACAAAGTTCTAGGGGAAGAGACATCCAAGCCCGGAGGTGTAAGGTTCCCTCCCTGGACACAAAGTCCCCGGTGAAGAGACATCCAAGCGTTGAGGTGTATGTCTCCCTCCCGAGACACCAAGTCCATGGGGGAACAGAAGTCTGAACACCGGGTGAAAAATTCACTCCTGGGGCACGGGATTCTCGGGCACGGAGTTCTCGGGGGGAGAGAAAACCATGCCCGGAGGCATAATGTTCCCTCCATGGACACAAAGTCCCTAGAGAAGAGACATCCAAACAAGGATGGGTAAGTCAATCGCCCGGGACACCAAGTCCACCGGGGAAGAGAAGACCGAACACCGAGTGAAAAATTTCCTCCTAGGGCACGGGGTCCTCGGGGGGAGAGAAAACCAAGCCAGAGGCATTAGTATCCCTCCGGAGACACAAAGTCCCCGGGGAAGAGACATCCATGCCCATAGGTGTAACTCTCCCTCCCGGGACACCAAGTCCATGGGGAAAGAGAAGACAGAACTCCGGGTCAAAAATTCACTCCTGCGGCCCGGGGTCTCGGGGGAAGAGAAAACCAAGCCCGGAGGCATAAGGTTCCCTCCCAGGACACAAAGACGCCGGGGAAGAGACATCCAAGCCCGGAGGTGTAAGTCTCCCTTCCGGGACACCAAGTCCGTGGGGGGAGAGAAGACCGAACACTGGGTGAAAAATTCACTCCTGGGGCACGGGATTCTCTGGGGGAGAGGAAACCATGCCTGGAGGAATATGGTTCCCTCCCACACTACTACAGAAATGCTTTTCACTATCGGTTAAAAATCCACTCTACTATCGGTTCTCTTACCGATAGTGGTCGGCACGATAGTAGAGGGCAGCACACTTCTATCGGTTCAAAAACCGTTAGTAAAACATCTACAATCCCAACGTTCACTAATCGCTATCGACTATTTCTTCTATCGGCTCGGTTTTAAACCGATAGTATTGTATAAGTTTTTTCTATCGGCTCGTATAAAAACCGATAGTATTGTTTAGGCCTTTTGTATCGGCTAGGATCTAAACCGATAGTAATCTAAACATTTTTTTCTATCGGCTCTCATATAAACCGATAGTATTGTTTAGGCCTTTTGTATCGGCTAGGATCTAAACCGATAGTAATCTAAACGTTTTTTTTATCGGCTCTTATATAAACCGATAGTATTTTGTGGACACAGTTAGTACTGGAAACTTTATTCTATCGGTTGCAGTATATAACCGATAGTACTGAAAAATTTATTCTATCGGTTATATTATATAACCGATAGTATTTTGTAGACTCGTTTAGTTAGTACAGGAAACTTTATTCTATCAGTTTCTGAATATGAACCGATAGTATTGTGTGGACACAGTTATTACTGGAAACTTTATTCTATCGGTTGTAGTATATAACCGATAGTAATATTAGTTTTTCCTATCGGTTATGTAGTGGCACGGTTAGTACTAAATATTTACAAATATACATACAGCAATACAGAGATACATATAGCAATATACATACAGCAATACAGAGATACATTGGATCATTCACAAATACACCAATATTTACAAATATTCACCAATATTCACATATTGAATTTGTTCACAAATACACTAATACAGTAATATACACATGCATTGGACAGACTAAATTTATGCACATATTGATCGAGTTTATTCACAAATACATCAATGAATCTATTCACATATATTCACATATATTCACAAATCAATGAATCAACACATTCAATATATATTCACAAATACAACAATCAACACAAGTCAGTTACTATCGATCGTTGATAGCCACTTCTTCGATGACATATTGAGCCCAAATTGTTCGCAGCTCCTTCAATTGAGGCAACTCATATTGCTCTTTCAACATGGTGCTCTGCATATATGCGTGCATGAAGTTAGGATCGTACGTCACATCCAATTAAAGTTCGACTTTGAGTCAGGAAAAATAGTTACCTTAGGGAATTGGGCAAAGTTTCTCCTGATCAGGTCATATATGAATCTCATGACATAGAAGCCACATTCCCACGATTGTGGCTGCTGATGGCACTGGAAAAATTGCATATGCAAAGACATAAACCCACATTAACTTGAAAGAACTAATTAAGCTTAAATTAAAAGACTCATCATGAGTACTTCCATCCGTATTAATTACCTCATATTCTTTCCAAGAAATTGTTGTGCCCTTCGACGCGTCATGCCTCCCTCCAGCACTAGCATAATTTTTGAAAGCCCTATATTTAATTTAGCATTGTCGATTAATATCTTATCATTAATTAGCTAGTCAGAGAAAAATTTAAGACAACTATGTTACTTACGCGTCTATGTGCCATGTGAGGGTGAAAACATGCGCCACCTTGTCGCTCATCGAATCGAGGTAATAGACCTCATTCATCCATGGGCAAATGACGGCGAGGACCCAGTGGCCCCTACATTGCATATATAAGCGAACCGTTTCATACATATGTTAGGCGTAACATACAAGAATGAGTTAAATTAGTAGGAAATGCACTAACCTTTGGTGGTACGGCGCAAGGATGAACTCTCGGTCCTGCTGCGCTAGTAGTGCCCTTGATATGTATACCTCCGCATGTGCTTGGTCGTGCTCTAGCATCGTGAGGCTTATTTTCTCTGGGTCGAGGAAACCCACCTTGTCACATGCCCTCATCGACGCCAGCCTATACATGCACCTGGATGCAAAGTAGACACTAGTAAGTAGTGCATACAAAAAGTGATTGGATTTATGAAACGAACTGTGATAACTTCAGACAACAGCACACTCACAGGACTCCAGTCCGTATGATGGACATATCAAGCTCCCGCCAGTTGAGGAGGTCGGACAAATCCTCGTGGGCCACCGATATGCTCCCGGGCTCACGGTGAAAATGGGCTGGCCTGAAGTGAACCAAGAAGTTGATGTGGCGCCTAGACCGGGTCAGGTACCACTCGTGGAGACTTCTGGTTATTTGATCCATATTGCGCAGAAGGTACTCCGACACGAGTGGGGACCCGTTCTTGAACGTACCCGGCTGGCTTTGTTTGGCCTTGCCTTTGGCCTTGCCCTTGCCTTTGGCCTTGCCCTTGCCTTTGGGCGGGGAGCGAGTGTATACCTTCGAAGGTTGGGGTGTGGTGCCGTCGGCCTCATTTGATGGCGAAGGGTTTGAGGCCGTCGGAGGAGGCATGGGGGCCGAAGGAGTTCGCTCATGCGTTGTGGCGGGGCTGGTGTCCTCAGGAAGTGTGCTGGTATCCATCGTCCACTTTAAGTACAAACGCTTAAATTAGATTTTGAAAATTAAGTATATTAACTGAGTTGTAAGCTAGAATGGCTAGGGTTTACCTCCTGTAGTCTAACACCCTTCTTGGGCCACTGTATGTACGAGCCCAATGCCTCGCCAATTGTCCGCATTTCGTCCGTTGGGATGGGCAACGGAAAAGAGCTGTAGCCCGGGAGGGCCATGTCCACCTGTACCTTTGCGAATCCAGGCTCAAGAGGTACGCAGTGGATCCGGACATCCTCCCAAGACTGGTATACGACCCCGTTTGCAACCGCAACAGGTTTGTCGCCTATGTTGATCAATAGGGTACAGCTCTCCGGCTTCTGCAATTTGCAACAATTATAACAAGTTAGCGAAACAATTCTAACGTAACGGGAGTGGCATCAGCCGAACTGCATATATAGCTCAAGAGTTGCAATACCTCGATCAGGTCCACCGGATCCACGTGAACCTTCGAGCCAACACTACTCGGCCTGGCAGCGTCGACCTCGGCAGCTGGATCTAAACCCTTGGACTGCACAACTCGGCTTAGGCGTTCATATTTCTCGTTCATTTGAGCGAACATGTCCGCGAATTGTGCAGTCACATCTGCCCGTATCTTCTGAGATAGCTCCTCTTCCCTTTCCTTCCAGCTGCCAGGCTTCTTCGCCTTTTGCCCGGGGTCCGAGAAGCCTTCCTTCCATGGCACCACAGCCCCCACGGTTCGCGTCCGCCCTGGATGCTCCTTGTTCCCTAGAGCCCGGGTAAGGATGTTGTTCTCCCTATGGGGACTGAACAATCCCTCGGTCGCCTCCTTCGAGCAAGAGATCTGTTACATTGAAAGCTCTCCATTGTGAGGAAGAAATATATACAAAGTTGTGCGCACACTAGTGATCATAGTTAGCCAACTTACGAGTCGCTGCACGACCTCGACGTCCCTGGGGTTTGGGAACGCCACAGTCCCCGTGGCCGACACGGTCCCTCTGGCCAGCCACCAGCGCTTGCATCGCTGATCGCGGATCTCGGAGAGTGGTAGGTCAGGGGAGTCGACGAAATGCGACGCCTCGTCTTCACCCTTCTTCCACTGCTCCTCCTTCCCCGCATAGCCGCGAGAACCGAGCCGGTGTGGGTGGTCGTTCCTCCTCTGGATTGCCCTGTTCTTCTCGCTGAGGGCCTTCGTACCAGAAACAAGAAAATTAATGCACCACTGCTTACTGCATACAATGGTGTAACCAAGCAAAGGAACCATTCATACCTTGAACTCAGGAGTCCCCTTCTGTTGGGCGAATTGCTCCCATACCTCCTCCGTTATGAAGGGGTACTTCTCGCATGGAGATTCGCCTTTAGCGAGGAAGGTACTGACGAGGACGCACTTGAAGGTTTTCCACGTGTTGTTCATGTCCTTCAAGCAAGCTATCTTGGGACCATCGTCCGGGATGTTCCACTTGGCCTGTTTCAAATGGTGCATATAAGTAGGACTTACCTAATCTCTAGGATAAACCAAGGGAATGTGATTACTCAAGAGTTCAGTGATTTTGATTAATTTTACCTTCACTTCCGCCCACAGCCTATCCCTCTCGTCGGCCTTGACGTCCTTCCAGCTCTGGACGGTGATCTTCACCCTTTCCTTCGCCAACAAGCCAACATAGGCAGCATAGTGCCCGGCGTTCTTCCCGATCGGTCTCCCGAACTGGTTGAATTCACAGGAAAGATCCGCGCGTTTGGCCAAACGACCCAACATCGTCGCGCCTCGCGCCTTCCTCTTGCGCTGGGATGAGGCAGCGCCATCTACGTTCGCCCTCGCCGAATCACTAGTATCAGCCGAGGAAGATGCCGACATGGCTTTACCTAAAATACCATAAACAAACCATCCAATTGATATGAAGAAAGGTACATGACAAAGTAATTCACAGAATATTCAGATGAGCAGTGCAAACTAACAAATACTATATTTCCTATCGGTTTTAAAAGGAAAACCGATAGTACTAAGGTCTATATTCAGGAAAATTTAAAAGATTAGCAGTGGAAACTATGCTAATCTCTCTGCTGGAAAATAAAGTCTATTAAAATTTAAATGCACCTAAATTTGAGATGAAAATTAGAAAATGGGAAGTAATTCACAGAAAATTCAAATTAGCTGTGCAAACTATGATGGCACTACTATTTACTATCGGTTTTCCAAGTCAAACCGATAGTAATCAAGTCAGCATTAGGAAAAATTTCAAAAATTGCTCAGCAGGAACATAAAGTAATTGCTCAGCAGGAACATAAGGTATGTTAAAAAATAAATGAACCTAAATTTGAGATGAAAATTAGAAAATGGGAAGTAATTCACAGAAAATTCATATTAGCTGTGCAAACTATGATGGCACTACTATTTACTATCGGTTTTCCAAGGCAAACCGATAGTAATCAAGTCAGCATTAGGAAAATTTTCAAAAATTGCTCAGCAGGAACATAAAGTAATTGCTCAGCAGGAACATAAGGTATGTTAAAAAATAAATGAACCTAAATTTGAGATGAAAATTAGAAAATGGGAAGTAATTCACAGAAAATTCATATTAGCTGTGCAAACTATGATGGCACTACTATTTACTATCGGTTTTCCAAGTCAAACCGATAGTAATCAAGTCTGAATTAGAAAAAATTTCCAAAATTGCTCAGCAGGAACATAAAGTAATTGCTCAGCAGGAACATAAGGTATGTTAAAATATAAATGAACCAAAATTACAGATGAAAATTAGAAATGGGATATAATTAACAGAAAAATCAGTTTATGGTATTTACTATCGGTTCTGAGTAAGAAACCGATAGTGAACTACACTGTATGACATATTGCTATGATTTTCATCAATTCTGTCATTCTCATAGCTATCAAGTTTGTAGTTCATGAATTTTACTCTAGGTTTCTATTTGTAATCCATGGAACGGGATATGAACCATTGCATACAAAATTAAGCAATACACGCGAGCGATTTGGTCAAGAACACTTACAGTGGATCGTGGAGTGGCCGGAGGCGGTGGCGCAATGCAATGCCGGAGGCGGTGGCGCAATGCAATGCCGGAGGCGGTGGAGAACCAGTGGCGCAGAGGAGCGAAGAAGCGAACGTCGGCGATTCTAGGGTTTTTCGCGCGAGTATTTTTCGATTTGGAATGTGATCAGTTGCACTGGAGGGAAAATCGTGCAGGTTATAACCTAATAAATGAATATTTACTATCGGTTCATCACCACAAAACCGATAGTAAAAACATGTAAGTTAGGGTTTTCGTAACACAGTGTAAATCACTATCGGTTGTGAACAGTAAACTGATAGTAAACTAAGTACATGGGATCATAACACAGTGTAAATCACTATCGGTTGTGAACAGTAAACCGATAGTAAACTAAGAACAGGGGATCATAACACAGTGTAAATCACTATCGGTTGTGAACGATAAACCGAAAGTATAGTTTAATTTCATATCAGTTTCACAGTTATAACCGATAGTAAAATACAATGCTATTGACCCTAAAGGATTTCCCTTAGAAGAATTACAGAGGATCTCAGTACATCATTTTGTATTGTATTTACTATCGTTTATGACAATAAACCGATAGTATATGTTAATTTCATATCGGTTTGGAGGTTGAAACCGATAGTATAATACTGTTAAATTGATCTAAAGGTATTTCCTGAGAACAAATACAGATGGGTCTCAGTACATCATTTTGCACTTGTAAACACACCTGAAACCCCATGCAAATGGCTTGCAATAATTTTGAAATAAAATAACAATAAAGACCAATCATGGAATGAAAATTTGCAGTTTTCATATATATTTGTGAAAAGAATCAATTATTGCTCAAATCAAGTATATACTCCAATTGAAATGAAAATTTGCAGAAATGATTCTCAATGCATCACGTATGTTTTCCCAAAGAATTTTTGAAAATTGATTTGAACATTCTTCGATCCAAGTAATATACGTCACTTACATATTGCAAATTAGTCAAGAATGGTTGTCCACCCATAATCCTTCTTCGTGGTCGTCTCGCAGGTAACTTGTTTCGTCAATATCTTCGGTAGGGACAGATTGAAGGATTCCATCTAAAAATGGAGGTAGTTCGTCGAACTGATCGTACTCTTCTTCATCCACAACGTCTTCGACCCCAACAATACGTCTCTTACTGTGAAGGACAACGTGCAACTTTGGGTTGGCCGGGTCAACGATGTAGAACACCTGTGTGGCTTGCTCAGCAAGTATAAATGGATCATCTTTGTGTGCGACTCTACTGAGATCGACTAGAGTAAACCCATAATTGTCGACTTTAACACCTCGAGGGATTTCGACCCATTGGCATCGAAACAGAGGAATCTTAAGTAATACATAATCGAGCTCCCATATTTCCTCAATAACACCGTAATATGAGTCGAGTGCTCTTACTGCCCTGGCATCCTCCGAAATAGCAAGTAGTGTCACTCCACTACATTGCATAGCACTCTTCTCGTCCTGAGTTTTTGTGTAAAATGAATAGCCGTTGATGTCATACCCCTGCCAAGTCCCTACAGTAAATCTAGGCCCTCTGGCCAACCATGTAACATCTTCATCTACATCGCCCTCAGAAGCTTGCAGGACTCTATTTTCGATCCACCCAGCAAACTTCCTATTATGTTCTCTGGTGACCCAAATCTCTGGCTTCGAGGGATTCTGTTTCCGTAACATTTCCTTGTGCTCGTGTATGTATGGCTCCACCCCCGTCATGTGCTGTAAGACCCAAAAATGGGCTTTTGCATACAGATCACTAGAGGGGACGACTGCTTTAAATCCAATCGTTCCAATGCCCTGAAGCCTGCCCTCATGCCGAGACGTAGGAACGCCAATTGGGTCAACCCCGGACATATAGTTGGTGCAAAATTCGATCACCTCCTCCGCGGCATAACCTTCAATAATACTGCCCTCAGGCCGATATCGATTCCTTACATATCCCTTCAAGATACCCATAAATCTCTCAAATGGATACATGTAGCGCAGGAACACGGGTCCACAAAACTTAATTTCTCTGATAAGGTGAACAATTAGATGGACCATAACATCAAAAAAGGATGGAGGGAAATACATCTCCAGCTGACAAAGAGTGGTAGTCACATCGCGTTGCAAATCGTCCAGTCCATCCATATCAATTACCTGCAAGGACACAGTTGCAGCAAATATTCAGATCCAAAAAATCTGACAAGTTCCACGAATGGAGCTAATTAACTTGCTAGGAGTACACGCTTACGTACCTTGCCAGATATTGTGTTGAAGAAATAACATAGCTTTGTAATTGTCTCTCTGACTTTGACTGGGAGAATGCCTCTGATAGCAATGGGAAGCATTTGTGACATCAGTACATGACAATCATGGGACTTCATACCAACCAGTTTCAAGTCTTTCATGGACACAAGTTTTTTCAAGTTCGCAGAATACCCACATGGAACTTTGACACCATGTAGGCACTGACAGAGTTCTGTTTTTTCTCTTTTTGACAAAGTATAGCAGGCCGGGGGGAGGTATGTCCGCTTTCCCTTCTCCAACGGTGCAAGCTCAGTCCTTATGCCCATGTCGAGCATGTCACAGCGAACGTTGATGCCATCTTTCGTCTTTCCTGAAATGTTCAACAACAAACCAATCAAACTGTCACAAACATTTTTCTCTACGTGCATGACATCAATGCAATGTCGAACTTGTAAGTGCTCCCAATATGGCAGATCCCAAAGAATCGATCTCTTCTTCCAAACATTTTTTCCTAGAGGTTTAGAACATTTACCGAACTCAACTTTGATGTCCTTCACGCGCAAGTAAAGCTCCTTACCAGTCACAAACACTGGGGCTGATCCTTTCTCAGGCTTCCCATTGAATGACTTCCTCTTCTTACGGTAGGCGTGATGCATCGGAAGGAATCTGCGGTGACCCATGTACACTGTTTTTCTGCAGTTCGATAACCACATGCTTTCAGTTTCATCCAGGCAAATAGGACAAGCCTTCACTCCTTTCGTACTATACCCCGACAAATTTCCATAGGCCGGGAAATCATTTATGGTACAAAATATCATGGCCCGCAACATGAAATTCTCTCGCTTATGTGCATCCCACACCCGCACCCCTTCGCTCCACAATTTTTGTAAGTCCTCGACTAACGGTGATAGAAACACGTCAATATCATTCCCGGGTTGTCTGGGTCCTGAAATTAGTAACGACATCATGATGTACTTCCGCTTCATACATAACCAAGGAGGAAGATTGTAGATGCATAAAAGAACCGGCCAAGTGCTATGTCGACTGCTCATATTTCCGTGTGGATTCATACCATCCGTACTCAGCCCAAACCTTATATTCCTCACTTCGCCGCCAAACTCACCGAATGTTCTGTTAATGTTTCTCCATTGAATGGAATTAGCTGGATGTCTTAGTTTTTCGTCTTGTTTCCGACCTTCAACATGCCAACGCAAGTACTTCGCATCTTTCGGATTTGCAAACAGCCGTTTCAATCTGGGAATCACAGGCAAATACCACACAGTTTTGGTCGGAGGCCCTTTCTTTACCTCATCACATCCATTGTGATAAATTTTGTCCCCATGCTTATACCGCGATGCACCGCATCTTGGACAAACATGCAAATCCTCGTACTCGTTACGGTACAGAACACAATCATTTGGGCATGCATGTATTCTTTCGATTTCCATTCCCAACGGACACAATAGTTTTTTGGCTTGGTAAACCGATCTTGGCAACTCATTTCCCTCTGGAAGCATGTCCGCTAACAGATCCAATAGCGCCGTGAAACTCTTATCGCTCCAACCGTTGCTTGCCTTCAAGTTATATAATCTCAACACAGAAGACAACTTTGTAAATGTTTCACATCCGGGGAACAAAGGCTTCTCAGAATCAACAATTAATTTCTGAAATTTAGCTAAATCGTTTTCGCTGTAGTCCTCTTCTACATCACGTAACATTTCATCTAAATTGTCGTCATCTACATGGACTTCCGAATGAACATTATCAATGTTTTGATCATGATCATCATTACTGCAATCCACTTCTGGGTGCTGCTGAGTGGTA
This sequence comes from Pharus latifolius, assembly GCA_019359835.1. NCBI lineage: Eukaryota > Viridiplantae > Streptophyta > Magnoliopsida > Poales > Poaceae > Pharus > Pharus latifolius. The sequence goes on along the minus strand of CM033321.1, from coordinate 57,480,411 downwards.
GCGGTAGTGCTCGTTTCCTCAAGATCTTCACCATGCCATATCCAACGGGTATAGCGTGCGTTAAAACCACGACGAATCAAATGACTCCTAATCTGATCAGAGTTGCCGAACCTTTTTAAGTTCATACAATCTATACAAGGACAATGCATATCTTTCTCTCCCTTCTTCCGCCTTCTCTTGCTCAGCAAATTTAATAAATCCATTCACACCCTCCAAATACTCAACAGTAGTACGTTTTATTCCATACATCCAATATTCTCGGTCCATCTACAATTATTTCACAAAATTGACAAATCAAATAAATAATTAATGACTCAGGGCATGCATATATGAATGAAACATAATTAGCTAGGCCATATGTGTGTACATGCATGAGCTGTTTAATTACATTAAATGGATTTGTATATATGAAACCCTAATTAACTTGATGCATGCATTAATTGGAAGAGCCAGCTAGCTAGCTGCTTAAATTCAGCAAGCTATAGCTAGCTAGCCAACCCAGCCTTCTAGCTAGCTTGGAGATACATGTATCCAGTTTAATGAATTGCAAGTAGAGAGAGAGAGGGAGAGTGTGAAAGAGTGATCGAGAGAGAGAGAGGTGATGAGAAGATGACAATACCGAGGGGGATGGAAATATGATCAACCTCTCAGCTAGCTTCTCCAGATCACTCTAGCTTGGAGTTGTGCGCGGCTGAAATGATTCCAACATGTAGAGCGCAGAGCAGGGGTCGACCTAATTAAGCTGTCCAATTTTACTATCGGTTCAACAACATTAACCGATAGTAAAATAAGGTCCCCACTGTCATAACCATTAGTGTATATGAAGTCATTTTACTATCGGTTTGTGTTGTTGAACCGATAGTAATATGTAGTATATTGTATCAGTTAGTACAGTGATAACCGATAGTAAAAAGTCAGTAATTTCACTATCAGTTACCCGAGAAAAACCGATAGTACTATTCAATATATTATATCGGTTAATACAGTACCAACCGATAGTATAAAGTGAGTAATTTTACTATCTGTTACGAACGAAAAACCGATAGTACTATTGTAATATATTATATCGGTTGGTACAGTAATAACCGATAGTAAAAAGTCAGTAATTTCACTATCAGTTAAAAATGGAAAACCGATAGTACTATTTAATATATTATATCGGTTTGTACAGTAATAACCGATAGTAAAAAGTATTTGCATTTCACTAACGTTGGATTAGTGTATAACCGATAGTAAAATGATGGTTTTCCGCCGCTGTCGTCCTATTCTATCGGATTTTTCCTAGATTGCTTACAACCGTTAGAAAATAAGGGTTAGTGGAATGCACTTCTGTAGTAGTGCCAGGACACCAAGTTCCTGGGGAAGAGACATCCAAGCCCGAAGGCTTATGTCTCCCTACCGGGGCAACATGTCCACGGGGGAAGAGAAGACCGTACTCCGAGTGAAAAATGCACTCCCGGGGCATGGGGTTCCCGGGGGAAGAGAAAACCAACCCCGGAGGTATAAGGTTCACTCCTAGGACACCAAGTTCCCGAGGAAGAGACATCCAAGCCCAGAGGCTTATGTCTCCCTCCCGGGGCAGCATGTCCACAGGGGGAAGAAAAGACCGAACTCCTTGTGAAAAATTCACTCCTGGGGCACGAGGTTCTCACGCACGAGGTTCTCGGGGGAGACAAAACCAAGCCCGGAGCCATAAGGTTTCCTCCCTCCCAAGACACAAAGTTCCCGGGGAAGAGACATCCAAGGCCGAAGGTGTAACTCAACCTCCCGGGAGACGAAGTTGACGGGGGAAGTGAAAACCAACCCTGGAGGCAAAAGGTTCCCTCCTAGGACACAGAGTCCCTGGGCAAGAGACATCCAAGCTCGGAGGAGTGTGTCTCCCTCTCGGTACACCAAGTCCACGATGGAACAGAAGACTCAACACCTGGTGAAAAATTCCCTCCTGGGGCACAGGGTTCTCGGGGGGAGAGAAAATGAAGCCCTGAGGCATAAGGTTCCCTCCCCGGACACAAAGTCCCCGGGGAAGAGACATCCAAGCCGGAGGTGTAAGTCAATCTCCCTGGAGACCAAGTCCACGGGGGAAGAGAATACTGAACACTGGGAGAAAAATTCCCTTCTGGTGAACGAGGTTCTCGGGGGGAGAGAAAACCAAGCCCAGAGGCATAAGGTTTCCTCCCGAGACACAAAGTCCCCAGGGAAGAGACATCCAAGCCCGGAGGTGTAACTCTCCCTCCTGGGACACCAAGTCCACGAAGGAAGAGAAGGCCGAACTCTGGGTGAAAAATTCATTCTTGGGGCACGGGGTTCTTGGGGGAAGAGAAAAAAAGCCCGGAGGCATAAAGTTCCCTCTCGGGATACAAAGACCCCGGTGAAGAGACATCCGAGCCGGGAGGTGTAAATCTCCCTTCCTGGACACCAAGTCCATGGGGGAAGAGAAGATCGGACACCGAGTAAAAAATTCACTCCTGGGGCAGGGGGTTCTCGGGTGGAGAGAAAACGAAGCCCAGAGGCATATGGTTCTCTCCCGGGACACCAAGTTCCCGAGGAAGAGACATCCAAGCCCGGAGGATTAAGTCTCCCTCCCAGGGGACCATGTCCACACGGGAAGAGAAGACCGAACTCTAGGTGAAAAATTTGCTCCCGGGACAGGGGGTTCCCTGGGGAAGAGAAAACCAAACCCAGAGGCATAAGGTTCCCTACTGGCACACAAAGTCCCCGAGGAAGAGACATCCAAGCCCGGAGGTGTATGTCTCGCTCCCGGGACACCAAGTCCGCGGGGTTACAGAAGACCGAACACCGGGTGAAAAATTCACTCTTGGGGCACGGGTTCTCGGGGGGAGAAAAAACCAAGCCCAGAGTCATACGGTTCCCTCCCGAGACACAAAGTCCCCGGGGAAGAAACATCGAAGCCTGGAGGTGTAACTCTCCCTCCCGGGACACCAAGTACAAGGGGGAAGAGAAGACCGAACTCTGGGTGAAATATTCTCCTGGGGCACAGGGTTCTCGGGGGAAGAGAAAACCAAGCCCGAAGGCATAAGGTTCCCTCCCGGGACACAAACACCCGGGGGAAGAGGCATCCAAACCCGGAGGTGTAAGTCTCCCTCCCGAGACACCAAGTCCACGGGGGAAGAGAAGACCGAACACCGGGTGAAAAATTTACTCCTGGGGCGCATGGTTCTCGGGGGTAGAGAAAACCAATCCCGGAGGCATATGGTTCCCTCCCGGGACACCAAGTTCCCGGGGGGAGAGACATCCAAGCCCAGAGGCTCAAGTCTCCCTCCCGGGGCACCATGTCCACGGGGGAGGAGAAGACCGAACTCTGGGTGAAAATTCACTCTCGGGGTAGGGGGTTCCCGGGGCAAGAGAAAACCAATCCCAGAGGCATAAGGTTCCCCCCGGGACACAAAGTCCCCGGGGAAGAGGCATCCAAGAGCGAGGTGTAAGGTTCCCTCCCTGGACACAAAGTCCCGGGGCACCATTTCCACGAGGGAAGAGATGAACGAACTCCGAGAAGCTATGTCAAAGCCTTGAACCGAATGTCAATCGGCTGACATTCGCTGTTTTTTAGCAAACCAACCACAGGCTTGATGTCCATATTGCAGCCTTGAAACCCTAAGAGCATCTAACACCCATCCTTAGCCAAATTCCTTGAAACCTTAAAGTCTCGACTAAATTCAACTTGTAGTCTGAGTCAATTTCAGCATTGTTCAGTTATACTTTTTAAAACATATTTGCATATAGATCATAAATCATTGTAACATAGTTAGTAATTATTGTTTGCTTGTTTGTCGCCGAGCAGATCCAGAAACTGAGTTTGAGGACTTCGCTGTTGACCAGACATCAACTTCTGATTTTTACGACGCAAAAGGCAAGTCATATCTTGAACATCTTGAACCTATATTTTAAAAGTTGCTATAATATGACCTTGAATATAAGAAGTATTTTCATGTGAAAGAATGATTGAGTTATGATATGAAATGGCAGTATTAGGCTGGATGCCTGTGAAATGTGAAATAATTAAGTAAGGAGCCATGAACTATTATATGTATATTTATGTATATTCATGAAAAAAAACCCTAGCCGTGATCAGGCTTTTTGGTATGGAATGGTGGTAGCATTGGATGTGCATGGGTTGTGAATGATCTAGTCACTGGCATATAAGAACTGGAACCTTGTGTTGTGCGTCTAGTGGCATGAAACACGTACTAACCGCAAGCCTGGTATGGGACAGGCCTGAACAAGTAGTATGTGGATCACACATGAAACCTCTATATGACACGTACATGATTTACACGGAGTGCGGCTCCAACACATGTGATTGCACGCTGACCCTGAGTGGGAAGATGCCAATTTAGTGGGGGTTGTGTAACCCCGCCACAACTGTGGTTTGAGTGAAAAAACCATAGGGTCTGGGGTGATTGTGTGTGAAACATGGCAAAAGTTCTTGTTATCTCCACCTTCCCACTCGCACCTGGCTGTTAGGAAGGGTCTAATCATCTGATAGGATGGGCATGAAAGTGGAATATCTTGTGGATAAATTGGTATCTCTCTACAAAGTTAAAAACATATTTGAATACTCTGAGCTCCTGGGTTTATAGGAGTCTTCTGCGGTGGATTAAATCCACGGGGTGTGGCACAAGTATGTTTTCTAAATAAAATTTGATAAGTCAAGATTACCCAAATGACATGTGTTGTCATGATAAGGAGTGCTGCCGTGGGCTGTCGTGTGTCGACGTGTCACGGTAGTGCTATAATTAGTGAACATGAATAGCAATGTTATGCTATGAAGATATTGCCATGAGATGAGATGAGATGTGATATAAAAGAAAAGACTATTTTACAACCATTCACACTTCTTTACTAGTATAGGTTCATATCATCACTGCTATATGTATCTACTCTTTCCTATGACTTGCTGAATACGTAAGTACTCACCCTTGCAACCTACGATCCAGTAGATGGAGCGTTCAATGATAAAGATGAAGGCGTGGAGAATTTCTTGGATCCAGAAGGAGGAGGGCTAGTTCCACCAATGCCCTGATGTGTATTGTTCTGCCATCAACTTCTAGCTGTGGGAGGGTCACCTATCTTCTACTGTGTAGTCATTATTTTGCTAGACCATGTATGCCGCGAAGGCATTGTAACCTCTTTATGTTGCCAGCAGGCCACACTGCCTAAATATTTTGTAAGTCTTTTTACGGCAATGTGAATTAACTCCAGTGCTTGACTTATCCTGGGAAGTCAATGGTATCCATGTATGGGACCAGCTGCAGCGAGCTGGGTCTCAACGGGAGTAGTCGTAGTCCCCAAGTCGGGGCGCGACAAGAGACATCCAAGCCTGGAGGCGTAAGTCTAACTCCCGGGACACCATGTCCACGTGGGAAGAGAAGACTGAACTTTCGGTGAAAAACTTACTGCCGAGGCATGGGGTTCCGAAGGGGAGAAAACCAAGCCCAGAGGCGTAAGGTTCCCTCCCGGGACACCAAATCCCCGGGAAAGAGAAATCCTAGCCCAGAGACGTAACTTCACTCTCGGGACACTAAGTCCACGGGGGAAGAGAAGACCAAACTCCGGGTGAAAAATTCACTCCCGGGGCATAGGGTTCTCGGGGGCAGAGAAAACCAATCCCGGAGGCGTAAGGATCCTTCCCGGGACACCCAGTTCCCGGGGAGGAGACATCCAAGCCCGGAAGTGTAGGTCTCCCTCCCGGGACACCATGTCCACGGGGGAAGACAAGACCAAACACCGGGTGAAAAATTCACTCCTGGGGCACAGGGTTCTTGGGTGGAGAGAAAACCAAGCCCGTCGGCATAAGGTTCCCTCCTGGGATACCAAGTTCCCGGAGAAGAGACATCCAAGCCCGGAGGCTTAGGTCTGCCTCCCGGGACACCATTTCCACGGGGAAAGAGAAGACCGAACTCAGGGTAAAAAACTCACTCCCGGGGCATGGGGATCCCTTGGGGAGAAAACCAAGCCCGGAGGCGTAAGGTATCCTCCCGGGACACCAAATACTCGGGGAAGAGAAATCCAAGCCCGGAGGCGTAACTTCACTCCCGGGACAATAAGTGCACGTGGTAAGAGAAGACCGAAATCCTGGTGAAAAATTCACTCCTGGGACATGGGGTTCCCAGAGGGAGAGAAAACCAAGCCCGGAGGCGTAAGGTTCCCTCCTGGGACACGAAATCCCCGGGGAAGAAAAATCCAAGCCTGAAGGCGTAACTTCACTCCTGGGACACTAAGTCCATGGGGGAAGAGAAGACCAAACTCTGGGTGAAAAATTCACTCTCGGGGCATGGGGTTCCCGGGGGGGAGAGAAAACCATTCCCGGAGGCCGAGGGTTCCCTCCCGGGTTACCAAGTGCCCGGGGAAGAGACATCCAAGCCCAGAGGCTTAAGTCTCCCTCCCGGGATACCATGTCCACAGGGGAAGAGAAGACCGAACTCCGGGTGAAAAATTCACTCCCGGGACATGGGGTTCCCCGGGGGAGAAAACCAAGACCAGAGGCGTAAGTTTTCCTCCCGGGACACCAAATCCTCGGGGAAGAGAAATCCAAGCCCAGAGGCATAACTTCACTCCCGGGACACTAAGTCCATGGGGGAAGAGAAGACTGAACTCCTGGTGAAAAATTCACTCTTGGGACATGGGGTTCCTGGAGGAAGAGAAAACCACCGGTGGCATAACGTTCCCTCCAGGGACACCTAATCGCCGGCGAAGATAAATCCATGCCCGGAGGCGTAACTTCACTCCCGGAACACTAAGTCCACGGGGGAGGAGAAGAGCAAACTCCTGGCGAAAAATTCACTCCTGGGACATGGGGTTCCCAAAGGGATAGAAAACCAAGCCCGGAGACGTAAGGTTCCCTCCAGGGACACCAAATCCACGATGAAGAGAAATCCAAGCCCTGAGTCGTAACTTCACTCCCGGGACACTATGTCCACAGGGGAAGAGAAGACCGAACTACGGGTGAAAAATTCACTCCCGGGGCATGGGGTTCCCAGAAGGAGAGAAAACCAACCCCGAAGGCATAAGGTTCCCTCCCTGGACACCAAGTCCCTGGGGAAGAGACATCCAAGCCCAATGGTGTAAGTGTCCCTCCTGGGACACCAAGTCCACGGGAGAAGAGAAAACCGAACACCGGGTGAAAAATTCACATCTGGGGAACGGGGTTCTCATGGGGAGAGAAAACAACGCCCGAAGGCATAAGGTTCCCTCCCGGGACACCAACTTCCCGGGGAAGAGACATCCATGCCCGAAGGCTTAAGTCTCCCTCCTAGGACACCATGTCCACGGGGGAAGAGAAGACTGAACTCTGGGTTACAAATTCACTCCCGGGGCATGGAGTTACCAGGGGGAGAAAACCAAGCCACGAGGCATAAGGTTTCCTCCCAGGACACCAAATCCTCGGGGAAGAGAAATCCAAGCCCGGAGGCGTAACTTCACTCCCGGGATACTATGTCCACGGGGGAAGAGAGGACCGAACTCCTGGTGAAAAATTCTCTCCTGGGACATGGGGTTCCTGGAGGAAGAGGAACCCAAGCCCAGAGGAGTAAGGTTTCCTCCTAGGACACCAAATTCTCATGGAAGAGAAAGCTAAGCCCTGAGCCAAAACTTTACTCCCGGGAAACTACGTCCATGGAGGAAGATAAGACCGAACTCCAGGTGATAAATTCACTCCTGGGTCATGGGGTTCCCGGAGGGAGAGAAAACCAAGCCTGGAGGCGTAAGGTTCCCTCACAGGACACAAATCCCCGGTGAAGAGAAATACAAGCCCAGAGCCATAACTTGCTTGCTGGGACACTATGTCCAAGGGGGAAGAAAAGATTGAACTCCGGGCAAAAAATTCACTCTCGGGGCATGGGGTTCCCGGGGGGAGAGAAAACCAACCTCGGAGGCATAAGGTTCCCTCCGGGGACACAAAGTCCCCGGGGAAGAGACATCCAAGCCCAGATGTGTAAGTCTCCCTCCTGGGACACCAAGTCCACAAGGGAAGAGAAGACCGAACACCAGGTGAAAAGGTCTCTCCTGGGGCACGGGGTTCTCGGGGGGAGAGAAAACAACTCCCAAAGGCATATGGTTCCCTCACGGGACACCAAGTTCCCAGGGAAGAGACATCCAAGCCCAGAAGCTTAAGTCTCCCTCCTGGGACACCATGTCCACGAGGGAAGAGAAGACCGAACTCCGGGTGAAAAATTCACTACCGGGGCTTGGGGTTCCCAGGGGAAAAAACCAAGCCCGGAGTCGTAAGGTTTCCTCCCAGGACACCAAATCCTCGGGGAAGAGAAATCCAAGCCCGGAGGCGTAACCTCACTCCTGGGACACTAAGTCCACAAGGGAAGAGAAGACCAAAGTCCTAGTGAAAAATTCACTCCTAGGACATGGGGCTCTCGAAGGGAGAGAAATCCAAGCCCAGAGGCATATGGTTCCCTCCCGGGACACAAAGTCCCTGGAGAAGAGATATCCAAGCCCAGAGGTGTAAGTCTCCCTCCTAGGACACCAAGTCCACGGGAGAAGAGAAGACCAAACACCGGGTGAAAAATTCACTCCTGGGGCACCAGGTTCTCGGGGGTAGAGAAAACCAATCCTGGTGGCCTAAGGTTCCCTCCCGGGACACCAAGTTCCCGGGGAAGAGATATTCAAGCCCGGAGGCTTAAGTCTCCCTCCCGGGACACCATGTCCACGAGGGAAGAGAAGACTGAACTCCAGATGAAAAATTCACTCCCGGGGCATTGCGTTCCCAGGGGGAGAAAACCAAGCCCAGAGGCGTAAGGTCTCCTCCCGGGACACCATATCCCAGGTAAAGAGAAATCCAAGCCCGTAGGCGTAACTTCAATCCCGGGACACTACATCCACAGGGGAAGAGAAGACCGAACTCCTGGTGAAAAATTCACTCCTTGGACATGGGGTTCCCGGTGGGAGATAAATCCAAGCCCGGAGGCATAAGGTTCCCTCCCGAGATGCAAAGTCCCCGGGGAAGAGACATCCTAGCCCAGAGGTGTAAGTCTCCCTCCATGGACACCAAGTCCACGGGGGAAGAGAAGACTGAACACCAGGTGAAAAATTCACTCCTGGTGCCTGGGGTTGCCGGGCGGAGAAAACCAATCCTGTAGGCATAAGGTTCCCTCCTGGCTCACCATGTCCCTGGGGAAGAGATATCCAAGCTCGGTGGCTTTGGTCTCCCCCCCGGGACCCCATGTCCACGGGGGAAGCGAAGTTCAAATTCCAGGTGAAAAAGTCACTCCCAGGGCATGGGGTTCCCCAGGGGAGAGAAAACCAAGCCCAGAGGCGTAATGTTCCCTCCCGGGACACCAATTCCCCGAGGAAGAGACATCAAAGCCTTGAGGCATAAATCTCCGTCCCAAGACACCAAGACCACGGGGGAAGCGAAGACCGAATTTCGGGTGAAAAATTCACTCCCGGGGCATGGGGTTCCCGGGTAGAGAAATCGAACCCCGGTATTGTAACATCACTCTCGGGACTCTAAGTCGTAGGGGGAAGAGAAGACCGAACTCTGGGTGAAAAATACAAGCTTGGGGTATGGGGTTCCCGGAGGGAGAGAAAACCATGCCCAGAGGAATAAGGTTCCCTTCCGGGACACCAAGTCCCCGGGGAAAATACATCCAAGCCCGGAGGCATAAGTGTCCCTCTCAGGACACCAAGTGCACGGGCGAAGAGAAGGCCGAACTCCGGGTGAAAAATTCACTCCAGGGGCATGGGGTTCCCAGGGGGAGAAAACCAAGCCCGGAGTCGTAAGGTTTCCTCCTAGGACACCAAATCCTCGGGGAAGAGAAATCCAAGTCCAGAGGTGTAACCTCACTCCTGGGACACTAAGTCCACAGGGGAAGAGAAGACCAAAGTCCTGGTGAAAAATTCACTCCTAGGACATGGCGTTCTCGGAGGGAGAGAAATCCAAGCCCAGAGGCATATGGTTCCCTCCCGGAACACAAAGTCCTCGGAGAAGAGATATCCAAGCCCAGAGGTGTAAGTCTCCCTCCTAGGACACCAAGTCCACGGGAGAAGAGAAGACCAAACACCGAGTGAAAAATTCAGTCCTGGGGCACGGGGTTCTCGGGGGTAGAGAAAACCAATCCTGGTGGCGTAAGGTTCCCTCCTGGGACACCAAGTTCCCGGGGAAGAGACATTCAAGCACGGAGGCTTAAGTCTCCCTCCTGGGACACCATGTCCACGGGGGAAGAGAAGACTAAACTCCGGATGAAAAATTCACTCCCGAGGCATTGCGTTCCCAGCGGGAGAAAGCCAAGCCCAGAGGCGTAAGGTCTCCTCCCGGGACACCATATCCCAGGCAAAGAGAAATACAAGCCCGTAGGCGTAACTTCAATCCCGGGACACTACATCCACAGGGGAAGAAAAGACTAAACTCCTGGTGACAAATTCACTCTTAGGACATGGGGTTCCCAGTGGGAGAGAAATCCAAGCCCCGAGGCATACGGTTCCCTCCCGAGACGCAAAGTCCCCGGGGAAGAGACATCCTAGCCTATAGGTGTAAGTCTCCCTCCATGGACACCAAGTCCATGGGGGAAGAGAAGACTGAACACCGGGTGAAAAATTCACTCCTGGGACACCAATTCCCCGGGGAAGAGACATCCAAGCCTTGAGGCGTAAATCTCCCTCCCGAGACACCAAGACCACGGGGGAAGCGAAGACCGAACTCCTGGTGAAAAATTCACTCCCGGGGCATGGGGTTCCCGGGTAGAGAAATCGATCCCCGTTCTTGTAACATCACTCTCGGGACTCTAAGTCCAAGGGGGAAGAGAAGACCGAACTCTGGGTGAAAAATACAATCCTGGGGTATGGGGTTCCCGGTGGGAGAGAAAACCATGCCCGGAGGAATAAGGTTCCCTTCTGGGACACCAAGTCCCAGGGGAAAATACATCCAAGCCCGGAGGCGTAAGTGTCCCTCTCAGGACACCAAGTTCACGGGGGAAGAGAAGGCCGAACTCCAGGTGAAAAATTCACTCCCGGGGCATGGGGTTCCCAGGGGGAGAAAACCAAGCCCGGACGTGTAAGGTTCCCTCCCGGGACACACAGTCCCCGGGGAAGAGAAATTCAAGCCCGGAGGCGTAACTTCACTCCCGGGACACTAAGTCCATGGGGGAAGAGAAGACCAAACTTCAGATGAAAAATTCACTCCCGGGGTATGGGGGAGAGGAAACCAATCCCGGAGGCGTAAGGTTCCCAACTGGGACAAGAAGTTCCCGGAGAAGAGACATCCAAGCCAGGAGGCTTAAGTCTCCGTCCTTGGACACCAACTCCACAGGGGAAGAGAAGACCGAACTCCAGGTGAAAAATTCACTCCCAGGGCATGGGGTTCCCGGGTAGAGAAATCAAAGCCTGGTGGTGTAACATCACTCTCGGGACTCTAAGTCCAAGGGGGAAGAGAAGACCGAACTCCGGGTGAAAATTACAATCCTTGGGCATGGGGTTCCCAGAGGGAGAGAAATCCATGCCCGGAGGCATAAGGTTCCCTTCTGGGACACCAAGTCCCCGGGGAAAAGACATCCAAGCCCGGAGGTGTAAGTGTCCCTCTCAGGACACCAAGTTCACGGGGGAAGAGAAGAACAAACTCCGGGTGAAAAATTCACTCCCGGGGCATGGGGTTCTGTAACACCCTGGTTTTGGGGTTGAAAATTTCCTTTCCATGAAAATCTTGCATGCATGTATCTCTGTAGTAGTAGCAAGATCAGTTCAGCCCTAATCTATCCTAAGCCCCAAAATCTCAAAATCTTCCCTGTGAACCCAAATTAAGATATGACTTTCCAAATATGACCCACTATCTATCCTGAGAATAAAAGACTTTAGAAGCCAGATTCAATTTCATCTCTAACTCCCAAATTTATCAATCCTTTTTTGTTTCTGAAAACATGAATTAAATTAATATCCTAATTACCCTAAATACTTTGAACTCAAATTTAGCCAAATCCTGACCTAATCCAGACCAGATTATCCTTGGACTATGATCAAGGGTATGCCAATACCTTAATCCAAAAAGTTGGCAGCCAGATTCTATCATCTAAGCCCTTTTCACAAATCAGTCCAAGAAGTATCACAGATCAGTCCTTTTTCATATTTTCGAGAAGCTTGAAAAGGCTAAATGTTTCAAATCAACTCCAAATTCAAACCTGTTTCAGGGAACACCTCCCAAATGTTATTCAATACAAATTCTCCTTTTGTCGGAACATCAAAATCTCACCCTATGTCTCAGAATTCCAGTTTAGACAAAATCCACATTATTAGTACCCTAATTACCATGTTTTCGTTTTATCCAAAAACTATTCAAATGTGCCAGATTTTATCAAATACCGTTGCCAAAATATCTTCTGAATAAATTTTGTCAGAATTGTGAAATTCAAATCAGCCCTAATTCTCCAAATCTCAGATTTTACAGTTTAGTCCAAAAGCCAAAAATCAAAATTTCAAATTAGCCCAGCCTGCTTTTTTCGACCAGAACTTGTGTCGGCTTCGACCATAGCCGCCAGCACTGTGTTCGACCTCAGTTGCGCCATGTTTCTTCACCGTGCTTTGTCACCGCCGGCCAAGCACCGCCCTCGCCGTGCTCGTACTCGGTCGAACCTGCATGTGCACATGTGTTCGCATCTAAGTCATCGCCATGGCAACACCGACGACCAACACACAGCAGCGCGCTCCAGCGGGAGAGTTTGAAATTCGCACGCATGCACGTGTCATTGCCAGGCTAAGCTTCGTCACCCCTGCCCTGCACCGCCCAGCGCCAAGTCCCAACGCAGTTGCAGAGCCGCTTTTGCCATCTCGCCGTCGCCGCTGTTGCTTCAACCCAAAGCTTCACTAGCACATGTTCCACGGCCTCCAACGTAGCAAGCTTCGTCCCGCGCCTATAAATAACAGCCCCAGAGCAGCTTCTTCGTCACCACTGCACTCCAGAGCCTTCTTAGCCACTAAACCGGATTTTCCTCGCTTTTTTCTTCTTCTCTGGCGAGCCGCCGAGGAGGAGCTCGACTGCAGATTGATTCACTGTACCAAACTCCGAATTGAAGTGACTAGTACGTGCCTCCTGTTCACCTTATCATGTTGTAGCCTTTAATCGAACTCCAGTGGACCTCAACATCGGGGATCGCCATGATTTAAAAACTCCCTATTCTAGCAATTACATCTACTCCAATCCAAATTGGCTTTCCCTGTAGTAGAATAAATTGATCAGTGGGATACTCTTAACAAGCCTGTGCATTGAGATTTCGAAATTGAGCACGAATTGGAGCTTTTCCCCTTTTCCGCGTGCCACCGGTGAACAGCCCACATCGCCCTGCCGCGCCACCGTTCCTCCGGCTAAATTGGCCACTCCAGAATCTTTAACGCACTACCCTACTGCTCTCACAGCAAGCAATTGACCTCCAAAGTAGTGTATCGATTTTGCCCAATTTGGTGCTTTCTTATCCGGCTGTGACATCTAATTGCTCGCCGTCGCCACCTCAGGCCGATTCCCTTCAGCCACACCATCTGCAGCGACCCAAGAACTCAATCGTGCCCTCAATTTTGGGTTTAAATCACTCCAGTGCCTTATCGCCGTTGAAGCTGTCTCCTTCTCCAGCGCAGTTCGTCGCCGTTCACCATCATTCAACTCCCAGCCAAGTCCACTGCATCAAATAGTATCTTATAGCCCAAGCTAGCTCCAGCACCAGGTTTCAGCAGCGCAGCACCAGATTGCAATTTAGGTGTTTTACCCTTCGTTGCCGTGCCACCGCCAGTGTGCCGCCCGGTCACCGCCGGCCACCGCCGTCGTCGACACCTTGTCCAGTGCCTTTGCTTTGATCTCCTGTGCATAATCCTCTACTACCCCGATTGCTAGTTCTGCACAGAATCGCCAGTTACAGCTATGTCAAAGATTTGTCCAGTAGCCATACTGTGCCATGTCGCCACCGCACCTCCTCGCCACCGTTCGTCACCGTACGGCCATCTCAGTTCTTGGAACCACCAACAATAAGCTCTTGTTGTTTTCGCCTACATCCCAGACATAGTTGGCGAAACAATTGAAGCCCTAAAACACTCCAGTAGCCATGCCCTAGTTTTAGTTCATGCCAGCCAGTGTCAGCTCTGTGTCAGCCAGTGGCATTAGACCAATGTGACAACTTTTGTCTGTGGAAATTGAAATCAACTTTGTCTACCAAGTTTGTAGAACCATGTTCTACATTTCTTTCAACTGTCATAACTTGAGATAAGCCCTCTAGCTTTCTCTGAAGCCATGTCAGGCCGTGAACCGAATGTCGATCTGTTGATATTCGTCGTTTTTGAGTAAACCAGCCATGAACCCCATATCGATATTGATGCCTTGAGACTTTAGTAACCTCCAGTGCTCAATCTTAACCAAAATTCCTTAAAACCTTAGAATTTTGACCCAGATCAGCTTGCAATCTCAGTTCGTTTCATCATCGCCAAGATCTTTTCTCTTAAGAGCATGTTGCATATAGATTTTAAAGCATTTAAAATAATTTGTGATCTTTGTGCGCTTGTTTGTTGGAGAGTAGATCAAGAGTCCAAGTTCGAAGACTTCGTCGCTGACCCGACATCAACTGCTATTTCTTACGACGCGGAAGGCAAGTCATAGTCTTGAACATCTTGAACCTATATTTTATGAGTTGCTATGATATAACCTTGAATATAGCTAGTATTGCTTGTGAAAGAATGGTTAAGATATAATTTGGCAGTACTAGGCTGGATGCCTATGAAATGTGAAATGATCAAATAGTGAGCCATGAACTATTATGTATGTACTTATATATATATATTGATGAAATAAAACCCCTAGACGTGACCAGGATTTTGGTATCGAATGGTGGTACTAGCACTGGATGTGCTTGGAGGCACTGGATGTGCATGGGTCGTGGATAGTCTGGTCACTAGCATATAAGGACTAGAACCTTGTGTTGTGCATCTAGTGGCATGAAGCACGTACTAACCGCTAGCCTGGTATGGGATAGGCCTGAACAAGTAAGTATGCGGATCACACATGAAACCCCTGCATGAGATGGGAAGTGATGCACTATTTTACACGGAGTGTGGCTCCTACACATATCACAGGATGTGATTACACGCTGACCCAGTAATGGGAAGAGGCATTCGGGGTGGTGGGGAGTACCCACCACAACTGTGGAAGGTCTGGTAGTCCGACCACAGGGTCAGGGGTAAATTGTGAGTGAAACATAACAAAAGTTCTTGTTATCTCCACCTTGCCACTCACACATGGTTGTGAGGAAGGGTCTAATCATTTTGATAGGATGGGCATGAAAGTGGAATATCTTGCAGGTAAATTGGTACCTCTCTGCAAAGTTAAAAACGTATTCGAATACTCCAAGCTCCCGGGTTTATAGGAGTCTGCTGCGGTGGATTAAATCCATGGGGTGTGGCACAAGTATGTTTTCTAAATAAAATTTGATAAGGCAAGATTACTCAAATGACATGTGTTGTCATGATAAGGGGTGCTGCCGTGGGCTGTCGTGTGTCGACGTGTCGCTGTAGTGCTATAATTTAGTGAACATGAATAGAGATGCTATGTTCTGAAAAGTGCTGCCATGAGATATGAAGGAAAAGACTATTTTACAACCATCCACACTTCTTCACTAGCATAGGTTCATATCATCCCTACTATATGTATCTACTCTTACCTATGACTTGCTAAGTACGTAAGTACTCACCCATGCAACCTACAACCCAGTAGATGGAGCGTCCCATGATCAAGATGAAGGCGTGAAGAACTTCTTGGATCCAGAAGGAGGAGAGCCAGTTCCACCAGAGTCCTAATGTGTGTTGTTCTGCTGTCAACTTCTTACTGTGGGGGCTCACCTATTTTCCGCTGTGTAGTTGTTATTATTTTGCTTTAGTTAGACCATGTATGCTGCGAAGGCATTGTAATCTCTTTATGTTGTATTAAGGCCAGTAGGCCACACTGCTTATATATTCACTAAGCCCTTAGATGAAAACCGCTTTTGTAAACTCTGAAATGAGCTTAACGTCATTGATATATCAAATGTGGCTTGAAAGGTTGAACTCATATTGGTTGTGCTTGAATTGTCACTTGATTGCATAGACTTCTCATTTTAGAGTATTTTAGGCATTTTTATCGGCAATTGAGTAAATATTAGCCTTAGTCATGTTGATTTGTAAGATGGATACTTCCCCTTTGGCGATATTGTCTATATCTTACTTATAGTTATCCTATATATATTTCTTACCTTATAACTGAATCTCTCATGAGCATCAATCAATCAAATTCCCCAAGTTTTTCAGTCCTTCCAGCGGTCTGACCGAATAACAATTGCGGTCTGACCGAATGCATCTCCAGAGAGCATTTCAAAATCTCTTCTTCCAGCGGTCTGACCGGTCTATTGCCTACAGTCTGACCGAATTTACTCGACCAGAAACTTTTTATCCTGAATCCCTGTCCTTTTCACTCTCCTTCACTTTTGTCTCTTTTACGTGCGCCCCAAAATCTTTTGGAATTTTCTTCTTCGGTCAAACCCAAGCGAAGCTCGGACAAACCATTGGTCAAGATCTCCTCCAAACCATGTCTTCTAGGTATTCTTCTCAGATTCATCTCCGTTGTTTCAAATTTTTCCTCCTTATTTCAGGATTCCGAGAAACTTTGATAAACCTAGTATGAATCTGCGAATAACCTAAAATTGATACATTCTCTTGATACTCTAAATGTTTATCTTTGAGTATCAACTCACTTTATGCTCTAAAATCAAGTGAATCCCAGAAATCTTCTCAAACCCTAACTCTACAGTTGCACCGGTCTGACCGACCCCAGACACGGTCTGACCGACGGCAACAGCAGAGCCAGGGCTGGCTGATCTGTTATCATCTCGATTAAATTCATACGCTCTTGTCTCTTAGTATCTTACCTGTTTTATATCTTGCAAATCTTCTAGTGGTCGAGGTACTCAAGGGAATGTCTCCGTCCGGACAAATAAGGAAAAATTGGTGAAGCGGCCAAAAAGAGCTCAACTTTCGAGCAGTAGCGACACTCAAGATGTTGATTGGGTGCCCTCGCCTGGAGACTCAGAAACGGAACAACCTTCTCACCGTGGCGGCTCCGAGCACATGGGCATGGATGTTGAGAGTGAGGACGATGAGATAAACGTCCATGCATATCAAGGACCTAAGAAGAATTGGACGTGAAACGACTATACAAAGGATAGGACCACCTACGCCTATAATCATGAGAATGACGCCACTACTCCTCACTTCCACACGATGACACAGCAAGATGCATTCTATGGTCATCTGATTCACAAGAATATTTTCGAACACAAATGGATTGAATGGGCTTATGTTTTGAATCAGCCCATCATGGCTCCTCTGGTTCAGATCTTCAAGGAGATTGGGCTGTATGACTTTGTGGAACATAAGTGCCCATGGAACGCCACTGCCATCCGTCAGTTCTATGCTACCATCGAGATCATTTGGGCGGAACAAATGATCATGTGGATGACTGGGTCTAGGAGATATGAGGCTTCTTTTCAGGAGTTTGCTGCGGCAAATAAAATAAACTATGAAGAAATGAAGGAAGGCATAAATATGGAGGATGAGGATTATCTTCATGAGGATGACTGGCTCCAATTCTATGAGCAGCCGGGAGGTGCACAGAGGATCGTACCTGGCACTATTACAGGCCTTAAAGTCCTCCCAGCTGTAGTCAACAAATTATCCGAGCCACGATCCATCCAAAGAGTGGAAATCGAGAAGCTATCCGCAACTACTACTTGAACTTCATCGACCACATCCTCAAACGACATCGGATCAACATTGTTACCTTCATCTTGAAGACGATTGAGGATGTCTTGGTAACCACTCTTCCAAATCTGTACTTTGCCCCTTACATCATGACTTTGCTGCTCCAGAAGATGAAGTTTCCTCGCGGATCTTGCGATATCAGGCACCTTGGCTATAAGCCATTTAGTGTCAATCCGCGCATCTTGGCTCGAGGTCATGGAGCACAGCCCCATCATCAGCAGCAGCAGCAGGCTCCGGATATGCCTCCACCTCAGCCGCAGGCTCAGCAGCCAGCACAGTCGAGCCAAGCCCCCGCCTGGTTTTCTCAGTTCCAGCAACAGTTCCATCAGCCGATGATGGATCAGTTTGCTACACTTCTCCAGGGACTTGAGCTCGCACGCTCGGACTTGGCGGCTCTAAATGATCAATTCCAGACCTTTTCGTCGCGCCAAGATCAATTTAAGCAGCGCTTCGACGCCTTCTCAGCTCACTTCTACTCGAGATTCCCTCAGACTCCTCCATTCAACCCTCCAGATGATGATGCTCCCACCAATTCTTATCTTTTCTGGCAATTGATGCCAAGGGGGAGAAGATCTTTTGATGTAAAGCTCTAGATGAATGACTTTTGATAACTATGTCTGTGATGCTTTGTGATGCTTTGAATGATGTTGTTTTGAATTTATGTTGTTTTGAATTGAATGTCTTATTTGTGACCTATGTGGTGTGATGTTTTGAATGCCCTAATGTGGATGTTGCTTGGATAACACTCTTGTGATACTTCAAGTTATATTGAGAATGAATTGAGATATCCTCTTATATACATGCTTGAACTCCACCAAAAGGCCAAAATTTTCATAATCATCTATTTAGGGGGAGTATGTCTTTTAATGCTCAAAATTCAATCATTTACATCTAATGTTATCATCAATTACCAAAAAGGGGGAGATTGTAGCTTCTGGGCCCCTTAAGAGTGTTTTGGTAATTAATGACAATTAAAAATGTTGAACTAACGTTACCTGTTAAGTTGTGTTAAGAACAAACTCAAAAGACAGGATAATGAAAGGCAAAGAAAGAGCTACATGATGAAGAAAGGACATTGAACAAAGAGGCAAAGGTACGGAATAGGGTCCTTTTTCCTTTTACCAGTCTAAGGTGATTAGAGAAGAATTTTGACCGGATTATAGGATAGTCGCCGTACTATTAAGAGGAGCATGTGGTGTATCACTAAATAGTTCATCTATGTGGCACAAGTCATAAAAACAACTTGCATTGCATACTAGAAGATCATATCCTTTGAAAATGCATTTTTCATTCAATTCAGCCAAACTCAGTCTCAGTCGGTCTGACCGATTGTTAGCCGGTCTGACCGCATAAACTGTCTGACTGAATGTTGTTTCAGACTGACCGACGGTTATGTTAAAGTGTGTTTTCTTTCTTAAAGAGGTCGGTCTGTCCGTGGTTAAACCCTAAGTCAGACTCCTGGAACTTCATGATCTCATTTCCTGGAACTTGATGTGTTAAGACGGTCTGACCGATTGTTGGTCCGGTCTGACCGCTAAAACGGTCTGACTGAGTTTTTGTACTACGGTCTGAACGTGTGGCCGGTCTGTCCAAAGTTCTCGGCCTGACCGTAAATCGTGTCCAGAAACCATGTCGTCTTTGGAAGGATTCACGGTCTGACCGCCATTGGCTCCGGTCTGACCGTGAGAGTGCTCGACAAGGGCAGGTGAGCATTTGTTGCACCTGTTTAATGCCGTTGCAATTGCGGCGGTCTGACCGCCAAATGATCTTTTTCTCCCAACAGCTTGTAACGGCTATATTTATTGTGGGGGCTATATATACTCCCATGCATTATCCTGTTCATAACTTTTGGCTTATTTGTGAACATTGCCATCATCTTTGAGAGCTAAAACAAGTTTCATACACTCTAGTGTTCAATTTCTTGAATTTGAGAGAGTGTGCATTTGTGATCTTCTAGTGCATTGCATTTAGATCACTAAATCAACCTTGTAGCACTAGAAGAGCGTTAAGTGATCATCACCGGCTTGTTACTCTTGGAGTTTGCCGGCTCCTAGACGGCTAGGAGGAAGGTTTTGGAGAGCTCTTCAAGGAAGATTGTGAAGAAGCCTCAAAACATCTTGTGAAAGGGTCGAGCACGCCTTGCTGGAGTGGTAAAGTGCATCAATAGTGGAATCGAGGTTTGGATAACTCATCACACTAATCCAGCTCGAGATCTAGGTCACTTCTTGAGAGGAAGTCGACTAGATAGAGGAGCGGTTAGAAATTTGAGTTTGCCTCAACGTGGATTAGGGGTGATCGGCAAATCATCGAGACCACGGGATATATCCTTGTGTTAAATTGCTTGTTGTTCATCTTGTTTTAGCTACTTGCTCTCATTTATTGTTAACTACTTGATTAGTTGATAATTTGTCAAAATCGCCTATTCACCCCCCCTCTAGTCGATATCCTAGATCCCTTTCACAGGTCACAAGCGGGAACACAGCCAATAGCATCCAGAGTATTGGCATCACCATCACAAAAGTTCACTCCCAAGGCATGGTGTTCTCCGGGGGAGAAAAAACCAAGCCCGAAGGCGTAATGTTCCCTCCTAGGACACCAAGTCCCCGAGGAAGAGACATCCAAGCCTGGAGGCGTACGTCTCCTTCTTGGGACACCGAGTCCATGGGGGAAGAGAAGATCGAACACCGGGTGAAAATTCACTCCTGGGGCATGGGGTTCCAAGGGGTGAAAATACCAGGCCCAGTGGCGTAAAGTTTCCTCCTGTGACACCAAATCCCGGGGGAAGAAAAATCCAAGCCCAGAGGTGTAACTTCACTCCCGGCACACCAAGTCCAAGGGGGAAGAGAAGAACGAACTCTGGGTGAAAAATTCACTCCCGGGGCATGAGGTTCCCGGGTGGGAAAGAAAACCAAGGCCGGAGACGTAAGGTTCCCTCCCAGGACACACAGTCTCTAGGGAAGAGACATCAAAGCCCGGAGGTGTAAGTCTCCCTCCCGGGACACCAAGTCCACGGGGAAAGAGAAGACCGAACTCCGGGTGAAAATTGACTCCTGGGGCATGTGGTTCCCAGGGGAGAAAACCAAGCCCAGAGGTGTAAGGTTTCCTTCCGGGACACCAAATCCCCGGGGAAGAGAATCCAAGCCAGAGGCGTAACTTCACACCCAAGACACTAATTCCACGGGGCAAGAGAAGACCGAACTCGGGGTGAAAATTTCACTCTTGGGGCATAGGGTTCCCCGATGGAGAGAAAACGAAGCCCAGAGGCATATGTGTTTACGATTCGGACTCAGAATCCTTAGCCGAACTTATGCAGAATTTGTAATAGTGAGACCTTTCAAGGTGACCCTCCGGGAAGGTATGTAGAAAAATGGAGAACAGGAGCACAGAGAAATTTATACAGGTTCGGGCCCTCGATGGTGAGAGTAATAGCCCTATGTCCTGTTGGGATTACACTATGTGTGGGAAAGATTTACAAAAGGAAAGGAAAAGACCTTCATAGGCGAAGGTTTTTCCTATATAAGTGTACAGAAAAAAGCCAAAGAGGCTTGTAAATACTATCTAATCTAGTCCGTAGGCTTGGCTATTTGAGTGGTTGAGATGTGCTGAATCTTGCTTGTGTCGGAGATGTTGATCTCTTGATCTCCCCACCGTTTGATACTCCATGCCGCCCTTTTATACTGGTCGAAAGGGTGCCACATGGTAAACTGCATCAAACAGTTGCTTGGACGGTTGGATGCGGTTTTTAGAGAACCGCTCTTAACCTCCACGCAGGTTTAACACGTGTTATGCATGGATAACTGCACGTATTAACCTCCTGACGGTTGATCTTCCACGTGGAGGAATCTTCGGGATATTTGGGACATTCCCGCCATAGGAACAGTCAGACAAGTAAACCTCAAGTACCCTAGTCAAAAAAATGTTCTGACCACGGGATGTTGGCTGACCGCTCAACATCTTCGACATTCTGTCCGCGTACAGCATGTGGGACCCTCATTTGAGGAATCCGGTGGCAACCGCCCAGGTGGGTTGCACTCAGAAAAGGTACATTGCAGCTCACAACAACAAGATGCATTATATAAAAATGCGAGTAATTAAAAACAAGTGCTGATCACAAGGACCAACATTACAATAATTTAGCGCCAAAATGACGCATTTAAATGTTGACACAAATTAAGGAGTTTTCGACACAAAGGTCGGCACAAAATGAAACAACGATAACAAACGAAAAGACTTCATCAGTCTTCTTCTTCTGCAGCAGCGGTGTACGGGCCTTCTCCACATCTGACTCCACCTTGGTGCATAACCCTCTATCAAGCTTGGTCTTCAGTTTCTTCTTCTTGTTCCACACTGGGTTCAAGACCATAAGATTCGGGGTTGACGAATCCTTCTTCTAAATTCGTTTGTAAAAGCAAGGGTGAGCACATTGCCCACATGGTGCTCAACAAGTCCCAAATAAGAATGCAAGTGTATATATAGATGGGGGAAATTTCTCAAAGAATAGCTCCTTGGCTTCATATATGTATATAGAATAGATTTGCACACTTAGTCTTTGGAGCAAAGACCTTTATTTTCAAAAGCGGTGCTTTTCAAACCCTAAGCTAAATTCTCAGAAAATGTTGTGTGTGGCGGTCTTTCATGAGTCACCACCTTGTTCTGATTTTGTGAAAACTTTCCAAAAGCTACTTGTGCTGCATCGACGTGAATAGAATCCACAGCGCGCAGACTCCATAACCTGGGAGCTCAGAGTATCCGATACTTTTTAAACTTTGCAAAGGTGTACCACCTTAATCCACCGATCATTAGGCTTTCAAGTCGGTACCTCTCCATGCGACTCTTAAGCATGTGACAAGGCCGAGATGACACAACAATTTACAGTCCTAGCATTAACTATTTCCCTGCCCGGTAAATAGACAGTTAAGTCTCAAGTACCGTTGTGGGTCCTCCCCACTGCCTTACTTCCTAGCCTGGGTCTGTGTTCTCGCAAGACACATAGCCTCTCTTGATTACAGTCGCGCACGACTTAATCTGGCATAGGGCGTCTTCCTTCTTTCCACCTTTTCCTCTCATGATTTTTCTGAACTCACATCACTCATGGCCTTCTGCGGCCCACCAGTTCTCGCAAGACACTGGATCGACAACCATTGCAGGGAAAAGCTAATACTAAAGAAAGCTACTAAGTTGCGCCCGTCCCATAAACAGGCAAGTGGTTGGTACGTTTTTCATGCCGCATGGAAGCACAACACAAGGTTCTAGTCCTTATGAATCTCTAGCGAGGAGTCTTTCACATTCCCAGTGCGCACACAGCACCATCCACTCAAACCATCCTCACTATCGATTCCAATCACATTTTCTTTCACAAAAGGGGTTTTGAATATACTTTTCTCATATGTGACCATTCAACATTTAACATATAATCTTGGGCATAGCATAGCCTAAGCATGATAATCTAGGGTAACAAGGGTGCAGGGGTATTCAATGTCAAAAGGGGCTTTACAATCATTTAGGTCATATCTAATCATTTTATTGAAACATAGTTCTTATTTGAATCTAAGGCATGCATATACTTGAAAACAGATAACATACTTCATTTTAAAATAATAGGCTAGACATGATCAAGGGTTTGAGACTTGCCTTGCAGTGATGGGTCTAGCTGTTCAGATGAATCCTCGAAGATCTCCTCGGTTCCTTCAACGTCTGGTTCCACGGCGGATACAGACAACACATACACACTATATAAGTATACAAGTACTAGAAAATAATACGTAAATACATCATGCATGCAGGGGTAAGGGTTTGGACAAGGTCACTTGACATAGGTCGAAGAGATGGGCTCAAAGGGCTTGAATGTCGAAGGGCTGACATTCGACTCATGGCTTGACATTGCTCTAAATCGGTTCTAGGTCTGATTTCTGGGGATGTGATAGTAGGGAATGTTGTAGATCATGGCTCAAAGGACTTACTGGACAAAGTGGCATTTCAATTGCTCAAATGAAACAAGTATAAATCATCCAATGCCACTGGTGGTCAAGCACTGACATAGTGCTAGACATGGCCAGAAACTAGGGCATTGCATAACTTTTGACTCAGGACTCCAATTGATGCAAGACTTTGTCTGGGGTTTAGGCACTGATAACAGCTACAAAACTTTCAACAGGCTCAAAGGCTGAAAGTGGCCGGAAGGTGGCCAAATCCGGTGAGCAAACACGGTGGCCTGAACATGAACTGAACCACTGGACAGCAACCTTGGCATGATCATAACTTTTGATCCAGGTCGACTCAGGGTTCGGGCTAGTAGACAATATTGCTCAGGGAGTTGAGATCTATCTAAATGACAAGGTTTCACCGGCTAGTTTGGCCGGAAAATGAACTCCGGCGATCGGGGCCGAAGACGAAGGCACCGATTTGGGGGCTTTCGTTCCAGGGCGTTTGAACTCAATTCCACGCTCGGGAAGCATCTAGGGGCTGTCACAAGGCTATTGGTGCACTCAATTTTGCCAGAGATTGGCTAGAGAAGCACGGCGACGTTCTCCGGCGAACTGCCGAGGCTCGAACATGGAATTTCGAAGCTCGGGGCAAAATTGGTGATTCCAAGCTTGCAGGTTTGTTTCTCCTAGCTCACTGATCAATACTCTCTACTGGCACGAGGATCAATTTGGCTTGAATCACTCGGCATTACGGGAACAGGCGATTTCGGTTTTTCCGGTGATTGCCGTCGTTGAGGTTCGCCGGGGATCAATTAAACACTATGGTACGAAGAGAGGGATGAAGGGAGCTTACTAGTGGTGTTGGTTTGGAGAAAGAAGCTTCGGGCGAAGCTGGCGCCGTAAGCTTCAGGAACTGCTCGCCGGGGAAGAAGGCCTTCGCGGCGGCGCTGAAGAACTGGACTACTCTCTGGTGAAGGAAGCTACGGTTTGAAGTTGTGGAATGGTGTGAAGAGATGCTGGGCGAAGGGGGGGCTTTATATAGCCGCGGGTGAAGCTCTCGGGAGCTGCAGCAATCGCCGGGGGATTTTTCTTCTGGCGCTGGAGCGGTCAACGAGGTGCTTGGGGACACGGCGGGGCTCTGCCAGAGACGATGAATCGCGGGAAATCAGGATTCCGTCAGGAAGGCGAGGTGCTGATCTCCGGGATGGCAGCCATGTGGCGTCAAGCTCCTGACAACAGCGGGCACGCGCGCGCGCGGGGAAGAACACGGCACGGTGTGGTTGAAGCGTTCCACGGTGGCGGTACAGCTGTGCAAGGTTGGTGGCTACGTGGCCGTGAAGGTGGCAGCGCGAGGGACTTCGCCGGTGGCGAGCTCAACGGCGCGGCAAAGCGGCAGGGCACTGGTCGAACGAACACTGGTCACGGTCGTGCACGCGGTCTCCTGGTCGTGGTCAAAGAAAAGGCCAGGGGCTTGTTTGCAAGGTTTTGGACTGAAACGTGAAGGTTTTGGCTCGGGAATTTGGGCCTATTTGCAATTCTGAAGAACTGAGGGGCTGATTTGAATTCTGACTTTGCAGATGAGTGCTACTAAATGTCTTAGACTCATCCAGCAGGAAAAATGGTAAAATCCGATAAGATTTGGTGGTTTTGACAAAAATCGAAAACAGGGTATTTAGGGTAAACAGGGTAATTAGGGTCTGAAACTTTTGTCGAGGCTGAAACTAGGGTTTCAGTTGAGATTCTGGAATTCTTCCAGAAGGGAAAAATGTTCAGAAAAATGAAGGAAAGGTAATCACTTGATCAGATCTAGATTTGGAGATGATCTGAGACTTTTAGCCTTTTTGGGTTTTCTAAAAGGACTAAACTAAAGCACTTTTGGACTGAATTGTAAAAACGATCTGGGAGATGAAGTTTAGCAGCCAACTTTTTAGGTTAAGGTAGTGGCATACCTAAGATCAAGATAGGGTTGAGACAACAGGGATTCCAAAGAATATATGCTGACACGTAAGCAGAAAAGATAGTAAAAAATAGGGATGTTACACAGCATATGAATTCCTGACCGCGCGAAGTCTGCGGTCTGATCGCGCAAAGCCTGCGACCTGATCGCGCAAAGCCTGCGACCTCGGGTTGATGCTTCTTAGAATGACTTAAGTTCGCACCGCCGGGCACGTGTCTGGCTCGAATCTGTCTTGAACCAACAGTGCATTTATTTGAACTGACCCGGGTTTCAATCCTCGTCAGCTAGCCCCAAAATTCGAAGAAAACGAAGGGACGTGTTTATTTCGAATTTAAAGTCATGCATCGGATTTTTAACCCGACTCTTCAAATCCCCCGCTTAGTGGTGCACTAAGTGGGTCAGTTGGTTCCCCGAGATGGGCTCTGGGCATTACATGACGGGTAATGATGGCGCTGTTGAAATGTTTTTTAACCCGAGGTGAAATTGTAAATGCTTTTTTTTTAACAACCCGAGGTGCTTAGAAAGTGAACCGTCACCTTTGGAGGCTATAAATACCGGGTCTTTCATTTCGCAAAGCTCTACAATTTCTTCCCACGGCTAAGTCCTTTCTAAAATTACCTTCATTCTTCTCTTCATACACCTCCTGATGGCAGATCACAACATCATTGAGATTGAAAGTGATGAAGAGGAAGTTTGCAAGCAAGAGCCTCAAATGCCTGAAGATCCATCTCCTTCAAGGAAGAAACCCAAGGTTGACGAAGGATCTTCCATCAGAGCAAAGGTAGAAGATGAGCAATCATCTTTTCTTCCTTCAGCTTTCTTCTCTAGCACTCCTTGCTTTTGTTTGGGTGATCGATTTTCTGGTCAGCAAGCGGTGACTATTCGACCAGAAAACCCTCAACTTGTGTTGGGGAAGCCATCTTCTGGTGGGGAGGTTGCACTTCCACCATTTGGTGATCATCCGGTTTTATCGGATGATCTACTCCCCAGGATGGCTACATCAACGTGTCGTGAGCAGGGACAGGTAATAATCCTCCTCCCCTTTTGTTGATAGTTATAGTTAACACCACTAACTTTTGCAAATGTAGGAGATTGGAGGCCCCAGTGATCAACCTTCTGCTGCTCCGTCTCTTCCTTCCGGACATAATCTTCTGGAGGAGAAGAATGCCCTGGAGAAGAAGACCGAAGAGATGTCTTCGGTGATTCTGCATCTGGCAGATTGTTTTGAAAGATCCCGAGAAGAGGCGCACCAGTTCCGTCGAGAGAGGGTCCACGCTCAGCAACAGCGAGAACTATCCAATTTAATTAGGAACAGTAGTGTTTCTCTTATTAGGGATGATGTAGATAGGCTTAGATTAGTTGCTAGTTCCCTGGGGGTTGTTACTGTAGATCCTACTGACAACAACATGTCCCTAGGAGAACTCTGCAAACTTCTTTCGGATCAGGTCGATGCTTTGGTCGCCGGTATCCCTTTTATATGTAAAGAATGCAAGAAATAAGACTTTCTTTTTTATATGGCCGTAAATAATGTCTTCGCGACCACTCATACACAGGGAAATTTCCGTTTCTGCAATCAGAATCACACTTTTATAAAAGTACCACGACCAGCTCTGATACTGCGATCAGACTTAAAGCCGCGGTTAGAACTGAAACATACTTCGACCAGAATTGAGTTTTGATCAGATCGTTACTTGGATCAGAATCAGAGCTTAATTAAAAACAGGGTCTCGATCATACCACAACCCGGTCAAAATACATCCATACGTCCAAAAATTGGGTCATAGGATTTTTTCCATAAAAATGTCCAAGGCATATAAAGGAGAAATGCTCTCTGAAAAGCACGAAAAACTTTTCAGTCCCTTTGCAGTTTCAGTTTCTAAAACAAAGAAGTCTTTTTGTTTCAGATCCGATGCCTGAACACTTTATCGGGTCCGCCAGAGACAGTATCCATTATGGGAAATGAATGAATGAAATATTCGGTGGAACGTTTGAATGAAACATTACTCACATTAATGCATCTCCTCGGGTTTATAAAAGGAGCAGGTGTCTTCCTGAAAAAGCCACTCAGCCAAAAACCCTTAACATTCCCGCCGCACAAAACCCTCGTTCCTCTTCAGTCTTCATCTTCCCCAAAAGTCGCCAACTTTTCCCTTCAATTCTCCACCAAAAAATGGCGTCTTGGAGCCGATCCATCCACCACTCCGAGGAGAGTTTACTGGCGTTGGAGAAGGAAGAGATCCTTCCTCCGCAGCTGCTAATCAATTGGTGGCCCGCGGAGAAGGATCAAGAAACCCCGTCCGTCCGAGAGGGCGAGTTGGTGGTTTTTGAAGAGTATTTGCGCTGTGGGTTCCGATTCCCTGAGAGTCGGTTCCTGAAGGACGTCCTCGAGCACTACGGGTTGGAGCTAATCAACTCCACCCAAACGCAGTGTTGATACTGGCGGTATTTCAACACTTGTGCGAGGCGTTCGTCGGAGTGTATCCCAGCGTGGATCTCTTCCGGCGATTTTATTTTTCGGCGTGGTCGAAGAGCGCCAACGCCACCGGATGCATTTACTTCCAGCTAAGGGATAAGAAGGAGTATCCCTTCCCACCCCTGCGAGACTCGGTGCACGGGTGGCACCAGAAATGGTTTTACTGCACCCCGCCAACCGAGAGCGGGCTGTGGTTTGAAAACTCGCGGCCGGAAAAGCCGAGCGAGTTGGACACTCTCCCAGCGATGAACGCGGAGTTCATGAAGCACACCGAGGTGATCCTTCACTTAGTCGAACAAGGGATGACAGCACGTGACGTCATCCAAGACTTTGTGAAGAATCGGGTGAACCCCCTGCGTGAAAGGGCTCATCCGGCTTGGGAGATCAAGTCCATGGCGGACAATACCCTGGACTATAACGAAGGTATTCATTCCTGGCACTGAAACCATTTCATGTCATTTCTGAAATGCATCAATTTTAACTCGTATCTGGAAACACGCCTGCCCTCAGCTGAGATTGAGAGGTGGACTAACTACCTTCTCCGGGCGTACAACGCCGAGGTAGAGGGCCCCAAGGGATCGCCTCGTCCCCAAAGCTTGATTCACGCCGGCGACGACCTTAAACAGGAGCGCCGAAAGGTACATTTTCCACTCGGCCTCTATTTTGCAGGTCTCATGTATGTCCAGCACTAATCAACTTCATCGGAATGAGAACAGCTCCTAGGGAGGTTCGCCGAGGCGACGTTTCCCAGCGAGAACGTCGGTTCCCTGGGGAAGCCGACGACAAAATTCGTGAAGAAGGTTTCCTCGAGACCTAGGACGAGGAATCCTGCCCCCAAGAAAACCAGGCTAAATCTTGGGGAAGGGTCTTCACGAAGTGTTCCTCCTACCGCCAGAAAAACTACGGTAAGATACCACATCCCTCCGATTTTTCCAGGTGCGAACTGGAATTACTTCTTCGTCATACAGGGAGAGGGGAGCGAGGAGGAGGATGACGATGATGTCCCCTTGATTCACCGGAGGAGGAGGACTGCGGGTTCCCCATCTGGTGACGCTCCAACCCTTTCCGCAGAAACAACTGCTACCGTAGAGGCAGCTGTAGCAGATCCCGCAGCCACCAAAAGCCACTTGGCCGCAGACATCCCAGCCCCCGAAGCCCCCGAGGCTCCAGGGCCAGTGGTTTCTGCTTCCCTGGTCGAAGGGACGACCATGGTAAAATTCTCTCTCAGTCTCGTTTTCTTCAATTCTCCCTGAGCATTCGATAAGTCAATGCTTATGCAGGGAAAAAAGCTTCCCCCTGTGACTCCTGCGAGTCCCAGGGAGGAAAATCCTCCACCCCTGGAGACAGGAGTGGAGGTGGTCGCACAAGATCCTGTGGCGGTTGCACACGAGGCGCCGCCCCCAGAAGTCCAAGAGCCATCAAGGCCTTCGGATGCAACCCCGCCAACGGGACCGATTGCCCAGGTAAAGATTCCTCCATTCGTCTTTATCTTTCCCTAGAAAAGTGCTCACAGAGGAACACACCCAGGGGGGAGATGCCTTGTTTTCCAAGAGGAAGACCAGGACGGACGACAGTTGTCCCCTTTCTCGAGGAGAACCTTCCCTGAAATCTCAAAAGCTAATGGGATTTCAAATAAGGTAAGATCCTTTATCCTGATTGTATTTGAATGATGGTCACGAATTGTGATTGTTTAATCCTTTCTCCCTTTGTCAGGCAAAAAGAAAAAATGTCCAGCTCTTCAACCGCCTCGAGGAGGGTTGACGTCGTCGCTGGTGCAGGAGCCTCCAGTGAGGAGCGCTCTGCCCCCTAGGTCCAGGAAGTCATCCGGGCCGCGAGGGGAGAAACAGGCGCGAGAACCCAGTCGCAACCAAAGGCCCTCAGCGAGTCTTCCTGTTAATCCGGAAGACGTCTCCTTACGGGTGTTCATGAAGGTATGATGATCTTCCCTTTTGGTGCCTGAATTGTGCATAGGACACCTTTAACTCCTTTTTTGTATCATAGGAACTATCCCGGATGAGGGCCACATCGCGTGCTACAGCGGCGAGCGTGGAGGCCATACAGAGAGAACGGGACAACTTGCGCAGGTAAGGATCATTACTCTTCAACTTGTATAGATACAAATTGGTTATGACCACTCCTTCTATTCTACTGCAGAAAGGTGGCATTGCTGAACAAAGAAGTGGCCACAGTCAAGCTCCATTCAATCTCAGTGACTAGGAACCAAGAGATCGAAAACAACAAACTGCGGTCACAACTTGCTGGTAAGTCGATTCCTGATTTGGAAGACTTGTTTTCATAACATGAGAGTAATCTTTTCTCTTGTGGCAGCGCAAGCAGGTCAAATAAAGCAACTCAGTCAGGACAATGAACTCCTCCGGGACTCTATTCTAACCTCCGAAAGGGCGATCAGAAAGCTGAGCCATTCAATCTTCGAAAAACTGAAGGCAATGGCTCATCTTCTGAAGGCTGATGTGGTCGAAACCACAAGAGATAATCTCAGCCAAGATGACTGGTCTGTGCTAGACATGGCCCAAGCGGAGTCACTTCTCGAGTATCTCCCTGAGGATACACAGCGACGAGAAGAGGCGATCAGAACCAGAGTTCGGTCAGCCGCTTCCGCCATCCTCAGCCGGGTTCGTCTTCACCATGGCCCAGATGCAGATCTGAATCCATTGGTGGGACCGATTGAGGTCGAGAACGAAGAACAACTAGAGGCCGTCATGGAGGAGATTAGCCCCCTTGTAGATAAGCTCCTGACTGAGCTTGGGATCGAATGATCCCTATACCTATACAGAAACAGTTGTATACAATGCAATGTATATGAAAATTCATTTTTGAAAATGAATAAATATATTTTGATTTGCCTATATATTCTTGTTTTGTGTCGTTTCATATTATAAACATATCCCCCTAGCCCCCGCCTGTGATTGTAGATACTGAAGACTTAGTATTACAACCGCAGGAGAGAAGTGAATATAACGACCAGGGATATGTGATCGAACCAACAATTATGATCAAAGTAACACCTAGCCTTGTTTGCAAACTGACAGCCACTCAGATAACCGAGGACTTGCCAGAAAGCCCCGTGTGCGTTGAGAAATGGCTTATTTAGGAGTGACTTGTCTGGAAGCGGTCATGAGATCGGCCAGCGAATCTGACTAGGACGTTGTAATGATCTAACCGCGGGCGACCTGCCCCCGAGTCGAATTCGCAGCACATGGGCATGGAGGAAAATATTCATCGTATAAAACCAAAACATTTTTTGTTTTATGAAAAAATGCTAATTGAACAGGAAAAGGGATTGAATACTTACACGTAGAACTTGCGAAGTTGATCAATGTTCCAAGTATTGGACAAAATTCGACCATCCTCCATGGCTAACCACGCAGATCCTGGTCGCGACACTGAGACAACAGTATAAGGGCCTTCCCACTTCGGGGAGAATTTGTTGCGATTAGACTGGTCTTGAATTTTTCGTAAAACCAGGTCACCCACGTGAAGACTACGTGGTCGCACCTTTTTGCTGTGATACTTGCGCAGAGCTTGCAAGTATGCTGCGGACTTGATCAAAGCGCGATCACGCCTTTCTTCTAAGAGGATGAGATCTTGTGATCGTTGTTCGGACTGATCAACCTGTTCAAATTGTTCCGTCCGAACAGACCCAATACTAACTTCCATAGGCAACACAGCATCGGCCCCATAGACCAGATGGAAGGGCGTCTCACCGGTGGCTCAACTAGAGGTAGTTCGTAGTGCCCATAGAACGGTATAGAGCTCGTCTGCCCAAGCCCCCGAGCGAGTCTTAAGGTGATCAAAAACACGCTTTTTGATGCCTTGTAGTATTGGCCCGTTCTACAGCACCATTGCTTTGCGGATGTGCCACAAAAGCAAAGCACACCTTGGTTCCGACCTGGTCACAATAATATAGAAAAAGACCACTGGCGAATTGAGAACCATTGTCGGTGATAAGACAGTTTGGAACACCAAATCGGGCAACAATGTTCTTATGAAAGAACTTTTGTGCCGCTGAGGCGGTAATATTTCGTACAGGTTCGGCCTCAATCCACTTCGTAAACGTGTCAATGGCTACGAACAGAAACTTATACCCGTTGACCGCTTGTGGCATAGGACCAACAATATCCATTCCCTAGACCGCGAAAGGCCATGCGAGGGGAATGGTCTGTAACGCGTAGGCAGGTTGATGGACCTGTCTTGCGTGGAACTGACACTGAGGACACATCTTGACCATATTCTTGGCATCATCGAGTGCCGAAGGCCAGTAGAATCCTTGTCGAAAAGCTTTTCCGACTAGTGTTCGATATGACGCGTGTGCACCGCATACACCGTCATGTATTTCCTTCAAGAGGGATGTTCCTTCCTCCTGAGATATACAACGCATGAATACTCCTGGAGTACCCTTTCTGTACAGAATCCCATCTATGAGCTTGTACAGACGTGCTTTCCGAATTAACCGATCGCTTTCGGTTTCGTCCTCGGGTAGGGTCCCATGTTCAAGATAGACTCTCAATGGGTGAGTCCAATCCTGTTCCTGACCGAGGTTGGTAACGCAGGCTATTACCGAATCTTCCTCGACCGAAGTCATGATCGAAGGACGGTCCAAGTGTTCAATGAACACTCCTGCCGGAGCGGATGTGCGTGAGGACCCAATTTTGGATAATTGGTCTGTGAGAATGTTGTCCTTTCGCGGGATGTATTGGACTTCGAAATGATTGAAGTGTTTTTCCAATCTCCTCACTTCCCCCAGGTAATGAGCCATTGTCTCATCGGAGGTGATGTACTCCTTGTTTACCTGGTTTACGACTAGCTGTGAGTCTCCCCTCGCCACTAACCGATGGACTCCGAGGAATTTTGCTACCCGGAGCCCTGCAATAAGACCTTCATACTCTGCCGCGTTGTTGGTCGCAACAAAATGTAGTTGGATGACATACTTAAGCTGTTTGCCTTGAGGCGTAACTAAGACCACTCCAGCCCCCGAGTGTTGAAAACTACGGGAGCCGTCAAAGTACATTGTCCAGTGATCGGGGCATTCCAATTCCTCTGGCACCTGCATGGGTGGCTCAGGGTTGGTCCATTCGACCACAAAGTCGGCCAAAACCTGAGACTTAACCGCCGTTCGGGACATGAAATGGACTTCAAAGGCACCGAGTTCGACCGCCCATTTAGCGATCCGACCATATTCTCTGGATTTCAGACAATATCCCCCAAAGGAAAGGAGGAGGGTACCGTGATCTTGTGAGCTTGGAAGTAGTGTCGTAGCTTACGGGAAGCCATCAGTAGCGCGTAAAGTATCTTCTGGACCTCAGGGTAACTCTCCTTAGGACCATGAAGTACTTCGCTCACATAGTAGACGGGTCTGTGTATTCCTTCCCTATCCGCGATCAGAACGGCGCTGACCGCGTGCGGTGTGGCCGCCAGATAAAGAAGCAATGGTTCTCCTCTGTCGGGAGACACCAACACTGGCGGACTGGATAGATATATTTTTACCTCCTGAAACGCTTTTTCGGCCTCATCCGACCATGTGAAATTGTGATGCTTCTGCAAGGCATTAAAGAAAGGTAATCCCCTTTCGCCTAGTCGCGATATGAAGCGACTTAAGGCTACCATGCGACCGGCCAAGCGTTGAACATCCTTCATGGTCGAGGGCGACCTCATTTGTTCAATGGCCCTGATTTTCTCAGGATTAACTTCAATGCCCCTGGAACAAACGAGAAAACCTCGGAGTTTTCCTGAAGAAACCCTGAAAGAACATTTCTCCGAGTTTAACTTTATTCCAAAGAGATTCACATTACAGAAGGTTTCAGCGAGATCGTCCAAATGAGACAATCTCTTAGTACTCTTTACAACCAAGTCGTCTACATATGCTTCGAGATTACGCCCTATCTAGGAAAGAAAGGTCTTTTGCATCAAGCGCTGGTACGTGGAACCTGCGTTCTTGAGCCCAAACGGCATTCTGACGTAGCAGTAGGTGCCGAACGGGGTGATGAAGGCAGTTTTCTCTTCATCTTCTTCTGCCATGCTAATTTGATGATATCCTGAGTAAGCGTCCAAGAAGCTCATCAGTTCGTAGCCCGCAATTGAGTCGACCAGCTGGTCGATGCGGGGAAAGGGAAAGTTGTCCTCCGGACAGGCACTGTTGAGGCTAGTGTAGTCGACGCACATGCGCCACTTGCCATTTGACTTGCGGACCATGACCGGATTGGCGAGCCATTTCGGGTGATCGACTTCGCGAATGAACCCGGCCTTCAGGAGTTTGTCCAACTCCTCTAGGATGGCTTCCTGTCGGTCAACAGCAAAACGCCTGAGCTTTTGCTTTATTGGTCGTTGTCCAGGTCGAATTGCTAACCTGTCCTCAATTACTTCCCTTGGGACACTGGGCATGTCGGACGGCTTCCACGCAAACACATCTGCGTTAGCCCAGAGGAAAGTAATGAGCTCGAGTTCCTATTTGTCATCCAGACCCGATCCAACCCGAATTGTCTTGGATGGATCATCTGGGTACAACGGCACTAGTTTGAGTTTCTCATCTGGTCGAGGAGCAGCCTTGATCGCGTCAGTGGCGACAGTGGCGACCTGGGCGTCCCGGAGGGGAAGTTGATCGACCATCTCCAAAGATAGCCGGTCGCATGTGAGTGCCACGTTGCGATTGCCTCGGACCGAGATGACACCTTTGGGGCCAGGCAATTTTCTGCACTGATAAGCATAGTGCGTTGCCATCATGAATTTAGCGAGAGTTGGCCTGCCAAAGATTGCATTATAAGCCGAATCAGAATCGATTACGTCGAAAGTAACCAACTCTGTTCAGAAGTTATCTGGTTCTCCCAGTGTGACCGGGAGGACCACTTGTCCCAACGGCATCATGGAGGGGCCTGGGATTAGCCCGTAAAATGGATGGATTATGGGCTTGATCTTCGAACGAGGAATTTGCATCTCGTCGAGCTCCTTGACCAATAAAATGTCAAGGGAACTCCCTCCATCGATCAGGACCCTTTCGACTCTCGCATTACTGATGATTGGGGTGATGACCAGAGGGAGCCTCAATGGTCGAGTAAGCCCTGCGGGACAATCAGAACGATCGAATGTCAATGGTGTATCTGACCAACGGGGGTATTGAGGTTCACCAAGAGATGTCTCTGTTTGGTTAACCTCTCGGTAAAAAGCTTTAAACTGCCTTTTGGAAATGAAAGAAGAAGAACCTCCGAAAATAACATTAATATGATTTTGAGGTACCTGGTAAGACATTTCCTCTTCTCCGTCGGCGTCTCTAAGTCCGCACGGCTGTTCCTTAGGCGGTAAGGTTGGCATTGACCCAACTCCCTGGTAGAAATCATCCAATTGTTTCAACCAACTCCTGCAGTTCTTGAGGTCGTGGCCTGCGGAGTTGTGGAGTGGACACTACTTCTTGCCTTCCTGCGGATTAGTTGACTTCTCTGGCTGGTCGACACTATGACCACCAGAAGCAGTTTTATTCTTAAACGAAGGCTTGTTACCTTTGGTCGAAGGCGGCTTCTCTGCGATTGCAACCTCGCGGTACTGTCCAGAGCGGTTCCTCTTCGACTTTTTCGACTTGCCACCTGATGAAGATTCCGGCTTCTTACTTGAATCTTCTTTCCTGGCGTCTTTGAAACCTGGTTGAGGTGGTAAGTCACCCTTGTCGACCATCCGGTTCCATTCGACTACCTCGGCTGTGTCAGAGTATTGATCGGCCATGTCGAACAGATCAGCCACTGATCTAGGAGGGTGGATAAGCAAGTCTTCGGTGAATCTCTGGTATCGAACGACATGTTTAAATGCCTTGATAACGGAGCCATCAGATATGTTCGGGATGATATTCCTCACCCCGACAAACCTCTTGCAAACTGCCGAAGAGTTTCGGTTGACGTTTGTCGTAGCTGATGAAGATCGTCCTCTTTACCCGACTTTTGGTAACAGTTTTGGAAATTGCTGAGGATGGCATCGCACAGCATTTCCCAATTGTAGATGGAACCCTCGGGCTGGTTAAACAGCCAGGTTCTAGTCAGTCCTTCGAGGACTGTGGGCAGGTAGTTGGCCATGACTCGGTCATCGCCTCCCGCCGCTTGGATGGCAGTGATATAGATTTGAAGGAACTCGGATGGGTTCTGAGTTCCGTCGAACCTCTCAATGGCCCCTGGTTGAAACTTATCAGGCCAAACGACCGCACGTAGGCCAGGCGAGAAAGGTTTACAACCGACGTAGGGACCGTGAACTGTCCTGTGACTCTCGACCAGGTTTCGGGCGACCTCACGCAAAGGTGAAGTTACCCATTGTCCCAAACGAGAGTGGACAGGAGCCCGATCCCTACTACGAGAATCCTGCGTTCGCCGGTACTTGTCCTGTCGGGACGGTACGGGCGGTGGGTAACTTCGCCGGCCCGAACCAGAGTGAGGATACTCTCGTTCGCGGGAACGTGTTACCGAGCGGGAAGAGGTTGTTGGGGTCGCCTCAGATGCGACCTCATCCAGTCTTTCCGCCAGGATTCTGAAAAAGGCTGGTTTCTGCGCATCCGTGACCGTAGGAGGAAAGTTACGCATGACTTCCGCGATAGATCGCAGTCGGCCATAGGTGCTTCTCCTAGGGGCACCAGGCGTTACTGTTTCTTCGTCCACCAGGAAATGCTCCGAGGCAAAGAAGGGGTCTGATCGCGTTTGCGACCACGAGACCGCCTAGAAGAACTTGGAGCAGCATCGTAATTAGCCTGCGCATCTTGAAGAGCCTCTAGGGCAATTCTGCGTAGTTCGTTGTTTTGTTGCTCGAGTTCTTGATCCTCCTGTTTGCGATCCCGTTCTTCCCTAGCAGCCTGCTGGTCGGGAGTCTCCTCCGACAAGGCAGCGAACTGTCTAGGGAGTGAGGTTGTTGATGGGGAAAACATCTCAGTTTGTTCTGAGTCGGACTCGAAATCAAAGAGACGGTGAAGGTTATCAGGGTCGAATCTCCCCAGGCTGATTTCTAGGTCGATATCATCCTTCCCCCCAGCAGGGTCGTATGACGGACCGGATTCATCCTCTAGCGCATTAAGAACCTCTGTGGGCTCTGACCTTGCGCTAGTCGCCCCCTGGTCGATGGACATGACATGGAGAGATGATTCCACCTCTGGAAGATTCTGGCCTTCAACCTCCTCCATCGGAATAGGATCGCTTGGAGAAGGCATTGGAATTTCAGCATAATCCTCGAGATCAAAATCGTTCTCGGAATCATATACTCCAGCCATGTTTCAGCGAACCTCCGGATTACAATTAGGACGCCTTGAGAAAGGCCCCACGGTGGGTGCCAGCTGTCGACGATTCGGACTCGGAATCCTTAGCTGAACTTATGCAGAATTTGTAATAGTGAGACCTTTCAAGGTGACCCTCCGGGAAGGTATGTAGAAAAATGGAGAACAGGAGCACAGAGAAATTTATACAGGTTCGGGCCCTCGATGGTGAGAGTAATAGCCCTACGTCCTGTTGGGATTACACTATGTGTGGGAAAGATTTACAAAAGGAAAGGAAAAGACCTTCATAGGCGAAGGTTTTTCCTATATAAGTGTACAGAAAAAAGCCAAAGAGGCTTGTAAATACTATCTAATCTAGTCCGTAGGCTTGGCTATTTGAGTGGTTGAGATGTGCTGAATCTTGCTTGTGTCAGAGATGTTGATCTCTTGATCTCCCCACCGTTTGATACTCCATGCCACCCTTTTATACTGGTCGAAAGGGTGCCACGTGGTAAACTGCATCAAACAGTTGCTTGGACGGTTGGATGCGGTTTTTAGAGAACCGCTCTTAACCTCCACGCAGGTTTAACATGTGTTATTCATGGATAACTGCACATATTAACCTCCTGACGGTTGATCTTCCACATGGAGGAATCTTTGGGATACTTGGGACATTCCCGCCATAGGAACAGCCGGACAAGTAAAGCTCAAGTACCCTGGTCAAAAAAATGTTCTGACCGCGGGATGTTGGCTGACCGCTCAACATCTTCGACATTCTGTCCGCGTACAGCATACGAATTCCTGACCGCGTGAAGCCTGCGGTTTGATCATGCAAAGCCTGCGACCTGATCGTGCAAAGCCTGCGACCTCGGGCTGATGCTTCTCAGAATGACTTAAGTTCGCACCGCTGGGCACGTGTCTGGCTCGAATCTGTCTTGACCAACAGTGCATTTATTTGAACTGACCCGGGTGTCAATCCTCGTCAATATGGTCCCCTCCAGGGACACCAAGTCCCCGTGGAAGAGACATCGAAACCCAGTGGTGTAAGTCTCCCTCCTGGCACACCAAGTCGACGGGGGAAAAGAAGACCGAATTCTGGGTGAAAAATTCACTCTTGGGGCCTGGAGGCGTAAGCTTCCCTCCCTGGACACCAAGTGCCCGGGGAAGAGACATCCAAACCCAGAGGGGTAAGTCTCCCTCCCGGGACACCAAGACCACGAGGGAAGAGAAGACCATACTCCGGGTGAAAAATTCACTCCCGGGTCATGGGGTTCCCGGGGGGAGAGAAAACCAAGCCCGCAAGTGTATGGTTCGCTGCCGGGACACTAAGTCTCTCGGGGAAGAGACTGTGGGACCCTCACTTGAGGAATCCGGTGGAAACCGCCCAGGTGGGTTGCACTCAGAATAATACATTGCAAGCTCACAACAACAAGATGCATTATATAACAATGCAACTGAAATAAAACAAGTGTTGATCACATGGACCAACATTACAATAACAAAGCGCCAAAATGACGCAATTTAGTGTTGATACAAAATCAAGGAGTTTTCTTCGACGCGAAGGTTAGCACAAAATGAAACAACAATAACAAGCAAAAGGGCTTCAATGATCTTCATCTTCAACTGCATCGGTATTGCATGGGCTTCCTTCACATCAGAATCAACTTGGTAAGTGACCCTCTAGTATGCTGGATCCTCGGGGGTAGTTTCTTCTTCTTCCATATTGGGTTCAAGACCGTAGGACTCGGGATCAATGAATCCTTCATCTAGATTTTGTTTGCAAAAGCAAGGGTGAGCACATTGTCCACATAGTGCTCAACAAGTCTCAATTAAGAATGCAAGTATACACATGAGGGGGCGAATTTCCAAAAGGTGGGCTCTTTGGTTCATAGATAAGGATAAAATATGTCGTGGTATAAAATATACCACAGCCAGATTTCACGGAAAGACTTGACACGTGAATAACGGCGCGAGCTGACCAAGTCCTATGGAAGGGCTTGGATGCTTGACAAGTGTCCTCGCTGGTTCTCGAGGGACCTGGGGCCCGAAGGCCCAGGGACCCTCCAGGGACCTTCTCCGCACGAAGGGTCGAGATGCTCAGGAGACCCCACAGGACCTGAAGCACGGAGCCCCGAGGACCCGTCAGGGACCTTCTCCGCACGAAGGGCCGAGACACTCCAGAGACCCCATGGGACCCAGGGCCCAGAGGCCCAGGGACCCGCCGGGGACCTTCTCCAAACGAAGGCCCGAGGAGCTCCGGAAGTCCCTCGGCACCCGGGCCTGGAGGCCCAGGGACCCGCTAGGGACCTTCTCCGCATGAAGGGCGAGACGCTCCGGTGACCCCGTGGGACCCAGGGCCCAGAGGCCCCCGGACCCGCCGGGGACCTTCTCCGCACGAAGGCTCGAGGCACTCCGGAAGTCTCCCAGGACCCGGGGTCTGGAGGACCAGGGACCCACCGGCGAACTTCTCCGCACGAAGCACCCGGAGGCCCCGGGACACGCCGGGGACCTTCTCCACACGATGGGCCGAGACGCTCCAGAGACCCCACGAGACCCGGGGCCCGGCGGTCCGGGGACCTTCTACGCACGAAAGGCCGAGGCGCTCCAGAAGTCCCCCGGGACTGGGCCCGAAGGCCCGCGACCCGCTGGGGACCTTCTCTACACGAAGAGCCGAGACGCTCAGGAGACCCCACGGGAGCGGAGGCCCAGAGGCCC
Source organism: Pharus latifolius (assembly GCA_019359835.1). Taxonomy (NCBI): domain Eukaryota; kingdom Viridiplantae; phylum Streptophyta; class Magnoliopsida; order Poales; family Poaceae; genus Pharus; species Pharus latifolius. The sequence continues at coordinate 57,440,332 of CM033321.1, read as the reverse complement.
AGGGACCCGCCGGGGACCTTCTCCGCACGAAGCGCCGAGGCACTCCGAAAGTCCCCTGGGACCTCAGGCCCGAAGGCCTAGAGAGCCGCCGAGGACCTGCTCCGCACGAAGGGTGGAGGGGCTCCGGAGACCCCGAGGGACCCAGGGCCCAGAGGCCCGGGGACTCGACAGGGACCTCCATGTGAAGGGCTGAGGCGCTCCGGGGACCTCATGGGACCCAGGCCCAGAGGCCCAGGGACCCACCGAGGACCTTCTCCCCACGAAGGATCGAGGCACTCTGGACACCCCACGGGACCTGGGGCCCAAAGGCCCGTAGACCCACCGGGGACATTCTCCGCACGAAGGACCAAGGCGCTCCAGAGACCCCGCGAGACACTGGGCCCAGAGGCCGAGGACCAGTCGGGGACCTTCTCCGGACGAAGGACCAAGGTTGCTCGGGATCCCACTTCGATGACTGCCCGGAGGTACGGGATTTCCCCCAACATGAGCCCCCCAAGACCTCGGGGACACGCTGTGGACCCGGAGGGCATGTGTAAAACGCATCCCCGGATGACACTAAGGTCTTTGGGGTAAATTTTCCTGCTCAGTGCTGGGATAGAACCCTTTCGCTTCCGAGGGACCAGGAATCTCCGGGCGGAAGGATATGAACTTGGGATGTAAGTCACTGTGAGGAAGAGAAAACCATCCCCGGGGGGCTTGGAGCACCAGAACAGAAGAAACCCACTACTAGGGCAAAGCCCCCCCAGGAGACGGCTTAGCCGCATCTGGGTAAATGGTGACTCCTGGGACGGGATAACTGGGGCCTTGGTCCCTGGGCAAATGGCGGTGCCCAGGACGGGGTCACCGGGGCCCTTGTCCCCGGGCAAAAGGCGGCGCTCGAGACGGGGTCACCGGAGCCCTTGTCCCAGGGCAACTGGCGGCACCCGGGACAGGGTCACCGGCCCTTATTCCCGGGCAAAAGGCGGCGCCTGGGACGGGGTCACCAGGGGCCTTGTCCCCGGGCAAATGGCGGCGCCCGGGATGGGGTAACCAGGGGCCCTTGTCCCCTAGCAAAAGGCGGCGCCCGGGTCGCCGGGGGACCTTGTCCCCGGGCAAATGGCGGCACCCAGGACAGGGTTACCAGGGCCCTTGTCCCCTGGCAAAAGGCGACGCCTGGGACGGGCAAAACCTTCCCCTGGGAGAAAGTCCCCCCAGGGGAGAACAGTACCGCGTTTGGGCGGCGCGGTTGAGAAAAATCTCCTCTCGGGACAAAGTCCAGCTGGGAGAGAACGTAGCCGCGTCTGGATGGCGCGGAGCCCCCGGACGGGAGAAAACCTTCTCGCGGAACAAAGTGCACCGGGAGAGAACATTACCGCGCCTGGGTGGCGCGATTGAGAAAAACCTCCTCCTGGGATGAAGTCCACCCGGGGGAGAAGACCTTCCCTCGGGACAAAGTCCACCAGGAGAGGATGTTACCTCATCCGAGCGGCGCGGAGCCCCCGGACGGGAAAACCTTCTCCCGAGACAAAGTCGCCTCGGGAGAGAACATAGCCCCGTTCGGATGGCGCGGAGCCCGCGGACGGGAGAAACCTTCTCCCGGAACAAAGTCCACCCGGGGGAGAAAACCTTACCACGCCTGGGCGGCGCGGTTGAGAAAAACCTCCTCCCGGGATGAAGTCCACCAGGGGGAGAAAACCTTCCCCTGGGACAAACTCCACCGGGAGAGGATGTTACCTAGCGGTGCGGTTGAGAAAAACCTTCTCCCAGGACGAAGTCCACCCGGGGGAGAAAACCATTCCCCCAGGACAAAGTCCACTAGGCGAGAACATTACCGCGCCTGGGCGGTGCGGTTGACAAAAAAACCTCCTCCTTGGACGAAGTCCCCCCGGGAGAGAAATGCAGTCGCATTCGGATAGCACGTAGAAAATTGCTCCAGTCGCCATGAGAACGGAGAGCCGACGAAGAATTTCCTAGTCAAAAACTTCTGTGAGCCGGTCAAAAATTCCCTAGTCACCATGAGAACGGGAGCCGGTCAAGAAATTTTGGGTCCGAAAATTTGCTCCCAAAGGAGAGTGAGCGCCATGATGGGCTCTGGAGTATTTGAGGGGAGACTATTCTCTCAAAGTGACTCATTACCACAGTTAAGAAACTAGGTTGCCACTTACCCCTCAGTCCGCAAGGGGTTATCGTAAGCCGCCCAGGGAGCGAGGCTCCCGTTGTCGGGACTTTTGGAGTGTGAGAGGGGGGACTCACCCCTCAAAGTGACTCGTTACCGTGTTTCTGGGAACCGGGTTGCCACTTACGCCCTCAGTCCACGAGGGGATTGTAAGCCACCCTAGGATAGCAGGGTTGCCACCATCGGGACTTGGGCTAAGTAGGAGCCCGTGACCCTCATTCAAGGGCATCCTCTGAGGGTCACCTTCGAGGAGGGCATCCTCTTAAGGGTATCCTCGTGGGGAGGGCATCCTCGCTGGGAGAACCACCCGTGGCACGGGGTCAACCCCCGGTGTGGAATAAACCCCCAGTGCGAGGGGAGGCCCTGGCGCGAGGAAGGCTCCTAACGCGGAGTGAGCCCCCGGCCAGGGGAAAGACCCGGTGTTGTTGGGACGGTGGCGGTGTTTGGGACGCGAGGACGCCTATCACCGTGACGCCTCTCACCGAGAGACAGTGACGACGCCCGGGACACGAGGACACCTACCCCTGGGGCGCTTATCATCAGGATGGTGGCGGCGCCCGGGACGCGGGTCACCGAGATCTATCGGGCGGAGATTTCTCCTAACACCCCGGAAGATCATCCTAGCTGGGAGGGCATCCTCGCAGGGAGGGCATGCTCGCTGGGAGGGCATCACCTTGGAGGCGATGAAAAAAATACACCTTGTGAGAGAAGATTCATACGGGAGCGACTAATTTGGATTGATTAACTAAAATTGATACAATGCTTCCCCCCTGCGTAGTGCGAGAGGGTGAGGGGGAGGCCCAGAGGCCAAGTGCAGACATCCCCGCGGAGAGGGCACCCTCTAAGTGAGGGCATCCTGTAACATCCTGAGTTTTGGGGTGAAAAGTTTCTTTCTTAAAAGTCATGCATGCATATGTCTCTTCTAGATCAACCAAAGCAGCCTCAGCTTTATTCTGTTCTAGCCCTAAAATCTCCAAATCTATCCTGTGACCCCAAGTCAAGATCTGACTTGCCAGATTTGATCTATCAGTTATCCTAAACCTAAAAGCCTTCAGAACCTGGATTCAATTCTATCCCTAACTTCCAGAATTTTCGACTCTTTTCTGTTTTCGAAAACAGAATATCTGTTATTACCTTTTACCCTAAGTTTCAGAAATTCAGATTTAATCAAAATCTTAGCCAAGTTCAGACCAGATTATTCCTGGATTATGATCAAGGGTATGCCAATACCTTAATCCAAAAAGTTGGCAGCCAGATTTTACCATCTAGACTCTTTTCGCAAATCAGTCCAAGAGTATCGCAGATCAGTCCTTTTCCAGATTTTCCAGAAGCCTGAAAAGGCAAAATATTGCAAATCATCTCCAAATTCAAATCTGATTCAGGGAACACCTCCCAAATGCTTTTCAACACAAATCCTTCTTTTATGAGTATCTCAAAATCAGACCCTAAATCCCAGAATTCGAGATCAATAAGATTCAGACTTATTTTACCCTAATCTACTCTGTTTTCAGTTCATATCAAAAATCATCCGAACATCTCAAATTTTATCTTCAATCTGTGCCAAATCATCTGTTGAATCAAGTTTGCCAAATCAGCAGAATCAAAATCAGATCAAACCTTCCAAATCTCCAAATTTACAGATCAGTCCAAATCAAGAATTAGAAATTGCAAATGAGTCCAGATTCGACCAGGACAGCAGCTGCTGTGCACGACCAGAGATCGCCGTGCATTTGCGCCGTGCTTGCTCGCCGCCGGCCACGCCTCGCCTGCGCCTGAGCTCATGCTCACTTGAGTTTGCATGTGCACACGCGTCTGTGTATTAGCCATCGTCGTGGCAGCGCCGTTGAACAGCCTTGCTCCCGTGCGCGATCGTCGTCAGCAACTCCTCGCCATGTTGCTTGCTTTGCCAGCCGTTGTCGCCACTGTTTTGCACCGCCCGACACCATTGCGTCCCGATGAAGCAACAGTAGCATCAACCGTTCCATCGCCTGTGCGCCATCGCTTCACCGTCACTGTTGCCGCGCCTGCGCCAGGCCAGTCAAGTCCCCGGCGCCAATTTCCTTGCTGCTACCTCCTTGCAAGCTCCGCCTCTGGCCTATAAAAGCAACCCCATACCTTGTAACAGCTTCACTTCGTCAGGACTTAGCCAATTTTGCAAATTCTCTCGCTGTCGTCGTCTTCTCCGGCGAGTCCAGCAAGAAGCTTCACGGTGGCAGCCTCGACTGTAGCATCTCCTGCCAAATTGAAGCTAGCAGTGAGTACCTCTCATCCTCTTGATTGTACTGTTGCATTGAATTGCTCTCCGGTGGACCCTAACGCCGGTGATCGCCGGAATTGCTAAATGCCCTGTTCCGGCAATGCAGGCCAAATTACCCCGAGTTAGTCTTTGAATCTGTGAAACAAATTGATCAGTGAGCTCTAATTAGCAAGCCTATGCATCCAGATCTCCAGATTGAGCTTCAATCGAGGCTTTCCCCAATTTTGAGCTCCACCAGTCGCCGGCGATCGTCGCCAGGCCACACCGGCCATCCTCTGGCCAAATTGATTGTCCAGATAGCTTACTCATATCTCTCTTTCACTCCCCAAGCTTGGAATTGAGTTCATTCGGCCTAAATCGAAAACCCCCAAATGGCAGTGTTTCTTCCCCGGCGTTGATCACCTGAAAACCTATTCCTGGCCGTTTCAGCTTCATCCACCTTGCCATTCAGGTGTGCCTCAACCTCATGAACATAATTGTCTTCTAGCTCGATCTTTGAAACTGTCCAGAATTCCAGATACAGCCATGCCAAAAACCTTGTCCAGTGGCTTCACTGTGCCGTGTCGCCACCACCTTTCTTCACCAATTTTCATCATCTTCCAGCCATTTTCAGCCTTGGATCCTGTTGAATGATTTGTTCCTGTTATCAATGCCTATCTCCCAGACAAAGTGCTGCATCATTTGGAGCTCTAGATCAAAAGATATGGCAAACCCTAGTTTCTGGCCATGTCAAGATCAATGCCAGGCTATGTCAGTCAGTGGCATTAGTCCTTTTCACTTCCTTCCAAATGTGCATTTTGAGCATAACTTTGTCCCTTAGATTCCTGAGGTTGTGATCAGCAATTTCTTCTTCTATCACAACTTGATTTCAGCCCTTGAACTGCAGTTTATGCTAAAACCCTAGATTTTGGCATTGTCAGCCCTATGCCAGAGCATGTCAGCCAGTGGCATTAGCTCTTTTCACCTCTTTTCAGTTGTGCAAACTGGAAATAACCTTGTCCCTTAGACTTGTGGAGTTGTGCTCTACATATTATTCTACTACCACAAGTTGAGATAACCCCTCTATCATCCATTGACCCTATGTCGATGCCTTGAACCGAATGTCGACCTAAAGACGTTCGCTGTTTTTGAGCGAACCAGTCGCAACCTTGATATCATTCTGATATTTTGAGACATTTGGAACCTTGTAAACCTTCAGCAACTAACCTAATCCTAATCAATTTCTAACCCAATCATTTCAGAATCATCAAGACTTCATCTTTGCATTATTGCATATAGTATAATAGTGTATTGAAAAGATTGTGATTATTGGTTGTTTGTTTGATTGGAAAGCAGATCAAGAGCCCCAGTTCGAGGACATCACTGTTGACCCGACATCAGCTGCTGTATTTTACGACGCGGAAGGCAAGTCATATTCTTGGTCATCTCGAACCTATATTTTAAGAGTTGCTATAACATAACCTTCAATATAGATAATATTGCATGAGAAAGATTGGAAATGGTTGATTTATGAATTGGCAGTACTGGACTGGTTATCTGTGAAATGTAAAATAAACAAGTTTTGAGCCATGAACTATTATATATTTATATACTTATATTCATGAAATAAAACCCTAGCCGTGACCAGGAAATGGTATGGAATGGTGGTAGCACTGGAGGTGCTAGACTGCAAAGGATGTGCAGGAATTGAAGGTGCAGGGTTGTGGATGGTCTGGTCACTGGCATATAAGGACTAGAACCTTGTGTTGTGCGTCTAGTGGCATGAACAAACGTACTAACCGCAAGCCTGGTATGGGACAGGCCTGAACGAGTACTTATGTGAATCGTACATGAAACCCCTGCATGAGATGGACAGTAATACACTAAACTCACGGGGTTCAGCTCCTCCACGTATCACTGAATGTGATTTGATCAAGCACGTTGACCCAGTAATGGGAAGAGGCTTATGGGTGGGGGTATAGCCCGCCACAACTGCGGTTTGTGTGAAGAAAACTGCAGGGTCAGGGGTGAATTGTAAGTGAAACATAACAAAAGTTCCTGTTATCTCCACCTTGCCGCTCACAGTATGAAGTGAGTCAGGGGTCCAATCATTCTGATAGGATGGGCTTGAAAGTGGAATATCTTGCGGGTAAATTGGTACCTCTCTGCAGAGTTAAAAATGTATTCGAATACTTCGTGCTCCCGAGTCTTAGGAGTCTGCTGCGGTGGATTAAATCGACGGGGTGTGACGCAAGTATTATTTTCTAAATAAAATATATTAAATCAAGATTACCCAAATGACATGTGTTGTCATGATAAGGAGTGCTGCCATGGGCGGTCATGTGTTGACGTGTCGCGGTAGTGCTATAATTTAGTGAACATGAATGATTATGTTATTTTATGGAAAGGTGCTGCCATGAGTTGAGCCAGGAAAGAGAAAGATTATTTTACAAACATCCATAATTCTTGACTAGTCTAGGTTCATATCATCTCTACTATATGTATCTACTCTTACCTATGACTTGCTGAGTACGTAAGTGCTCACTCTTGCAACCTACAATTCAGTAGATGGAGCGTTCTACAACCAAGACGAAGGCATGGAGTACTTTGTGGATCCAGAAGGAGGAGCGTCAGTCCCGTCATTTCCCTGATGTGTGTTGTTCTGCCGTCCACTTCTCTTTGTGGGTGGGTCACCTACCTTCTGCTGTGTAGATGTTATTTTGCTAAACCATGAATGCCGTGAAGGCATTGTAATCTTCTTATGTAATATCAAGGCCAGCAGGCCACACTGCTTAACTATTTTGTAAGTTACTCTGTTGCAATGTGATATACTCCTGTGCTTGACTTATCCTGGGACGTCAAGGGTATGTGTATGCTATGCATATATGGGACTAGCTGCAGCGAGCTAGGTTTCTACAGGAGTAGTCGTAGTCCCAGTTTCGGGGCGCGACACATCCTCGCGGGGAGGGCCTCGCTTCGAGGGTCCAGCGCAGGGCTCGCGGATAGGATCCCCCCAAGTCAGGAGACATGTCCCTGGGAGTTTTGGAAAGGGGGAACGTCGGTTGAGCCCCTTTCTTGGGCCAGCTCTTGGTGTCCCCCATAGGAAGCGGGGGGAGGGCGCCTGTACCGACTGATGGGAAAAGGCAAGTCTCTCCCCCCCCCTTTTCTCATGTTGCTCGAGGAATGCCACGATGTGTTGATGAAGCGCGTTACATTCTCGAGTGGCATGGGAAGTGGACTGGTGGAAGGCGCACCATAAGTCGGCCCCAACCTCATTGCTTCCCAGCGCGGGATTGTCCCGAGCACGAGAGGGCTGGCCTCCCCCCTTTTGACTTAGGGGAGGGGCGGCCGCCCCGATCGGCTTTGTGAGAGCCGCCTCCGTCTTCAAGAATGAAGATGTCCTGAGACCTCGACTCGCTGTGATGTCCCTCCTTGAGACGTTTGTGGGGTGAGTCCCCAACATCCCTCTTTGTGGGGGGTGGGGGGAGAAACCCCTTGGTCTTACTTCCAGAGGTCGTCCTCCTCTGCCCTTGCATACTTTTCAAGTATGTTGAAGAGCTCGTCAGCGGAGGAGGGGAAGCTCCGAGAGAGCCTCCGATGGAGCTCCCCGGGGATGATCCCACTCTTGCACGCCTCGATGACTGTGGAGACGGGGACGTGTGCCACCTTGCTCTTGACCTGAGCAAAGCGCTTGAAGAAGCTCCGGATGGTCCCCCCGTCTTTTGCCGAACGGTGTAGAGCTGCGACGAGTCCAGGGGACGCACATAGTTCCCCTGGAAGTTCACGCAGGTTGTAAAACCATGAGCCGGCCCTCAAGTTGTAAAACCATGAGCGGGCGATCCCGGTGAGGTAGAGGGGGAACACGTTGCATTGCACCATCTCGCCCTCCCCGGCCGTTGAGATGGCTTTGAACTACACCTGCATAAATTCATAAGGATCAGCCTCACCATTATAGTGCTCGATGTGGGGTGGACGATACGTCTTTGGCCATCGAACGCGTCGGAGCCCACAACACAAGGGCTGGTTGGCCCCCTCAACTCCCCAAGATCGTTCCCGGTCGCTGTTCCCCCTTGCCGGGAGACAAGCTCGTTATCGGAGTCGGGGAGAGGCCCCAGTGGTCCGCCCGGACGGCGGTAGCGCCTCTTCTTCTCATGGTTGGAGCTGGCTTCTTGAACCTCTAGGTGTCCCCTGGAGGCGGCGGTGGCTTCGTCGACTGGTCTCCCTCCCCGGCTGGTCTTGGGATGCGTCCTCGGCCTCTGCCGGGAGGGATCTTCGCTAGGGTTCACGGCATGCATGCGCTCCACCTCCCCCGAGTGAGTCGGGTCTGATCCACCAGGGGAGCCCTTGGGAGCGGCCCTGGGGGAGGAGGGAGCTGATGCGCATCGGCCGCCAGTCCGGAGGACGCTGCCGGCACCCAGGCAAGGCCCAGCGTCGGGCATGTCTCTGGGGCGGCCTTGAGAGCTGGTGCAAGAGAACCCTCGTGGGGGAGGCTCGCCGTGGGCGTCAAGGCCATCCCAGGCGCAATGGAAACCACCAGTCCAGGAGCCGCTCCGGGCGAACTTGCAACCATCCGCGGCGCGGGGTCAGGGAGAGCCCCTGGTGCAGAAAAGGGCCCCAGCACTGGGAGAACTCCCGGTGCGGGGACAGCTCCCTGCGCGGGGTAAGTCCCCGGCGCGGGGTGAGCCCCCGACGAGGTGAACATGCTCGATGCCAGGAAGGCCGCCGGGTGTCCCACAAAAAACGTAGGTGGCGCCCCCATAAATGGAATGAGGGCAGATAGACGGGAGCCGGAGACCGTGCTAAGGCACGTAACAACTCCTCCAACGTGAGCTTGGCACGGAGTTGGCCTTCGACCAAAGCTTTGAGCAAGGTATCTTAGGGAGCTGGGGGTGCCATCGGGGGGAGACTAGTCCTCGCCGAGGCGGCCGCGGTCACCGGGGTTGACCCGGAGGTCGGCCCACCGAAAGTAATTGGAAAGGTGAGAGGTGGTACCTGGGTCTGGCCGCCTCCGACCGGAAGGGCCGGGGTGGTCGTGTCTCGAGGGGGTGGCGCCGGGTCACCAGGACCAGCGTCACTAGGTAGGGCGCGAGGTCCCGCAATCGTGGTCGCGGTCGCCGAGCTGGAAACGGGAACACCTCTACCGGAGATTTCGGGAGAAGAAGGTGGCGCCTCTCTCCGGGTGTTCCCGAACGGTAGGGTCGCGATGGCGACGTCTTGCTAGGGTGGTGCCGGGTCACTGGGACCGGCACCACTGGAAAGGGAGAGACTTTGAGCTCTCATTCTAGGGGGAGCCATGGCGATTCATCATGAGTCCCCACGGACGGCGCCAACTATCGTGGTATAAAATATACCACCAGCAGATTTCACGGAAAGACTTGACACGCGAACAACGGCGCGAGCTGACTGAGTGACCGGTCACGTCTTGCCGTGCAACGCAGCAGTTGACACGGTGATTGTTATATAGGTTCGGGTCCCGGTGGGGGCCCTAGTCTTGTCGGCACCCTCCGGACGTGAGTTCGCTGGGGAGGAGCTCTCTCGGGGAGAGAGGTCTCAACGAAGGCCGACATGCTCCGGAGACCCCGCGGGACCCGGAGCACGGAGCCCCGAGGACCCGCCGGGGACCTTCTCCGCACGAAGGCCCGAGGCGCTACGGAAGTCCCCCGGGATCCGGAGCCCGGAGGACCAGGGTCCCGCGGGGGACCTTCTCTGCACGAAGGGCCGAGAGGCTCCGGAGACTACGTGGAACCCAGGGCCCAGAGACCTGGGACCCGCCAGGGACCATCTTCACACGAAGGCCCGAGGCACTCCGCAAGTCCCACGGGACCCGGGACCCGGTGCCCGGAGGCCCCGGGACCCATCAGGGACCTTCTTTGCATGAAGGGCCGAGACACTCCAGAGACCCCGCGGGACCCAGGGCCCGGAGGCCCAGAGACCCACCAAAGACCTTCTCCACACAAAGGCCCAAGGGGCTCTGGAAGTCCCTGGGACCCAGGGCCCGGAGGGCCAGGGACCCGCCGGGGACCTTCTCCGCACAAAGGGCCGAGACGCTCCAGAGACCCTGCGGGACCCTGGGCCAAGAGGCCCAGGGACCCGCCAGGGACCTTCTCCGCACGAAGGCTCGAGGCGCTCTGGAAGTCCCTCGGGACCCGGGGTCCAGAGACCCAGGGACTCGCCGAGGACCTTCTCCGCATGAAGGGTGGAGGCGCTCTGGAAGTCCCCTGGGACCTGGGGCCCAGAGGCCCCGGGACACACCGAGGACCTTCTCCGCACGAAGGGCCAAGACGCTCTGGAGACCCCGCGGGATCTGGGCCCAGAGGCCCAGGGATCCTTCGGGATCCCCAGGGATCCAGGGCCCAAAGGCCCAGGGACCCACCGGGGACCTTCTCTGCACGAAGAGCTGAGGCGCTCCGAAACAGATGCTGGCCTGGTCGTGGTTGAAAAGCACAAGGCCTGGTCGAAAAGCATAGGGCCTGGTCGAAACAGCAGGCTGGACTGAAATGCAAGAATTTGTTTTGGATTTGGACTTGATTGTAAATTCTGAGATTTGGAGGGTTTAAGTCAAAACTGATTTTCATAGATCTGCATAACTTTATTCCACCAAAATTTTGGCCAGGGAAAAAGATAAAATTCAGATTGTTTGAATAGATTTTGGATAAAACGAAAACAGGGCAATTTAGGGTATTTAGGGTTTGGATTTTGGCGAGGCTGAAAACTGAAGCTTAGGATGAGATTTTGGAATTATCACAGAAGGGAAACTTGTTCAGAATAGCAATTGGGAGATATTCCTTGAATCAGATCAAGGTTTGGAGCTGATTTGTGGCTTTTAGCCCTTTCAGGCTTCTGGGAAAATCAGAAAGGGATCAATCTGAAATACTTTTGGATTGAAATACGAAAATGGTATGTGATATTTACTTGATTTGCCATCGCGCCTCCACAGCTCCCGCGCCCGGAGCCGTCCCCGATCTCCATCCCGCGCCGATCTGCTCCGACGCTGCACCGCCGCGTCTCCACCGCCTAGATCCAGCGGCCACTCGCCGTGTTGCGCCCCCGAGCTCGCCATCTCGCCGCCACCACGCGGATCCGCCCGAGCCGGCGCCGATCTGTCCTCTCCTCGCCACTCCACGCCGCGATCCGCTCGCTCCACGGCGCCGCCTTCGCCGGATCCGGCCTCTCCTCCAAACGGTGCCTCCTGATCCAGATCTGCCCGATCCCGCGTGCCTCCACGACTTCACCACGCCGACGTCCTCTTCTTCATCCCTAGCTGCTGCAGCTTCGACGACGGCCACATCTTCATGGACCCGGCTGTCTTGTTCCACTGCTCCAGCGATATCAGCGACCGGCGACTTCCTCGACTTCTCTGTAGTCAACAGCCACGAATTCTTCATCGACAGCTTCATCAACACCCCTTCAGTGACCAAATTCTCCTCTCAGATCCCCTTCTCTTCTCCCCCTGATCTGTTTCCTGTGATGCTTGTATATAAACAGAGCTCAGTTGTGGATGATCAATTCAATACTTGAGTAAACTCCAGCTAGTTGTGTTAATTTCTCTGGTGTTTGATTCCTGTTGCTGTTCAGATGCAGTTTCTGTTATCTCATGCTTGATTCCAGTGCAGCTTAGTGTTGTTAATTTTTGTGACCTGAGTTCCACCATCCAGCATTTTTCAAAGTTGTTGCCGTCCTGAAAATTCATGATGCATGTTTGATTTGGGCATTGATTGGATCATATCAATGGAATTGCAATCCTGTTTGTTAGTCTCTGTAGCTGAGAAATTTTGAATCAATCTTCTGTCCGACTATTGAGAGAAATAGATTTCTAAGGCAGCAGTTTCCTGACTTTGCGCCATTGTACACCGCTCGCCTGGGACACGATTGCAGAACTATTTTTTGTTAATCGTGTTTCAGTTGGTGAGACTTATTAATGATTGGACGAAACCAAGAAATAACCCCTTATGTGCGAGTCGAGGCGAACCAATCCGCATTCTCTAATTCGGCTTCAGTTAATCACAATTTTCTCTCATCTAGTCCGTTGGGAGAGAACGACATACTCGCCTACTACTACGACCTCATCCGCTTGCGAAGCCCCATTTTAGGTGGTATCAGTATGAAAGGTGGAGTTTAGCTGTCAACTTTTTAAATTAAGGTAGTGGCATACCTAGAATCATAATTTTGAGATAAGAGATCAAAAATGGGGTTGAGACATCCGAGAATCAAATGAAGATATACTGACTGGCATGCTAAGAGGTAGCAAAGACTGGGATGTTACAACCTATCCTCCTTAAGAATAATCTCGTCCTCGACATTTTGATTAGTCTGAGAATAGGTAGGGGAAATTCTGACGCAACTCTTCCTCTCTTTCCCATGTTGACTCCTCCTCTGTGTGATTATTCCATTAAACTTTGCAGAATCTGATGGTTCTTGACTTCAATTTCCTTTCACTGACCTCTAACACTTTAACTGGGTATTCCTGATATGTCAAATCTGGTTGAACTTCAGGTTCTGTGGGAGACACTTGCTCTGTTGGTTTCCTCAGACATTTCCTCAATTGAGATATGTGAAAAACATCATGAACTCCTGCTAGTTCAGGCGGTAGCTCCAATTTGTACGCTACTTCTCCTCGTCTTTCCAAAATCTTATATGGTCCAACATATCTTAGGCTTAATTTTCCCTTCATCTGAAATCACCGGACTCCTTTGTAGGGTGTCACTTTGAGGTACACATAGTCGCCTATCTCAAAAGATAGCTCTCTCCTTCTGCTGTCGACGTAGCTTTTTTGTCGAGATTGGGCTGTTTTCAATCTTTCTTGTATAATCTTCACATGAGCAGTGGCATCTTCCACTAGCCGTGGTCCCAAAAATTGTTTTTGACCCACTTCGGTCCAATATAGTGGTGTGCGGCACTTCCTTCCATAGAATGCTTCATAAGGAGCCATCTACAAACTCGCTTGATAACTATTGTTGTAAGTAAACTCTGCGTATGGCAGAAATTGTTCCCAAGAATTTCCATAGTCCAAGGCACACAATCTCAACATGTCTTCTAGAATCTGATTCACTCTCTTTGTTTGGCCTCCAGTTTGCAGGTGGTAAGCGGTACTAAACTTCAATCTTGTTCCCAAGGACTTCTGCAATTCTTCACAAAACTTTGACACAAATTGCACTCCTCTATCTAAGACAATTATCTTGGGTACTCCATGTAGAACGACAATCCTGGTAAGATATAGTTTTGTTAGCTTACTTGTCATGTACTGAGTCTTTACTGGTAGAAAGTGAGCTACTTTCGTCAATCTGTTGACTATAACCCATATAGAATTATAGCCTTTTTGGGTTCTTGGTAAACCTATTACAAAATCCATTCCAATTTCATCCCATTTCCACTCAGGGGTTGCAGTGGTCCTGCAGGCTTTTGATGCTCTGCTTTTACCCTTTGACAAGTGTCACATGAAGCTACAAACTCGGCGACTTCTTTCTTCATTCCTTTCCACCAAAATCGATCCTTTAGATCTTGGTACATCTTCGTACTGCCTGGGTGGATACAGTAAGGGGTACAATGGGCTTCTTGTAGTATCATGTCCTTGATTTCTTTGTCGTCTGGGACACAAATTCGATTGTGATACCATAGAATTCCTTGCTCATCCTCACAAAGGTTGATGGTATCTCCACACTTCACATCCTCTTTCAGCTTCTGAACATTCTGATCAATTTCTTGGTGTCGCGCCCTGAACAGGGTACCACGACTACTCCCGTGGAGACCTAGCTTGCTGCAGCTGGCCTCATACATACATACCACTGACTTCCCAGGATAAGTCAAGCACAGGAGTTCATTGCAGCAGAGTAACTTACAAAATATCATTCATAAACAGTATGGCCTGCTGGCCTGCTACAACAAAAGAGTAATACAATGCCTTTACGTCACAAATGGTCTAATTAAAACAAATAACAACTATGCGGCGGAAGCTAGGCGAAACCCCCACAGTTGTAAGAAGTTGACAGCAGAAAACACACATCAAGGCTCTGGCAGAATTGGCTCTCCTCCTTCTGGATCCACGAAATCTTTCAAGCCTTCGTCTTGGTCATGAAGCACTCCATCTATTGTTGAAAGGTTGAAAGGGTGAGCACTTACGTACTCAGCAAGTCATAGGTAAGAGTAGAGATACGTATAGTAGAGATGACATGATCCTATGCTATTGAGGGAAAACAGGTGAGAGGGTTTTCCAAAAATACTTTTCTTCCAAGCTTTTCAAATCTCATGCTCATGGCAGCATTTCATATACTTAGGGCACAATCTACGTGCCTCTTAGCTATCATATGATCACTAGATTATGGTACTACCGTGACACGTCAACACATGACAGCCCACGGCAGCACCCCTTAACATGACAACACATGCCATTTGGGTAATCTTGACTTAACAAATTTTAATTTATAAAACAATACTTGTGTCACACCCCGTGGATTTAATCCACTGCAGCATACTCCTAAAACTTGGGAGCACGAAATATTCGAATACATTTTTAACTCTGCAGAGGGGTACCAATTTACCCGCAAGATATATCCACTTTCATTCCCTTCCTATCACAAGGATTGGACCCCTGACTCACTTCATACTGTGAGTGGCAAGGTGGAGATAACAAGAACTTTTGCCATGTTTTACACACAGTTCACCCCAGACCCCATGGTTTTCTTCATGCAAACCACAGTTTTGGCAGGGTTACACAACCCCCACTAAATTGGCATCTTCCCCTCAGGGTCAGCGTGCATTATCACATCCTGTGATATGTGTTGGAGCGCACCCCGTGTAAATCGTGACTTTGTCATATAGGGGTTCCATGTGTGATCCACATACTACTTGTTCAGGCCTGTCCCATACCAGACTTGCGGTCGGCACATTAATCATGCCACTAGACGCACAACACAAGGTTCTAGTCCTTATATACCAGTGACTAGATCATACCACAAACCATGCATCTTCAGTGCCTGCTCATCCTTTGCAGTTATGCACCTCCAGTGCTACCACCATCCCATACCAAAATTCTGGTCACGGCTAGGGGTTTTATTTCATGAATATAAATATATATACATATATATTAGTTCATGGCTCATTATTTGATCAACTCACATTTCACAGGCATCCAGCCTAGTACTGCCAATTCATAATTCAACCATTCTCAATTTTTCACATGCAATATTATTTATATTCAAGGATATGTTATAGCAACTCTTAAAATATAGGTTCAAGATGTTCAAGAATATGACTTGCCTTCCGCGTCGTAAGGAACAGCAGTTGATGTCGGGTCTGCGACGAAGTCTTCGAACTCGGACTCTTGCTCTGAACAAGGATCAAACAAGCAAACAGGCATTACAATCAATCCTTCTCTTACTAATCCACTATGTGCGATAATGCAAGGAGAAACATTTAGGCGATACAAGATTTGAGAATTCTGGGAAGCGATTAGGGTTAAACTATGGAATCCAGGGTTAAGATTAGTTGTCAAAGGTCTACAAGGTTTCAAATGTCTCAAAATAACAGAATAATATCAAGGTTGTGACTGGTTCGCCCAAAAACAGCGAACGTCTTTAGGTTGGCGTTCGGTTCAAGGCATCGACATAGGGTCGATGGATGATAGAGGGCTCAATTCAAGTTGTGACAGTAGAATAAAATGTAGATCACAACATCAGGAGTCTAAGGGACAAAGTTATGTTCAGAATGCATGGCTGGAAGTAGGTGAAAAGGCTCGATGCCACTGGCTGACATAGGCTGACAAGGGCTGACAATGCCCAAGAATGGCATTGACATGGTTTGAATAGTTCCCAGTGGCCAAAATGGGTTTTGATTCAAGCATATGGTGCACAAAGTAGTGAGGCAACTGTTTGACAAGGTAGTTTTTGGTTTGCATGACCAGAGGTGGGTGAACAGGGCTAATGCCACTGGCTGGCATAGTGTGGCATAGAGTTGACACAGTCAGGAACTATGGCTTGCCATAACTTTTGATCTAGGGCTGCAAATGATGCACCACTTTGTCTGGTAGTTAGGCATTTGTAACAGGAACAATTGACTCAACAGGATCTAGGGCAGGAGATGGCCGGAAAGTGATGAAAACCGGCAAAGAAGTTGACTGGCCTGGAGCACATGCAACATAAACAGTACAGCAACTAGGGCATAGCTATAACTTCTGTTCTAGGCTGAATTAGAAGTCGTGATAGTGGACAAAAATGTTCAGGAGGGTGAAAAACATCTAGATGGCAAGATGGCTGGAGTTGGATCGGCTGGGATCGAAGTCTGGCGACCGGAGCAGGAGAAGAAGGCATGGAAATTTGGGGGTTTTTGATTTAGGGCAAATGAACTCGATTCCTTGCTTGTGGATGGTCTCTAGGGTATAAAAAGCTAGGTGTGAAGGTAGATTAACTGAAGATGAACCAGAGAAGCTTAAACAGCAAGTTCAGTTCACAAGCAAAAAGTTCCAATTTGGGGTTTTCCAGATTTTAGCAAAATTGATGATTCTAGTTGCTTAGGGATGATAAGAAAGATCTATTGAGCATATTTGATCACTGGTTCGAGAGCTAATTCGATCTGGGTGAGGATTGATTGCTAGCCGGAGCTACTGGAGTAAAACTAAAATCGCCGGCGACTGAAGACATTTAAACTAAATTCCAAGCTTGAGAAGTATGAGGGAGATGAGAGAAGCTCACTGGGGGTGTTGGATTGAAGAAGGAGGCAGTGGAGAAGCTTGGCATCGTGAGCCTCTCTTCAAGCTTGCCGAAGAAGACGACGGAGATGGCGAGGTTAGAGACTTGAGTGGTTCTGGTGTGTGCCATTGAGCTGAGATGGGGTGGCTTTTATAGGCACGGTTAGAGGCTTGCAATGGCTGGAGTTTCTTGGAAAATTGAAGCGGCCGAAGTGACTGGAAAGCAACCAGGCAGTGAAGACAGGCGGTGAAACGACGTGCCACAGCGGCCCTGCTGGCTTGCAGATTGGCGTGCACTATCCTGGTTGATGCAACGGCGAACTGACGGTTTCCTTTGGCATGCTTGCAACGTGGCGCAATTGTGCTGCTGTTGTCGGGTGCACGCGGAAGAACGAAGGCAACGCTGGCGGGGGCAGGGCTGCTCCACGGTGGCGAACAAGATGCTCACGCGTGGCAACGAAACAACGGCGAAGGTGGCAGTGCTAGTGATCAACGGCTAGGAGTGCTCGGGGAGCTGTAGTTGGCAAGATGTGACTGGATTCCAGGAAGTTCTTTGGGGAAAACTTCTGAGTATTCATTCACTATTGGAACCTTTTCAAACTCAATCCCCTCCAAACTGCCCAAACTGTATACTTGGTCGTTCACTATGGACCTTTCCGTGTAGAATGTGACTTGTTTTCCTTCAGCGTTTGTCATGGTTCTTGCTTTCTTCTCACAATCCATCTGACCTTTATGCTTCGCTAACCAGTCCATTCCAAGGATAACATCTAATCCTTGAAGGTCCAAAACTAGCAAGTTCGCTAGGAATTCTATGTTACCAATACTAAAGGCGATATTTCTACAGATAGAGTTGACAGGCATTCTAGCCTCGGGGGATTGGATTAAGAAAGGAAACTCTAATGCAGACACGGGTAACTCATTTCTGAGCACAAAGTTCTTGACACAAAAGAATGAGTAGCACTAGAGTCAAACAATGCAACTGAAAGTTTAGAATGGATCAAGATCCTACCGATCACAACATCAGATGCTTCTCCTGCTTCAAAGGCGGATGCGTAGTTGAGTCTGCCACGACCTGCGGCAGGCGCTCCTCTTCCTCGGCTATTCTAGATTCTTCCTCCTCTGGAGGGTGGAACACCTCTGCTGAAGCCTTGAGTTGGAACAGGGGGTCTTGCGGCTTGAGCTCGGGCAATGTTGAACGACAAGTGTTGCAGTGGACAAGTGTCCTTGCGATGTCCCTTTCTTCCGCAATGAAAGCATTCTTCTTCATGGGGAAATCCTTGAGGAATGGTTTCCTTGACATCCGGTACACTGCGGTATTGTAGCTGGCGCAGGCCTCTGGGGTCTCTGTGGCAGTCTGAAGGCTGGCCACTAAGCGGGCATCGGTCTTCCTCGACTAGCATTTTCTTGATAAGAGTTGGGCAAAGCCTTCCTCTTCCGGTCTTCTTCGATCACTCCCCTCTTTTCTTCCATTTTGAGCAGTCGATTAATCAGATATGGAAATCCGTAAACTCATGGGATGACAGCTGGTATTGCAAGGAGTTTTGTAGACCTTCGCAGAATCTATCGATCTTTCTCTCCTCCATTGCAATATCTTCGGGAGCGTACCTTGCTAGTTGAATGAATTTGTGCAGGTACTGTTTGACGAACTTGTTTCCTTGTCTTAGATTCACGAACTCTCGGTGCTTCGCTTGAACAACGCCTTTCGGGATGTGGTACTTGCGAAATTCTTCCTTGAACTCATTCCATGTGATTGAATCTCTGCTGGAGTGCATAGTCTGATAATTTTCCCACCAGGCGGCGGCGGGTCCAGCTAGTTGATGTGATCCGTACAGAAGTTTCTCCTCGTCACTGCACCTAATGGTGTTCAACTTTCTTTCCACATCCCTTAGCCAATCGTCGGCCACGATGGGGTCCTCGGTACTTGAGAAGGTTGGAGGATGCGTTTTCTGGAAATCAGTCAACTTCGCACCAATTGCTGGTCCTTCAGTTTGTCCAGACGCTAAATGTTGCATTAACTATCCTAAGATCTGATTTTGTACAGTTGTTGACTCTTGTCTGTTTCGCTCCATCCATATTAGCACGTCATTGATATTGCCTCCTTGTGGCATAGTTGATGATGATCCTAGTCGGTCTAGGTTAGCACGGTCTCTTGTTCCTGTCGTGGCCCTTGCATTGCTGGGGTTTTCTTCAAGTTCTCCTTCTTGGGGTCTTCCATGCGTATTAACCATCCTATTTAAACAGGAGGTCAAGGATAGATATGCTGATTCAGAAAGAATCACACACAGGGATGCAAGCAGAATGCTGACATTAACTCAAAAGGTAAGGATAGAATCATGCAAAATACCTTTTTCATAAATCAGCTTTTAAAAGATACAAAGCTTTTTGCCTCATCGGCTTACAGAGTTCATATAACAACCAGCACACAAGCATACATCAACCATAACTAAGAACAACTACTACACAAAAAGAAAGATCTAATGTCTGCTGGGTTAGGCACAAAAGGTCAAGCCAAAGGAAGTTTGGGATCACTCGTCAGTATCGGAAGAACCACAAGGCTCTACCTCCTCGGGATCCTCCTCCTGGTCATCATCTGCATCCATCGGATCCAGATCCAAGTCCTCATCATCATCCATGTCGCTGTCGATATTGACAATCACTTTCCCTTTTCCATTGGGGGTCTTCTTCTTTTCTGCAGTGCTGGGAAGTTCGAGTGCATGACCGTTGATGACAATACCGCGTGACTAAGGTGTGAAACCACTAAGGTACTCCTTCAAGTTTCCCACTCTCTTGCAAGCGGTAATCCTTAGTCTTGGATGGATTTTCTTGACAGCGGACTCTGAGGCATCAGGATCTTTCTCTCTGCTTGATTCGGCTAACTCTTGAATTTGCTTCTCCTCCTCTCCACTTGTACGGGTCTTCACAAGCATGCCCTCAAGATAATGACGGTCTTCACGAACACGCTCGTACTCACGAAGCAGGTGGGTGTATCCGATCTCGAAGGCGTGAACAACATCTCAGGTCTTTGTCAGAATGGCATCGTCTCGGTGGCTGGATGGGAGAACGACTCGGTGCTCTGACCTGGGAACCTGATAGGGCACGAAGCGATAGGGGGAATATGAAAGGTAGTCCTGTATAACTGCCGGATGGTACCTACGGCACGATAGGCAGCATCTAAGATGGCATCATCTTCTTCTTCTCTGCGGGCCTGATGTCTCACTGAACCTCTCCCATGCTCGGGGATCTCATAGACAATCACTGAAGCACGATAACCGAAGGGTCGCCATCGACCTCATCTCGCCAAACACCATATACTGGCCTCTGACTATCTCGCGCACCAAGGAACTGCAGCATCATCCACAGGAGTAGCGCCCACGATCCAAGCTCGTCACCATGAACGAATCTCCTGCCGGAAGCCATCTGGGAGACAGAATGAAAGGGCACCTATGAGTTAAAACGAAGTCTAAAACCTTTTTCAAATAATTGAAAAACAACATGTTTTTCTTAAACAAAATAGTTTTTTGCAAACAAACTTAGTCAAAGAACTAGCGATCTTTCAGCTTCTAGGGACGCCAAGGTCTATCTAAGGGTCATGACCTACAGTCAAGCCTTTGCTCTGATACCAACTTCTGTGGGACCCTCATTTGAGGAATCCAGTGGTAACCGCCCAGGTGGGTTGCACTCAGAATGATACATTGCAAGCTCACAACAAGAATATGCATTATATAACAATGCAACTGAAATAAAACAAGTGATGATCACATGGACCAACATTACAATAACATATCGCCAAAATGACGCAATTTAGTGTTGATACAAAATCAAGGAGTTTTCTTCGACGCGAAGGTCGGCACAAAATGAAACAACAACAACAAGCAAAAGGGCTTCAACGATCTTCATCTTCAACTGCAGCGGTATTGCATGGGATTCCTCCACATCGGACTCAACTTGGTAAGTGACCCTCTAGTAAGCTGGATCCTCGGGAGTAGTTTCTTCTTCTTCCACTACTACAGAATTACTTTACACTATCGGTTCAAAATGGTCTATACTAACGGTTCTCTTACCGCTAGTGATCGGCACGATAGAAGAAACCTAGCACAATCTAACGGTTACAAACTGTTAGTACAATACCTATATTCCCACGGTCCACTACTCGCAAATGTTAGTACTGGTACATTTCTTCTATCAGTTCAGTACTCGAAACCGTTAGTACTATAAACTTTCTTCTATCGGTTCAGTACTCACAACCGTTAGTATTGTTAAATTTCTTCTATCAGTTTAGTACTCACAACCGTTAGTATTGTTAAATTTCTTCTATCGGTTCAGTACTCACAACCGTTAGTACTATAAACTTTCTTCTATCGGTTGTGAGTTATGAACCGTTAGTACTAGCATAACTTCTTTTAACGGTTCTGAGTTACAAATCGTTAGAATATGTTATAAGCAGCTATACAAATGAAAAAGATGCATTCACAAATACAGCAATACAGAGATACACACATTGGACAGATTGAATCTAATTATTCAGAAATACACCATAGAGAACAGGATTTTTTATTTTTGTAAATAATCCAGATTAAAAAATTAATTTCAAAGTTGACCCACTCTACTGATCATGTTTGCTGGAGCTATTGTAGCCATGGGCATGGTTGTGAAAGCAGTTGTCGAGAAAATGTAGTCGATGGTTGTCGTGGAGGTGGTCGTAGGTCGAGGTAGAGGAGGTCGTCACGACTGGAGTGGTTGAAGATGTGATTGGTCGAGGTCGGAGGCAAAGGATGAATGCAGCCAACCCAAAACAACGAGGCTAACAAAACAACTTACAACAGAAGCATATTCAGCAAGAGTCTTGGCAAGAGTATGGATATAAACAAAATTTTGCCCATTGTTCTTGATACTCAGTTTTGTGATAATTAACACATTTGGTCTATGGAAATGCCGACAGATGCGAACTCGATTACAAATCTCAATGACCAACAATACATATTATCAGTAATGAACAATGACTGAAACATCATTTACTTTTCCAAAAATCAGTTTAGCAAAGGAAAAGAGATAAAATGAGAGCGGCAAGAACAATTCTAATTGGGTTGGTCAAGAACACTTACAGTTCATGGATTGGCCTACGAAGCGCGATGCAGTGGCCGGCGGCGGTGGAGAACCCAAATGCGAGCAGAAATGGTGGTGCAGGAGCGAAAAAGGGGACGTTGGTGAAGCTAGGGTTTTTCGCCCGTGAGTAGAGACTTATTTGGAAATGTGTTTGGTTGGACTGGAGGGAAAACTCCCGCAGGTTTAACCCATTATAGGAGTCTTGTACTATTTTACTATCAGTTTAAAAACTCAACCGTTAGTGAACTTTCCTCTCTTCTAAAGGTCCACACTGTCATAACCATTAGTATATATGAAGTCCTTTTACTATCGGTTGAATAAACTAACCGATAGTAAAATTTATCTTTTCTATCGGTTCGTACACTAATAACCGATAGTAAAAATGACGTAATTTTACTATCAGTTAAATAAACAAATCGATAGTAAAATTTTATCTCTTATATCGGTTCGTACACTACTAACTGATAGTAAAAGTTACGTGCTATTCACTAACGGTTTCCCAGACCATAACCGTTAGTACAAAACCTCTTCTCCACTACGGTCCTCGTACACTAACGGTTTTCTCCCAGATTGCATATAACCGTTAGAAGATAGGGGTTAGTGGACTACATTTCTGTAGTAGTGTTCCATATTGGGTTCAAGACCGTAGGACTCGGGATCAATGAATCCTTCCTCTAGATTTTGTTTGCAAAAGCAAAGGTGAGCACATTGTCCACATAGTGCTCAACAAGTCTCAATTAAGAATGCAGGTATACAGATGAGGGGGGGAATTTCCAAAAGGTAGGCTCTTTGGTTCATAGATAAGGATAGAATAGTTTTTCAATCTAAGTTTTGAGGAAAAGGTTTTGCTTTCCAAAAAGAAAGGCTTTTAAAATCCTAAGCTGGATTTTTAGAAGATGTTATGCGTGGCGGCCTTCCATGAGTCACCACTTTAATCAATATTATGAAAAACTTTCCTAAAAGCTACTTGTGCTGCATCGACATGGATAGAATCCACCACGCGCAGACTCCATGACCTGGGAGCATAGAGTATCCGATACTTTTTATAACTTTGCAAAGGTGTACCACTTTAATCCACCGATCACTCAGTTTGCAAGTCAGTACCTCTCCATGTAACTTTTATGCATGTGACAAGGCCGAGATCACACAACAGTTTACAATCCTAGCATTAACAATTCCCTGCCTGGTAAATAGACATTCCAGTCCTTATTACCGTTGTGGGTACTCCCCACAACCAATTCTTCTTAGCCTTGGCCTATGTTCCCACAAAACACATAGCCTATGGATTCAGCCGTGCACGACTCAGAATCCTGGCGTAGGGTGTCTTCCTTCAATACGTCTGATTCACTCATTAGCTCACACCGCTCGTGGCCCTCTGTGGCCCACCAGTTTCCTCTCGAGAAACCGGACTGACAACCATTGCAGGGAAAAGCTAATACCGAGAAAGTTACTATGTTGCGCCCGTCCCATACTAGGCAAGTGGTTAGTACGTTTTTCATGCCGCATAGAAGTACAACACAAGGTTCTTGTCCTTATTAATCTTTAGTGAGGAGTCTTTCACATTCCCAATGTGCACAGCACCAACCAATCAAACCATCCTCACTATCGATTCCAATCACATTTTCTTTCACAAAAGGGTTTTGAACATACTTTTCACACTTATGACCATTTAGCACTTAACACATAATCTTGAGCATAAGCATAGCCTAAGCATGATATCCTAGGGTGACAAGGGTGCATGATATATATACGAGCTTGAGGGGCTTTATAAGAAATTAGGTCATATGTATTCATGTTCCTTCAATATAGCACTTTATTTGAACATAGAACATGCATATACTTTAAAATAGAAATCATCCTAGTTTTCTCAAAATACTGGGAGAGACATGATCAAGGTTAGAGACTTACCTTGCAGTGTGGGGTCTGACAGCTCTAAGGTTTCTCTGAAGTCTTCTGTTGACTCTTCTACTTCTTGCTCTATTTTTGCACACAAACAACGAGACAATTCAACACATTGTACTACAAAAGCATACAGAAAATAGTTTCTATAGGAAATAATAAGTAAAATATAACATGCATGCAGGGAAATGATCTGGACAAAGATACTTGAGCGTTGCTCGAAGAGATGGGTTTAAAAAGGGTCGAACGTCAAAGGGTCGACATTCGGTTCACGGCTAAACGTGGCCTTAGGTCGGCTTTAGGTGGGTTTCCTGAAGGTGTGGCAGTAGAGTAAGTTGTAGAACATGGCTCCAGGGATCTAGTGGACAAAGTGGCATTTCATTTGTCCAACCAGAAGGGGTAAAACAAGGCTAATGCCAGTGGCTGACATGCACTGACACTGAGCTGACATTGTCAAAAGCTAGGGAAAAGTAGTAGATTTGGTTCTGGACTTCAAATGCTTCGCCAACTATGTCTGGGAGGTAGGCAAGAGAAATAGGAACATGATGGTGGTTGTTTCAAGGGTTGAGGTGGCCGGATGGCGATGAATGGCGGTGATGAACTGCGGTGGCGACACGGCACAGATACAGGTTCTGGACCAAACTTGGCAAGGCTATAACTTGCAATCTGTACAGATCCAGAGGTCGGGCTAGTAGAAGATAATGCTTAGGAGATCGAGGCAAGCATATAGGACAAGATGGCATTGGCTAGAACGGCCGGAAATAGATCTCCGGTGATCGGCGCCGGAGAAGATGACACTAGAATTGGGTGTTTCTGCTACAAGGCTTCAGGGGTTAATTTCTTACTGTGAGAGCAATAGAGGGGTAAAGGGAAGCTATTGGCGAAGTTAATTTAGCCGGGGAATCAATGGCGTGGCCTGGCGATGTGAGCCAGTCGTCGGTAGCACGGGAAAAAGGGGAAAGCTACACAGCGAGCTTCAATTTGAAAACTAAGATCACAGGCTTGCTGGAGGTGCTCTACTGGTCAAGATACTCCACTACAAGAAGGATCAATTTGGGGTAAAACGGGTGGCATTGCCGAAACAGGGCAAAAGGGGAAATCCGGCGATCACTGGTGACAGGGTCCACCGGGATGCGCTTAAACGCTATAGCACAGAGAGGTAGATGAGAGGGACTCACAGGTCTGATCAATTTGAGGATTGGCGCAACAGGCTGAGTTGGCACCGACCTCCCTCTCACTGGCTCGCCGGAGATGAAGATGAAATGCGAAGAAACTGGGACTTAGCGGCTGCTGGTGGTGTGAAGAAGCTTTGGGCGAGGGGTGGGTTTATATAGGTAGTGGCTAGGGGCTTTGAGACTTGAAGCGAATCGAGTAGGATACGGCGTGACTGGCGACGGTGGCGGGATTGAGACGCCGTTGGGACGCTGCAGCAGCTGGATTGCCTCGAGAGTTGCAGTGGCTGAAGTGACCGGGCGAGGTGGTGACAACGGTGAAGACGCGGCGCACACGGCGGCCTCGAGACCAAGCAAGCGTGCAGTGGTGATGGTAGTGACGCAGCGACTGGGGGCTCCGGCATGGCTGTGATGTGGTGGAAAGGTTCTTCCGTCACAGCAGCAGCAGGCGGTGGTGAAGCCGCTCGCGCAAGGGAAAATCCGGCGTGCTGGTGCTGCTGCAGCAGCTCCACGGTGGCCAACCAAATGCGCACACATGGTGGCGAGTCTACAGCAAAGCTGGCGACGGTGGGGCTTCATCAGCGGTGGCGAATCATGGCAAAATGGGATAGGTCGCGGCCGAAACGGGTGCTGGCCTAGTCGTGGTCGAACGGCCTAGTCGAAAAGCACAGGGCCTGGTTGAAACAGCAGGATGGACTGAAATGCAAGAATTTGTTTTGGATTTGGACCTGATTGTAAATTCTAAGATTTGGAGGGTTTAAGTCAGAACTGATTTCACATATCTTCATAACTTTGTTCCACCAACATTTTGGCTAGGGAAAAAGATAAAATTCAGATCGTTTGAATAGATTTTGGATAAAACGAAAATAGGGCAATTTAGGGTATTTAGGGTTTGGATTTTGGCGAGGCTGAAAACTGAAGCTTAGGATGAGATTTTGGAATTCTCACAAAGGGAAACTTGTTCAGAATAGAAATTGGGAGATATTCCCTGAATCAGATCAAGGTTTGGAGCTGATTTGTGGCTTTTAGCCCTTTCAAGCTTCTGGGAAAATCAGAAAGGGATCAATCTGAAATACTTTTGGACTGAAATGAGAAAATGGTATGAAAGGTGGAGTTTAGTTGCCAACTTTTTAAATTAAGGTAGTGGCATACCGAGGATCATAATTCTGAGATAAGAGATCAAAACTGGGGTTCAGACATCCGAGAATCCGATGAAGATATACTAACTGGCATGCTAAGAGGTAACAAAGACTGGGATGTTATAGAGACATCCAAGCCCAGAGGTGTAAGTCTGCCTCATGGAACTCCAAGTCCACGGGGGACGAGAAGACCGAACTCCGGGTGAAAACTTCACTTCCGGGTTATGGGGTCCCCAGGGGGAGAGAAATAAGGTTCCCTCCCAGGACACCAAGTCTCCAGGGAAGAGACATCCAAGCCCGGAGGGGTAAATCTCCCTCTCAGGACACCAAGTTCACAGGGGAATAGAAGATCGAACTCCGGATGGAAAATTCACTCCCGTGTCATGGGGTTCCCGGGGGGAGAAAACCAAGCCCGCAGGTGTAAGGTTCCCACCCGGGACACAAGTCCCCCGGGAAGAGAAATCCAAGCCCTGAGGCATAACTTCACTCCCGGGATACTAAGTCCATGGAGTAAGAGAAGACCAAACTCCGAGTGAAAAATTCTCTCCTGAGGCATGGGATTTGCATGGGGAGAGAAAACCAAGCCCGGTGACGTAAGGTTCCCTCCTGGTACACCAAGTCCCCGGGGAAGAGACATCCAAGCCCGAAGCTATAAGTCTCCCTCCCGGGACACCAAGTCTATGGGGGAAGAGAAGTGTCGATGATTTGGGCTCGGGGTGCTTAGTCGAGCTTATGCAAACTTGTGAGTTGCGGGACCTTTCAGGGCTCTCCTCCAGGAAGGTAGGATGAGTGATGTCTGGATGAAGCACAAAATATTTTATACAGGTTCGGGCCCTCGATGGTGGGAGTAATAGCCCTACGTCCTATTGTGATTTCACTATATCAAATAAGATGTTTTACAATAGGGAAGAAGAGATGATCACAGGCGATGATCTCTTCGATGTTAGTGTCTATCTAACTATATCTAAGTCTTCAGGTTTGTTGAATGCCTGGTAGTACTTGTATGCTTGACTGAATTATTCACTGTCCTTAGAATGTGCATTGACTACCTTTTTATACTGAACAAAAGGACGCCAATGCGAAACGGCCTTGGACAGTTATTAAGATGCAGTTTTGTTAACCGCACTTAACTCCTACACAGGCTTAACGCGTGCAATCAAGGGATAACCGCACATGCTAAACTCCTGGCAGTTGTCTCATATGTGGAAATATCTTCGTGATTCTCGGGATATGCCAATTCAAAGAGTTAGGCCTTCCCGAATTATCCTCGTCGCAGATAATCAATGACCCTCTGACCGCACACCGTCCGCAGTTTCCTGATGGCGCACTGTCTGTGACCTCATGATCGCGCAGGGGCTGCGACCATGAAATATCTTTGTGTCCGCACCCTTTAGGTCGTCTGAGACCATAGCGACAGACTTATTCACACACGTCTAATCTGATTCTGTCTTAAACCAGACGTGTAATACTTTGAACTAGCTCAGGTGATAATCCTTGTCAAGAAGACCGAACTCCGGGTGAAAAATTCACTCTTGGGGGCTGGGGTTCCTAGGGGGAGAGAAAACCAAGCGCGGAGGCATAAGGTTCCCTCCCGGGACACCACGCCCCTGGGGAAGAGACATCCAAGCCCAGAGGGGTAAGTCTCCCTCCCAGGACACCAAGTCCATGGGGGAAGCGAAGACCGAACAACGGGTGAAAAATTCACTCTTGGGGCATGGGGTTCCCGGGGGGAGAGAAAACCAATCCCGGAAAAGTAAGGTTCCCTCCCACGACACCAAGTCCCCAGGGAAGAGACATCCAAGACCGGAGGCTTAAGTCTCCCTCCCGTGACACCAAGTCCACAGGGGAAGATAAGACCAAACTCCGGGTGAAAAATTCACTCCCGGGGTATGGGGTTCTTGGGGGTAGAGAAAACCAAGCCCGGAGGAGTAAGGTTCTCTCCTGGGACACCAAGTCTCCAAGAAAGAGACATCCAAGCCCGGAGGGCTAGGTCTCCCTCCTGGGACACCAAGTCCACGGAAGAATAGAATACCAAATTCCGGGTGAATAATTCACTCCCGGGGCATGGGGTTCCCAGGGGGAGAGAAAACCAATCCCGGAGGCGAAGGTTCCCTCCCGGGACACCAAGTCCCCGGGGAAGAGACATCCAAGCCCGGAGGCTTAAGTCTCCCTCCCAGGACACGAAGTCCACGGGGGAAGATAAGATTGAACTCCGTGTGAGAAATTCACTCCCGGGGTATGGGGTTCCCGGGGGGAGAGAAAACCAAGCCCGGAGGAGTAAGGTTCCCTCCCGGGACACCAAGTTTCCGGGAAAGAGACATCCAAGCCCGGAGGAGTAGGTCTCTCTCCCCAAACACCAAGTCCATGGGGGAATAGAAGACCAAATTCCGGTGGAATAATTCACTCCCGGGGCATGGGGTTTCTAGGGGGAGAGAAAACCAATCCCGGAGGCATAATGTTCCCTCCAGGGACACCAAGTCCCTGGGGAAGAGACATCCAAGCCCGCAGGCTTAAGTCTTCCTCCCGAAACACTAAGTCCATGGAGGAAGAGAAGACTGAGCTCCGGGTGAAAAATTCTCTCCTGAGGCATGGGGTTCGCAGGGGAGAGAAAACAATGCCCGGAGGCGTCAGGTTCGCTCCCAGGACACCAAGTTCCCTGGGAAGAGACATCCATGCCCGGAGGTGTAAGTCTCCCTCCATGGACACCAAGTCCATGAGGGAAGAGAACGCTGAACACCGGGTGAAAAATTCACTGCTGGGGCAAGGGGATCCCAGGGGGAGAGAAAACCAATCCCGGAGGCGTAAGGTTCCCTCCCGAGACACCAAGTCCCTAGGGAAGAGACATCCAAGCCCAAAGGCTTAAGTCTCCCTCCCGGGACACCAAGTCCACAGGGGAAGAGAAGACCGAACTCCGGGTGAAAAATTCACTCCCAGGGCATGGGGTTCCCTCGGGGAGAAAAAGCCAAGCCCGGAGGTGTAACATTCCCTCCCAGGACAGCATCTCCCCGGGGAAGAGACATCCAAGCCTTGGGGAGTATGTCTCCGTCCCGTGACACCAACACCACGGTGGAAGAGAAGAACGAACTCTGGGTAAAGAATTCACTCTCAGGGCATGGGGTTCCCGGGAAGAAAATCCCAAGCCCAGAGGCGTAACTTCACTCCCGGGACAATAAGTCCAAGGGGGACGAGAAGACCGAACTCCGGGTGAAAAATTCAATCCTGGGGCATGGGGCTCTTGGAGGGAGAGAAAACCAAGCCCAGAGGCATAATGTTCCTTCCCGGGGACACCAAGATCCCGGGCAATAGATGTGGGACCCTCATTTGAGGAATCCGGTGGCAACCGCCGAGGTGAGTTGCACTCAGAAATGGTACATTGCAGCTCACAACAACAAGATGATATAAAAATGCAAGTAATTAAAACAAGTGCTGATCACAATGACCAACATTACAATAACATAGCACCAAAATGACGCACTTTAGTGTTGATACAAAATTAAAGAGTTTTCTTCGACACAAGGGTCGGCACAAAATAAAACAACAACAATAAGCAAAAGGACTTCAGCGGTCTTCATATTCAACTACAGCGGTGTTTCATGGGCTTCCTCCACATCGGACTCCACTTGGTAAGTGACCCTCTAACAAGCTGGATCTTCTGGAGCAGTTTCTTCTTCTCCCATGTTGGGTTCAAGACCGTAGGACTCAGGATCAATGAATCCTTCTTCTAAATTTTGTTTGCAAAGGCAAGGGTGAGCACATTGTCCGCATAGTGCTCAACAAGTCCCAAGTAAGAATGCAGGTATATATAGATGAGGGGGAAATTTTCAAAGAATGGCTCTTTGGCTCATAGAATAGATTTTCACTTAGTTTTGAAGAAAAGGCTTTTGTTTTCAAAAGTGAGGCTTTTAAAACCCTAATCAAGATTTTCAGAAGATATTATGTGTGGCGGTCTTCCATGAGTCACCACTTTACTCAATTTTGTGAAAAACTTTCCAAAAGCTACTTGTGCTGCATCGACGTGGATAGAATCCACCGCGCACAGACTCCATGACCTGGGAGCTCAGAGTATCTGATACTTTTTATAACTTTGCAAAGGTGTACCACCTTAATCCACCGATCACTCAGCTTTCAAGTCGGTACCTCTCCATGCGACTTTTACGCATGTGACAAGGCCGAGATCACACAACAGTTTACAATCCTAGCATTAACAATTCCCTGCCCGGTAAATAGACATTTCAGTCCTTATTACCGTTGTGGGTACTCCCCACAGCCAATTCTTCCTAGCCTTGGTCTATTGTCTCGCAAGACACATAGCCTCTCTTGATTACAGTCGCGCACGACTTAATCCAGGCGTAGGGCGTCTTCCTTCTTACACCTTATCCTCTCATTATTTTTCTGATCTCACATCACTCATGGCCCTCAGTGGCCCACCAGTTTCCTCTCGAGAAAACCGGACTAACAACCATTGCAGGGAAAAGCTAATACTGAGAAAGCTACTATGTTGCGCCCGTCCCATATCGGGCAAGTGGTTGGTACGTTTTTCTTGCCGCATGGAAGTACAGCACAAGGTTCTCGTCCTTATGAATCTTTAGTGAGGAGTCTTTCACATTCCCAGTGCGCACACAGCACCAACCAATCAAACCATCCTCACTATCGATTCCAATCACATTTTCTTTCACAAAAAGGGGTTTTGAATATACATTTCTCACATGTGACCATTTAGCATTTAACATATAATCTTGAGTATAAGCATAGCCTAAGCATGATATCCTAGGGTGACAAGGGGCATGGATGACTTCACAATCATTTAGGTCATATCTAATCACTTTATTTGAATATAATTCTCATTTGAATATAAGGCATGCATATATTTGAAAACAGCTAACATACTTCATTTCAAAATATTACGCTAGACATGATCAAGGGTTTGAGAATTGCCTTGCAGTGAGGGGTCTAGTTGCTCAGACGATTCTTCGAAGATCTCCTCCGCTTCTTCAACCTCTGGTTCCACGGCAGATACAAATAATACATACACACCATATAGGCATACAGAAATAGTTGCACTAGAAAATAATAGGTAAATACATCATGCATGCATGGGGAAAGGTTTGGACAAAGTCACTTGGTGTTGATTGAAGAGATGGGCTCAAAAGGACTTGAATGTCGAAAGGCTGACATTTGGTCTATGGCTAGTCATAGCCCTAAGTTGGCTCTAGGTGGGTTTTCTGGAGATGTGACAGTAGAGGATATTGCAGAACATGGCTCCAGGAGCTTAGTGGACAAAGTGGCAATTCAATTTCTCAAATAGAAAGGGCTAAACAAGGCCAATGCCAGTGACTGACATGCATTGACACTGCACTGACACTGTCAAAAACTAGGGCAGAGGGGTAAATCTGGTTTGGGGCTTCAAACTCCTCGCCAACTATGTCTAGGAGGTAGGCGTGGATGCCAGGGACACATTGGCGGTGGTTTCAGGGCAAAAGATGGCCGGACGGCGATGAACGATGGCAATGAACAACGGTGGCAACACGGCACGGTACGGTTCTGGACAGGAATTTGGCAAGAGCATAACTCTTGATCTGGGCAGATTCAGGGTCGGGCTTGTGGAATGAAATGCTCAGGGGGCTGAGACCTAGCTAAGTGACAAAGTGGCATCGGCTAGCTTAGCCGAAAAGCGAACTCCGGTGAACTGAGCCGGAGACGAAGACACAGGAATTGGGCGTTTTTGATTTAAAGCATCTGAGCTCAATTCCAAGCTTGTGAAGTATCCTGGGGACAATAGAAGGCTACTGGGAGATCAATTTGGCTGGAGGATCACCGGAGAAGCTCGGCGACAAGCTCTGGTGAACTGATGAAATCCCAAATTGGGGGGTTCTTCGATCTGGGCAAAATTGGAGTTTTCAATCTTACAGGCTTACTCTACTTAGCTCATTGATCATTTAGTTCTACTAGCACGAAGGCCAATTCGGTTTAAATCACTCAGCATTGGGGGAACAGGGGAAAAGGGGAGATCCAGCGGTCGCCGGTGCTAGGGTTCGCCGGGGTCCAATTAAGTACTATGATACAGAGAGGAGGGTGAGGGGAACTTACTGGTGAACTTGGATTGGAGAGGGAGGCAGTGGCTTGAGCTGGCGGCGAGAGCTCCTCTGGTAGCTCGTACGGGGAAGAAGAAGGTGAACGCGAGAGCTAAAGCTATGAGGTTGCTGGAGTGGTGTGGTGTGAAGAGCTCTGGGCGAGGGGGAGGGTTTATATAGCCAGCGGCTGGGGTCCTCGAAAGTTGAAGCAATTGAGCGGGAGATGCTTGAGTGGCCCCGGAGCAAGATCGAGACGGCGTTGAGACGCGGCGGTGGCTCTGCCAGAGGAGAAAATCGCATCATATCTCGCTTGGGAAGAACGACGGGGTGGCAGGCTTCGGCATGGCGGCGAAGTGGCAAAAAGGCACTAACAACAGCAGGCACGCGCGCACGAACGGCATTGCTGGGGGTCACCGGTCATCGCCACAGTGGAGGGCTCTGGCGCGACGCGAGCACCACGTGCGGACACGTAGGATACGACCGTTGGTGAAGACAAAAGTTGGCCGGCGGTGAAGATTACGGCGGCGAATCTCAGCGAACGGCACCGGTTGCGGTCGAGGTGGTTTCTGGTCGTCGTCGCAAACGGGCTCAGCCCTAGTCGAGGTCGAAAAAGGGGCCAGGGACTAATCCATGAAGATTTGGACTGATCTGCAAGGATTTTGTTCGGGATTTTGGGCCTGTTTGCAATTTTGGGGATCTGGAGGGCTGATTTGAGATCTGATTTTGCAGATGAGTGTCACTAAATCACTTGAACTCATCTAGCAAGAAGAATGGTAAAATCTGATAAGATCTGGTGGTTTTGACAAAAATCGAAAACAGGGTAATTAGGGTTTGAAACTTTGGTGAGGCTGAAACTAGGGTTTCGGTTAAGATTTCTGAGTTCTTCCAGAAGGGAAAAATGTTCAGAAAAGTAAAGGGAAGACAATCACTGGATTAGATCGGAATTTGGAGGTGGTCTAAGACTTTTAGAATTCTTGGGCTTCTGACAACTCTTAAAAGGACTGATCTGAAATACTTTTGGACTAAAAAGCGAAAATGATCTGAAAGGTATAGTTTAGCTGCCAACTTTTTAAGTTAAGGTAGTGGCATACCTAAGATCAAGATCCGGAGATAAGAGATCAAAATGGGGTTGAGACATCTGAGAACCCAATGAAGATATGCTGACTAGCAAGCAGAAAGGGTAGCAAAAACTGGGATGTTACAACCTACCCCCCTTAAGAATAATCTCGTCCTCGAGATTCTGATCAATCTAAGAACAGGTAGGGGAAATTCTGACGCAACTCTTCTTCTCTTTCCCAAGTTGATTCCTCCTCTGTGTGGTTATTCCATTGAACTCTGCAGAATCTGATGGTTCTTGACTTTAATTTTTGTTCGCTGACCTCTAACACTTTGACTGGGTATTCCCGATATGTCAGATCTGGTTGAACCTCAGTTTCTGTAGGAGACACTTGCTCTGTTGGTTTCCTCAGACATTTCCTTAGTTGGGATACGTGATAAACATCATGGACTCCTGCTAGTTCAGGCAGTAGCTCCAATTTGTATGCTACTTCTCCTCGCCTTTCCAAAATTTCATATGGTCCCACGTATCTTGGGCTTAACTTTCCCTTCATCTGAAATCGTCGGACTCCTTTGTAGGGTGTCACTTTGAGGTACACATAGTCGCCTATCTCGAAGGATAGTTCTCTCCTTCTGCTGTCGGCGTAACTCTTCTGTCGGGATTGGGCCATCTTCAACCTTTCTTGTATGATCTTCACATGAGCAGTGGCATCCTCCACTAGTCGTGGTTCCAAAAATTGTTTTTGACCCACTTCGGTCTAGTATAGTGGCGTGCAGCACTTCCTTCCATAAAGTGCTTCATAAGGAGCCATTTGCAGACTTGCTTGATAACTATTGTTGTAAGTAAATTCTGCGTATGGCAGAAATTGTTCCCAAGAACTCCCATTGTCAAAAGTACACGCTCTCAACATGTCTTCTCGAATTTGGTTCACTCTCTCTGTTTGGCCTCCAGTTTACGGGTGGTAAGCGGTACTAAACTTCAACTTCGTTCCCAGGGATTTTGTAACTCTTCCCAAAACTTTGATACAAATTGTGCTCCTCTATCTGAGACAATTGTTTTTGGTATTCCATGCAGAATGACAATCCTCGTAAGATATAGCTCAATAGCTTATTTGTCGTGTACTGAGTCTTCACAGGTAGAAAATGAGCCACTTTCGTTAATCTATCGACTATAACCCATATAGAATCATATCCTTGTTGGGTTCTTGGTAAACCTACTACGAAATCCATTCCAATTTCATCCCATTTCCACTCAAGGGTTGGCAGGGGTTGCAGTGGTCCTGTAGGTTTCTGGTGTTCCGCTTTCACTCTTTGGCAGGTGTCACAAGAAGCTACAAACTCAGCAACTTCCTTCTTCATTCCTTTCCACCAAAATCGATCCTTTAGATCTTGGTACATCTTTGTACTGCCTGGGTGGATAGAGTAAGGAGTGCAATGGGCTTCTTACAGTATCATGTCTTGATTTCTTCGTCATCTGGAACGCAGATTCGATTGTGATACCACAAAATTCCTTCCTCGTCCTCACGAAGGTCAATTGTATCTTCATTCTTCATATCCTCCTTCAACTTCTGAATACTCTGATCTACTTCTTGAGCTTTTTGAATTTGATCCTTCAGCTCGCAATTCACTTTTAATGTGGCGACGGTTCCTTGTTCAACAAACTCCAAACTCAACTTTTCAAAATCTCTAAGCAATTGGTGGTACTCCCAAGGTCTTTGCTTGATTGCAGTAGGATTTTCTGCTCAAAGCATCTGCCACCACATTTGCTTTTCCAGGGTGGTAATGTATTCCAAGGTCATAATCCTTAATCAATTCTAACCACCTTCGCTGTCTCATGTTCAAGTCTTGTTGGGTGAAGACGTGGCACGGCCCAATACACCGTTGGCCTAACTCACGTGCCCCGCTTTCAGTCGCTAGCCCATCTAGCGACTAAAAATTGCACAAATATTTGTGGGGGGCGGGATTCGAACCGTGGTCTCTTTGGAGAGAGAGAGAGTCTCTTAACCAACTAGACTACAACTGGTTTTTGTAACTTATTGCTGTGGCATGGTTTTATGTCTTTTCAGTCGCTAGCCCGGCTAGCAACTGAAAGAAAACGTGGCATGCGAGCTGGGCCAATGATGTATTGGGCCGTGCCACATCTTCAGTCGCTAGCCCAGTTAGCGACTGAAGATCAATCGCGCGACCATCTTGCGACTGATGGTTAGTTTTGCAATTTTTTAAAGTTTTGGGTTAGTTTTCGAATTTGATTTTTTTAATGGGTTATTAGGCAAAAAAATTCCACTACAGGTAGCTAGGGCACGCGCGTCTGGACAAACCACGCATGGGCTGCTTGTCTAAGTTTGTCAAACATGCAGGCAGGATCAAGGTGAAGTTACTGGTAAGGTTAATTGAACTGAGGGGCCTTAACGGCGGCGAACGACAAGATACAAATCGTCGGCCACTTGAAACAAGGATGGGCTACGGCGACAGAGAATTGGGGCTGATTAATCTAGAAATTGGCTGAGTAGTTTTGATCGTGAGGTGGTACAGATCATGCTGGAGCGAGGAACTGAACTAGGGTGGTGATCTGAGGCTCGACGGCATTGACGCCAGACTCGGGAACAACGGCGAAAGAGGCACCATTGATACACAGCAATGCTGGGTAATTGGCTTGGGCTACACCATCTACGGGACACAAGAAAGGTGTAGATGGGGTTGAATTGGCTGGAGGAATGGCAGAGCGTGCCGGCGACGTGAACCGTCCACGGCAGCGCGCGAAGAAATCGGGGAGCTCACAACATAGCTTAATTTGAAAACTGTGTTCACAAGCTTGCTTAGAATCTACAGAGGGTTGTTTTGTTTCACTGGAAGGGGTGATGGAAAGGGTTGGAGAGACTTTGATTTTGGGAACAGGGCATATAAGCCTTTATGGTGATCACCGGCAATGGGGATCACCGGAATCGAATTGGATGTTCAGGCACAGAGAGTTAAGCATATGGGACTCACTGGTGTGGTTAGCTTGAGGTTTGGTGAAGTGAGGGACTCTGGCGACGGTGGCCTCAACGGCGGCTCGTCAGGGACAAAGAAGAAATAGAAGAAAGTGATGAAAAATGGCTAAGTCAAAGACAAAGCAAAGAGACGGTTTGCTGGAGGGTTTAAATAAGCGCGGGACAGAGCTTGTAAGGGAGAAATCAGCACGTGATTTGCGCTGGGGACGAGACTGGCCGGGCGTAGAAGAAACAACCATGAACGGTGAAGTGACGGCAAGCAGGCGGCTAGCCATCTTTTCCAGAAACGGTCGGGGCTTAGGAACTTGATCCAAGGCGGTGTAGAGAAGGAGGTGACGAGTTGACACGGCGGGGCTAAAGGCGCGATGAAGCTGACAAAGTTGCTGGAGTGCGCGCGCAGGACGCAGCAGCTAGTGCTATTGCTGCGGGTCGAGGCACTGCTACGGCGATGATTCAGGCACGGGCGACCACGAGCACAGGCGACGTCTCATCAAGGCCGGCGGCGAGGGGACACGGCAAACACAGCTGGTCGAACAGGCGCTGGAGCTCTGGTCGAAACAATAGCCGAGCTCTGGTCGAAAAGGGCTGGAAAATGAGACTTGGGACGATTTGCAATTTCAAAAGATTCCTTCAAGGACTGTAACACCCTAGTTTTGGGGGTGAAAAGTTTTGCATAAAATCCTGCATGCATGTATCTCTGTAGTAGTAGCCAGATCAGCTGAACTCTAATCTCTCCCAAACCCTAAAAATCTCCAAAATCCACCCTTTGGATTCAGACTAAGATCTACCTATCCAGATCTAACCTACCAGTTACTCTGAAGATAAAAGTCTTTAGGACCCAGACCAAATTTTGACCCTAACTCCCAGTACCTAAGCCTCTCTCTGTTTTCGAAAACAGGAAAATTCAGATTTATCCTAAGTACCCCAGTTTCTAGATAACTGAGTTGATTTAAACCTATCCAGACTCAAGTGTCTCTTGGAATATGTTTCAAGATATATCCTCAACTTACTTCAAAAAGTTGGGAACCAGATTAATTCATCTAAACACTTTTGCAGATTAGTCCAAATTTTACTGCGAATAGGTCCTTTTCTGTTTACCTGGAAGCCTGAAAAGGCT
The DNA here is from genome assembly GCA_019359835.1 of Pharus latifolius. Classification (NCBI taxonomy): domain Eukaryota; kingdom Viridiplantae; phylum Streptophyta; class Magnoliopsida; order Poales; family Poaceae; genus Pharus; species Pharus latifolius. The sequence continues at coordinate 57,402,715 of CM033321.1, read as the reverse complement.
AAAATCTACAAATCAACTCCAACTCCAGAATTTCTTCAGGGAACACCTCCCAAATACTATTTGATACAGATCTCCCTTTTGATCAGAATACAAAATCCCTCTCCAATCACCAAAATTCGAGATCGACAAAATCGAGATCTATTTACCCTAATTTTACCCTATTTTCGAAAATAGGTGAAATCCCTCAAATCTTATCAAACTTTCTCCAAATTTGAGCTAAATGAGTATTAATAGAAATATTATACTCAGCCATGGAATCAAATCTCAAATTAATCCTCTTTAAGACCAGATTTACAATTTAGTCCAAAGCCCATCAAAAATCATCACAATCAGGCCCCTGGTTCGACCACGGGCTAATGTTCACGACCAGATCACTTAGTTTTGACTTCGACCAGGCCGTTCAATCGACCACACCTCCTGTTCGCGACCTCAGCAGCCGGTTTCGACCTCGACCACTCCTATTACTTCGACCGTGGCTGCACCAATCGACCTCACCTACCACACGCGACCACTGGCTAGAACACTGTAGCATAGATCTGTTACTGTTCACTTGACCAGCTGTTGTCGTTGCTTCGACCTCCAGCTACAGTACCTCATCTAATCGCCTGCCGCCACGTGGGTGCTCGATGATTGGCGCTATGGATCTTCTCGGGCTCACCTCACGGCCAGCTGATCCTCCCCGATTGTGCACACCATCGGCAACGTTTCAAACAGAAAAACCCGGCCACGTGGAGTCCATGCCGAAGCCAAACATCTATTCACCTTCACCTCCACCAGAGCAGCAGGTTTAAGCCCCTAATCCAGCTGCAGGCCGTCACTTCGCCGGGATTCAGCCGAGTTGTCACCTCCTGCCCGCTTCACTTCCCCGTGCATTTCCAGCCGTTGCAGCACCCCCCAAATCGCCTATAAATACCCCTCAGGACTTAGCCAACTCCACCACACAGCAAAACACCAGAAATCGCCACCCTTCATCGTGTCTTCTTCTTCTCCGGTGAGCAGCAAGGAGGAGCTACGGTGCCAAGCCTCTACACTGCTTCCCCCTCCAATCCAGCTACTTTAGTAAGCTCCTCTTACCTCCCTTATCATACTCGAGCATGGAATTGACTTCAAACCTCTCCAGTCGCCGCCGATTTCCTTTTCTCTCCAGCAGCTCCGACGAGCAATTAAACCCTAACCAGAGTGAATTAGCTCTTGAGCCTGTGATCAAACATGATCAGTGGACTTTTTTGAACACATCTGAGCAACCAGAATCACCAATTTTGCTAAAACTTGAAAAACCCCAAATTTCAACTTTGCATGTTCACTGTGCTTGCTGATTTAGCTTATCTGTTGAATGTTTAGATAATCCAACTTCACACCTAGCCTTGTTATACCCCAGAGACCATCCTCAAGCAAGGAATTAAGTTCATTTTCCCTATAACAGAAATGCCCAATTTCTGTGGCTTCTTCCCTAGCTCCAGTCGCCGGATTTTGTTTCCGGCCGTTTCAACCCTAACCACCTTGTCTAGTAGATGTGCCTTGACCCCATGAGTATTTTTGTCTTCTAGCTCGACACCTGGATCGGCCCAGGTGAAGAGGTATCGCCATGCTAAAGTTTTGTCCAGAGACTGTTTGGAACAGTTCGGCCACCGTGTTCTTCGCCGGATTTCCTTGCCTTGCGGCCATCTCCTGCCCAAGACCTTATTGAATAGATTGTTCCTGTTGCAAATGCCTAACCGCCAGACAAAGTGGTGCATCATTTAGAGCCTTGAATCAAAAGATATGGCTAACCCTAGTTTCTGGCCATGTCGACCCTATGCCAGGCTGTGTCAGCCAGTGGCATTAGCCCTGTTCCCCCACCTCTAGTCATGTAAGACAGAAATTACTTTGTCAAATAGCTGCCTCACTACTGTGTGCACCATATGCTTGAATCAAAACCTACTTTGGCCACTGGAAACTATTCAAACAATGCCAATGCCATTCTTGGGCACTGTCAGCCTATGTTAGCCAGTGGCATTGAGCCTTTTCACCTACTTCCAGCCATGAACTTTGAAAATAACTTTGTCCCTTAGACTCCTGACATTGTGATCTATACTTTTCTCTACTGTCACAACTTGAGTTGAGCCCTCGATCATCCATCGACCTTATGTCGATGCCTTGAACCGAATGCCAACCTAAAGACGTTCGCTGTTTTTGGGCGAACCAATCACAACCTTGATATTACCCTGATATTTTGGAACTTTGTAAACCTTGACAACTAATCTTAACCCTGGTTTCCATAGTTTAACTCAAATCGCTTCCAAATCTTGTATCACCAGAGTATTTCACCTTGCATTATTGCATGTAGTGGGTTAGTAAGAATAGGATTGATTGTAATGCCTGTTTGCTTGTTTGATCTTGTTCAGAGCAAGAGCCCGAGGTTGAAGACCTTGTCAGTGAACCACCATCAACTGCTGATACTTACGACGCGGAAGGCAAGTCATACTTTGATCATATTGAACCTATATTTTATGAATTGCTATGTTATTCCATGAGTAGATATCTCATTAATATTGCATGTGTTGAGATCAATGATATTATGGCAGTGATAGATTGAATACTTGAGAAATGTGAACTTGTTAAGATAGCAAGCCATAAACTAATAAAAGTATATACATATACATTTATATTCATGAAATAGAAACCAGCTCGGTGCAGCTGGTCCCATAAACCACTTGACTTCCCAGGATGAGTCAAACACAGGAATATATTGAAGCAGCAAAATATTACATTAGTCATAATTGTATAGCCATCAGGCCTTAGTACAACACGGGGTACAGTGCCTTACCAGGCACAAAGGTACAACAAAATAAAACATCTAATTGGCGGAAGCTAGGGCCAAAAGCAATCCACAGGAAACAGAGGTTGACAGCAAGACAGCACCACATCAGGGCTCCGGAGGGAACTGCTCATCTTCTCCTGCATCTGCAACATCTTCAGGATATTCACCAAGGTGGTAGAGCGCTCCATCTATTGATGAGTTGTTGCAAGGGTGAGTACTTACGTACTCAGCAAGTCATAGGGAAGGTAGAGATACATATAGTATAAATGACATGAACCTATGCTATTGGGGAAAGAGTGAAAGGTTTTTCAAAATACATTTCTTTCTCATTCTTACTCAACTTCTGATCATACTCATGGCAGTATATAAATCATACTGATGGCAATACATATATCCCATATCCAAGGCGATATATCCTCATATCACATTATTTTCATTCAAGCCTTTCAATCTTATACTCATGTCAGTATTTCATAAACTTACGGCATAAACCACATGCCTCTTAATTATCATATGCTTAAGGCAAATCCACATGCCTCTTAGTTATCACATGATCTCTATATTATGGTATTACCACGACACATCAACACATGACAAGGACTAATCTGTAAATCTGGATAACAGACTTGAATTGGGTTAAGATTTAGCAAAAATAGGGGTGTTACACCGAAGGGTAAGTCTCCCTCCTGGGACACCAAGACCATGGTGGAATAGAAGGCCGTACTCTGGGTAAAAAATTCACTCCCGGGTCATTGGGCCGCCAGGGGGAGAAAAAACCAAGCCAGCAGGTGTAAGTTCCCTGCCGGGACACCAAGTCTCTCGCGGAAGAGACATCCAAGCCCGCAGGTGTAAGTCTCCCTCCTAGGACACCAAGTCCACAGGGGAAGAGAAGACTGAACTCTGGGTGAAAAATTCACTCCCGGGGGGAGAGAAATCCAAGCTCGGAGGCGTAAGGTTCCCTCCCGGGACACCAATTCTCTGAGGAAGAGAAATCCAAGCCCAGAGTGGAAAGTCTCCCTCCTGGGACACCAAGTCCACGGGGAATAGAAGACCGAACTCCGGGTGATAAATTCACTACCGGGGCATGGGGTTCCCGGGGGGAGAAAACCAAGCCCGCAGGCATAAGATTCCCTCCTGAGACACCAAGTCCCCCAGGAAGAGAAATCCAAGTCCGGACGCATAACTTCACTCCCAGGATACTAAGTCCATGGAGGAAGAGAAGACTAGACTCCGAGTGAAAATTTCTCTCCTGGGGCATGGGGTTCATGGGGGAGAGAAAACCAAGCCCAAAGTCATAAGATTCCCTGCTGGGACAACAAGTCCCCGGGGAAGAGACACCCAAGCCCGGAGCTGTAAGTCTCCCCCTGGGACACCAAGTCCGTGGGGGAAGAGAAGACCAAACTCCAGGTGAAAAATTCACTCTTCAGGCCTGGAGTTCCCTGGGGGAGAGAAAACCAAGCCCGGAGGCGTAAGGTTCCCTCCCAGGACACCAAGTCCCCGGGGAAGAGACATCCTATCCCGAAGGGGTAAGTCTCCCTCCCGAGACACTTAGTCCACGGGGGAAGAGAAGACCGAACTCTGGGTAATAAATTCAATCTTGGGGCATGGGGTTCCCGGGTGGAGAGAAAACCAATCCCAGAGGCGTAAGGTTCCCTCCAGGGACACCAAGTCCCCGGGGAAGAGACATCCAAGCCCGGAGGCTTAAGTCTCCCTCCCCGGACACCAAGTCCACGGGGGAAGAGAAGACCGAACTCCGAGTGAAAAATTGACTCCTGGGGTATGGAGTTCCTCGGGGGAGAGAAAACCAAGCCCGGAGGCGTCAGGTTCCCTCCCGGGGCACCAAGTCTCCGGGGAAGAGACATCCAAGCCCGAAGGGATAGGTCTCCCAACCGGGACACAAAGTCCACGGGGGAATAGAAGACCGAATTCCGGGTGAATAATTCACTCCCGGGGCATGGGGTTCCCGGGGGGAGAAAACAAAGCCCACATGCGTAACGTTCCCTCCCGGTACTCCAAGTTCCCCGGGAAGAGAAATCCATGCCCAGAGGAGTAATTTCACTCCCGGGACACTAAGTCCAAGGGGGAAGAGAAGACTGAACTCCAGGTGAATAATTCACTCCCGGGGCATGGGGTTCCCAGGGGGAGAGAAAATCAAGCCCAAAGGCGTAACGTTCCCTCTCGGGACACACAGTCCCCAGGAAGAGACATCAAAGCCCAGAGTTGTAAGTCTCCCTTCCGGGACACCAAGTCCACGGGGGAAGAGAAGACTGAACTTTGGGTGAAAAATTCACTCCCGGGGCATGGGGTTCCCATGTAGAGAAAACCAAGCCTAGAGGTGAAAGGTTTCATCCGGGGACACCAGATCCCCGGGGAAGAGAAATTCAAGCCCTAAGGTGTAACTTCACTCCTCGGACACTAATTCCATGGGGGAAGAGAAGACCGAACTCCGGGTGAAAAATTCACTCCTGGGGCATGGGATTCCCAGAGGGAGAGAAAACGAAGCCCAGAGGCGTAAGGTTCCTTCCCGAGACACCAAGTCCACGAGGGAAGAGAAGACCGAACTCCGGGTAAAAAATTCACTCTTGGGTCCTGGGGTTCACGGGGGGAGAGAAAACAAAGCCCGGAGGACTAACGTTCCCTCCCGGGACACCAAGTCCCCAGGGAAGAGACATCCAAGCCCGGACGGGTAAGACTCCCTGCTGGGACACCAAGTTCACTGGGGAAGAGAAGACCGAACTCCGGGTGAAAAATTCACTCCCGGGGCATGGGTTGCTCGGGGGGGCATAAAACCAAGCCCGGAGGCGTAAGGTTCCCTGCCGGGACAACAAGTCCTCGGGGAAGAGACATCCAATCACAGAGGTGTAAGTCTCCCTCCTGGCATACCAAGTCCACGGGGGAAAAGAAGACCGAAATCCAGGTGAAAATTTCACTCCTGGGATATGGGGTTCTCGGCGGGAGAGAAAACAAAGCCCGGAGGTGTAAGGTTCCCTCCCGGGACACCAAGTCCCCAGGGAAGAGACATCCAAGCCCGGAGGCGAAAGTCTCCCTCTCGAGACACCAAGTCCACAGGGCAAGAGAAGTCCAAACTCCAGGTGAAAAATTCACTGCAGGGGCATGGGGTTCCCGGGGGTAGAGAAAACCAATCCCGGAGGCATAAGGTACCCTCCCAGGACACCAAGTCCCCAGGGAAGACACATCCATGCCCGGAGGTGTAAGTCTCCCTCCCGGGACACCAAGTCCACCGGGTAAGAAAAGACTGAACTCTGGGTGAAAAATTCACTTATGGGACCTGGGGTTCCCAGGGGGAGAGAAAGCCAAGCCCGGAGGCGTAAGGTTCCCTCCCGGGACACCAAGTCCCCGGGGAAGAGACATCCAAGACCGGAGGAGTATGTCTCCCTCCCGGGACACCATGTCCACGGGGGAAGAGGACCGAACTCCACGTGAAAAATTCACTCCCAGGTCATGGGGTTTCTGTCGGGAGAAAACCAAGCCCGGAGGCATAAGGTTCCCTCCCAGGACACCAAATCCCCGGGGAAGACACATCCAAGCCTGGAGGTATAGGTCTCCCTCCCGGGACCCCAAGTCCACCGGGTAAGAGAAGACTAAACTCTAGGTGAAAAATTCACTCCTGGGACCTGGTGTTCCCAGGGGGAGAGAAAACCAAGCCCGGAGGCGTAAGCTTCCCTCCCGGGACACCAACTCTCCGGGGAAGAGACATCCAAGCCTGAAGGGGTAAGTCTCCGGGGAATAGAAGACCAAACTCCGGGTGAAAAATTCACTCCTGGGGCATGGGGTTCCCGGGCGGAGAAAACCAAGCCCCCAGGCATAAGTTTCCTCCCGGGACACCAAGTCCGCCGAGAAGAGAAATCCAAGCTCGGAGGCATAACTTCACTCCCGGGATACTAAGTCCATGGAGGAAGAGAATACCATACTCCGAGTTAAAAATTCTCTCCTGGGGCATGGGGTTCGCGGGGGGAGAGAAAACCATGCCCGAAGGCGTAAGGTTCACTCCCGGTACACCAAGTCCCCAAGGAAGAGACATCCAAGCTCGGAGCTGTAAGTCTCCCTCCAGGGACACCAAGTCCATGGAGGAAGAGAAGACCAAACTCCGGGTGAAAAATTCACTCTTGGGGCCTGGGGTTCCCACGGGGAGAGAAAACCAAGCCAGAGGCGTAAGGTTCCCTCACGGGATACCAAGTCCCTGGGGAAGAGACATCCAAGCCCGGAGGGGTAAGTCCCCCTCCCAGGACACCAAGTCCATGGGGGAAGAGAAGACCGAACACTGGGTGAAAAATTCACTCTTGGGGCATGGGGTTCCCGGGGGGAGAGAAAACCAATCCCGGAAGCACAAGGTTCCCTCCCGGGACACCATGTCCCCGGGGAAGAGACATCCAAGCCTGGAGGCCTAAGTGTCCCTCCCGAGACACCAAGTCCATGGAGGAAGAGAAGACTGAACTCCGGGTGAAAAATTCACTCCCGGGATATGGGGTTCTCTAGGGGAGAGAAAACCAAACCTGGAGGCGTAAGGTTCCCTGCCGGGACACCAAGTATCTGGGAAAGAGACATCCAAGCCCGAAGGGGTAGGTCTCCCACCCGGGACACCAATTCCACGGGGGAGAAGAAGACCGAACTCTGGGTGAAAAATTCCCTCCCAGGGTATGGGGTTCCCAGGGGGAGAAAACAAAGCCCGCAGGCGTAAGGTTCCCTCCCGGCATACCAAGTCCCCCGGGAAGAGAAATCCAAGCCCAGAGGTGTAATTTCACTCCCAGGACACTAAGTACACAGAGGAAGAGAAGACCGAACTCCGGGTGAAAAATTCTCTCCTGGGGCATGGGGTTCGCGGGGGCAGAGAAAACCAAGCCCGGAGGCGTAAGGTTCCCTCCTAGGACACAAAGTCCCCGGGGAAGAGACATCCAAGCCCGGAGCTGTAAGTCTCCCTCCATGGACACCAAGTCCACGAGGGAATAGAAGACCGAACACTGGGTGAAAAATTCTCTCCCGGGGTATGGGGTTCCCGGGGGGAGAGAAAACCAAGCCTGGAGGAGTAAGGTTCCCTCCCGGGACACCAAGTCCCCAGGGAAAAGACATCCAAACCCAGAAGCGTAAGTCTCCCTCTCGGTACCCCAAGTCCACGGGGGAAGAGAAGACTGAACTCTGGGTGAAAAATTCACTCCCGGGGTATGGGGTTCTCTGGGGGAGGGAAAACCAAGCCCAGAGTCGTAAGGTTGCCTCTTGGGACACCAAGTCTCCGGGAAAGAGACAGCCAAGCCCGGAGGGGTACGTCTCCCACCCAGGACACCAAGTTCACGAGGGAGAAGAAGACCGAACTCCGGGTGAAAAATCCCTCCCAGGGTATGGGGTTCCCGGGGGGAGAAAACAAAGCCCGCAGGTGCAAGGTTCCCTCCCGGGACACCAAGTCCCCCGTGAAGAGTAATCCAAGCCCAGAGGTGTAATTTCACTCCTGGGACACTAAGTACACGGAGGAAGAGAACAACGAACTCCGGGTGAAAAATTCTCTCCTGGGGCATGGGGTTCGCGGGGGGGAGAGAAAACCAAGCCCGGAGGCGTAAGGTTCCCTCCTGGGACACCAAGTCCCCGGGGAAGAGACATCCAAGCCCGGAGGTGTAAGTCTCCCTCCATGGACATCAAGTCCATGAGGGAAGAGAACACTGAACACCGGGTGAAAAATTCACTCCTGGGGCATGGGGTTCCCAAGGGGAGAGAAAACCAATCCCAGAGGCGTAAGGTTCCCTCCGGGGACACCAAGTCCCTGGGGAAGAGACATGCAAGCCCGAAGGCTTAAGTCTCCCTCCTGGGACCCCAAGTCCACGGGGGAACAGAAGACTGAACTCCCGGTGAAAAATTCAGTCCCAAGGCATGGGTTCCCCGGGGGAGAAAAAACAAAGCCCAGAGGCATAACATTCCCTCCCAGGACACGAAGTCCCTGGCGAAGAGACATCCAAGCCTTGAGGAGTATGTCTCCCTCCCGAGACACAAAGACCACGAGGGAAGAGAAGATCGAACTCCGGGTGAAAAATTCACTCCTGGGGCATGGGGTTCCCGGGAAGAGAAATCCAAGCCCGGAGGCGTAACTTCACTCCCGGGACACTAAGTCCAAGGGAGAAGAGAAGACCGAACTCCAGGTGAAAAATTCACTCCTGGGGCTTGGGGTTCCCGGAGGGAGAGAAAACCAAGCCCGGGGGCATAAGGCTATCTCCCAGGACACCAAGTCCCACGTGAAGAGAAATCCAAGCCCAGAGGCCTAATTTCACTACCGGGACACTAAGTCCACGGAGGAAGAGAAGACCGAACTCCGGGTGAAAAATTCACTCCCGGGGAATGGGTTTCCCGGGGGGAGATAAAACTGATAAGTGTTAATTTGGTAGACTTTTACCCTAGCTTAGTATTGAAAATGTGCAAAAATGATGCTTAAAATTCCTTTGATATGTTATTTTATGTGACTTTTTGTAACATTTTTACAATCCACTTTCCCAAGTGTGTTCTTCATGTTTCAGGGAACAAATGTACCAAATTTGGAGTTATTTCGACATCGATTGGATAGGAAACGAAGTGGTGAAAGAAGATGCTGAAAATCTGGAAAAACAGCAATCCGACCCGACCCGAAACCCGATTTCCGAATCCAAAACAGACCCGTTAGTCGGTTTAAAGTCTGAATCTGAGACAATTTCCTTCCTAAATAAGTCTTGAATTGTAATTGGTTAATTCTAAGACTTATGTAGTATAAATAGAGAAGCTTTTGGCTCAATTAGACATGCTTTTTTACATACTAGCCGTTAGGGTTTAGTTTAGTTTTAATTTAGTAGAGCCCCTTCTCTATTTTATTGCTTTTGTAAGCCGGCAAGGACGGCAACTTCAATTCTCAAGCAATCAAGTAAGTTTTTATTTATTTCTTATTATTATTTCTGTATTATTATGGCTTTTTGCGAGTAGATCCCTTTTAGGTTAGGGATGACCTAATCCGGAAGGCATGATTCTTCCTTGGTTTTGATTTCAAGTTTGGGAGTTATTTTCTAATGTTTTCTTTCTCTAAACCCTAAATTCTCGTTTCGGCAACAGACATAACAGTTGAGTCTTAGCTAGAATTTAGGGGAGTTCTTGAGTCCTTAGCGCTTTGACGCATGAACAGGAGAGAGGCTCTCGCCAAATGTGACAGTGGAAGCGATCCTCTGACTGTTGACCCAGCGCCCCGAACTGGAAACTTAATTTGTCTTGGAAAACAATGTAAATTAACTCACAATCCTCAGACCTTGGATAGAATTAGCCGGATGGTTATGGAATTCCCAAAGCCCAAGGTTTTAATTCCTGCTTTATAAATTCATATTTCATACCTGCAATTATTGCTTTAAAACCCTAGATTGATAGCTTTAGTAGTAGAATTAGTTATAGAAAAACAACCCCAAAACTCGTATAGACTTAATCAGTGATCCATTAATCTAGAAAGACGAATACGCTTATTCCTCGTGGAATTCGACCCTCAGGTGCTCAACGTTCAACCGTCCACTTGCGGTTTTACAAAAATCACACCGTTTTAGGTGCGATCAAGTTTTTGGCGCCATTGCCGGGGAACAACGGTAATTCATCTTTTTAAATTAATTTTCGCTGATATAAGTCAATCTCACTTCTCAATCTTGCTTCTATTTTTCTTTTGCTTTTTCTTTTCTTTGCACCACTAACCTTTCAAGGATAGTAGTGCAAAGCTGGATAGCTCAGACGAACCTGTCAAAACTACGCGCCAACTTCGGTACGAGGCAAAACAGGTAAGATCGGAGGAAAACTCAAAGCTTTTTGAAGACAACGAACAAAAACCAACAATGGAGGACCAAAAAAGACTCAAGGATTATGCAACCCCACTCAGCATGGGATTGCAATCAGGTATTCTTAGACCACCGATTGAATCAAACAATTTTGAGATAAAACCTGTGCTTTTGAATTTGGTTCAACAAAACCAATTCAGTGGTCTTCCCACTGAAGATCCATCACTACATTTACATATGTTTCTTGAGCATTGTGATACTTTCAAGATTCATGGAGTAACATAGGATGCACTTCGTTTGAGGCTCTTTCCTTTCTCGCTTCGCGAGAAAGCGAGGGCATGGCTATACACTCTTCGTCCTGTGTCAATCACTACTTGGGACGAACTCTCACAGATTTTGCTTGGTAAGTTTTTCGCTCATGCTAAAACTATTCAAATTCGCAACCAAATTGTATCTTTTTCTCAGCAGGTAGGTGAATCACTTTATGATGCTTGGGAACGGTACAAGGACTTGCTGATCAAATGTCCACATCACGAACTAGAGAAGTGGCTTGTAGTTCAAACGTTCTATAGCTGGCGGCGCACTAATGAACAAAAGTGTAGATGAAGCATATGACCTCATCAAAGGAATCACCCAAAACTACACTCAATGGGGAACCGAACGAGCTGCTCAACAAACTCCGACCAACAACATGGAGGTAAGTGTAATGTCACAATTAGCCGAGCAGGTAGCACTCTTGAGCGATAAATTATCGATTCTTGGATCTTCTGCTACCTCATCTGTTAATGCAATTGCACCTATATGTGAATTGTGCGGCATACAGGGCCACTATGACCATGAATGCCAATTTAACCCATCCATGGAGCAGGCAAACACTTTTCAAGGTATGCAACAATGGTAAGGTAATACTTTTCCTAATTCGTATAACTCTGGATGGCGCAACAATCAAAATTTTGCATGGTCAGGAGTAAATCAGCAACCTCAACGCCAACAACCAAATTTTGGACAGCAGCAAATACATCAACAAAATCCCCAATATCAAGCTCAAAGGCCACCGTTTCAACCACAAAATCAGCAACCTTATCGACCTCCAAACCAACGACAACCCGAGCAATCGAACATGGAGCGCATGCTAGAGAACTTTCTAGCAAATCAAGAGAAAGAGAAGACGTCCATGAACCAAAAGATCGAATCATATCGACTCACGTCCGCATGCTCGAGACTCAAATCACACAATTGATGAATCCTGCACTAAAAAATGATAACCCTCTTCCTTTTCAACCTTTTAATCCTCGCAATTCTGAGCATATTAATTCCATAGTTTGTTCTAACTCTCTTGTTTCTAATGCAGTGATCTTAAGGAGTGGAACAAAGGTACCAGAACGAACACCACCAACCGAACCTGTGCTGGCAAGCGAGATTGAAGAAGTACCATCACAGCCGGCAAAGGATGATGACAAGGTCGCTGAACCACAAGAAAAGGAAAGTGGAGAAAATCAGGTGACACGTATTTATAATCCAACTCCACCTTTTCTAGGAAGGTACATAAAAGCAAAACTCGTTAAGCAATTTAAAAAATTTGTTGAGATCTTGAAAAAGCTTAATGTGACTGTGCCTTTCACTGATTTAGTAACTCAAATGCCTTCTTATGGAAATTTCTTGAAAGATATACTTACTAAAAAGAGGGATTTGAGTGAATTTCAAACTGTTGCTTTAACCGAAAATTGTAGTGCTTTAATTCAGAACAGGATGCCGGCAAAGCTACGGGATCAAGGGAGCTTCTCCATCCCTTGTAACATAGGTACGGTACATATCAATAGAGCTCTTTGTGACCTTGGCGCAAGTGTTAGTGTGATGCCTCTACCATCGCACAACGTTTGAGCATGGGTGAGATTAAGCCTACACGCATGGTTCTGCAACTCGCCGATCGTTCAATAAAGCATCTGGAAGGAATCCTGGAAGATGTGCCTCTTCAAGTCGGTAAATTTTATCTTCCGGTTGATTTTGTCATTCTTGATATGGATGAAGATGTTGCTATACCTATTATCTTGGGACAACCCATGCTCCGGATAGCAGGTGCCCTCATCGATGTTCGTGAAGGACGAATTACTTTTCACATAGGGGAGGAGAAAATTTTATTTAAAATGTCTAAACTTGTTGACTGCCCTATGTATGAAGAGAAAATTTGTAGCGTGGATGCTCTAGAAGAAGTCTTGGAAGAGGAGTCACCACTTCGACTCACTTCTGGAGAAGGAACGGATGAACTATTCGAAAATGAAAAAACGGACAGCAGCGAAGAAAACAAACAAAACAAAGACGAACAAACAAAAGATCCATCCAAAGAGGACATCTCGGATTCCAACGTCACAGGTAAGGAAAAGGTAAGTAAACCTACACTCAAAACTCTTCCTTCCTCACTGAAATATATGTTTTTGGATGATGATGAGGTGCAACCTATAATTGTTAATGCAAACTTGACCAATTAGCAACTAGAAAAATTGATTTCTTTACTTCGTGTGCATCGCAATGCTCTTGGTTATTCTATTGATGATATCAAAGGAATTAGCCCTAAAATTTGCATGCATAGGATCTCTCTATTTGATGAAACTAAAACCTCCGTTGAGCGTCAACGTAGATTAAACCCGAACTTGAAGGAAACTATAAAAGCTGAAATTTTTAAACTATTAGATACAGGTATCATTTATCCTATTTCTGATAATAATTGGGTTAACCCTATTCATGTGGTTCCAAAGAAAGGAGGTATGACTGTGGTCAACAATGCCAATAATGAACTGATCCCTACTAGACTTGTTACTGGATGGCGCATGTGCATTGATTATCGTAAATTAAATAGCGTCACTAGGAAGGATCACTTTCCATTACCTTTCATTGGTCAAATGTTGGAAAGATTAGCCAAACATGCATACTTTTGTTTTCTTGACGGGTATTTGGGGTTCTTTCAAATCTCAATTCATCCCGATGATCAAGATAAAACGATGTTTACATGTCCCTTCGGTACTTTTGCCTATAGGCCCATGCCGTTTGGATTATGTAACGCGCCTGCAGCCTTTCAACGATGTATGATGGCTATCTTTTCAGATTTAATCGAAGAAATAATGGAAGTCTTTATGGATGATTTTAGTGTTTATGGTTCCTCTTTCGATGCTTGTCTCCAAAATCTTTTTCGAGTCTTAAGTAGGTGCGAAGAAGTCAACCTTGTGCTAAACTGGGAAAAGTGCCAATTCATGATACAAGAAGGTGTGGTGCTTGGCCACCTAATTTCTGAACTAGGGATTGAAGTCGACAAGGCAAAAATCGAAGTCATAGCAAGTCTTCCACCACCAACCAACGTGAAGGGCATACGCAATTTCTTGGGACATGCTGGTTTTTACCGTCGTTTCATTAAGGATTTTTCCAAAATTGCTAAACCTCTCACTCATTTTCTTGGTAAAGATGTGCCTTTTGATTTTGATGAAAAATGCCTTGATGCCTTTAATCAATTGAAACATGCATTAACTACTGCTCCCATCATACAACCTCCAAATTGGAAAGAACCTTTTGAATTGATGTGTGATGCTAGTGATTATGCAATTGGTGCTATTCTAGGGCAAAGAACAAATAAGGTCTTACATGCTATATACTACGTAAGCAAAACTTTGGATGATGCTCAAAATAATTACACTACAATCGAAAATGAATTGCTTGCTATAGTCTATGCCCTAGATAAATTCCGTCCATATTTGATTGGTTCAAAAGTAATTGTGCATACTGATCATGCTGCTCTTAAGTATCTTTCCACCAAGATAGAAACAAAGCGACGTTTTGCACGATGGATCTTACTGCTGCAGGAATTTGATTTGGAGATCAAAGATAAGAAAGGTGCTGAGAACGTCGTCGCCGATCATCTCTCGCGACTCTTAACCAACACCGCCAACATTCACATTAATGACGCTTTACCCGATGAGCACCTTTACTTGATTCAACAAGAACCATGGTATGCTGATATTGCAAATTCTTTATTTAACCATGAACTTCCTCTAGGGTTGATAAGTAGACAACGAAAGCGCTTCCTCCACGACATCCGACGCTACTACTGGGACGATCCGAATCTTTTCAAAAAGGGAGTTGACAACATATTTCGAAGATGCATGCCCGACCACGAGATCCAAAGAGTTCTTGAACATTGTCATTCATCTCCATGTGGTGGACACACCGGAGCTTCAAAAACAGCGGCTAAGGTATTGCAATCAGGTTTGTTTTGGCTTTCTTTATTTAAAGATGCTTATGCCTTTGTGCAAAAATGCGATCCTTGCCAACGTTTAGGAAATTTAAGTCAAAGACATGAAATGCCCTTAACAAGTATTCTTGAAATTGAACTCTTTGATGTATGGGGGATAGATTATATGGGACCTTTTCCATCTTCTATGGGTAACTCGTACATCTTAGTTGTGGTTGATTATGTTTCAAAGTGGGTAGAGGCTGTTGCTACGCCAACAAATGAGTCAAAACATGTGATAAAGCTTTTCAAAATAGTTATCTTTCCCTGATTTGGTATACCGCGAGCAGTAATTAGTGATGGCGGTGAGCACTTCACTAATTACCAATTTCAAAAATTGTTGATGAAATATGGTGTAATTCATAAAGTTGCTCTTGCATATCACCCTAAGACAAGTGGACAGGTTGAAGTCTCAAACAGGGAAATCAAGTCGATCTTGCAGAAGGTAGTGGCACCGTCTCGTATGAATTGGGCACTCAAACTTCCAAATGCCCTTTGGGCATATCGCACTGCATTCAAGACTCCGCTAGGTATGACACCTTACAAACTTGTATTTCGTAAAAACTACCATTTGCCTGCTGAACTGTCACACAGGGCGTTATGGGCGTTAAAAGAACTCAATTGGGACTTTGACAAAGCGGTGCGAAGGCGAATCCTTGAATTGCATGAGCTAGAAGAGCTTTGGAACAACTCCTATGAGAGTGCCTTGATCTATAAAGACAATACGAAAAAGTGGCATGACAAACGGATCCTCAACTGTGAATTTAAACCAGGTGATTTGATTCTATTGTTCAATTCTTGGTTGAAATTGTTCCCAGGGAAATTGAAATCGCGATGGACTGGGCCATACGCGATAGAAAAGGTCTTTTTGTATGGTGCCGTCGAACTTCGAGCACAAAATGGCACCACTTTCAAGGTAAACATGCACCGTATCAAGCTATACAATGTGGGAGACCAGGTAAGTACACTAAACTCGATCGATTCTTTTGATTCTATATATTTTTGAACGGTCGAGGACGTTCCGTTGAGCGGGACGTTAAACCAGCGCTAGCCGGGAGGCAACCCAGTTACCCAAACTTCGATAACTAATCCACACAGTGCGCAAGTTTTTCTTTTTATATATTTATTTTTTTTTCATTTTTTTTGGTTTTCACTTGCGACGCCTTGGACTGCACCATTGGAGCTATGTGGACCACAACATCTTCTTCCACCACATCATCATCCACAACATCCATCAACCTGAACCACAACCACAAACGGTAATCTGTATCTATCTCCATACATTGAGGACAATGTTTGATTTAGCTTGGGGGGTGTTTACTTAACCATTTGCTTAGTCTGATTTAGCTTGGGGGATGTTCACTTCACCAATTGTTTAGTCTTCAGCAAATCATCATTCCACCACATTCCATCATAAACTGAAAAATAAAAAAAAGATTTATCATTTGGAATGCCTGGTTTTGAAGATGATCTTTAAGCAATTAGATGATTATTCTATCACATCTTTGCATATGATCCATTGAACTTAGATCTTTTAAAGATTTTCATTGCCTATGTTTAGTTTTTATCTTAAAGTAACCATTAAAGTTTGAACTTATCCATTAAATTGTACTCGACTTCCTCCAAATTGAAGATTTCTAATAAAATCATTTTTTGGAATTAACTCTCTTGTGTTACTCTTTATGCCTAGATTGCTAATTGCCCTTCTCTTTAAAAATAAAAAAAATGTGTAAAAGTAAGTATAATCGACCCACTGGGGGAGGCAGTGATGAATCATCGACCAGCTGGGAAAGGGAAGATTTACTTAACTTATGCATACAAAAAAAATAATATTTTCAGTAAAACGGTTGCTTAAGCTGTAGCTTTGTCTAATCTCGTGTAACATATATACAACCCGCTGGGGGAGACGGTGGTGAATCGTCGACCAGCTGGTGAAGGGAAGGTATACAGAGCATTGAGGTTGCTTACAGGGGCTCGGGAAACCGACAAAGTTGTCTTTCTGTAAGTGCACTTAAGTAAGCGTCTCAGCTGTGTCTCCTCTCGTCGCGATGGAATGATCCAGTAAAAACATTCTGGCCAAGAGCACGACAAAGTTCAATAATAAATAAAAAAAGAGGCATACAAAAAAACAACAAAAGAAAGAAAATAAGTGTTTTTCTTTAGAAAAGGACAATTTAGCAACTTTGTATAAATCGTAGCATAACGAGTGTTTTCTTTGCATGGTTTATTTTAAATCCTATATGAAAGAAGATTGTTAAGACAATTTAATTGATTAAGCTCTCTCTTTTCTAAGGTTGAAATATGATAATCTTAATATATGCATTTGGAAATTTTAAATTGCTAAGATCAATTGCCTCATATGCATAGATGTGTTGTGAATTTTCGGAAGATTGTTTATAGAGAATCTAATTTATCAAGGCATCTCAATTTTTGGAAAATTATTCAGATTCTTTGCTTGAGGACAAGAAAAATGCTAGCTGGGGGGAATTTGATAAGTCTTAATTTGGTAGAATTTTACCCTAGGCTTAGTATTGAAAATGTGCAAAAATGATGCTTAAAATTCCTTTGATATGTCATTTATGTGACTTTATGTAACATTTTTACAATCCGCTTTCACGAGTGTGTTCGTCATGTTTCAGGGAACAAACGTCCAAATTTGGAGTTATTTTGACATCGTTTGGATAGGAAACGAAGTGGAGAAAAAAGATGTTGAAAATCTGAAGAAACAACATCTGACCCGACCCAAATCCGACCCGAAACCCGATTTCCGAATCCAAACAGGCCCGTTAGTCGGTTTAAGTCCGAATCTAAGACAATTTCCTTTCTAAATAAGTCTTGAGTTGTAATTGGTTAATTCTAAGACTTATGTACTATAAATAGAGAAGCCTTTGGCTCAATTAGACATGTTTTTTTACATACTGCCCATTAGAGTTTAATTTAGTTTTAATTTAGTAGAGCCTCCTTCTCTATTTTATTATTTTTGTAAGCCGGCAAGGATGGCAACTTCAATTCTCAAGCAATCAAGTAAATTTTTTTTTCTTATTATTATTTCTGCATTATTATGACTTTTTGCGAGTAGATCCCTTCTAGGGTTAGGGATGACCTAATCCAGAAGGCATGATACTTCCTTGGTTTTGATCTCAAGTTTGTGAGTTATTTTCTAATGTTTTCTTCCTCTAAACCCTAAATTCTCGTTTCAGCAACAGACGTAACAGTTGAGTCTTAGCTAGAATTTAGGGGAGTTCTTGAGTCCTTAGCGCTTTTACGTGGGACCCTGAACAAGAGAGAGACTCTCGCCAAACGTGACAATGGAAGTGATCCTCTGACTGTTGACCCAGCACCCCGAACTGGAAACTTAATTTGTCTTGGGAAACAATCGAAATTAACTCACAATCCTCGAACCTTGGATAGAATTACACCGGATGGTTATGGAATTTCCAAAGCCCTAGGTTTTAATTCCTGCTTTATAAATTCAGATTTCATACCTACAATTTACTACTTTAAAACACTAGATTGATAACCAAGCCCGGAGGCGTAAGGTTCCCCGCCGGGACACCAAGTCCCCGGGGAAGAGACATCCAAGCCAGGAGGTGTAAGTCTCCCTCCCGAGACACCAAGTCCCCAGGGAAAAGACATCCAAGCCTAGAGGCGTAAGTCTCCCTCTCAGGACACCAAGTCCATGGGGGAAGAGAAATCTGAACTCCGCTTGAAAAATTCACTCCCGGGGTATGGGATTCCCGGGGGTAGAGAAAACCAAGCCCGGAGGCGTAAGGTTCCCTCCCAGGACACCAAGTCCCCGGGGAAGACACATCCAAGCCCGGAGGTGTAAGTCTCCCTCTTGGGACACGGAGTCCACCGGGTAAGAGAAGGCTGAACTCCGGGTGAAAAATTCACTCCTGGGACCTGGGGTTCCTAGGGGGAGAGAAAACCAAGCCCGGAGGCATAAGGTTCCCTCCCGTTACACCAAGTCCCCGGGGAAGAGACATCCTAGCCCATACGAGTAAGTCTCCCTCCTGGGTCACCAAGTTCACGGGGGAAGATGTCACACCCCGAACAGGGTACCACGACTACTCCCGTGGGGACCCAACTCGCTGCAGCTGGACCCATACATACATACCATTGACTTCCCAGGATAAATCAAACACAAGAGTTCATTGCAGCAAAGTAACTTACAAAATTACATAAGTAGTACGGTGTTGGGGGAAATCTCCACGCGGTCAAGTCCAGGTAAGTTCATGATTGCCCGGGGACAGCGGCCTCCGGTGCCTGCCCTTTGGCCCCCGGGCGCCGCCATGTGCCCCGGGACAGTGGCCTCCGGTGCCTGCCCCGGGCGCGGCCTTTTGGCCCCCGGGACCGTGCCCCCCGGGCGTGGCCCGGGCGCCGCCATGTGCCCGGGGACAGCGGCCTCCGGTGCCTGCCCCGGGCGCCGCCTTTTGGCCCCCGGGACCGTGCCCCCCGGGCGTGGCCCGGGCGCCGCCATGTGCCCGGGGACAGCGGCCTCCGGTGCCTGCCCCGGGCGCCGCCTTTTTGGCCCCCGGGACCGTGCCCCCCGGGCGTGGCCCGGGCGCCGCCATGTGCCCGGGTACAGCGGCCTCCGGTGCCTGCCCCGGGCGCCGCCTTTTGGCCCCCGGGACCGTGCCCCCCGGGCGTGGCCCGGGCGCCGCCATGTGCCCGGGGACAGCGGCCTCCGGTGCCTGCCCCGGGCGCCGCCTTTTCGCCCCCGGGACCGTGCCCCCCTGGCGTGGCCCGGGCGCCGCCTTTTGGCCCCGGGACCATGCCCCCCGGGCGTGGCCCGGGCGCCGCCATGTGCCCGGGGACAGCGGCCTCCGGTGCCTGCCCCGGGCGCCGCCTTTTGGCCCCCGGGACCGTGCCCCCCGGGCGTGGCCCGGGCGCCGCCATGTGCCTGGGGACAGCGGCCTCCGGTGCCTGCCCCGGGCGCCGCCTTTTCGCCCCCGGGACCGTGCCCCCCGGGCATGGCCCGGGCGCCGCCATGTGCCCGGGGACAGCGGCCTCCGGTGCCTGCCCCGGGCGCCGCCTTTTCGCCCCCGGGACCGTGCCCCCCGGGCGTGGCCCGAGCGCCGCCATGTGCCCGGGGACAGTGGCCTCCGGTGCCTGCCCCGGGCGCCGTCTTTTAGGCTCCCGGGACCGTGCCCCCCGGGCATGTCCCGGGCGCCGCCTTTTGGGCTCCCGGGACCCTACTCTCCGGAAGAGGTCCCGAATGTCACCGCCCTTCTAAAAGGTAAAATCCCTGTTTGTTTATCACGTGCAGGTCACGCGAGGGACGCCTCGGGAATCAGCGACCACCTGTCAAGCATCCGAGGCGTTTGACCGGGAGAAGGACGGTCGTACCCTTCAATCCGACGGTGGCTCCCGGGGTAGTTTAGGTTTTTTGCTTCTTTTTGGGGCTATAAATAGCCCTTGTACCCCTCTGTTGTAAAAGATCAGTTCATTATTATTTGGGATAGCTAACCTCACAGACGTGCTCCGGAAGCCTCTCCCCGGAGAGAGCCTCCCCAGCCGACTCCGGTCGGGAGCGCGTCGACAGGACTAGGGCCCCCACCGGGACCCGAACCTGTATAAATCCACGTGTCAATTCTTGTGTTTGTCCGGCGGGGGAGGACCGGTTACTCGGTCAACCCGCGCTGCGTGATCTCCGCTAGGATCGTCTTCAAAACCTGCCGGGGTATTCTTAATACCACGACAGTTGGCGCCGTCCGTGGGGAACCGTGACGAATCGCCATGGCTCCTCCGAGAACAAGGGCCCGCGCCCTTCCCGGTGACGCCGGTCCCGGTGACCTGGCGGCACCCGTCCGGGACGCTGCTGTTCCGGCGCTTCCGTCCGGAGGCGACCATTCCCAGGTACCGCCTCCCACCTTTCCTCTCAATCTAGGTGCCTCCACCTCCGGGTCGCTCCCGGCGGCCGCGGGGACCTCGGCCTGGACAAGTTTCCCCCCGACGGCTCCCCCGGCCCCCCGGGACGCCCTGCTGGAGGCTCTCGTGGAGGGCCAGCTCCACGCCCAGCGCTCTATGGACGAGCTCCTTAGTGTGTTGGCACGGCCCTCGGCCCCCACATTTTCGTCGCACCCATATCCGGGGATCATGCCCCCGTTTATGGGATACCCAGCGGCCCCTCCGGCGACAGGGGGGCTGTCTACCCAGTATGATCCCGCTGGGGGGTTCCCTCCCCCCGCGGGATATACTTCCGGACACTTCTCGGCACCCGGGCCTGTCCCGGTGCCGGGAGGCTATTTCATGCCCGGGCCCTTCGTAGCACCAGGGGGGTACCCCGTCCCCGGCTCGCTTCCGGGGCTGGGGGGTCATTTAACGCCGGGGGCTATTCCTGCGCCGGGAGCCAGTCCCGCCCCTCGCGTCGCGTTTACCGCACCGGGGCCGGTCGACAGAGTAGCTCCCGTGCCTCAGCGAATTTCCCCCCGCATTGGCTCCCCAACCCAGCACGTCGCCGAGGGGGCTCACCCCCCACTGGTTCCGGATGTCACCGGGGTTTCCCCCTTTCCGGACCCGGTCGTTGCCACGGAGGCCCCGCTTGGCGCCCCCTCCCCGGTTCCGGATGGTGCAGGGTCTCCCCCCTTTCCGGTCCCGGGGGCTATCGCAGGGGGCTCCCCCCAGCAGGTCCCGGTAGCTCCCGGGCCGGCTGCTACAGTGCAGGAGCTCCCTCCCCCAGCGAAGCAAATCCGCTTCTCCCGGGGGGAGGTCGAGCGAATGCATTCTCCCAGCCGCGGGGAAGAGCTCCCCCCCGGTCGTTGTCGCAGGGAGCCTCGCCCTCGCACCGGTCGGGGGAAGAGACCAGCCGAAGAACCATCCTCCCCGGAGAGAAGCCCGGACGTCCGGGAAATCTGTCCCGGTCCGGAAGAGAAGCGTCGTCACCACCACTCCGGTGGCCCCCTTGGGCCGCTACCTGACTCGGATAACGAGGGGGCGTCCCCCGTTAAAGAAGACAGTGACTGGGGCTCCCCCCGGGAAGTGCAGGGGGCGAACCAGCCCCTGTGTCGAAGACTCCGCAGCATCCGATGGCCGCGGCCCTACCGTCCCCCGCACATCGAGCATTATAATGGCGAGGCGGACCCTTACGAGTTCGTGCAGATCTACTCCACCGCCATCTCCGCGGCGGGGGGGGACGAGAGTGTCCAATGCAACGTCTTCCCCCTCTACCTCACCGGCATTGCCCGCTCCTGGTTTTACAATCTGAAGGCGGGCTCCATCAAGTCTTTCTCGCAGCTCAAGCAGGAGTTCTGTGCCAACTTCCAGGGGAACTACGTGCGTCCCCTGGACTCCTCGCAGCTGTATACTGTCCGCCAGAGAACTGGGGAGACCATCAGAAGCTTTTTCAAGCGCTTTGCCCAGGTGAAGAGCAAAGTGGCCCATGTCCCCGACTCTACGGTTATCGAAGCCTGCAAAAGCGGCATCCTCCCGGGGGAGCTCCACCGAAGGCTCTCCCGGAGCTGCCCCTCTTCCGCCGACGAGCTCTTCAACGTGCTCGAAAAGTACGCTCGGGCGGAGGAAGACGACATCTGGAAGAAGACCCAGGGGGCTCCTGCCCCCGCCGAGCGGGGGGCCCGGGATCCCCCCAGACGCCCCATGCAGGGGGGCCGTAGCGAACCACGGCCTCGGGACACTTTTGTCCTCGAGGGCGGAGGCGGCTCGCGCGACCCCCCGAAGGGCAACCGCCCCTTTCCCAAGCCGAGAGGCCATGGGGGAGGACAGTCTTCGCGCGGCCGCGAAGGCCCCGCGGGGAGAAGCCGGGAAGGACCGTGGTGCAGCTTCCACGGGTCCAGTACCCACGCCACCCGAGATTGCCACCAGCTGCTGCAACACTTCGCGGCATTCCTCGACCAGCGCGGGCAGGGGGGGGGGACTCCGGCCTCCTTGCCCCCTCGGCCAGCTGTTCCGGCCCTTCCCGCTCCCGCGGGGGGGCAGCAGGTGCAGGAGGGGGAGCCTTCAGACGCTCTCCCCTTTCAAACTTCTCAGCGCCGCATCAACGTCATCGTAGGGGGCTCCGCCTCCGGGCGGGACTCCAAGCGCCAGCGCAAGGAGTACGCGTGAGAAGTTAAGGTAGTGGGGGTGCTACACGCGTCCGTGCCGCCCAAGTGGTCGGACGTCCCCCTCACCTTTACGGCGGAAGACGCGCGAGGGGTTCGCTTCCCCCACGACGACGCGCTCATTGTCTCCGCGACAATCTACAACTGCCACTTGGCCCGCATCCTCGTGGACGGCGGAAGTTCCACCGACGTCCTGTTCCTCAAAACCTTTAAGGAAATGCAGGTGGATGAGAAGCTCCTGCAACCAGCGGCAGGGCCTCTGCAAGGGTTTGTCCCGGGGAAGGCGATCCACCCCGTGGGCAAGGTAGATCTCCCGATCACCTTCGGCACCCCGGAGAACTACCGGACCGAGCTAGTCCGCTTCGACGTAGTGGACCTCCCCTCCTCCTACAATGTGATTATGGGGAGGACTACAATCAATCGGCTGGGGGCTGCCACCCACCAAAACTACCTGTGCATGAAGATCCCCGGGCCGCATGGCGTGATCAACGTCCGGGGGGATCAAGACATGGCCCGTGCTCTATACGAGCGAGCTGCTGCCACAATAGGAAGCGTCAACCTGATCAAGGCACCCGAGGGGGAGGCTCCCCCCCCGGACGTAGACGTCGCTGCGCCATCCCCTGGGAGGCCCCTCGTCAAGCCGCGTCCGGAAGGGGGCCTCCGGAAGGTCCCACTGTCCCTGGGCAGCAGAGACCAAACTGTCCAAATCGGGGCAGAGCTCCCCCAAGACCACGCAGCGCAACTCGCAGCCTTTCTGCGCGAAAACTCCGATGTTTTTGCGTGGAAGCCTTCGGACATGCAGGGCGTCGCCCGGGAGGTTATTGAACACAAGCTCGCGGTAACCCCCGGTCACCCCCCTATCAAGCAGAAGTTGAGGAAGCTCTCCCTCGAACGTCAAGAAGCCATCAAGACGGAGATAGCCCGGCTCCGAGAGGCGGGGTTCATCCGGGAAGTGTTGCACCCCGAGTGGCTCGCAAACCCCGTCCTCGTCAAGAAGTCAAGTGGCAAGTGGCGCATGTGCGTGGACTTCACCGACCTTAACCGCGCCTGCCCCAAAGACAACTTCCCGCTCCCGCGGATCGACCAACTCGTTGACTCCACCGCGGGGTGCGAGCTGATGAGCTTCCTAGACGCCTACTCGGGATACCATCAAGTCCAGGATGGCGGAGGGGGATGAGGAAAAGACGAGTTTTATAACTCCCCTCGGAACCTTCTGCTACCGCCATATGCCTTTCGGGCTCAAGAATGCGGGAGCCACCTTCCAGCGCCTTATGACGCTGGTGTTCAAAGATCAAGTCGGCCGCAACGTCGAAGTCTACGTAGACGACGCGGTCGTCAAAAGCCCCCGTGCAGCCTCCCACATCGACGACCTCGCAGAGACCTTCTGCAACCTCCGCGCGTTCGGGCTCAAGCTCAACCCGGAGAAGTGCGCCTTCGGGGTGCGCGGGGGGAAGCTCCTGGGTTTCCTCGTGTCCCAGCGGGGCATTGAGGCAAACCCCGAGAAGATCCGGGCCTTCCTAGAGATGCCCCCGCCGCGCTCCGTCAAAGATGTCCAGCGGCTCTCCGGCCGCCTGGCCGCGCTCAGCCGCTTCGTCTCCCGTTCGGGGGAGCGGGGCCTCCAGTTCTTCAAGATCCTCCGAGGGCTTGAGGGGTTCCGCTGGACCCCCGAGGCCCAGGAAGCCTTCAACGACCTCAAGAAGTACCTCTCGAGCCCTCCAATGCTCGTGAGTCCATCTCCGGAAGAGCCCTTGCTCCTCTACCTCGCCGCGACCCCCGTCGCCGTCAGCGCGGTTTTGGTGAAGGAGCAAGGGGGGCAGCAACGTCCCGTGTACTACGTCAGTGAAGCCCTCCAAGGGGCCAAGACTCGGTACACGGAGATGGAGAAGATTTGCTACGCTCTCCTCATGGCGTCCCGGAAGCTCCGGCATTACTTCCTGGGGCACCCCATCACCGTTCCGTCGTCCCTCCCCCTGGGGGAGGTGCTGCGGAATAAAGAAGCCACCGGCCGGATTGGGAAGTGGGGGGCCGAGCTTGCCCCCTTCTCCCTGTCCCTTACCGGCCGCTCCGCAATCAAGTCGAAGGTCCTCGCCGACTTCATCGCAGAATGGACTCCCGCCTCTGGGTCCGGGGACGAAGATCTCCCTGTGCCGCCCCGACGCAGTGACCATTGGACCCTGCTGTTTGATGGGTCGCTGTGCCTCGCTGGGGCTGGCGCGGGGGTAGTCCTCCGGAGCCCCGAGGGGAAGGAGCTCGAGTACGCCGCGCGGCTCGAGTTCCCCGCAACCAACAACGTCGCCGAATACGAGGCTCTGCTCCTCGGGATGCGCCTGGCGCGCTCCCTGGGGATCCGGCGCCTACTAGTGAAGGGAGACTCTCAGCTCGTTGTCTGCCAAATGGACAAATCTTACCTATGCCATGACGCAAATTTAAGTCTTTACTTGCAGGAAGTACGAAAAATGGAGAAACACTTCGACGGCCTTGAGGCCCGGCATATCCCGCGAAGGGAAAATGACCGGGCTGATGCTTTGGCCCGGGCGGCAAGCGCCCGGGAAACGCTCCCCAAGGGGGCCTTCTTGGAAACAATCACGAAGCCCTCGGTGGCCTCCTCTGACGCAGGCCCCGAGCCTCCGGTCCCGGAGGTCGCCGAGATCGTCCGGCCGTCGTCATGGATGGATCCCCTCATCTCCTTCATCAAGGGGGAGGGGGACCCTCCTAGCGAGACCGAGGTTAAGCGCCTCCGGGCCAAAGCCCGGGCATATCTCCTGCTCGAGGGAAGGCTCTACAAGCGGGGGGCTTCAGCCCTCCTGCGCTGCCTCCCCCGGTCGGAGGGACTTCAACTCCTGGAAGACATTCACGCGGGGAGCTGTGGTTCTCACCTAGCCCCGCGTGCCATCGCCGCCAAGGCCCTCCGGCAGGGCTTTTACTGGCCTACAGTCATGCGCGACGCGCGAGACCTTGTCTCCGCGTGCGAAGCATGCCAGAAGATGGCCAAGGGCTCGAATCTCCCCCCTGTAGCGCTGCGGACTATCCCCATCACTTGGCCCTTCGTGCGCTGGGGGATGGACCTCTTAGGGCCTTTCCCCCCAGCGCCCGGAGGATACAAGTATGCGGTGGTCGCGGTCGACTACTTTACAAAGTGGGTTGAGGCGGAGCCCTTGGCTAGCATCACCTCCCGGGCCGTTCAGCGGTTTTTCTGGAAAAACGTCGTTTGTCGTTTTGGTGTCCCCCGGGAAATCACCGTGGACAACGGGACCCAATTCGACTCGGCATATTTCTGGGAATTCTGCGAAGGCCTGGGGGTCTTCATCCACTTCGCCTCAGTGGCCCATCCCCAAAGCAACGGGGCCGTCGAGAGGGTCAATGGCGTAATCCTACAGGGGTTACGCCGGAGACTCAAACAAACCGCTTCCAAGCGGGGCGCGTGGGCAGAGGAGCTCCCTAGCATCCTCTGCTCCATGCGCACGACCCCGTCCCGGGCCACAGGGCGTGCTCCCTTCTCCCTAGTCTACGGGGCGGAGGCAGTCCTCCCCCCGGAGATGGGCTTCCGGTCGCTGCGGGTCGAGCTCCTGAACGGAGCCACGACCGCAGCCTACCGGGCCAACGAAGACAACCGGCGGCTGGAAATCGACCTCGTGGAGGAGGAACGCGACCGAGCGCTCCTCCGCCACGCCATCTACGAGCGCGAGATGTCGCGCGCATACGACCAGCGCGTGCGCGAGAGAGCTTTCCGCCTTGGGGACCTTGTCCTCAAGCGCGTCACAGACCCCCAAGCCCAGGGTAAGCTCTCCCCCAAGTGGGAAGGCCCCTACAGGATCTCCGCTGTCCTAGGCTCGGGGGCCTACAAGCTCTCCAACCTTGAAGAGCAGGAGCTGAAGCACACATGGAACTTGCGTTTACTTCGCAAGTTCTACGTTTAGCCTTACGGGCCTGTCCCCTCCCCCGGGGCGGTCACGCCGGAGGGGGAGGGGGGACACTGTAACTTCCCTTTTTCCCCCTTCGCGGCTTCGCAGGGGGGCTTTGTATATTTCGTTAATAAATGCATAGCCTTTGTTCTTCAACTGTCTCACTGCAGGTTGTTCTTGTTTACCGCCCCTAGTGGTGATGCCCTCCCCGCGAGGATGCCTTCCCCGTGAAGATGCCCTCCCCGTGAGGATGCCCTCTCCGTGAGGAAGTGGGCCCTGCCCCAGCAAGTCCCTCCTGAAGGGTGGCTTACGAACAGCCCTCGTGGACTGAGGGTGTAAGCGGCAACCCGGTCCCCAGCGGCCGCGGTAACGAGTCACTTTGGGAGATTAGTCCCCTACCCAAACACTCAAGACCCGTCTTCGGGCACTTCCTCCTCCGGGAGTAGACGCTCTCCTCAGCGGGACGTCTAATGGCTTTCTGGATCTATCTTCCTCCTCCGGGAGTCGACGATATTCCCGGCGCCCCGTTCTCACGGCGACCGGAAGATCGGCCCCTTGCGGCTTGATTGGATCTATCTTCCTCCTCCGGGAGTCGACGATATTCCCGGCTCCCCGTTCTCACGGCGACCGGAAGATCGGCCCCTTGCGGCTTGATTGGATCTATCTTCCTCCTCCGGGAGTCGACGATATTCCCGGCTCCCCGTTCTCACGGCGACCGGAAGATCGGCCCCTTGCGGCTTGATTGGCTCTATCTTCCTCCTCCGGGAGTCGACGTTATTCCCGGCTCCCCGTTCTCACGGCGGCCGGATGATTATCTCTCGAAGACCTTATTCCCGGCTCCCCGTTCTCACGGCGACCGGACAACTGCTTTACGAAATGGGTTTCATATATTTTCCCCGAAAACATTATTCCCGGTTCCCCGTTCTCACGGCGACCGGACGAACCCTCCCGGGAAGCTCCCCTCCGGAGGTCATTGGCTTTTCATGAGCCCCTTCCGCGCCTTGTTCCCGGTTCCCCGCTCTCCCGGCGGCCGGATGAATCTCTCCCAGTGCCCCCGGCCACCCCGGAAGGTCCCTCCCTCGGAAATCCTGTTTTTACAATTTTCTGACAGAACATTTCTACAGGTTATGCTCCCCCCGGGGACCCTGTTTCCCCCACAGCACGCGGAGGCTTCCTCCCGCCCGCTGTGGGCGGGGGGGGACAGGGGGTCCCCGGGTCACCCACGAAGGAACTTAGCTCATCCTTGTTAAGATGAGTCGTGCAGACATCCAAGAAGAAGAAAAGAAAGAGGCAATAAAAAGAAACAATGCGCTTTATTGATCAACAAACCTGGAGGACATCTTCCCCCTCCGGTGGGTTCCGGAAACGATACAACCCGGGTCCTAACCCAGGGGATTTTCTACGAGCCTAAGGCTCCTACGCCTAAAGCTCCCGGAGGCGCTCCCTTAGCTCCCGGGCCAGGCCCCGGTACAGCGCCCGGACGCGACGCTGAGAATCCCGAAGTACGTCTTCGGGCCAAAACTCGTACCCAGCCGGCGGAAGTATCCGGAGAGGAGGTATCATCTGGGCCCTCGGGCGCGGGGGAGTTAATTCAGCACGGCTGTTGTCAAAATTATCCAAGTGCCATTCCGGGGGCCACCTCAACCGGACGGGCTCCCGGGCAGTACCGCCGTCGCGCCTCCCGGAGACAAGGCTCAGCAAAATCAAAGCCGCTTGGGCGTCCCCCGGAGAGGCTCTCCCGGACCGTTGCTCGGGAGCAACCCCCCGGGAACCCTGGTAACATTCCATCGCAAAGACTTAGAAAAATTTCTAATATATTTCATTGCAAAATGTTTTTGTACAAGTGCCCGGGGCTTCTCCTAAGAAGCTACCGGAATCAAAATGCCTAACAAAATAAAAAAGGGGGTCCTAGCTAAAGACCCGGGGGAGGCTCATACTTTGGCATTGGGGTCCTCCCCCCGGGAGGCTTCCTCCGTGGCCGGGGCAGGGACATCCGTGGCCGGAGGCGCCGGTGTCGGGAACCACGTCCGGATGATCCGGTCGTAGAACCCCTCCACCAGCAGCTCCACCTCCCTGCACGTTGGCTCGAAGCCCTCCGGGAAGCCCCGGGGGATGCGCCCCCCGATCGCCCGGGCGCCGACCCCACGGTAGTCAACGAGCCCCGCGGCGGCCGCGATGACGGGGATCGCTCGGCCCTGTGCCCGGACGTCCGCAGCCTCCGGGATGGCGGAGACTTGTCCGTTAAGAAAACGCACAGCCTCCGCGAGGGTCGCCGGGGGCACCTCCGGGCCGCTCCCGGAGCCCAGGCTAACGCCAAGGCTTTCCAAGGCCGAGCGGACGGAGCGGCCCGCGTCCGACAGCGCCCGGACGCTGGAGCTCTCGAGCTCCCGGAGCGCCTTCTCCTGCACCTTGGCCTCCTCTCGGAGGCGGATGTAGGCGCCCTCCGAAAGGTGCACCTGCGCCCGGGCCCGGGACAGCTCATCAAGAGCTTCGTCCCGCTCCCGGATGGCCACCTCCCGCTGCTCGACGCAGGCCGAGGCCCGGCTCTCCGCATCCTTGAGCAGTCGGGTGACCCGCTGCTCAAGGCCCCAGATAACAGTCGCTACCTACAAAATGCATAAAGAGTTAGAAAAATCTTAAGTGCAGGAAAAAAGCCGGAGTGTGGAGAGCTCGAGTTACCTGGGCCCCGAGGGACTCGAGCCCCTCAAAACGCTCGTGGAGCGTCCCTCCTGCCACGAGGGCCTGCACCTTCCGGTTGTGCAGGCCCTCCGCGTAGCGGGCCACCTCCCCCGCCGGAAATAGGGAGGTGTCTTGCCCGGCCCTCCTGTCGTGGCCGGGAGAGGGCCCCCGGACCTCCGAATCCGGGAGCACGGCCGGCATCGCCGGCGTCTTCGTCGACGAAGTTTCCTCCGAAGACGAAGACGAAGGTTGGGCGGGGATCTCCGCCCGGGGGGGGATCATTGGGCCTTTCCCCGCCCCAGGCCGGAGGGCCCTCGGAGCCTCCTACTCCGGGGGGACCTCGAAGACTGAGGGGCTCCCCCCCTCCTCATCCACCGGCCAAAGGCGCGGGGGCGCCGCCCCCGAAAACCTCACTTCTAGCCTCTCCGGCGCCAATGCCGCCGGGAGAGGCGAGAGGAGCGTCACGCGAACTGGCGACGGGGCGTAGTCCGCCGAATCGGACCCCGCCCCATCGACAACAATCTCCTTCCCCCGGGCCTCGATGGGGGCCTCCGGGGGCGGAGGCGTCGCCTCTGCCCGGGGCGCCGCCCGGGCATGCTCGGCTCCGGGAGCTGCGTCCCGGGCCCTCACCGGCGTCATCGCCGGCGCCGTTGCCGGAGCTGGGGTCTTCTGGACCCGGGGCTTTTTGGGCTCCGAGCCCCCGGCCGCGTCCTTCCCCCGTTTATGAGACCCGGGGGTGGGAAGGGGCTTCCTCTCCGGAAGCCTGAGCCCGTAGGCCTCGGCCACCAAGTTCCGGGGAGGCCCCTCCCCCACGAGGCGCACGATGCGCTCGTGTTCGTCGGCGAAGTACCTCCCCAGGAGGTGCTCCGCCTTGTCCCTCGCCGCCGGGTACGGACGCACTGCAAGAGGTAAAAAGTTAGTCAATTTCTCATAAAAAACTGCAAGTACAAGAATGCAGGGCACTTACGCCGCGTCACCGGCTTGACCGGAGGCCGCTGCTCCGGGCCCATGCCGATCCCCCTTCCCCCGCGTGAGAAGGGGGAAAGCCGCAGGAGCGCCAGCTCCTCCGCGGCGTCCCGCATTGAGCGGGCCTTCTTCGCCAACACCACCTTCCCGAGGAGCTCGAACTCCTCGTCCGTCCACACCGGCGGCTTCGGTGCGGATGATCAGCTGTAGGTGGGAGGCTCCGGGGCGTAGACCACCGCCTCGTCCCGGACCCGGAGGTAGAACCACCTCCGGAGCCAGTCCCCCCAGTGGTCCCGGGAAGCCGCCGCCGGGAAGTCCGCCACCCGGGAGGGCAGCATTTGGACCATCACCGAGCCGAAGGGGGACTTCGGTCCTCCCTTCACCAAGTGGGAGCTCCGCGCCGCCGGTTCATAGAAGTACCGGAAGGCGCGGAGGGTGGGCTCCCGCCCGGTCGCTGTCTCGTAGAGCCATATAAAAAGGCCCATACGGACGAGCGCGTTCGGAGTGAGGTGGTTGAGAGCCACCCCATACTCTTTGAGAAACTCCCGGAGCATCGGGTGCACCGGGAGCCGGAGCCCCGCCTCGAGGAAGGCCTCGAAGGCCACGACCTCTCCGGGCCTGGGGCGGGGGGCTCCGTCCTTCTTTAGGGGGACCCGGATGTCCCCCTCTTCGACGATGCCCTTCTTGACCAAGGACTCCGCGTCCGAGGCCGAGAACTCGGAAGCCCAAAGGAAATCCACGGGGATTTCCTCCGGGGGCACCTCCGTGGTCTTCGCTCGACCTTTGGGCGCCATTAGGTGAGTTCTTTGTCTTTCGGTGGCTAAGTTTTCAGGTGGCTGTCAACGACTCCCGGACGCTCGCTACCGGAGAAGGCTACCGGAGAAACTACCGGAAGAGCGCTACCGGGAGAACTGAAGCTGGAGTTGAAGATTTGGAATGAGCTTCCGGGGCCCCCTAGGGCCCTATTTATAGAGGCTGGCTGGGATCTAGATGCGCGCCACGTGGCCCCCTCGGGGCAATCTGGACCACTGAAATTCAAACCGTGCGCGGGAAATGAAGGGACAGACGCGTAAATCGAGACACCGGTTCGAACCGCGCGTGCATTTATTGCGAAAACGGCGCGGCCATAAAGCGCCCGGCACAGAAACCGAAACGCGCCGGGGCTCCGGTGATTTTCGTCCGGAGTTCTCGTCCGGAGATTTTCCCGGTACCGTAACCATTCCCTCCGGGGGCTCAAGCTTCGTCCCCGGAGGGCATGGGGGGCTGCTGTTGGGGGAAATCTCCCCGCGGTCAAGTCCAGGTAAGTTCATGATTGCCCGGGGACAGCGGCCTCCGGTGCCTGCCCTTTGGCCCCCGGGCGCCGCCATGTGCCCGGGGACAGTGGCCTCCGGTGCCTGCCCCGGGCGCGGCCTTTTGGCCCCCGGGACCGTGCCCCCCGGGCGTGGCCCGGGCGCCGCCATGTGCCCGGGGACCACGGCCTCCGGTGCCTGCCCCGGGCGCCGCCATGTGCCCGGGGACAGCGGCCTCCGGTGCCTGCCCCGGGCGCCGCCTTTTTGGCCCCCGGGACCGTGCCCCCCGGGCGTGGCCCGGGCGCCGCCATGTGCCCGGGGACAGCGGCCTCCGGTGCCTGCCCCGGGCGCCGCCTTTTCGCCCCCGGGACCGTGCCCCCCGGGCGCTGCCATGTGCCCGGGGACAGTGGCCTCCGGTGCCTGCCCCGGGCGCCGTCTTTTAGGCTCCCGGGACCGTGCCCCCCGGGCATGTCCCGGGCGCCGCCTTTTGGGCTCCCGGGACCCTACTCTCCGGAAGAGGTCCCGAATGTCACCGCCCTTCTAAAAGGTAAAATCCCTGTTTGTTTATCACGTGCAGGTCACGCGAGGGACGCCTCGGGAATCAGCGACCACCTGTCAAGCATCCGAGGCGTTTGACCGGGAGAAGGACGGTCGTACCCTTCAATCCGACGGTGGCTCCCGGGGTAGTTTAGGTTTTTTGCTTCTTTTTGGGGCTATAAATAGCCCTTGTACCCCTCTGTTGTAAAAGATCAGTTCATTATTATTTGGGATAGCTAACCTCACAGACGTGCTCCGGAAGCCTCTCCCCGGAGAGAGCCTCCCCAGCCGACTCCGGTCGGGAGCGCGTCGACAGGACTAGGGCCCCCACCGGGACCCGAACCTGTATAAATCCACGTGTCAATTCTTGTGTTTGTCCGGCGGGGGAGGACCGGTTACTCGGTCAACCCGCGCTGCGTGATCTCCGCTAGGATCGTCTTCAAAACCTGCCGGGGTATTCTTAATACCACGACATATGGCCTTCTGGCCTGATACATAAAAAGGTCATACAATGCCTTCACAGCACAAATGGTCTAATTAAAACAAAATAACAACTACGGGGCGGAAGCTAGGCGAACCCCCACATCAAGAAGTTGACAGCAGAACAACACACATCAGGGCTCCAGTGGAACCGGCTCTCCTCCTTCTGGATCCACGAACTCTTCCAGGCCTTCGTCTTGATCATACAGCACTCCATTTATTTGATGATAGGTTGCAAGGGTGAGCACTTACGTACTCAGTAAGTCATAGGTAAGAGTATATATACATATAGTATAGATGATATGAACCTATGCTATTAGGGAAAAGAGGGAAGGTTTTCATAATACTTTTCTTTCTTTCTTTCACATCTCATGATCATATTCATGGTAGCACTTTGTATAGAATAGTATCGCTATTCATGTTCACTAAATTATGGTACTACCGCGACACGTCGACACACGATAGCCCACGGCAGCACCCCTTATCATGACAACACATGTCATTTGGGTAATCTTGCCTTAACAAATTTTACTTTAGAAAAATATACTTGTGCCACACCCCGTGGATTTAATCCACCGCAGCAGACTCCTATAAACCCGAGAGCTTAGAGTATTTGGATACGTTTTTATTTCTGCAGAGAGGTACCAATTTACCCACAAGATATTCCACTTTCATGCCCATCCTATCAGATGATTAGACCCTTCCTCACAACCATGTGCGAGTGGCAAGGTGGAGATAACAAGAACTTTTGCCATGTTTCACACACAATTCACCCCAGACCCTGTGGTCGGACTACCAGACCTCCCACTGGATCATCGTGCATCATCACATCTAATGATATGTGTAGGAGCTGCACTCCGTGCCAATTGTGCATCACATTCCATCTCATGTTGGGGTTTCATGCGTGATCCACATACTACTTGTTCAGGCCTGTCCCATACCAGGCTTGTGGTCAGCATGTTTTTCATGCCACTAGACGTACAACACATGGTTCTAGTCCTTATATGCCAGTGATCAGGTCATACCACAAACCCAAGCACATCCAGTGCTTCCACCATTCCATACCAAAAGCTCTGGTCACGGCTAGGGGTTTTATTTCATGAATATAAAATATATACATATATACTAGTTATGGCTCACTACCATATCACATCTCATTTCACTGGCATCCAGCCAAAGTACTGCCACATCATACTTTTCTCATCACATGCAATACTTATTTTATAATCAAGATAATATCTTAACAATCCTTTAAAATATAGGTTCGATATGTTCAAGAATATGACTTGCCTTCAGCGTCGTAAGGTACTGCAGTCGATGTCGGGTCTGCGGCGAAATCTTCGTACTCAGGCTCTAGCTCTGATCAAGGATCAAGCAAGCAAACAGGAATCACAATCCATTTAAGTACATTTTTAATCTGTATGCAACATGCAAAGGAGAAATACTCTCGGTGATGCTGGAACAGGTAGGTCTGAGAGCTGGTTTTAAGTTAAACTCTCAAATCTGTAGAGTATGGGCTAAAGATGAGTGCTAGAGGCTCTTAGGGTTTCAAGGCTGCAATATGGACATCAAGTCCACAGCTGGTTTGCTCAAAAACGACGAACATCAACAGATCGACATTCGGGTCAAGGCCTAACATGGCTTCAGAGGAAGCTAGAGGGCTTATCTCAAAATGTGGCAGTTGAAGGAAATGTAGATCATGGCTCTACTAGTTTAGTGGACAAGGTGGTTTTTGATTTGCACCACCAGAAGTGATCAAATTGGCCCAATGCCACTGGCTGACATAGGCTGACATGGGCTGACATTGTCAAGGAATGGCATTGGCATGGTTTTGGAGTTTTCCAGTGGGCAAGATGGTTTCTGTTTCAAGCATCTGGTGCATAATGCCATGAGGTAGCTATTTGATAAGGTGGTTTTAGCAGGGAAGTCCAGAAAGTCAAGGAATTTGCAAAGACATCCCTGGACACAGTGAGCTGAATGTCTGCGCACTGTCAATTTCTAGGGTTTTGATGATTTAATCGATTTAGGGCTTGATTGCCTCGCCAACTATGTCTAGGAGGTAGACGAAGATGATAGGAACTTATTGGTGCTGGTTTTAGGAGCTAAGATGGCCGAACGGCGACGATGAACTACGGTGGCGACACGGCAAGACACAGGCACTGGTCAGTTTCTTGGCATGGCTAAATCTTGCAATCTGTGCAGATTCAGAGATCAAGCTAGTAGAGAAAGGTGCTCAGGAGGTCAGGGTGAAGACGCTAGACAAGGTGGCGTCGACGGCGACAAACAGCGGCGACGGGGCGGCACACCGGCGGCACGGCACAGAAGGGGTAAAACACCCAAATCGGGTTTTAGTGCTGCGCTACAAGAAGTCGAAGCTACTAGAGCTACTGGGGCTATTTGGTACATCCTGGAGCACTAGAATCGACTGGAGGTTGAATGGCGGCGAGTGGCCACGATCGGCGCCGGAGAAGAAGCTGCCTCAACGATGACAAGGCGATTGGGTGGTTCAATCTCCAAATTGAAGGCACAGTTAGGTTCCTAGTTTGCTATAGATGGTGAGGTGAAGGGGGATTTGGTTGAGGCGGCATCGGCAAAGAGTTCGTCGACGTGACCGGAGAAGAAGAGGTGAGATTTGGGCGTTTCTGCTGCAAGGCTTCATAAACCGATTCCTTACTATGAGGGCAATAAGTCGATGAGGGGAGTCCTCTGGTAAGGCTAATTTGGCCGGAGGTGAGGTGGCACGGGTCGGCGACGTGAGCTATTCACGGTGGTGCACGAAAATTGGGGAAAACTCTAATCCAAGCTTCGATTTGAAATCTAACAGCACAGGCATGCTAGAAGGGGTCTACTGATCACATAATTCTACTAATACAAGAGCTAATTCGGGCTAAATTGATTGACATTGTTGAAACAGGGATAATTTAATCTTCGGCGATCACCGGTGTTAGAGATCACCGGAGTGCAATTAAATGGTACAGAGTAGAGAGGGAGGAGGGAGGTACTCACTGGTCGAGTTAATTTGAAGGTTGGAGCAGAGAATTGGGCTAGCACCGTGCTCCCTCTCGCTGGCTCACCGGAGAAGAAGACCAAGATGGAGGATAAAGCGATTTAGTGGTTTCTGGTGAAGTGAGAAGAGGCTACTCGCTACAGGTGGCTTAAATAGGCACGGGCGAAGCTTGCAACGGCTGGCTTGCCTTGAGAATTGCAGTGGATGGACTAACACTGAAGTGACCGAGCGAGGTGGTGACAACGGTGAAGACGCGATGGCACACGGCGGTCTTGATGGCTTTATCGGAACAAGCAGGCGTGCTCTGGCGGTGACGCGGCGAAAAGGTTCTGACACAGCAGCAGGCGATCACGCGCGCATGCGGGGGAAAATATTTGGGAAGTGTTGGTGCTGTTGCAATGGCTCCACGATGGCCAACCAGATGTGCACACGTGGCGGCGAGGCTACGGCGAAGGTGGCGATGGTGGGGCTCCACCGGCAGCGAAGAACACGACAGCACAGCGCACCTGGTCGTAGTCGAAGTGGCACTGGTCCCGGTCGTGGTCGAACGGCGTGGTCGAAGCAGCACACTCCTGGTCGCTGGCGCTGTTGGTCGAAAACAGGCCCAGCTCTAGTTGAAAGGCTCAGGGACTGAAATGCAAGGATTTGTTTTGGATTTGGACCTGACTGTAAATTCTGAGATTTGGAGGGTTTAAGTCAGAACTGATTTCACAGATTTGCATAACTTTATTCCACCAACTTATTTAGCAAGGAATTTGGCAAAATCCAACACATTTGAATAGATTTTGAATAAAATGAAAACAGCGTAATTTAGGGTACTTATGATGTGAGTTTTGTCAAATCTGAAATTCTGGGGTTTGGAGTGGGATTTTGATGTTCTGACAAAAGGAGTTTTGTATTGAATAGCATTTGGGAGATGTTCCCTGAATCAGATTGAGATTTGGAGCTGATTTGTGACTTTTAGCCTTTTTAGGCTTTGGGAAATCAGAAAAGGACTAACTTGCGATACAATCTGGACTGATTTGCGAAAGGGCTTACATGAGGAAATTTGGACGGCAACTTTTTGGATTAAGGTACTGGCATAACCTTGATCATATTCCTAATATAATTTGGTCTGAACTTGGTCAAGATTTTGTTAAATCTGAATTCTGAAACTTAGGGTATTTAGGGTAATTAATTTTATTTTGTTTTCGAAAACAGAAAGAAGTTGATAATTCTGGGAGTTAGAGATGGAATTGAATCTAGCTTATGAAGGCTTTTATACTCAGGATAGATGGTAGGTCATATCTGAGCAATCTAATATTGAATTGGGTCTACAGGATAGATTTTGAGATTTTTGGGGATCCGATCTGGTTAAACTGAGAGATTTAGCTACTACTACCAAGATACATGCATGCATGATTTTCATGAAAAGGAAGTTT
This sequence comes from Pharus latifolius, assembly GCA_019359835.1. Lineage (NCBI taxonomy): Eukaryota > Viridiplantae > Streptophyta > Magnoliopsida > Poales > Poaceae > Pharus > Pharus latifolius. The sequence continues at coordinate 57,365,526 of CM033321.1, read as the reverse complement.
TCACCCCCAAAACCAGGGTGTTACAAAAGAGGACCGAACTCCGGGTGAAAAATTCACTCCCAGGGCATGGGGTTTCCGGGGGGAGAAAACCAAGCCCGGAGGCATAAGGTTACCTCCGAGGACACCAAGTCTCCGGGGAAGATGCATCCAAGCCCAAAGGGGTAAGTCTCCCTTCCGAGACACCAAGTCCACGGGGGAATAGAAGACCATTCTCTGGGTGAAAAATTCACTCCCGGGGCATGGGGTTCCCGGGGGAGAAAAAACAAAGCACCGAGGCGTATGGTTCCCTCGCGGGACACCAAGTCCCTGGGTAACACACATCCAAGCCCGGAGGAGTAAGCCTCCCTCCCGAGACACCATGTCTACGGGGGAAGAGAAGACCGAACTCCGGGTGAAAAATTCACTCCCGGGGCATGGGTTTCCCAGGGGGAGATAAAACCAAGCCTGGAGGCGTAAGGTTCCCCGCCGAAAAACCAAGTCCCCAGGGAAGAGACATCCAAGCCCGGAGGTGTAAGTCTCCCTCCTGGCACACCAAGTCCACAGGGGAAAAGAAGACGGAACTCCAGGTGAAAAATTCACTCCCGGGTTATGGGGTTCCTGGGGGGAGAGAAAACCAAGCCCGGAGGCGTAAGGTTCCCTCCCGAGACACCAAGTCCTTGGGGAAAAGACATCCAATCCTGGAGGCGTAAGTCTCCCTCTCGGGACACCAAGTCCACGGTGGAAGAGAAGTCCGAACTTCGGGTGAAAAATTCACTCCCGGGCATGGGGTTCCTGGGGGTAGAGAAAACCAAGCCCAGAGGCGTAAGGTTCCCTCCCAGAACACCAAGTCCCTGGGGAAGACACATCCAAGCCCGGAGGTGTAAGTCTCCCTCCCAGGACACCAAGTCCACCAGGTAAGAGAAGACCGAACTACGGGTGAAACATTCACTCCCAGGGCATGGGGTTTCTGGGGGGAGCTAGAAAACCAAGCCCGGAGGCGTAAGGTTCCCTCCCAGGACACCAAGTCTCCAGGGAAGAGGCATCCAAGCCCAAAGGGGTAGGTCTCCCTCCCGGGACACCAAGTCCACGGGGGTATAGAAGACCGAACTCTGGGTGAGAAATTCATTCCCAGGGCATGGGGTTCCCGAGGGGGCGAAAAGCAAGCCCGCAGGCGTAATGTTCCCTCACGGGACACAAAGTCCCCAAGAAAGAGAAATCCAAGCCCGGAGGTGTAACTTCTCTTTTGGGACACGAAGTCCACGGAGGAACAGAAGACCGAACTCTGGGTGAAAAATTCTCTCCTGGGGCATGGGGCTCGTGGGGGGAGAGAAAACCAAACCCGGATGTGTAAGGTTCCCTCCGAGGACACCAAGCCCGGAGGTGTAAGTCTCTCTCCCTGGTCACCAAGTCCACGGGGGAAGAGAAGACCGAACTCCGGGTTGAAAATCCACTCCTAGGGCCTGGGGTTCTGGGGGGGAGAGAAAACCAAGCACGGAGTCGTGAGGTTCGCTCCCAGGACATGAAGTCCCTGGGGAAGAGACATGCAAGCCCAGAGGGGTAAGTCTCCCTCCCGGGACACCAAGTCCACGGGGGAAGAGAAGACCGAACTTTGGGTGAAAAATTCACTCCCGGGGCATGGTGTTCCCGGAGGGAGAGAAAACCAAGCCCGGAGGTGTATGGTTCCCTTCCGGGACACCAAGTCACCGGGGAAGAGACATCCAAGCCTGGAGGTGGAAGTGTCCCTCCCGAGACACCAAGTCCACGGGGGAGAAGAAGACCGAACTCCGTGTGAAAAATTCCCTCCTAGGGTATGGGGTTGCCGGGGGAGAGAAAACCAAGCCCGGAGGCGTAACGTTCCCTCCTGGGACACCAAGTCCCCGAGGAAGAGACATCCAAGCCCGGAGGTGTAAGTCTCCCTCTCGGAACACCAAGTCCACGGGGTAATAGAAGACCGAACTCCGGGTGAAAAATTCACTCCTGGGACCTGGGTGATCCAGGAGGATCTTCGGGTCGAGTCGCATATGGCTTCGTGACCTTAACCGTGTTCGGAAAGGTTTCGCGAGCATGGATTGTTTCGCGACCATGAAAAGGAGTTCGTCTTCTGGTCAGAATTGTAATCTGATCCGAATATATATAACAAAGTTTATCTGTTTAGGGTTAGTTAGTTATATGAGTCTAATACGTTTAGGTTATTGAGTCGGATACATACTCATACGATTGGACTATAAATACCTTGTAATAGATCTTGTTTAGATCATCGAATATTATTATAGCCTTGGATCATATATCCAACTTATAGTTCCTTCGACGTAGGCAAGCGTGTCTAACGTTCGACGTGTAAAATCCTCTTTGAAATAAAGAGTTGTGCAATTACTTTGAACTATGTTTCGATCATCCTTTGGGTTTCGGTAATTCCGAGTAAGATCCTGTAATTCTGCATATTAGCATTTGGGCGAGCCTAGTGCGAATACCAAAGCTAGGTCTCAAACGGATCAAGTTGGTATCAGAGCGACTTTTCTGCCCTGTGGATGGAGAAGACTCGTGAGGGTTACAAAACCTCTGGCGAATCTCTAGGCGATCAATTGATGGTTCCTACAGCCGCATCTCTGACAATGTCTAATGATACCTCCGTTCAGGCTAACCTAGCCGAACAAGTAGCTAAACTCTCCACCGACATGGAAACCGTGCTTGCTTGGATTAAGCAGCAGGCCATGATTGTACCTCATGAAGAAGGGAAGGTTACGGGTGTGAAAACTGGTGCAGACTTGCGTGGGGTAGACGAAGATGAAGACGAAGGCGACCATAAGGCCGACGACCTCGCCAACACCTCCTTTGCTGTCGGATGTTTCAAGGTCGACGCTAAGATTGAAATACCCATAAATGATGGGGTGATCGATGCCGAGAAGCTGGATTCTTGGATCGACAAGCTTGAGACCTACTTTGACCTGAAAGGGTTTAGTAGCGCTCAAAAGGTCAAATTTACACCTTTGAAGATGAAAGACCACACCAAGTCATGGTGGAAGGCCCTTGTCTCCAGTGGTGAAACTGATGACCTTGCATGGGGTCAATTTAAATGACTCCTGCGACAAGAATTCTATCTGATGGATTACCTCGAGGAGAGATGGGCAGGTTGGCACAGATTATACCAACGGCGCAACCAATTTGTTCAGGACTATACGATGGAGTTTCGGCGACAAGCAATGGTCATCGGCATCTCACTGTCCAATCCTCAGGTATTTCGAAAATACACATCTGGACTTCAGAAATCGATCAGTATTGAGCTAAGTCTGTTTGCGTCCAAGACATCGTGACCGCGAGCACAACTACTATGGCGATCGAGAAGAAGAACAAATCCCGCAGCGACAAAGGCACGAAGGACAGTGTGACCTTGACAAAAAGAAAACCGAGTCTGAAGAAGAGCTTTTCGAAGCCGGGCATGTGTACTTCTTGCGACCATTGTCAAGTTGCGGGACATACCAAGGACAAATGCTACAAGCTTCATCCTGAGCTTCGACCAAAGAAAAGCCGATCAGGGAAAAGAACAGCCATGGCTATTGCGACTTCACCTGACGAAGAAGTTGTCCGAGTGAATTTAGTTGATGAGGCGGATACGACATTGTCTCTAATGGCAATGCCAAAGGAGAAGGGTTCGGATCCACTGAGAGACCGTCACCCAATGGAGGACTTGTCACTATCAACATCCAGGTGAAGCACGAAGTGCTCATAGCAATATTCGATCCCGGAAGTCAGAAGAATCTGGTCTCCACTAGACTGGTTGGGTGAATTGGTTTGAAGACAACCACACACCCGCAACCATATCCGTTGGGTTGGTTTACATCCAACATGAACCAACAGATCACAAGTCAGTATGTGTTGAAGTTTGCAATCTCTGCAAGATATATCAATGAGGTGCAATGCGATGTTGTCCCTATCGATATCTGTCAGGTGACCTTTGAGAGTCCGTATCTATATGATCGAGACGCTCACTTCTATTGGCGTGCGCAAGAGTATGATCTCACCAAAGATGGAGTTAAGTTCGTGATCAGTAGAGACATCCACGTCAACACTTCAAACTTAATTACCGCAAATCAAGCCAAATGAATTGTCAATGCATGTCACAAGTATGTGCTTGTCATGATTCGACCCATTAGTCAAGGTGAGGGTACTCGACCAGCATTGTCGTTGGCGTGCTGAGAGAATTCTGGTCGTTTGTCGGGACTGCTGGAGAAGCACAGTGATCTGTTCGAGAGTACCCGGGGTCGTCCACCGAAACGTCCAGTCGAGCACGAAATCCAGCTTGTGTCCGATGCGACACTGCCCAATCTGAGTATGTATCACAACTCAGTATTGGAGAATGAAGAGATCAAGAGACAACTTGGTGAGTTGCTGAACAATGGTGTCATTCAACCAAGTAGTTCACCTTGTGGATCTCCTGTGGTGTTAATGCCAAAGAAAGATGGGACTTGGTGTATGTGCATCGACTATTGAGCACTAAACAAGATCACCATAAAAAATTGGTACCCCCTTCCTCGTATTGATGACCTACTAGACCAATTGAAGCATGTTGTTGTCTTCTCCAAATTGGATCTTAAATCAGGATATCATCAAGTTAGCATCCGAGAGGAGGATACGTGGAATACTGTGTTCAAAACATGACAAGGTCTGTTCGAATGGCTGGTCATGCCGTTTGGTCTCTGCAATGCCCCAGCAACTTTCATGCATCTTATGAATTTCATCGACGACTTTATGATCGTTTACCTCAATGACATACCGGTTTATAGTCATTTGTGGGACGAGCACCTCATTCATGTCGAAAAGGTGTTCGAACAGCTTCGGCAACATCGGCTTCGCCTCAACCATAAGAAGTGCGAGTTTGATCAGCAAACTCTACTTAACCTAGGATTCGTGGTTGGCAACGGTACATTGCAAATTGACCCAGATAAGGTAAAAGTGATTCGTCAGTGGCCGCGACCGCGAACAGTTACGGACGTGGACAATTTTTTGGGATCATGTCAATACCTTCGGAAGTTCATCCGACACTTGTCGATTATGGCTTTTCCATTGCATGCATTAACCAGGATCGATCAGAAGTTCGAGTGGACAGGGAAACATGAGAACACGTTTCTCTTGCTGAAGAGGAAGATCAGCGAGGCGCCTGTGTTAGCTTTGCCAAATCTACAGAAACCATTCGAGCTAGAAACTGATGCCTCAAGTTATGCGATGGGCGCAGTACTCATGCAAGAAGGTCGACCAGTGGCATATCACTCTGAGTTATTCCAGGGTGCTCAAAAGAACTACCCAACGTACAATAAGGAGTTGTGCGCAGTGCATCAGGCCGTGAAACATTGGCAATGTTACCTCTTGGGTAAAGAGACTGTTGTCCACACCGACCACCAACCGCTGCAATATTTGCAAACTCAGTCCAAGCAACAGGAAACTCGGCACATGAAGTGGATGTCATATCTACAGCAGTTTAACCTAGTGATTAAGTACAAGAAAGGCGTACACAACAAATTGGCGGACATGTTGTCGCGACCACCGGTTACGACCCTCTACTTATCAGCATACATGCAGATCGAGCCCTCATGTCATGATGACTGTGCCACTATGTACAGTGAAGACCCTGATTTTCAAACAGTACTGACTGAGCTTGAAACAAGGAAACCTACGGAGTTCATTCGTCAAGAAGGACTCTTGTACAAGGGAAATTTACTTTGCATACCTCGTGGAGCACCTCGAATTCAATGGTTGCAAGAAGCGCACACATCGAAGGTAGCTGGTCACTTTAGGGTTACAAAGAAGTTGCAAAATCTTCACCGACATGTGTTCTGACCGCGTATGCAGTAGGATGTGGCTAGTTTTGTAATATCCCAAAAATAGAGCATAAAAGTTTTTTTAAAAGACCTACTCCTAAATGATTTCCTTTTGATTTAACCCCAGAATCTAAACTCTAGTTCTATTTTCGAAAATCAGAATTCCTAATTACCCTGCTTGACCCTTCAGTCTTCAATTTGATTGATTCTGGAGTAGATTTCTCCTGGATTTCCTTGGAACTTTAAATCTTAATACGCTTGCATACCAGACCTAAAACTTCTTAGCCAAATAAGTTCATTTGGCCACTTTTCACGATTCAGTCCATACTTCATTGCGAATCAGTCCTTTTCCTGTTTCCAAAAGCCCAAAATGGCTAAATTCTCCAATTCATCTCCGAATTCCAATATGATTGATCCATCATGTTTCTTCAGCTATTCAACACAAGTTTCCCAATTGTACCAAGTTCAGATTCGGCCCCGAAACCTAGTTATTCGTGTTTCCACTCGTTTTCGGTAAAAGTACTATTCACTTTTACCCTAATTCTATTTTCATTTTCGTTTTCGTTTCGTTCTTACCTTAATCCAATTCACCCCTAATTTGATTACTCGGCCAGAAGTTATGTATGAGACTTAAGTCCGAATTAGCCTCCAGAATATGATTATCTGCAATTAGTCCAACTTGCTAGTTCACACTCACATCATAGACTTGAATACATACAACAACTCCTCACTCAAGTTACACACATATACTTCAGTGCATACACCAACATACTTACACACACAAACATCAAACCACAATTCTGTCCAGAATTACACCTGTACACCCTCATACATCTGCCAGGACCATATTCAACCACATATACACAAATGTGCGCATATATATATATTGCAAATTCATACACCCACATACACAGTCATATACGTACAGAGACGTAATACATGTATACAACAATCCACACACACACCCATATATAGACATTTCAGTATACACATATACAAATGCATGAGTAAACACATACACAAATCTTTTAACTCTACAGACACAATCAGACCACGAATATACACAACTACTCATGTATCTATCTACACCTAACTGTACACATGTACATACACCACCATTACTTAACTCTGAAGCCATCCAAAAACAGCAAGCATACACACGTCAAAGGCTGCAATTCCACACTCTCTTGCACTTGTTCCTTTTCCCACCTGAGCAACAATCAAACTTCCACGCAGTAGCTTGGATCATCTTTGCTTCTCCTCAACTCAACCACAGCTCCAGCAGAACCTGCACACACCTTCTCCTCTGGACAGCAGCTGCTTCGAGCTTACTGATAGACATGTATTCATACATTTATAGCAATAGCAGCAGTGTCCATTTCCTCTGTGCTCTCTTTCTTCTTCCTCCAGTTTCCTTCCCAGCAAGAAATTCAGTAGCAGCCAAGATCATCCTCTCCTTCCTAATCTCCACCTTCTTCCTCTAGTAGTTCCTCCAACCAAACAGCAGCACACAAGAGCAAGGAAGCCAAGACCAAAACATGAAACCAGAATATGCAAACCCAAGTGAAGGGAACTCACCTGGGGCGCAGGCGACGGGAACCGGGCAGCCGACGAGCCGGCCGGCGGCGCGTCCACGCGAGCGGCGGGCTACCAACGCGACCATGCCGCTAAGGCGCAGCCAAGCGCGGCCGCGAGCCACGAGAAGGAGACGATGGCTTGGATCGGGCGGCGGTGAGCACGAGGTCGGCGCGGCGCGGTGGTTGTAGCGTGGGACGAAGACCGGACCGGCAGCGGCGCGCGCGGGATCAGCGGCGGTGGCGGCGTCGTGTCGCGCGCAGGAGGCAGCGGCCGGATCGGGCGCGGAGCCCGACCGGGTGGCGGTGGTGTGCAGTCGGGGTGCGGCTCGGCCACCGGCGGCGACGTGAGCAGAGAAGTGGAAGAGGAAGGTTTGGGGGGAAAAAGAAGAAAAAGAGAAAAGAAGAAGAAAAAAGAAGATGAAAGAAGGAAGAAGAAGGGAAAAAGGAGAAGAGGCAGCAGGAAGTGGCGGCCGGTAGGGTTTTGGAGATTTTGGCGACTTTGCGAAAAAGCCCCCGAAGAGGTAAGAATTATCAATCAAGTCTTTCTGAGTTATAATTCCATTCTAGGCCCCGGGAACTTTGATTTCAGCACGGTCGGTTCCTACGCGACCGTAGAATCGTGCACTTCTATGTGAAATTGACCGAGGATCAGCTTAGTTGATGAGAAGCATCCAATAACCAAAATCTATCCAGCGGCACCGCACTTCGCCGTGTCGCCGCATTCGTGTTCGACCTAGAATTTGTCTTCACCCTAATAATCGTGACTCTCAACGAAAGCACCAAATTTCGACCATCTAACCAAAGCCCTATATATGTATTCGAGCCTCGACGAAAACCCCTAAAGGCCAACCTAAGCTTTGTCAACTTACGTCCAACGTCGCTCTGGTCGACATGCTTACGTCGTTCGTAACCCTAGGAGCCTCAGATCGAAAATCTGTTCACGTCACCTTGTTCGCCTTATCTCCAATCTTGCAAATATATAATCTGATCGTCCATCCAAACACTAGATAAAGCTCTCCCTATTTTCTAAGTTAATCCAGCCTAGATCAAGCTTATCAATCACCTTTCGACCATTCTTTTAATCATATTCCAACATTCGACCACTTGAACCCTACCAGTTATAAACATATATATATTTATAAACAAATATACTCACTATTATTTTTGCTTGCTTATTGTTTGACGTCAAATAGATATCAAGTGAAGATAGTGCCAAGTCATCAGTACCCTGGTAGTTCTATCAACTGGATCTCATGGAAAGCAAGGCAAGTCCCTATTTCTTGATCATATTGAACCCATATATTGCAATGGTTATATATGTTGTTTTGATAAAATATAAGTATCTACATGAAAATGATTAATCATAAGCAGTTGATGGTAATATTTTTACAAATGAATTTGATCAGTTGAGATAGCAAGGATCCGGGCCACCGTGAGTGGAATATCCTTGCTGATTAGTTTAGGCAGTAAGGATCCGAGGCCACCTTGGGTGGAACATCCTTACTGGGCCTTAAAAGTATTTTGAATAATGATGCTTATTTGAAAAACCAATGAATATTAGTGGGAGGATGTTATGATTGGTGGGCAATTTTTGTTTAAGTGGGACAGTGGTTGAGTACCTCACCCTAATAAATAAGGATATAACCAATTGTGCTAAACGACCATGGGCATATTAACGTGCCAACCACATGATCAAGGAATTGAACTCGGCTAGTAGACTAATGCGTATAGATTTTATCCCTGCATGGTGGTCGTTCTCATTCAAGCTCCAAACTGAGATGTTTGGGGTGGATCTTTCTAAGTTTAGTTGTCTAAACTTAAGGCATGAATGAGTGAGGGGGAGATGTGAGGGGAGAGTTCATGCGGTTACTTTGACCTTGAGTAACTCGTGAATTTTGGGTGTGTGGGTACTTCTCGCTGAGGTACCTCACAACGACAAGAACGACCAGTGCGGTCGAATTGTCGGGCAGGGATATAATTAATACAATGTTTTTGAGAGCCTTGTCTCATCAATCTAGTCACATGCAATAATGTGCTTGTAATTGGCCCGACTGGGAAGATTGATGGACTCATGTGGGTAAAGCGGTGCTCCTCTGCAAAGTGTTAAAAAGTATTCGAGTACTCCGTACCCCCGGATAGGGGTATGCCATGGGTAGTAACTGGATAGCATAATAGTAATAAAGTATTGGACAAAAAGGGGCAAACTGAGAGGTTTTGCCCAGATTTAACTCTTGGATCATAAATGCTTTCTACTATCATTTTGCTAATCAATTGTATTTCAATTTCCTTTGGAAATATGTTTGTGAAATTTACTATTATGTACCACATAGACTGTTAAAGTAGACATAGCCTATCATGCATTGGATAAATTCTTATATAGAGACTTGCTGAGTACTTTGTACTCACCCTTGCTTAATAACGAAAATACAGTTGAAAAGAAGCTAGAGATGAGCAAAACAAGATCACCTGGAGTTTAGAAGGGTTACGTGCTGCACTCGAGTTTTTGCCTGTGGGATGGTCTTGGAGACCAGATAAAACTACTTTCATAAAATCTAGTAGTTGGCCTTTGTATATTGATGTGTATTAAGGCCTGACGGCCATATATTGGTTTTGTCTATAAACCAAGTTGAGCTGGTTGTCTGTTTATTACTCTGTGCACGACTGCATCCTGGGCAGTCGGGGTAAGTGCACACCTGGGGCCCACTGCAGCGGGTGCGTCCCTCACAAGTTTTGTTCGAGGATGTGGTCTCTACAGCATCTCGAAACTAGCAAACTGAAAATTAGGTTTGTAAACTCTTTTGCCAGTTCCATCACGACCATGGGAGAGCATATCCATGGATTTCTTGGGAGGATTGCCTAAGACCCGATGTGGCAACGACTATTTGTTTGTGGTCGTTGATCAGTTCTCCAAAATGATCATTCTCATACCTTGTCGAAAGATGGGAGAAGAAGCAGCTTAGGTATTCTTTCAGTACGTTTGGACACACTTCGGACTGCCAACTTCTATTGTGTCTGTTCGTGATACCCGGTTCCTTAGTCACTTTTAGCGATCGCTCTGGATGATGATGGACACCAAGCTAAAGAAGAGTACGGTTTTTCATCCTCAAACTGATGGTCAAACCGAGGTGGTAAATTGTACAATTGTTCATCTCTTGAGAGGCTTTAACTCTAAGCACCCGAAGACCTGGGATGAAAGCATACCATACATGCAGTTTGCTTTTAATCGAGCAGTGCATGGTTCGACTAGAAAGTCGTCGTTTGAGGTCTGTTTAGGATGTCTACCACATAGTCCTTTCTACATGGAGTTTGTGATTCCTACCTCAGCACAGAACAAAAAAGAAGCATCTGATCAGCATCGAGCACAAAAGTTCCTGGAAGGTATTCAACGGCTCCATCGTGAGTTTGAATAGAACTTGCTGTGAGCTCAACTCAAGTACAAGGCGCGACATGATCGGCATTGAGTTGATGCTCAATTTCAAGAAGGTGATATGGTCTGGTTACATCTGAGTAAGGAGAGACTTAAAGGTGAAGGTAAGAAACTCAAATCCATTCATTATGGTCCTTTTCGGATTTTGTGGAAAGTGGGTAATAATGCTTGTCAGCTCGAGTTACCTCCATACATGGATATTTACTTGGTTGTTAATGTTGAGCACCTCAAACTCTTCGAGCCTTCAATGCTGGATGATGAGCCAGATACTATAGTACCATCTGTTGAAGACTTGGTCTATCAACGAGACGAACCTCTACGCAAAGATGTGATCCTGGAGAAGAAGGTGACTACCACCAGTAGTGGCACAAAGGAGACTTTTTGAATCGGTCAGAAAGGTCAATGAGTACGTGCGGCAAAGTGATACACCAGAGAAGATGGACAAGCCCAATTTCCATATCTCCAGTTTGATCAAGAGGTCGCAAAAGGGGTTGGCTCCTTCTCAACAAGGGAGTTATGATCCGGGAGGATCTTTCGGTCGAGTCACATACGGCTTCGCGACCTTAACCGTGTTCGAAAAGGTTTTGTGACCATGGATTGGTTCACGACCATGAAAATGAGTTCATCCTCTGGTCGTAATTGTAATCCGATCCGAATATATATAATGAAGCTTATCTGTTTAGGGTTAGTTAGTTATATGAGTCTGATATGTTTAGGTTATTGAGTCTGATACGTACTCATATGATTGGACTATATATACCTTGTAATAGGTCTAGTTTAGATCATCAAAAATTATTATAGCCTTGAATCATATATCTAGCTTATAGTTCCTTTGATGTAGGCAAATGTGTCTAACGTTCGATGTGTAAAGCGCTCTTTGAAATAAAGAGTTGTGCAATTACTTTGAACTGTGTTTCTATCATCCTTTGGGTTTTGGTAATTCCGAGTAAGATCCCATAATTCCACATATTATCATCTATCCCGTAATTCCGCATATTATCATCTGGGCGAGCCTAGTGTGAAAACAAAGGCTAGGTCTCAAACGGATCACTGGGGTTCCCAGGGGGAGAGAAAAACCAAGCCCGGGGGTGTAAGGTTCCCTCCCGGGACACCAAGTCCCCAGGGAAGAGACATCCAAGCCCAGAGGGGTAAGTCTCCCTCCCGGGACACCAAGTCCACAGGGGAAGAGGACCGAACTCCGGGTGAAAAATTCACTCCCGGGGCATTGGGTTTCCGAGGGGAGAAAACCAAGCCTAGAGGCGTAAGGTTCCCTCCTGGGACATCAAGTCCCTGGGGAAGAGAAATCCAAGCCCAGAGGCGTAATTTCACTCCAACGACACTAAGTCCACGGGGGAAGAGAAGACCAAACTCGGGGTGAAAAATTCACTCCCGAGGCATGGGGTTCCTGGGGGAGAGAAAACCAAGCCCGGAGGCATAAGGTTTTCTCCCGGGACACCAAGGCCCCCGGGAAGAGACATCCAAGCCCGGAGGTGTAAGTCTCCCTCCCGGGACACCATGTTCACGGGGGAAGAGAAGACCGAACACCAGGTGAAAAATTCACTCCTGGGGCATGGGGTTCCTAGGGGGAGAGAAACCAAGCCCGAAGGCGTAAGGTTCCCTCCCGGGACACCAAGTCCCTTGGGAAGAGACATCCAAGCGCGGAGGGGTATGTCTCCCTCCTGGGACACCAAGTCCACGGGGGAAGAGGACTGAACTCTAGGTGAAAAATTCACTCTCGGGGCATGGGGTTTTCGGGGGGGAGAAAACCAAGCCCGGAGGAGTAAGGTTCCCTCCCGGGACACCAATTCCCCGGGGAAGAGAAATCCAAGCCCGGAGGCGTAATTTCACTCCTAGGACACTAAGTCCACAGGGGAAGAGAAGGCCGAACTCGGGGTGAAAAATTCACTCCCAGGGCATGGGGTTCCCAGGGGCAGAAAACCAAGTTCAGGGGACTTAGAGGCCCCAGACGAAGAAATCCTCTCTCGGGACACAACGTCGCCATAGGAGAGGATGCCCTTCCCCGGGAGACCGGGGGTCTCCGGGTGTACACTTTCATCCTGGGACGTAAGGTCCCCGGGGAAGAGAAAACCATGTCCGGGGGACTTAGAGCCCCCGGACGAAGAAATCCTCTCCCGGGACACAACGTCGCCAAGGGAGAGGATTCCCGTGCCCGGGAGACCGAGGGAAGAGAAAACCAAGCCCGCGGAACTTAGAGCCCCCGGACGGAGAAATCCTCTCCCGGGACACAACAGGCCCTTGTGTAGGCAGATCATGACCGCTAGGACTATTGTCATTGGAGGGAGGAAAAGTTCCTTGTTCTTCTTGGGGGAGCCATGGCAAATCAACACGAGTCCCCACGGTCGGCGCCAACTGTCGTGGTATTGAAAATACCCCGGCAGGTTTTCGGACGTGTGTAACACGTGTACAGCGACGCGAGCTGACCGTGTGACGGGTCACCTCCCGTCGGGCAATCATAGGGCTTGATACAAGGATTTATACAGGTTCGGGCCTCAGTACAGACCCTAGTCCTGTTGACGTGCTCCCGACGAGAGTCGGTTGGGATGGCTCTCTCCCGCGGAGAGGGCTCCTAAGCATGCTTATTGCTTTTAGTGGATTGAATACAAATGAATTGAGCTGAGTTACAAGAGGGATACAAGGGGGTATATATAGGACCCAAAAGACACAAAATGACTAAAAAACCCTAGCTGTGACTGCCAGATCGAGGGCGTTGCGGTCTTTTCACAGGGCATGAAGCGCGGATCTTGGACACATGGTTGCATCAACTTCAATGCTCCCGGACCCGAGCCCGGGGATGGGAGGCCCCTGTCCCAGGGAGCCATCCGGGGAAGGCGATGCTCTAGTCCCAGAGGACCGCCCAAGGACATGAGGGTCTTTGTCCCGGACCTGGGGACGGGGGGGCCTTGTTCGGGACCTGGGGACAAGGGGCCTGTTGGGGACCCAGAGACGGGATCCGTGGACGGGGTCCGGGATCTAGGGACGGGAGGCCCCTATCTCGGATCCGGAGGGGGGAGGTCTTTGTCTGGGACCCGGAGACGGGGTCCGGGACCCATGGAAGGGAGGCACCTATCCCGGGTCTGGAGGAGGGAGGCTCTTGTCCGGGACCCATAGACGGGAGGCTTTGTTTGGGACCCAGGGATGGGAGGGCCTATCCCGGTTTCGGAGGAGGGAGACCCTTTTCTGGGACCCAGAGAGGGGTCCGGGACCCGGGGATGGTCCAGGATCCGAGCACGGAGTGCGGGACCCAGTGACGGGAGGCCTTTGTCTAGGACCCGAGACCCGAGCACGGGTTCTGGGACCCGGTGAAGGGAGGCTTGTTCAGGATGCGGGGACGAGAAGCCCCTATCCCAGGTCCGGAGGAGGGAAGCCCTTGTTCGAGACCTGGAGGCTTGTCCGGGACCCGGAGACAGGAGTCCTTTATCCCGGGTCCGGAGGAGGGAAGCCCTTATTCGGGATCCGAAGACGGCGTCTGAGACCCGGTGATGGGAGGCCTTGTTTGGGAGCCGGGGACTGGAGGGCTCTATCCTGGGTCCGGAGGAGGGAGGCCCTTGTCTGGGACCCGAAGACGGGTCCTGGACCCGTGGGCGGGAGGCCCCTATGCTGGATCTGGAGGAGGGAGGCCCTTTGTCCGGGACCAGGGACGGGACTTGGGACTCGGGACCCTGGACCCGGGGAACAGGAGGCCTTGTCCGGGACCCGAGGAAGGGAGTCCGGGACTCGTGACGAAAGGGCCTTGTCTAGGTCCCGGGGACGGAGGTCTGGGGCCCGAAGTCCCAGGGGCCCTACAGGGAACCACTCAGAGCCTTAGGGCCTGTCGGCCGGAGACCTCAGGGACCTCACATTGGACCACTCGACGACTAGGAGCCCGAAGTCTAAGGACCTTTCCAGGGACCCAGGGCCCTCACGGGGAACCCTCGGCATCTTGGGGCCCAGAGGCTAAGACCTTCTCAGGGACCTCACATTGGAGCACTCGGCCACTTGGGCCCGAAGGTTAAGGACCTTCCCAGGGACCTCACGGTGAACCACTCAACTACTTGGGGCCTGGAGGGCAAGGACCTTCCCAGGGACCCTCACAATGGACCACTCAGATCCTGGGGGCCTAGAGGCCAAGGACCTTTCTAGGGACCGGGGGCCTGAAGCCCCGGGGCTCTCACCGCGAGGTCGTGACCGGAATGAGCGGGATATTTCCCCCAACAGGTTAGGCAGTGAAAACAATCAAATGATCAAATATAGGGTGCTAGGCATAACAGTCGCCACACGTTTATAAAACAGAGCCAATTACCGTATAAGGTTTTATATAAAGTAAACTGAAATCAGAAAAGTATCATAAATCTCACTTTATCACTTAATAAATAAGATACATTAACTTTAAATTCAACAACATGATCACCAATCTTGAAAGTAACAAAAATTTAAGTCAACAGGATGAGTATGACAAGTCATATTTTATAAACTTACATACACAATAATAGACAAAGAGAATAAAGTAACATCTTGTATAAAAATATTACAAAATTATTTCCAAAGAATTCCCATTAACATTATTATCACAAGTAAAAAAAGAGAAAATAACATTAAAAAAAATAATAATAATACAATTCTAGTGCCATACATAACCACAAGCATTCCCAATCCTGCGAATCACCAGGATGAAATTTCACGCTTTTATGCTCTATAGAGGATTACTTGACATCACAATCTCACCTAAGACACTTCTGTCCTTGAAGAGAAAAGCTCTTTGGTCCACCAAGAATTATTACCTTTGACATACTAATATTGGTTGTTCTTACGGATCCATTATTACGTACCCTATTCAGATAAAGACCATCCCCGAGGGAGGGTTCAAACAATCTCATATCTAAACTGTGACCGATATAATACATTTATCATCATAACACCAATTTACACAAAAATTTAAACTTACAGCAGTAGCTCTTTGAAAAATAAAAATATACAAACAATAATACAAACATTTTCTTACATATCAAAAAGTAAAGTAAAAAAAAGTCATAATACAACATTATCTTTCTATACAAACATAAAATAGCAATATCGGAATGTAAGGTAGAAAGAAGAAAAATAGTAATACAACATTTTCTTTCAGTACCAAAAATAAAGTAATAAAAAATAATGATACACTTATTATCTTTTAGAAGGAAAAAAATAATAGCTCATCCACTTATAGTATCAAAAGAAAAATAAATAAAAAGAAAGAATATAATAATATACTATTCTATTTTAGTACCCAAAAATAATGAAGAAAGAGAAAAAAATGATACGCAAAAAGAGTACCAAAAATAAAATAAAGCAAAAATATGAGAACTATTTTATTTCATCTTTTGTTCATGTTTTTCAGTATTATTGTTACCCACCCAATTAATATTGGTGACTCTTACAGATCTATCATCATATATCCCCATCCGACATTAGCCCATCTTGTTTTTCCCCAAATCTAGTAAATAAAGTTATTTTAATTTTACAAAACTTCCTTGTAAAAAGATATTAAGATAATAAAAAAACGAATAACCTATAATTCAAAATAACTGTAACAAAACAATTTTAAAAAAATAGTATGATAATAATATGTATAGTTTGTGTTATACTCTCTTAACTCAACGACTTGATTTTGATAATATTTTAACTTAACTATAACTCACATACTTTCTTTCACGATCATCTTTTTTGTTCTCCTAAAAGCTACTAATTCTGATGGAGTGTAATGGTTGAATTCCTATATATATACACTTTCGTCAGTTAGAAAATGTTTCAAACCTTCACGAATCAACAATCCATACCTATACGTGGCAACAGATGTCTTAAGGCCTTTATGTGGACAAGCAAGACTTCGTCCACATTGGATTTCCTTCTCAGTTAAGTATTATTATTATTATTATTATAATATTTTTTCTTGCTAATGATAATTATCTAATAAGAAGTAAATTTGTACTTATATTTTTCATTAGAAAGCAAAACTCAAATTTATCTTTTATATACATGTATAATTATTAACATGAAAATCCTACTCTCAATCAGAAGTAGGTAATTTATTTTCTAACACTTAGAGAGTTTTGAGCTTAGCTATAAAATACATGTGGGTTAATGACATTAGAGACTTAGACCTATATATTATTCTCGTAATTTATTGTTGTATTACGACATCCCATTTTTGTCATATTTTTCAGCTACTTTTCTCAAATTCATCCATATAATAGATTAAAATATTGCTCGTAGAATTCTTGTCCGACTGATATCGGGTTTTCTCTTAGTTGCTATGGTTAACAGACAAATAATACCATTTAATTATAAATATACTATAGTATCAATCTGGGATATTACGAAATGGCTTAGTGATTTGCTCTCCTAAAAATTGAAAGAATTCGTATATATCTGTTTGGATGTCAAGAATTATAATTGAAGTGTCGACTTTAATTCTAATTCCAATTCTAATGGAATGGGAATTCAATGGAATAAACCCCATTCTTTATTTTGTTTGGATGCTCAATAGTTGGAAGTTGAAATCATATGTACATTCTTTAAATTAGATTAAAATTTCTTATTTAAATTAAATTCAAATTAATACAACAATTTTTCTCCCTTTCAACAATCAAATAAAGTGTTGAATTTGAATTTTTTATATTTGAAACAAAAGATTTGAACTCAAATTTGAAATTTTAATTTAAGTTTCCAATTTGGTTTTTTTTATTCCAAAAGTTTTAATTGAAGATTCAGATTGCACTTTCTGAATTTAAGTCTCAATTTTAAAATTTGAATTCAGGCCTAAAATTTAAAATTTTAATCCATCTTTTAATTTAAAATTTTATATTTGATTTAAATATAAACATAATCCAAACTACGCTCGGCAGGTGTTCACCCCTACCTTCGATTCTAATTGCCCCTCCTCTAGTCAGTGACTCCGTATTCTAGACTTGGTTGGTAAAACATCTCAGGGGACCGGGCTTTTTGACTCAAGTAAGAGCTCTTCTTTCCTGTTCAAAAGTGTGTTTTAATTGTTCGCTTGGCTTTAGTCTTCGTAACGGCAGTGGGAGTAGCAGTGATTTTCCTTACGCGGTGATCTTCTATCTTTTCAAGAGTACTATCCTATATGTAGTCTAGGTCTGGAGAGACGGGTGCAGTAGAGAGGTCCCTGTGATCGTGAGAAATCTACCCCTGGATTGTCACTCTGTTGTGTCTGCCCATCCTCTAGGCACTTTTGGAGGGCAGGAGTGTGACACCTATGGTATCATTTCATATTTGATTACTCGAAACTCATGTAGAGACACCGACGGCTGCATTCATCATCTTGACAGAAATTATTTTAAAATTGGGAACCTTTGGGTTTTTAGGATTTTTAATACCCATGTTTCTTGAAGTGACACTTTGTTTCACTCCTTTACAAAATGGAAGAGAAAATTTGAAGACCAAAGATGTCAAATACTAAGCATAGTCAATTGCAAATTGACCGGTTGGTTTGCTTCTCTCCAAGTATGGGAGATTTTTCGATCCTCGAAAGACACTCAGGCAATGATGATTTTTAAATATGGATCTTTCAAATTCAATATTTAAATTATAAAATTATATTAAATTTAAGTTAAATTTTATACTTTAAAACTAGTGCTTAATTTGTCTTCAACTTAAAATTCTAAACTGATACTAAAAATTCAAATTCAAATTAGTTCATAATATTCCACATTGTGTTTTTTTAGAGTAATATTCTACATTGTGTCTCAAATATATAATTTGGCTTCCAAAAAATTCGAATTTTCTTAATTCATTTTTGATTTTCAAATTTCAAAATCAATTTCAAGATTTAAATTCATATTTTAGATTCAAATTTAAGATTCATAATTTCAAAATCAAATCCCAGATTTTAAAATTTTAAATTTTCAAACTTCAAATCAAATTGAAAATTGAAATTGAACATTTAAAGTTCAATTGGGAAATTAATTTTTTTTTCAAATTTGAGTTTAGAATTCAAAATTTTAATCTATGTTTAAAAATATAACTTCTAGGGACTAAATAATCAAATTCCTAGTGGTGGAATTCTAATTTATCAAGGTAAGACTAAGAATTCACTGAGCCTATTTATAGTTATAATCGAATTCCACGAAATTGGGTTTGAAATTGTAGGTTCAAATAATTCTAAAATTCACTTCCAAGTTTTGAATGCCATATTCATCCTGGAAATTCAAAACCATTTGAATTCCAGGAATTGGAAATAAAATTCTAAGTCACAGCAAAGGTCTCTTATGCATACTAAGTTTTATGGAAGCAGGGTACCAAAAGCCTTTCATATTTTTTTTATGTTCAATATGTATCCCTTTTCGTACAATGTATATGTCTTCATAATTTGTATTAAATATTCTGTTTCACACATCATAAAAAAATATAAACAAAAACATGTAGAAGGAACAAGTAAAATGTGCTCACCAATTTTTATACTCAACTGGATTGAAAGTAAATTTTGAGAAGTCTTTTTTAGTCCAGTTCATTGTGACTCTGATTTAGTGGTCAATCTGGCTGGAATTCTTGGACGTAAAGTGGAATCTTTCCTGTTTACTTATTTAGGGTTGCATCTTGGTACCTTAAGGCCAAAAATGGTTGACTTTGAAAGATTAATTAATAGAATTGAGAAAAGACTCACGGGATGACATCTTTCTTTTCTTTGTTTTGGAGGAAGATTAACTCTATTAAATTCAGTTCTATTTTCCTTACCAATGTTTTTTATGAGTACTCTGAAATTATCAGAAAAGGTTGTGAATAGAATTGATAAAATTAGAAAAGAATTCTTTTGGAAAGGTCAAGTACATTAATGCTATGGAGGTAATTGTCTTGTGGCTTGGTCAAAAGTTTGTAGATCAAAAAAAAAAAAGGAGGATTAGGAGTGTTGAACTTGAGGGCTCAAAACATGGTTTTATTGATTAAATTCATTTTTAAGTTTTTTAATCCAATGGATATTCCTTGGAGTAATTTGTTACGGGAAAAGTATTATTCCCTTAATCTTCCTCAATGGTCAGTTTCAAAAGGTTCTTTTTGGTGGAAAGATGTGTTATAAAATATTTTGTTTTTCAAGGATTATTCAAATGTATTATTGGTAATGGAATAACTTGCAGTCTTTGGACGGAGTTATGGCATTGACATGTTCTTTCACAAGAATGGGCAAAATTATATTCTTTTGCCATTCAGGAAAACTTTGTTAATAATTTTGTAGTTTCAAAGGATTTAGTGAATTTCTTTTCTTTGCCGTTGTCGCCAATTGCACATCAACAGTTCAATCTATTATCTCAATTACATTTTGATCTTCAAATGGGGAGTGCTTTTAATGACATTTGGTTTCTCAATGATTACTTTAGTGAAAAGTACTCAACTAAGAAAGTCTACTTGGCTATTTTTGGGTCAAGCACAGGAGCATAGTATCTTCAAATCTTGTTGGAGGAATAGCTGTCTATACAAGCAGAGGGTTTTCTTTTGGGTTTTTTTTGCTTAACAGGTTGAATACAAGAGAACACTTAACTCGAAAACATTTTTAGTTGGAGGATCAAGCTTGTGTTTGTTGTCAGAATGATGAATTTGAGTCTCAAATTCATCTATTCTTTCTTTGTCCATTTGCTATTTCCTGTTATGGAAGTAATGGGTTTTGTTGGAATATTGAAGATAACATTTGGGAAATGTTGCTTAAAAACAAGTCATAAATTAAGGAAATGAAAGATTTCTATTGGGAAGTGGTGATTTCTGCGTTATGGAATTTGTGGAAAATTAGGAATAAAGTCATATTTCAAAATAATTCTAGTTCGACTGCAGATTGGTTGAAAAGATTCGTTTCAGATTTACATCTTATTCTTTTCATAATTAAACTAGCTTATAAGCTTGGTTTAAGTAGATGGATTGATCTTTTGTAATTTTCTTTTTTTTTGAATTATTGTATTATCTTCTTGATAATATATTTTGCTCAGTAGGATTCCTCTACTGTTTCCTCTCATAAAAAATGTGCTCAACCTTGCATATATGTGGTGATTGGTTACCCACATGAAACCTAGTCTAGCTCATTCAAGTAAGAATTTTTAGATATGTGAGTGTTTGATTAACCAAGCTACATGAATTGGGTTTCTCCCAAAATCAGTGTTGATATATTGATGGTTTTTTTAACTGTAACAAAGGAAAAAAATATAATTTTGATAATATTTTTAGCCTTCATACATCATCATGGACATTATTTATATAACCAACCATATTATATAATCTATATCAATTTATGCAACCAACCAAACAACTCTTTCATATCTGATTATACAAGTATGAGCTAGAGAGTTGTTCTGTCATTGTTGAAATGGGCTCCCACATGTCAGTAGTTCTTGCGCATGAACAAGAAACAGTTTATATCGCAATAAGTGGTGCAATAATATGAAATATCCCCTACTAATCAGTCAATTTTGCCTCCTTAACTGCCTCCCCTAATCTCTCTGCCTTGGGTTTTGAACTGGCCAGAAGAAAGCCCCAGCTGAATCGCTCAAAAAAAAGAGAAGAAAAAAAAAAGATCCTAAGAAAGCGAAGTCAGGATGAGCTCAGAACCCCTCCCTGCCTTGTGAACCGGTCAGGTAGGTACTATTCCTATTTCTTGCCAAGTAATATCTCTCTCAAATCCCCATCATTTATAAGCAGCACACAAGGCCTCCTCTTCTTCTCTCAGTTTCTCGTGTTCTTGTGAAGAACAATCCCATGCACTTCTTGAATTCATGTTGTGAGAGATTAATTGCCTTGCCTCCATTGGTTTAGTTTTAGTAAGGAGATATGAAGTATACAAGGAGAATGCTTCGAGTTGCTTTGTTTTTGGAGAAATCTCTTCTTTATTGATGTTGGTAGAGGAGGTATAAATTGTTCTTTTTATTTTTTTTTTCTGTCTTCTGTCCCATGCACTTCTTAAATTATTTATTTTTTTATGGATGCTGAGTGTTGTTGTTTTTAGTCTATTTGTACGATGGCTTCTTTGCTTTCTACCTTTGATCATTGTTTGTTATTAGTAATTGTTGATTCTTGATCTTTCTAGAGCTAGAACACTGTTGAGTTATCTACTTGTGTTGATAGAGTTGGTATCAATTGCACTTCTTGGATTCTTTCTTGGTTATTGTTGTTGTTGCTGGTCTCTTTGTAGGATGGCATCTTTTCCTTTTTTACTTTGATCATTGTTTCTTGGTTTATTGTTTGTGTTTCTTATTTTTGATCTTTCAAGAGCAAGACATTGGTTGATTATTTCATTTGCATATATGAATGGACATATGTAGTGGCCTGAATTATTTTTCACAAATGTAACTTGCAACTTCCAAAGACAAATGTTGATCAAATAATGACTTTTCTTGGTGCAATTTGCAGAGACCATTATCAGCATAATATAGTGGTGGAATGGAGTTTCCAGAGCTGACGAAGCTAGCCTTCTCGAGAGTCCAGAAGCTGGAGCCGGAGAACGTGGGCAAGATCCTCGGCTGCATCCTCCTGAGAGAGCCGAACGAAAACGAGATGATCCAGCTCGCCTACGGCACCGACACCGCGCTGCTCGCGCAGATCGCCGAGGCAAAGACAATGCTCGCTACCATCTATGCACGCTGCTCCGCCCAGGCGGTGCAGATACAGCAGTCCAATGCCGCCACCGCGGCGGGAGGGGTGTATCAGCAGCTCTGCTCTCACCCTGTCTCCAGCTTACGCCACTTCTCCCCCGCCGCAGCGGTCAGCTTCCACGTCCAGTCCCAGTACTGGGACTCGGCGCAGCCTGCCAGCGAGAAGGCCCAGGAGTTTGCGCAACAGGCATTCATGGACACGGCGGACGGTCACTACTCCCTCCGCAGCCAGCAGTCGCAGATGCTTGGCTTCGACGACCACTTTGACGCCGCCGTGAATGGGTACTACTACACCGACGACACGCTCCACAATGGCGGCGGGAGGGGCGCGGTGGCGGCGGCGGCGGGCAGGCGGTCGAACGGGCTGTCGAGGCGGCCCTGCCATTACTTCTTCAAGGGCATCTGCAAGAACGGCCAGCACTGCAACTACTCGCACCACCAGGTCTACGCAGACGGGCTCGACGGAGAGGACAACCACGGGTCGACGACCCCCGGGTCGCTTGAGAAGTTGGAGCTGGAGATCATGGAGCTGCTCAAGGCTAGGCGGGGCCAGCCGGTGTCCATCGCGTCGCTGCCGACGCTGTACGGTGAGAAGTACGGCAAGGGCCTCCAGGCCGACGGGTACCTCACCGAGAGCCAGCGCCATGGCAAGGCCGGGTACAGCCTCACAAAGCTGCTCTCCCGCCTGAACAAGATAAGGGTCATTGAAAGGTACTCTTCTGCCTAGAAGGTTAAGAACAAATTTTTGATGGCTCATAATTTTATTTTTTCTTAATTAGTCGGATTGGTTTGTGTTCATTCCAGACCACACGGGCAGCACTCGGTGGTTCTTGCAGAGGACGCTGCTAAGTACATGGATTTCAGGAGTGACAGAAGCGATACTGGCACGATACCGGCCAGCTCTCATCAGATATACCTTACATTCCCGGCCGAGAGCACGTTTACCGAGGACGATGTCGCGAATTATTTCGGGTAGACAACCTTAATCCGTGCTGATTGAAGGTATTAATTTGGTTGTGAGTTTTTTCTGTTTAATGACATTGTTCATGTGTTCATGATCATCAGACAGTATGGTCCGGTGCGCGACGTGAGGATCCCGTGCCAGGAGCGGCGCATGTTCGGGTTCGTGAGCTTTCAGAACCCCGAGACTGTCAGCACCATTCTGATGAGGCGGAACCCGCACTTCATCTGCGGTTCGCGAGTCCTGGTGAAACCATACAGAGAGAAATCGAAATGCATCGAGAGGTATTGCGCTGCACAATATTCGCGGTGTACCTGAATGTTCTCTTGTTCTTGTCCCATGTGTCTTTAGGACTATAACTGAAAGGGGTTTCCCTTGTTACAGGACTTATATGGACAAGATCAAGCCGATGCATTATTACGCTCCGCGGTTCTTTGAAAGCGACACAGGGCTCTATCCAGGTGAGCACATTGCATCACATTTCATTCTTCAGTCAGTCTGATCCTGCTGCTCACTGACATGATGCTATGCGCAAAATCGTTTAATTTGTAGGAGAATATGATGCTTCAAGATTGATGAGGAAGCAGCTGGCAGAGAAGCGCGACAGGCTACTAGAGCTTGAGAGAAGGCGCCTTTCAGATATCAGATTAGAATCAATGCCTCAGTATGCCTACTTCAACTACAGCATTGAGGACTTAAATGCCCTCAATTCCCTCCCAGGTTGGCATGATTTGTCTGTCATTTGGGGACTGTTTGTTCCATCTATCGATGTTTTGCTCTTATCGCCTGCGCCATCTTCCCCTGATCAGATTCCAAAGAACTCAACTCGCTGGATCCTCTCATCTTCACTCCAGATTCGCTCGAAAATGTCTCCACGAGCCAAGCCGCTTCCAAGCAAGCAAGCAACAACTATGATAACCAAGATAGGTATAACCTCCTACTGTATGAGCCTATGTATGTTTCATACATTTCAACTTGGCTGTTTGCGCATTCATCACTGTCTCGCATTGTGTCGTTTCTAATTGCAGTAACCAGATCGAACTCCTCCCAGAGAGTCCATTTGCGTCGGTGCCTGCCGGAAACAGCATGTCTGCAATCATATAAATAATGAGGGAGAAGGAGACCTAGGACCTTCAACAAGTACTGTGGTGTGACCTTTTCTTCATTTGCTATCTTGTTGAGGTCCAATGGGTGACAAAATTGTACAAAGGAGACAGAAAGGAAACACTTATTTTGTTGTAGATAGACAGAGAGAGAGAGAGAGATTGAGAGAGAGAGAGAGATCTCACTGGTCTTAGGACATAACAACAAGGGTTGTTTTTATACTTTTAGAAGAGGAAAGAAACAACAGCTAGTAGCACTAGTAGTATGCAAGGCAAGGACAGTTACAAAAAGAGCCACATTGGAAAGATGGGGCTGTTCATAGTCATACAAGTATGTAGTCTGACTATAAAGGAAATAGGAAATAATGTGACATGCTAATTAACTGTCCTAGAATAACACTGAAGATAATAAACATTACGTGTACTGTCTTTAGTTATCAAAAGGGTAGGAACAAGGATATGATCTGATAATAAGAAAGAACATGGGGGTGATATGGTGTCATGTTACTTTTACCTTTCTAATAATACTCCAATTGACATGTTTACCAGTTTGGCGTCTTCATTTGTACTGTCTCCTAGTAATGAACACATTATTTATTGTTTTGATATGATTTTCCTTCCAACACATTAATTGTTACTCACACCAGAAACAGTAGAATGCTCAAGAGTCTTCATGGTTCCTAGTAAGCTTTTGCTGTCATGCCACTTTCATGATCCCATGCTAAGCTAATGTAGGGCATCTGTATCCCTTGGCAATAAGCAAGGACCACATGGAAAAGGCAATTAGTGCCCTCTATGATACTTCAGGCTGCAATCATGGGACTCACCTGATGTTGAACTGATTCATGCAAGTGATTCATTGCTTTTTCTCATCCCCTCACGAGCCACCCAAATGCTGCAAAACACAAAAAGGAAATAAAATATCTTTGGGCACTTGAGAGGTGACGTGTGATAGTTAAGCGTTTTGTAGTCCATGTCCAAAGGTCACGAACCATTCTGTCATAAACATTTCAGAATTGTGGTGTGTTTGGAGGAGGAAATCTAGTATGGATAGTGTTTTGGATCTTGTGGGGCCCCGGTCTTTCTTTTATGGTTTTTATGCTTGTGATTGGTTTGCCAAGTTGGATAAGACTGATGTGATGAACTGAAACAACCACGCTGCAACATCTAACAAGGGCCACACTTGGTTTATTTGATTGTACTGTCATATGCAGTCTTTTACACAGCCGTAGAATGGCCAACATCAACTTCACGTTGATCCCACGTGGATCTTGATAATAACAGATTGTTAAAGGATAATAATATATTATGGATGTTGATTGTCTTAGGTGTTGGATTGATGGTAATGGGTTTGTCATGAGCCATCCCCTATGAGGTACACTAGTTCTTGTTAGCATTCAATGTGATTTCAATCGTGTTGTGACTGCTCTGTATGTCATAAAGAGTGCCGTTCTTGGTGCTTCTTATTAACTTTCTAAATTTTTTGTAAACTGTATATATATATTTAATTGAGTTATTTATTAGGCTCACTCCAATGAAGTTGGGTATTTGAGAGGAATCAAGTATACCAATGTACTTTGATGTTTGGGAAAACTTTATAGGTTGGACTCACATATATAAAACCAACCCGAGAATTAAGTATTCTAATGATTTAGCTCTTGAGTAGTTTTATTGAGAGTTTTGCACATAAATTATTGATATTTTACTTTTATTGTAATATAGTGTTGATAATAGTTGAAAGAATTATTAAAATGTTATGAAAAATATGATTATTAACTATAAGTGTAGAATATAGAGAAAAATGAGACAATGATAGAATTCTTATTATCTTCTTATTTCCTCCAAGTATAAACAATCTTTTTATTTATAGGCAAGCATGATATATAAAGAGATTTGGAGTTACACAATCTATAATATGGGAGATTATAATTTTGATTACATGGTGTAGTGGGTTATTGTTTGGATAACATAGGGGGTTACAATATTTATGTTGTATTGGTCATGAGTATCCACTATAGAGAGAGAGATATATATTCATAGCACTCCCCCTTGATGTCTAGTGAATATGTATGTTTCGTTAAAAATCTTACCAAAGAAAAATCCAGTAGGAGCAAAAACCATGGTTAAGAAAAAAAGAGTACATACATATTCACTCTCCCTGACGTCATGTTAGTTAAGATCTTTAAGCTGACGTAACTTAATATCATAAGTTAACTTCTTGAATGTACTATAGGAAGCGCCTTGGTAAAAAGATCTGCCAAATTCTCACTTGAACGAATTTGTTAAATTGTTATGATGCCATTCTTTTGAAGATCATGAGTGAAGAAAAATTTTGGTGAAATATGTTTCGTTCTTTCTCTTTTGATATATCTATCTCTCATTTGGGTGATGCGTGGAGTATTGTCCTCATATAATATCATGGGTACTTCCTTTTTTGAAATTAGATTGCAGACTCTTCGAATATGTTGCATCACGTTGCTAAACAAAAGACATTATCTACCGGCTTCATGAATTGCCAAAATTTCTATTTGGTTAGATGATGTTGCAGCAAGTCTACTTCATTGAACGCCATGAAATAGTAGTACAACCATAACTGAAAACATATTCAGTTTGTGATTGACCTTGCATTTGCAAAACCAACTAGCTAGGTCTGTTTTGGATATGTTAGAAAAATATTAGCCAATGTCATTTGTACCTTGATAGTAACAAAGTATATGTTTGATAACATTCCAATGTTTTCTTGAAGGACAAGAATTGTATCTCGCTAATAAATAATAAAAATGTGTTGAATATGATCATTGTTGCCGTACATGTGGCAAAAATCTAGCGCACACAGCTGCTACAATAAGGAGGCCTTGTTGACGTACACGTGGCGGGAATCCAATCAAGAAGCAGCTATCAACCCTTTGATGTCAGGGACCCACCTATCAGTCAGGTGATAAGTGCTAACTTAAGCATTTTTACCCTAGGTTTAGTATTGAAAACATGCAAAATCATACTTAAAACTCCTTTGATGCGACATTTTATGTGTAAAATTCGATTATTTTTACACATTGCTTTCAAGGTTGTGTTTATCATGTTTCAGGGATCAAACCCACCAAATTTGGGAAGAATTCAACCACATTTTGAGTCCCATATGACCAAGAAACCTAACTGGACAAGCAAAAAGGCCTAGTCGAGTACTCCACGATCAACACTCCTGGTCGAACTCGATTTGGTGGGTAAAATCCTTATCCGTACATGGCTGGGCAAAAAAGAGAGCTGTTCGAACACATCACGACAAAAACGAGCAGGCTTCTACTCAAAAAAGAATCCTGATCGAATACAACGTGGCCAAAAAGAGTCCTACTCGGTTTCAGTTACGACACGTGTTTGGCCGCATTTGCGCCATGTGTCCCAGTCGTGTTCAACTTGGTTTCAATCAAGATGCGTGTGTGGCCGCAATTGCGCCACGTGTCCTGGTTGTGTTCGAATCGGTTTCCTCGGCTTTTTACTGGTCGATTTTGATCGTTTTGATCGAAACTAGTCATTTTGAGTCGGGTTTGACCAGGACTGGTCGTATTTGGGCCATTTTGAGTCGGGTTTGACCAGGACTGGTCGGATTTGGTCGGTTTTAGCCAAATTTAGTTGGTTTTAGTCGAATTTGATCAGAACTGGTCAAATTTGGTCGATTTTGACTCAGATTTATCAGTTCTCACACCATTTGAAGCCAGACTTCGTCGCCTACATAGCAGGAGTTGTTTTTGGGCATGTTTATCCATGTGCTATAAATAGAGAAGTTTTTCGCTCAATTAGATATGCTTTTTTTAGAGGTTCTCTTAGGTTTAGAAGCTAGTAGTACTTAGTTTTTAGTTTAGTTTTCTTAGAAGAGCCCCCTTCTCTATTTTTATTGTTTTTTGTAAGCCGCCAAGGACGTCAACTTTAATTTCCAAGCAATCAAGTGAGTTTTTTATTTAATTGTTATTCTTATTTCTGTATTATTATGGCTCTTAGCGAGTAGATCCCCTCTAAGGTTAGGGATGATCTAATCCGGAAGATGTGATTCTTCCTCGGTCTTTATTTCAAGTTTTGGAGTAATTTCTTGATGTTTTCTTCCTCCAAACCCTAAATCCTTGTTTCAGCAACAGACGTAACAGTTGAGTTTTAATAAGAATTTTGGGGAGTTCTTGAGTCCTTAGCGCTTTGACGCGGGGTCTTGAATAGGAGAGAAGCTCTCGCCAATTGAGGAAGGAAGAGTTTTAAGTGTAGGTTTATTTACCTTTTCCTTACTTGTGACGTCGGAATCCAAGATGTCCTCTTTGGATGGTTCTTTTGTTGGTTCATCTTTCTTTTGTTCATCTTCTTCGCTGCTGTTCATTTTTTCATTTTCGAATATCTCATCTGTTCGTTCTCCCAAAGTGAGTCGAAGTGGCGACTCCTCTTCAAGACTACTTCTAGATCATCCACGCTGCAAATTTTCTTCTCATACATAGAGCAATCAACAAGTTTAGATATTTTAAATAAAATTTTCTCCTCCCATATGCGAAAAGTAATTCGTCCCTCATAAACATCAATGAGGGCACCTGCTGTACGGAGCATTGGTCGTCCCAATATAATAGGTATAGCGACATCTTCATCCATATCAAGAACGACAAAATAAACTAAAAGATAAAATTTACCGACTTGAAGAGGCACATATTCCAGGATTCCCTCTGGATGCGGGTAGGTTTGATTGCACCCATGCTCAAACGTTGTGCAATGGTGAGAGGCATCACACTAACGTTTGCGCCTAGGTCGCAAAGAGCTCAATTTATGTGTACTGTACCTATTTTGAAAGGGATGGAGAAGCTCCCTTGATCCCGTAGCTTTGTCGGCATCTTGTTCTGAATTAAAGTACTGCAATTCTCGGTCGAAGCAACAGTTTGAAATTAACTCAAATCCCTTTTTTTAGTAAGAATATCTTTCAAGAATTTTCCATAAGAAGGCATTTGAGTTACTAAATCAGTAAGAGACAGTCACATTAAGCTTTTTCAAGATTTTCACAAATTTTTCAAATTGCTTATCAAGTTTTGCTTTTACGTACCTTCCCTGAAAAGGTGGAGTTGGATTATAAACATGTGTTACCTGATTTTCTCCACTTTCCTTTTCTTTTGGTTCAGCTTCCTTATTGTCATCCTTTGCCGGTGGTGTTCATTCTGATAGCTTTGTTCCACTCCTTAAGATCATTGCATTAGAAGAAATAGGGTTAGAATAAACTATGGAATTAATTTGTTCATAATTTTGAGGATTGATAGGTTGAGAAGGAAGAGACTTATCATTTTTTGATGCAGGATTCACATATTGTGTGATTTGAGTCTCGAGCATGCGGACATGAGTTGATATAGAGTCATCTTTTGGCTCATGGATGTCTTCTCTTTCTCTTGATTTACTAGAAAATTCTCTAGCATGCTCTCCATGTTCGACTATTCAGATTGTCATTGGTTTGGTGGTCGATAAGGTTGCTGATTTTGTGGTTGTAATGGTGGCCTTTGAGCTTTATATTAGGGATTTTGTTGATGTAGTTGCTACTGTCCAAAACTTTGTTGTTGGTGTTAAGGTTGCTGATTTTGTCGTGACCATACAAAATTTTGATTGTTGTACCAACCAGAGTTATTTGAGTTAGGAAAAATATTATCTTGCCGTTGTGGCATACCATGAAAAGTGTTTGCCTACTCCATGGATGGGTTAAATTGTCATTCATGGCCATAATGGCCTTGTATGCCGCATAGTTCACATATAGGTGTAATCGCATTAACAGATGAAGTAGCAGTTGATCCAAGAATAGCAAGTTTATCGGTTAGAAGTGCTACCTTTTCGGCTAATTGCGACATTACACTTACATCCATGTTTTTTTTGACCAAAGGCAGTAGGCAAGAAGCCTACTGCTAATAATATATTAATAAATATAGAAGAGAAAGTAGCAACAAGAAACAGAAAAACATGGAAATTACAGAAGGTCAAGCCATCTAACAATTTGGAGCCTAATACTCTCCTGTAATCGAAAATCAATCAGATTTAAGTCTAAAATGAAAGCCCTTTTCCAATCATGAACATTGGGGTCTTTGGATTGAAAAATTTTCTTATTGCGGATCTTCCAAATGTTCCAAATTGCAACCATGATGATCTCCATGACAAAGTCCTTGAGAGCAGCATGATGACTCTTTGCCAACCAAATCATATCCAGAAAAGAGGTATTAAGGGGCCAATTAAATCCAATGAGATTCCAACAACTTTTGGCAAAGGGGCACTCGAAGAAGATGTGAAACTAAGTTTCAATCTCACTATGCAAACATAATTCACAAGAATTTGATTGAATGATGATTCTTCTTTTCTCCAACATGGCTCTAGTATTCAATTTCTCCCAAAGAAAGATCCAAAAGAAGACCTTGATCTTGAGAAAGCTGCGATTTCTCCAACAGAGATTGAAAATGGGATGGATAGGAAATCTTCCCATCAAAGATTCGTAAACCTTATGTGTCTTATACCTCGGGAGATTACTGTTAATCAACATCTAGCAATAATTCAAACTTGAATCTCCAGGTAATACAAATTGTAAAGAGAGAAAACTCTGATATTGTCCAAAGGCTAAATATGAGAAAGGCAATTGGAAGAAAACATCTCCATCTCCCATATTTCGGAATTGCTGAACAGAGAAACTTTGATTTGAGAAGGAGAATAACTCCGCCCATTTGTGAGCAAGAATTTCCAAGCACCAAAGATCTTTCCAAAACTCACAAGTATCACCCCTACCAATCAAGCATTTAGCAATGCCTTTGAAGATAGATAAAAGGCGCAAAATGTCTCCACCAAAAGGAACCCACTGGGTGAAGATCAGAAGGAAGCTTGTTTGAGTAATAAAAGGACCACATGAGCTGAACCCAAGGAGACAGGTACTTGTTGAGGAACTTAAACAGAAATTTTAAGAGAAGTGCAAGGTTTTGAGTTCTCAAGTTGATAATCCCAAGACCACCATTTCTCTTAGGTTTACAAACTTTTTCCCAAGCAACAAGACAGTGACCACCATGACAATTTGAGAGGCCCCTCCACAGGAAAGCTCTCCGAATTCTATCAATCCTTCCAATGATGGTAACAGGAATCTTAAGCACAGACATCAGAAACATGGGTAATGAAGAGAGGACTGAGTTAATCAAGGTTAATCTCCCACCCAACGAGAGGAAGGAGAATTGCCAGTAGGATAATCTCTTCTCAATCCTTTCCACCATCCTATTGTAGTTATCACACAGGCTTAGAAAGACTGAGAGGAAGGCCAAGGTACGTGAAAGGAAAAAAGATTCAATTTGACATCCCAGAATACCAGCTAAATTGATTGTCTGCTCCCTTGAGCAATTGATAGGAATCATAGAGGATTTAAAAAAAATTCACCTTCAATCCAGTCGAAGAAGAAAAAGAGTGTAACAAGGCCTTTAAGAAGAAAACTTCAGATGTAATCGCTTTGATAATAATTAGTGTGTCATCTGCGTATTGAATAATAGGAAAATTATTATTTCCCTCCACTTGAACCGGGAGACTAAGCAAACCCTTTTCCTTAGCAGAGTTTAAAATAGATTGTAGTAAGTCCGCCACCAACACAAAGAGCAGAGGGGATAGAGGATCACCTTGTCTGACACCCCTCTTACAAATAATTTTCTTCCCAGGAACGCCATTTAACAGAATATTAGAGCTACCAGAATCCAGCAACATTTTAATCCAGATGAGCCATTTATCACCAAACCCTTTTGCCTTTAATACTTCCAAAATGGCACCATGTTCAAGGAGATCAAAGGCTTTTTCAAAATCTAATTTCAGCATCACCAAGATTCCTGAGAAGATTTGCAAATGTGCAAGTATTCATAAGCCCAGGCAACACAGTCTTGAATCGATCTAGATTTAATAAATCCATATTGATTGTTATGAACCAAAGAAGTGATCACATTCTGAAGGCGATCGGCAAGAAGTTTAGTGATCAGTTTCAAAGAACTATTAAGAAGAGAAATCAGCCTGAAATCAGAGACTTTTTTCGCACCATCCTTCTTCGGAACTAAGACCACAAAAGAGGAGTTGAGTCTAACAAGATCTGCTTGACCCTCAAAGAACTGATGAATGAGATCATAGAAATCCTCTTTAATAATGTGCCAACAAGAACGGAAGAAAGAACCATTAAAACCATCCGGACCCGGACTTTTGCACCTAGGCAAGTTTGAAATGACAGAGTCAATCTCCTGCAAAGAAAACATATCTTCTAAGCAGGATAAATCATCTCGACAAGGAGTAATCAACTCATCCAAGTTAAATTGCATTCCTTGGTAATCCAGGATACCAATTCTCTCCTTGAAAGAAAGCCAAAGGTGCTCCTCCATATTAGAATGATTACACAGTATCTTCTCAAAGTCATCTTCCAAAGAGACAATAAAATTCACTCAAAAGTTGTTTGAAGCAACTGAATGAAAGTATTTAGTATTTTCATCTCCCAATTTAGCCCAACGAATACGACCTCTTTGCTTCCAGTAATCATTTCTAATCCTGAGCAACACCTTTAGATGTCTCTTAAGAATGATATCGAAGTTAAATTCTGATCTAAATAGACTTCTCTGTTCCTCTAGACAATCCAAAAGAGATAGAATACAATTGCAATTATCCACCTGATAACTAGAGATCTTAAATTGTTTAGACCAAAGCTTTAGAGATCTCCTCAAGAGCTTTAATTTAGCATTAATACTTCTGGCCAAATTGTCATCCTTTGGACAAGAGTTCTAAACTCTGTCAACTAAGTCTCGAAAACCAGGACAGTCTACCCAAAAGTTTTCAAATCTAAACAATTCAGCATGAGGAATAATAGACGAGACCAAAACAATGCAGGGAGAGTGATCAGATAAAGTTCTAGAAGAGGTTCTAACAAAAGTATTTGGAAAAGCGTTAAACCAACCCTCATTCACAAAGAACCAATCCAGCTTCTCCAAGGTAGGGATGCTTTGCATGTTAGACCAAGTGAAATCTTTACCTTTAAGAATAAGTTCCTCAAGATGTAGATGATCAATCGCATCATTAAACAAATCAGCTTCCCCATGATTAAAATAACCTCTATTCTTATTTGAGGGAAATCTTAGAAGATTGAAATCTCCCATGATCAACCAAGGAATATGATCCGGCACTGAAATGTTGTGGAACCAGGATAAGAAGACCAACTTGTCCTGAGAACAGCATGGTCCATAAACATTAGAAATCATCCAACATTTCCCAGAGAATCTATGTTTGAGAATAACTGTGAGACAAAATTCATTATGGACAACATCCTCCTTTTGAAAAATTTTGTTATTCCAAGTAGTAAGGATTCCACTTGAACTCCCATTAGAAGGGATGAATTCAAAATCATTCCGGAATCTAGGGCAAAAGGACTTAATCAGGAGGAGGTTAAACTCTTCAATTTTGGTTTCTTGGAGACAGATAATGGAACAGTTCTCATCCAAAATTTTACTACGCACTGCAATCTTCTTATCAAGAGCATTGCGACCTCTAATATTCCAGTTGAGAATGCAAAAGTTCTTAATATGATTCATGACAAGACCAGAAGTCAACTAAATGAGGATCATGACACCACCAAGTCATGACCAATAAAGCATAACAAAAAAGGATGTTCCAAAAACTCTTACAAAACAACATGATTACTTCTCTAACTAAATTAATCATCAAGGTCTAAGATTAAAGGAGCTAGCAGTTTTTCCTTGGAGATCAACTCCAAAGGAATGCCATAGAAGGAACCAAATTCTTGAAGCAGTTCAATCGAGATCTCTAGAGCAGTCATGGGAGGAGCTTTGATCAGAGAGGTCCCAGGCTTGAAACCATTAAACTTTGCCGCCAATCTGGGCCTATGATGAAGACTAGTGCAAACCAGAGGAGCCTTTCCCTTGTTTCTCTTGAAGGAGACTGAGTTTCGAAACTTGAGTGGCTTCAAAGAGAAACATTCAGAAGTGTCCTTCCTGGGGGTAGCAACATTGAATAAACTCCAGGAATGACTTAGACAGAGGAAGGAGTTCATCCCACCTAAAAGTCTTCCATAGCTAGGGGCCAAGAGTCCCCACTGAAAATGGAGATTCCCAATTATAATCAGAGAAGAAGAAACCTCTGAGGAAGAAGAAGAGGAATCATCAATGATACTCCAGGCATCCCAAATCTCTGGTAGTTGTGGCAGCAGAGCATTCCAAACTGGATCCCCCATCTCATCATTGCCATTCAGGTTGGCATCCACTTGATCATTCATAACTTCATCATTAGGGTTTACAAAATCATCATCATTATCCTGGTTATTGAAACCATCCTCAGGGGCGTAAGGGTCTTCAGGGTCATCTTCATTGCCATCGACAGCACCTGTAGGGCAGGAGTGACAGATAATGACTTGAACCGTCCAACTTTTACCAAGTGTTTCATTAGGTTCAGTAATGATCAGATAGTGGGGGATGTCAACCAAAGCAGTCACTAAACATTTAACCAAAGCATGAGACCTGTCCCCTGTTCTTTGGTACTCATTATCCCATTCACGTAGAAAGCCAAAGGAAGAAACCGCTCTACTCAAGTTATTCAAAGACCAAAAGTCCAGAGGAAAGTTTAAAAGAAGCAACCAGACCTCCTGATTAAAATTGACCCTCCTGAAATTTAGGCCTTCATCATGACGATTTAGAAAGAGCATGAAATCGGCATCAACATGTAAACCCTCCTCCAACAAAATGTCCCTCTGAAGAGTCGAAGGGAAGCGCACCAGAGCATCACCAAGACCAGAGGGGGACACATGCACCGGAACTCCTCTAGCATTTTGAAAGTAGTTTCTCGCCACTTGTCTCGGAGCAACCGCTTCAGGAGCTATATTGACAATAGCAAAATTCTCGTTAACCTCCGAACGAGTGGAGACACATCTAGAGCGAAGGGGTCTTCCAGGCACAATTATCTCTTCTAAACCTTCTCTTAGAAAAGGAGTAGGGTCTACCCAATAATTCGCCATCGCTTTGAGAGAATTGGCAAGAATGGCAGTAGCGAGAGAAGAAGCTAGCACAAAGTGATCAGCAGTGCTACTGGAGGAAGAAGAAGACCAGACAACTCTACGATTGACAGGAGGGTTTTCTCAAAATCCAAAAAACTCAATGAAAGAATCGAAGCAGCGCATTACCTGCTTCCCCTTGCATAAGTTAATCATGGCCGAAGAAGATAAGTTAGATCCAAACAAAGGGCAAATCAGAGCCGTAGGATCCGAAGAGACTTCTCCAGAAAAGGGCGCGAAAGGAGAGGCAAGCACACCACAACCATTAACATGAATTTCTTTGGGTACCGACAGACCCTTCCTCTTCCAACCCAGCGTGCGCTTAAAGCACGAAAGCCTTAAATGACCATAATTGAAACACTTTAGACATCTAACCGAGGAGCCACACTCATTTTTGAAATGACCTAGAGCCAGACAATTGTGACAGGCCTAGGATCCTACAAAGGAAGAGGTTTGAAGGAGTTTTGCAAACGATTAAACACCGAAGAGACCGAGGGAATCGCCCGAGGATCATGATTTTCAAACTGAAGTCTATTAAAAACTGAAATCCTGTAACGAGAAGATTTCTTCTTAGAATGGACAAATTTCCAATCCTGATTTTGCTCCAGAAGCCAAAGATGAAATTCTTTCCACCAATTAGGTCCCCCATCTCTCCAAAGAGAGAAGAAAACAGCAAAGTCATTATGAAATAAGTTGTTCAACTTAAGAACCACAAAACCAACTCTTCTATCACAAACAGAGAATCTAAAACTTAGAGAAGTTAAAGAACAGACTCTAAAATCAGAAGCCTGCCCACCCAAATAGGCAGCAAGAATAACTCCAAGTGAATCCTCAGAAGGATGAAATTTTCATCTGCCAAAGGTAGCCACAAGGAAGAAATACATAGAAGCAAACTTATCACCCTTAGTGACTGGGGAATGAAACGAGTTCCACATCAGGTTGGCAAAATCTTTTCCGACAGACCAATTCAAAGACGGAGCGTTGAACGCCATGGTTCACAAAACCACCACCAAACAAAAACAGAGAATCCACGAGAACCAAAGAGGAAGTCAGCAAACCGGAGAAGAAGGAAACCAGAACCAGGGAAGGAGAAGCCAAGCAAAAATCACTGAGAAGCTCCATCGAAGAACTCCTCAGCATCAAAATCGCCTCCAAAATCACCCCCTGAATCGCCTCCTCTCATGGTTCTTTTTTTTTTGCAATATACATTACATCCATGTTGTTGGTCGGATTTTGTTGAGCAGCTCATTCGGTTCCCCATTGAGTGTAGTTTTGAGTGATACCTTCGATGAGATCGTATGCTTCATTTACACTTTTGTTCATTAGTGTGCCACTGGCTGCGGCGTCTAGGGCCATCCGTGCATTGTAGTTCAATAAGCTATAAAACGTTTGAACTAGAAGCCACTTCTCTAATCTGTGATGCGGACATTTGATCAACAAATCCTTGTACCGTTCCTAAGCGCCGTAAAGTGATTCACCTACCTGCTGAAAAAAGATGCAATATGGTTGAGAATATGAATAGTTTTAGTAGGAGGGAAAAACTTACCAAGAAAAGCTCGTGAGAGTTCGTCCCAAATAGTGACCGACATAGGAGAAAGAGTACATAGCCATGCACTCTGTTGGATCACGGGCTCGCTACTCTAGCGCAATTTCAAAATCTTTTACCCGAAATCCCAATAAGCTTGCAAGCAATAGATCATAGATCAAGAGATTTACCACTAGAGGCGTGTCGTGACTGCCACGACTGTGACATCACCTGTGAGGAGCCCAGCTCGGTGCAGCTGGTCCCTTAAACCACTTGACTTCCCAGGATGAGTCAATCACAGGGATACATTGAAGCAGCAAAATAATACAGTAGTCATAATTGTATGGCCATCAGGCCTTAGTACAAAACGAGGTACAGTGCCTTACAAGGCACAAGGGTCTAACAAAATAACACATCTAGTCGGCGGAAGCTAGGCCCAAAAGCAATCCACAGGAAACAGAGGTTGACAGCAAGACAGCACCACATCAGGGCTCCGAAGGAAACTGCTCATCATCTCCTGGGTCCGCAGCATCTTCAGGGTATCCTCCAAGGTCGTAGAACGCTCCATCTATTGAGGAGTTGTTGCAAGGGTGAGTACTTATGTACTCAGCAAGTCATAGGGGAGGTAGAGATATAGTTACAGTATAAATGGCATGAGCCTATGCTATTGGGGAAAGAGTGAAGGGTTTTTCCCAAAATACATTTCTTTCTCAATTCTTACTCAACTTCTGATCATACCCAAGGCAGTAAATAAATCATAGTGATAGTGATACATATATCCCATATCCAAGGCGATATAACCTCATATCACATTATTTTTATTCAAGCCTTTCAATCTTATACTCATAACAGTATTTCGTATACTTTAGGGCATAAATCCACATGCCTCTTAGTTATCATATGATCTCTATATTATGGTATTACCGCGACACGTCAACACATGACAGCCCACGGCAATGCCCCCTTATCATGACAACACATGCCACTTGGGTAATCTTGAGCTAACAAATTTTAGTTTAAAAACAATACTTGTGTCACACCCCGTGGATTTAATCCACCACGGCATACTCCTAAAACTCGGGAGCACGAAGTATTCGAATACATTTTTAAACTCTGCAGAGATGTACCTCTTTTTAAATCCACTTTTTCACTCGACTTCCAAGTCGGGCCAACTCCATGCGACTTATACGCATGTGACAAGGCCGAGATCACACAACGTTTTTGCAGCCTAGTATTAACAGTATCCCTGCCCGGTAAATGGACAATCTAGTCCCAAGTACCGTTGTGGGTCCTCCCCACTGCCTTACTTCCTAGCCTGGGTCTATGTTCCCGCAGGACACATAACCTCTTTTGATTACAGTCGCGCACGACTTAATCTGGCGTAGGGCGTCTTCCTTCTTTACACCTTATCCTCTCATAATTTTTCTGATCTCACACCACTCATGGACGAACTGCGTCCCACCAGTTTCCACGCGAGAAACCGGATTGACAAGCCATGCAGGGAACTGATAATACTAAGAAAGCTACTAGGTTGCGCCTGTCCCATACCAGGTAAGTGGTTGGTACGTTTTTCATGCCACTAGACGCATAACACAAGGTTCTAGTCCTTACATGCCAGTGACCAAATCATACCACAAACCATGCACCTTCAGTGCCTACACCTTCAGTGCAGCCAAGCACCTCCAGTGCTACCACCATTCCATACCAAAATACTGGTCACGGCTAGGGGTTCTATTTCATGAATATAAATGTACATGTTTATACTCTTATTAGTTCGTGGCTTACTATCTTATCAAATTCACATTCCTCAAGTATTCAATCTATCACTGCCATAATATCATTGATCTCAACACATGCAATATTAATGAGATATCTATTCATGGAATAGCATAGCAATTCATAAAATATGGGTTTCAATATGATCAAAGTATGACTTGCCTTCCGCGTCGTAAGTATCAGCAGTCGATGACGGTTCAGCGACAAGATCTTCAACCCCGGACTCTTGCTCTGAACAAGATCAAACAAGCAAACAGGCATTACAATCAATCCTATTCTTACTAATCCACTACATGCAAGATGCAAGGAGAAAATACTCTAGTGATACAAGGTTTGAAAGCGATTTGAGTTTAACTATGGAAACCAGGGTTAAAATTAGCTGTTAAGGTTTACAAGGTTCCAAAATATCAGGGTAATATCAAGGTGGTGACTGGTTCGCCCAAAAACAGCGAATGTCTTTAGGTTGGCATTCGGTTCAAGGCATCGACATAAGGTCGATGGTTGATAGAGGGCTCAACTCAAGTTGTGACAGTAGAGAAAAGTGTAGATCACAACATCAGGAGTCTAAGGGACAAAGTTATTTCTAAGTTTCATGGCTGGAAGTGAGTGAAAAGGCTCAATGCCACTGGCTGACATAGGCTGACAGTGCTCTAGAATGGCATTGACATGGTTTGAGCAATTTCCAGTGGCCAAGGTAGGTTTTGATTCAAGCATATGGTGCACAAGGTAGTGAGACAACTATTTGACAAAGTAATTTCTGTTTTACATGACCAGAGGTGGGTGAACAGGGCTAATGCCACTGGCTGACATAGCCTGGCATAGGCTTGACACGGCCAGAAACTAGGGTTAGCCATATCTTTTGACTCAGGGCTCCAAATGATGCACCACTTTGTCTGGTGGTTAGGCATTTGTAACAGGAACAAATGTCTCAACAGGATCTAGGGCAGGGGATGGCCGGGCGGGACAGCAGCGAAGCGACGCGCTCCAGCGGCCGTGCCGGCTTTAGCCTGCTGCTCTGGTGGAGGTGAAGGCGAAGTGATGCTTCCCCAAGGCATGCTTGTGACGTGGCGCAACTGTGCTGCCGTTGTCGGGCGCGCGCGCGGGAGAACGAAGGCGCTGCTGGCGGGCGAGGTGATTCCACGGTGGCGAACACGATGCGCACACGCGGCAGGGAAACAGTGGCTGGGGTGGCAACGCTGGAGATCGCCGGCGACGAAGCCGCAGCGGTGGCAACGGCGACGACCAACTCCGGCGCTCGTGGTCGTTTGAACGGCCTGGTCGTGCACAGTAGCCTGGTCGAACCAGGGACTGATTTGCGATGATTTTTGGTTTGGCTTTGGACTAGATTGCAAATCTGGTCTTTGAGAGGTTTAATTTGAGATTTGATTTCACGGCTGAGTATAATATTTCTATTAATACCCATTTAGCTCAATTTTGGAGAAAGTTTGATAAGATTTGAGGGATTTCACCTATTTTCGAAAATAGGGTAAAATTAGGGTAAACTAAATCTGGATTTTGTCGATCTCGAATTCTGGTGATTGGAGAGAGATTTTGAAGTCTGATCAAACAGGAGATCTGTATCAAATAGCATTTGGGAGGTGTTCCCTGAAGAAATTCTGGAGTTGGAATTGATTCGTGGATTTTAGCCTTTTCAGGCTTCCAGGTAAACAGAAAGGACTTATTCGCAGTAAAGTTTGGACTAAACTGCGAAAAGTGTTTAGATGAATTAATCTGGCTCCCAACTTTTTGAAGTGAGTTGAGGATGAACCTAGGAACATATTCCAGGGGTTACTTGAGTCTG
Source organism: Pharus latifolius (assembly GCA_019359835.1). NCBI lineage: Eukaryota > Viridiplantae > Streptophyta > Magnoliopsida > Poales > Poaceae > Pharus > Pharus latifolius. The sequence goes on along the minus strand of CM033321.1, from coordinate 57,324,896 downwards.
GGTAAGGTTAAATCAAGATAACTCAATCATTTGGAAACTGGGGTACTTAGGGTAAATCTGAATTTTCCTGTTTTCGAAAACAGAGAGAGGCTTAGGTACTGGGAGTTAGGGTCAGAATTTGATCTGGCTCCTGAAGACTTTTATCTTCAGGGTAACTGGTAGGTTAAGTCTGGATGGTCAGATCTTGATCTGGATCTAGAGAATAGATTTGGAGATTTTTAGGGTTTGGGAGAGATTAGAGTTCAGCTGATCTGGCTACTACTACAGAGATACATGCATGCAGGGTTTTTATGCAAAACTTTTCACCCCCAAAACTAGGGTGTTACAAGGCGCGGATGCGACAACACAGCAGCGGAAGAAGAGTAGATGTCGCAACCAAATAGTGACCAACAGTGCAGCAATAATAGCCGCACCTCTACAGAAGTCCACATGTCCGGGGAAGGAGCACCGCGTGTTCGTGTGCTAGCACCAGCGCACGCGGCTAGGGCTTTACGAGATCTATCTCATGGATGGTGGTGGCAGCCAGAATAGATCAGATCATCAACGCATGCCAACCGCATCTCCTTTTATAGGGCCTTGCAGATAAGTCCTACTCAAATGTGAACTCTAATCCTAATGGTAACCCCATTACCAATTGGGGACTCGTTTCGGATCCCATTCAAATTAATACTCCAACCCATTAAGTGTTTGACCCTGTAGGTTCGTGTATATTTGGATGCGATTGGAAACAACTTCCCGAATCACAAGTCATAAGCGGTTTCTAGCAAGACATTATGACTACCTGCATGTACACAAAGATCATATCTGATGAACCTATACAACTTATCATGGATTATCTCTTTGCCTCACAATACCAGATCGAACTCAAGGTGAGAAACGTGTCATCCTTGAATAGCTCGGTCCTTTCTTGATCTTGTAATGGACTAACCTTTCCATAGTTGTGTCGTGGTATTGCGAATACCCCGGCAGGTTTTGAGAATGATCCTAGCGAAGATTACGCGGCGCGGGTTGACCGGATGGCCGGTCCTCCCCCGCCGGACAACCACAAGAAATGACACACGGATTTATACAGGTTCGGGTCCCGGTGGGGGCCCTAGTCCTGTCGGTGCGCTCCCGACCGGAGTCGGCTGGGGAGGCTCTCTCCGGGGGAGAGGCTTCCGGAGCACACCTGTTAGTTTTTTAGCTATTCCAACAAATGAATCACCTCGTTACAACTGAGGGGTACAAGGGCTATTTATAGCCCCAAAAAGAAGCAAAAAGCCTAAACTACCCCGGAAGCCACCGTCGGATTGAAGGGTAAGAACGTCCTTCTCCCAGTCAAACGTCTTGGATGCTTGACAGGTGGTCGCTGATTCCCGAGGCGCTCCTCGCGTGACCTGCACGTGACAAACAACTCGAGACTTTACCTTTAGGAGGGCGATGAGGCCCGGGACGACGCCGGAGGCCAGGTCCCGGGGGCCAAAAGGCGGCGCCCGGGACGGCGCCGGAGGCCAGGTCCCGGGAGCCAAATGGCAGTGCCCGGGGAGAGGCCGGAGACCACGTCCCGGGGCAAATGGCGGCGCCCGGGACGGCGCCAGAGGCCTGGTCCCGGGAGCCAAAAGGCGGCGCCCGGGGAGAGGCCGGAGACCACGTCCCGGGGCAAATGGCGGCGCCTGGGATGGCGCCGGAGGCCTGGTCCCGATAGCCAAAAGGCGGCGCCCGGGGAGGCCTCGGAGGCCAGGTCCCCGGGCAAATGGCGGCGCCCGGGACGGCGCCGGAGGCCAGGTCCCGGGAGCCAAATGGCGGCGCCCGGGATGGCGCCGGAGGCCTGGTCCCAGGAGCCAAAAGGCGGCGCCCGGGGAGGCCCCGGAGGCCAGGTGCCGGGCAAATGGCGGTGCCCAGGACGGCGCCGGAGGCCTGGTCCCGGGAGCCAAAAGGCGGTGCCCGGGGAGAGGCCGGAGACCACGTCCCCGGGCAAATGGCGGCACCCGGGATGGCGCCGGAGGCCTGGTCCCGGGGGCCAAATGGCGGTGCCCGGGACGGCGCCGGAGGCCTGGTCCCGGGAGGCAAAAGGCGGCGCCCGGGGAGGCCCCGGAGGCCAAGTCCCCGGGCCAATGTGACGCGACTTACCTGGACTTAGCGCCGTGGAGATTTCCCCCAACAGCAGCCCCCCATGCCCCCCGGGGACGATGCTCGTGTCCCCGGTGGGTATGGTACACGTCACCGGGAAAATCTCCGGACCAAGTCACCGGTGCCGTAACGCTTCGGTTTCCGTGCCGGACGCTTATGGCCGCGCCGTTTGGTCATAAATGCGCTCGCGGTTCGAACCGGTGCGTCGATTCACGCGCCTTTCCCTTCGTTTCCCGCGCACGGTTTGAATTTCAACGGTCCAGATTGCTTCGCGGGGTGCCACGTGGCGCCCATCTAGACCACGTCTCATCCCTATAAATAGGGCCTTGGGTGGCCCGGAAGTTCATTCCAAACTTTCACAGCCTTAGCGATTTTTCTCTCCCGGTAGCTCTCTCCCGGTAGCTCTCCCCGGTAGCTAGCGCCCGGTAGCGAGAGTTCGGTGCCTTTAGCCGAAGCCTCCTGAAAAGTTAACCACCGAAAAACCAAACCTGATGGCACGGAAAGGTCGAGCGAAGATGACCGAGGTGCCCCCGGAGGAAGTCGCTCAGGACTTTCTCTGGGCGTCCGATTTTACGGCCGAGGACGCCGAGTCCATGGTCGAGCGCGGCGTCGTCGCGGACGGGGACATCCGAGCTCCCGTGAAGAAAGACGGAGGCCCCCGCCCCAGGCCCGGAGAGGTCGTCGCCTTCGAGGCCTTCCTGGAGGCGGGGCTCCGGCTCCCGGTGCATCCCATGCCCCGGGAGTTTCTGAAGGAGTACGGGCTGGTGCTCAACCACCTCACGCCGAACGCCCTCGTCCGGATGGGCATCTTCATCTGGATTTTCGAGACGGCGACCGGGAGGGAGCCCACCCTACACGTCTTCCGGTACTTCTATGAATCGGCGGCGCGGAGCTCCCACTTGGTGAAGGGGGGACCCAAGTCCCCCTTCGGCTCGGTGATGGTGCAGATGCTGCCGTCCCGGGTGGCCGACTACCCGGCGGTAGCCTCCCGGGACCATTGGGGCGATTGGGTCCGGAGGTGGTTCTACCTCAGGGTCCACGATGACGGTGTGACGTACGCCCCGGAGCCCGCCTCTTACAGCCGGTCGTCTGCGCCGAAGCCCCCGGTGTGGACGGACGAGGAGCTTGAGCTCCTCGGCAAGGTGATCATCTCCCGGAAGACCCGCTCTATGCGGGACGCCGCCGAGGAGATGATGCTCCTGAGGATCTCCCCCTTTGCGCGCAGGAGGAGGGGGACCGGCATGGGCCCAGAGCAGCGGCCTCCGGTCAAGCCGGTGACCCGACGTAAGTCCCGGTTACCTACTGCATCGCATTTACAAATTTTCAAAAATTTGACCAACTCTTTACCTCTTGTAGTCCGGCCGTACCCGGCGGCGCGGGAGAAGGCGGAGAACCTCCTCGGGAGGTACTTCGCTGACGACCACGAGCGCGTCGTGCGCCTCGTGGGGGAGGGCCCCCCTGGAACCTGGTGGCTGAGGCCTACGAGCTGAAGCTCCCGGAGAGGAAGCCCCTCCCCACCCCCGGGTCGCATAAACGGGGGAAGGACGCGGCCGGGGGCTCTGAGCCTAAGAAGGCCAGAGTGCAAAAGACCCCCGGCCCGTCGACGATGCCTGCGGTGACTCCGGCGAAGCCCTGGGACGAGATCCCCGGGACCGAGCGCGCCCGGGCGACGGCACGGAAGGAGACAACACCCCCTCCCCCGAAGAGCCCCGTTGAGGCTCGGGGGAAGGAACCGGCCGCGGACGGGGCGGCCTCCGACTCGGCGAACTACGCCCCGTCGCCGCCATTGGTAGCGGCCCCGCCACCACCCCCGGCCCCCTTGGAGCCAGAGAAACTGGAGGTGAGTTCCGCGGAGGCCTCGCCTCCGCGGATGGAATGGCCCGTGGACGAGGGGGGGAGCCCCTCGGTCTACGAGGTCCCGCCCGGAAAGGGGAAGGGTCTGATGGTCCCCCCCGGCTAGGGACCCCTTCCGGGACTTCCTCGGCCACTTCCTCGGGGGGCACCTCCGCAACGAGGACGACGACGACCGCCACCCCGACCGAGGTCGCGCCGGGCGCCCATGTCCGGGAACGCGTTATCGGCCGTACCGGGACAAGCGCCGGGCGGGAGACCCCCCTGCTTTCCGCAGGGGAGGTCGATCATTACGCGGAAGGCCTGCAGACCCCGAAGGTCCAAGCCTTCGTCGCGGGGGGGACGCTCCACGATCGCTTCACGGAGCTTCGGTCCCTCCAAGCCCAGGTATTCACCCGAGGCGGTTGTCGCTTTCCTTTGGCTCCTACATTCAAAATTTTTCTAACTCTGGAATTTATAGGGGACGACGATTACCTGGGGCGTTGAGCAGTGCGTCATCCGGCTGCTCAAGGATGCGGAGAACAGGGCCGCCTCCTTCCTGGGCCAGCGGGACGAAGCTCTCCAGGAGCTGGCCCGAGTCCGGGCCCAAGTTCACGTCTCGGAGGCAGTGAATGGCCGCCTCCGAGAGGAGTCGAAGGCGAGGAGGGAGGCCTTCTGGGAGCTCGAGGAATCGAGCGTCCGGGCGGTGGCGGACGCGGGCCGCTCCGTCCGTTCGGCCCTCGAGAGCCTTGGCGTAAGCCTAGGCTCTGGGAGCAGCTCGGAGGTGCCCCCGGCGACCCTCGCGGAGGCCGTGCGTTTTCTCAATACGCAGGTCTCCGTCATCTCGGAGGCGGCTGACGCCCGGGCTCGGGGCCGGGTGATTCCCGTCGTTGCGGCTGTGGCCGGGCTCGTCGAGCACCGGGAAGTGGGCGCTTGGGCGATCGGGGGCCGCATCCCACGGAGCTTCCCCGAGTTCTTCGAGCCTTCACGCCGGGAGGTGGAGCAGCTCGCCGGGGGCTTCTACGACCGGATCATCCGAGCGAGATTCCCGGTACCGGCGCCTCCGGCGGTGGACGCTCCGGCCCCGGCCTCGGAGGAAACCCCCCGGGGAGAGGACGCCAATGAACATGTATGAGCCTCCCCCCGGGTCTTAGTTAGGGCCCTTTATTTTCTTAGGACTTTTGATCCCGGTAGCTTCTTAGAAGAAGCCCCGGACACTTGTACAAAAACATTTTGAATGCAATGGAGTTAGAATTTTTTCTAAGTCTTTGAATTGAATGCATTGTTACCAGGGTTCCCGGGAGGTTTCTCCCGGGCGAAGGTCTGGGAGGGGCTCCCCGGGGGACGCCCAAGCGGCTTTAATTTTGCTAAGCCTTGTCTCCGGGAAGCACGGCGGGGATAGCGTCCGGGAGCCGATCCGGTTGAGGTGGCGTCCGGAGTGGCACTTGGACAACTTTGACAATCATCGCGCCGAATTGTCCCCTCCACGACCGGGGTTCCGGATGATACCTCCCCTCCGGATACTTCCACCGGCGGGATACGAGTTCTGGCCCGAAGATGTGCTCCGGGACGCTCGGCGCCGCGTGCGAGCATTGTACCGGGACTTGACCCGGGAGCTAGCGGAGAGCCTCCGAGAGTATTAGGCGTAGGAGCCTTAGGACGTAGAGAATCCCCCGGGTTAGAACCCGGGTTGTATCATTTCCAAAGCCCACCGGAGGGGGAAGATGTCCTCCGGGTTTGATAATCAATAAAGCTGTTTGTTTGCTTCTCTTGTTGTCTTTTCACTTTTTCTTCTTGGATGGTCCAGACGACTCCTTTTCTCAGAAATAAGCTAAGTTTGCTCGTAGGCGGTGCGGTCGACACCTGGGGGTTCCTTATCCCCCCAGCCCACAGCGGGCTGGAGGGTAGCTCCGCGCGCTGTGGGGGTAACAAGGCCCCCGGGGTGGGCGTGACCTGTAGCATAGGAATTTTTCTAAGTTAGAAAAAATTTAGAATGAGGTTTCTTGGGAAAAGACCTTCCGGGAGACAATCGTCCGGTCGCCGTGAGGACGGGGAGCCGGGAATAAGGCCTCTTGTGGGAGAAACATCCAAGAAAGACCCGATGAGATTTCCGGAGTCGAGCTTCTTGGGAGACAATCGTCCGGTCGCCGTTGGAACGGGGTGCCGGGAATAGGGTCTCCGGGAAGGAAATGTCCGAGAAATCCATAACTTCTCCGGGAGATAGTCATCTGGTCGCCGTGAAAATGGGGAGCCGGGAATACGGTCTCCGGGAGGCATTCATCTGGTCGCCGTGAGAACGGGGAGCCGGGAATAAGGTCGCCGGGGACCAATTGTCCGGTCGTCGTGAGAACGGGGTGCCGGGAATAAGGTCGCCGGGGACCAAATATCCAAGAATGCCATTATACGTCCCACTGGGAAGAGCATCGAACGTCGACTCCCGTAGGAGGAAGATAGATCCAAGAAGGCCATTAGACGTCCCACTGGGGAGAGCGTCGAACGTCGACTCCCGTAGGAGGAAGATAGATTCAAGAAGGCCATTAGACGTCCCACTGGGGAGAGCGTCTACTCCCGGAGGAGGAAGTGCCCGAAGATGGGTCTTGAGTGTTTGGGCAGGGGACTAGTCTCCCAAAGTTACTCGTTACCACGGCCGCTGGGGACCGGGTTGCCGCTTACACCCTCAGTCCACGAGGGCTGATTGTAAGCCGCCCTACAGGAGGGACTTGCTGGGTCTGGCCCACTTCCTCGCGGGGAGGGCATCCTCGCGGGGAGGGCATCGCCGCTAGGGGCGGTAATGAGAAGAACCTGCAAAGAGGTAGTTGAAAAACAAGACCTATGTATTGCTAATGAAATGAAGTACAGTGCCTCCCCCTGCGAAGTCGCGAAAGGGGAGGAAAAGGTGAGTACAGTGTCCCTCCTCCCCTTCCGGCGTGACCGCTCCGGGGGAGGGGACAGGCCCGTAAGGCTAAACATAGAACTTGCGAAATAAACGCAATTTCCACGTGTGCTTCAGCTCCTGCTCTTGAAGGTTGGAGAGCTTATAAGCCCCCGAGCCCAGGACCGCGGAGATCCTATAGGGGCCCTCCCACTTGGGGGAGAGCTTCCCCTGGGCTTAGGGGTCTATGACGCGATTGAGGACAAGGTCCCCAAGGCAAAAAGCTCTCTCGCGCACGCGCCGGTTGTATGCGCGCGCCATCTCTTGCTCATAGATGGCGTGGCGGAGGAACGCTCGGTCGCGTTCCTCCTCCATGAGGTCGATTTCCAGGCGCTGGTTGGCCTCGTTGGCCTGGTACGCTGTGGGCGTGGCTCCCTCCAGGAGCTCGACCCGCAGTGACCGGAGGCCGATCTCCGGGGGGAGGACTGCCTCCGCCCCATAGACCAGGGAGAAGGGAGTACGCCCCGTCGCCCGGGACGGGGTCGTGCGCATGGAGCAGAGGATGCTAGGGAGCTCCTCTACCCATGCACCCCGTTTAGAAGCGGTTTACTCGAGTCTCCGGCGCAACCCCTACAGGATCACGCCGTTGACCCTCTCGACAGCCCCATTGCTCCGGGGATGGGCCACTGAGGCGAAGTGGATGACGAGCCCCAGGCCTTCGCAGAATTCCCGGAAATAAGCCAAGTCGAATTGGGTCCCATTGTCCACGGTGATTTCCTGGGGGACACCAAAACGACATACGACATTTTTCCAGAAAAACCGCTGAACGGCCCGGGACGTGTTGCTGGCCAAAGGCTCCGCCTCAACCCACTTTGTAAAATAGTCGACCGCGACTACCGCATACTTGTATCCTCCGGGCGTTGGGGGGAAGGGCCCTAAGAGGTCCATCCCCCAGCGCACGAAGGGCCAAGTGATGGGGATTGTCTGCAGCGCTATAGGGGGGAGGTTCGAGCCCTTGGCCATCTTCTGGAATGCCTCGCACGCGGAGACAAGGTCTCGCGCGTCGCGCATGACCGTGGGCCAGTAGAAACCCTACCGGAGGGCCTTGGCCGCGATGGCACGCGGGGCTAGGTGAGAACCACAGCTTCCCGTGTGGATGTCTTTGAGAAGTTGAAGTCCTTCCGGCCGGGGGAGGCAGCGCAGGAGGGCGGAAGACCCCCACTCGTAGAGCCTCCCCTCCAGCAGGAGATATGCCCGGGCTTTAGCCCGGAGGCGTTTAGCCTCGGTCTCACTAGGAGGGTCCCCCTCCCCATTGATGAAGGAGATGAGGGGGTCCATCCAAGACGGAGTCCGGGTGATCTCGGCGACCTCCGGGACATGAGGCTCGTCGCCCGTGTCCGGGGAGGCCACCGAGGGCTTCGTGATGATTTCCAGAAAAGCCCCCTTGGGGAACGATTCCCGGGCGCTTGCCGCCCGGGCCAAGGCGTCGGCCCGGTCATTGTCCCTCCGGGGGATATGCCGGGCCTCGAGGCCGTCGAAATGCCTCTCCATCTTTCGCACTTCCTGCAAATAAAGACTTAAGTTTGCGTCATGGCACAGGTAAGACTTGTCCATTTGGCAAACTACGAGCTGAGAATCTCCCTTGACTAGGAGGCGCCGGATCCCCAGGGAGCGTGCAAGGCGCATCCCTAGGAGCAAAGCCTCGTATTCGGCGACGTTGTTGGTTGCGGGGAACTCGAGCCGCGCGGCGTACTCGAGTTCCTTCCCCTCGAGGTTCTGGAGGACTACTCCCGCACCAGCCCCGGTGAGACACAGCGACCCATCGAACATGAGGGTCCAATGATCACTGCGTCGCGGCGGCACAGGGAGGTCTTCGTCCCCGGACCCAGAGGCGGGAGTCCACTCTGCGATGAAGTCGGCGAGGACCTGCGACTTGATGGCGGAGCGGCCGGTAAGGGACAGGGAGAAGGGGGCGTGCTCGGCCCCCCACTTCCCGATCCGGCCGGTGGCTTCTTTGTTCCGCAGTACCTGCCCCAAGGGGAGGGACGACGGGACGGTGATGGGGTGCCCTAGGAAGTAATGCCGAAGCTTCCGGGAAGCCATGAGGAGGGCGTAGCAGATTTTCTCCATCTCCGTGTACTGAGTTTTGGCCCCTTGGAGGGCCTCACTCACGTAGTACACGGGACGCTGCTGCCCCCCTTGCTCCTTCACCAAGACCGCGCTGACGGCGACGGGGGTCGCGGCGAGGTAGAGGAGCAAGGGCTCTTCTGGAGACGGACTCACGAACATTGGAGGGCTCGTGAGGTACTTCTTGAGGTCGTTGAAGGCTTCCTGGGCCTCGGGGGTCCAGCGGAACCCCTCGAGCCCTCGGAGGATCTTGAAGAATTGGAGGCCCCGCTCCCCCGACTGGGAGACGAAGCGGCTTAGCGCGGCTAGGCGGCCGGAGAGCCGCTGGACATCCTTGACAGAGCGCGGCGGGGGCATATCTAGGAAAGCCCGGATCTTGTCGGGGTTTGCCTCAATGCCCCGCTGGGACACGAGGAAACCTAGGAGCTTCCCCCCGCGCACCCCGAAGGCGCATTTCTCCGGGTTGAGTTTGAGCCCGAACGGGCGGAGGTTGCGGAAGGTTTCAGCCAGGTCGTCGATGTGGGAGGCTGTGCGGGGACTCTTGACGACCGCGTCATCTACGTAGACTTCGACGTTGCAGCTGACTTGATCTTTGAAAACTAGCGTCATGAGGCGCTGGAAGGTCGCCCCTGCTTTCTTGAGCCCGAAGGGCATATGGATGTAGCAGAAGGTTCCGAGGGGAGTTATGAAACTCGTCTTTTCCTCGTCCCCTTCCGCCATCCGGACTTGATGGTAGCCCAAGTAGGCGTCTAGGAAGCTCATGAGCTCGCACCCCGCAGTGGAGTCGACGAGCTGATCAATCCGCGGGAGTGGGAAGTTGTCTTTGGTGCAGGCACGGTTAAGGTCGGTGAAGTCCACGCACATCCTCCACCTACCGGTTGACTTCTTGACGAGGATGTGGTTCACGAGCCACTCGGGGTGCAGGACCTCCCGAATGAACCCCACCTCTCAGAGCCGGGTGATCTCCACCTTGATTGCTTCTTGGCGCTCGAGGGAGAGTTTCCGCAGCTTCTGTTTGATCGGGGGGTGACCGGGGGCCACTGGGAGCTTGTGCTCAATGACCTCCCGGGCGACGCCCCGCATGTCCAAAGGCTTCCACGCAAAAACATCGGAGTTTTCGCGCAGAAAGGCCGCAAGTTGCGCTGCATGCTCCTCGGGGAGCTCCGCCCGACCCGGACGGTTTTGTCTTCGTCGCCCGGGAACAGCAGGACCTTCCGGAGGCCGCCTTCCGGACGCGGCTTAAGGAGGGGCCTCCCGGGCTGTGGCGGAGCGGCGTCTAGTTCCGGGGGAGAATCCTGCCCCCCGGGCGTCTTTATGAGGTTGACGCTTCCGATTGTGGCCGCAACGCACTCGTATAGAGCACGGGCCATGTCTTGGTCTCCCCGGACGTTGATCACACCATGCAGCACGGGGGTCTTCATGCAGAGGTAGTTTTGATGGGTGGTAGCCCCCAGCCGGTTGATTGTGGTCCTCCCCATTATCACGTTGTAGGAGGAGGGGAGGTCCACTACGTCGAAGCGGACCAACTCGGTCCGGTAGTTCTCCGGGGTGCCGAATGTCATAGGAAGATCTACCTTGCCCACGGGGTGGATCGTCTTCCCCGGGACAAAACCTAGCAGGGGCCCGGCAGCGGGCTGCAGGAGCTTCTCATCCACCTGCATCTCTTTGAAGGCCTTCAGGAATAGGACGTCAGCGGAGCTCCCGCCGTCCACGAGGATGGGGGCCAAGTGGCAGTTGTAGATGGTCGCGGAGACAATGAGCGCGTCGTCGTGGGGGAAGCGAACCCCTCGCGCGTCTTCTGCCGTGAAGGTGAGGGGGACGTCCGACCACTTAGGTGGCGGGGACGCGTGTAGCACCCCCACAACCTTGACCTCGCGCGCGTACTCCTTACGCTCGCGCTTAGAGTCCCGCCCGGAGGCGGACCCTCCCACGATGACGTTGATATGGCGCTGAGAAGTTTGAAAGGGGAGAGCTTCTGAATGCTCCCCCTCCTGCGTCTGCTGACCCCCCGCGGGAGCAGGAAGGGCCGGAACAGCTGGCCGAGGGAGCAAGGAGGCCGGAGTCCCCCCCCTGCCCGCGCTGGTCGAGGAACGCCGCGAAGTGTTGCAGCAGCTGGTGGAAATCTCGGGTAGCATGGGTACTGGACCCGTGGAAGCTGCACCACGGTCCTTCCCGGCTGCGCAAAGACTGTCCTCCCCCATGGCCTTTCGGCCTGGGAAAGGGGCGGCTGGCCCTCGGGGGGTCGCGCGAGCCGCCTCCGCCCTCGAGGACAAAAGTGTCCCGAGGCCGTGCCTCGCTACGCCCCCCTGTCTGGGGCGTTTGGGGGGATCCCTGGCCCCCCGGTTGACGGGGGCGGGAGCCCTTGGGTCTTCTTCCAGATGTCGTCTTCTTCCGCCCGAGCGTACTTTTCGAGTACATTGAAGAGCTCGTTGGCGAAAGAAGGGCAGCTACGGGAGAGTCTTCGGTGGAGTTCCCCCGGGAGGATCCCGCTTTTGCAGGCTTCGATGACTGTAGAGTCCGGGACGTGGGCCACTTTGCTTTTCACTTGGGCGAAGCGCTTGAAGAAGCTTCTGATGGTTTCCCCAGTCCTCTGACGGACAGTGTACAGCTGCGAGGAGTCCAGGGGACGCACGTAGTTCCCCTGGAAGTTGGCACAGAACTCCCGCTTGAGCTGCGAGAAAGACTTGATGGAGCCCGCCTTCAGGTTGTAGAACCAGGAGCGGGCAATGCCGGTGAGGTAGAGGGGGAAGACGTTGCATTGTACGGTCTCGTCCCCCCCCCCCCCCCGCCACAGAGATGGCTGTGGAGTAGACCTGCACAAATTCGTAAGGATCTGCCTCACCGTTATAGTGCTCGATGTGCGGAGGGCGGTAGGGCCGTGGCCACCGGATGCTGCGAAGTCTTCGACACAGGGGCTGGTTAGCCCCCTGCACCTCCCGGGGAGAGTCCCGGTCGCTGTCTTCTTTCACGGGACCTTCGTTGTCTGAGTCTGGAAGCGGTCCGAGAGGTCCGCCAGAGTGGTGGTGGCGACGCTTCTCCTCCGGACTGGGGCTGAGTTCCCGGACGTCCGGGCTATTCTCCGGAGAGGCTGGGTCTTCCGCGGGTCTCTTCCCCCGACCGGAGCGAGAGCGATGGTCCCGATGTCCACGGCCAGGGGGAAGTTCTTCCCCGCGCTCAGGTGAATGCATTCGCTCAACCTCCCCCTGGGCGAAACGGACGTGTTCCGCCGGGGGAGGGAGCTTATGCACTGTAGCTACCGGCCCGGAAGCTTCCGGGGCCGGGTGGGGGGAGCCCCCTGCGACGACCCCCGGGACCGGAAAGGGGGAAGCCCCTGTATTATCCGGAACCGGGGAGGGGGCGCCCACGGCGACGCTTGGAACCGAAGTGGAGGGAGCCCCTGTGGCAATGACTGGAACCGGAAAGGGGGAATGTGGGACCCTCCTTTGAGGAATCCCGTGGCAACCGCCCAGGTGGATTGCGCACAGGTGGGTACATCACAAGCTCACAACAACAGGATTCACTTTAAATAATAAAGCTGGTAGATAAAACAAGTACAAGGTCACGAGGACCACTATTACAATATCATAATACCAAGGATGACATTAATTAAAGTTGATACAAAAGTAGAGAACTTTTTAAAATCCAGAATCAGTATCGAAGTACCGAACACAGAAAAACAACACAAAAAGCAACCACAAAGGTCTTCACTTCCTTCTGCAGCGGCTCTGGAAGGGCTTCCTCCACATCGGACTCAACTTGGCTCATGACCCTCCTAGAAGCTCAAATCGTCTGGAAAGGCTCTTTCCTCTTCTTGGTGTTCAAGGCTAGGGGAATCGGGATTCTCAAATCCTTGTTCTGAATTTGTTTGCAAAGGCAAGGGTGAGCATGTTTTTACACAATGCTCAGCAAGTCTCGTTACAAAAATGTAGGTATATAGATGAGGAGTGATCAAGAAAAGGGGTTTTGGTTTTATATATATATATATGAATAGAGTAGATTTTTACTCTAAAATCATAAGGAAAAGCTTTTAGTTTCCAAGAGCAATACTTTAAAATCTTAATTTATACTTTAGAAATCGTTATGTGATGGTCTCCCATGAGTCATCATTTTTATTAACCCATATTATGAAAACATTCCAAATCATTACTTGTGCTATAATCCATGGATAACATCCACTACGAAAAGACTCCTGAACCTGGGAGTACAGAGTATCTGATACTTCTTTTACACTTTGCAAAGGTGTACCTCTTTTTAAATCCACTAGTTCACTCGGCTTTCGAGTCGGGCCAACTCCATGTGACTTATACACATGTGACAAGGCCGAGATCACACAACGCTTTTGTAGTTCAGTATTAACAGTATCCCCGCCCGGTAAATAGACAATTAAGTCTCAAGTACCGTTGTGGGTCCTACCCACTGCCTTACTTCCTAGCCTCTGGTCTATGTTCCCGCAGGACACATAGCCTTGGTCTGTGTCCACGCAAGACATATGACCGTTTTATGATTACAACCGCGCACGGCTTAATCAGGTCTAGGGCGCCTTCCTTCTTTCCACCTTTTCCTCTCATTATTTTTCTGAACTCACATCACTCATGGCCGAACTGCGGCCCACCAGTTTCCACGCGAGAAACCAGATCGACAAACCATGCTGGGAACTGCTAATACCAAAAAGCTACTAAGTTGTGCCTGTCCCATACCAGGCAAGTGGTTGGTACATTTACAATTCGCATAGACACACAGCACAGGGTTCTCGTCCTTATGAATCAATAGTGAGGAGCATTCACATACCCTGGTGCGCACCGCACCCTCTCCATACAAACCAATCCTCACTACTGATCCCTTTTATCAGTTTTCTTGACAAAACGGTTTTCATTATAACTTCTCATGTATTTGACCATTTCAAGTTTAATGTGGATATTCAGTATATGAGTCCTAGGGTGACAAAAGCATATATATGAAGGTTCAATAACAAAAGGGGTTTCATGATTCATTAGGTAATATCTATTCATGTCATTCAAACATAACTTGTATCTCAAATAAGCATGCATAGTAAGAAACAGTGAATATACTTCATATGAAAATATTGGGTGAGACATGATCAAAGGAATGAGGCTTGCCTTGCACTGCTGGGTCTAATTACTCAGACGGATCTTCAAAGACTTCCTCTGCCCCTTCAGCTTCTGACTCTGCGGCAATCAAACAACACACAAACATACCATATAAGCATACAGAAAATAGTTTCCATAGAAAATATTAGGTAAATAAGTCATGCATGCAGGGGAAAAGGGTTAGGGCAAGGTCACAAGGGCTCTGGTCGAAGAAACGGCTAAAAAGGATTGAACGTCGAAGGGTCGACATTCAGTTCACGGCTTTGGCATAGCTTCAAACTGGTATTAGGATGGTTTTCTGGAGAAGTGACAGAAGGGAAAGATGTAGAACACAACTCCAGGAATCTAGGGGACAAAGTGACATTTCCATTGCTCAACCAGAAGGGGTCAAACAAGGCTAATGCCAGTGGCTGACATGCACTGACATAGTGCAGACATTGCCAAAAACTAGGGCAAAGCTTAACCTTTGATCCAGGGCTCCAATTGATGAACAACTTTGTCTGGGAGGTAGGCCTTGATAACAGGAACAAGATACTCAACAGGATCAAGGGCTGAAAGTGGCCGGAGGGCGGCCAAATCCGGTGATGAACTACGGTGGCGACACGGCACAGACACAGTTCTGGGCAGAATTTTGGCAAGGCCATATCTCCAAATCTGGGCCGATTCAAAGGTCGAGCTAGAAGGCAAAGTTTCTTAGGAGATTGGGAACTATCAAAAGGGCAAGGTGGACGGGGCCAGATCGGCCGGAATTAAAATCTGGTGAACTGCACAGGGGAAGAAGACACAAATTTGGGGTTTTCCAGATTTGAGCAAATTCTTCAACTTTGATTGCTTAGATGTGTTAAGCTAGGTTTACTGATCCTATTTGATCACTGGCTCGAGAGCTAAAAGGGCTTGGTTAGAGTTTAATTGCTCACTGGAGGTTTTTGGGGAAACCGGCGATCACCGGCGACAGAAGGCAAGAGAACTCGATTCCAAGATTAGATACACTCAAGAGGGGATGGGAAACTTACTGGGAGGCTTGGATTGCTGAGGGGAGCAACGGGTGAGGCTGGCACTGAGAGCTCCGGAAATGGCTCGCTGGGGAAGAAGATTTCACGGCTGAGCTGCGAGCTTAGGTGGTTTCTGGCGCTGGGTGAAGATGCAACGGCTACAGAAGGCTTTATATAGGCACGGGCGAGGCAAAAGGGCCGACAATTTGGAGTGTTGCTGCTGCGAGGTGACTTTGAAGCGACGGGACGGGGTGGTGATGGTGAGGCGACTGACGGCGCGGCGTTGCAGCTTTGCAGCTGGACGGTGCAGGTGCAAGCGGCTAAGGCAACGGCGAGGAGACACCTTGCTCGAGCATGGCTGCGACGTGTCGAGCGTTCTCTGCGGTGCTGCGCTGCTGCAGCTAGCACGCGTGCTGTGCGCGGGGAAAACTTGCAGCAATTGCGCGGTTGAGGTGGCTTCCACGGTGGCGAACGGCGAGGGCACACATGGCGGCAAGGGCACAGGCGACTGCCACGGCGGAGTGAGCACGGCAGCTGGTCGAGGTCGCGCACAGGAGGTTCTCTGGTCGTGGACATGCTCCAGTCGAAAGCAGCAGGGACCTGGATGCAAATATTTTGGACTGATTTGCGATGATCTTTCTTTGGAGTTTGGACTTGATTGCAATTCTGGAAATTTGGGGGTCCAAATTGAACTTTGATTTCGCAGCTGAGTGACACTAAAATGCTGGGACTCATCTGGCAGGAAATTTGGTGAATTTGAACAAGATTTGAGGGTTTCGACAAAAATCTGAAAATAGAGTAATTAGGGTAAAACAGGGTAATTAGGGTTTTGAAAACGGCGAGGCTCAAAACTCAGGTTTAGGGTAAGATTTGGAAATTCTTCCAGAAGGGAAAAATGTTCAGAATAGTGAAAGGAAGGTGTTTACTGGATCAGATCAAAGTTTGGAGATGGTCTAAGACTTTTAGTCTTTTTGAGCTTTTGACAATTATGAAAAGGGCTGATTTGTGATACATTTGGGCTGATTTGTGAAAAGGTCTGAATGACAAGAGTTTGATTGCCAACTTTTTGGGGTAAGATACTGGCATAACTGGGATCTCATTCTGATATAGGGAGAGACGAGGTAAGCCAAGATTTGGGAAAAATCGGGGTTTACAGGGAAGCCCCTGTATTATCCGGGACCGGCGAGGGGGGAGCCCCAGCGGCGACATACGGGACCGGGGAGCCGATGCGGGGGGAAGTCCGCTGAGGCATGGGAGCTGCTCTGTCGACCGCCCCCGGTGCGGTAAACGCGACGCGAGGGGCGGGACTGGCTCCCGGCGTAGGGAAAACCCCCGGCATGAAATGGGCTCCCGGCCCCGGAAATAGGCCTGGGACGGGGTACCCCCTGGTGCCGCAAAGGGCCCTGGCATGAAGTAGCCCCCCGGCACCGGGATGGGCCCGGGCGCCGAGAAGGGTCCGGGCGTGTATCCCGCAGGGGGAGGGAACCCCCCGACCGGATCATACAGAGCGGACAGACCCCCGGAGACCGGAGGGGCCGCCGGGTAACCCATAATCGGGGGCATAGTCCCCGAGTACGGGTGCGATGCAAATGTGGGGGCCGGAGGCCACGCCAACATGCTGAGCAGCTCATCCATTGAGCACTGGGCGCGGAGCTGGCCCTCCACTAGAGCCTCAAGCAGGGCGTCCCGGGGAGCCGGGGGAGCCGTCGGGGGGAGACTGGTCCCGGCCGAGGTCCCCGCGGTCACCGGGGGCGACCTGGTGGTGGAAGCACCTAAGTTAAGAGGAAAGGAGGGAGGCGGTACCTGGGCCATGGCGTCACCGGGAAGGGTGCGAGCCCTTGTTCTTGGGGAAGCCATGGCGTCTTGTCACGAGTCCCCACGGTCGGCGCCAACTGTCGTGGTATTGCGAATACCCCGGCAGGTTTTGAGAACGATCCTAGCGAAGATTACGCGGAGCGGGTTGACCGGATGGCCGGTCCTCCCCCGCCGGACAAGCACAAGAAATGACACACGGATTTATACAGGTTCTGGTCCCGGTGGGGGCCCTAGTCCTATCGGTGCGCTCCTGACTGGAGTCGACTGGGGAGGCTCTCTCCGGGGGAGAGGCTTCCGGAGCACACCTGTTAGTTTTTTAGCTATTCCAACAAATGAATCACCTCATTACAACTGAGGGGTACAAGGGCTATTTATAGCCCCAAAAAGAAGCAAAAAGCCTAAACTACCCCGGAAGCCACCGTCGGATTGAAGGTAAGAACGTCCTTCTCCCGGTCAAACGTCTTGGATGCTTGACAGGTGGTCGCTGATTCCCGAGGCGCTCCTCGCGTGACCTGCATGTGACAAACAACTCGAGACTTTACCTTTAGGAGGGAAATGAGGCCCGGGACGACGCCGGAGGCCAGGTCCCGGGGGCCAAAAGGCGACGCCTGTGGAGGGGGCCGGAGGCCACGTCCCCGGGCAAATGGCGGCGCCCGGGACAGCGCCGGAGGCCAGGTCCCGGGAGCCAAATGGCGGCGCCCGGGGAGAGGCCGGAGACCACGTCCCCGGGCAAATGGCGGCGCCCGGGACGGCGCCGGAGGCCTGGTCCCGGGAGCCAAAAGGCAGCGCCCGGGGAGAGGCCGGAGACCACGTCCCGGGGCAAATGGCAGCGCCCGGGATGGCGCCGGAGGCCTGGTCCCGGGAGCCAAAAGGTGGCGCCCGGGGAGGCCCCGGAGGCCAGGTCCCCGGGCAAATGTCGGCGCCCGAGACGGCGCTGGAGGCTAGGTCCCGGGAGCCAAATGGCGGCGCCCGGGATGGCGCCGGAGGCCTGGTCCCGGGAACCAAAAGGCGGCGCCTGGGGAGGCCCCGGAGGCCAGGTCCCTGGGCAAATAGCGGCGCCCGGGACGGCGCCGGAGGCCTAGTCCCGGGAGAGAAAAGGCGGTGCCCGGGGAGAGGCCGGAGACCACATCCCCGGGCAAATGGCGGCACCCGGTATGGCGCCGGAGGCCTGGTCCCGGGGGCCAAATGGCGGCGCCCGAGACGGCGCCGGAGGCCTGGTCCCGAGAGCCAAAAGGCGGCGCCCGGGGAGGCCCCGGAGGCCAAGTCGCCGGGCCAATGTGACGCGACTTACCTGGACTTAGCGCCGCGGAGATTTCCCCCAACAAGTTGACTCTTAACTATATTTGGTTTGGCCATGCACTTTCTTAGTCCAATTACATCAAAGGGCCCAGAGATATCTCACTCAACATATGAGAGGGGCAAATTCCATCTCGACCATTCACTTTCAACCACATGGTTCATAACATATCTGTATGTCACCTTTATGACTACTTGGTTAAAAGTAGCGGTTGATGATACCAAGTATGCTACTACGCATGTATGAAACCGTGATGATCTCAGGTTTAAAGATAAACCAGAATAACTGTTAGAAACCAACTGATGACACATAAAAGCTCAACAGTGTCTTAAGATGGGTCAATCCAACCAACATGTTCTCCAACATGTGTCCACGACATTGACTTGATATCACATATCTATGGTCCGTGAAACTTGACTATCAATCAATGATCGTGCAGACTTATCTTGCATCATTATTCCATGTAATGCTGAAAGTTAGGGATGTTTAGAATAAGTATCACTGATAATGTCGACAATACATATATCATAATAAAGAGTTCCACGACCAAGTCATATACAAGTGATACTTTATTCAATGAATGCAATAACATTTTATTCGTAACAATTCATAAGCATATTATGATACAATCATCTCCATAATTGCCTCTAGGACATATCTCTATCACCCTCACCTTCTCACGAAGCGAGAAAAGAAAGTGCCTCAAACGAAGTGCATCTTGTGTTACTCCATGAATCTTGAAAGTATCACAATGCTCAAGAAACATATGTAGATGTAATTATTGATTTCTTTACTTTGTGTGCATCGCAATGCTCTTGATTATTTAACTGATGATATCAAAGGGATTAGCCCTCAAATTTGTATGCATAGGATCTCTCTAGTTGATGAAACTAAAACCTCCGTTGAGCGTCAACATAGATTAAACCCTAACTTGAGGGAAACTGTTAAAGCTGAAATTTCTAAACTAATAGATGCGGGTATCATTTATCTTCTTTCTGATAGTAACTGGGTTAGTCCTATTCATGTGGTTCCAAAGAAAGGAGGTATGACAGTAGTTAAGAATGCTAACAATGAGTTGATTCCTACTAGACTTGTTATTGGATGGCGCATGTGCATTGATTATCGTAAATTAAATAGCACCACTAGGAAGGATCACTTTTCATTACCTTTCATTGATCAAATGTTGGAAAGATTGGCCAAACATGCATATTTTTGTTTTCTTGATGGGTATTCGGGGTTCTTTCAAATCCCAATTCATCCTGATGATCAAGATAAGATGGCATTTACATGTCCTTTTAGTACTTTTGCTTACGGCGAATGCCGTTTGGGTTATGTAACGCGCCTGCAACTTTTCAACGATGTATGATGGCTATTCTTCCTAAATCAGTTGGTGGAATAAAGTTATGCAGATCTGTGAAATCAGATTCAACCCAAGCCATCAGAATCACAGAATTTGCAATCAGGTCCAAATCCAAAACCTAAATCCTTGCATTTCAGTCCCTGAGCCTTTCGACCACGACCGGGACCAGCACCACTTCGACCGCGACTAGGTGTGCTGTGCCGCCGTGTTCTTTGCTATTGGTGGAGCCCCACCGTCGCCACCTTCGCCGTAGCCTCGCCGTCGCGTGTGCACATCTGGTTTGCCACCGTGGAGCCACGCAACAGCACCAGCACCTCCCCAATCTTTTCCCCCGCACGCGCGCGCGATTGCCTGCTACTGTGTCATAACATTTTCGCCGCGTCGCAGCCATGCCGGAGCCTTCAGCCTCTGTGCCACTGTCGCCGCCAGAGCACGCCTGCTTGTTCCGATAAAGCCATCAAGACCGCCGTGTGCCGTCGCGTCTTCACCGTTGTCCCCACCTCATCCAGTCACTTCAGGTCAGTGCAGCCACTGCAATTCTCGAGGCAAGCCAGTCATTGCAAGCTTCGCCCGTGCCTATTTAAGCCACCTATAGCTAGTAGCCTCTTCTCACTTCACCAGAAACCACTAAATCGCTTTATCCTCCGTCTTCGTCTTCTTCTCCAGCGAGCCAGCGAGAGGGAGCACGGTGCTAGCCCAATTCTCTGCTCCGACCTTCAAATTAACTCGACTAGTGAGTACCTCCCTCCTCCCTCTTTGCTCTGTACCATTTAATTGCACTCCGGTGATCTCTAATGCCGGCGATCGCCGAAGATTAAATTATCCCTGTTTCCGCAGTGTCAATCGATTTAGCCCGAATTAGCTCTTGTATTAGTAGAATTATGTGATCAGTAGACCCCTTCTAGCATGCCTGTGCTGTTAGAGTTTTCCCCAATTTTCATGCGCCGTCGTGAATAGCTCACGTCGCCGGCCCGTGCCACCTCAACTCCGGCCAAATTAGCCTTCCGAGAGGACTCTCCTCATCGACCTATTGCCCTCACAGTAAGGAATCGGTTTATGAAGCCTTGCAGTAGAAACGCCCAAATCTCACCTCTTCTTCTCCTGTGCCGATCGCTGCCACTCGCACCATTCAACCTCTAGTCGATTCCAGTGCTCCAGGTTATACCAAATAGCCCCAGTTAGCTCCAGTAGCTTCGACTTCCTGTAGCGCAGCACTAAAACCCGATTTGGGTGTTTTACCCCTTTTGTGCCGTGCCGTAGGTGTACCGCCCCGTCGCCGCTGTTCATCGCCGTCAACTCCACCTTGTCTAGCGTCTTCACCCTGACCACCTGAGCACCTTTCTCTACTAGCTTGATCTCTGAATCTGCATAGATTGCAAGATTTAGCCATGCCAAGAAACTGACCAGTGCCTGTGTCTTTCCGTGTCGCCACAGTAGTTCATCGACGCCGTTCGTAACCGTCCGGCCATCTTAGCTCCTAAAACCACCACCAATAAGTTCCTGTCATCTTCGCCGACCTCCTAGACATAGTTGGTGAGACAATCAAGCCCTAAATCGATTAAATCATCAAAACACTAGAAATTGACAGTGCACAGACATTCAGCTCACTGTGTCCAAGGATGTCTTTGCAAATTCCTTGACTTTCTGGACTTTCCTGCTAAAACCACCTTGTCAAATAGCTACCTCATGGCATTATGCACCAGATGCTTGAAACAGAACCCATCTTGCCCATTGAAAACCTCTAGAACCATGCCAATGCCATTCCTTGACAATGTCATCCCATGTCAGCCTATGTCAGCGAGTGACATTGGGCCAATTTGATCACTTCTGTTGGTGCAAATCGAAAACCACTTTGTCCACTGAACTAGTAGAGCCATGATCTACATTTCCTTCAACTGCCACATTTTGAGATAAGCCCTCTAGCTTCCTCTGAAGCTATGTCAGGCCTTAACCCGAATGTCGATCTGTTGACGTTCGTCGTTTTTGAGCAAACCAGCCACGGACTTGATGTCCATATTGCAGCCTTGAAACTCTAAGAGCCTCTAACACTCATCTTTAGCCCAGACTCTACAGATTTGAGAGTTTAATTTAAAACCAGCTCACAGACCTACCTGTTCCAGCATCACCAAGAGTATTTCTCCTTTGCATGTTGCATATAGATTAATAATGTACTGAAATGGATTGTGATTCCTGTTTTCTTTCTTGATCCTTGATCAGAGCCAGAGCCTGAGTATGAAGATTTCGCCGTAGACCCGACATCGACTGTAGTACCTTACGACGTGGAAGGCAAGTCATATTCTTGAACATATTGAACCTATATTTTAAAGGATTGTTAAGATATTATCTTGATTATAAAATAAGTATTGCATGTGATGAGAAAAGTATGATGTGGCAGTACTTTGGCTAGATGCTAGTGACATGAGATGTGATATGGTAGTGAGCCATAACTAGTATATATGTATATATTTTATATTCCTGAAATAAAACCCCTAGCCATGACCAGAGCTTTTGGTATGGAATGGTGGAAGCACTAGATGTGCTTGGGTTTGTGGTATGACCTGGTCACTGGCATATAAGGACTAGAAACTTGTGTTGTGTGTCTAGTGGCATGAAAAACGTGCTGACCACAAGCCTGGTATGGGACAAGCCTGAACAAGTAGTATGCGGATCGCACATGAAACCCCAGCATGAGATGGAATGTGATGCACGATTAGCACGGAGTGCGGCTCCTACACATATCACTGGATGTGATGATGCACGCTGACCCAGTAATGGGAATATGCAGTATGGGTGGGGGTTACAGCCCGCCACAATTGTGGGAGGTCTGGTAGTTTGACCACAGGGTCTGGGGTGAATTGTGAGTGAAACATGACAAAAGTTCTTGTTATCTCTACCTTCCCACTCGC
Source organism: Pharus latifolius (assembly GCA_019359835.1). Lineage (NCBI taxonomy): Eukaryota > Viridiplantae > Streptophyta > Magnoliopsida > Poales > Poaceae > Pharus > Pharus latifolius. Next base: position 57,302,480 of record CM033321.1, on the reverse strand, counting down.
ACATGGTTGTGAGGAAGGGTCTAATCATTTGATAGGATGGGCATGAAAGTGGAATATCTTGCGGGTAAATTGGTACCTCTCTACAGAGTTAAAAACGTATTCGAATACTCCGAGCTCCCGGGTTTATAGGAGTCTGCTGCGGTGGATTAAATCCACGCGGTGTGGCACATGTATATATTTTCTGAGTACCCAAATGACATGTGTTGTCATGATAAGGGGTGCTGTCGTGGGCTGTCGTGTGTCGATGTGTCACGATAGAACCATAATTTAGTGAACATGAATAGCAATGCTATTCTATGAAAAATGCTGCCATGAATATGATCATGAGATGTGAAAGAAAGAAAAAAAGTATTATGAAAACCTTCCTTTTTTCCCTAATAGCATAGGTTCATATCATCTATACTATATGTATATTTACTCTTACCTATGACTTGCTGAGTACATAAGTGCTCAACCTTTCAACCTATCATCAAATAGATGGGGTGCTTTATGATCAAGACGAAGCCTTGGAAGAGTTTGTGGATCCAGAAGGAGGAGAGCCGATTCCACCGGAGCTTTGATGTGTGTTGTTCTGCTGTCAACTTCTTGATGTGGGGGTTCGCCTAGCTTCTGTCGCGTAGTTGTTATTTTGTTTTAATTAGACCATTTGTGCCGTGAAGGCATTGTATTACTTTTTTATGTATCAAGCCAGAAGGCCATACTGCTTATGTAATTTTGTAAGTTACTCTGCTGCAATGAACTCCTGTGTTTGACTTATCCTGGGAAGTCAATGGTATGTATGTATGGGTCCAGCTGCAGCGAGCTGGGTCCCCTCGGGAGTAGTCGTGGTACCCTGTTCAGGGCATGACAAAAACTTGGTATCAGAGCAGCATGAGAACTTGACTGTAGGACGACACCTTTAGGAGTTGGCTCGCCAGGGCGGCGTAATTTATCTAAAAATTATTTTTTCGGATACCCTATTTTTGAAAAAGGAGCCTAGTAGCTTCTAAAATTTTTGATTTCAAAATATTATTTGGTTTTTCTAAAAAATTCGGCAATTTGGCGAGGGCACACTTCACCTACATAGAGCGTCTTGGGGACTGGGCTACTTTGCTATGGCATATAGTTTAGTTCCTAGGAGTCGATGAGAGGCCGATCTGCGATATTGCTTGGGACTTCTGCAAGAATCGCCGCTTCAAGTTCTGCGCCAAGATTGTGGTCTACACCTTGGATTGCAAAGAGGGGCGTGTGGTCCGCACTGAAGCTAGCAGAGTCAACAGATTGGATGCTATCCAGGATGCTGCCAGAGGGCTGTTCGACGAGTCCGGTAGATGTATGCTTGCAAGCTGCGTGAGTCGCTGTATTTCTATGTGCCATCACCTCTGTTTGGGACATCATTGAGGCCCCCTGCAGCGATAGAAGCTTGTTCAGATCCATGCCTTACCAGTACCGCTGAGATTCTGAGGAGCCTCGACGCCAATTACGTTAGGTTGCTTGGGGAGCACTAGGAGCTATGGAGGCAGTTCGAGGAGCAGAGGAGGCGTGTCAGATCCACATCACCATCATCTGCATTGGAGCCATTAGCCCGGAGGGTCCGTACCATTGAGGAGGTCGCCCCACCTGTTGCATCACCCGTCCGAGTTCTAGGAACTAGCACCGAACCGAGTTTGATTCCATAGAGGGTCTCCACTACAGCAGAGTTTCTTCGACCCATCACCACTCCAGGAACCCGATATCAGGAGTCAGGACCGCCGCAAGGATTCGTCACTCTAGAGGATTCCGAGGAGACTGAGCCGGAGGAGGTCGAGCCTTACGAGAGTAGTTAGACCGCCGTCAGGATCCTAGGAAGGGTAGTATGACTAAGGCTGGTGAATTCTTTTGGTTGTAATGCTTCACCAATGCTTGTATCAGTTGCTTTGTATTAAACTATGGATGGTAGCCATTTGTTAAACGGTTATGCATTAATGAAATCACATTAATTTTTGCACCCTTGTCCTTATTATTTTTGGTTGGTTAGACCTATCTTCTTTCCCTTCAGAGCCACAATGGTTGATACCAGAGGAAGATCTCAGAATGGCAGGGAAGAATGAGAGCAGACCCCGCCAGAAGAAGAACCAATGAGGAGAGGATCTCCTTACCGACGAGGAACTCAGAGTTCAAATCCATCCCAAGGAGAGCAACCAAGTCTACAAGAAATTCTTTTTTCCATGGAGAGGAATCGACAAGAAGCTTAGACCGCCCATACCTAGTTATTGACCCAGATAGTCCAGAAGTTGCCCATGGGGACTTCGGAGGGAACAACCATTTGCGCTTGGTTGACAGATTTCCAGAAAACCAGACCACCGACTTTTTCTAGTGCAACCGACCCTATGGTTGCCGATGACTGGCTGAGGGACGTGGAGAGGAAATTAGACACAGTTAGATGCAGCGACTGGGAGAAGGTCTTATTTGGATCTCACCAACTGTTTGGAGCCGCAGCAGCTTGGTGGATGAACTACCAAGAAGACCATCAGGACAAGGACAACATCACCTGGGCAGAATTCAAGGACCAGTTCCGAAAATTCCATATACCTATGGGTGTTATGGCGGCTAAGCACTGAGAGTTCTGCAACTTAGTACAAGTTAACAAGTCAGTTACCGAGTACCTACACCAATTCACTCATCTAGCTCGATATGCGCCCGTAGATGTCGACACTGAGGAAAGGAAGATCGAACGCTTCGCGGAAGGACTTCAGCATTACTTACAATATCAGATAGCTTCCCATGAGTTCACAGAGTTCCAAACCTTGGTGAACAGAGCCCTGAAGGTGGAAGAGAAAAGGAATATGGGGGAAGAGAGCAGGAAGCGCAGGATGCTCCAGTAGGCGAGACCTCAAGCCTATCCAACCCGAGGAAGAGCCCCAACCGCTACCAGTTTTAGACCAACTTACCAGGCGCCCAGACCACTGGCAACACCAGTGTGCCCCAACTGCAAGGGAACCCATCATCAAAAGGATTGGCCTCATCCCCGTGTTCAGTGCTATCAATGTAAACAAAATGGACATCACCGAGATTGTTGCAAATGGATTCAACTCCCGATCTCCATAGCCAGATCTCAAGCAGGGATGCAGTCGGTAGCACCCAGAGCGTTGTCATCACCACCGCAGAACCTCAGAGGAAACTCACCAGCAAGAGGAAGAGCACCGATGGCAGCCCGGGGAGGCAGATTAAACTACACTTCCATCCAGGAGGCAGGCAGCACCACCGACATTTTACTATGTAGATTTCTGATCCAGTCTGCATCTGCCTTAGTATTATTTGATCCTGGAGTTACAAATTTATTCATATCAAAAGTTTTTGCATCTAAAGTGGGAATGCATATAGTACCCCTAGAGTACTCTATGGCTATACAAACTCCAGGGGCTAAACTACCTATATACTCAGTTTGCCAGGATATAACCTTCAGTATAGAAGGGGTAGAATTCACGACAAATCTGTTAGTATTAGAACTACAAGGCCTAGATATTATCTTGGGAATGGATTCCAGCTCCTCGCGCCTCGACACCCCCGGATCTGAAGTTTTCTACGGCAATGACGACTCCCCGACGCAACATCAAGAAGGTTATGAAGCGCAAACGTGGTATGTCTGCTCAAACTTTCTCGGATCCTGATTTTCCGCATATTTACTTTAGAAACCCTGATCATCTTGCTCGTTTCATGCACTTAAAGAAAAGAACCTTGTGGCCTTTAGATTTTTGGATACTCATTCCATTAGATCTCTAGGATTAGAATATGATGTTCTACGCCTGCTTGGTAATGTGGGTTGGGACACGCTTATAGGATTTCTGGTTCTGACTTTTCACGAAGTCGTATGGGAGATTCTAGCCTCTTTCAAAAAAAACACTATATGTGTTCCTCCCGATAAAACTGAAGGTGTTAGATTTAGGTTTGCAAACATGGAGTATGACTTTTCAATAAATGAATTTGCAAACATGTTAGGGTTTAAACCTGGGGGAACTTTTCATGCTTCTATTATTTGCACCCCCAGTAATATTTGGAGTGATATAGCCGAGGAAGGGCACCATCTTTTTCGACCCGATAAATCAAAGGTCGCCAAAATTTGCAATCCCGCCTTTCGCTATTTACAGTATCTCATGGCCAGGACAATTTTGGGCCGTGACAGTAATAAGGATAAAGTTTTAGAAACTGAGGTTAAATTTTTATGCGCAATGTTAGGCAAAATTCATATTTTATCAGCAGCCTATTTTGCCCGTCGTCTTGAAAGTATCGGCAAGGATTTACGCAAAACCTCACACATAGTCTTAGGTGGCTTAATCACTCACATAACATCCGCCTTAGGGATTGATGCTACTAATTATCAAGAATCTGTGCTTGCAGCCACCCTACACTTGAATGCATTGTTTTCAATGAGGTTTTGTAGGAGGGAAGAAAATTCTTTTTGTTGGATTATTACTGGAATTCCCTCTATCCTTTTGCTAGATATTTCTTGGACTTGCTTATCTAATGAGCAAAATTGGAGAATGCTCCCATCTAGCTCATCTAATCCTAGTTCCTCATGTGTTGTTGAGTCCAACCAACCAGCAGTGACTAATATTGCCGCTCTACATGCTTCCATAGAGTCCTTGTGCACTAGTCTCTCCGACTTTAGGTCAGAATTTGCAGAGTGCAGGGCTGCTATGGATTCTAGGATGGATCACCTCATCGGCGGCATAGATCGCCTCTACGACTATCATGTACATGCAGGCCACATCCTTCCGAATGGCACATTTCTAGGCGCACGTACCCACTACGGGGACAATCTCTACACCCGTAGACTTTCCCCACAACCCTATCCACCACATACCTATCCATCCTATACATTGATACAGTTCTACCATTCTCCTCCACCGGCTTCCAATGAGTGATATCCAAGGTACGCAAGTATTTCTTTTTTTCCTTTTGTTTTTGTTTTCAGGTTTTCACTTGTGACGCCTTGGACTGCACCATTGGAGCTACGTGGACCGCAACATCCTCTTTCACTATGGCATCTTCCACAACATCTACCTCCATGACCCACGACCACAAACAGTAATCTATATATCTCTCCATACATTGAGGACAATGTTTGATTTAGCTTGGGGTGTTCACTTAACCGTTTGCTTAGTCTGATCTAGCTTGGGGGGGATGTTCACTTAACCATTTGCTTAGTTTTTCATCGAATCATCATCCCACCACATTCCATCATAAACTGAAAAAATAAAAAAGAGATTTATCATTTGGAATGCCTGGTTTTGAAGATAATCTTTAATCAATTAGATGCTTATTCTATCACATCTTTGCATATGATCCATTGAACTTAGCTCTCTCAAAAATTTCCAGTTCTTATTTTTAGTTTTTATCTTAAATTAACCATTAAAGTTTGAACTTATCTATTAAATTGTACTTGACTTCTGCCAAATTGATGATTTCTAATAAAACCATATTTTAGAATTAACTCTCTTATGTCACTTGTTATGCCTAGATTGTTAATTGCCCTTCTCTTTAAAATAAAAAATGTGTAAGAGTAAAGTATAATCGACCCACTGGGGGAGGTGGTGGTGAATCATTGACCAGCTGGGGAAGGGAAGATTTACTTAACTTATGCACAAAAAAAACATTTTCAGTAAAATAATTGCTTAAGATGCGGCTCTATCTAGTCTCATGTAACATATATGTGACCCGCTGGGGGGAGGCGGTGGTGAATCATCGACCAGCTGGTGAAGGGAAGGTATATGGAGCATTGAGGTTGCTTATAGGGGCTCGGGAAACCAACAAAGCTACTTTTCTGTAAGTGCACTTAAGTAAGCGTCTTCAGCTGTATCCCCTCTAGCCGTGACAAAATGATCCAATAAAAACATTCTGGTCAAGAGCACGAAAAAGTTGAAGAAGAAAAATAAAAAAAGTGAATAAAGAAAAATAAAAAAATAGAAATATAAGTGTTTTAATTTTTCTATAAAAAGCGCAATCTAGCAACTTTGTATAAATGGTAGCATAACAAGTGTTTTCCTTGTATGGTTTATTCTAAACCCTATATGAAAGAAGATTATCATGACAATTTAATTGATTAATCTCTCTCTTTTCTAATATTGAAATTTGATTATCTTAATATATGCATTTGGAAAGTTTAAATTTCTTAGATCAATTGCCTCATATGCATAGATGTGATGTGAATTTTTGGAAGATTGTTTATTGAAAATCAGATAAAACAAGGCATCTGAATTTTTGGAACAATCATTCACATTCTTTGCTTGAGGACAAGCAAAATGCTTGCTTGGGGGAATTTGATAAGTGCTAACTTGATAGCATTTTTACTCTAGGTTTAGTAAAAACTTGAAAAATCATACTTAAAATTCCTTTGATGTGACATTTTATGTGTAAAATTTGATTATTTTTACAAATTGCTTTCATGGTTCTGTTCATTATGTTTCAGGGATCAAATCTACCAAATTTGGAAAGAATTCGACCACATTTGAGCCTCATACGTCCAAGAAACCTAACTGGACAAGCAAAAAGGTCAATATTCCTAGTCGAACTCAATTTGGTAAGTAAAAATCCTTATCCGTACACATCTGGGCAAAAGACTCCTGCTCAAAAAAGGAATCCTGGTAGAATACAACGTGGCCGAAAAGAGTCTTGCTCGATTTTGATTACGACACTGTTTGGCCGCAATTGCACCACGTGTCTCAATCATGTTCGACTCGGTTTCGATCATGACGTGTGTGTGGCCGCAATTACGCCACATGTCCTAGTCGTGTTCGAATCAGTTTCTACGGCTTTTTACTGGTTGGTTTTGATTGTATTTGATCAAAACTGGCCATTTTGAGTCGGGTTTGACCAGGACTGGTCGTATTTGGGCCGTTTTGAGTCGGGTTTGACTAGAACTGGTCGAATTTGGTCGGTTTTAGCCAAATTTGGTTGGTTTTAGTCGGATTTGATCAGCACTGGTCTAATCTGCTCGGTTTTGACTCAGATTTATCTGTTCTCGCACTGTTTGAAGCCAGACTTCGTCACTTGCACATCAAGGAGTTGTTTTTGGGCACATTTATCCATGTGCTATAAATAAAGAAGCTTTTGGCTCAATTAGACATGTTTTTTAGAGGTTCTCTTAGGTTTAGAAGCCATTAGGGCTTAGTTTTTAGTTTAGTTTTCTTAGAAGAGCCCCCTTCTCTTTTTTTATTGCTTTTGAAAGCCGCCAAGGACGGCAACTTCAATTTTCAAGCAATCTAGTGAGTTTTTTATTTAATTGTTATTCTTATTTCTGCATTATTATGGCTGTTAGCGAGTAGATCCCCTCTAGGGTTAGGGATGGCCTAATCTGTAAGGCGTGATTTTTTCTCGGTCTTTATTTCAAGTTTTGGAGTAATTTCCTGATATTTTCTTTCTCCAAACCCTAAATCCTTGTTTTGGCAACATACGTAATAGTTGAGTCTAAACAAGAATTTAGGGGAGTTCTTGAGTCCTTAGTACTTTGACACAGGATCCCGAACAGGAGAGAGGCTCTCGCCAAATGTGACAGTGGAAGCGAGCCCCTGACCATTGTACCAGCGACTGTACTGAAAACTTAATCTATCTTGGAAAACAATTGAAATTAACTTACAATCCTCAGAGCTTAGATAGAATTACGCCGGATGGTTATGGAACTCCTGAAACCCTAGATTTTCATTCCAGCTTGCAAACCCTAGATAGATAGACTTAGTTCTAGAAAAATAACCCAAAAACTCGTTTAGACTTAATCAGTGATCCATTAAGCTAGAAAGGCGAATACAGTTGTTCCTCGTGGAATTTGACCCTCAAGTGCTCAACGTTCAACCGTTCACTTGTGGTTATTACACAATCACACCATCTCAGGTGGGATCATTAGGCATCAATATTAAAAGATCCACGATCTCTCCTGCAAATAAGGCTCAGAACGGTTACCTCTGTATCTAGCACTCGATCCGTAACCGCCTTGCGGTTACTGAGTGATATCCTGATATCTCAAGAGAATTAACCGACTTCGAGGGGCTTTAAGGATTGAAGTAGCAAGAGAGGATGACCTAGAGAAGAAAAAAAGCAGATACATAGTACAATTCTAGCGCTTGAGAATCGGACCTGTTTGTTCTAGCGCTCAACAAAGGACCAGCTTACTTGCCTTGCGCTCAGCTATCACTATAACATATTCGCAGTATAGTCACGGTACTCTTGATCGTTTGGCTCCCCCGTAGAGCCCTAGGATAGTGCCCTGGGATGTAGGGTTGGATCTGCTCTGCCTGAACCTGTAAAAACACCATGTGTCACATTTTCTCCCTCTTTGGCTCCCAAATTACACCGATCAGCGCTCATATGTCCTACCACAAAACAAATAAATTCACTTGCCGAGATGATCCCTCTACAGTTGGCGCCAACCATGGGGAACGTGTCTATCTATGTGTTGACCCATCAATGATGCCAAGGAGAACCACTTCTCAAGTCGCTAGAGTTCCTCTTGGTCCATCGACTGGAGAGAATGAACATAACAAGGAAGTTCCCAATCTAACAGCATTGGCCCAGATGGTGCAAAATGTTGAATATAAGCCTGGTTAAGGTTTATAGTTTTGGTGATTAATGACAACGAACAGAGTTAATGAAAATGAACTAAATTAACATGTCTATTATAAGTATTGTCAGTTCACTAGTACAGAAATGCAGTCTACTAACCTCTATCTTCTATCGGTTATTAGCGATTTAGTAGAAAACCGTTAGAAAAGGTGCCTCGCGGACATAAAAGGCATATGGGATGTATTTTTCCTATCGGTTTGTAAGAAATTTACCGTTAGAAGAAGCAGTATGATTTACTCTAGCGGTGATGAACATATTTACCGTTAGAAGAGATGCATAAGTACTGACGGGAGAATGTTGTGCGTCGATAGGACTGGTCGACTTCTACAACTAGTCTTATTCTATCGGTAATGTATGTCTATACCGACAAAATATGTACAAAAATTTCTATCGGTAGGATGTAGTGTGCGATAGAACTGTTCTCCTTGTACAAATAGTTTTATTCTATCGGTAAAGTATGTGTATACCGATAGAATATCTCAAAAATTCCTATCTGCAATATGTAGTGTGCTGATAGAACCGTTCGCCTTCTACAAATATTTTTATTCTATTGGTAATGGATGTTTGTACCGTTAGAAGATATTGAAAATTGATTAGAACTGTTCGTCTTCAAATAGTTTTATTCTATCGGTAATGTATGTTTATACCATTAGAAGATAGCGCAAATATCTTAGAACTGTTCGCGTTCTACAATTAGTCTTATTCTATCGGTAATGTATGTCTATACCGACAGAATATGTACAAAAATGCCTATCGGTAGGATGTAGTGTTCCGATAGAACTATTCTCCTTTTACAAATAGTTTTATTCTATCGGTAATGTATGTTTATACCGTTAGAAGAGATCTCAAATTACTAACGGTCTGAGGTTGTGTACCGATAGAACTTATCTAGTACTATAAATACCCGGGTGTGTCTCTTTCATTCTCATAGTTCATCGGGCGCTCGTAGCCCTAACCCGTAAGCTCCATGGATGGCCGGCGCACCTCTACCGGCAACCGCTGCACCTCCGCACCTCCATCGACACCCACTAGATTTCGGCATCGCAAGCAAGGTACGTAAAATTTCGGCAATATTGTTAGATTATTCTAATCCGATTATGGCAATTATTCTGCAATTTTTGCATCCTTCATTTTGATGTACTTCTTTTCAATATGATTATGTACGGTGTCTTGTTCCTGTTTTTTATTAAAACAACTACATAATATCACTGTGGGACAGATAATGTTCAATTGCTTGCTGATCCTATCAAATGAAGAAAATTATCAGGATATATTTGCAATACAAACTCTATCTAACATAGTGAAATGCCAATAAGAGTATAAATATAATATCTTCATCTCTCAGTAGGTTGCTCAATGCCAACTTGGACTTGGTAATAATTGAAATTCAAAGATCATGAAATTGAAAATGAAATTGAAAGATCATGAAAATGAAAATGAAATTGAAAGATATTTGTAATTGAAATTGAAATTGAAAGATCATTAATGTCAAGATATTTACAAATATCATGAGATACACAAATATCTTGATCTTCTCTGTAGGTTGTTCAATGCGAATAACATAGTCAAATGCCAACTAGCTTGCTCAATGATCAAGTGCATGTAAAAAGTTCATTAAATAATTAATATATGTATATTGGCAAGGTAATTTCTTCTGATGAAATAGAGTAGAAATGTAATATCTTGATCTCCAGTTGCAAGTTGATGTTACTATGACGAAGCACAACCTAACCATCAGTGGTAGTATTTCTCAGATAGGGAGTCATGTAGGAAACAGTAAACAATCTTAATTTGCTCTAGAATGCCTATTTATGATTAGTGTAGGTCCTTGGATGATGCTCATGAGGGGCAACGTATTTGACGGTTCTTCATCGCAGTACGCTGCCTACGTTAGCTTGTTGGCGAAAGAAACGGTGAAGATCACCGTCGAGAGCTAGAAGGATGTGAAGGGCGAGCTCTCCAGGGGAGATGTTCCCGGTAGTGTAGACCATCCCCTCCGGGGACTTAGAGAACGTACCCAGACGACATGGGGGGCTGCTGTTGGGGGAAATCTCCGCCCAATCGAACCCGGTGATTACCCCCGGGGACAACGGCCCCGCTGACCCCTGTCTCGGGCGCCGCCTTTGGCCCAGGGATAAAGGCCCCAGTGACCCCTGTACTGGGCGCCGCCTTCGCCCGGGGATAAAGGCCCCAGTGACCCCTGTCCCGGGTGCCGCCTTTTACCCCGGGGACCCCTGTCCCAGGCACCGCCTTTGGCCCGGGGACCATGGCCCCGGTGGCCCCGTTCTGGGCACCGGGTCACGTAGGGATCACGTGAGGAATGTCTCGGGAATCTGCGAGGACACTTGTCAAGCATCGGGCTTCCTTGGCCAGTAAAAGGACGCTAGTGCCCTCCAATACAACGGATGCAACCGGGGTAGTCTAGTCATTTTGCATCTTTTGGGCCTATATATGCCCTTGTATCCCTCTGCTGTAACGGAGTTCAATTCATTTGCATCAATACACAAAAATGAATAGGCGTGCTTAGGAACACTCTCCCCACGAGAGAGCTGCCCTAGCCAACCCTTGTTGGGAGCACGTCGACAGGACTAGGGTCTCCACTGAGACCTGAACCTATATAAATCCTCGTGTCACTTGTTGTGTTTGAACTCAATTCCTTGCTTGGAGAGTGATAGAGAGGTACACGTAAGCTACTGGTAGCATCAATTTGATCGAAAGATCATCAGAGAAGCCTAGCGACGAGAGCCGGCGACTGTTGAAGTTCAAATTTGGGAATAGTCTTGATTAGAGCTCAATTGATGATTCTAGGTTCACAAGCATACTCAAAATAGCTCTATGATCAATTTAGATTACAGGTCCGAAAACTAATTCGGGATAAATCAAGCTACATTGCAGGAACAGGGCAATTTAGGAATTCCGGTGATCGCCGGCGTTAGAGGTCACCGGTGAGCAATTAAATGATACCACACAGAGAGAATGATAAGACGAACTCACTGATGGCTTCAATTTGAAGATTGATGTAGCAGGGCGTGCTGGCACCGTGACCTTTTTATCCCGAATCTCTGTCCTTTTCACCCTCTTCCCACTTGTCTCTTTCACGTGCGCCTCAAAATTTTTGTTGGATTCTTCCTCTCCGGTCAAACCCTCGTCAAGCTCAGACAAACCGTGGTTCAAGATCATCTCCAAATCATGTCTTCTAGGTATATCGCTCAGATTCTTCTTCGTTCTCAATTTCTTTTACTATTCATCTTGGGGTTTAGGGCAAATGTGATGAATCTAGTCCAAATATGGTCATTTCTTGAAATTGATTCATCACTTTGATGCTATAAGTTCTTTCACACGTATTTGAGACCAAATTGTGCCCTAAATTCTAGTAAATCTCAAGATTCTTGTCAAACCCTAACTCTACGGTTGCGCCGGTCTGACCGCCCCTTTTTCGGTCTGACTGACTGCAACAGCAGAGCCAGAGTTTGCTAATCTGGTATCTTATCAATTCACTTTCTCTTCCTCTGAGTATCTAATCTGCTTTATCTCTTGCAAATCTTCTAGTGGCCGTGGTCTTCAAGGAAATATCTCCGTCCGGACAAATAAGAAGAAATTGGCAAAGCGGCCAAAAAGGGCTCAACCCTCGAGCAGTAGCGACTCTCGGGATGATGATTGGGTGCCCTCGGCCGGAGATTCAGAGACAGAACAGTCGCCACATCGTGGTGGATCGTCTCACAGGGGCATGGACATCGAGAGTGAGGACGATGAAATAAACGTCCACGCTTATCAAGGCCCGAAGAGGAATTGTACCTGGCACCGTTACAGGTCTCAAAGTCCTCCCTGCTGTAGTCAACAAAATCATACGAGCCACGATCCATCCAAAGAGTGGAATCGAGAAGCGGCCCAGGATTACTACTGGAACTTCATCGACCACATCCTCAAGAGTCATCGGATCAACATTGTCTCATTTATCTTGAAGACAATTGAGGATGTCTCGGCGACTGTAACACCCTGTTTTGCCAAACCCTAAAATAGCCAAAATCCACATCTTGACTCCAAACCCTAATCTGCTTCAGCCATTCCCTTCTAAGTGTTGTTCAGAACATTTTTCCCTTCGGGATCACCTCCAAAATCCCATCCTAAAACTGAGTTTCGACCCTTGCCGTCTCAGAACCCTAATTACCCTAATTTTACCCTAAACTGCTTTTCCCCAATTTTGTCGAAACCCTTCAGATTTTACCCGATCATACCAAACTTTGGCCAGATAAGTTCTAATAATTTTATGCAACTTATCTGCGAAATCAGATTTCAGAGTAGCCCTCCAGATCTCCAGATTTGCAGATCAGCCCCTGGAAGCAAAGTTCTGAAAATTGCAAATCAGCCCTTCTATTCTTTTCGGCTGTTTTCGACCAGCCCCTGGTCGTTGCCCACGACCAGCGCACGAGTCGCCGTTGCCGCGCCGTGGTTTTCGCCGCGTTTGCTCGCCGCCGGCCACCGCTTCTTGTCGCTTGTGCCCGTGAGCTGCTGTGCCACCCCGTGCGCACGTGCCAGCGCCGTTGCTTCGCCTCGCCCAGCGGATAAACGGCCGCGCTCCAGAGCTTTGTTTTCGCGGGCGCTCCCGTTGCCGTGGCATTTGCATGGCACTACGTGTCGTTGCCGGAGCTGTGCCGCTGCCTCCGCATCTGCGCCGTCCCGGACGAAGTCCCAAGGCGCCCTGGCGTCGCTGGCAACGCTGCAGCACCGCCTGAAGCAAATCACATCACCGTCGCCGTCGTTGCGCCTGCGCCCGACAAGCTTCTCCCCGGCGCAAGCAACCGCTGTCGCTTTATCCCTCGCAAGCTCCGCCCCTGGACCTATTTAAACCCTCCCTGTGCCTTGAGAGCCTCAAGCCTCCAGAAAATCGGCTAAGTCCCAAACTCCACCGTTTTCGCTTTCTTCTCCGGCGAGCCAGTGAGTGAGCTCACGGTGCTAGCCCTTTCCACAGCCCCTCTCTTCGATCCAAGTTCACCAGTGAGTTCCTCCCTTCTCCCTCTCTGTGTAATAGCAGCTAATTGCACCAGATCGATTCCCATCGCCGGTGATCGCCGGATTCCCGATTTGCCCTGTTTCCCCAATGCCGTTCGATTCCCTCCAAATTAGCTCTCGATTCTGTAGAAGAAGTTGATCAGTAAGCTTAGTAGAGCAAGCCTATAGAATCCAAATCCCCAATTGAGCTCAAATCGAAGAAATCCCATTTTGGAACCTCGGCCGTTCGCCGGACCTCGGCGCCAAGCTTCTCCGGTCATTCTCCGACCAAATTGACTGCACCAGTAGCTTCTACACTCCACCCTTTAGCTCCCTGAGCAAGGAATCGAGTTCAAGAGCCTTGTATCAAAAATCCCCAATCCCCAGTGTCGTCTTCTCCAGCGCCGGTCGCCGGAATTCTTTCCCGGCCGATCTAGCCCCTGAAACCTTGTCCCTTAGCTTTGCCTCAGCTCCCTGAGCATTTTCTTCCACTAGCTCGACACCTGGATCTGCCTAGATTGTGAGTTATGCCTTTGCCAAATCCTTGTCCAGAGCTGTGTCTGTGCCGTGTCGCCACCGCAGTTCATCGCCCGATTTGGCCACCCTCCAGTCACTTTCAGCCCTTATTCCTGTTGAGTATTTTGTTCCTGTTAGTAATGCCTACCTCCCAGACAAAGTGTTGCATCATTTGGAGCTCTAAATCAAAAGTTATGCCATGCCCTAGTTTCTGGCCATGTCCAGCACTATGTCAGTGCATGTCAGCCACTGGCATTAGCCTTGTTTGACCCCTCTGGTTGAGCAATGGAAATGTCACTTTGTCCCCTAGATTCCTGGAGTTGTGTTCTACATCTTTCCCTTCTATCACTTCTCCAGAAAACCATCCTAAGATCAGTTTGAAGCTATGCCAAAGCCATGAACCGAATGTCGACCTTTCGACATTCAATCCTTTTTAGCCGTTTCTTTGACCAGAGCCCTTGTGACCTTGCCCTAACCTTTTCCCCTGCATGCATGACTTATTTACTTAATAATTTCTATGGAAACTATTTTCTGTATGCTTATGGTATGTGTTTGTGTGTTGGTTGATTGCCGCAGAGTCAGAAGCTGAAGGAGCAGAGGAAGTCTTTGAAGATCCGTCTGAGTACTTAGACCCAGCATTGCAAGGCAAGCCTCATTCCTTTGATCATGTCTCGCCCAATATTTTCATATGAAGTATATTCACTGTTTCTTACTATGCATGCTTATTTGAGATATATGTTATGTTTGAATGACATGAGTAGATATGACCCAACGAATCATGAAACCCCTTTTGTTATTGAACCTTCATATATATGCTTTTTGTCACCCTAGGACTCATATACTGGATATCCACATTAAACTTGAAATGGTCAAATACATGAGAAGTTATGATCAAAACCGTTTTGTCAAGAAAACTGATAAAAGGGATCAGTAGTGAGGATTGGTTTGTATGGAGAGGGTGCGGTGCGCACCAGGGAATGTGAATGCTCCTCACTATTGGTTCATAAGGACGAGAACCTTGTGCTGTGTCTCTATGCGAATTGTAAACGTACCAACCACTTGCCTGGTATGGGACAGGCACAACTTAGTAGCTTTTTGTTATTAGCAGTTCCCTGCATGGTTTGTCGATCTGGTTTCTCGCGTGGAAACTGGTGGGCCAAGGTTCGGCCATGAGTGATGTGAGTTCAGAAAAATAATGAGAGGAAAAGGTGTAAAAGAAGGAAGGCGCCTTAGACCTGATTAAGCCGTGAGCGGCTGTAATCTTAAACGGTCGTATGTCTTGCGTGGACATAGACCAAGGCTATGTGTCCTGCGGGAACATAGACCAGAGGCTAGGAAGTAAGGCAGTGGGGAAGACCCACAACGGTACTTGAGACTTAACTGTCTATTTACCGGGCGGGGATACTGTTAATACTAAACTGCAAAAGCGTTGTGTGATCTCGGCCTTGTCACATGTGTATAAGTCACATGGAGCTGATCCGACTTGAAAGCCGAGTGAACCAGTGGATTTAAAAAGAGGTACACCTTTGCAAAGTGTAAAAGAAGTATCAGATACTCTGTACTCCCAGGTTCAGGAGTCTTTTCGTAGTGGATGTTATCCATGGGTTATAGCACAAGTAATGTTTTGGAATGTTTTCATAATGCGGTTAACAAAGTAGTGACTCATGGGAGACCACTACATCTAATGTTTTATTGAAAACCTGTTTAATGTTTAAAGTATCATTTTCATGACAAAGTACTGTTTTACTGAACAAATGACTTGGAAATCTATATATCTCTATCCATATGAAACTAAAACCCCGGAATCATATGTTTCACCCTCATGTAAGTACAATTGCATTAATACCCGGAATGAGTGTTGCTGAGCACCAAGTGCTCACCCTTGCATTTATATCCAACTGTAGAAGAGGGATTCGAGGATCCCGATTCCTTCAGTTATGAGTACTCAGCCGAAGATGGAAGCACCCCGGACGAGCCCACTCTGTAGAAGGATTATGCACCAAGTCAAGTCAGATGTGGGAGAAGCCTCTCCAACTCCGCTGCTGATTGAAGTCAAGCTGTTTGTCGTTGCTTTGTGCTTTATGTTGTGTGTTCGGTACTTGGATACCGATTCTGGTTCTGATAAACTGGTTATTTTCTTAGCAACTCTACTTAGCGCCATTTTCGGTGCTTTGGCTATGTAATATTGGCCATGTTGGCCTGATACTTGTTTAATGATATTACTCTGCTTGTGTGGTTTGAGCTCATGTGGCATCATGCTGTGTGTAACCTACCTGGGCGGTTACCAAGGTGATCCTCAAATGGGGGTCTCACAGCGACCACTCTGTCGAATCTCTATTATGCTCCATTTATCATGTCCTTGCTGCTCCAGAAGACGAAGTTCCCTCGCGGTTCATGCGACATCAGACATCTCGGCTATAAGCCATTTAGTGTCAACCCGCGCGTCTTGGCTCGAGGCCATGGTGCACAGCATCAGCAGCAGCAGCAGCAGTAGGCTCAGCCTTTGCCTCCTCCTCCTCCACCTCAGGCACAGCAGACAGCTCAATCTAGCCAAGCCCCCGCCTGGTTTACACAGTTCCAGCAGCAGTTCCATCAGCCGATGATGGATCAGTTCGCTACTCTTCTCCAGGGGCTTGAGCTCGCTCGCTCGCTCGGACTTGGCGGCATTGAATGATCAGTCCCAGACCTTCTCGTCACGCCAGGATCAGTTCAAGCAGCACTTTGACGCCTTCTCCGCTCACTTCTACACCCGTTTCCCTCAGACTCCTCCTCACCATCCTCCCGATGATGATGCTCCCGCCGATTCTTAGCTTTTATGGCAATTGATGCCAAAGGGGGAGAGATGAACCTTAAATGAAAACTTTTGATGAAAACTTTTGGTGTAAAGTTTGAATTAACTTGTTTAGTTGAATATCTCTTTTATGATCTATGTGGATGACATTTATGTTGGATGACTCTTGTATGAGATTGTTACTTCATGATATATGAGATATGCTTATGTTATTTTCATATGACCTTGTGATGATGATATCATGTGCAGAATTGAATGTCTTATTTGTGATACCATGTCTTATTTGTGATACCTCATGCTCATATAATGAATGAATTGAGATAGCATCTTATACATATGCTTGAACTCCACTAATATGCCAAAATTCTCTTATTCATACATTTAGGGGGAGTGTCTTATTCTTCGATGCTTATTGTAAAATTCCCTTTATGCTTAAAACTCATTCATCTACTCTTTATGTTGTCATTAATTACCAAAAAGGGGGAGATTGTAGCTTCTAGCCCCCTAAAGAGTGTTTTAGTAATTAATGACAACTACAAATGCCTTCCGTGTCGTAAGATACAGCAGTTGATAACGGGTCAACAGCAAAATCTTCAAAGTCAGCTTCTGGATCTGCTCAACGACAAACAAACACACAATGATTACTTATAATATTAAAATGTTTTATGACTTATATGCAGAAATGCTTAACAAGAATGACTGAACGATACTAGAGATAATTTGGATTGCAAGCTGAACTGAGTCGAGATTCTAGGGTTTCAAGGAATCTGGGCTAAGAATGGGTGCTAGATGATCTTAGGGTTTCAAGGTTGCAACAGGGATATCAATTTTGTGGCTGGTTTGTTCAAAAACAGCGAATGTCAGCAGATTGACATTCAGATCAAGGCTTCGACATAGCTTTAAGAAAAGCTAGAGTGCTTATCTTAAGCTGTGGTAGTAGAAGAAAATGTCGATCACAACTCTACAAATTCAGTGGACAAAGTGGTTCTCAAATTGCACAACCAGAAGTGGGTAAACAAGGACAATGCCACTAGCTGACAAGCTCTGGCATAAGGCTAACAATGTCAAAAACTAGGGCTTAGCATAAAATGCTGTTCAAGGGCTCAACTGGTGTGCTAACTTTGTCTAGGAGGTAGGCTTGAGTAATAGGAACAAAATTCATAATAGGATCCACGGCTGAAGATGGCCGGACAGTAAGAAATCCGGTGATGAACTGCGGTGAACTCACTGCACTGGAACAGTTCTGGACACAAATCTTGGCAAGGTTATAACTTTCAATCTAGGCCGATCTAGGTGTCGGGCTAGAAGACCAAAATGATCAGGAGTTTAAGGCACACACACTGGACAAAGTGATTAGGGCTGAAATGGCTGGGAAAATCTTTCCGGTGGTCGGTGCCGGAGAAGAAGGCACTGGAATTGGGCATTTTCGATACAAGAGGTTTGAACTCAATTCCTTGCTTGGAGAGTGATAGAGAGGTACAAGTAAGCTATTGGTAGCATCAATTTGATTGGAAGATCATCAGAAAAGCCTAGCGACGAGAGCCGGCGACTGTTGAAGTTCAAATTTGGGAATAGTCTTGATTAGAGCTCAATTGATGATTCTAGGTTCACAAGCATACTCAAAATAGCTCTATGATCAATTTAGATTACAGGTCCGAAAACTAATTCGGGATAAATCAAGCTACATTGCAGGAACAGGGCAATTTAGGAATTCCGGTGATCGCCGGCGTTAGAGGTCACCGGTGAGCAATTAAATGATACCACACAGAGAGAACGATAAGAGGAACTCACTAATGGCTTCAATTTGAAGATTGATGTAGCAGGGCGTGCTGGCATCGTGAGCCTCCTCGACGGCTCGCTGGAGAAGAAAACGAAAACAGAAGAATCTGGGACTTGGCTGATTTCTGGTGAAGTATGAATAAGCTGTTGAGTACAGGAGAGCTTAAATAGGCATGGTGTAGCTTCTAGGCCCCTAAAGAGTATTTTAGTAATTAATGACAACTACAAATACTATACTAACGTTACCTGCCTAGTTATGTCAAGAAGAAACTTAAAAGACAGGTTAATGAAAGGCAAAGAAAGAGCCTCATGATAAAGAAAGGGCATTGATCAAAAAGGCAAAGGTACGAAATAGGGTCTTTTCCATTTTTACCGGTCTAAGGTGATTAGAGAAGAATTTTGACCTGATTTTAGGATAGTAGCCGTACTATTAAGAGGAGCATGTGGTGTATCACGAAATAGTTCATCTATGTGCCACAAATCATAAAATCAACTTGCATTGCATACTAGAAGGTCATATACTTTGAAAATGCTTGTTTCAGCTCATTTCTGCTCAACACTGTCTCAATCGGTCTGACCGTGTGTTAAAACGGTCTGACCGAATACACGGACTGACCGAATAGGACCTCGGACTGACCGACATTATGTCTAAGTGTAGTTTATTCCTTAATAAGGTCGGTCTGTCCGTAGTTAAGTTCTAGGTCAGTCTCCTGGAACTTCTTGATTTATCCTTCTGTTGTTTTTGAGCTATGACGGTCTGACCGAGAAATCGGTCTGACCGTGTTTTTGAACTACGGTCTGACCGTATGGCCGGTCTGTCCGTATTTATCGGCCTGACCGTATAACGTGTCCAGAAACTGTGTCGTCTCTGGACAGTTTCACGGTCTGACCGAAATTGGCTCCGGTCTGACCTTGTGTGTGCCTGACAGGGGCAGTTGAGCATTTATTGCGCTTGTTTAATGCCGTTGCAATTGCGGCGGTCTGACCGGGAATATAACTGCGGTCTGACCGCCAAGTGATCTTTTTCTCCCAACGGCCTATAACGGCTATATTTATTGAGGGGGGTATATATACTCCCATGCACGGCCCTGTTCACAACTTTGGCATAATTTTGAGCATTGTCATCATCCTTGAGAACTTAAGCAAGTTTCATACACTCTAGGGTTCAAATTCTCGAATTTGTGAGAGTGTGCATTTGAGATCTTCTAGTGCATTACATTTAGATCATTAAATCAATCTTGTGGCACTAGAAGAAGGCTAAGTGATCATCACCGGCTTGTTACTCTTGGAGTTTGCCGGCTCCTAGACGGCTAGGAGAAAGGTTTTGGTGAGCTCTTCAAGGAAGATTGTGAAGAAGCCTCAAAACGTCTTGTGAAAGGGTTGAGCACGCCTTGCCGGAGCGGTAAAGTGCATCCTTAGTGAAATCGAGGTTTGGATAACTCATCACACTAATCCGGCTTAAGATCTAGGTCACTTCCCGAGAGAAGGTTGACTAGATAGAGGAGCGGTTAGAGATTTGGGTTTGCCTCAACGTGGATTAGGGGTGATCGGCAAATCACCGAGACCACGGGATATATCCTTGTGTTGAAATTGTTCATTGATCATCTTGTGTTATTTATTTGCTCTCTTTTACTATTAATTGTTTGTTTTATTGATAATTTGTTAAAATCGCCTATTCACAACCCTCTAGTCGATATCCTAGATCCCTTTCACATGGTGAAGCTTGCGAAGAGGAGACAGTGAAGAGATTGGCACCAATGACGAGACTGGTTGGGCGCAGATGCAACAGCGGCGAAGAAATAGCGAAGAACGGTGATGCGACGGCGACAACGGTTCTACAGGTGATCACATTGTCGTTTCATCGGGAATTAGCGTTAGCTGAAGCAAGCGGTGGCGACAACAACTGGCACGTCACAAAAGCTACTGACAAAAAGCTGTGGTTGCTCCTACTGGTCACGCACAAGGGCGGTGCTGTTCATCGGCGCTGCCACGGCGATGACTGAAGCGAGGACACGTACACACTAGCATGCACGGTCACGAGAGCAGGTGAAATCTCACCGGCGACGAGCAACCACGGCGCACAAGCACGGCGAGTTCTGGTCGAAAATCAGCTGAGAGCTCTGGTCGAATTTGGACTGAGTTGCAATTTCAGATTTTGAGTTTTGGATTGATTTGTAAATCTGGAGATTTGGAAGGTTTAAACTGAAATTGATATCACTGATCTGGTAGATTATATTCAACAAGATATTTGGTAAAGATATTTGATAAAATCTGGCACATTTGAATAGTTTTTGATACAAACTGGAAATATGGTATTTTAGGGTAATTGAAATCTAAGTTTCAATTGATTTCGAATTCTGGCATTTAGGATGAGATTTTGAAATCTGGACAGAAGGGATAATTGTATCAAATAGCATTTGGAAGAGATTTGCTAAAGAAATTTTGAATTTGGAGTTAATCTGAAGATTTTGGCCTTTTTAGGTTTCCAGATATCAGATAAAGGACTAATTTGCGATATTACTTGGACTGATTTTTGAAAAGCGTCTAGATGATAAAATCTGGCTGCCAACTTTCTGGTTTAAGGTATTGGCATACCCATGATCATAATTTAAGAATAATCTGCTCTGAATTAGGTCAAGATTTGGCTAAATCTGAGTTTAGAGTATTTAGGGTAATTAACTTAATTCTGTTTTCGAAAACAGAAGTTTTGATAAATCTGGGATTTAGAGATGGAATTGAATCTGGCTTCGGAAGGCTTTTAGGTTCAGAGTAACTGATGGATCGCATCTGAACAATTTGATCTTGATTTGGGTTCACAGGGAAGATTTGGAGATTTTAGGGTTTAAGATAGGTACTGATCTGGCTACTACTACAGATACATGCATGCATGCTATTTATGAAAATGGATGTTTTCACCCCTAAACTCAGGGTGTTACACATAGATTCATACCAAGTGAGTAAAAATTCCCAACCAAACTAGTACATTGCATGAGTCATGTCCTTCCAGATCCAAAGTTTTAATACTTGTTCAGATATATTTTCTATCGGTAAACACATGAGCTGCCGACAGAACATAACAATTTTTTCTATCGGCAAATACAGGAGATACCGATAGAAGATGTGCCAACATATAATGTGCATTACATGGCAGTTGGATACAATTGATCACACATACAGCAGTATAGATAAGTTAAAATCTCAAAATAGGTTCATTACAGCACTGGAACATATTATGTCAACCCTAATTTAAATCAACATTGCCTGCGGAATGTACATAATCCAACACAATAGGGAACCCTAGTTTAATTGCGAAACTTGAAGAATTAGTACGTACAAAACATTAAGATCAAATAAGGAAGATGCTGGAAAAAGAACGACGAATTAGGGTATTTTAAGGCGATCAATTGTGGTGATGGAGAGGCGGTGTAGAACGCAGCAGCGGCCGGTGAAGGACGCAAATATGAACTGGTGGCAGTGGCGAACCAGTATCCAGCCGGCGATCGTCGTGTGGAAGTGAGGAAGTGAGTGGTCACTGCGGAGGTTGTGCTTTTCTTCGCCCTCGAAGAGACGCAGTGCTACAAGTTGGAACTATTCGACTGGAGGGAAACTCAAGGGCCATGTGTAATAAAGTAGTGGATGCCCTTTTCTATTGGTACAAACAAAAAAACACCGTTAGACAAATGGATTTATTCTAACGGTACAACATAATAATACCGATAAAACAAGTAAAATATTCCCAGTATAATATTTGAAGTAGTGGATGCCCTTTTCTATCGGTAAAAACAACAAAATACCGTCAGACCAATGAATTTATTCTAACGGTACAACAAAAAGATACCGATAAAACAAGTAAATTTTTCCCAGAGTAATTTTTGAAGTGCCTGAGACACATTAAAGTATTGGATGCCCTTTTCTATCCATACAAACAACAAAATACCGTCAAGCCAATGGATTTATTCTAACGATACAACAAAATAATACCTATAGAACAAGTAAATTTTTCCCAGAGTAATTTTTGAAGTGGGCAGGGCATTGGAAAATGATGTTTCAGGGAATGGGATTTTTGGAGAGCTTAATTTTTGAAGAAGCAAGAGGCTGCAATGAGATTTTGGCAAGAAAATTTGAAGGGAAGAATTAAGTACTTACAAGATAAAGGTACTGTACATGTTAGAACTCATGCTGTAGAGTAAAATTGAGATATATTAATGCTGAGAACTAGCTTATCATTAAGTTCTAAAGAAAAATGTATTGCCTGATGTATTAATGATAAGTTCCTCACCTTGATGTACAACTTGTGGGCTGTTTGCTTGGCATTTTTCCCTGAAATAGAAAATAATCATCAATGGTTATCAACCCATAATCCTTCTTCGTGATCATCTCGCATATATGTTGTTTCGTCGATATCTTCAGTAGGGATAGATTGAATGTCCTCTAAAAATGGAGGTATTTCGTCGAATTGGTTATGCTCCTCTTCGTCGACAACGTCTTCGACCCCAATAATACGTCTCTTGCTATGGAGGACAACGTGCAAGTTTGGATTGGCCGGGTCAACGATGTAGAATAGCTGTGTGGCTTGCTTTGCAAGTATGAATGGATCATCTTGGTGTTCGACTCTATCAAGATCGACGAGAGTAAACCCGTAACTGTCAACTTGAACACCCCGAGGGATTTCGACCCATTGGCATCGAAACAAGGGAATCTTAAGTAATCCATAATCAAGCTCCCATATTTGGTCAATAGCACCGTAATATGAGTTCAGCGCCCTTACTGACCTGGCATCCTCGAAAATAGCAAACAGTGTCACTCCACTACATTGCGTGCTACTCTTGGCGTCTTGAGCTCTTGTGTAAAATGAATAACCATTGATGTCATACCCCTGCCAAGTCCCTACAGTGAATCTTGGGCCTCTAGCCAACCATGTCACAGTTTCACTTATGGAGCCCTCGGCAGCTCGCGTGACTCTTTCTTGGATCCACCCAGCAAATTTCCTGTTATGTTCTCTGGTGACCCAAATCTCTGACTTCGAAGGATTCTGTGACCGTAACATTACCTTGTGCTCGTGTATGTATGGCTCGACCTCCGTCATGTGTTGTAAGACACAAAAATGTGATTTTGCATACACATCATGGGCGGGGACGATATCTTTGAATCTAATCGTTCCGATGCCCTGAAGCCTACCCTCGTGTCGGGACCTAGGAACGCCAATTGGGTCAACCCCGGCCATATAATCTGTGAAAAATTTAATCACCTCCTCGGTGGCATAACCTTCCATGATACTCCCTTCGGGTCGACGACGAGTCCTTACATATCCCTTCAATACACTCATAAATCTCTCAAATGGATACATGTAGCGCAGGCACACGGGTCCACAAAACTTAATTTCTCTGATAAGGTGAACAATCAGATGGACCATAACATCAAAAAAGGATGGAGGGAAATACATCTTGAGCTGACAAAGAGTTGTAACCACGTCGCGTTGCAAAGCGTCCAGTCCATCCGGATCAATTACCTACAAGGACACAGTTGCGCCAAATATTCATATCAGAAAAATCTTCTAATTAAGCTCGACAAATGGAGGTAATTAACTTATACTACGAGTGCACGTACTTACCTTGCAAGATATTGCGTTGAAGAAATAACATAGGTTTGTGATTGTCTCTCTGACTTTAACTGGGAGAATGCCTCTGGTAGCAATGGGAAGCATTTGTGACATCAGCACATGACAGTCATGGGACTTCGTGCCAACCAGTCTTAGGTCCTTCATGGACACAAGTTTTTTCAAGTTCACGGAGTATCCACATGGAACTTTAACACCGTGCAGGCACCGACAGAGTTCTATTTTTTTGCTCTTGGACAACGTATAGTAGGCCGGGGGGAGGTATGTATGCTTTCCTTTCTCCAAAGGTGCAAGCTCAGTCCTTATCCCCATTTCCACCATGTCACGACGAGCTTTCACACCATCCTTTGTCTTTCTCGGAATGTTCAACAACAAACCAATCAAACTGTCACAGACATTTTTCTCTACATGCATGACGTCAATGCAATGTAAAACTTGTAAGTGCTCCCAGTACGGTAGATCCCAAAGAATCGATCTCTTCTTCCAAACATTTTTTTCTCGAGGTTTAGAATACTTACCGAACTCAGCTTTGATGTCCTTCATGCACGAGTAAATCTCCTTACCGGTCAGAAACACTGGAGCTGAGCCCTTCTCAGGCTTCCCGTTAAATGATTTCCTCTTCTTACGGTACGTGTGATGCACCGGAAGAAACCTGCAGTGACCCATGTACACTTATTTATGCTAATTTGTAGATTAACTAGGAGACACAAAAATACTTTTCTTAGGTACTTGGTACTTCATCTTGCCAAAGAAATTAAAAATCTCTACTTACATGAGATCTTGGTTTGCCTCCATTCCTTTAAGAAAATGCAAGAGGAAACATAAAAAATGAGTACTATTTAAACTCATTCTAGTTAATGGCTGAAAACAAATGCAAGCTGATTCATGTATGACACAGCAATTTAGGTACAAACATACACATGTCAGTTCACAAATTCAAGTGCATGTCTGAAACAGCAGTACAAATACACACCTACCTACCAATACAATTAAATACGCAAATACTCCCATGTACACATTCAAGTTCATGTCCCAAATAACAATACACATGATACACAAATATACAACAATATACAAATACAATGTAACATCCCAGTTTTTGGCTATCTTTTATGCTTGCGAGTCAGCATATCTTCTTTGAAATCCCAGATGTCTCAACCCTATTTTGATCTCTTAATTCAGAATCATGATCTCAGGTGTGCCACTACCTTAACCTAAAAAGTTGGCAGCTAAACTTCATCTCCCAGATCATTTTCACCTTTCAGTCCAAAAGTATTTCAGTTTAGTCCTTTTCAGAATTTTCAAAAAGCCCAAAAAGGCTAAAAGTCTCAGATCATCTCCAAATTCAAATCCGATCAAATGATTATCTTTCTTTCACTTTTCTGACCATTTTTCCCTTCGGGAAGAACTCAAAAGTCTCAACCGAAACCCTAGTTTTAGCCCCGACAAAAATGTCAAACCCTAATTACCTTGTTTTTGATTTCTGTCGAAACCCTCAGATCTTATTGGATTTTTCCATTTCCCTGCTGGATGAGTCCAAGTATTTTGGTAACACTCATCTGCAAAATCAGATTGCAAATCAGCCCCTTAGATCCCCAAATTTGCAATCAAGTCCTAAATCCGGAGAAGAATCTTCGCAATTCAGTCCAAAGCCTCGCGGTTTAGTCCCTGGCTTCTTTTCTTCGACCACGACCAGAGCCTGCGTGCACGACCACGACCTGAGGACGTTCGACCGCGGTTGCTGCCACCATTCGCCATGAACCACCGTAGCCTTCACCGCCGGCCAGTTGTGCCACCGCCAACGGCCGAATCCTACGTGTACCGCACGTGCTCACGTCGCGCCAAGGAATGCCACCGTGGCGATGACCGGAGACCGCAGCTTCACCGTTCGCGCGCGTGTGCCTGCCATTGTCATAAACTTTTCGCCACATTGTTGTCATGCCACTACCACAGAAACAGACATCCTGGACGGCACAGCACAGACGGGTATGAACTGTTCAATGGAAAACCGTCTGTGAAGGCCTGGCGGGAGAATATGTTCAGATATCACAGACGGTTCTGACGTCAAAAACAACTGTGAGAGTAAACCAGACGGTTCTGAACACAAAACCGTCTGTGATAGTATACTTATCACAGACAGCTCTAACCTAAAAATCGACTGTGATATATACAATCGGTTCCCAGCTAAGAACCGTCTGTGATAGTCTAATTATCACAGACGGTTCTAACCTAAAACCCGACTGTGATATATACAGTCGGTTCTGAGTTCCGAACCGTCTGTGATAATTAGACTATCACAGACGGTTCGGAACGCAGAACCGACTGTGATTTATACAGTCGGTTGTAAACCACGAAGCGTCTGTGATAGTGTAGTTATCACAGACCACTAGTATAGAAATGCAGTCTTCTATCGGTAAAAAAAACCCTTCTACTATCGGTTTTTGTACCAATAGAGATAGACACGATAGAACAAGACTGGACATTTTCTATCGGTAAATAACCGACAGAAGAAGTTCACTATTCTATCGGCATATTATGAATCTACCGATAGAAAACCCGTCGTATTCTTACGTCCAGTAGTTCGAAAAGTACCACTATTCTAACGGTTAACTACAAGATTACCGACAGAAAAAAGCTTAGTACTCTATCGGCATATTAGGAGTGTACCGATAGAAAACTCGTCGCTAGCGGATTGAAAAGTACCACTATTCTAACGGTTAACTACAATATTACCGACAGAAAAAAGCTTAGTACTCTATCGGCATATTAGGAGTGTACCGATAGAAAATTCGTCGTCAGCGGCTGGAAAAGTACCACTATTCTAACGGCTAATTATAAGTTTACCGATAGGAAAACTCATACTATTCTATCGGCATATTACAAGTTTACCGATAGAAAACTCGTCAATAGCGATTGGAAAGTACCACTATTCTAACGGTTAACTACAAGATTACCGACAGAAAAAAGCTTAGTACTCTATCGGATATGTATGAGTTCACCGGCAGGAAAGGTCAAACTCTTCTAACGGTTAATTTTGATTGTACCGATAGAAAAAAGGACAGTAGTCTCTCGGTTGTTGATGAATTTACCGATAGAGCATTCACATATACAGTACTTTATTTGCATCACAATACAGTACATTCACATATACAGTACAGATGCAATACAGTATAGATTGGATACACAATACAGTACAGATGCAAGGTAAATTCACAGAACAAATTCACACATTAGGCAGTTATTCACATTTATTCACATATGTATGGACAAATACAGATTGCAATCCAATGTGGACATTTATTCACATATATATATTTATTCACATGTATATGAACAGTCTATGCAGAGTACACCAAAAGGAGAAAATTGTCATGCTGGATGGTTGGGTGCTACTTCCTCCATGACATATTGTGCCCAGATTTGTCGAAGATATATATTCTTTGCATTTTCATATTGGTCTTTCGACATGGCGATCTGCAAGCATGTGTGCATACTGAGTAACTAACTTCGATCCTAATTTAGAACGCGACACCCATTTTTGAAATTTGAGTTAGCTATCGATGCTTACCTGGGGGAATCGGGAAAAGTTTGTCTGCACTAGGTCGTACATGTAGCGCAGCACATAAAACCCGCATTCCCACGATTGCGGCTGCTGATGGCACTGAGATAATTGCATATGCGAATACATGTTAGCTATATATTGTTTCCATAAACTAATTAAGCATAAACAAAAAGTCTCGTGAGTACCTCATATTCTTTCCAAGCTAGTAGGGAGCCCTGCGGTGCGGCATGCCTCCCTCCAGCGGACACATATTTATCAAAAGCCCTGCATTTCAGTTAGTATTGCCGGTTAATGTATTATCATTAGCTAGTGAGGTCAAAATTTAAATCAAACATATAAGTTACTTACGCCTCCATATTCCCCTTGAGCACATATTCCATCGATAATCTGTCACGCATCGAATCGAGGTAGTACACCTCGTTCCTCGGCGGACAGATCACGATGAGGATCCAGTGGCCCCTGCATTGTACGTAAAAGAGGACCGCTAGCTCAAAGTACATCTCAGGTGTAACATACAAGATTGAGTTAAATTAGTACGAAATGCACTAACCTTTGGTGGTACGGCACCAGAATGAAGTCCCTGTCCTGCTGCGCCATCAGCGCGCTGGATATGTACTGCTCAGCGTGCGCGGCGTCCTGCTCTAGCATCGTGAGGCTTATTTTCTCTGGGTCGAGGAAACCCACCTTGTCACACGCAGCCTCCGATGCTAGCCTGTACATGCACCTGCATGCGAAGGACGAGATTAATATTAATTTCACAGAAAGTTACTCAGTATTCAAATGAGCTGCAACATTAATGCAGAGTTAGCAAACAGAGTTAGAAAACAGCAATACATAGCATCAGCAAACTCACAGGACTCCAGTCCGTATGATGGACATATCGAGCTCCCGCCAGTTGTAGAGGTCGAACAGATCCTCGTGTGCCACGGATATAGTCCCGGGCTCACGATGGAACTGCCCAGGCCTGTAGGGAACTAAGAAGTTCAGGCTGCGCCGAGCTCGATGTAGGTACCAGTCGTGGAGGTCTCTGGTTGATCGATCCAATTTCCGCAAAGATGCCTCCGACAGGAGTGGGAGCGCGTTCGTGAACGTCCGCGGCAGTCCCTGTCGCCCTTTGCCCTTGCCTTTGCCGCCCTTGCCTTTTGCCGGGGACTGAGCGCGTACCTTCGAAGGCAAGGGCGAGGTGATGGCGGCTTTCTTCCGAGGTGGAGGCGTGGATGCGCTGGGTGGGGTCGAGGCCGTCTTTGATGTGTCCAGGTTCGCACGAGATCGGCCCTCATGCCCCGAGCTGGGGGCGCAGTCCCCTGGTAGCCCCGCGGCAGGCCACTTCAATTAATGGGCACGTATGTTAGATTATGCAAGTTGAGTGTACTGAGTAGGATGTAATCTAAAATGTGTAGGATTTACCGGTTGTATTACAAGACACTTCTTGGGCCACTGTACGTAGGAGCCCACTGCCTCGGCAAGTGTCTGCAGTTCCTCTGTTGGGACTGGCAACGGAGAATCGTTGTAGCCCGGCATGGCCATGTCCACCTGTACCTTTGCGAAACCCAACCGCAGAGGTACACAGTGGACTCGGACATCCGGCCCAGACGGATATACGAAGCCGTGTCCAACCACTTCCTGCCCGGCGCCTACGTGATTCTGTAGGATGCAGCCCTCCGGCCCCTGCAAATTTGTAACAATTAAAATAGGTTAGCGAAACAACTCTAGGCATCAACTTAAGTGCACAGATGAAGGCTTGCAGTACCTCAAGTAGATCCACTGGATCCGCGAGTACCTTCGAAGCGCAACTGCTTATCCGACCCCGCGGGGTACCGTCGTCCTGGGGATCCGCATCTAAACTCTTGGCCAGCAATGTTTCTCTCAACCGTGCAAACTCTTCCCTCATTTGTGCGACCTCGGTCTGCACCTCAGACTGTACCTCAGCCCGTATCTCAGCCCGCATCTCCGCCCGTATCTCCTCCCGTACCTCAGCCCGTATCTTATCGGAGAGGTCAGCTTCCTTTTCCTTCCAGGTGCGGGCCTTCTTCCTCGGTGGAGCCGGATCTACGAAACCGGCCTTCCATGACACAATGGCTCCCACGGCCCGTGTCCGCCCGGGATGCTCCTTATTTCCTAGAGCTCGGGTGAGGATGTCGTTCTCCCTCTGCGGGGTAAACAATCCCTCCGCTGCCTCCTTCTCAAAAGAGATCTGTTACATTTGAAGGTACCTTGTGAGACAAATTGCCTTATATACACTTGTGCGCACACAGTTTACGAGGTTAGCCAACTTACCATTCGCCTCACAACGTCGGCGTCCCCAGGGGTTGCGAACTGCACAGACCCCGTGGACGACACGGACCCCCTCCCCCTCCACCATCGCTTGCACCTCTCATCCCTAATCTCGGAGAGCGGCAACTCAGGGGTGTCCATGACAGGATTTTGTTCGTCTTCCTTCTTCCACTGTTCCTCCTTCCCCGCATAGCCCCGGGATCCGAGCCGATGCGGGTGGTCGTTCCTCTTCTGGATCGCCCTATTCTTCTCGCTAAGGGCCTTGAACTCCTCAGTCCCCTTCTGCTTGGTGAATTCCTCCCATACCTCCTCCGATATGAAGGGGTACTTCTCGCAAGGAGATTTCCCCGCAGCTAGGAAGTTACTGACGAGCCAGCTCTTAAAGGTTTTCCATGTTCCGTTCATGTCCTTCAAGCAGGCAGTCCTAGGTGTATCGTCGGGGATGTTCCACTTAGCCTGTTTCCGAAAAATGCATACAATTAATCACGAGTTAGTTAAACTTTAGTATAAGCCAAGAGAACGTGATTACGAAAGAGTTCAGCGATTTCAGTTCATTTAACCTTCACTTCCGCCCACAACCTATCCCTCTCGTCCGCCGTCACGTCCTTCCAGCTCTGGACGGTGATCTTCACCCTTTCTTTCGCCAACAGCCCAACGTAGGCCGCGTACCTCCCAGCATTCTTTCCAATCGGCCTCCCAAATTGGTTGAACTCACAAGAAAGATCAGTGCGTTTGGCCAAACGCCCCAACGTCGTCGCGCCTCGCCCCACCCTCTTGCGCTGGGATGTAACAGCCCCATCTTCAGTAGTTACGATGGGGTTGGCCCTAGTCGAACCACTAGTACCATCCGATGAAGACGACGACATGTCTTCCCCTACAAAACCTTCAACAAACCATATATATGGCAATTAATTCGCCTTGGACTTCCATAACTCAGCCCAGGACTGGAGACTAACTAGGGCGGCAAAAGGGAAAATAATACAAAAAGAAAGACATGCATAAATTACTTACTGAACTCTTCAGAAATATTTTCTATCGGTAAACACATGAGCTGCCGATAGACCATAACAATTACCTCCACACAAGACAATTTTTCTATCGGCAAACACGTGAGATACCGATAGAACATAACAATGTTCTCTAGATCTACATATGGAATTTTGTTGACAAGCCACCATTCACTGTCATCACATAACATTCTCGATGATTTGCTACACTAATATTCATGGGCCAGCATTATTATTTCACACGTAAATATGCACACAAGCATCTAAGTGCTACTGTGCATAATCTTTAGCCTAGCCTGTATGTGAGTCATCAGGACTTCACAGCTATTAGGTTGGGAAAAGTCATGTATATAGGCATTTGAAACATATACACTGAAGACCCATCCACATTGCCATATATTCATACGAAGTGAGTAAAAATTTCCAACCAAACTAGTACATTGCATGGCTCATGTCCTTCCAGATCCAAATTAAGTTTTACTACTTGTGCAGAAAATTTTCTATCGGTAAACACATGAGCTGCCGATAGAATATGTGTAAGAACACCTCCAACATATAATCTGCATTACATGGCAGTTGGATACAATTGATCACACATACAGCAGTATAGAGAAGTTAAAATCTCAAAACAGGTTCATTACAGCACTGGAACATATTATGTAAACCCTAATTAAAATCAACATTGCCTGCGGAATGTACATAAGCCAACACAATAGGGAACCCTAGTGTAATTGCAAAACTCCAAGAATTAGTACGTGCAAAACACTAGGATCAAATAAAGAAGATGCTGGAAATAGAACGACGAATTAGGGTATTTACGGCGGCGATCAGTTCTGGTGATGCAGAGGCGGTGTAGAACGCAGCAGCGGCGGGCGAAGGACGAAAATAAGAACCGGTGGCAGTGACGAACCAGTGTCCAGCCGGCGATCGTCGTGTGGGAGAGAGGAAGTGAGTGCTCACGGCGGAGGTTGGGGTTTTCTTCGCTCTCGAAGAGACGCAGTGCTCTAAAGTGGAACTGTTCGAGTGGAGGGAAACTAAAGGGCCGTGTACGAGAAATAAAGTAGCGGAGGAACTTTTCTATCGGTATAACAAAATGATACCGATAGACTTATGTAATTTTCTATCGAAACAACAAAATAATACCGATAGAAAAAGTAAATTTCCCGGAAAAATATTCGAATTAGTGATTGCATTTTTCTATCGGTATAAACAATAAAATCCCGTGAGACCAATTTTCCACAGAAAATTTTTTTAAAGTGCTTGAGATTGGGTGCCATTTTTCTATCGGTAAAAACAACAAAATACCGTGAGAGTAATGAAAAGGTGCCCTTTTCTATCGGTATAAACAAAAAAATCCCGTGAGCCCAATTTTCCCCAGAAAATTTTTTTGATTAAGTGCTTGAGATTTGTGTGCCCTTTTTCTATCGGTAAAAACAACAAAATACCGTCAGAGTTATGAAAAGGTACACAATTTAACATCAAACAGACCGTGGTTGAAAGCTGCAGAATGTTAGAGAAAGAGGGAAGATAGCCGGAAAATTGGAAAATTGACATAAAAAGAAATTGTTCATTCATTATTGTTTTATCACTTACATAAAAAATAAAACCCAAAATGCTAGGTCAAGGGGTGGTCTTAGCCCTGGCTGCATGTAGAATAGAGTCAGTTAGACTTGCAGCCAGGACGCAGGACTCCTCTAGCGACAAGTTGTCCCTAGGATCAACTACTACCGCGTCAAGAAGGCCTGCGACCTCCGTCAGCTTCGCTATGGTATCCTTCATAGTCAAACCGCAGCCAGCGATGGTCATATCCGCGGCTTTCTTCTCCTCGCGAAGACGCCTCGTCCTCGCCCTAGCATTGTCACCATCCGTCTTCATGCGCTTAATGCACTGGAAGAGATCGTCAAGGTCAAGCCGTAGCTGAGTGTGCTTGTCTGTAAGGAGCTTGTGCTCCTCCTGGAGGGCCCTCAGGTCAGCCTTCACTTTGGCAGTGTCTTCCACGGCTACCATTCCCTGTGCAAATCAACAGGTCAAGAATGAACTGAACATGGATTAACAATACAGGGGTAAACTGAGGAGATTTAGAGTTCTTACCGGGGAGGCCGTGGATGACGATCCCATGGAGGTTGCCATTGTGAAAGAGAAGATGAGGAGTCCAACCGTTCGAGAATTAGAAAAACAACAAAATACCGCGACGCATGGCGAGGTACTTATAGAGTTTCCAAGGCGACGCATGGCGACACGGTTGAGAATTCGAAGCGGCACAGTATTCTTCTATCGGTAAAAACAGGAAAAAACCGTCAGACAACAAATACCGTGAGACAAATGAATTTATTCTAACGGTAAAATAGAACAATACCGATAGAAAACGTTTTGAAGTGCCTGAGAGAAGATGTCCTTCTCTATCGGTATAAATAACAAAATACCGTCAGAAAAAAGGGATTTTTGAAGAGGCTGCGATGAGATTTTTGCAAGTGCTATTTGAAGGGAAGAATTAAATATTTACAGGATAAAGGTACTGTACATGTTAGAACTCATGCTGTGGAGTAAAATTGAGATGTATTAATGCTGTGAACTAGCTTATCATTAAATTCTAAAGAAAAATGTACTGCCTGATGTATTAATGATAAGTTCCTCACCTTGCTGCAGAACTTGTGGGCTGTTTGCTTGGCATTTATCCCTGAAATAGAAATTAATCATCAATGGTTCTCAACCCATAATCCTTCTTCGTGGTCATCTCGCAGATACGTTGTTTCGTCGATATCTTCAGTACGGATAGATTGAATGTCCTCTAAAAATGGAGGTATTTCATCGAATTGGTTATACTCCTCTTCGTCGACAACATCTTCGACCCCAACAATACGTCTCTTGCTGTGGAGGACAACATGCAAGTTTGGATTGGCCGGGTCAACGATGTAGAATACCGGTGTGGCTTGCTTTGCAAGTATGAATGGATCGTCTTGGTGTCCGACTCTACCAAGATCGACGAGAGTAAACCCGTAACTGTCAACTTGAACACCTCGAGGGATTTTGACCCATTGGCATCGAAACAGGGGAATCTTAAGTAATCCGTAATCGAGCTCCCATATTTCGTCAATAACACCGTAATATGAGTTCAGCGCCCTTACTGACCTGGCATCCTCGGAAATAGCAAACAGTGTCACTCCTCTACATTGCGTGCTACTCTTGGCGTCTTGAGCTCTTGTGTAAAATGAATACCCATTGTTGTCGTACCCCTGCCAAGTCCCTACAGTGAATCTTGGGCCTCTAGCCAACCATGTCACAGTTTCACTTACGGAGCCCTCGGCAACTCGCGTGACTCTTTCTTGGATCCACTCAGCAAATTTCCTGTTATGTTCTCTGCTTACCCAAACGTCTGACTTCGAAGGATTCTGTGACCGTAACATTACCTTGTGCTCGTGTATGTATGGCTCGACCTCCGTCATGTGTTGTAAGACCCAAAAATGTGATTTTGCGTACACATCACGAGCGGGGACGATAGCTTTGAATCCAATCGTTCCAATTCCCTCAAGCCTACCCTCGTGTCGGGACCTAGGAACACCAATTGGGTCAACCCCGGCCATATAATCTATGCAAAATTCAATCACCTCCTCGGCGGCATAACCTTCCATGATACTCCCCTCGGGTCGACGACGAGTCCTTACGTATCCCTTCAATACACCCATAAATCTCTCAAATGGATACATGTAGCGCAGGCACACAGGTCCACAAAACTTAATTTCTCTGATAAGGTGAACAATCAGATGGACCATAACATCAAAAAAGGATGGAGGGAAATACATCTCGAGCTGACAAAGAGTTGTAACCACGTCGCGTTGCAAAGCGTCCAGTCCATCGGGATCAATTACCTACGAGGACACAGTTGCGCCAAATATTCATATCAGAAAAATCTTCTCATTAAGCTCCACAAATGGAGGTAGTGAACTTATAGTACGAGTGCACGTACTTACCTTGCAAGATATTGCGTTGAAGAAATAACATAGGTTTGTGATTGTCTCTCTGACTTTAACTGGGAGAATGCCTCTGATAGCAATGGGAAGCATCTGTGACATCAAGACATGACAGTCGTGGGACTTCATGCCAACCAGTCTTAGGTCCTTCATAGACACAAGTTTTTTCAAGTTCGCGGAGTACCCACATGGAACTTTAACACCGTGCAGGCACCGACAGAGTTCTGTTTTTTGGCTCTTGGACAACGTGTAGCAGGCCGGGGGGAGGTATGTACGCTTTCCATTCTCTAAAGGTGCAAGCTCAGTCCTTATCCCCATTTCCACCATGTCACGACGAGCTTTCACACCATCCTTTGTCTTTCCCGGAATGTTCAACAACAAACCAATCAAACTGTCACAGACATTTTTCTCTACATGCATGACGTCAATGCAATGTCGAACTTGTAAGTGCTCCCAGTACGGTAAATCCCAGAGAATCGATCTCTTCTTCCAAACATTTTTTTCTCGAGGTTTAGAATGCTTACCGAACTCAACTTTGATGTCGTTCACGCGTGAGTAAATCTCCTTACCGGTCAGAAACACTGGAGCTGATCCCTTCTCAGGCTTCCCGTTAAATGATTTCCTCTTCTTACGGTACGTGTGATGCACCGGAAGAAACCTGCGGTGACCCATGTACACTGTTTTCCGGCAGTTTCGCAGCCAGATGCTCTCAGTTTCATCTAGGCAAATAGGGCAAGCCTTGGCTCCTTTCGTACTATACCCCGACAAATTGCCGTAGGCTGGAAAATCATTTATGGTGCAAAATATCAGGGCCCGCAAGATGAAATTCTCTTTCTTGTATGCATCCCACACCTGCACACCCTCGCTCCACAATTTCTGTAAGTCCTCGATTAAAGGTGCTAGAAACACGTCAATATCATTTCCGGGTTGTCTGGGTCCTGAGATTAGTAACGCCATCATGATGTACTTGCGCTTCATGCATAACCAAGGAGGAAGATTGTAGATGCATAAAAGAACCGGCCAAGTGCTGTGCCGGCTGCTCATATTACCATGTGGGTTCATACCATCTGTACTCAGCCCGAACCTTACATTCCTAAGTTCGCCGCCGAACTCAGCAAATGTTCTGTTGATGTTTCTCCATTGAATAGAATCAGCTGGGTGTCTCAGTTTTCCGTCTTGTTTCCGGGCTTCAGCATGCCAACGCAAGTGCTTCGCGACTTTCGGATTTGCAAACAGCCGCTTCAATCTAGGTATCACAGGCAAGTACCACACAGTTTTTGCCGGGGGCCCTTTCCTTACCTCGTGACGTTCACTGTCAATCCGGTCCCTACGCGTATACCTCGATGCGCCGCATCTCGGACAAACATGCAAACTGGAGTACTCGTTACGGTACAACACACAATCATTTGGGCATGCGTGTATTCTTTCGATTTCCATTCCCAACGGACACAACAGTTTTTTGGCTTGGTAAGTAGATCTTGGCAACTCATTTCCCTCTGGAAGCATGTCCGCTAGAAGATCTAATAGTGCCGTGAAACTCTTATCACTCCAACCGTTTCCTGCCTTCAAGTTATATAATCTCAGCACAGAAGACAGTTTTGTAAATGTTGCACATCCAGGGAACAGAGGCTTCTCAGAGTCAGCAATCAGTTTCTCAAATTCACAGAAGTCATTTTCGTTGTAATCTTCCTCTACATCACGTAACATCTCATCTAGATTGTCATCATCATCATCTACGTGCACATCGGAATTAACATTACCAAAATTGGGATGATCATCGATATTATTGCAATCCACATCCGAGTCGTGCTGATTGGTAGTAGTGGTGCTTGTTTCCTCAAGATCTTCGCCATGCCATATCCAACGGGTATATCGCGCGTTAAAACCACGACGAATCAAATGACTCTTAATTTGATCAGAGTTGCTAAACCTCTTCAAGTTCATACAATCTGTACAAGGACAGAGCATATTTTTCTCTCCCTTCCTCTCCTTTTGTTGCTCAGCAAATTTAATAAACTCATTCACACCATCCAAATATTCAAGAGTAGTACGTTTTATTCCATACATCCAATATTTCCTGTCCATCTACAATTAACAAAATTTAACGAGTAAGCCATGCATGAAACCTGCCCGATTAAGTTATGTATATGTACATGTACAGCCTCTTACAACAGATACATGTGTTGAACCCTAGCCTGACGAAATTAACACTAATTAACCTAGCTAACTACACAATACAAGCTAGTTAGCTCCTAAAACATGACGCATTTCCAGCTACCAAGCTCCCAAGCTTAGAGCTACAAACTTGGAACTACACAATACAGCTAGCTTGCAAGTAGAGAGGAAGGGAGATCTAGAGGGAGAGAGAGATAGGTGTCGACGATTAAGCATACCTTAAAGAGAGGGGCGCAATCAACTTCCCTCCAGCCTGCGCTGATCACCCTAGCAGTGTAGCTGGAACTTTCGTCACAAACAGAGGGACACAGAGTGCAACAGAACAAATTAAAGAGCAGCTCAGCAATGGTCGACTGGGGTTTTCCTTATAATGGACATTTTTCTAACGGTAAATACATGAAATAACCGTCAGACTAACTTAGGTAATTTGCCGCTCACATATTCTATCGGTAAAAACACACACATACCGTTAGAGAATATACATTACTGAGCAAATATATGTATTTTTCTATTCGGTAAATATGTGCATTTACCGTTAGAATATGCATGACTAAACAAATATATGTGCTTCCTATCGGTAAATATGTGTATTTACCGTTAGAATATGCATGACTGAACAAATATATGTATTTTTCTATCGGTAAATATGTACATTTACCGTTAGAATATGCATGACTAAACAGATATATGTGTTTCCTATCGGTAAATATGTGTATTTACCGTTAGAATATGCATGACTGAACAAATATATGTATTTTTCTATCGGTAAATATGTGCATTTCCGTTAGAATATGCGTGACTGAACAAATATATGTGCTTCCTATCGGTAAATATGTGTATTTACCGTTAGAATATGCATGACTGAACAAATATATATGTTTTCCTATCGGTAAATATGTGTACTTACCGTTAGAGGAGGTACTGTTACCAAACTGGGACAAACATGCACATGCCATTTCTCACATTCAAGGAATCATATCAATGTAACATCAAACAGATCTTACATCAAACGGATCTTAACTAGAAGATAAAGCAATATATTTCAAGAAATGCTAATTTGTGGATTAACTAGGAGACACAAAAATACTTTTCGTAGGTAGTTGGGACTTCATCTTACCAAAGAAATTACACATGCCAGTTCACAAATTCAGGTACAAACATACACATGCCAGTTCACCAATACAAATTCAGGTACAAACATACACATGTCAGTTCACAAATTGAAGTGTATGTCTGAAACAGCAGTACAAATACACACCTACCTACCAATACAATTAAATACACAAATGCTCCCTGCACATTCAAGTTCATGTCCCAATTAGCAATACATGATACACAAATATACAACAATATACAAATACAACAATTCACACATTCGATGTGTATTACAAAAGCCACGTCTGAAATTAACAACAGATCACGACGAGGACCCAGTGGCCCATACATGCATTTTACATAAAAGGGAACCTTTGCAGGTTGCCACAATGCAACTACCGACTACAAGTTAGACCTGATACATCACAAATCCATTCATCCAAAACAGCAAATGTCTGAACCACATTGGACTTAACCATAGGAGTTCAGTTCGAAGACGCCCGAGGAGCTGGAACTGCCGTCGACATACATTTGTACGTAATGGTGATTTCCTCGGACTCAAACTCGATCAACTCAACTCAACTCAACTCAACTCCATTAACAAAAAGAACCTACCTTCCAAGATGTTGTTCTGTGTAGTGATGGTGTAGAATGGCTGTGCAAATAACAACAATTCTTCTTCTCCAAGCAGGTAAGCATCTGGCCACAAGCTGGTGCATGCAAAAACATGTAAGATGCTTTCTATAGGTCCTGATTTGAGAAACACGCCGGGCTTAAGCATCTTCTCGACCGAGCCAACCAAGATCTCGCCCTTCACGTCCTTCCAGCTCTCGACGGTGATCTTTACCTTTTCTTTCGCCAACAAGCCAACGTAGGCAGCATACTGCGATGAAGAACCGTGAAATACGTTGCCCCTCACGAGCATCATCCAAGGACCTGAACAGATCATAATCATATTGAAAAGAAGACACATCAAAATGAAGGATACAAAAAAAGCAGAATTATTGCCATAATCGGATTAGAATAATCTAACAATATTGCAGAAATTTTACGTACCTTCCTTGGGATGCCGACGTCTAGAGGGCGTCGATGGAGGTGCGGAGGTGCAGCGGTCCCCTGTAGAGGTGCGCCGGCCGTCCATGGAGCTTACGGGTTAGGACTGCGAGCCCAGATGAACTGTGAGAATGAAAGAGACATACCCGTGTATTTATACAATTATATATTTTCTATCGGTAAGAAAACAGAATACCGTTAGTAATAAAAACATCTGTAGAAGCCGAATGGTTCTATCGGCACAATAAATATTACCGATAGGAATTTTTGTACATACTCTATCGGTCTGTACGTACACTACCGATAGAATATTACTAGTGTAGAAGGCCAACAGTTCTAAGATATTTTGTGCAATATTCTACCGGTATAAACATGCATTACCGATAGAATAAAACTATTAGAAGACGAACAGTTCTAAGCAATTTTCTATATATACTAACGGTAAAAGAATCCATTACCGATAGAATAAAAATATTTGTAGAAGGTCAACTATTCTATCGGCGAACTACATATTGCCGATAGGAACTTTTAATATATTCTGTCGGTATATTCATACAGTAGCGATAGAATAAGTCTAGTTGTTGAAGTCGACCAGTCCTATCGGCGCACAACATTCTTCCGTCAGTACTTATGCATCTCTTCTAACGGCAAATATGTTCATCACCGCTAGAGTAAATCATACTATTTATTCTATCGGTAAGTTTCTTAGAAACCGATAGGGAAAATACATCCGTCGGGCTTTTTTGACCGCGAGGCACATTTTCTATCGGTTTTGTGCTGTTTCGCTAATAACCGATAGAAGATAGGGGTTAGTAGACTGCATTTCTGTACTAGTGGACGGTTCTGATGTATGAACCGACTGGAAAAGTACCGGCGCTTCGAATTCTCAACTGTGATCATTTCTGTCTCCGATCTTCGCGCGCGGCGCCTAGGAGAACACGAAGCATCGCTTTGGAAGTTCTATAAATTGACAGTGGAAAAATTGTCATTTACTTTACAAGTTTTTATACTTCTCAGACTGTTTGACTCCTTAGCTTCTCTGCGCCAATGGCATCCTCGATGGCATCGTCAGCCTCGCCCTCCCCGGTATGAACTCTCAATCTTTTGGACTTACCCCTGTATTGTTAATCCATGTTCAATACATTCTTGACCTGTTGATTTGCACAGGGAAGGGGAGCCGTGGAAGACACTGCCAAAGTCAAGGCCGAGCTGAGGGCCCTCCAGGAGGAGCACAAGCTCCTCACGGAGAAGCACACTCGGCTACAGCTTGACCTTGACGATCTCTTCCAGCGCATTCAGCGCATGAAGACGGATGGTGACAATGCTAGGGCGAGGACGAGGCGTCTTCGCGAGGAGAAGAAAGCCGCGGATATGACCATCGCTGGCTGCGGTTTGACAATGAAGGATACCATCGCGAAGCTGAGGGAGGTCGCAGGCCTTCTCGACGCTGAAGTAGTTGATCCTGAGAAGGACAACTTGTCGCTGGAGGAGTCCTGCGTCCTGGCTGCAAGTCAAACTGACTTTATTCTAGATGCAGCCAGGGCTAAGACCACTCCTTGACCTAGCATTCTGTATTTTTACTTTTTTTTTGTAAGTGATGAAACAAATTATTGAAAACTTTGTTCTTATGTCAACTTTCTAATTTTCCAGCACATTCTTGGACTGCATGCAATCTTCCCTCTTTCTTTATCTTTCGTTGGCTTTTGTCGAACATTCGACCATACAAAGGTATGTACACTGTGTGCGATCAAGGAACAACTATCGCGATCTTTGGCTTGTGATCGGAGCCCTTGAAATAATATAGAAACAATATAGAGGTCGCAGGTCCCATGCAAATAATATAAAAAGAATATAGAAGTTATATATCAACGTGCTTTGAAATATCACAAACGGCTCTGAGGTAAAAAACATCTGTGATAGTCACATTAGAGACGGTTTTTACGTAAGGCCCGACTGTGATGGTCCCAACAGTGTCCTCGAGTCGACTCGAATTCTTAACCTCTATCAATATCACAGACGGTTCTTAACTCCAAACCGTCTGTGATAGTAAACGGACATATTAAAGATGGTTCGGATATCAGAACCGTCTGTAATATTAAAGCAGACGGTTTTGATCCCCCAACCGTCTGTGATAGTCCCAACAGTGCAATTCTCTACATGCAATTGTTGATAACCGCACATAATAACTGAGCAGATGAAGAGACTTAATTATTTACTTCAAATTTAATTTGCATCGAATTATGTAATCTGACTCTTCAACTTCCTCGCCTCGAATTCTCGACCTCTATCAATATCACAGACGGTTTTTAACTCCAAACCGTCTGTGATAGTAAACAGACATATTAAAGACGGTTCGGACATCAGTACCGTCTGTAGTAGTAAAGCAGACGGTTTTGATCTCCCAACCGTCTGTGATAGTCCCAACAGTGCAATTCTCTACATGCAATTGTTGATAACCGCACATAATAACTGAGCAGATGAAGAGACTTAATTATTTACTTCAAATTTATTTTGCATCGAATTATGTAATCTGACTCTTCAACTTCCTTTGCCGTGTTGCAGTTTATCTCCCGAGAAGTTGTATATCATGAATTTATTGGCCTTGAAAACCAGTACTAGTGCGCTTTTTAGAACTCGAGGCACCCGCGCATATGAACCGTCACCTTCTGTTTCTATAAATAGCGAGGCTCCTAAATCCCTGTCTTTATTCCCTCCTCAACTCCCACCTTGATGGCGAGCCGAGATTCCAGTGAGGTTATTGAAATTGAGAGTGATGAGGAAGAGATAAGGAATGAACTCGATCAGGATCTTCAGAAAGTAAGTCCTCTCTGAAACTCTAATGCAGATCTTTCTTTTATGACTTGATTACCTCGAAACAAATGCATTTCGAAATCCACAGGTGCTTGAGGAAATGATCCCTCCAAAGAAGAGACTTAGAAATGATGAAAGATCGTACAGTGGAGCTGCAGCGAAGACTCTAGAGGGTGCTGAGGCCTGTGTTGCCACATTGCCCCTTGCAACCCCTCCAGTTGCATCGACTTCACCTTTGGAGATCCACAATAATCCTTCCAATATCC
Source organism: Pharus latifolius (assembly GCA_019359835.1). Taxonomy (NCBI): domain Eukaryota; kingdom Viridiplantae; phylum Streptophyta; class Magnoliopsida; order Poales; family Poaceae; genus Pharus; species Pharus latifolius. Next base: position 57,260,003 of record CM033321.1, on the reverse strand, counting down.
CCTCTCCAACACCTTTGTATCATCAGCTTTTCTGGGGTAAGGCTCACACTTCCACGTCCAAATCCACTCCGAAGCTTGGCAATCATCTTCACCCTCCCAGCATACGCCCCTAGGAGAAGCTGGAGAAGCATATGTGCAGGAGGAGAAAGCTGCCTTGTGCAGAACTCTCCAAAAAAAAAAAAGAGGTGCTGGAGAAGCATTCTGAGGGGATGTCTTTTGCCATTCTGTACTTGGCAGAGTGCATGCTTTGAGTTGCAGCTTCATCTCCACCTTGGTTGTATCAACTTTAATTTCTTGGATGATCCTACTGATGCCAAATCCACTCCTTTGGTGAGAGATGATGTTGATAGTCTTAGAGCCATTGGTAGTTCTCCTGGGGCGGCCAGTGTAGATACTACTGATGCCAATACGTCCCTAGGAGAACTTTGTAAATTATTTTCGGAACAGGTCGACACTAATCAATTGGTCGCTTAATTAATAGTATCTCTTATGTATGGAAAGATTGTAAGAAATAAGAAATTTCTTTTCCTTATATATCTGGCTTTCGATTGATTATGTAACTGATAATCACCAAATGATGTTCTGTGTAAAAATGTTAACAAGAAAATACTGCTGCGATCAAGACGGTTTTTAACTCAAAACCGTCTCTGCTTGAAAGATTACAGATGGTTTTAATTTCAGACATATATATAAAACAAATATGAAAAACAAGATAAAACCAAACAGTCTGAACGTTCATTTTTGTAAATACTAACATTGAAATAAGATAGAACCAAATATGAAAAACATGTGGAACAACTGATGACCAGTAGTCGAATGCAAACAAAAAAACCGGGATATTAAAGACGGTTCGGACTTTAAAACCGTCTGTGTTATCACAGACGGTGCTGAGGTAAAAACCGACTGTGATAACAACATACACAGACGGTTCTGAGGTAAAAACCGACTGTGATAATAATGTAGACGGTCGGATGTGATAACACAGACGGTTCAGATGTGAGAACCGACTGTCATAATCAAATACACAGACGGTTCTGATGTAAAGCGGACGGTTTGGAGTTCATAACCGTCTGTGATATTTCTTTTCTTCAATAATGCACCGATATTACCGACGTTATTATATAGAACCGTCTGTACTGAACCTGGTATAAAAGGTCTTTTGACATCACCTGTGAGGAGCCCAGCTCGGTGCAGCTGGCCCTTTAACCACTTGACTTCCCAGGATGAGTCAATCACAGGATTACATTGCAGCAGCAAAATAGTACAATAGTCATAATTGTATGGCCATCAGGCCTTAGTACAAAACGAGGTACAGTGCCGTACAAGGCACAAGGGTCTAACAAAATAATACATCTAGTCGGCGGAAGCTAGGCCCAAAAGCAATCCACAGGAACAGAGGTTGACAGCAAGACAGCACCACATCAGATCTCCGGAGGAAACTGCTCGTCTTCTCCTGGGTCCGCAGCATCTTCAGGGTATCCTCCAAGGTCGTAGAATGCTCCATCTATTGATGAGTTGTTGCAAGGGTGAGTACTTACGTACTCAGCAAGTCATAGGGAAGGTAGAGATACATACATATATATATGACATGAACCTATGCTATTGGGGAAAGAGTGAAAGGTTTTTCCAAAATACATTTCTTTCTCAACTCTTACTCAACTTCTGATCACACCCATGGACAGTAAATGAATCATATTGATGGTGATACATATGTCCCATATCCAAGGCGGTATATCCTCATATCATATTATTTTTATTCAAGCCTTTCAATCTTATACTCATAACAGTATTTCATAACTTAGGGCATAAACCACATGCCTCTTAAATATCATATGTTTGCTAGATTATGGTATTACCGCGACACGTCAACACATGACGGCCCACGGCAACGCCCCTTATCATGACAACACATGCCACTTGGGTAATCTTGAGCTAACAAATTTTAGTTTATAAAACAATACTTGTGTCACACCCCATGGATTTAATCCACCGCAGCATACTCCTAAAACTCGGGAGCACGAAGTATTCGAATACATTTTTAAACTCTGCAGAGATGTACCTCTTTTTAAATCCACCTATTCACTCGACTTCCAAGTCGGGCCAACTCCATGCGACTTATACGCATGTGACAAGGCCGAGATCACACAACGTTTTTGCAGTCTAGTATTAACAGCATCCCTGCCCGGTAAATGGACAATACCGTCCCAAGTACCGTTGTGGGTCCTCCCCACTGCCTTACTTCCTAGCCTGGGTCTATGTTCCCGCAGGACACATAACCTCTTTCGATTACAGTCGCGCACGACTTTATCTGGCGTAGGGCGTCTTCCTTCTTTACACCTTATCCTCTCATAATTTTTCTGATCTCACATCACTCATGGACGAACTGCGTCCCACCAGTTTCCATGCGAGAAACCGGATCGACAAGCCATGTAGGGAACCGATAATACTAAGAAAGCTACTAGGTTGCGCCTGTCCCATACCAGGTAAGTGGTTGGTACGCTTTTCATGCCACTAGACGCATAACACAAGGTTCTAGTCCTTACATGCCAGTGACCAGATCACGCCACAACCCATGCACCTTCAGTGCCTACACATTCAGTGCAGCCAAGCACCTCCAGTGCTTCCACCATTCCATACCAAAATACTGGTCACGGCTAAGGGTTCTATTTCATGAATATAAATATACATGTTTATACTTTTATTAGTTCGAGGCTTGTTATCTTATCAAGTTCACATTTCTCAAGTATTCAATCTATCACTGCCATAATATCATTGATCTCAACATGTGCAATATTAATGAAATATCTACTCATGGGATAGCATAGCAATTCATAAAATATGGGTTTCAATATGTTCAAAGTATGACTTGCCTTCCGCGTCGTAAGTATCCACAGTCGATGACGGTTCAGCGACAATATCTTCAACCCCGGACTCTTGCTCTGAACAAGATCAAACAAGCAAACAGGCATTACAATCAATCCTATTCTTGCTAATTCACTACATGCAAAGATGCAAGGAGAAAATACTTTGGTAATACAAGGTTTGAAAGCGATGTGGGTTTAATTATGGAAACCAGGGTTAAAGTTAGCTGTTAAGGTTTACAAGGTTCCAAAATATCAGGGTAATATCAAGGTGGTGACTGGTTCGCTCAAAAACAGCGAATGTCTTTAGGTTGGCATTCGGTTCAAGGCATCGACATAAGGTCGATGGGTGATAGAGGGCTCAACTCAAGTTGTGACAGTAGAGAAAAGTGTAGATCACAACATCAGGAGTCTAAGGGACAAAGTTATTTTCAAAGTGCATGGCTGGAAGTGGGTGAAAAGGCTCAATGCCACTGGCTGACACAGTCTGGCATAGGGTTGACACGGCCAGAAACTAGGGTTAGCCATATCTTTTGACTCAGGGCTCCAAATGATGCACCACTTTGTCTGGTGGTTAGGCATTTGTAACAGGAACAATTGTCTCAACAGGACCTAGGGCAGGAGATGGCCGGAAAGTGATGAAAACCGGCGAAGAAGTTGGCTGGCCTGGAGCACAGGTAATGTGAACAGTACAGCAAACTAGGGCATAGCTATATCTCACAATCTAGGCCGAATTAGGAGTCGTGATAGAAGACAAAGTTGCTCAGAATGGTCCAAAACATCTAGATGGCAAGGTTTCCATGGCTGGATTGGCTGGATTTAGGAGATATTGGCCGGAGAAAAGATTAACTCAAGCCTGATTTGGGCATTTCTGATCTAGGGCAAATAAACTTAATTCCTTGCTTGTGGATGGTCTCTGGGGCATAAGTAAGCTACTGGTGAAGTTAATTTAACTAGAAATGCACCAGAAAAGCTTGAACAGCAAGCTCAGTTCACAAGCAAAGTTCCAATTTGGGGTTTTTCGTATTTCAGCATGTCTGTCGATTTTGGTTGCTTAGGGATGTTAAGCAAGGTCTAGTGAGCATATTTGATTACTAGTTCGAAGGTTGAATCGATCTGGTTGAGGATTAATTGCTCGCCGGAGCTACTGGAGTAAAACTGAAATTGCCGGCGACTGAAGAGGTTTGAAGTCGATTACATGCTCGAGTACGATGAGGGAGGTAAGAGGAGCTTACTGGAGTAGCTGGAATCGAGGAGGAAGCAGTGTAGAGGCTTGGCACCGTGAGCCTCTTCTCGAGCTCGCCGAAGAAGAAGAAGACACGGTGGAGGGTGGCGATTTCTGGTGCTTTGCTATGTGGTGGAGTTGGCTAAGTCCTGAGGGTTATTTATAGGCGAATTGGGGAGGCTGCAACGGCTGGAAAATGCCTGGAGACTTGGAGCGGCGAATTGACCGGCCGGGCGGGACAGCAGCGAAGCGACGTGCTCCAGCGGCCGTGCCGACTTTGCAGGCAGGCGTGCGCTGTCCCGGGTGATGCAGCGGCGAATTGATGGGCTCCTCCGGCATGCTTGCAACGTGGCATCGATCTTCTGCAGTGGCCGCAGCGATGGCGTGCGCGCGCGGGCAAAATTGGCGATGCTGGTGCGGCCGCGGTGGCTCCACGGTGGCGAACGGCGTGCGCACACGTGGCAGGGACGCAGTGGCAAGGGTGGCGACCGCGGGGCTTCACCGGCGATGAAGTTCCGGGCGTGGCAGCGCGGTGGTCGCGGTCGTGCACGGCTGCAGGTCGCGCACAGTGCCTCTGGTCGAACCAGGGACCAAAATGCAAGGATTCTTATTTGAAATCTGGACTGATTTGTAATTTCTGTCTTAGAGATGGTTAATTTGAGAATTGATTTCATGGCTGAGTATAACATTTCTATTAGTACTCATCCAACTCAAATTTAGAGAAAATTTGATAAGATTTGGGGGATTTCACCTATTTTCGAAAATAGGGTAAAATTAGGGTAAAATAAGTCTGGATTTTGTCGATTTCGAATTCTGGTGATTTGAGAGAGATTTTGAAGTCTGATCAAAAGGGAGATCTGTATCAAATAGTATTTGGAAGGTGTTTCCTGAAGGAATTCTGAAGTTGGAATTGATTTGCAGATTTTAGCCTTTTCAGGCTTCCAGGTAAACAGAAAAGGACTTATTCGCAGTAAAATTTGGGCTAAACTGCGAAAAGTGTTTAGATGAATTAATTTGGCTCCCAACTTTTTGAAGTGAGTTGAGGATGAACCTAGGAACATATTCTAGGGGTTACTTGAGTCTGAATAGGGTTAAATCAAAATAATTCAATCATCTGGAAACTGGGTACTTAGGGTAAATCTGAATTTTCCTGTTTTCGAAAACAGAGAGGGGCTTAGGTGCTGGGAGTTAGGGTCAGAATTTGATCTGGCTCCTGAAGACTTTTATCTTCAGGGTAACTGGTAGGCTAAATCTGGATGGTCAGATCTTGATCTGGATCTAGAGAATAGATTTGGAGATTTTTAGGGTTTGGGAGAGATTAGAGTTCAACTGATCTGGTTACTACTACAGGGATACATGCATGCAGGGTTTTCATGCAAAACTTTTCACCCCCAAAACTAGGGTGTTACAAGCCTACCCTCCTTAAAGAAATCTCGCCCCGAGATTTACCTAGAGAAGGGAAGAGGTAGGGATAAGCCTGCCGCAGATCATCCTCTTTCTCCCAAGTCGCTTCTTCCTTTGAGTGATCTTCCCATTGAACCTTGCAAAGCTTGATTTTCTTTCTTCTGAGTTGACGCTCATCACTGGCCAGTATTTGCAGCGGTTGAGTGAGATAGGTGAGATTCTTTTGAAGCGGAATCCCCTGGTGTTCTATCTGATCCGTTGGTTCCTTGAGGCACTTACGGAGTTGTGAGACATGAAACACGTCATGAATTTCTCCAAGGTCTGATGGTAAATCCAGTTTGTAAGATACCTCTCCTTTCCTCTTAAGGATTTTGAAGGGTCCAATGTACCTTGGGGACAGTTTTCCTCTCTGATGGAATCTTCTCATCCCTTTTAATGGTGTAACCTTGAGATAAACTGATTCGCCTGGTGCAAACGACAATTCCCTTCTTCGGTTGTCGGCATAGCTCTTCTGGCGTGACTGTGCTGCCTTTAATCGTTCTCTGATGAGCTTGACGTGTGCTTCAGCTTCTTCGATGAGTTCGGGTCCAATGACTTGCCTTTCTCCTGGCTCGTCCCAATGTAGTGGAGTTCTACACTTGCGCCCATACAAAGCTTCAAAGGGTGCCATTTGCAGGCTAGCTTGGTAACTGTTGTTATAAGTAAACTCCGCAAATGGTAAGCACTTTTCCCAAGAGTTTCCGTACTCTAAGATGCAAGCTCTGAGAAGGTCTTCCAAGATTTGATTTACACGTTCCGTCTGTCCTCCTGTCTGTGGATGATATGCAGTGCTAAACTGCAATTGGGTTCCCAAGGCTTCGTGGAGTCGGTTCCAGAATTTGGATGTGAATTGTGTTCCTCGATCTGAAACGATCTTCTTCGGGATACCATGTAGTGTCACTATTCGCTGCAGGTATAGCTCCGCTAATTTGTTGCCATTATACGTTTTCTTGACTGGTATAAAATGAGCAACTTTCGTGAGTCTGTCCACAATGACCCATATGGAATCATATCCCCCTTGTGTTCTGGGAAGTCCTGTGATAAAATCCATACCAATCTCTTCCCATTTCCAAGTTGGCACTGGTAAGGGTTGCAGCTTTCCGGCTATCTTCTGATGATCGGCCTTAATCCTTTGGCAAGTGTCACATCTTGCGACATATTCCGCGATTTCCCTCTTCATTCCATTCCACCAGAATTGCGTCTTCAGATCTTTGTACATCTTGGTGTTTCCAGGGTGTAGTGAGTATGGGGTTTTATGAGCTTCGAAAAGAATTAGTTCCTTAAGGTCGGTATTTCGGGGTACACAAATCCTTCCCCGATACCACACAATTCCTTGATGATCTTCAGTGAATTCCTGGGTTTTTCTTGATCTGATGCGGCTCTTGATCTTATGTATCTCTTCATCTTCTTTCTGAGCATCCTCAATCTGCTTTTGGAGTTGAGACTCCATAGTCAAAGTAGCTAACATCCCAGATGGCACTATGGTTACTTCAAGATTCTGAAATTCCTGCCGTAAGCACGGGTTCTTAGGTGTAGCTCCTTGTAGGGTATAAGCCTTCCTACTCAAGGCATCTGCCACTACGTTGGCTTTCCCTGGATGGTAGAGTATGCTGAGGTCGTAGTCCTTGATCAGCTCGAGCCATCGACGCTGACGCATATTGAGCTCTGTCTGTGTGAAGATATACTTGAGGCTTTTATGATCTGTAAAGATCTCACACTTATGTCCAATGAGATAATGCCGCCATATCTTTAAGGCGTGAACCACTGCTGCTAACTCCAAATCATGAGTCGGATAATTTTCCTCATGTGGTCTCCATTGGCGTGAAGCATAAGCTACTACTCGACCTTGCTGCATTAACACACAGCCTATTCCTTGCTTTGAAGCATCACAGTAAACTACAAAATCTTCTTTGTTGTCCGGTAAGGTGAGGACCGGTGTTGTTGTCAGTTTCTGCTTCAGCTTCTGAAAACTTTCTTCACACTTGATGGTCCATTCAAATGCAACATCCTTCTTTAGCAGGTTCGTGAGAGGTTTGGCTATTTGGGAAAATCCTTCAATGAATCTCCTATAATATCCTGCTAATCCCAAGAAACTTCTAATCTCTGAGACTGAGGTAGGTTGCTTCCACTCCTTGATTGCAGAGATTTTAGCTGAATCTACTGAAATTCCTTCTGCTGTCAACACATGTCCAAGAAATGAAATTCTTGTCATCCAAAATTCACATTTATCAAACTTGGCATAAAATTGCCTCTCTCGTAGCCTTCCCAAGACTAGGTGTAAATGTTGCTCATGTTCCTCCATACTCTTGGAATATATCAGAATGTCATCTATGAATACTATGACAAACTTGTCAAGATAATCCATAAACGTACTGTTCATGATGTTCATGAAAGCTGCCGGAGCATTGGTCAATCCAAAGGGTACTACTGTAAACTCGTATAAACCATATCTGGTAGTGAAGGCAGTCTTCGATATATCTTCCTTCTTGATCTTCAGCTGATGATATCCAGATTTCAAATCTATCTTGGAAAATACTTTGGCTCCTCGAAGTTGGTCGAACAAGTCATCAATTCTTGGCAATGGGTACTTGTTCTTAATGGTGACTTCGTTCAAAGCTCGGTAATCTACACACATTCGTAAGGTTCCATCTTTCTTCCGTACAAACAAAACTGGAGCTCCCCAAGGTGAAGCACTGGGTCGGATAAATCCTTTACCCTCCAGTTCCTCTAACTGATTTTTCAACTCTTCTAAGTCCGTTACCGGCATCCTATATGGTCTCTTAGCTATAGGTGCCGCTCCTGGTTTAAGCTCAATGGTAAACTCTATCTCCCTGTCAGGTGGCATCCCTGGGAGTTCTTCTGGGAATACATCCGGGTATTCTTGTACTGTGGGCACTTGATCCAAGCATACTTCCTGAAGTACATGGACTGATCCTTGCAATTGTTCGACCGATGATCTTTCCGCATGGAATAGGACTTCCTTCCCTTGGTTACTAACAAGGCTTAGAGTCTTCTTCTCACAATCCACTAGACCTTTATGCTGAGATAACCAATCCATTCCTATTATAATGTCTAGGCCTTGCAGTTCTAGGACTAATAGATTAGCCAAGAACTCTATCCCATCTATTCTGAAAGTTATATGACGACAAGCTGAATATACAGGCAGCTTAGCTCCTGGGGTCTGTATAGCTATAGGGTACTTTAGAGGTACCATAGGTATTCCCACTTTAAATGCAAAATCTTCTGATATGAATGAGTTTGTAGCTCCAGGGTCAAACAATATTAAAGCAGATGCAGATTGGATCAAGAATCTACCTAGGAGAATGTCAGAGGCATTGTCTGCTTCTTGGAGGGAGGTGAAGTTCAGTCGGCCTCCTCGGCCTGCCATTGGTCTTCCTCCTCGCCCTCGTCCTCGGCCTGCTGCATTTCCCCCTCTGTTGGGCAAACCTCCTCTGGGGCTCTGCAATGGTGGTGAAGCCGTGGTTCTAGGTGCCATCGCTTGTGTTCCAGCTTGCAATCTTGCTATCGCCGTTGGGAGTTGGATCCACGGGCAACTGTCTTTGCGGTGTCCCATCTGTCCGCAATGATAGCATTGAGTCCTTGCCTGAGGGCAATCCCTTTGATAGTGTGCACCTCTGCAGTTGGGGCATGTCGGTGTGAATTGTGGTCTTGGCACCGGGTAGGGCGGACGAAAATTTGAAGGTGTTGGGGCCCTTCCCCTAGATGAGCTAGCTGGCAGTCGTGACTGTTGCATCATCTTTCTCTTCCGATTTTCTTCTCCGAGGCCTCGCTTTTCTTCTATCTTTAATACTCGATTCACCAGGGTCTGGAATTCTGTGAACTCATGGGAGGCAATCTGATACTGCAAATAGTGCTGAAGTCCTTCGGTGAAGCGTTCAATCTTCTTCTCTTCCGTGTCGATGTCGTTGGACGCATACCGAGCTAGATGGTGGAATTGGTGCAGATACTCAGTGACAGTCCGATTCCCTTGAGTCAAGTTCCGGAATTCTCGGCGTTTAGCTGCCATAACGCCTGTAGGGATATGGAATTTTCGGAACTGATCCTTAAATTCCGTCCAAGTGATGTTGTCTTTGTCCATGTGTGCTTCTTGATAATTCATCCACCAAGCAACTGCTGCTCCAGTGAGTTGGTGTGATCCGAATAACACCTTCTCTCGATCATTGCAATGAACAGTGCCCAGTTTCCTTTCAATGTCCCGCAGCCAGTCATCTGCGACGATTGGGTCGGTCGCGCTTGCGAAGGTTGGCGGTCGCGTCTTCTGGAAGTCCGAGAGTCGAGTTCCGACGGCAGTACCTTCAGCAGTCCCTGGCATTTTCTGAATGACTTGAGCTAGCAATTGGGTATGTGCAGCCTGGGCTTCTTGGCGGCTCCTCTCCATTGAAAGAAGAATTTCCTGGAGACTTGGTGAGTCCTCTTGTGGTGGTAGTGAGCTCTGCGGTCCTGGATGAGGTGTGGATCCTCTTCGTGGCGTAACTGGGTCTTGGCCCTCTTGGTCATCTTGGGTCCTTCTCCTTGTGTTGACCATTCTGATCTTCTGAAGAGAGAAGCAGACAGGTCTAACTAACTAGAGAGAATTAAGGTACTAATGCAGAAATAAATGCGAAACTGATTCATTAATGCACAAGTAGTTGATACAAAAGCGGCTAAGCGCCTTAGTCTGATACAACCAAAATACAAGTAATGGTGATGATAACAACCAAAAGCATCACCAAACCTAGAAAGTCTACCCTGGCCTGAGGATCTAAAAGAACAGGCAACTAACTACTCCCACAGGGCTCAACCTCCTCTGGCTCCATCTCGTCGTCGGACTCCTCTAGAGTAACAAACCCGGGTGGTCCAGACTCATGGAACAGTAGCGCTGACCCACTGCCCTCTGCCCGGCGGGTGCTAGGGGTAGAGAAAGAGCGTCGGTACCCAGCTGCATTAGCAACCCTCCGAGGAATCAAGCTAGGTCCTGCACTGGGTCCAAAGGTACGAGCTGGGGAGACAACTGTCGGAGCAACCTCCTCAACTGTGCGGCGCCTCTGAGCTGCAGGCTGAGAGGTCGACGACGGGGAAGCGGTTCGGCCACGTTTCTTCTGCTCCTCCAACTCCTTGCGGAGCTCCTGATGCTCAGCAAGCAAAGTAGAGTAGCGCGAGTCGAGGGTCCTCAACAGACCTACGGTGCCTGCCAGACAGGGGTCCGGGTACTCCACGATGGGTGGCAACCCAGAGGGAGATGAAGGCACGTGACGGAAAGGTGACTCCTGGAGCCGGCATGAGTACACCTGGCGTACCCGATGCACCGCCTCTCGAGCTGCGTCCTGGATAGCATCCAGTCGGCTTGCCCTGCTGGCCTCCACTCTGATCACCTGTCCCTCACGACTATCGAGAGCGTGCACCAGCACTTTGGCCTTGAAGCCATAGCGACGCCCCTCATAATAGTCCCAAATGGTCTCGCAGATCGGCCGCTCATCAATCCCTAGGAACTGAGCCATATGCCACAGCAATGTGGCCCATCCACCGAGACGCTCGATGTAGCTGAAACGTTCCTTGGCCATCCTGCCGAGAAATTTTGGAAGCAAAATAAGATTTTGAAATCAACATTTTTATAAAAGCAAGAACAATCTTTGCAAAATAAAATTTTTCAGAAATAATTTTTAAATAATTTACGATGTCCTGGCGCTACCAAGCCCTAAGGGTACCGTCCTACAGTCAAGGTCTGTGCTGCTCTGATACCACTATTTTATGTCACGTCTGCCACGACAGTGACATCACCTGTGAGGAGCCCAGCTCGGTGCAGCTGGCCCTTTAACCACTTGACTTCCCAGGATGAGTCAATCACAGGATTACATTGCAGCAGCAAAATAGTACAATAGTCATAATTGTATGGCCATCAGGCCTTAGTACAAAACGAGGTACAGTGCCGTACAAGGCACAAGGGTCTAACAAAATAATACATCTAGTCGGCGGAAGCTAGGCCCAAAAGCAATCCACAGGAAACAGAGGTTGACAGCAAGACAGCACCACATCAGATCTCCGGAGGAAACTGCTCGTCTTCTCCTGGGTCCGCAGCATCTTCAGGGTATCCTCCAAGGTCGTAGAATGCTCCATCTATTGATGAGTTGTTGCAAGGGTGAGTACTTACGTACTCAGCAAGTCATAGGGAAGGTAGAGATACATACATATATATATGACATGAACCTATGCTATTGGGGAAAGAGTGAAAGGTTTTTCCAAAATACATTTCTTTCTCAACTCTTACTCAACTTCTGATCACACCCATGGCAGTAAATGAATCATATTGATGGTGATACATATGTCCCATATCCAAGGCGGTATATCCTCATATCATATTATTTTTATTCAAGCCTTTCAATCTTATACTCATAACAGTATTTCATAACTTAGGGCATAAACCACATGCCTCTTAAATATCATATGTTTGCTAGATTATGGTATTACCGCGACACGTCAACACATGACGGCCCACGGCAACGCCCCTTATCATGACAACACATGCCACTTGGGTAATCTTGAGCTAACAAATTTTAGTTTATAAAACAATACTTGTGTCACACCCCATGGATTTAATCCACCGCAGCATACTCCTAAAACTCGGGAGCACGAAGTATTCGAATACATTTTTAAACTCTGCAGAGATGTACCTCTTTTTAAATCCACCTATTCACTCGACTTCCAAGTCGGGCCAACTCCATGCGACTTATACGCATGTGACAAGGCCGAGATCACACAACGTTTTTGCAGTCTAGTATTAACAGCATCCCTGCCCGGTAAATGGACAATACCGTCCCAAGTACCGTTGTGGGTCCTCCCCACTGCCTTACTTCCTAGCCTGGGTCTATGTTCCCGCAGGACACATAACCTCTTTCGATTACAGTCGCGCACGACTTTATCTGGCGTAGGGCGTCTTCCTTCTTTACACCTTATCCTCTCATAATTTTTCTGATCTCACATCACTCATGGACGAACTGCGTCCCACCAGTTTCCATGCGAGAAACCGGATCGACAAGCCATGCAGGGAACCGATAATACTAAGAAAGCTACTAGGTTGCGCCTGTCCCATACCAGGTAAGTGGTTGGTACGCTTTTCATGCCACTAGACGCATAACACAAGGTTCTAGTCCTTACATGCCAGTGACCAGATCACGCCACAACCCATGCACCTTCAGTGCCTACACATTCAGTGCAGCCAAGCACCTCCAGTGCTTCCACCATTCCATACCAAAATACTGGTCACGGCTAAGGGTTCTATTTCATGAATATAAATATACATGTTTATACTTTTATTAGTTCGAGGCTTGTTATCTTATCAAGTTCACATTTCTCAAGTATTCAATCTATCACTGCCATAATATCATTGATCTCAACATGTGCAATATTAATGAAATATCTACTCATGGGATAGCATAGCAATTCATAAAATATGGGTTTCAATATGTTCAAAGTATGACTTGCCTTCCGCGTCGTAAGTATCCACAGTCGATGACGGTTCAGCGACAATATCTTCAACCCCGGACTCTTGCTCTGAACAAGATCAAACAAGCAAACAGGCATTACAATCAATCCTATTCTTGCTAATTCACTACATGCAAAGATGCAAGGAGAAAATACTTTGGTAATACAAGGTTTGAAAGCGATGTGGGTTTAATTATGGAAACCAGGGTTAAAGTTAGCTGTTAAGGTTTACAAGGTTCCAAAATATCAGGGTAATATCAAGGTGGTGACTGGTTCGCTCAAAAACAGCGAATGTCTTTAGGTTGGCATTCGGTTCAAGGCATCGACATAAGGTCGATGGGTGATAGAGGGCTCAACTCAAGTTGTGACAGTAGAGAAAAGTGTAGATCACAACATCAGGAGTCTAAGGGACAAAGTTATTTTCAAAGTGCATGGCTGGAAGTGGGTGAAAAGGCTCAATGCCACTGGCTGACACAGTCTGGCATAGGGTTGACACGGCCAGAAACTAGGGTTAGCCATATCTTTTGACTCAGGGCTCCAAATGATGCACCACTTTGTCTGGTGGTTAGGCATTTGTAACAGGAACAATTGTCTCAACAGGACCTAGGGCAGGAGATGGCCGGAAAGTGATGAAAACCGGCGAAGAAGTTGGCTGGCCTGGAGCACAGGTAATGTGAACAGTACAGCAAACTAGGGCATAGCTATATCTCACAATCTAGGCCGAATTAGGAGTCGTGATAGAAGACAAAGTTGCTCAGAATGGTCCAAAACATCTAGATGGCAAGGTTTCCATGGCTGGATTGGCTGGATTTAGGAGATATTGGCCGGAGAAAAGATTAACTCAAGCCTGATTTGGGCATTCTGATCTAGGGCAAATAAACTTAATTCCTTGCTTGTGGATGGTCTCTGGGGCATAAGTAAGCTACTGGTGAAGTTAATTTAACTAGAAATGCACCAGAAAAGCTTGAACAGCAAGCTCAGTTCACAAGCAAAGTTCCAATTTGGGGTTTTTCGTATTTCAGCATGTCTGTCGATTTTGGTTGCTTAGGGATGTTAAGCAAGGTCTAGTGAGCATATTTGATTACTAGTTCGAAGGTTGAATCGATCTGGTTGAGGATTAATTGCTCGCCGGAGCTACTGGAGTAAAACTGAAATTGCCGGCGACTGAAGAGGTTTGAAGTCGATTACATGCTCGAGTACGATGAGGGAGGTAAGAGGAGCTTACTGGAGTAGCTGGAATCGAGGAGGAAGCAGTGTAGAGGCTTGGCACCGTGAGCCTCTTCTCGAGCTCGCCGAAGAAGAAGAAGACACGGTGGAGGGTGGCGATTTCTGGTGCTTTGCTATGTGGTGGAGTTGGCTAAGTCCTGAGGGTTATTTATAGGCGAATTGGGGAGGCTGCAACGGCTGGAAAATGCCTGGAGACTTGGAGCGGCGAATTGACCGGCCGGGCGGGACAGCAGCGAAGCGACGTGCTCCAGCGGCCGTGCCGGCTTTGCAGGCAGGCGTGCGCTGTCCCGGGTGATGCAGCGGCGAATTGATGGGCTCCTCCGGCATGCTTGCAACGTGGCATCGATCTTCTGCAGTGGCCGCAGCGATGGCGTGCGCGCGCGGGCAAAATTGGCGATGCTGGTGCGGCCGCGGTGGCTCCACGGTGGCGAACGGCGTGCGCACACGTGGCAGGGACGCAGTGGCAAGGGTGGCGACCGCGGGGCTTCACCGGCGATGAAGTTCCGGGCGTGGCAGCGCGGTGGTCGCGGTCGTGCACGGCTGCAGGTCGCGCACAGTGCCTCTGGTCGAACCAGGGACCAAAATGCAAGGATTCTTATTTGAAATCTGGACTGATTTGTAATTTCTGTCTTAGAGATGGTTAATTTGAGAATTGATTTCATGGCTGAGTATAACATTTCTATTAGTACTCATCCAACTCAAATTTAGAGAAAATTTGATAAGATTTGGGGGATTTCACCTATTTTCGAAAATAGGGTAAAATTAGGGTAAAATAAGTCTGGATTTTGTCGATTTCGAATTCTGGTGATTTGAGAGAGATTTTGAAGTCTGATCAAAAGGGAGATCTGTATCAAATAGTATTTGGAAGGTGTTTCCCGAAGGAATTCTGAAGTTGGAATTGATTTGCAGATTTTAGCCTTTTCAGGCTTCCAGGTAAACAGAAAAGGACTTATTCGCAGTAAAATTTGGGCTAAACTGCGAAAAGTGTTTAGATGAATTAATTTGGCTCCCAACTTTTTGAAGTGAGTTGAGGATGAACCTAGGAACATATTCTAGGGGTTACTTGAGTCTGAATAGGGTTAAATCAAAATAATTCAATCATCTGGAAACTGGGTACTTAGGGTAAATCTGAATTTTCCTGTTTTCGAAAACAGAGAGGGGCTTAGGTGCTGGGAGTTAGGGTCAGAATTTGATCTGGCTCCTGAAGACTTTTATCTTCAGGGTAACTGGTAGGCTAAATCTGGATGGTCAGATCTTGATCTGGATCTAGAGAATAGATTTGGAGATTTTTAGGGTTTGGGAGAGATTAGAGTTCAACTGATCTGGTTACTACTACAGGGATACATGCATGCAGGGTTTTCATGCAAAACTTTTCACCCCCAAAACTAGGGTGTTACAGTGAGGAATACATGAAAGGTGTTTTTCATTTCGAAAAGGTTGCTGTGCAAGACATGGCGAAGAAGGGTTTACCATATATGTACTGTCCTTGTATAGACTGCCAGAATATTAAGATGTTCACCAACTCATCTCAAATTGTCGCCCACTTGATCCGACGTGGTTTCAAAAAGGGGTACACGTGTTGGGTCCACCATGGAGAAGAGCCAACTGCAGAAACAACTGCCACTCAGGTTGAGGAACAGGACATGCCGGATCCAAACAACGACTTCGACGAGGATATGCCAGAGGATGACCATTTAGATGACATGTTGCGTGATGTGGAAGGAAATTACAGTGAAAGGGGGTTTGGCAAATTCAAGCGCTTGATTGAGGACTCAGAGAGGCCGTTGTTCCTTGGTTGCAAGTCGAAATACACAAAGTTGGCCTCTGTGCTTGAACTGTTAAAATTGAAGGCAAGCAACAGCTGGACCGACAAGAGTTTCACAGCACTGTTAGATCTTTTGGCGGACATGCTCCCGGAAGGAAACGAGTTGCCAAAAAACACCTACCAAGCGAAAAAGCTGTTGTGTCCTTTGGGAATGGAAGTAGAAAGGATACACGCATGCCCTAATGATTGCATCCTTTACCGTAATGACTACAAAAATATGCATGTTTGTCCGGTGTGCGGCGCATCCCGCTATAAGCGTACTAAGGACCGAACAGACGACGGTGACTGCACGGAGATAAAGGAAGGACCTCCTGCTAAGGTGTTGTGGTATTTGCCAGTCATTCCCCGCTTGCAGCGTTTGTTTGCAAACCGTAAAGAGGCAAAATTACTGCGTTGGCACTCGGAAGACCGGAAGAAGGATGGAAAGTTGAGACACCCCGCTGATTCTTCGCAGTGGAGAAACATCGACAGGGAATTTGTTAACTTCGGAGCAGAATTGAGGAATATAAGGTTCGGGTTGAGTACCGATGGAATTAATCCTTTTGGTAACATGAGCAGTCGGCATAGCACTTGGCCGGTTCTTTTGTGTATCTACAACCTTCCTCCTTGGTTGTGTATGAAGCGCAAGTACATCATGATGTCTCTACTTATCTCAGGACCAAAACAACCCGGAAACGATATTGATGTGTACCTAGCACCATTGATAGAGGATCTCCTAACAATGTGGAACGAAGGGGTGCAGGTATGGGACGCATACAAACGAGAGAACTTCATCCTACGTGCTATGATATTCTGCACCATCAACGATTTCCCAGCCCTTGGAAATTTGTCGGGCCGTACTACGAAAGGAGCCAAAGCCTGCCCCCACTGCGAAGATGACACTGAGAGCGTGTGGCTGAAGAATTGTAGGAAAACAGTGTACATGCGTCACCGTAGGTTTCTTCCGAAGAATGACGCGTACCGTAAGAGGAAGAGGGAATTTGACGGCCACAACGAAGATGGTTCAGCCCCGAAGCCTACGCGCGGGAAAGATGTTTACTCACGGGTGAAGGACATAGACGTTGTGTTTGGAAAGGGTGGTAAATTGAAACCCCACACGAAGAACACTTGGAAGAAGAGATCGATATTTTGGGACTTACCGTATTGGGAGCATTTAGAGGTTCGTCATTGCATTGATGTCATGCATGTAGAGAAGAATGTTTGTGACAGTTTAATCGGCCTATTGCTGAACATTCCAGGGAAGACAAAGGATGGCATCAATGTGCGGCGTGACATGATCGAAATGAGAATCAGGCCCGAGCTAGCACCGAGAGAGGACGATAAAGGCCGTATATACCTCCCCCCCGCATGCTACACTTTGCGCAAGGCTGAGAGGACAGAACTCTGTAAGTGTCTCCATGGTGTTAAAGTTCCATCGGGTTACTCCGCAAATATGAAAAAGCTTGTGTCCATGGGCGATTTGAAATTGCTGGGTATGAAGTCTCATGATTGTCACGTGTTGATGACACAAATGCTTCCTGTTGCCATCCGGAGTATTCTGCCGCATAAGGTCAGAGAGACGATCACGAGGCTATGTTTTTTCTTCAATGCAATTTCTTCCAAGGTCATTGATCCCGATGGACTGGATTCTTTGCAGAGCGAGGTGGTTCGAACTCTCTGTCAACTTGAGATGTATTTTCCTCCATCGTTTTTTGATATCATGGTCCATCTCACCGTCCACCTTGTCAGAGAAATCAAGATATGTGGACCCGTGTTCCTACGTTATATGTATCCATTCGAGAGGTACATGGGTGTACTTAAGGCCTACGTGAGGAATCGGTCCCGGCCCGAGGGTAGCATTGCCGAAGGTTATGCAGCGGAAGAGGTTGTTGAGTTCTGCGTCGATTACATGGCCGAGGTAGAAGCAATAGGAGTTCCTGTGTCTCGTCACGAGGGGAGGCTTGATGGTGTTGGCACTATCGGACGGAGAGCCATCACTCCTGATTTCGATATGTACTCGAAAGCTCATTTTTGGGTCTTGCAACACATGACGGAGGTGTCTCCGTACATCGATGAGCACAAGGAGATGCTACGACAAGACAATCCTCGCCGATCCGAGGTTCGGATCACGGGACAACATAACAGTCGATTCAACGCGTGGATGAAGGTGCGAATCACCGGAGAGTCCGCAAGTGAGAACCTTAAATGGTTGGCAAAAGGGCCCACGTTTACTGTACAGACTTGGCAGGGATACGACATCAATGGGTACACATTTTACACGAAAGCTCAAGATCGAAAGAGCACTGTGCAAAATAGTGGAGTGAGCGTAGAAGCTTTCCATGAGGGGTTCACCAAGACAGGCCCAACAAGGGTAGTACGTGGATTGAACTCGTACTACGGGTTCATTGAAGAAATTTGGGAGCTCGATTACGTACTGTTCAAGATTCCCCTGTTTCGATGCCGATGGGTCCAAATCCCACAGGGTGTGAAGGTTGACAGTTACGGTTTCACTTCTGTGGACCTGGATCGCGTTGCTTATAAAGATGAGCCATTCATACTTGCAAATCAAGCCATTCAGGTCATTTATGTCACTGACCCGGCCAATAAGAAGTGGCACATCGTCCTTCATGGCAAGAGAAGGATTGTTGGAGTTGAAAATGTCGTAGACGAGGAGGAATACAATCAATTTGATGAGATTCCTCCATTTGGAGATGGCGTACAGGTCGATACTGAAGACACCGACGAAACCAGTTACGTGCGTATGGATCACCAGGAAGGGTTATACTTTAAAGGTAATCAACTGTACGTCTTATCTCTCTGTTTCCATCGGTATAGCTTATATCTCCTGTAATTCTCGTATTTGCAGGGCCGCGGCAAGTGGAAAGTTGAGGATAACATGGCTGTGTACGTGCAAATTGTCAGTGAAAGTTCCCATTTGTAAATTTAACATACAATATTACGTGGAGCATGCTCAAGTTACAGAGCATTTGGACTACATTGTAACCAATTATCGGATATACGTACATAGTAACCAATTTACAGAGTATTTGGACTACATTTGAAATATCTGAGTGTTCATTTAAAACATGTTTTCGAGCATTCAGAGTTGAAAGCTACAGATCAGTTTCAATTTGTAAAACTAACGTTCAATAGAGAGATTATCAAGGACGGTTTTGACCTAGCACAGACGGTGCACAGTCGGTTCTAACCTCACAACCGTCTGTGATAATCTCTCACTATGTAGATTACCACAGACGGTCTTTATTTGAGAACCGACTGTGATAATATTATCACAGACGGTTATATATATAAAACCGTCTGTGATATTTTCAACAGTGTCCGACTCTTCGAGTTCTTAACGTGCACCGTCGGTTCTCAATTCCAAACCGTCTGTGATAATCTCAGGCACAGTCGGCTCTCAACTCAAAACCGTCTGTGATAATCTCTCTGGTGACTACGATTATTATAGACGGTTTCGATGTGAGAATCGACTGTGATATATACTATTATAGACGGTTCATATGTGAGAACCGACTGTGATAATACCGACGCGGTACATAGTTCAAGGCGGGCTTTATCCCGCTCATTCTACTTCGCCCTAGCTCTGTTTGCCCTAGCTCTCTCCGCCCTCACACCGTTCGTCGCGATCACCTCCATCGCCTCCCACCTTCTCCTCTCCGTCCGTCGCGATCACCTGCATCGCCTTTCCACCGTCAGGCGCGATCACCTCCATCGCCCTCCCGCCTCCGACGCGATCACCTCCATCGCCTCCCCACCGTTTCTGTCATTCTTGTATGGGTTTTGTTATAGAATTATTAGTTGCATATTTACTTAAACTGTTCTCTCTTTCACTTATGTTAGGAACTATGTCTGGTGATGAAATGCACCACTCGGGGACTCAGGGTGACCTCGCTGGCGATGAGACGCCTGGGCCGGAGGTCGCCTCGTCCGCCGTGACCCCGCAGAAGAAGGGAAAGGGGCGAGGCCGGACGACATGCGCGCGTCTGAACAAGGGGGAAAAGCAGCACGTCCAATTCGACGACAATGGTGTGCCGGAAGCTCCGCCCAAACTTGTCGGTCAGTACCGCTCACTATGCGGCAAAGTGGCAAGGGAGCGGGTGCCCATCACCACCTCCGACTGGGGTCAAGTGCCCCCAGAGTGCAAGATGCGCTGTGGGAAGAAGTGCAGGTGGCGTTTCACATTCCGGAGGATCGCCACTTCACCGTCCGCCGGAGGACACTTATGTCAATAAACAAGGCGTGGGGGAACTTCAAGAGCGAACTTGTCAGGCACTATGTGAAGGAGTCGACGACCCCCTTCAATGACTACCCTTTCGTGACTCCCGAGGCATGGCAGCAGTTCTTAGAGATGAAGGGCAAGCTTGAGTTCCAGGAGCTTAGTGCGAAGGCCCAGGCTAACCAGGCCAAGAACACCCACCCACACAGACTAGGCACCGGTGGGTATGTGGGGAAGAAGGCGCTGTGGAGGAAGCAGGACGAGGAAGCTTCACAGTCTTCGGCCGGCAGTCCTTATGCCGGCATAACGGACGTGCGCGCCCGCAATTGGTGCCGAGCTAGATCGACGATGGACTCCTCCGGAAGCGTCTCCGTGAATAACCCTGCGGACAGGGAAGTGATCGACCGACTGGTAAGATTGTCCGATCACGTACTATCCTCATAACACGCATGCAATGGGCTGTATTGCTAAGTTGTCCTGTTGCAGGTGACGCTGAGTGCGCAGGCGGCATCCGGAGAGTTCAACCCGAGGAGGGACAGGGATATCCTCACAGCGGCGCTAGGAAACAAGGAGCATCCAGGCCGCGTGCGCGGCCTCGGCGCCACTGTGCCTTGGAGGCATGGTTTCCCCGATGATGAGGAGGCGGCTAAGAGGAGAAAGAGATCCCACCAAGCCCGCGATGAACGGCTGAAGGAGGAGATGCGATCGGAGTTCGCTGTTCAGGACAAAGCACTCCTGCAGCAGTTGTCGGAGATGCGGTCCATGTACGAAGAGCTAAGAAAGGCGACCCAGGGCACCCCTGTTCTAGCAGCTGGCGCAGACCCAGCGGAAGTACCGACCCCCATTGGCCACCGTAGTAGCTGCGCGTCTGCGCCGGGGTCTTCGCAGACGGAGCCCTCTCCTCCAAAGTATCCGGTGGACTCTCTGCAGGTAATGACCGTTAATGCGCACTGTTTGTCTATGTTAATTCATTCGAAAGTGAGAAGTGGTGAAATTCAACATGTTAATGCGCACTGTTTGTAGGAACCCGCCTCCTGCAAGCTTATGGTGCTGGCCGGTGTCTTCCCGATCGAGGCTGCCCGTGGGATGGCGCAACCATGCACGGCGGGGGCCACAATCCATGGTGCCCCTCTATGTGAGGGTTTTGCACGTGTCCAAGTGGATAGTGTCTTTGACCATTGCAAGGGTTTTCCATTGGAGAAGCCGCCGAACGACGAGATTACCACTCTCGGGGATGCGGTGCACACGTTCGTGCAATGGCCCAAGAAAGACATCGTCCTGTATGAGGTAATTCCCCCACCAGTTTCATAATTTGTACTGTAATAATAGCCCTCAGAGTTAGTGTCCTAATACGTAGGTTCTTACATCGCAGACATCACAGACCGAGACGCGGCCTACTAGCCAGCATACCCCTTCGACGACGAAGCTGACTCCGAGTAAGAGGTAACAATTCAAGAAGCTGGCTATGAGGGGAAAAGCAAAGAAGAGCCTGTCGAAGGAGAGCGAGAAGAGTGCGCCAGCTCTCATGCCGTTCTCTCTGGGGATGCCCATGGCCTCCGATACCGCAATTTCGAGCATGGGGTTAGCATGCCAGAGCCTGCATGCATGGTACATGAGGAGGACAAACCAGACCAGGACGCAGCGTCCGACGCACATCATGGTCAAGTACACCGTGGCAGAGTTCCATCACGACGTTGGGACCTACTCGGTGACCTTCGAAGACCTGCACAATTTGCTAAACAAAGATGCGCTCGACTTGTCAATCCTACGGTCTTGGGTGCTGTAAGTATCCTACTATCCGTGCATATACGGATATATGTCATTTATTAATTGGTTACTTCCGTGCAGCTGCATGGCCAACTATGCCAAATCCAAGGGCATACTTGTTGGTTTTTTGGACCCCCAGATGGTAGCCGAGGTGATGTTTAGGACCGACACAGACTTCGTTGTCGACTACATCAAAAGAGGGTTGCTTGCTCAGGTCGACAAGGAGTATATACTTGTACCCTACAACCAGAGGTGAGTGCTTTCATCAGTACTTCACCCGTAGATTAGTGTCTCCATGTGCACACCCCCAAATTTAGATTAAATTTTTAATTCTCTACGTGTAATATGTAGCTACCACTGGATCCTGCTGCTACTTATTCCGAAAAGCAACAAGGTGTTCTACCTTGACTCATTGCAGAGGAAAGGGTACTCGTATTGCGGCGCACGAGATGTATTCGGAAGGTGATGTGGACCTGTCTTGCATGCATCTAGATTTACTGTCCTCAAATTGTCAATTTCGGCTATCCTCAAACTGTCAATTTTGACTATCTACAGGGCTTTCACGAAGTACTTTGCCGAGGTAGGGAGACAACACGAGCGGCGAGCCGATAAGTTTCAGTGGTTACAATTTTCGGTACAAATTTCAACTGAATCTGTTTTATTTTATAACTTGTCCCCACCTAACTCTCGGTCTGTAAATTGGCAGTGCCATCAGCAGCCGGACGACAATACATGTGGGTTCTACGTGATGCGCCACATGTATGACCTGATCATCACCCCTCACCAGCCCGATTTCCCCGAGGTATTACAACTGCTCCCCTTAATTTGTCTCGATTTGACAGAATTTACAACTTAATTCAGCTAATTTTTTATGTACCAACTCTTGCTGCAGGGGGTCGACTTCCCTTCAGAAAGCCTTGACCCTCGGCAGATTGGTAATATCCGAGGGATGCTCGCTGAGTTTTTCCTTTCGGAGGTCATATCACCCAAGGGGAAGTTTAGGGACCCGCAAGGTTCGTATTAGTGCGGCCTTACATTTATTTGTACATCTAACACACTTTAATTGTCGATTACATTTATTTGTTCAATTGTACATATTTCTGAGTTCTGTGCTGTATATATGAAATGCTATACAGAGAGGGGTGCAAATATATTTGAGTACTGCATGTGCATATGAAACTGTATATATTTGAGTACTGTACAAATATAATTCTGAGTTCAATTGTACAAATATATATGCATGAGACTGTATATATTTGAGTACTATGCATGTATGAAATTCATGAACTGTATATATGAAAATGCAATTTGTACAGAGGACATCTGTGAATGTTATAATCTCAGACGGTTTGTAAGATCAAAACCGTCTGTGCATGCACAGACGGTTTTGATCTTACAAACCGTCTGAGATTATAACAGTCACAGATAATAACACATCGCAGATGGTTTTGACCTCAGATCCGCCTGTGATATCAGACTATCACAGACGGTTCTGAGATAATAACACTATCACAGACGGTTTCAATATTAACACCGTCGCTGATATCGCAGATTGGTTTAACCTCCAAGCCGTCGGTAATAATATGAGTATCACAGACGGTTGTGAGATCAAAGCCGTCTGTGAATTATGACTATCACAGTCTGTTATAACATCAAAGCCGTCTGTGATACTCATACTAACACAGACGGTTCTGATGTCAAAACCGTCTGTATATACTAAAGTATCACAGACGGTTCTGTTCTCACACCCGTCTGTGATAGTACAAGTATCACAGATGGTTCTGATGTCAAAACCGTCTGTGTATACTCAAATATCACAGACGGTTCTGATGTTAAAACCGTCTGTGATAGTATGAGTATCACAGACGGTTCTGATGTCAAAGCCGTCTGTGATACTTATACTATCACAGACGGTTCTGATGTCAAAGCCGTCTGTGATACTAATACTATCACAGACGGTTCTGATGTTAAAACCGTCTATGATAGTACAAGTATCACAGACGGTTCTGATGTCAAAGCCGTCTGTGATACTCATACTATCACAGACAGTTCTGATGTCAAAGCCGTCTGTGATACTCATACTATCACAGACGGTTCTGATGTTAAAACCGTCTGTATATACTAAAGTATCACAGATGGTTCTGATGTCAAAACCGTCTGTGTATACTCAAATATCACAGACGGCTCTGAGAACAGAACCGTCTGTGATAGTGTGACTATCACAGACGGTTCTTACCTTATAACTGTCTGTGAAATATGAGTATCACAGACGGTTCTGACCTTATCACAGACGGTTCTGACCTTATATCAGTCTGTCAATGGATATATCACAGACGGTTGAAAACATCAAAAACCGTCTGTGATAGTGCGTGATTATCACTGACTCGAATATCACTGACGGGTAAGAACCGTCTGTGATGTCTGTTTTGACCCGACTGTGATGATGAATTCTGTAGTAGTGTGCCGAGACTCGCCATCCCGTCGTTCTGCCGAATCTAGATTTTGCGCGATACCTTCATCTCTGGCAGAGCTCCCGCCATGTCCCGATGCGCCTCGTTGACTGCTCCGGCGCCAGAGAGCATCTCCCCGTCGATTTGCTACCGCTCCCAAGGACTCAACCCCACGGATATATAAAGCCCCCCTCGCCAGTGCTTCACTCCACACCCACACTTCACCAGCAGCCCGAAACTCAGCTCTAGAGCTTGCCATTGCCGTTGCCTTCGTCTTCTTCCCCGGCGAGCCGCTTCTGGAGCTCACGGTGCCAGCCTCAACCGCAACACCTCTCTTCAATCAAAAGCTACCAGTGAGTTCCCCTCACCTTCCTCTCTGTGCCATAGCTTTTAATTGAACCCCGGCGAGACCTAGAGCCGGCGATCGCCGAGATTGTCTGTTGCCCTGTTCCCCTAATGCCAAGCGATTCAAGTTAAATTGATCCTCGTGCCAGTAGAGAAAGTTGATCAGTAAGCTAGGAGAAGTAAGCCTGCAAGATTAGAATCCCCAATTTTGCCCCGAGCGCCGAATCCCCAAATTCGAGCTTCGGCAGTTCGCCGGAGAACGCCGCCGTGCTTCTCCAGCCATTCCCTGGAAAAATTGAGCACACCAGTAGGTTCATATTATCCCCTAGATGCTTCCCAAGTGTGGAATTGAGTACAAACGCCCTAGATCAAAACTGCCCAAATCGGTGCCTTCGTCTTCGGCTCCGAACACCGGAGTTTGTTTTTCAGCCGAACCAGCTGATGCAACCTTGTCATCAAGCTAGGCCTCAACCCCCTGAGTGTTTTACTCCACTGGCTCAAACCCTGAATCGGCCTAGATCAAAAGTTATGATCATGCCAAGTTTTGTCCAGAACCATGTCTGTGCCGTGTCGCCACCGTGGTTCATCGATGCCGTTGATCACCGTCCGGCCACTTTCTGCCCTTGAGCCTATTGAGTGATTTGTTCCTGTTATCAAGGCCTAACCCCCAGACAAAGTTGTGCATCAATTGGTGCCCTAGGTCAAAAGTTATGCAATGCCCTAGTTTCTGGCCATGTCCAGCACTATGTCATTGCATGTCCATCAGTGGCATTGGATGATTTAGACCTGTTACATTTGAGCTATTGAAATGCCACTTTGTCCACTAAGCCTTTGAAGTCATGTTCTACAATATTCCCTACTGTCACATCTCCAGAAAACGTACCTAGAACCAATTTAGGGCTATGTCAAGCCATGAGCCGAATGTCAGCTCTTCGACATTCAAGTCCTTTTGAGCCTATCTCTTCAATCAACACCAAGTGACCTTGCCCAAACCTTTTCCCTGCATGCATGATATATTTACATATTATTTCCTAGTACTTGTGTGCTTATGTAGTGTGTATGTGTTGTTTGTGTCCGCTGTGGAACCAGAAGTTGAAGGAACAGAAGAGAACTTCGTGGATTCATCTGAGTAGCTAGACCCATCACTGCAAGGCAAGTCTCAAACCCTTGATCATATCTAGCCCAATATTTTGAAATGAAGTATGTTAACTGTTTTCAAGTATATGCATGCCTTAGATTCAAATAAGAGTTATGTTTTAATGAAATGATTAGATATGACCTAAATAACTGTAAAGCCCCTTTTGACATTGAATATCCATGCACCCTTGTCACCCTAGAATATCATGCTTAGGCTATACTATGCTCAAGATTATATATTAAATGCTGAATGGTCACATATGAGAAAAGCATGTTCAAAACCCTTTTTGTGAAAGAAAATGTGATTGGAATCGATAGTGAGGATGGTTTGATTGGATGGTGCTGCGTGCGCACTGGGAATGTGAAAGACTCCTCACTAAAGATTCATAAGGACTAGAACCTTGTGTTGTGCTTCTATGCGGCATGAAAAAGTACCAACCACTTGCCCGGTTATGGGACGGGCGCAACTTAGTAGCTTTCTTTAGTATTAGCTTTTCCCTGCAATGGTTGTCGATCCTGTTTCTTGCGAGAACTGGTGGGCCACTGAGGGCCATGAGTGATGTGAGTTCAGAAAAATTATGAGAGGAAAAGGTGGAAAGAAGGAAGACGCCCTATGACAGATTAAGTCGTGCGCGGCTGTAATCAAGAGAGGCTATGTGTCTTGCGAGAACACAGACCCAACCTAGGAAGTAAGGCAGTGGGCACAACGGTACTTGAGACTTAACTGTCTATTTACCAGGCAGGGAATTGTTAATGCTAGGACTGTAAACTATTGTGTCATCTCGGCCTTGTCACATGCGTAAAAGTCGCATGGAGAGGTACCGACTTGAAGCCGAATGATCGGTGGATTAAGGTGGTACACCTTTGCAAAGTTTAAAACGTATTGGATACTCTGAGCTCCCAGGTTATGGAGTCTGCGCGCTGTGGATTCTATTCACGTCGATGCAGCACAAGTAGCTTTTGGAAAGTTTTTCACAAAATCTGAATAAAGTGGTGACTCATGAAAGACCACCACACACAACATTTTCTGAAAATCTAGCTTAGGGTTTTAAAAGCCTCGCTTTTGAAAATAAAGATCTTTTCTTGAAAACTAAGTGTGAAAATATATTCTATATATATGTAAAAAGCCAAAGAGCCAGTCTTTTAGAAATTCCCCCTCATCTATATATACTTGCATTCTCATTTGGGACTTGTTGAGCATCATGTGGACAATTTGCTCACCCTTGCTTTTACAAACAAATTTAGAAGAAGGATTCGTTGAACCTGAGTCCTACGGACTTGAACCCAATATGAAACAAGAAGAAGAAACTGAAGAACCAGCTTGTTAGAGGGTTACATACCAAGTAGAGTCCGATGTGGAGAAGGCCCGTGCAACACCGCTGCTGCCGAAGAAGAAGTTTGATGAAGTCCTTTTGCTTATTATTGTTGTTTCATTTTGTGCCAACCTTTGTGTCAAAAACTCCTTAATTTTGTATCAACATTTAAGTGCGTCATTTTGGCGCTAAGTTATTGTAATGTTGGTCCCTGTGATCAGCACTTGTTTTTAATTACTCACATTTTTATATAATGCATCTTGTTGTTTTGAGCTGCAATGTACCTTTCTGAGTGCAACCCACCTGAGCGGTTGCCACCGGAATCCTCAAATGAGGGTCCCACATACAACAATTCACACATTCGATGTATATTACAAAAGTCACATATGAAATTAACAACATATCATCACGAGGACCCAATGGCCCATAGATTTTACATAAAAGAGAACCTTTGCAAGTTGTAACAATGTAACTACCGACTACAAGTTAGACCTGATACATCACAAATCCATTCATCCAAAATAGCAAATGTCTGAACCACATTGGACTTAACCATAGGAGTTCAGTTCAAAGACGCCCGAGGAGCTGGAACTACTGTCGACTTATATTTGTATT
This sequence comes from Pharus latifolius, assembly GCA_019359835.1. Taxonomy (NCBI): domain Eukaryota; kingdom Viridiplantae; phylum Streptophyta; class Magnoliopsida; order Poales; family Poaceae; genus Pharus; species Pharus latifolius. The sequence continues at coordinate 57,232,100 of CM033321.1, read as the reverse complement.
GGTGATTTCCTCAGACTCAAACTCGATCAACTCAACTCAACTCAAGTCAACTCCATTAACAAAAAGAACCTCTCTTGCAAGATGTTGTTCTGTGTAATGATGGTGTAGAATGGCTGTGCAAATGACAACAATTCTTCTTCTCCAAGCAAGTAAGCATCTGGCCACAAGCTGGTGCATGCAAAAAAATGGCTGAAACACCGATACAAATGTAAGATGCTTTCTATAGGTCCTGATTTGAGAAACACGCCGGGCTTAAGGATCTTCTCGACGCGGCTTGGGGGGAGACCTCCCGGAGGGGACGGCCGTGGCGTCCGGCACTGGGGAAGAGTTCTCTTCCCCCGGGGCCTTGATCACATTGACGCTACTGATTACTGCAGTGGTGCGCTCATAAAGGGCGTGAACCATGTACTGGTCGCCTCGAGCGGTGATCACTCCGCAAGACACGGGGATCTTCACGCAGAGGTAGTTTTGGTGGATTGCGACCCCAAACGGTTGATGGTGGTCCTCCCCATGATCGCGTTGTACGAAGAGGGGAGGTCCACAACGTCAAACCGGACCAGCTTAGTCTGGTAGTTGTCCGGGGAGCCGAAGGTCATGGGGAGATCAACCTTCCCTACCGGGTGGATCGTCTTCCCGGGGATGAAGCCGTGCAAGGGCCCAGCCGCGGGTTGCAATAGCCTTTCGTCGACCTGCATTTCCCTGAATGCCTTCAGGTACAGGACATTGGTGGAACTCCCGCCGTCGATGAGTATACGCACCAGCTGGCAATTGTAGACGGTGGCAAAGACGATAAGCACGTCGTCATGGGGGAAACGAACCCCGCGTGCGTCTTGTGTTGTAAAAGTGAGGGGACGTCCAACCACTTTGGTGGCCGAGACATGTGTAGCACGCCCACAACCTTTACCTCTCGTGCATACTCCTTACGCTGGCGCTTGGAGTCTCGCCTTGAGGTCGACCCCCCCCCCCCCCCCCCCCCGTGATGATGTTGACGCGCCTTTGGGAGGTTTGAAAGGGGAGCTCTTCTGTTGAGCCCCCTTCCCGCGCTTGTCCTTGCTGCTCCCCCGAGGGGGCAGAAAGAGCCGGCAAAGCCGGCAGGGGGGCAAGGAGTCAGGACTCCCTCCCCCCTGCCCACGCTGGTCGAGGAATGCGGTGAAGTGTTGGAGAAGCTGGTGGCATTCCCGGGTAGCGTGGGTATTGGGCTTGTGGAACGTGAACCACAGGCCCTCCTTGTCTCCCGCCGCGGGGGCTTCGCGGCCGCGAGACAGCTCCCCCCCCCCACCACGGCCTCTTGGCTTGGGGAAGGGACAGTTGCCCCTGGGGGCATCGCGCAAGCCACCTCCGCCCTCGAGGACAAAGGTGTCCCGAGGCCGTGGCTCGCTGCGGTTGCCCCTCTTGGGACGCTTGAGAGGGTCCCTAGCCTCTCGATCAGCGGGGGCGGGGGCCCCTTGGTTCTTCTTCCAAAGGTCGTCCTCCTCCTCCCGAGCGTATTTCTCGAGCACAGTGAAGAGCTCGCGGCAGAGGAGGGGCAGCTCTGGGAGAGTCTCCGATCGAGCTCCCCGGGGAGGATCCCGCTCTTGCACGCCTCGATGAATTTGGAGTCAAGGATGTGAGCTACTTTGCTCTTGACCTGAACGAAGTGCTTGAAGAGGCTACGGATGGTTTCCCCCGTCCTCTACCGGACAGTGTAGAGCTGCGATGAGTCCAGGGGACGGACGTAGTTCCCCTGGAAGTCAGCGCAGAATTCGCGCTTGAGCTATGCGAAAGACTTGATGGAGCCAGCCTTCAGGTTGTAGAACCACGAGCGGGCGATCCCAGTAAGGTAGAGGGGAAAGACGTTGCACTGCACTATCTCAACCCCCCCAGCCGCTGAGATGGCCATGGAGTACACCTGCACAAACTCGTAAGGATCGGCCTCACCATTGTAGTGCTCGATGTGTGGTGGGCGGTAAGGTCGCGGCCAGCGGATGCCCCGGAGTCAGTGGCACAGTGGTTGGTTGGCCCCCACCACCTCCCGAGGGAAGTCCCGGTCGCAGTCCCCTTTGACGAGGGACGCGCGTTCGTTGTCGGAGTCGGGGAGGGGTCCAAGAGGTCCACCAGCGCAATGGTAGCATCTCTTCTCCTCCGAGTTGGTCGAACTAACCTCTTGGACGTCCGGGCACCCCCCAGAGGTGGCGGTCACTTCTTCAGCGGGTCTCTTCCCCCGGCTGGTACGGGAGCGTGGCTCATCGCCGCCGCGAGCCGGGGGTAGCTCCGTCCGGTGGAGTAAGGGAGCCTCTCCGGACTTTGTGGTACGCATTTGCTCAACCTCCTCTTAGGTAAAGCGAACCTAATCCACTGGGGGAGCCTTCGGGGGCGGCCCCGGGGGAGGAGGGAGCTCATGCAATTACCAGCCTGGTGGGTATTACCGGGGCGCGGGTGGGATCCGCCGCCAGGCAGGCCCCCGGAGCGACGTCCGGAACCGGAGAGGGGGGTCCTTCACGGGGGAGGTCTTGTAGTGGAGTGGAAACCATTCCGCGAACCGCCTCTGGCCCGGTAGACGCAACTGGCGGGCGGAACCGACTCCCGATGTGGGGAAGACTCCAGGCACGAGATGGCCCCCCAGTCTCGGGAAGATCCTCGGTGCGGGGTGAGGCCCTGGCATGGCGAAGGCTCCGGGAATAAGGTAAGCCCCCGGCATTGGGAAGGCTCCCGACGCCGGGAAAGCTCCGGACGATAGACCCGCCAGAGGGACGTAGCCCCCGGTGGGTTCCAAGGTCCTGGGAGCGACTGGGCCTCCGGGGATCGGAGGGGCCACCGGGTGTCCCATAAACGGGGGCATGGCCCCCATGAACGGGAACTGTGGTGGATAGACGGGGGCCGGTGGCCGCGCCAAAATGTGGAGTAGCTCATCCATGGAGCGCTGGGCACGGAGTTGGCCCTCGACAAGAGCTTCGAGAAAGGTGTCCCAGGAAACCAAGGGTGCCGTCGGGGGGAGGCTAGTCCCCGCCGAGGCATCCGTGGTTACCGGGCTGGGCCTAGAGGTCTGTCCATCGGAGATAACCGGAAGGGTCAGAGGTGGTACCTGGGTTTGGCCACGTCCGGCCGGAAGCGCCGGGGTGGTCATGTCTCAAGGGGGTGGTGCCGAGTCACTGGGACCGGTGTCACCGTGTAGGGCGCAAGCCCTCGTTCTTGGGGGAGCCATGGCAATTCGTCACGACGTCCCCACGGTCGGCGGCAACTGTCGTAGTATTGCAAATACCCCAGCAGGTTTAGTGGAGGTTCCTAGCTAAGCAAAGACGATGCGAGCTGACCGTGCGACCGGTCCTCTCCCGTCGGGCAAACACAGCAAGTGACACGACGATTTATACAAGTTCAGGTCTCAGTGGAGACCCTAGTCCTGTCGACGTGCTCCCACAAGGGTTGGCTAGGGGAGCTCTCTCGTGGGGAGAGTGCACCTAAGCATGCCTATGTGAGACCCCTATTTGAGGATCACCTTGGTAACCGCCCAGGTAGGTTACACACAGCATGATGCCACATGAGCTCAAACCACACAAGCATAGTAATATCATTAAACAAGTATCAGGCCAACATGGCCAATATTACATAGCCAAAGCACTGAAAATGGCGCTAAGTAGAGTTGCTAAGAAAATAACCAGTTTATCAGAAACAGAATCGGTATCCAAGTACCGAACACACAACATAAAACACAAAGCGACGACGAATAGCTTGGCTTCCATCAGCAGCGGGGTTGGAGGGGCTTCTCCCACATCTGACTTGACTTGGTGCATAATCCTTCTAGAACGTGGGCTCGTCCGGGGTGCTTCCATCTTCAGCTGAGTACTCATAACTGAAGGAATCGGGATCCTCGAATCCCTCTTCTACAGTGGGATATAAATGCAAGGGTGAGCACTTGGTGCTCAGCAATACTCATTCCGGGGATTAATGCAATTGTACTTACATGAGGGTGAAACATATAATTCCGGGGTTTTAGTTTCATATGGATAGAGATATATAGATTTCCAAGTCATTTATTCAGTAAAACAGTATTTTTGTCATGAAAACGATACTTAAAACATTAAACAGGTTTTCAATAAAACATTAGATGTAGTATTCTCCCATGAGTTACTACTTTGTTAACCGCATTATGAAAACATTCCAAAACATTACTTGTGCTATAACCCATGGATAACATCCACTACGAAAAGACTCCTGAACCTGGGAGTACAGAGTATCTGATACTTCTTTTACACTTTGCAAAGGTGTACCTCTTTTTAAATCCACTGGTTCACTCGGCTTTCAAGTCGGATCAGCTCCATGTGACTTATACACATGTGACAAAGCCGAGATCACACAACGCTTTTACAGTTCAGTATTAACAGTATCCCCCGCCCGGTAAATAGACAGTTAAGTCTCAAGTACCGTTGTGGGTCTTCCCCACTGCCTTACTTCCTAGCCTCTCTGGTCTATGTTCCCGCAGGACACATAGCCTTGGTCTATGTCCACGCGAGACATACGACCATTTAAGATTACAACCGCTCACGGCTTAATCAGGTCTAGGGCGCCTTCCTTCTTTTACGCCTTTTCCTCTCATCATTTTTCTGAACTCACATCACTCGTGGCCGAACCTTGGCCTTCCAGTTTCCACGCGAGAAACCAGATCGTCAAACCATGCAGGGAACTGCTAATACCAAAAAGCTACTAAGTTGTGCCTGTCCCATACCAGGCAAGTGGTTGGTACGTTCACAATTCGCATAGAGACACAGCACAAGGTTCTTGTCCTTATGAACCAATAGTGAGGAACATTCACATTCCCTGGTGCGCACCGCACCCTCTCCATACAATTCAATCCTCACTACTGATCCCTTTTATCAGTTTTCTTGACAAAACGGTTTTCATTATAACTTCTCATGTATTTGACCATTTCAAGTTTGATGTGGATATTCAGTATATGAGTCCTAGGGTGACAAAAGCATATATATGAAGGTTCAATAACAAAAAGGGGTTTCATGATCCATTAGGTAATATCTACTCATGTCATTCAAACATAACTTGTATTTCAAATAAGCATGCATAGTAAGAAACAATGAATATACTTCATATGAAAATATTGGGTGAGACATGATCAAAGGAATGAGGCTTGCCTTGCGATGTTGGGTCTAAATACTCAGACGGATATTCAAAGACTTCTTCCGCTCCTTCAGCTTCTGACTCTGCGGCAATCAACCAACACACAAACACATACCACATAAGCATACTGAAAATAGTTTCTATAGAAAGTATTAAGTAAATAAGTCATGCATGCAGGGGAAAAGGTTAGGGCAAGGTCACAAGGCTCTGGTCGAAGAAACGGCTAAAAAAAAGGATTGAACGTCGAAGGGTCGACATTCAGTTCATGGCTTTGGCATGGCTTCAAACTAGTCTTAGGATGGTTTTCTGGAGAAGTGATAGAAGGGAAAGATGTAGATCTCAACTCCAGGAATCTAAAGGACAAGGTGGCCTTTCAATTGCTCAACCAGAAGGGGCTGAACAAGGTCAATGCCAGTGGCTGACATGCACTGACATAGTGCTGGACATGGCCAGAAACTAGGGCATGGCTTAACTTTTGATCCAGGGCTCCAATTGATGCAACACTTTGTCTGGGAGGTAGGCATTACTAACAGGGATAAAATACTCAACAGGGATAAGAGCTGAAAGTGGCCGGAGGGTGGCCAAATCCGGCGATGAACTGCGGTGGCGACACAGCACAGACATTGATCTGGACAAGAGCTTGGCAAAGGCATAACTCACAATCTAGGCAGATCCAGGTGTCGAGCTAGTGGAAGAAATTGCTCAGGGAGGTGAGGCGAAGCTAAGGGACAAAGTGGTGTCGGCTGAATCGGCTGGGAACGAATTCTGGCGACCGGCGCTGGAGAAGATGACACTGGAGCTCGGGGGTTTTTGATTCAGGCCGAATGAGCTCAATTCCAAGCTTGAGGACGATCTGTGGGGTATGAGGAGGCTACTGGAGGGGTTAATTTCATTGGAGATCGGCCGGAGGGGCTCGGCGACGAGGTCCGGCGAACTGGTGGACCTCCAGATCGGGATTTCTTCAATTTGAGCGCAATTGGGGATCCTGATTCAATAGGCTTGCTCTACTAAGCTCACTGATCAAGTTCTTCTACAGAATCGAGAGCTAATTCGGGCTGAATGGGATAGCATTGAGGGAACAGGGGTTTTCTGGTTTTCCGGCGATCACCGGCGATGGGGATCGATCTGGTGCAATTGGTTGCTACTAAACAGAGAAGGGAACGAGGGGAACTCACTGGTGAACTTGGATTGGAGAGATGGGCTACGGTTTGCTCTGGCGACGGTGGCTCCAGAAACAGCTCACCGGAGAAGAAAGGGAAACAGTGAAAAACTGGGAATTTGGCTAAGTTTTGAAGTTGTGCTTCTTCACAGCATTGAGGGGGTTTAAATAGGTCCAGGGGCGAAGCTAACGAGGGATTAAGCGACAGTGGTTGCTTGCGCCGGGGAGAAGTTTGTCTGGTGCAGGCGCAACAGCGGCGAACGGCGATGTGATCGCGCTCAGGTGGTGCTGCAGCTTTGCCAGCGACGCCAGGGCGCCTTGGGACTTCGTCCGGGATGGCGCAGATGCGGAGGCAGCGGCACAGCTCCGGCAACGACACGTACGCGCATGCAAATGCCACGGCAACGGTTGCGCGCGCGAAGACACGGCTCTGGGGCGAGGGCGTTTATCCGCTGGGCTAGGCGATGCCACGGTGGCTATCACGTGCGCGCGGGGTGGCTCAACCGATTACGAGCGCGGCGACCGGAGAGGATGGCCAGGCGGCGAGCTCTGCGGCGAGGCAACGGCGAACGGGGCGCGGTCGAATGGCACAGGGGCTAAAAAGAAGGCTCGGGCTAATTTGCAATTTCAAATCTTGCTTCAGGGACTGATCTGTGAGGAAAAGTTGAATAGGAAATGGACTTGATTGCAAATCTGGAGATCTAAGGGTCCGATCTGAATTCTGATTTCGCAGATAAGTTGTAAAAGATTATTAGAACTTATCCGGCCAAAGTTTGGTAAGATCAAGCAAGATCTGAAGGGTTTCGACAAAAATTAGGGAAAACAGTTTAGGGTAAAATAGGGTAATTAGGGTTTTAAAATGGCGAGGGTTGAAACTCAGCTTTAGGATGGGATTTTGGAGATGATCCCGAAGGGAAAAATGTTCTGAACAACATTTAGAAGGGAATGGCCAAAGCAGATTAGGGTTTGGGGTCAAGATGTGGGTTTTGGCTATTTTAGGGTTTGGCAAAACAGGGGTGTTACAGCCTATTCGTTTTTGTGTATTGATGCAAATGAATTGTCCTCCGTTACAGTAGAGGGATACAAGGGCATATATAGGCCCAAAAGATGCAAAAAGACTAGACTACCCCGGTTGCAGCCGTTGGATTGGAGGGCACTAGCATCCTTTTACTGGCCAAGGAAGCCTGATGCTTGACAAGTGTCCTCGTAGATTCCCAAGGCGTTCCTCACGTGATCCTTGCGTGACCCGGCGCCCAAGACGGCGCCACCAGGGCCGTGGTCTCCGGGCCAAAGGCGGCATCTGGGACAGGGGTCACCGGGGTAAAAGAGGCGGCACCCGGGACAAGGGTCACCGGGGCCGTTGCCGGTGCCTGAGGCCATTGCCCCCGGGCCAATGGCGGCGCCCGGGACAGGGGTCACCGGGGCCGTTGTCACCTGGGCTAATTACCGGGTTCAATCGAGCGGAGATTTCCCCCAACAAAGTCATTCATTTCGAGGTTGGGCGAACGTGGATTACATTTCTTTAAGGTTCTACTAAAGCACAAGGGTTTCTAGTGGTCGGACGTGGCCGAAAAAGTCTTTTAGGAAGTGAAAGCCTATTTGGTCTACGCACCAGTATTGGTTTCCCCAATTTTGGGAGAGCTATTGCTCATCTATTTGGCTGCTACCCGTCACGTAGTCAGCGCTGTTCTGGTCGCGGAGAGAGGAGTGCAACAACTAGTTTATTATGTAAGTGAAGTATTAAATAGACCAAAGGAGAGATACCCTGAGGTCTAGAAATTACTCTATGCTCTCTTAATGGCTTCAAGGAAGCTGCAACATTACTTTCAAGCGCACAAGATTACTATGCCCTTGTCCTTTCCCATAGGAGACATTCTTCGAAATCCGGAAGTAACGGGTCGAGTTGCGAAATGGGCCATAGAACTTGGAGCTTTCGATCTTCACTTCATAGCCTGAGTAGCAATCAAATCCCAAATTCTTGCTGATTTTGTGGTCGAATGGACTAATCCCAAACCACCTGCGCAAGAATCCGAGTATTTGGAAGATACTGACCATTGGACGTTGTATTTCGATGGTTCTTGGAGTTTCACAAACTCGGGGGCTGGAGCGGTCTTAATTACGCCTCAGGGCGGCCAGCTCCAGTATGTTGTGCAATTACATTTTTTTGCTACAAATAATGCAGCAGAGTATGAAGATCTTATAGCCGAGCTTCGAGCTGCCAAATCCCTCGGAATCCATCTATTAGTGGTGAAGGGTGATTCATAGCTAATCGTAAACCAAGTGAATAAGGAATACCAATGTTCCGATGACAATGGCTCTATACCTGGACGAAGTGAGGAAATTGGAAAAATACTTCAGAAACTTTGAAGTCCAATTCGTTTTGTGAAGAGACAATATTCTCGCAGACCAATTGTCAAAAATTGGTTCCTCACGTGCCTCCGCCTCGGCAGGAGTGTTCATTAAGCACTTAAAAAATCCCTCAATCGCGACCACCGCAGAGGTACCAGAAGTGATGACTAACGTGGCCACCCCCGAGCATGATGCAGATTGGATCCTACCATTGACGAATTGTTTTGCATATGGGACCATGCCCGTGGATGAAACCGAAAGAGATCAATTAGTTAGAAAAGAGTGAATGTACAGATTGGTTGAAGGGACCCTCTATAGAAAAGGCACTCAAGGAGTGCTGATGCTCTGTATTCCTCAAGAAGATGGCAAATCCCTTCTAAGAGAGATTCATGGAGGCATGTGCGGTGCATATGCATCCTATAGAACAGTAGTCGGAAAAGCTTTCCAACATTGTTACTACTGGCCAACGGCACTTAATGATGTCATACAATTGGTCAAGACTTGCCCACAGTGTCAATTTCATGCTTAGAAGGTCCACCAGCCAGCATATGCATTACAAACTATTCCCTTAGCATGGCCATTTGCCATATGGGGAATAGATATTATGGGACCTATGCCTCAAGCGATTAATGGGTACAAGTTTTTGTTCATAGCCATTGATACATTCACCAAGTGGATTGAGGTTGAATCAATCCAAAACATTGCTGTCGCAGCGGTGAAGAAGTTCTTTCAATAGAACATAGTGACACAATTTGGTGTTCCAAGTCATCTCATAACAGATAATGGATCCTAGTTTGTCGGTGGCCTCTTTATGGACTACTGCAACCATATTGGGACTAAAATATACTTTGTATCTCTTGCTCATCCACAGAGTAATGGAGCAGTAGAACGTGCCAACAGGCAGATAATACAAAGGGTTAAGAAGCACGTTTTTGACCGCCTTAAGTTACGCTCGGGGGCTTTGGTAGAAGAACTCTACTCCATTCTATGGGCATTGTAAACCACACCCAGTAGAGCCACAGGTGAAACGCCTTTCCAACTGGTTTATGGTCCAGAAACCATGCTACCAATTGAAATTAAAATTGGTTCTGCTTGCGTGAATCACTTAGATATCATAAATTAGGGTGAGAAACGTGAAGATGAGATTGTTTTTCTTGAAGAAAAATGTGTTCGAGCATTGATCTGCTCAGCAGCATATTTACAAGTTTTGCATAAATATCATAGTAAAAGGGTGCGACCTCGTATGTTAAATGTGGGGGACTTGGTTTTAAGAAAAATCCAAATCCAGTCTGGTCACAATAAGTTCTCCCCTCAGTGGAAAGCTCCCTTTAATGTGGTCTCTATGCTGTGACCAGGGTCGGCTCGATTAGCTATGGAAGATGGAAGAATATTGTCCAATGCTTGGAACATAGACTAGTTGGGTAAATTCTATGTGTAAGTTCTTTCCATTCCCATTTTAAATTGCTTCACAATAAGTATGTTTATCACTCTATGTTATGGTTGCATTCCCATTTTTTAGCCTTACTTTCTATCGGGTTATGCCCGGGGGCTAGTCGCGATAAGTGCTTTAGTACGATGTATAAGTGGATTCGTTAGCCGAGCTCATGTCGCATTTAGTTAGACATCTCTTTCTAAGCCGGTTCTTACCGCATAATGGACTTACTAGAATGTTCTAATCATTTGAGTGGCCATCAGTTAGCAAAAAAACTTATGCATTGGTACTAAGTCAGTTATCATTGTGACCTCATGAACGCATCTAGTTAAAAACTCTTTTTCTAAGCCAGATCTTACCGCATAAGAGACTTGCTAGCATGTTCTGATCATTTAAGCCGTGGTCTACTTAGGCCAAGAGAATTATCCTGTGATCACTGTACTATGTATCCAGTATCACTGGTCGCAGGAGGGGGCTAGGGAAATATGACTATAGCATTGGGTCAGAAAACTAAGTATTTTGAATTTCTAATCTAATCATTCAATTTTCTACTAATCATTCACAATGTATTTGCAAGGAATAAAACAAAAAATCCGGTAACAAGGTAAATGTTTTTTGATTTCCGTTCATTATTACAAAAATTAAAAAGATACAGCAAGAAAGGCCGAAGTTGCGTAATAGTTTCTCAATCAAAGGCCTGACCTCGACCACGGTCACATTTAGTTGGTCTTGGCTGTCGAAGGTTGCATCCTCCGCCACTGGGTTTAGATCTAAATTCGGGCTGTGGTGAAGTCTAAGTTTACAAAGGATGGCATAGGCTATAGTGGTGACATCTCTCTTCAGTGCCTCTTTGTGCCTCCTTGCAATATCAGGAATGCTCACAACCAGAATATCAGCTTGAGCCACGACGACCTTGCAGGACTCACCAAGGGAAGAATCATCCTTCTTAGGATCGATAATATCCACCTTCAGTGAGTCCGCGACCTCCCGCAGCTTGGCGAAGGTATTTTTCTCCGCAAGACCATAGCTCTTGATAATTTCTTCCAACCTTTTCAATAAGGGTGAGCTTGGCGGTCTCTTTGGCCTTCTCTACAGCTATTTGGTAGCGGCTGACAACATTTTTGAAGTGTATCGAGGTCAATTCCACTCTTGATATACTTCTTCTAGAAGTATTTCTTCTCCTTAGCCAGCTTATTTTTCTCTTCTCTTTGGTCTGAACAGAGGAAGAAATGAACTTGATTATGTTCATAAAAATTTATAAAGTTCATAAAGGCAATGAAATTTTCTGCTAGAATGAATTTACCGGAGATCTTGATCTACAATTGATTGAAAACCATCTAAAGGCGCTCAACTTTTCATTGGAGGGAGTCGGCTGACATAGCCTTCTGCTCCAAGGTCGCCACTTGTTCCTCGGCGTCCTTCAGTTTGGCCCAAAGCGCTTCAGCGAGCCTTTCACTATTAACCCTCTGGGCTTCAGCCCATTCTTTTTCTAAAGAGGAATGCTCAATGATCGCAACCTCCTTGCTGTAACGCTCATTGGCAACCTCCTCTACTAAAGCAGAGTTTTTCCTGCAACAATAAAAATTATTATTGAAAGTTCATAAGGGACTGAGTTTAAAGCAAAGTACTTACTACTTTAATTCATCGTACTCAGCCTGTGCGACCTTGAGCTGCTCCACCAGTAGACCAAACATGTCCGCACTACGAGCAGAGCTCTGAATAGAACAAAAAGAGAGGTGTTTTGAGAATATCCTCAAGGAAACACATGAAGTTTTGAGGTAAAGATTCTTTACTTACCTCTAGAAACTCCTCAAGGTATTTTTCGAGGAGGTACCCGAGTCCAACAACTTGGCTAGAAGAGGCCAAGTTGTCTTGCACCTACCCAACTTTATCCAAAGATTGGGATGGGAGGTTCATGACCGGGGTAGAGCGTTGGACTTTGATGGGCTGGACTGCCATCTCTTCTGTCCACTCCTCTCCTTGTTCTTCACGGGAGGGAGGAACAGTTTCTTCGACCAGAGGGAGAGCAGAAGTTCTTGCTTGTTCACTTGTCCCCATGGTCATGGTCGCACCTGCAACCTCAGCTTCCTCTTCATTGGTGGGTTTAGTTGATTGAATATCTCGAACCACCTTACCAATGATAGCTACAAGGTCCTCCTCGGTGTCCTACAGAGGTGCAGCTTCAACGGTTTCCTGTGCGGCTGCAGGTTCTGCCCATACATCACTTGTGGCAAGCAACTCCTCCATAGTGGTCATCTCCGGCCCGACCACTAATGGTTCAGCTGCTACCATCAGAGTAGGCATCATGGTGGACAAAGAAGTCCTGTATTATCTAGTTCCAGGTTTGTTAAACAATTCCTAACTAAGTAATATAATTTAGTTAGTGGAAACAAATACTTACTTGATGTTGAGTCCCAAGAGGTTTTAGGAACTTGATCCTTCTCCTCTTGGAGATAGGAGTGAAGAAAGAGCCATGTGAGAAGACTCATCAGGAGCCGCTGATGATCTCCTCCTCACAGAGAACAAAGAAGTTCCTTGTTCTTCTTCCACGTCGCTCCCCTCTCCCTGCACGACAATGAGATGATTCCTAGTCTTGTTTGGTAAAGATTGAGGGATGGGAATTCTTACCGTAATGACCCATGTGGTCGCGACCAAGGGGTCAGTTGTAGACATGACCGCAACAGGGTTTGGTTGTCCCACAACTGCGATCGCTCCTGTGTCGCGGGAATTTCTATAGCCACGACAGAAGCCGTAGCCAAGGGTGGTAGGATCCCATGGAATGTCGACTTGGAGAAAGTCTGCTCGTAGTCGAGAAGCCACATATGCTAACCTGCAAATAAGATCAAGAAAGAACAAGCGCATGTGTGTGGTAGGGACAAGGCCCTCCAAAAGGTCAACTGATGAAAATCAAAGGTATATGACTAGTCTCATCAGAACTAAACAGCTCAGAATGATACCAAAAGGGTTTCAAGTCTACCTGAATAGTAGATGACGTGAAGTCTAGGGTAGGAAGAACCTCCATGGGGGTTGTATCTGGTAGATCAGGATGAATGGAATGCCCTATGTCAGAAAGAAGTCCCTCATAATCAAATGAGAATGTCTCCCTCTCAATCTCGTGGCTCAAGGAATCGTCCAGGAAGTCTGCATCATCAAACTGAACTATCTTGAGCACCGAGTTATCAGTAGGAGGATCATAGGTGTGACAGGGGGAGTCTACAACCTTGAAACTGACGCTCTCCATCTCTAGTCTGTCTATCAATGGATCAAAAGAAAATGGTCCAAACAGATGTAGAGGTGTCTCGAAAATAGGCTTGCCATCATCATCAAACATGATCAAATCAGCAGGGGTGGAGCGTAATGATGCGACGTCAAAGGAACATGATCGGGGCGAAGTTTGTCGCTCACAACTCTGGTCTCTCCGTGAGGATCTCGAGGATAGATGTCATGTGTGGGCTCCTGGACACTCAACGGAGTTGTGATGTCCTCAAATGTAGGTACTTGAGATGGCAGGATGTGGACTGAATCTCGATATCCTCAGAACTCATCCATGCAAGATCACACATCCCATATCTCAATCAGGAATAATTCCACAATTTCTGAATGATGGATCACGTAATTCTTCAACAGCTCCTAAAACCTAGATATATCATCAACTGCGGGAGGAGGCTGTGGAGACTTCTAGGGTGGTGGATCATCCTCATGCTTCTACAAATATGACTCCAACATCACCTCGGATCTAGATAAATTTGGAGGTACGTGAGGTGACTATGGGTACTGATGATGTGGTGGACACGCAGGTAGAGGTGATGAACGCGATGGTAGCTACTCGTACCTCAAAACCTGGAAAAGATAGTTGGGAGAAACAAATGATATGTAGTGGATGCTCGACCACGCTGACAAGCAGCTGGCGAATGACCTCGAATACCACAAATACAACATATAGGATCAGCACTAACATGAGCAGATAATCCATGAAGAGCTGTAGCAATCTAATGAGGCACATCATCTAATTTTGCACTAAGATTGTCAAATGCATCACAAAAAGAATGGGAACCATCCATATGCTCAATCAATGTAAATCAATTAGTCAATGAGGAAAGGACAAGAAGTGCGAGAAATAAAATAGCGGGGAGGGAAACTGGGCGGAAAAAACACAAACAAAAACAAAAACAAACACAAAAACAATAGATTTATTCAGTCAAACACGTTCACGTTCAATCTAGTCCCCGGCAACGGCGCAAAAAATTGATATCAGCCTAGACCGTCTCGCAAGAGAATGAAATCGGAGCAGTAATGCAAGTCATTTAGTCATTCTTTCCACAAGGACTAGAGAAGCAAAATGCGTAGAACTAAAATAAATCAGGGTCAAATGAAAATAAACTAGACAAAAGAAAGAGAGAGAAAATGTCAGAAGAAATAAAGAGAAAGAGATAGGTGACCACATCGCGACCATTAGTTAGTGCTAGATTTGTAAGGATTCTCGTGAATACATGCGATAGAATCATATCATTCAGTGGTTTCACAAAAGGGGCAGTGAAAGCGGCTAAAACGAGTATGTCTCTTGATGGTATCGACGAACAGGCACACAGGGATTGCACATACCGTTCCCCAACAGCCTCTCAACCTCAACCACAAAGACACGAAGGACTCAACTTTAGACAAATTCACAAACAACTAGAATTTCTCATACTGACAAACTTAGAAAATATAATCAATACAGAGAATTGTGATCTTATTCTACTCAGAAAGCAGAGGTGTCTCGAGAACAGGCTCATCGTCATCATCAAACATGGTCAGATCAGGAGGAGGCAAAATGATTTGAGGCAAAGTCAAGAAAATAGGGTCCAGTATAGGCCTCGGGACACTTGACAAAGTGATCATGGCCTCATATGCGTCCACACGAGATGACTGATAGATATATGCCCTAGAGGCAATCATGGAGATGTTGGTATCATGTCATTTTTATGAATTCTTATTGTATTCCCTGAATAAAGTATCACTTTTATCGATCAAACAAGTATGTGACTTGTTCATGGAACTCTTTATAATGATATATAAATTGCCTCAATTTAATTACAGCATTATCAGTGATACTTATTCTAAACATCCCTGACATTCGGCATTACATGGAATAATAATGCAAGATAAGTTAGCACGATCATTGATTGATTGTCCAGTTTCACGGATCATGGATATGAGATATCTGACGATGATTATTACCTAAGTAAGTCATCGGTTCATTAAATCATATTTAAGATAATTCGAATATGATATATGGCTTCATACAGACGTTATGGACACAGAAGTGATTTCCTGTGTACCAGAAGGTCACAGAATGTGCGCGACCATACAATGGTTGCAGAATGTGCGCGACCATACTATTGTGAGAGATAACCTGAGTAGTGTTTAAGTCTTCCAAACATGGCTCCTGGGAAATAGCTCCTTGTGAATACAACCACCAGGAAGTTACAATATGCAGTTATCTCAAAACCGCATATCATAACTGAGGATGCAGTTTCATGACTACATCTTAGCAACCGTTGAAACTTACCAGAACTGATTCACATTGGCATCCTTTTGATCAGTATAAAAGGGGAAGACGAAGCAACTTAAAGACATCATCACACGATATATGAGATAAGTGATAAGAAATATAAAAGCAGATAGGGAGATTGTTTACTCTTGTAATAATCTCTTTCCTTGTAATCTTTTCATACATAGTGAGAACACCACAAGACGTAGGGTTATTACTCAAATCCTTGAGGGCCTGAACCTGTATAATCTCTTGTCTCCAGTGCACGATTATCTTAACTTACCTAGTGAGCGTCTTGAATGGTCTCCACATTCCTACATAATAAATCTGCATAAGATTGACTAAGGACCCCGAGTCTAAATCGTCGACAGCTGGCACCCACCATGGGGCCTTTCTCAAAGAGGTTTCTTTCATTGGGAGTTCTGATAAGTCATGTCTGGAGCATATGATTCTCAGAACGATTTTGACCTCGACGATTATGCTCATATCCATATACCCTCGCCTAATGACCCATTCCTATGGAAGAGGTCGGCGACGAGAATGTCCATGAGTCACATCCCGAGGGTGAATCTTCTCCAACTCTGGTCATGTCTATCGACCAAGAGATAGAGAAGATGGAATTTTCCCCTCATGTGAATCCCACCACATCAGAGGCCGAATACGTGCCATGGCACATCGTCCCAGAAGATGTGGGTGATAGTGATTTTGAGTTTAGTTTAGGAAAGTTTGCTTTGGACAATCTCAAATCCCTTTTTGATTTCGAATCTGATTCGGAGCAAGGGGAGATGTTTTCCCCGTCTACGACCTCAGTGCCCCAAGAATTCGTTGCGCTTTCAGAGGAAACTCCTGAGCAATGAATTGCCAAGGAGGAACAGGAGCGCAGACAGAAGGAGGATCAAGCTCATGAACAGTGAGAAAACGATGTTCATAAGGCCACTGAGGAAGCCTTACGCCTTGCACAATCTCGTCAAGATGCTGTTGTTCGCGATCTTGACCCAGGACCTTCACGCCATCCACCGACTCGTAGGAGTGATCAGACGCCATTTTCAGCCCCGGAGTATCCCCAGGTGCTTGAGGAGACCATAACTCCTATGGCTCCTAGAAGGAGTATTCAAGACCTACTTCGTGTTATCGCAGATACATTGCATAACCCTCCTCCTGGGTTGGAGAACGAGGATAAAACAACATTCACCAGAGTCCTCGCGGATACACTTGATGAAGTTGCCTCCTAAGCAACCCCAATGGCATCATCTCGCTCCATAATTTGCTCTCATGAACAGGGATGATTCCTACTCAAGTCATGGGCGACATAATCGAATGCGAATGACGTCACTTTGGTAGGATAGGGTTAGGTGAATTGGGACCTCCCGTGATCGCAATCGCCTACCAGTTCATTCTCGCCTGGGACGACGAGCAGATTCTCCTTATGGTAATGTGTCTCGTGACCATAGGGAAGGTCACGGTGAAAGACATTTCCAAGATTCTTATGTGGCCTGTAAAGCTTTCTTGTCAGGCCTCCGTGCGGTGGTCTGGCCTGATAAGTTCAAACCCGGTGCGATCGGGAGATTCGATGGAACCAAAAGTCCATCTGAGTTTCTTCAAATCTACATCATTGCCATTCAAGCGGCCGGGGGTGATGACCGGGTCATGGCAAACTACCTGCTAATAGTCCTTGAAGGACCTGGTTGTTTAATCAACCAGAAGGGTCAATCTACAATTGGGAAATGTTGTGCGATGCGATCCTCAACAATTTTCAAAATTGTTTTGAGAAGCCTGGTAAGGAAGATGACCTTCATCGATTACGCCAGACTTCGACCGAAACCCTTTGACAATTTGTCAAGAGTTTTGTTGGGGTAAGGAATACCATCCCCAACATTTCAGACACCTTGGTTATCAGGGCTTTCAAGCATGCCATTCGATACCGAAGGTTCACTGAGGATTTGAGTATCCACCCACCAAGGTCGGTATCAGATCTTTTCGATATGGCAGACCGCTATTCTGACACGACTGAGGCCATAGAGTGGAATAGAATGGTGGACAAAGGAAATTTACCGCCTCAACCAGGTCTCAAAAGTGACAAGGATGATTCTGGAAAAAAGTCAGAATCATCAGTAGGCGGGAAGTCCAAGAAGCCCAAGAAGAATGGAGCGGGACAATATCAGGATGTTGCGGTTCCCGACAAGCCACCACCAGGAAAAGGTAACAAGTTTTTGTTCAAAAATAAAAAACCTCCTTTTGGTGGTCCCGACAATGACCATTTGGGAAAACAAGCTAACCTGCAAGGAAACAAAAAATGGTGTCCATTGCACAATACTTCTAGACATGATCTAAAGAATTGTCACAACTGGTTGAAGCGCTTAGAGGACTTCTATCAGGGAACTGGACCCATGCCAACCATACCAGAGCAAGATCAAGCGTGCGAGGTTATGGATGCTAATGAAGATGAAGTTATGGCCTATCAGGTACCCCAAAATCACGTAAACATTATTTTTGGTGGTTCTTCTTCTTATTCTTCTAAGCATCAATTCAAATCTTTTTACCATGAGGTAAATAGAGTTGAAGTTCCACTTGGGGAACCTCAATTTCCCTGTTGGTCAGAAACTCTCTTAACTTTCGACCGAGAGATTGTCCCAGGGATTAATGTGACCATTGCGACTCCCTCTGGTCATTACCCTATCATTAGCAATGCTAAGGTTGAAAGGGTATTGATCGACGGAGGTAGTTCTTTGGATCTCCTATTGGTCAAAACTCTTGATGAGATGCAAATTCCTCGTTCAAAGATTAAACCCATAATTCATCCGTTTTATGGTAAAATTCCTGGTCCCTCAATGATGCTGATTGGACAAATTGTATTACCAGTAACGTTGGGAGAACCAGACAATTTCTGAACAGAATTGATTACAATTGATGTAATTGATTGTGATTCAGTATATAATGCTATTTTTGGCAGGCCGACGCTTGCTAAATTTATGGTGGCGACGCATTATGCTTACCAATGCGTCAAGATACCAGGCCCAAAAGGCATAATTTCGGTCCGAGGCAGTTGCAATACAGCTTTCACTTGTGATCGGTTATCTCTAGAGTTGGTTGATTAGCTTCTAGAGTTGGTTGATTAGCTTCCCCTTCGGGATGTTCAGGTTGCGACCACGGCACCAGATGCGATCAAAGCTACCCCGCCACTAGATGAGAAGTTGAAGTTGGTTCCATTGTACCCAGACGATCCATCTAGAACCATTCGGGTTGGATCAAGTTTGGATGACAAATAGGAACTTGAGCTCATTACTTTCCTCCGGGCTAATGCAGATGCATTTGCGTGGAAACCATCCGACATGCTTGGAGTCCCAAAGGAAGTAATTGAGCACAGGCTAGAAATTCGGCCTGGACAGCGACCAATAAAGTAAAAGCTCAAACACTTTTGTACCGACTGACAAGAAACCATCCGTTCGGAATTAGATAAGATCCAGAAGGCAGGATTTATTCGTGAAGTCGATCATCCTGAATGGCTTGCGAACCCGGTCATGGTCCTAAAGTCAAATGATAAGTGGCACATGTGTGTTGATTACACCAGCCTAAACAGTGCCTGCCTGAAGGATGACTTTCCCCTTCCCCGTATTGACCAATTGGTCGATTCTACAGTGGGTTGTGAATTGATGAGTTTCCTGGATGCTTACTCAGGGTATCATAAAATTAGCATGGCAGAAGAAGATGAAGAGAAAACTGCCTTCATCACACAGTTTGGCACTTACTGCTACATCAAAATGCCGTTCGGTCTCAAGAATGCTGGTTCCACGTACCAGCATTTGATGCAAAAGACCTTTCTTTCCCAATTAGGTATTAATTTAAAAGCTTATGTAGATGACTTGGTTGTATAGAGTTTTAAAGGCTCTAGTCATATAGATGATCTTGCTGAAACCTTTTGTAACTTGAATAAATATATAATAAAGTTGAATCTTGAAAAATGCTCCTTTGGAATCTCTTCTGGTAAAATTTTAGGTTTCCTTATTTGTTCAACAGGAATTAAGGTTAATCCTGAGAAAATCAGGGCCATTGAGCAAATAAGATCTCCTTCGACCTTGAAGGATGTCCAGCGTCTAACAGGGCATATGGCGGCTTTAAGTCATTTCATATCATGGTTAAGCGAATGTGGGTTACCTTTCTTTAAGGTTCTGCGTAAGCACAATGGGTTCACCTAGTCGGATGA
Organism: Pharus latifolius; assembly: GCA_019359835.1. NCBI lineage: Eukaryota > Viridiplantae > Streptophyta > Magnoliopsida > Poales > Poaceae > Pharus > Pharus latifolius. The sequence goes on along the minus strand of CM033321.1, from coordinate 57,212,320 downwards.
AGCCGAAAAAGCCTTTCAAGTGGTAAAAACATACTTATCTACTGCACCAGTACTGGTTTCTCCGGTTTCAGAGGAACCTTTACTTCTTTACTTGGCAGCTACCCCTCATGTGGTCAGTGCAGTTCTGGTCGCAGAGAGGGAAGGTGTGCAACAACCAGTCTAGTAAGTGAAGTACTTCATGGACCAAAGGAGCGTTATCCTGAAGTCCAACAATTACTTTATGCTCTTTTGATGGCTTCCCGAAAGCTTCGACATTACTTTCAAGCATATAAGATTACTGTGCCTTCGTCCTTCCCTTTAGGGGACATTCTCCATAATCTAAAAGTTTCTGGTCACGTTGCTAAATGGGCAGTGGAACTTGGAGTATTTGATTTCCATTTCACTACTCAAGTAGCAGTAAAATCTCAAATTCTTGCAAATTTTGTGGTTGAATGGACTAATCCCAACCCACCTGTGCAAGAATTGGTAGATTTACAATGTACCGACCACTGGACGATGTATTTTGATGGCTCTCGCAGTTTTCAACACTCGAGGGTTGGAGTGGTCTTAATCACACCTCAGGGTGACCAACTCCAGTATGTCATATAATTACACTTTATTGCGACTAATAATGCAGCAGAGTATAAAGGTCTTCTTGCTGGGCTCCGAGCAGCTAAATTCCTTGGAGTCCATCAATTAGTGTTGAGGGGAGACTCACAGCTAGTCGTAAACCAAGTAAACAAGGAGTATAGCACCTCCGATGAGACAATGGCTCATTATCTGGAAGAAGTGAGGAAATTGGAAAAACACTTCAGTCATTTCGAAGTCCAATTTGTCCCACAAAGAAATAATGTTCTCGCAGACCAATTGTCAAAAATTGGGTCCTCACGTACATCTGCTCCGGCAGGAGTAGTGTTCGTTGAACACTTACAATATCCCTCGATAACGATTCCTGTCAGAGATGATGAGGTGATAGTTCATGTCACCGACCTCGAGCATGAAGGAGATTGGACCCGTCCATTGCGGATCTATCTTGAACATGGGATCTTTCCCGAGGATGAAACCGAAAGTGATTGGTTAATACGAAAAGCGCATCTATACATATTAGTTGAAGGAGTCCTGTATAGAAAAGGTACTGAAGGAGTATTAATGCGCTGTATACCTCAAAAGGAAGGTGTATCCCTTTTGAAGGACATTCATGGTGGTGTATGTGGTGCACATGCATCTTACCGGACGCTGGTTGGGAAAGCTTTTGGACAGGGCTATTATTGGCCTTCGGCACTTAATGATGTCATGTAAATAGTCAAAACATGCCCGCAGTGTCAATTTCATGCACGGCAAGTTCATCAGCCTACATATACCTTACAAACTATTCCTTTAACTTGGCCATTTGCCGTATGGGGAATAGATATAGTGGGCCCTATACCCCAAGCAGTTAACGGATACAAGTTCTTATTCGTAGCCATTGACATGTTTACTAAGTGGATTGAAGCTGAACCAGTCCGCACTATAATCGCCATTGTGGCGAAGAAATTCTTTCATAAGAATATTGTAGCTTGATTTGGTGTTCCCACTACAACACAGTAGGGCAATGTAAGCTGTAAAACTACCAAGAAAAACATTTTTTACTAGCGGTCCTACAGATGAAAATATAATTTTGATTTTTCACCGATGTGTCACCTTAGAAAAGTTATTATTTTTAGCAGATCTACTGCCAAGAATAAATAATAAATAACAAGCTGTAGATCGGTTTGGGAAAAGATATATAGGATCTGTGGAACAGTTGAGAATATTTTTTACGCTGGGAAAAACTTTTTTTACCAATAGTTCTGCAGGTGAAAATATAATTTTGATTTTTCACCGATGTGTCAGTTGAGAAAAGTTATTATTTTTAACAGATCTACAGCTAGGAATAACTAATATATATATTTTTGGTGCAAAACTGAAAATTTTTAGCAAAATAATAACAGATTTATTATTTTGAGAGGAAAATTTTCATAGAAAAATATTTTCGACAGATTTATTTGTTTTGCGCCAAATAGAAAACCCTCCTCCACTGAGAAATCAAAACTTCCCCCACTACAATCAAAACTTCCTGATCCCTTCCCCAAATCAACCTCCTCCACCAAGAAACCTCCCCCAATCCAAAACCTCCCTCTCTAGCTCTCCCCCACCAATAGCCAACACTCCCACCTCTGGTCTCCACTGATCCCCCATTGCACCCCCACCTCGATCTGGTCTCCCACTGCTCGTGAGGTGTCTCAAGGTGTGGCCCTCGAAATCCTAGTGGCAGGGTGTGCGGTGAAGGGCAGAGGTGAAGCGACAGTGGCGAAGCAGGTGCACAGCAGAGGGGTGAGGCGCGAGGCCGGCGTAGCACGGCAGATTGGTAGGCCCGGCACGAGAGTGAAGCAAAGGGGTGAGGCTAGGTGCTGAGGCCGGCGACCCGACACGGCAGAGGGGCGAGTGTTGGCGCCCAACATGATAGAGCTCCGGTGGCCGCACGTGCACACCTTCATCGCCACCAACGAGATCCACATGCAGCACAAGCTGCGAAAGATGCTCGAGCAGGTGGTGGCCATCGCGAGGGAGATGCTTGCCTATGCACGCAGCCTTAGCTACCCTGATGTCGAGTTCAACCCTGAGGACACTGGAAGGTATGAACTTTGTGTGGTTTTGTATTTTTGCATTTTTTGGTTACACATCTGCCTTATGCAAAATGCTCAAATAATTATAGGTACAAGAGCATAGTGAACTTCATGTACAACCACACAAAGCTATTGTTGGTGCTAATGCATTCACTCATGAAACTGGGATTCATCAAGTAATTTTCTCAATGTCAAAAAGCTTTCTGATTGACTGTTGTATCGATAGGTGCCATTTTCATAGCATGGCTCAGTTTCACTTCATTTGTTCTTTGTTACCATTTATACATTACTTTGTGGGTTCTGAGAGTTATGGTTGAGTTTTCTTCAGATAACTAGGAAAACTTTTTTTTCCTGTTTTCTTGTTTGAGGTGTATTATTCATATTCATGGTCAAGCTCAAACTTTTCTTCCCTGTGTATTTGAATGAATTTTTGTGATCTCCCAAAATCTCTATCTCATTTGTGATATATAGTCATGTTTAAAATCATCATATGTTTCTCATGATTTTTGTTAATTTTGATTTAGTCAATTTGTTAGTAAAGGATTATTTCTTGTGTTTAAGATCATATAGAAAACTGTTTCAGGGTGTCCATCTTCTAGTACTGTAATTGCTCCTAATGCCTCATTACATTTGCTGCCAATTGAATCTCATTAGTTGTTTTACCACAATGGAGAATCTCTTTTAAGTATATTTCCCTCTTTTCCAGGATGGCATGCTTAAATACAAAGGAACTTATGAAATTATCTTGCCTGATGATATTGGCTTAACAAGGTCCAATGAGTTTGGAATTGTTCTTTGGAAGCTCAGGTAAGAAGTACATTCTTTTAAGCAAGCAATTCCTTTTCTTTTTTTGCATTCACTCATAAAATTCTCATATAGTCTACCAAATTTTTCATCCATCTGATGTTATTTGGTTGGGAATTTTGACTCACTTGGTATGAATATATGGCAATGTGGATGGGTCTTTGATGTATATGTTTCAAATGCTTATACATGACTTTTCCCAACCTAATAGATGTAAAGTCCTGCTGCTTTGCATACAGGTAATGCTAAAGATAACCAAGAGAGGATGCTATAAACCATGTTATTCCTTTTTTGGCTGTGACCTACTTTTTGTGCTACTTCAATATCTTTATATTTCATTAACATTAGGTTTGTCAGATTATGCACAGTGGCACTTAGATGCTTATGTGCATATTTATGTGTGAAATTATAATGCTGGCCCATGAATATTAGTATAGCAAATCATGGAGAATGTTGACTTAAACCAAGATTATGTGATGCCCAGTGAATGGCGGCTTATCAACAATATTCCATATATTACATTGATCTCAAGCCTTCAGTTGTTGGTGTTAGTATGCAACTGTTGTAGTTCCTGTGTTTATTCGTAATTTCTCTAGACTATGAATGAATCTAGTATATACCAAGGGATATAATTTAGGGAGATTTAATGTAAATCTAATTTCTAAAGTGAAAACTATGTCTTTCAAATATATGGTTTGATTATGCTCAGGTTAAAAGTGCCTTTTGTTCCATTTATGCATGCTTCTTGTGCTATGAATTATTGTTTTCATGTTGTATCAGAATTGGACCATCCAAGAAGAATGATAGAACTACTTAAAAGTGTTGCCTGTCTTCTTCTAGCCATTGTTTGTACTTTCCTAAATTAGCTAAATTTTATATTATAGTCTTTTTGCTTAGATTTTATATTATAGTATTAAATTTTTAGTACATTTTTTAAAAAAAGAGTGCTACAACTTGTTTTGATAATTACTGAAATTCTAAGAAAGCCTATAAAATATTAGATAAAACATAGAAAAACATTGTAAAACCTGTCATTGACTTAAAGCTTTTAAAACTTAAAAAAGACACTTAGTACTCTGAAGCTGCAGCTTCCTATGTGTTAGTAATGCTTATATTGCTTATGTCTAGGAATGGGCTACTGAGCATTGTTCTGCACCATTTCGTGCACCTGAATTGTGGGATTGCCCAAGCCATGTTGACATTGATGAGAGGACAGACATCTGGTCTCTAGGATGCACCCTTTATGCCATCATGTAAGTTCCATCATGTCTTCTACATGAGAAATATTTAGTTGCCCTTGATTAAGTTCACTTGATTTCTGATTTACATTTTTGTTTTGTTATTATTGGTTTCTGTGGTGCACTGATACTCCAACCGCTAATTTCTTTTGCTGCTTGCATCATTTATATGCTTATAGAAAATCTTTCAACATAGTGCAATCCTGTTATATTATATTTAGCAACAGTAAAGAGTACTCAAGACATGTCCGATTTAGTACTATATGTGAGTATATTCTCAGACGTTAAAAGAAATACTTCCGAAAGGAATTCTGTCCCTTTGTGATACTCTTTTCGATGGATACATTTGCTTATAATGAGTTTATCTATCAAATTCATTGAAGTTTTTGTTTGCACAGCTCTAACATAAAGTTGCTAACTATGATGTTTACAGGATGATGGTGCTGATGAAATGAAGGATGAAAACAAGATGGAGGATTAGTACTAGCTAAGAATCTTAAGTGCCTGCCATTCCTACCTCTTAACCCTAGGGTAGTAAGATGCTTGTATAAGGACCATTTCTTGTGTCCTTCATTGTTGGACCTCCATTTACCCGTAGTTTAATAGATTGGTGCCTGTGTATTATTTTTCCCCCTTTGAATGGATTCCTGCTTGTGTGTGCAAAGAATGATTTAATCATTTACCAACTTCTATGCTTCTCGGCTATCCATTTGGTTGTTCGAAACCGTTAGTAAAACAACTTATTCTAACAGTTCTTATTAGTCAACCGTTAGAATATAGTACATATTCTAATGGTTCTTATTAGTAAACTGTTAGAGTAGCTTACTATATTCTAACGGTTCACTAATAAGAACGTTAGAATATAATACTTATTGTAACTGCTCACTAATAAGAACCATTAGAATAGATGACTATATTCTAACGGTTCTTATTAGTGAACCATTAGAATATAGTACCTATTCTAACAGTTCACTAATAAGAACTGTTAGAATAGGTACTATGTTCTAACGGTTCATTAATAAGAGCCATTAATAGAGATGTTTTTTGAACCGTTAGTAGACAATATTTTTGTACTAGCGTCTCTTCTATATCACCTTTGCTTCGACACATCTAGCCTCCCATCCCACCACACAGTCCTCGGCCTCCTCAACGAAACCACAACACCACATCAGCTAATCGAGCCATCTCTTGCCTCCACACTACAAGTACCCACCATGATGTCTCTAACCACACCTCCCCTACCCTACGTTCTTTGTTCTTAAATTGCATTTGGATTTTTTTTTGTCTTGAAAGTTGTTTCTTCAATCTATTTTCTGTTTGCATAATTTCAGATTTCATGGATTGGACTTCCAACTTGGAGATTGTTGCTGTTAGGTTTCATCTTTGGAAAAATCAGTGGCAATCAGGTAATATTACTATTATTTTTGCAGTTGTATGATTCTTGTCTATATGCAATCAGGTAATATTATTTAGATATGATATTTAGGGATTGTTGCTGTATTATTTAGATATGATATTTAGGGACTTCCAACTTAGAGATTGTTGCTGTATGATTCTTGTTTGTATGCAATCAGGTAGTATTATTTAGATATGATATTTAGGGATTCAAATTGTAACTCCAAATTTTTGTACCTCTGGCTAATGTACAAAGATTTTAGTTTATTTGGAGTAATATGGTATCAACATAGTGATTTAGATATGATATTTACGAATTCAATGGTAACAATAAATTTCTATACTTTCTAGTCTTATACTGATCAAATTCTTGTTAATAGGCTCTTCTATTCCCATGTTATATGTTTTCCTTGATATGTTTCTAATTTCTATGTGGGGAACCACCGCCCCGTACCGAACACCACGATACGGAACAGCGCCCCCCTGTCGCAACTTTCCAGGATTCAGTTGTGAACCAAAAATGAATACCACAACCAGCAAGGTACATAAATAGTTCACAAAACATTACAAGTTCACAGATGATAATGGCATTAGTGCCTTACATAAGTTAGCACAGACAGGTACAAAATAACCTTTCAACTTTTTAGCAAAACGCGGAAGGAGCGGAACTCTACTCTTCTCCCACAGTTGCTCGACCGGCGTACGCGACGCCTAAAACTGGGATCATACTCGAAGTCTTCAAAGGACTCAGGCTCATACTCATGAGAGCCCAAGTTACTTGGCTCTTCAACCTCTGGTGGAGTAATTTAGTCATGGGTGAGTACAGGGTACTCAGCAAATCACCACTTAACAAATTGCAAGTATATATAACATGACAGGGAATTCGAAGAAGGTATTTGAGGTTCTTTTCCAAACCTTATTCACAACCTAACAGTTAATAAACATGTAAAGAATTTAAAACAATCTTTGGAAACTTACCTTACATAACAGTTCAAGAGTGAAGAAACTTAAGTCAATTGATAAAACAATTCATTTAAAACTACTTGTGCGTTGCAACATGAATAAAATCCATTGACCATAACATACTCCTAGAACCGAGAGTACGGAGTATTTAATACATTTTAAACTCTACAGATGGGTACCGCTTTATCCACAAGATTCCTCAACTTACTACTATTGACCACGCTTGATGAGGTCATCCCAGCACGTGTTGCACCTTCGCATGTAGACCAAAGATCTGATCAAGAATACAATGGACCGATCACTCGACGTCGTGCAAAGAATCTACAACAAGAGGTGACTTCACTCCTTGCTGAAATTGACATTACAAATGATGAGAATTTTATACTACCTAAAAGTTCTACACTTTTGCTACTTAGGTTCACATACGAGGAGATAGAAGATGGTCCAGCTAAGAAGGCCTATGTGGAGGACATGGAGGATAAGGAAGATTGCGTGGAGGCAAACATGGGTGCTGCCCAAAGTTGAGACGTGTCATGTGACAAGTACTGTAACTTTCACAAGTCGTACAACACAATATTTTGACGTTTCTGGATGCATAATTCACATGGATGGAAAGCTTATGGAGTCTACTTTCCAACGCAACAAACGGCTCGTCTTTTGGACTTCCCAATTAGGAGTAATCACCATTTTAGTGCTGGCTGCACAGAAGTCAAACAGCCGCGCGCGAATTACTTCGTGGTGACCTTTCAGCTAGCTTATCTTCAGATTCTTAAAGAGTCTTTTCTCACCTAACTAGAAGGGTTGTTCTCTAGTATGAATATCCACTATGTATTGTGTTAAGGGGAATTATTTTTGGAGAAGCAAATACCAATCCCTTTTGTTCAGCTGTGTGCTAACAATTTCCGAGAGTGATCTCTACCCCTTTGCTCTTGTGATTTCCTCGCGAAATTACAGAAGCGGTCGCATCATCGACTCCCAATCGGTGCTCCTGCTCCGTTTGATTGCAGGTTGTGTTGGTTGGTTTCATAAGAGTGTGGTTGGACGAATCCTCGATTCAGGTTGCCGTATTGCGACGGTGGTTGGCTTCGAGTTTTATTTGTCAGGTTGCACTAGTTATCTTGGCTGTTTTCAGTAAGTTATCGTGTTCATGATCCTACGTCGTGAAGATCAGGACCAAAGGACGCATCAACGCTGCTCTAAGCATATGAGACTCCTATGCCAGGTTCGATCACACTGCTTTAAGCGTGCCACTAAGTAGAGAATAACATGCTTTTCACCCTACCTTGCTATTATACTAGCTCTGCCCTGTAAGAGGTTCACCACCGGCTAGTGCCTCAAGGAATTTCAACTCTGGTCGGGTTCCTAATACAATTGTGAAGCATTGTAGGGATCCTCCCTCTCATACCTTCACCCTAACCCTCACTTAGTATTGACCCACGGTGGGAGGGATCTTTCCTCTCCTCCAATAGTGAGCGAACACGAGGGGTTTGTGTTGGGAACCACATCCAACACGCATGCACAAGAACCACATCCGCCACGAATCTCAAACGAGTCGGCTGGGATCTTCCCAAACCGTCCGTGTAAAGTGCTATCAAGAAGGATCTCCCCTCACTGACCTTGTGCAAGATTAGTGCATATTTATTAAATTATTATTGTCACTATGCAGAGTTAGGACAATAGTTCGGCAAAGATACTTGGTCATGCCCATCCCATACCAAGCTTGTTGAGGTACATTAACATGCTACTGGATGTTCAGCACAAATTGGTTAATCCTTAACTATTCAAGAGAGGAGTCCATTTTACTTCTCTTTATATACAATGATCACAACATTATCATGTTACCAACATTACAGACTCACATAATTATCTCTCCTCTCTAGAATAGACATTTTTAAAAGACATCAATAGTTTTTGACAACCATTTTACTTGTTCATGTAGATAATTCATACTACCATTATAGCTTAACTTTGGGCATCAAGGATATTATACATGGCTTGAGAACCAAGAATGGCTTTTCAATTTGGGACAATAACTAAGCAGGTATATTCAAACATACACGAATTTACTCAAATAACATGCATAATATTTACAAAACAAAATACTTAACTGATTTGAAAGCATAGGATCAACATGTTCAAGGAGATGGTGACTTGCCTTGATTTCCCGCGACAGAATCTTCTGCAACGTCTTCGATCGGCTACTCCTCGAGCTCGGAACGAGTAATTTCTAAACGCGATAAGCACACCGAATCAATCAATCAATCGAACATGCATAAGTATGAGACTATAAAATGCAAGTTATAAATCCTAATAAGTCTTGGTACTGTAGCCCAAGAATTGGATTCAATTAAGGTTGAAATGCTGAAGTTTCAAAAATAGAGTATTCAGGGTAAAAGTGAATAGTGATCGTTTTCGAAAACGGCCAAGAGTGTTGAAACAAGGTTTTAGGATTGGAATTTGAATTAGTGGCAGAAGGAGAACATGTGTTAGGGTTATTCAGCGGTAGGATGGTCTAGACAGATTTAGGTTTGGAGTTCGGATGAAGAAAACTCACATTTGGCGAGGTTTTAGGGTAAGAACAAGGTAAGATCTCGATCCGAAAATGATAGAAATGAGATTCGAGATTTGGATCTGAAAGGAAATTACACATCTGAAAGGTTTTGGCTGAGACGAACCTAATGGTGCGGACGGATCTCTGATCAGAAGTCTCTACGCTGGATTTGACAAGATCAAGCCGATGGCACCATACTGCCTAATACAGCAAAACTGAGATCTGGACATCGGATGGAAAAAGAAATCACAGATCCTTAAAGAAAACAATGAGACGAACAAAACGACGTGGTCGGATTTTCAATCAGAGCATCCTAAGGCTGAGAATGACATTGCATGTCAGTGACACAGGACACACCGACACACACGCACACACTGTAGCAGTGTCAAGGGCTGGCACTGGACACGGCCACTGGCACAGGCGGCACACGGGCACGCCGGCGGCTAGCCGGACCTTGGCTGGGGCTGAGCTTCAGTGGCTATGAGGCTTGGACAGCGGGGAAGACGAAGGACAAAGTTGGCGAAGGCGGTGCTCTGCCGACGAGCTCCAGATCGGCGACGAAGTCCACACGGCGATGACCGGCGACGGGAACGACGGCGAAGCAACCAACAACGGCAGAAAGAATGTCTAGGAGTATTCTGGAGATATGAGGAAGACAATGGCGGCCACAGCTTGGCCGGCGAGGTGGCCAAGACGGCTCTCCACAGCGAGGCGGCACAGCGCACTGCATGCCGCGACAAGGACGACGGCGACAGCGCGCTGGAGATGATGAGGTGGTCGAAAGGGCTCGAAAAGGGGATGAGTACCCTATGGATATGGTGAAACAGGAAGTAATCGAAGAATGGCGGCCGGGATCGACGAAACCTCCACGGCGGCCGGAAAGAGGGTAGAAAAGAAGGTCGACGGCGAATCTCCGGCGAACGACCACGAGAAGGGTGGAAACTTGACAGAAACACGATTGAAAGCAAGGCAAACCAGGTGACGCGAGTGGATCTGGGAACGCACGGTCCGAGCGATAAGACGTCAACGGCGACCGGCGGCGACAAGCTTTCATGCATCGGAAATGGAGCTCCGGCGACCAAATGGCCGGACTCCAGTGGAGAAATACACTCAAGGAAGTGAGACGGACACAGATGACATACCAGTACAAGTAGACGATGGCCGGAGCTAGGAGAACGACGACGAATGCCCCGCCTGCCGGCGCTGGAGCGCGCTCTGGCCTGCTGACAGGAGCGGCAGAGAGCTTCAAGTCGTCATTTTATGTGTGAAAAATGCATGGAATGCAAAAATTTCAAAGTCAAATGTTTTCTAAGTGTAAGACTACTAACCTACTGCTTTATCTGCTGGAAATGAGCTGAAATGAGGTATGTCTTCGTTTATATGCAATAGTATTGGAGGTGTTATTTGTTGGAGAAGTTTTGGTCTGAGGTGTAATGCATCTAACAGGGATAATTTGGTCTCTACACTGTAGTGGCTGTGCAAATAATGAGATTAGAAGTGTAAATATGTATAAAACAATACTAAAGTCTTGTCTAGGGGCTTATTTGGGATTTTAAAAAGTTATGGGGCTGATTTGCAAAAAGTGCTAGCATGAAAGCAGCATTTCTGGTTACTTGTGCCAATTAAAATGTTATATAAATTTTAGAACAATTTTCTATGCATTTTAGAAATTAAAACAAATCGTAGATGCATGCTTTTAAATAAAAGAGTGTCATTTCATGTGACTAAATTGTTTTATTTTATGCATAAAAATTATCATATGATGTGTTTTCAAATATACATGCATGAAGATAAGATGGAGCAGATGATTAGGAGATTTACAAATAGATAGGAACAAGCTGATAGAGAAGAATAAAGAATTTAACTCAGTTGAAATTGGAATGAGCTGAATTTTGAGAATGATTAATTTGAGGAAAAATCTGAAAAGGGGGGGGGGGGTCAAAAGTAAGATTTTTGGGCTGTTACATTCTATTTGTAAGAACTATTTTGTAATTATCTCCCAATATGATGCATGCTAATTATGTCATAGCACACCAATGATTAGCCTGTAGTTTCCCATCAAGAACCATCACAACGTCAAAGGCATAGGCATATCACTAGCAATAGCAATGAACGTACTGAAAATGAAGATCCTGGCGACATTTCTATGGAAGAACAACAACTTGGTGACAATGAAAATGAAACATTGAATATAGATATATTTAAGTATAGTTTTGCATTATTTTGCTCTCTTTTTTTTATATCATTAGTTATTATTTTCAATTACATATTTATGTAGAGCAAACTCATCCAGGTCAGAAAAAAAAGAAAAGGAAGGGACGAGGACCCACTACCAAGCATGACATATGCAAGCGAAGGAATGAACCAAAAATTCATGTTGACCATAATATGAATAATCAACCCGTTGGTGATCAAGCTTCACCATCAACCAACTTTATTTCTACAATAGTGAGATCAGGAATACCACTTTCCTATAAAGACTGGAATGAAATTGATGCAGATAAAAATTAATCTGTTTGGGCTACTGTAGAGGTAAATTTGTATACTACTAAAAATAAGAACTCTAAATTAATTTACTCTCACTTCAACCTTACATGTATATTTTAATAGAATTGAGATATGCTTCAATAGCTCCTCTTACTATACATAGCATTAACTAATTTTTCTTCTAATTAAGGGTGAAAATATATATATGGAGCTTTGCAATTTATTATTAGATGTGTCATTCTAATATGAAGAGAGAGTTTGATTCTATATTTGATTTTACTTGCATTTTGAATTTTACTTCATAAATTTGATAGCATTCCTTTATAGTTATTTAAAATCATCAAAAATAGCAACTAGTGACAAGTTTTGTAGGCTCATGATCTATGAATTCCATAGACATGTATAGTATAATAGTATATAATCATTGACAACTTGATAATTTTGTAGGAATTTTTTGATGTTCATGATGACCTTGAAGATTGGGTTTCACAAAAAGCAGCAGTGAAATGGAAGGATTTCAAATGTGAAATAAAGAGGAATTATTTTGATGAAACAAAAATTGATGAGGAGCTTTTTTGTATGAAGATTGATTCTAGAGTACCTAAAACAGATTGGATATGGCTTGTAGAGCATTGGAGAGCTCCAAAAAGTTAGGTAAAACTTTTTTATGAATGATTCTTAATTACAAATTAAATATATTTTATGCAATTAATTATATTCTCATTTTATAGGCTCTAGGTGAAATTGGAAAAGCAAATAGTGCAAAAATGACAATGACACATACTGCAGGAAGCAAGAGTCTTGCTCGGATTGCACATGATATGGTATTAAATGTCTTAATATTTATTTTTACTTTCTTTAGATAACTAATTATCAATATTAATGGAAGTGCAGTCTAAAGAACTGGGTTATATGTCCGCTAGACATGAAGTTTTTATCAAAGCACATACCCATAAAAATGGAGTTCCAGAAAAAGGAGCTGAAGACATAATTGTAAGTGTCATTGAAAGGTTACATGTATTTATAATCAACGATCAAATGTAAACATATATAAATATGGGATTTATCTAATTTTCAGAAAACAATTGCGGAGACATGTGCCAACAAGCCAGAACTAGCTAAAAACACCATAACAGAAGGAGATTTGTTTTTACCATATCTTTGGAAAAGAAAAACGCTCACGTGTACTTGCTATTGGTTTGGGCCCTACTCCTCAAGACTTAAAGATGCCGGGGGTACAAAAGTATTCATCCAATAAGCTTCAACTAACTGATGCAGCAAGGATAAGACTTCAAAATCAGAATAATCTTTTGATAGAGAGGCTAGATAAAATGGAGAGTGAGAATGTGGGAAACAAAGAGCAATTGATACGAATGGAAAAAGAAGTTGAAGAATTGAAGAAAATGCTTGCTTCACAAGCTAGGAAAAATATAGATAATGATTACAATCATAAATCTAAGGGTCGTGTGCAGGTGATTTTTTTATATGTGTTCTTTATAATATTTAATCAATAATATACATATGGTTATTTACTAAATTGCTCAAATGTTGTGTACTAATTGCTATAGGACACGGGATACGAAAGTGATGGTTGTTCTATAGAGTTATCTGCAGCTGAAAGTAGGGTTCTACGAAATGTAAGTTTACATTTTATTATTTTACCTCAAAGTTGCAGCTAACCTAACAATATTTAGACTATCAACTTATCCTTAATTTTTGTATAGATAATGCAAAGGAGAGTTGATAAGACACTTGATGTATCACGCTATAGGCATGAGGAGGTAATAGTTGCAAGTTAATTATACTCTATTGAATTTGGATGCTCATTATTGAGGTAACCATTGAGCTTATATGCAATTCTATTTGATCTTTAGGGAGGAAAGGAAGTTATTTTGATTTCTTTTATAAGGCCATATGTTTCTGTTACTAAGGGTATGCTTCAAAGTGCATCTTGAAGTGTAATAGTTGGTGACACACCTCTTGGGCTTGAGTGTTGTGAGGTGGTTGTGAACTATGTGTTGAAAAGATATGCTCCATTGTTACGTCCATATGGAAATGTTAGAAAAATGTCTGATGCGTTTGGACGATCAATTGCATGGCCACGTGAAAAAGTAATATATTCTATCTAGTATAATCACTCTTATTTACTTACTAATACCATCTAAGTAAACAAATTGTGAACTTTTACTTGTAGATCTAAGATGATACTGCAATAGGTGGTGGTTCATCTCGTGTTCTAGGTATATATAATTCTAATCTGTTATTTACCTGGCTAGTTACTATTTTTTCATTTGTCTTGTTTTGTTATTAATAAAACAATGCTTACAGGTGAAAGGGACAAGAGAATTAGTTGAAACTAAGTAGAAATACTTAATACTTTTATACATGTGAGGTGTTATCAACACAATGCACATGTTATTCATTTTCTAAATATTAAGTGTATGCTAATTGTGCCTCGAACTAGCAGCTCACTTTCATATGATTAATTTCTTTTATCAAGTGTATGCAAGTCATGTCCCAGCCAACACAATTTTCTCATTCGCATAAGCAATAACTTGTACTTGCTATACAACAATCGACCAACCATCTTTTATTATAATTGTCATATGTTCTATATGTTACTTAAAGCAAAACTTATTGATTTGTATATATTTATCTCAAGGCTATTGTAATCGATATCTTTTCTTATGCAGGTGGTTAACAGTTAGGTGTTAAAAGCATATGAAATGATGAAGATATTTTATGTCATAAGAGGAGTTTGAAAGTAAAATATTTTACTTTTGATAGTTATAGTTGCAACAAAATATATAGAGTTAGGAATATTATATATGGGCTACATTTGGTGTAAAGAATTCTTAAGTGATATTTTTCTCGTAATTATTTCAGAGGTACTATACCTATTTTGGTCGGTTTTGTCAATTGAATAATATGTAACCATTACGAATCTTGTCAATGGCTATATAAAGCAAAGAATTCAATATAATATATAATTGTGCCATTTATCCATTTTTGATAATTTTGTTGCAAAATGTGGTGTGATTTTTGTTAGGATAGTGCATATTATAGTTTTATTTATAATATTTTTGCTTGATTACTAAAAAATATATATATTTAAAATTAATTATTGACACAATTCCCAGCAGTAAATTTACTACAAATAATTCACATATTTAAATTTGAATGTCTAAATACTCAATGACAAATCAACTGGTAATAATTTATTTCAAATAGTTACAGTTTGAAATAATGTATTATAAGTAGACATACAGATAGGAAAAGTTCAAACTTTTCAAGTGGCCTACAACTGGGAATACTCTGTCATTAGACCTACAGTTGGGAAAAAATATTTCAAATAGTTATACAGCTTGGAATAATATATTAGAAGTGGACATACAGGTGGGAAAAGTTCAAACTTTCCAAGCAGTCTACAGCCAGAAATACTCTTTTCCACTGGACGTATAGCTGGGAAAAAATATTCTAAATAGTTATACAGTTTGGAATAATATATTACAAGTGGACATACAGGTGGGAAAAGTTCAAACTTTCCAAACGACCTACAACTGGGAATACTCTTTGCCACCGAACTTACAGTTGAGGAAAAATATTCCAAATATGATGAGGACATCACTCCTATGGATGCGTCAACTTCTCCAACACCGCTTGTGCAAGGACCAATTACAAGGGCACGCGCATGTCAGCTAAATTACCAGGTGAGCTCGTTCCTAAGTTTATGTGAAACTACCGTAGAAGACGAGTTACTACCTAATGATATTGTTCTTGTACCTAGGAATCATGGTTTGGATCAGCGAGGATGTCACAACGCACCGAGACGAGCCAAGGTTCGAGTTGATCCCGAGATGGACACCGGTTCGGACTGCAGCGACACGTCTTTCTTCAAACGGACGCCCAGGCCACGTACAAATTCCATTTTCGACGTTCTACCACTTCACAAAAAGCTTAGGAGATAAGCTTTCCAACGCATCTAGTCCCGCTGCCAAACTCTTTCCAAGTCACTAGGAATCGTCCAAATAGTGCGCGCGAGACAGAGTTGGACTGGTGCTGCGTCACCTCTTTTTGGGCCTTCGGCCCATGTATCTTAGTTAGGCTGCGACCTAAACCCTAGCTGCCGTCTCTCTCTCTCTCTCATATACATACTCCGTAGCCTTCACAGGGAGACTTGGGTTTTGCTTAGATTATTCTGCCTTTGCAGTTTCGCCGTAGATCGGTTTGTGTAACCCCAACTTGTGAGCTTAATTCAATTTGATTTGCAATTTCCAGAATGCTTCTTCTACGTTTTTGCTTGTGCTCTCGATTAGCTTGCAGAAATTAGCCTTCTTGGCGAGATCAACCACGTCTTGGCACGGTTGATAACCAACGGAGCAGTGGTGTAGCGATTGATGGGTTTGATCAGTTCTGATCGGAAGCCGGATCGTCAACGTCGAGATCTCCACCAAATCGACTTATCATCTACCTGACGGAAGATCAGGCACCCCGTGTTTCATCAAGTGGTATCAGAGCCAAGGTTTCCCGTCAGGTATCCCCTCTGTTCGTCGTTCATCTTCCACCTAGAGTCCAGAAAAAGACAAAAAAAAAATTGTGATCATAGTCTTCTGCTCTCCAAACCACTTTGAGCCTTTCGCAATTTTCGTTTTCAGTTTTGCATTGTTGAATTTGTATCCGTGGTTATCGTCGTATTGCTGGTAAATTCATGTTCTTGGTCTAGTGTCGAGTGTGGGACCCTCATTTGAGGATTCCAGTGGCAATCGCCCAGGTGGATTGCACTCAGAAAAGGCACATTACAGCTCACAACAACAACATGCATTATATAAAAATGCGAGTAATTAAAAACAAGTGCTGATCACAAGGACCAACATTACAATAACTTAGCGCCGAATTGACGCATTTAATTGTTAATACAAATTAAGGAGTTTTCGACACGAGGGTCGGCACAAAATAAAACAGCAACGATAAACAAAAGGACTCCTTCAGTCTTCTTTCTCTGCAGCGGCGGCATTGCATGGGCCTTCTCCACATCGAACTCCACCTTGGTGCATAACCCTTTAACCAAATGGGTCCTCAGTTTCTTCTTCTTGTTCCACATTGGGTTCAAGACCATAAGATTCAGGGTCGGCGAATCCTTCCTCTAAATTTGTTTGTAAAAGCAAGGGTGAGCACATTGTCCACATGGTGCTCAACAAGTCCCAAGTAACAATGCATAAATATATAGATGATGGGGAATTTCTCAAAGAACAGCTCTTTGGCTCTGTGTATAAATATATAACAGATTTTCACATGTAGCCTTAAAGAAAGGTCTTTATTCTCGAAAGCGGGGCTTTTGAAATCCTAAGCTAGATTTTCAGAAATGTTGTGTGTGGCGGTCTTTCATGAGTCACCACTTTACTCAGATTTTGTGAAAAACTTCCAAAAGCTACTTGTGCTGCATCGACGTGAATAGAATTCACAGCGCGCAGACTCCATGACCTGGGAGCTCAGAGTATCCGATACTTTTTAAACTTTGCAAAGGTGTACCACCTTAATCCACCAATCATTCGGCTTTCAAGTCGGATCAGCTTCATGCGACTTTTACGCATGTGACAAGGCCGAGATGACACAACAATTTACAGTCCTAGTATTAACCATTTCCCTGCCCGGTAAATAGACAGTTAAGTCTCAAGTACCGTTGTGGGTCCTCCCCACTGTCTTACTTCCTAGCCTGGGCCTATGTTCTCGCAAGACACATAGCCTCTCTTGATTACAGTCGCGCACGACTTAATCTGGCTTAGGGCGTCTTCCTTCTTTCCACCTTTTCCTCTCATGATTTTTCTGAACTCACATCACTCATGGCCTTCTGCGGCCCACCAGTTCTCGCAAGAAACTGGACCGACAACCATTGCAGGGAAAAGCTAACACTAAAGAAAGCTACTAAGTTGCGCCCGTCCCATAAACAGGCAGGTGGTTGGTACGTTTTTCATGCCGCATAGAAGCACAACACAAGGTTCTAGTCCTTATGAATCTTTAGTGAGGAGTCTTTCACATTCCCAGTGCGCACACAGCACCATCCAATCAAACCATCCTCACTATCGATTCCAATCACATTTTCTTTCACAAAAAGGGGTTTTGAACATGCTTTTCTCATATGTGACCATTCAACATTTGTCATATAATCTTTAAGCATAGCATAGCCTAAGCATGATAATCTAGGGTAACAAGGGTGCAGGGATATTCAATGTCAAAAGGGGCTTTACAATCATTTAGGTCATATCTAGTCATTTTATTGAAACATTATTCTTATTTGAATTTAAGGCATGCATATATTTGAAAACGGTTAACATACTTCATTCCAAAATAATAGGTGAGACATGATCAAGGGTTTGAGACTTGCCTTGCAGTGACGGGTCTAGCTGCTCAAATGAATCTTCAGGGATCTCCTCTGCTCCTTCAACGTCTGGTTTCACGACGGGTACAAACAACACATACATACTATATAAGCACACAAGCACTAGAAAATAATGCGTAAATACATCATGCATGCAGGGGAATTGGTTTAGACAAGGTCACTTGACGTTGGTTGAAGAGATGGGTTCAAAGGGCTTGAATGTCGAAGGGCTGACATTCGGCTCATGGCTTAACATTGCCCTAAATCGGTTCTAGGTTTGTTTTCTGGAGATGTGATAGTAGGGAAAGTTGTAGAACATGGCTCAAAAGGCTTAGTGGACAAAGTGGCATTTCAATTGCTCAAAAGAAACAAGTCTAAATCATCCAATGCCACAGGTGGACATGCACTGACATAGTGTTTGACATGGCCAGAAACTAGGGCATTGCATAACTTTTGACTCAGAGCTCCAATTGATGCACAACTTTGTCTAGGGTTTAGGCATTGATATCAGCTACAAAACTCTCAACAGGCTCAAGGGCTGAAAGTGGCCGGAGGGTGGCCAAATCCGGTGAGCAAACACGGTGGCCTGGACATGGACTGAGCCACTGGACAGCAACCTTGGCATGGCTGTAACTTTTGATTCAGGTCGATTTAGGGGTCGGGCTAGTAGACAAAATTGCTCAGGGGGTTGAGGTCTATCTAAATGACAAGGTCTCATTGGCTGGTTTGGCCGGAAAACGAACTCCGGCGATCGGGGCCGAAGACGAAGGCACCGATTTGGGGGTTTTCGTTCTAGGGCGTTTGAACTCAATTCAACGCTCGGGAAGCATCTAGGGGCTGTCACAAGGCTATTGGTGCACTCAATTTTGCCAGAGATCGGCTGGAGAAGCACAGCGGCGTGCTCCGGCGAACTACCGAGGCTCGAACATGGAAATCCGACGCTCGGGGAAAAATTGGCGAATCCAAGCTTGCAGGTTTGTTCCTCCTAGCTCACTGATCAATATCCTCTACAGGCACGAGGATCAATTTGGCTTGAATCGCTCGGCATTGCGGGAAAAGGGGATTTCCGGTTTTCCGGTAATTGCCGGCGTTGAGGTGCGCCGGGGACCAATTAACGGCTATGAAACGTAGAGAGAGGTGTAGGGAGCTTACTGGTGGCGTTGGTTTGGAGGGGGAAGCTTCGGGCGAAGCTGGCACCGTGAGCTCCAGAAACTACTCGCCGGAGAAGACGAACTTCGCGGCGGCGCTGAGGACTCGGTTGCTCTCGGGTGCTAAGGCTAAGGCAAGGAAGCTGTGGGGTGGTGTGAGGCAATGCTGGGCAAGGGAGGGGGTTTATATAGCCGTGGGTGAGGCTCTCGGGAGCAGCAGCAATCGCCGGGGATATCTTCTTCTGACGCCGGGACGGTCATCGATGCATTTCGGGACGCGGCGGGGCTCTGCCAGAGACGGTGAATCGCGGGATATCAGGATTCCGTCAGGAGGTGGTGGCGAAGATCTTTGGGATGGCAGCCAAGTGGCATAAAGCTCCTGGCAGCAGCAGTAGCAGCAGGCACGCGCGGGGAAGAAGATGGCACGGTGGGGCTTAAGCGCTCCACGGTGGCGGTACAGCTGCGCACGGCTAGTGGCTACGTGGCCGTGAGGTGGCAGCGCGAGGGGCTTCGCCGGCGACGAGTTCAACGGTGCGGCAAAGCGGCAGGGCGCTGGTCGAACGAGCACTGGTCGCGGTCGTGGACGTGGTCTCCTGGTCGTGGTCGAAGAAAAGGCCAGGGGCTTATTTGCAAGGCTTTGGACTGAAACGCGAAGGTTTTGGCTCGGGAATTTGGACCTAATTGCAATTCTGAAGATCTGAAGGGCTGATTTGAATTCTGATTTTGCAGATGAGTGCTACTAAATGTCTTGGACTCATCTAGCAGGAAAAATGATGAAATCCGATAACATCTGGTGGTTTTGACAAAATTCGAAAACAGGGTAATTAGGGTAATTAGGGTTTGAACTTTTGTCGAGGCTAAAACTAGGGTTTTGGTCGAGATTCTGGAATTCTTCCAGAAGGGAAAAATGTTCAGAAAAATGAAAGAAAGGTTATCACTTGATCAGATTTGGATTTTGAGGTGATCTGGGACTTTTAGCCTTTTTGGGTTTTCTGAAACTTCTGAAAAGGACTAAATTGAAACGCTTTTGGACTGAAATGTGAAAATGATCTGGGGAAAGAAGTTTAGCAGCCAACTTTTTAGGTTAAGGTAGTGGCATACCCAAGATCAAGATAGGGTTAAAACATCAGGGTTTCCAAAGAAGTTATGCTGATTCGCAAGCAGAAAAGATAATCAAAAACTGGGGTGTTACATCGAGTCTCAAATCCCAATCCTAAACCGAAACCAAATTCGAGTCGCAATCGGATCGAAATTCCCTTTTGTGTTGCTGTTTTTCTAAAGACAATATCTTAGTCGTCTGAACACCAATGTGGCCAATTAAATAGTCTAAGTTGTATCTCTCGAAGAGATCTACAACTTTGTTCATTGCACCAAATTCCAGAAACGCCATATTCGTGGCCAAAATTGTGTTGAAAGTTAATCTGTTTCATCCCGGAGTAATCTGTACAGCCTGTATTTCGGGGGCCATATCTCCTGGTTCCAAACCCCTAATTGGGTGTTCCATATATTCAAATTGATGAGAAAGAAAAGAACTACAACTTCCGAGTTATAAGTTTTTGCGTTTGGTGTCTCTAAGAGCCCCAAATTATTATTGGAAGTTTCTGTAGAGCATCTTTGCTAAACTGCCGAGAGTATTGTGATAGGTTTTGTGCGTAATTATTAAATTTTGAGTTATAATCCATCCTTTGCAGCACTCTTGTGAAAAAAAAGAGAAGAAAAAGGCAAGTGCGTAAAAAAGAGCCGCACAAAAAAAAAAGAAAGAAAAAGAAGAAAAGAAAGATTAGCAAAAAAAAAAAAAAGATCAGTAGTGCTTGCATCCTTTTATGTCCATCGCCTGTACCGATCACTTTGCTTGCTTGAACTAGTTTTAGGAACGCGTTTAGGCCAGCAACTGTGACAAGTACTTTGGACATTTATTCAGCTTTGTTATCTGATTTCAGTTATTGCTAATCTTTTGCTTATATACAATTGCCTTCCGAGCTCCACCTTCTTCTTATCAGAACAGGATTCAGCTTTGCAATCACGTCACTCACGCTCCACGGTATCACGAACCAGCCACCGGTTGTACCTTCTGCAGTGTTGGTAAGATCCTTGCAAGAGTGTGGTAAGACGCTTGAGGGCGAGTGAATCCACATACCACCACCTAGTAGTTTATAGGGATAATATTTTGTGTTATCTTTGTTCCTACTAACCATGACAGAACCGCAAACTAGAGCTAGAGCTGCTGCTGAGGAGGATGACCTTTGTAAGCTCATTTTTGATATGAGCGAGGCCCTCAACAAGAGCATCCAAGGGCTCACGGACAAGTTCACGAAGGATTGCCCAAGTCAGCGAGCCTACATCGCGATAGTCGACGATGGGTACGTTAGTGCATCTGATGTAGAAGAAGAATTTGTTCTTGCAACTAACTATATCAGGTAGCGATCTTGATACGGACAACAATGCGGAGGAGTTTCTTGGGATTGATGCCACGGAAGATGACAGGACCCTCATTGTACAGCAGGTGTTGAGCACCCAAATGGAGCAGGCTGAAAAGATACAACGCAACAATTTGTTTCAAATGTATCTTGTTGTCAATGATCGACGTGTTCATGTTATAATTGATGGAGGAAGTTGCAACAACTTGGTAAGTTCAGATATGGTCAAGAAGCTTAGCTTGACTATACGTGATCATTCTCATCCTTACCATATTCAATGGTTCAACAACAGCGGTAAGGTAAAGGTAACACAAACTGCAAAAATTCACTTTTCGATTGGATCATACCATGATTCAGCTAATTTCGATGTAGTGCCTATGCTTGTTCACTGTTGTTAAGCCATCCATGGGAATTTGATACTGATGCAACCCATCTTGGTAGAAGTAATAGATACACTCTTGTGCATAAAGGAAAGAAAATCACTTTGCTTCCTATGACCCCTGCTGAAATTGTTCAAAGTGATAGGGGGAGAGCTGAAAATTAGAAGAAAGAAAACATGCTTGAATCTGAAAATCAGCAAGTAGCTAAAACTGTTTTTCCACCTAGAAAAGATAAGAACACGAGTTCTAGGTTAGCGGGAATTAAATTAAAGGCTGGTGTTATGCTTGCTACAAAATCTGATATTGCTGAAATTAATGATGAAGATGCTTTGTGCTACGCTTTGGTTTGCAACGAGGCTTTATTTGCATTTGATAATATTCCTAGCTCTTTGCCCCCTGCTGTTATTAACCTTTTGCAGGAGTTTGAGGATGTGTTTCCAACTGAGATACCCCCCGGGACTACCACCTATTCGAGGTATTGAGCACCAAATCGATTTAACTCCGGGAGCGACATCACCAAACCGTGCTGCATATAGGACCAACTCAGAAGAGACTAAGGAAATTCAATGACAAGTCCAAGAACTTTTGGATCGTGGGTATGTACGAGAAAGCCTTAGCCCTTGTGCCGTTCCTATTCTTTTGGTTCCTAAGAAAGGCGGTAGTTGGCGTATGTGTGTGGATTGTAGAGCCATTAACAACATAACAATAAGGTATCATCATCCTATTCCTAGGTTAGACAACATGCTTGATGAGTTAAGTGGTTCTCTTATCTTCTCTAAGGTTGACTTGCGTAGTGGCTACCACCAAATTAGAATGAAATTGGGCGATGAATGGAAAACTGCTTTTAAGACTAATTTTGGTTTATATGAGTGGTTAGTTATGCCTTTTGGATTGACTAATGCACCTAGTACTTTCATGTGCTTGATGAAAAAGGTCTTACGCCCATTCATTGGAAAATTTGTGGTAGTTTATTTTGATGATATCTTGATCTACAGTAAGTCACTTTCTGAGCATCTTGATCATCTACGTGCTGTTTTTACTGCTTTGAGAGATGCACGTTTGTTTGGTAACCTCGAGAAGTGCACCTTTTGCACCGATCGAGCATCATTTCTTGGCTATGTTGTGACCCCGCAAGGAATCGAGGTGGATGAAGCTAAGATTGAAGCAATCAAGAGATGGCCGACTCCTAAAACGGTCTCACAAGTGCGGAGCTTCCATGGACTTGCGGGCTTCTACCGCCGCTTCGTGAAGGATTTCAGCTCCATAGCCGCACCGTTGAATGAACTGACAAAGAAGGGTGTTGCATTCCACTGGGGACAACCACAAGAAAATGCCTTCAACCTTTTGAAAGAGACTCTCACAAACACACCATTGCTCCAGCTTGCAAACTTTGGTAAGACTTTTGAACTTGAATGTGATGCTAGTGGAGTTGGAATTGGTGGTGTGTTGATGCAAGAAGGTAAACTTGTTGCTTATTTTAGTGAGAAATTGAGTGGGCCTGTTTTGAATTATTCCACGTATGATAAAGAATTGTATGCTCTTGTGTGATCTTTAGAGACGTGGCAACATTATTTATGGCCTAAGGAGTTCGTTATACACTCTGATCATAAATCACTGAAGCATATTCGTAGTCAAAACAAACTGAACCGTAGACATGCTAAATGGATTGAATTCATTGAGTCTTTTCCTTACATCATTAAACACAAAAAAGGGAAAGACAATGTAATTGCTAATGCTTTGTCTAGAAGATATACCATGTTGTCTCAACTTGACTGTCGAATTTTTGGACTAGAAACTATAAAAGAACAATATGCTCAAGATGCTGATTTCAAAAATGTCTTGTTGAATTGTAAGGAGGGAAGGGCCTGGAACAAATTTGTACTCAATGATGGGTTCTTGTTTAGAGCTAACCGCCTATGCATTCCAGTTGGCTCCGTTCGTCTTTTGTTGCTGCAGGAAGCTCATGCAGGACGCTTAGTGGGTCACTTTGGTGTTAAAAAGACGGAGGATGTTCTGGCCACACATTTTTTTTGGCCAAAGCTAAGGCGTGATGTTGAACGCTTTGTGGCGTGTTGCACCACATGTCAAAGGGCGAAGTCACGATCGAATCCACACGGTTTGTACATGCCTCTTTCTACTCCTAGTGCTCCGTGGGAGGATATTTCAATGGATTTTGTTTTAGAACTGCCTAGGACAAAGAGGGGAGGGATAGTATTTTTGTTGTGGTGGATAGGTTTTCTAAGATGGCGCATTTTCTTCCATGCCATAAAAGCGACGATGCTACTCATATTGCCGATTTATTTTTCAATGAAATTGTTCGCTTGCATGGTATGCTTTCTACTATTGTTTCAGATCGTGACACAAAATTCTTGGGCCACTTTTGGAGAACTTTATGGAACAAATTGGGGACCAAACTGTTGTTTTCTACTACATGTCATCCCCAAACTGATGGCCAAATGGAGGTTGTGAACCGCACATTGTCCACGATGTTGCGGGCTATTTTGAAGAAGAACCTGAAGCTGTGGGAAGAGTGTCTTCCTCATGTGGAGTTTGCTTACAACCGTGCATTGCACTCAACTACCAAGGTAAGTCATTTTCAGGTAGTGTATGTTTCAATCCTCATGCTCTAATTGATTTGTTGCCTCTTCCATCATCTGAAAGGGTCAATCTAGATGCTACGAAACGTGCTGAGTTTATTCTGAAACTGCATGAGACAACAAAAAAAATATTGAACATATGAATGAAAGATATCGTACTGCTGATAGTCATGGTAGAAAAGAATTGATATTTGCTCCTGGAGATCTTGTTTGGCTACACTTGCGTAAAGACCGCTTTCCTGAGTTAAGAAAGTCTAAATTGATGCCTCGTGCTGATGGTCCTTTTAGGGTGCTAGAGTGTATAAACGATAATGCATATAAACTTGAGTTGCCCGCCGCTTTCGGGGTTAGCCCCACTTTTAACATTTCAGATTTGTGCCCACACTTGGGAGAAGAAGATGAGTTTGAGTCGAGGACAACTACAATTCAAGAGGGGGAGGATGATGAGGACATCACTCCTATGGATGCGTCAACTTCTCCAACACCGCTTGTGCAAGGACCAATTATAAGGGCACGCGCATGTCAGCTAAATTACCAGGTGAGCTCGTTCCTAAGTTTATGTGAAACTACCGTAGAGGGCGAGTTACTACCTAATGATATTGTTCTTGTACTTAAGAATCATGGTTTGGATCAGCGAGGATGTCACGACGCACCGAGACGAGCCAAGGTTCGAGTTGATCCCGAGATGGACGCCGGTTCGGACTGCAGCGACACATCTGTCTTCAAACGGACGCCCAGGCCACATACGAAGTCCGTTTTCGACGTTCTACCACTTCACGGAAAGCTTAGGAGATATTATTTCCAACGCATCTGGTCCTGCTGCCAAGCTCTATCCAAGTCACTAGGAATCGTCCAAACAGTGTGCGCGAGACAGAGTTGGGCTGGTGCTGCGTCACCTCTTTTTGGGCCTTCGACCTATGTATCTTAGTTAGGCTGCGACCTAAACCCTAGCCGCTGCCTCTCTCTCTCTCATATACATACTTCGTAGCCGTCACAGGGAGACTTGGGTTTTTCTTAGATTATTCTGCCTTTGCAGTTTCGCCGTAGATCGGTTTGTGGAACCCCAACTTGTGAGCTTAATTCAATTTGATTTGCAATTGCCAGATTGCTTCTTCTACGTTTTTTCTTGTGCTCTCGATTCGCTTGTAGAAATTAGCTTTCTTGGTGAGGTCAACCGCGTCTTGGCACGGTTGATAACCAACAAAGCAGCGGTGTAGCGATTGCTGGGTTCGATCAGTTCTGATCGGAAGTCGGATCGTCAACGTCGAGATCTCCACAAAATCGACTTATCATCTACCTGACAGAAGATCGGGTACCTCGTGTTTCATCAAAATAGTTATACAACTTGGAATAATATATTACAAGTGGACATACAGGTGGGAAAAGTTCAAACTTTCCAAGTGGCTTATAGCTGGGAATACTCTGTCATTGGACCCACAGCTGAGAAAAAAATTACAACTGGGAAAAACTTTTCGCAGCACCTTTTCGCCCAGCTGAGCAAACCTTATTCCCAGCAGCTAAAATGCTGGGAATAGTAGTTTTTGCTAGCTGCTCTACTGCTAGCATTGAAGTGCTATCTTATATTGTCCAAGTCGCCTCATTACTGACAACGGGTCTCAGTTTGTTAGTGGTCTTTTTCTGGACTATTGCACCGACATTGGGACCAAAGTGTGTTTTGCATCCGTTGCTCATCTACAAAGCAATGGTGCCATTGAACGTGCCAATGGGCAGATATTGCAAGGTGTGAAAAAGTGAGTTTTTGATCGACTTAAGGTGCGCTCAGGGGCTTGGGTAGACGAGCTCTACTCCGTTCTGTGGGTGTTGCGCACAACGTGCAGTCGACCCACGGGTGAGACGCCTTTTCAATTGGTATATGGTGCTGAGGCTATCTTACCTACCGAGATTCGTCTTGGATCTGTTCATGTAGATCAATTTGATCATTCCGATCAACATGAACAACATGTCCAAGACATTACTCTCCTTGAAGAGAAACATGATTGGGCGTTGATTAAGTCAGCAACATATTTACAAGCTTTGCGTAAATACCATAGTATACGATTGCGACCTCGTAGTCTTCACGTGGGCGACCTGGTTTTACGAGAAATCCAAAAGCAATCCAATTGCAACAAATTCTCCCCTCAGTGGGAAGGCTCTTATACTGTGGTCTCAGTGCCGTGACCTGGATCAGCTCGATTAGCCATGGAAGATGGTAGGATCTTATTCAATACTTGGAATATAGATCAATTGCGTAAATTCTACGTGTAAGTTTCCTTTATTCCATTTTCCTTTTCAATTAGCATATTTTATTCCAAATGTACTTCTTCAAGTTATGGTTATATCCTCGACCCTCGTTGAACTAAGCTCGGGGGCTGGTCGCTGAGTAAACATCTTTATATAGTGTTCGAAGTGGATTCGCTGCCCAATCCTATGATCACATCTAGATAATACATCTCTAAATAAGCCGTTTCTTAACGCATACGAGACTTGCTAGTATGTTCCTGATCATACGGGTGGCTGTCAGTTCGTAATAAAACTTTGGCATAAATATTAAGATGTGTATTTGTGCGGTCACTTGTTCATATCTAGTTGAGACATTTCTTTTTAAACTGTTTTCTCAAACGTATAAGAAACTCACTAGGTATTTCTGATCATGTGTTACCCTTAATTATACTTTATTTCTTGAGATTATTATATAGTGTCTTCCATATAAATGATCCCAGGAGGGGTAGGGGAATATAACTATAGCATAATTGAGAAACATGCATTTGCATATTTGTTTCCAGTTTTTAATGTACATGTATACAATCGGAATACAATCCAGAAGCCTTTCTTTATCATTGTTCATTACAATGTGAAAAGATAACATCATGATAATCCAAGTTCTTTCAAGAGACTTTCGATCAAGGGCTTGACTTAGTCCATTATAGCTTCAAGTTGATCTTCACTCTCGAATGTAGCATCTCCCACCGCTAGATTCAAATCTAAGTTTGGGCCATGGTGATGCCTTAATTTGCACAAAATGGCCGAAGCTACAGATCCAACGTTGGTCTTCAATGCTTCTTTCTGCCTATTTGTGTCCTCAGGAAGATATTCGAGGAGTGATTCGGCTTGAGTAGCAACTAGCTTGTAGGATTCACTAAGGCTCAGACTCTCCTTTTGAGGATCAATAATGTCCGCCTTTAGTAGATCTACAACCATCTTCAGTTTTTTGAAGGATTCTAACTGAACGTTACTGCAGTTTGAGATTGTCTCTTCTAGAGTTTTCTTTTCTTCATGGGCAAGTTCAGTAGTCTTCTTAAGTTCTTCATTGATTGCATGTTGGCGCTCAATGGTTGCGCAGAGTTGTACAATATGAGCTTCTCTTTGGACACTCTTTTGCTCGAAGCCATTCTTCTCTTTGGACAGGCTTTGGATCTGTTTCTCTTGTACTACATGATCAAAGTAACATAGTTACGAAAGTTCATGTAAAGAAATGAGACTTTTGGCTTATAAGTGAACTTACAAGTGGATTTTTCCCAGATTTTGTTAAGTTCTTTCCTTAACAGAGAAAGCTCCATGGCAGTGGCATCCTTCTGACTTTGTTGATCAGCCATGGTTTTCATTAATATAGAGTTTTTCCTGCAAAACATAGATGTAAATGTAATCCTTGGAAGGAACTCAAGTCAGTACCAACAATGTTTCAACACTTACTACTTCAGAAGGCTGATCTCCTCTTGTGCGACATTGACTTGATTTGCTATAGTCTTGGATATGGTTGACACCTGAGTCAAGCTCTGAAACAAAGCAGAGTCTGTTGTTTAAACCTGAAATTTCCTAAAGATTTGCATTAAAGGTAAAGATTTTTTTCTTTACTAACTCTAAGAATTTGCTGAGCGTTTTCTCTAGAGGCTCGGGTTCATCAGCAAGTTGAACCTCGAGAGAAGTTCTTTCCTCGACCAATGGGAGAATAGATGTTGTTCCTTGTGGCAATACTCCCATGGTCGAGTCAGCAGATGTAGCTTCAACCCTTTCGGATTGAATGTCTGCAGTTATTTCTTCAACAATGGTTTGAGGATTTCCCTCAACCATTGTGTTCATGTCCGCACTCTTTGTGACTTCCATTGCAGGTAAATCGCATGATACAGGTTGAGTCAGCAAGGTGACAGGCACAAAATTTCTAAAAAAGATTGCAATTTACAAAAATAATGAATCAAATCTTGCGAAGATCAAAAGTTAGAGGGAAGAGATGTCTTTACCTAATTCATAGCCCCATCAAGCTTTGGGGGCTCAATGCTGCGCTTCTAGGCGACAAAAGTGAAGCCAGCGATTTCATCGCGACATTATCGGAGCTTGTCCTTGTTTTCCTTTTCTTAAACAAGACAGTGGACTCCTCCTCCTGCATACTCAAAAGATGATTCATATTTGCAATGATGTAAAGTTTACGAAGTATGACATTCTTACAGCAAGAGCTCATTCTACGTTTGTAAGGGGTGTCACTAGGTTTGGGCTTGTTGAAACCATGGCCGCAAAGTCCTCCACGACCATGGTTGTAGAAGATCTGGCCTCAGGGCTAGCAACCTCCCTCGTGGTCGCGAGCTCTCCCGCGACCACAGAATCCACTGTCGCAATAGCTGTCTCTGCTATTGAGGTTAGTATGTTGGCAGTGTTGGGGAAGGATGGTACCTCTAGAATGGCTATCTCCAGAGGGTTTACCATTCTTCTCCTTCGACGGATCAGTGGAACTTCATCTTCCTCATCCTCGCTTCCCTCACCCTGTACGATTAAGAAGTGACTCCTATTCATACATGGTATAACAAGGGGAAGAGAAAACCTTACCGCTGCATTCTTTGCTTCGGTTTTCTTTTGTTTCGATGAAGCCCTCCTTATGTTTTTCGTTTTGGTCATGCTAGGGGTTGGCTCCTTCATCTTCTTGGCTTTAGAAGAGATAATTTTTACTCTCTTCAATGAGGACCTCCCAGAAGGCCCAACATCATCGACAGGACGCTTCATCCTGATAACTTGCCGTTCCAGCAGCTGTGTCATTCAACAATTTGTTCTTTGATGATCAACATTGCCAGACAGAAGAAGTTCTTAAAAAGAAGGTTTACCTTTTGACGCTCTTGTCTTATGTTGATGCTGCTGCTGACCAGGCTTTGTTTTTTGAGCCAAGAACTCTTTCCGTTGCTATGTTGAACAGCTTCAGAAGGTTGTTCGTCCTCCTATCAATCTCGGAGGGGGACAGAGTTGTTTATCATGACAATTATTTAGTATGAACATCAGGTTGTTAACGATTTCACATATTTTTAAGCAAACTTACCCTGATTGTAATCCAAGGTGTTGTCCATCATAGAACACACCTCCCAGGCTAGATGTTCCCTCTTCTTCAGAGGACTCATCCTGTTTTTCATGAAATCACGAATTATGTCTCATGTAGTCAGTCCCTACTGGACAAAGTGAAGAATCACCTGGGATTGCTTCTGTAAGTCTTGGTTTAAAGTGGGAGCATCGTCCATCTCACTGCTCTTCACTGGTCGCCGGTTCTCAAACCAAAGACTGCTCTCTGCCGGCGTGGCACAGTAGAACCATCGTTGGTTCCATCCGTGCACAGAGTCCTGTAGCGGGAAAGAGGGATAGTCTTTGTTTTCCCTTAGTCGGAAATAAACACACCCTACTGCACTGGAACTCTTTGACCATGCCGAGAAGTAGAATGGTCAGAACAAATCTACCCACGGCAACACTCCAACAAATGCCTCGCACAAGTGCTGGAAGATAGCCAAGATGAGGATAGTATTGGGGTGGAGGTTTACCAGCTCTAAATCAAAATGTGCAAGGATGTCTTGAAGAAATTTGCTTTTTGGCAGCCAGAATCCGCACCGCAAAAAGTCTTCAAAAATAACCAATTCGTTCTCCTTGACAATTGGGGTTTCTTCTCATTTCCCCGTAGACCGCCAGTTGATTAGCAGCTGAGAGGGAAGAATTTCCTCTTTCTCTAGTGCTGCTAAACTTTCATTGTCACAATGGCTTTATCGGCTCCAGGATGCCATTGCTATGAAGATCTTTAGAAAGATGAGGGTTTTGGTGGTGATGAGAGTAACGTTTTTTGCGGTAGAGTAGCAGATGTAAAAGAGGGTTTTTTGATGCTTCTCAACTAAGGTAACTCTTTTTATATGCCCGAGGCCACTACCTGCTACATTCATTATTGTAATATTTTCTCATAACAGGTTTTCATAGATTGAACCCGAAACCATATCGTTAACCCTAATAGAATTTGAAACAAAATTAATCTTTTTAGAAACTGAAGGGTCATTTTATTTCACATTCAGGGGCTACGGTATGTGGGACCCTTATTTGAGGAATCCGGTGGCAACCGCCCAGGCGGATTGCACTCAGAATGATACATTGCAAGCTCACAATAGCAAGATGCATTATATAACAATGCAAGTAATTAAAACAAATGCTGATCACATGGGCCAACATTACAATAACATAGCGCCAAAATGACGCAATTTAGTGTTGATACAAAATCAAGGAGTTTTCTTCGACACGAAGCTCGGCACAAAATGAAACAACAACAACAAGCAAAAGGGCTTCACGATCTTCATCTTCAATTACAATGGTGTTGCATGGGCTTCCTCCACATCGGACTCCACTTGGTAAGTGACCCTCTAGTAAGCTGGATCCTCGGGGTAGTTTCTTCTTCATTGGGTTCAAGACCATAGGAGTCAGGATCAATAAATCCTTCTTCTATTTTTGTTTGCAAAAGCAAGGGTGAGCACATTGTCCACATGGTGCTCAATAAGTCTCATTTTAAGAATGCAGGTACATATACATGAGGGGGAATATCCAAGAGATGGGCTCTTTAGTTTGTAGATAGGAATAGAATAGATTTTCAATCTTTAGGTTTTGAGAAAGGGGTTTTATTTTCAAAAGCAAAACCCTTTTTAAAATCCTAAACTAAGCTTTCAAAAAATGTTATGCGTGACGGTCTTTCATGAGTCGCCACTTTAATCAATATTAGGAAAACCTTTTTCAAAAGCTACTTGTGCTGCATTGATGGGATAGAATCCACCGCGCGCAGACTCCATGACCTGGGAGCTCAGAGTATCTGATACTTTTTGAAACTTTGCAAAGGTGTACCACCTTAATCCATCGATCACTTAGCTTTCAAGTCGGTACCTCTCCATGCGACTTTTACGCATGTGACAAGGCTAAGATCACACAACAGTTTACAATCCTAGCATTAACAATTCCCTGCCTGATAAATAGACATTCCAGTCCTTATTACCATTGTGGATACTCCCCACAACCAATTCTTCCTAGCCTTGGCCTATGGTCCCGCAAGACACATAGCCTATGGATTCAGCCGCGCACGACGCGGAATCCTGGCGTAGGGCGTCTTCCTTCAATACTCCTGACTCACTCAGTAGCTCACACCACTCGTGGCCCTCTATGGCCCATGCCACTAGTTTTCTCTCGAGAAACCGGACCGACAACCATTGCAGGGAAAAGCTAATACCGAGAAAGCTACTACGTTGCGCCCGTCCCATAACGGGCAAGTGGTTGGTACGTTTTTCATGCCGTATAGAAGTACAACACAAGGTTCTTGTCCTTGTGAATCTTTAGTGAGGAATCTTTCACATTCCCAATGTGCACACAGCACCAACCAATCAAACAATCCTCACTATTGATTCTAATCACATTTCCTTTCACAAAAGGGTTTTGAACATATTTTTCACACATGTGACCGTTTAGCACTTAACACATAATTTTGAGCATAAGCATAGCTTAAGCATGACATCCTAGGGTGACAAGGGTGCATAGAAAATATGACATGAGGGGCTTCACAAAGATTTAGGTCATATCTACTCACATTCATTCAACATAGCATTTAACTTAAACATAAAGCATGCGTATACTTTAAAATAGAAATTAGTCTAGTTTACTCAAAATACTGGGTGTCGACGATTTGGACTCGGGGTCCGTAGTCGATCTTATGCAAATTTGTGAATTGCAGGACCTTTCAGGGCGCTCCTCCAGAAAGGTAAGATGAATCAAGTCTGTAGAGGCATAAGAAATTTTATACAGGTTCGGGCCCTCGATGGTGGGAGTAATAGCCCTACGTCCTATTGTGATTTCACTATATGTAATAAGATGTTTTTACAAGAGGGTTGAAGAGAAGATCATAGACGATGATCTCTTCTATGTTAGTATCTATCTAACTATATCTAAGCCTTCAGGAAAATGCCTGGTACTGCTTGTATGCTTGACTAAAATTATTCACCTCCTTTAGAACGTGTATTGACTACCTTTTTATACTGGACAAAAGGGCGCCAACACGAAACGACCTTGGACAGTTGTTAGGATGCAGTTTTGTTAACCGTACTTAACTTCCATGCAGGCTTAACATGTGCAATCAAGGGATAACCACATATGATAACCTCCTGGCAGTTGTCTTCATACGTGGAAATATCTTCGTGATTCTCGGGATGTGCCCATTCAAAGAGTTAGGCCTTCTCGAATTATCTTGGTCGCAGATAATCAACGACCCTTTGACCACGCACTATCTGGAGTTTCCTGACCGCGCACTGTCTGTGACCTCATGATCGCGCAGGGTCTGCGACCATGAAATATCTGTATCCGCGCCCTTTTAGATCGTCTGAGACCGTAGCGACGGATTTATTGATACACGTCTAATCTGATTCTGTCTTAAACCAGACGTGTAATACTTTGAACTAGCTCTGGTGATAATCCTCGTCAGCTAGCCCCTAAATTTGAAGAAAAATGAAAGAACATATTTACTTCAAATTTTTATCCTGCATCGAATTATGAACCCGACGTTTTAACTTCAACTGATACTATTCTGCCGTGTGATGGTTCATATCCCGAGAAAAACCTTGAGTCTTTCTTGGCTGGTAATGATGACTTAGGCGACTCATCGTGATGGCAACCATAAGTGCGGTTTTAAGAACCCGAGACGTGTGTGGAAATGAACTGACGCCCTCAGGCTCTATAAATTGAAGAGCCTCTCAGTTCTTTGAACTTACGAGTTTTTCACTAAATCTTTCCAGAGCAACTTCTCCTCTCCAGTTACTCCCTCTAAGCCTCACTTGTTGTTCCGATGGCAGATCAAGACCCAAGAATATCATTGAGATCGAGAGTGATGAAGAAGAAGTGATACCCGAACTTGACCAGGACTTCCAGAAGGTAAGTCTTTTCTGGAACTTTGGTTCAAGTCATCATTTTACATCCTGATTGCTTCCAAATGCTTTTTGGGGAATTCACAGGTAACTGAGGAGCTGGTTCCCCCAAGGAAGAAGCCAAAGGTTGACAAGGGATCCTCCAGTGGAGCTTCATTCACAGGTGCAAAGATTGGGGATGCATCATTGCACTCTCTTTCCTTGTCCCATGTAGTTCTTCCTGTCCATGCAACTCGGCAGGTCGAACCCTCATCTCCACCTTTGGAGATCCATAACAATCGTTCGAAGCTTTCTTCTCAACTTTCTCCATTACGATCAAGCGATCCCCAGCTTTTGTTGGGTGATCAATTTTCTCGTGGGAAGGTTGCACTCCCGCGACCAGATGGTCCTCGACTTTTGTCGGGTGATCTATTTTCTGGGGGAAGAGCTTCATCATCCCATCCAATCTTACTGCGAGGATTGGTAATTATCTTCATTCTCTCCGCTGGTCATTTTATCTTGTAAAACTGACGCATACATGTGCAGGAGATGAGAACCTCTGGAGCCCCCAGCAACCAGCCTGCTGAGCTCCAACCTCTTTCCCTCGAGCAAACTCTCCAAAAAGAAAAAGAGGCTCTGGAGAAGAAGACCGAAGAAATGTATTCGGCCATTCTGCACCTGGCAGAATGTTATGACAACTCCCGTGAAGAGGTGCGCCAATTCCGCTTGGAGAGAGACTATGCTTGACAGCAGCGAGAACTCTCCGATATAATAAGGAATAACAACGCTTCTTTGATTCGGGATGATGTAGATAGGCTTAGAGCCATAGCTAGTTCTCTAGGGGCAGCCAGTGTGATCCCACTGATGTTAATATGTCCCTGGGAGAACTTTGTAAAATGCTATCAGACCAGGTTGACGTTGTGGTCGCCTGCGTCCCTTTCATATGTAAAGATTGTCAGAAATAAAGAATTTCTTTTCCTCACATACTTGACCTTTTAAAAGGATTGTGTAAAACTTATAATCTGAGTTAAGGTTCTTTACATTCTGTGAAAAATAATTACACAAGAATGCTTCTACGACCAAGAATACACGGGTTAACTTCAGTTCGAAACTGGCTCAATTCTTCGGTCTCAGAATAGCATTAAGGCCGTAGACTGCGATAAGAACTAGAGTAACAAACAAAAAACACCTCTCTGGTCTCAGAATAGCATTGAGGTCATAGATTGTGATAAGAACAATCACAGAACAACAGTCTTTTGACCATACGGCGATCACAGCTGTTACGATCACCCATATCTGTTATGATCACAGAATCACGGCTGCTGATCAACTGGCGACCAGCAGAAAAAGATCAAGAAACCCCAATCGTCCAAGAGGGCGAATTAGTGATCTTCGAGGAATACTTGCGTTGCGGATTCCTATTCCCAGAAAGAGAATTTCTAAGGGGAATCTTGGACCATTACGGGTTGGAGTTAGTAAATCTCCACCCAAATGCAGTCGTTATCTTGGCGATTTTCCAACACCTTTGTGAAGCCTTTGTCGGAGCACTTCCAAGCGTGGAGCTTTTCTGACGCTTCTACTTTTCGGCGTGGTCAAAAAGTACCAATGCCACTAGGTGTATGTAACACCCTAGTTTTGGGGGTGAAAAGTTTTGCATGAAAATCCTGCATGCATGTATCCCTGTAGTAGTAGCCAGATCAGTTGAACTCTAATCTCTCCCAAACCCTAAAAATCTCCAAATCTATTCTCTAGATCCAGATCAAGATCTGACCATCCAGATTTAACCTACCAGTTACCCTGAAGATAAAAGTCTTCAGGAGCCAGACCAAATTCTGACCCTAACTCTCAGTACCTAAGCCTCTCTCTGTTTTCGAAAACAGGAAAATTCAGATTTACCCTAAGTACCCCAGTTTCCAGATGGTTGAATTATTTTGATTTAACCCTATTCAGACTCAAGTAACCCCTGGAATATGTTCCTAGGTTCATCCTCAACTCACTTCAAAAAGTTGGGAGCCAAATTAATTCATCTAAACACTTTTCGCAGTTTAGTCCAAATTTTACTGCGAATAAGTCCTTTTCTGTTTACCTGGAAGCCTGAAAAGGCTAAAATCTGCAAATCAATTCCAACTTCAGAATTTCTTCAAGAAACACCTTCCAAATACTATTTGATACAGATCTCCCTTTTGATCAGACTTCAAAATCTCTCTCCAATCACCAGAATTCGAAATCGACAAAATCCAGACTTATTTTACCCTAATTTTACCCTATTTTCGAAAATAGGTGAAATCCCTCAAATCTTGTCAAATTTTCGCTAAATTTTCGCTGGATGAGTACTAATAGAAATGTTATACTCAGCCATGAAATCAAATCTCAAATTAACCATCTCTAAGACAGAAATTACAAATCAGTCCAGATTTCAAATAAGAATCCTTGCAATTTGGTCCCTGGTTCGACCAGAGACGCTGTGCACGACCAGTAGTTGTGCACGACCGCGACCACCGCGCTGCCACGCCAGGAACTTCGTCGCCGGTGAAGCCCCGTGGTCGCCACCTCTGCCACCGCGTTCCTGCCACGTGTGCGCACGCCGTTCGCCACCGTGGAGCCACCGCGGCCGCACCAGCATCCCCAATTTTGCCCGCGCGCACACGCCATCGCTGCAGCCACTGCAGAAGCACGGTGCCACGTTGCAAGCATGCCGGAGGAGCCCGTCAGTTCGCCGTTGCATCACCCGGGACAGCGCACGCCAGCCTGCAAAGCCGGCACGGCCGCTGGAGCACGTCGCTTCGCTGCTGTCCCGCACGGCCAGTCAATTCGCCGTCGACTCACCGCTCCAAGTCTCCAGGCATTTTCCAGCCGTTGCAAGCCTCCCCAATTCGCCTATAAATAACCCTCAGGACTTAGCCAACTTCACCACTTAACGAAGCACCAGAAATCGCCACACTCCACCGTGTCTTCTTCTTC
This sequence comes from Pharus latifolius, assembly GCA_019359835.1. Taxonomy (NCBI): domain Eukaryota; kingdom Viridiplantae; phylum Streptophyta; class Magnoliopsida; order Poales; family Poaceae; genus Pharus; species Pharus latifolius. The sequence continues at coordinate 57,175,224 of CM033321.1, read as the reverse complement.
TTCGGCGAGCTCGAGAAGAGGCTCACGGTGCCAAGCCTCTACACTGCTTCCTCCTCGAATCCAGCTACTTCAGTAAGCTCCTCTTACCTCCCTCATCATACTCGAGCATGTAATTGACTTCAAACCTCTCCAGTCGCCGGCAATTTCCATTTCTCTCCAGCAGCTCCGGCGAGCAATTAAACTCTAACCAGAGTGAATTAGCTCTCGAGCCTGTAATCAAACATGATCAGTGGACTATTTAGAACACATCTAAGCAACCAGAATCGAAGAATTTGCTAAAATATGAAAAACCCCAAATTGGAACTTTACTTGTGAACTGAGCTTGCTGTTCAAGCTTTTCTGGTACATTTCTAGTTAATCTAACCTCACCAGTAGCACTCTTATGCCCCAGAGACCATCCTCAAGCAAGGAATTAAGTTTATTTGCCCTAGATCAGAAATGCCCAAATCAGGTTTGAGTTAATCTTTTCTCCGGCCAATATCTCCTAAATCCAGCCAATCCAGCCATAGAAACCTTGCCATCTAGATGTTTTGGACCATTTTGAGCAACTTTGTCTTCTATCACGACTTCTAATTCGGCCTAGATTGTGAGATATAGCTATGCCCTAGTTTACTGTACTGTTCACACTACATGTGCTCCAGGCCAGCCAACTTCTTCGCCGGTTTTCATCACTTTCCGGCCATCTCCTGCCCTAGGTCCTGTTGAGACATTTGTTCCTGTTACAAATGCCTAACCACCAGACAAAGTGGTGCATCATTTGGAGCCCTGAGTCAAAAGATATGTCTAACCCTAGTTTCTGGCCGTGTCAACCCTATGCCAGACTATGTCAGCCAGTGGCATTGAGCCTTTTCACCCACTTCCAGCCATGCACTTTGAAAATAACTTTGTCCCTTAGACTCCTGATGTTGTGATCTACACTTTTCTCTACTGTCACAACTTGAGTTGAGCCCTCTATCACCCACCAACCTTATGTCGATGCCTTGAACCGAATGCCAACCTAAAGACATTCGCTGCTTTTGGGCGAACCAGTCACCACCTTGATATTACCCTGATATTTTGGAACCTTGTAAACCTTAAACAGCTAATTTTAACCCTGGTTTCCATAATTAAACCCACATCGCCTTCAAACCTTGTATCACCAGAGTATTTTCTCCTTGCATCTTTGCATGTAGTGAATTAGTAAGAATAGGATTGATTGTAATGCCTGTTTGCTTGTTTAATCTTGTTCAGAGCAAGAGTCTGGGGTTGAAGACCTTGTCGCTGAACCGTCATCGACTGCTGATACTTACGACGCGGAAGGCAAGTCATACTTTGATCATATTGAAACCCATACTTTATGAATTGCTATGCTATTCCATGAGTAGATATCTCGTTAATATTGCATGTGTTGAGATCAATGATATTATGGCAGTGGTAGATTGAATACTTGAGAAATGTGAACTTGATAGCAAGCCACGAACTAATAAAAGTATAAACATGTACATTTATATTCATGAAATAGAACCCCTAGCCGTGACCAGTATTTTGGTATGGAATGGTGGTAGCACTGGAGGTGCTTGGCTGCACTGAATGTGTAGGCACTGAAGGTGCATGGTTGTGGTATGATCTGGTCACTGGCATGTAAGGACTAGAACCTTGTGTTATGCGTCTAGTGGCATGAAAAACGTACCAACCACTTACCTGGTATGGGACAGGCGCAACCTAGTAGCTTTCTTAGTATTATCAGTTCCCTGCATGGCTTGTCGATCCGGTTTCTCGCGTGGAAACTGGTGGGACGCAGTTCGTCCATGAGTGATGTGAGAACAGAAAAATTATGAGAGGATAAGGTGTAAAGAAGGAAGACGCCCTACGCCAGATTAAGTCGTGCGCGACTGTAATCAAAAGAGGTTATGTGTCCTGCGGGAACATAGACCCAGGCTAGGAAGTAAGGCAGTGGGGAGGACCCACAACGGTACTTGGGATGGTGTTGTCCATTTACCGGGCAGGGATACTGTTAATACTAGACTGCAAAAACGTTGTGTGATCTCGGCCTTGTCACATGCGTATAAGTCGCATGGAGTTGGCCCGACTTGGAAGTCGAGTGAAAAAGTGGATTTAAAAAGAGGTACATCTCTGCAGAGTTTAAAAATGTATTCGAATACTTCGTGCTCCCGAGTTTTAGGAGTATGCCGCGGTGGATTAAATCCATGGGGTGTGACACAAGTATTGTTTTATAAACTAAAAATTTGTTAGCTCAAGATTACCTAAGTGGCATGTGTTGTCATGATAAGGGGCGTTGCCGTGGGCTGTCATGTGTTGACGTGTCGCGGTAATACTATAATCTAGCAAACATATGATATTTAAGAGGCATGTGGTTTATGTCCTAAGTTATGAAATATTGCTAAGAGTATATGATTGAAAGGCTTGAATGAAAATAATGTGATATGAGGATATATCGCCTTGGATATGGGATATATGTATCACCATCAATACGATTTATTTACTGCCATGGGTATGATCAAAAGTTGAGTAAGAATTGAGAAAGAAATGTATTTTGGGAAAAACCTTTCACTCTTTCCCCAATAGCATAGGTTCATGTCATATATATATATGTATCTCTACCTTCCCTATGACTTGCTGAGTACGTAAGTACTCACCCTTGCAACAACTCATCAATAGATGGAGCATTCTACGACCTTGGAGGATACCCTGAAGATGCTGCGGACCCAGGAGATGATGAGCAGTTTCCTCCGGAGCCCTGATGCGGTGCCGTCTTGCTGTCAACCTCTGTTTCCTGTGGATTGCTTTCGGGCCTAGCTTCCGCCGACTAGATGTGTTATTTTGTTAGACCCTTGTGCCTTGTTCGGCACTGTACCTCGTTTTGTACTAAGGCCTGATGGCCATACAATTATGACTATTGTACTATTTTGCTGCTGCAATGTAATCCTGTGATTGACTCATCCTGGGAAGTCAAGTGGTTTATGGGACCAGCTGCACCGAGCTGGGCCCCTCACAGGTGATGTCACCGTCGTGGCAGACGTGACAGTGTATCTACTTCCATATACGGGAGAAGAAAGAGTACCCATTCCCACCCCTACGGGACACTGTTCATGGGTGGTACCATAAATGGTTCTACTCCACCCCTCCGTCGGAGAGCGGACTATGATTCGCAAACACCTGACCGGAGAAAGCCAGTGAGTTAGATTCCCTTCCTGTTATGAGCGCAGAAAAAAAGAAGCAAGCCCAAGCTATTCTTCACCTAGTCCAACAAGGCTTGACCGCACGTGATATCATACGTGACTTCGTGAAGAATAGGATAAGCCCTCTGCGTGAAAGGGCACATCCAGCTTGGGAAGTAAAGTCCATGGCTGATAGCACCCTGGACTATAATAACGGTATGTCCTTTAATCAACAAAACAGACATTTTACTGATCAAAAGATATTGTATTTGTTAACATGTTCATTTGTAATACAGCGCTATCCTTGTATGAAATCGAGAAACGGACAAAACTACCTCCTTCAGGCGTATAACGCCACCGTAGAGGGAGCTAAAGGATCGCCTCACCCCCAGAGCTTGATCAACGCCGGCGATGATCTTAAGGAAGAATGATGAAAGGTATAATTCATTCAAACAAGCTCTGTAGGAAACCATTCATTTGTCTTGTATTACCAAAAACATGTTGAATAATACAGCTTCTGGGAAAATTTGCCGAGGCAACGCATCCAAGTGAAGACATTGGTCCTTCGGGAAGACCGACTGTGAAGAGGGTGAGAAGAACCCCTTCAAAGCATGAAGCGAAAGAGTCTACTCCCAAAAAACCCAAGAAGATCCTGGGAGAAACTTTTTCGCGAAAGAAAAACATTACCGCAAAAAATACTGCGGTAAGATTTTCGATATCTCCTGTAACCCCAAGTACGAGCGGAAATTACTTCTTTGTCGTACAGGGCAAAGGGAGCGAGGATGAGGAAGATGACATTCCTCTATTTCGTCGCAAGAGAAAAACAACTGACCTTCTGGGAACAAGCATCCCAGAGAGGTCGACTGCCCTTCCGTTCGATGAAATCTTGTCCTTGACCGCAGGGACAAAAATGGCTATTGTGGGCACCGTGTCCACTGACAATCCAGTGGTTTCAGGTGGAACCCTGGTGCCTGAAGCTCATGAAGCCTTAGGACTTGCAACACCTCCCCTTCCTATAGAAGGAGCGATTGTGGTAAGAATTCTCACAATCTTGTACATTTTCTTTTTTTGTACACACCCATTGAATTATGTTCAAACAGGAGGAAGTGGATACCGTCCTTTTCAAGAGAAGGAAAACTAGGATAGAAGAAGACTCTTCTTCGAGAGCAGCCATCAAGCTCCTTTCTCTTGGGAGCACATCATCGAAACCCAAACCGTGGGTGGGGTTTCGGATAAAGTGAGAACTTTTCCTATCGTCATCTAAATATGACCGACGGGAGGCTTCTTCAATGTACAATGTGTCTGTCTGTTGGTGCAGGGATGCTGCACCCAGTACCCCGGTGACCTCGACAAGCCATGGTACATCCACTGCAGAGGTCGCGGGAGAGCCAAGCCTGATTCCCGTGGCCGAAGAGGTTCTTCGGGCCATCGTGGATGGTATGGCAGAGGAAATCTGATCCCAAGGGACGGAAACCGAAGTCCAGGTCATAGAGGGGGAACAATAGGAAAAATCCTCTGCTGCCCCTATCGTGGACACAATAAGACCTGAGGTTAGATGTCACACTGATGTTGAGAGTGATTCGATCAGCGATTACATAGAGGTATGAACAACTCTTCTCTTTTATTTTCCAATCCGCAAAAAATTCAGGAACATTCAAGTCTTAATAGCAATTTCTTATTGTGTTCCAGGACTTGACCCGGGTGGCGACCAAGTCAACAGCTATAACAAAGCATATTGAGGTCGCGCAACGGGAGATCAGCCGGCTACAACAGTGAGTATAGTGCTCTTTATCCATGTTAACTTGAATCCGTATTTAAGCGTAACTGGTCGTCCTTCTTGCTACAGAGAAAATGCCTTTCTGAACAAGAGCATGGCTGACCGAGAGAATCAAGACGAGACCGCAGCTGCGAGATATTCTTCTCTGGAGAAGGAACTTCGCGAAGCGCAGTCAAAGCTTTCTTGTAACTATACCGCCGATCAGAAGAAATCCTCTCATCATATGAGCTTTACTTATAGTAAATGTTTACTGTGTTCATACAGCTCAAGAGGATCAAATAAGCCGTCTCTCAGAAGACAAAAGAAATCTTCAGGCGACCATCGAGTTACAAAGCTCAAAAATTGATACTGCCAGCACGGAGAATAAGGGACTAAACGAAACAATTTCCTCCTGCAGCGGTACTCAATTAGACATATTCGAAAAGCTGAAGATGGTGGCTACTCTTCTAAAAGCAGATGTGATCGAGTCGCAAAAGGACAATCCAAGCCTTAGCGAGTTAGCCACACTGGTCACGGCCCAAGCCGAATCACTCCTCGAGTATCTTCCTGAAGATACCAAACGGCAGGAAGAGGTGCTGAGGTCAAACATCAGATCCGTAGCCTCTGCCATTCTCTGCAGATTACGATTCTACCACGGCCCAAATTTGAATCTGAAGACGGTGGTAGAAAATGCAGAAATCGAGAGTGATCGATTTGAAGCCATCTCTGAAGAATTCAAGCCTCTAGTCGAAGATCTACTGAAAGAACTAGGCCTTGTTTGATTTCTTGTAATGATCTCTCTTAGTAATTATACCTGTGAAATTACATTTATAACATGCAAATACGTGCCTTAAATTTTTGGAAAAGAGTGATACTTTCTTCGTTTCATAGTATAACCATATCCTCTTAGCCCCTTCCAGAAATCACAAATACTGAAGATTTAGTATTATAATTTCTGGAAAAATATGGGCATTATGAATACCCAGGAAAGACTTTAACTTAGATATAAGCATCCGATCAAACCGATACTGACCTCAATACAACACTCGACCTTATTATGAACTGGCAGCCACTCGAATGATCAGGAACATACCAGTAAGTCCCGTGTGCGTTGAGAAATGGCTTATTGAGGGATGTCTTAGCTGGATGCGACCATGAGATCGGCCAATGAATCCGGTTAAGATATTTGTAACAAGATGATCATCGACGATCAACCCCTGAACCAAGCTCGGTATAGGTATAGCAAATAAAGAAAACGGACATAACATGAGCCGAAGAAAAATACTCACAAAGTTTTTGTTAAACCATGCTAATTGAACAGGAAAAAAGATTGGGAAACTTACACGTAAAACTTGCACTGTTGATCAATGTTCCATGTATTGGATAAGATTCTACCGTCCTCCATTGCTAACTGAGCCGATCCTAGTCACGGTACTGAAACAACAACGTAAGGGCCTTCCCACTGAGGAGAGAACTTATTGCAGTTAGACTGGTTTTGTATTTTTCATAAAACCAAATCACCCACGTGAAGACTATGCGGCCGCACCCTTCTGCTGTGATATTTTCGCAAAGCCTGCAAATATACTGCTGACCGTATCAACGCTCGATCACGCTTTTCTTCGAGGGTGGTTAAATCCTGGTCATGTTGTTCGATCTGATCAATCTAATCACATTGATTTGTTTGGATAGAACCAATACGTATTTCCATAGGTAACACCGCCTCGGTGCCATATACCAACTGGAAAGGTGTCTCACCAGCGGCCCAACTACAGGTAGTGCGTAGCGCACATAGAACGGAGTAGAGTTCATCCACCCAAGCCCCCGAGCGCATCTTAAGGCGATTGAAAACACGTTTCTTGATGCCTTGTAATAATTACCCATTGGCGCGTTCGACAGCACCATTGCTCTATGGATGAACTACAGAAGCAAAGCACACCTTGGTTCCAATATTATCGCAATAGTCCAGAAAGAGGCCGCTAGCGAATTGGGAACCATTGTCAATAATGAGATGACTTGGAACACAAAATCGAGTAACGATGTTCTTATGAAAGAATCTCTCTGCCGCAGCAGTGGTGATATTGCGGACTGGCTTAGCCTCAATCCACTTTGTGAACGTGTCAATGGCTACGAACAGAAATTTGTAACCATTAACGGCCTGTGGCATAGGTCCTACAATATCCATCCCCCAGACCGTGAAGGGCCACGCTAATGGGATAGTCTGCAAGGCATACGTGGACTGATGAACCTGTCTGGCATGAAATTGACACTGGGGGCATGTCTGGACCAAATCTTGGCATCATCAAGTGCCGAAGGCCAGAAAAAACTCTGTCGGAAAGCTTTTTCGACCAGTGTATGAAATAACGCGTGCGCATCACACACACCATCATGGATCTCTCTCAAGAGGGATTTACCTTCTTCTTGAGTAATACAACGCATGAATACTCCTTGAGTACCCTTCCTATACATAATTCCTTCTATAAGTTTGTATAGGCGCGCTTTTTGAATCAACCGATCACTTTCGGTTTCGTCCTTGGGCAAGGTCCCATGTTTGAGATAGACTCTTAATGGATGAGTCCAATCCCCTTCTTGTCTGAGTTTGGTAACGAAGACTGTTACCTGGTCATCTTCGACAGTAGTCATGATCGAAGGATGCTCTAAATGTTCAACGAACACCCCTGCCGGAGCAGATGTACGTGAGGACCCAATCTTAGATAATTGGTTTGCGAGAATATTGTCCTTTCGCGAGATGTATTGGACTTCGAAATGACTAAAGTGTTTTTCCAATCTCCGCACTTCCCCCAGGTAATGAGCCATTGTCTCATCGGAGGTGCTGTACACCTTATTTACCTGGTTTACGACTAGCTGTGAGTCTCCCCTCACCACTAATCAACGGACTCCGAGGAATTTTACTGCCCGGAGCCCTGCAATAAGACCTTCATACTCTACTGCGTTGTTAGTCGCAACAAAATGTAATTGAATGACATACTTGAGCTAGTCGCCTTGAGGCGTTACTAATACAACTCCAGCTCCCGAGTGTTGGAAACTTCGAGAACCGTCAAAATACATTGTCTAATGGTCGGTGTACGACAAGTCTTTGGACTCTTGCTTTGGAGGGTCAGGGTTAGTCCGTTCGACCACAAAATCTGCAAGGATCTGAGACTTGACCGCAGTGCGAGGGGGGAAATGGATGTCAAATGCTCCAAGTTCCACAGTCCACTTTGCAATTCGACAAGATTTCTCCGGGTTTCGGATTATATCTCCCAAGGGGAAGGGCGAGGGCACTGTAATTTTATGTGCCTGAAAGTAATGTCGTAACTTGCGGGAAGCCATCAGTAGCGCGTAAAGTATCTTCTGGACCTCAGGGTAACGCTCCTTAGGACCATGAAGTACCTCGCTTACGTAATAGACGGGTCGTTGCACACCTTCTCTTACTGTGATTAGGACGGCGCTGACCGCATGAGGTGTGGCCGCCAAATAAAGAAGTAGCTGTTCCCCCGCAACCGGGGAAACCAACACCGGTGGACTAGATAAGTATGCTTTAACCTCCTGGAATGCTTTCTTGGCTTCATCCGATGTTGGGGGAAATCTCCACGAGATCAAGTCCAGGTAAGAGGTAAGAGGCTGTTCAATTTGCCCAGGGACAAGGCCCCCCCGGTGGCTGCCCGGGGACAAGGCCCCCCTGTGGCTTGTCCCGGGCGCCATCGTTTGCCCGGGGACAAGGCCCCCTGGTGGCTTGACTCGGGCGCCTCCGTTTGCCCGGGGACAAGACCCCCCAGTGGCTTGTCCCGGTTGCCGTCGACCCCCCGGTGGCACGTCCCGGGCGTTGCCGTCCTTCCGGAGATAGGGGTCTCCGGTCCTGGGTCAAGTGAGGGTCACGCGAGAAGCGCCTCGGGAATCGGCGGACACCTGTCAAGCATCCAAGGTTCCTGGCCGGGAGAAGGACGTTGCTACCCCTTGATCCAACGGTGCCAGGCGGGGTAGTCTAGTCTTTTTGCGTCTTTTGGGGCTATATAAGCCCTTGTAACACCTCATGTAAGAGGAGGATTATTCATTATTACTTCGAATAGACAATCTAACGGGTGTGCTCCGGAGCCTTCTCTCCCCCGAGAGAGCTCCCCTAGCCAACTCCGGTTACGAGAATGCCGACAGGACTAGGGCCTCCATTGAGGCCCGAAACTGTATAAATCTTCGTGTCACTTGCTGCGTTTGTCCGACGGGAGAGGACCGGTCATGCGGTCAGCTGGCGTCGTCTTTTCTTCGCAAGGATCTCCCACAAAACCTGCTGGGGTATTCGTAAGACCACGACAGTTGGCGCCGTCCGTGGGGACTTGTGACGAGACGCCATGGTTCCCCCAAGAACGAGGGCCCACGCCCTTCCCGGCGACGTCGGTCCTGGTGACCCGGCGCCGCCCATCCGGGACACGACCATCCCGGCGCTTCCGCCCGGAGGCGCCCAGACCCTGGTACTACCTCCCACCTTCCCTGTTAATTTCGGTGGTTCGACCTCCGGGTTAGTCCCGGTGACCGCAGTCGCCTCGGCCGGGACCAGTCTCCCCTCGACGGCTTCCCCGGCCCCCCGGGATGCCTTGCTCGAGGCCTTAGTGGAGGGCCAGCTCTGCGCCCAGCGCTCTATGGATGAGCTGCTCAGTGTCTTGGCGCAGCCAACGGCCCTCACTTACCCACCGTACCCGTTCCTGGGGCCTATGCCCCCGTTTATGGGTCACCTGGTGGTCCCTCTGGCACCCGGAGGCCCGGCCGCTCCGTACGACCCCGCTGGAGGGTATCTTCCCCCGGCGGACCATCCGTCCGGAGCCTTCCCGATGTCGGGGGGTTACCTCATGATCGGGGCCTTTGCGGTACCGGGGGGACACCCTGCTCCGGGCCCCTTCCCGGGGCCGGGGGCCCACTACGTACCGGGGGTTTTCCATGCACCGGGAGCTAGTCCCGCCCCGCAGGTCGCATTCACCGCACCGGGGGCGGTTGACAGAGCAGCTCTCGCGTCTCAGCGAGCCTCCCCCCACAACGGTGCCCCGGTTCCGGACGTCGCCGCGGGGGTTCCCCCCTCTTCGGTTCCAGATGATATAGGGGTTTCCCCCTTTCCGGTTCTGGATGCCACCACAGAGGTTTCCCCCTCACCAGCCCCGTAGTTGCAGCACATGAGTTCCCTCCTCCCCCGCGGCCGCCCCCGAGGGCACCTCTGGCGGACCAAGTCCGCTTCACCCGGGAGGAGGTTGAGCGAATGCGTACAACCAAGTCCGGGGAGGAACATCCCCCGTGTCGTGGACGCGGAGAGCCTTGCTCCCGCTCCGGCAGGGGGAAGAGACCCGCCGAAGAACCAACCTCTCCGGGGGAGCGCCCGGACGTCTTGGAGGTCAGCTCCACCAACCCGGAAGAAAAGCACCGTTACCGCCGTGCCGGTGGACCTCTTGGGCCCCTTCCCGACTCCGACAATGAGCGCGCGTCCCCTGTAAAAGGGGACTGCGACCGGGACTCCCCCCGAGAGGTGGAAGGTGCTAACCAGCCGCTGTGCCGAAGACTATGGTGCATTCGATGGCCGCGGCCTTACCGCCCGCCGCACATTGAACACTACAACGGTGAGGCCGACCCTTATGAATTCGTGTAGGTTCATTTCACAGCCATCTCAGCGGCCGGGGGGGACGAGACGGTGCAATGCAACGTCTTCCCCCTCTACCTCACCGAGACCGCCAGCTCGTGGTTCTACAACCTGAAGGCCGGCTCCATCATGTCCTTCGCGCAGCTCAAGCGAGTTCTGCGCGAACTTCCAGGGGAACTACGTGCGTCCCCTGGATTCCTCGCAGCTCTATACCGTCCGGCAGAGGACAGGGGAGACCATCCGTAGCTTCTTCAAGCGCTTCGCTCAGGTTAAGAGCAAAGTGGCTCACGTCCCTGACTCCACAGTCATTGAGGCGTGCAAGAGCGGAATCCTCCCGGGAGAGCTCCATTGGAGGCTCTCCCGAAGCTGCCCCTCCTCCGCCGACGAGCTCTTCAACATACTTGAGAAGTACGCTTGGGCGGAGGAGGACGACCTCTGGAAGAAGAACCAGGGGGCTCCCGCCCCCGTCGATCGGGGAGCTAGGGACCCCCTCAAACGCCCCAAGCAGGGGGGTCGCAGCGAGCCACGGCCTCGAGACACCTTTGTCCTCGAGGGCGGAGGCGGCTCGCGCGATGCCTCGAAGGGCAATCGCCCCTTCCCCAAGCCGAAAGGCCGTGGGGGAGGAGAGTCATCCCATGGTCGGGAAGACCCCGCGGCGGGAAGCAGGGAAGGTCTGTGGTGTACCTTCCACAGGTCCAAAACCCAAGCCACCCAGGAATTCCATCAACTACTACAACAATTTGCCGCGTTCCTCGACCAGCATGGGGAGGGGGGGACTCCGGCCTCCTTGCCCCCTCAGCCGGCCTCCTTGCCCTCTCAACTCGACCGCGGGGTGTGAGTTGATGAGCTTCTTGGACGCATACTCGGGCTATCACCAAGTCCGGATGGCGGAAGGGGACAAGGAAAAGACGAGTTTCATAACTCCCCTCAAAACCTTCTGCTACGTCCACATGCCCTTCGGGCTCAAGAACGCTGGAGCGACCTTCCACGTAGCAGAAGGTACGTTCCTTTCGACCAGTCTTCAGAGGCCATTCGATCAGAGCTGCGCTGTGCTTCCGCGCTGTGTTGCCTCGCCGCCAGCCAAAAATTCTTGTTGCCTATGTTTGTGAGCAATCGTGCCACCTTGTGCGCACGTGACCTCAGCCAGAACTTCACCGTAGCAGTGCTACGACCGGAGGATTTTCGCCCGTGCCCCAGCTGCGTTTTCGCACGCGCCCGTGAAGACACATTTTGCATGTTCTTACGTGTCGTTGCCGGAGCTGTGTCACTACCTCCGCATCTGCACCATCCCAAATCAAATTCCAATGCGCCCCTTCCGCTGCTGGCAAAGCTGTTGCACCGCCTGTGCACCGTTGCATCACCGTTCACGGTTGTTGCTTCTGTGCCCAACCAGTATCGTCACCGGTGCCAATTTCCTTGCTGTTCCCTCTTTGCAAGCTCTGCCCTGGCCTATTTAAGCACTCCAGTAACTTGTATCGTCTCTACTTCATTAGAAATCGACTGAGTTCTAAATTTCTCCGTTTTCGTTTTCTTCTCCGGCGAGCCGTCGAGGAGGCTCACGGTGCCAGCTCCAATCACTGCATCAACCTTCAACTTGAAGCCACCAGTGAGTTTCCCTTATCCTTTTATCTGTGTGATAGCATCCAATTGCTCACCGGCGACCTCGAACGCCGGCGATCACCAGAATTCTCGATTTGCCCTGTTCCGGCAATGCAACTTGATTTATCCCAAATTAGCAAGCCAGTGCATCAAGATTTTAAAATTTAACTCGAATCGAAGCTGTTCCCAAATTGGAATTTCACCAGAAACTGGCCCACATCGCCAGGCTTCTCCGGTGATCCTCCTGTCAAATTGACTTCACCAAAAGCTTCCCTATACCCCTTAGCTACTCCTCGAGCAAGGAATTGAGTTCAATCGACCTGTATCAAAAATGCCCAATTCCCGTGTCATCTTCTCCGGCGCCGGCCACCAGAAATTTGTTCCCGGCCGATTCAGCTCCAGCCACTTTGTCCCTTAGATGCATCTTGATCTCCTGAACAATTTTTTCTGCTAGCTTGACAACTAATTCGGTCTAAATCAAAAGTTATGGCTATGCCCTAATTCTTGTCTAGTGCCATGACATGTAATTCCAACCACCGTGTTCTTCGCCGGTTTTCACCACTTTCTGGCCATATTCAGCCTTCGAACCTGTTGTATCATTTGTTCTTGTTATCAAGGCCTACCTCCCAGACAAAGTGGTGCATCAATTGGAGCCCTAGATCAAAATATGTGGCAAACCCTAGTTTCTGGCCATGTCAGTCCTAGTGCCAGTCTATGCCAGCCAGTGGCATTGGCCTTGTTCACCTTCTTCTGGCTGTGCATTTTAAAAATAACTTTGTCCACTGAATTTGCAGAATTGTAATCTACATTTTCTTCTTCTACCACAACTTGAGATAAACTCTCTAGCTTTCCTTGAATCTATGTCAGAGCCTTGAACCAAATGTCAATCAATTGACATTCGTTGTTTTGATCAAACCAGCCCCAAATTTGATATCCTTAATGTAACCTTGAAACCCTAAGAACATCTAACACCTGTCCTTAGCCCAAATTCCTTGAAACCCTAGAATCTTGACTGAGTCCAGTCTGTAGTCTCAACTAATCTCAACATTATTCAGTTATTCTATTAAGCATATCAGCATATAAGTCATAAAACATTTTAATATAATTAGTAATCATTGTGTGTTTGTTTGTCGCCAAGTAGATCCAGAAGCTGAGTTTGAGGACTTCACTGTTGACCCGTCGTCAACTGCTGTATTTTACGACGCGGAAGGCAAGTCATATTCTTGGATATCTTGAACCCATATTTTAAGAGTTGCTATAATATAACCTTGAATATAAATAATATTGCATGTGAAAGATTGAGAATGGTTGAATTATGAATTGGCAGTACTAGACTGGATGTCTGTGAAATGTGAAATGAACAAGTTCTGAGCCATGAACTAATATATATTTATGTATATACCTATATTCACGAAATAAAACCCTTAGTCGTGACCAGAATTTTGGTATGGAATGGCGGTAGCACTGGAGGTGCTTAACTGCAAAGGATGTGCAGGCACTGAAGGTGCATGGTTGTGGATGGTCTGGTCACTGGCATATAAGGACTAGAACCTTGTGTTGTGCGTCTAGTGGCATGAGCAACGTACTAACCGCAAGCCTGGTATGGGACAGGCCTGAACAAGTACTTATGCGGATCACACATGAAACCCCTGCATGAGATGTGATGTGATGCACAATTTGCACAGAGTGTGGCTCCTACACATATCACTGAAGGTGATCATACACGCTGACCCAGTAATGGGAATATGCAATAGGGGTGGGGGTTTGGGTACAACCTGCCACAACTGTGGTTCGCGAGAGATCCACAGGGTCAGGGGTGAATTGTAAGTGAAACATAACAAAAGTTCTTGTTATCTCCACCTTGCCACTCACAGTATGAAGTGAGTCAGGGGTCCAATCATTTTGATAGGAAAGGCATGAAAGTGGAATATCATGCGGGTAAATTGGTACCTCTCTGCAGAGTTAAAAATGTATTCGAATACTCCGAGCTCCCGGGTTTATAGAAGTCTGCTGCGGTGGATTAAATCCACGGGGTGTGACACAAGTATATTTTCTAAATAAAATTGTTAAGTCAAGATTACGCAAATGACATGTGTTGTCATGATAAGGAGTGCTGTCATGTGTCGACGTGTCGCGGTAGTGCTATAATCTAGTGAACATGAATAGCAATGCTATGTTATCAAAAGTGCTGCCATAAGATGAGATGAGATGAGAAATGAAAGAAAAGATTATTTTACAAATATCCATAATTCTTGACTAGTCTAGATTCATATCATCACTACTATATGTATCTACTCTTGCCTATGACTTGCTGAGTACATAAGTACTGACCCTTGCAACTTACAACTCAGTAGATAGAGCGTACCCTGATCAAGATGGAGGCATGGAGAACTTTGTGGATCCAGAAGGAGGAGTGCCAGTTCTGCAAGAACCCTGATGTGTGTTGTTCTGCCATCAACTTCTTTTGTGGGAGGGTCACCTAACTTCTACTGTGTAGTTATTATTTTGCTAAACCTTGAATGCCGTGAAGGCATTGTAATCTCTTTATGTAATATTAAGGACAGCAGGCCACACTGCCTAAATATTTTGTAAGTTACTCTGTTGCTATGTAATATACTCTTGTGCTTGACTTATCCTAGGAAGTCAAAGTTATGTATATATGGGACTAGCTCCAGCGAGCTAGGTCTCCACGGGAATAGTCGTTGTCTCCAGTTTTGGGGCGCGACAGCGCGGTAATAACCGCGCGGGGCGGGAATCGAAGCGTCACGGTGAAAGGGATCTAGGATATCGACTAGAGGGGGGTGAATAGGCGATTTTAACAATTTAGCAATTAATCAAACAATTTATAGATAATGAGAGCAAATAAATAACACAATATGAACAAAGCACAATTCCAACACAAGGATATATCCCGTGGTCTCGGTGATTTGCCGATCACCCCTAATCCACGTTGAGGCAAACTCAAATCTCTAACCGCTCCTCTATCTAGACAACCTTCTCTTGAGAAGTGACCTAGATCTTGAGCCGGATTAGTGTGATGAGTTATCCAAACCTCGATTTCACTAAGGATGCACTTTACCGCTCCGGCAAGGTGTGCTCAACCCTTTCACAAGACGTTTTGAGGCTTCTTCACAATCTTCCTTGAAGAGCTCTCCAAAACTCTTCTCCTAGCCGTCTAGGAGCCGGCAAACTCCAAGAGTAACAAGCCGGTGATGATCACTTAGCCTTCTTCTAGTGCCACCAGGATGATTTAATGATCTAGATGCAATGCACTAGAAGATCTCAAATGCATACTCTCACAATTGGAGAATTTGAACCCTAGAGTGTATGAAATGTGCTAAAGCTCTCAAGGATGATGACAATGCTCAAATTATGCCAAAAGTCATGAACAGGGCCGTGCATGGGAGTATATATACCCCCCACAATAAATATAGCCGTTACAGGCCGTTGGGAGAAAAAGCTCACTTGGCGGTCAGACCGCAGGTATAAGCTCGGTCAGACCGCCGCAATTGCAACGGCAATAAACAGGCGCAATAAATGCTCAACTGCCCTTGTCAGGCACACACACGGTCAGACCGGAGCCTATTTCGGTCAGACCGTCAAGCTGTCCAGAGACGACCTAGTTTCTGGACACCTTATACGGTCAGGCCGATAAAAACGGACAGACCGGCCATACGGTCAGACCGTAGTACAAAAACATGGTCAGACCGATTTCGCAGTCAGACCAGTCTAATAAAACGGTCAGACCGTAATAGCTCAAAACAACAGAAAGATAGTTCATGAGGTTCCAGGAGACTGACCTAGGTTTTAACTAAGGACAGACCGACCTTATAAAGGTATATACTATACTAAGACATAACGTCGGTCAGTCCGAGAATTCTAATCGGTTAGTCCGTGAATTCGGTCAGACCGGTCCAACATACGGTCAGACCGACTGAGATATTGCTGAGCAGAAATGAGCTGAAACAAGCATATTCAAAGTATATGACCTTCTTGTATGCAATGCAAGTTGATTTTATGATTTGTAGCACATAGATGAAGTATTTTGTGATAGACCACATGCTCCTCTTAATAGTACGGCAACTATCCTAAAATCCAGTCAAAATTCTTCTCTAATCACCTTAGACCGGTAAAAATGGAAAAGACCCTATTTCATACCTTTGCCCTTTTGATCAATGCTCTTTTTTCATCATTAACCTGTCTTTTAAGTATCTTCTTGACACAACTAGGCAGGTAACGTTAGTATAGCATTTGAAGTTGTCATTAATTATTAAAACATTCTATAGGGGCCTAGAAGCTACAATCTCCCCCTTTTTTGTAATTGATGACAACATAAAGAGTAGATGAAAGAGTTTTAAGCATAAAGGGAATTTTACAATAAGCATCGAAGAATAAGACACTCCCCCTAAATGTATGAATAAGAGAATTTTAGAGGAGTTCAAGCATGTGTATCAGATGCTATCTCAAATCATCCATTATAAGAGCATGAAGTATCACAAATAAGATATTCAACATTCAATTCTAGAACATGATATTATCAACACAAGGTCATATGAAAATAACATAAGCATATCTCATATATCAAGAAGTAACAATCTCATACAAGAGTCAACCAATCATAAATGTCATCCACATAAAAGAGATATTTAACTAAACAAGTTACTTAAAACTTTACACCAAAAGTTTTTCATTTTCCTACTCTTTTCTACTCTCTTCTCTCCCCCTTTGGCATCAATTGCCATAAAAGCTAAGAATCAGCTGGAGCATCATCATCGGGAGGATGGTGAGGAGGAGTCTGAGGGAAACGGGTGTAGAAGTGAGCGGAGAAAGCGTCGAAGCGCTGCTCGAACTGATCCTGGCGCGACGAGAAAGTCTGGAACTGATCATGCAATGCCGCTAAGTCCGAGCAAGCGAGCTCAAGCCCCTGGAGAAGAGTAGAAAACTGATCCATCATCGGCTGATGGAACTGCTGCTGGAACTGTGTGAACCAGGCGGGGGCTTGGCTAGACTGAGCTGCCTGCTGAGCCTGAGGTGGAGGAGGAGGAGGCATAGGCTGAGCCTGCTGCTGCTGCTGCTGAGGCTGTGCTCCGTGGCCTCGAGCCAAGACGCGCGGGTTGACACTAAACGGCTTATAGCCGAGATGTCTGATATCACAAGAACCTCGAGGGAACTTCGTCTTCTGGAGCAGCAAGGACATGATAAAAGGAGCATAGTAGAGATTCGGCAGAGTGGTCACCGAGACATCCTCAATTGTCTTCAAAATAAAAGAGACAATGTTGATCCGATGACTCTTGAGGATGTGGTCGATGAAGTTCTAGTAGTAATCTCGGACCGCCTCTCGGTTTCCACTTTTTGGATGGATCGTGGCTCGTACGATCTTGTTGACGACAGCAGGGAGGACTTTGAGACCTGTAACAGTGCCAGGTACAATCCGCTGTCCACCTCCCGGCTGCTCATAAAACTGGAGCCAGTCGTCCTCATGGAGGTAATCCTCATCCTCCATATCGATCCCCTCTTTCATCTCCTCATAGTTTAGCTTGTTTGCCGCAGCAAACTCCTTAAAAGTGGCCTCATAACGCCTGGAACCTGTCATCCATATGATCTGCTGGTCCGCCCATCTGATCTCAACTGTAGCATAGAACTGTCTGATGGCAGTGGCGTTCCATGGGCACTTGTGCTCCACAAAGTCATATAGCCCTATATCTTTGAAGATCTGCACCAAGGGAGCCATGATGGGCTGATTCACAACATAAGCCCATTCGATCCATTTGTGTTCGAAGATATTCTTGTGGATCAAATGACCGTAGAAGGCATCCTGCTGTGTCATCGTGTGGAAATGAGGAGTAGAGGCGTCATTCTCGTGATTGTAGGCATAGATAGTCCTAGCATTTGTATAGTAGCTTGAAGTCCAATTTCTCTTCGGGCCTTGATAAGCATGGACGTTTATTTCATCGTCCTCAATCTCGATGTCCATGCCCCTATGAGACGATCCACCATGATGAGATGACTGTTCTGTTTCTGAGTCTCCGGCTGAGGGTACCCAATCGTCATCGTGACTGTCGCTACTGCTCGAGGGTAGAGTCCTTTTTGGCCGTTTCGCCAATTTCTTCTTGTTTGTCCGGATGGAGGCAATGCCTTGAGTACCACGACCACTAGAAGATTTGCAAGAGATACAGCAAATTAGATACTCAAATGTAAGAGAGATTGAATTGACAAGATAACAGATTAGCAAACTCTGGCTTTGCTGTTGCAGTCGGTCAGACCGAAAAAAAAGAGGCGGTCAGACCGGCGCAACCGTAGAGTTAGGGTTTGGCATGATTTCTGGGATTTAGGGAAATTAAGATGCAATCTGGACAAATATATGAGAGAGAATACTCATTGCATCAGGGGGATGAATCAATTACAGGTTAAAGAGAGAATTTAAACAAGATTCACAATAATAGCCCTAAACCTCAAGATGAACAGGAGACTAATTCGATAATGAAGAAGAATCCGAGAAATGTACCTAGAAGACATGGTTTGGAGGAGATCTTGAACCACGGTTCGTCCGAGCTTTGCGAGAGTTTGACCGGAGAGGAAGAATCCAAAGATTTGAGGCGCACGTGAAAGAGACAGGTGTGGGGAAGAAAGTGAAAAAGGACAAGAGATTCGGGTTAAAAAGGTCTCTGGTCATGAAATTTCGGTCAGACTGTAGAAAAGATACCGGTCAGACCGCTGGAAGCAGAAATTTAAGATGCTCTCTGGAGATGCATTCGGTCAGACCGCAAAAGGTTCGGTCAGACCGCTGGAAGGACTAAAATTCTTGGAGGATTTTGAATGATTTGAAGCTCAAGAGATTTGGATAGGGAGATATATAAATATAAGATAATTATAAGTAAGATATAGGCAATATCACCAAAGGGGAAGTATTTATTTTACAACTTAACATATTTTTGGTTCATTTTACTCAATTGCCGATAAAGGAGCCCCAAAAAGCTCTAAAAGAGGAAGTTCAAGCAATCAAGTGAAACTTTAAGCACAATCAATATGAGTTCAACATTTCAAGCCACATTTGATATATCAATGACGTTAAGCTCATTTCGAAGTTTGCAAAAACGACTTTCATCTAAGGGCTTAGTGAATATATCCGCTAATTGATCTTCGGTTCACACATTATCCACCATCACATCACCTTTGCTAACATGATCTCTAAGGAAGTGGTGTCGGATATCTATATGCTTGGTCCGAGAGTGTTGAACTAGATTTGTGGCTATTTTCACCGCACTCTCATTATCACACAAAAGAGGCACTTTTTCAAATTTTATTCCATAATCCAACAATGTTTGCCTCATCCAAAGCAATTGTGCACAACAACTACCCGCGGAAACATATTCCGCTTCGGCGGTTGATAAAGCTACAGAGTTTTGTTTCTTAGAGGACCAAGATACTAAAGATCTTCCGAACAGTTGACAACTGCCAGAGGTGCTTTTTCTATCCACTTTACATCCCGCATAATCGGAATCAGAATATCCAATTAATTCGAATTTTGCACCTTTAGGATACCACAACCCTATGCTAGATGAATATTATAGATACCTCAAAATGCGCTTAACGGCCATTAAATGACTTTCTTTAGGAGAGGCTTGAAATCTTGCACACATGCAAACACTAAACATAATATCGGGCCTAGAAGCAGTAAGATACAATAGACTACCAATCATAGATCTATAAAGTTTTGAGTCTACCGGTTTACCTCCTTCGTCAGAGACAAGGTGACCGTTTGTAGCCATTGGTGTCTTGATTGACTTTGCTTCTTCAAGTCCGAACTTCTTGAGTAGGTCCTTCACATACTTGCTTTGACTGATGAAGGTTCCTTCCTTGAGTTATTTGACTTGTAGTCCGAGAAAGAAACTTAGTTCACCTATCAAAGACATCTCAAATTCCCTAGACATCATATTACCAAATTCCTCACAAAAATCTTGGTTAGTGGATCCAAATATGATGTCATCAACATAAATTTGACATACAAAGAAATCATTCCCAATTTTCTTAGTAAATAAGGTAGTATCAATTTTCCCAATTTTAAAGCCTTTTGAAATTAAAAAGTCTCTAAGTCTTTCAGACCAAGCACGAGGTGCTTGTTTAAGACCGTAAAGAGCCTTGGAGAGTTTATACACATGATTTGGCTTTGTAGGATCTTCAAAACCGGGAGGTTGTTTAACAAATACTAATTCATTAATTTTTCCATTTAAAAATGCACTTTTGACATCCATTTGATAAAGTCTAATATTATGAGATGAAGCAAAAGCAAGCAAGATTCTAATAGCCTCAAGTCTAGCTACGGGAGCAAAGGTTTCACCGAAGTCCAAACCTTCAACTTGAGTGTATCCTTGAGCCACCAATCTTGCCTTGTTTCTTACTACCACTCCGTTTGCATCTTGTTTATTCTTGAAAATCCATTTGGTTCCAATGACATTATGCTCATCAGGATTTGGTTCTTCTACTAATTCCCAAACATTGTTGCGGGTGAAGTTGTTTAATTCTTCGTGCATAGCATTCACCCAATCCGGATCTTTTAATGCTTCATCTACAAGTGTGGGCTCAAAAGAGGAGACAAAAGAGTAATTTTCACAAAATGAGGCAAGACGAGAACGAGTTTGGACACCCTTACGCAAGTCACCAACAATTTGATCGACGGGGTGATCTTTGGAAATTGAGTGATGAATTCTTGGATGATCAACCGGGATTTGTGGGATAGAGGTAGAAGGTACTTTCGATTGTTGTTGAGAGGAGTCTTCCACATTGACCACTTCAATTATTTGATCTTCATGTTGAGGAGTTGATGAAGAGCGGATAGCTTGAGTGGATGGATCTTCATCTTGATCACTATCTTCTTTCGGCTTGATATCCCCAATGGTCATGTTCTTCATTGCCACTCTCAACCCTTCATTACCTACATCATCCAAATTGTCTTGCTCCTCTTGAGAGCCATTAGTCTCATCAAATTCAACATCATGTGTCTCCTCAACCAAACCGGAGTTTTGGTTGTAGACACGATATGCTTTGCTATTTGATGAGTATCCTAATAGAAATCCTACATCACATTTACTTTGAAATTTAGATAAGCGTGTACCTTTCCTCAAGATATAGCACTTACATCCAAACACACGGAAGTAGGAAATATTTGGCTTCCTTCCAATGAGAAGCTCATAAGGAGTTTCTTTAGTAGTCGATGACAATAAAGATGATTTGATGCATGGCACGCGGTGTTGATTGCTTCGGCCCAAAAGGTGTCCGAAACATTGTACTCCGAAAGCATAGACCTTGCCATGTCTATCAATGTCCGGTCTTTCATTCGACTACTCCATTTTGCTCCAGTGTATACTTGACCGAAAACTCATGTTTGATACCTTTATCATCACACCAATTTTCAACCTTGGTATTCTTGAATTCGGAGCCATTGTCACTTCTCACTTTCTTGATCTTGAAGCTAAATTCATTTTCGGCCCTTTGAGCAAAGCTTTTGAAAGTGTTAAACACAATTGACTTATCATGTAAAAAGAATATCCATGTATATCTAGAAAAATCATCTACAACTACAAGACACTAACTATTGCCACCAATGCTCACAAAAGTAGTTGGTCCAAATAAATCCATATGCAATAATTCAAGTGGACTAGAAGTTGACATGGTGCTTTTAGTTGGATGTGAGTTTGCAACTTGTTTTCCGGCTTGACAAGCACTACATAATTTATCTTTTTCAAACTTTACATCTTTTAATCCAACAACTAAATCATGTTTAACTAGTCTATTTAATTGTTTCATTCCAACATGCCCAAGCCTTCTATGTCATAGCCAACCTTTAGAAGATTTAGTAAACAAGCATGTACCAAGATTAGCATCATTTGAATTGAAATCAACTAAATAGAGGTTGCCATGTCTAAAACCTTTGAAAATCAACCTATTATCATCAATACTAGTGATAATCACTTCTTTTGGATAAAATGCACATATAAATCCAAGATCACAAAGTTGAGCTACGGATAAGAGGTTGAAATTTAGAGATTCAACAAGCAATACATTAGATATGGAGAGGTCGTTTGAGATGGCAATTTTACCTAAACCTTTTACCTTTCCTTTGCTATTGTCTCCAAACGTAATCTTGTCATATTCCGCACCTTCGTTATTTAGAGAGGAGAATATGTTGTGATTACCGGTCATATGTTGAGTGCATCCACTATCGAGCACCCAATGTTGTCCTCCGGCCTTGTAATTTACCTACAAAATAAGGTTAGGTCCTTTTAGGTACCCAAATCTTTTTGGGTCCCTGGAGGTTAGTTACCAAGGATTTTGGGACCCAAATGGCTTTCTTTTTGGCACCAATGATCGGGGTTCCAACAAATTTGGCTTTAACATGGCCATTGTTCATTTTCTTTAAAACATAGCAAGAATTGAATATAAGAGATGAATTAATTTTGCTAGCATGGCAATTCTTTTCAATGTGACCTAAACTTTTACATTTGTCGCAATATCCCTTTTCTTTTACAAAAACGGTTTTAGATGGGACAAAAGCATGTTTTCCCTTTTTAGGAATGTAGTCTAGTCCTTCTTTTCTTAAGGAAAACCTTTGACTATCTAGAAGATGTCTTAATTTTGATTCTCCAACATAGCATTTAGCTAGGTCATTGGTTAGTTTTTCAATTTTGTCCTTAAGTTCATTGTTTTCAAGACTAAGCACATTATCATCAATTTTAGGTCTAGATGAGAATTCAATTAAATCTTCACAAGAAGTAGATATGCTAGAAGTAGACATCATGGGCAAGTCATTCAAAATATTGCAAGTGATGCCTATTTCATTACCCGTTTT
Source organism: Pharus latifolius (assembly GCA_019359835.1). NCBI lineage: Eukaryota > Viridiplantae > Streptophyta > Magnoliopsida > Poales > Poaceae > Pharus > Pharus latifolius. Next base: position 57,152,251 of record CM033321.1, on the reverse strand, counting down.
GTTGGCTTTATGAGTAAGTAGTGAGTCATGAGCTTCCTTAAGCATCTCATGAGATGTGTTTAGCTCCTCATAGGAATTTTGAAGAGTTTTGTATCTCTTCTTCAATTCCTTGAATTTTTCTTTCTCTTTACTCATATAGTCATCAAAACCGGTGATCATCTCAACTAGGTCATCATAAGTGTATTCATCTTCGTCACATGATACCTTCGATTCTCCTTTAGCCATGAGGCAATGAGGAGTGGAGAATAGAGATGGAGCTTCCTTGATAGCTACCCCGGCGAGTCCTTTGGGTGATGCTTCATCTTCATCATCGGAATCGGAACTTGAAGCATCCGAATCCCATTCAATGAAGTAAGCTTGTCCATCCTTCTTCTTCTTATAGTATTTCTTGAAAACCTTCTTCTTGCTTTCTCCTCCTTTTTCGTACTTCTTCTTCTTCATTGATTTTTCTTCTTCCTTGTTTTCGCATTGTGTGGAGATGTGACCCTTTTCACCGCAATCAAAGCATCTTCTCTCTTCAAATGGGTTCCTCTTGGATGATTGTCCTTTCTTGAAGGACTTTCCTTGATATCTCTTCTTCATGAACCGCTTGAACCTTCTCACAAAGAGAGCCATTTCCTCATCGGTGTCTCTCTCATCGCTTTCTTCTTCATTGTCTTCCCTTTTGGAAGCTTGAGCTTTTAGTGCTATGTTCTTCTTCTTGGAGTCGGAAGCCTCATCTTTCACTTCTTCTTGAGATTTCTTGAATATGTCATGAGTGAGAATCTCACTTAAGACTTCCAACGGAGTCACACTCTTCAAGTTTGAACGCACAAGTAAGGTTACAATTGTGTCATATTTTGAAGGTAAAGCTCTAAGAAACTTATGACAAAATTCCACATTTGTGACATCCATACCAAGCCCTTTTAACTCATTTACAATGTTATTTAAATGGTTAAACATCTCCGATACATCTTCATTGGGCAACATAGCAAACTTTTCAAATTGGCCCTTATGGATAAATAATTTAGCATCCTTGACCATCGAGGTTCCTTCATGAATATCCATAAGATTTCTCCAAATATCATGGGCCGTTTCAAGTTTACAAATTCTATTAAATTCACCTAGATTTAGAGCACTATAAAGAACATTCATGGCTTGAGCATTAGCTAAGACATTATCTCTATCTAGGTTGGTCATATCATCATCATCAAAAATTGCAAAACCCTCATCCATCACTTTCCAAATCTTTCCACCCATGGCTTTAAGACAAACCATCATTCTAGTTTTCCAATAAGTATAGTTAGATCCATCAAAGAGTGGTGGTTTGCCAATATTGATCCGACCCTCACTAGCCATCTTTATCCTACTCCGGGATGGTTAAATCCACTAAAAAAGGAGTCCTTGCTCTGATACCAATTGAAAGGGATCTAGGATATCGACTAGAGGGGGTGAATAGGCGATTTTAACAATTTAGCAATTAATCAAACAATTTATAGATAATGAGAGCAAATAAATAACACAATATGAACAAAGCACAATTCCAACACAAGGATATATCCCGTGGTCTCGGTGATTTGCCGATCACCCCTAATCCACGTTGAGGCAAACTCAAATCTCTAACCGCTCCTCTATCTAGACAACCTTCTCTCGAGAAGTGACCTAGATCTTGAGCCGGATTAGTGTGATGAGTTATCCAAACCTCGATTTCACTAAGGATGCACTTTACCGCTCCGGCAAGGTGTGCTCAACCCTTTCACAAGACGTTTTGAGGCTTCTTCACAATCTTCCTTGAAGAGCTCTCCAAAACTCTTCTCCTAGCCGTCTAGGAGCCGGCAAACTCCAAGAGTAACAAGCCGGTGATGATCACTTAGCCTTCTTCTAGTGCCACCAGGATGATTTAATGATCTAGATGCAATGCACTAGAAGATCTCAAATGCACACTCTCACAAATTCGAGAATTTGAACCCTAGAGTGTATGAAATGTGCTAAAGCTCTCAAGGATGATGACAATGCTCAAATTATGCCAAAAGTCATGAACAGGGCCGTGCATGGGAGTATATATACCCCCCACAATAAATATAGCCGTTACAGGCCGTTGGGAGAAAAAGCTCACTTGGCGGTCAGACCGCAGGTATAAGCTCGGTCAGACCGCCGCAATTGCAACGGCAATAAACAGGCGCAATAAATGCTCAACTGCCCTTGTCAGGCACACACACGGTCAGACCGGAGCCTATTTCGGTCAGACCGTCAAGCTGTCCAGAGACGACCTAGTTTCTGGACACCTTATACGGTCAGGCCGATAAAAACGGACAGACTGGCCATGCGGTCAGACCGTAGTACAAAAACACGGTCAGACCGATTTCGCGGTCAGACCGGTCTAATAAAACGGTCAGACCGTAATAGCTCAAAACAACAGAAAGATAGTTCATGAGGTTCCAGGAGACTGACCTAGGTTTTAACTACGGACAGACCGACCTTATAAAGGTATATACTATACTAAGACATAACGTCGGTCAGTCCGAGAATTCTAATCGGTCAGTCCGTGAATTCGGTCAGACCGGTCCAACATACGGTCAGACCGACTGAGATATTGCTGAGCAGAAATGAGCGAAAACAAGCATATTCAAAGTATATGACCTTCTAGCATGCAATGCAAGTTGATTTTATGATTTGTGGCACATAGATGAAGTATTTTGTGATACACCACATGCTCCTCTTAATAGTACGGCAACTATCCTAAAATCCGGTCAAAATTCTTCTCTAATCACCTTAGACCGGTAAAAATGGAAAAGACCCTATTTCATACCTTTGCCCTTTTGATCAATGCTCTTTCTCCATCATTAACCTGTCTTTTAAGTATCTTCTTGACACAACTAGGCAGGTAACGTTAGTATAGCATTTGAAGTTGTCATTAATTATTAAAATATTCTATAGGGGCCTAGAAGCTACACACGGCCCCGGTGCCTTGTCCCGGAGATTTTCCTGGTAACATGAACCATCCCCTCCGGGGACTCGAGCATCATCCCCAAAGTGCATGGGGGGCTGCTGTTGGGGGAAATCTCCATGAGAACAAGTCCAGTAAGAGGCTGTTCAATTTGCCCAGGGACAAGGCCCCCCGGTGGCTTGTCCCGGGCGCCGCCTTTTGCCCGGGGACAAGGCCTCCCCGGTGGCTTGTCCCGGGCGCCACCGTTTTCCCGGGGACAAGGCCCCCGGTGGCTTGTCCCAGGCGTTGCCATCCTTCCAGAGACAGGGGTCTCCGGTCCCAGGTCACGTGAGGGTCACGCGAGAAGCGCCTCGGGAATCGGCGGACACCTGTCAAGCATCCAAGGTTCCTGGCCGGGAGAAGGACGTTGATACCCCTTGATCCAACGGTGGCAGGTGGGGTAGTCTAGTCTTTTTGCGTCTTTTGGGGTATATAAGCCCTTGTAACACCTCATGTAAGAGGAGGATTATTCATTATTACTTGGAATAGACAATCTAATGGGTGTGCTCCAGAGCCTTCTGATACCACCTAAAACGGGCCTCGCAAGCGGACGAGGTCGCAGTAGAAGGCGAGTATGTCGTTCTCTCCCAAAGGACTAGATGAGAGCAAAATATGTCTAACTAAATCCAAATCAGAAAATCAAACAGAACTGCAACGAGGGAAGCGGGTTGGCTCGCCTCGACTTGTTTCACCAACTGAAACACGATTAACAAAAAAAATCGTTCTGCAATCGTGTCCCAGGCGAGCGGTGTACAATTGCATAAAGTAAGGAAACTGCTGCCTTATAAATCTATTTCTCTCAATAGCCGGACAGAAGATTGATTCAAAATTTCTCAGCTACAGAGACTAAGAAACAGGATTGCAATTCCATTCATATGACCCAATCAATGCCCAAATCAAACATGTATCATGAATTTTCAGGATGGCAACAACTTTGAAAAATTCTGGATGGTGGAACTCAGTTCACAACAATTAACAACACTAAGCTGCACTGGAATCAAGCATGAGATGACAAAACAGAAACATCATCTAAACAGCAGCAGGAATCAAACATCAGAGAAATTAACACACAACTAGCTAAGGTTTACACAAGTATCGAATTCATCATCCACAACTGAGCTATGTTCATATACAAGCATCACAGGAAACAAATCAGAAGGAGAAGGGAAGGGGATCTGAGAGAAGAATTTGGTCACTGGAGGTGTTGATGAAGAATTCGTGGTTGTTGACTACAGAGAAGTCGAGGAAGTCGCCGATCGCTGAGGTCGCCGGAGCAATGGAAGAAGATGGTCGGAGTTGATGAAGACGTGGTCGTCGTCGAAGCTGCAGCAGCTCGAGGTTGAAGAAGGGGATGAAGAAGTCGGTGAAGCCGGAGGTCGAAGCGGTTGCTGAGGTCGCGGCCCTTGGCCGTGGAGGAAGAGGAGGCTGCTGGAGTTGAGGAAGGAGATGGAGCCGGCTTGAGTGGAGGAGGCGGCTGCGCTGAATCGAGTTCAAGGACGGCCCCGAGGAGCGGATCGGCGATGGAGGGGCGGATCGGCGGCGCGTGCCTGATCCCGGTGGCGGCGCAGCGCGGATCTGGGCGCTGTGGAGGCGACTTGGACGGCGTGAGCTTGTGGAGGTCGGCGCGGGAGATCCACGGCGAGGGGCGGTCGAATCTGGCGATGGATGCGCAGATCTGGCCACGAGGAGTGGATCGGCGATGGAGGGGCGGATCGGCGGCGCGTGCCTGATCCCGGTGGCGGCGCAGCACGGATCTGGGCGCTGTGGAGGCGGCTTGGTAGGCGTGAGCTTGTGGAGGTCGGCGCGGGAGATCCACGGCGTGGGGCGGTCGGATCTGGCCACGACGCCGTACGGGAACGTGGCGGTGGTACCGTGGTGATGCGCACGGTGGCCCGATCTTCCGACAGGTAGAGGTAAGTCGATTGGTGGAGACTCGACGTTGACGATCCGGCTTCCGATCAGAACCGATCCGAACCCAGCAATCGCTACACCACAGCTCCGTTGGTTATCAACCATGCACAAACACGATTTGACCTCGCCAAGAAGGCTTATCCCTGCATGCGAATCGAGAACACAAGCAAGAACGAGAAAGAAGCAATCTGAAATATTGCAAATATAAATTGAATCTCACGAGTTGGGGTTCCACAAACCGATACACGGCGAAACTGTTCTTTGACAGATTAATCTAAGCAAAACCCAAGTCTAAACGGCAGCCATGGCGGCCATATATATATACTGTATGGGGCGGCCATGGGGTGGAGGAGGAAACCCTAGGGGTACATGGGCCTTGGGCCCAAAGTGGAGCGTCGCAGCGCACGTCAGATTCTGGTTGTAATCTTGTTTTGACGATTCCTGTTGATTCGTAAGGAATTTGGACATGGGACTGGATCCGTTGGAAAGCTCTCGTCGTTCTCTTGTCCGTAGAGTCCAAGAACATCGAAAACGGACTTCGTATGTGGCCTGTACGTCCGTTTGAAGTTGGACTACGCGCAGATGGCCGAACCGGACTCGCGGATGAATTGAGCTCACTTGTGGGCTGGCCTTGGAGCGACGTGGCTTGTGCGACCTTAGAGGTGTAGAGGAGCCTTTCTTGAGCACGTCTTGTGTTTGGGGAGGTGGCCAAGGTGGAGGCCGAACTTGTGGTGGCGACAGCACAAAATCCAGACGACGTACGTGCTGCCAGCTTTCGCGTCCTGGTCAAGGTGGCGGACGATGACATCTTGATGACCACCATGTTGATGTCGTCTTGGTCATAACCATGATGTACATGGTCTCATCATTCTCCCTTTCTTGATGTGGAGTCGTCCTCGACTCCATTGTGTTTGTCTGCAAAATGTTAGCACCAACAGAGAGCACAGCAATATGCATATCTTTGATAATCAAATCATTAGACACAGAACCATTAACATTTATATACTCCCTTTCTTGAAAAAGTTCATGTGCCTTAAAAATTGAACCGGATGTACTCGACATGGAATGATTGGTGATAGTATAGCTCTCTAGTTCATCACATGGTTGTACATTATAAGCAAAATTCATATTTGAGCAAATGTACACTCGATTAACCATGTACTTTCCATTATCATTATATTTGCCTATAATATGAAAAATGTTTCTTGATAAGCAAGGAAAATTATATGGATCAGTAAGTCTCTCCTCTAAATTGTCTAGATCACATAGAACATCAAATTCAATATAACCCAGAATATTTAAAGAAGACAACAATTTCAGCTCATCATTTTCGTTTGCAACGTGAACAACATGTTTATTTTGAGCACAAGTGTTATTATGTTCCAAAGTAAGAGTAACATGTTCATTCACTAGTTGTGGCATGAATATAAGTGAAGCATTATCACACAACTCTTCTTTATCCCAAGAAATGTCGCGCCACGAGACTGGGACAACGACTACTCCTGTAGAGACCTAGCTCGCTGCAGCTAGTCCCATACCAGAAACCTTTGACTTCCCAGGATGAGTCAAACACAGTAGTATATTACATTGCAACAGAGTACTCACAAAATATTAAGCAGTGTGGCCTGCTGGCCTTAATATTACATAAAAAGGATTATAATGCCTACAAGGCATTCAGGGTTTAACAAAATATTTAACCACACAGCAGAAGATAGGTGACCCTCCCACAAAAGAAGTTGACGGCAGAACAACACACTTCAGGGCTCTGGCGGAACTGGTTCTCCTCCTTCTGGATCCACGTAATACTCTGTGCCATTGTCTTGATCAAAGTAGGCTCCATCTATTGAGTTGAATGTTGCAAGGGTGAGCACTTACGTACTCAGCAAGTCATAGGTAAGAGTAGATACATATAGTAGTGATGATATGAACCTAGACTAGTCAAGAATTATGGATATTTGTAAAATAGTCTTTTCCTTTCTCATCTCATCTTATGGCAGCACTTTTCATAATATAACATCATCATTCATGTTCACTAGATTATAGCACTACCGCGACACGTCGACACACGACAGCCCACGGCAGCACTCCTTATCATGACAACACATTTCATTTGGGTAATCTTGATTTAAACATATTTTATTTAGAAAATAGTACTTGTGTCACACCCCGTGGATTTAATCCACCGCAGCAGACTCCTATAAACCCGGGAGCTCGGAGTATTCGAATACATTTTTAACTCTGCAGAGAGGTACCAATTTACCCGCAAGATATTCCACTTTCAAACCTTTCCTATCATAACAAAATGATTGGACCCCTGACTCACTTCATACTGTGAGCGGCAAGGTGGAAATAACAAGAACTTTTGTTATGTTTTACTCACAATTCACCCCCGACCCTGTGGCTCTCAGCGAGGCACAGTTGTGGCAGGTTGTATCCAAACCTCCACCCCTTTGCTTATTCCCATTACTGGGTCAGCGTGCTTGATCACCTTCAGTGATATGTGTGGGAGCCGCGCTCCATGTTTATCGTGCATCACAACACATCTCATGCAGGGGTTTCATGTGCGATCCACCTAATTACTTGTTCAGGCCTGTCCCATACCAGGCTTGCGGTTAGCACGTTGTTCATGCCACTAGACGCACAACACAAGGTTCTAGTCCTTATATGCCAATGACCAGACCATCCACATCCCTGCACCTTCAGTGCCTGCATTCCTTTGCAGTCTAGCACCTCCAGTGCTACAGCCATCCATACCATTTTTCTGGTCACGGCTAGGGGTTTTATTTCATGAATATAAGTATATAAATACATATAATAGTTCATGGCTCAAAACTTGTTTATTTCACATTTTACAGATAACCAGTCTAGTACTGCCAATTGATAATTCAACCATTCTCAATCTTTCACATGCAATATTGCCTATATTCAAGGTTATGTTTTTAGCAACATTTAAAATATAGGTTCAAGATGACCAAGGATATGACTTGCCTTCCGCGTCGTAAGATACAGCAGTTGACGTCGGATCCGCAGTGAAGTCCTCGAACTCGGGCTCTTGATCTGCTCTCCAATCAAACAAACAACCAATAATCATAATCTTTTCCATACATTATTATACTATATGCAATGATGCAAAGATGAAGTCTTGATGATTCTGAAATGATTGGGTTTAGAGGCTGATTAGGATTAAGTTAAGGAAACCAATGTTAAGATTAGCTGTCAAAGGTTTACAAGGTTCCAAATGTCTCAAAATATCAGAGTGATATCAAGGTTACGACTGGTTCGCTCAAAAACAGCGAACGTCTTTAGATCGACATTTGGTTCAAAGCATCGACATAGGGTCGATGAATGATAGAGGGGTTATCTCAACTTGTGGTAGTAGAATAAAATGTAGATCATAACTCTACAAATTTAGTGGACAAAGTGGTTTTCAAATTACACAACCAGAAGTGGGTAAACAAGGTCAATGCCACTGGCTGACAAGCTCTGGCATAGAGCTGACAATGCCAGAAACTAGGGCTTAGCATAACTTTTGATCTGGAGCTCCAAATGATGCACCACTTTGTCTGGGAGGTAGGCATTGATAACAGGAATAAATCATTCAATAGGATCTAAGGCTGAAAATGGCTGGAAAGCAAGAAATTTGATGATGAACTGAGGTGAACTGGCTGCACTAGATCAGTTCTGGACACAAACTTGGCATGGCTATATCTTCCAATCTAGGCCGATCTAGGTGTCGGGCTAGAAGACAAAAGTGTTCAGGAGATCAAAGCACACATACTAGACAAAGTTTCGAGGGCTGAAATGGCCGGGATCACTTTTCCGATCATCGGCGCCGGAGAAGAGACACTGCCAGTTGGGGGTTTCTGCTACAGGCCGAGAGAACTAAATTCCTTGCTTGGAGAGCATCTAGGAGGTATAGGGAAACTTCTGGTAACATCAAATTGCCGGAGGATCACTGGAGAAGCCTGGCGACGATCGCCGGTTTTCTGGTGAAGCTCGGTTTAGAGAAAAGGTTCGATTCTTGCTAAATTTCGAAATCCAACTTCACAGGCTTGCTTGATTTGGCTCACTGATCAATTTACTTCACAGGTTCGAGGGCTAATTCGAATTGGTTTGGCCTGCATTGCCGGAACAGGGCAATCTTCGATTTTCAGCCATTTCCGGTGATCGCCGGCGTTAGAGGTCACCGGTGAGCAATTAAATAGTACTACACAGAGGGAATGAATAGGGGAACTCACTGATGGATTCAATTTGAAGGTTGATGCAGCGGATGAAGCTGGCACCGTGAGGCTCCTCGATGGCTCGCCGGAGAAGATGACTGGAACAGGAATTTCTGGGACTTGGCTGATTTCCAGTGAGGTGTGAGGGAGTTGGTGAGCACAGTGGTGTTTAAATAGGCCAGGCGAAGATGACGAAGGGGAACAACGAAGTGATTGACTGCTGGTGATGAGGTTGCTTGCGTGCTGGACATCAGCGGCGAAGACACAGCGAAGAACGGTGATGCGACGGCGACAAGCCTTCAGCTGATCACAGTGTCGCTTCATCGGGACCTGGTGAAGCTTGTAGCAAGCGGTGGCGACAAGTACTGGCGCGGCGAGGCTACGTGGCGATGGATTGCTGACAAAGTTGCTGCTGATCGCGCGCGGGAGCAAACGCTGGTCGTCGACGTAGCAACGACGCTGCCACGGTGACGGCTGAGGCAAGGACACGTGCGTACTGGCATGCACGGTCACAAGTGCGGCGAAGCTTGGCCGGCGGCGAACGTGCACGGCGCAAGAACCCACGGCGAGTTTCTGGTCGTGCACTGGCTGCTTCCCTGGTCGAATTAAGGGCCTAATTGCAATACTTGATTTCTTGATTTGGACTGATCTGTAAATCTGGAATTCTGGAAGGTTTGTTCTGAATTTGATTCTGCTATTTTGGCAATCTTTATTCCACAAATGATTTGGCACAGATTGAGGGTAAAATTTGAGACATTTGGATGATTTTTAGTACAAACTGAAAATAGGGTATTTTAGGGTAATTGAAATCTGAATTTCAATTGATTTCGAACTCTGGGATTTAGGGTTTGATTTTGAGATACTCATAAAAGAAGAATTTGTATTGAAAAGCATTTGGGAGGTGTTCCCTAAATCAGATTTGAATTTGGAGATGATTTGCAACATTTTGCCTTTTTAGGCTTCTGGAAAATCTGCAAAAGGACTGATCTGCGATACTCTTGGACTGATTTGTGAAAAGAGTCTAGATGGTGAAATCTGGCTGTCAACTTTTTAGATTAAGGTAGTGACATACCCATGATTATATTCCAGGAATAATCTAGTCTGAACTTGGTCAGGATTCAGATTAAATCTGTATTTCTGAAACTTAGGGTATTTGGGTAATATAAGGTATTTCTGTTTTCGAAAACAGAAGGAGTTGATAATTCTGGGAATTAGAGATAGAATTGGATCTAAGTTCCGAAGACTTTTCGATTCAGGATAACTGATAGATCACAACTGAACAATATGATCTTGGTTTGAGGTCACAGGATAGATTTTGGAGATTTTAGGGCTTAGGATAGATACTGATCTGGCTATTACTACTGATACATGCATGCAGGCTATTGAAGAAAAAGGAAATTTTCACCCCTAACTCAGGGTGTTACAAGAAACATCGAGCAAATCTTCTTGTGACAAAGGGAAATCAGTAACTGGTTCCACAATTTGTTGCTCGAACAAAGCATGATTCGTGGAAAGTTTCAGCACATCAATATCGTTCTCATCTTGAATGAGTGTGGTACCTTTTTCATTACCTTTGTTTTCCTTCTCAGCTGATGTAGGTACATCTTCAGTTGTAAGTGATGGAAGCAGGGGTGCTGCAACAAGCATCTCTTCATTCTCCTCATTCTCAATTTGATCATGTGCACTTGCCTGCAGAACGTTAGTCGTGCAAGGATACACACCATTCTTGCAAACAGATGTATTAAATTTCCGTACAACTTTCTTACGTTTTATTTTATTTTCAGCTGCACAAGCAAGAGCAAATATTTGCAACAGAGAAACATATTCTTTATCAATAACAATATTGTATATTTTCTCATTAAGTCCACGTAAGAATCTAATCTCTTTTTCTCCATCAGTTTCTTCTAAATCACATCGAGACATGCATATCTGTAACTCTTGATAGTACTCCTCTACAGATTTTCTACCTTGATTCAAGCATTCTAATTTCTTATGCATATTACGTTTAAAAGGAGGAACAAAACGTTGACGCATAGCTTCTTTTAACCTAGCCCATGTGTCAGGTTGTAAGCGGAGAGTAGCAAGTTCATTCTACCAGATGATAGCAAAGTCTTTAAATTCACTAGTGGCTTGCCTAACCCAATGGATTTGAGGAACTTGATGGGAATTAAATTTTTGTTCAACTATCATCTCCCAATCAAAGTAAATTTCACCATCATATGCATCATAAAAAGAAGGTAAGGCTATTTTACCATTGGCATTGTCACCTCCATTATCTTTTCGATCGTGATTCCAGCGTTGATATAGTTGTACATTTTCCCCAATGATCCATGAACCTGCCATTGTCAGTAGAAAACAAAAGATAACACAAAAGTATTATCCCTATCAATTACTAGGTTAGATCTCACGCTCTCAAGCAATCTTACCAAGTTCTTACCCAGTTCTTACCAACACAGCGAGGGACGGTGCAACCGGTGGCTGGTTCGTGACACCGTGAGGGCGTGATGAAGCGATTGCAAGGGGCAATAACCTGTGCTGATCAGAAGGATGTATTTGTGGAGCTTGGATATGCAATATTTAGTAGCAAGGAATATGCAATCATCGAAATCAGAATAGCAAAGCTGAATAAATATCCAAAGTACTTGTCAAAGTTGCTGGCCTAAACTCGTTCTCAGACCTAGCTCAAGCAAGCAAAACGAATGACGTAACACTGTCGATACAAAGGATGCAAGCACTTCTGATTTGTTTTTTATTTCTTTTTTTTTTCCTTGGTTTTTTTTTTATTTTTTTATCTTTGTGCGGCTTCTTTTTTTATGCACTTGCCTTTTTCACCTTTTTTTTTTTAAATATCAATAGTGCCGCATATGAGAGATTACAAGATATATACACAAACACTCAATTTTCTCTCGCTGGAAAAACAGATCTAATATGCAGAAACTTCCTATGCTGTTTTCGGATTTTTTGGAGGCCTCAAACGCTAAAATGTATAACAGAAAAGTTGTAGATCGTTTCGTGCTGATCAATTTGCATATATGGAACACCAATTTTGGATAACGGATCTAGGAGATAGGGGCCCCGCAATACAGTCTGTGTAGGAAATCCGAAATCAAACAGATTCACTTCCAACGCGATTTTGGACTTGAAAACGGCGTTTCTAGAACTTCTCACAATGGACAAAATTGTAGAGAATTTTCTGAGCTACAATTTAGACTCTGAATTTGTCCAATTTGGTGTTCAGACGAACGAGATTAAAGCAAAATACCGAACTTGACAGATTGACACCCGATTTGGACGCGGCGGCGACGATGACGACGTGATGGCGTTAGACTCGACGTCAAGATGCAAGACTCAAACTAGATCAAGAACTTACTCTAAACCAGCAACAAGACGATGACGATGGATACAAATTCAACAACGCGAAACTGAAAACGAAATCGCGAAGCTCAAAGGGTTGTAGGACAGCGGAATTGATGATGAACTTTTTTTTGTGGGGCAAATTTTCTGGACTCTAGGACGATGGCAAAACAAAACTAAAGGGAATACAATGATACCTGACGGGAAACTGAGGCTCTGATACCACTTGATGCGCACGGTGGCCCGATCTTCCGACAGGTAGAGGTAAGTCGATTGGTAGAGACTCGACGTTGACGATCCGGCTTCCGATCAGAACCGATCTGAACCCAGCAATCGCTACACCACGGCTCCGTTGGTTATCAACCATGCACAAACACGATTTGACCTCGCCAAGAAGGCTTATCCCTGCATGCGAATCGAGAACACAAGCAAGAACGAGAAAGAAGCAATCTGAAATATTGCAAATATAAATTGAATCTCACGAGTTGGGGTTCCACAAACCGATACACGGCGAAACTGTTCTTTGACAGATTAATCTAAGCAAAACCCAAGTCTAAACGGCAGCCATGGCGGCCATATATATATACTGTATGGGGCGGCCATGGGGTGGAGGAGGAAACCCTAGGGGTACATGGGCCTTGGGCCCAAAGTGGAGCGTCGCAGCGCACGTCAGATTCTGGTCGTAATCTTATTTTGACGATTCCTGTTGATTCATAAGGAATTTGGACATGGGACTGGATCCGTTGGAAAGCTCTCATCGTTCTCTTGTCCGTAGAGTCCAAGAACGTCGAAAACGGACTTCGTATGTGGCCTGTACGTCCGTTTGAAGTTGGACTACGCGCAGATGGCCGAACCGGACTCGCGGATGAATTGAGCTCACTTGTGGGCTGGCCTTGGAGCGACGTGGCTTGTGCGACCTTAGAGGTGTAGAGGCGCCTTTCTTGAGCACGTCTTGTGTTTGGGGAGGTGACCAAGGTGGAGGCCGAACTTGTGGTGGCGACAGCACAAAATCCAGACGACGTACGTGCTGCCAGCTTTCGCGTCCTGGCCAAGGTGGCGGACGATGACATCTTGATGACCACCATGTTGATGTCGTCTTGGTCATAACCATGATGTACATGGTCTCATCATTCATCACGTGGGAAGGAGGGATGCCGTCGGCAGTGCGGCCCGGCCGCCGGCGGCGAGGTGGAGGGAGGTGTGGAGATGGGGTTTGGGGAAGAAGAAGAAGGAAGTAAAAAAAACAAAACCGGGCTCAAAAATCCTCAGATGGCCGGCGGCAAGGAAAAGAAAGGGCAATTTGGCACTTTTGCAGAAAAGCCCTCGAGGTTTTGGAGAATTAGAAATGTGACCTCGTGGCTAGGGTTTGGGATTCCGGGCCCCCGGAGACTCCGATTTCGGTGCGGTCAGTTCCTACGCGACCGCGGGAACGCGCACTTCCATCCAGAATCGACCGAAGGTCAGAATAAGTCAATGAGGCGCGACCGCTAGCCAGAAATCCATCCGCTGGCACCGACCTACGATAAAAAATTGCAAAACAAGTAATCCGGTCGATTTGGCAGCAAATCTGGAATAATCTAGGTATACAAGTCGAGGTATATGACTAATATGTGCAAAAACATGGGGAAAATGTACAGAAAAATAAGGCGAATCAAGTAAAGATCATCCCCCCAAGCTTAATTCTTTGCTTGTCCTCAAGCAATGTGACATGAAATAAATCCAAGGAGTCAAGCAAGCAAACAGATGTCATGAAAGAGTAAAATGCAGCGTATAGTAAGCTCGGCAAACTAAGATATGTATCAAGTGCTCAACCATCTAATAATTGCACTGAAATTGCAAGTAACTAGCTTAGTTCTAGATACGGAGGAAATAAGAATGCTTAATTCTACTCATACCACCTACATCCATACGTGTATATAGAAATTCAAAGTGAGCACAAACAATACACAGACATCGAAGAACTACGGTCTCCATAAACATCAAATAAGCAGTTTCAACCTTATTAATTTTTGAGCTCTCTTTATTTGAAAAACGAAATCTGGTGCTCATGTAAGTCTCTACCCTTCGACTTATTTAGGCGAATCTCTCCGAACTTCGCTCTAGGGTAGCTAGTCCACTAGAGTGTTTCATAAACATACTCATGAGTCAAAAGATGTAGCGGGAAGGCTTATGCACTTATTAGATTTGAAAATGTGCAAACCATGCTTACATACCGAAGACTCAGAGGAGCAACGAAGCAGAAGAGCTTTTATTCAAAAGAAAAGAAAATTTGGCAGTGTCTACAAGGTAGAAAACAAACAAATGCGACCTTATTAGCAAGATTTTTTTTTTTTTTCAAATCTGGTTTACACAAGTTATATGATTGTTTAGGAGACTCGTGTTCTGAACATGTGTGTAGAGATTAGGTTCACAATTGACATTTCAATATACAAGATAGAATGTGGTAATAAAGATATTAGTAAGCATTCGAATTTCCACAATATCCACAACGAAACTAAGTACAAGCAGTTTAGTACCATTACAAGATGATTAATCACAATTCAACCTACAATAGATTGTCGAGCCACTAATGCATGCATACAACTCAACACAACATGCAAAAGGGCTCCAAAAGCCAAATGAGAACAATGAAACGCAAAATGAAAAGCACATTTAGTCATAACCACAACAATCACATATATATACAAATCTGCACAAGTCTAGAATTTCCAGAAAATTTTGACATGACCTTTCTAGATTTTTCATGCAATCCAAACAAAACAAGTATACAACAGGTCATATCACAACATAAACAAGCCCACAAGGCTGGATAGAGATCATTCACAACATAGGCAAGACAGTATAAGCAAGTACATACCACAAATCTCATACATAAGCACAAACTTGCTCAAAGTAGCTCAATTTTGAAAAATTTGACCCAGATTTTAAGAATTACAGCACAACAAGAAATGCATTCTCCCCCCCAAGCTTAAATGGTTGCATAGTCCACAATGCAACAACATGAGATGAACACATGGAGATGGGAACACAAAATAAATTTCATGCACAAGGGTCATATGAGAGGTCCGCAATAGCTCACCGGGTGAAGGATGGAGACGATAACGCTACGATGAGCCATCCAAAGTACTCCAAATGTGCCAAGCCACCATACGAGGATGACGCCCTGAAAGAACAACCAAAGAAGAGACTAAGAACAAGTCTATAAAAACAGGCAAAACAAAGTGAAGGGAAAGGAAGAAAAGAGAAGGTGCTCGGGTTGCCTCCCGAGAAGCACTCGTTTTAGGTCATGAGCTTGACCCTCTACATATACTTCATGTGGGCTCGTCGGGAGGAGGGGCAAGATCGGGACCAAGATCAACTCCGGGTCCACCCTCCTCGTCATCAAGTGATGGAATGGGCTCTCCGGCGATATAGTGCTTGAGGCGCTGCCCATTCACCGTGAATACACCTCCCTTGGGACTCTCTACCGTAATGGCCCTAGAAGGTAGGACATGCCTGATAACACAACGGCCAAACCAGCGAGATCTGAACTTGCCTGGAAAGAGATGAAAACGAGAGTCGAAAACCAGAACAAGCTCACCGGGAGTGAAGTTGCGCCGAAGGATGCGCTGATCATGCCACTGCTTCGTCTTTTCCTTGTAGATGCGTGAGCTCTCATATGCATCAAGACGAATCTCATCGAGCTCGCACAACTGAAGCTTGCGGTAGGTACCAGTGGCTCTAAGATCCATGTTGAGCTTTCGGATGGCCCAATGCGCTCTGTGCTCAAGCTCAACAGGAAGGTGACAAGATTTACCATATATCAAGCGAAAGGGAGTCATACCAAGGGGTGTCTTGTATGCCGTCCGATAGGCCCACAATGCATCAGGGGGCTTGTGTGACCAATCAGCTCGCGTACTCGACACAACCTTCTCGAGGATGCTCTTGATCTCCCTGTTCGAGACCTCAGCTAGTCCATTCGCCTGCGGATGATAAGGAGTAGTGACGTGGTGGCGATGGACTCCATACTTTGCGAGGAGGGCCTCGAACTGGCGGTTGGTGAAGTGAGTACCACCATCGCTGATGATGATCCGAGGGACTCCAAACCTAGGGAAAATGATCTGTCGAAAAAGCTTACAAACAGATTTGGAGTCAGCACTAATAGTGGGGATTGCCTCCACCCACTTGGACACATAGTCAACAGCAAGAAGTATATATTTGAAACCCTGGGATGAAGGCAATGGGCCCATATAATCAATACCCCAAACATCAAATAGCTCCACCTCAAGAATGCCACGCTGGGGCATCTCGTGTCGCCGAGAGATGTTGCCCGTGCGCTGGCATGCATCACAGGACCACACGTACCTGTGTATATCCTTGAACATGGAGGGCCAATAGAATCCAACCTGGAGTACCTTCGCCTGTGTCTTGGCGGTGCTCGCATGACCGCCATAGGAGGACGAATGGCAATGGAATATCACGTCCTGGGTCTCCTCCTGAGGAAGGCAGCGTCGGACAATCCCGTCTGAACATAGGCGGTAGATGTATGGATCATCCCAGAAGTACTGCTTCTCGTCATGGATGAATTTCTTGCGCTGCTGCGAAGACAGACCAGGAGGGGCAACATGGCATACTAAGTAATTGACAATATCTGCGTACCATGGCGACCCGGAGGGAGTATGGGTGATCTTCATGAGCTGGTCCCCAGGAAGTGAGTCATTGATCGGTAATGGGCTGCTCGAAGAATCCTGCGGAGGTAAACGAGATAGATGATCAGCAACTAAGTTCTCCGTACCTTTCTTGTCCCGAATCTCCACATCGAACTCCTATAGCAGAAGGATCCATCTGATAAGCCTCGGCTTTGCGTCCTTCTTGCTAAGCAGGTACTTGATGGCTGCGTGGTCAGTGTAAACAATACATCTAGAGCCAACAAGATAAGACCGAAATTTATCGAATGCAAATACAATAGCTAACAGCTCTTTCTCGGTCGTGGTGTAGTTGATCTGGGCATCATCGAGGGTACGGCTCGCGTAGTAGATAACATGAGGCTTGCCCTCATGACGCTGCCCTAGGACGGCTCCTACGGAATGATCACTCGCATCGAACATGAGCTCGAAGGGAAGGGTCCAATCGGGTGGTCGTACAATAGGAGCGGAAGTGAGCGCCTCCTTCAACCTACAAAACGCAGTCATGCAGGTCTCATCGAATGAGAAAGGTACCTCGGAGCATAAGAGATTAGTGAGTGGCTTCGCTATCTTGGAGAAGTCCTTGATGAAGCGACGATAGAAGCCGGCATGTCCTAAGAAGCTCCGAATAGCCTTCACACTCGATGGAGGAGGAAGACGCTCAATTATCTCGACCTTGGCCCGATCAACCTCGATCCCTCGAGAAGAAATCATGTGGCCTAGTACAATGCCCTCGCGAACCATGAAGTGACATTTCTCCCAATTAAGGACGAGGTTCGCGGAGGAGCAACACCGCAATACCTGCTCAAGATTTGCTAGACAATCCTCAAATGTCAGTCCATAAACTGTAAAATCATCCATAAATACCTCCATGATGTGCTCAATGAGGTCGGAGAAGATGGACATGACGCAACGCTGAAATGCTCCAGGGGCGTTGCACAATCCGAATGGCATCCGACGATATGCAAACGTACCATATGGGCAAGTGAATGTGGTCTTCTCCTGATCGTCCGGATGAATGGGGATCTGTAGAAAGCCAGAATAGCCATTGAGATAACAATAATAGGAATGACGCGCTAACCTCTCAAGCATCTGGTCGATGAAGGGCAAAGGGAAATGATCCTTCCGAGTGGACTTGTTGAGTTTGCGATAGTCTATGCACATGCGCCAACCTGTGACGGTCCTCATAGGGATCAAATCGCCTTTGTCGTTCTCGACGACAGTCATGCCACCCTTCTTGGGCACCACCTGCACTGGACTCAGCCACTGGCTGTCGGAGATGGGATAAATGATACCTGCATCCAGTAATTTCAATACCTCCTTCTTGACGACTTCCTGCATGTGTGGGTTAAGTCTGCGCTGATGCTCACGGGAGGGCACACTACCATCCTCAAGCAAAATGCGATGCATACAAACAGAAGGGTCGATGCCCTTAATGTCATCAATTGGGTATCCAATAACAGAACGATGACTGCGTAACACATCTAGTAAACGACCAACCTCATCAGCAGATAAATGGGAACTCACAATAACAGGATATGAATCATCAGGATCGAGAAATGCATACCGGAGGTGGTCGGGAAGTGGTTTCAGCTCAAGTGAAGGAGCTGAAGGAGGTGTAGGATCAGGTACCAGAGGGAACTCTGGCTGTGGAGACTCATCTGCGGCAGTGACGAACTCATCAGCAATCGATGTGGCCTATAGATGGGACAGCTCCTCGGGTGTACTCACAACAGCCTCGTCGATGACATCCACCGTGAAACAATGATCAGGACAAGGAGGCAGGTGGGTGGGATGCCTCATATCAAATGTGACTTTCTCAGATCCAAACTCGAGACTCAGCTGCGCGTTCTTGACGTCGATGACAGCTCCTGCTGTGGCGAGGAAAGGCCTGCCTAGAATGATGAATGGGCTGTCATCCTCTGTCTCCAGAACAACGATGTCTGCAGGGTAGGAGAACGAACACACAGTGACTGGTACATCATCCACAATGCCAGTCGGTCGCCTGCTGGTGCGATCTGCTAGCTGAAGAGTCATAGCTGTGGGTCGTAGAGAGCCGATGGATAATTCCTTGTAGACTGCCAAAGGCATGACACTGACACTGGAGCCCAAATCGCACAAAGCCTGGAAAGTCCCTGAGCCGATGGAGCAAGGGATGCAGAAGCTACCGGGATCGTCCAACTTAGGGGGCAGCTTATTCTGGATGAGTGCGCTACACCCCTTTGAGAGCTGGACAACCTCAGGCTCTTCAATCCTTCGCTTCTTCGTCAGGAGCTCCTTGAAGAACTTGGAATACGATGGCATGTTCAAGACTGCGTCGAGGAGCGGAACTGTGATCTGAACATCTTTCATCACCTCCAGAAATTTTGTGAACTGCTTCTCCTCCTCTACCTTGGCAAACTGGCCAGGAAACGGCATCGGTGGCTGAGGAATCAAAGGATCAGAGGCTCCTGGAGCAGTGGTCAGAGGGGCGGCCTGAGTAGCCGTGGCAGAACCATCCCGACGCATCGGTGGAATGTACAGTGGAGGCTGAACCGGCGTCGCATCAATCGTGGATCTGCCGCTCCTGGTGGTGATAGCTTGACAATGACCCCTCGGGTTCACTTCAGGCTGAGCAGGAAGCTTGCCTGAAGATGTACTCGATGAGGGTAAAGATGCACTGAGGGTGTCCACTTTATCGCGAAGCTCGGAGAAGTCTTTTTTCAGCGACTGTAGCTCTTGCACCTCACTCCTCAGTGATTTATGGTCTGTCCGAAGTGCAATCATGTCGTCTGAATACTTTGCCAGGAAGGTCTCTTGGTTGGTCATGAGGGACGCGAACATAGCCTTGATCTTGGATGAAGACAGAGTGTGGTCCTGAGGCTGCTGACGCTGTCCGTACCTGGAAGCCTGAAAAGATGCACTAGCAAGGGTCGATGAGATATTGGGGTTGTTATATGTCAAATTCGGGTGATTGCGCCATCCAGAACTATAAGTGTTGGGAGGTGGTCCGCTCGTCTGAGCGAAGCTCACCTCACCACACTCTGGTGTGGAGGTCTTCCCCAGCTGACAGTCAGTGGGTGAATGACCCTCAATCCCACAAATCTCACATATAAGCGCAACCGGAGGAGTAGCACGCATCGAACTAGCTAACTGTGCAATGGATTGGTTGAAGGCTTGAGGAATCTGATTGACAGAGTGGGAGAGTGCATCTATTCTAGCATTCATAAAGTTAAAGGACTTGACCTCATGCATACTCGACCGAGATATATCTCTACCGCCTGACCACTGAAAGTGGTGGGATGTCATGCTCTCAATGAGTGCAAAAGCCTCATCTAGAGTCTTGTTCATGATCCCACCACCTGCAGCGGCATCGATAGATGCCCGGGTAGCAAAAGAAAGCCCTTTGTAGAAGATTTGCAGTACTAACCAGCGCTCCAAGCCGTGGTGCGGGCACGATCGGAGAAGCTTCTGGTACCGCTCCCATGCATGATAGAGGCTCTCACCATCCTGCTGAGAAAATCCAGTAATCTGCACTCGTATCTCCGCCGATTTGGATGGCGGGAAGAATCTCTCCAGAAAAGCCTTCAGCAGCTGCTCCCATACCATCTCTACACCTGAAGGCAAAGAGTGATACCAAGCACGCGCATTATCACGTAAAGAAAATGGAAATAAGCGAGTGCGAATGGCATCATCAGAAACGCCGTGATACTTCAAAGTGTTACAGTACTCAAGGAAGGTACGGATGTGCTCGTTTGCGTCCTCCATGAGTGATCCTCCAAAGCGAGACTGCTGTACCATCGTGATCAGAGCAGGCTTGATCTCAAAGTTGTTAGCCTGAATGGCCGGTTGAATTACGCCCGGAGCGGCTCCACGATCGACAGGGGCCCAAAGATCACGGAGAAGCTGTGGAGGGGGGTCGCGGTCAGCCATATCTGTACTCTTTGTTCGTCGTCTCTCTCTCAAACGTCGTCGAAATGTACGCTCGATCTCCGGATCGAAGGGTGCAAGTGAATGGTCACTGGATGATCGTCGCATACATCAAGTAGTGCTGTAAGAGAGATGAGAGTCAGTAATACGAGAACAGCGGTACAAGAAGGGTTAGTCGTTAGGTGTCAATTCAACAAAAGAAAATAAATAGAGAAGAAAAGGAAAAAAAAGCAAATGAAATGGGAAAACCAAATAAAAAGAAAAAGAAAAAAAGAGAAGAAAAATCAAAGAAAAGGCAAATCGATTCAAACTCAGTTAAACAATTTCGCTCGAACTAGTCCCCGGCAACGGCGCCAAAAATTGATACCACCTAAAACAGGCCTCGCAAGCGGACGAGGTCGCAGTAGAAGGCGAGTATTTCGTTCTCTCCCAAAGGACTAGATGAGAGCAAAATATGTCTAACTAAATCCAAATCAGAAAATCAAACAGAACTGCAAAGAGGGAAGCGGGTTGGCTTGCCTTGACTTGTTTCACCAACTGAAACACGATTAACAAAAAAAATCGTTCTGCAATCGTGTCCCAGGCGAGCGGTGTACAATTGCATAAAGTAAGGAAACTGCTGCCTTATAAATCTATTTCTCTCAATAGCCGGACAGAAGATTGATTCAAAATTTCTCAGCTACAGAGACTAAGAAACAGGATTGCAATTCCATTCATATGACCCAATCAATGCCCAAATCAAACATGTATCATGAATTTTCAGGATGGCAACAACTTTGAAAAATTCTGGATGGTGGAACTCAGTTCACAACAATTAACAACACTAAGCTGCACTGGAATCAAGCATGAGATGACAAAACAGAAACATCATCTGAACAGCAGCAGGAATCAAACATCAGAGAAATTAACACACAACTAGCTAAGGTTTACTCAAGTATCGAATTCATCATCCACAACTGAGCTCTGTTCATATACAAGCACACAGGAAACAAATCAGAAGGAGAAGGGAAGGGGATCTGAGAGAAGAATTTGGTCACTGGAGGTGTTGATGAAGAATTCGTGGTTGTTGACTACAGAGAAGTCGAGGAAGTCGCCGATCGCTGAGGTCGCCGGAGCAATGGAAGAAGATGGTCGGAGTCGATGAAGACGTGGTCGTCGTCGAAGCTGCAGCAGCTCAAGGTTGAATAAGGGGATGAAGAAGTCGGCGAAGCCGGAGGTCGAAGCGGTTGCTGAGGTCGCGGCCCTTGGCCGTGGAGGAAGAGGAGGCTTCTGGAGTTGTGGAAGGAGATGAAGCCGGCTTGAGTGGAGGAGGCGGCTGCGCTGAATCGAGTTCGAGGACGGCCCCGAGGAGCGGATCGGCGATGGAGGGGCGGATCGGCGGCGCGTGCCTGATCCCGGTGGCGGCGCAGCGCGGATCTGGGCGCTGTGGAGGCGACTTGGACGGCGTGAGCTTGTGGAGGTCGGCGCGGGAGATCCACGGCGAGGGGCGGTCGAATCTGGCGATGGATGCGCAGATCTGGCCACGACGCCGTACGGGAACGTGGCGGTGGTACCGTGGGAAGGAGGGACGCCATCGGCGTGTGGCCCGGCCGCCGCCGGCGAGGTGGAGGGAGGTGTGGAGATGGGGTTTGGGGAAGAAGAAGAAGGAAGTAAAAAAAACAAAACGGGCTCAAAAATCCTCAGATGGCCGGCGGCAAGGAAAAGAAAGGGCAATTTGGCACTTTTGCAGAAAAGCCCTCGAGGTTTTGGAGAATTAGAAATGTGACCTCGTGGCTAGGGTTTGGGATTCCGGGCCCCCGGAGACTCCGATTTCGGTGCGGTCAGTTCCTACGCGACCGCCGGAACGCGCACTTCCATCAAGAATCGACCGAAGGTCAGAATAAGTCAATGAGGCATGACCGCTAGCTAGAAATCCATCCGCTGGCGCCGACCTGCGATAAAAAATGGCAAAACAAGTAATCCGGTCGATTTGGCAGCAAATCTGGAATAATCTAGGTATACAAGTCGAGGTATATGACTAATATGTGCAAAAATATGGGGAAAATGTACAGAAAAATAAGGCGAATCAAGTAAATATCACCTTCTCTCCCCCGAGAGAGCTCCCCTAGCCAACTCCAGTTGGGAGCACGCCGACAGGACTAGGGCCTCCACTGAGGCCCGAACCTGTATAAATCTTCATGTCACTTGTTGCGTTTGTCCGACGGGAGAGGACCGGTCACGTGGTCAGCTCGCGTCGTCTTTTCTTCGCTAGGATCTCCCACAAAACCTGCTGGGGTATTCGTAAGACAACGACATTCGACCAGGCAAAACCATGGTGCTTGCGGAGAGCTTTGAAGAAAGGAAATCCCCTTTCGCCTAGTCGCGATATAAATCGACTTAAAGCCGCCATGCGACCTGCTAGGCACTGGACTTCCTTCATGGTCGAAGGAGACCTCATTTGCTCGATCGCACTAATTTTCTTGGGATTAACCTCTATCCCTCTAGAACAAACGAGAAATCCTAACAGTTTACCAGATGAAACCTCGAAAGAACACTTTTATGGGTTTAATTTTATTCCGAATCGCTTTAAATTACAAAAGGTCTCAGCAAGATCATCTAAATGAGTCAAGCTTTTTAAGCTTTTTACAACCAAATCGTCTATGTAAGCTTCAAGATTACGCCCCATCTGGGAAGAAAAGGTCTTTTGCATCAAGCGCTGGTACGTGGAACCGGCGTTCTTGAGACCAAATGGCATTCTGACGTAGCAGTAGGTGCCAAATGGTGTGATAAAGCAGTCTTCTCTTCATCTTCTTCCGCCATGCTAATTAGATGATATCCTGAGTAAGCATCCAAAAAACTCATCACTTCGCAACCCACAGTAGAATCGACCAACTGATCGATGTGGGGAAGGGAAAATTATCCTTCAGGCAGGCACTGTTTAGGCTGGTGTAAACGATGCACATGCGCCACTTACCATTTGACTTATGAACCATGACCGGATTTGCAAGCCATTCCAGATGTTTGACTTCTCGAATGAACCCGGCTGCTTGGAGCTTGTTTAACTCCACGCGGATAGCTTCTTGATGATCAACAGCAAAGCGCCCAAGCTTCTGTTTTATTGGTCACTGTCTAGGTCGAATGACTAATCTTTGCTCAATTATCCTCCTTGGGACACCAGGCATGTCGGATGGTTTCCACACAAACACATCTGCATTAGCCCGAAGGAAGGTAACGAGATCAAGTTCCTATTTGTCGTCCAGGCCTGACCCAATCCAAATTATTCTGGATGGATCATCTGGGAATAATGGAACCAGTTTTAGCTTTTCCTCTGGTCGAGGGGCGACATTGATCGTATCCACACCCGTGGTGGTAATTTTGACATCCCAAAGTGGAAGTTGATCCACGAGCTCCAGTGATAACCGATCGCAAGTCAATGCCACATTTCAGCTACCTCGGACCGAGATCATGCCTTTGGGGCCAGGTAACTTGCTACACTGATAGGCGTAGTGCATCGCCATCATAAATTTAGCGAGAGTTGGCCTGCCAAAAATCGCGTTATAAGCCGAATCACAATCAATTACATCGAAAGTAACTAACTTTGTTCGAAAATTATCCGGTTCACCCAGCGTGACTGGGAGCACCACTTGTCCCATTGGCATCATTGAGGGACCAGGAATTATCCCATAAAATGGATGGATTATGGGTTTGATTTTTGAACGAGGGATTTGCATCTGGTCCAATGCCTGGAGCAGTAAAAGGTCCAAGGAACTGCCTCCATCGATCAGTACCCTTTTGACTCTTGCATTACTGATTATTGGGGTAATGACCAGAGATAATCTCAGTGGTCGAGCAAGCCCAATGGGTCAATCAGAACGATCAAATGTCAAAGGGGTGTCCGACCAACGGGGGTATTGAGGTTCGCCAAAGAGAGCTTTCGCTTGGTTAACTTCTCGATGAAATGCTTTAAACTGTCGTTTAGAAACAAAAGAGGAGGAACCTCCAAAAATGACATTAACGTAATTACGAGGTATCTAGTAGGATATTTCTTTGTCCCGTCGGCGTCTCTAAGCCCGCAAGTTTGCTCTTTCAATGGCAAAGTTGGTATCGGCCCCATTCCCTGGTAGAAGTCATCTAGTTGCTTCAACTAGCTCTGGCAATTTTTGAGGTTGTGTCCTAGAGAGTTGTGGATCGGACACATTTCTTGCCTTCCTGCGAGTTAGTCGGTTTTTCTGGCTGGTCGGAATTGCGACCACCAGAGGCAGTTGTATTTTTAAATGAAAACTTATTATCTTTCACCGGTGATGGCTTCTCCGCAACTGCGACCTCTCGGTACTGTCCGGTTCGATTCTTTTTGGTTTTCTTTGACTTTTCGCTCGATGAAGACTCCGGCTTCTTGCCCGCATCCTCTTTCTTCACGTCCTTGAGACCTGGTTGGGCGGCAAGTTTCCTTTATCAACCATCCTATTCCATTCAATGGTCTCAGCTGCGTCTGAATAGCGATCAGCCATATCAAAGAGATCGGCGACTGATCGAGGGGGGTTGATAAGTAAATCTTCCGTAAATCTCTGATATCGAACAGCGTGCTTAAACGCCCTGATAACAGAGCTGTCGGAGAGTCTCCGTAGAGGTTTGTCGTAGATGATGAAGATCGTCTTCTTTCCCAGGTTTTTGGTAACAATTGTTGAGGATGGCATCGCACAACATTTCCCAGTTATATATGGACCCCTCGGGCTGATTGAAGAGCCAGGTCCTTGCCGGCCCCTCAAGAACCATCGGCAAATAGTTGGCCATGACGCGATCATCCCCAGCTGCCGCTTGGATAGCGGTAATGTAAATTTGAAGGAACTCCGACGGATTCTGGGTCCCATCAAACCTCTCAATAGCCCCTGGCTTGAACTTATCCGGCCAGACAACTGCACGGAGACCTGGCGAAAAAGCCTTGCAACCTACATATGGGCTGTGGAGAGTTCCGCGGTTTCCAGCATACCCACGAGCGATTTCGCGCGATGGAGATGTGTCGCGTGGTCCCAGATGAGAATGCACAGGAATTCGATCTCGATCACGAGAGTTTCCTACGGGCCTGGATTTGTCATGCCGAAGTGATCTGGATGGCAATCGATTACGCCTACCATGACTAGGGTAAGAATACTCCTTCTCATGGGAACGTATCATAGACCGGGAGGCAGCTGTAGGGGTTGCCTCAGATGCAACCTCATCCAGTTTCTCCTCCAGGATCCTAGTGAAAGCCGGTTTGTCCGCGTCAGTGAGGGTGGGAGGAAAATTACGCAAGGCCTCCGTGATAGATCGAAGTCGGCCCTGCGTACTCCTCTTTGGTGCTCCAGGTGTAATCGTCTCTTCATCCGCCGGTAAATGCTCCGATGGTGAAGAAGGCGTCTGGTCGTGCCCGTGACCATGTGGGCGACAGGAGGAACTAGGGTGGCGTCATAACGAGCCTGTGCATTTTGGAGAGCCTCTAAGGCTGTCTTGCGGAGTTCGTTATCTAGTCGCTCGCGGTCTTGATCCTCCTTCTGCTTGCGTTCTTGTTCCTCCCTTTGTCTGCACTCCTGTTCTTCCCTAGCGATCCACTGATCGGGATTTTCTTTTGACAAGGCAGCGAATTCTCTGGGGAGCGAAGCTACAGAAGGAGTGAACATATCTGTTTGCTCCGAGTCGGATTCGAAATCAAAGAGAGAGTGGAGGTTGTCGGGATCAAACGTCCCGAGACTGAGTTCCTGGTCGCTGCCATCCTGGTTCCTGATGGGAACACATGGCGACCGAGACTCGATTTTGTGAATAGTGGAACTGACATCAAGTTCCGAACTTGTCTCTCCCATTCTTTGGTCGATGGACATGACCCAGGTAGGGGAAAATGTGTCCTCTTGACGTTCCTTCGGAATGTCTTCACAACTAACCTCTTCCATTGGAACGGGGTCATTGGGTGAAGGCATTTGTATATGGGCATAATCGTCGAGATCGAAGTCGTTCTCGGAATCATATGCCCTAGACATTGCTCACCAAAACTCCGGATAAAAGGAAAGCACCTTGAGAAAGGCCCCACGGTGGGCGCCAGCTGTCGACGATTTGGACTCGGGGTCCTTAGTCGATCTTATGCAAATTTGTGAGTTGTAGGACCTTTCAGGGCGCTCCTCTGGAAAGGTAAGATGAATCAAGTCTGTAGAGGGACAAGAAATTTTATACAGGTTCGGGCCCTCGATGGTGGGAGTAATAGTCCTACGTCCTGTTGTGATTTCACTATATGTAATAAGATGTTTTTATAAGAGGGTTGAAGAGAAGATCACAGACGATGATCTCTTCTATGTTAGTATCTACCTAACTATATCTAAGCCTTTAGGAAAATGCCTGGTAGTGCTTGTATTCTTGACTAAAATTATTCACCTCCTTTAGAACGTGTATTGACTACCTTTTTATACTGGATAAAAGGGCGCCAACACGAAATGACCTTGGACAGTTGTTAGGATGCAGTTTTGTTAACCACACTTAACTTCCACACAGGCTTAACACGTGCAATCAAGGGATAACCGCATATGCTAACCTCCTGGCAGTTGTCTTCATACATGGAAATATCTTCGTGATTCTCGGGATGTGCCCATTCAAAGAGTTTGGCCTTCCTGAATTATCCTGGTCGTAGATAATCAACGACCCTCTGACCACGCACTATCTGGAGTTTCCTGACCGCGCACTGTCTGCAACCTCATGATCGCTGTAACATCCTGAGTTTTGGGGTGAAAAGTTTCTTTCTTAAAAGTCATGCATGCATATGTCTCTTCTAGATCAACCAAAGCAGCCTCAGCTTTATTCTGTTCTAGCCCTAAAATCTCCAAATCTATCCTGTGACCCCAAGTCAAGATCTGACTTGCCAGATTTGATCTATCAGTTATCCTAAACCTAAAAGCCTTCAGAACCTGGATTCAATTCTATCCCTAACTTCCAGAATTTTCAACTCTTTTCTGTTTTCGAAAACAGAATATCTGTTATTACCTTTTACCCTAAGTTTCAGAAATTCAGATTTAATCAAAATCTTAGCCAAGTTCAGACCAGATTATTCCTGGTTTATGATCAAGGGTATGCCAATACCTTAATCCAAAAAGTTGGCAGCCAGATTTTACCATCTAGACTCTTTTCGCAAATCAGTCCAAGAGTATCGCAGATCAGTCCTTTTCCAGATTTTCCAGAAGCCTGAAAAGGCAAAATGTTGCAAATCATCTCCAAATTCAAATCTGATTCAGGGAACACCTCCCAAATGCTTTTCAACACAAATCCTTCTTTTATGAGTATCTCAAAATCAGACCCTAAATCCCAGAATTCGAGATCAATAAGATTCAGACTTATTTTACCCTAATCTACTCTGTTTTCAGTTCATATCAAAAATCATCCGAACATCTCAAATTTTATCTTCAATCTGTGCCAAATCATCTGTTGAATCAAGTTTGCCAAATCAGCAGAATCAAAATCAGATCAAACCTTCCAAATCTCCAGATTTACAGATCAGTCCAAATCAAGAATTGGAAATTGCAAATGAGTCCAGATTCGACCAGGACAGCAGCTGCTGTGCACGACCAGAGATCGCCGTGCATTTGCGCCGTGCTTGCTCTCCGCCGGCCACGCCTCGCCTGCGCCTGAGCTCATGCTCACTTGAGTTTGCATGTGCACACGCGTCTGTGTATTAGCCATCGTCGTGGCAGCGCCGTTGAACAGCCTTGCTCCCGTGCGCGATCGTCGTCAGCAACTCCTCGCCACGTTGCTTGCTTTGCCAGCCGTTGTCGCCACTGTTTTGCACCGCCCGACACCATTGCGTCCCGATGAAGCAACAGTAGCATCAACCGTTCCATCGCCTGTGCGCCATCGCTTCACCGTCACTGTTGCCGCGCCTGCGCCCGGCCAGTCAAGTCCTCGGCGCCAATTTCCTTGCTGCTACCTCCTTGCACGCTCCGCCTCTGGCCTATAAAAGCAACCCCATACCTTGTAACAGCTTCACTTCATCAGGACTTAGCCAATTTTGCAAATTCTCGCGCTGTCGTCGTCTTCTCCGGCGAGTCCAGCAAGAAGCTTCACGGTGGCAGCCTCGACCGTAGCATCTCCTGCCAAATTGAAGCTAGCAGTGAGTACCTCTCATCCTCCTGATTGTACTGTTGCATTGAATTGCTCTCCGGTGGACCCTAACGCCGGTGATCGCCGGAATTGCTAAATGCCCTGTTCCGGCAATGCAGGCCAAATTACCCCGAGTTAGTCTTTGAATATGTGAAACAAATTGATCAGTGAGCTCTAATTAGCAAGCCTATGCATCCAGATCTCCAGATTGAGCTTCAATCGAAGCTTTCCCCAATTTTGAGCTCCACCAGTCGCCGGCGATCGTCGCCAGGCCACACCGGCCATCCTCCGGCCAAATTGATTGTCCAGATATCTTACTCATATCTCTCTTTCACTCCCCAAGCTTGGAATTGAGTTCATTCGGCCTAAATCGAAAACCCCCAAATGGCAGTGTTTCTTCCCCGGCGTTGATCACCGGAAAGCCTATTCCTGGCCGTTTCAGCTTCATCCACCTTGCCATTCAGGTGTGCCTCAACCTCATGAACATAATTGTCTTCTAGCTCGATCTTTGAAACTGTCCAGAATTCCAGATACAGCCATGCCAAAAACCTTGTCCAGTGGCTTCACTGTGCCGTGTCGCCACCACCTTTCTTCACCAATTTTCATCATCTTCCAGCCATTTTTAGCCTTGGATCCTGTTGAATGATTTGTTCCTGTTATCAATGCCTATCTCCCAGACAAAGTGGTGCATCATTTGGAGCTCTAGATCAAAAGATATGGTAAACCCTAGTTTCTGGCCATGTCAAGATCAATGCCAGGCTATGTCAGTCAGTGGCATTAGTCCTTTTCACTTCCTTCCAGATGTGCATTTTGAGCATAACTTTGTCCCTTAGATTCCTGAGGTTGTGATCAGCAATTTCTTCTTCTATCACAACTTGATTTGAGCCCTTGAACTGCAGTTTATGCTAAAACCCTAGATTTTGGCATTGTCAGCCCTATGCCAGAGCATGTCAGCCAGTGGCATTAGCTCTTTTCACCTCTTTTCACCTCTTTTCAGTTGTGCAAACTGGAAATAACCTTGTCCCTTAGACTTGTGGAGTTGTGCTCTACATATTATTCTACTACCACAAGTTGAGATAACCCCTCTATCATCCATCGACCCTATGTCGATGCCTTGAACCGAATGTCGACCTAAAGACGTTCGCTGTTTTTGAGCGAACCAGTCGCAACCATGATATCATTCTGATATTTTGAGACATTTGGAACCTTGTAAACCTTCAGCAACTAACCTAATCCTAATCAATTTCTAACCCAATCATTTCAGAATCATCAAGACTTCATCTTTGCATTATTGCATATAGTATAATAGTGTATTGAAAAGATTGTGATTATTGGTTGTTTGTTTGATTGGAGAGCAGATCAAGAGCCCCAGTTCGAGGACTTCACTGTTGACCCGACATCAGCTGCTGTATTTTACGACGCGGAAGGCAAGTCATATTCTTGGTCATCTCGAACCTATATTTTAAGAGTTGCTATAACATAACCTTGAATATAGATAATATTGCATGAGAAAGATTGGAAATGGTTGATTTATGAATTGGCAGTACTGGACTGGTTATCTGTGAAATGTAAAATAAACAAGTTTTGAGCCATGAACTATTATATATTTATATACTTATATTCATGAAATAAAACCCTAGCCGTGACCAGGAAATGGTATGGAATGGTGGTAGCACTGGAGGTGCTAGACTGCAAAGGATGGGCAGGCACTGAAGGTGCAGGGTTATGGATGGTCTGGTCACTGGCATATAAGGACTAGAACCTTGTGTTGTGCGTCTAGTGGCATGAACAAACGTACTAACCGCAAGCCTGGTATGGGACAGGCCTGAACGAGTACTTATGTGAATCGTACATGAAACCCCTGCATGAGATGGACAGTAATACACTAAACTCACGGGGTTCAACTCCTCCACGTATCACTGAATGTGATTTGATCAAGCACGTTGACCCAGTAATGGGAAGAGGCTTATGGGTGGGGGTATAGCCCGCCACAACTGCGGTTTGTGTGAAGAAAACTGCAGGGTCAGGGGTGAATTGTAAGTGAAACATAACAAAAGTTCCTGTTATCTCCACCTTGCCGCTCACAGTATGAAGTGAGTCAGGGGTCCAATCATTCTGATAGGATGGGCTTGAAAGTGGAATATCTTGCGGGTAAATTGGTACCTCTCTGCAGAGTTAAAAATGTATTCGAATACTTCGTGCTCCCGAGTCTTAGGAGTCTGCTGCGGTGGATTAAATCCACGGGGTGTGACGCAAGTATTATTTTCTAAATAAAATATATTAAATCAAGATTACCCAAATGACATGTGTTGTCATGATAAGGAGTGCTGCCGTGGGCGGTCATGTGTTGACGTGTCGTGGTAGTGCTATAATTTAGTGAACATGAATGATTATGTTATATTATAGAAAGGTGCTGCCATGAGTTGAGCCAGGAAAGAGAAAGATTATTTTACAAACATCCATAATTCTTGACTAGTCTAGGTTCATATCATCTCTACTATATGTATCTACTCTTACCTATGACTTGCTGAGTACGTAAGTGCTCACTCTTGCAACCTACAATTCAGTAGATGGAGCGTTCTACAACCAAGACGAAGGCATGGAGTACTTCGTGGATCCAGAAGGAGGAGCGTCAGTCCCGTCATTTCCCTGATGTGTGTTGTTCTGCCGTCCACTTCTCTTTGTGGGTGGGTCACCTACCTTCTGCTGTGTAGATGTTATTTTGCTAAACCATGAATGCCGTGAAGGCATTGTAATCTTCTTATGTAATATCAAGGCCAGCAGGCCACACTGCTTAACTATTTTGTAAGTGACTCTGTTGCAATGTGATATACTCCTGTGCTTGACTTATCCTGGGACGTCAAGGGTATGTGTATGCTATGCATATATGGGACTAGCTGCAGCGAGCTAGGTTTCTACAGGAGTAGTCGTAGTCCCAGTTTCGGGGCGCGACAATCGCGCAGGGGCTGCGACCATGAAATATCTGTATTCGCGCCCTTTTAGATCGTCTGAGACCATAGCGATGGATTTATTGATACACGTCTAATCTGATTCTATCTTAAACCAGACATGTAATACTTTGAACTAGCTCGGGTGATAATCCTCGTCACTGGGGGAGACATGATCAAGGTTAGACACTTGCCTTGCAGTGTGGGGTCTGACGGCTCTAGAGGTTCTTCGAAAACTTCTGCTGTCTCTTCTTCTTGTTGCTCTATTCTCCCACACAAACAATGAGACAATTCAACACATCGCACTACAGAAGCATACAGAAAATACTTGTGTACAGTATATATATATGCATGCAAGAGAATAGGTCTGGTTGAAGATACTGGGGTGTGGCTCAAAGAGATTAGCTCTGAAACATCGAATGTCGAAGGGTTGACATTCGGTTCACGGCTAGACATGGCCTTAAGTTGGCCTTAGAGGGGTCTTCCCAAGGTGTGTTAGTAGAGAAAAGTGTAGAACATGGCCTTAAAAGCTTAGCAGACAAAGTGGAATTTCATTTTCTCAACCAGAAATGGCTAAATAGGGTCAATGTCAGTCGCTGACATGGGCTGACACTGAGTTGACATTGCCAAAAACTAGGGCACAGCTGGGAAATCGATTCAAGGCTTCAATCTCTTCACCAATTATGTCTGGGAGGTAGGCGAAGGAAACAGGAACTTGGTGGTGGTGGTTTCAGGGGCTGGGGTGCCCGGACGGCGGTGAACGGCGTCGAGGAAACACGGTGGTGACACGGCGATGTGTAGCCACTGGACAGATTTTGGCACAGGGACAAATCACAATTTTGGCACAGCATCGAAGGACGATGTAGTGGAGTAAGTTGCTCAGGGGGTCAAGGCGAGTCAACTAGACAAAGTGACGACAACAGCAATGGCCGGCAGCGAGGGGCGGCGAACAACACCGGAGAAGAAGTCGGCTTGATCCGTTTGAGACCTAGCCTTGGTTTTTGCACTAGGCTCGCCCAGATTCTAATATGCGGAATAACGGGATCTTACTCGGAAATACCGAAACCCAAAGGTTGATCGAAAACACAGTTCAAAGTAATTGCGCAACTCTTTATTTCAAAGAGGGCTTTACACGTCGAACGTTAGACACACTTGCCTACGTCGAAGGAACTATAAGTGTTTAAAACTCAAATAAGTTCTATGACTTTTTCAATGATCTCAATTAGTCCTATTACAAGGTATTTATAGTCCAATCGTGTGAGTACGTATCAGACTCAGTAACCTAAACGTATTAGACTCATATAACTAACTAATTCTATACGGATAAACCTCGTTATACATATTCGGATCGGATTACAATTTCGAACAGGAAACAAATTCCTTTTCATGGTCGTGAACTAATCCATGGTTGCGAAACTTATCCGAACACGGTTAAGGACGCGAAGTCGTATGCGATCAGGACTTGGTCGCGAAGCCGTATGCGATCAGGACTTGAAGATCCTCCCGGATCATGACTCCCTTGTTGAAAAGGAGCCAACCCCTGTTGTGACCTCTCGATCAAACTGGAGATGTGGAAATTGGGCTTGTCCATGTTCTCTGGTGTACCACTTTGCCGCACGTACTCGTTGACCTTTCCGACTGATTCGAAATGTCTCCTTTGTGCCACTGCGGGTGGTAGTCACCTTTTTCTCCAGAATCACATCTTTACGTAGAGGTTCGTCTCGTTGATAGACCAAGTCTTCAATAGATGGTACTATGGTATCTGGCTCATCCTCCAGCATTGAAGGCTCGAAGAGTTTGAGGTGCTCAACATTGACAACCTAGTAAATATCCATGTATGGAGGTAACTCGAGTTGACAAACATTATTACCCACTTTCCGCAAAATCTGAAAAAGACCATAACAAATGGGTTTCAATTTCTTACCTTCACCTTTAAGTCTCTCCTTACTCAGATGTAACCATACCATATCACCTTCTTAAAATTGCACATCAACTCGGTGCCGATCATGTTGCGCCTTGTACTTGAGTTGAGCTTTCAGCAAGTTCTGTTGAACCTCACAATGGAGTCGTTGAATACCTTCCAGGAACTTTTGTGCAAAATCCTAGTGAGATGCTTCCTTGCTTTTCTGTGCTGAGGTAGTAATCACAAACTCCATGTCGAATGAACTCTGTGGTAGAAACCCTAAACAGACCTCAAACGGCGACTTTCCAGTCGAACAATGCACTGCTCGATTAAAAGCAAACTGCAGGTACGGTATGCTTTCATCCCAAGTCTTCGGGTGCTTCGAGTTATATCCTCTCAAAAGATGAGCGACTGTGCGATTTACTACCTCAGTTTGATCATCAATTTGCGGATGAAAAGCAATACTCCTCTTTAGCTTGGTGTCCATCATCGTCCAGAGCGATCGCCAAAAGTGACTAAGGAACTGGGTATCACGATCAGACACAATAGAAGTCGGCATTCCAAAGTGTGTCCAAACGTGTTGAAAGAATACCAGAGCTACTTCTTCTCCCATTATAGTCTTTCGACAAAGTATAAGAATAATCATTTTGGAGAATCGATCAACGACCACGAATAGATAGTCGTTTCCACATCGGGTCTTAGGCAATTCTCCTAAGAAATCCATGGATATGCTCTCCCATGGTCGCGATGGAACTGGCAAAGGAGTGTACAAACCTAATTTTCGGTTTACCGATTTTGAGATGCTGCAGAGACCACAACCTCGAACAAAACTAGCCACATCCTGCTGCATACGCGGCTAGAACACATGTCGGTGAAGATTTTGCAACGTCTTTGTAACCCCAAAGTGACCAGCTACCTTCGATGTGTGCGCTTCTCGCATCCATTGAATTCGAGGTGCTCCACGAGGTATGCAAAGTAATTTACCCTTGTACAAGAGTCCTTCTCGACGAACGAACTCCGTAGGTTTCCCTGTTTCGATCTCAGCCAGTGCTGTTTGAAAATCAGGGTCTTCACTGTACATATTGGCATAGTCAGCATGACATGAGGGCTCGATCAGCATGAACGCTAATAAGAAGAGGGTCGTAACTGGTGGTCGCGACAACATGCCCGCCAATTTGTTGTGTACGCCCTTCTTGTACTTAATCACCAGATTAAACTGCTGCAAATACAACATCTACTTCATGTGTCGAGCTTGCTGTAGCTTGGATTGAGTTTGAAAATATTGCAATGGTTGATGGTCGGTGTGGACAATAGTCTCTTTACCCAAGAGATAATACCGCCAATGTTTCACGGCCTGATGCAGTGCTCATAACTCCTTATCATAAGTCCGGTAGTTCTTCTGAGCTCCCTGGAATAACTCGGAGTGATATGCCACTAGTCGACCTTCTTGCATGAGCACAGCGCCCATCGCATAACCTGAGGCATCAGTTTCTAGCTCGAATGGTTTCTGGAGATTCGACAAAGCTAACACAGGCGCCTCGCTGATCTTCCTTTTCAGCAAGAGAATCATGTCCTCATGTTTCCCTGTCCACTCGAACTTCTGATCGATCCTGGTTAATGCATGCAATGGAGAAGCCATAATCGAGAAGTGTCGGATGAACTTTCGATGGTATTGGCATGCTCCCACAAAACTGCGCACGTCTGTAACTGTTTGCGGTCGCGGCCACTCGCGAATCACTTTTACTTTATCCGGGTCAATTTGCAACGCACCGTTGCCGACCATGAATCCTAGGTAAAGTAGATGTCGACGATTCGGACTCGGGGTCTCCAGCCGAACTTTCAAGATGACCCTCCAGGAAGGTATGTAGGAATATGGAGAACAGGAGCACAGAGAGGTTTATACAGGTTCGGGCCCTCAATGATGGGAGTAATAGCCCTACATCCTGTTGGGATTTCAATATACGTGGTAAAGATTTACAAGATGACGGGAAAAATCTTCACAGGCGAAGGTTTTTCCTATGTAAATGTACAGAAAGAAGCCAGGGAGGCTTATAAAAGCTATCCAATCTAGGCCATAGACTTGGCTGTTTGAGTGGTTGAGATGTGTTGTCTCTCGCTGTTTTCTTGTTTGATGCATCTTTCCATCCTTTTATACTAGTCAAAAGGGTGCCATGTCCTAACTACATCAGACAGTTGCTTGGATGCGGTTTAGAGAACCGCTCTTAACCCCCACGCAGGTTTAACACATGTTATTCATGGATAACTGCACGTATTAACCACCTGACGGTTGGTCCTCTAGGCAGAAGAATCTTCGGGATACTTGGGATATTCCTGCTATAGGGACAGGTGAATCCCAAATACCCTGGTCGAAAGTGCTTTGACCGCGGGATGTTGGCTGATCGCGCAACATCTCCAACATTCTGTTCGCGTATGGCACACGAACTCCTGACCGCGCACTACCTGTGGTCTGATCGCGCAAAGCCTGCGACCTCGGGCTGATGCTTCTCAGAATGACTTGAGTTCGCACCGCAAGGCACATGTCTTAGCTTGAATCTGTCCTGAACCAACAGTGCATTTATTTGAACTGACTCGGGTGTCAATCCTCGTCAGCTAGCCCCAAAATTCGAAGAAAACGAAGAGACGTGTTTATTTCAAATTTTTGAAGATATGCATCGGATTTTTAACCCGACTCTTCAAATCTCCCGTTTAGTGGCGCACTAAGTGGGACGGTTGGTTCCCCGAGATGGACTCTGGTCATTACGTGACAGGTAATGATGGCGCCGTTGAAATATTTTTTAATCCGAGGTGAAATTGTAAATGCTTTTAAAAACCCGAGGCGCTCAGAATGTGAACCGTCACCTTAGCGGCTATAAATACCAAGGCCTTTGAATTTGTAAAGCCTCATAATTTCTTCTCACAGTTAAGTTTTTCAAGAATCGCCTTCATCCTTCTCTTCATACGCTTCCCGATGGCAGATCACAACATCATCGAGATTGAAAGTGACGAAGAGGGAGTTCTCAAGCAGGAGCCTCAAATGCCTAAAGATTCATCTCCTTCAAGGAAGAAAGCCAAGGTTGACGAAGGATCTTCCAGCAGAGCAAAGGTAGAAGACGTACCATCGTTCTTTCTTCCTTCAGTTCTTTACTCCAACACTCCCTGCTTTTGTTCAGGTGATCGATTTTCTGGTCGGCAAGCGGTGATTATTCGACCAGAAGATCCTCAACTTGTGTTGGGGAGGCAATCTCCTGGTGGGAAGGTTGCACTCCCACCATCTGGTGATCATCCGCTTTTATCGGATGATCTACTTTCCAGGATGGCTATATCAACCTGTCACGAGCAGGGACAGGTAATGATCCTCATCTCCTTTTGCTGATAGTTATAGTTAGCACAACTAACTTTTGCAAATGTAGGAGATTGGAGGCCCTAGTGATCAGCCTGTTACTACTCTGCCTCTTCCCCTCGGACAGATTCTTCTAGAGGAGAAGAAGGCCCTGGAGAAGAAGATCGAAGAGATGTCTTCAGCGATTCTGCATCTGGCAGAATGTTTTGAACGATCCTGTGAAGAGGCGCACCAGTTCTGTCGAGAGAGGGACCACGCTCAGCAACAGCGGGAACTCTCCGATTTGATTAGGAACAGTAGTGTATCTCTCGTTAGGGATGATGTAGATAGGCTTAGATTAGTTGCTAGTTCCCAGGGGGTTGTTAGTGTAGATCCTACTGACAGCAATATGTCCCTAGGAGAACTCTGCAAACTTCTTTCGGATCAGGTCGACGCTCTGGTCGCAGGTATCCCTTTTGTATGTAAAGAATGCAAGAAATAAAATCTCTTTCTTTATATACATACTCTTTGCATCTTCTGTGCGAATACATGGCCGTAAGTAATGTCTTTGCGACCACTCATACACAGGGAAACTTCAGTTCTGCGGTCAGAATCATACTTTCATAAAAGTACCACGACCAGCCCTGATACCGCGATCAGACTTAAAGCCGCGGTTAGAACCGAAGCTTACTACGACCATAATTGAGGCTCGGTCAGACCGTCACTTCGATTAGAATTGGAGCCCAATCGAAAGCATGGTTTCGACCATACCACCACCCGATCAGAATATATCCATACGTCCAAAAATTGGACCATAGGATTTTTTCATGAAAATATACAAGGCACATGAAGGAAAACGTCCTCTGGAAAGCCCTGAAAAACTTTTCAAGCTTTTGTACTTTCAGAATTTGAAACAAAGAAGTCTTTTTGTTTCAAATCCGATGCCTGGAACACTTTAATGGGTTCGCCAGAGACAATATCCATTATGGGAAATGAATAAAATATCCAGTGGAACGTTTGAGCGGAACGTTACTCACAGAAGTACGCCTCCCGGGGTCTATAAAAGGAGCAGGTAGCTTCTTGAGGAAGCCACATAACCAAAACCCTTGTGATTTCGCCGCACAAAACCCTCGCTCTTCTCAACCTCCATCTTCCCAAAGCCGCCAACTTTTTTCCCCAATTCCTCACCAAAAATGGCGTCTTGGAGCCGATCAATCCATCATTCCGAGGATAGCCTGTTGGCACTAGAGAAGGATGAGATCCTTCCTCCACGGCTGCTAATCAACTGGCAACCAGCGGAGAAGGACCAAGAAACCCCAGTCATCCAAGAGGGCGAACTGGTGGTTTTTGAGGAGTATCTGCGGTGCGGGTTCCGATTCCCTGAGAGTCGGTTCCTGAA
The DNA here is from genome assembly GCA_019359835.1 of Pharus latifolius. NCBI lineage: Eukaryota > Viridiplantae > Streptophyta > Magnoliopsida > Poales > Poaceae > Pharus > Pharus latifolius. The sequence goes on along the minus strand of CM033321.1, from coordinate 57,113,571 downwards.
GGACGTTCTTGAGCATTATGGGTTGGAGCTGATCAACCTCCACCCAAATGCAGTCCTAATCCTCGCAGTATTCCAACATTTGTGCGAGGCGTACGTCGGAGTGTATCCCAATGTGGAACTCTTCCGACGCTTTTACTTCTCGGCATGGTCAAAGAGTGCCAACGCCGCCGGATGCATATACTTCCGAATAAGGGAGAAGAAAGACTATCCCTTCCCACCCCTGTGTGACTTAGTGCACGGGTGGCACTAGAAATGGTTCTACTGCACCCCGCCAACCGAGAGCGGGCTGTGGTTCGAGAACTCGCGGCCGGAGAAGCCGAGCGAGTTGGACTCCCTCCCGGCGATGAACTCGGAGTTCATGAAGCACGCCGAGGTGATCCTTCACTTAGTCGGACAAGGATTAACAGCACGTGACATCATCCGAGACTTTGTGAAGAACCGGGTGAGCCCCTTGCGTGAAAGGGCTCATCCGGCTTGGGAGATCAAGTCCATGGCGGACAGCACCTTGGACTACAATGAAGGTACCCATCTCTGACACTGAGATCTTTTATTTTTGAAATGCATCAGTTAACCCGCATTATGGAACAGTTCTGCCCTCATCCGAGATCGAGAGGCGGACTAACTACCTCCTCAGGGCTTATAACACCGAGGTAGAGGGCCCCAAGGGATCGCCTCGCCCCCAGAGCTTGGTTCACGCCGGCGACGGACCTTATACAAGAGCGCTGAAAGGTATGTTATCTTTCACTTGGCCTCTGTTTTGCAGGTCTTATGTATGTCTAGCACTAACGATTTTATTTGAAGGAGAACAGCTCTTAGGGAGGTTCGCCGAGGCGACGTTCCCAAGCGAGAACGTCAGTTCCTTGGGGAAGCCGACAATGAAACATGTGAAGAAGGTTTCCTCAAAACCCAGGACGAGGAATCCCGCCCCTAAGAAAGCCAGGCCAAATCTCAGAGAGGGGTCTTCACGGAGCGTCCCTCCTACCACAAGGAAAACTGCTGTAAGATATCACGTTCCTCCTATTTTTCCAGGTGCGGACTGGAATCACTTCTTCGTCGTACAAGGGGAGAGGAGCGAAGAGGAGGAGGATGATGATGTCCCCCTAGTCCGCCGGAGGAGGAAGATTGCGGGCTCTCCATTCGGTGACGCTCCAACTTGTCCCACAGAAACAACTGCTACCGCAGAAGTAACTGTAGCAGACTCCGCGGCCACCGAAAGTCCCGTGGTCGCGGGTAACACCCCTGCTCCTGAAGCCCCCGAGGCTTCAAGGTCAGTTGCCTCTACTTCCCTGGTCGAAGGGGCGACCATGGTAAGATTCTTTCACGTTCTTGTTTTCTTCAATTCCCCTTGTACACTTGCTCACTAAGTTAATGCTTATCCAGGGAGAAGAGCTTCCTCCTGCAACTCCTGTGAGTCCCAGGGAAGAAAATCCTTCACCCCCGCGGACAGGAGTGGAGGTAACCGAACAAGGCCCCGTGGTAGTTGTGGGTGAGGTGCCGGCCCCAGAAGTCCGGGAGCCGTTCAGACCTTCGGATGCAACCTCGCCAACCGGACAGTTGCTCAGGTAAGAACTCTTACCATTTGTCTTTATCTTCCCTTAGAAATGTGCTTACAGAGGAACACACCTAGGGGGAAAGGCCTTGTTCACCAAGAGGAAGACCAGGACAGACGACGACTGTCCCCTTTCTCGAGGAGAGCCTTCCCTGAAATCCCAAAAACTGATGGGATTTCAGATAAGGTAAGAACCCTATCTTGGTTGTATTGAAATAAGTTGTGGTGATCACGAATTTTGACTGTTCGATCCAGGAGGATCTCCAAATCCTGATCGCATACGGCTTCGCGACCTTAACCGTGTTCGGAAAGGATTCGTGACCATGGATTGGTCCGCGACCAGGAAAAGGAATTTGTTTCCTGTTCGGAATTGTAATCAGATCCGAATGTGTATAACTAAGCTTATCTGTTTAGGATTAGTTATATGAGTCTAATACGTTTAGGTCTCTAAGTCTGATACGTACTCATACGATTGGACTATAAATACCTTGTAATAGGTCTAGTTTAGATCATCGAATTCAATCGAAGAGTCATAGAACTTATTTGAGTTTTAGACACTTATAGTTCCTTCGACGTAGACAAGTGTGTCTAACGTTCGACGTGTAAAGCCCTCTTTGAAATAAAGAGTTGTGCAATTACTTTGGGTTTCGGTATTTCCGAGTAAGATCCCGTTATTCCGCATATTAGAATCTGGGCGAGCCTAGTGTGAAAACCAAGACTAGGTCTCAAACGGATCAAGTTGGTATCAGAGCAACTTTCCTATCCTGTGGATGGTGAAGACTCGCCAGGGTTACAAAACTTCCGGCGAAACTCCAGGCGATCAATTGACGGTTCCTACAGCCGCGTCTCCGACAATGTCTGACGATACCTCCGCTCAAGCTAACCTAGCCGAAAAAGTGGCTAAGCTCTCCACCGACATGGAAACCGTACTTGCTTGGGTTAAGCAGCAGGCCATGATTGTACCTCCTGAAGTAGGGAAGGTTATGGGTGAGAAGACTGGTGAAGACTTGCGCAGAGCAGACGAAGATGAAGACGAAGGCGACCACAAGACCGACGACCTCGCCAACACCTCCTTAGCTGTCGGATCTTTTAAAGTCGATGCTAAGATTGATATACCCATATATGATGGGGTGATCGATGCCGAGAAGCTGGATTCTTGGATCGACCAACTTGAGACCTACTTTGACCTGAAAGGGTTTAGTAGCACTCAAAAGGTCAAATTTGCACCTTTGAAGATGAAGGACCACGCCAAGACATGGTGGAAGGCCCTTGTCGCCAGTGGTGAAGCTGACGACCTTGCGTGGGGTCAATTCAAACGACTTCTGCGACAAGAATTCTATCCGATGGGTTACCTTGAGGAGAGATGGGAGCGTTGGCACAGATTGTACCAACGGCGCGACCAGACCGTCCAAGACTATACGACAGAGTTTCGGCGACAAGCAATGGTCATTGGCATCTCACTATCCGACCCTCAGGTATTTCAGAAGTACACATCTGGACTTCAGAAATCGATCAGTACTGAGCTAAGTCTGTTCGGTGTCCAAGACATTGCGACCGCGAGCACAACTGCTATGGCGATCGAGAAGAAGAACAAATCCCGCAGCGACAAAAGCACGAAGGAAAGTGCGACCTCGACAAAGAAAAAGCCGAGTCCGAAGAAGAACGCTTCAAAATCGGGCACGGGTGCCTTTTGCGAACAATGTCAAGTCGCGGGGCATACCAAGGACAAATGTTACAAGCTTCATCCTGAACTTCGGACAAAGAAAAATGGACCAAGGAAAAGAACAGCCACGGCTACTGCGACTTCACCCGACGAAGAAGTTGTCCGAGTGAATTCGGTTAATGAGGCGGATACGACCTTGTCATTGATGGCAATGCCGAAGGAGAAGGGTTCCGATCCACCGAACGACCATCACCCAACGGAGGACTTGTTCACCATCAACATCCAGGTGAAGCACGAAGTGGTCGCAGCGATATTCGATCCAGGAAGTCAGAAGAATCTGGTCTCCGCTGGACTGGTTCGGCGACTTGGTTTGAAGACAACCACACACCCGCGACCATATCCGCTGGGTTGGTTTACATCCAACGTGAACCAACAGATTACGAGTCAGTGTGTGTTGAAGTTTGCGATCTCTGCACGATATACCGATGAGATGCAATGCGATGTTGTCCCTATCGATATCTGTCAGGTGATCTTTGGGAGTCCGTATCTGTATGATCGAGACGCTCACTTCCATCGGCGAGCGCAAGAGTACGACCTCACCAAAGACGGAGTTAAGTTCGTGATCAGTAGAGACATCCATGTCAACACTTCGAACTTGATTACCGCAAATCAAGCCAAACGAATTGTTAATGCATGTCACAAGTATGTGCTTGTCATGATTCGACCCATTGATCAAGGTGAGGGTACTCGACCAGCATTGTCGCTGGCGTGCCGAGAGGATTCTGGTCGTTTGTCGGGACTGCTGGAGAAATACAGTGATCTGTTCGAGACTACCCAGGGTCGTTCGCCGAAACGTCCAGTCGAGCACGAAATTCAGCTTGTGTCCGATGCGACACTGCCCAATCTGAGTATGTATCGCAACTCAGTATTGGAGAATGAAGAGATCAAGAGACAACTTGGTGAGTTGCTGAACAATGGTGTCATTCAACCGAGTAGTTCACCTTGTGGATCTCCTGTGGTGTTAGTACCAAAGAAAGATGGGACTTGGCGTATGTGCATCGACTATCAAGCACTGAACAAGATCACCATCAAGAACCGGTACCCCCTTCCTCGTATTGATGACCTGCTAGACCAATTGAAGCATGCTGTTGTCTTCTCCAAATTGGATCTTAAGTCAGGATATCATCAAGTCAGCATCCGAGAGGAGGATACATGGAAGACCGCGTTCAAAACACGGCAAGGTCTGTTCGAATGGTTGGTCATGCCGTTTGGTCTCTGCAACGCCCCGGCAACTTTCATGTGTCTTATGAATGACGTATTGAGACCGTTCATCGACGACTTTGTGATCGTGTATCTCGACGACATATTGGTTTATAGTCGTTCGTGGGATGAGCACCTCATTCATGTCGAAAAGTTGTTCGAACAGCTTTGGCAACATCGACTTCGCCTCAACCGTAAGAAGTGCGAGTTCGGTCAGCAAAGTCTACTTTACCTCGGATTCATAATCAGCAACGGTACGTTGCAAATCGACCCGGACAAGGTCAAAGTGATTCGTGAATGGCCGCGACCGCGAACAGTTACGGATGTGCGTAGTTTTGTGGGAGCATGCCAATACCTTCGGAAGTTCATCCGACACTTCTCGATTATGGCTTCTCCGTTGCATGCATTAACCAGGATCGATCAGAAGTTCGAGTGGACAGGGAAACATAAGGACACGTTTCTCTTGCTGAAAAGGAAGATCAGCGAGGCGCCTGTGTTAGCTTTGCCGAATCTCCAGAAACCGTTCGAGCTAGAAACTGATGCCTCAGGTTATGCGATGGGCGCAGTGCTCATGCAAGAAGGTCGACCAGTGGCATATCGCTCCGAGTTATTCCAGGGAGCTCAGAAGAACTACCCGACTTATGATAAGGAGTTATGCGCACTGCATCAGGCCGTGAAACATTGGCGGTGTTACCTCTTGGGGAAAGAGACGGTTGTCCACACCGACCATCAACCATTGCAATATTTGCAAACTCAGTCCAAGCTACAGCAAGCTCGACACATGAAGTGGATGTCGTATCTGCAGCAGTTTAATCTGGTGATTAAGTACAAGAAGGGCGTACACAACAAATTGGCGGATATGTTGTCGCGACCACCAGTTACAACCCTCTGTTTATCAGCGTTCATGCAGATCGAGCCATCATGTCATGATGACTATGTCACTATGTACAGTGAAGACCCTGATTTTCAAACAGCACCGACTGAGGTCGAAACAGGGAACCCTACAGAGTTCGTTCGTCGAGAAGAACTCTTGTACAAGGGAAATTTACTTTGCATACCTCGTGGAGCACCTCGAACTCAATGGATGCGAGAAGCGCACACATCGAAGGTAGCTGGTCACTTTGGGGTTACAAAGATGTTGCAAAATCTTCACCGACATGTGTTCTGGCCGCGTATGCAGCAAGATGTGGCTAGGTTTGTTCGAGGCTGCGGTCTCTACAGCATCTCGAAACCGGCAAACCGAAAATTAGGTTTGTACACTCCTTTTCCAGTTCCATCACGACCATGGGAGAGCGTATCCATGGATTTCTTGGGAGGATTGCCTAAGACCCGATGTGGCAACGACTATCTATTCGTGGTCGTTGATCGGTTCTCCAAAATGATTGTTCTTATACCTTGTCGGAAGATTATCACGGGAGAAGAGGCAGCTCGGGTATTCTTTCAACACGTTTGGACACACTTCGGACTGCCGACTTCTATTGTGTCTGATCGCGATACCCGGTTCCTTAGTCACTTTTGGCGATCGCTCTGGACGATGATGGACACCAAGCTAAAGAGGAGTACTGCTTTTCATCCGCAAACTGATGGTCAAACCGAGGTGGTTAATCGCACAGTCGTTCATCTCTTGAGAGGATATAACTCGAAGCACCCGAAGACCTGGGTTGAAAGCATACCGTACCTACAGTTTGCTTTTAATCGAGCAGTGCATGGTTCGATTGAAAAGTCGCCGTTTGAGGTCTGTTTAGGATTTCTACCACAGAGTCCATTCGATATGGAGTTTGTGATCCCTACCTCAGCACAGAACAGCAAGGAAGCATCTGATCAGGATCGAGCACAAAAGTTCCTGGAAGGTATTCAACGACTCCATCGTGAGGTTGAACAGAACTTGCTGAAAGCTCAACTCAAGTACAAGGCGCGACATGATCGGCACCGAGTTGATGCGCAATTTCAAGAAGGTGATATGGTATGGTTACATTTGAGTAAGGAGAGACTTAAAGGTGAAGGTAAGAAGCTCAAACCCATTCGTTATGGTCCTTTTCGGATTTTGTGGAAAGTGGGTAATAATGCTTGTCAGCTCGAGTTACCTCCATACATGGATATTTACTCGGTTGTTAATGTTGAGCACCTCGGTTGTTAATGTTGAGCACCTCAAACTCTTTGAGCCTTCAATGCTGGATGATGAGCCAGATACCATAGTACCATCTGTTGAAGACTTGGTCTATCAACGAGGCGAACCTTTACGTGACGATGTGATTCTGGAGAGGAAGGTGACTACCACCCGCAGTGGCACAAAGGAGACTTTTCGAATCGGTCGGAAAGATCAATGAGCACGTGCGGCAAAGTGGTACACAAAAGACTAGGTCTCAAACGGATCACTGTTGGTCCATTTTTCCTTGTCAGGCGAAAAGAAGCAGCACCTAGCCCTTCAACCGCTCCGGGGAGGGTTGAAGTCGCTGCCAGTGCCGGAGCCTCCGGTGAGGAGCGCTCCGCCCCCTTGGTCCAGGAAGTAGTCCGGGCCGTGAGGGGAGAAACAGGCGCGGAGACCCAGTCGCAAGCAACAGCGACTGGGGATAGTGCCCAGCAGGCACTCCCATCGGCTGCCTCTATTGAGGCCGCAATGGGGCCTTCAAAAAGTCCTCCCGCCATCCTGGAAGACGTTTCCTTCTGGGAATTCACGAAGGTATGATGAACTTCTCTTTTGGTGCCTGGATTGTACATAGGACACCTTTAACTTCTTTTTGCATCGCAGGAGCTATCCCAGATGACGGCCAGGTCGCTTGCTATGATAGCGAGCGTTGAGGCCATACAAAAAGAACGAGACAACTTGCGCAGGTAAGGATCATTACACTTCAACTTGAACAGATACAAATTGGTTATGACCACTCCTTCTGTTCTATCACAGAGAGGTGGCGTTTTTGAAGAAAGAAGTGGCCATGGTCAAGCTTCATTCGATCTCAGTGACTTCACACCAAGGGATCGAGATCAACAAGCTGCGGTCACAACTTTCTGGTAAGTCGATTCCTGATTAGGAAGACTTAACTTCATAACCTGCGAGTAACCCTTTCTCTTACTGCAGCGCAAGCAGGTCAAATAAGACAACTCAGTCAGGACAAGGTGATCCTCCAAGGCTCTATTCAAACCTCCGAAAGGGCGAATAGAGAGCTGAGCCGTTCGATCTTTGAAAAACTAAAGACGGTGGCTCGTCTCCTGAGGGCTGATGTGGTCGAAACCACAAGAGATAACCTCAGCCTAAATGACTGGTCTATGCTAGTCATTGCCCAGGCAGAGTCACTTCTCGAGTATCTTCCTGAAGATACACGGCGACGAGAAGAGGCGATCAGAACCAGGGTTCGGTCAGCCGCTTCTGCCATTCTCAGCCGGTTTCGACTTCACCATGGCCCAGATGCAGATCTGAATCCATTGGTGGGACCGGTTGAGGTCGAGAGTGAGGAACAATTAGAGGCCGTCATGGAGGAGATCAGACCCCTTGTAAATAAACTCTTGACTGAGCTTGGGATCGAGTGATCCCTACATCTGTATAGAAACAGTTATATAAAATGTGATGTATGTTGAAACTCATTTTTGAAATGAATATACTTTCAAATATATTCTTGTTTTATGTTGTTTCATACTATAAACATATCCCCCTAGCCCCCGCCTGTGATTGTAGATACTGAAGACTTAGTATTACAAACGCAGGAGAGAAGTGAATATAACAACCAGGGATATGTGATCAAACCAACAACTGTGATCGGTGTAACGCCTAGCCTTGTTTGCAAACCAACAGCCACTCAGATGACCGAGAACTTACCAGAAAGCCCCGTGTGCGTTGAGAAACGGCTTATTTAGGAATGACTTATCTGGAAGCGGTCATGAGATCGGCCAGCGAATCCGACTAGAGTGTTGTAATGATCTAACCGTCGGCGACCAGCCCCCAAGCCGAATTCACAGCACATGGGCATAAAGGGAAATATTCACCGTATGAAACCGAAACATTTTTTGTTTTATGAAAAAATGCTAATTGAACAGGAAAAGGGATTGAGTACTTACACATAGAACTTGCGAAGTTGATCGATGTTCCAAGTATTGGACATAATTCGACCATCCTCCATGGCTAACCGCGCGGATCCTGGTCGCGACACTGAGACAACAGTGTAAGGGCCTTCCCACTTTGGGGAGAATTTGTTGCGATTAGACTGGTCTTGGATTTTTCGTAAAACTAAGTCGCCCACGTTAAGACTACATGGTCGCACCCTTTTGCTGTGATATTTGCGCAGAGCTTGCAAGTATGCCACGCATTTGATCAAAGCGCGATCACTCCTTTCTTCTAAGAGGATGAGATCTTGTGATCGCTGTTCGGACTGATCAACTTGTTCGAATTGTTCTGTCCGAACAGACCCAATACTAACTTCCATAGGCAACATACCCTCGGCCCCATAGACCAGATGGAAGGGCGTCTCACCGGTGGCTCGACTAGAGGTAGTTCGTAGTGCCCATAGAACGGTATAAAGCTCATCTACCCAAGCCCCCGAGTGAGTCTTAAGGCGATCAAAAACACGTTTTTTGATGCCTTGCAGTATCTCCCCATTGAGCCGTTCTACAGCACCATTGCTTTGTGGATGTGCCACAGAAGCAAAGCACACCTTGGTTCCGATCTGATCGCAGTAGTCTAGGAAAAGGCCACTGGCGAACTGAGAACCATTGTCGGTGATAAGACGGTTTGGAACACCAAATCGAGCAACAATGTTCTTATGAAAGAACTTTCGTGCTGTTGATGCGGTAATATTTCGTACCGGTTCGGCCTCAATCCACTTTGTAAACGTGTCAATGGCTACGAACAGAAACTTGTACCCGTTGATCGCTCGTGGCATAGGACCAACAATATCCATTCCCCAGACCGCGAAAGGCCATGTGAGGGGAATGGTTTGTAACGCATAGGCAGGTTGATGAACCTGTCTCGCGTGGAACTGACACTGAGGACACATCTTGACCATATGCTTGGCATCATCGAGTGCCGAAGGCCAATAGAATCCTTGTCGAAAAGCTTTTTTGACCAGTGTCCGATGTGACGCGTGCGCACCGCATACACCGTCATGTATTTCCTTCAAGAGGGATTTTCCTTCCTCCTAAGATATGCAGCGCATGAATACTCCTTGAGTACCCTTTCTGTACAAAACCCCATTTATGAGCTTGTACAGACGTGCTTTTCGAATTAACCGATCGCTTTCGGTTTCGTCCTTGGGTAGGGTCCCATGTTCAAGATAGACTCTCAATGGACGAGTCCAATCCTGTTCCTAACCGAGGTTGGTAACACAGGCTATTACCGGATCATCCTCGACCGAAGTCATGATCGAAGGACGGTCCAAGTGTTCAATGAACACTCCTGCCAGAGCGGATGTGCGTGAGGACCCAATTTTGGATAATTGGTCTGCGAGAATATTGTCCTTTCACTGGATGTATTGGACTTCGAAATGACTGAAGTGTTTTTCCAATCTCCTCACTTCCCCCAGGTAATGAGCCATTGTCTCATCGGAGGTGCTGTACTCCTTGTTTACCTGGTTTACGACCAGCTGTGAGTCTCCCCTCACCACTAATCGACGGACTCAGAGGAATTTTGCTGCCCAGAGCCCTGCGAGAAGACCTTCATACTCTGCCGCGTTGTTGGTCGCAACAAAGTGTAGTTGGATGACATACTTAAACTGTTCGCCCTGAGGCGTAACTAAGACCACTCCAGCCCCCGAGTGTTGAAAACTACGGGAGCCGTCAAAGTACATTGTCCAGTGATCGGGGCATTCCAGTTCCTTTGGCACCTGCACGGGTGGCTCAGGGTTGGTCCATTCGACCACAAAGTCGGCCAAAACCTGAGACTTAACCGCCGTGCGGGGCGTGAAATGGATATCAAAGGCTCCAAGTTAGACCGCCCATTTAGCGATTCGAGCAGATTTTTCTGGATTTCGGACAATATCCCCAAAGGAAAGGAGGAGGGTACTGTGATCTTGTGAGCTTGGAAGTAGTGTCGTAGCGCGTAAAGTATCTTCTGGACCTCAGGGTAACGCTCCTTAGGACCATGAAGCACCTCGCTCACGTAGTAGACGGGTCTGTGTATTCCTTCCCTATCCGCGATCAGGACAGCGCTGACCGCGTATGGTGTGGCCGCCAGATAAAGAAGCAATGGTTCTCCTTTATCGGGAGACACCAATACTGGCGGACTGGATAGATACGTCTTCACCTCCTGAAACGCTTTCTCGGCCTCATTCGACCATGTGAAATTGTGATGCTTCCGCAAGGCTTTGAAGAAAGGTAATCCCCTTTCGCCTAGTCGCGATATGAAGCGGCTTAAGGCCGCCATGCGACCCGCTAGGCGTTGAACATCCTTCATGGTCGAGGGTGACCTCATTTGTTCAATGGCCCTGATTTTCTCAGGATTAACTTCAGTGCCCCTGGAACAAACAAGGAAACCAAGAAGTTTTCCTGAAGAAACCCCGAAAGAACATTTCTCCGGGTTTAATTTTATTCCAAAGCGATTTAAATTACAGAAGGTTTCAGCGAGATCGTCCAAATGAGACAATCTCTTGGTACTTTTTACAACCAGGTCATCTACATATGCTTCGAGATTACGCCCTATCTGGGAAAGAAAGATCTTTTGCATCAAGCGCTGGTACATGGAACCTGCGTTCTTGAGACCGAACAGCATTCTAACGTAACAGTAGGTGCCGAATGGGGTGATGAAGACAGTTTTCTCTTTATCTTCTTCCGCCATGCTAATTTGATGATATCCTGAGTAAGCGTCTATGAAACTCATCAGTTCGCAACCCGCGGTTGAGTCGACCAGCTGGTCGATGCGGGGAAGGGGAAAGTCGTCCTTCGGACTGGCACTGTTGAGGCTAGTGTAGTCGACGCACATGCGCCACTTGCCATTTGACTTGCGGACCATGACCGGATTGGCGAGCCATTCCGGGTGATCGACTTCACAAATAAACCCGGCCTTTAGGAGCTTGTCCAACTCCTCTCGGATGGCTTCCTGTCGGTCAACAGCAAAAAGCCTGAGTTTTTGCTTTATTGGTCGTTGTCCAGGTCGAATTGCTAACCTGTGCTCGATTACTTCCCTTGGGACACCGGGCATGTCGGACGGTTTCCACGCAAACACATCTGCGTTAGCCCGGAGGAAAGTAATGAGCTCGAGTTCCTATTTGTCATCCAGACCTGATCCGACCCGAATTGTCTTGGATGGATCATCTGGGTACAATGGAACCATTTTGAGTTTCTCATCTGGTCAAGGAGCAGCCTTGATCGCGTCGGTGCTGACGGTGGTGACCTGGGCGTCCCAGAGGGGAAGTTGATCGACCATCTCCAAAGATAGCCGGTCGCACGTGAGTGCCACGTTGCGACTGCCTCGGACCGAGATGACACCTTTGGGGCCAGGCAATTTGCTGCATTGGTAAGCGTAGTGCGTTGCCATCATGAACTTAGCAAGAGTTGGCCTGCCAAAGATTGCATTATAAGCCGAATCACAATCCATTACGTCAAAAGTAACCAATTCTGTTCGGAAGTTATCCGGCTCTCCCAGTGTGACCGGGAGGACCACTTGTCCCAACGGCATCATGGAGGGGCCTGGGATTATCCCATTAAACAGATGGATTGTGGGATTAATCTTCGAACGAGTAATTTGCATCTCGTCGAGTGCCTTGACCAATAAAATGTCAAGGGAGCTCCCTCCGTCGATCAAGACCCTTTCGACTCTCGCGTTACTGATGATCGGGGTGATGACCAGAGGGAGCCTCAATGGTCGAGTAAGCTCCGCGGGACAATCAGAGCGATCGAATGTCAAAGGTGTATCCGACCAACGGGGGTGTTGAGGTTCACCAAGGGATGTCTCTGTTTGGTTAACCTCTCGGTAAAAGGCTTTAAACTGCCTTTTGGAAACAAAAGAGGAAGAACCCCCGAAAATAATATTAATGTGATTTTGAGGTACCTGGTAGGACATCTCCTCGTCTCCGTCGGCGTCTCTAAGTCCGCATGCCTGTTCTTTAGCTGGTAGGGTCGGCATTGGCCCAACTCCCTGGTAGAAGTCATCTAATTGCTTCAACCAACTCCTGCAGTTTTTGAGGTCATGGCTTGCGGAGTTGTGGAGGGGACACCACTTCTTGCGTTCCTGCGGATTAGTCGACTTTTCTGGCTGGTCGGCACTACGACCACCAGAAGCAGTTTTATTCTTAAATGAAGGCTTGTTACCTTTGATCGAAGGTGGCTTCTCTGCGACTGCGACCTCGCGGTACTGTCCAGAGCGGTTCTTCTTCGACTTTTTCGACTTCCCATCCGACGAAGATTCCGGCTTCTTGCTTGAATCTTCTTTCCTGGCGTCTTTGAAACCTGATTGAGGTGGTAGGTCACCCTTGTCGACCATCCAGTTCCATTCGACCGCTTCGGCTGCGTCGGAGTATCGATCGGCCATGTCGAAAAGATTGGCCACTGATCGAGGAGGGTGGATAAGCAAGTTGTAACACCCTAGTTTTGGGGGTGAAAAGTTTTGCATAAAAACCCTGCATGCATGTATCTCTGTAGTAGTAGCCAGATCAGCTGAACTCTAATCTCTCCCAAACCCTAAAAATCTCCAAATCTATTCTCTAGATCCAGATCAAGATCTGACCATCCAGATTTAACCTACCAGTTACCCTGAAGATAAAAGTCTTCAGGAGCTAGATCAAATTCTGACCCTAACTCCCAGTACCTAAACCTTTCTCTGTTTTCGAAAACAGGAAAAATTCAGATTTACCCTAAGTACCCCAGTTTCCAGATGATTAAGTTATCTCAATTTAACCTTATCCAGACTCAAGTAACCCCTGGAATATGTTCCTAGGTTCATCCTCAACTCACTTCAAAAAGTTGGGAGCCAGATTAATTCATCTAAACACTTTTCGCAGTTTAGTCCAAATTTTACTGCGAATAAGTCCTTTTCTGTTTACTTGGAAGCCTGAAAAGGCTAAAATCCACGAATCAATTCCAACCCCAGAATTTCTTCAGGGAACACCTCCCAAATGCTATTTGATACAGATCTCCTGTTTGATCAGACTTCAAAATCTCTCTCCAATCACCAGAATTCGAGATCGACAAAATCCAGATTTAGTTTACCCTAATTTTACCCTATTTTCGAAAATAGGTGAAATCCCTCAAATCCTATCAAACTTTCTCCAAATTTGAGCTAAATGGTTATTAATAGAAATATTATACTCAGCCATGAAATCAAATCTCAAATTAAACCTCTCAAGGACCAGATTTGCAGTTTAGTCCAAAGCCAAACCAAAAATCATCGCAAATCAGTCCTTGGTTCGACCACAGGCTGCTGTGCACGACCAGGCCGTTCAAACGACCACGAGCGCCGGAGTTTGGTCGTCGCCGTTGCCACCGCTGCGGCTTCGTCGCCGGCGGTCTCCAGCGTTGCCACCCCAGCCACTGTTTCCCTGCCGCGTGTGCGCATCGTGTTCGCCACCGTGGAATCACCTCGCCCGCCAGCAGCGCCTTCGTTCTCCCGCGCGCGCGCCCGACAACGGCAGCGCAGTTGCGCCACGTCGCAAACATGCCTGGGGGAAACATCAACTCGCCGTTGCATCAACCAGGACTGTGCGCCAGGCTGCAAAAGCCGGCACGGCCGCTGGAGCGCGTCACTTCGCCGGGATGCAGCCGTGTTGTCACCTCCAGCCCGCTTCAGTTCCCCGTGCATTTCCAACCGTTGCAAGCCCCTTGCTGTACCTATAAAAGCCACCCCAGCTCAGCTCAAACACACTCACACCAGAACCACCCAAAATCCCTAACCACGCCGTCGTCTTCGTCTTCTTCGGCGAGCTCGAGAAGAGGCTCACGGTGCCAGGCCAATCCACTGCACCGAACTCCAAATTGAAGCTACCAGTGAGTTACTCTCAACCACTTACCTGTGTAGTAGCAGCCAATTGAGTTCTATCGCACCTCATCGCCGGGAATTGCTGTTTTTCCCCGACAACTCCGGTGAGCAATTAAACCCCAATTAAACCGATTTAGCTCTCGAGCCTGTGATCAATATTGATCAGTGGACTGTGTGGAACACATCTAAGCAACTAGAATCATCAATTTTGCTAAAATGTGAAAAACCCAAAAATTCAACCGTGCATGTTCACTGTGCCTGCTGATTTAGCTTATCTGTTGAATGTTAGGTGAATTCAACTTCACACATAGCCTTTGTATGCCCCAGAGACCCTCCTCAAGCAAGGGCTCGAGTTCGTTTGCCCTAGAACAGAAATGCCCAATTTTTGTGTCTTCTTCCCTAGCTCCAGCCGCCGGATTTTGTTCCCGGCCGTTTCAACCCCAACCACCTTGTCTAGTAGATGTGCCTCGACCCCATGAGTATTTTTGCCTTCTAGCTCGACACCTGGATCGGCCCAGCTGAAGAGGTATTGCCATGCCAAAGTTTGGTCCAGAAACTGTTGAGAACAGCTCGGCCACCGTGTTCTTCGCCGGTTTTCATCGCTTTCCGGCCATCTCCTGCCCTAGGTCCTGTTGAGACATTTGTTCCTGTTACAAATGCCTAACCACCAGACAAAGTGGTGCATCATTTGGAGCCCTGAGTCAAAAGATAAGGCTAACCCTAGTTTCTGGCCATGTCAACCCTATGCCAGGCTGTGTCAGCCAGTGGCATTGAGCCTTTTCACCCACTTCCAGCCATGAAACTTGGAAATAACTTTGTCCCTTAGACTCCTGATGTTGTGATCTACACTTTTCTCTACTGTCACAACTTGAGTTGAGCCCTCTATCACCCATCGACCTTATGCCGATGCCTTGAACCGAATGCCAACCTAAAGACGTTCGCTGTTTTTGGGCGAACCAGTCACCACCTTGATATTACCCTGATATTTTGGAACCTTGTAAACCTTGACAACTAATTTTAACCCTGATCCCCACAGTTTAACTCTAATCGCTTCCAAACCTTGTTTTCCCAGAGTATTTTCTCCTTGCATCTTTGCATGTAGTGAATTAGTAAGAATAGAATGAATTGTAATGCCTGTTTGCTTGTTTGATCTTGTTCATCTCTGCAGAGTTTAAAAATGTATTCGAATACTTCGTGCTCCCGAGTTTTAGGAGTATGCCGCGGTGGATTAAACCCATGGGGTGTGACACAAGTATTGTTTTATAAACTAAAATTTGTTAGTTCAAGATCACCCAAGTGGCATGTGTTGTCACGATAAGGGGCGTTGCCGTGGACTGTCATGTGTTGACGTGTCGCGGTAATACCATAATCTAGTAAACATGTGATAACTAAGAGGCATGTGGATTTATGCCCTAAAGTATACGAAATACTGTTATGAGTATAAGATTGAAAGGCTTGAATAAAAATAATGTGATATGAGGTTATATCGCCTTGGATATGGGATATATGTATCACCATCAATATGATTTATTTACTGCCATGGGTATGATCAGAAGTTGAGTAAGAATTGAGAAAGAAATGTATTTTGGGAAAAACCCTTCAATCTTTCCCCAATAGCATAGGCTCATGTCATTTATACTGTAACTATATCTCTACCTCCCCTATGACTTGCTGAGTACATAAGTACTCACCCTTGCAACAACTCCTCAATAGATGGAGCGTTCTACGACCTTGGAGGATGCCCTGAAGATGCTGCGGACCCAGGAGATGATGAGCAGTTTCCTCCGGAGCCCTGATGTGGTGCTGTCTGCTGTCAACCTCTATTTCCTGTGGGTTGCTTTTGGGCCTAGCTTCCGCCTACTAGATGTGTTATTTTGTTAGACCCTTGTGCCTTGTAAGGCACTGTACCTCGTTTTGTACTAAGGCCTGATGGCCATACAATTATGACTACTGTATTGTTTTGCTGCTTCAATGTATCCCTGTGATTGACTCATCCTGGGAAGTCAAGTGGTTTAAGGGACCAGCTGCACCGAGCTGGGCTCCTCACAGGTGATGTCACAGTCGTGGCAGACACGACATAAAATAGTGGTATCAAGCAGCACAGACCTTGACTGTAGGACGGTACCCTCAGGGTGGAGGCCAGCAAGGCAAGCCGACTGGATGCTATCCAGGACGCAGCTCGAGAGGCGGTGCATCGGGTACGCCAGGTGTACTCATGCCGGCTCCAGGAGTCACCTTTCTGTCACGTGCCTTCATCTCCCTGTAACACCCTAGTTTTGGGGGTGAAAAGTTTTGCATAAAAGCCCTGCATGCATGTATCTCTGTAGTAGTAGCCAGATCAGCTGAACTCTAATCTCTCCCAAACCCTAAAAATCTCCAAATCTATTCTACAGATCCAGATCAAGATCTGACCATCCAAATTTAACCTACCAGTCACCCTGAAGATAAAAGTCTTCAGGAGCCAGATCAAATTCTGACCCTAACTCTCAGTACCTAAGCCTCTCTCTGTTTTCGAAAACAGGAAAACTCAGATTTACCCTAAGTACCCTAGTTTCCAGATAATTGAGTTATCTTGATTTAACCTTATCCAGACTCAAGTAACCCCTGGAATATGTTCCTAGGTTCATCCTCAACTCACTCCAAAAAGTTGGGAGCCAGATTAAATCATCTAAACACTTGTCGCAGTTTAGTCCAAATTTTACTGCGAATAGGTCCTTTACTGTTTACCTGGAAGCCTGAAAAGGCTAAAATCTGCAAATCAATTCCAACTTCAGAATTTCTTCAGGAAACACCTTCCAAATACTATTTGATACAGATCTCCCTTTTGATCAGACTTCAAAATCTCTCTCCAATTGACAAAATCCAGATTTATTTTACCCTAATTTTACCCTATTTTCGAAAATAGGTGAAATCCCTCAAATCTTATCAAATTTTCTCTAAATTTGAGTTGAATGAGTACTAATAGAAATGTTATACTCAGCCATGAAATCAAATCTCAAATTAACCATCTCTAAGACAGAAATTACAAATCAGTCCAGATTTCAAATAAGAATCCTTGCAATTTGGTCCCTGGTTCGACCAGAGACGCTATGCACGACCACCAGCTGAGCACGACTGCGACCACCGCACTGCCACGCCAGGAACTTCGTCGCCGGTGAAGCCCCGTGGTCGCCACCCCTTCCACCGCGTTCCTGCCACGTGTGCGCATGTCGTTCGCCACCGTGGAGCCACCGCGGCCGCACCAGCATCTCCAATTTTGCCCGCGCGCGCACGCCATCGCTGCAGCCACTGCAGAAGCTCGGTGCCACGTTGCAAGCATGCCGGAGGAGCCCGTCAGTTCGCCGTTGCATCACACGGGACAGCGCACGCCAGCCCGCAAAGCCGGCACGGCCGCTGGAGCACGTCGCTTCGCTGCTGTCCCGCCCGGCCAGTCAATTCACCGTCGATTCACAGCTCCAAGTCTCCAGGCATTTTCCAGCCGTTGCAGCCTTCCCAAATCGCCTATAAATAACCCTCAGGACTTATCCAACTTCACCACATAGCAAAGCACTAGAAATCGCCACACTCCACCGTGTCTTCATCTTCTTCGGCGAGCTCGAGAAGAGGCTCACGGTGCCAAGCCTCTACACTGCTTCCTCCTCGATTCCAGCTACTTCAGTAAGCTCCTCTTACCTCCCTCATCATACTCGAGCGTGTAATTGACTTCAAACCTCTCCAGTCGCCGGCAATTTCCATTTCTCTCCAGCAGCTCCGACGAGCAATTAAACTCTATCCAGAACGATTTAGCTCTCGAGCCTGTGATCAATATTGCTTAGTGAACTTATCTAAGCATCCCTAAGCAACCAGAATCGAAGAATTTGCTAAAATATGAAAAACCCCAAATTGGAACTTTGCTTGTGAACTGAGCTTGTTGTTTAAGCTTTTCTGGTGCATCTCTAGTCAATCTAACTTCACCAGTAGCACTCTTATGCCCCAGAGACCCTCCTCAAGCAAGGAATTAAGTTTATTTGCCCTAGATCAGAAATGCCCAAATCAGGTTTGAGTTAGTCTTTCCTCCGGACAATATCTCCTAAATCCAGCCAATCCAGCCATAGAAACCTTGCCATCTAGATGTTTTGGACCATTCTGAGCAACTTTGTCTTCTATCACGACTTCTAATTCGGCCTAGATTGTGAGATATAGCTATGCCCTAGTTTGCTGTACTGTTCACACTACATGTGCTCCAGGCCAGCCAGCTTCCTGGCCGGTTTTCATCACTTTCCGGCCATCTCCTGCCCTAGGTCCTGTTGAGACATTTGTTCCTGTTACAAATGCCTAACCACCAGACAAAGTGGTGCATCATTTGGAGCCCTGAGTCAAAAGATATGGCTAACCCTAGTTTCTGGCCGTGTCAAGACTATGCCAGGCTATGTCAGCCAGTGGCATTGAGCCTTTTCACCCAATTCCAGCCATGCACTTTGAAAATAACTTTGTCCCTTAGACTCCTGATGTTGTGATCTACACTTTTCTCTACTGTCACAACTTGAGTTGAGCCCTCTATCACCCATCGACCTTATGTCGATGCCTCGAACCGAATGCCAACCTAAAGACATTCGCTGTTTTTGGGCGAACCAGTCACCACCTTGATATTACCATGATATTTTGGAACCTTGTAAACCTTAACAGCTAATTTTAACCCTGGTTTCCATAATTAAACCCAAATCGCTTTCAAACCTTGTATCACCAGAGTATTTTCTCCTTGCACCTTTGCATGTAGTGAATTAGTAAGAATAGGATTGATTGTAATGCCTGTTTGCTTGTTTGATCTTGTTCAGAGCAAGAGTCCGGGGTTGAAGATCTTGTCGCTGAACCGTCATCGACTGTTGATACTTACGACGCGGAAGGCAAGTCATACTTTGATCATATTGAAACCCATATTTTATGAATTGCTATGCTATTCCATGAGTAGATATCTCGTTAATATTGCATGTGTTGAGATCAATGATATTATGGCAGTGGTAGATTGAATACTTGAGAAATGTGAACTTGATAAGATAGCAAGCCACGAACTAATAAAAGTATAAACATGTACATTTATATTCATGAAATAGAACCCCTAGCCGTGACCAGTATTTTGGTATGGAATGCTGGTAGCACTGGAGGTGCTTGGCTGCACTGAATGTGTAGGCACTGAAGGTGCATGGTTTGTGGTATGATCTGGTCACTGGCATGTAAGGACTAGAACCTTGTGTTATGCGTCTAGTGGCATGAAAAACGTACCAACCACTTACCTGGTATGGGACAGGCGCAACCTAGTAGCTTCCTTAGTATTATCAGTTCCCTGCATGGCTTGTCGATCCGGTTTCTCGCGTGGAAACTGGTGGGACGCAGTTCGTCCATGAGTGATGTGAGATCAGAAAAATTATGAGAGGATAAGGTGTAAAGAAGGAAGACGTCCCTACGCCAGATTAAGTCGTGCGCGACTGTAATCAAAAGAGGTTATGTGTCCTGCGGGAACATAGACCCAGGCTAGGAAAGTAAGGCAGTGGGGAGGACCCACAACGGTACTTGGGACGGTATTGTCCATTTATCGGGCAGGGATACTGTTAATACTAGACTGCAAAAACGTTGTGTGATCTCGGCCTTGTCACATGCGTATAAGTCGCATGGAGTTGGCCCGACTTGGAAGTCGAGTGAAAAAGTGGATTTAAAAAGAGGTACACCTCTGCAGAGTTTAAAAATGTATTCGAATACTTCGTGCTCCCGAGTTTTAGGAGTATGCCGCGGTGGATTAAATCCATGGGGTGTGACACAAGTATTGTTTTATAAACTAAAATTTGTTAGTTCAAGATTACCCAAGTGGCATGTGTTGTCATGATAAGGGGCGTTGCCGTGGGCTGTCATGTGTTGACGTGTCGTGGTAATACCATAATATAGAGATCATATGGTAATTAAGAGGCATGTGGTTTATGCCCTAAGTTACGAAATACTGTTATGAGTATAAGATTGAAAGGCTTGAATAAAGATAATGTGATATGAGGATATATCGCCTTGGATATGGGATATATGTATCACCATCAATATGATTTATTTACTGCCATGAGTATGATCGGGATCTGAATAAGAAAAGAGAAAGAAATGTATTTTGAAAAACCTTTCGCTCTTTCCCCAATAGCATAGGTTCATGTCATATATATATATGTATCTTTACCTTCCCTATGACTTGCTGAGTACGTAAGTACTCACCCTTGCAACAACTCATCAATAGATGGAGCATTCTACGAACTTGGAGGATACCCTGAAGATGCTGCGGACCCAGGAGATGATGAGCAGTTTCCTCCGGAGCCCTGATGTGGTGCTGTCTTGCTGTCAACCTCTGTTTCCTGTGGTTTGCTTTTGGGCCTAGCTTCCGCTGTCTAGATGTGTTATTTTGTTAGACCCTTGTGCCTTGTAAGGCACTGTACCTCGTTTTGTACTAAGGCCTGATGGCCATACATTTATGACTACTGTATTATTTTGCTGCTTCAATGTATCCCTGTGATTGACTCATCCTGGGAAGTCAAGTGGTTAAGGGACCAGCTGCACCGAGCTGGGCTCCTCACAGGTGATGTCACTGTCGTGGCAGACGTGACACTCCCTCTGGGTTGTCACCCATCGTGGAGTACCCGGACCCGTGTCTGGCAGGCACCGTAGGTCTGTTGAGGACCCTCGACTCGCGCTACTCCACTTTGCTTGCTGAGCATCAGGAGCTCCGCAAGGAGTTGGAGGAGCAGAAGAAACGTGGCCGAACCGCTTCCCCGTCGTTGACTTCTCAGCCGGCAGCTCAGAGACGCCGCACAGTTGAGGAGGTTGCTCCGACAGTTGTCTCCCCAGCTCGTACCTTTGGACCCAGTGCGGGACCTAGCTTGATTCCTCGGAGGGTTGCTAATGCAGCTGGGTACCGACGCTCATTCTCTACCCCTAGCACCCGCCAGGCAAAGGGCAGTGGGTCTGCTTTGCTGTTCCATGAGTCTGGACCACCCGGGTTTGTCACTCTGGAGGAGTCCGACGACGAGATGGAGCCAGGGGAGGTTGAGCCCTGTGGGAGCAGTTAGTTGCCTGTTCTTTTAGATCCTCAGGCCAGGGTAGATCTTCTAGGATTGGTGATGCTTTTGGTTGTTATCATCACCATTACTTGTATTTTGGTTGTATCAGTCTAAGGCGTTTAGCCGCTTTTGTATCAACTACTTGTGCATTAATGAATCAGCTTCGCATTAATTTCTGCATTAGTACCCTAATTCTCCCTTAGTTAGTTAGACCTGTCTGCTTCTTTCTTCAGAAGATCAGAATGGTTCACACAAGGAGAAGGACCCAAGATGACCAAGAGGGCCAAGACCCAGTTACACCACGAAGAGGAACCACACCTCATCCAGGATCGCAGAGCTCACTACCACCACAAGAAGACTCACCAAGTCTCCAGGAAATTCTTCTTTCAATGGAGAGGAGCCGCCAAGAAGCCCAGGCTGCACATACCCAGTTGTTAGCTCAAGTCATTCAGAAAATGCCAGGGACTGCTGAAGGTACTTGTAACATCCTGAGTTTTGGGGTGAAAAGTTTCTTTCTTAAAAGTCATGCATGCATATGTCTCTTCTAGATCAACCAAATCAGCCTCAGCTTTATTCTGTTCTAGCCCTAAACCTCCAAATCCATCCTGTGACCCCAAGTCAAGATCTGACTTGCCAGATTTGATCTATCAGTTATCCTAAACCTAAAAGCCTTCAGAACCTGGATTCAATTCTATCCCTAACTTCCAGAATTTTCAATTCTTTTCTGTTTTCGAAAACAAAATATCTGTTATTACCTTTTACCCTAAGTTTCAGCATTTCAGATATAATCAAATCTTAGCCAAGATCAGACCAGATTGTTCTTGGATTATGATCAAGGGTATGCCAATACCTTAATCCAAAAAGTTGGCAGCCAGATTTCACCATCTAGACTCTTTTCGCAAATCAGTCCAAGAGTATCGCAGATAAGTCCTTTTCCAGATTTTCCAGAAGCCTAAAAAGGCAAAATGTTGCAAATCACCTCCAAACTTTGATCTGATTCAGTGAATATCTCCCATTCACTATTCTGAACATTTTTCCCTTCTGGAAGAATTTCCAAATCCTGCCCTAAACCTAAGTTTCGACCCTCGCCGTTTTTGAAACCCTAATTACCCTGTTTTACCCTAAAGTCGTTTTCCCCACTTTTGTCGAAACCCTTCAGATTTTGCCCGATCTTGTCAAACTTTGGCTAGATGAGTTCCATTAATCTTATGCAACTCATTCCTGAAATCAGATTTCAGATCAGCCCTCCAGATCTCCAGATTTACAATTAGATCCTTTTCCTATTCAAACTTTTCCTCGCAGATCAGTCCCTGGAGCAAGTTTCAATATTGCAAATCAGCCCGAGCCTTCTTTTCCAGTCCCTGTTCGACCAGTTGCGCACGACCAGAGAACCCCTGTGCGCGACCTCGACCAGCTGCCGTGCTCACTCCGCCGTGGCAGTCGCCTGTGCCCCGCCGCCATGTGTGCCCTCGCCGTTCGCCACCGTGGAAGCCACCTCGACCGCGCAATCGCTGCCAGTTTTCCCCGCGCACAGCGCGCGCGCTAGCTGCAGCAGCACCGCAGAGAACGCTCGACACGTCGCAGCCATGCTCAAGCTAGATGTCTCCTCGCCGTCGCCTTCGTCGCCTGCACCTGCACCGTCCAGCTGCAAAGCTGCAGCGCCGCGCCGTCAGTCGCCTCGCCATCACCACCCCGTCCCGTCGCTTCAAGGTCACCTCGTGGCAGCAACACTCCAAATTGTCGGCCCTCTTGCCTCGCCCGTGCCTATATAAAGCCTCCTGTAGCCGTTGCATCTTCACCCAGCGCCAGAAACCACCGAAGCTCGCAGCTCCGTGGTGAAATCTTCTTCCCCGGCGAGCCATTTTTGGAGCTCTCGGTGCCAGCCTCACCCGTTGCTCCCCTCAGCAATCCAAGCCTCCCAGTAAGTTCCCCATCCCCTCTTGAGTGTATCTAAGCTTGGAATCGAGTTCTCTTGCCTTCTGTCGCCGGTGATCGCCGGTTTCCCCAAAAACCTCCAGTGAGCAATTAAACTCTAACCAAGCCCTTTTAGCTCTCGAGCCAGTGATCAAATAGGATCAGTAAACCTAGCTTAACACATCTAAGCAACCAGAATCACAAATTTTGCTAAAACTTGGAAAACCCCAAATTTACACCGTGCATGCAAACTGGGACTCGCCGTTAAGCTTCTGTGGTGATTTTCCAGTCAAATTGACTTCATACCTAGCTTTGTTATGCCCCAGAGACTCTCCTCCAGCAAAGACTCGAGTTCATTTGCCCTAGGACAGAAATACCCAAATCAGGATTTAGTTCATCCTTCCTCCAGCCAATATCTTCTAAATTCAGCCACTCCAACTCAAACCACCTTGCCATCTAGATGTTTTGGACCATTTTGAGAAACTTTGTCTTCTACCACGACCCCTAATTCGGCCTAGAACAGGAGTTATGGCTATGCCCTAGTTGCTGCACTGTTTGTGCTGCAGGTACTCCAGGCCAGTCAACTTCTTCGCTGGTTTTCATCATTTTCCAGCCATTTTCAGCCTTGGATCCTGTTGAATGATTTGTTCCTGTTATCAATGCCTATCTCCCAGACAAAGTGGTGCATCATTTGGAGCTCTAGATCAAAAGATATGGCAAGCCCTAGTTTCTGGCCATGTCAAGATCAATGCCAGAGCATGTCAGCCAGTGGCATTAGCTCTTTTCACCTCTTTTCAGTTGTGCAAACTAGAAATAACCTTGTCCCTTAGACTTGTGGAGTTGTGCTCTACATTTTATTCTACTGCCACAAGTTGAGATAACCCCTCTATCATCCATCGACCCTATGTCGATGCCTTGAACCGAATGTCGACTTAAAGACGTTCGCTGTTTTTGAGCGAACCAGTCGCAACCTTGATACCACTCTGATATTTTGAGACATTTGGAACCTTGTAAACCTTCAACAACTAACCTAATCCTAATCAATTTCTAACCTAATCATTTCAGAATCATCAAGACTTCATCTTTGCATTATTGCATATAGTATAATAATGTATTGAAAAGATTGTGATTATTGGTTATTTGTTTGATTGGAGAGCAGATCAAGAGCCCCAGTACGAGGACTTCACTGTTGACCCGACATCAGCTGCTGTATTTTACGACGCGGAAGGCAAGTCATATTCTTGGTCACCTCGAACCTATATTTTAAGAGTTGCTATAACATAACCTTGAATATAGATAATATTGCATGAGAAAGATTGGAAATGGTTGATTTATGAATTGGCAGTACTGGACTGGTTATCTGTGAAATGTGAAATAAACAAGTTTTGAGCCATGAACTATTATATATATATATTTATATACTTATATTCATGAAATAAAACCCCTAGC
Organism: Pharus latifolius; assembly: GCA_019359835.1. NCBI lineage: Eukaryota > Viridiplantae > Streptophyta > Magnoliopsida > Poales > Poaceae > Pharus > Pharus latifolius. The sequence goes on along the minus strand of CM033321.1, from coordinate 57,088,777 downwards.
CGTGACCAGGAAATGGTATGGAATGGTGGTAGCACTGGAGGTACTAGACTGCAAAGGATGGGCAGGCACTGAAGGTGCAGGGTTGTGGATGGTCTGGTCACTGGCATTTAAGGACTAGAACCTTGTGTTGTGCGTCTAGTGGCATGAACAACGTACTAACCGCAAGCCTGGTATGGGACAGGCCTGAACAAGTACTTATGTGAATCGTACATGAAACCCCTGCATGAGATGGAAAGTAATACACTAAACTCACGGGGTTCAGCTCCTCCACGTATCACTGAATGTGATTTGATCAAGCACGTTGACCCAGTAATGGGAAGAGGCTTATGGGTGGGGGTATAGCCCGCCACAACTGCGGTTTGTGTGAAGAAAACTGCAGGGTCAGGGGTGAATTGTAAGTGAAACATAACAAAAGTTCCTGTTATTTCCACCTTGCCGCTCACAGTATGAAGTGAGTCAGGGGTCTAATCATTCTGATAGGATGGGCTTGAAAGTGGAATATCTTGCGGGTAAATTGGTACCTCTCTGCAGAGTTAGAAATGTATTCGAATACTTCGTGCTCCCGAGTTTTAGGAGTCTGCTGCGGTGGATTAAATCCACGGAGTGTGACACAAGTATTATTTTCTAAATAAGATATATTAAATCAAGATTACCCAAATGACATGTGTTGTCATGATAAGAAGTGCTGCCGTGGGCAGTCATGTGTTGACGTGTCGCGGTAGTGCTATAATTTAGTGAACATGAATGACGATATTATATTATAGAAAGGTGCTGCCATGAGTTGAGCCAGGAAAGAGAAAGATTATTTTACAAATATCCATAATTCTTGACTAGTCTAGGTTTATATCATCTCTACTATATGTATCTACTCTTACCTATGACTTGCTGAGTACGAAAGTGCTCACTCTCACAACTTACAATTCAGTAGATGGAGCGTTCTACAACCAAGACGAAAGCATGGAGTATTTCGTGGATCCAGAAGGAGGAGCGTCAATCCCGTCGTTTCCCTGATGTGTGTTGTTCTGCCGTCCACTTCTCTTTGTGGGTGGGTCACCTACCTTCTGCTGTGTAGATGTTATTTTGCTAAACCTGTATGCCGCGAAGGCATTGTAACCTCCTTATGTAATATTAAGGCCAGCAGGCCACACTGCTTAAATATTTTGTAAGTGACTCTGTTGCAATGTGATATACTCCTATGCTTGACTTATCCTGGGAAGTCAAGGGTATGTGTATGCTATGCATATATGGGACTAGCTGCAGCGAGCTAGGTCTCTACAGGAGTAGTCGTTGTCCCAGTTTCGGGGCGCGACAGTACTGCCGTCGGAACTCGACTCTCAGACTTCCAGAAGACGCGACCGCCAACCTTCGCAAGCGCGACCGACCCAATCGTCGCAGACGACTGGCTGCGGGACATCGAAAGGAAACTGGACACTGTTTGTTGCAATGATCGAGAGAAGGTGTTATTCGGATCACACCAACTCACTGGAGCAGCAGCTGCTTGGTGGATGAATTATCAAGAAGCACACTTGGACAAAGACAACATCACTTGGACGGAATTTAAGGATCAGTTCCGAAAATTCCATATCCCTACAGGCGTCATGGCAGCCAAACGCCGAGAATTCCGGAACTTGACTCAGGGGAACCGAACTGTCACTGAGTACCTGCACCAATTCCACCATCTAGCTCGGTATGCGTCCAACGACATCGACACGGAAGATAAGAAGATTGAACGCTTCACCGAGGGACTTCAGCACTATTTGCAGTATCAGATTGCCTCCCATGAGTTCACAGAATTCCAGACCCTGGTGAATTGAGTATTAAAGATAGAAGAAAAGCGAGGCCTCGGAGAAGAAAATCGGAAGAGGAAGATGATGCAACAGTCGCGACCGCTAGCCAGCTCATCTAGGGGAAAGGCCCCAACATCTCCAAATTTTCGTCCGCCCTACCCGGTGTCAAGACCACCATTCACGCCGACATGCCCCAACTGCAGAGGAGCGCACTATCAACGGGATTGCCCTCAATTAAGGACTCAATGCTATCATTGCGGACAGATGGGACACCGCAAAGACAGTTGCCCGTGGATTCAACTCCCAATGGCGATAGCAAGATCGCAATCTGGAACACAAACAATGGCACCTAGAACCACAGCTGCATCTCCATTGCAGAGCCCCAGAGGAGGTTTGCCCAACAGAGGGGGAAATGTAGCAGGCCGAGGACGAGGGCGAGGAGGAAAACAAATGGCAGGCCGAGGAGGCCGACTGAACTTCACCTCCCTTCAAGAAGCGGACAATGCCTCTGACATTCTCCTAGGTAGATTCTTGATCCAGTCTGCATCTGCTTTAATACTGTTTGATCCTGGAGCTACAAACTCATTCATATCAGAAGATTTCGCATTTAAAGTAAGAATACCTAAGGTACCTCTAGAGTACCCTATGGCTATACAGACCCCAGGGGCTAAGCTGCCTGTATATTCAGCTTGTCGTCATATAACCTTCAAAATAGATGGGGTAGAGTTCTGGGCTAATCTATTAGTCCTAGAACTGCAAGGCCTAGACATTATAATAGGAATGGATTGGTTATCTCAGCATAAAGGTCTAGTGGATTGTGAGAAGAAAACTCTAAGCCTTGTCAGTAACCAAGGGAAGGAAGTCCTATTCCATGCGGAAAGATCATCGGTCGAAAAATTGCAAGGGTCAGTCCATGCACTTCAGGAAGCATGCTTGGATCAAGTGCCCACAGTACAGGAATACCCGGATGTATTCCCAGAAGAACTCCCAGGGATGCCACCTGACAGGGAGATAGAGTTTACCATTGAGCTTAAACCAGGAGCGGCACCTATAGCTAGGAGACCATATAGGATGCCGGTAACGGACTTAGAAGAGTTGAAAACTCAGTTAGAGGAACTGGAGGGTAAAGGATTTATCCGACCCAGTGCTTCACCTTGGGGAGCCCCAGTTTTGTTTGTAAGGAAGAAAGACGGAACTTTACGGATGTGTGTAGATTACCGAGCTTTGAATGAAGTCACTATTAAGAACAAGTACCCATTACCAAGAATTGATGACTTGTTCGACCAACTTCGAGGAGCCAAAGTATTTTCCAAGATAGATTTAAAATCTGGATATCATCAGCTGAAAATCAAGAAGGGGGATATACCGAAGACTGCTTTCACTACAAGATACGGGCTATATGAATTCACAGTAGTGCCCTTTGGATTGACCAATGCTCCGACAGCTTTCATGAATATCATGAACAGTACGTTTATGGATTATCTTGACAAGTTTGTCATAGTATTCATAGATGACATTCTGATATATTCCAAGAGTACGGAAGAGCATGAGCAACATTTACACCTAGTCTTGGGAAGGCTACGAGAGAGGCAATTTTATGCCAAGTTTGACAAATGTGAATTTTGGATGTCAAGAATTTCATTTCTTGGACATGTGTTGACAGCAGAAGGAATTTCAGTGGATTCAGCTAAAATCTCCGCAATCAAGGAGTGGAAGCAACCTACCTCAGTTTCAGAGATTAGAAGTTTCTTGGGATTAGCAGGTTATTATAGGAGATTCATTGAAGGATTTTCCCAGATAGCCAAACCTCTTACGAACCTGCTAAAGAAGGACGTTGCATTTGAATGGACCATCAAGTGTGAAGAAAGTTTTCAGAAGCTGAAGCAGAAATTGACAACAACACCGGTCCTCACATTACCAGACAACAAAGAAGATTTTGCAGTTTACTGTGATGCTTCAAAGCAAGGAATAGGCTGTGTGTTAATGCAGCAAGGTCGAGTAGTAGCTTATGCTTCACGTCAATGGAGACCACATGAGGCAAATTATCCGACTCATGATTTGGAGTTAGCAGCAGTGGTACACGCTTTAAAGATATGGCGGCATTATCTCATTGGACATAAGTGTGAGATCTTTAATATGCGTCAGCGCCGATGGCTCGAGCTGATCAAGGACTACGACCTCAGCATACTCTACCATCCAGGGAAAGCTAACGTAGTGGCAGATGCCTTGAGCAGAAAGGCTTATACCCTACAAGGAGCTACACCCAAAAACCCGTGCTTACGGCAGGAATTTCAGAATCTTGAAGTAACCATAGTGCCATCTGGGATGTTAGCTACATTGACTGTGGAGTCTCAACTCCAAAAGCAGATTGAGGATGCTCAGAAAGAAGATGAGGAGATACATAAGATCAAGGGCCACATCAGATCAGGAAAAACCCAGGATATCAGTGAAGATCATCAAGGAATTGTGTGGTATCGGGGAAGGATTTGTGTGCCCCGAAATTCAGACCTCAAAGAATTAATTCTTTTCGAAGCCCATAAAACCCCATATTCACTACACCCTGGAAACACCAAGATGTACAAGGATCTGAGAACGCAATTCTGGTGGAATGGAATGAAGAGGGAAATCGCGGAATATGTCGCAAGATGTGACACTTGCCAAAGGATTAAGGCCGATCATCAGAAGATAGCCGGAAAGCTGCAACCCTTACCAGTGCCAACCTGGAAATGGGAAGAGATTGGTATGGATTTTATCACAGGACTTCCCAGAACACAAGGGGGATATGATTCCATATGGGTCATTGTGGATAGACTCACGAAGGTTGCTCATTTTATACCAGTCAAGAAAACATATAATGGCAACAAATTAGCGGAGCTATACCTGCAGCAAATAGTGACACTGCATGGTATCCCGAAAAAGATCGTTTCAGATCGAGGAACACAATTCACATCCAAATTCTGGAACCGACTCCACGAAGCTTTGGGAACCCAATTGCAGTTTAGCACTGCATATCATCCACAGACAGGAGGACAGACTGAACGTGTAAATCAAATCTTGGAAGACCTTCTCAGAGCGTGCATCTTAGATTATGGAACCTCTTGGGAAAAGTGCTTGCCATTTGCGGAGTTTACTTATAATAACAGTTACCAAGCTAATCTGCAAATGGCACCCTTTGAAGCTTTGTATGGGCGCAAGTGCAGAACTCCACTACATTGGGACGAGCCAGGAGAAAGGCAAGTCATTGGACCCGAACTAATCGAAGAAGCTGAAGCACACGTCAAGCTCATCAGAGAACGATTAAAGGCAGCACAGTCACGCCAGAAGAGCTATGCCGACAACCGAAGAAGGGAATTGTCGTTTGCACCAGGCGAATCAGTTTATCTCAAGGTTACACCGTTAAAAGGGATGAGAAGATTCCATCAGAGAGGAAAACTGTCCCCAAGGTACATTGGGCCATTCAAAGTCCTTAAGAGGAAAGGAGAGGTATCTTACAAACTGGATTTACCATCAGATCTTGGAGAAATTCATGACGTGGTTCATGTCTCGCAACTCCGTAAGTGCCTCAAGGAACCAACGGATCAGATAGAACACCAGGGGATCCCGCTTCAGAAGAATCTCACTTACCTCACTCAACCGCTGCAAATACTGGCTAGTGATGAGCGTCAACTCAGAAGAAAGAAAATCAAGCTTTGCAAGGTTCAATGGGAAGATCACTCAAAGGAAGAAGCGACTTGGGAGAAAGAGGATGATTTGCGGCAGGCTTATCCCTACCTTTTCCCTTCTCTAGGTAAATCTCGGGGCGAGATTTCTTTAAGGAGGGTAGGCTTGTAACACCCTAGTTTTGGGGGTGAAAAGTTTTGCATGTATCTCTGTAGTAGTAGCCAGATCAGCTGAACTCTAATCTCTCCCAAACCCTAAAAATCTCCAAATCTATTCTCTAGATCCAGATCAAGATCTGACCATCCAGATTTAACCTACCAGTTACCCTGAAGATAAAAGTCTTCAGGAGCCAGATCAAATTCTGACCCTAACTCCCAGTACCTAAGCCTTTCTCTGTTTTTGAAAACAGGAAAAATTCAGATTTACCCTAAGTACCCCAGTTTCCAGATGATTAAATTATCTCGATTTAACCTTATCCAGACTCAAGTAACCCCTGGAATATGTTCCTAGGTTCATCCTCAACTCACTTCAAAAAGTTGGGAGCCAGATTAATTCATCTAAACACTTTTCGCAGTTTAGTCCAAATTTTACTGCGAATAAGTCCTTTTCTGTTTACTTGGAAGCCTGAAAAGGCTAAAATCCACGAATCAATTCCAACCCCAGAATTTCTTCAGGGAACACCTCCCAAATGCTATTTGATATAGATCTCCTGTTTGATCAGACTTCAAAATCTCTCTCCAATCACCAGAATTCGAGATCGACAAAATCCAGATTTAGTTAATTTTACCCTATTTTCGAAAATAGGTGAAATCCCTCAAATCCTATCAAACTTTCTCCAAATTTGAGCTAAATGGGTATTAATAGAAATATTATACTCAGCCATGAAATCAAATCTCAAATTAAACCTCTCAAGGACCAGATTTGCAGTTTAGTCCAAAGCCAAACCAAAAATCATCGCAAATCAGTCCCTGGTTCGACCACAGGCTGCTGTGCACGACCAGGCCGTTCAAACGACCACGAGCACCGGAGTTTGGTCGTCGCCGTTGCCACCGCTGCGGCTTCGTTGCCGACGGTCTCCAGCGTTGCCACCCCAACCACTGTTTCCCTGCCGCATGTGCGCATCGTGTTCGCCACCGTGGAATCACCTCGCCCGCCAGCAGCGCCTTCGTTCTCCCGCGCGCGCGCCCGACAATGGCAACGCAGTTGCGCCACGTCGCAAACATGCCTGGGGGAAACATCAACTCGCCGTTGCATCAACCAGGACTGTGTGCCAGGCTGCAAAAGCCGGCACGGCCGCTGGAGCGCGTCACTTCGCCGGGATGCAGCCGTGTTGTCACCTCCAGCCCGCTTCAGTTCCCCGTGCATTTCCAACCGTTGCAAGCCCCTTGCTGTACCTATAAAAGCCACCCCAGCTCAGCTCAAACACACTCACACCAGAACCACCCAAAATCCCTAACCACGCCGTCGTCTTCGTCTTCTTCGGCGAGCTCGAGAAGAGGCTCACGGTGCCAGGCCAATCCACTGCACCGAACTCCAAATTGAAGCTACCAGTGAGTTACTCTCAACCACTTACCTGTGTAGTAGCAGCCAATTGAGTTCTATCGCACCTCATCGCCGGGAATTGCTGTTTTTCCCCGACAACTCCGGCGAGCAATTAAACCCCAATTAAACCAATTTAGCTCTCAAGCCTGTGATCAATATTGATCAGTGGACTGTGTGGAACACATCTAAGCAACTAGAATCATCAATTTTGCTAAAATGTGAAAAACCCCAAAATTCAACCGTGCATGTTCACTGTGCTTGCTGATTTAGCTTATCTGTTGAATGTTAGGTGAATTCAACTTCACACATTGTAACACCCTGAGTTAGGGGTGAAAATTTCCTTTTTCACAAATGGCACGCATGCATGTATCTGTAGTATTAGTCAGATTAGTTTCTATCTCAAGCCCTAAAATCTCCAAAATCTATCCTATGACCTCAAATTAAGATCAGATTGTTCAGATGTGATCTATCAGTTACTCTGAACTTAAAAGTCTTCAGAACCTAGATCCAATTCTATCTCTAACTCCCAGAATTATCAACTCCTCCTGTTTTCGAAAACAGAAATACCTTATATTACTTAAATACCCTAAATTTCAGAATCCAGATTTAACCTAAATCTTGACCAAGTTCAGACCAGATTATTTCTGGAATATGATCATGGGTATGTCAATACCTTAATCTAAAAAGTTGACAGCCAGATTTTATCATCTAAACCTTTTTCACAAATCAGTCCAAGACTTATCGCAAATTAGTCCTTATCTAATATCTGAAAACCTAAAAAGACTAAAATCTCCAGATTAACTCTAAATTCAGAATTTCTTCAGCAGATCTTTCCTAATTGCTATTTGCCACAAGTTTCTCTTCTGTGCAGATATCAAAATCGAACCCTAAATGCCAGAATTCAAAATCGACAAAACTCAAATCCTAATTTACCCTAAATTACCCTATTTGCAATTGTATCAAAAGCTATCCAAATGTGCCAAATTTTATCTTCAATCTCTGCCAAATCATCTGTTGAATAAAGATTACCAAAACAGTAGAAGCAATTTCAGTTTAAACCTCCCAGAATTCCAGATTTGCATTTCAGTCCAAAACAAGAAATCGAATATTGCAATCAGGCCCCTAATTCGACCAGGTCAACAGCAGCATTCGACCAGGCCGTTTGCTGTACACGACCAGAAGCTTTGCCGTGATTCTTTGCGCTGTGGTTGCTCGCCGCCGGCCAAGCTTCGCCGCACTTGTGACTGTGCATGCCAGTACGCACGTGTCCTCACCTCAGCCGTCACCGTGGCAGCGTCGTTGCTACGTCGACGACCAGCGTTTGCTCCCGCGCGCGATCAGCAGCAACTTTGTCAGCAATCCATCGCCACGTAGCCTCGCCGCGCCAGTACTTGTCGCCACCGCTTGCTACAAGCTTCGCCAGGTCCCGATGAAGCGACATTGTGATCAGCTGAAGGCTTGTCGCCGTCGCATCACCGTTCTTCGCTGTGTCTTCGCCGCTGATGTCCAGCACGCAAGCAACCTCATCACCAGCAGTCAATCACTTCGTTGTTCCCCTTCGTCATCTTCGCCTGGCCTATTTAAACCCTACTGTGTGCAGCAGCTTCTCCATACTTCACCAGAAACCAACTAAGTTCCAGAATTTACTGTTTTCGTTTTCTTCTCCGGCGAGCCGTCGAGGAGCCTCACGGTGCCAGCTTCATCCGCTGCATCAACCTTCAAATTGAATCCATCAGTGAGTTCTCCTACTCATTCCCTCTGTGTAGTACTATTTAATTGCTCACCGGTGACCCCTAACGCCGGCGATCACCGGAATTGGCTGAAAATCGAAGATTGCCCTGTTCCGGCGATGCAGGCCAAATCAATTCGAATTAGCCCTCGAACCTGTGAACAAAATTGATCAGTGGGTTATTTCAAGCAAGCCTGTAAGCTTAGAATCCCTAATTAAACATCATTCGAAGCTTTTCCCTAAATCGAGCTTCACCAGAAACCGGCGATCATCGCCAGGCTTCTCCGGTGATCCTCCGGTCAATTTGATGTTACCAGAAGCTTCCCTATACCTCCTAGATACTCTCCAAGCAAGGAATTTAGTTCTCTCGGCCTGTAGCAGAAACCCCCAACTGGCAGTGTCTCTTCTCCGGCGACGATGATCGGAAAAGTGATCCCGGCCATTTCAGCCCTCGAAACTTTGTCTAGTATGTGTGCTTTGATCTCCTGAACACTTTTGTCTTCTAGCCCGACACCTAGATCGGCCTATATTAGAAGTTACAGCCATGCCAAGATCTTGTCCAGAACTGACCTAGTGCAGCCAATTCATCTCTGTTCATCATCAAATTTCTTGCTTTCCAGTCATTTTCTGCCCTAGATCCTGTTAACTTAATTGTTCCTGTTACTCAAGCCTACCTCCCAGACAAAGTGGTGCATCATTTGGAGCTCCAGATCAAAAGTTATGCTAAGCCCTAGTTTTTGGCATTGTCAGCTCTATGCCAGAGCTTGTCAGCCAGTGGCATTGACCTTGTTTACCCACTTCTGGTTGTGTAAATTGAAAACCACTTTGTCCACTAAATTTGTAGAGTTGTGATCTACATTTTATTCTACTACCACAAGTTGAGATAACCCCTCTATCATTCATCAACCCTATGTCGATGCTTTGAACCGAATGTCGACCTAAAGACATTCGCTGTTTTTGAGCGAACCAGTCGCAACCTTGATATCATTCTGATATTTTGAAACATTTGGAACCTTGTAAACCTTTGACAGCTAATCTTAACATTGGTTTCCTTAATTTAACCCTAATCAGCCTCTAAACCCAATCATTTCAGAATCATCAAGACTTCATCTTTGCATCTTTGCATATAGTATATTAATGTATTGAAAAGATTATGATTATTGGTTGTTTGTTTGATTGGAGAGCAGATCAAGAACCCGAGTTCGAGGACTTCATTGCGGATCCGACGTCAACTGCTGTATCTTACGACGCGGAAGGCAAGTCATATCCTTGGTCATCTTGAACCTATATTTTAAATGTTGCTGTAATATAACCTTGAATATAGGCAATATTGCATGTGAAAGATTGAGAATGGTTGATTTATCAATTGGCAGTACTAGACTGGTTATCTGTGAAATGTGAAATAAACAAGTTTTGAGCCATGAACTATTATATGTATTTATATACTTATATTCATGAAATAAAACCCCTAGCCGTGACCAGAAAAATGGTATGGATGGCTGTAGCACTGGAGGTGCTAGACTGCAAAGGAATGCAGGCACTGAAGGTGCAGGGTAGTGGATGGTCTGGTCATTGGCATATAAGGACTAGAACCTTGTGTTGTGCGTCTAGTGGCATGAACAACGTGCTAACCGCAAGCCTGGTATGGGATAGGCCTGAACAAGTAATTATGTGGATCGCACATGAAACCCCTGCATGAGATGTGTAGTGATGCACGATAAACACGGAGCGCGGCTCCCACACATATCACTGAAGGTGATCAAGCACGCTGACCCAGTAATGGGAATAAGCAAAGGGGTGGAGGTTTGGATACAACCTGCCACAACTGTGCCTCGCTGAGAGCCACAGGGTCGGGGGTGAATTGTGAGTAAAACATAACAAAAGTTCTTGTTATTTCCACCTTGCCGCTCACAGTATGAAGTGAGTCAGGGGTCCAATCATTTTGTTATGATAGGAAAGGTTTGAAAGTGGAATATCTTGCGGGTAAATTGATACCTCTCTGCAGAGTTAAAAATGTATTCGAATACTCCGAGCTCCCGGGTTTATAGGAGTCTGCTGCGGTGGATTAAATCCACGGGGTGTGACACAAGTACTAATTTCTAAATAGAATATGTTTAAATCAAGATTACCCAAATGACATGTGTTGTCATGATAAGGAGTGCTGCCGTGGGCTGTCGTGTGTCGACGTGTCGCGGTGGTGCTATAAGTTAGTAAACATGATCGTTGATGTTATATTATAAAAAGTGCTGCCATAAGATGAGATGAGAAAGAAAAAGATTATTTTACAAATATCCATAATTCTTGACTAGTCTAGATTCATATCATCACTACTATATGTATTTACTCTTACCTATGACTTGCTGAGTACGTAAGTGCTCACCCTTGCAACATTCAACTCAATAGATGGAACCTACTTTGATCAAGATGATGGCACGGAGTATTACGTGGATCCAGAAGGAGGAGAATCAGTTCCGCCAGAACCCTGAAGTGTTTTGTTCTGCCGTCAACTTCTTTTGTGGGAGGGTCACCTATCTTCTGCTGCGTAGTTAAATATTTTGCTAAACCCTGAATGCCTTGTAGGCATTGTAATCCTCTTTATGTAATATTAAGGCCAGCAGGCCACACTGCTTAATATTTTGTGAGTACTCTGTTGCAATGTAATATACTCCTGTGTTTGACTCATCCTGGGAGGTCAAAGGTTCGTGAGAATGGGACTAGCTGCAGCGAGCTAGGTCTCTACAGGAGTAGTCGTTGTCCCAGTCTCGGGGCGCGACACACATAGCCTTTGTATGCCCCAGAGACCCTCCTCAAGCAAGGGCTCGAGTTCGTTTGCCCTAGAACAGAAATGCCCAATTTTTGTGTCTTCTTCCCTAGCTCCGGCCGCCGGATTTTGTTCCCGACCGTTTCAACCCCAACCACCTTGTCTAGTAGATGTGCCTCGACCCCATGAGTATTTTTGCCTTCTAGCTCGACACCTGGATCGGCCCAGATGAAGAGGTATTGCCATGCCAAAGTTTGGTCCAGAAACTGTTGAGAACAGCTCGGCCACCGTGTTCTTCGCCGGTTTTCATCGCTTTCCGGCCATCTCCTGCCCTAGGTCCTGTTGAGACATTTGTTCCTGTTACAAATGCCTAACCACCAGACAAAGTGGTGCATCATTTGGAGCCCTGAGTCAAAAGATAAGGCTAACCCTAGTTTCTGGCCATGTCAACCCTATGCCAGGCTGTGTCAGCCAGTGGCATTGAGCCTTTTCACCCACTTCCAGCCATGAAACTTGGAAATAACTTTGTCCCTTAGACTCCTGATGTTGTGATGTACACTTTTCTCTACTGTCACAACTTGAGTTGAGCCCTCTATCACCCATCGACCTTATGCCGATGCCTTGAACCGAATGCCAACCTAAAGACGTTCGCTGTTTTTGGGCGAACCAGTCACCACCTTGATATTACCCTGATATTTTGGAACCTTGTAAACCTTGACAACTAATTTTAACCCTGATCCCCACAGTTTAACTCTAATCGCTTCTAAACCTTGTTTTCCCAGAGTATTTTCTCCTTGCATCTTTGCATGTAGTGAATTAGTAAGAATAGAATGAATTGTAATGCCTGTTTGCTTGTTTGATCTTGTTTAGAGCAAGAGTCCGGGGTTGAAGATCTTGTCGCTGAACCATCATCAACTGCTGATACTTACGACGCGGAAGGCAAGTCATACTTTGATCATATTGAAACCCATAATTTATGAATTGCTATGCTATTCCATGAGTAGATATCTCATTATTATTGCATGTGTTGAGATCAATGATATTATGGCAGTGATAGATTGAATACTTGAGGAATGTGAACTTGATAAGATAGTAAGCCACGAACTAATAAAAGTTAAACATGTACATTTATATTCATGAAATAGAACCCCTAGCCGTGACCAGTATTTTGGTATGGAATGGTGGTAGCACTGGAGGTGCTTGGCTGCACTGAAGGTGTAGGCACTGAAGGTGCATGGTTTGTGGTATGATCTGGTCACTGGCATGTAAGGACTAGAACCTTGTGTTATGCGTCTAGTGGCATGAAAAACGTACCAACCACTTACCTGGTATGGGACAGGCGCAACCTAGTAGCTTTCTTAGTATTATCAGTTCCCTGCATGGCTTGTCGATCCGGTTTCTCGCGTGGAAACTGGTGGGACGCAGTTCGTCCATGAGTGATGTGAGATCAGAAAAATTATGAGAGGATAAGGTGTAAAGAAGGAAGACGCCCTACGCCAGATTAAGTCGTGCGCGACTGTAATCAAAAGAGGTTATGTGTCCTGCGGGAACATAGACCCAGGCTAGGAAGTAAGACAGTGGGGAGGACCCACAACGGTACTTGGGACGGTATTGTCCATTTACCGGGCAGGGATACTGTTAATACTAGATTGCAAAACGTTGTGTGATCTCGGCCTTGTCACATGCGTATAAGTCGCATGGAGTTGGCCCGACTTGGAAGTCGAGTGAAAAAGTGGATTTAAAAAGAGGTACATCTCTGCAGAGTTTAAAAATGTATTCGAATACTTCGTGCTCCCGAGTTTTAGGAGTATGCCGCGGTGGATTAAACCCATGGGGTGTGACACAAGTATTGTTTTATAAACTAAAATTTGTTAGTTCAAGATCACCCAAGTGGCATGTGTTGTCACGATAAGGGGCGTTGCCGTGGACTGTCATATGTTGACGTGTCGCGGTAATACCATAATCTAGTAAACATGTGATAACTAAGAGGCATGTGGATTTATGCCCTAAAGTATACGAAATACTGTTATGAGTATAAGATTGAAAGGCTTGAATAAAAATAATGTGATATGAGGTTATATCGCCTTGGATATGGGATATATGTATCACCATCAATATGATTTATTTACTGCCATGGGTATGATCAGAAGTTGAGTAAGAATTGAGAAAGAAATGTATTTTGGGAAAAACCCTTCACTCTTTCCCCAATAGCATAGGCTCATGTCATTTATACTGTAACTATATCTCTACCTCCCCTATGACTTGCTGAGTACATAAGTACTCACCCTTGCAACAACTCCTCAATAGATGGAGCGTTCTACGACCTTGGAGGATGCCCTGAAGATGCTGCGGACCCAGGAGATGATGAGCAGTTTCCTCCGGAGCCCTGATGTGGTGCTGTCTGCTGTCAACCTCTGTTTCCTGTGGGTTGCTTTTGGGCCTAGCTTCCGCCGACTAGATGTGTTATTTTGTTAGACCCTTGTGCCTTGTAAGGCACTGTACCTCGTTTTGTACTAAGGCCTGATGGCCATACAATTATGACTACTGTATTGTTTTGCTGCTTCAATGTATCCCTGTGATTGACTCATCCTGGGAAGTCAAGTGGTTTAAGGGACCAGCTGCACCGAGCTGGGCTCCTCACAGGTGATGTCACAGTCGTGGCAAACACGACACAAGTCTTCGGTGAATCTCCGGTATTGAACGGCATGTTTAAATGCCCTGATAACGGAGCCATCAGATATGTTCGGGATGGTATTCCTCACCCCGACAAACCTCTTGAAAAACTGCCAAAGAGTTTCGGTCGAAGTTTGTCGTAGCCGATGAAGATCGTCCTCTTTACCCGGATTTTGATAACAGTTTCAGAAATTGCTGAGGATGGCGTTGCACAGCATTTCTCAATTGTAGATGGAACCTTCGGGCTGATTAAACAGCCAGGTTCTAGCCGGTCCCTCGAGGACTGTAGGCAGGTAATTGGCCATGACCCAGTCGTCGCCTCCTGCCGCTTGGATGGCAGTGATATAGATTTGAAGGAACTCGGATGGGTTCTGGGTTCTGTCAAACCTTTCAATGGCCCCTGGTCGATACTTATCAGGCCAAATGACCGCACGTAGGCCGGGCGAGAAAGCTTTACAACCGACGTAGGGACCGTGAACTGCCCTGTGACTCTCGACCGGGTCACGGGAGACTGCACGCAACGGTGAAGTTATCCGTGGTCCCAAACGAGAGTGGACAGGGACCCGATCCCTACCACGAGAATCCTACGTTCGCCTGTACTTGTCCTGTCGGGATGGTTTTTCCTATGTAAAAGTACTGACGGGAAAAAATCTTCACAGGCGAAGGTTTTTCCTATGTAAATGTACAGAAAGAAGCCAGGGAGGCTTATAAAAGCTATCCAATCTAGGCCGTAGACTTGGCTGTTTGAGTGGTTGAGATGTGTTGTATCTCGCTCTTTTCTTGTTTGATGCATCTTGCCATCCTTTTATACTAGTCACAAGGGTGGCATGTCGTAACTGCATCAGACAGTTGCTTGGATGCGGTTTAGAGAACCGCTCTTAACCCCCACGCAGGTTTAACACGTGTTATTCATGGATAACTGCACGTATTAACCACCTGACGGTTGGTCCTCTACGCAGAAGAATCTTCGGGATACTTGGGATATTCCTGCTATAGGGACAGGTGAATCCCAAATACCCTGGTCGAAAGTGCTCTGACCGTGGGATGTTGGCTGATCGCGCAACATCTCCAACATTCTGTTCGCGTATAGCACACGAACTCCTGACCGCGCATTACCTACGATCTGATCGCGCAAAGCCTGCAACCTCGGGCTGATGCTTCTCAGAATGACTTGAGTTCGCACCGCCAGGCACGTGTCTTAGCTTGAATCTGTCCTGAACAAACAGTGCATTTATTTGAACTGACTCAGGTGTCAATCCTCGTCAGTAGAGTTTGCTGGCTGAACTCGCACTTCTTACAGTTGAGGCGAAGTCGATGTTGCCGAAGTTGTTTGAACACCTTTTCGACATGAATGAGGTGCTCATCCCACGAATGACTATAAACCAATATGTCGTTGAGGTAAACGATCACAAAGTCATCGATGAACTATCTTAATACGTCATTCATAAGACGCATGAAAGTTGCCGGGGCGTTGCAGAGACCAAACGGCATGACCAGCCATTCGAACAGACCTTGTCGTGTTTTGAACGCGGTTTTCCACGTATCCTCCTCTCGAATGTTGACTTGATGATATCCTTACTTAAGATCCAATTTGGAGAAGACAACAGCATGCTTCAATTGGTCTAGCAGGTCATCAATACGAGGAAGGGGGTACCGGTTCTTGATGGTGATCATGTTCAGTGCTCGATAGTCGATGCATATACGCCAAGTCCCATCTTTCTTTGGTACTAACACCACAGGAGATCCACAAGGTGAACTACTCGGTTGAATGACACCATCGTTCAGCAACTCACCAAGTTGTCTCTTGATCTCTTCATTCTCCAATACTGAGTTGCGATACATACTCAGATTGGGCAGTGTCGCATCGGACACAAGCTGAATTTCGTGCTTGACTGGATGTTTCGGCGGACGACCTTGGCTAGTCTCCAACAGATCACTATATTTCTCCAGCAGTCCCGACAAACGACCAGAATCCTCTCGGCACACCAACGACAATGTTGGTCTAGTACCCTCAACTTGACCAATGGGTCGAATCATGACAAGCACATACTTGTGACATGCATTAACAATTCGTTTGGCTTGATTTGCGGTAATCAAGTTCGAAGTGTTGACGTGGATGTCTCTACTGAACACGAACTTAACTCCGTTTTTGGTGAGGTCGTACTCGTGCACTCACCGATGGAAGTGAGCGTCTCGATCATACAGATACGGACTCCCAAAGATCACCTGACAGATATCGATAGGGACAACATTGCATTGCACCTCATCGATATATCGTGCAGAGATCGCAAACTTCAACACACACTGACTAGTAATCTGTTGGTTCACGTCGGATGTAAACCAACCTAGCGGATATGGTCGCGGGTGTGTGGTTGTCTTCAAACCAAGTTGCCGAACCAGTCCAGCGGAGACCAGATTCTTCTGACTTCTGGGATCGAATATCACTGTGACCACTTCGTGCTTCACCTAGATGTTGATGGTGAACAAGTCCTCCGTTGGGTGATGGTCGTTCGGTGGATCCAAACCCTTCTCCTTCGGCATTACCATCCGAGACAAGGTCGTATCCGCCTCATTAACCGAATTCACTCGGACAACTACTTCGTCGGGTGAAGTCGCAGTAGCCGTGGTTGTTCTTTTCCCTGGTCCATTTTTCTTTAGTCGAAGTTTAGGATGAAGCTTGTAGCATTTGTCCTTGGTATGTCCCGCGACTTGACAATGTTCGCAAAAGGCACCCGTGCCCGATTTTGAAGCGTTCTTCTTCGGACTCGGCTTTTTCTTTGTCGAGGTCGCACTTTCCTTCGTGCTTTTGTCGCTGCAGGATTTGTTCTTCTTCTCGATCTCCATAGCAGTTGTGCTTACGGTTGCGATGTCTTGGACGCCGAACAGACTTAGTTCAGTACTAATCGATTTCTGAAGTCCAGATGGGTATTTCCAAAACACCTGAGGATCGGATAGTGAGATGCCGATGACCATTGCTTGTCGTCGAAACTCTATCGTATAGTCTTGGACGGTCTGGTCGTTGTGGGGAACCCCACCCCGTACCGAACACCACGGTACGGAACAGCACTCCCCTGTCGCAACTTCCCAGGAGTCAGTTGCGAACCAGAAATGAATATCACAACAACCAGCACAATACATAAATAATCCACAAAATATTACAGGGTTCACAGATGACGGCACTAGGGCCTTACAATAGTAACACAACGAGGTACAAAATAACGGTTCAGTTTTTCAACAAAACGCGGAAGGAGCGGAACACTAATCTTCGCCCACAGTCGCTCGACCGGGGTACGCGACGCCTAGAAGCTCGGATCATACTCGAAGAAGTCTTCACAAGGCTCAGGCTCACACTCATGTGAACCCAAGTCGCTTGGCTCTTCAACTTCTGATGGAGAAAGTCAGTCACGGGTGAGTACAGAGTACTCAGCAAATCACCACTTAACAAATGCAATATATATAACATGATAAGGAATTCAAGGAAATGATTGAGGTTCTTTTCCAAACCTTTTTCGTCACCTAACAGTTGATAGTCATGAAAAGCATTCAAAACATTCTTTGAAAATTTACCTTATATATATATAACAGTTCAAGAGTGCAAAATTTAAAGCAGTTGATAAAACAGTTCATAAAAACTACTTGTGCCTCACAACATGGATAAAACCCGTTGACCATAACACACTCCAAAATCCGGGAGCACGGAGTATTCAAATACATTTTAAACTCTGCAGAGGGGTACCGCTTTACCCACAAGACTTCTCAACTACCACTGTTTACCACGAGCATAGGCCTTTTGCCCAATCACGCTACTTTAAGCATATGAGTCTCCTATGCCAGGTTCGATCACGCTGCTTTAAGCGCACCACTGAGTTGAGAATAACACGCTTTTCACCCTACCTTGCCATTATACTAGCTCTGCCCCGTAAAAGGTTCACCACCGGTCAGTGGCCCAGGAATTCCACCTCCGGGTGGGGTTCCTAATACAGTTGTGAAGCATTGTAGGGATCTTCCCTCTCATACCTTCACCCTACCCCTCACTCAGTATTGGGCCGCGGTGGGAGACCCTCTCCACCAATAGTGAGCGGACACACGAGGGGTTTGTGCTGGGAAACCACATCCAGCACTCGTGCCCTGGAACCACATCAGTTGCACGATCTTTCACTCAGACGAATTGGTTGGGCTCATCCCAACCGTCAGTGTAAGTGGGCCAAGAGGGATCTTCCCTCCCTGACCAGTGAACAGTATTAGTGCACATTATTATTTAGGTTATAGACTCTATGCAGAGCTAGGGCAATAGTTCGGCAAGGATACTTGGTCGTGCCCGTCCCATACCAGGCTTGTGGAGGTACGTTAACATGTTATTGGATGTTTAGCACAAATTGGTGGGTCCTTAAGCTATTCTAGAGAGGAGTTTCCCTATTCACATTTTTCACAATTCACAACATTTCATATTTACAACATTACCATGTTATCACATCATCATCATAAGCATCACAGTATTTTCCATGTTTCGACTGACACACCTCTCCTCTCTAGGATAGACATTTTAAAAGGCATTTTTTTAGTTTTGAAAACCATTTTTGCTCATTTATGTGAATAACCCATATTACCAATGTTATGCTTTAGCATTA
Source organism: Pharus latifolius (assembly GCA_019359835.1). Classification (NCBI taxonomy): domain Eukaryota; kingdom Viridiplantae; phylum Streptophyta; class Magnoliopsida; order Poales; family Poaceae; genus Pharus; species Pharus latifolius. The sequence continues at coordinate 57,069,997 of CM033321.1, read as the reverse complement.
ACCTAGGGTATCAAGAATATTATATACATGGCTTGAGAATCAAGAATGGCTATTCAATGTAGGACAATAGCTAAACAGGTATATTTGAACATACACAGTTTACTTAATTAGCATGCATAATACTCAAATAACAAAATACTTAGCTAACTGGAAAACATAAGGTCAACATGATCAAGGTGGTGGCGACTTGCCTTGAAGTCCCGCGATAAGATCTTCAGCGACGTCCTCGATCGGCTGCTCCTCGGCTTCCGGACGGGCGATTTCTAAACACGAAAAGAGCACCGATCAAACAAAATGCACAAATATGAGACTAACAAATGCAAAATCTAAAACCTAATAAGTCTAGGCAAAACAGCATCGGAGTTGGATCTGAAAAAGACTGAAAAATGGGAGTTTTTGAAAACGGCGGATCAAGGTTTTAGGATTAGAATCTGAGGTGGTTCCTGAAGGAGAATATGTGGCAGGAGCAATTTGTGGTAGGATGGTTCAGACGGATCTGGATTTGGAGGTTGGACGGAGAAAAACCACTTTTGGCATAATTTTAGGATAAACCGGGTAAAATCGGATCTGGAAAAAGGTGAAAACAAGATCCGAGACTCGGATCTGAAGAAAAATTTCAGATCTGGAAGATTTGAGTTGAGGCGAATCTGATGGCGAAGACGGATCTTCGATCGGAGACCTCTAGAGCATTGAACAGTTAAAAGAATCACTAATAAGAAAGGCTGAAATTACTGTAGGATACGAGTACTGTAGCAATCCGAGTACTGTAGCAGCGTCAGTCGGCCGACACAGGACATGGCCACGGCCAAGAGTTCGCCGGCGACGATCCAGGCCGCGGCTGGGGCTGAGATTCGAAGGGTGGAGGAGTCTCAGCTAGAGGAGAAGGTTTGGTGAAGGAGGCACGGCAAGAGGGAGCTGCACGGCGAGTTACACGGCGTGGTTTCCCGGCGGGCTTGGACATGCACGGGCTGCACGATTGAGCTTCGGCCGGAGCTCACAGGAGAGGGGAAAAGGCCGCGGAAGTGTTGGAACCGGAGGAGGAACACTAGGGGGGGAAGAAAACACAACAATGGCGGAGTTTGGTGGCCGGAAATGGAGAAGGTGGCGCACGGCCGGCCGCGAGGAAGACGAGCTCGCCGGCGGCAGGAAAAACAAGAAGCGCCGGTGGAGGGAGCTCCGGCGACCATTTCGCCGAGATCCAGAAGAGAAAAAGGAAGAGAGTGAGGAGGCACACCTGATGGACAAGCTCGGACAAGCAAAAGACGTCTGCAGCGAGGGAACGATGACGAGGTGATGGCGGCCGGCGCTGGAGCGCGGCCAAACCAGCGGCTGAAGAGCAGAAATCACCCCCTTTGATATTTTATGTGAAATTTTTCAACCAAATGCAAAAATCTTGAATGCTCTGCGTGTCTAAGTGTTTACTCTACCACTCTACAGAAGAACTTGTGAAAATATTCTGGTTTGAGTTGTTTTACAGCCATGCCAAAGCTTATAAAGAATGGCATTCAGGTGGAAACGAGGTGTAACAGTGGCATGCTGACATGTAATGCATCTAACAGGGTCATGCAGGTCTTTACACTGTGTTAGCTGTGGAATGGGTGAGGGTAGAAGGGTAATTGTGCATAAAATATTGTTTTTGTCAATTCTAGGGGCTTGTTTGGAAATTTCTGAAAATAGGAGGGCTGAAATGCAAAATGTCAGTGCATGGGAAGTTGTGGAACCTGGTTACTTGTGCAAATAAAATATATTAAATATTTTCACAGAATTTTTAATGCATTACTTTAAATTAAATATATTCCTTTATGCAATTTCCAAATAGGAAAATCATTATTTCATGTGGAAAAATGATTTGTTTGATGCGTAAAATCATGATGCCATGAACTTAAAAATATGCATGCATGAGAAAAATGTTGGGGGGATGATTTAGGATTGAACAGGTGAAAGAATTTCGCTGATCGGAATAAAAAGATAATTAAACGGAATTTCGAAAGATTTAGACCGGAAGGAAAATCTGAGAAGTAGAGAGTTTAAGAATGGAATTTTGCGGCTGTTACAGTCGTGCCGTTGGTACATCTGTGCCAACGCTCCCATCTCTCCTCAAGGTAACCCATCGGATAGAATTCTTGTCGCAGAAGTCATTTGAATTGACCCCACGCAAGGTCATCAGCTTCACCACTATCGACAAGGGCCTTCCACCATGTCTTGGCGTGGTCCTTCATCTTCAAATGTGCAAATTTGACCTTTTGAGAGCTACCGAACCCTTTCAGGTCAAAGTAGGTCTCAAGCTGGTCGATCCAAGAATCCAGTTTCTCAGCATCGATCACCCCATCATATATGGGTATATCAATCTTAGCGTCGACCTTAAAAGATCCGACAGCTAAGGAGGTGCTGGCGAGATTGTCGGTTTTGTGGTCGCCTTCGTCTTCATCTTCATCTGCCCTGCACAAGTCTTCACCAGTCTTCTCACCCATAACCTTCCCTACTTCAGGAGTTACAATCATGGCCTGCTGCTTAATCCAAGCAAGCACGGTTTCCATGTCGGTGGAGATCTTAGCCACTTGTTCGGCTAGGTTAGCTTGAACGGAGGTATCGTCAGACATTGTAGGAGACGCGGCTGTAGGAACCGTCAACTGATCGTCTGGAGTTTCATCGGAAGTTTTGTAACCCTGGCGAGTCTTCACCATCCACAGGATAGGAAAGTTTCTCTGATACCAACTTGATCCGTTTGAGACCTAGCCTTGGTTTTCGCACTAGACTCGCCCAGATTCTAATATGTGGAATAACGGGATCTTACTCGGAAATACCGAAACCCAAAGGTTGATCGAAAACACAGTTCAAAGTAATTGCACAACTCTTTATTTCAAAGAGGGCTTTACACGTCGAACGTTAGACACACTTGCCTAGGTTGAAGGACCTATAAGTGTTTAAAACTCAAATAAATTCTATGAATTTTTCGATGATCTCAACTAGTCCTATTACAAGGTATTTATAGTCCAATCGTATGAGTACATATTAGACTCAGTAACCTAAACGTATTAGACTTATATAACTAACTAATCCTAAATGGATAAACCTAGTTATATATATTCGGATCGGATTACAATTTTGAACAGGGAACGAATTCCTTTTCATGGTCGCGAACTAATCCATGGTCATGAAACTTATCCGGACACGGTTATGGTCGCGAAGCCGTATGCGATCAGGACTTGAGGATCCTCCCGAATCACGGCCTCTACGGCGGCAAGGCCACTGGGTCAATTATCCTCCAAATTGGAAGCACAGTTGTGCTCCTGAGCTTGTCTAGATGGTGAGGTCCAAAAGAATTTGGTTAAGGTGATGACGGTGAGAGGTCTCGGTGACGCGGCCGGAGAAGAAAGGGGTCGGATTGGGCATTCCTCATACGGGGCTTTAGGGCTCGATTCCTGGTTGTGAGAGCAATAGGGCAGTGAGGGGAATCTATTGGGAGGATTAATTTGGCCAGAGATGAGGTGGCATAGGCCGGCGGCGAGAGCATTCCATGGCGGCGCGCAAAAACAGGGAAAGCTTCACAGCGAGCTTCAATTTAAATTCCGGTTGAATAGGCTTGCCATGAATGTGTCACTGATCATTTAACTCTACTGGTGGGAGGGCTAATTTTGGCCAAATCAGGTTACATTGCCAAAACAGGGCAAAACAACATTTTCGGCGATCACCGGCGTTAGGGTGTGCCGGGGATCAATTGAATGCTACTGAACAGAGAAGTGGTCGCATGGAACATACCGCGGTAGCTGGAAGAAGCAAAGGGGCTGTGGTCAGTTCTGGCGTCGTTGCTTCCTCCTGCGGCTCGCCGGAGATGAAGAAGAAGGACAAGAGGGGCTGGGACTTGGTGGTCGCTGGAGGTGTGAAGGAGTTCTGGGCGAGGGGGAGGGCTTTTATAGGCAGTGGCTGGGGACTTCGAGACTTTAAATGAATCCGGCTTGATACGGCGTGGCTGGTGATGGTGGCGGAATCAAGACAGCGTGCACGGTGTTGGGATGCGGCAGCGGCTCTGCCAGAGAAGAGAATCACGCCAAATCTTGGTTGGAGAAGGGCGACGCGATGGCCTGCTTCGGCATGGCGATGATGTGGAAAAAAGTTCCTGACGATTGCAGGCACGCGCGTGGGAAAAATGAGACAGCACGGCTGCTGGCACTGTTGGTCGACGACCGTTGCCACGGTGGCCAGTCCTGGCGCGACGCGTGTACCACGAGCGGGAACAGTGGACGCAAGTGCCAGAGGGGATGAGTGCTGGCTGGCGGTGAAGATCACAGCGGCGCCTCTGGTCGAAACGGCTGCTGGCCGGACTCTGGTCGAAAGCTCACGACCTGGTCGAAGGGAGGGGCTGAAAAAGAAATTTGGGTCCATTTGCAATTTCTGAAACTTGATTCCAGTACTGAATTGTGAATCTGGCAATATATTTGGTTTCGGCTGAAAGTGACTTTTCCAATTGGACTCACTAAATTCAGTAAGTAGGTTTGCAAGAATAAAAGACATGATTCAGTGTCTTTGATCATGTTTTAAGTAAAATGAAAACAGAAGGATTAGGGTAATTTGGCTAATTAGGGTTTGAATTTTGTCGAGGCTAAAATCGGGGATCTAGGTTGAGATTTCGAGATTTTCTCTAAAGAGGATTTTGTTCAGAATAACAATTGGGAGATGTTCCCTAAATCAGATCAAAATTCGGAGCTGATTTGTGGCTTTCAGCCTTTTCTGACTCTTGGGAAATTCTTAAAAGGATCAATCTGAAATACTTTTGGACTGAAATGTGAAAATGGCTTAAATGGTGGAGTTTAACTGCCAACTTTTCAAATTAAGATAGTGTCATACCTTGGATCATAACTCTGAGATAAGAGATCAAAAATGGGGTCGAGACATCCGAGAATCCAATGAAGATATGTTGACTGGCATACTAAGAGGTAACAAAATCTGGGGTGTTACACGGTACAAATATTCATATTATAATGGGATTTTGTGATCTTAGTGCTACTCTATGGTCTCAGGGTAATCCTAAGATCTCAATGCTACCTGTGGTGTTAATGCAATCCTGTGACCTCAATGTTCCCCATGGTCTCAATGCAATCCTGTGATTTCAGTACTTTATAGATGAAAAGTCCATGGTCATAATATCTTACCTATGAATATTATGATTATAGAAGTATTTACCTGTAATCATTTTATTCATACAGAGATTTTTGTCCTGGTTTTCTATTACTTCGATTTGTTATCACAGTAACCACGGACATAGTATTAATTACCTGTGGATGTTATGGTCGCAGAGACATTTACCTGTAACCATTTTTCATGCAGAGATATTAACTCAAAATCAAATTGAGAATTCACAATTGATTATAGATTAGGTGTAATCGTCCTAAAGAAAAGAATTTTATTTCTTGCATTCTTTATATAAAAAAGGGATACAGGCGACCAAAGCATCAACCTGACTCGAAAGTAATGTACAAACTTCTCCAAGAGACATGTTGTTGCTAGTGGGATTAACACTAGCTGCCCCAAGAGACTCTACAACATCCCTAAATCTGTCAATATCATCTCTTATGACGAGACTACAGCTAGTCCTAATTACATTAGAGAGATCCCTCTGCCCTCGCACAAGGTCAAGCTCTTCGCGAGCCAACCTCCCATCATCAACAGCCCTGTTATGGCTCTCCCTCAGGCGCTCAACAACCTGGAAGGTAGTATCCAGGTTGTGTCTTCGCTTGAGAGACTGCTCTTCAATCCTTTGTTTTTCTTCTTGGAGAGTTCTGCACAAGGCAGTCTTCTCCTTCAGAAGAACCTCCATCTTAGCAAGATGTTCTCTAAGAACCCACAATGCCTTGTCCTTCTATATGAATAGAGGGTTAACCCAGATTGTACACAAGAATGATTAAGAGGAAAAGAGGAGATTTACCTTAGAGGCAAATGTTGACTTGACCACTGAAGGATATAGTGACAAAGGCACTACAGATGAAGTGGCAGTTAGCACTACAAAAGTTGGAGGCAAAACAGAAGGTAATGGCAATGTGGCAGCCTAGGCTTTAGTTCCCATTAGCTTTTAAGATGAAGTTCTACTGGATGATCCTGCATCATCCCCAGATCGCTTCTTTGAAGAATTTGAATCCTCGAATACCTAAAGAATTCCAAAATGTATTACTTTGGAAAAGTCCAACCAAAAGGACAGATTCACACAGATTCTTCAAAAGAGAATTACCTTTTGAAGAACCTGTTCAATCTCATCTTCTATTGCCAGTTCCTCTTCATCACTCACAACAACTTGTTTGGAGTCTAGGTTCGCCATTGAGATAAGAGAAAAGAAGAAGGATTGGAGTTAGGAGTTGAGAGGAAGTTCTAAAGACTTAATGAGTAAAAACTTGTAAGTCTTATAACACAAGAGTTGACTATTCATGGAGATGGTGGTATCATGTCATGTTTATGAATTCTTATTGTATTCCTTGAATAAAGTATCACTTTTATCGATCAAACAAGTATGTAACTTGTTCATGGAACTCTTTATAATGATATATTAATTGCCTCAATTTAATTACGGCATTATCAGTGATACTTATTCTAAACATACTGACATTCGGCATTACATTGAATAATAATGCAAAATAAGTCAGCACTATCATTGATTGATTGTCAAGTTTCACAGATCATGGATATGAGATATCTGATGATGATTATTACCTAAGTAAGTCATCGGTTCATTAAATCATATTTAAGATAATTCGAATATGATATATGGTTTCATACAGACGTTATGGACATAGAGGGATTTCCTCTGTACCAGAAGGTCGCAGAATTTGCGCGACCATACTATGGTCGCAGAATGTGTGCGACCATACTATTGTGAGAGATAACCTGAGTAGTGTTTAAGTCTTCCAAACATGGTTCCAGGGTGAAATAGCTCCTTGTGAAGACAACCACCAGGAAGTTACGATATGCAGTTATCTCAAAACCGCATATCGTAACTGATGATGCAGTTTCATGACTACATCTTAGCAACCATTGAAACTTCCCAGAGCTGATTGTGGGACCCTCATTTGAGGAATCCGGTGGAAACCGCCCAGGTGGGTTGCACTCAGAAAGGTACATCACAATGCTCACAAGAATACATTAAATTGCAGTACAGATAATTCAAAAGGTATAAGGTCACGAGGACCAATATTACAGTGTCATAACGCCAAGTGACGAGGATTATCACCCGAGCTAGTTGAATTAATACATGTCGGGTTCAAGCCGACATGGTCGCCGAGGGACACAGGGTTAGTTTATGATCACAGCCTTTGTGCGATCATGAGGCCGCAGATAGTGCGCGGTCAGGAGGCTGCAGATAGTGCGCGGTCAGAGGGTCGCTGATTGTACGCGACCAGGATATATCGGGGGTGTTTGAGTCTTTACCAAGTACGTTCCCCGGATTAAGGTAACTTCTTCCACATATGAAAACAACTGCAAGGAGGTTAACATGTGCGGTTATCCATGTTTTGCACGTGCTTAACCGGGGAAGGAGATGAGTGCGGTTATGAGAACTACACCAGGACAACCGTCCCAAACCGCTTCGCACTTGACGTCCTTTCATTCAGTATAAAAGGATGATCGATGCACGATGTGAGGGACGGTTAACAAGAAAGACAATGAGTCAACAAAGCTTGAAAACTTAGGCATAGTTAGATAGACAAAGATACAGAAGAGATCATCACCTATGATAATCTCTTATCCCTGTAAACTGCTTTACTCATATAGTGAAATCACAACAGGACGTAGGGCTATTACTCCCACCATCGAGGGCCCGAGCCTGTATAAATCCTCGTGTCCTTATAATCATCGCTTACCCTAACTTACCTGAGGTCACCTTGAAAGGTCTCACATACAACTTACAAATCTGCGTAACATCGACATAGGACCCCGAGTCCAAATCGTCGACAGCTGGTGCCCACTGTGGGGCCTTTCTCAAGGTGTTCTTGTTTCATCAGGAGATTCGGTATGTCATGTCTGGGGTGTACGATTCCGAGAATGATTTCGATCTCGATGATTATGCCCATATATAGATGCCCTCACCTAGTGATCCTATTCAATGGAAGAGGTTGATCGCAAAGATGTTCCTGAGGAACATCATGAGGATGCGTCTTCACACACCCAGGTTATGTCTATTGACCAGGGGATAGAGAAGATAGATCAGGAACTCCATTTGAGTCCTACCACTTTGGAGGCTGAGTCTATACCGCGACATGTCGCTGTCGAGGACATGGATGATGGTGACCAAGGGCTCAGTCCTGTGAGGTTTGATCCTGATAACCTCCAATCTCTCTTTGATTTCGAATCCGATTCGGAACCAACAGAGATGTTCTCTCCTTCTGCGACCTCGCTCCATCGATTGTTTGCTGCTTTATTGGAGGAGACTCCTGAGCAGGCTAGGGAGGAACAAAAGCGCAAGCAAAAGGAGGAATAGGAAAGAAAACAAAAGGAGGACCAGGAACGCGGACGACAAGATAACGAACTCCGCAAGACTGCATTGGAAGCTTTGCAGAATGCGCAGTCTCGTTATGACGCCGCTCCAAGTTCTTCCCGTCGTCCTCATGTTCGTAGGCGTGACCAGACACCTTCTTAGCCCCGGACTATCCACCGGCAGATGAAGAAACGGTGACGCCTGGCGTGCCTAGGAGGAGTACGCATGGACGACTTCATTCCATTGCAGACGTCCTGTGTAATTTCCTCCTAATGTCGAAGACGCGCAAAGACTGGCTTTTGCTAGAATCTTGGCAGATAAGATGGACAAGGTTGCATCCGATGCAACCCCAACAGCCTCGTCCCGGTCTATGATTCGCTCCAATGAAAGGGAGTATTCTTACTCTAGTCATGGTAGACGTAATCAATTACCACCTGGGTCATTTCGGCATGACAAAGCTAGGCGAGTCAGGAATTCCCGTGATCGAGATCGCATTCCTGTTCATTCTCGTCTGGCACCACGAGGTGTATCACCACGGCGTGAGGTTGCCCGTGATCATGTTGAAAGTCAGAACTTTCCACAGTTCCTATGTCGGCTGCAAAGCTTTCTCACCAGGCCTCCGTGTGGTGGTTTGGCCGGACAAGTTCAAGCCTAGAACAATCGAAAGATTTGATGGAACTCAGAATCCATCCGAATTCCTTCAGATCTACATCACGGCTATTCAAGTGGCGGGTGGGGATGATCGTGTCATGGCAAACTACCTACCAACTGTCCTCGAAGGACCGGCGAGAACCTGGTTGTTCAATCAGCTAGAGGGTTCAATTTATAACTGGAAAATGTTGTGTGATGCTATACTCAACAACTTCCAGAACTGTTATCAAAAACCTGGCAAAGAGGATGATCTCCATCGCCTCCGCCAGACTTCTACTGAGACTCTTCGGCAGTTTGTCAAGAGATTTGTCGGAGTGAGGAATACCATTCCAAATATATCTGACAACTCAGTTATTAGGGCGTTTAAACACACCATGCGATACCGGAGATTTACTGAAGATCTACTTATCCATCCCCCTCGGTCAGTAGCCGATCTCTTCGACATGGCTGACCGCTATTCCGATGCGGCTGAGGCCACGGAGTGGAATATGATGGTGGATAAAGGAAACTAACCACCTCAGCCAGGTCTTAAGGATGTCAAGAAGGAGGATTTAGGTAAGAAGTCCAAGAAAAACCTGACTGGACAATACCGAGAGGTCGCAGTTGTAGAGAAGCCACCGCCAGGAAAAGGTAACAAGTTTCCATTTAAGAATAAAACCTCTTCTGGTGGCCGCGATAGCGACCAGTCGGGAAAACAAACTAATCCGCAGGGAAGAAAGAAGTGGTGTCAGTTCCACAACTCTTCGGGACACGATCTCAAGAACTGCAGGAATTGGTTGAAGCAATTAGACGACTTCTACCAAGGGATTGGACTGATGCCTACTTTGCCGTAGAAAGAACAGACTTGTGCAATTAAGGACGTCTACAGGGATGAAGAGATGTCCTTTCAGGTACCTCATAATCATGTTAATGTTATTTTTGGAGGTTATTCTTTTGTTTCTAAGCATCAGTTTAAGACGTTTCACCGCGAGGTAAATCAAGCAAAGGCTCCCCTTGGTGAGCCTCAGTACCCCCGTTGGTTGGATACTCCTTTGACTTTTGATAAATCTAATTTTCCTGTTGGGCTTACTCGACCATTGATATTACCTTTGGTCATTACCCCTATTATCATCAATGCTCGAGTCGAAAGAGTTTTAATCGACGGGGGCAATTCCTTGGACATTTTATTGGTCAAGGTGCTAGATGAGATACAGATCCCTCGTTCAAAATTAAGCCTATAATTCATCCATTTTATGGGATAATTCTTGGTCCCTCCATGATGCCGATAGGACAGGTGGTACTTCCAGTAACGATGGGAGAACAAGATAATTTCCGAACAGAGTTGATCACCTTCGATGTAATTGATTGTGATTCAACTTATAATGCTATCTTTGGCAGGCCAACTCTCGCTAAATTCATGATGGCGACGCACTACGCTTATCAGTGCGGTGGGTTGCCGGGCCCCAAAGGCGTCATCTCGGTCTGAGGCAGCCGGAACACGACGCTGACTCTTGATCAATTATCCCTGGAATTAGTGGATCAACTTCCCCTTCAAGATGTCAAGATTGTGATCACGAATTCGAATGCGATCAAAGTTGCCCCACGACGAGATGAAAAGTTAAAATTGGTTCCGTTGTACCCAGACGATTCATCTAGAACAATTCGGGTTGGATGAGGCCTGGATCACAAATAGGAACTCAAGCACATTACTTTCCTCCGAGCTAATGCAGATGTGTTTGTGTGGAAACGACCCGACATGCCTGGAGTTCCAAGGGAAGTAATTGAGCACAGGTTAGTGATACCGGCCTAGACCGCCTCGCAATAGAACGAGGACGATGCAGTAGGCGAGTATTCTATCGTTCTTTCCACAGGGACTAGAGAAGCAAAATCGTGTAAAACTAGACTAAATCGATGGCAAGCGAAACTAAAATAGTCGAGAGAATGAGAAAGAGAATGTCAGAGGAAAAGCGAAGAGAGAAAAAGGTGGTAGGCTTGCGACGTTTGGTCACTGTTTAATCCGTACGCGTAGTCGTGAGTACAAGCGATAAAGCGGTATCGTTCAGCAATCTCTCAACAAAGAAACAAAACGCTGAAACGCACACACCTATCGATGGTATCAACGAATTTAACACGCAAGGGATTAACAAGGACCATTCTCCATCAGCCTCTCAGCTACAACCTACACGGCAAATCCGGAGAACAACCATACCAACTCAAGACAACAAGAGCGAGACAAAGCAATTCATGACAGAATGAGAATTTAATACACAACTTCAATCACCCCAGTCCTGTCCATTTACACAGAAACAACAAAAATATAGAAATTGAAGCACAACATGCTCAGCCTCTGAAATAACCAATCTACCATTGCAGTTAGTAACCAAAACCCTGATTTTTGACATCAAAGTCTACACATAGTTTTAGAATTGGTATCAGATAAACTGCCTTATATAAACTGCAATCAACTGGAACTTAACTTCTCCAAAATTCTAATTCTCAGACATCTCACAAAGCTGGAACAGGACATAATGCTATCAGAGATGAACATTCATAAGACTTGTCAATTTCAACGCACAGGAAAGACCCACAATCAAAACATTATCCTAATTCGTCTCTGCAACAGAACAGCAACTGAAATAGAAACAGTTTTCCAACACATATTTATCACAATAAGCAAACAGGAAACAATGTCCACAGAAAGACAATTGCAAGCGTAGTCCATTCAGTTAGAATAACTCAACTCAGTACATTATAACCTCATTGATTTCAAACAAAGATTGTTCATCATGTGTTCATATGGTGAAGTTTGGAACAAGGTAGGGTAGAGAGAAATTGAACCGGAAATGTGTCTTGTGATGGAGCTTGTTGAGGTAGCCGGAGGTCGAGGAGGTTGCACTGCAGCCGTTGTCGAAGTGGACGCCGAAGAGATGGAAGAAGGTGCCGGAGTCGATGAAGACGTGGCGGCCGTCGTCGAAGCCACAGCAACTCAGGATGAAGAAGAGGATGCCGTCTCGGTGAAGCACAGCTGTGGCGGCGCCGGCTCGGGACGGCGATGAAGCGAGATCGGCTGCTGGTGGAGTGAAGAGGGGCGCCCGAGGAAGATCCCAACGGCGGCTGTGGTGCCTGCGCAGGGGATCCGTCAGTGGAGGCCACGAGGGGCGGCTGGATCGGGCGCGATTTGGGGGCGGCTCCGGCGGCGTGGAGTGGAGAGAAGGCGCAGCGCAGAGGCACGAGGGAGGATCTGCGGCGGGATCGGCGACGGCGGCGTGTGGCGGCGACGCGGGATGGAGATCGGCCAGATCCGGCCGGATCTGGCGTGCGGCGGCGCGAAGAAGAGGCTGGAGCAAGAAATGGACAGAAAAAAAGGAAGAAGGGGAGGAAGAAGAGACCGGCTAGCGCCAGGGGTGGACGGAGGTGTGGAGGATTTTGGGGGAGACAGAAGGAGAAATTGCGCCGGAGAAGAAGACGGTGGCGAGAAAAAGAAAAGAAGGAAAGAAGAGAAGAAATGGGGAGAGGAGGGAAGGAAGGATGAAAAAAAAAAGGAACTGCACCGTGGTCTGGTTCGTCGGTGGTGAGGATGGAGCACCGCCGGTGTATGGCCCGGCCACCGGCGGCGAGGTGGAGGGAGGTGTGGAAGAGTGATTTGGGGAAGAAGAAGAAAGGAGTAAAAAAATAAATGCCGGGCTCCTCTCTCCACAGTGGCGGCCGGGCTGGATTAAGCCAATTTTTGGTCTTTTTGCGAAAAGGCCCCCGGGTTCTCTGGAAATAGCTGCCAAGTCCTCGGCAACCGGAATTGAGCGTTCCGGGCTCCCGGAGACTCCGATTCGAGCGCGGTCAGTTCCTACGCGTCCGTAGGAACGAGCGCTTTCATCTGGAATCGACCGAGGCTTGGATCCAACCGATGAAGCGCGTCCGTCAGCCGAAAAGACCGTCCAATCGTCGCCGACCTGCGATAAAAATTACAAAACGAGTTATCCGCTCGATTTGGCGACAAATCTGGAATAATCTAGAAATATGACGTAATACAAGACTAATATGTGCACAAGCCTGGGTAAAATATGCAGGAAAAAGCATGCAAATCAGATAAACATCAGTTAGCAATTCAACCTTGTCAACGACCAATAAAGCAAAAGCTCAGACTCTTTGTTGTTGATAGGCAAGAAGCTATCTGAGTGGAGTTAGATAAACTCCAAAAGGCAGGATTTATTCGCGAAGTCGATCATCCTGAGTGGCTTGCAAATCCGGTCATGGTCCGAAAGTCAAATGGTAAGTGGCGCATGTGCGTCGATTACACCAGCCTAAACAGTGCCTGTCCGAAGGATGATTTTCCCCTTCCTCGCATCGACCAACTGGTCGACTCTACAGCGGGTTGCGAATTGATGAGCTTCCTGGATGCTTACTCAGGGTACCATCAAATCAGCATGGCAGAAGAAGATGAAGAGAAAATTGCCTTCGTCACACCATTTGGCACCTACTGCTACGTCAGAATTCCATTTGGTCTCAAGAACGTCGGTTCCTCGTACCAGCGCTTGATGCAAAAGACTTTTCTTTCCCAGATGGGGCGTCATCTCAAAGCTTACGTCGATGATTTGGTTGTATAAAGCTTGAAAAGCTCAAATCATTTAGATGATCTCGCAGAAACTTTTTGTAATCTTAACAAGCATGGAATAAAATTAAACCCAGAGAAATGTTCCTTCGGAGTTGCTTCTTGCAAACTTTTGGGTTTCCTTGTTTGTTCGAGTGGTATAGAGGTTAATCCTGAAAAGATCAGGGCCATAGAGCAAATGAGATCTCCTTCGACCATGAAGGACATCCAGAGTCCAACAGGACGCATGGCGGCCCATAGCCGTTTTATATCGAGGCTAGGCGAACGCGGTTTGCCTTTCTTTAAAGATCTGTGTAAACACAACGGTTTTTCCTGGTCGGATGAGGCCATGAAAGCTTTTCAAGAGGTTAAGAAATATCTATCTAGTCTGCCAGTACTGGTCTCTCCAAATTTAGGGGAACCGCTACTCCTTTATTTGGCGGCAACTCCTTATGCGGTTAGCGCAGTTTTGATCACAGAAAGAGAGGGTGTGCAGCAGCCAATCTATTACGTAAGTAAGGTACTTCGTGGACCAAAGGAGCGCTACCCTGAGGTCCAAAAAATACTTTACGCACTTCTGATGGCTTCCCGTAAGCTACGACATTACTTTCAAGTGCACAAAATTATTGTGGCCTCGTCCTTCCCATTGGGAGTTATAATCTGCAACCCGGAGAAATCTGGTCGCATTGCGAGTGCATAGTGGAACTGGGAGCATTCGACATCAGTTTCACCCCTCGCATCGTAGTTAAATCTCAAATCCTTGCAGACTTTGTGGTCGAATGGACTAATCCTGATCCTCCCGCGCAAGAATCCAAAGATTTACCATGCACCGACCATTGGACGATGTATTTTGACGGCTCTCGTAGTTTTCAACACTCGGGGCCTGGAGTGGTCTTAATTACGCCTCAGGGTGACCAACTCAAGCATGTCATTCAATTACACTTTGTTGCAACCAATAACGCAGCAGAGTATGAAGGTCTTATTGCAGGGCTCCGAGCAGCTAAGTTCCTCGGAGTCCATCGATTATGTTGCATCTAGGCCCTTTTTGGGTTGATTTTGATTATTGATGACATTAAGTGTCTTGGACTAATTGTGTCTTTGAGCTATTTGTATGCAGTGTTATTTATGTTGTCGTGGTATTGAGAATACCCCAGCAGGTTTTGTGGAGGTTCCTAGCGAAGAAAAGATGACGTGAGCTGACCGTATTACCGGTCCTCTCCCGTCGTGCAAACACAGCAAGTGACACGAAGGTTTATACAAGTTCGGGCCTCAGTGGAGGCCCTAGTCCTGTTGGCGTGCTCCCAACCAAAGTTGCCTAGGGGAACTCTCCCGGGGGAGAGATGGCTCCGGAGCACACCTATTGGATTGTCTATTAGAGTAAAAAAAATTGTCCCCCCCACATGAGGGGTTACAAGGGATTATATAGGCCCAAAAGATGCAAAACTACTAAACTACCCCGCTAGCCACCGTTGGATCGAGGGGCACTAGCGTCCTTCTTTCGGCCGGATGCGTCGGATGCTCGACAGGTGTCCGCCAGTTCCCGAGGCGCTTCTCGTGTGATCCTCACGTAACCCGGGACCACAGAACCTTGCCTTCGGGAGAACGACGGCGCCCGGGACGAGCCACAGGGGGGCCTTGTCCCCGGCCAAAAGGCGGCTCCCGGGACAAGCCACCGGGGGGCTTTGTCCTCCGGCAAAATGGACGGCCTCTCACTTGCACTTGGTCCCGCGAAGATTGCCCCAACATCAGCCCCCATGCCCTCTGGGGACGATGCTCGAGTCCCCGTAGGGGATGGTTCGTGTTACCGGGAACATCTCCTCCGGGACAGATCTCTGGGGCCGTGACGCTTCGATCCTCACGCCAAGCGTTTATGGCTGCGCCATCGTTCAGTAAGGCCTCGTCTCGATGGGAGCACGTCGTTCAGCCATAATGGTCGCTCACGGTTCGAACTAGCAACGCTTCATTTCGCGCGCCCGCCCCTTCGTTTCCCTGCACTGTTCGAATTGGGTGGCATGGATGCACCACGAGGAGCCACGTGGCACCCATCGAGGCAGCGTTTGAGCCCTATAAATAGGGGCTTGAGGGACCCAGAGAAGTCACTCCAACCCTCAATCCTCAAAAACCACCGGCGCTCGTAGCTCTCCCGGTAGCCCTCTCCCGTAAGCTCAGTCCCGGAAGCTTGATCCCGGAAGCTCAATCACCGAAAATCTAAGCCTTCTTCTTTAGAGCCTGAGCCATTGGAGAGATCCATGGGACCCAAAGGACGTGCTAAGGCTGCTGAGGTGCCCCCGGAGGAAGTCACCGCGGACTTCCTCTAGGCCTCCGAGTTCACGTCAGGGACCGGGGGGTTGTTGCGGACGGGGACGTCCGGACCCCCTCCAAGAAGGATGGTACCCCCCGCCCTAGGCCCAGGGAGGTGGCGGTCCTCGAGGCTTTCCTCGAAGCCGAACTCTGACTCCCAGTGCACCTGTTGCTCCGGGAGTTCCTCCGGGAATACGGGGTGGCACTGAACCACCTGACGCTGAATGCCTTCGTTCGGATAGGCCTCTTCATATGGCTGTTCGACACAGCCACCAGACGGGAGCTGACGCTCCGGTTGTTCCGGTACTTTTACGAGCCAGCGGCGAGGAGCTCCCACTTGGTGAAGGGAGGGCCGAAGTTCCCGTTTGGCTCCGTGATGATCCAGCTCATGCCATCCCGGGTAGCGAAGTACCGAGTGGCAGCCTCCCGGGACCACTGGGGGGACTAGGTCCAGAGGTGGTTCTACCTCTGGGTCTAGGACGACGAGGTGACGTATTCTCCGGAGCCCCCCTCCTACAGCCGATCGTCCGCCCCCAAGCCCCCGGTGTGGACCGAAGAGGAGCTGAAGCTCCTCAGCAAGGTGGTGGGCTCCCGGGGTGTCTGTTCCATGAGGGGCACCGCCGAGGAGCTGACGCTGCTGAAGATCTCCCCTCTCTCGCACGGGAGGAGGGGGATCGAGATGTGCCTGGCACAGCGGTCTCTGCAAAAGCCGATGACCCGACGTAAGTTCCCGGCTACTTTGCTTGCCCTTTCGTTAATTGTTCTAACTCTTACCTTTGGCAGTCCTGCCGTATCCGGCCGCACAGGAAAAGGCGGAGAACCTCCCCGGGAGGTATTACGCCGATGAGCACGAGCGGATCATGCGCGTCATCGGGGAGGGTCCTCCCCGGAACTTGGTGGCCGAGGCCTTCGGGCTGAGGCTACGGGCGAGGACGCCTCTCCCCACCCCCGGTTCCCACAAGAGGGGTAAAGGGGTCACCGGGGGTTCTGAACCAAACTGGGCCAAGGCTCAGAAAGCCCTCGGTCCATCAACGACGCCGGGCTCTATGCCCGTGAAGGCCCGGGACGCAGCCCCTGGGTCAGGGCGTGCGCGGGCACCTCCCCGACGCGAAGTGACGCCCCCTCTCCCGAAGAGCTCTGGGGGGGGGGGGTGGGTGATGGAGGCACGGGAGCTCGCGCGCCTCCCCGAGCCCTCCGGAGAGGTTCAGGGGAAGGAGGCAGCCGATGACAGGGGGGCATCTGACTCGGCGGATTATGCCACCTCGCCCCCTTCAGCGATTGCTCTCCCAGCGGCCCCGGCGCCGCCAGAGCCAGTGAGGCCAGAGGTTCGGTTCGCAGAGGCTTCCCCTCCGCACGTCAAATGGCCCGTGGAAGGGGGGGGAGCCCCTCAGTTTACGAGGTTCCCCCGGCAACGGAGGTCCCAGGGGCCCCGCGGCCCAAAATGGGAAAGGGCTCCTTATCCCCCCCGGGGAGGTACTCCCTTGGAGAGCTCGTTGGCCTCCTCCTCGGACACTTCTTTGGCGGCAAGGACTCCGGCCACCGCCACTCCGGTCCTCATCACCCCCGCGACCTTCGCGAGGGGCCCACTGCCGGTCTCGATGAATCCGGTGACGTCGGGAAGGAGACCCCCTATTGTCCGCGGGGGGAGGTCTTCCGATTTGCGGAGGGCCTGCAGACCAAAAAGGTCCAGGAGTACATCTCGTAAGGAACGCTTCGCGAGCGTTGCGGGGTGCCTCAATCTCTTGAGATCCAGGTTCATTCTCGAACCGGTAGCTCATTTCCTTCGGGATTCCAACTCAAATTTTAACTAACTCTCGCGCTTGTAGGGAGCGGCCCTCGCCTGGGGCATCGAGGCGTGCTTCGATAAGGCGCTGAAGGAGGCGGAGGGGAAGGCCGCCGCCTACTTGGAGGAGCGGGACGCCGCCCTCCATGAGTTGGCCCGGGTCTGGGCTCAACTCCACGCCTCCGAGAACGCCAACAACCGGCTCCGGAGGGAGGCAAAGGCCAAGGAGGACGCCCTCCGTGAGCTCGAGGGCTCCAGCGTTCGGGCGGTGATGGATGCGGGCTGCTCCGTCCGCTCAGCCCTCGAGGGGCTTGGAGTGAGCCTTGGCTCGGGAGGTACCTCTGAGGCGGCACCGGGCGGTTGGCGTCCCTTGATCCCGGAGGCCGCCGATGCCCGGGCACGGGGCCAGGCGATTCTGGTGGTGGCTGCTGCAGCTGGGCTCGTGGAGCACCGGGGGGTAGGCGTCCGAGCGATCGGGGGTCGGGTCCCCCGGAGCTTTCCGGAGTTCTTTGAGCCATCTCGGCGAGAGGTGGAGCAGCTCGCCGGCGGCTTCTACGACCGGATAGTTCGGGTGCAATTCCCAGCGTCGGCGCCTCCGGGGGCGGACGCTGCAGCTCTGGCGGGAGCCTCCCAGGGGAGGACACCAATTAAAAAGTATGAGCCTCCCCCCGGGCCCTTAGATAGGACCCCCCCTCCTTTTTTTTGTTTTAGGGTTTTTGCCCCCGGTAGCTTCTTAGAAGAAGCCCCAGACACTTGTACAAAAACATTTTGAAGCAATTGAAATGGAATTTTTTGCTAAGTCTTTGAATTAAATTTACCAGGTTTCTCGGGAGGTTGCTCCCAGACCTTGAGAGGTTACTTCTGGGCAAAGGCCCCCGAGATTGCGAGGAGCCTCTCCGGAGGTGGAGCCTCCGAGCTCCAGCGGATGTCACCCGGGGGATGCCCAGGCCGCCTTCATCTTGTTCAGTCTCTTTTCCGGGGGACACGGCAGGGGTGTTTCCCGAGAGCCAATTCGGTGGCGGTGGCATCTGGAGTGGCACCTGGACAACTTTGACAATCACCGCGCTGAACTATCCCCTGCGCGACTGGGGTCCTGGAGGGTTCCCCCGCTTGAAATACTTCCACCGGCGGGCTATGAATATTGGCCCGAAGACTTGCTCCAGGAGGCCCAGCGTCGTATACGAAGCTTGTACCGAGACTTGGCCCAGGAGCTATCAAAGGGCCTCCGGGATTATTAGGTGTAGGAGCTTTCTGGGTTGCACCCCTGGTTGTATCAAGTTTAATGTAACGATGCCCACCGGAGGGGGAAGATGTCCTCTGGCTGAATGTTTTCAATAAAGTTAAGTTTGCTTGTGTACTTTGTGAATTCTTAAATGGTCTGGAACAGGGTGATCCCCGGGTACAGGTTATTCCCCCCTCCAGAGCAGGCTGGAGCGCAGCTCCGCGAGCTGTGGAGGTGACAAAGCCCCTTGTTAAGAACCCTTCATTTAAGAATTCCTCAAGTTTTGCAAAGGTTCCAGTGAGAAAATTTTTCCGATCGCCGTGAGAACGGGGGGCCAGGAAAAACTTCCGGGAGCAATTTTTCGAAAGTCCCGGTGAGATCCTCCGGTTGCCGTGAGAACGGGGAGCTGGGAAAGAGCTGTCCGGGAGACAGTGCCTGAGATTTTCGGGAATTCCTCCGGGAGAGGACTCTCTGGTCGCCGTGAAAACGAGGAGCCGGGAACGAGGTCTCCGGGGAAGAACATCCAAGGAAATCCGAAATTCCCAGGAATGATCTTTCCGGGAGAAAACCCTCCCGTCGCCGTGAGAGCGGGGAGCCGGGAACAAGATCTCCAAGAAATAATATCCGAGAATTCCATCTCGCTAAGGAGACAATCGACTCCCGGAGGAGGATGCGCCCGATGACTGGTCTGAGTATTGGAGTAGGGGACTAGTCTCTCAAATTGACTCGTTACCACGGTCCTTGAGGACCGGGTTGCCGCTTACAACCTCAGTCCATGAGGGGTGATCGTAAGCTGCCCTACGGGAGTGGGACTGCCGTTGTAGGGACTTGTTGGGTCGTGATAGCCCACTTCCTCGCAGGGAGGGCATCCTTGCTAAGAGGGCATCCTTAAGGGGAGGGCATCGCCGTAAGAGAAGGTAATGTAAAAACTTGCAGTGAGCCAGAGCTGAGGAAAAAACCAGTTGTATTGATAATGAGTTAAGATACAACGCCTCCCCCCCGTGAGATCGCGACGGGGGAGAGAATGGTGAGTACAATGTCCCCCCCCTCCGGCGTAATTGCTCCGGGGGAGGGGACGAGTTTGTAGGCTAGACGTAGAACTTGCGAAGCAAGCGTACATTCCACGTGTGCTTCAGCTCCTGCTCTTGAATGTTGGAGAGCTTGTAAGCCCTCGAGCCCAGGACCGCCAAGATCCTGTAGGGGCCCACCTACTTGGGGGCTTAGGGGCCTTCTCACGGACTCGCTGGTTGTATGCGTGCGCCATTTTGCACTCGTAGATGGCGTGGCGGAGGAGTGCTTGGTCGCGTTCCCCTCCACGAGGTCGATCTCCAGTCGTTGATTTGCCTTGATGGCTTGGTATGTCGCGGTCGTGGCTCCTTCTAGGAGCTCGACCCGCAGTGACCGGAAGCCAATCTACGAGGGAAGGACCGCCTCAGCCCCCTATACAAGGGAGAAGGGGGTACGTCCCGTTGCCCGACTCGGGGTCGTTCGCATGGAACAGAGGATGCTCAGGAGCTCCTCCGCCCACGCACCCCGTTTGGAGGTAGCTTGTTCGAGCCGTTGGCGTAACCCCTGTAGGATCACACCGTTGACCCTTTTGACAGCCCCATTGCTCTGGGGATGAGCTACCGAGGCGAAGTGGATGGTGAGCCCTAGGCCTTCGCAGAATTCCCGAAAATATACTGAGTCGAATTGGGTCCCGTTATCGACAGTGATCTCTTAGGGGACGCCGAAACGACATGCGATATTTTTCCAGAAAAATCGTTGTACCGCCCGGGACATGATGTTGGCCAGAGGTTCGGCCTCAACCCACTTTGTAAAGTAGTCGACCGCGACCACCGCATACTTGTAGCCCCCGGGCGCTAGGGGGAAGGGACCAAGGAGGTCCACCCCCTAGCGCGCGAGGGGCCAAGTGATGGGGATAGTCTGCAGCACCACGGGGGGAGGTTCGAGCCCTTGGCCATCTTCTGGCAAGCCTCGCACGCGGAGACAAGGTCTCGCGGGTCGCGAATCACCGTGGGCCAATAGAAACCCTAGCGAAGGGCCTTGGCCACGATGGCACACAGGGCCAGATGAGACCCGTAGCTTCCCGAGTGAATATCCTCGAGAAGCCGGAGCCCTTCTGGCCGTGGAAGGCAACAGAGCAAGGCGGAAGCCCCCTGCTTGTAAAGCTTCCCCTCCAACAGGAGGTATGCCCGAGCCTTGACCTAGAGGAACTTGGCCTCGGTCTCGTTGGGAGGGTCCCCCTCCCCCTTGTTGAAGGAGATGAGGGGATCCATCCAAGATGAAGTCCGGGTGATTTCGGTGAGTTCCGGGACGCAGGGCTCATCACCCGCATCAGGGGAGGTCACCAAAGGCTTCGCGATGATCTCCAAGAAAGCTCCTTTGGGGAGTGGTTTTCGGGCACTGGCTGCCCGAGCTAGGGCGTCGGCCCGATCGTTGTCCCTCCGCGGGATGTGCCGGGCCTCTAGGCCATCGAAGTGCTTCTCCATCTTGCTCACTTCCTGCAGGTAGAGGCCCGGCCACAAGGCCTCGTATTCAGCGACGTTGTTCGTGGTAGGGAACTTGAACCGCACCGCGTATTCCAGTTCTCTCCCCTCGGGGCTTCGGAGGACTACTCCCTCGCCGGCCCCGGCAAGGCACAAGGAGCCATCGAACATTAGTGTCCAATGGTCGCTGCGTCGGGGCGGTGCGGGAGGTTTTCATCCCCGGGCTCAGAGGCAGGGGTCCACTCCGCCATAAAGTCGGCGAGGACTTGTGACTTGATGGCGGAGCGTCCCGTGAGGGAAAGGGAAAAGGGGGTGAGCTCGTTCCCCCACTTTCCTATCCGGCCGGTGGCTTTCTTGTTTCGGTGCACCTCCCCCAAAGGGAGGGATGACGGGACAGTGATCGGGTGTACCAGGAAGTAATGACGAAGCTTCCAGGACGCCATTAGAAGGGCGTAGCAGATCTTCTCCATCTCCGTGTACCGAGTTTTGGCCCCTTGGAGGGCTTCACTCACATAGTACACGGGACGCTATTGCCCATCTTGCTCCTTCACCAATACCGCACTTACGACGACCGGGGTTGCGGCAAGGTAGAGGAGCAAGGGCTCTTCTGGAGATGGGCTTACGAGCATTGGGGGGCTCGTGAGATACTTCTTCAAATCGGCGAAGGCCTCCTGGGCCTCGGGGGTCCACCGGAATCCTTCGAGCCCTCGGAGGATTTTGAAGAACTGGAGGCCGCGTTCTCCCGACCGCGAGACGAAGCGACTTAGCGCGGCCAAGCCACCGGTGAGTCGCTGAACGTCTTTGACCGAGCACGGCGTGGGCATGTCCAGGAGTGCTCGGATATTTTTGGGGTTGGCCTCTATGCCCCGTTGGGACATGAGGAAGCCCAGGAGCTTCCCCCCGCGCACGCCGAAGGCGCATTTCTTCGGGTTGAGCTTCAACCCGTATGCACGGAGGTTGCGGAAGGTCTCCGCTAAATTGTCGATGTGTGCAGTCGCGCGGGGACTTTTGACAACCACGTCGTCGACATAGACTTCGACGTTGCGGCCGATCTGGTCCTTGAGGACCAGCGTCACGAGTCGCTGGAAGGTCGCTCCAGCGTTCTTTTGTCCAAAGGGCATGTGGACGTAGGAGTAGGTTCTGGGGGGAGTTATAAAACTCGTCTTTTCCTCGTCCCCTTCTGCCATCCGGACCTGGTGATAGCCCGAATACTCGTCCAGGAAGCTCATCAACTCACACCCCGCGGTAGACTCGACCAGCTGGTCAATTAGCGGGAGCGGGAAGTTGTCTTTGGGGCAAGCGCGGTTGAGGTCGGTGAAGTCCACGCACATCCGCCATTTATGGTTTGACTTCTTCACGAGGACGGGGTTCGCAATCCACTCAGGGTGCAAGACCTCCCGAATAAAACCCGCCTCTCGGAGCCTGGCGATCTCGACCTTGATCGTCTCTTGGCGTTCAAGGGACAATTTTCTCAGTTTCTGCTTAATCGGGTGGTGGCCGGGGATCACCGCGAGCTTGTGCTCGATGACATCCTGGGCAACGCCTTGCATGTTGGAAGGCTTCCAGGCAAAAACATCAGAGTTTTTGCATAGGAAAGCTGTGAGTTGCTTTGCGTGCTCCTCATGGAGATCTGCCCCGATCCTGACGGTCTTGTCCCCGTCGTCCGGGGACAGCGGGATCTTCCGGAGGTCCCCTTCTGGACGTGGCTTGGGGAGGGACGTCCCGGAAGGTATCGCGGCAGCGTCTTGCTCCGGGGGAGAGGCCTCCCGCCCCGAGGTTTTGATCATGTTGACGCTCCTGATCATCGCGGCGGCGCACTTGTATAAAGCGCGGGCCATGTCTTGGTCTCCCCGGGTGGTGATTACGCCATGAGTCCCGGGGATCTTCATACAGAGGTAGCTCTGGTGGATTGAGGCCCCCAATCTGTTGATCGTGGTCCTCCCCATGATCGCGTTGTACGAAGAGGGGAGGTCCACGACATCGAACCGGACCATCTATGTCCGGTAGTTGTCTGGGGTGCCAAAAGTCATGGGGAGATCCACCTTCCCCATGGGGTGGATCATCTTCCCCAGGACGAATCCCTGCAAGGGCCCAGCCGTGGGTTGCAGTAGCTTCCCATCCACCTGCATCTCCTTAAACTCCTTCAGGTAGAGGACGTCGGCGGAGCTCCCGCCATCCACGAGGATGCGGGCCAAGTGACAGTTGTAGATGGTGGCGGAGACGATAAGTGCATCATCATGGGAGAAGCGAACCCCATGCGCGTCTTCTGCTGTAAAAGTGAGGGGGACGTCCGACCACTTGGGTGGCCGAAACGTATGCAGCACCCCCACCACCTTTACTTCGCGCGTGTATTCTTTACGCTGACGCTTAGAGTCTCACCCGGAGGCGGACCCTCCCATGATGACGTTGACATGCCTTTGGGAGGTTTGGAAGGGGAGAGTCTTCGACGGCTGCCCCTCCCGCGCTTGTCCCTGCTGTCCCCTCGAGGAGGCAGGAAGGGCTGGTAAGGCCGGCTGAGGGGGCAAGGAGGCAGGGTTCCCCCCCTGCCCTTGCTGGTCGAGGAATGCGGCGAAGTGTTGGAGCAATGATGGCATTCCCGGGTGGAATGGGTGTTGGACTTGTGGAAGGTACACCATAGGCCTTCCCTGCCTTGTGCCGCGGGGCTTTCGCAACCGCGGGACGGCTGCCCTCCCCCGCGACCTTTCGGCTTGGGAAAGGGGCGGTTGCCCTTGGAGGCATCGCATGAGCCGCCTCCGCCCTTGAGGACAAAAGTGTCCCGAGGCCGTGGTGTCGTGGTATTGCGAATACCCCGGCAGGTTTTGAGAACGATCCTAGCGAAGATTACGCGGCGCGGGTTGACCGGATGGCCGGTCCTCCCCCGCCGGACAAGCATAAGAAATGACACACGGATTTATACAGGTTCGGGTCCCGGTGGGGGCCCTAGTCCTGTCGGTGCGCTCCCGACCGGAGTCGGCTAGGGAGGCTCTCTCCAGGGGAGAGGCTTCCGGAGCACACCTGTTAGTTTTTTAGCTATTCCAACAAATGAATCACCCTGTTACAACTGAGGGGTACAAGGGCTATTTATAGCCCCAAAAAGAAGCAAAAAGCCTAAACTACCCCGGAAGCCACCGTCGGATTGAAGGGTAAGAACGTCCTTCTCCCGGTCAAATGTCTTGGATGCTTGACAGGTGGTCACTGATTCCCGAGGCGCTCCTCGCGTGACCTGCACGTGACAAACAACTCGAGACTTTACCTTTAGGAGGGCGATGAGGCCCGGGACGACGCCGGAGGCCAGGTCCCGGGGGCCAAAAGGCGGCGCCCGGGGAGGGGGCCAGAGGCCACGTCCCCAGGCAAATGGCGGCGCTCGGGACGGCGCCGGAGGCCAGGTCCCGGGAGCCAAATGGCGGCGCCCGGGGAGAGGCCGGAGACCACGTCCCCGAGCAAATGGCGGCGCCGGAGGCCTAGTCCCGGGAGCCAAATGGAGGCGCCCGGGGAGAGGCCGGAGACCACGTCCCCCGGGCAAATGGCGGCCTCCGGGACGGCGCCGGAGGCCTGGTCCCGGGAGCCAAAAGGCGGCGCCCAGGATGGCGCCGGAGGCCTGGTCCCGGGAGCCAAAAGGCGTCGCCCGGGGAGGCCCCGGAGGCCAGGTCCCCGGGCAAATGGCGGCACCCGGGACGGCGCCAGAGGCCAGGTCTCGGGAGCCAAATGGCGGCCCCCGGGGAGAGGCCGGAGACCACGTCCCTGGGCAAATGGCGGCGCCTGGGAAGGCCCCGGAGGCCTGGTCCCGGAAGCCAAGAGGCGGCGCCCAGGGAGAGGCCGGAGACCACGTCCCCGGGTAAATGGCGGCGCCCGGGATGGCGTCGGAGGCCTGGTCCCGGGAGCCAAATGGCGGCGCCCAGGGAGTTCCCGGAGGCCAAGTCCCCGGGCCAATGTGACACGACTTACCTGGACTTAGCGCCGCGGAGATTTCCCCCAACTCGTGGCTTGCCACGATTGCCCCCCTTGGGGCGTTTGAGGGGGTCCCTGGCCCCCCGGTCGACGGGGGCGGGGGCCCCCTGGTTCTTCTTCCAGAGGTCATCCTCCTCCGCCCGAGCGTACTTCTCGAGTACATTGAAGAGCTTGTCGGCGGAGGGGGGCAACTTTGGGAGAGTCTCAGGTGGAGCTCTCCAGGGAGGATCCCGCTCTTACACGCCTCAATGACCGTGGAGTCAGGGATGTGAGCTACTTTGCTCTTGACCTGAGCAAAGCGCTTAAAGAAGCTGCGGATGGTCTCCCCCGTCCTTTGTTGGACGGTGTACAATTGTGAGGAATCCAGGGGACGCACATAGTTCCCCTGGAAGTTTGTGCAGAACTGGCATTTGAGCTGCGCGAAGGACTTGATAGAGCCGGCCTTCAGGTTGTAGAACCACAAGCGGGTGATCCCAGTCATGTAGAGGGGGAAGACGTAGCATTGAACTGTCTCGTCCCCCCCAGCTGCCGAAATGGCTGTAGAATACACCTACACAAATTCATAAGGGTCGGCCTCACCATTGTAGTGCTCGAGGTGCGACAGACAGTAAGGCTGTGGCCATCGAATGCATCAGAGTCTACGGCACAACGGCTGGTTGGCCCCCTCCACCTCTCAGGGGGAGTCCCGGTCGCTATCCCCTTTGACAAGGGACACGCGCTCATTGTCCGAATGGGGGAGGGGCCCAAGAGGTCCGCCGTCATGGTGGTAGCGCCGCTTCTCCTCCGGGTTCGTGGAGCTGACCTCCAGGATGTCCGGGCACCCCCCGGGGGTAGTTGGTTCTTCGGCGGGTCTCTTGTCCCGGCCAGAGCGGGAGCTGGGCTCCCCTCGTCCACCCCCCGGGGGAGGCTCTTCCCTAGACTTGGTGGTACGCATTGTCTCAACTTCCTCCCTGGTGAAACAGACTTGATCCACCGGGGGAGGAGGGAGCTCATGCGCATCGACTGCGGGTGCGGGAGGCGCAACCGGGGCACGGGCATTCATTATCGGGCGGCCCTCGGTAGCACCGTCCAGAACCGGAGAGTGGGGGCCCTGCTGGGGAAGGTCCGGTGATGACGCCGGAGTCGCTTGGCGGGCCACCTCCGGAACAACGGGCACGACCGGCGGTGAGAAGCCGGTGTCCGGTCCCGGGACTGCCCCGGGACCGGAGTGAATCGTTGGCATGGGGAAGACCCTGGGGAAGGGGTAAGTCCCCGGCCCCGGAAACGCCCCCGAGGTCGGGAAGGCCCTGGATGATGGGCCCGCTGGAGTGCAACCCCCAGTGGGAACACACGCCCCGAGAGCGACCTAACTCCCGAGGAGCGGAGGGGCCACCGGATGTCCCAAAAACGGGGGCATTGCCCCCATGAACGGGAACTGTGGGTAGATGGGGGCCGGTGGCCGTGCCAGAACGCGGTGGAGTTCATCCATTGAGAGCTGGGCACAGAGCTGGCCCTCCACCAGAGCTTCGAGTAGTGTGTCCCGGGAAGCCGGCGGAGCCACCGGGGGAAAGCTTGTCCCCCTGGGAGCGTCCAAGGTCGTTGGGTTGGACCCGGAGCCCTGTCCTGCTGAAATTACCGAGAGGGTTAAAGGTGGTACCTGATTTTGGCCGTGTCCAGAAGGTAGCGTCGGGACAGCCGTGCTTCAGACGGGTGGTGCTGGGTCACTGGGACTAGCGTCACCGGGGGGGGTGCGAGCGCTTGTCCTTGTGGGAGCCATGGCGATTCGTCACGAGGCCCCAAGGATGGCACCAACTATCGTGGTACTGAGAATACCCTGATAGGTTCCTAGTGAAGAAAAAATGACGTGAGCTGACCGCTTTACCGGTCCTCTCCCGTCGTGCAAACACAGCAAGTGACACGAAGGTTTATACAGGTTCGGGCCTCAGTGGAGGTCCTAGTCTTGTCGGTGTGCTCCCAACTGGAGTTGGCTAGGGGAATTCTCCCAGGGGAGAGATGGCTCTGGAGCACACCTATTTGATTGTCTATTAGAGTAAAAAAAAATTATCCCTCCCACATGAGGGGTTACAAGGGCTTATATAGGCCCAAAAGATGAAAAAAGACTAAACTACCCCGCTAGCCACCGTTGGATTGAGGGGCACTAGCATGCTTCTTCCGGCCAGACGCCTCGGATGCTCGACAGTTGTCCGCCAGTTCCCGAGGCGCTTCTCGCTTGATCCTCACGTGACCCGGGACCGGAGACCCTTGCCTTCGGGAGAACGACGGCGCCCGGGACAAGCCACCGGGGGGCCTTGTCCCCAGGAAAATGGACGGCCTCTCACCTGGACTTGGTCCCGCGGAGATTTCCCCCATCATATGTAAAGTTTGCAACTGATCCGGGAAGGTCTTGTAGATCATAAGAGCCAGGTCGCCAAGAAGGAAGCAGCAAAGACCTAAGGTAAGTTCTTGTTTATTCTACCGGTCTCGGAGTTTGGAGTTTGACCGGGTTTTATAAGAAATTCATTTTTTTGTTGAAACCGTACTATTAAGAGGGGTTGCAAAATCTCTTTTAGTTCCGACAAAAACTGAGAAACTCGTAGGTCATATGTTGCATTCGCATTCATTCACAATCTTGGTCAAGAATCTCAAAGAGGAACTGAAACTGGTCATCTGAGTGCTGTTTATTTGACCAAGTACTGTTTATTCGACCAGTAACACTATTTATTCGACCAGTGGTCACACGAGTACTGTTCATTTGACCAGACACTATTCATGTACTATTCATTTGATCAGTTACTGTTCATATGACCAGTAATACTATTCATTCGACCAGTGACACTGTTGATTCGACCAGAGATTCCAACGGCTATTTATTAGCCATTAGAGGTCGAAGCTGGCTGTTAGCTGGCTTGATTTCTTTCCTTATTCGACCTAACGGCTAGCTGAGATGTTGGGCTATAAATACAAGTGTTTTGAGCAGTATTTTCACACATCTCAAGCTACATTCTCATACATATATTTGAGCAGTCTCTTTACACACCTTTGATCATCTTTTCTATACATTTTGAGCAGTTTTTAAAATACTTTTGAACAGATTTTTGCTACTCTTTTTGATCAATTTTTAGAACAACTTTTGAGCAGTTTTTAGAAGAAGTTTTTAAGTAGTTTCTTGATCCGGGAGGATCTCCAAGTCCTGATCGCATACGGCTTCGCGACCAAGTCCTGATCGCATGCGGCTTCGCGACCAAATCCTGATCGCATACGTCTTCGCGACCTTAACCATGTTCGGAAAGGATTCGCGACCATGGATTGGTCCGCGACCAGGAAAAGGAATTTGTTCCCTGTTCGGAATTGTAATCAGATCCGAATGTGTATAACTAAGCTTATCTGTTTAGGATTAGTTATATGAGTCTAATACGTTTAGGTCTCTAAGTCTGATACGTACTCATACGATTGGACTATAAATACCTTGTAATAGCTCTAGTTTAGATCATCGAATTCAATCGAAGAGTCATAGAACTTATTTGAGTTTTAGACACTTATAGTTCCTTCGATGTAGATAAGTGTGTCTAACGTTCAACGTGTAAAGCCCTCTTTGAAATAAAGAGTTGTGCAATTACTTTGGGTTTCGGTATTTCCGAGTAAGATCCCGTTATTCCGCATATTAGAATCTGGGCGAGCCTAGTGCGAAAACCAAGACTAGGTCTCAAATGGATCAAGTTGGTATCAGAGCAACTTTCCTATCCTGTGGATGGTGAAGACTCGCCAGGGTTACAAAACTTCCGGCGAAACTCCAGGCGATCAGTTGACGGTTCCTACAGCCGCGTCTCCGACAATGTCTGACGATACCCCCGTTCAAGCTAACCTAGCCGAACAAGTGGCTAAGCTCTCCACTGACATGGAAACCGTGCTTGCTTGGATTAAGCAGCAGGCCATGATTGTACCTCCTGGAGTAGGGAAGGTTATGGGTGAGAAGACTGGTGAAGACTTGCGCAGGGCAGACGAAGATGAAGACGAAGGTGACCACAAGACCGACGATCTCGCCAACACCTCCTTAGCTGTCGGATCTTTTAAAGTCGACGCTAAGATTGATATACCCATATATGATGGGGTGATCGATGCCGAGAAGTTGGATTCTTGGATCGACCAACTTGAGACCTACTTTGAACTTAAAGGGTTCAGTAGCGCTCAAAAGGTCAAATTTGCACCTTTGAAGATGAAGGACCACGCCAAGACATGGTGGAAGGCCCTTGTCGCCAGTGGTGAAGCTGACGACCTTGCATGGGGTCAATTCAAATGACTTCTACGACAAGAATTCTATCCGATGGGTTACCTTGAGGAGAGATGGGAGCGTTGGCACAGATTGTATCAACGGCGCGACCAGACTGTCCAAGACTATAAGACGGAGTTTCGGCGACAAGCAATGGTCATCGGCATCTCACTGTCCGATCCTCAGGTATTTCGAAAGTACACATCTGGACTTCAGAAATCGATCAGTACTGAGCTAAGTCTGTTCGGCGTCCAAGACATCTCGACCGCGAGTACGACTGCTTTGGCGATTGAGAAGAAAAATAAGACCCGCAACGACAAGAACTTGAGGGAGATTTCAACCACGACGAGCTCCGGAGAGGGTACCCACGATACAGGTAACACTTGTGAGCATTGTCATGTTGCTGGGCACACAAAAGATAAGTGTTATAAACTTCATCCTGAACTGCGAACAGAAAGAAAAAGGAGGGATGAACCAAGCACATGAACAGCTATGGTTACTTCTATTCCGCTCACAGAGGAAATTATCCAGTTGGATTCGGTTGAAAAGGCGGACACGACCTTGTCTCTAATGGCAATGCCGAAGGAGAAAGGTTCGGGTTCATCAATTGACCACAACCCGACAGAGGAATTATTCACTGTTAACATACAGGTGAAGCATGGGGTGGTCGCAGCCATCTTCGACCCCGGAAGCCAAAAGAATTTGGTCTCCTCCGGGCTGGTTTGACCACTTGGTTTGCAGACGACTCAACATCCTCGACCGTATCCTCTGGGATAGTTCACTTCTGACGTGAATCAACAGATCAAGAGTCAATGTACTCTAAAGTTTGCAATATCTGCTCGTTACATCGACGAGGTTCAATGCGATGTCATCCCCATCGATATTTGCCAAGTGATTTTTGGAAGTCCGTTCTTGTACGATCGTGACACCCATTACCACCGAAGAGCTCAAGACTACGACCTCACAAAGGATGGGACGAAATTTATGATCAGCAAAAACGACCACGTCGACACCAAGGACTTGTTGACAGCAAATCAGGCAAAACGGATTGTCAATGCATGCTCAAAGTGTGTGCTGAGCGTGATGCGTCCAGTTAGCCAAGGGGATTGTGATACATCGAGTATGGAAAATGATGGTTGTTTGGCGAGCTTGCCTGCAGAAAACAACTTGCTATTCGCAGAGGTATATCGTCGATCACCACAACGACTAGTTGAAAACGACATGCAACTTGTCTCTACGGCGCCACTATTCAAAATTCGCAATCCTAGCTTTGGGATCGGTGATAGTATTAACCTCGACAAGGGGAAGGCTATCCGCGAGTGGCCAAGGCCACAATCCATGATGGAGGTGCTAAGCTCCATGAGAGCCTATCCATACATTCGATCCGACGATTGTAGCATTGCTCATCGTGTGTTCGTTCCAAAACTCCCAGTCGTTCTCTACGTCATCACGATTGGTCACCAACGGGTGTTGGCTCCTTCTCAACAGGGGAGTCATGATCTGGGAGGATCTCAGGTCGCGTTCGCAATGGATTTACGACCACGAAAAGGTTTGCGACATTAGAAAGGTTTGCGACCTTGGGAAGGATTCAAAGTCTTCGAGCCTTCAATGCTGGATGATGAGTCAGATACTATAGTACCATCTATTGAAGACTTGGTCTATCAATGAGACAAACCTCTACGTGAAGATGTGATTCTGGAAAAGAAGGTGACTACCACCCGCAGTGGCACCAAGGAGACTTTTCGAATCGGTCGGAAAGATCAACGAGCACGTGCGGCAAAGTGGTATACAAAAGAAGATGGACAAGCCCAATTTCCACATCTCCAGTTTGATCGAGAGGTCGCAACAGGGGGTTGGCTCCTTCTCAACAAGGGAGTCATGATTTGGGAGGATCTCCAAGTCCTGATTGCATATGGCTTCGCGACCAAGTCCTGATCGCATGCGGCTTCGCGACCAAATCCTGATCGCATACGGCTTCGCGACCTTAACCGTGTTCGGAAAGGATTCGCGACCATGGATTGGTCCGCGACCAGGAAAAGGAATTTGTTCCCTGTTCGGAATTGTAATCAGATCCGAATGTGTATAACTAAGCTTATCTATTTAGGATTAGTTATATGAGTCTAATACGTTTAGGTCTCTAAGTCTGATACGTACTCATACGATTGGACTATAAATACCTTGTAATAGCTCTAGTTTAGATCATCGAATTCAATCGAAGAGTCATAGAACTTATTTGAGTTTTAGACACTTATAGTTCCTTCGACATAGACAAGTGTGTCTAACGTTCGACGTGTAAAGCCCTCTTTGAAATAAAGAGTTGTGCAATTACTTTGGGTTTCGGTATTTCCGAGTAAGATCCCGTTATTCCGCATATTAGAATCTGGGCGAGCCTAGTGCGAAAACCAAGACTAGGTCTCAAACGGATCATTTCTGTTCACTTTTTGAGTAGTTTTTAAACAGTTTTTGAACAGATTTTTGATCAGTTTTTACAAACATTTTCAAACAGTTTTATAAACAATTTTTGAGCAAATTTTTGAGTAGTTTCTATTCACTTTTTCGAGCAGTGTTTAAACAAATTTTGAGCAAATTTCTCTACTGTTTTGATCAGTTTTATAAACACTTTTCGAGCAGAGTTTTGATCAGTTTAATAAACAATTTTGGAACTGATTTTTGATTAGTTTTACAAACACTTTTGAGCAGTGTTTGAGTAGATTTTTGAGAAGCTTCTGTTCACATTTTTGATCAGTTTTATAAACACTTTTCGAGCAAATTTTGATAAGTGTTTATAAACATTTTTTGAGTAGTTTTTCTAAAGAACCAAGAGATATATTTTTGATATAAACTTGAGCCCAGGTGCCAAAATCTTGATCTTTTGATCAAGTATCATTCATTGTGATTGAGAGAGATCTTCTGAGAGCATTCATTTGCATCATTTGCATCCTTTGAAGTTTCTCAGTATTTGTTGAGGGTAAGAGAAGATCTTGCAACTTGTTACTCTTGGTGAACGCCCTCACCTAGATGGTTTGGAGGCGTGGCCGTTGACCTCTCCATTAACGGATATTATCGAAGAGGCTTGGCATATTTTGTGAGAGGCATTGGTGCTCGCCTATCCGGAGTGGAGAAGGAGCAACCTTAGTGAAAAATATCCTTCGTGGATATTGAAGCAATTCTCATTCATTTGAGTGCTTCAACGAGGAGTAGGGGAGACGGGGCGAGTCTCCGAGAGCTCGGGATAAATCATTGTGTTTGTTTTTCTTACTCTTTCTTAGTGAAAAATATTACTAAATTGTTTCAGTTTATTTGCTCTTAGTCTTTTCTTTGCAAAAATTGTTTTTAGTTGAAAAGTTTTAAAGCCTCCTATTCACCCCCCTCTAGTCGGCATCCTACACGTGGTATCAGAGCGTGGTCTCTCTTTTGAGTAGGCTTCACCGCCTAGAGAGGGATGGCTTCAAATAATGGTTTTCATCTTGGTCACACCGGGTGTGCACCTATCTTTGACGGGACTAACTATCCCTATTGGAAAGTGCGCATGACGGTTTTTCTAGAGGCCATGGGGCTTGATGTTTGGGACATTGTTAAGATTGAGTTTACTCCTCTGGTTGATCCGGCAAATCACTCCAATGATGATTGGAGAAAACTCCACTTAAATGCCTGTGCCAAAAATGCTCTCTTTGCCGACTTGTCCCTAAATGAGTTCAACCGCGTGAGCAACCTTACCACCCGCTCACAAAGTTTGGACCACCCTCGAGGAGATATATGAGAGCACCACTATGGTCAAGGAGGCAAAATTGCTAATAGTTAGGCAAAGATATGAGACATTCACCATGTCACCAACCGAGTCCGTGGATTCCACGTTCACTTGGTTGAACAACATTGTGAATGAGCTCAAAGGACTCGGAGTTGTTTTTACTAACATTGAGATTGTAAGAAAAATGCTTAGGGCTCTTCCAGAGTTTCGACACTCTTGTGATGGTCCTCACCAACTCCGACTTATCATCCACCACACCTACTGATCTCTATGGGAACCTCATCACCCATGAGATGCATCAGAAGGAGAAGAAGGAGGCGGCCGAATCATTAGAGACAAAAAAATAAGAACTTGGCATTCAAAGCCAACTCCAAATGTGATTCAAACAATGGCTCCTCTGATGAGGATCTAGCCCTTCTTGTAAATAACACCAAAAAGCTTCTTCACAAGTTGCACAAGAAGGGGGTCAACATCGGCAATAGACCAAAGGGGTCAAAGCAAGCAAACTTCAAGGACATCATATGCTATGAATGTCATGAAAAAGGACATATAGCTCCAAGATGACCAAATAAGAACAAGCCTTGGCATAAGAAGAAGAAAGATCCTAAGAAGAAGAAATTCTTCAAAAACAATGGCGGAAACCAAGAAGCATGTTTCGGAGAATGGATGTCCGGAGAAGAGAGCTCCAATTCCGACTCCGATGATGAAGAGGGTTGTTC
Source organism: Pharus latifolius (assembly GCA_019359835.1). NCBI lineage: Eukaryota > Viridiplantae > Streptophyta > Magnoliopsida > Poales > Poaceae > Pharus > Pharus latifolius. The sequence goes on along the minus strand of CM033321.1, from coordinate 57,035,868 downwards.
CAAGAAGTTAGCCGGATTAGCTCTTGGCAACAACAACACATCGACAAGTTCATCCTTGTGCCTTATGGCTAAAGGTGATAAGAAGGTACATTCTCTTGACCCTTCATATGATGATCTAGTTGAAATGATTAGTGAATTAAATGATGATTTTGGAATCACAAAGAAGTATAGAGCACTTAACTAAGAGCACTCTTCTTTACTTGCTCTTTACTCTGATTTAAAGAATCTTATGAAGGTCTTCTCATCAAGGATCTCACTAACTCACCAACTAAGGTAGATGTAGCTATTTCTTGTGACTTAGTTGATGATATACCAAATGTAGTCTCTAAAATTGAATGGCAACTAGTTGCAATTATTTAATTGATATGCCATACTCATCTAGCTCTACTAATAAATATTTGCAATGCCATGAAATAATCTTAAATGAAAACAATGAACTAAACGCTGAAATCAAGAAACTTAGTAAAGGTTTAGAAAATTGTTACAAAGGGAAAGCATCTCATGATCTTCTTCTTAGTGAGCAAAAATGCTCATTTAGAAAAGGACTTGGATACTCTCCAAAGAAAGAAAATAAACCAAACACAAAAACTATTTTTGTAAAAGCATGCAACAAATTTTGTTACAGATGTCATGAAATTGGTCATTCATATGATGCTTGTCCTTTAATGACTTCAACTCATTTTGATGCATGCTACATGCTTAAGAGGTCAAAGAAAGGATATGTGATAGCAAAGTTTGTTGGAGCACCCATGCTAAGTAAAAAGAAGAAATCTATTTGGGTGCCCAAATCTTTGATTGCTAACATCGAAGGACCCAAATGGGTTTGGGTACCTAAAAAGACTTGATTCTTTTGTTTTTGTAGGTGAACTAAAAGATCGGTAGAAAATAATGGGTGCTAGATAGTGGATGCTCCGAACACATGACCGGTAACAAAAAGTTGTTCACCTCATTGGAAGATAACTCAAGTGAAAACCAAAAGATCACCTTTGGTGACAATCGTCAAGGAAATGTGGTAGGCTTGAGTAAAATTGCTATATCTCATAATCTTTCAATTTCAAATGTTTTACTTGTTGAATCATTGAATTTTAATTTGTTATCTGTTGCACAAATTTGTGATCTTGGTTTTCGTTGCATATTTTCTCCTAAAAATGTTTTAGTTGAATGTTTATAAGACAACTCTTTGATCTTCAAAGTTTTTCGTTTTGGAAATCTCTATCTTGTTGATTTCAACCCAAAGATGCATCTCTTTCAACATGTCTTGTTTCTCAAACATCGAAGGGTTGGCTTTGGCATAGAAGACTTGCACATGTTGGAATGCATCAACTTAAAAAGCTTTTAAAACGTGATTTGGTAGTTGGCTTGAAGGATGTGAATTTTGAAAAGGACAAACCTTGTAATGCTTGTCAAGCGGGCAAGCAAGTAGCTACTTCACATCCAACCAAGCACATTCTTTCAACTTGCAAACCATTGGAACTTTTGCATATGGATTTGTTCGGCCCTGCTGAACATGAAAGTATTGGAGGAAATAGTTTTTGCTATGTTATTGTTCATGATTTCTCCAGATTTACTTGGGTATTTTTCTTAGCTCACAAATCTGAAACTTCCTCTTGTTTTAAAAGATTTGTAAAAAGAGCTAAAAAGGAATTTGAACTCTCCATCAAGAAAATCCATAGTAATCATGGTGGAAAATTTCAAAATTATGATTTTATTGATTTTTTTGATGAGTCTGGAATCAAACATGAATTCTCGGTGCCCTACACACCTCAACAAAATGGTGTTGTACAACGGAAGAATCGGACATTGATTGAAATAGCTAGAACAATGCTCGATGAGTACAAGAGGCCTACCCGATTTTGGGCAGAGGCAGTTTACACAGCATGTTATGCCATCAATCATCTTTATACCCATCCGCTTTTGAACAAAACTCCTTATGAACTAATCATAGGGAGAAAACAAAACATTTCATATTTTCGAGTCTTTGGTTGCAAATGTTATATTCTTAAAAAGTGCATGCCTCTTGGAAAATTTCAAAGACGTGTTGACGAGGGTTTTCTAGTTGGCTATTCATCCACTAGTAAAGCTTATCGGGTTTTCAACACTACAACAGAATGCATTGAAGAATCATGCAATGTAGAATTTGATGAATCTAACACTCTCAAGGAGAGCATGAGGATTTTGATGATGTAGGCAACAGTGGCTTGAGGGAAGCTATGAAGGAGATGACCATTGGTGATATCAAACCCAGAAATGAAGAACAAAAGTCATCTGGTCGAAAGGAGAAATCACCCGCGACCACTCAGGCTGATGTCGAACATAGACCTACGACCACAAATACTAATGCTGCTCAACCTGTGACCACCCACAACAATGCTGGTCGAGAAGACCTTGAACCAGAGATTGAAGATAATGAGGATCAAGCATCACAGAACCCGTGACTTCATCAAACGTTCGCCAAAGATCACCCCCTGAATCAAATTTTGGGTGATGTTAGTAAGGGTGTTCAAAGTCGATCTCGTATTGCTTCTTTTTGTGAACATTATTCTTTTGTTTCTTCCTTAGAACCTAAATTTATAGATGAAGCACTTAGTGATCCAGATTGGGTAAATGCCATGCATGAAGAACTAAATAATTTCACTAGAAACAAAGTTTGGACACTAGTAGAAAGACCAAAGGATCATAATGTGATTGGAACAAAATGGGTTTTTAGAAATAAACAAGATGAGAATGGAGTAGTAGTACGAAACAAAGTTTGTCTTGTTGCACAAGGATATTCTCAAGTTGAAGATTTGGATTTTGTTGAAACTTTTGCACCTGTAGCAAGATTAGAAGCTATTCACATTCTTCTTGCATTTGCATCAAATTTTAACATCAAGTTATTTCAAATGGATGTGAAAAGTGCATTTTTAAATGGGGAAATATCGGAATTAGTGTTTGTGGAACAACCTCCTAGTTTAAAGATTCAAATTTTCTAAATCATGTATACAAGCTCTCTAAGGCTCTTTATGGACTTAAACAAGCTCCTCGAGCTTGGTATGAACACCTTAGAGAGTTTCTCATTTCAAAAGGTTATAAAATTATTAAGGTAGACACAACATTATTTACAAAAGTAGTTGAGAAAGATCTTTTTATATGTCAAATATATGTTGATGATATCATATTTGGGTCTCGTAATGAATTCTTTGGTCATGAGTTCGGAGAAATGATGTCTAGGGAATTTGAGATGTCAATGATTAGAGAGCTAAGCTTCTTCCTTGGACTTCAAATCAAGATACTCAAGAATGGAACATTCGTGAGTCAAACCAAGTATGTGAAGGACTTGCTCAAGCGCTTTGGGATGGCAGATGCTAAAGCCATCAAAACCCCCATGGCCACTAATGGACATCTCGATATGGACAACGATGGAAAAGTGGTTGATTCTAAACTTTATCGATTTATGATTGGTAGCTTACTCTATCTTACCACATCTAGGCCCGACATCATGTTCAGTGTTTGCTTATGTGCTAGATTTCAATCATCTCCTAAGGAATGTCATTTGATTTCTATTAAAAGAATCCATAGGTACTTGAAATGCTATCCCAATATAGGACTTTGGTACCCTAAAGATGCAAACTTTAAATTAATTGGCTACTCAGATTCAAATTATGCGGGGTGCAAAATTGATAGAAAAAGCACATTTGGTAGTTCTCAACTTTTGGGGAGATCACTAGTCTCTTGGTCATCTAAGAAACAAAATTCTGTAGCTCTCTCCACTGCCGAAGCGGAATATGTTTCAGTGGGTAGTTGTTGTGCTCAAATTTTATGGATGAAGTAAACCATTTTGGATTATGGAATTTCCTTTGAAAAAGTGCCACTCTTGTGTGATAATGAAAGTGCCATAAAGATTGCAAATAATCCAGTTCAACATTCTAGAACAAAGCATATTGATATTAGGCACCATTTTATAAAAGATCATGTGGCAAAAGGGGACATAGATATGAATTATATAAGAACTGACTTGCAGCTAGCAGATATCTTCACCAGACCTTTAGATGATACCAGATTTTGCTTTCTTAGAAGTGAATTGAATATTATTGATATATCAAATCTGTTGGGGGAAATCTCCACGGGACCAAGTCCTAGTGAGAGGCACCGCCTTTTGCCCGCTGACAAGGCCACCGTTAGCTTGTCCCGGGCGCCGCCTTTTGCCTGGGGACAAGGGCCCCCGGTGGCTTGTCCCGGGTGCCGCCTTTTGCCCGGGACAAGCTAACGGTCGACACAGTAGCTCCCGCGTCGCAGCGGGCTTCCCCCCGCAACGGCTCCCTGGTTCTGGATGTCATCACAGGGGTTTCCCCCTTTCCGGTTCCAGACGTCGCTGCAGGGGTTTCCCCCTCACCGGCCCCGGTAGCACCTGGGCTGGTAGCCGCAATGCATGAGCTCCCTCCTCCACCGGGGCCGGCCCCGAGGGCACCCCCGGTAGACCAAGTCGGCTTCACCCGGGAGGAGGTTGAGCAAATGCGTACCACCAAGTCTGGGGAGGAGCTTCCCCCGGGACGTGGACGCGGAGAGCCTCGCCCCCGCCCTGGCCAGGGGAAGAGACCTGCTGAAGAACCAACCGCTCCTGGGGAGCACCCGGACATCCTGGAGATCAGCTCCACCAACCCAGAAGAAAAGCGGTGCTACCACCATGACGACGAACCTCTTGGGCCCCTCCCTGACTCCGACAACAAGCGCGCGTCCCCTGTCAAAGGGGACAGCGATCGGGACTCCCCCCGAGAGGTGGAAGGGGCTAACCAACCGCTGTGTCACAGACTACGGTGCATTCGATGGCCGCGGCCTTACCGCCCGCCGCACATCGAACACTACAATGGTCAGGTCAACCCTTATGAATTTGTACATGTGTATTCCACAGCCATCTCAGCGGCCAGGGGGGATGAGACGGTGCAGTACAACGTCTTCCCCCTCTACTGACCGGGATCACCCGCTCGTGGTTCTACAACTTGAAGGCCGGCTCCATCAAGTCCTTCGCGTAGCTCAAATGCGAGTTCTGCGCAAACTTCCAGGGGAACTATGTGCGTCCCCTGGATTCCTCGCAGCTGTACACCATCCAGCAGAGGACGGGGCAGACCATCTGCAGCTTCTTCAAGCGTTTTGCTCAGGTCAAGAGCAAAGTAGCTCACGTCCCTGACTCCACAGTCATCGAGGTGTGTAAGAGCGGGATCCTCCCGGGGGAGCTCCACCGGAGACTCTCCCGAAGCTGCCCCTCCTCCGCTGACGAGCTCTTCAATGTACTTGAAAAGTACACTCGGGCGGAGGTGGATGACCTCTGGAAGAAGAACCAGGGGGCCCCCGCCCCCGTCGACCGAGGGGCCAGGGACCCCCTCAAATGCCCCAAAGGGGGGAATCATAGCGAGCCATGGCCTCGGGACACCTTTGTCCTCTAGGGCGGAGGCAGCTCGCACGACGTCTCCAAGGGCAACCGTCCCTTCCCCAAGCCAAAAGGCCGTGGGGGAGGACAATCATCTTGCACTCGAGAGAGCCCCACGGCAGGAGGCAGGGAAGGTCTGTGGTGTACCTTCCACAGGTCCAATACCCATGCCACCCGGGAATGCCATCAACTGCTCCAACAATTCGCCGCATTCCTCAACCAGCATGGGCAAGGGGGGGACTCCGGCCTCCTTGCCCCCTCAGTCGGCCTTACCAGCCCTTCCTGCTCCCGCAGGGGGACAGCAGGGACGAACGCGGGAGGGGGAGCCATCAGAAACTCTCCCCTTCCAAACCTCCCTGAGGCATGTCAACGTTATCACGGGAGGGTCTGCCTCCAGGTGGGACTCTAAGCGTCAGCGCAAGGAGTACACGCACGAAGTAAAGGTGGTGGGGGTGCTGGATATGTCTCGGCCACCCAAGTGGTCGGACGTCCCCCGCACCTTCACAGCAGAAGACGCGAGTGGGGTTCGCTTCCCCCATGATGACGGGCTCATCATCTCCGCTACCATCTACAATTGCCATCTGGCCTGCATCCTTGTGGATGGCGGGAGCTCCGCCGACGTCCTCTACCTAAAAGCGTTTAGGGAGATGCAGGTGGACGAGAAGCTCTTGCAGCCTGCAGCAGGGCCCATGCAAGGATTCGTCCTGGGGAAGATGATCTACCCCGTGGCGAAGGTGGATTTCCCCATGACCTTTGACACCCCGGACAACTACCGGACAAAGATGGTTCGGTTTGATGTGGTAGACCTCCCCTCTTCTTACAACGCGATCATGGGGAGGACAATGATCAACCGCCTGGGGAGACCAAGACGTGGCCCGCCCTTTATATGAGCGCGCCGCCACAATGATCGGGAGCATCAACATCATCAAAACCCCAGGGGGGAGGCCTCTCCCCTGGAGTCAGACGCCACCGTGATACTTTCCGGGAGGTCCCTTCCCAAGCCACGCCCAGAAGGGGACCTCCGAAAGATCCCACTGTCCTTGGACGATGGGGACAAAACCATTAGGATCGGGGCGGATCTCCATGAGGAGCACGCGGAGCAACTTGCGGCTTTCCTACATGAAACCTCTGACATTTTTTCCTGGAAGCCCTCCGACATGCAAGGCGTCGCCCAGGATGTCATCGAGCACAAGCTCGCGGTGACCCCTGCCACCCCCCGATCAAGCAGAAGCTGAGGAAACTCTCCCTTGAACGCCAAGAGGTGATCAAGGTCGAGATTGCCAGGCTCCGAGAGGCGGGGTTCATTCGGGAGGTCCTGCACCCCGAGTGGCTTGCGAACCCCGTCCTCGTGAAGAAGTCGAACGGCAAGTGGCAAATGTGCGTGGACTTCACCGACCTCAACCGTGCATGCCCCAAAGACAACTTCTAGCTCCCACGAATCGACTAGTTGGTCGACTCCACCGCGGGGTGCGAGTTGATGAGCTTCCTAGACGCATATTCGGGCTACCACCAAGTCTGGATGGTGGAAGGGGACGAGGAAAAGACGAGTTTCATAACTCCCATCGGAACCTTCTGCAATGTCCACATGCCCTTCAGGCTGAAGATTGCTGGAGCGACCTTCCAGTGACTCATGATGCTGGTCTTCGAAGACCAGATCGGCCGTAATGTCGAAGTCTACGTCGACGACGCAGTTGTCAAAAGTCCCTGCACGATTGCTCACGTCGGCGATTTAGTGGAGACCTTCCGCAACCTCCGTGCATATGGGTTGAAGCTCAACCCAGAGAAATGCGCCTTCGGCGTGCGCGGGGGAAGCTCCTGGGCTTCCTTGTGTCCCAACGGGGCATAGAGGCCAACCCCGAAAAGATCTGGGCATTCTTGGACATGCCCGCGCCGCACTCGGTCAAAGACGTTCAATGACTCACCGGCCGCTTAGCCGCACTGAGTCGTTTCGTCTCACGGTCGGGGGAACGCGGCCTCCAATTCTTCAAAATCCTCCGGGGGCTTGAAGGGTTTCGATGGACCCCTGAGGCCCAGGAACCCTTCGATGACTTGAAGAAATATCTCATGCGCCCCCCAATGCTCGTGAGCCCATCTCTGAAAGAGCCCTTGCTCCTCTACCTCGCTGCGACCCCGGTCGCCGTAAGTGCGGTACTGGTAAAGGAGCAAGACGGGCAACAGTGTCTCGTGTACTACGTGAGCGAGGCCCTCCAAGGGGCCAAAACTCGATACATGGAGATGGAGAAAATCTGCTACGCCCTTCTGATGGCGTCCCGAAAGCTTGGTCATTACTTCTTGGGGTACCCCATCACTGTCCCGTCGTCCCTCCCCTTGGGGGAGGTGCTCTGGAACAAAGAAGCTATCGGCCGGAGAGGGAAGTGGGGGGCCGAGCTCGCCCCCTTTTCCCTTTCCCTCACGGGGTGCTCCACCATCAAGTCACAAGTCCTCGCCGACTTCGTGGTAGAATGGACTCCTGCCCCTGGGCTCAGGGGCGAAGACCTCCCCGCGCTGCCCCAACGTAGCGACCATTGGACCCTCATGTTCGATGGCTCCCTGTGTCTCACCAGGGCTAGTGTGGGAGTAGTCCTTCAGAGCCCCGAGGGGAAGGAGCTGGAGTACGCGGCGCGCCTCGAGTTCCCTACCACGAACAACATCACCGAATACAAGGCCTTGCTCCTCGAGTTCCCTGGGGATTCGACTCCTCCTAGTAAAATGAGGTTTCCAGCTTGTAGTTTGCCAAATGAAAAAGTCCTACTTGTGCCATGACGCGAACTTGAGCCTTTACTTGAAGGAAGTGCGCAAGATGGAGAAGCACTTCGATGGCCTAGAGGCCCGACACATCCCGCGAAGGGACAACGACCGGGCCGACGCTCCAGCTCGGGCAGCCAGCGCCTGGGAACCGCTCCCCAAAGGGGACTTCTTGGAGATCATTGCGAAGCCCTCGATGACCTCCCCGGGCGCGGGTGACGAGCCCTGCGTCCCAGAAGTCGCCGAAATCACTCGAACTTCGTCTTGGATGTATTCCCTTGTCTCCTTCAACAAGGGGGAGGGGGACCCTCCCAACGAGATCGAGGCCAAGCTCGGGCATACCTCCTGTTGGAGGGGAAGCTCTACAAGCGGGGGGCTTCCGCCTTGCTCCGTTGCCTTCCATGGTCAGAAGGGCTCCGACTTCTCGGGGATATTCACACGGGAAGCTGCGAGTCTCATCTGGCCCCACATGCCATCGCGGCCAAGGCCCTTCGCCAGGGTTTCTATTGGCCCACGGTGATTCGTGACGCGCGAGACCTTGTCTCCGCGTGCAAGGCTTGCCAGAAGATGGCCAAGGGTTCGAACCTCCCCCCCGTAGCACTGCAGACTATCCCCATCACTTGGCCCTTTGCGCGCTGGGGGATGGACCTCCTAGGCCTCTTCCCCCTAGCGCCCGGGGGCTACAAGTATGTGATGGTCGCGGTCGACTACTTTACTAAGTGGGTAGAGGTCGAACCCCTGGCCAGCAACACGTCCAAGGTGGTACAGCAGTTTTTCTGGAAAAATATCATTTTGACATCCCCCGAGAGATCACTGTCGATAACGGGATCCAATTCGACTCGACATATTTTTGGGAATTCAGCGAAGGCTTGGGGCTCACCATCCACTTCGCCTCGGTAGCTCATCCCCAGAGCAACGAGGCCGTTGAAAGGGTCAACCACTCCGAGCCGAGCGAGGGGACGTACTCCCTTCTCCCTTGTATACGGAGCTGAGGCAGTTCTTCCCCCGGAGATTGCCTTCCCGTCACTGCGGGTCGAGCTTCTAGATGGAGCCACGACCGAGACGTACCATGCCAATGAGGCAAATCAACAACTAGAGGTCGACCTCGTGGAGGAGGAACACGACCGAGCGCTCCTCCGCCATGCCATCTACGAGCGTGAAATGGCACGCGCGTACAACCAGCGCATCCGCGAAAGGGCTTTTCGCCTCGGGCACCTCGTCCTCAAGCTCGTCACTGACTCCCAAGCCCAGGGCAAGCTCTCCCCCAAGTGGGAGGGCCCCTACAAGATCTCGGCAGCCCTGGGCTCGGGGGCTTACAAGCTCTCCAACCTCCAAGGGCAGGAGCTGAAGCACACGTGGAACATACGCTTGATTCGCAAGTTCTACGTCTAGCCTACGGGCTTGTTCCCTCCCCCAGAGTGATTACACCGGAGGAGAGGGGGACATTATATTCACCGTTCCCTCCCTTCTCGCGATCTTGCGCTGTACCTTAATTCATTATCAATACAACTAGTTTTTCCCCAGCTCTGGCTCATTGCAGGTTTTTACATTACCGTCTCTCAGGGCGATGCCCTCCCCGTGAGGATGCACTCTTAGCGAGGATGCCCTCCCCGCGAGGAAGTGGGCTATCACAACCCAACAAGTCCCTACCACGAGAGTCCCACTCCCATAGGGCGGCTTACGATCACCTCTCGTGGACTGAGGGTGTAAGCGGCAACCCGGTCCTCAAGGACTGCTGTAACAAGTCAATTTGAGAGACTAGTCCCCTACACAAACACTCAGACCCATCATCGGGCGCATCCTCCTCTGGGAGCCAGTTCTCCTTAGCGAGATGGAATTCTCGGATATTTTTTCTTGGAGATCTCGTTCCTGGCTCCCCGTCTTCACAGTGACCGGAGGGTTGTCTCCCAGAAAAATTATCCCCGGGAATTTCACTTTCTCGGATTTTCTTGGATGTTCTCTCCCAGAGATCTCATTTTCGGCTCCCCGTTTTCACAGCGACCGGAGGGTTTTATCCCGGGAAAATTCCTAGGAATATTGGGTCTCCCGGAAAGCCCTTTTTCGGTTTCCCGTTTTCACGACGACCGGAGGGTTTTTATCTCGGAGAGAATTTCTCGGAATTTCGGATTTTCTTGAATGTTCTTTCACAGAGACCTCATCCCCGGCTCCCCATTCTCACGGCGACCGGAGGATCCCGCCGGGACTTTCGAAATATTGTTCCCGGAAGTTTTTGCAACCTTGGGAAAACTTGAGGAATTCTTAAGTGAAGGGTTCTTGTCCCGGGGCCTTTGTCACCCCCAGAGCGCGCGGAGCTACCCTCCGGACCGCTATGGACGAGGGGGGGATAAGGAGCACCCGGGAATCACCCTGGTCCAGACTATCGAAAATTCATAAAGTACCCAGGCAAACTTAGCTTTATTAAAAAGTTAACCGGAGGACATCTTCCCCCTCCGGTGGGTATCATTACATTAAACATGATACAACCCGGGGTACAACCCAGAAAGATCCTACGCCTAATAATCCCGGAGGCCCTCCAATATCTCCCGGGCCAGGTCCCGGTACAAGTTGTGTATACAACGCTGGGCCTCCGGACCAAGTCTTCGGGCCAATATTCGTAGCCCGCCGGTGGAAGTATTCGAAGCGGTGGAACCATCCAGGACCCCGGTCGTGGGGGGGTTAGTTTGGCGCGGTGGTTGTCGAAGTTGTCCAGGTGCCACTCCGGATGCCACCGCAATCGGATTGGCTCCCGAGAAACGCCCCTGCGATGTCCCCCGGAAAAGAGACTTAATAAAATGAAGGCAGCCTGGGCATCCCCCGGGTGACATCCGCCGGAGACCGAGGGCTCCTCCTCCGGAGAAGCTCCCTGTAACATCGGGATGCCCTTGAGGTTGCGCTTCAACCCCGGGGGTTTTTCCCCAGAAGTGATTCCTCGAGCCCCGGGAGTAACCTCCCGGGAAACTTGGTAAATTTGATTTGAAGACTTAGCAAAAAATCTCATTTCTATTGCATCAAAAGTTTTTGTACAAGTGTCCGGAGCTTCCTCTAAGAAGCTACCGGGAACAAAAGCCAAAAACAAAAAAGGGCCCTATCTAAAGGCCCGGGGGGGAGGCTCATACTTGTTCGTTGGCGTCCTCCCCCCGCGAGGCTCCCGCCGAAGCTGTAGCGTCCGCCCCCAGAGGCCCCGGCGCCGGGAATTGCACCCAGACTATCCGGTCGTAGAAGCCACCGGTGAGCTGCTCCACTTCTCGCCTTGATGGCTCGAAGAATTCCGGAAAGCTCTGGGGGATCCGGTGTGGGACCCACATTTGAGGAATCTGGTGGCAACCACCCAGGTGGGTTGCACACAGAAATGGTACATTGCAACTCAAAACAACAAGATGCATTATATAAAAATGCGAATAATTAAAAACAGGTGCTGATCACAGGGACCAACATTACAATAACTTAGCGCCAAAATGACGCACTTCAATGTTGATACAAAATTAAGGAGTTTTCGACACAAAGGTCGGCACAAAATGAAACAACAATAATAAGCAAAAGGACTTCATCAGTCTTGATCTTCAACTGCAGCGGTGTTGCACGGGCCTTCTCCACATCAGACTCCACTTGGTACGTAACCCTCTAACAAGCTGGGTCCTCAGTTTCTTCTTCTTGTTCCACATTGGGTTCAAGACCGTAAGATTCAGGGTCAATGAATCCTTCTTCTAAATTTTGTTTGTAAAAGCAAGGGTGAGCACATTGTCCACATGGTGCTCAACAAGTCCCAAATAAGAATGCAAGTATATATATAGATGAGGGGGAAATTCTCAAAGAATGGTTCTTTGGCTTTATATATATATATATATATATATATATATAGAATAGATTTTCACACTTAGTTTTGAAGAAAAGGTCTTTATTTTCAAAAGCGAGGCTTTTAAAATCCTAAGCTAGATTTTCAGAAAATGTTGTGTGTGGCGGTCTTTTATGAGTCACCACTTTACTCAGATTTTGTGAAAAACTTTCCAAAAGCTACTTGTGCTGCATCGACGTGGATAGGATCCACAGCGCGCAGACTCCATAACCTGGGAGCTCAGAGTATCTGATACTTTTTAAACTTTGCAAAGGTGTACCACCTTAATCCACTGATCATTCGGCTTTCAAGTTAGTACCTCTCCATGCGACTTTTACGCATGTGACAAGGCCGAGATGACACAACAGTTTACAGTCCTAGCATTAACAATTCCCTGTCCGGTAAATAGACAGTTAAGTCTCAAGTATCATTTCTGGGTCCTCCCCACTACCTTACTTCCTAGCCTGGGTCTATGTTCTCGCAAGACACATAGCCTCTCTTGATTACAGCCGCGCATGACTTAATCTGGCATAGGGCGTCTTCCTTCTTTCCACCTTTTCCTCTCATAATTTTTCTGAACTCACATCACTCACGCCCCTCATGGCCCACCAGTTCCTCGCAAGAAATCAGACCGACAACCATTGCAGGGAAAAGCTAATACTGAGAAAGCTACTAAGTTGCGCCCGTCCCATAACCGGGCAAGTGGTTGGTATGTTTTTCATGCCGCATAGAAGTACAACACAAGGTTCTAGTTCTTATGAATCTTTAGTGAGGAGTCTTTCACATTCCCAGTGCGCACACAACACCATCCAATCAAACCATCCTCACTATCGATTCCAATCACATTTTCTTTCACAAAAAGGGATTTTGAACATGCTTTTCTCATATGTGACCATTCAACATTTAACATATAATCTTGAGCATAGCATAGCCTAAGCATGATATTCTAGGGTGACAAGGGTGCATGGATATTCAATGTCAAAAGGGGCTTTACAATTATTTTGGTCATATCTAATCATTTTATTTGAATATAGCTCTTATTTGAATCTAAGGCATGCATGTACTTGAAAACAGTTAATATACTTCTTTTCAAAATACTAGGCTAGACATGATCAAGGGTTTGAGACTTGCCTTCTAGTGATGGGTCTAGCTGCTCAGATGATTCCTCGAAGATCTCTTCCGCTCCTTCAACTTCTGATTTCGTGGCTGACACAAACAACACATACACACTACATAAGCACACAAGTACTAGAAAATAATACGTAAATATATCATTCATGCAGGGGAAAAGGTTTGGACAAGGTCACTTGGTGTTGATTGAAGAGATAGGCTCAAAAGGACTTGAATGTCGAAGGGCTGACATTCGGTTCATGGCTTGACATAGCCCTAAGTTGGATCTAGGTATGTTTTCTGGAGATGTGACAGTAGGGATATTGTAGAACATGGCTTCAAAGACTTAGTAGACAAAGTGGCATTTCAATTGATCAAGTGTAACAAGTCTAAATCATTCAATGCCACTGGTGGACATGCACTGACATAGTGCTGGACATGGCCAGAAACTAGGGCATTGCATAACTTTTGATCCAGGGCACCAATTGATGCACAACTTTGTCTGGGGGTTAGGTCTTGATAATAGGAACAAATTACTTAACAGGCTCAAGGGAAGAAAATGGCCGGACGGCGATGAACGGCGTCGATGAACCACGGTGGCGACACGACACACACAGGGTTCTCGACAAAACTTGGCATGATCATAACTTTTGATCTAGGCCGATTCAGGGTTCGAGCTAGTGGAGTAAAATACTCAGGGAGTTGAGGCCTAGCTAAATGACAAGGTTGCATCAGCTGGTTCGGCTGGGAAACAAACTCCGGTGATCGGAGCCGAAGATGAAGGCACTGATTTGGGCATTTTCGATCTACGGTGTATGAACTCAATTGCTTGCTTGGGAAGCATCTAGGGGATAACAGTAAGCTATTGGGGTTCAATTTTGCCAGGGGATGGCTGGAGAAGCTCAGCGGAGTTCTCCGGTGAACTGTCAAATTCCGAAATTAGGGATTCTTTGCTCGGGCCAAAATTGGGGATTCTAATCTTGCGGGCTTACTTCTCCTAGCTTACTGATCAACTTTCTCTACTAGCACGAAGATCAATTTGGCTTGAATCACTCGGCATTAGGGGAACAGGGCAAAAGACAATCTCGGCGATCGCTGGCATTAGGTCTCTCCGGGGTTCAATTAAAAGCTATGGCACAGAGAGGAAGGTGAGAGGAACTCACTGGTAGCTTTGGATTGGAGCGAGATGCTGCGGTTGAGGCTGGCACCGTGAGCTCCAGAAGCGGCTCGCTGGGGAAGAAGACAAAGGCAAGCTCTGGTGCTAATGCTACGGTTGCTAGCGAAGTGTGGGTGTGAAGTCAAGCACAGGGTGAACAGGGCTTTATATAGCCATGGGGTTGAGTCCTCGGGAGCGGCAGCAAATCGACGAGGATATTCTCTGGCGCTGGAGCAGTCAATGAGGTGGCGTTGGGACATGGCGGGAGCTCTGCCAGAGATGAAGGTATCGCGCAAAATCTGGATTTGGCAGAACGATGGGATGGTAAGTCTCGGCATCGCAGCAAAGTGGCGCAAAGTTTTTGACAGTGGCAGGCACACACGCGCGAATGGTGAAACTGCAATCTTCGGCCATCGCCACGGTGGAGCTTCTTGGCGCGACGTGAGCACGTGCGGTACACATAGGATTCGGCCGTTGGCGGAGGCGAATCTGGATGGCGGTGAAGGCTACGGTGGTTCACGACGAACAGTGGCAGTAGCTGCGGTCGAACGTCCTCAGGTCGTGGTCGTGCACGCGGGCTCTAGTCGTGGTCGAAGAAAAGGGGCCAGGGACTAGTTTGTGAGGTTTTGGACTGAATTGCCAAGGTTCTTCTTGGGATTTAGGACCTGATTGCAAATTTGGGATTCTGAAGGGCTGATTTGCAATCTGATTTGCAGATGAGTGTTACCAAAATACTTGGACTCATCTAGCAGGAAAAATGGCAAAATCCGATAAGATCTGGTGGTTTTGACAAAAATCGAAAATAGGGTAAAATAGGGTAATCAGGGTTTGACATCTTTGTTAGAGCTGAAACTAGGGTTTCGGTTGAGATTTTTGAGTTCTTCCAGAAGGGAAAAACGTTAAGAAAAGTGAAAGAAAGATAATCATTTGACCAGATTTGAATTTGGAGATGATCTGAGACTTTTAGCCTTTTTGGGCTTTTTGAAAATTCTAAAAAGGACTAATCTGAAATACTTTTGGACTGAAAAGTGAAAATGATCTGGGAGATGAAGTTTAGCTGCCAACTTTTTAGGTTAAGGTGGTGGCACACCTAAGATCATGATTCTGAGATAAGAGATCAAAATAGGGTTGAGACATCTGGGATTCCAAAGAAGATATGCTGACTCGCAAGCAGAAAAGATAGTAAAAACTGGGATGTTACATCCGGCCCCCGAGTACTCAATGAGCCCGGCCGCAGCAGCCACCACCGGGATTGCCCGGCCTCGTGCCCCGGCGTCGGTGGCCTCCGGGATCACGAAGACTTGTGCGTTGAGAAAATGCACAGCCACCACGAACGTCGCCGGCGCCGCCTCCGAGGGGCCTCCCAGGCCGAGGCTCACTCCGAGCCCCTCGAGGGCTGAGCAGACGGAGCGGCCCGCATCCGTGACCGCCCAGACGTTGGAGCCCTCGAGCTCCCGGAGGGCGTCCTCCTTAGCCTTTGCCTCCCTCTGAAGGCGGTCATTGGCGTTCTCGGAGGCGTGGATCTGGGCCCAGACCCGGGCCAAGTCCCGAAGAGCATCATACCGCTGCTCCAAGTAGGCGGCGGCCTTCCCCTCAGCCTCCTTCAGCGTGCTATTGAAGCGCGCCTCAATCCCCCAGGTGATGGCCGCCCCTTACAAGCGCAAGAGTTAGTGAAAATCCAAATTGGAGTACCGAAGGAAACAAGCCACCGACTCGAGGACGAACATGGATCTGCAGGGATTGAAGCTCCCCGTAGCGCTCGCGAAGCGTCCCTTGCGAGACGTAGTCTTGGACCTTTTTGGTCTGCAGACTCTCCGCGAACCAATTGACCTGCCACGCGGACAGCAGGGGGGTCTCCCTCCCGACGATGCCGAACCCATCGGGACCGATGGCGGGCCCCCTCGTAAAAGATGCGGGGGTGATGTGAACCAGAGTGGCGGTGGTCGGCGTCCTTGCCGCCGAGGAGCCTTGTCCCGCTTCGGCTCAGAGCCCCCGGTGGCCTCCTTCCCCCTCTTGTGGGAACCGGAGTGGGGAGAGGCATCCTCGCCGGTAGCCACAGCCCGAAGGCCTCAGCCACCAAGTTCCAGGGAGGACCCTCCCCGACGAAGCGCATGATGCGCTCGTGCTCGTCGGCATAGTACATCCCAAGGAGGTTCTCCGCCTTTTCCAGGGTGGTCGGATATGGCCGGACTGCTAGAGGTAAGGAGTTAGAAAAATTAATGAAAGAAACGAGCGAAGTAGCCGGGATCTTACATCATGTCACCAGCTTTTGTGGGGGCCGCTGGGCCGGGCAAATCCCGATCCCCCTCCTCCCGTGCGAGAAGGAGGAGATCTTCAGCAGCGTCAGCTCCTCGGTGGCGTCCGTCATAGAGCGGACGCCACGGGAGCTCACCACCTTGCTGAGGAGCTTCAGCTCCTCCTTGGTCCACAGCGGGGGCTTGGGAGCGGACGACCGGCTGTAGGAGGGGGCATCGGGGGACTACATCACCTCGTCGTCCCGGACCCGGAGGTAGAACCACCTCTGGATCCAGTCCCCCCAGTGGTCCCGGGAGGCCGCTACGGGGTACTCTGCTACCCGGGATGGCAGCAGCTGGATCATCAATGAGCCGAACGGGGACTTCGGCCCTTCCTTCACCAGGTGGGAGCTCCTCGCCGCCGGCTCATAGAAGTACCAAAACAGCCGGAGCGTAGGCTCCCTGTCCGGTGGCTGTCTCGAACAGCCATATGAAGAGGCCCATCCGAACGAAGGCGTTCGGAGTCAGGTGGTTCAGCTCCACCTCGTACTCCTTGAGAAATTCCTAGAGAAACGGGTGCACCGGGAGCCGGAGCCCGGCCTCGAGGAAAGCCTCGAAGACCACCACTTCCCTGAGCCTAGGGAGGGGGCCCCGTCTTTCTTCGAGGGGATCCGGATGTCCCCGTCCGCGACCACCCCCAGTCCACGTGGGATCCCAGGTCCCCAAACGTGAACTCCGTGGCCCAGAGGAAGTCCGCGGTGACTTCCTCCGGAGGTACCTCAGCGGCCTTGGCACGGCCCTTGGGTCCCATCTGATTCTTCCGGTGGCTTAGGCTCTAAAGAAAAGGGCTTAGGGGTTCCAATGGTTGAGCTTTCGGGACTAAGCTTCCAGAAGAGGGCTACCGAAAGATCGAAGGGCGTTGATGGAGTTTGAGGTTTGAAGGTTGGAATGGCTTCTCTGGGCCACTCAAGGCCCTATTTATAGGGGCCAAATGCGGCCCCGATGGGTGCAACATGGCCCTTTATGGTGCATCTGTGCCGTTCAATTCAAATAGCCTGCGGGAAACGAAGGGACGGGCGCGCGAAACGAGGCGTCATCGGTTCTAACCGCGAGCGGCCATTATGGCCAAACGGTGCGGCCATAAACACGGGGCGCGGGAATCGAAGTGTCACGGTCCCAGGGATATGTCCCGGAGGAGATGTTCCCGGTAACACAAACCATCCCCCCCGGGGACTCGAACATCGTCCCTAGAGGGCATGGGGGCTGCTGTTGGGGGAAATCTCCACGGGACCAAGTCCTAGTGAGAGGCACCGCCTTTTGCCCGGGGACAAGGCCCCCCGGTGGTTTGTCCCGGGCGCCGCCTTTTGCCCGGGAACAAGGCCCCCCGGTGGCTTGTCCCGGGTGCCGCCTTTTGCCCGGGGACAAGGGCCCCGGTGGCTTGTCTCGGGAGCCTCCTTTTGCCCGGGGACAAGGGCCCCCGGTGGCTTGTCCCGCGCGCCGCCATTTGCCCAGGGACAAGGCCCCCCGGTGGCTTCTCCTGGGCGCCGCCATTTGCCTGGGGACAAGGCCCCCGGTGGCTTGTCTCGGGCGCCGCCTTTTGCCCGGGGACAAGGCCCCCCAGTGGCTTGTCCCGGGCGGCGCCTTTTGCCCGGGGACAAGGCCCCCCGGTGGCTTGTCCCGGGCGCCGCCTTCGGAAGACAAGGGTCTCCGGTCTCAGGTCACGTGAGGGTCATGCAAGAAGCGCCTCGGGAATCGGCGGACACCTGTCAAGCATCCAAGGTTCCTGACCGGAAGAAGGACGTCGCTGCCCCTCAATCCAACTGTGGCAGGCGGGGTAGTCTAGTCTTTTTGTGTCTTTTGGGGCTATATAAGCCCTTGTAACACCTCATGTAAGGAGGATAGTTTATTTTTACTCTAATAGACAACCAAATAGGTGTGCTCTGTAGGCTTCTCTCCCCCAAGAGAGCTCCCCTAGCCAACTCCGGTTGGGAGCACGCCGACAGGACTAGGGCCTCCACCGAGGCTTGAACCTGTATAAATCCTCGTGTCACTTGCTGAGTTTGCCCGATGGGAGAGGACCGGTCGCACGGTCAGCTCGCGTCGTCTTTTCTTCACTAGGACCTTCCACGAAACCTGCCGGGGTATCCTCAATACCACGACAAAATCCAAGTTAAATGTCTACTTTGCTGTCCTTCTGCCTTTTTGTGCTTGATGTCAAAGGGGGAGAGATTAGGGAGAGATTGGGAAGAGATTCTTGTATGACATTATTGATAGTTTAGATGCTCATTGTTTATTCATTGTGGACTCTCAAATGACTCATATGTGTATTTATATATGTATGCATTCAAGGGGAGTTCTTGTATATCTAATGCCTATGCATACACTCAGGGGGAGTCATTAATTTGTATTTGTTTTCAACACTTGTTGTCATCAATCATCAAAAAGGGGGAGATTGTTGCATCTAGGCCCTTTTTGGGTTGATTTTGATTATTGATGACATTAAGTGTCTTGGACTAATTGTGTCTTTGAGCTATTTGTATGCAATGTTATTTATGTAAAATTTGCAAGTGATCCGGGAGGTCTGCAAGATCGCAAGAGCAAGGTCGCCAAGAAGGAAGCAGCAAAGACCTAAGGTAAGTGCTTGTTTATTCTACTGGTCTCGGAGCTTGGAGTTTGACTGGGTTTTATAAGAAATTCATTTTTTTTGTTTAAACCATACTATTAAGAGGGGTTGCAAAATCTCTTTTAGTTCCAGCAAAAACTGAGAAACTCTTAGGTCATATGTTGCATTCACATTCATTCACAATCTTGGTCAAGAATCTCAAAGAGGAACTGAAACTGGTCATCCGAGTGCTGTTTATTTGACCAAGTACTGTTCATTCGACCAGTGGTCACACGAGTACTATTCATTTGATCAGCCACTATTCATGTACTGTTCATTCAACCAGTGGCACTATTGATTCGACCAGAGGTTCCAACGGCTATTGACTAGCTATTAGAGGTCGAAGCTGGCTGTTAGCTGGCCTAATTTTTTTCCTTATTCGACCTAACGGCTAGCTGAGATGTTGGGCTATAAATACAAGTGTTTTGAGCAGTATTTTCACACACCTCAAGCTACATTCTCATACACATATTTGAGCAGTCTCTTTACACACCTTTGATCATCTTTTCTATACATTTTGAGCAGTTTTTAAAATACTTTTGAGCAGATTTTCACTATTGTTTTCGATCAGTTTTTAGAACAACTTTTGGGCAGTTTTTAGAAGAAGTTTTAGTACAGTTTCTGTTCACTTTTTGAGTAGTTTTTACATAGTTTTTGAACAGATTTTTGATCAGTTTTTACAAACATTTTCGAACAGTTTTATAAACAGCTTTTGAGCAAATTTTTGAGCAGTTTCTATTCACTTTTTCGAGCAGTGTTTAAACAATTTTTTAGTAGATTTCTCTACTGTTTTGATCAGTTTTATAAACACTTTTTGAGAAGATTTTTAATCAATTTTATAAACATTTTTTGAATAGATTTTTGATCAGTTTAATAAACAATTTGGGACTGATTTTTGATCAGTGTTACAAACACTTTTTAGCAGTGTTTGAGTAGATTTTTTAGAAGCTTCTGTTCACATTTTTGAGCAGTTTTAGAAACACTTTTCGAGCAGATTTTGATCAGTGTTTATAAACATTTTTTGAGTAGTTTTTCTAAAGAACCAAGAGATATATTTTGATATATACTTGAGCCCAAGTGCCAAAATCTTGATCTTTTGATCAAGTATCATTCATTGTGATTGAGAGAGATCTTCTGAGTGCATTCATTTACATCATTTGCATCCTTTGATGTTTCTCAGTATTTGTTGGGGGTCAACAGAAGATCTTACAACTTGTTACTCTTGGTGAACGCCCTCACCAAGATGGTTTGGAGGCGTGGCCATTGACCTCTCTATTAACGGAGATTGTTGGAGAGGCTCGGCATATTTTGTGAAAGGCATCGGTGCTCACCAATCCGGAGTGGAGAAGGAGCAACCTTAGTGAAAAATATCCTTCGTGGATATTGAAGCAAGACTCATTCATTTCAGTGCTTCAACGAGGAGTAGGGGAGATCGGGCGAGTCTCCGATACCTCGGGATAAATCACTATGTTTATTTTTCTTACTTTTTCTTAGTACAAAATATTATTAAATTATTTCAGTTTATTTGCTCTTAGTCTTTTCTTTGCAAAAATTGTTTTTAGTTGAAAAGTTTTAAAGCCTCCTATTCACCCCCCACTAGTCGGCATCCTCGATCCTACAGATTAGTAGTGAGGAGAGACTCACAGCTAGTCGTAAACCAAGTAAACATGGAGTACAACACCTCCGGTTAGACAATGGCTCATCACCTGGGGGAAGTGAGGGTGTGAAGTGAAGCACAGGGCGAACGGGGCTTTATATAGCTGTGGGGTTGAGTCCTCGGGAGCGGCAGCAAATCGACGAGGATATTCTCTGGCGCCGGAGCAGTCAATGAGGTGGCGTTGGGACATGGCGGGAGCTCTGCCAGAGACGAAGGTATCGCGCAAAATCTGGATTTGGCAGAACGATGGGATGGTAAGTCTCGGCATGGCAGCAAAGTGGCACAAAGTTTTTGACAGTGGCAGGCACGCACGCGCGAATGGTGAAACTGCAATCTTCGGCCATCGCCACGGTGGAGCTTCTTGGCGCGACGTGAGCACGTGCGGTACACGTAGGATTCGGCCGTTGGCGGAGGCGAATCTGGCTGGCGGTGAAGGCTACGGTGGTTCACGGCGAACAGTGGCAGTAGCTGCGGTCGAACGTCCTCAGGTCGTGGTCGTGCACGCAGGCTCTAGTTGTGGTCGAAGAAAAGGGGCCAGGGACTAGTTTGTGAGGTTTTGGACTGAATTGCCAAGGTTCTTCTCGGGATTTAGGACCTGATTGCAAATTTGGGATTCTGAAGGGCTGATTTGCAATCTGATTTGCAGATGAGTGTTACCAAAATATTTGGACTCATCTAGCAGGAAAAATGGCAAAAGCCGATAAGATCTGGTGGTTTTGACAAAAATCGAAAATAGGGTAAAATAGGGTAATCAGGGTTTGACATCTTTGTTGGAGCTGAAACTATGGTTTCGGTCGAGATTTTTGAGTTCTTCCAGAAGGGAAAAACGTTAAGAAAAGTGAAAGAAAGATAATCATTTGACCAGATTTGAATTTGGAGATGATCTGAGACTTTTAGCCTTTTTGGGCTTTTTGAAAATTCTGCAAAGGACTAATCTAAAATACTTTTGGACTGAAAAGTGAAAATGATCTGGGAGATGAAGTTTAGCTGCCAACTTTTTAGGTTAAGGTGGTGGCACACCTAAGATCATGATTCTGAGATAAGAGATCAAAATAGGGTTGAGACATCTGGGATTCCGAAGAAGATATGCTGACTCGCAAGCAGAAAAGATAGCAAAAACTGGGATGTTACATCCAGTCCCCGAGTACTCAACGAGCCCGGCCGCAGCAGCCACCACCGGGATTGCCCAGCCTCGTGCCCCGGCGTCGGTGGCCTCCGGGATCACGAAGACTTGTGCGTTGAGAAAACGCACAGCCACCACGAACGTCGCCGGCGCCGCCTCCGAGGGGCCTGCCTGGCCGAGGCTCACTCCGAGCCCCTCGAGGGCTGAGCAGACGGAGCGGCCCGCGTCCGTGACCGCCCAGACGTTGGAGCCCTCGAGCTCCCGGAGGGCGTCCTCCTTAGCCTTTGCCTCCCTTCGAAGGCAGTCATTGGCGTTCTCGGAGGAGTGGATCTGGGCCCGGACCCGGGCCAAGTCCCGAAGAGCATCGTACCGCTGCTCCAAGTAGGCGGCGGCCTTCCCCTCCGCCTCCTTTAGCGTGCTATTGAAGCGCGCCTCGATCCCCCAGGTGATGGCCGCCCCCTACAAGCGCAAGAGTTAGTGAAAATCCAAATTGGAGTACTGAAGGAAACAAGCCACCGACTCGAGGACGAACATGGATATGGAGGGATTGAAGCTCCCCGTAGCACTCGCGAAGCGTCCCTTGAGAGACGTAGTCTTGGACCTTTCTGGTCTGCAGACTCTCCACGAACCAGTCGACCTGCCCCGCGGACAGCAGGGGGTCTCCCTCCTGACGATTCTGAACCTCCACCGCCCCCCCAGAATTCTCTGGGGGAGGCGGCATCACCTCACGCCGGGGAGGTGCCCACGCACGCTCTGACCCAGGGGCCATGTCCCGGGCCGTCACGGGCGTAGAGCCTGGTGTCGTCGATGCACCGGGGGCCTTCTGAGCCTTGTCTCGCTTCGGCTCAGAGCCCCCGGTGGCCTCCTTCCTCCTCTTGTGGGAACCGGGGTGGGGAGAGGAGTCCTCGCTGGTAGCCTCAGCCCGAAGGCCTCGGCCACCAAGTTCCAGGGAGAACCCTCCCCGACGAAGCGCATGATGCGCTCGTGCTCGTCGGCATAGTACCTGCCGAAGAGGTTCTCCGCCTTTTCCAGGGTGGTCGGATATGGCCGGACTGCTAGAGGTAAGGAGTTAGAAAAATTAATGAAAGAAACGAGCGAAGTAGCCGGGAACTTACGTCATGTCACCAGCTTTTGTGGGGGCCGCTGGGCCGGGCAAATCCCGATCCCCCTCCTCCCGTGCGAGAAGGAGAAGATCTTCAGCAGCGTTAGCTCCTCGGCGGCGTCCGTCATAGAGCGGACGCCCCGGGAGCTCACCACCTTGCTAAGGAGCTTCAGCTCCTCCTCGGTCCACAGCGGGGGCTTGGGAGCGGACGACCGGCTGTAGGAGGGGGGATCCGGGGACTACATCACCTCGTCGTCCCAGACCCGGAGGTAAAACCACCTCCGGATCCAGTCCCCCTAGTGGTCCTGGGAGGCCACTACAGGGTACTCCGCTACCTGGGATGGCAGCAGCTGGATCATTACCGAGCCGAACGGGGACTTCGACCCTTCCTTCACCAGGTGGGAGCTCCTCGCCGCCGGCTCGTAGAAGTACCAAAACAGCCGGAGCATAGGCTCCCGTCCAGTGGCTGTCTCCAAACAGCCATATGAAGAGGCGCATCCGAACCAAGGCTTTCGGAGTCAGGTGGTTCAGTGCCACCCCGTACTCCTTGAGAAATTCCTTGAGAAACGGGTGCACCGGGAGCCGGAGCCCAGCCTCGAGGAAAGCCTCGAAGACCACCACTTCCCCGGGCCTAGGGAGGGGGGCTTCGTCTTTCTTCGAGGGGATCCAGATGTCCCCATCCGCGACCACCCCCGGTGCACGAGGGATCCCAGGTCCCTAGACGTGAACTCTGAGGCCCAGAGGAAGTCCGCGGTGACTTCCTCCAGAGGCACCTCAGCGGCCTTGGCACGGCCCTTGGGTCCCATCTGATTCTTCCGGTGGCTTAGGCTCTAAAGAAAAGGGCTTAGGGGTTCCGATGGTTGTAGCCATTGATACGTTTACAAAGTGGATTGAGTTGAACCAGTCCGCAATGTTACCGCTGCTGAAGTGAAGAAGTTCTTCCGTAAGAACATTGTTACATGATTCGGTGTTCCAAGTCGTCTCATTACGGACAATGGTTCCCAATTTGTTAGCGGTCTCTTTCTGGACTACTGCAACGATATTGGAACCAATGTATGCTTTGCTTCTGTAGCCCATCACAAAGCAATGGTGCCGTTGAACGTGCCAACGGGCAGATATTACAAGGCATAAAGAAATGTGTTTCCGATCGCCTTAAGATGTGCTCGAGGGCTTGGGTAGATGAGCTCTACTCTGTTCTATGGGCACTACGCACTACATGCAGTCGGGCTACGGGTGAGACACCTTTCCAACTGGTGTATGGCGCTGAGGCCGTATTACCTATGGAAATTCGTATTGGTGCTATCCGGGTAGATCAATTCGATCAGACTGATCAACTCGAACAGCGTACCCAAGATATAATCCTCCTTGAAGAAAAACGTGATCGAGCTCTGATCAAGTCAGCAGTATATTTACAAGCTTTGTGTAAATATCATAGTAAAAGGGTGCAGCTGCATAGTCTTCACGTGGGCGACTTGGTTTTACGAAAAATACAAAGCCAGTCCAACCGCAACAAGTTCTCCCCTTAGTGGGAAGGCCCTTATACTGTAGTTTCAGTACTGTGACCAGGGTCGGCTCGATTAGCGATGGAGGATGGAAGAATCTTGTCCAATACTTGGAACATAGATCAATTACGCAAGTTCTACGTGTAAGTTTTTCTAATTCTTTTATCCTTTTCAATTAGCATGGTTTGTTAAAGAATTGTGTGTACTTCTCTTCGAATTATGTTGGGTTTTTTCTCTTTTGCCACACCTATACTGAGCTATGCTTGGGGGCTGATCGCTGACGACCATCTTACTATGATAGCCTGATTGGATTCGCTGGCCGATCTAATGATTGCATCTAGATAAGACATCCCTAAATAAGCCGTTTCTGAATGCGCATGAGACTTACTGACATGTATCTGATCATTCGAGTGGCTACCTATTTATAATAGGCTATGGTATCATATTGAGATTAGTATCGGTACGATCAGACGATCATATCTAGGTTGAGGCATTTCGTTATAAAACGTTTCTAAACGTATAAGAAACTCACTAGATCTTTCTGATAGTCAAAAACCCATTTTTTCCCCAAGATTATAACACAAAGTCTTCAGTATTTATGATCTCAGAAGGGGCTAGGAGAATATGGTCATAATATAAAATGAAATAAAGTACACTCTTTCCAAAAAAACTAAGGCATGCATTTGCATATTATAAATGTATATTTACAAGTACCGTTAAAAAAAATAGAAGATCATTGTGTCATGGTAAGCCTAGTTCTTTCAAGAGTTCTTCAATGAGAGGTTTAACTTTCTCAGATATGGCCTCAAACTGATCATCACTCTCAAATTCGGCATCTCCCACCACTGGACCCAAATTCAGATTTGGTCTGTGGTAAAGCCTTAATTTGCATAAAATAGCATAGGCTACAGATCTAACATTGGTCTTCATTGCCTCTTCTTGCCGTCTTGTGTCATCAGGGAGATACTCGAGAAGTGAATCAGCTTGAGCCACGACCAAAGTGGCTAACTCACTAAAGCTGACGTTATATTTTTGAGATTCAACCACATTAGCCTTTAGCAAAGTTGCCACCATGTTCAGTTTTTCGAAGAATGGTCACCGAGGGACATAGGGTTAGTTTATGATCGCAGCCTTTCCGTGATCATGAGGCCACAGATAGTGCACGGTCAGGAGGCCACAGACAGTACAGGTCAGAGGGTCGTTGATTTTACGCGACCAGGATAATTCAGGGGTGTTTGTGTCTTTACCAAGCACGTTCCCCGGATTAAGGTAACTTCTTCCACGTATGAAAACAACCACCAGGAGGTTAACATGTGCGGTTATCCACGGTTTGCACGTGCTTAATCGGTGAAGGAGATGAGTGCGGTTATGGAACTACACCAGGACAACCGTC
This sequence comes from Pharus latifolius, assembly GCA_019359835.1. Lineage (NCBI taxonomy): Eukaryota > Viridiplantae > Streptophyta > Magnoliopsida > Poales > Poaceae > Pharus > Pharus latifolius. The sequence goes on along the minus strand of CM033321.1, from coordinate 57,009,948 downwards.
CTAAACTGCTTCGCATTTGACGTCCTTTCATTTAGTATAAAAGGATGATGGATGCATCATGTGAGGGACGGTTAACAAGCAAGATAATCAGTCAACAAAACTTGAAGACCTAGGCATAGTTAGATAGACAAAGATACAGAAGAGATCATCGCCTGTGATAATCTCTTCTCCCTGTAAACTGCTTTACTCATATAGTGAAATCACAACAGGACATAGGCCGATCTCATGACCACTTCCAGACAAGGCACTCCTCAATAAGCCGTTTCTCAAAGTACACGGGGCTTGCTGGCATGTCCTTGGTCACCTAAGTGGCTGTCGGTTTGCAACAAGGTTAGGCATTGCATCGAGTACAATTGCTGGCCTGGTCGAACGTCCCTGGTCGTTACACCCATATTTTTCCTGTGCTTATAATACTAAGTCTCCAGTATATATAATCACAGGCGGGGGCTAGGGGAATATGGTTATATGAAACAACAAAAATATGTTTTCTTTCGGAGTAAAACCAAAAAATTGCATGCATTGCATTCTATAAATTGTATCTGTACAGGTACAAGGTTCACATAATCCCGAGCTCGATCAAGAGTTTATCTACGAGAGGTCTAATTTCCTCCATGATAGCCTCAAGTTATTCCTCACTCTCGATCTCTACCTCTCCTACCAGTGGATTCAGATCCAGATCTGGGCCATGGTAGAGACGAAACCGGCAGAGAATGGCAGAGGCTGCTGATCGGACTCTAGTTCTGATCGCCTCTTGTTGTCGCCTAGTATCTTCAGGAAGATACTCGAGGAGTGATTCCGCTTGGGCTACGACCAGTTTAGACCAGTCACTGGGGCTAAGGTCATCTGTTGTGGTTTCGACCACATCCGCCCTTAGAAGACCGGCTACCATCTTCAGCTTTTCGAAGATGGATAGGCTCAAGTCTTTATTCGCCCTCCGGACAGAGTCAATGGTCATCTGGAGGTTTACCTTCTCTTGACCAAGCTGGTTTATTTTACCTGCTTGCGCTGTAGTAAGGAGATCATTATAAATAGTCCAAATGACAAAGTTAAGTCAATCTGGTCGGAAGTTGACTTACATGAGAGCTGTGATCGCAGTTCTTTGAGCTTGGCCTCTAGATGTGAAATCGTGGTGGTTGCCCTAAGCTCGTCAGTTTCCCGATCGACAAGGCTCTTCTTCAGGAAGGCATTTTCCCTGCGACAAAAAAGACTATTGTCATAACAAGTTTGTATTCAAGCAAACTAAAGCACTTTCCTATTACTCTTGCAAGCCATTCTTTTCCTCCTGTATGGCCTCGATGCTATTTGCCATAGCTATCGATCTGGTCGCCATACGGGTCAGTTCCTATGGCATAGAAGGAAGTCAGTTGCAAATTTGAGTGTTCTAGGCAAAACTCAGATATCATGAGGCGTGTTCGACATACCTCAGTGTACTCCCGAAGCAACTTGTCCTTCGGGATGGTTGGAGGCCGAGTCAATGGACTCGCCTCATCCCCGGAGGGAGCAGCAGATGAATGTCCCTGCTGAGCCCTGGTCGCAGGTCTCAATGCCTGCGATTGGGCCTCCGCATCCAACTCATCCCTAATGGCCCAGATGACTTCCTGGACCGGAGGGACAGAGTTTTCTTCGCCAGAGGCTTCAGCACCAGCAGGATCTTCAACCCTCGCCGAGGCTGTTGGAGGGTTTGGCGCTGAATCTCTACGCCTAAGCAGGAAAAGAAACTGTCAGTTTCACTGATGGTTGCCACAACCTGATCCAGTATAAACAGAAGGGAATTCTTACCTTAACTGAAATCCCATTAGCTTCTGGGACTTCGAAGATGGTTCCCCAAGAGAAAGAGGACAGTCGTTGTCTATCCTGGTCTTTCTCTTTGTAAACAAGACCTTTTCTCCCTATGTATATTAGCCTGTAAGCATATACATGAGGAATGACGAAAATTTGAATGGTAAGAACCCATATCGGGGTAACCTGCTCGGTTGGCAGGGATGCACCCCAAGGTCGTGGTCCCTCCTGAACCACCGGAGCTGGCACTTCGTCCGCAACCCTGAGGTTGGAAGTGGTCGTGGAATCTTGCTCCGTTATTTCCGCCCCTGTCGCCAGGAGTGGAGTATTCGGCCCCTAGGACTCACAAGAGTCGTAGGAGGAATTTCTTCTCCCTGTACAAGTGTGGCACGGTGAACACACATACAGATGAAATTGTAAATTCAAGATCGCGAGGAATTTTACCATGGTCGTCCCTTCGACCAAGGAGGGAGAAGTTACAGACCCTGAAGCCTCCAGGGCTTCAGGAGCAGAGATCTCACCTACGACCACAAGATTCCCAATGGTCGCGGGGTCTGCTGCAGCTGCCTCTGTCTCGGCAGGACGAGGCAGTGTTTTGCTGGATTGAGAAGTTGCCACCGTCCTCTTCCGGCGAACTAGAGGAATGTTGCCTTCCTCCTCCTCGCTCCTTTCACCCTGTACGACGAAGAAGTGATTCCAGTTTGTACCTGGGGTAACAGGAGGCACATGATATCTACCGCAGTTTTCTTCGTGGTAAGGGGGGTTCTGTGTGAAGAGCCTTCCCCGAGAATTTTCTTGGATTTCTTGAGGGTAGGTTCCTTCACTCCAGACCTTGAAGAGACTTTCTTCACTCTCTTCATCGTCGGCTTTCCCAGGAAACCAACATTTTCACTCAGAAACGTCGCCTCGGCAAATCTCCCCAAAAGCTATGCCATTCCAGTGCCCTTATTAGTACAAGACATACATATGACTTACGGATAGAACATGACGAGAGGTAACATACCTTTTGACGTTCCTGTTTAAGGTCATCGCCATAATGGATCAAGCTTTGAGGGCGAGGTGATCCCTTGGGTCCCTCCACTTCGGCACTGTATGCCCTGAGGAGGTAGTTCGTCCGCTTCTCGACTTCGGACGAAGGCAAAACTGCGTCACCAGCAGACCAGTTAGCAAGTTATGACAGAAAAACATAAGACTTCATTGGCTAAGTCACATACCATTGTTGTAGTCCAAGGTGCTGTCTGCCATGAACTGTATCTCCCAAGCCGAATGAGACCTTTTGCGTAGGGGGCTCACCCGATTCTTCACGAAGTCACGAATGATATCACGAGCTGTTAGTCCCTATTGGACTATGTGAAGAATCACCTCGGCTTGCTTCATATACTCTGCATTCAGAGCAGGGAGGGAATCCAACTTGCTAGGCTTCTCTGGCCGCGAGTTCACAAACCACAACCCACTCTCGGATGGAGGGCTGCAGTAAAATCATTTCTGGTACCACCCGTTCACGGAGTCTCGCAGGGGTGGGAAGGGATACTCTTTCTTCTCCCTTATCTGGAAGTAAATACATTTGGCGGCGTTGGCGCTCTTTGACCACGCCAAGTAGTAGAAACGTCGGAAGAGGTCCACACTGGGATTCACTCCGACGAAGGCCTCACACAAGTGTTGGAAGACCGCCAAGATCAGGACTGCATTTGGGTGGAGATTCACTAACTCCAACCCGTAATTCTCCAAGATCCCCTTCAAGAATTGACTCTCAGGAAATCGGAACCCGCACCTCAAGTATTCTTCGAAAACCACCAACTCGCCCTCTTGGACAATTGGGGTTTCTTGATCCTTCCCCGCGGGTCGCCAGTTGATCAGCAATCTTGGGGGAAGAATCTCTTCATTCTCCAGTGCTATCAAACTCTCCTCCGTATGATGAACCGATCGACTGCAGAATGTCATTTTTGGAAGAGATTGTGGGGGAAAGCTGGTGGCTTTGAGGGCGATGAAAGATGAAGAACGAGGGTTTTTGTGCGGCAGAGGTTCTAAGGCTGGGGACTGGGTGCGTGGCTTCCTCAAGAAGCTACTTGCTCCTTTTATAGGCCCGAGGGGACACTCCACTGAGGGTAACGTTCCATTGAATATTCTATTCATTTCTCATAAAGAATATTCTCTTTGGTAAACCCGCTATGAGCACTGAATCTGAAACAAAAGGTCTTCTTTGTCTCGAATTTGAGGGTTAAAAATGCGCATAAAAACGTGAAGAGTTTTACAAAGGTTTTCGGAGGACTTTTTCCTTCATGTTTCTTGTAAACCTTCATGAACTGATCATAAAGAGATTATATGATTCAACTGTTGTGTATACAGTTGCTCTTCGATCAGATTGCTGTATTATCAGAATCATGTCTTTGATCAGCTTCCAATTCTAGTCGAAGTGGTAGTCTGATCGAATTTCGGTTCTGACCGCAGTAATTTTCCAGATAGAACTTCATTTCTAACCGCGGCTTTGGGTCTGATCGCGGTGTTAGCACTACTCGTGGTATAACATTTCAAGTGCGTTTCTAGTCATAATAATGGAACTCATCTGTGTATAAGTGGTCGTAAAAACACTATTTATGGCCGCATTTTCACACATAAGTTATGAAGAATCTTCATGTTATGTAAGATAAAAGAAATCTTTATTTCTGACAATTTTTACATACAAAAGGGATGCCGGCGACCAGAGCGTCGACCTGATCCGAGAGGAGTTTACAAAGTTCTCCTAGGGACATGTTGTTGTCAGTAGGATCTACACTGACGAACCCCAGGGAACTAGCAACTACTCTAAGTCTATCTACATCATCCCTAACAAGAGATGCGCTATTATTCCTAATCAAATTGGAGAGTTCTCGCTGTTGCTGAGCGTGATCCCTCTCCTGACGGAATTGGCGCGCCTCTTCACGGGATCTTTCAAAACGTTCTGCCAAATACAGAATCGCCGAAGATATCTCTTCGGTCTTCTTCTCCAAAACCTCTTTTTCCCCTTGGAGAGTCTGTCCGAGGGGGGGAGGCAGGATCTCAGCGGGCTGATCGCTGGGGGCTCCGATCTCCTACATTTGCAAATGTTAGTTGCACTAATTGTAACAATAAGCAAAAGGAGATAGAAATAATCACCTGTCCTCGCAAGTGACAGGTTGATATAGGCATCCCAGAAAGTAGATCACCCGATAAGAATCGAAGATCATCATATGGTGGAAGTACAACCTTCCCACCATAAGATTGCTTCCCCAACACAAGTGGAGGATCATCTGGTCGAGGAGGAACAGCTTTCCAATAAGAATATTGATCACCCAAACAAAAACGGGAATCATTGGGATGAAATGGAGAAAGCTGAGAAGAACGTCCCTCCAAAGGTGGAGATGAAAGTTCGACCTGCCGAGGTGCATGGATAGGAAGAACTAGAGGAACTGAAGGAAGAAAGAACAATGATGCGTCTTTCACCTTTGTTCTGCTGGAGGATCCCTCGTCAACCTTGGGTTTCTTCCTTGAAGGAGACAAATCTTTGGACATCTGTAAGTCCTACTCGAAAACTTCTTCTTCATCACTCTCAATCTCGATGATGTTGTGGTCTGCCATCGAGAAGTGTATGAAAGGAAGAGAAGACGGTTTTGGAAGAGACTTAGCTGGGAAGATGAATTGTGGAGCTTTGAAGTCTAGAAGCTTCGGTATTTATAGCCGCCAGGGTGACGGTTCAGTTTCTGAACGCCTCGAGTTTTTAAAGCATTTACAATTTTACCTCGGGTTAAAAAATGTTTCAACGGCGCCATCATTACCCATCACATATTACCCAGAGTCCGTCTGGGGGAACTAACTGCCACACTTAGTGCGCCACTAAGTGAAAGATTTGAAGCCTCGGGTTAAATGTCCGATGTGAGTCTTGAAATTTGAAGTAAACACGTCCCTTCGTTCTCTTCAAATTTGGGGGCTAGCTGACGAGGATTGATACCGAGACAGTTCAAATGAATGCACGGATGGTTCAGGATAGACTCGAACCAGACAAGCACCTGGTGGTGCGAACTCAAGTCATTCCGAGAAGCACAGGCATGAGGTCGTAGGCTTTATGAGATCAGACTGTAGCTAGTGCGCGATCAAGCAAACAATGCGCTATCAGAACATCTTCGACCAGGGGACGCGGGATTGTTCTGCCCTTATAACGGGGATATCCCGTGTATCTCGAATATTCTTCCAAGTATGAAGATAACCGTCAGGAGGTTAATACATACAGTTATCTATAAATAACACGTGTTAAACCTGCGTGGAAGTTAGGAGCGGTTGCCGAAACTGTATCCAAGCAACTGTTTGATGCCATTGTGACTTGGCACTCTTTCGGCCATTATAAAGGGATAGCCTAACACATCAAACAGGAGGGAGATTGAATCGAACGATCGAGCAACCAAAAGACAGTAGTCTAAGTTAGATAGCTTTCACAAGCCTCCCAGGCATTGTCTTGTACAAACACATAGGAAAAATCTTCGCCTGTGGAGATCTTTTCCATAATTCTGTAACTCTTTTTACCACACATAGTGAAATCCCAACAGGACGTAGGGCTATTACTCCCACCATCGAGGGCCCAAACCTGTATAAACCTCTTTGTGTTCCAGTTCTCTTTGATTCATCATACCTTCCCGGAGGGACACCCTGAAAGGTCTCACAACCTACAAATTCTGCACAAGTTCAGCTAAGGAACCCGAGTCCGAATCGTCGACATCGCTGTCTCATATTCAAGTCCAATTTTGTGAAGATATACTTCAAACTCTTATGGTCAGTATAGATCTCAGATCTATTTCCCAATAGGTAGTGTCACCAAATCTTCAACGCATGAACAACATTGGCTAATTCCAAATCATGGGTTGGGTAGTTCTCTTCATGCGGTCACAACTATCTTGACGCATATGCCACAACTCTTCCTTCTTGCATAAGAACGCAACCTAGTCCTTACTTTGATGCATCACAATAATCTTCGAAGTTCTTCTTGTTGTCTGGAAATGTGAGAACAGGTGCGGTTGTTAATATCTTCTTTAGTTCCTTAAAACTCTTTTCACGGTCCTTGGTCCAGTCGAATGGGACGTTCTTCTTTAGCAGCTGGGTGAGTGGTCTAGTAATCTTGGAAAATCCTTCAACAAATCTTCGGTAATAACTAGCTAGCCCCAAGAAACTTCTTACTTCAGTCACTGTTTCTGGATGCTTCCACTCCATGATAGCTTGAATCTTTGATGGATCCATAAATATTCCTTCACTAGAAGTGATGTGGCCTAGAAAAGAGATTTCCTTCAACCAAAAGGCACACTTATCAAACTTGGCATACAACTAATGGTCTGCCAGCTTCTTTAGCACCAATCTGAGATGCTGAAGGTGTTCTCCTTCCGTCTTGGAGAAAATAAGGATTCGTCCATGAACACAATGATAAACTTTTCTAGAAATTCCATGAGGACCTTGTTCATTAAGTTCATAAACACTGTGGGTACGTTTGTCAATCTGAACGGCACCATGGTAAACTCATGTAATCCATATCTTGTTATGAATGCGTTCTTTGGGATATCTTCCTCTCGAATCTTCAGCTAATGGTAACCAGATCTCAAGTCAATCCTCGAAAATATCTTAGCTCCTCTGAGCTGATCGAAGAGATTGTCTATTCTTGGCAGAGGGTACTTATTCTTAATCTTCATGTCATTCAATCTTCGGTAGTCAACATAGAGTCATAGACTGCCATCTTTCTTCTTGGCGAAGAGCATTGGGGCTCCCCAAGGTGAGGAACTCGTTCTCATAAATCCTTTGCCTTCCAACTCTTCCACTTGTTTTCTCAGTTCCTCTTGCTCTTGACTCGTCATACACGCAAGTTTTCTTGCGTATGGGGCTGATCCAGGTTTTAATTCGATGGTGAACTCTATGTCCCAGTCTGGTGGCATTTCAGGAAGTTCTTCAAGAAAAACTTCTGGGTATTCGTTGACTACTGGCACCTTCTCGAATTCAACCTTCTCAATACTGTTCAGACTGCTCATATGGTCACTCACTGAAGATCTTTCCACATAGAACGTGACTTGCTCTCCTTCAGTGTTCATTAGTGATTGCCTTCTTTTCACAGTCCATCTGACCTTTGTGCTTTGCTTGCCAGTCCATTCCAAGGATGACATCTAGCCCTTGAAGATTCAAAACTAGCAGATTCGCCAGGAATTCTATTTTGCCGATACAAAAGGCAATGTTTCTACAGATGGATTCAACCGGCATTCTAGCTCCAGGGGATTGGATTAGAACAGATACTCTAGTGCATACATAGGCAGCCTATTTCTCACCACAAAAGACTTTGACACAAAAGAATGAGTAGCACTAGGGTCAAACAAGGTAACTGAAAGCTTAGAGTGGATCAGCATCCTACCAATCACAACATCGTATGCTTCTCTAGCTTCGATGGTGGATGCATAGTTGAGTCGGCCACGACCTGGAGTAGGCATTCCTCTTCCTCTGTTGATCTGAATTCTTCCTCCTCTGGGTGGTGGAACACTTCTAACAACGTTCTGGGTTGGAGTGGGAGATCTTGCTGCTTGAGCTCGGGCGACACTTAACGACAAATGTTGAAGTGGACAAGTGTCTTTGTTTTCTCCTTTCCTTCCGCAATGGAAGCATTCCACATTCTTCAGGGTACAATCCTTAAAGAGATGGTTTCCCTTACATCCGGTACATTGCGGTACTGTAGTCGGCGCAGGCCTCTGGGGTCTCTAAGGTGGTTTGAAAACTGGTCTGAAAGTCGGCATTGGTCTTCCTCGACTAGCATTTCCCTGATAAGAGTTAGGCAAGGCCTTTCTCTTCCGGTCTTCTTCTATTATCCCTCTCTTTTCTTCCATTTTGAGCAATTGATTGATCATAACATGAAAATCCGTAAACTCAAGGGATGACAGCTGATATTGCAGAGAATTTTGTAGACCTTCGCAGAATTTATCGATCTTCCTTTCTTCTGGGGCGTATCTTGCCAATTGAATGAACTCATGTAGATACTGCTTGACAGATTTGCTTCCTTGCTTCAGATTCACGAACTTTCGGCATTTTGCTTGAACAACGCCTTTCAAAACATGGTACTTGAAAAATTGTTCCTTGAATTGATTCCATGTGATTGAATCTCAGTTAGGGTGTACAGTTTGATAACTTTCCCACCAAGTGGCAATAGGTCCAGCTAGTTGATGCGGTCCATACAGGAGTTTCTCTTCATCACTACACCTAACTGTATTCAGCTTCCTTTCCACATCTCTTAACCACTCATCTGCTACAATGGGGTCCTCGGCACTTGAGAAAGTTGGAGGATGTGTCTTCTGGAAATCAGTCAATCTTGCATCGATCGCTGATACTTCAGTTTGTCCAGATGGTAAATGTTGCATTAACTATCCTAAGATCTGATTTTGTACAGCCACTACTTCCTGTCTATTTCGTTCCATTCACATCAGCATGTCACTGATGTTGCCCCCTTGCAGAATAGAAGACGATGATCCTGGCTGATCCGGATTTGTACGGACTCTAGTTCCGGGTGTTGCTCTCATATCACTGGTGTTCTCTTCGGGTTCTCCTCCCTGAGATCTTACTCAGGTGTTAACCATTCTGTTCCAACAGGAGATCAAGGAAACAACTGCTGATTCAGAAAGAGTCACAGATAGGGTACAAGAACAATACTGATATTAATCCATGAGACAAGGATGGAAAAGTGCAAGATGCTTTTCATAAATTAACTTTAACAAAATACATAGTTTTGCCTCATTAGCTTACAGGATCAACTAACAACCAGCAAACAACAACCACAGTCTAGAGCAACTATTACACAAAAGATCTAACGATTGCTGGGGTTAGGCACAAAAGGTTAAGCCAGGGAAAAGTCTGGGATCACACGTCGGCACTGGAAGAACCACAAGGCTCTACCTCTTCTGGGTCCTCCTACTGATCTTCATCCACATCCATCGGATCTTACTCCATGTCATCATCATCATCTTCAGACGAGGTGTTGCTATTGCACTCGATGACTTCCTTTCCCTTACCGGCAGGGGTCTCTTTCCTTCCTTCAACATTGGGATGCTCAGGCGCATGGGAGTTGATGACGATACCACGCGACGCAGGTATGAAACTACCAAGGTAATCCTTCGGCCTTCCCACACTTTTGCTGGCAGTAAACCTCATTCTTGGATGACTTCTCTTGTTGGTAGATTCTGAGGCTTCGGGATCTCGTCCTCTATTTGAATCAACTAATCCTTGAATCCGTTTTTCCTTTTCTTGGAGATTTGCACGGATCCTTGCAAGCATGCCTTCAAGATAATGGAGATCATCACGAGCAAACTCATCCTCACGGAGCAAGCGGGTGTATCCAGTCTCCAAGGCTTGATCAACGTCTCGAGTCTTCGTCAAAATGGCATCTCCTTGGTCACTAGATGGATGAACGACTCGACACTCTGACCTAGGATCCTGATAAGGCACGAAGCGAAAAGGGGAATCCAAGAGGAAATCACTATACAACTGCCGAATGGTGCCTACGGTGCGACAAGTAGCATCAAGAATGGCATCTTCTTCTGCTCTGCGGGCTTCATGTCTCAGTGAGCCTTTTCCATGATCTTGGATGTCGTAGACTATCACCGAGGCACGAAAGCTGTATGGTCGATCGTCCACTTCATCTTGTCGAACGCAGTAACCGGTCTCTAGCTGTCTAGTGCACCAAGGAATTACAGCATCATCCACAGGAGTAGTGCCCACGAACCAAGCCCATCACTAATGAAATTCTTGCCGAAACCATTTGAGGAGAAAGAACGCGAAAGCACCTAGAAGTTAAAATAATATTTAAAACTTTTTCAAATAATCAAAAGAAAGACTTACATAATATACTTTTCTTAAACAAATTAGATTTTCGTAATTAGATTTAGTCAAATAGACTAGCGATTTTCTACACTAGGGACGCCAATGTCTATCTAAGGGTCACGACCTATAGTCGAGCCTTTTGCTTTGATACCAACTTCTGTGGGACCCTCATTTGAGGAATCCAGTGGCAACTGCCCAGGTGGGTTGCACACAGAAAGGTACATCACAATGCTCATTGTCGACAATTTGGACTCGGGTCCCTTGTCGATCTTATGCAGATTTGTGAGTTGTATGTGAGACCTTTCAATGTGGCCTCATGTAAGTTAGGATAAGCAATGAAATAAGGATGCAAAGATTTATACAGGTTCAGGCCCTCGATGGTGGGAGTAATAGCCCTATGTCCTGTTGTGATTCCACTATGTATATGAAAAAGAGTTTACAGGGAGAAGAGGTTATCACAGGTGATAATCTACTTTTTATACTTCTGTCTAACTAACTATATCTAAGTCTTCAAGCGTTGTTGACTTGTTGTCTCGCTCTCCCCCTGACATCGTGCATCAACCATCCTTTTATACTGAATGAAAGGATGACAATGCGAAGCAGTTTTGGACGGTTGCCATGGGGCAGTTCGTAAAACCGCACCAACCTCCTTCACCGGCCAAACAGGTGCAATTATAGATAACCGCACATGTTAATCTCTCGGCGCTTGTCTTCACACGTGGGAGAAGTCAACTTGACCCTAAGAACGTGTCCAGTTAAGGCTTTGAACACCTCCAGTGATGAGGAACGGGGTCCCGATCTTCCGACAGGTAGGGGATAGTTCGATTGGTGGAGACTCGACGTTGACGATCCAACTTTCGACTAGAACCGATCTAGGCCTGCAATCGCTACACCACTGCTCCGTTCGTTATCAACCGTATCGAGGCGCGGTTGACCTAGCCAAGAAGGCCTGTTCCTGCAAGCGAATCGAAGAACACGTGCAAGAACACAGAAGAAGCAATCTCGAATTGCAAGTATGTATTAAGATCATGAAGTGTTGGGGTTCCACAAACCGAAAGACGGCGAACTGCGACAGCAGAAAATTCTAAGCAAAACCCGAGTCTAACAATGACGGCTACGAGGTTTCAATATGCGAGAGGGGTGGCGTCTAGGGTTTGGGGTGCACCCCCCCACGCGGGATACACGGGCCGAGGCCCAATAGACAGGTGACGCAACACCGCACGGCCCAACAGAATCTGGTCTCCACTTGTTTCGACGATTGTAATTGACTCAGAAATATTTTGGATGTGGGACCGTATCCGTTGGAAAGGTCTCGTCGAGGGCTTCTCTGTAATGTACTTGAACGCCCCAAAAGGAGTTTGTATACATCTGCTACGCCCGTTTGAAGACAGGCTGCTCCGCCGTGGCCGACCCGGACTCCAGCCCGCGGTAGACTTGATTCCCGACCCATCTTGGCGCAAAGTGACACCCTCGCTGATCAACACCATGATTCCTGAGCACAAGCACAATATTATTAGGTAGTAACTCGCTCTTGTCAATATTCTCTCGTGTACTAGGAAACGAGCTCACCTGGTGATTTAGTTGACGTGCACGTGCCCTTGTTATTGGTCCTTGCACAACGGGTGTTGGAAGAATGGACGCATCGTTAGGGGTAATGTCCTCATCATCCTCCCCCTCTTGAATTGGAGTCGTCCTCTGTTGGGGGAATTCCCAGCGGTCCCACGAAGTCCCAAGGAGTCCCCGGTGAAACCCGGTGATACCCATTGAGACCCGAAGAGTCACCGGGCCCCCGGTGAGATCCGGAGGGTCTCCGGGACCCCGGTGAGATCCGGAGGGTCTCCGGGACCCCGGTGAGACCCGGAGGGTCACCGGGCGCCCGGTGAGATCCGGAGCGTCACCGGGCACCCGGTGAGTTCTGGAGGGTCTCCTGGACCCCGGTGAGATCCGGAGGGTCTCCGGAGACACGGTGAGACCCGGAGAGTCACCGGGCCCCCGGTGAGATCCGGAGGGTCACTGGGCGCCCGGTGAGATCTGGAGGGTCTCCGGGACCCCGGTGACACCCGGTGAGATCCGGAGGGTCTCCGGGACCCCGGTGAGATCCGGAGAGCCTCCTGGACCCCGGTGAGATCCGGAGTGTCTCCGGGACCCCGGTGAGACCCAGTGAGGCCCGGAGAGCCTCCGGGCTCATGAAGAGCTGTTGCTGACCGTGGGGCCTCTAGGAAGCCCGTGGCGCCACGTGTCGAGCATCCAGGCCGTCCATCAGGCCAAAGGATGTCTTCGCCCTTCCATCCAACGGTCGCAACGAGGGCATTTTTGTCTTTTGTGTTTCTTGGGGGCTATATATACCCCTATGTTACCCTTTTTCAGGGATTCCAATTCATTTAATATAAACGCAATATTCGGTTCTCTCGGAGACCTCTCCCCGAGAGCTCACCTCCCCAGCGGACTCGCGTCCGGAGAGAGCCAACAGGACTAGGGCCCCCACTGGGACCCGAACCTGTATAAACCTCTGTGTCACTTTCTGTGTTGCCCGGTGGGAGGAGACCAGTAACTCGGTCTGCTCACGCCGCTGTACTCGTGCTGCGCACGTCCGAACCTACCGGGGTATGCGTAATACCACGACAGCTGGCGCCGTCCGTGGGGACTTCGCAACGAATCGCCATGGCTCCCGCAACCACCAGAGCTCAAGCCCTCTCATCTCCCGAGAGTGCTGGTCCTAGCAACCCGGCTCCGCACCCGCGAGATGAGGCTTCTACGGCCTTGCCGCCCGGGGGTGTATGGGCGGAGGACTCGCTTCCTCCACCCACGGCCTCCGGTCAAAGGGTCCCCGTTTTCGACCCGGCGACCGCAACCGAGCTTCCGGGGCCTAGTGCGCCCCAACTCTCCGGGGCGGTCTCCGGAGATTCTGTGCTGGGGGCTTTGATCCAGGGCCAGCTTCGTACTCAGCACACCCTGGAGGAGCTGCTTCGCGTCCTGGAAAGACCCCCAGCTCCCGTCTACCCGCCTCCATATCCGTTTATGGGGGCACCGCCCCAATACTTCGTGGGGCACCCCGCCTTTGCAGGGCCAGGGATGTTTCCCGTTCCCGGAGGTGCACCCGGGCCATATCCGGCTCTGGGGATGCTCCCCGCGCCGGGAGGCCAACTCGTCTCTGAGCCCTCCCCTGCTTCGGGGGGTTGCCCGGCCCCGAGTCCGGAACCCCGCGAGCGGCTACCGGCGCGCTGAGGACAACCTCCGTGCCTGAGCCCGAGAGCTTTCGAGGGCCGACGCCCGGAGCCGGCGCAACGCCCGCTCACGCAGACGCCCCGGGAACTCGAATCGCAACTACTTCCGCCGCCGCGCCGAGCAAGGACCCGGCGCGTGGCCCGGTCCGCGCGCCGGCAGTGTCCACTGGGATAGCGGCAAACGCACATCAGCTCCCTACCCCACCGGGGCCGCCCCTGCGAGCGCCCCCAGCGGATCAGACCCGCTTCACCCAGGAGGAGGTCGAGCGAATGCGTACCGCCAAGTCCGGAGAAACCACCTCCCGTCACCGGTCAAGACTCCCCCGAACCCGCGGGCGCGCGAAGACGCGCTCCCAAATCGCCCGGGGGACAAGACCGTTCAAAGAAGCTGCCACCACTCCTAAGGAATACCTTGATGCCCAAGAGGTCAGCTCAACCAACCCGGAAGAAAAGAGATGACACCACCAAACCGGCGGACCGCTGCCACCCCTTCCATACTCTGACAATGAGCACGCGTCCCCGACAAGAGATGACGGCGACCCTGGATCCCCCAAGGAAATTGAGGGGTCCAACCAACCGCTGTGCAGTCGTCTCCGCTGCATACACTGGCCGCGGCCTTACCGCCCGCCGCACATCGAGCATTACAATGGTGAGGCCGATCCTTACAAGTTTGTGCAGGTGTACTCAACGGCCATCTCGGCGGCTGGGGGGGATGAGACAGTGCAATGCAATGTCTTTCCCCTCTACCTCATGGGCATCGCGCGCTCGTGGTTCTACAACCTGAAGGCTGGGTCCATCAAGTCCTTCGCGCAGCTGAAGCGCGAATTTTGCGCGAACTTCCAGGGCAACTCTGTGCACCCCTTAGACTTGTCCCAGCTCTACACCATCCGGCAAAAGACTAGGGAGACTATCTGCAGCTTTTTTAAACGCTTCGCTCAGGTGAAGAGCAAGGTGGCGCATGTCCCTGACTCCACGGTCATAGAAGCATGCAAGAGCGGGATACTCCCCGGGGAGCTCCACCGGAGGCTCTCCCGGAGCTGCCCCACCTCTGCTGACGAACTCTTCACCGTACTTGAGAAGTACGCCCGCGCGGAGGAGGACGACCTTTGGAAGAAGAACCAGGGGGCTCCTGCCCCCGCCGAGAGAGAGGCCAGAGATCCTCCCAGCAAACACCCCCGAAGAAGCGATCGCCGCGAGCCACGGCCTCGGGACGCTTTTGTCCTCGAGGGTGGAGGCGGCTCAGGCGACAGCAGCAAAGGCAATCGTGCCCCTCCTAAGTCAAAGGGTTACGCGGGAGGACAATCCTCCCGCGGGCATGAAAGCCGAGCCAAGGAGAGCAGGGAGGGCACAGCCAACGTGTGGTGCACCTTCCACAAGTCGAGTACCCATGCTACTCGAGAATGCCATCAGCTTCTACAACACTTCGCGGCCTTCCTCGACCAGCGCGGCCAGGGGGGAGGGGGCCCTGCCTCCTTGCCTCCCCCGATAGCATTGCCCGCGCTCCCCGCTCCCGCGGGTGAGCAGCAAAGACAAACGCAAGAAGGGAGCCCAGCTCAGGAGCTCCCCTTCCAAACCTCCCAAAGACGCATAAACGTCATCACTGGGGGATCCACCGCGAGACGGGACTCCAAGCGTCAGCGCAAGGAGTACGCGCGAGAGGTGAAGGTGGTGGGGGTGTTGCATACGTCTCCGCCACCAAAATGGTCGGACGTCCCCCTCACCTTCACAGTGGAAGACGCGCGCGGGGTTCGCTTCCCGCATGACGACGCGCTCATCGTCTCGGCTACAGTCTACAACTGCCAACTGGCACGCATCCTCGTCGACGGTGGGAGCTCCGCCGACGTCTTATACCTGAAGGCGTTCAGGGAAATGCAAGTCGATGGGTTGAAGGCGTTCAGGGAAATGCAAGTCGATGGGAAGCTACTACAGTCCGCACTCAGGCCGTTACAAGGCTTCATTCCTGGGAAGACCATCCACCCGGTGGGGAAGGTCGATCTACCAATGATGTTTGGCACCCCGGAAAACTACCGGACGGAGATGGTCCGATTCAATGTGGTGGACCTCCCCTCTTCATACAACGCTATTATGGGGAGGACCACGATCAACCACCTGGGGGCGGCGATTCACCAGAACTATCTCTGCATGAAAATCCCTGGGCCTCACGGTGCAATCACTGTTCGAGGCGACCAGAACGTGGCCCGCGCTCTTTACGAACACGCCACCGCCGCCATCGGGAACATCAACGTGATCAAGACCCCGGGGGGAGCGCCCCCCCTGAACCTCATGCTGCCCCGACCGTTCCCTCGGGAGGCCATTTCTGAGGCCACGCCCCGAGGGAGACCTTCGGAAAGTCAAACTGTCCGCGGGAGATGAAGAGAGAACCGTCAGGATCGGAGCAGACCTCACCGAGGAACACGCCGAGCAGCTCGCGGTTTTCCTTTGCGAAAACTCAGACGTTTTCACCTGGGAACCCTCGGACATGCAGGGCGTCGCCCGGGACATCATTGAGCATAAGCTCGCTGTGATCCCCGGCCGCTCCCCGGTCAAGCAGAAGTTGAGGAAGTTATCCCTCGAGCTCCAAGACGCCATCATGGTAGAGGTCTCCAAGCTTCTAGAGGCGGGGTTCGTGCGAGAAGTCCTCCATCCCGAATGGTTGGCAAACCCTGTCCTCGTAAAGAAGTCAAGTGGCAAGTGGAGGATGTGCGTGGACTTCACCGATCTCAACCGCGCTTGCCCAAAAGATAACTACCCACTCCTGCGGATCGACCAACTGGTCGATTCGACCGTAGGGTGCGAACTGATGAGTTTCCTCGATGCATATTCGGGGTACCATCAGGTTCGGATGGCTGTAGAGGATGAGGAAAAGACGAGTTTTATAACTCTCCTCGGCATCTTCTGCTATCTTCACATGCCCTTTGGGTTGAAAAACGCCGGGGCAACCTTCCAGCGTCTTATGACGTTGGTCCTGAAGGACCAAATCGGCCGCAACATCGAGGTCTACGTTGCATATGCGGTCGTCAAAAGCCTTCGCACCGCCGCACACATCGATGACTTGGCGGAGACCTTCTGCAGCCTCCGCAAGTACGGGTTGAAGCTCAACTCGGAAAAATGTGCCTTCGGCGTACGCGGCGGGAGGCTGCTTGGTTTCATGGTGTCCCAGCGGGGCATTGAGGCGAATCCCGAAAAAATTCGGGCCCTGTTGGACATGCCTCCCCCGCGTTCCGTCAAAGACGTGCAGAGGCTTGCAGGCCGCCTGGCCGCGTTGGGTCGTTTCGTCTCGCGGTCAGGAGAACGCGGACTCCAGTTCTTCAAAATCCTCTGGGATCTCGAGGGGTTCAGGTGGACCCCCGAGGCCCAGACGGCGTTCGACGCGCGAAAGAAGTACCTCGCGAGCCCTCCGATGCTCGTGAGCCCGTCCCCGGGGGAACCTTTGCTACTATACCTTGCTGCGACCCCCGTCACAGTGAGCACGGTGCTTGTGAGAGAACAGGATGGGCAACAACGCCCTGTGTACTACGTCAGCGAGGCCCTTCAAGGGGCTAAGATGCGGTACACTAAAGTGGAGAAGCTGTGCTATGCCCTCCTTATGGCGTCGCGAAAGCTCCGCCACTACTTCCTAGGGCACCCGGTCACGGTCCCGTCATCTCTCCCGCTGGGAGAAGTGGTAAGAAACAAGGAGGCCACCAGCCGGATTGGCAAGTGGGGGGCCGAGCTCGCTCCCTTCTCCCTCACCTTAACGGGCCGCTCTGCCATCAAGTCGCAAGTCCTCGCTGACTTCGTGGTGGAGTGGACTCCGATCGCCGAGGCGGACGGAGGGACTCCCCTCACCCCCTCCGGGTGCCAGGACCATTGGACACTCATGTTCGATGGCTCCTTGTGCCTTGCTGGGGCCGGTGCGGGGGTGGTTCTTTGGAGTCCCGAGGGGAAGATGCTGGAGTACGCTGCCAGGCTCGAGTTCCCGGCTACCAACAATGTCACCGAGTACGAGGCCTTGCTCCTGGGATTGCGCCTCGCGCGCTCCCTGGGAATCCGCCACCTCCTGGTGAAAGGAGATTCCCAACTGGTGGTCAACCCAATGGACAAGTCCTACTTGTGCCACGACGCGAACCTGAGTCTATACTTGGGGGAAGTGCGGAAGATGGAAAGACACTTTGAAGGCTTGGAGGCCCGATACATCCCCTGACGGGATAACACCCGGGCTGACGCATTGGCCCGGGCAGCCAGCGCCCGAGAAACTCTTCCCAAGGGTGCTTTTCTGGAAATCATCACGACGCCCTCTATAACCCTTCTGGACGCGAACCCGGGGGTTTGCGTCCCGGAGGTGTCCGAGATCACTCGGACTGCATCATGGATGGATCCCCTCACCTCCTGCATAAGGGACGAGGGGGAACCTTCCGGTGACGCTGACGCCAAGCGTCTCCGTGCCAAGGCCAGGGCATATGTTCTGCGGGACGGAAAGCTCTACAAGTAGGGGGCTTCCGCCCTTCTTCGCTGCCTCCCGCGGGCCTACAGACTCCAACTCCTCGAGGACATACACTCGGGGAACTGCGGATCCCACTTGGCTCCGCGGGCGGTCACGGCAAAGGCCCTTCGCCAAGGGTTTTACTGGCCCACGTTGGTCCGCGACGCACGGGATCTAATCTCCGCGTGCGAGGCCTGCCAGAAGATGGCGAAGGGCACCAGGCTCCCCTCCGCAATATTGCAAACCATCCCTGTTACTTGGCCATTCGCGCGCTGGGGGATGGATCTCCTTGGTCCCTTCCCCCCAGTACCCGGGGGCTACAAGTACGCGGTGGTCGCCGTGGATTACTTTTCCAAGTGGGTGGAGGCTGAGCCCTTGGCCAGCATCACTTCCCGGGCAGTGCAACATTTTTTCTGGAAAAATGTTGTATGTAGCTTCGGGGTCCCCCAAGAAATCACCGTCGACAATGGGACCCAATTCGACTCGGCATATTTCCGGGAATTCTGTGAAGGCTTGGGCACTACCCTCCATTTTGCCTCCGTGGCTCATCCCCAAAGCAACAGAGCCGTTGAAAGAGTCAACGGCATGATCCTGCAAGGCCTGCGCCGACGGCTTGAACAGACCGCCTCCAGGCGAGGCGTGTGGGCAGAAGAGCTTCCAAGCATCCTCTGCTCCATGCGCACGACCTCTAGCCGAGCGACAGGGCACACGCCTTTTTCGCTCGTCTACGGGGCCGAAGCAGTTCTCCCCTCGGAGATTGGTTTTCGGTCACTGCGGGTCGAGCTCCTTGACAGAGCTACGACCGCAGCGCATCAAACCAACGAGGATAATCAACGGTTGGAGGTCGACCTCATCGAAGAAGAACGCGACCGAGAGCTTCTCCACCACTCCATCTACGAGCGCGAGATGGCACGCGCGTACAACCAGCGCGTGCGCGAAAGGGCTTTCCGCCTTGGGGACCTGGTCCTCAAGCGCGTGACAGACCCCCAAGTCCAGGGCAAACTATCCCCCAAGTGGGAGGGCCCAAATAGGATCTCCGCGGTCCTAGGCTCGGGGCCTACAAGCTCTCCACACTTGAAGACCAAGAGCTGACGCACACCTGGAATATAACCTTGCTCCGCAAGTTTTATGTTTAACCTCCGGGCTCGCCACCTCTTCCGCCGCGCTTCCGCGGGGGGAGGTTTAGGTACTTAGTTCCCTCCCCGGTCGCGCTTTCGCGGGGGGAGGCGTTGTGTCTCGTCGCATGATAACACAAGTGGATTTTGTGCTCAACTCTGGAATTTTTACGTCTTCATTAAATTGAATGGCTTTTTTGTAGTTCACCGCTGGAGTTCTCTTACAGGAGTTTTTTCTTCCGCCTAAAAGGCGACGTCTCCTCTATAAAAATCCCCTCTTCGTGAGGATGCCCTCTCCGTGAGGAAGTGGGCTACCACAGCCTAATGTCCCTACGACGGGAGCACAGCTCCCATTAGGCGGCTTACAGTAACCCCTCGTGGACTGAGGGGGTAAGCGGCAACCCAGTTTTCACAAACTGCGGTAACGAGTCACTTCGAGAGATTAGTCCCCCCTCGAACACTCTACACCCGCTACCGGGTTACGGAACCCTCCTAAGGGAATATCCATTGCCCCCCGCGGCAGCTGGAGGACTCGGCTTTCGGAGTTTGCTCTCTCAAAACATAGACCGACCAGCTTCTCGGTCGCGCACCATCCATAAGCCCCCGGGACTCCCGCCGGGGAACCGCGAACGTTTTCGGTGGACACCCCCGCCAACCCCCGGGACTCCCGACGAGGGACTACGCAAACTAAGCACCCGGTGCAATCCAGGCCCCTTCACTCCTTACCCACAGCGCGCGGAGCTGAGCTGCACCCCGCTGTGGGGGGGGAGGAGGAAAACCCTGGACCCGAACAGAAAAACAACGGCTTTACGCGGAAGGTTTCGAAGTTTCTGAAGCAAAGGCACGACGAATAAACAAGTCTACGTCTTAATTGATACAACATCACACTAGGGAACAACCCCCCAGTAGGGCGAAAGCGCCCCCCGGGTGAAACCCGGGCTCGCGAGTATGGCCCGGGGAGTTAGGCTCCCGCAGGAAAATGCCTCGAAGAACGATTCCCAACAAGCAACTACAGCTAATAATCCTAGAGACCTTCTGAGATCTCCCGGGAGAGATCCTTTTACAAACTCCTCATACGCCGAAGAGCCCGCCGAAGGGGATCCTCCGGCCAACATTCGTAGCCGGCCGGGGGGAGTATCCCGAGCGGGGGGACTTTTAGAGCCCCCGACCTCGTGGAGACAACTTGGCGCGACAATCGTCGAAGTTTCCCAAGTGCCACTCTGGGAGCCAACGCAGCAGGGCCGGCTCCCCGGAGGAACCTTCCTTCGCGAAGTCGGCATGAACAGACTCGGAAACTGACCCGAAGGATGCTCCCCCGGCTGCCAGACTTAGTAAAATCGAGGCCGCCCGGGCACCACCTGGGCTAGACCCCCCGGGCGACCCTCGATCGCTCTCCAAAAGATGGTCTTCAGGGCAAGAAAGCCCTGGAAAAGCGACGTCTAAAGATACCTGCGGACAAGTTGAACACATTTAACGAAAGAACTACTTTATTCCAGTTGAAAGATATTTACAAGTTTCCGAGGCTCTTTCTAAGGAAGCCACCCGGAGGAAAAAAGACCCAAAAATAGAGGCCTAATCTAACCGGGGGGGAGGAGATCATACTTGCCCGTCCTTGTTCCCCCCCGGGGCGACGTCCGTGCTGGCCGACGCGCCCTGACTCGAGCGCCGCCCGCCCGTCTCCATGGCGCCGGTGATCCAGTCGAAGAGGACCTCGGCAGACCGCTCCAGCTCAGCCCGACGAGGATCGAAGAAGGCGGGGAAGCTCCGGGGGACAAGCTCCCCGATGACTCGGGCACCCTCCCCGCGATGCTCAACGAGGGCCGCCGACAAGGCGATCACCGGGACGGTGAGGCTTCGCGCCCGCGCCTCCGCAGCGACCAGGATCAAGGCGACCTGCGCACCATGAAAGTGCGCGGCCTCCCTGACCGACGTCGGAGCCGGGTCAGGGCCTGCCCCCGACCGAGCTCGATCCAAGCTCCTCGAGGGTAGTGCGGATCACCCTACCCCCTGCGACCATGGCCTGGACGCCCGAGGCTGCGGCCTCTCGCTCCACCTCCAGCTCCCTCCGTAGCCGAGAGCCCGTGTCCTCAGCGGCGGTGAGTCGAGCCTGCACCGCGGCGAGCTCCTCGAGCGCCCGCTCCTTCTCGGAGCGCTCCGAGGCTGCATCCCTGAGCGCCTTCTCCTTCCCGGCGCGCTCGAAGGCCACTATGTCCTCGGCGGCCCGGAGGCGCGTGGTGAGCCGGGCCCTGAAGCCCCGAGCTAAGGCGACCGTCTGCATAGAAACCGTGATTAGAGCACAACTAACGAAGGAGTATGAGACTCAAGTAACTTACCCGAAGTCCGGAGGCGATAACCGCGTCGACGTCGCCCTCGTCGCCCCCCGGCTCGCTCCCTCGGGAGGCCTCCCCACCGGGCAGAGCACCCTCCGAAGTCCCACTGTCGGAGGAGCCGGAAGCCTGATCCGGCGGCGCCGGAACCCCGGGGCGGACGAACAGGCCCTTGCCCCTCCCGGGCACAGGGAGTGCCACTGTCGCAGGCTGAACCGCCGACGCACCTGTCTCCGGGGCCAGAATCGAGGCCATCGGCAGGCCGCCCGGCATCCGAAACCGGACGGAGACCTCGCTAGACGAGGCTGCGGCCGGGTCCCCGCGGGGGCCGGAGGTGGTGAAGGACTCGGGGCGTACATCTCCGAGTCCGAGCTTTGACCCTCTCCGGCCAGGACGCCGCCCAAGCGATCCGGCCCACCCGGGGTGTCGGGAGCGGCGCTAGATGGCCCGGCAACCGCCGCCGCAGTCTCTTTCTTGGGAGAAGGTGGAGGAGAAGACCGGGGCCTCGCGGGACTCCGGGCTCGGGACCCCGCGGGGCTGCCAGACGGACGAGACCGCTTCGAGGGTCCGCCGGCGACCTCCTTCCCCCGCTTGCGTGAAGCAGGGGTAGGCAGAGGGGCCCGGGCTGGGAGCCTCAACCCGAACGCCTCCGCGACGACGTTTCGGGGAGGGCCCTCCCCGATGACGCGCAGCACCCTCTCATGCTCGTCCTCGTAGTACCGGCCAACGAGGGTCGCCGCGACCTCCTTGGCCCGACCATAGGACCTAATTGCAAGAGCAAAAAATGAAGCAAATGTTAGGAAGAATCCCCCGGCGGGGAGAAAGAATCCGAATACTTACGGTCCGCCACCGCCATCCGGGGTGGTCTATGCGCCAGCGACATTCCCCTCCCTCGACGGGTGTGGAACGGTGCCACTCGGAGGAGGGCCATCTCCTCCGCGAGATCCCGCATGGACCACCGGGATCGAGCCTCCGCCATCGCGGAGAGGAGACTCATCTCCGCCACAGTCCACTCGGGAGCGACCGGGCCACTAGATCGAGAGTACGCCGATGGCTCCCGAGAGTAGGTCACCCCCGGGTCTCCTACCCGGAGGTAGAACCAATGCCGGAGCCAGTCCCCCCAGTGGTCCCGGGAGGCTAGCACCAGGTACTCGTCGACGCGGCCCGGAGTCAGCTGGATCATGATGGAGCCGAAGGCCGACCTAGGGCCTCCCCTCCTCACCACCGGGCCCCTCACCGCCGGCTCGTAGAAGTACCGTAGGAGCCGCATGGTGGGCGTCACGGCGGTCGTCTCGCACAACCATATGAACAAACCCATCCGAACAAGGGTGTTCGGGGTGAGGTGGTTGAGCGCGAGGCCATATACCTGCAGGAAGTCGCGTAGCAGTGGGTGCACTGGAAGCTGAAGGCCGGCCTCCACAAAGGCCTCGAAAACCACCACCTCCCCGTCCCGGGGGCTCGGCACCTGCTCCGTCGGGACAGGGATCCTGATGTCTCCCGCCTAGAAGTAGCCGCGCTCCAAGAAGGCCTCAAGGGCCCCCGAGGAGAACTCGGTGGCCCCGAGGAAATCAGAGGTCACTTCCTCCGCAGGCAGCTCAGAGACCTTGGCGCGACTCTTCGGCGCCATCAGGGACGAACTTTGAAGAAACCGCCAGAAATTACCGGAAACCACCGGAAATTACCGGGAACCACCGGGCGCTTCCGGACAAAAGTCACCAGAAACTACCGGGCGTTTCCGGACAAAGTTACCGGAAACTACCGGAAACTACCGGGCGCTTCCGGACGAGGTCACCGAAAACCACCAGAAATCACCGGGAGACAACTGGAATTTGTGGGATTTCAAGGGCTTGTGGGCATTCTCAAATTGAGGGCCCCTCCCCCTATTTATAGGTGATGGAGGGGGGCCCAGATGCCCGACACGTGTCAACAAAGCCATCAGAGCCGCGGAACTGAACCGTCACGCGCAAAATGAGGCGACGCAGGCTTGGGCGCATAGGAACGATGCGTCGGTTCACGGATAGACGCGTCCCGCAGAGGAACGGTTAGGAAGCCGAAGCGCCGCTGGGAGCGTAAAGGACTTCATGGAATACGAAGCGTCACAGTTTGGAGATTCACATACCCATCGGAGGCACCAAGAGCCCCCGAGGGCCTGGGGGGCTGCTGTTGGGGGAATTCCCGGCGGTCCCACGAAGTCCCAAGGAGTCCCCGGTGAAACCCGGTGAGACCCAGTGAGACCCAGAGAGTCACCGGGCCCCCGGTGAGATCCGGAGGGTCACCGGGACCCCTGTGAGATCTGGAGGGTCTCTGGGACCCCGGTGAAACCCGGTGAGACCCGGTGAGACCCGGAGAGTTACCGGGCCCCCGGTGAGATCCGGAGGTCACCAGGTGCCCGGTGAGATCCGGAGGGTCTCCGGGACCCCGGTGAGACCCGGTGAGATCCGGAGGGTCTCCGGAGACACGGTGAGACCCGGAGAGTCACCGGAGACCCGGTGAGATCCGGAGGGTCACCGGGCGCCCGGTGAGATCCGGAGGGTCTCTGGGACCCCGGTGACACCCGGTGAGATCCGGAGGGTCTCCGGGACCCCGGTGAGACCCGGTGAGGCCCGGAGAGCCTCCGGGCTCATGAAGAGCTGTTGCTGACCGTGGGGCCTCTAGGAAGCCCGTGGCACCACGTGTCGAGCATCCAGGCTGTCCATCAGGCCAAGGGACGTCTTCACCCTTCCATCCAATGGTCGCAGCGAGGGCATTTTTGTCTTTTGTGTTTCTTGGGGGCTATATATACCCCCCTTGTACCCTTTATCAGGGATTCCAATTCATTTCATATAAACGCAATATTCGGTTCTCTCGGAGACCTCTCCCCGAGAGCTCACCTCCCCAGCGGACTCGCGTCCGGAGAGAGCCAACAGGACTAGGGCCCCCACTGGGACCCGAACCTGTATAAAACTCTGTGTCACTTTCTGTGTTGCCCGGTGGGAGGAGACCAGTAACTCGGTCTGCTCACGCCGCTGTACTCGTGCTGCGCACGTCCGAACCTGCCGGGGTATCCGTAATACCACGACATCCTCGACTCAAACTCATCTTCTTCTCCCAAATATGGCCGCAAATCTGAAATGTTAAAAGTGGGGCTAACCCCGAAATCTACAGGCAACTCAAGTTTGTAGGCATTATCGTTTATTCGCTCTAGCACCTTAAATGGACCATCCACACGAGGCATTAATTTTGACTTTCTTAACTCAGAAAAACGCTCTTTACGTAAGTGTAGCCATACAAGATCTCCAGGAGTAAATATCAATTCCTTTCTACCATGACTACCAGCAATGCGATATTTTTCATTCATTCGCTCAATATTTTCTTTTGTTGTTTTATGTAGTTTTAAAATAAACTCAGCACATTTCTTAGCATCAAGATTGACCTTTTCAGATGATGGAAGAGGCAATAGGTCAATAGAAGCACGAGGGTTGAAACCATACACTACCTAGAAAGGACTTACCTTGGTAGTCGAGTGTAGCGCAGGGTTGTAGGCAAACTCCACATGGGAAAGGCACTCCTCCCACATCTTTAAGTTCTTCTTCAAAATAGCTCGCAACATTGTGGACAAGGTGCGATTTACCACCTCCGTTTGGCCATCAGTTTGGGGATGACAAGTAGTAGAAAACAGTAACTTTGTCCCCAATTTATTCCATAATGTCATCCAGAAATGACCCAAAAATTTTGTGTCGTGATCTCGAATAGGTGGTAGTTCCAGGGGCACCTCAGCGGGGAACACATCGTCATACTCCTGCAAATGGTTAGTAACAGCAGGTGGAAAAGCGACAGGCATATCATCAAATGAAAACAAGGTCTCTTTACATATCAAAGCAAAGCATGACGGTTCAGCAAGATCATATTTTGTAGCAAGCAAAACACCACCCTTCAATTTAATTCCCTCAGTCTTAGCAGCAGATACATTCTTATCTTTCTTATGCGGAAAAATAGTTTTAGCTACTTGCTGATTTTCAGATTCTGTGGTGTTCTCTTTCTTCTCATTTTCAAGTCTTTCCCTATCAAAATGCACAATTTCAGATGGAGTCATGGGAAGCAAGGTTATTTTCTTTCCTTTGTGCATGGAAGTGTACCAATTATTTCTACCATGATGAGTTGCATTAGTGTCATATTCCCAAGGTTGGCCTAATAAAAGTGAACATGCTTGCATAGGCACTACATCAAAATCAGCAACATCATGGTATGAACCAATGAAAAATGATATGGTTGGGGATGTGGTTGTGTGGTCAAGCCAAGCTTCTTGACCAGATCAGAACTCAACAAGTTGTTGCAGCTCCCACCATCAATGATTGTTCGGACGCGCCGGTCGTTGACGACGAGGAACATTTGAAACAAGTTGTGGCATTGGGCTCGCTTGGCTTGCTTCATTTGAGTACTAAGGACCCACTGGACAATGATGGTCCGGTATTCTTGTGTGGCTACCGTACCCAAAGCTTCCCCATCATCATGTTCAGATTCGTTATCAACATTACCTGCAAGGTTAGCTGCAAGAGCATATTCATCTTCAACATCAGAAGCACTAATGTACCCACCATCGTCTGTCGCAATGTAAGCTCACTGACTTGGGCAGTCCTTCATGACATGGCCCATCCCCTTGCAACGGTGGCATATGATACTTGTTGTACGTCCCGTGGAGGCAACAGATGAAGACGACTTTGCTAGTGCCTGCACATTAGAAGTTTTGCTTACCTCGGGTGTACGTGGCGGTGGTAACGGTGCAATTGAACGCGCCCTACTGGTCGCGGGGGCAGTAGACCGAACAGCAGGAGGTGGCTCTGATTTTGTTGACGCCTGTCTTGGGGTGAAGGTACTACCAAAGTTGCTCTGTGGCCGCTGTTGTCGTCCCTGCAATTCTTTTTCTGCCAAAACAGCAAGCTGGAACAATCTATTGACATCATGATAGTCCTTGTAATCAATAATATTTTGTATATCATGCCTTAACCCCCCATAGAAATGAGCCATTTTATCCTCCTCGGTTTCCTCTACCTCACAACGCAACATTCCTATTTGAAGCTCTTGGTAGTACTCCTCTACCGATTTGTTACCTTGATCTAAGCATTGCAATTTTTTACGCAAATCACGTTTAAAGGAAGGAGGCACAAATCTAGCGCGCATTTTCTCTTCAGATCATGCCAAGTACCAGGATGTACGTTAGACTTTACTAGTTCATTCCACCAAATTATAGCAAAATCCTTGAACTCACTAGTGGCTTGTCTAACTCTATGAATTTCAGGAACAAGATGGGAGTTAAATTTTTGTTCAATCTCTATTTTCCAATCTAAATACACCTCAGCATCATATGTACCAGAAAAAGAAGGTACGGTAAACTTAACTTTAGCAAATGGATCATCATTGCGATAGTTATTATTACCATTGTTACCTCTCATACCTTGACGATTTCGGTTGAAGTGCTCTAAGTCATGTGCCGCACGTCACATAGCGGGTTCATTGCGAGGTGCCACATGTCCCTCTACATCATCATCGTGCTCCTAGGCTGCATCATTTTGCTGTTGTTGGACAGAAGGTGGGCGGTTCTCGATCACCTGAACCCTGTCATCAAGCTGGGCAACACGTCGTTCCAATCTTTCAATACCTTTGGTTATCTCTTCCATCATGGTTTTCAGCTCAGCATGAAGGACACACTCGTTGTCCTCTTTATCAGATCCTGCCATGATTAGTAGAAAGTAGAAGAAACACAAGAAGTATTATCCCTACAAACTACCAGGTTCAGACAAGTGGATTCACACCCTCTCAAGCGTCTTACCACGCTCTTGCAAGGTTCTTACCAACGTTGCAGAAGGTACAACTAGTGGCTGGTTCGTGATATCGTGACGAGCTTAAGTGTAACGATTGCAAGGTTGAATCCTGTTCTGATAGAAAGTATGTGGAGCTTGGAAGGTAGTTATGGTAGCAAAGGTTAGCAATAATTGAAATCAGAATGCTAAGTTGAATAAGTGTCCAAAGAACCCACTAGTGTTGCTGGCCTAAATGCGCCCCTAGAACTATTCAAGCAAGCAAAGACAACAAGGTAACAAATGGAAACAGCAAGATGATAGCAAGGACAATCAATATTGAAGCAATTCTGATCCCAAATATAGCAAGTATGGCAAGTACGAACCCCCGGATTTTTTTTCACTGCACGGCTCTTTTCTGTGCGCTGCCTCTTTTTGATAAATTTTTTTTATTTTTGCATGATTTTTCTGATATTTTTTTCAAGTTCAGAAATACAGAAATATCGAAACAAAGTAGGTTCCCCTCAATTTGGAGGTAAGGGGTGGCCGATATAAATTCTGGTGCTTGCTCCGAAAATTGTGCTAAAACTTCCGGGGCCGGATACTCGATCTTCCAGAGGGATTTTGGCCTCCGAAATTTTGCCAAAAGCAACAAAGTGGGTGAAATTCAAGTGTAACTTTTCGTTAGCTTCGAAACGAGTGGTCGTGGAGCTCAAACGGAGTTTGGATGCAAAAGTTATGGCCGTTTTAGTGAAGGTGCTCCGGATCAGGGTTTCTGGGCAATGGGAACTTTTGGTTTCGCAAGTAGGGAATGTGACGGTGGGTTGGCGGGATGAACAATGAGGAGGCTAGCGATGCAGGGCATTTGACACAAGGCAGTTTGCGACCTATCTAGGGTTTGCGAAGCGGGACAGTAACACAACGCGGCTAGCGGGGGCAAACCGAGCAGGACTCGATTTGGTTTTCTGGATGTCTGGCGGTGGTAGGACGGACAATGCAATGGGGAGGTGATGGATAGAACTATGAACACAATCTAAACCAGCAACCAGACGATGAACTAAGGACACAAACTCAACAACGCTAACTGAAAGCAAAGATTGCGAAAGTTCGAAGTGGTTTGGACAGCGGAAGACTATGACCTAATTTTTTTTTGGCTTTTTTTTTTTGGACAATGGGTAAAATGATGAACAATGAACAGATGGGATACGAGATACCTGACAGGCAACCAGAGCCTCTGATACCACTTGATGAGGAACGGGGTCCCGATCTTCCGACAGGTAGGGGATAGTTCGATTGGTGGAGACTCGACGTTGACGATCCGACTTTCGACCAGAACCGATCTAGGCCTGCAATCGCTACACCACTGCTCCGTTCATTATCAACTGTACCGAGGCACGGTTGACCTAGCCACAAAGGCCTGTTCCTGCAAGCGAATCGAAGAACGCATGCAAGAACACAGAAGAAGCAATCTCGAATTGCAAGTATGTAATAAGATCACGAAGTGTTGGGGTTCCACAAACCGAAAGACGGCGAATTGCGACAGCAGAAAATTCTAAGCAAAACCCGAGTCTAACAATTACGACTACGAGGTTTTAATATGAGAGAGGGGTGGCGTCTAGGGTTTGGGGCGCACCCGCCCACGCGGGATACACGGGTCGAGGCCCAATAGACAGGTGACGCAGCACCGCACGGCCCAACAGAATCTGGTCTCCACTTGTTTCGATGATTTTGATTGATTCAGAAGGATTTTGGATGTGGGACCAGATCCGTTGGAAAGGTCACGTCGAGGGCTTCTCTGTAATGTACTTGAACGCCCGAAACGGAGTTCGTATGCATCTGCTATACCCATTTGAAGACAGGCTGCTCCGCTGTGGCCGACCCGGACTCCAGCTCGCGGTAGACTTGATTCCCGGCCCGTCTTGGCGCAAAGTGACACCCTCGCTGATCAACACCATGATTCCTGAGCACAAGCACAATATTATTAGTTAGTAACTCGCTCTTGTCAATATTCTCTCGTGTACTAAGAAACGTGCTCACCTGGTGATTTAGTTGACGTGCACGTGCCCTTGTTATTGGTCCTTGCACAACGGGTGTTGGAAGAATGGACGCATCGTTAGGGGTGATGTCCTCATCACCCAAGTTACCTTGGTCACGCATAGTCAGCAACCTTCTGACCACGCACTGCTTGCGGTCTCATGATCGCGCAAGGGCTGCGATCATAAACTAACTCCGTGTCCGTCTGCATCCATTGCGGCTGCTAAGACACATAGACTCATATCACATTCGAACCTGATTTAAACCCGATATGTGTTAACCAAACTAGCTCAGGTGATAATCCTCGTCAGCTAGCCCCCAAATTTGAAGAAATGAAAAGACTTATTTACTTCAAATTTAGTTTTCATCGAATTATGTAACCCGACGCTGCACCTTCTTTGTTTGGCACTATTACATCGTGTGGCGGTTTATATCCCAAGAAAACCTTTGGGTTTTTCTTGACAAGTAATTATGAATTTATTGACCCGCTTAACCAAGGCAAAAGCCGTAAGTGCATTTTAAGAACTCGAGGCATCCTCGAATGCGAACGGTCGCCTCCAGGCTCTATAAATAGCGAAGCCTTTTAGTTCCAGAACTCACCAGCTTTCCTTTAGCTAAGTCTTTTTGAACCTATTTTTACTCCTGACTTCACTTTCCCTCCTCTATTCTCACCTTAATGGCAAACCGAGACTCCAAGAAGATTGTTGAGAATGATGAGGAATAAGTAGAGTCAAGAGCAAAGATTGACCAGGATCTTCAAAAGGTAGTTCTCTTCAAAAAAGCTCTAATGTCAATCTCTCCTTGATTGTTTCCAAAGCAATGCATTTTGGAACGTGCAGGTACTTGAAGAGTTGATCAGTCTAAAGAAGAGATCCAAAAATGACGAAGGATCCTCCAGTGGAGCTGCATCAAAGATACTAAAGGGTACTGATACCTGGGTTGCTACATTGCCCCTTTCTTGGGCCCTTGCAACTCCTCTATTTGCATCTTCATCTCCACCTTTGGAGATCACAACAATCCTTCTAATTTGCACTATTCAGTGGAAATTCACACACCCTTGTGACCAAGTGGTCCTCCTTCTTTGGATCATCAGCTTTCTGGGGAAAGTCTCGAACTGCCGCGACCAAATCCCCTTCAAAGCCTGGCTTTCTCCTCTACTCCTCAGGTAATCATCTTCATCTTCTCTGCTGGTCATATTTTTTGAAACTAACCCATGTATGTACAGGAAGTGAAGACTCTTGGAGCCCCTAGCTATCAGCTTGCTGAGATCTAGGCTCTCTTGAGGGAGAAATCTGACTTGGTCAGAACTCTCCAAGAAGAAAAAGACGCGCCGAAGAAGCGTTTTGAGGAGATGACCTCGGTCATTTCTACACTTGGCAGAATGTTATGATGGAGCCCGTGAAGAGGCGCGCAAGCTTCGGTTAGAAAGAAATTGTGCCCGAGAATAGCGAGACCTCTCAGACACAATAGGCTTAGAGACGTTGCTAGTTCTCTTGGGGCGGCCAATGTTGATCCAATTGATGCCAGTGTGTACCTAGGAGAACTTTGTCAATTACTTTCGGATCAGGTCGATGCTTTGGTCACTTGTATCCCTTTTGTCCATAAAGATTGTAAGAAATAAATAATTTCTTTTCCTTACACGCTTGACTTCTTAAGTGATTATGTATAACTTATAATCACCAACCGGTGCTCTCTGTGTGAAAAATGTTAACAGGAAAACACTTCTGCGATCAGAACATACACAGTTAATGTGTCTTCTGTCCGAATCCAATTCCAGACTTCGGCCTCAAGATAGTATTGAGACCATAAAAAACATTGCGGTCACAGAACAGCCTTGAGACCACACTTAGCACTGAGGTCACAAAAAATACCAAGATCACAGAATTACATTGCCATCATGCATGGTACTGCGATCAAAAAAGAATTATCATTTTTGAGATTGTGACAGTGTTGAAGATATTAATTTCCCAAAAAATTTCTCATATAATTATTTGTACCATAGCCACCGAATGTGAAATAAAATGATCTTTATTAATTTTAGATAGATACATTTTACTTCAGATTCATAACAGGGTAAACAATATGATAACGGGTTCCAATTGGAAAGGCACTCATTATGGGAAATTATTAAAATAATGAATCTGGTGAGGAGTTGTCTCAGGCATATAAAAGGAAGAAGTGGCTTGTCTAAGAAGCTTCAAAACCAAAACCTTCTTTTGCCTTAGCCATTCTCGCCGCACAAACCCTTGTTGCGCACCGTGCTCTCATCGCCTCCAAAAAAGCTATTGCCTTTTCACTGATCGCATTGTCAATGGCATCCTGGAGCCGATCAATCCACCACAATGAGGAGAGCCTGATGGCACTCGAGAGAGAGGAGATCCTTCCTCCACAGCTGCTAATTAATTTGTGGCCGGCGGAGAAGAACGAAGAAACCCCAGTCGTTCGTGAGAACGAATTGGTAATCTTTGAAGAATTCTTGCGATGCAGGTTCTGATTCCCAGAAAGCAAGTTCCATCAAGAGATTCTCGCACACTACTGGCTGGAGCTGGTGAATCTGCACCCAAATGCCATTTTGATCCTGGCGATTTTCCAGCACCTGTGCGAGGCTTTCATCGAAGTGCTGCCCAGTGTGGATCTTTTCCGACGTTTCTACTTCTCGGCATGGTCAAAGAGTGCCAATGCTGCGGGCTGCATATACTTCTGCATAAGGGAGAAGAAAGAGTATCCCTTGCTCCCTTTGCCAGATTCAGTGCATGGGTGGCACCACTAATGGTTCTACTGCACGCCTCCATCAGAGAGTGCTCTCTGGTTCAAAAACAACCGACCAGAGAAGAGCAGCGAGAGGGACACCCTTCCTGCTTTAAATCAAGAATTGAAGAAGCAGGCCCAAGCGATTCTTTAGTTAGTCCAACAGGGATTAACAGCGCGAGATATCATCCGCAACTTCGTGAAGAATAGGGTGAGCCCCCTGTGGGGGAGGGAACATCCCGATTGGGAGATAGAGTCCATGGCGGACAATGCCTTGGACTATAATACAGGTATATCCTCTGGTCACGCATTTCTACCGATGAAAGTTGTCGTATCGAGTAATTTACTTTTTTGTGACTGATATTTACTCGATTTGCCTCATTTTTGTGTACATTTTCCCCATGCTTTTGCACATATCAGTCATTAACCTCGGCATATGTCTTGATTATTCCAGATTTGTCGCCAAATCGACCGGATTACTTGTTTTTCCAATTTTTATCGCAGGTCGACGAGGATTGGATGGATTTTCGGCTAGCGGACGCGCGTCCTCGACTTAATCTGGCCATCGGATGATTCCTGATGAAAGTGCACATTCTCGCGGACGCGTGGGATCTGACCGCACCGAAATCGGAGTCTCCGGGGGCCCGGAATCCCAAACCCTAGCCACGAGTCCACATTTCTAATTCTCCAAAACCTCGAGGGCTTTTCTGCAAAAGTGCCAAATTTCCCTTTCTTCTCCTTGCCGCCGGCCACTGAAGCATTTTGAGCCCGGCATTTAGTTTTTTTACTCCTTTCTTCTTCTTCCCCGAATCACTCTTCCACACCTCCCTCCACCTCGCCGCCGGCGGCCGGGCCATACGCCGGCGGTGCTCCATTCCCCTTTCTCCCCTTCTTCTTCCTTTTTCTTGTTTTCATCTTCTCCATTTCATCACTACAAGCTCCACCACCAGATCCGCGACATGGCTGTCCCCTGCGCTACATCGCGCCGCCCAGATCTGCTGCGACGCGCCTCCGGCCTCCGCGCCGCGCCTCTTCTTCGCATCACCGCCACCGGATCTCCACAGCGCCGCCGATCCATTGCTGCGCCGCCTCCTCAGTGCCCACAAGCGGCGCCACCACCTCCTACGCCGTGCCGCCTCCACAGCCTCCGCGTGACTCCAGCCGCCCAAGCCGCCGCCCTCCAGCGCCGTTGTTCACCTCCACCGGCGCCGCCCCACCGCACCGCGCCTCCACAGCGCGCCACCACTGATCCTCGTCCCCGCCACGCCCTCGCGCCGCCTTGTTCCACGCCCTCGCGCCGCCGCACGCTAGATCCGGCCGGATCTGCCATCTCTGACCTTCGCCGTGCACCAACTCCACGGACGCCTTCTTCCTCGACACGGCTGCAGCTCCTTCGACCGCAGCAACTCCCTCGACCGCGGCCATCTACTTCGACCACTTCTCCAGTTACTCCAGCAGCCATCATTTTTGGTTCAATTCTTTTCACCCTTCTCCTGTTCTTGAGTCCTATGAACTGATGAGTATGACCAATGCATGTATGAGATGATGAATGCCTGTAAAGAACCAATTTGAATATGAGAAGCACAACTTGAATTCTAAATGATTCACCATCCAACTGCACTTTTATTTCTTCAGGTTAATTAAAACTTTCTGCAATGAAATTGGCATTGTTTTGTGTTGTATTTGTTGAGTGCTTATTGGTTGAACTAAACTGAAATTGTGAATCTGTTGATGTTTCTATGACTTGAATGAGAGGCTACTCCAGATTTGAAATGAGAATAATCTTCAATGTAGTCTACGGTGTAATTGATGTGATTATGTGCTGTCTTGATCGTTTTCTGTGTTGATGGAGATCAGGTGATTTCATTTGGGAACCATCATTTCTGTTATATATTGCACTGCATAGATGAACTTTAAATTGCATTGAATTGAAGCTGAATTTTGAACTATATCGAATTGCTTTCCTCTCTGAGTTTATGGTTAATTTTTGTTGGTATCAATACCCTGTTGCTTCAAATACCTGAACTGAAATTTGACGGATTAATTCTTAGTCTTTGGACTGAATTGAAAGGTTTTAAAATCGGTAATTGTTCTTTGCTCATAGTTGATGAATCAAAGTCCTGAGGCTGAATTCCATTGGTTGCAATTGAATCCATTTTACTGTTTGAGATGATTCGAGCTGATTTGAGCTTTTGTTCTTGACATATGTTTGTTCATGGATAGCCGAGAACTTGGATTTGCATTGTTTCTGTTGATAGTGTCGAGCTATGGATTTTTACTTGTGCTTGCTTGGGGACGGCTGTTAAGAGGAGTTGAAGTACGTTATGTGCTATTTCATCATGCATTTGTTCGTTGATTTCATCGACAGCCCACTTGTGTTAGTTGTTTTCGCCATGCTATTGCGAGACTACTAAACGATAGTGGTTCTATCGCATGTACTCACGAACGTATGTATAGATTTAGCACAGGTCGTTTGTTGAGGTGATCACCTCTTTCTTTCTCTCTCTTTCTTCTGACATCTTTGTTCCTTTCATCTGTTTTAGTTTCTTATTTATTTGATTCAGTCTAGTTCTTCACGTTTTGCTTCTCTAGTCCTTGTGGAAAGGACGACTAGAATACTCGCCTACGGCATCGTCCTCGTTCTATTGCGAGACGGTCTAGGCCGGTATCAATTTTTGGCGCCGTTGCCGGGGATTAGATGAAAGTGAATGTGTTTGACTAGATTAAATCATTTTGTTTTTGTTTTTGTTTTTGGTTTTTGTTTGCATCTTTTCCCGCCCCTTTTTCCCTCCCAGCTCTTTTATTTCTCGCCTTTCCTCTTGTCCTTTTCTCGTTGATTGATTTTCTCTGATTGAGGACATGGATGGTTATCAGTCTTTTAGTGATGCATGTGACAATCTCAGTGCTAAACTAGATGATTTGCCTCGTCAGATGGATACAGCCCTTCGTGGATTATTTGCTCATATTAGTGTTGTTCCTATATGTTCTATTTGCGGTATTCGAGGTCATTCGCCCGCCGCTTGTCAGCGTGGTCGAGCATCCACTACATATCGTCCTGGATGGCCTGCATACCCAAATTCATCATATAGGAACAACCACCCTGTTATCTCATCATCTTCTCCTAGTCATCTTTCGCAGGGTTTTAGGTACGGAGAGCAGCTTCCATGTACATCACATCAGGCTCCGTACTTGTCACATCAGCAGTACTCACCGCAGCCTCCTGCATACGAGGACACATCTAGGCTTGAGGTGATGTTTGAGTGCCATTTGAAAAAGGTGCATGAGTTTCTACATCCGTCTCCACAGTCGCCTCTCGAAGTTGAGGATACATCCAGACTTGAGGCACTGATGGAGGGCTTGGTTAAGCAATCTGAGCGACTCATGACCCAGCATTCAAGGGATGTGGAACTATTGCGGGCTGAGATGCAGGGTGCGCGATCTTGCATAGCTGAGTTCAGAGGATATCGAGATCCAGTCCACACCCTGCCATCTCAAGTACCCGCATTTGAGGCCATCACATCTCCGTCGAGTGTCCCGGAGCCCACCCATGAGATGTATCTTGGAGACCCCCGCGGAGAGACCACAGTATTGAGCGACGAGCTTCGACCCGATCTTCTTTCTTCGACGTCGCATCAATCACCTCCGCCTCCTATTGATTTGATCATGTTTGATGATGATGATGATGGAGAGCTTATTTTCCAGACACCTCTGCGTCCATTCGGGCCATTTTCTTTTGATGATCCATTGGCAGACGGACCAGAGATGGAGAGTGTCAGTTTCGATGTTGCAGACCTTCTGGACTACTCCCTGAGCCACGAGATCGAGAGGGAGACATTCTCATTTGCTGATGAGGGACTTCTTTCTGACGTAGGGGAGTCCATTCATCCTGATCTATCAGATACGACCCCCGTGGAGGTCCTTCCTACCCCAGACTTCACGCCATCCACTATTCAGGTAGATTTGAAACCCCTCTCGTATCACTATGAGTTGTCTAGTTCTGACGAGGTTATTCATATTCCTTTGAGTTGTCATTCATCCTGCATCATTATATGCCATCCTCATGATATGTATAGTCAGTCGATCTACGAGAAAGGATTTTCGTCAGCTGACCTTCTGGAGGGCCTTGTCCCGACCATACACACGTGCTTGTTTGTTCTCGATCTTATTTGCAGGTTAGCACGTGTGGTTTCTCGACCGCGAGCAGACTTGCTCCGAGTCGACATTCCTTGGGATCCTGGTGGATTCCCAGGTATGCTGCTTTCGACAGTATGCTGCTTTCGACAAGAGGGTGGATATGGAGCTTCTACTACGTCCCATGCTTGCCTCTCCTTCACTCGCGCTTCAACGCCATATCCTTTGAGGGTCGAGCTTCCGACCTAAAAGAAGCGCTTTTCGGGAGGCAACCCGAGTGTTTTCTCTCTTTCTTTATTTTTGTTATTTATTTTCCTTTATTTTGTAGGATTGTTCTTAGTTTCTTCTTTGGTTGTTCTTTCAGGGCATCATCCCCATATGGCGGCTTGGCACATTTGGGATACTTTGGATGGTTCATCGCAGCGTCATCGTCTTCATCCTTGACCCGGTGAGCTATTGCGGACCTCTCATATGACCCTTGTGCATGAAATTTATTTTGTGTTCCCATCTCCATGTGTTCATCTCATGTTGTTGCATTGTGGACTATGCAACCATTTAAGCTTGGGGGGGGAATGCATTTTTTTGTTGTGCTGTAATTCTGAAAATCTAGGTCAAATTTTTCAAAATTGAGCTTCTATGCGCAAGTTTGTGCTTATGTATGAGATCTGTGGTATGTAATTGTTTATCTTATGTTGTGAATGATCTCTATCCAGCCTTGTGGGCTTGTTTATGTTGTGATATGACCTGTTGTTGTATACTTGTGTTGTTTGGATTGCAAGAAAAATCTAAAAAGGTCATGTCAAAATTTTCTGGAAATTCTAGACTTGTGCGGATTTGTATCTATATGTGATTGTTGTGGTTATGACTATATGTGCTTTCATTTTGCGTTTCACTGTCCTCATTTGGCTTTTGGAGCCTCTTGGATGTTGTGTTGAGTTGTATGCATGCTTTAGTGGCTCGACGATCTATTATAGGTTGAATTGTGATTAACGATCTTCTAATGGTACTAAAACTGCTTGTACTTAGTTTCGTTGTGGATATTGTGGAAATTCGAATGCTTACTGATATCTTTATTACCGCATTCTATCTTGTATACTGAAATGTCAATTGTGAACCTAATCTCTACACACATGTTTAGAACACGAGTCTCCTAAACAATCATTTAACTTGTGTAAACTAGATTTGAAAAAAAAAAAAAAAAAAAAATCTTGCTAATAAGGTCGCAATTGTTCGTTTTCTACCTTGTAGACACTGCCAAATTTTCTTTTGAATAAAAACTCTTCTGCTTCGTTGCTCCTCTGAGTATTTGGTATGTAAGCATGGTTTGCACATTTTGAAATCTAATAAGTGGACAAGCCTTCCCGCTACATCTTTTGACTCATGAGCATGTTTATAAACACTCTAGTGGACTACCTACCCTAGAGCGAAGTACGGAGAGATCCGCCTAAATAAGTCGAAGAGTAGAGACTTACATGTGCACCAGATTTTGTTTTTCAAATAAAGAGAGCTCAGAAATTAATAAGGTTGAAACTGTTTATTTGATGTTTATGGAGACTGTAGTTCTTCGATGCTTGTGTATTGTTTATGCTCACTTTGAATTTCTATATACATGTATGGATGTAGGTGGTATGAGTAGAATTAAGGATTCTTATTTCCTCCGTATCTAGAACTAAGCTAGTTACTTGCAATTTCAGTGCAATTATTAGATGGTTGAGCACTTGAAACATATCTTAGTTTGCCGAGTTTACTATATGCTGCATTTTACTCTTTCATGACATTTGGTTGCTTGCTTGACTCCTTGGATTTATTTCTTGTCACATTGCTTGAGGACAAGCAAAGAATTAAGCTTGGGGGGATGATATTTACTCGATTTGCCTCATTTTTGTGTACATTTTCCCCATGCTTTTGCACATATCAGTCATTAACCTCGGCATATGTCTTGATTATTCCAGATTTGTCGCCAAATCGACCGGATTACTTGTTTTTCCAATTTTTATCGCAGGTCGACGAGGATTGGATGGATTTTCGGCTAGCGGACGCGCGTCCTCGACTTAATCTGGACATCGGACGATTCCTGATGAAAGTGCACATTCTCGCGGACGCGTGGGATCTGACCGCACCGAAATCGGAGTCTCCGGGGGCCCGGAATCCCAAACCCTAGCCACGAGGCCACATTTCTAATTCTCCAAAACCTCGAGGGCTTTTCTGCAAAAGTGCCAAATTTCCCTTTCTTCTCCTTGCCGCCGGCCACTGAAGCATTTTGAGCCCGGCATTTAGTTTTTTTACTCCTTTCTTCTTCTTCCCTGAATCACTCTTCCACACCTCCCTCCACCTCGCCGACGGCTGCCGGGCCATACGCCGGCGTGCTCCATTCCCCTTTCTCCCCTTCTTCTTCCTTTTTCTTGTTTTCATCTTCTCCATTTCATCACTACAAGCTCCACCACCAGATCCGCGACACGGCCGTCCCCTGCGCTACATCGCGCCGCCCAGATCTGCTGCGACGCGCCTCCGGCCTCTGCGCCGCGCCTCTTCTTCGCGTCACCGCCACCGGATCTCCACAGCGCCGCCGATCCATTGCTGCGCCGCCTCCTCAGCGCCCACAAGCGGCGCCACCACCTCCTGCGCCGTGCCGCCTCCACAGCCTCCGCGTGACTCCAGCCGCCCAAGCCGCCACCCTCCAGCGCCGTTATTCACCTCCACCGGCGCCGCCCCACCGCACCGCGCCTCCACAGCGCGCCACCGCTGATCCTCGTCCCCGCCACGCCCTCGCGCCGCCTTGTTCCACGCCCTCGCGCCGCCGCATGCTAGATCCGGCCGGATCTGCCATCTCCGACCTTCGCCGTGCACCAACTCCACGGGCGCCTTCTTCCTCGACACGGCTGCAGCTCCTTCGACCGCAGCAACTCCCTCGACCACGGCCATCTACTTCGACCACTTCTCCAGTTACTCCAGCAGCCATCATTTCTGGTTCAATTCTTTTCACCCTTCTCCTGTTCTTGAGTCCTATGAACTGATGAGTATGACCAATGCATGTATGAGATGATGAATGCCTGTAAAGAACCAATTTGAATATGAGAAGCACAACTTGAATTCTGAATGATTCGCCATCCAACTGCACTTTTATTTCTTCAGGTTAATTAGAACTTTGTGCAATGAAATTGGCATTGTTTTGTGTTGTATTTGTTGAGTGCTTATTGGTTGAACTAAACTGAAATTGTGAATCTGTTGATGTTTCTATGACTTGAATGAGAGGCTACTCCAGATTTGAAATGAGAATAATCTTCAATGTAGTCTACGGTGTAATTGATGTGATTATGTGCTGTCTTGATCGTTTTCTGTGTTGATGGAGATCAGGTGATTTCATCTGGGAACCATCATTTCTGTTATATATTGCACTGCATAGATGAACTTTAAATTGCATTGAATTGAAGCTGAATTTTGAACTATATCGAATTGCTTTCCTCTCTGAGTTTATGGTTAATTTTTGTTGGTATCAATACCCTGTTGCTTCAAATACCTGAACTGAAATTTGACGGATTAATTCTTAGTCTTTGGATGGAATTGAAAGGTTTTAAAATCTGTAATTGTTCTTTGCTCATAGTTGATGAATCAAAGTCCTGAGGCTGAATTCCATTGGTTGCAATTGAATCCATTTTACTGTTTGAGATGATTCGAGCTGATTTGAGCTTTTGTTCTTGACATCTGTTTGTTCATGGATAGCCGAGAACTTGGATTTGCATTGTTTCTGTTGATAGTGTCGAGCTATGGATTTTTACTTGTGCTTGCTTGGGGACGGCTGTTAAGAGGAGTTGAAGTATGTTATGTGCTATTTCATCATGCATTTGTTCGTTGATTGTGAGACCCCCATTTGAGGATCACCTTGGTAACCGCCCAGGTAGGTTACACACAGCAGGATGCCACATGAGCTCCAAACCAGACAAGCATAATAATAACATTAAACAGGTAGCAGGCCAGCTTGGCCAATATTACATACCCAAAGCACCGAAAATGGCGCTAAGTAGAGTTGCTAAGAAAATAACAAGTTTATCATAACCAGAATCGGTATCCAAGTACCGAACACACAACATAAAGCACAAGGCAACAACGAAAAGCTTGACTTCCATCCGCAGCAAGGTTGGAGTGGCTCCTCCCACATCTGACTTGACTTGGTGCGCAATCCTTCTAGAACGTGGGCTCGTCCGGGGCACTTCCATCTTCTGCCGGGAACTCATAACTGAAGGAATCGGGATCCTCGAATCCCTCTTCTACAGTTGGATGTAAATGCAAGGGTGAGCACTTGGTGCTCAGCAACACTCATTCCGGGGATTATAGTAATTGTACTTATATGAGGGTGAAACATATGATTCAAGGGCTTTAGTTTCATATGGATAGAGATATATAGATTTCCAAGTTATTTGTTCAGTAAAACAGTACTTTGTCATGAAAGCAGTACTTTAAATATTAACAGGTTTTCAATAAAAACATTAGATGTAGTGGTCTCCCATGAGTCACTACTTTGTTCACCGCATTATGAAAATATTCCGAAACATTACTTGTGCTATAACCCATGGATAACATCCACTACGAAAAGACTCCTGAACCTGGGAGTACAGAGTATCTGATACTTCTTTTACACTTTGCAAAGGTGTACCTCTTTTTAAATCCACTGGTTCACTCGGCTTTCAAGTCGGATCAGCTCCATGTGACTTATACACATGTGACAAGGCCGAGATCACACAACGCTTTTACAGTTCAGTATTAACAGTATCCCTGCCCGGTAAATAGACAATTAAGTCTCAAGTACCGTTGTGGGTCTTCCCCACTGCCTTACTTCCTAGCCTCTCTGGTCTATGTTCCCGCAGGACACATAGCCTTGGTCTATGTCCACGCGAGACATACGACCATTTAAGATTACAGCCGCTCACGGCTTAATCAGGTCTAGGGCGCCTTCCTTCATTTACGCCTTTTTCTCTCATCATTTTTCTGACTCACATCACTCATGGCCGAACCTTGGCCTTCCAGTTTCCACGCGAGAAACCAGATCGTCAAACCATGCAGGGAACTGCTAATACCAAAAAGCTACTGAGTTGTGCCTGTCCCATACCAGGCAAGTGGTTGGTACGTTTACAATTCGTATAGAGACACAGCACAAGGTTCTCGTCCTTATGAACCAATAGTGAGGAACATTCACATACCCTGGTGCGCACCGCACCCTCTCCATACAATCCAATCCTCACTACTGATCCCTTTTATCATTTTTCTTGTCAAAACGGTTTTCATTATAACTTCTCATGCATTTGACCATTTCAATTTTAATGTGGATATTCAATATATGAGTCCTAGGGTGACAAGAGCATATATACACGAAGGTTCAATAACAAAAAGGGTTTCATGATCCATTAGGTAATATCTACTCATGTCATTCAAACATAACTTGTATTTCAATTAAGCATGCATAGTAAGAAACAGTGAATATACTTCATATGAAAATATTGGGTGAGACATGATCAAAGGAATGAGGCTTGCCTTGCAATGTTGGGTCTAAAAACTCAGACGGCTCTTCAAAGACTTCTTCCGTTCCTTCCGCTTCTGACTCTGCGGCAAACAATTAGCACACAAACACATACCACATAAGCATACTGAAAATAGTTTCTATAGAAAGTATTAAGTAAATAAGTCATGCATGCAGGGGAAAAAGTTAGGGCAAGGTCACAAGGGCTCTGGTCGAAGAAACGGCTAAAAAGGATTGAACGTCGAGGGGTCGACATTCAGTTCATGGCTTTGACATAACTGGAAACTAGTCTTAGGATGGTTTTCTGGAGAAGTGACAGTAGAGAAAGTTGTAGATCTCAACTCCAGGAATCTAAAGGACAAGGTGGCATTTCAATTGCTCAACCAGAAGGGGTCAAACAAGGCTAATGCCAGTGGCTGACATGCACTGACATAGTGCTGGACATGGCCAGAAACTAGGGCATGGCTTAACTTTTGATCCAGGGCTCCAAATGATGCACCACTTTGTCTAGGGAGGTAGGCATTACTAACTAGGAACAATATACTCAACAGGCACAAGGGCTGAAAGTGGCCGGAGGGTGGCCAAATCCGGCGATGAACCACGGTGGCCTGGACATGAACTGAGCTACTGGACAGTGATCTTGGCATAGGCATAACTCACAATCTAGGCAGATCCAGGTGTCGAGCTAGTGGACAATATTGCTCAGGGTACTGGAATCTATCTAAGGGACAAGGTTTTAGGCGCTAGATCGGCCGGGAACAAATTCCGGCGACCGGCGCTGGAGAAGACGACACTGGACAAAGGGGGTTTTCGATTCAGGGCGAATGAGCTCAATTCCAAGCTTGGGAATGATCTCTAGGGCACAACAAAGCTACTGGGGAGGTTAATTTCATTGGATATCGGCCGGAGAAGCTTGGCGCCGAAGTCCGGCGAACGGCCGAGGTTCAAATTTGGGATTTCTTCGATTTGAGCTTAATTGGGGATTCTGGTTCTACAGGCTTGCTCTACTAGGCTTACTGATCAACTTCTTCTACAGGATTGAGGGTTAATTTGGGCTGAATCGAACGGCATTGGGGGAACAGGGTAAATCGGGAATCCGGCGATCACCGGCGATGGGGATCGATCTAGTGCAATTGGTTGCTATGACACAGAGAGGGGAACGAGGGGGACTCACTGGTGAACCTGGATTGAAGAGAGGGGCTGTGGAGAGGGCTGGCACCGTGAGCTCTCTCACTGGCTCGCCGGAGAAGAAAGTGGAAACGGCGAGAAGCTGGAATTTTGGCTAAGTCCTGAGCTTGTGCTTCTTCACAGCGTCGAGGGGGTTTAAATAGGCACGGGGACGAAGCTTGCGAGGGAAACGCGACAGCGGTTGCTTGCGCCGGGGAGAAAATTGTCGGGCGCAGGCGCAACGACGGCGACGGCGACGTGATCGCGCTTCAGGCGGTGCTGCAGCTTTGCCAGTTGCCTTGGGACTTCACCAGTGATGGCGCAGATGCGGAGGCGACAATGTAACTCCGGCAATGACACGTAACGCCATGCAACTGCCACGGCAACGGGAGCGCGCGCGAAAACGAGGCTCGGGAGCGCGGCCGTTTAACCGCTGGGCAAGGCGATGCCACGGCACTGGCACGTGCGCGGGAGGTGGTTTGGTTGCTCACAACACAGGTGACAAGAACGGTGGCCGGCGGCGAGCAAACGCGGCGAGAACGCGGCGCGGCAACGGTGGCTCGGGCACTGGTCGTGGCAACGACCAGGCGCTGGTCGAAAAGGGCCTGAAAATAACATTTGGGCTGTTCTGCAATTTCTGAAACTTATTCCAGGGGCTGTTCTGTGAGGATAATTTGAATAGGACTTGGGCCTGTTTGCAAATTTGGAGATCTGAGGGTCCGATCTAAAATCTGATTTCGCAGCTAAGTTGCAAAAGATTAGTAGAACTTATCTGGCCAAAGTTTGGTAAGATCGGGCAAGATCTGAAGGGTTTCGACAAAATTGGGGAAAACAGTTTAGGGTAAATAGGGTAATTAGGGTTTTAAAATAGCAAGGCTTGAAACTCAGCTTTAGGGTGAGATTTTGGAGATGGTCCCGAAGGGAAAAATGTTCTGAACAGATTTAGAAGGGAATGGCTGAAGCAGATTAGGTTTTGGGGTCCGGATGTGGATTTTGGCTATTTTAGGGTTTGGCAAAAACA
Organism: Pharus latifolius; assembly: GCA_019359835.1. Lineage (NCBI taxonomy): Eukaryota > Viridiplantae > Streptophyta > Magnoliopsida > Poales > Poaceae > Pharus > Pharus latifolius. The sequence continues at coordinate 56,965,813 of CM033321.1, read as the reverse complement.
GGGGTGTTACATTGATTTCATCGACAGCCCACTTGTGTTAGTTGTTTTCGCCATGCTATTGCGAGACTACTAAACGATAGTGGTTCTATCGCATGTACTCACGAACGTATGTATAGATTTAGCACAGGTCGTTTGTTGAGGCGATCACCTCTTTCTTTCTCTCTCTTTCTTCTGACATCTTTCTTCCTTTCATCTATTTTAGTTTCTTATTCATTTGATTCAGTCTAGTTCTTCACGTTTTGCTTCTCTAGTCCTTGTGGAAAGAACGACTAGAATACTCGCCTACTGCATCGTCCTCGTTCTATTGCGAGACGGTCTAGGCCGGTATCAGTGACGCAGTTTTATCTTTGTCCAAGATCGAAAAATAGACGAATAGCCTTTGCGGCCATATAATGCCGCAACAGAAGGAGCTCAAGGATCACCCCGTCCTCAGAGCTTAATCAACAGCAGTGACGATCTGAAACAAGAACGTCAAAAGGTATGACCTTTGTTGTGGAGCTTGTTCGAGATTGCCTGTTGATTTTGATCATCAAATCGAGTTATTGAAATGATACAGCTGCTGAAGGGGCGAACAGTCGGGATGAAACGTCCTGGTGATGACACTGGACCTTCTGGGGGGTCAGCGCCGAAGAGGGTAAAGAGAACCTCTTCGAAGAAGAAGATGAAAGATCTGGTCCCTAACACTTCAGAGAAGATCAAAGGAGGGGTTTCTTCGAAAAGGAAGAAAACAACCGCTAAGAATACTATGGTAAGGTTTTCTATTCCCCCTGTTGTACCAAGTACGGATAGGAGTTACTTCTTAGTCGTACAGGGTGAGGAGAGCGAGGATGAGGAAGACGAAGTTCCTCTCATCCGTCGTAAGAGGATAGCATCAAACTCTCTAGAGATTAGCATCCCAGAGAGGTCAACTTCTCCTACCATCGCCGAAGTCTTGTCCTCCATGGCGGAGGCGGAAACGGCCGCAAAGGATCCCGTGATCGCAGAAGGTCTTGCAGTCACGGAGGAGACTCCCAATCCTGAGGCCTGCGCAGCCTCAGGGCTGGTAACCCCTCCTTCAATTAACGAAGGGACAACTGTGGTAAGAACTTCACAGTCTTTAAATTTTCACTTCCCTGCATATACCAATTGTACTGTGAACATGTAGGGAGAAGAAGACACTGTCCTGTTCAGGAAAAGGGAAACAAGGACAAATGTCGATGTCACTTCAACAGGGGCACCCAGGGGGTTTCTTTCTCCTGAGAGTTCATCTTCAAAACCCAAATCCTGGATGGGGTTCTGTATAAAGTAAGGATATCTCAACTCGTCAACTCTTTGTTATCAAAACAGAGATCTTCTGAGTTATGATATCTACAGGGATCCTATGCTTAATGTCCCGTCGACCTCACCGAACGTTGGCGCATTAACTACCACGGAGGTCACGGGGGAAACAGGTGCAGTTCCAATGGCTGAGGAGTCCTCTCAGGCCATTGTAGAGGAAATAAAGCGGACATCCAATCTCAGGGGATGGAAATTGGAATCTTGACCGCAGGGGCGGATCAACAAGAACAACCATCTGCTACCCCTGTTGCCAAGGAAAGAATAAGTCTCGAGGTTCAACCTTTAGATGAACCCGAGAGTATGCCGAGGGGTTCTTCCAGGAATTTTGTAGAGGTAAGTAAAAATTCTTCGACCTCCGTAGACTCGAGAAGCTTAGGAATGTTTAGGTTTGAGTAACAAGTCTTACTGTGTTTCAGGATCTAACCCAAATGTTGACCAAGTCAAAAACTTTGAAAAAACATATTGAGGTCGCGCAATGGGAGATCAGCCGACTACAACAGTGAGTATTAGTAACTTGCTTATCTCAACTTGAATTTCATATAAGTATAACGGTTATTTTCCTTGTCATAGGGAAAATGCCTCCTTGACAAAGAGCATGGCTGATCGGGAAAATCGGGAAAAAGCTGTGGCTTTGAAACTTTCCAGTAGGTCTTTCTTCCAATCGAGTGGAACTATTTCTTTACATGAATGGTTGTAAAATCAGTTACTTTGCCCTTGCGCTACCAGAGGAACAAATAAGCCTTTTTTCACAAGATGGGGATGACTTCCAGGAGAAGTGTACCCATGCTGAAATCAAAACTGGGCAACTTCACACTACCATCAAGAACCAAAGTGCAACCATCGAGTCTCTCAAGAGAACGATGGATGTTATCTTCAAGGAGAAAGAAACCCTGAAGGTGACAATTTCCTCCTACAGTGACATTTTGTCGCCAGCTTTTGGAAAGCTAAGGATGGTTGCAGATTTGCTAAAGGTTGATATCGTTGACCCTCAAAAGGAAGAATTAAGCCTCAGCGAATCGTGCAAATTAGTAGCGACTCAAGCTGAATCGCTTCTTGAGTATCTTCCTGAAGATACCAAGCGGCAAGAAGAGGCAGTGAAGGACAACGCAAGATCTATTGCCTCTGCCATCCTATGCAAACTTAGGGGTCACCACGGCCCAGACTTAGACTTGAAACCAGTGGTGGGAGACGTAGAATTTGGAAGCAAAATCAGCTTGAGGATATTATGAGGGAAGTGAAGCCCTTAATCGAAGACCTTCTGAAAGAACTTGGCTTATTGTGATATCAAGCAAATATACAGTTATACTATGCAAATGCATGCCTTAGGTTTTTGGAAAAGGTGTATGTCACGTCTGCCACGACAGTGACATCACCTGTGAGGAGCCCAGCTCGGTGCAGCTGGTCCCTTAACCACTTGACTTCCCAGGATGAGTCAATCACAGGGATACATTGAAGCAGCAAAATAATACAGTAGTCATAAATGTATGGCCATCAGGCCTTAGTACAGACAAGGTACAGTGCCGAACAAGGCACAAGGGTTTAACAAGTAATACATCTAGTCGGCGGAAGCTAGGCCCAAAAGCAATCCACAGGAAACAGAGGTTGACAGCAGACAGCACCACATCAGGGCTCCGAAGGGAACTGCTCATCTTCTCCTGGGTCCGCAGCATCTTCAGGGTACCCTCCAAGGTCGTAGAACGCTCCATCTATTGATGAGTTGTTGCAAGGGTGAGTACTTACGTACTCAGCAAGTCATAGGGAAGGTAGAGATACATATATATATATATGACATGAACCTATGCTATTGGGGAAAGAGCGAAAGGTTTTTCAAAATACATTTCTTTCTCTTTTCTTATTCAGATCCCGATCATACTCATGGCAGTAAATAAATCATATTGATGGTGATACATATATCCGATATCCAAGGCGATATATCCTCATATCACATTATTTTCATTCAAGCCTTTCAATCTTATACTCATAACAGTATTTCATAACTTAGGGCATAAACCACATGCCTCTTAATTATTATATGATCTCTATATTATGGTATTACCGCGACACGTCAACACATGGCAGTCCACGGCAACGCCCCTTATCATGACAACACATGCCACTTGGGTAATCTTGAACTAACAAATTTTAGTTTATAAAACAATACTTGTGTCACACCCCATGGATTTAATCCACCGCGACATACTCCTAAAACTCGGGAGCACGAAGTATTCGAATACATTTTTAAACTCTGCAGAGGTGTACCTCTTTTTAAATCCACTTTTTCACTCGACTTCCAAGTCGGGCCAACTCCATGCGACTTCTACGCATGTGACAAGGCCGAGATCACACAACGTTTTTACAGTCTAGTATTAACAGTATCCCTGCCCGGTAAATGGACAATACTGTCCCAAGTACCGTTGTGGGTCCTCCCCACTGCCTTACTTCCTAGCCTGGGTCTATGTTCCCGCAGGACACATAACCTCTTTTGATTACAGTCGCGCACGACTTAATCTGGCGTAGGGCGTCTTCCTTCTTTACACCTTATCCTCTCATAATCTTTCTGATCTCACATCACTCATGGACGAACTGCGTCCCACCAGTTTCCACGCGAGAAACCGGATCGACAAGCCATGCAGGGAACTGATAATACTAAGAAAGCTACTAGGTTGCGCCTGTCCCATACCAGGTAAGTGGTTGGTACGTTTTTCATGCCACTAGACGCATAACACAAGGTTCTAGTCCTTACATGCCAGTGACCAGATCATACCACAACCATGCACCTTTAGTGCCTGCACATTCAGTGCAGCCAAGCACCTCCAGTGCTACCACCATTCCATACCAAAATACTGGTCACGGCTAGGGGTTCTATTTCATGAATATAAATGTACATGTTTATACTTTTATTAGTTCGTGGCTTACTATCTTATCAAGTTCACATTCCTCAAGTATTCAATCTATCACTGCCATAATATCATTGATCTCAACACATGCAATATTAATGAGATATCTACTCATGGAATAGCATAGCAATTCATAAAATATGGATTTCGATATGATCAAAGTATGACTTGCCTTCCGCGTCGTAAGTATCAGCAGTCGATGACGGTTCAGCGACAAGATCTTCAACCCCGGACTCTTGCTCTGAACAAGATCAAACAAGCAAACAGGCATTACAATCAATCCTATTCTTACTAATTCACTACATGCAAAGGTGCAAGGAGAAAATACTCTGGTGATACAAGGTTTGAAAGCGATTTGGGTTTAATTATGGAAACCAGGGTTAAAATTAGCTGTTAAGGTTTACAAGGTTCCAAAATATCAGGGTAATATCAAGGTGGTGACTGGTTCGCCCAAAAACAGCGAATGTCTTTAGGTTGGCATTCGGTTCGAGGCATCGACATAAGGTCGATGGGTGATAGAGGGCTCAACTCAAGTTGTGACAGTAGAGAAAAGTGTAGATCACAACATCAGGGGTCTAAGGGACAAAGTTATTTTCAAAGTGCATGGCTGGAAGTGGGTGAAAAGGCTCAATGCCACTGGCTGACATAGCCTGGCATAGTCTTCACACGGCCAGAAACTAGGGTTAGCCATATCTTTTGACTCAGGGCTCCAAATGATGCACCACTTTGTCTGGTGGTTAGGCATTTGTAACAGGAACAAATGTCTCAACAGGACCTAGGGCAGGAGATGGCCGGAAAGTGATGAAAACCGGCGAAGAAATTGGCTGGCCTGGAGCACATGTAGTGTGAACAGTGCAGCAAACTAGGGCATAGCTATATCTCACAATCTAGGCCGAATTAGAAGTCGTGATAGAAGACAAAGTTGCTCAGAATGGTCCAAAACATCTAGATGGCAAGGTTTCTATGGCTGGATTGGCTGGATTTAGGAGATATTGGCTGGAGAAAAGATTAACTCAAGCCTGATTTGGGCATTTCTGATCTAGGGCAAATAAACTTAATTCCTTGCTTGAGGAGGGTCTCTGGGACATAAGAGTGCTACTGGTGAAGTTAGATTGGCTGGAGGTGCACCAGAAAAGCTTAAACAGCAAGCTCAGTTCATAAGCAAAGTTCCAATTTGGGGTTTTTCATATTTTAGCAAATTCTTCGATTCTGGTTGCTTAGAGATGCTTAGATAAGTTCACTAATCAATATTGATCACAAGCTCGAGAGCTAAATCGCTCTGGATAGAGTTTAATTGCTCGTCGGAGCTGCTGGAGGGAAATGGAAATTGCCGGCGACTGGAGAGGTTTGAAGTCAATTACACGCTCGAGTATGATGAGGGAGGTAAGAGGAGCTTACTGAAGTAGCTGGAATCGAGGAGGAAGCAGTGTAGAGGCTTGGCACCGTGAGCCTCTTCTCGAGCTCGCCGAAGAAGACGAAGACGACGGCGTGGTTGGGGATTTCGGGTGGTTCTGGTGTGAGTGCCTTCATGCTGGGCTGGGGCGGCTTTTATAGGCACAGCAAGGGGCTTGCAACGGCGGGAATTGCACGGGGAAGTGAAGCTCGAATCGATGGCGAGTTGACCGGTCGGGCGGGACAGCAGCGAAGCGACGTGCTCCAGCGGCCGTGCCGGCTTTGCAGGCTGGCGTGCGCTGTCCCGGGTGATGCAACGGCGAACTGACGGGCTCCTCCGGCATGCTTGCAACGTGGCACCGAGCTTCTGCAGTGGCTGCAGCGATGGCGTGCGCGCGCGGGCAAAATTGGAGATGCTGGTGCGGCCGCGGTGGCTCCACGGTGGCGAACGACGTGCGCACACGTGGCAGGAACGCGGTGGCAGGGGTGGCGACCACGGGGCTTCACCGGCGACGAAGTTCCTGGCGTGGCAGCGCGGTGGTCGCGGTCGTGCACAGCTGCTGGTCGTGCACAGCGTCTCTGGTCGAACCAGGGACCAAATTGCAAGGATTCTTATTTGAAATCTGGACTGATTTGTAATTTCTGTCTTAGAGATGGTTAATTTGAGGATTGATTTCATGGCTGAGTATAACATTTCTATTAGTACTCATTTAGCTCAAATTTGGAGAAAATTTGATAAGGTTTGAGGGATTTCACCTATTTTCGAAAATAGGGTAAAATTAGGGTACAATAGGTCTTGATTTTGTCGATCTCTAATTCTGGTGATTGGAGAGAGATTTTGAAGTCTGATCAGAAGGGAGATCTGTATCAAATAGTATTTGGAAGGTGTTTCCTGAAGAAATTCTGGAGTTGGAATTGATTTGCAGATTTTAGCCTTTTCAGGCTTCCAGGTAAACAGAAAAGGAGTTACTCGCAGTAAAATTGGACTAAACTGCGAAAAGTGTTTAGATGAATCAATCTGGCTCCCAACTTTTTGAAGTGAGTTGAGGATGAACCTAGGAACATATTCCAGGGGTTACTTGAGTCTGGATAAGGTTAAATCAGAATAACTCAATCACCTGAAAACTGGGGTACTTAGGGTAAATCTGAATTTTCCTGTTTTCGAAAACAGAGAGAGGCTTAGGTACTGAGAGTTAGGGTCAGAATTTGATCTGGTTCCTGAAGACTTTTATCTTCAGGGTAACTGATAGGTTAAATCTGGATGGTCAGATCTTGATCTGGATCTAGGGAATAGATTTTGAGATTTTTAGGGTTTGGGAGAGATTAGAGTTCGGCTGATCTGGCTACTACTACAGAGATACATGCATGCAGGGTTTTTATGCAAAAATTTTCACCCCCAAAACTAGGGTGTTACAAGCCTACCCTCCTTAAAGAAATCTCGCCCTGAGATTTACCTAGAGAAGGGAAGAGGTAGGGATAAGCCTGCCGCAGATCATCCTCCTTCTCCCAAGTCGCTTCTTCCTTTGAGTGATCTTCCCATTGAACCTTGCAAAGATTGATTCTCTTTCTTCTGAGTTGGCGCTCATCACTAGCCAGTATTTGCAGCGGTTGAGTGAGGTAGGTGAGATTCTTTTGAAGCGGAATTCCCTGGTGTTCTATCTGATCCGTCGGTTCCTTGAGGCACTTACGGAGTTGCGAGACATGAACCACGTCATGAATTTCTCCAAGATCTGATGGTAAATCCAGTTTGTAAGATACCTCTCCTTTCCTCTTAAGGACTTTCAATGGTCCAATGTACCTTGGGGACAGTTTTCCTCTCTGATGGAATCTTCTCATCCCTTTTAACGGTGTAACCTTGAGATAAACTGATTCGCCTGGTGCAAACGACAATTCCCTTCTTCGGTTGTCGGCATAGCTTTTCTGGCGTGACTGTGCTGCCTTTAATCGTTCTCTGATGAGCTTGACGTGTGCTTCAGCTTCTTCGATGAGTTCGGGTCCAATGACTTGCCTTTCTCCTGGCTCGTCCCAATGTAGTGGAATTCTGCACTTGCGCCCATACAAAGCTTCAAAGGGTGCCATTTGCAGACTAGCTTAGTAACTGTTATTATAAGTAAACTCCGCAAATGGTAAGCACTTCTCCCAAGAGGTTCCATAATCTAAGATGCAAGCTCTGAGAAGGTCTTCCAAGATTTGATTCACACGTTCAGTCTGTCCTCCTGTCTGTGGATGATATGCAGTGCTAAACTGCAATTGGGTTCCCAAAGCTTCGTGGAGTCGGTTCCAGAATTTGGATGTGAATTGTGTTCCTCGATCTGAAACGATCTTCTTCGGGATACCATGCAGTGTCACTACTCGCTGCAGGTATAGCTCCGCTAATTTGTTGCCATTATACGTTTTCTTGACTGGTATAAAATGAGCAACTTTCGTGAGTCTGTCCACAATGACCCATATGGAATCATACCCCCCTTGTGTTCTGGGAAGTCCTGTGATAAAATCCATACCAATCTCTTCCCATTTCCAAGTTGGCACTGGTAAGGGTTGCAGTTTTCCAGCTATCTTCTGATGATCGGCCTTAATCCTTTGGCAAGTGTCACATCTTGCGACATATTCCGCGATTTCCCTCTTCATTCCATTCCACCAGAATTGCGTCTTCAGATCCTTGTACATCTTGGTGTTTCCAGGGTGTAGTGAATATGGGGTTTTATGAGCTTCGGAAAGAATTAATTCCTTGAGGTCTGAATTTCGGGGCACACAAATCCTTCCCCGATACCACACAATTCCTTGATGATCTTCACTGAAATCCTGGGTTTTTCCTGATCTGATGTGGCTCTTGATCTTATGTATCTCCTCATCTTCTTTCTGAGCATCCTCAATCTGCTTTTGGAGTTGAGACTCCACAGTCAAAGTAGCTAACATCCCAGATGGCACTATGGTTACTTCGAGATTCTGAAATTCCTGCCGTAAGCACGGGTTTTTGGGTGTAGCTCCTTGTAGGGTATAAGCCTTCCTGCTCAAGGCATCTGCCACTACGTTGGCTTTCCCTGGATGGTAGAGTATGCTGAGGTCGTAGTCCTTGATCAGCTCGAGCCATCGGCGCTGACGCATATTGAGCTCCGTCTGTGTGAAGATATACTTGAGGCTTTTATGATCTGTAAAGATCTCACACTTATGTCCAATGAGATAATGCCGCCATATTTTTAAAGCATGCACCACTGCCGCTAACTCCAAATCATGAGTCGGATAATTTTCCTCATGAGGTCTCCATTGACGTGAAGCATAAGCCACTACTCGACCTTGTTGCATTAACACAGCCTATTCCTTGCTTTGAAGCATCACAGTAAACTACAAAATCTTCTTTGCTGTCTGGTAATGTGAGGACCGGTGTTGTTGTCAATTTCTGCTTCAGCTTCTGAAAACTTTCTTCACACTTGATGGTCCATTCAAATGCAACGTCCTTCTTTAGCAGGTTCGTAAGAGGTTTGGCTATTTGGGAAAATCCTTCAATGAATCTCCTATAATATCCTGCTAATCCCAAGAAACTTCTAATCTCCGAAACTGAGGTAGGTTTCTTCCACTCCTTGATTGCGGAGATTTTAGCTGAATCCACTGAAATTCCTTCTGCTGTCAACACATGTCCAAGAAATGAAATTATTGACATCCAAAATTCACATTTATCAAACTTGGCATAAAATTGCCTCTCTCGTAGCCTTCCCAAGACTAGGTGTAAATGTTGCTCATGCTCTTCCGTACTCTTGGAATATATCAGAATGTCATCTATGAATACTATGACAAACTTGTCAAGATAATCCATAAACGTACTGTTCATGATATTCATGAAAGCTGCTGGGGCATTGGTTAATCCAAAGGGCACTACTGTGAATTCATATAGCTCGTATCTTGTAGTGAAAGCAGTCTTCGATATATCTTCCTTCTTGATTTTCAGCTGATGATATCCAGATTTCAAATCTATCTTGGAAAATACTTTGGCTCCTCGTAGTTGGTCGAACAAGTCATCAATTCTTGGCAATGGGTACTTGTTCTTAATAGTGACTTCATTCAAAGCTCGGTAATCAACACACATTCGTAAGGTTCCATCTTTCTTCCTTACAAACAAAACTGGAGCTCCCCAAGGTGAAGCACTGGGTCGGATAAATCCTTTACCCTCCAGTTCCTCTAACTGATTTTTCAACTCTTCTAAGTCCGTTACCGGCATCCTATATGGTCTCTTGGCTATAGGTGCCGCTCCTGGTTTAAGCTCAATGGTAAACTCTATCTCCCTGTCAGGTGGCATCCCTGGGAGTTCTTCTGGGAATACATCCGGGTATTCTTGTACTGTGGGCACTTGATCCAAGCATACTTCCTGAAGTGCATGGACTGATCCTTGCAGTTTTTCGACCGATGATCTTTCCGCATGGAATAGGACTTCCTTCCCTTGGTTACTAACAAGGCTTAGAGTTTTCTTCTCACAATCCACTAGACCTTTATGCTGAGATAACCAATCCATTCCTATCATAATGTCTAGGCCTTGCAGTTCTAGGACTAATAGATTAGCCCAGAACTCTACCCCTTCTAATTCGAAGGTTATATGACGACAAGCTGAATATACAGGCAGCTTAGCTCCTGGGGTCTGTATAGCCATAGGGTACTTTAGAGGTACCATAGGTATTCCTACTTTAAATGCAAAATCTTCTGATATGAATGAGTTTGTAGCTCCAGGATCAAACAGTATTAAAGCAGATGCAGACTGGATCAAGAATCTACCTAGGAGAATGTCAGAGGCATTGTCCGCTTCTTGAAGGGAGGTGAAGTTCAGTCGGCCTCCTCGGCCTGCCATTTGTCTTCCTCCTTGCCCTCGTCCTCGGCCTGCAACATTTCCCCCTCTGTTGGGCAAACCTCCTCTGGGGCTCTGCAATGGTGGTGAAGCTGTGGTTCTAGGTGCCATCGCTTGTGTTCCAGCTTGCGATCTTGCTATCGCCGTTAGGAATTGAATCCACGGGCAACTGTCTTTGCGGTGTCCCACCTGTCCGCAATGATAGCATTGAGTCCTTGATTGAGGGCAATCCCTTTGATAGTGTGCTCCTCTGCAGTTGGGGCATGTCGGCGTGAATTGTGGTCTTGGCGCCGGGTAGGGCGGACGAAAATTTGGAGATGTTGGGGCCCTTCCCCTAGATGAGCTGGCTGGCGGTCGCGACTGTTGCATCATCTTCCTCTTCCGATTTTCTTCTCCGAGGCCTCGCTTTTCTTCTATCTTTAATACTCGATTCACCAGGGTCTGGAATTCTGTGAACTCATGGGAGGCAATCTGATACTGCAAATAGTGCTGAAGTCCCTCGGTGAAGCGTTCAATCTTCTTCTCTTCCGTGTCGATGTCGTTGGACGCATACCGAGCTAGATGGTGGAATTGGTGCAGATGCTCGGTGATAGTCCGGTTCCCTTGAGTCAAGTTCCGGAATTCTCGGCGTTTAGCTGCCATGACGCCTGTAGGGATATGGAATTTTCGAAACTGATCATTAAATTCCGTCCAAGTGATGTTGTCTTTGTCCATGTGTGCTTCTTGATAATTCATCCACCAAGCAGCTGCTGCTCCAGTGAGTTGGTGTGATCCGAAAAACACCTTCTCTCGATCATTGCAACGAACAGTGTCCAGTTTCCTTTCAATGTCCCGCAGCCAGTCGTCTGCGACGATTGGGTCGGTCGCGCTTGCGAAGGTTAGTGGTCGCGTCTTCTGGAAGTCTGAGAGTCGAGTTCCGACGGCAGTACCTTCAGCAGTCCCTGGCATTTTCTGAATGACTTGAGCTAGCAATTGGGTATGTGCAGCCTGGGCTTCTTGGCGGCTCCTCTCCATTGAAAGAAGAATTTCCTGGAGACTTGGCGAGTCTTCTTGTGGTGGTAGTGAGCTCTGCGATCCTGGATGAGGTGTGGTTCCTCTTCGTGGTGTAACTGGGTCTTGGCCCTCTTGGTCATCTTGGGTCCTTCTCCTTGTGTGAACCATTCTGATCTTCTGAAGAGAGAAGCAGACAGGTCTAACTAACTAAGAGAGAATTAAGGTACTAATGCAGGAATTAATGCGAAACTGATTCATTAATGCACAAGTAGTTGATACAAAAGCGGCTAAACGCCTTAGTCTGATACAATCAAAATACAAGTAATGGTGATGATAACAACCAAAAGCATCACCAAACCTAGAAAATCTACCCTGGCCTGAGGATCTAAAAGAATAGGCAACTAACTGCTCCCACAGGGCTCAACCTCCTCTGGCTCCATCTCGTCGTCGGACTCCTCCAGAGTGACAAACCCGGGTGGTCTAGACTCATGGAACAGTAGTGCTGACCCACTGCCCTCTGCCCGGCGGGTGCTAGGGGTAGAGAACGAGCGTCGGTACCCAGCTGCATTAGCAACCCTCCGAGGAATCAAGCTAGGTCCTGCACTGGGTCCAAAGGTACGAGCTGGGGAGACAACTGTCGGAGCAACCTCCTCAACTGTGCGGCGTCTCTGAGCTGCAGGCTGAGAAGTCAACGACGGGGAAGCGGTTCGGCCACGTTTCTTCTGCTCCTCCAACTCCTTGCGGAGCTCCTGATGCTCAGCAAGCAAGGTAGAGTAGCGTGAGTCGAGGGTCCTCAACAGACCTACGGTGCCTGCTAGACACGGGTCCGGGTACTCCACGATGGGTGACAACCCAGAGGGAGATGAAGGCACGTGACGGAAAGGTGACTCCTGGAGCCGACATGAGTACACCTGGCGTACCCGATGCACCGCCTCTCGAGCTGCGTCCTGGATAGCATCCAGTCGGCTTGCCCTACTGGCCTCCACCCTGATCACCTGTCCCTCACGACTATCGAGAGCGTGCACCAGCACTTTGGCCTTGAAGCCATAGCGACGCCCCTCATAATAGTCCCAAATAGTCTCGCAGATCGGCCGCTCATCAATCCCTAGGAATTGAGCAATATGCCACAGCAATGTGGCCCATCCACCGAGACGCTCGATGTAGCTGAAACGCTCCTTGGCCATCCTGCCAAGAAATTTTGGAAGCAAAATAAGATTTTGAAATCAACATTTTTAAAGGAGCAGAACAACCTTTTGCAAAATAAAATTTTTCAGAAATAAATTTTAAATAATATACGAGGTCCTGGCGCTACCAAGCCCTAAGGGTACCGTCCTACAGTCAAGGTCTGTGCTGCTCTGATACCACTATTTTATGTCACGTCTGCCACGACAGTGACATCACCTGTGAGGAGCCCAGCTCGGTGCAGCTGGTCCCTTAACCACTTGACTTCCCAGGATGAGTCAATCACAGGGATACATTGAAGCAGCAAAATAATACAGTAGTCATAAATGTATGGCCATCAGGCCTTAGTACAGACAAGGTACAGTGCCGAACAAGGCACAAGGGTTTAACAAGTAATACATCTAGTCGGCGGAAGCTAGGCCCAAAAGCAATCCACAGGAAACAGAGGTTGACAGCAGACAGCACCACATCAGGGCTCCGAAGGGAACTGCTCATCTTCTCCTGGGTCCGCAGCATCTTCAGGGTACCCTCCAAGGTCGTAGAACGCTCCATCTATTGATGAGTTGTTGCAAGGGTGAGTACTTACGTACTCAGCAAGTCATAGGGAAGGTAGAGATACATATATATATATATGACATGAACCTATGCTATTGGGGAAAGAGCGAAAGGTTTTTCAAAATACATTTCTTTCTCTTTTCTTATTCAGATCCCGATCATACTCATGGCAGTAAATAAATCATATTGATGGTGATACATATATCCCATATCCAAGGCGATATATCCTCATATCACATTATTTTCATTCAAGCCTTTCAATCTTATACTCATAACAGTATTTCATAACTTAGGGCATAAACCACATGCCTCTTAATTATTATATGATCTCTATATTATGGTATTACCGCGACACGTCAACACATGGCAGTCCACGGCAACGCCCCTTTTTAAATCCACTTTTTCACTCGACTTCCAAGTCGGGCCAACTCCATGCGACTTATACGCATGTGACAAGGCCAAGATCACACAACGTTTTTGCAGTCTAGTATTAACAGTATCCCTGCCCGGTAAATGGACAATACTGTCCCAAGTACCGTTGTGGGTCCTCCCCACTGCCTTACTTCCTAGCCTGGGTCTATGTTCCCGCAGGACACATAACCTCTTTTGATTACAGTCGCGCACGACTTAATCTGGCGTAGGGCGTCTTCCTTCTTTACACCTTATCCTCTCATAATCTTTCTGATCTCACATCACTCATGGACGAACTGCGTCCCCCCAGTTTCCACGCGAGAAACCGGATCGACAAGCCATGCAGGGAACTGATAATACTAAGAAAGCTACTAGGTTGCGCCTGTCCCATACCAGGTAAGTGGTTGGTACGTTTTTCATGCCACTAGACGCATAACACAAGGTTCTAGTCCTTACATGCCAGTGACCAGATCATACCACAACCATGCACCTTTAGTGCCTGCACATTCAGTGCAGCCAAGCACCTCCAGTGCTACCACCATTCCATACCAAAATACTGGTCACGGCTAGGGGTTCTATTTCATGAATATAAATGTACATGTTTATACTTTTATTAGTTCGTGGCTTACTATCTTATCAAGTTCACATTCCTCAAGTATTCAATCTATCACTGCCATAATATCATTGATCTCAACACATGCAATATTAATGAGATATCTACTCAAGGAATAGCATAGCAATTCATAAAATATGGATTTCGATATGATCAAAGTATGACTTGCCTTCCGCGTCGTAAGTATCAGCAGTCGATGACGGTTCAGCGACAAGATCTTCAACCCCGGACTCTTGCTCTGAACAAGATCAAACAAGCAAACAGGCATTACAATCAATCCTATTCTTACTAATTCACTACATGCAAAGGTGCAAGGAGAAAATACTCTGGTGATACAAGGTTTGAAAGCGATTTGGGTTTAATTATGGAAACCAGGGTTAAAATTAGCTGTTAAGGTTTACAAGGTTCCAAAATATCAGGGTAATATCAAGGTGGTGACTGGTTCGCCCAAAAACAGCGAATGTCTTTAGGTTGGCATTCGGTTCGAGGCATCGACATAAGGTCGATGGGTGATAGAGAGCTCAACTCAAGTTGTGACAGTAGAGAAAAGTGTAGATCACAACATCAGGGGTCTAAGGGACAAAGTTATTTTCAAAGTGCATGGCTGGAAGTGGGTGAAAAGGCTCAATGCCACTGGCTGACATAGCCTGGCATAGTCTTGACACGGCCAGAAACTAGGGTTACCCATATCTTTTGACTCAGGGCTCCAAATGATGCACCACATTGTCTGGTGGTTAGGCATTTGTAACAGGAACAAATGTCTCAACAGGACCTAGGGCAGGAGATGGCCGGAAAGTGATGAAAACCGGCGAAGAAATTGGCTGGCCTGGAGCACATGTAGTGTGAACAGTGCAGCAAACTAGGGCATAGCTATATCTCACAATCTAGGCCGAATTAGAAGTCGTGATAGAAGACAAAGTTGCTCAGAATGGTCCAAAACATCTAGATGGCAAGGTTTCTATGGCTGGATTGGCTGGATTTAGGAGATATTGGCTGGAGAAAAGATTAACTCAAGCCTGATTTGGGCATTTCTGATCTAGGGCAAATAAACTTAATTCCTTGCTTGAGGAGGGTCTCTGGGGCATAAGAGTGCTACTGGTGAAGTTAGATTGGCTGGAGGTGCACCAGAAAAGCTTAAACAGCAAGCTCAGTTCATAAGCAAAGTTCCAATTTGGGGTTTTTCATATTTTAGCAAATTCTTCGATTCTGGTTGCTTAGAGATGCTTAGATAAGTTCACTAATCAATATTGATCACAAGGCTCGAGAGCTAAATCGCTCTGGATAGAGTTTAATTGCTCGTCGGAGCTGCTGGAGGGAAATGGAAATTGCCGGCGACTGGAGAGGTTTGAAGTCAATTACACGCTCGAGTATGATGAGGGAGGTAAGAGGAGCTTACTGAAGTAGTTGGAATCGAGGAGGAAGCAGTGTAGAGGCTTGGCACCGTGAGCCTCTTCTCGAGCTCGCCGAAGAAGACGAAGACGACGGCGTGGTTGGGGATTTCGGGTGGTTCTGGTGTGAGTGCCTTCATGCTGGGCTGGGGCGGCTTTTATAGGCACAGCAAGGGGCTTGCAACGGCGGGAATTGCACGGGGAAGTGAAGCTCGAATCGATGGCGAGTTGACCGGTCGGGCGGGACAGCAGCGAAGCGACGTGCTCCAGCGGCCGTGCCGGCTTTGCAGGCTGGCGTGCGCTGTCCCGGGTGATGCAACGGCGAACTGACGGGCTCCTCCGGCATGCTTGCAACGTGGCACCGAGCTTCTGCAATGGCTGCAGCGATGGCGTGCGCGCGCGGGCAAAATTGGAGATGCTGGTGCGGCCGCGGTGGCTCCACGGTGGCGAACGACGTGCGCACACGTGGCAGGAACGCGGTGGCAGGGGTGGCGACCACGGGGCTTCACCGGCGACGAAGTTCCTGGCGTGGCAGCGCGGTGGTCGCGGTCGTGCACAGCTGCTGTCGTGCACAGCGTCTCTGGTCGAACCAGGGACCAAATTGCAAGGATTCTTATTTGAAATCTGGACTGATTTGTAATTTCTGTCTTAGAGATGGTTAATTTGAGGATTGATTTCATGGCTGAGTATAACATTTCTATTAGTACTCATTTAGCTCAAATTTGGAGAAAATTTGATAAGGTTTGAGGGATTTCACCTATTTTCGAAAATAGGGTAAAATTAGGGTACAATAGGTCTTGATTTTGTCGATCTCTAATTCTGGTGATTGGAGAGAGATTTTGAAGTCTGATCAAAAGGGAGATCTGTATCAAATAGTATTTGGAAGGTGTTTCCTGAAGAAATTCTGGAGTTGGAATTGATTTGCAGATTTTAGCCTTTTCAGGCTTCCAGGTAAACAGAAAAGGACTTACTCGCAGTAAAATTTGGACTAAACTGCGAAAAGTGTTTAGATGAATCAATCTGGCTCCCAACTTTTTGAAGTGAGTTGAGGATGAACCTAGGAACATATTCCAGGGGTTACTTGAGTCTGGATAAGGTTAAATCAGAATAACTCAATCACCTGAAAACTGGGGTACTTAGGGTAAATCTGAATTTTCCTGTTTTCGAAAACAGAGAGAGGCTTAGGTACTGAGAGTTAGGGTCAGAATTTGATCTGGTTCCTGAAGACTTTTATCTTCAGGGTAACTGATAGGTTAAATCTGGATGGTCAGATCTTGATCTGGATCTAGGGAATAGATTTTGAGATTTTTAGGGTTTGGGAGAGATTAGAGTTCGGCTGATCTGGCTACTACTACAGAGATACATGCATGCAGGGTTTTTATGCAAAACTTTTCACCCCCAAAACTAGGGTGTTACAGTGTACTTGATTTTGTTTTATATTATGGCCATATACACATAGCTCGCTCCTGAGATCTTAAGTACTGGAGACTTAGTATTATAATCTCAGAAAAATATGGATTTTTGACAATCAAAGATATCTAGTGAATTTCTTATATGTTTAGAAACGGTTTACAAAGAAATGTCTCAACCTAGATACGATCATCTGATCGTACCAATACTGATATTAATACAATGCCAAGTCTTATTACGAACAGGCAGCCACTCAAATGATCAGAAACATGCTAGTAAGTCATGTGTGTGTTTAGAGATGGCTTATTTAGGAATGTCTTATCTAGATGCGACCATGAGATTGACCCACGAATCCAACCTAGTTATCATAGTAGGATGGTCATCGGCGACCAGCCCCCGAGCGTAGCTTGGTATGGGTGTGGCAAAAGAAAGACGACCATAACATAATTCGAAGAAAACTACACATAATTTTTTTAACAAATCATGCTAATTGAAAAGGATAAAAGAAATGGATAACTTACACGTAGAACTTGTGTAGTTGATCTTTGTTCCAAGTATTGGACAAGATCCTTCCATCCTCCATCTCTAATCGAGTCGATCCTGGTCGCGGTATTGAAACCACTGTATAAGGGCCTTCCTATTGAGGGGAGAATTTATTGTAGTTATACTGGTTTTGTATCTTTCGTAAAACCAAGTCGCCCACGTGAAGACTATGAGGCCGCATCCTTTTACTGTGATATTTACGCAAAGCTTGTAAATATACTGCAGACTTGATCAGCGTTCGATCACGTTTCTCTTCAAGGAGGGTAATATCTTGGGTTCGTTGTTTGAGTTGATTAGTCTGATCGAACTAATCTACCCGAATAGACCCAATGCGGCTTTCCATAGGTAAGACAGCCTCAGCACCATATACTAGTTGAAAAGGTGTCTCACCTGTGGCCCGACTACAAGTAGTGCGCAGTGCCCATAAAACGGAGTAGAGTTCATCTACCTAAGACCCCAAGCGCATCTTAAGGCGATTGAAAACACATTTCTTTATGCCTTGTAATATCTGCCCGTTGGCACATTCAACGACACCATTGCTTTGTGGATGAGCTATAGAAGCAAAGCATACTTTGGTTCCAATATTATTGCAATAGTCCAAAAAGAGACCGTTAACGAACTGGGAACCATTGTCGGTAATGAGGCGACTTGGAACACCAAATCGTGTGACTATATTCTTGTGAAAGAATTTCTTTGCCGTGGCGGCGGTAATGTTGTGGACTTGTTCAGCCTCAATCCACTTCGTAAATGTGTCAATGGCGACAAACAAAAACTTGTACCCATTAACCACTTGGGCCATAGGACCCACTATGTCTATTCCCCAGACTGCAAAAGGCCATGTTAGAGGAATAGTTTGTAAGGCATATGCAAGCTAATGAACTTGCCTCGCATGAAATTGACACTGTGGGCATGTCTTGACCAAATGCTTGGCATCATCAAGTGCCGAAGGCCAGTAAAAACCCTGTCGGAAAACTTTTCCAACCAGTGTGAAAAATGATGCATGTGTACCATATACACCGTCATGAATGTCTTTCAAGAGGGATTTACCTTCCTCTTGAGATATGCAACGCACTAATACTCCTTGAGTACCTTTTCTATATAAGACTCCATCTATGAGTTTATACATGCGTGCTTTTCGAATTAACCGATCACTCTCGGTTTCGTCCTTGGGCAAGGTCGCATGTTTGAGATAGATCCGCAATGGACGGGTCCAATCTCCTTCATGTCCAAGATTGGCGATGCAAACTGTCACTGGATCATCGTCGATTGAAGTCATGATTGAGGGATGTTCTAAGTGTTCAACGAACACTCCTGTCGAAGTGGATGTGTGTGAGGACCCAATTTTAGATAATTGGTCTGCGAGTATATTGTCCTCTCGCGGGATACATTGGACCTCAAAATGACTGAAGTGTTTTTCCAATTTCCTCACTTCCCCCAGGTAATGAGCCATTGTCTCATCAGAGGTGCTGTACTCCTTGTTTACCTGTTTTACGACTAGCTGTGAGTCAACTCTCACCACTAATCGATGGACTCCGAGGAATCTAGCTGCCCGGAGCCCTGCAATAAGACTTTCATACTCTGCTGTGTTGTTGGTCGCAACAAAGTGTAATTGAATGACATACTTGAGTTGATCTCCCTGAGGCGTGATTAAGACCACTCTAGCCCTCGAGTGTTGAAAACTACGAGAGCCATCAAAATACATCGTCCAATGGTCGGTGCATGGTAAATCATTGGATTCCTATGTAGGAAGGTTAGGATTAGTCCATTCGACCACAAAGTCTGCGAGAATTTGAGATTTAACTACTGTGCGAGGTGTGAAATGGATGTCAAATGCTCCAAGTACCACTGTCCACTTCGCGATGCGACCAGATTTCTCTGGGTTTCGGATAATATCACCCAATGGAAAGGGCGAAGGCACAGTAATTTTATGTGCTTGAAAGTAGTGTCGTAGCTTACGGGAAGCCATCAGAAGTGCGTAAAGTATCTTCTGGACCACAGGGTAACATTCCTTTGGACCATGAAGTACGTCGCTTACGTAATAGATTGGTTGTTGTACACCCTCTCTTTCTGCGACGAGAACTGCACTGTCCGCGTGAGGGGTGGCCACCAAATAAAGAAGCAGTGGTTACCCTAGATTCAGAGGAACCAATACTGGCGGACTAGACAAATATTTTTTAACCTCTTGAAAAGCTTTTTCGGCTTCATCTGACTAGGTAAAACCATTGTGTCTGCGAAGAGCCTTAAAGAAAGGCAAGCCTCGTTCGCCTAGCCTTGATACAAAATGGCTAAGGGCCGCCATGCGACCTGTTAGGCTCTGGATGTCCTTCATAGTGGAAGGAGATCTCATTTGTTCAATGGCCCTGACTTTCTCAGGATTAACCTCTATTCCTCTCGAACAAACAAGGCAACCCAAGAGTTTGCCAGAAGAAACCCCGAAGGAACATTTTTCCAGGTTTAATTTTATTCAATGCTTGTTTAGATTACGAAAGGTTCAGCGAGATCATCTAAATGACTCAAGCTTTTCAAACTTTTTACAATCAAATCATCGATGTAAGCTTCAAGGTTTCGCCCCATCTGGGAAAGAAAGGTCTTTTGCATCAAGCGCTGGTACGTCGAACTAGCGTTCTTGAGACCAAATGGCATTCTGACGTAGCAGTAGGTGCCAAATGGTGTGATGAAGGCAGTCTTCTCTTCATGTTCTTCTACCATGCTAATTTGATGGTACCCTAAGTAAGCATCCAGGAAGCTCATCAGTTCGCAACCTGCTGTAGAATCGACCAATTGATCGATGCGAGGAAGGGGAAAATCATCCTTCGTACATGCACTGTTTAGGCTGGTGCAATCGACGCACATGCACCACTTACCATTTGACTTTAGGACCATGACCGGGTTTGCAAGCCACTCAGGAGGATCGACTTCGCGAATAAATCCTACTTTCTGGAGTTTATCTAACTCTACTCGAATGGCTTCTTGCCGATCAACAGTAAAGCGTCTAAGCTTTTGCTTTACTGGTCGCTGTCTAGGTCGAAGCGCTAACCTGTGCTCAATTACCTCCCTTGGGACTCCAGGCATGTCGGATGGTTTCCACGTAAACACATCTGCATTAGCCCAGAGGAAAGTAACGAGCTCGAGTTCCAATTTGTTGTCCAGGCCTGATCCAATCCGAATTGTTCTCGATGGATCATCTGGATACAATGGAACTTTTTAACTTTTCATCTGGTCGTGAGGCGACTTTGATCGTGTCGAAAGCTGTGGTCGCAATCCAGACGTCCCAAAGGGGAAGCTAATCTACTAGCTCCAGGGACAATCGATCACAAGTCAGCACCGTATTCTGGCTACCTCGGACCGAGATAACGCCTTTTGGGCCTGGCAACTTGGCGCACTGATAAGCGTAGTGCGTCACCATCATGAATTTTGCGAGAGTTGGCCTACCAAAAATAGCATTCTACGCCTAATCACCATCAATTACATCAAAGGTAACCAATTCTGTTCAGAAGTTATATGGTTCTCCCAGTGTTACTGGGAGCACCACCTGTCCCATCGACATCATGGAGGGACCAGGAATTATCCCATAAAATGGATGGATTATGGGCTTGATTTTTGAACGAGGGATCTGCATCTTGTCCAGCACCTTGACCAGTAAAATGTCCAAGGAACTGCCCCCGTCGATTAGAACTCTTTAGACTTGAGCATTGCTAATAATTGGAGTGATGACCAAAGGTAGCCTCAATGGTCGTGTAAGCCCAACAGGACAATCAGCTCGATGAAAATTCAAAGGAGTCCCTGACCAACGGGGATATTGAGGCTCACCAAGGGGAGCCTCTGCTTGATTTACCTTGAGGTAAAACGTCTTAAATTGTTGCTTAGAAACAAAAGAAGAGGAACCTCCAAAAATAATATTAACATGGTTTTGGGGTACCTGATATGACATCTCTTCATCTCCGTCAGTGTCCCTAATCCCGCATGTCTGATCTTTTTGTGGCAAGGTTGGCATCGGTCCAATCCCTTGGTAGAAGTCGTCTAGTTGCTTCAACCAATTCCGGCAGTTCTTGAAATCGTGTCCCGAAGAGTTGTGGAACTGACACCACTTCTTGTTTCCCTGTGGGTTAGTCTGTTTTCCCGGCTAGTCACTATCGCAGCCACCACAAGAGGTTTTATTCTTGAATGGAAATTTGTTCCTTTTCCCAGTGGTGCTTTCTCTGCGACGGCGACCTCCCGGTACTATCTAGTCCGGTTTTTCTTGGATTTCTTTGATTTTCTGCCCGATGATGATTCTAGCTACTTGCTTGAATCCTCTTTCTTAACGTCCTTAAGACCTGGTTGAGGTGGTAAGTTTCCTTTATCCACCATCTTGTTCCATTCCACGGCTTCAGCTGCATCAAAATAACGGTCAGCCATATCAAAGAGATCGGCTACTAACCGAGGTGGATGGATAAGCAGATCTTCGATAAATCTCTGATATCATACGACATGTTTAAATGCCCTAATAACAAAATTGTCATATATGTTCAGAATGGTATTCCTCACTCTGACAAATCTCTTGACAAACTGTCCAAGAGTCTCAGTAGAGGTCTAGCACAGACGATGGAGATCATCCTCTTTGCCAGGCTTCTGGTAGCAGTTCTGGAAATTGTTGAGTATGGCGTCACACAACATTTCCCAGTTATAAATTGAACACTCTGGTTGATTGAACAACCAGGTTCTCGTCGGTCCCTCGAGGACCGTTGGCAGGTAATTTGCCATGACGTGATCATCCCACCCGCCGCTTGAATAGCGATAATGTAGATCTGAAGGAATTCGGATGGATTCTGAGTTCCATCAAATCTCTCAATTGTTCCTGGCTTGAACTTGTTCGGTAAGACCACCGCACGGAGGACCGGCGAGAAAGCTTTGCAGCCAACATAGGAACTGTGGAGAGTTCTGCGGCTTTCAACTTAGTCGCGGGTGACCTCACCCTGGGGGGATACACCTCGCGGTCCCAGACGAGAATGGACAGGCACACGATCTCGATCACGCGAATTACCAACTCGTTGGGATTTGTCGTGCCGAACTGATCCTGGTGGTAGTCGATTACGCTTGCCATGACTAGAGTAAGAATACTCCCTTTCATGAGAGCGAATCATAGACTGGGATGACGCTGTTGGAGTTGCATCAGATGCAACTTCATCCAGCTTATCCACCAGGATTCTGGCAAAAGTCGGCTTATCCATGTCTTTGACATTAGGATGAAAATTACGCATGACATCTGCGATAGAACGAAGTCTCCCATGCGTACTCCTCCTCGGTGCGTCAGGTATCATCGTTTCTTCATCCTTCGGTGGATAGCCCGGGGCTAAAGAAGGCGTCTAGTCGCGCCTGCGACCATGAGGATGATGAGAGGAACTATGTGCGGCATCATAACGAGATTGCGCATTTTGCAAAGCTTCCTTTGCGGTCCTACGAAGCTCGTTATCTCGTCGCTTGCGATCTTGATCTCCTTTTGCTTTATTTCCTGTTCCTCCCTAGCAATTCGCTGATCAGGAGTTTCCTCTGATAAAGCAGAAAATTCTCGGGGGAGCGAGGCTGCAGAAGGAGAAAACATCTCCGTTTGTTCCGAATCGGATTCGAAATCAAAGAGAGACTGGAGGTTATCAGGATCAAACCTCCCAAGGCTAAGCTCTAGGTTACAATCATCCACACCCTCAGCCGCGATGTGTTGGGGTATATGTTCGGCCTCCAAAGTGGTAGAACACACACTGGGCACCTAGTCTATCTTCTCTGGCTCCTGGTCAATGGACATGACCTGGATCGGAGAAGATGCATCCTCAAGATGTTGAACATCTTCGCAATCAACCTCTTCCATAGGAACGGGATCGCTAGGCGAGGGCATCCCAATACAGGCATAATCATCGAGATCAAAATCGTTCCCAGAATCGTACGCCCCCGACATGTCTTACCGAAACTCCTGATGAACGGAAGGCATCTTGAGAAAGGCCCCACGGTGGGTGCCAGCTGTCGACGATTTGGACTCAGGGTCCCCTATCGATTTTATGCAGATTTGTGAGTTGTATGTGAGACCTTTCAATGTGGCATCAAGTAAGTTAGGATAAGCAATGAAATAGGGACGCGAAGATTTATATAGGTTTGGGCCCTCGATGGTGGGAGTAATAGCCCTACGTCCTGATGTGATTCCACTATGTATATGAAAAAGAGTTTACAAGGAGAAAAGATTATCACAGGCGATAATCTCCTTTTTATACTTCTGTCTAACTAAGTATATCTAAGTCTTCAAGCATTTTTGACTTGTTGTCTCACTCTCCCCCTAACATCGTGCATCAACCATCCTTTTATACTGAATGAAAGGATGCCAATGTGAAGCAGTTCTGGATAGTTGCTATCGCGCCCCGAAGAGGGGGACCACGACTACTCCCGTGGGGACCCAGCTCGCTGCAGCTGGTCCCATACATACATACCATTGACTTCCCAGGATAAGTCAAGCACACGAGTTCATTGCAGTAGAGTAACTTACAAAATAACAGCAGTAGTATGGTTTGCTGGCCTTACTACATCAAAAGGTAATACAATGCCTTCACAGCACAAATGTTCTAATTAAAAACAAAATAACAACTACTCGGCAGAAGCTAAGAGAACCCCCCACAGCAAGAAGTTGACTGCAGAACAAAACACATCAGGGCTCCGGTGGAAATGGCTCTCCTTCTTCTGGACCCACGAACTCTTCCAGGCATTTATCTTGGTCATGGAGCACTCCATCTATTTGATTATAGATTGTAACGGTGAGCACTTTCGTACTCAGCAAGTCACAAGGTAAGAGTAGATATACATATAGTAGAGATGATATGAATCCTATGCTAATAGGGAAAGAGGGAAAGGTTTCAAAATACTTTTTATTTCTTTTCACATCTCATGCTCATGGCAGCACTTTTCATAACATAGCATTGCTATTCATGTTCACTATTTATAGTATTATCGTGACACGTCGACACACGATAGCCCACGGCAGCACCTCTTACCATGAAAACACATGTCATTTGGGTAATCTTGACTTATCAAATTTTATTTAGAAAATATACTTGTGTCACATCGACGTGGATTTAATCCACCGCAGCAAACTCCTATAAACCCGGGAGCTCGGAGTATTCGAATACGTTTTTAACTCTACAGAGGGGTACCAATTTACTCGCAAGATATTCCACTTTCATGCCCATCCTATCAAGATGATTAGACCCTTCTTCACAGCCATGTGCGAGTGGCAAGGTGGAGATAACAAGAACTTTTGTCATGTTTCATACACAATTCACCACTGACCCTGTAGTCGGACTACCAGACCTTCCACAGTTGTGGCGGGCTATACCCTCACCGCAATCTGCATCTTCCCATTACTAGGTCAGAGTTCATCATCACATCCAGTGAAATGTATTGGAGCCGCACTATGTGTCAAATCGTGCACAACATTCCATCTCATGCAGGAGTTTCATGTGCGATCCGCATACTACTTGTTCAGGCCTGTCCCATACCAGGCTTGCGGTCAGCACATTTTTCATGCCACAAGAAGCACAACACAAGGTTCTAGTCCTTATATGCCAGTGACCATATCATACCACAACCCATGCACATCCAATGCTACCACCATTCCATACCAAATTCTGGTCACGACTAGGGGTTTTATTTTATGAATATACATACATATTGTAACACCCTGAGTTAGGGGTGAAAAATTTCCTTTTTCTTCAATAGCATGCATGCATGTATCAGTAGTAATAGCCAGATCAGTATCTATCCTAAGCCCTAAAATCTCCAAAATCTATCATGTGACCTCAAATGAAGATCAGATTGTTCAGATGTGATCTATTAGTTACCCTGAATCTAAAAGTCTTCAGAACCCAGATCCAATTCTATCTCTAACTCCCAGAATTATCAATTCCTTATGTTTTCGAAAACAGAAATACCTTATATTACCCAAATACCCTAAGTTTCAGAAATACAGATTTAATCAAAATCTTGACCAAGTTCAGACCAGATTATTCCTGGAATATGATCATGGGTATGTCAATACCTTAATATAAAAAGTTGACAGCCATATTTCACCATCTAGACTCTTTTCAGAAATCAGTCCAAAAGTTATCGCAAATTAGTCCTTATCTGATATCTGAAAACTTAAAAAGACTAAAATCTCCAGATTAACTCTAAATTCAGAAATTCTTCAGCAGATCTTTTCTAATTGCTATTTGCCACAAGTTTCTCTTCTGTGCAGATATCAAAATCAAACCCTAAATGCCAGAATTCAAAATCGACAAAACTCAAATCCTAATTTACCCTAAATTACCCTATTTTCAGTTTGTATCAAAAGCTATCCAAATGTGCCAAATTTTATTTTCAATCCTTGCCAAATCATCTGTGGAATAAAGATTGCCAAAATAGCAGAATCAAATTCAGAGCAAACCTTCCAAATCATTAGATTTACAGATCAGTCCAAAACTCAAAGAATTGAAATTGCAAATGAATCCATTTTCGACCAGGTCAACAGCAGCATTCGACCAGGGACTGCCGTGCTTGTGCGCCGTGGTTGCTTGCCGCCGGTGAGGCTTCGCCCGCGCTCGTGCTTGTGCATGCTTGCTCTTCCTATTGCGCACGCGTCAGTGTCTCAGCCATCGCTGTGGCAACACCGTGGCAGCGTCGACGACAGCACCGCCCTCGTGCGCGACCAGCAGCAGAAACACCAGGCTTTTGTCAATTGCTTTTGCGCCGTGCCAGTTGTTGTCGCCACCGTGTGCTCTAGCGTTGCAAAGTCCCGATGAGGCGACACTGTGATCAGCTGCAAGCTTGTCGCCGTCGCATCACCGTTCTTCGCTGTGTCTTCGCCGCTGTTGCTCCAGCACGCAACCAATCGCATCACCAACTGCCAAATCAATTCACTGCTCCCTCCTTGCAAGCTTCGCCTGGTCTATTTAAACACCACTGTGCTCAGCAACTCCCTCACACCTCACTGGAAATCAGCCAAGTCCCAGAAATTCCTATTCCAGTCATCTTCTCGGCGAGCCGTCGAGGAGGCTCACGGTGCCAGCGCTCTACACTTAATTTCCTGCCAAATTAACAACATCAGTGAGTTCCCCTACTCATCCTCTCTGTGTGATATCATTTAATTGTTCTCCGGTGGACTCTAACGCCGGCGATCACCGGAAATGGCTGAAAATCGAAGATTGCCCTGTTCCGGCAATGCAGGCCAAACCAATTCGAATTAGCCCTCGAACCTGTGAAGTAAATTGATCAGTGAGCCAAATCAAGCAAGCCTGTGAAGTTGGATTTCGAAATTTAGCAAGAATCGAACCATTTCCCTAAACCGAGCTTCACCAGAAAACCGGCGATCGTCGCCAGACTTCTCCAGTGATCCTCCGGTCAATTTGATGTTACCAGAAGCTTCTCTATACCTCCTAGATGCTCTCCAAGCAAGGAATTTAGTTCTCTCGGCCTGTAGCAGAAACCCCCAACTGGCAGTGTCTCTTCTCCGGCGCCGATGATCGGAAAAGTGTTTCCGGCCATTTCAGCCCTCGAAACTTTGTCATTTAGATGTGCCTTAGCCTCCTGAGTATTTTTGTCTTCTAGCTCAACACCTAGATCGGCCTAGATTGGAAGTTATAGCCATGCCAAGTTTGTGTCCAGAACTACTCCAGTGCAGCCAGTTCATCTCTGTTCATCATCAAATTTCTTGCTTTCCAGCCATTTTCAGTCCTAGATCCTATTAACTTAATTGTTCCTGTTACTCAAGCCTACCTCCCAGACAAAGTGGTGCATCATTTGGAGCTCCAGATCAAAAGTTATGCTAAGCCCTAGTTTTTGGCATTGTCAGCTCTATGCCAGAGCTTGTCAGCCAATGGCATTGGCCTTGTTTACCCACTTCTGGTTGTGTAAATTGAAAACCACTTTGTCCACTAAATTTGTAGAGTTGTGATCTACATTTTATTCTACTACCACAAGTTGAGATAACCCCTCTATCATTCATCAACCCTATGTCGATGCTTTGAACCGAATGTCGACCTAAAGACGTTCGCTGTTTTTGAGCGAACCAGTCGCAACCTTGATATCATTCTGATATTTTGAGACATTTGGAACCTTGTAAACCTTTGACAGCTAATCTTAACATTGGTTTCCTTAACTTAACCCTAATCAGCCTCTAAACCAAATCATTTCAGAATCATCAAGACTTCATCTTTGCATCATTGCATATAGTATAATAATGTATGGAAAAGATTATGATTATTGGTTGTTTGTTTGATTGGAGAGCAGATCAAGAGCCCGAGTTCGAGGACTTCATTGCGGATCCGACGTCAACTGCTGTATCTTACGACGCGGAAGGCAAGTCATATCCTTGTTCATCTTGAACCTATATTTTAAATGTTGCTAAAACATAACCTTGAATATAGGCAATATTGCATGTGAAAGATTGAGAATGGTTGATTTATCAATTGGCAGTACTAGACTGATTATCTGTGAAATGTGAAATAAACAAGTTTTGAGTCATGAACTATTATATGTATTTATATACTTATATTCATGAAATAAAACCCCTAGCCGTGACCAGAAAAATGGTATGGATGGCTGTAGCACTGGAGGTGCTAGACTGCAAAGGAATGCAGGCACTGAAGGTGCAGGGTTGTGGATGGTCTGGTCATTGCCATATAAGGACTAGAACCTTGTGTTGTGCGTCTAGTGGCATGAACAACGTGCTAACTGCAAGCCTGGTATGGGACAGGCCTGAACAAGTAATTATGTGGATCGCACATGAAACCCCTGCATGAGATGTGTAGTGATGCACGATAAACACGGAGCGCGGCTCCCACACATATCACTGAAGGTGATCAAGCACGCTGACCCAGTAATGGGAATAAGCAAAGGTGTGGAGGTTTGGATACAACCTGCCACAACTGTGCCTCGCTGAGAGCCACAGGGTCGGGGGTGAATTGTGAGTAAAACATAACAAAAGTTCTTGTTATTTCCACCTTGCCGCTCACAGTATGAAGTGAGTCAGGGGTCCAATCATTTTCTTATGATAGGAAAGGTTTTAAAGTGGAATATCTTGCGGGTAAATTGGTACCTCTCTGCAGAGTTAAAAATGTATTCGAATACTCCGAGCTCCCGGGTTTATAGGAGTCTGCTGCGGTGGATTAAATCCACGGGGTGTGACACAAGTACTATTTTCTAAATAAAATATGTTTAAATCAAGATTACCCAAATGACATGTGTTGTCATGATAAGGAGTGTTGCCGTGGGCTGTCGTGTGTCGACGTGTTGCGGTAGTGCTATAATCTAGTGAACATGAATGATGATGTTACTTTATGAAAAGTCCTGCCATAAGATGAGATGAGAAAGGAAAAGATTATTTTACAAATATCCATAATTCTTGACTAGTCTAGGTTCATATCATCACTACTATATGTATTTACTCTTACCTATGACTTGCTGAGTACGTAAGTGCTCACCCTTGCAACATTCAACTCAATAGATGGAACCTACTTTGATCAAGACGATGGCACAGAGTATTACGTGGATCCAGAAGGAGGAGAATCAGTTCCGCCAGAACTCTGAAGTGTGTTGTTCTGCCGTCAACTTCTTTTGTGGGAGGGTCACCTATCTTCTGCTGCGTAGTTAAATATTTTGCTAAACCCTGAATGCCTTGTAGGCATTGTAATCCTCTTTATGTAATATTAAGGCCAGCAGGCCACACTGCTTAATATTTTGTGAGTACTCTGTTGCAATGTAATATACTCCTATGTTTGACTCATCCTGGGAGGTCAAAGGTTTGTGAGAATGGGACTAGCTGCAGCGAGCTAGGTCTCTACAGGAGTAGTCGTTGTCCCAGTCTCAGGGCGCGACACATATATATATATATATATATATATATATATATATATATATATATATATATATATATATATTGGTTTTGGCTCTCTACCATATCATATCTCATTTCAGTGGCATCCAGCCAAAGTACTGCCACGTCATACTCTTCTTTTTTCATCACATGCAATACTACTTTATAATCAAGGTAATATCTTAACAATTCATAAAATATAGATAGGTTCAAGATGTTCAAGAATATGACTTGTCTTCCGCGTCGTAAGAAATAGCTGTCAATGTCAGGCCGGTGATGAAGTCTTCGAACTCGAGCCCTTGATCTACTCATCAACAAACAAATACACAAGGATCACAAACCATTTTAAATGCTTTAAAATCTATGTGGATATGCTCTTAAAGGAATTGATCTTGGCGATGTTGAAACGGACTGAGATTGTAAGCTGATCTGGGTCGAAACCCTAGAATTTACAGAATCTGGGCTAAGGATGGGTGCTAGAGGCTCTTAGGGTTTTAGGGCATCAAAATCGACATTGAGTTCACAGTTGGTTTGCTCAAAAACGGCGAATGTCAATAGATCGACATTCAGTTCACAGCCTGGCATTGATTTTGGCTGGCCTTAGAGAGCTTTTCTCAAGATATGGTAGTTGAAGAAAATGTAGAACATGGTTCTATAAACTTGGTTGACAAAGTAGATTTCAATTTTCACATTCAGGAGTGGTCGAACTGAGCCAATGCCATTGGCTCACATAGATTGACAAGGGCTGACAATGTCAAAGATTGGCATGGGGGTGGTTTAGAAGATTTCCAGTGGGCAAAATAAATTTGGATCAAAGCATTGGGTGCATAATTGAACAAGGCATCTGTTTGAAAATGAGGTTTTTACTAGAAAAGTCCAGAAGTTCAAGAATTTTGCTAAAAGACCCCTGCACACAGTGAACTGAGTGTCTGCGCACTGTCAAGAATTAGGGCTTCGGTGCCTGATCGATTTACTCGTGCGCTGCTTCGCCAATCTTGTCAAACATGTAGGTGAGGTCAAGATGAAGCTTCTGGCGAAGTGGATTGAACAACGGTGGCGAGACGACGACGAATGGCGAGGTCGAAGTTGCTGGTTTGAAAACTCGAGACGAGCTATAGTGACAACGAGCTGCAGGTGATGGAACTCGAATTTGATCAAAGATTTATGCTCCTGGGACTGCACAGATGGTGCTGGAGTGAGTAATTTGGCTGCGGTTGTGTGTAGGAGCTCGTTGGCATTGACGCCGGATTTGAAGAAGACGGTGTGGTCGGTGCAGCTGCTACAAAGCAGTGCAGGTCAAATAAGATTGGCTACACCGTCTACGGGATCCAAGGAACGATTTGGTGTAGTTAGTTTGGTCGGAGACTCGGCGAGGCATGCCAGCGATGTGCGATGGTCACGGCAGCGCACGAAGAACAGGAAATCAGCAAATCGAACTTTAATTTGAATTCTGGATAAACAGGTTTGTTCAAGAGGCTCAGGAGATCACTTTATTCTATAGAAGGGGAGGCTAATTCGAGCTGGAATGAGGTCAATTGTCGGAAGAGGGTAAATACAAAATCCAGTGATCACCGGCGTTGAGGTCCACCAGAGTTTGATTACTTGCTACAACATGATGAGGTGAGCAAGAGGCACTTACTGGTTGAATCGGTTTGAAGGTTGATGCAGTGGAATGTCCCAGCACCGTGCTCCTCCTCAACGGCTCGCCGAAGAAGAAGACAAAGACGGTGGAGATTGGAACTTAGTTGGTTCTAGAGGGAAGTGGAGATGTAGCTGGTTACGGGCGGCTTAAATAGGCACGGGCGAAGCTAGCAACGGCTGGCAATCTTGAGACTTGGAGCGGCTGAAGCGACGGTGAATTGATTGGTTAGGCGGTAGCAGCAATGATGCGATGGTGTTGCAGCGGCCTCGACGGCTTTGCAGAATGATCGGATCACGCTTTGTCTGGTGCAGTGGTGAGGTGATTGGCAGCTTCGGCATGGTGGCAACGTGGCAAAAAGCTTCTGACACAGCTGCTAGTGGTGGCGTACACGCACAGGGAAGACAGGCGGAGCTGGTGCTGCTGCTGTGTTGCCACGGTGGCCGCTCCGATGTGGACACATGTCGACCATGCTGCTACAAGCACGCTGGCGATGGTGGAGCCTCACCGACAGCGAAGAACGCGGCAAAGGGGTGCACTGGTCGAAGGCGTGCCGGCGGCTGTTAGTCGAAAAGGGAAATTGGATCCAATTGCAATTTCTGATTTTTGGCTTTGGACTGATCTGTAATTTCTGGGATTTAGGTGGTTAGGGCTGAATTTGAATTCACAAATCTGGCAACTTTATTCAACAAAGTATTTGGCAAGGCTATTTGGCAAAATCTGGAACATTTGAATAGTTTTCGAATAAAAACGAACACAGGGTAATTTAGGGTATTAGAATTTGGGTTTTGTCAAAATTGGAATTCTGAGACTTAGGGTGAGATTTTGATATCCTCGCAAAAGGAGATTTTGTATTGAATAGCATTTGGGAGGTGTTCCCTGAATCAGATTAAGATTTGGAGCCGATTTGAGACTTTTAGCCTTTTCAGGCTTCTGGGAAATCAGAAAAGGACTAATTGAAAGGGATCTAGGATATCGACTAGAGGGGGGTGAATAGGCGATTTTAACAATTTAGCAATTAATCAAACAATTTATAGATAAAGAGAGCAAATAAATAACACAATATGAACAAAGCACAATTCCAACACAGGGATATATCCCGTGGTCTCGGTGATTTGCCGATCACCCCTAATCCACGTTGAGGCAAACTCAAATCTCTAACCGCTCCTCTATCTAGTCAACCTTCTCTCGAGAAGTGACCTAGATCTTGAGCCGGATTAGTGTGCTGAGTTATCCAAACCTCGATTTCACTAAGGATGCACTTTACCGCTTCGGCAAGGTGTGCTCAACCCTTTCACAAGACGTTTTGAGGCTTCTTCACAATCTTCCTTGAAGAGCTCTCCAAAACCCTTCTCCTAGCCGTCTAGGAGCCGGCAAACTCCAAGAGTAACAAGCTGGTGATGATCACTTAGCCTTCTTCTAGTGCCACGAGGATGATTTAATGATCTAGATGCAGGAGCGGTCAGACCGGCGCAACCGAAGAGATAGGGTTTGACATGATTCCTGAGATTTACTTGATTTTAGGGTGCAATGTAGACAGATATATGTGTGAGAATACTCATTGCATCAACTGGATGAATCAATTTTAAGAAAAAAAACAGATTTTGACCAGATTCATCACATTTGCCCTAAACCTGTCGCGCCCCGAGACTAGGACAACGACTACTCCTGTAGAGACCTAGCTCGCTGCAGCTAGTCCCATACCACAAACCTTTGACTTCCCAGGATGAGTCAAACACAGGAGTATATTACATTGCAACAGAGTACTCACAAAATATTAAGCAGTGTGGCCTGCTGGCCTTAATATTACATAAAGAGGATTACAATGCCTACAAGGCATTCAGGGTTTAACAAAATATTTAACTACTCAGCAGAAGATAGGTGACCCTCCCACAAAAGAAGTTGACGGCAGAACAACACACTTCAGGGTTCTGGTGGAACTGATTCTCCTCCTTCTGGATCCACGTAGTACTCCGTGCCATCGTCTTGATCAAAGTAGGCTCCATCTATTGAGTTGAATGTTGCAAGGGTGAGCACTTACGTACTCAGCAAGTCATAGGTAAGAGTAAGTACATATAGTAGTGATGATATGAACCTAGACTAGTCAAGAATTATGGATATTTGTAAAATAGTCTTTTCCTTTCTCATCTCATCTTATGGCAGCACTTTTCATAATATAACATCATCAATCATGTTCACTAGATTATAGCACTACCGCGACACGTCGACACACGACAGCCCACGGCAGCACTCCTTATCATGACAACACATGTCATTTGGGTAATCTTGATTTAAACATATTTTATTTAGAAAATAGTACTTGTGTCACACCCCGTGGATTTAATCCACCGCAGCAGACTCCTATAAACCCGGGAGCTCGGAGTATTCGAATACGTTTTTAACTCTGCAGAGAGGTACCAATTTACCGGCAAGATATTCCACTTTCAAGCCCATCCTATCAAAATGATTAGACCCCTCCTCACAACTATATGTGAGTGGCAAGGTGGAGATAACAAGAACTTTTGTTATGCATCACTTACAATTCACCCCCGACCCTGTGTCTCTCAGCGAGGCACAGTTGTGGCAGGTTGTATCCAAACCTCCACCCCTTTGCTTATTCCCATTACTGGGTCAGCGTGCTTGATCACCTTCAGTGATATGTGTGGGAGCCGCGCTCCGTGTTTATCGTGCATCACTACACATCTCATGCAGGGGTTTCATGTGCGATCCACATAATTACTTGTTCAGGCCTGTCCCATACCAGGCTTGCGGTTAGCACGTTGTTCATGCCACTAGACGCACAACACAAGGTTCTAGTCCTTATATGCCAATGACCAGACCATCCACAACCCTGCACCTTCAGTGCCTGCATTCCTTTGCAGTCTAGCACCTCCAGTGCTACAGCCATCCATACCATTTTTCTGATCACGGCTAGGAGTTTTATTTCATGAATATAAGTATATAAATACATATAATAGTTCATGGCTCAAAACTTGTTTATTTCACATTTTATAGATAATCAGTCTAGTACTGCCAATTGATAAATCAACCATTCTCAATCTTTCACATGCAATATTGCCTATATTCAAGGTTATGTTTTAGCAACATTTAAAATATAGGTTCAAGATGAATAAGGATATGACTTGCCTTCCGCGTCGTAAAATACAGCAGTCGATGACGGGTCCGCAGTGAAGTCCTCGAACTCGGGCTCTTGATCTGCTCTCTAATCAAACAAACAACCAATAATCATAATCTTTTCAATACATTATTATACTATATGCAATGATGCAAAGATGAAGTCTTGATGATTCTGAAATGATTGGGTTTAGAGGCTGATTAGGGTTAAGTTAAGGAAACCAATGTTAAGATTAGCTGTCAAAGGTTTACAAGGTTCCCAATGTCTCAAAATATCAGAATGATATCAAGGTTGCGACTGGTTCGCTCAAAAACAGCGAACGTCTTTAGGTCGACATTCGGTTCAAAGCATCGACATAGGGTCGATGAATGATAGAGGGGTTATCTCAACTTGTGGTAGTAGAATAAAATGTAGATCACAACTCTACAAATTTAGTGGACAAAGTGGTTTTCAATTTACACAACCAGAAGTGGGTAAACAAGGTCAATGCCACTGGCTGACAAGCTCTGGCATAGAGCTGACAATGCCAAAAACTAGGGCTTAGCATAACTTTTGATCTGGAGCTCCAAATGATGCACCACTTTGTCTGGGAGGTAGGCATTGATAACAGGAATAAATCATTCAATAGGATCTAGGGCTGAAAATGGCTGGAAAGCAAGAAATTTGATGATGAACAGGGATGAATTGGTTGCACTGGAGCAGTTCTGGACAAGATCTTGGCATGGCTGTAGCTTCCAATCTAGGCCGATCTAGGTGTCGGGCTAGAAGACAAAAATACTCAGGAGACTAGGGCACATCTAAATGACAAGGTTTCGAGGGCTGAAATGGCCGGGATCAAACTTTCCCGGTCATCGGCGCCAGAGAAGAATCACTAGATTTGGGCATTTTTGCTACAGGCCGAGAGAACTTAATTCCTTGCTTGGAGAGTATGTAGGAGGTAAAAGAAAGCTTCTGGTAACATCAAATTGACCGGAGGATCACCGGAGAAGCCTGGCGACGATCACCGGTTTCTGGTGAAGCTCGGTTTAGAGAAAAGCTTCGAATGATGTTTAATTAGGGATTCTAAGCTTACAGGCTTGTTTGAAATAACCCACTGATCAATTTTGTTTACAGGATCGAGGGCTAATTCGGGGTAAATTGGCCAGCATTGCCGGAACAGGGCATCTTCAACTTTCAGCCATTTCCGGCGATCATCGGCGTTAGAGTCCACCGGAGAACAATTAAATGCTATCACACAGAGAGGATGAGTAGGGGAACTCACTGATGGATTCAATTTGAAGGTTGATGCATGCGGATGAAGTTGGCACCGTGAGGCTCCTCGACGGCTCGCCGGAGAAGAAAACGAAAACAGTAAATTCTGGAACTTAGCTGGTTTCTGGTGAAGTATGGAGAAGCTGCTGCACACAGTAGGGTTTAAATAGGCCAGGCGAAGATGACGAAGGGGAGCAACGAAGTGATTGACTGCTGGTGATGAGGTTGCTTGCGTGCTGGACATCAGCGGCGAAGACACAGCGAAGAACGGTGATGCGACGGCGACAAGCCTTCAGCTGATCACAATGTCGCTTCATCGGGACCTGGCGAAGCTTGTAGCAAGCGGTGGCGACAAGTACTGGCGCGGCGAGGCTACGTGGCGATGGATTGCTGACAAAGTTGCTGCTGATCGCGCGCGGGAGCAAACGCTGGTCGTCGACGTAGCAACGACGCTGCCACGGTGACGGCTGAGGCAAGGACACGTGCGTACTGGCATGCACGGTCACAAGTGCGGCGAAGCTTGGCCGGCGGCGAACGTGCACGGCGCAAGAACCCACGGCGAGTCCTGGTCGCGTACAGCAAACGGCCTGGTCGAATGCTGCTGTTGACCTGGTCGAAAATGGATTCATTTGCAATTTCAATTCTTTGAGTTTTGGACTGATCTGTAAATCTAATGATTCGGAAGGTCTGTTCTGAATTTGATTCTGCTATTTTGGCAATCTTTATTCCACAGATGATTTGGCAAGGATTGAAAATAAAATTTGGCACATTTGGATAGCTTTTGATACAAACTGAAAATAGGGTAATTTAGGGTAAATTAGATTTGAGTTTTGTCGATTTCGAATTCTGGCATTTAGGGTTCGATTTTGATATCTGCACAGAAGAGAAACTTGTGGCAAATAGCAATTAGGAAAGATCTGCTGAAGAAATTCTGAATTTAGAGTTAATCTGGAGATTTTAATCTTTTTAGGTTTTCAGATATCAGATAAGGACTAATTTGTGATAAGTCTTGGACTGATTTGTGAAAAAGGTTTAGATGATAAAATCTGGCTGTCAACTTTTTAGATTAAGGTATTGACATACCCATGATCATATTCCAGAAATAATCTGGTCTGAACTTGGTCAAGATTCGGATTAAATCTGGATTCTGAAACTTAGGGTATTTAAGTAATATAAGGTATTTCTGTTTTCGGAAACAGAAAGAGTTGATAATTCTGGGAGTTAGGGATAGAATTGGATCTAGGTTCTGAAGACTTTTAAGTTCAGAGTAACTGATAGATCACATCTGAACAATCTGATCTTAATTTGAGGTCATAGGATAGATTTTGGAGATTTTAGGGCTTGAGATAGAAACTAATCTGACTAATACTACAGATACATGCATGCGTGCCATTTGTGAAAAAGGAAATTTTCACCCCTAACTCAGGGTGTTACAAAACCTTAAGATGAATAGAAGAGAAAAGGAAAACAAAGAAGAATCTGAGCAATGTACCTAGAAGACATGATTTGGTGATGATCTTGAACCACGGTTTGTCCGAGCTTTTGAGAGTTTGACCGGAGAGGAAGAATCCAATGATTTGAGGCGCATGTGAAAGAGATAGGTGGGGAAGAAAGTGAAAAAAGGACAGGAGATTCGGGATAAAAAGGTCTCTGGTCATGGATTTTTGGTCAGACCGTAGAAAAGATACCGGTCAGACCGCTGGAAGCAGAAATGTAAGATGCTCTCTGGAGATGCATTCGGTCAGACCGCAATTTGTTCGGTCAGACCGCTGGAAGGACTAAAATTCTTGGAGGATTTTGATTGATTTGAAGCTCAAGAGATTTGGATAGAGAGATATATAACCATAAGATGATTATAAGTAAGATATGGGCAATATCACCAAAGGGGAAGTATTTATCTTACAACTTAACATATTTTTGGTTCATTTCACTCAATTGCCGAAAAAGGAGCCTAAAAAGCTCTAAAAGAGGAAGTTCAAGCAACCAAGTGATACTATAAGCACATTCTATATGAGTTCAACATTTCAAGCCACATTTGAGATATCAATGACGTTAAGCTCATTTCGAAGTTTGCAAAAATGACTTTCATCTAAGGGCTTAGTGAATATATCCGCTAATTGATCTTCGGTTCTCACATTATCCACCACCA
The DNA here is from genome assembly GCA_019359835.1 of Pharus latifolius. NCBI lineage: Eukaryota > Viridiplantae > Streptophyta > Magnoliopsida > Poales > Poaceae > Pharus > Pharus latifolius. The sequence continues at coordinate 56,928,240 of CM033321.1, read as the reverse complement.
CATCACCTTTGCTAACATGATCTCTAAGGAAGTGGTGTCGGATATCTATATGCTTGGTCCGAGAGTGTTGAACCAAATTTGTGGCTATTTTCACCGCACTCTCATTATCACACAAAAGAGGCACTTTTTCAAATTTTATTCCATAATCCAACAATGTTTGCCTCATCCAAAGCAATTGTGCACAACAACTACCCGCGGAAACATATTCCGCTTCGGCGGTTGATAAAGCTACAGAGTTTTGTTTCTTAGAGGACCAAGATACTAAAGATCTTCCTAACAGTTGACAACTGCCAGAGGTCCTTTTTCTATCCACTTTACATCCCGCATAATCGGAATCAGAATATCCAATTAATTCGAATTTTGCACCTTTAGGATACCACAACCCTATGCTAGATGAATATTTTAGATACCTCAAAATGCGCTTAACGGCCATTAAATGACTTTCTTTAGGAGAGGCTTGAAATCTTGCACACATACAAACACTAAACATAATATCGGGCCTAGAAGCAATAAGATACAATAGACTACCAATCATAGATCTATAAAGCTTTGAGTCTACCGGTTTACCTCCTTCGTCAGAGACAAGGTGACCGTTTGTAGCCATTGGTGTCTTGATTGGCTTTGCTTCTTCAAGTCCGAACTTCTTGAGTAGGTCCTCCACATACTTGCTTTGACTGATGAAGGTTCCTTCCTTGAGTTGTATGACTTGTAGTCTGAGAAAGAAACTTAATTCACCTATCAAAGACATCTCAAATTCCCTGGACATCATATCACCAAATTCCTCGCAAAAATCTTGGTTAGTAGATCCAAATATGATGTCATCAACATAAATTTGACATACAAAGAAATCATTTCCAATTTTCTTAGTAAACAATGTAGTATCAACTTTCCCAATTTTAAAGCCTTTTGAAATTAAAAAGTCTCTAAGTCTTTCATACCAAGCACGAGGTGCTTGTTTAAGACCATAAAGAGCCTTGGAGAGTTTATACACATGATTTGGCTTTGTAGGATCTTCAAATCCGGGAGGTTGTTTAACAAATACTAACTCATTAATTTTTCCATTTAAAAATGCACTTTTGACATCCATTTGATATAGTTTAATATTATGAGATGAAGCAAAAGCAAGCAAGATTCTATTAGCCTCAAGTCTAGCTACGGGAGCAAAGGTTTCACCGAAGTCCAAACCTTCAACTTGAGTGTATCCTTGAGCCACCAATCTTGCCTTGTTTCTTACTACCACTCCGTTTGCATCTTGTTTATTCTTGAAAATCCATTTGGTTCCAATGACATTATGCTCATCCGGATTTGGTTCTTCTACCAACTCCCAAACATTGTTGCGGGTGAAGTTGTTTAATTCTTCATGCATAGCATTCACCCAATCCGGATCTTTTAAAGCTTCATCTACAAGTGTGGGCTCAAAAGAGGAAACAAAGGAGTAATTTTCACAAAATGAAGCAAGATGAGAACGAGTTTGAACACCCTTACACAAGTCACCAATAATTTGATCGACGGGGTGATCTTTGGAAATTGAGTGATGAATTCTTGGATGGTCAACCGGGATTTGTGAGATAGAGGTAGAAGGTACTTCCGGTTGTGGTTGAGAGGAGTCTTCCACATTGACCATTTCTACTATTTGATCTTTCATGTTGAGGAGTTGATGAGGAGGGGATAGCTTGAGTGGATGGATCTTCATCTTGATCACTATCTTCTTTCGGCTTGATATCCCCAATGGTCATGTTCTTCATTGCCACTCTCAACCCTTCATTACCTACATCATCCAAATTGTCTTGCTCCTCTTGAGAGCCGTTAGTCTCATCAAATTCAACATCATGTGTCTCCTCAACCAAACCGGAGTTTTGGTTGTAGACACGATATGCTTTGCTATTTGATGAGTATCCTAACAAAAATCCTACATCACATTTACTTTGAAATTTAGATAAGCGTGTACCTTTCCGCAAGATATAGCACTTACATCCAAACACACGGAAGTAGGAAATGTTTGGCTTCCTTCCAATGAGAAGCTCATAAGGAGTTTTCTTTAGTAGTCGATGACAATAAAGACGATTTGATGCATGGCACGCGGTGTTGATTGCTTCGGCCCAAAAGGTGTCCGAAACATTGTACTCTGAAAGCATAGACCTTGCCATGTCTATCAATGTCCGGTTCTTTCGTTCGACTACTCCATTTTGCTCCGGTGTATACTTGGCCGAAAACTCATGTTTGATACCTTTATCATCACACCAATTTTCAACCTTGGTATTCTTGAATTCGGAGCCATTGTCACTTCTCACTTTCTTGATCTTGAAGCTAAATTCATTTTCGGCCCTTTGAGCAAAGCTTTTGAAAGTGTTAAACACAATTGACTTATCATGTAAAAAGAATATCCATGTATATCTAGAAAAATCATCTACAACGACAAGACAATAACTATTGCCACCAATGCTCACAAAAGTAGTTGGTCCAAATAAATCCATATGCAATAATTGAAGTGGACTAGAAGTTGACATGGTGCTTTTAGTTGGATGTGAGTTTGCAACTTGTTTTCCTGCTTGACAAGCACTACATAATTTATGTTTTTCAAACTTTACATCTTTTAATCCAACAACTAAATCATGTTTAACTAGTCTATTTAATTATTTCATTCCAACATGCCCAAGCCTTCTATGCCATAGCCAACCTTTAGAAGATTTAGTAAACAAGCATGTACCAAGATTAGCATCATTTGAATTGAAATCAACTAAATAGAGGTTGCCATGTCTAAAACCTTTGAAAATCAACCTATTATCATCAATACTAGTGATAATCACCTCTTTTGGATAAAATGCACATATAAATCCAAGATCACAAAGTTGAGCTACGGATAAGAGGTTGAAATTTAGAGATTCAACAAGCAATACATTAGATATGGAGAGGTTGTTTGAGATGGCAATTTTACCTAAACCTTTTACCTTTCCTTTGCTATTGTCTCCGAATGTGATCTTGTCATATTCCGCACCTTCGTTATTTAGAGAGGAGAACATGTTGTGATTACCGGTCATATGTTGAGTGCATCCACTATCGAGCACCCAATGTTGTCCTCCGGCCTTGTAATTTACCTACAAAACAAGGCTAGGTCCTTTTAGGTACCCAAATCTTTTTGGGTCCTTGGAGGTTAGTTACCAAGGATTTTGGGACCCAAATGGCTTTTTTTTTGGCACCAATGATTGGGGTTCCAACAAATTTGGCTTTAATATCGCCATTGTTCATTTTCTATAAAACATAGCAAGAATTGAATACAAGAGATGAATTAATTTTGCTAGCATGGCAATTCTTTTCAATGTGACCTAAACTTTTACATTTGTTGCAATGTCCCTTTTCTTTTAGAAAAACGGTTTTAGATGGGACAAAAGCATGTTTTCCCTTTTTAGGAATGTAGTCTAGTCCTTCTTTTCTTAAGGAAAACCTTTGACTATCTAGAAGATGTCTTAATTTTGATTCTCCTACATAGCATTTAGCTAGGTCATTCGTTAGTTTTTCAATTTTGTCCTTAAGTTCATTGTTTTCAAGACTAAGCACATTATCATCAATTTTAGGTCTAGATGGGAATTCAATTAAATCTTCACAAGAAGTAGATATGCTAGAAGTAGACATCATGGGCAAGTCATTCAAAATATTGCAAGTGATGCCTATCTCATTACCCGTTTTGTGGGCTTTATGAGTAAGTAGTGAGTCATGAGCTTCCTTAAGCATCTCATGAGTTTCCTTGAGACTCTCATGAGATGTGTTTAGCTCCTCATAGGAATTTTGAAGAGTTTTGTATCTCTTCTTCAATTCCTTGAATTTTTCTTTCTCTTTACTCATATAGTCATCAAAACCGGTGATCATCTCAACTAGGTCATCATAAGTGTATTCATCTTCGTCACATGATACCTTCGATTCTCCTTTAGCCATGAGGCAATGAGGAGTGGAGAATAGGGATGGAGCTTCCTTGATAGCTACCCCGGCGAGTCCTTTGGGTGATGCTTCATCTTCATCATCGGAATCGGAACTTGAAGCATCCGAATCCCATTCAATGAAGCAAGCTTGTCCATCCTTCTTCTTCTTATAATATTTCTTGAAAACCTTCTTCTTGCTTTCTCCTTCTTTTTCGTACTTCTTCTTCATTGATTTTTCTTCTTCCTTATTTTTGCATTGTGTGGAGATGTGACCCTTTTCACCACAATCAAAGCATCTTCTTTCTTCAAATGGGTTCCTCTTGGATGATTGTCCTTTCTTGAAGGACTTTCCTTGATATCTCTTCTTCATGAACCGCTTGAACCTTCTCACAAAGAGAGCCATTTCCTCATCGGTGTCTCTCTCATCGCTTTCTTCTTCATTGTCTTCCCTTTTGGAAGCTTGAGCTTTTAGTGCTATGTTCTTCTTCTTGGAGTCGAAAGCCTCATCTTTCACTTCTTCTTGAGATTTCTTGAATATGTCATGAGTGAGAATCTCACTTAAGACTTCCAATGGAGTCACACTCTTCAAGTTTGAACGCACAAGTAAGGTTACAATTGTGTCATATTTTGAAGGTAAAGCTCTAAGAAACTTATGACAAAATTCCACATTTGTGACATCCATACCAAGCCCTTTTAACTCATTTACAATGTTATTTAAACGGTTAAACATCTCCGATACATCTTCATTGGGCAGCATAGCAAACTTTTCAAATTGGCCCTTATGGATAAATAATTTAGCATCCTTGACCATCGAGGTTCCTTCATGAATATCCATAAGATTTCTCCAAATATCATGGGCCGTTTAAAGTTTACAAATTCTATTAAATTCACCTAGATTTAGAGCACTATGAAGAACATTCATGGCTTGAGCATTGGCTAAGGCATTATCTCTATCTAGGTTGGTCATATCATCATCATCAAGAATTGCAAAACCCTCATCCACCACTTTCCAAATCTTTCTACCCATGGCTTTAAGATAAACCATCATTCTAGTTTTCCAATAAGTATAGTTAGATCCATCAAAGAGTGGTGGTTTGCCAATATTGATCCGACCCTCACTAGCCATCTTTATCCTACTCCGGGATGGTTAAATCCACTAAAAAGGAGTCCTAGCTCTGATACCAATTGAAAGGGATCTAGGATATCGACTAGAGGGGGGTGAATAGGTGATTTTAACAATTTAGCAATTAATCAAACAATTTATAGATAAAGAGAGCAAATAAATAACACAATATGAACAAAGCACAATTCCAACACAAGGATATATCCCGTGGTCTCGGTGATTTGCCGATCACCCCTAATCCACGTTGAGGCAAACTCAAATCTCTAACCGCTCCTCTATCTAGTCAACCTTCTCTCGAAAAGTGACCTAGATCTTGAGCCGGATTAGTGTGATGAGTTATCCAAACCTCGATTTCACTAAGGATGCACTTTACCGCTCCGGCAAGGTGTGCTCAACCCTTTCACAAGACGTTTTGAGGCTTCTTCACAATCTTCCTTGAAGAGCTCTCCAAAACCCTTCTCCTAGCCGTCTAGGAGCCGGCAAACTCCAAGAGTAACAAGCCGGTGATGATCACTTAGCCTTCTTCTAGTGCCACGAGGATGATTTAATGATCTAGATGCAATGCACTAGAAGATCTCAAATGCACACTCTCACAAATTCGAGAATTTGAACCCTAGAGTGTATGATACTAGCTTAGGCTCTCAAGGATGATGACAATGCTCAAATTATGCCAAGCGTTGTGAACAGGGCCGGGCATGGGAGTATATATACCCCCCACAATTAATATAGCCGTTACAGGCCGTTGGGAGAAAAAGATCACCTAGCGGTCAGACCGCAGGCACAAGCTCGGTCAGACCGCCGCAATTGCAACGGCATTAAACAGGCGCAATAAATGCTCAACTGCCCTTGTCAGGCACACACACGGTCAGACCGGAGCCTATTTCGGTCAGACCGTGAAGCTGTCCAGAGACGACCTAGTTTCTGGACACCTTATACGGTCAGGCCGATATATACGGACAGACCGACCATACGGTCAGACCGTAGTACAAAAACACGGTCAGACCGATTTCACGGTCAGACCGGTATAATAAAACGGTCAGACTGTAATAGCTCAAAACAACAGAAAGATAGTTCATGAGGTTCCAGGAGACTGACTTAGGTTTAAACTACGGACAGACCGAGCTTATAAAGGTATATACTATACTAAGACATAACGACGGTCAATCCGAGAATTCTAATCGGTCAGTCCGTGAATTCGGTCAGACCGATCCAACATACGGTCAGACCGACTGAGACAGTGCTGAGCAGAATTGAGCTGAAACAAGCATTTTCAAAGTATATGACCTTCTAGTATGCAATGCAAGTTGGTTTTATGACTTGTGGCACATAGATGAAGTATTCTGTGATACACCACATGCTCCTCTTAATAGTACGGCAACTATCCTAAAATCCGGTCAAAATACTTTTCTAATCACCTTAGACAGGTAAAAATGGAAAAGACCCTATTTTATACCTTTGCCCTTTTGATCAATGCTCTTTCTTCATCATGAGGCTCTTTCTTCGCCTTTCATTAACCTGTCTTTTAAGTATCTTCTTGACACAACTAGGCAGGTAACGTTAGTATAGCATTTGAAGTTGTCATTAATTATTAAAATATTCTATAGGGGTCTAGAAGCTGCACTAATCCGCGATACAATTTGGACTGAGTTGTGAAAAGGGCCTAAATGATGGAATTTGGTTGCCAACTTTTTGGATTAAGGTATTGGCATACCCTTGATCACAATCCAAGAATAATCTGGTCTGGATTAGGTCAAGATTTGATTAAATCAGAGTTCAGGGTATTTAGGGTAATTGGGTTACTTAATTAAATTTCTGTTTTCGAAAACAAAAATGTGTTGATAATTCTGGGAGTTAGAGATTGAATTTGATCTAGCTTATGAAGGCTTTTATACTCAGGGTAGATAGTGGATTATATCTAGATAATCTGATCTTGATCTGGGTTTACAGAGAAGATTTTGATATTTTTGGGGCTTAGGATAGATTACAGTTGAACTCATCTTGATACTTCTAAAGAGATACATGCATGCATGATTTTCATGAAAAGGAATTTTCATCCCCAAAACCAGAGTGTTACAATTGCCATGGTGCAGTTCATATAACCGCACCAACCTCCTTCACTGGCCAAACACATGCAATTATAGATAACCGCACATGTTAACCTCTGGGCGGTTGTCTTCACACGTGGGAGAAGTCATCTTGACCCTGAGAACGTGTCCAGTTAAGGCTTTGAAAACCCCCAGGTTACCTTGGTTGTGCATCGTCAGTGACCTTCTGATCGCGCACTGCTTGCGGTCTCATGATCATGCAAGTGCTGCGATCATAAACTAACTCCGTGTCCATTTGTGACCATAGTAGCTGCTAAGACACATATCACATTCGAACCTGACTTAAACTCGATATGTGTTAACCAAACTAGCTTGGGTGATAATCCTCGTCACTCGCAACGACAGGAATACATTAAACTACAGTACAGATAATTAAACAGGTATAAGGTCATGAGGACAAATATTACAGTATCATAATGCCAAGGATGACGCTAATTAGAGTTGATACAAAAATAACAAGTTTCTCAATTGAAGAGTCGGTATCAAGGTACCGAACACACAGGACAACACAGAAAGCAACAACAAAGATCTTCACTTTTGTCGGCAGCGGTTCCAGAAGGGCTTCCACCACATCTGACTCCACTCGGCGCATGACCCTCCTAAAAGGTTGAATCATCTGGAACGCTTCCCTCCTCTTCTTGGTACTAGAAACCAAAGGAATCGGGATCAACAAATACTTCTTCTGGGTTTGTGTGTAAAGGCAAGGGTGAGCACGTTTTCCACACAGTGCTCAACAAGTCTCTTTTTATGAATGCAAATACATAAATGAAGAGTTTCTCAAGGAATGGGGTACCTAGTTTCTAGATAAAAGTAGAACAGATTTTACTCTAAAGTTTTGAAGAAGGGTTTTACTTTCAAAGCGAGACTTTGAAAATCCTAAACTATACTTTAGAAAACGTTATGTGTGGCGGTCTTTCATAAGTCGCCACATTTAATTATAACCAATATTATGAAAATCTTCCAAATACTACTTATGCTGAAACGACGTAGATAGAATCCACCGTGAGCAGACTCCATAACCTGGGAGCTCAGAGTATCCAATACTTTTTAAAACTTTGCAAAGGTGTACCACTTTTAATCCACTTCTTCACTTAGCTTTCAAGTCGGTACCTCTCCATGCGACTTTTACACATGTGACAAGGCCAAGATCATACAACAGTTTTGCAATTTAGTATTAGCAATATCCCTGCCCAGTAAATAGACAGTTAAGTCTAAGATACCGTTGTGGGTCCTCCCCACTGTCAATTTTACCTAGCCTCGGTCTTTGGTCCCGCGAGACACATTCCCTGTGGATTTAGCCGTGCACGACTCAGAATCTAGGCGTAGGGTGACTTCCTTCTAACACCTGATCGTCTCATTACCTCACACCACTCGAGGACCTCTGTGGTCCACCAGTTTCCCACGAGAAACCGGACCAACAAACCATGCAGGGAACGGCTAATACCAACAAAGCTACTAAGTTGTGCCTATCCCATACCAGGAAAGTGGTTAGTATGTTCTTCATGCCGCATAGAAGCACAACAATAGGTTCTTGTCCTTATGAACCATTAGTGAGGATCCTTTCACATTCCCGATGTGCACACAGTACCAACCATTCAAACCATCCTCACTATCGATTCTAATTACACTTTCTTTCACAAAAGAGGTTTTAAGCACATTTTTCATACACATGACCATTTAGCACTTAACGCATACATTTAAGCATAAGCATAACCTAAGCATGATATCCTAGGGTGACAAAGGTGCATGAAATATACGAACATGAGGGGCTTTACAAGAAATTAGGTCATATCTATTCATATTCTTCCAACATAGCACTTAATTTGAATATACACTAGTACAGAAAAGTTTTCTTCTATCGGTAAAAAACACCCTTCTACTATCGATTTTTGTACCGATAGAGATAGACACGATAGAACAAGACAGGTCATTTTCTATCAGTAAATAACAGATAGAAGAACATCACTATTCTAACGGCATCTTAGGAGAACACCGGTAGAAAACCCGTCGTAGTCTAACGTTTGTGAAAGCGTTTACCGATAGAAAAAATATAGTACTCTCTTGGTTGTGAATGAGTTTAGCGGCAGGAAAAGTACCACTCTTCTAACGGTTTATTAAAAGTTTACCGACAGAAAAAACCTTAGTACTCTCTCAGTTGGAAATGAGTTTATCGATAAAAAAAACGATTGTACTATCTCAGTTGTGTATGAGTTCACCGGCAGGAAAAGTCACACTCTTCTAACAGTTAATTACGAGTGTACCGATAGAAAAAACGATAGTAGTCTCTCGGTTGTGGATGAGTTTACTGATAGAAAAAGTAATAGTAGTCTCTCGGTTGTGTATGAGTTCACCGGCAGGAAAAGTCACACTCTTCTAACGGTTAATTACGAGTGTACCGATAGAAAAAACGATAGTAGTCTCTCGGTTGTGGCTGAGTTTACCGATAGAAAAAGTGATAGTAGTCTCTCGGTTGTGAATGAATTTACCGATAGAACATTCACATATACAATACATTATTTATATTCACAATACAGTACATTCACATATACAGTACAGATGCAATACAGTATAGATTGGATACACAATACATTACAGATGCAAAGAAGGGTAAATTCACAGAACAGATTGACACATTAGATAGTTATTCACATTTATTCACATATATATGGACAAATACAAATTGCAATGAAATGTGGACATTTATTCACATGTATACAAACAGTCTATGCACAGAGTACACGAAAAAGAGAAAATTGTCATGGCGGATGGTTGGGCGCAACTTCCTCCATGACATATTGAGCCCAGATTTGTCGAAGATCTCTAATCTTTGCATTTTCGTATTGGTCTTTCGACATGGCGATCTGCAAGCATGTGTGAATACTGAGTAACTAACTTCCTAATTTGGAACGTAACATCCAATTTTCAAATTTGAGTTAGCTATCGATGCTTACCTGGGGGAATTGGGCAAAGTTTGTCTGCACTAGGTCGTACATGTAGCGCAGCACATAAAACCCGCATTCCCATGATTGCGGCTGCTGATGGCACTGAGATAATTGCATATGAGAAGACATGTTAGCTACTGTTTCCATAAACTAATTAAGCATAAACAAAAAGTCTCATGAGTACCTCATATTCTTTCCAAGCTAGTAGGGAGCCCTGCGGTGCGGCATACCTCCCTCCAGCGGACACATATTTATCAAAAGCCCTGCATTTCAGTTAGTATTGCCGGTTAATGTATTATCATTAGCTAGTGAGGTCAAAATTTAAATCAAACATATAAGTTACTTACGCCTCCATATTCCCCTTGACCACATATTCGATCGATAATCTGTCACGCATTGAATCGAGGTAGTACACCTCGTTCCTCAGCGGACAGATCACGATGAGGATCCAGTGGCCCCTGCATTGTACGTAAAAGAGGACCGCTAGCTCAAAGTATATATCACGTGTAATATAAAAGATTGAGTTAAATTAGTACAAAATGCACTAACCTTTGGTGGTACGGCACCAGAATGAACTCCCTATCTTGCTGCGCCATCAGCGCCTTGGATATGTACTGCTCAGCGTGCGCGGCGTCGTGCTCTAGCATCGGGAGGCTTATTTTCTCTGGGTCGAGGAAACCCACCTTGTCACACGCAGCCTTCAATGCTAGCCTGTACATGAACCTGCATGCAAAGGACGACATTAGTATTGCACAGAAAGTTACTACATTTCAAATGAACTACAACAATGCAGAGTTATCAAATAGAGTTAGAAAATAGCAATACATAGCATCAGCAAACTCACAGGACTCCAATCCATATGATGGACATATCGAGCTCCCGCCAGTTGTAGAGGTCGAACAGATCCTCGTGTGCCACGGATATACTCCCGGGCTCATGGTGGAACTGCCCAAGCCTGTAGGGAACTAAGAAGTTCAGATTGCGCCGAGCTCGGTGTAGGTACCACTCGTGGAGGTCTCTGGTTAATCGATCCAATTTGCACAAACCTGCCTCCGACACGAGTGGGAACTCGTTCCTGAACCTCTCCAGCTGTCCCTGTCACCCTTTGCCCTTGCCTTTGCCCTTGCCTTTTGCCAGGGACTGAGCGCGTACCTTCGAAGGCAAGGGTGAGGTGATGGTGGCTTTCTTCCGAGGTGAAGGCGTGGATGCGCTGGGTGGGTCGAGGCCGTCTTTGATGTGTCCAGGTTCGCATGAGATCAGGCCTCATGCCCCGAGCTGGGAGCGCAGTCCCCTGGTAGCCCGCCAGCAGGCCACTTCAATTAATGAGCACGTATGTTAGATTTTGCAAGTTGAGTGTACTGAGTAGGATGTAATCTAAAATGTGTCGGATTTACCGGTTGTATTAGAAGACACTTCTTGGGCCACGGTACGTACGAGCCCACTGCCTCAGCAAGTGTCTGCAATTCCTCTGTTGGGACTGGCAATAGAGAATCGTTGTAGGCCGGCATGGCCATGTCCACCTGTGTGGACCCTCCTTTGAGGAATCCCGTGGCAACCGCCCAGGTGGATTGCGCACAGAAGGGTACATCACAAGCTCACAACAATAGGATTCACTTTAAACAATAAAGCTGGTAATTAGAACAAGTACAAAGTCACGAGGACCACTATTACAATATCATAATGCCAAGGGTGGCACTAATTAGATTTGATACAAAAGTAGAGAGTTTTTCAAAATCAAGAATCGGTATCGATGTACCGAACACAGAAAAACAACACAAAAAGCAACCACAAAGGGTCTTCACTTCCTTCTGCAGCGGCTCTGGAAGGGCTTCCTCTACATCAGACTCAACTTGGCTCATGACCCTCCTAGAAACTCAAATCACCTGGGAAGGGCTCCTTCCCCTTCTTGGTGCTCACAGTCAAAGGAATTAGGATCGTCGAATCCTTTCTTCTCAATTTGTTTGTAAAGGCAAGGGTGAGCATATTTTTACACAATGCTCAGCAAGTCTCGTTACAAGAATGCAGGTACATAGATGAGGAGTGATCAAGAAAAGGGCTTAAGTCTTATAATCATAAATAGTGTAGATTTCAATTCTTTGATTTCTTAAATAAGGGTTTTATTTTCAACAGCGGGGTTTTGGAAATCTTATAATAGACTTTAAGAAATTGTTATGTGATGGTCTCCCATGAGTCATCACTTTTATCAACCCATATTATGAAAACATTCCAAATAATTACTTGTGCTGAACCACATGGATAAATCCACCGCGAACATACTCCATGACCTGGGAGTACAGAGTATCCGATACTTTTCTTACACTTCGCAAAGGTGTACCTCTTTTTAAATCCACTTCTTCACTCGGCTTTCAAGTTGGATCAGCCCCATGCGACTTATACGCATGTGACAAGGCCGAGATCACACAACGCTTTTGCAGTCTAATATTAACAGTATCCCCGCCCGGTAAATAGACAATTAAGTCTCAAGTACCGTTGTGGGTTCTACCCACTGCCTTACTTCCTAGCCTTTGGCCTATGCTCCCGCAGGACACATAGCCTTGGTCTGTCCACGCGAGACATCTGACCGTCATGATTACAACCGCGCACGGCTTAATCAGAGGCATAGGGCGTCTTCCTTCTTTCCACCTTTTCCTCTCATACTTTTTTTGAACTCACATCACTCACGGACGAACTGCGTCCAACCAGTTTCCACGCGGGAAACCAGACCGACAAACCATGCAGGGAACTGCTAATACCAAAAAGCTACTAAGTCGTGCATGTCCCATACCAGGCAAGTGGTTGGTACGTTTTTCATGCTGCATAGAGGCACAACACAAGGTTCTAGTCCTTATGAATTAATAGTGAGGAGCCATCCACATTCCCTGGTGCGCACCGCACCCTCTCCATACAAACCAATCCTCACTATCAATTCTAATTTGTATTTTCTTTCACAAAAAGGGGTTTTCAAACATGTTTTTCATATAAGCGACCATTTGATATTTAGCATAAGTTTTCAAGCATAAGCATAATTCTAAGCATATATCCTAGGGTGAGAAGGATGCATGGGTATTCAATCACAAGAGGGGTTTCACAATCATTTAGGTTATATCTAACCACATTATTTGAACATACTCTCATTTGAATAGGCATGCATATACTTTGAAAACAACTAATAAACTTCATTTGAAAATATTAGGCGAAACATGATCAAGGGGTTGAGACTTGCCTTGCACTGCTGGGTCTAATTACTCGGACGAATCTTCAAAGACTTCTTCCGCTCCTTCAACTTCGGGCACTGCGGCGGACACAAGCAATACAACACATACACTACATAAGCATACATAAAATAGTTACAATAGAAAATAATAATAAATATATCACGCATGCAAGGGAAAAGATTTGGACAGAGTCACTTGGGTGCTGGTCGAAGAGATGGGCTCAAAAGAAGTTGAATGTCAAAGGCCGACATTCAGTCCACGGCTAGACTTAGCCATAAGTTGGTCTTAGGTAGGTTTTCTGGAGAAGTGGCAGAAGAGAAAGATGTAGAACACAACTCCAGGAATCTAGGGGATAAAGTGACATTTCCATTGCTCAACCAAAAGAGGTCAAACAAGGCTAATGCCAGTGGCTGACATGCACTGACATAGTGCAGACATTGCCAAAATCTAGGGCTTGACATAACTTTTGATCCAGGGCTCCAATTGATGCACAACTTTGTCTGGAAGTTAGGTCTTGATAACAGGATCAAATCATTCAACAGGATCTAGGGCAGGAAATGGCTGGAAGGTGATGAAATTCAGTGATGAACTGTGGTGACTTGGACATGAACTGAGCTTCTGGACAGTGATCTTGGCAAGGGCATATCTTTCAATCTAGGCAGATTCAGATGTCGAGCTAGTGGAAAGAATTGCTCAGGGAGCTGAGGCAAAGCTAAGAGACAAAGTTTCAGGAGCTAGATCGGCCGGGGAAGAATTCCGGCGACCGGTGCTGGAGAAGACGACACTGGAGATTGGGGGTTTTTGATACAAGGTGAATGAGCTCAATTCCAAGCTTGAGAACGATCTCTGGGGTATGACAAGGCTACTGGAGGGGTCAATTTTTCTGGGAGATGGCCGGAGAAGCTCGGCGACGAGGTCTAGCGAACTAATGAAGTTCCAGATCGGGATTTCTTCGATTTGAGCACAATTGGGGATTTTGATTCTATAGGCTTGCTAAGAAATGGCTAAGGATCAGTTTCTGCTACTGGGACGAGAGCTAATTCGGGCTGAATCTGATAGCATTGAGGGAACAGGGCAATTGGGCTTTTCCGGCGATCACCGGCGATGGGGATCGTCGGGGTGCAATTGGTTGCTACTACACAGAGAGGGGAAGAGGGGAACTCACTGGTGCAGTTGAATTGGAAGGAGAAGCCACGGTTTGCTCCGGCGACGGCGGCCTCGAAATCGGCTCGTCGGAGAAGAAGGAGAAACAGTGAGAGCTCTGGAAAATGGCTAAGTCCTGGAGGCGTGCTTCTTCACAGCACTGAGGAGGGGTTTAAATAGGTCCTGGGGCGGAGCTTGCGAGGGGAAAAGGCGCGAAACTTGTGCCGGGGACGAGATCGGCTAGGTGCAGTTGCGACAGCGGTGACCGGCAATGTGATGTACTTCAGGCGGTGCTGCAGCTTTGCCAGCGTTGTCGGGTGCATTGGAACTTCACCTAGGACGGCGCAGATGCGGAGGCAAGAGCAAAACTCCGGCGGTGACACGTATGTGCATGCAATGCCACGGCAACGGGTGCGCGCGCGCGAAACACTGCTGAGGCGCGGCCGTTTAACCGCTGGACATGGTGATGCTACGGTGGTTGGCACGTGCGCGCGGGGTGGCACAGCAACTCACGGGCACAAGCGACAAGAAGCGGTGGCCGGCGGCGAACAAATGCGGCGAAAACACAGCGCGGCTCCGGCGACATGCACTGGTCGAAGGCAACGACCAGGTGCTGGTCGAACGGGACCTGAAAAGAAGGTTTGGGCTGCTTTGCAATTTTGAAACTTGCTCCAGGGACTGATCTGTGAGGAAAATTTGAATTGGAAATGGGCTTGATTGTAAATCTGGAGATCTGGAGGGCTGATCTGAAATCTGATTTCAGGAATGAGTTGCATAAGATTAATGGAACTCATCTAGCCAAAGTTTGACAAGATCGGGCAAGATCTGAAGGGTTTCGACAAAAGTGGGGGAAAACGACTTAGGGTAAAACAGGGTAATTAGGGTTTCAAAAACGGCGAGGGTCGAAACTCAGGTTTAGGGCAGGATTTGGAAATTCTTCTAGAAGGGAAAAATGTTCAGAATAGTGAATGGGAGATATTCACTGAATCAGATCAAAGTTTGGAGGTGGTCTGAGACTTTTAGTCTTTTTGGGGCTTCTGACAAATCTGAAAAGGGCTGATTTGTGAAAAAGATCTGAACGAAAGAGTTTGATTGCCAACGTTTGGGGTAAGATACTGGCACAACTGGGATCTTATTCTGAAATAGAGAGGGACGAGGCAAGCCAGGATTTGGGAAAAATCGGGGTGTTACAACCTGTACCTTTGCGTTTTCCAACCGCAGAGGTACGCAGTGGACCCGGACATCCGGCCTAGATGGATATACGAAGCCGTGTCCAACCACTTCCTGCACGGCGCCTAGGTGATTCTGTAGGATGCAGCTCTCCGGCTTCTGCAAATTTGTAACAATTAAAACAGGTTAGCGAAACAACTCTAACAGAATGGGGGTGGCATCAACTTAAGTGCACAGATGAAGGCTTGTAGTACGTCAAGTAGATCCACTGGATCCGCGAGGATCTTCGAAGCGCAACTGCTTTTCCGACCCCCGCGGGGTACCGTCGCCCTGGGGATCCGCATCTGGACTGTTGGCTAGCAAGGCTTCTCTCAATCGTGCAAACTCTTCCCTCATTTGTGCGACCTCAGGCTGCACATCAGCCATATCTCAGCCCGTATCTCCACCCGTACCTCAGCCCGTATCTTATCGGAGAGCTCCGCTTCCTTTTCCTTCCAGGAGCGGCCTTCTTCCTCGGTGGAGCTAGATCTGCGAAACTGGCCTTCCACGACACAATGGCTCCCACGGCCCGTGTCCACCCGAGATGCTCGTTATTTCCTAGAGCTCAGGTGAGGATGTCGTTCTCCCTCTGCGGGGTAAACAATCCCTCCACTGTCTCGTTCTCAAAAGAGATCTGTTACATTTGAAGGTACCTTGTGAGACAAATTGCCTTATATACACTTGTGCGCACACAGTTTATGAGGTTAGCCAACTTACCATTCGCCTCACAACGTCGGCGTCCCCAGGGGTTGCGAACTGCACAGACCCCGTGGACGACACGGACCCCCTCCCCCTCCACCATCGCTTGCACCTCTCATCCCGGATCTCGGAGAGCGCCAACTCAGGGGAGTCGATGACAGGATTTTGTTCATCTTCCTTCTTCCACTGCTCCTCCTTCCCCGCATAGCCCCGGGATCCGAGCTGATGCGGGTGGTCGTTCCTCTTCTGGATCGCCTTATTCTTCTCGCTAAGGGCCTTGAACTCCTCGGTCCCCTTCTGCTTGGTGAATTCCTCCCATACCTCCTCCGATATGAAGGGGTACTTCTCGCAAGGAGATTTCCCCGCAGCGAGGAAGTTACTGACGAACCAGCTCTTAAAGGTTTTCCATGTTCCGTTCATGTCCTTCAAGCAGGCCGTCCTAGGTGTATTATCGGGGATGTTCCACTTAGCCTGTTTTCAAAAAATGCATACAATTAATCATGAGTTAGTTAAACTTTAGTATAAGCCAAGAGCACGTGATTAAGAAAGAGTTCAGCGATTTCAGTTAATTTAACCTTCACTTCCGCCCACAACCTATCCCTCTCATCCGCTGTCACGTCCTTCCAGCTCTGGACGGTGATCTTCACCCTTTCTTTCACCAACAGCCCAATGTAGGCCATGTACTTCCCAGCATTCTTTCCGATCGGCCTCCCAAATTGGTTGAACTCACAAGAAAGATCCGTGCATTTGGCCAAACGGCCCAACGTCGTCGCGCCTCGCCCCACCCTCTTGCGCTGGGATGAACCAGCTGCATCTTCAGTTACGTTGGGGTTGGCCCTAGTCGAACCACTAGTACCATCCGATGAAGACGACGGCATGTCTTTCCCTACAAAACCATCAACAAACCATCAAAAATTTAATGGAAACACAAACCAAATCATTTTACAAAGCAAAAGGACCTATTTTAAATATTTTTTCTATCGGTAAACACAGAAGCTACCAATAGAAGATAAGATTCTATTTCTCAGCATTTCGTCTACACATTTTCATATAGGAAGCAGGCAACATATGGCAATTAATTCTTCTTGGAGTTCCATAACTCAGCCCAGGACTGGAGACTAATTAGGGCTGCAAAAGGGATGTCCGAAGAAAATAATACTGAAAGAAAGACATGCAAAAATTACTTCCTGAACTGTTCAGAAATATTTTCTATCGATAAACACATGAGCTGCCGATAGACCATAACAATGTTTTCCATCGGCAAAGATACGAGATACCGATATAACATATTGTTTTGGAATATTGTTGATAAGCTGCCATTCACTGGCATCACATAGTCTTGGTTTAAGTCAACATTCTCCATGATTTTTTATACTAATATTCATGGGCCAGCATTATTATTTCACACATAACAATGTTTTCTATCGGTAAACACATGCGCTGCCGATAGAACATAACAATGTTTTCTATCGGTAAATACAAAAGATACCGATAGAATATGTGTAAGCACACCTCCAACGTATAATGTGCATTACATGGCAGTTGGATACAATTGATCACACATACAGCAGTACATATAAGTTAAAATCTCAAAATAGGTTCATTACAGCACTGGAACATATTATGTCAACCCTAATTTAAATCAACATTGCCTGCGGAATGTTTATAATCCAACACAATAGGGAACCCTAGTGTAATTACAAAACTCAAAGAATTAGTACGTACAAAACACAAAGATCAAATAAGGAAGATGCTGGAAAAAGAACGACGAATTAGGGTATTTACGGCGATCAGTTGTGGTGATGGAGAGGCGGTGTAGAATGCAGCGGCGGCCGGCGAAGGACGAAAATATGAACCGGTGGTAGTGGCGAACAAGAATCCAGCCGGCGATCGTCGTGTGGGTGAGAGGAAGTGAGTGGTCACTGCGGAGGTTGTGGTTTTGTTCGCTCTCGAAGAGACGCAGTGCTATAAGTTGGAACTGTTCGACTGGAGGGAAACTCAAGGGCCATGTACGAGTAATAAAGTAGTGGATGCCCTTTTCTATCGGTACAACAAAATAATACCGATAGAACAAGTAAATTTTTCCCAGAACAATATTTGAAGTAGTGGATGCCTTTTTCTATCGGTATAAACAATAAAATCCCGTGAGACCAATTTTCCCCAGAAAAATTTTTTAAGTGCCTGAGATTATAGTATTGGGTGCCCTTTTTCTATCGGTAAAAACAACAAAATACAGTCAGAGTAATGAATTTATTCTAATGGTAGAACATAATAATACCGATAGAATAAGTAAATTCGTTAGTCTCACCTTCAAACAATCATATGTACACACAATGTAACATCAAACAGACCGTGCTTGAAAGCTGCAGAATGATAAAGAAAGAGGGAAGATAGCCGGAAAATTGAAAAATTTACATAAAAACAAATTGTTCATTCATTGTTGTTTTATCACATAAAAAAATAAAAATCCAAAATGCTAGGTCAAGGGGTGGTCTTAGCCCTGGCTACATGTAGAATAGAGTCAGTTTGACTGGTAGCTAGGACGCAGGACTCCTCTAGCGACAAGTTGTCCCTAGAGAAGGCCTGCGACCTCCCTCAGCTTCGCTATGGTATCCTTCATAGTCAAACCACAGCCAGCGATGGTAATATCTGCGGCTTGCTTCTCCTCGCGAAGACGCCTCGTCCTCACCCTGGAATTGCCACCAGTCGTCTTCATGCGCTGAATGCGCCGGAGGAGATCGTCCAGTTCAAGCCATAGCTGAGTGTGCCTGTCCATAAGGAGCTTGTGCTTCTCCTGGAGGGACCTTAGCTCGGCCTTGACTTTGCCAGCGTCTTCCACGGCTCCCATTCCCTGTGCAAATCAACAGGTCAAGAATGTACTGAACATGGATTAACAATACAGGGGTAAACCCAGGAGATTTAGAGTTCTTGCCGGGGAGGGCATGGCTGACGATCCCATTAAGGTTGCCATTGTGAAAGAGAAGATAAGGAGTCGAAGAGTTTGAGAATTAGAAAAACAACAAAATACCGTGACGCATGGCAAGGTACTTATAGAATTTCCAAGGCAACGCATGGCGACACAGTTGAGAATTCAAAGCGCCAAAGTATTGTTATATCGGTACAAACAACAAAAAACCGTCAGACAACAAAATACCGTGAGACTAACGAATTTATTCTAACGGTAGAACATAATAATACCGATAGAATAAGTAAATTTTTCGCAGTGAAACTTTTGAAATGCCTAAGACACATTAAAGTAGTGGATGTCCTTTTCTATCGGTACAAATAACAAAATACCGTCAGAAAAATGGATTTTTGGAGAGCTTAATTTGAAGAAGCAAGAGGCTGCAATGAGATTTTTGCAAGAAAATTTGAAGGGAAGAATTAAGTACTTACAGGATAAAGGTACTGTACATGTTAGAACTCATGCTGTGGAGTAAAATAGAGATATATTAATGCTGTGAACTAGCTTATCATTAAGTTCTAAAGAAAAATGTACTGCCTGATGTATTAATGATAAGTTCCTCACCTTGCTGCAGAACTTGTGGGCTGTTTGCTTAGCATTTATCACTGAAATAGAAAATAATCATCAATGGTTCTCAACCCATAATCCTTCTTCGTGATCATCTCGCAGATACATTGTTTCGTTGATATCTTCAGTAGGGATAGATTGAATGCCCTCTAAAAATGGAGGTATTTCATCGAATTGGTTATACTCCTCTTCGTTGACAACATCTTCGACCCCAACAATAGGTCTCTTGCTGTGGAGGACAACATGCAAGTTTGGATTGGCCGGGTCAACGATGTAGAATACCTCTGTGGCTTGCTTTGCAAGTATGAATGGATCGTCTTAGTGTCCGACTCTATCAAGATCGACGAGAGTAAACCCGTAACTGTCAACTTGAACACCTCGAGGGATTTCGACCCGTTGGCATCGAAACAGGGGAATCTTAAGTAATCCATAATCGAGCTCCCATATTTCGTCAATAGCACCGTAATATGAGTTCAGTGCCCTTACTGACCTGGCATCCTCGGAAATAGCAAACAGTGTCACTCCGCTACATTGCGTGCTACTCTTGGCGTCTTGAGCTCTTGTGTAAAATGAATACCCATTGATGTCGTACCCCTGCCAAGTCCCTACAGTGAATCTTGGGCCTCTAGCCAACCATGTCACAGTTTCACTTACGGAGCCCTCGGCAGCTCGCGTGCCTCTTTCTTGGATCCACCCAGCAAATTTCCTGTTATGTTCTCTGGTGACCCAAATGTCTGACTTCGAAGGATTCTGTGACCGTAACATTACCTTGTGCTCGTGTATGTATGGCTCGACCTCCGTCATGTGTTGTAAGACCCAAAAATGTGATTTTGCATACACATCACGAGTGGGGACGATAGCTTTGAATCCAATCGTTCCGATACCCTGAAACCTGCCATCGTGTCGGGACCTCGGAACGCAAATTGGGTCAACCTCGGCCATTCAATCACCTCCTCGGCCGCATAACCTTCCATGATACTCCCCTCGGGTCGATGACTAGTCCTTACGTATTCCTTCAATACACCCATAAATCTCTCAAATGGATACATGTAGCGCAGGCACACGGGTCCACAAAACTTAATTTCTCTGATAAGGTGAACAATCAGATGGACCATAACATCAAAAAAGGATGGAGGGAAATACATCTCGAGCTGACAAAGAGTTGTAACCACGTCGCGTTGCAAAGCGTCCAGTCCATCCGGATCAATTACCTACGAGGACACAGTTGCGCCAAATATTCATATCAGAAAAATCTTCTAATTAAGCTCCACAAATGGAGGTAATGAACTTATAGTACGAGTGCACGTACTTACCTTGCAAGATATTGCGTTGAAGAAATAACATAGGTTTGTGATTGTCTCTCTAACTTTAACTGGGAGAATGCCTCTGATAGCAATGGGAAGCATTTATGACATCAACACATGACAGTCGTGGGACTTCGTGCCAACCAGTCTTAGGTCCTTCATGGACACAAGTTTTTCCAAGTTCGCGGAGTACCCACATGGAACTTTAACACCGTGCAGGCACTGACAGAGTTCTGTTTTTCGCTCTTGGACAACGTATAGCAGGCCAGGGGGAGGTATGTATGCTTTCCATTCTCTAAAGGTGCAAGCTCAGTCCTTATCCCCATTTCCACCATGTCACGATGAGCTTTCACACCATCCTTTGTCTTTCCCGAAATGTTCAACAACAAACCAATCAAACTGTCACAGACATTTT
Organism: Pharus latifolius; assembly: GCA_019359835.1. Lineage (NCBI taxonomy): Eukaryota > Viridiplantae > Streptophyta > Magnoliopsida > Poales > Poaceae > Pharus > Pharus latifolius. The sequence continues at coordinate 56,906,639 of CM033321.1, read as the reverse complement.
TCTCTACATGCATGACGTCAATGCAATGTCGAACTTGTAAGTGCTCCCAGTACGGTAGATCCCAAAGAATCGATCTCTTCTTCCAAACATTTTTTTCTCAAGGCTTAGAATACTTACCGAACTCAGCTTTGATGTCCTTCACGCGCGAGTAAATCTCCTTACTGGTCAGAAACACTGGAGCTGATCCCTTCTCAGGCTTCCCGTTAAATGATTTCCTCTTCTTACGGTACGTGTGATGCACCGGAAGAAACCTGCGGTGACCCATGTACACTGTTTTCTAACAGTTTCACAGCCACATGCTCTCAGTTTCATCTAGGCAAATAGGGCAAGCCTTGGCTCCTTACATACTATACCCTGACAAATTGCTGTAGGCCGAAAAATCAGTTATGGTGCAAAATATCAGGGCCTGCAAGATGAAATTCTCTTTCTTGTAAGCATCCCACAACTGCACCCCCTCGCTCCGCAATTTCTGTAAGTCCTCGATTAAAGGCGCTAAAAACACGTCAATATCATTTTCGGGTTGTCTGGGCCCTGAGATTAGTAACGCCATCATGATGTACTTGTGCTTCATGCATAACCAAGGAGGAAGAATGTAGATGCATAAAAGAACCGGCCAAGTACTATGCCGACTGCTCATATTACCATGTGGGTTCATACCATCTGTACTCACCCTGAACCTTATATTCCTAAGTTCGCCGCCGAACTCAGCAAATGTTCTGTTGATGTTCCTCCATTGAATAGAATCAGCTGGGTTTCTCAGTTTTCCGTCTTGTTTCCGGGCTTTAGCATGCCAACGCAAGTGCTTCGCGACTTTCGGATTTGCAAACAGCCGCTTCAATCTAGGTATCACAGGCAAGTACCACACAGTTTTCACCGGAAGTCCTTTTTTTTACCTCGTGACGTTCACTGTCAATCCGGTCCCTACGCGTATACCTCGATGCGCCGCATTTTGGACAAACATGCAAACTGGAGTACTCGTTACAGTACAACACACAATCATTTGGGCATGCGTGTATTCTTTCAATTTCCATTCCCAACGGACACAACAGTTTTTTAGCTTGGTAAGTAGATCTTGGCAACTCATTTCCCTCTGGAAGCATGTCCGCTAGAAGATCTAATAGTGCCGTGAAACTCTTATCACTCCAACCGTTGCCTGCCTTCAAGTTATATAATCTCAGCACAGAAGACAGTTTTGTAAATGTTGCACATCCAGGGAACAGAGACTTCTCAGAGTCAGCAATCAGTTTCACAAATTCACAGAAGTCGTTTTCGTTGTAATCTTCCTCTACATCACGTAACATCTCATCTAGATTGTCATCATCATCTACGTGCACATCGGAATGAACATTATCAAAATTCGGATGATCATCGATATTATTGCAATCCACATCCGAGTCCTGCTGATTGGTAGTAGTGGTGCTTGTTTCCTCAAGATCTTCACCATGCCATATCCAACGGGTGTATCATGCGTTAAAACCACGGCGAATCAAATGACTCTTAATTTGAGCAGAGTTGCTAAACCTCTTCAAGTTCATACAATCTGTACAAGGACAAAGCATATTTTTCTCTCCCTTCCTCTCCTTTTGTTGCTCAGCAAATTTAATAAACTCATTCACACCATCCAAATATTCAAGAGTAGTACGTTTTATTCCATACATCCAATATTTCATGTCCCTCTACAATTAACAAAATTTAACGAGCCAGCCATGCATGAAACCTACCCGATTAAGTTATGTATATGTACATGTACAGCCTCTTACAACAGATGTGTTAAACCCTAGCCTGACCAAATTAACACTAATTAACCTAGCTAACTACACAATACAAGCTAGTTAGCTCCTAAAACATGAAGCATTTCCAGCTAGCTATCTCTCAAGCTTAGAGCTACAAACTTGGAACTACACAATACAGCTAGCTTGCAAGTAGAGAGGGAGGGCGATCTAGAGGGAGATCGAGAAAAGTGTCGACAATTAAGCATACCTTAAAGAGAGGGGTGCAATCAACTTCCCTCCAGCTTGCCTTGATCACCCTAGCAGTGTAGCTGCGAGCGTGGAACTTTCATCACAAACAGAGGGACACAGAGTGCAACAGAACAAAAGAGCAGCTCAGCAATGGTCGAGTGGGGTTTTCCTTAAAATGGACCTTTTTCTAACGGTAAATACATGAAATAACCATTAGACTAAGTAAGGTAATTTGCCGCTCACATATTCTATCGGTAAAACCACACATATACCGTTAGAGAATGTACATTGCTGAGCAGGTACAGGTCTTGTTTGTCGCGCCCCGAAACTGGGACTACGACTACTCCTGAAGAGACCTAGCTCGCTGCAGCTAGTCCCATATATGCATAGCATACACATACCCTTGACTTCCCAGGATAAGTCAAGCACAGGAGTATATTCACATTGCAACAGAGTAACTTACAAAATATTTAAGCAGTGTGGCCTGCTGGCCTTGATATTACATAAGAAGATTACAATGCTTTCACGGCATACATGGTTTAGCAAAATAACAACTACACAGCAGAAGATAGGTGACCCACCCACAATGAGAAGTGGACGGCAGAACAACACATTAGGGCAATGACGGGACTGACGCTCCTCCTTCTGGATCCAAGAAGTTCTCCATGCCTTCATTTTGGTTTTTGAACGCTCCATCTACTGATTTGTAGGTTGCAAGGGTGAGCACTTACGTACTTAGCAAGTCATAGGTAAGAGTAGATACATATAGTAGTGATTATATGAACCTAGACTAGTCAAGAATTATGAATGTTTGTAAAATAACCTTTTTCTTTCATACCTCATCTCATGGCAGCACTTTTCATAATATAACATCATCATTCATGTTCACTAGATTATAGCACTACCGCGACATGTCGACACACGACAGCCCACGGCAGCACTCCTTATCATGACAACACATGTCATTTGGGTAATCTTGATTTAACACATTTTATTTAGAAAATAATACTTGTGTCACACCCCGTGGATTTAATCCACCGCAGCAGACTCCTATAAACCCGGGAGCTCGGAGTATTCAAATACGTTTTTAACTCTGCAGAGAGGTACCAATTTACCCGCAAGATATTCCACTTTCAAGCCCATCCTATCAAAATGATTAGACCCCTCCTCACAACCATGTGTGAGTGGCAAGGTGGAGATAACAAGAACTTTTGCTATGTATCACTCACAATTCACCCCTGACCCTGCAGTTTTCTTCACACAAACCGCAGTTGTGGCGGGATTACCCCACACACGGATGCCTCTTCCCATTACTGGGTCAACGTGCTTGATCAAATCACATTCAGTGATATGTGGAGGAGCTGAACCCCGTGAGTTTAGTGTATTGTTTTCCATCTCATGCAGGGGTTTCATGTGCGATCCACATAAGTACTTGTTCAGGCCTGTCCCATACCAGGCTTGCGGTTAGCACGTTGTTCATGCCACTAGACGCACAACACAAGGTTCTAGTCTTTATATGCTAGTGACCAGACCATCCACAACCCTGCACCTTCAGTGCCTGCATTCCTTCGCAGTCTAGCACCTGCAGTGCTACCACCATTCCATACCATTTTCTGGTCATGGCTCAAAACTTGTTTATTTCACATTTCACAGATAACCAGTCTAGTACTGCCAATTCATAAATCAACCATTCTCAATCTTTCTCATGCAATATTATCTATATTCAAGGTTATGTTTTAGCAACATTTAAAATATAGGTTCAAGATGACTAAGGATATGACTTGCCTTCCGCGTCGTAAGAACAGCAGTTGATGACGGATCAACAGCGAAGTCCTCGAATTCAGCTTCTGGATCTGCTCGACGACAAACCAAACAATACACAATAATTACTTATATATTAAAATGTTTTAGGATCTATATGCAGATATGCTTAACAAGGATGATTGAACGATACTGGAGATAATTGAGATTGCAAGCTGAACTGAGTTGAGATCTAGGGTTTCAAGGAATTGGCTAAGGATGAGTGTTAGATGCTCTTAGGATCTCAAGGTTGCAATAAGAACATTAGTTTTGTGGTTGGTTTGGTCAAAAATAGCGAATGTCAGCAGATTGACATTCGGATCAAGGCTCTGACATTACTTCAAGGAAAACTAGAGAGCTTATCTCAAGTTATCACAGTAGAAGAAAGTGTAGATCATAACTCTACAAATTCAGTGGACAAAGTGGCTTTCAAAGTGCACAATCAAAAGTGGGTAAACAAGGCCAATGCCATTGGCCGGCATGCACTGGGACAATGTCAAAAATTAGGGTTTAGCAGTAAATATAATTCAAGGGCTCAAATCAAGTTGTGATAGAAGAAGAAAATGCTGATCACAACTTCAGGAATCTAAGGGACAAAGTTATGCCCAAAATGCACATCTGGAAGGGAGTGAAAAGGGCTGATGCCACTGACTGACATAGTCTGGCATTGAATCTGACATGGCCAGAAACTAGGGCTTGGCATAACTTTTGATCTAGGGCTCCAAATGATGCACCACTTTGTCTGGGAGGTAGGCAATGATAACAGGAACAAATCATTCAACAGGATCTAGGGCAGGAAATGGCTGGAAAGTGATGAAATTCAAAGGAGAAGTATGGTGGCGACACGGCACAGTGAAGCCACTGGACAAAATCTTGGCATGGCTATAACTTGAAATCTAGATAGTTTCAGAGATCGGGCTAGAAGACAAATATGCTCAGGAGGTTGAAGCACACTTGAATGACAAAGTTTAAGAAGCTGAATCAGCCGGGAATAGGTTTCCGGTGAACTGTGCCGGAGAAGATGACATACAATTTGGGGGTTTTTGCTGTAGGAGGTTTGAACTCAATTCCAAGCTCAGGGAGTATGAGGGAAGCATAGGAATGCTACTGGGGTGGTCAATTTGGTCGGAGGATGGCCGGTGTGGCCTGGCGACGATCGCCGGCGACTGGAAAAACTCAAAATTGGGGAAAACTTCGATTGAAGCTCAATCTGGAGATCTTGATACACAGGCTTGCTGGAAATGGCTCACTGATCATCTTTCTTCACAGGATCGAGAGCTGATTCGAAGTAATTTGACCTGCATTGCCGGAACAGGGCAATCGGGATTTTTCCGGCGATCACCGGCGATAAGATGCAAGGTAATTCAATTAGTTGGTACAGCACGATGAGGGAGATGAGCTATACCTTCTGGTGCTGTTAATTTGGTGAGAGGTGCAGCAGGTGAAGTTGGCACCGTGAGGCCTCAATCTGGACTCGCCGGAGAAGATGACTACAGCGGAGGTAATTTGGAGATTTGATTAAGTTCTGGTGATGAGAAGATCGCTCAAGTGTTGGCTGCTTATATAGATCAGTGGGCGAAGCTTGCAAGGGGTAAACAGCAATGAATTGGTGTCAGTTGACATGATTTGCCTGGCGCAGATGCAACAACGGCGAGCGGTGAAGCGACGGCGCACAGGCGGTGCAAAGCTGTTCCTTGTTACTTCATTGGGACTCAACAATGTCGAGCGGTGCAAGGCGGTGGCGACAAGGGCTGGCAAAGCAAGCAACGTGCCAAGAAGATGTTGACAATGGCTGCTGTTGGTCGCGCACGGGAGCAAGTGTTGTTCAATGGTGCTGCCACGGCGATGGCTGAGACACGGACACGTGCGCACAAGCATGCACGGTCACAATTTCAGGCGGGGCTTGGCCGGCGGCGAGCAAGCACGGCGCAAACGGACGGCGAGACTCTGGTCGTGAACTGGCTGCTGCCCTGGTTGAATTAGGGCTGATTTGCAATATTTGATTCTTGACTTTGAACTGATCTGCAATTCTGAAGATTTAGGAGATTAGAGTGGAATTTGACTTTGCTGATTTGGCAGACTTAATTCAACAGATGACTTGGCACAGATAGAAGATAAAATTTGAGATGTTCGGATGATTTTTGATATGAACTGAAAACAGAGTAGATTAGGGTAAAATAAGTCTAAATCTTGTTGATCTCGAATTCTGGGATTTAGGGTTTGATTTTGAGATACTCATAAAAGAAGAATTTGTGTTGGAAAGCATTTGGGAGGTGTTCCCTGAATCAGATTTGAATTTAGAGATGATTTGCAACATTTTGCCTTTTTAGGCTTCTGGAAAATATGGAAAAGGTTTAGATGGTAAAATCTGGCTGTCAACTTTCTAGTTTAAGGTATTGGCATATCTTGATCATAATCCACGAATAATCTGGTCTGAACTTGGCTAAGATTTTGATTAAATCTGGATTTCTGAAACTTAGGGTATTTGGGTAATAAAAGATATTCTGTTTTCAAAAACAGAAAGGAGTTGAAAAATGTAACACCCTGAGTTAGGGGTGAAAATTTCCTTTTTCACAAATGGCATGCATGCATGTATCTGTAGTAATAGCCAGATTAGTTTCTATCTCAAGCCCTAAAATCTCCAAAATCTATCCTATGACCTCAAATTAAGATCAGATTGTTCAGATGTGATCTATCAGTTACTCTGAACTTAAAAGTCTTCAGAACCCAGATCCAATTCTATCTCTAACTCCCAGAATTATCAACTCCTTCTGTTTTCGAAAACAGAAATACCTTATATTACCCAAATACCCTAAGTTTAGAAATACAGATTTAATCAAAATCTTGACCAAGTTCAGACCAGATTATTTCTGGAATATGATCATGGGTATGTCAATACCTTAATCTAAAAAGTTGACAGCCAGATTTTATCATCTAAACCTTTTTCACAAATCAGTCCAAGACTTATCGCAAATTAGTCCTTATCTGATATCTGAAAACCTAAAAAGACTAAAATCTCCAGATTAACTCTAAATTCAGAATTTCTTCAGCAGATCTTTTCTAATTGCTATTTAGCACAAGTTTTTCTTCTGTACAGATGTCAAAATCAAAACCTAAATGCCAGAATTCGAAATCGACAAAACTCAAATCTAATTTTACCCTAAATTACTCTATTTTCAGTTTGTATCAAAAGCTATCCAAATGTGCCAAGTTTTATTTTCAATCCTTGCCAAATCATCTGTGGAATAAAGATTGCCAAAATAGCAGAATCAAATTCAGAACAAACCTTCCAAATCATTAGATTTACAGATCAGTCCAAATCAAGAATTGGAAATTACAAATGAACCCAGATTCGACCAGGCTAGCTACTGTGCGCACGACCAGAGATTGCCGTGGTTGCCATGCGCCGTGCACGCTCGCCGCCGGCCAAGTTCCGCTTGCATTTGTGCTCGTGCATGCTTGCTCTTCCTATTGCGCACGCGTCAGTGTCTCAGCCATCGCCGTGGCAACACCGTGGCAGCGTCGACTACAGCACCGCCCTCGTGCGCGACCAGCAGCAGAAACACCAGGCTTTTGTCAGTTGCTTTTGCGCCGTGCCAGTTGTTGTCGCCACCGTGTGCTCTAGCGTTGCAAAGTCCCGATGAACCAACGTGGTGATCAGCTATAGACTTGTCGCCGTCGCAATCACCGCTCTTGCTGTGTCTTCGCCGCTGATGTTCAGCACGCAACCAATCGCATCACCAGCTGCCAAATCAATTCACTGCTCCCACCTTGCAAGCTTCGCCTGACCTATTTATACACCACTGTACCCCAGCAACTTCTTGTTTTACTGGAAATCAGCTAAGTCTCGAAACTCTCCTGTTTTCGTCTTCTTCTCCGGCAAGTCGTCGAGGAGGCTCATAGTGCCAGCTTCATCCGTTGTTCCAAACTCCAAATTGAATCCATCAGTGAGTTCCTCTACTTATCCTCTCTGTGTAGTACTGTTTAATTTCTCACCGGTGACCCCTAACGCCGGCGATCACCGGAATTGTCAATTGCCCTGTTCCTGTAATGTAGCTTAATTCAGCCCGAATTAGCTCTCGTATCTGTAATCAAAATTGATCAGTAAGCTAACTCAAGCATGCCTGTGAACTTAGAACAATCAATTGAGCCCAATTTGAAGCTATTTCCGATTTTGCAATTTATCAGTTGCTGGCTCTCGTCGCCAAGCCACACCGGCGATCCTCCGGCCAAATTGACGTCGCCAGTAGCTTACTCATACCCATATATCACCTCCCAAGCTTGGAATCGAGTTCATTCGTCCTAAATTGAAAAACCCCAAATAACAGTGTTCTTCTCCGGCACAGTTCACCGGAAAAGTGTTCCCGGCCGTTTCAGCTCAAATCACTTTGTCCGCTGTGTGTGCCTTAGCCTCCTGAGCATTTTTGTCTTCTAGCCCGACACCTAGATCGGCCTAGATTGGAAGATATAGCCATGCCAAGATCTTGTCCAGAACTGTTCCTGTACAACCAATTCATCTCAGTTCATCATCAAATTTCTTGCTTTCCAGCCATTTTCAGCCCTAGATCCTGTTGAATGATTTATTCCTGTTATCAATGCCTACCTTCCAGACAAAGTGGTGCATCATTTGGGGCCATAGATCAAAAGTTATGCTAAGCCCTAGTTTCTGGCCATGTCAAGATTAATGCCAGGCTATGTCAGTCAGTGGCATTAGCCCTTTTCACTGCCTTCCAGATGTGCATCTTGAGCATAACTTTGTCCCTTAGATTCCTGAAGTTGTGATCTACAATTTCTTCTTTTATCACAACTTGATTTGAGCCCTTGAATTATATTTGTTGCTAAACCCTAATTTTTGACATTTTCTCAGTATATGCCAGCCAATGGCATTGGCCTTGTTTACCCACTTCTGGTTGTGTAATTTGAAATCCACTTTGTCCACTGAATTTGTAGAGTTGTGATCTACATTTTCTTCTTCTACCACAACTTGAGATAAGCACTCTAGCTTTTCTTAAAGCTATGTCCAAGCTTTGATCCGAATGTCGATCTATTGACATTCGCTACTTCGATTAAACCAGCCACAAAATTATTATTCCTATCGTAAACCTGAAACCCTAAGATTATCTAATCACCATCCTTAGCCCAAATTCCTTGAAACCCTAGAATCTCGACTCAGTTCAGTTTGCAGTTTAACTTATCTCCAGTATAGTTCAATCATTCTTGTTAAGCATTTCTGCATATAAGTCTTAAAACATTTTAATATTATAAGTAATTATTGTATATTTGTTTGTCGTCGAGCAGATTCAGAAGCTGACTTTGAAGATTTCGCTGTTGACCCGTCATCGACTGCTGTATTTTACGACGCGGAAGGCAAGTCATATCTTTGATCATCTTGAACCTATATTTTAAATGTTGCTATAATATAACCATGAATATTGGCAATATTGCATGTGAAAGATTGAGAATGATTGATTTATGAATTGGCAGTACTAGACTGGTTATCTGTGAAATGTAAAATAAACAAGTTTTGAGCCATGAACTATTATATGTATTTATATACTTATATTCATGAAATAAAACCCCTAGCCGTGACCAGAAAAATGGTGTGGATGGCTGTAGCACTGGAGGTGCTAGACTGCAAAGGAATGCAGGCACTGAAGGTGCATGGTTGTGGATGGTCTGGTCACTGGCATATAAGGACTAGAACCTTGTGTTGTGCGTCTAGTGGCATGAACAACGTGCTAACCGCAAGCCTGGTATGGGACAGGCCTGAACAAGTAATTATGTGGATCGCACATGAAACCCCTGCATGAGATTTGTAGTGATGCACGATAAACACGGAGTGCGGCTCCCACACATATCACTGAAGGTGATCAAGCACGCTGACCCAGTAATGGGAATAAGCGAAGGGGTGGAGGTTTGGATACAACCTGCCACAACTGTGCCTCGCTGAGAGCCACAGGGTCGGGGGTGAATTGTAAGTGATACATAATAAAAGTTCTTGTTATTTCCACCTTGCCGCTCACAGTATGAAGTGAGTCAGGGGTCCAATCATTTTGTTATGATAGGAAAGGTTTGAAAGTGGAATATCTTGTGGGTAAATTGGTACCTCTCTGCAGAGTTAAAAATGTATTCGAATACTCCGAGCTCCCGGGTTTTATAGGAGTCTGCTGAGGTGGATTAAATCCACGGGGTGTGACACAAGTACTATTTTCTAAATAAAATATGTTTAAATCAAGATTACCCAAATGACATGTGTTGTCATGATAAGGAGTGCTGCCGTGGGCTGTCGTGTGTCGACGTGTCGCGGTAGTGCTATAATCTAGTGAACATGAATGATGATGTTACTTTATGAAAAGTGCTGCCATGAGATGAGGTATGAAAGAAAAAGATTATTTTACAAATATCCATAATTCTTGACTAGTCTAGGTTCATATCATCACTACTATATGTATTTACTCTTACCTATGACTTGCTGAGTACGTAAGTGCTCACCCTTGCAACATTCAACTCAATAGATGGAGCCTACCTTAATCAAGATGATGGCACGGAGTACTACGTGGATCCAGAAGGAGGAGAATCAGTTCCGCCAGAACCCTGAAGTGTGTTGTTCTGCCGTCAACTTCTTTTGTGGGAGGGTCGCCTTTCTTCTGCTGCGTAGTTAAATATTTTGCTAAACCCTGAATGCCTTGTAGGCATTGTAATCCTCTTTATGTAATATTAAGGCCAGCAGGCCACACTGCTAAATATTTTGTGAGTACTCTGTTGCAATGTAATATACTCCTGTGTTTGGCTCATCCTGGGAAGTCAAAGGTTTGTGGTTTGGGACTAGCTGCAGCGAGCTAGGTCTCTATAGGAGTAGTCGTTGTCCCAGTTTCGGGGCGTGACAAAAAATCTGGAAGTTAGAGATAGAATTGGATCTGGGTTCTGAAGGCTTTTAGGTTTAGGATAACTGATAGATCAAATCTGGAAAGTCAGATCTTGACTTGGGGTCACGGGATAGATTTTGGAGATTTTAGGGCTAGAACTGGAGCTGATTTGGTTGATCTAGAAGAGACATATGCATGCATGATTTGTTTTTTTTTAAGAAAGAAACTTTTCACCCCAAAACTCTGGATATTACATTGTTCTATCAGTAAATATGTGTATTGACCGTTAGATGATGCATGACACAGCAAGTGCATGAGTTTTTCTATCGGTAAATATGTGTATTGACCGTTAGATGATGCATGACACAGCAAATACATGTGTTTTTCTATCGGTAAATATGTGTATTTACCATTAGATGATGCATGACTGAGCAAATACATGTGTTGTTCTATCGGTAAATATATGTATTTACCGTTAGAGGAGGTACTGGTACCAAACTGGGTATTGCATGACACACATGACACCAGTTCTCACATCCAAAGAATCATATCTAAACACAATGTAACATCAAATAGATCTTACATCAAAGAAATCTTAACTAGAAGATAAAGCAATATTTCAAGAAATGCTAATTTGTAGATTAACTAGGAGACACAAAATACTTTTCTTAGGTACTTGGTACTTCATCTTGCCAAAGAAATTACACATGCCAGTTCACAAATTCAGGTACAAACATACACATGCCAGTTCACCAATACAAATTCAGGTACAAACATACACATGCCAGTTCACCAATACAAATTCAGGTACAAACATACACATGCCAGTTCACAAATTCAAATGCATGTCTGAAACAACAGTGCAAATACACACCTACCTACCAATACAATTAAATACACATATACTCCCTACACATTCAAGTTCATGTCCCAAATAGCAATACATGATACACAAATATACAACAATATACAAATACAACAATTCACACATTCGATGTATATTAGAAAAGCCACGTCTGAAATTAACAACAGATCACGACGAGGACCCAGTGGCCCATACATTTTACATAAAAGAGAACTTTTGCAGGTTGCGACAATGCAACTACTGACTACAAGTTAGACCTGATACATCACAAATCCATTCATCCAAAATAGCAAATGTCTGAACTACATTGGACTTAACCATAGGTGTTCAGTTTGAAGACGCCCGAGGAGCTAGAACTACCGTGGAGTTACATTTGTATTGGTGATTTCCTCGGACTCAAACTCAATCAACTCAACTCAACTCAACTCCATTAACAACAAGAACCTACCTTCAAAGATGTTGTTCTGTGTAGTGATGGTGTAGAATGGCTGTGCAAATGACAATAATTCTTCTTCTCCAAGCAGGTAAGCATCTGGCCACAAGCTGGTGCATGCAAAAAAATGTGAGATGCTTTCTATAGGTCCTGATTTGAGAAACACGCCGGGCTTAAGGATCTTCTCGAACTGAGCCAACCAAGATCTCGCCCTTCACGTCCTTCCAGCTCTCGATGGTGATCTTCACCGTTTCTTTCGCCAACAAGCCAACGTAGGCAGCGTACTGCGATGAAGAACCATGAAATACGTTGCCCCTCATGAGCATCATCCAAGGACCTGCACAGATCACAATCATATTGAAGAGAAGACACATCAAAATGAAGGATACAAAAATTGCAGAATAATTGCCATAATCGGATTAGAATAATCTAACAATATTACCGAAATTTTACGTACCTTGCTTGGGATGCCGAAATCTAGAGGGCGTCGATGGAGGTGCGGGGGTGCAGCGGTCGCCGGTAGAGGTGCGCCGGCCGTCCATGGAGCTTACGGGTTAGGACTACGAGCACCAGATGAACTGTGAGAATGAAAGAGATATACCCGGGTATTTATAGTACTAGATAATTTCTATCGGTACACAACCTCATACCGTTAGTAATTTTATATATCTTCTAACGGTATAAAAATAATTTACCGATAGAATAAAAATATTTGTAGAAGGCGAATGGTTCTATCGGCACAATACATATTGCCGATAGGAATTTTTGTACATACTCTGTCGGTATATACGTACATTGTCAATAGAATAATACTAGTTGTAGAAGGCAAACAGTTCTAAAATATTTTCGCTATATTCTAACGGTATAAACATACATTACCAATAGAATAAAACTATTTGAAAACGAACAGTTCTAAGTAATTTTTGATATATTCTAACGGTACAAGCATCCATTACCGATAGAATAAAAATATTTGTAGAAGGCGAATGGTTCTATCGGCACACTACATATCGCCGATAGGAATTTTTGTACATATTCTGTCGGTATATGCATATAGTACTGATAGAATAAGACTAGCTGTAGAAGTCGACCAGTCCTATCGGCGCACAACATTCTCCCGTCAGTACTTATGCATCTCTTCTAACGGCAAATATGTTCATCACCGCTAGAGTAAATCATACTGCTTCTTCCAACGGTAAGTTTCTTACAAACCGATAGGAAAAATACACCCATTGGCCTTTTATGACCGCGAAGCACATTTTCTATCGGTTTTCTACTAAATCGCTAATAACTGATAGAAGATTGGGGTTAGTAGACTGCATTTCTGTACTAGTGATAAAGCATGCATATACTTGAACAACAATTAACTCTTATACTTATCCTTAAAATACTGGGAGAGACATGGTCAAGGGAATAGAGACTTGCCTTGCAACGCGGGTTCTGACTGCTCTACTGGGTCTTCAAAGACTTCTTCTGATCCTTCCACTTCTGGCTCTACTCTCGCACGCAAACAATGAAACAACACAACACATAAGCAATACAGAAAATACTTGCTATAGGAAAATTATAAACATGTATGCAAGCGAAGTGATCTGGTCAAAGACGATACATTGGGGGAGAAGATACTAGGGTTTGGCTCACAAAATTTGGTTCAGACGCGATGAATGTCTGCAGGCTGACATTCGGTTCATGGCTTGACAATGTATGAGAATGGCATAGACATGGTTTAAAAGGTTTTCAGTTGACAAAACAAGTTTGGATTAAGGCATTGGATGCACAATGGAGTAAGGTAATTGCTTGACAAACTAGTTTCTACAGAAAAGTCTAGGAAATCAAAGAATTTACAGCTAAGTCCCTGGCACAGAGAAAAGCGAATGGAAAGGGTGCTTCTGACAAGGTTTATTGGAAAAAGGTGGCTTGACGGCGGTGAACGGCGAGGTTAAAGTCGTCGGCTGCTAGAACCAAGGATGGGCTACAGTGATAGAGAGCTAGGGTTGAGGAAACTTAAAATTGGTTGAGGGGCTTTACTACTGGAGTGATGTAGATGGTGTAGAAGTGAGGGATTTGGTTTTGGTGGCGGTTTGAGGCTTGCCGGCGCTACGGTCAGACTCAAAGAAGACGGTTTCAAAGGGCGCCGTTGATTCAAAGCAATGTCGGGCAATTGGGCTCAGCTACACGATGTATGGGATACAGGGAAAGTGTAGATAGGGTCAATTGGGGTAGAAACATGGTGAGGCGTGCCGGCGGCGTGAGGTGTTCACGGCGGCGCGTGAAGAAACGGAAAGCTTCAATCACGGGCTAAATTCAAAATGTGGCTGAATAGGCTTGCTTAGAATATTCTGATGATCAATTAGTTCTACAGGAAGGGGTACTAATTTGGTCTGGAGAGAGCTCAATTGTTGGAACAGGGCATTTGGGCTTTTTCGGTGATCACCGGCGATGAGGTTCACTGGAGATCAATTGGCTGGTAAGACATAGAGAGATGAACACTAGGAACATACCAGTGCAGTCAATTTGGTGTTTGAAGTTGAGGATTGCTCTAGGGACATTTGTAGGATCGAGGATGCTGACTAGAGGGGGTGAATAGGAGGCTTTTAAAAACTTCAATTTAAAACAACTTTAGCAAAGAAAAAACAAAAGAATATATATATTGCAAAATAAAAGAGAGTAGAAGACAAACACAAGATTTTTCCCGAGGTCTCAGAGACTAGCCCGGTCTCCCCTAATCCTCGTTGAAGCACTCAAATGAATGAGTCTTGCTTCAATATCCACGAAGGATATTTCTCACTAGTGGTTGCTCCTTGTCCACTCCAGAAAGGCCAGCAGTGATGCCTTTTACAATCACGCTGAGACTCTCCAACAATCCCCGAACGGGAGAGGTCAACAGCCACACCAACAAACCGTCTAGGTGACGGTGTTCACCAAGAGTAAGGAGCTGCAAGGTCTTGTCTAGACCTCCAACACACACCGAGAAACCCTAGATATGCAAAGATGATGCGAACTGAAAAACTCGGTCGATCTCAAAAGCTCACAACTTGACCAAAAGATCAAGATTTTAACTCTAAAACAAATACTCAAGTGTATGTATGAGAAGAGGGCTGCTTGGTGTATAAAACAATAGCTCAAAACCTCTATTTATAGCCACAAGGATCAAATTAGCCGTTGGAGCTCGAAAACAAAAGCAACGGTGCAAACTGACAGTCAGTATGTCAAACTGATAGTCAGTTTGGGTCAAGACCAGAAAGAAGTAAAATCCGGAGAAAACTCAGCTGGCCGTTTGAGGTCGTATATGGAAATAAAATAGCACAAACTGACAGTCAGTGTGTCAAACTGACAATCAGTGTCTACCTCAACGACTGACAAAAATCACGGATAAAACTTTGCTGATCGTATAAGGAAACTGATATCTCATACTGACAGTCAGTATCACAAACTAACAGTCAGTATCGACCACAAAATTGACCAGTTAAAACACAATCTCAAAACAAACAGCTCGAGGTCGAAATGCATATTGACAGTCAGTATTGGCAAACTGAGAGTCAGTATAGGTCAAAAGACTTTTGGCACAAAAAACACACTCTCTGGACAATTGTCAGTTTAAACAGACTGACATTCAGACTGATAGTCAGTATAGCACATTGACAGTCAACATGGATAAAAATAGTTATAACTTTTGATCTAGAGGTCTGATTTAAGTGTTTGATAGTTTGTTGGAAAGATAATTAAAAGGGCTATCGTCAACAGAAGAAAAAACTAGATGTACCTAGATCTTTCTAGAAAATGCAAAACTCTTCTGCTATCAAAAACTCAACTGAAAAACCAAATCAAATCCAACGTCACTACCACAGAAACAGACATCCAGGACGGCACATCACAGACGGTTATGAACTTTTCAATGGAAAACTGTCTGCGAAGGCCTGTCGGGAGAATATGTTCAGTTATCACAGTCGGTTCTAATGTCAAAAACAACTGTGATAGTAAACCAGATGGTTCTGAACACAAAACCGTCTGTAATAGTCTACTTATCACAGACGATTTTGACCTAAAACCCAACTGTGATGGATACAATCGGTTCTCAACTGAGAACCATCGGTGATAACTAGAATATCACAGACGGTTCTGAACTCAGAACCAACTATGATATATACAATCGGTTGTGAACTCAGAACTGACTGTGATAGTGTAGTATTAGAGATGGTTCTGAGGTCAGAACCGACTGAAAAAGTGAAATCTCAAACTTCGCGCGCGGCTGGCGGCACTTCGAATTCTTTGTCAGAACGGACTAAAAAAGAACCGACTGTGACTGTGATATATACTTTCTGTCTCCAATCTTCACGCGCGGCGCCTTGGCGAACACGAAGCGTCGCTTTGGAAGTTCTATAAATAACTTGACAGTGGAATAATTGTCATTTACTTTACAAGTTTTTATAATTTCTCAAACTATTTGACTCCTTAGCTTCTCTACGCCAATGGCATCCTCGATGGCATCGTCAGCCTCGCCCTCCCCGATAAGAACTCTCAATCTTTTGGACTTACCCCTGTATTGTTAATCCCTGTTTAGTACATTCTTGACCTGTTGATTTGCACAGGGAAGGGGAGCCGTGGAGCACTCGGGCAAGGTGAAAGCCAAGCTGAGGGCCCTCCAGGAGGAGCACAAGCTCCATTTGGACAAGCACACTCGGCTACGGCTTGACCTGGACGATCTCTTCCAGCGCATTCAGCGCATGAAGGAAGTGAAAAGGGCTAATGCCACTGACTGACATAGCCTGGCATTGATCTTGACATGGCCAGAAACTAGGGCTTGCCATATCTTTTGATCTAGAGCTCCAAATGATGCACCACTTTGTCTGCGAGGTAGGCATTGATAACAGGAACAAATCATTCAACAGGATCCAAGGCTGAAAATTGCTGGAAAATGATGAAAACCAGCGAAGAAGTTGACTGGCTTGGAGTACCTGCAGCACAAACAGTGCAGCAACTAGGGCATAGCCATAACTCCTGTTCTAGGCCGAATTAGGGGTCGTGGTAGAAGACAAAGTTGCTCAAAATGGTCCAAAACATCTAGATGGCAAGGTGGTTTGAGCTGGAGTGGCTGAATTTAGAAGATATTGGCTGGAGGAAGGATGAACTCAATCCTGATTTGGGTATTTCTGTTCTAGGGCAATTGAACTCGAGTCCTTGCTTGAGGAAGGTCTCTGGGGTATAACAAAGCTAGGTTTGAAGTCAATTTAACTGGAAAATCACCACAGAAGCTTAACGGCGAGTCCCAGTTTGCATGCAAGGTGTAAATTTGGGGTTTTCCAAGTTTTAGCAAAATTGGTGATTCTGGTTGCTCAGATGTGTTCCACACAGTCCACTGATCATGTTTGATCATAGGCTCGAGAGCTAATTTGGTTTAGTTAGGGATTAATTGCTCGCCGGAGTTGTCGGGGAAAATCAGCAATTCCCGACGATGAGGTGCGCTAGAGTTCAATTGGCTGCTACTACACAGGTAAGTGGATGAGAGAGACTTACTGGTAGCTTCAATTTGGAGCTCGGTGCAGTGGATTGGCCTGGCACCGTGAGCCTCTCTTCGAGCTCGCCGCAGAAGACGAAGAAGAGGGCGGGGTTTGGAACTTGAGTGGTTCTGCTGTGAGTGTCTTCGAGCTGGGCTGGGGTGGCTTTTATAGGCACAGCTAGAAGCTAGCAACGGCTGGAATTGCCTGGAGAATTGAAGCTCGAATCGACGGTGAATTGACCAGCCGGGTGGGACAGCAGCGAAGCGACGCACTCCAGCGGCCGTGCCAGCTTTTGCAGCCTGGCGCGCAGTCCTGGTTGATGCAACGGCGAGTTGATGTTTCCCCCAGGCATGTTTGCAACGTGGCGCAGCTGGGCTGCCGTTGTCGGGCGCGCGCGCAGGAGAACGAAGGCGCTGCTGTCGGGCGAGGTGATTCCACGGTGGCGAACACGATGCGCACACGCGCCAGGGAAACAGTGTCTGAGGTGGCAACGTTGGAGATCGCCGGCGACGAAACTGCGGCAGCGGCAATGGCGACGACCAAACTCCGGCGCTCGTGGTCGATTGTAACAGCCTGGTCGTGCACAGTAGCCCGTGGTCGAACCAGGGACTGATTTGCGATGATTGTTGGTTTGGCTTTGGACTAAACTGCAAATCTGGTCTTTGAGAGGTTCAATTTGGAATTTGATTCCATGGCTGAGTATAATATTTCTATTAATACTCATTTAGCTCAAATTTGGAGAAAGTTTGATTAGATTTGAGGGATTTCACCTATTTTCGAAAATAGGGTAAAATTAGGGTAAAACAGATCTGGATTTTGTCGATCTCGAGTTCTGGTGATTGGAGAGAGATTTTGAAGTCTGATCAAAAGAGAGATCTGTATAAAATAGTATCTGGCAGGTGTTCCCTGAAGAAATTCTGGAGTTGGAGTTGATTTGTAGATTTTAGCCTTTTCAGGCTTCCAGGTAAACAGAAAAGGACCTATTCGCAGTAAAATTTGGACCTTCCCGCGAAAAGTGTTCAGATGAATTAATCTGGTTCCCAACTTTTTGGAGTTAGTTGAGGATATACCTAGGAACATATTCCAGTGGATACTTGAGTCTGGATAGGGTTAAATCAAAATAACTCAATTATCTGGAAACTGGGGTACTTAGGGTAAATCTGGATTTCCTATTTTCGAAAACAGAAAGAGACTTAGATACTGAGAGTTAGGGTTAGAATTCAATCTGGCTCCTGAAGACTTTTAGGTTTAGGATAACTGATAGATCAAATCTGGCAAGTCAGATCTTGACTTGGGGTCACAGGATAGATTTTGGAGATTTAGGGCTAGAACAGAATAAAGCTGAGGCTGATTTGGTTGATCTAGAAGAGACATATGCATGCATGACTTTTAAGAAAGAAACTTTTCACCCCAAAACTCAGGATGTTACAGATAGTCATATTACAGACGGTTTGGACATCAGAACCGTCTGTAATAGTAAAGCAGACGGTTTTGATCTCCCAACCATCTGTGATAGTGCCAACAGTGTCCGACGCTTTGAATTCTCAACATGCAATCGTGGATAACCGCACCTAATAACTGCGCTGATGAAGAGACTTAATTATTTACTTCAAATTTAATTCGCATTGAATTATGTAATCTGATGCTTCAACTTCTTAAGTGGGCACTGTTCCGCCGTGTTGCAGTTTATCTCCCGAGAAATTATCATGAATTTATTGACCTTGAAAACCAGTAGTGCGCTTTTTAAAACTCGAGGCACCCGCACATATGAACCGTCACCTTCTGGTTCTATAAATAGCGAGGCTCTTCAATCCTTAAGACTTACAAATTCTTGGCTAAGTCTTTTAGTAATTCTGCTCGTAAATCCCTGTCTTTATTCCCTCCTCAACTCCCACTTTGATGGTGAGCCGAGATTCCAATGAGGTTATTGAAATTGAGAGTGATGAGGAAGAGATAAGGAATGAACTCGATCAGGATCTTCAGAAAGTAAGTCCTCTCTGAAACTCTAATGCAGATCTTTCTTTTATGACTTGATTACCTTGAAACAAATGCATTTCGAAATCCATAGGTCCCTGAGGAAATGCTCCCTCCAAAGAAGAGACTCAGAAATGATGAAAGATCCTCCAGTGCAGCTGCAGCGAAGACTCTAGAGGGTGCTGAGGCCTGTGTTGCCACATTGCCCCTTGCAACCCCTCCAGTTGCATCGACTCCACCTTTGGAGATCCACAACAATCCTTCCAAAATCCCCTCTTCAACACCTTTGAATCAACAGCTTTTCTTGGATGATCAACTTTTTAGGGTAAGGCGCACACTTCCACGTCCAAATCCACTCCGAAGCTTGGAAATCATCTTCACCCTTTCTTGCTGGTCGTTATGTCTTTCAAACCCATGCATGTGCAGGAGGAGAAAGCTGCCTTGTGCAGAACTCTCCAAGAAGAAATTGAGGCACTGGAGAAGCTTTCTGAGGGGATGTCTTCTGCCATTCTGCACTTGGCAGATTGCTATGAGGGTTCTCGCGAAGAAGCGCGCAGGTTCCAGTGCGATAGAAATTACGCTCGGCAGCAGCGAGAACTCTCCAATACAATAAGGAACAGCTGCACTCCTTTGCTGAGAGATGATGTAGATAGGCTTAGAGCCATTGCTAGTTCTCTTGGGTCGGCCAGTGTAGATCTTATTGATGCCAATACATCCCTACGAGAACTTTGTAAATTACTTTCGGATCAGGTCGTCGCTTTGGTCGCTTGTATCCCTTATGTATGCAAATATTGTAAGAAATAAGAAATTTCTTTTCCATATATATTTGGCTTTTCGATTGATTATGTAACTAATAATAACCAAATGATGTTCTGTGTGAAAATGTTAACAAGAAAATACTGCTGCAATCAAGACGGTTTCTAACTCAAAACCATCTCTGATAGTAACATTACAGACAGTTTTAATTTCAGGACTGACTGTAATACTCTCAACATTCTTTGAACAACCACAAGTCGACATATATATACAACAAATATGAAAAACAAGATAAAACCAAATAGTCTCAACGTTGATTTTTTTAAATACTAACATTGAAAATAAGATAGAACCAAATATGAAAAAATAAGTGGAACAATTCAACTAGTCCAACGTTTCGACTGCAAGCAATCCAGGATATTATAGATGGTTCGGACCTCATCACCGTCTGTGACAGTAGAGCAGAGAGTTCATTTTATAATTATCACAGACGGTTCTGAGTAAAAATCGACTGTGATAATCACAGACGGTTCTGAAGTAAAAACCGACTGTGATAGTAAAGCGGACGGCTTTTGTAACACCCTGAGTTTAGGGGTGAAAATTTCTTTCTTAAAAAGTCATCCATGCATATGTCTCTTCTAAATCAACCAAATCAGCCCCAGCTTTATTTTGTTCTAAGCCCAAAATCATAAAATCTATTCTGTAGACCCAAATCAAGATCTGACTTTTCAGATTTGATCTACTATCTATCTTGAGTATAAAAGCCTTCAGAACCCAGATTCAATTCTATCTCTAACTTCCAGATTTATCAACTCCTTTCTGTTTTCGAAAACAGAAATATCTTATATTACCCAAATACCCTAAGTTTTAGAAATTCAGATTCAATCAAAATCTTGTCGCGCCCCGAGACTGGGACTGCGACTACTCCTGCAGAGACCTAGCTCGCTGCAGCTAGTCCCATATATGCATAGCATACACATACCCTTGACGTCCCAGGATAAGTCAAGCACAGGAGTATATCACATTGCAACAGAGTAACTTACAAAATAGTTAAGCAGTGTGGCCTGCTGGCCTTGATATTACATAAGGAGATTACAATGCCTTCACGGCATACATGGTTTAGCAAAATAACATCTACACAGCAGAAGATAGGTGACCCACCCACAAAGAGAAGTGGACGGCAGAACAACACATCAGGGAAATGACGGGACTGACGTTCCTCCTTCTGGATCCACGACGTACTCCATGCCTTCATCTTGATTGTTGATCGCTCCGTCTATTGATTTGTAGGTTGCAAGAGTGAGCACTTACGTACTCAGCAAGTCATAGGTAAGAGTAGATACATATAGTAGTGATGACATGAACCTAGACTAGTCAAGAATTATGGATGTTTATAAAATAATCTTTTTCTTTTATACCTCATCTCATGGCAGCACTTTTCATAATATAACATCATCATTCATGTTCACTAGATTATAGCACTACCGCGACACGTCGACACACGACAGCCCACGGCAGCACTTCTTATCATGACAACACATGTCATTTGGGTAATCTTGATTAAAACATATTTTATTTAGAAAATAATACTTGTGTCACACCCCGTGGATTTAATCCACCGCAGCAGACTCCTATAAACCCGGGAGCTCGGAGTATTCGAATACGTTTTTAACTCTGCAGAGAAGTACCAATTTACCCGCAAGATATTCCACTTTCAAGCCCATCCTATCATAACAAAATGATTAGACCCCTCCTCACAACCATGTGTGAGTGGCAAGGTGGAGATAACAAGAACTTTTGTTATGCATCACTTACAATTCACCCCCGACCCTGTGGATCTCTCACGAAACACAGTTGTGGCGGGCTATACCCCCACCCTACCTCATTTTCCCATTACTGGGTCAAATATCAGATCACCTTCAGTGATAGTGGGAGTCAGCCTCCAAGTCAATCATCACAACACATCTCATGCAGGGGTTTCATGTGCGATCCACATAAATACTTGTTCAGGCCTGTCCCATACCAGGCTTGCGGTTAGCACGTTGTTCATGCCACTAGACGCACAACACAAGGTTCTAGTCCTTATATGCCAGTGACCAGACCATCCACAACCCTGCACCTTCAGTGCCTGTATTCCTTTGCAGTCTAGCACCTCCAGTGCTACAGCCATCCATACCATTTTTCTGGTCACGGCTAGGGGTTTTATTTCATGAATATAAGTATATAGATACATATAATAGTTCATGGCTCAAAACTTGTTTATTTCACATTTCACAAATAACCAGTCTAGTACTGCCAATTCATAAATCAATCATTCTCAATCTTTCACATGCAATATTGCCTATATTCAAGGTTATGTTTTAGCAACATTTAAAATATAGGTTCAAGATGACCAAGGATATGACTTGCCTTCCGCGTCGTAAGAAACAGCAGTTGATGACGGGTCAACAGCGAAGTCCTCAAATTCAGCTTCTGAATCTGCTCGACGACAAACCAAACAATACACACAAATATTACTTATATATTAAGATGTTTTAGGATCTATATGCAGATATGCTTTACAAGAGTGACTGAACGATACTGGAGATAATTGAGATTACAAGCTGAACTGAGTTGAGATCTAGGGTTTCAAGGATTTGGCTAAGGATGGGTGGTAGATGCTCTTAGGATCTCAAGGTTACAATAAGAACATCAATTTTGTGGCTGGTTTGATCAAGAACAGCGAATGTCAGCAGATTGACATTCGGATCAAGAATCTGACATAACGTCAAGGAAAACTAGAGAGCTTATCTCAAGTTATGACAGTAGAAGAAAATGTAGATCATAACTCTACAAATTCAGTGGACAAAGTGGTTTTCAAAATGCACAATCAGAAGTGGGTAAACAAGGCCAATGCCATTGGCTGGCATGCACTGGGATAGTGTCAAAATTTAGGGTTTAGCGGCAAATATAATTCAAGGGCTCAAATCAAGTTGTGATAGAAGAAGAAAATGTTGATCACAACCTCAGGAATCTAAGGGACAAAGTTATGCCCAAAATGCACATCTGGAAGGGAGTGAAAAGGGCTAATGCCACTGACTGACATAGTCTGGCATTGATCTTGACATGGCCAGAAACTAGGGCTTGGCATAACTTTTGATCTAGGGCTCCAAATGATGCACCACTTTGTCTAGAAGGTAGACAATGATAACAGGAACAAATCATTCAACAGGATCTAGGGCAAAAGATGACTAGAAGGTGATGAAATTCAAGGGAGAAGTGTGGTGGCGACACGGCACAGTGAAGCCACTGGACAGAAATCTTGGCATAGCTGTAACTTGAATTCTGGGCAGTTTCAAAGATCGAGCTAGAAGACAAATATGTTCAGGAGGTTGAAGCACACCTGAATGACAAAGTGGATGAAGCTGAAACGGCCAGGAATAGGTTTTCCGGTGATCGACGCCGGAGAAGAACACTGCCATTTGGGGGTTTTGGTTTTAGGCCGAATGAACTCGATTCCAAGCTTGGGAAGTGAAAGAGAGATAAGAGGAATCTACCTGCACGATCAATTTGGCCGGAGGATGGCCGGAGAAGCCTGGCGACGATCGCCGGTTCCTGGAGAAGTTCAAAATTGGGGAAAACTTCGATTGAAGCTCAATTTGGAGATCTTGATGCACAGGCTTGCTGGAAATGGCGCACTGATCAACTTCTTCCACAGGATCGAAAGCTAATTCGAGGTAATTTGGCCTGCATTGCCGGAACAGGGCATTCTTCAAGTTTCAGCAAATTCCGGTGATCGCCGGCGATAGGAGGCAAGGAAATCCAATTAAGTGATACAGCACGACGAGAGAGATAAGGGGAACTCACTGGCGCTGTCAATTTGGTGGTTGAGGCTGCGGTTGAGGCTGTCACCGTGAGCCTCGAGCTGGTCTCGCCGGAGAAGACGACGACAGCGAGAGAATTTGCAAAATTGGCTAAGTCCTGGTGAAGAGGAGATGATACAAGGCACTGGTGGTTTAAATAGAGCAGTGGGCGAAGCTTGCAAGGTTTAAACAGCATTGAATCGGTGTCAGATAACAAGATTTGCCGGGCGCAGCTGCAACAACGGCGAGCGGCGACGCGACTGTGCACTGGCAAGGCGAAGCTGTGCTACATCGGGTCTCATCAATGTCGGGCGGTGCAAGGCAGTGGCGACAAGGGCTGGCAACGTGGCGCAATGTTGCTGACAAAAGCCTGTTGCTGGTCGCGCGCAGGAGCACATGCTGTTCAACGGCGCTGCCACGGCGTTGCCACGGCACGGCTGAAGCAAGGACACGTACACACAAGCATGCACGGTCACGAGTGCGGCGAAGCCTCACCGGCGGCGAGCAAGCGCGGCGCAATTGCACGGCGATCTCTGGTCGTGCACAGCAACTGCTGTCCTGGTCGAATTTGGGCTTGATTGCAATTTCCAATTCTTGATTTGGACTGAACTGTAAATCTGGAGATTTGGAAGGTTTGATCTGATTTTGATTCTGCTGTTTTGGTATACTTAATTCCACAAATGATTTGGCACAGATTGAAGATAAAATTTGAGACATTTGGATGACTTTTGATATGAACTGAAAACAGAGTAGATTAAGGTAAAATAAGTCTGAAACTTATTGATCTCGAATTCTGGGATTTAGGGTTTGATTTTGAGATACTCATAAAAGAAGAATTTGTATTGAAAAGCATTTGGGAGGTGTTCCCTGAATCAGATTTGAATTTGGAGATGATTTGCAACATTTTGCCTTTTCTGGCTTTTAGAAAATCTGGAAAAAGGACTGATCTGCGATACTCTTGGACTGATTTGCGAAAAAGGTTCAGATGGTGAAATCTGGCTGCCAACTTTTTGGATTAAGGTATTGGCATACCCTTGATCATAATCCAGGAATAATCTGGTCTGAACTTGGCTAAGATTTTGATTAAATCTGAATTTCTGAAACTTAGGGTAAAAGGTAATAACAGATATTCTGTTTTCGAAAACAGAAAAGAGTTGATAATTCTGGAAGTTAGGGATAGAATTGAATCCAGGTTCTGAAGGCTTTTAGGTTTAGGATAACTGATAGATCAAATCTGGCAAGTCAGATCTTGACTTGGGGTCACATGATAGATTTGGAGATTTTAGGGCTAGAACAGAATAAAGCTGAGGCTGATTTGGTTGATCTAGAAGAGACATATGCATGCATGATTTTTAAGAAAGAAACTTTTCACCCCAAAACTCAGGATGTTACAAATCTTGACCAAGTTCAGACCAGATTATTCTTGGATTATGATCAAGGGTATGCCAATACCTTAATCCAAAAAGTTGGCAGTCAGATTTCATCATCTAAACCTTATTCGCAAATCAGTCCAAGAGTATTGCAGATCAGTCCTTTTTCCAGATTTTCTAGAAGCCTGAAAAGGCAAAATGTTACAAATCATCTCCAAATCCAAATCTGATTCAGGGAACACCTCCCAAATGCTTTTCAACACAAAATCTTCTTATATGAGTATCTCAAAATCAAATCCTAAATCTCAGAATTCGAGATCAACAAAATTCAGATATATTTTACCCTAATCTACTCTATTTTCAGTTTATATCAAAAACCATTCAATTGTTTCAAATTTTATCTTCTCTCTGTGCCAAATTATCTGTCAAATCAAGTTAGCCAAATCAGCATAATCAAATTCAACCCTAATCTTCCAAATCTCCAGATTTACATATCAGCCGAAAGCCAAGAATCATATATTGCAAATCAGTCCATATTCGACTAGGGCAGCAGCTAGTTCTCGACCAAAGCCTCGCCGTGATCTTTGCGCCGTTTTCGCTTGCTACCGGCCAAGCCTCGACTGCGCTTGTGCCCGTGCATGCTTGTGCTTGCTTTCGCGCATGCGTCCGCGCCTCAGCTATCGCCGTGGCAGCGCCGTTGAACAGCCACCGCTCCCGTGCACGACCAGCAACAGCAATGGCAGCCTTTTGTCAGCAACTTCACGCCACGTTGCCTTGCTGTGCCAGCTCTTGTTGCCACCGTTTGCACCACCCAACAACATTGAGTTCCAATGAGCCGACAATTGGATCAGTGAAGAGCTGCCTGCTCATCGTCTTGTCACTGCCATTGTTTGTTCACCGTTGTCGCACCTGCGCCCGGCCAGTCAAGTCACCGGTGCGAATTTCCTTGCTGTTTACTCTTCACAATCTTCGCCCTGGTCTATTTAAGCAGCCAACACCCTGTGTTGTTTTCTCTTCACCAGAACTTAACCAATTCCAAATCTCCTCCACCTTCGTCATCTTCTCCGGCGAGTCCAGCACTAAGGCTCACGATGCCAGCTCCAATCACTGCACCTCTTGCCAAATTGAAGCCAGCAGTGAGTATCTCTCATCCTCCTCCTCGTTTTGTTGCATCCAATTGCTCTCTGGTGGACCCTAACGCCGGTGATCGCCGGAATCCTCGATTTTGCCCTGTTTCAGCAATGCAGCCCGATTCAATCCAAATTAGCTTTCAATTCTGTAGAATAAAATGGCCAGTGAGCTATTTTAAGCAAGCCTGTGCATCCAGATTTCCAAATTGAACTCGAATCAAAGCTTTTCCCCAAATTTGAATTTTACCAGAAACCGGCAATCGTCGCCAGGCTTTTCCAATGATCCTCTGGCCAATCTAATCATGCCAATAGCTTCCTTATACTTCTTAGATACTCCCTGAGCTTGGAATTGAGTTCAATCGAACTGTATCGAAAACCCCCAATTGCAGTGCCATCTTCTCCGGCGCCGGCCACCGGAAATCTATTCCCGACCAATCGAGCTTCAGCCACCTTGTCCACCAGATGTGCCTTGAACTCCTGAGCATTTTTGTCTTCTAGCCCGATCTCTGAAACCGTCCAGATTGCAAGATATAGCTATGCCAAAGACCTTGTCCAGTGGCTTCACTGTGCCGTGTCGCCACCACACTTCTTCACTGATTTTCATCATCATCCAGCCATCTTCAACCTTGAAACCTATTGAATCATTTGTTCCTATTATCAAGGCCTACCTCCCAGACAAAGTGATGCATCAATTGGAGCCCTAGATCAAAAGTTATGGCAAGCCCTAGTTTCTGGCCATGTCAGTTCAATGCTAGGCTATGCTAGCCAGTGGCATTAGCCCTTTTCACTTCCTTCCAGATGTGCATTTGGAGCATAACTTTGTCCCTTAGAATCGTGAGGTTGTTATCTATAATTTCTTCTTCTATCACAACTTGATTTGAGCCCTTGAACTGCATTTTATGCTTAGCCCTAGATTTTGACATTGTCAGCACTATGTCAGTGCATGCCAGTCAGTGGCATTGGCCTTGTTTACCCACTTCTGGTTGTGCAATTTGAGAGCCACTTTGTCCACTGAATTTGTAGAGTTGTGATCTACATTTTCTTCTACTACCACAACTTGAGATAAGCTCTCAAGCTTTCCTTGAAGCTATGTCAGAGCCTTGATCCGAATGTCAATCTACTGACATTCGCTGTTTTTGAACAAACCAGCTACAAAATTGATGTTCTTATTGCAGCCTTGAGATCTTAAGAGCTTCTAACACCCATCCTTAGCCAAATTCCTTGAAACCCTAGAATCTTGACTCAGTTCAGCTTGCAATCCCAATTATCTCCAGTATCGTTCAGTTATTCTGTTAAGCATATCTGCATATAGATCATAAATCATTTTAACATAGTTAGTAATCATTGTGTGATTGTTTGTCGTCGAGCAGATCCAGAAGCTGACTTTGAGGATTTTGTTGTTGACCCGTCATTAACTGTTGTCTCTTACGATGCGGAAGGCAAGTCATATCCTTGGTCATTTTGAACCTATATTTTAAGAGTTGCTATAACATAACCTTGAATATAGATAATATTGCATGTGAAAGATTGAGAATGGTTGAATTATGAATTGGCAGTACTAGACTGGTTATCTGTGAAATGTGAAATAAACAAGTTTTGAGCCATGAACTATTATATATGTATTTATATATATATTCATGAAATAAAACCCCTAGCCGTGATCAGAATCTTGGTATGGATGGTTGTAGCATTGGAGGTGCTAAACTGCAAAGGATAGCAGGCACGGAAGGTGCAGGGTTGTGGATGGTTTGGTCACTGGCATATAAGGACTAGAACCTTGTGTTGTGCGTCTAGTGGCATGAACAACGCGCTAACCGCAAGCCTGGTATGGGACATGCCTGAACAAGTACTTATGCGGATCGCACATGAAACCCCTGCTGGAGTTGTGTAGTGATGCACGATTGGCACAGAGAATGAATGGCTCCCACACATATCACTGAAGGTGATCTTGCACGTTGACCCAGCAATGGGAATATGCGTAGGGGTGGAGGTTAGGGTACAACCTGCCACAACTGTGGTTCGCAAGAGATCCACAGGGTTAGGGGTGAATTGTGAGTGATACATAACGAAAGTTCTTGTTATCTCCACCTTGCCACTCACATATGGTTGTGAGGAAGGGTCTAATCATTTTGATAGGATGGGTTTGAAAGTGGAATATCTTGCGGGTAAATTGGTACCTCTCTGCATAGTTAAAAACGTGTTCGAATACTCCGAGCTCCCGGGTTTATAGGAGTCTGCTGCGGTCGATTAAATCCACGGGGTGTGACACAAGTATATTTTCTAAATAAAATTTATTAAATCAAGATTACCCAAATGACATGTGTTGTCATGATAAGGGGTGCTGCCGTGGGCTGTCGTGTGTCGACGTGTCGCAGTAGTGCTATAATCTAGTGAACATGAATAATGATGCTATATTATGAAAGGTGCTGCCATAAGATGAGATGAGATGAAAGAAAAATATTATTTTACAAACATCCATAATTCTTGACTAGTCTAGGTTCATATCATCACTACTATATGTATCTACTCTTACCTATGACTTGCTGAGTACGTAAGTGCTCACCCTTGCAACTTACAAATCAGTAGATGGAGCGTTCAATAATCAAGATGAAGGCGTGGAGAATTTCTTGGATCCAGAAGGAGGAGAGTCAGTTCTGTCAGTGCCCTGATGTGTGTTGTTCTGCCGTCCACTTCTCATTGTGGGAGGGTCACCTATCTTCTGCTGTGTAATTGTTATTATGCTAGACCATGTATGCCGTGAAGGCATTGTAATCTTCTTATGTAATATCAAGGCCAGCAGGCCACACTGCTTAAATATTTTGTAAGCTACTCTGTTGCAATGTAATATACTCCTATACTTGACTTATCCTGGGAAGTCAAGGGTATGCATATGTGGGACTAGCTATAGTGAGCTAGGTCTCTACAGGAGTAGTCGTAGTCCCAGTTTCGGGGCGTGACAGTTTTGATCTCGGAACCGTCTGTGATATTCTCATTATCACCAACGGTTTAGATGTCAAAACCGTCTGTGATATTTCTGTCATAGTTCTACACAAACGCACCGATATTATGGACGGTTTAGTAGAGTGAAACCCGTCAATGATATTTTATTCTTAAAAAATGCACCGATATTACCGACGGTATTATATAGAACCGTCTGTATTGAACCTAGTATGGTATAAAAGGTCTTTTGGCGGATGTTTTGAGCTACTCCCACAATCTTGCTCGACATACTGTCCAGTTGGAAGAGATTTGGGGCAAGGAAGAGCAATATCTCAAAAGGGGAGCATTTGGGGGCAACAAATTTGAAGATCCAAGGTTGGTACTTGGTCTTAAGACATACACATTACTTCATTCGATCTCCATTGATTGACCAAATTAAAGCGAGAGGGAGGGGAAGCTACAGTAGCAAACCCTGTTTGTAACTCATTTTCGACTTGTAGCTATTTAATTGCTCTATGATGTGTTTTATCCATGCCCCCAACTAATTGCTTGCAGTTCAAGAGTAGTTAACTAGTTATACCACAAACTCCACATCAAACACTAGCTAGCTAGATTTATAATTTATTGCGTGTCGAACGTACATAGAGTATTACTAATTAGCATGTGTATGAATTTAATTAATTGCAGATGGTCCATCGAGACTGGATGTATAATGACAACCGAGTGAGTGAGGAATACATGAAAGGTGTTTTATATTTCCAAAAGGTTGCTGAGCAAGACATGGCGAAGAAGGGTTTATCATATATATACTGTCCTTACGTAGACTGCCAGAATCTTAAGATGTTCACCAACTCATCTCAAATTGTCACCCACTTGATCCGATGTGGTTTCAAAAAGGGGTACACGTGTTGGGTCTACCATGGAGAAGAGCCAACTGCAGAAACAAGTGCCACTCAGGTTGACGAACAGGACATGTCGGATCCCAACAACGACTTCGATGAGGATATGCCAGAGGATGACAATTTAGATGACATGTTGCGTGATGTGGAAGGAATTACAATGAAAGGGAGTTTGGCAAATTCAAGCGCTTGATTGAGGACTCAGAAAAGTCATTGTTCCCTAGTTGCAAGTCGAAGTACACAAAGTTGGCCTCTGTGCTTGAACTGTTAAAATTGAAGGCAAGCAACAGCTGGACCGACAAGAGTTTCACGGCACTGTTAAATCTTTTGGTGGACATGCTCCAGGAAGGAAACGAGTTGCCAAAAAACACCTACCAAGCGAAAAAGCTGTTGTGTCCTTTGGGAATGGAAGTAGAAAGGATACACGCATGCCCTAATGATTGCATCCTTTACCGTAACGACTACAAAGGATATGCATGTTTGTCCAGTGTGCGGCGCATCCCACTATAAGTGTAAGGACCGAACCGACGACGGCGACTGTGCTGAGATAAAGCAAGGACCTCCTGCTAAGGTGTTGTGGTATTTGCCCGTCATTCCCCGCTTGCAGCGTTTGTTTGCAAACTGTAAAGAGTCAAAATTATTGTGTTGGCACTCGGAAGACCGGAAGAAGGATGGAAAGCTGAGACACCCAGCTGATTCTTCACATTGGAGAAACATCGACAGGGAATTTGTTAACTTCGGAGCGGAATTGAGGAATATAAGGTTCGGGTTGAGTACCGATGGAATTAATCCTTTTGGTAACATGAGCAGTCGGCATAGCACTTGGCCGATTCTTTTGTGTATCTACAACCTTCCTCCTTGGTTGTGTATGAAACGCAAGTACATCATGATGTCTCTACTTATCTCAGGACCAAAACAACCTGGAAACGATATTGATGTGTACCTAGCACCATTGATAGAGGATCTCCTAACAATGTGGAACCGAGGGGTGCAGGTGTGGGATGCATACAAACGAGAGACCTTCATCCTACGTGTATGATATTCTGCACCATCAACGATTTCCCTGCCCTTGGAAATTTGTCGGGCCGTACTACGAAAGGAGCCAAAGCCTGTCCCCACTGCGAAGATGAGACTGAGAGCGTGTGGCTAAAGAATTGCAGGAAAACAGTGTACATGCGTCACCGTAGGTTTCTTCTGAAAAATGACGCGTATTGTAAGAGGAAGAGGGAATTTGGTGGCCACAAGGAAGATGATTCAGTCTCGAAGCCTACATGCAGGAAAGAAGTTTACTCACGGGTGAAGGACATAGACGTTGTGTTTGGAATGGGTCGTAAATTAAAACCCCGCACGAAGAACACTTGGAAGAAGAGATCGATATTTTGGGAATTACCGTATTAGGAGCATTTAGAGGTTCGTCATTGCATTGATGTCATGCATGTGGAGAAGAATATTTGCGACAGTGTAATCGGCCTATTGCTGGACATTCCGGGGAAGACAAAGGATGGCGTCAATGTGCGGCGTGACATGATCGAAATGAAAATCAGGCCCGAGCTAGCACTGAGAGAGGACGATAAAGGCCGTATATACCTCCCCCCTGCATGCTACACTTTGTGCAAGGCTGAGAGGACAGAACTCTGTAAGTGTCTCTATGGTGTTAAAGTTCCATCGGGTTACTCCGCAAATATGAAAAAGCTTGTGTCCATGGGCGATTTGAAATTGCTGTGTATGAAGTCTCATGATTGTCACGTGTTAATGACACAAATGCTTCCTGTTGCCATCCGGAGTATTCTGCCGCATAAGGTCAGAGTGACGATCACGAGGCTGTGTTTCTTCTTCAATGCAATTTCTTGCAAGGTCATTGATCCCGATGCACTGGATTCTCTGCAGAGCGAGGTGGTTCGAACTCTCTGTCAGCTTGAGATGTATTTTCCTCCATCGTTTTTTGATATCATGGCCCATTTCACCGTCCACCTTGTCAGAGAAATCAAGATATGTGGACCCGTGTTCCTACGTTATATGTATCCATTCGAGAGGTACATGGGTGTACTTAAGGCCTACGTGAGGAATCGGTCTCGGCCCGAGGGTAGCATTGTCGAAGGTTATGCTGCGGAAGAGGTTGTTGAGTTCTGCGTCGATTACATGGCCGAGGTAGAAGCAATAGGAGTTCCTGTGTCACGTCATGAGGGGAGGCTTGATGGTGTTGGCACTATTGGACGGAGAGCCATCAGTCCTGATTTCGATATGTACTCGAAAGCTCATTTTTGGGTCTTGCAACACATGACGGAGGTGTCTCCGTACATCGACGAGCACAAGGAGTTGCTATGACAAGACAATCCTTGCCGATCCGAGGTTTGGATCACGGGACAACATAACAGTCAATTCAACATGTGGATGAAAGTACGAATCACCGGAGAGTCCGCAAGTGAGAACCTTAAATGGTTGGCAAAAGGGCCC
Source organism: Pharus latifolius (assembly GCA_019359835.1). NCBI lineage: Eukaryota > Viridiplantae > Streptophyta > Magnoliopsida > Poales > Poaceae > Pharus > Pharus latifolius. Next base: position 56,873,851 of record CM033321.1, on the reverse strand, counting down.
ACATTTACTGTACAGACATGTCAGGGATACGACATGAATGGGTACACATTTTACACAAAAGCTCAAGATTAAAAGAGCACTGTGCAAAATAGTGGAGTGAGTGTAGAAGCTTTCCATGAGGAGTTCACCGAGACAGGCCCAACAAGGAACTTGTACTACGGGTTTATTGAAGAAATTTGGGAGCTTGATTACATACTGTTCAAGATTCCCCTGTTTCGATGCCGATGGGTCCAAATCCCACATGGTGTGAAGGTTGATAGTTACGGTTTCACTTTTGTGGATCCCGATCGAGTTGCTTATAAAGATGAGCGATTCAAACTTGCGAAGCAAGCCATTCAGGTCATTTATGTCACTGACCCGGCCAATAAGAAGTGGCACGTCGTCCTTCATGGCAAGAGAAGGATTGTTGGAGTTGAAAATGTCATAGACGAGGAGGAACACAATCAATTTGATGAGATGCCTCCATTTGGAGATGGCGTACAGGTTGATACTGAAGACACCGACGAAACCAGTTACGTGCATATGGATCACCAGGAAGGGTTATACTTTAAATGTAATCAACCGTACGTCCTTATCTCTCTGTTTCCATCGGTATAGCTTATATATCTCCTCTAATTCTCGTCTTTGCAGGGCCGCAGCAAGTGGAAAGATGAGGATAACATGGCTATGTATGTGGAAATTGTCGGTCAAAGTCCCCATTTGTATGTAACATTTATTTGAGCATGCTCCACATTGTATGTTAAATTCATTTGAGCATGCTCCACATTGTAACCAATTTTCAGATCTACATTGTAACCAATTTACGGAGCATTTGGACTCCATTTGAAATATCTGAGTGTTCATTTAAAACAAGTTTTTGACCATTAAGAGTTGCAGGGCTACAGAGTTACTGGAGAGATTATCACAGACGGTTATGAATTATCACAGACGGGTATGAACCTAGAACCGACTGTGATATTCCCAACAGTGTCCGACGCTTCGAGTTCTTAACGTGAATTCGTGCAGTCACAGTCGGTTCTCAAGTCAAAACCGTCTGTGATAAATGAGTATCACAGACGGTTCTAAACTCAAAACAGTCTGTGATAACCTCTCTAGAGATTATCACTATGGAGATTATCACAGATGGTTTTGAGTTGAGAACCGACTGTGATAATATTATCACAGACGGTTGTGAATGTAGGACCGACTATGATATTCCCAACAGTGTCCGACGCTTCAAGTTCTTAACGTGCATTCGTGCAGCCACAGTCGGTTCTCAAGTCAAAACCGTCTGTGATAAATGAGTATCACAGATGGTTCTTGTCGCGCCCCGAAACTGGGACTACGACTACTCCCGTGGAGACCTAACTCGCTGCAGCTAGTCCCATATACACATACCTTTGACTTCCCAGGATAAGTGAAACACAGGAATATATTACATTGCAACAGAGTAACTTACAAAATATTTAAGCAGTGTGACCTGCTGGCCTTAATATTACATAAAGAGGTTACAATGCCTTCACGACATTCAAGGTTTAGAAAAATATTAACTACACAGCAGAAGATAGGTGACCCTCCCACAAAGAAGATGACAGTAGAACAACACACATCAGGGCTCTGGCGGAACTAACTCTCCTCCTTCTGGATCCACAAAGTTCTCCACGCCTTCATCTTAATCGAGGTACGCTCCATCTACTGAGTTGAATGTTGCAAAGGTGAGCACTTACGTACTCAGCAAGTCATAGGTAAGAGTAGATACACATAGTAGTGATGATATGAACCTAGACTAGTCAAGAATTATAGATGTTTATAAAATAACCTTTTTCTTTCATATCTCATCTCATCTCATCTTATCTTCTGGTAGCACTTTTCATAATATAGCATCACTACACAGCAAAGGATAGGTGACCCTCCCACAATGAGAAGTGGACGGCAGAACAACACACATCAGGGCACTGAAGGAACTGACTCTCCTCCTTCTGGATCCAAGAAATTCTCCACGCCTTCATCTTGATTATTGAACGCTCCATCTACTGATTTGTAAGTTGCAAGGGTGAGCACTTACGTACTCAGCAAGTCATAGGTAAGAGTAGATACATATAGTAGTGATGATATGAACCTAGACTAGTCAAGAATTATGGATGTTTGTAAAATAATATTTTTCTTTCATCTCATCTCATCTTATGGCAGCACCTTTCATAATATAACATCATTATTCATGTTCACTAGATTATAGCACTACTGCGACACGTCGACACACGACAGCCCACGGCAGCACCCCTTATCATGACAACACATGTCATTTGGGTAATCTTGATTTAATAAATTTTATTTAGAAAATATACTTGTGTCACACCCCGTGGATTTAATCCACCGCAGCAGACTCCTATAAACCCGGGAGCTCGGAGTATTCGAATACGTTTTTAACTCTGCAGAGAGGTACCAATTTACCCGCAAGATATTCCACTTTCAAACCTTTCCTATCATAATGATTGGACCCCTGGCTCACTTCATATTGTGAGTGGCAAGGTGGAGATAACAAGAACTTTTGTTATGTTTCACTCACAATTCACCCCTGACCCTGTGGGTCTCCGCGAACCACAGTTGTGGTAGGTTGTATCCTAACCTCCACCCCTTTGCTTATTCCCATTACTGGGTCAGCATGCAAGATCACCTTCAGTGATATGTGTGGGAGCCATTCTCCGTGTAAACCGTTCATCACTACGCATCTCATGTAGGGGTTTCATGTGCGATTCACATAAGTACTTGTTCAGGCCTGTCCCATTCCAGGCTTGTGGTTAGCACGTTGTTCATGCCACTAGACGCACAACACAAGGTTCTAGTCCTTATATGCCAGTGACTAGACCATACCACAAACCTTGCACCTTCAGTGCCTGCTATCCTTTGCAGTTTAGCACCTCCAGTGCTACCACCATCCATACCAAAATTCTGGTCACGGCTAGGGGTTTTATTTCATGAATATAAGTATATAAATACATATATAATAGTTCATGGCTCAAAACTTGTTTATTTCACATTTCATAGATAACCAGTCTAGTATTGCCAATTCATAAATCAACCATTCTCAATCTTTCACATGCAATATTATCTATATTCAAGGTTATGTTATAGCAACTCTTAAAATATAGGTTCAAGATGACCAAGGATATGACTTGCCTTCCACGTCGTAAGATACAGCAATTGATAATGGGTCAACAGCAAAATCTTCAAAGTCAGCTTCTGGATCTGCTCGATGACAAACAAACACACAATGATTACTTATAATATTAAAACTTTTTACGACTTATATGCAGAAATGCTTAAGAAGAATGACTGAACAATACTGGAGATAATTTGGATTGCAAGCTGAACTGAGTCGAGATTCTAGGGTTTCAAGGAATCTGGGCTAAGAATGGGTGTTAGATGATCTTAGGGTTTCAAGGTTGCAACAGGGATATCAATTTTGTGGCTGGTTTGTTCAAAAACAGTGAATGTCAACAGATTGACATTCAGATCAAGGCTTTGACATAGCTTTAAGAAAAGCTAGAGTGCTTATCTTAAGTTGTGGTAGTAGAAGAAAATGTAGATCACAACTCTACAAATTCAGTGGACAAAGTGGTTCTCAAATTGCACAACCAAAAGTGGGTAAACAAGGCCAATGCCACTGGCTGACAAGCTCTGGCATAAGGCTGACAATGTCAAAAACTAGGGCTTAGCATAAAATGCTGTTCAAGGGCTCCACTGGTGTGCTAACTTTGTCTAGGAGGTAGGCTTGAGTAACAAGAACAAAAGTCATAATAGGATCCACGGCTGAAGATGGCCGGACAGCAAGAAATCCGGTGATGAACTACGGTGAACTCACTGCACTGGAACAGTTCTAGACACAAATCTTGGCAAGGTTATAACTTTCAATCTAGGCCGATCTAGGTGTCGGGCTAGAGGACAAAAATGTTCAAGAGTTCAAGGCACACACACTGGACAAAGTGATTGGGGCTGAAACGGCTGGGAAAATCTTTCCGGTGGTCGGTGCCGGAGAAGAAGGCACTGGAATTGGGCATTTTCGATACAAGAGGTTTGAACTCAATTCCTTGCTTGGAGAGTGAAAGAGAGGTACAAGTAAGCTACTGGTAGGATCAATTTGATCGAAAGATCATCAGAGAAGCCTGGCGACGAGAGCCGGCGACTGTTGAAGTTCAAATTTGGGAATAGTCTTGATTAGAGCTCAATTGATGATTCTAGGTTCACAGGCATACTCAAAATAGCTCTCTGATCAATTTAGATTACAGGTTTGAAAACTAATTTGGGATAAATCAAGCTACATTGCAGTAACAGGGCAATTTAGGAATTCCGGTGATCGCCGGCGTTAGAGGTCACCGGTGAGCAATTAAATGATACCACACAGAGAGAATGATAAGAGGAACTCATTGATGGCTTCAATTTGAAGATTGATGCAGCAGGGCGTGCTGGCACCGTGAGCCTCCTCGACGGCTCGCCGGAGAAGAAAACGAAACCAGAAGAATCTGGGACTTGGCTGATTTCTGGTGAAGTATGAATAAGCTGTTGAGTACAGGAGAGCTTAAATAGGCATGGCGAAGCTTGCAAAGAGGGGACAGCGAAGAGATTGGCACCAGTGATGAGACCAGTTGGGCGCAGATGCAACAGCGGCGAAGAAATAGCGAAGAACGGTGATGCGACGGCGACAACGATTCTGCAGCTGATCACATTCTCGTTTCATCGGGAATTAGCGTTAGCTGAAGCAAGCGGTGGCGACAACAACTGGCATGGCACAAAAGCTACTGACAAAAAGCTGTGGTTGCTGCTGCTGGTCGCGCGCGAGGGCGGTGCTGTTCATCGGCGTTGCCACGACGATGACTGAAGCGAGGACACGTACACACTAGCATGCATGGTCACGAGAGCAGGCCAAATCTCGCCGGCGACGAGCAACCACGGCGCACAAGCACGGCGAGTTCTGGTCGAAAATCAGCTGAGAGCTCTGGTCGAATTTGGACTGAGTTGCAATTTTAGATTTTGAGTTTTTGACTGATTTGTAAATCTGGAGATTTGGAAGGTTTAAACTGAAATTGATTGCACTGATCTGGCAGATTATATTCAACAAAATATTTGGTAAAGATATTTGATAAAATCTGGCACATTTGAATAGTTTTTGATACAAACTGGAAATAGGGTATTTTAGGGTAATTAAAATCTGAGTTTCAATTGATTTCAAATTCTGGCATTTAGGATGAGATTTTGAAATCTGAACAAAAGGGAAAATTGTATCAAATAGCATTTGGAAGAGATTTGCTGAAGAAATTTTGAATTTGGAGTTAATCTGAAGATTTTAGCCTTTTTTGGGTTTCCAGATATCAGGTAAAGGACTAATTTGCGAGATCTCTTGGACTGATTTGTGAAAAGAGTCTAGATGACAAAATCTAGCTGCCAACTTTCTGGTTTAAGGTATTGGCATACCCATGATCATTATTTAAGAATAATCTGCTCTAAATAAGATCAAGATTTGGCTAAATTTGAGTTTAGAGTATTTAGGGTAATTAACTTAATTCTGTTTTCGAAAACAGATGTTTTGACAAATCTGGGATTTAGAGATGGAATTGAATCTGGCTTCTGAAGATTTTTAGGTTCAGAGTAACTGATAGATCACATCTGAACAATCTGATCTTGATTTGGGGTTCACAGGAAAGATTTGGAGATTTTAGGGTTTGAGATAGATACTGATCTGGCTACTACTACAGATACATGCATGCATGCTATTTATGAAAAAGGATGTTTTCACCTATAAACTCAGGGTCTTACAGTTCTAAACTCAAAACCGTCTGTGATAACCTCTCTAGAGATTATCACTATGGAGATTATCACAGACGGTTTTGAGTTGAGAACCGTCTGTGATAATATTATCATAGACGGTTGTGAATATAGGATCGACTGTGATAATCTCTACTCGGTACATAGTTCAAGACGGGCTTTGTCCCACTCATTTCCGGCCACTGTTTGCCCTAGCTCTCTCCGCCCTCGCACCGTCCGTCGCGATCACCTCCGTCGCTTCCTCACAGTCCGGCGCGATCACCTCCATCTCCTCCCCACCATCTGTCGCGATCACCTCCGTCGCCTTTCCACCATCAAGCGCGATCACCTCCATCACCCTCCCACCTTCCGACGCGATCACCTCCGTCGCCTCCCCACCGTTTATGTCATTCTTCGTTAATTACAAGTATATGGGTTTTGTTATAGAATTATTAGTTTCAGATTTACTTAAATTGTTCTCTCTTTCACTTATGTTAGGAACTGATATGTTTGGTGATGAAATGCACCACTCGGGGAGTCAGAGTGACCTCGCTGGCGATGAGACTCCTGGGCCGGAGGTTGCCGTGTCCAACGTGACCCAGTCGCAGAAGAGAAAGGGACGAGGCCGAACGACAAGCGCGCGTCTCGACAAGCGGGAAAAGCAGCACGTACAGTTCGACGAAAATGGAGTGCCGGAAGCTCCGGACAAACTTGTCAGTCAGTACCGCTCACTATGCGGCAAAGTGGCAAGGGAGCGGGTGGCCATCACCACCTCCGACTGGGGTCAAGTGCCCCCAAAGTGCAAGGATGCACTGCGGGAAGAAGTGCAGGCGGTGTTTCACATTCCTGAGGATCACCAGTTCACTGTCCACCGGAGGATACTTATGTCAATAAACAAGGCGTGGAGGAACTTCAAGAGCAAACTTGTCAGGCACTATATGAAGGAGTCGAAGACCCCCTTCAATGACTACCCTTTCGTGACTCCCGAGGCATGGCAGCAATTCGTGGAGATGAAGGGCAAGCCTGAGTTCCAGGAGCTTAGTGCGAAGGGCCAGGCTAACCAGGCCAAGAATACCCACCCACACAGACTAGCCACCGGTGGGTATGTGGGGAAGAAGGCGATGTGGAGGAAGCCGGACGAGGAGGCTTCGCAGCCTTTGGCTGACGGTCCTTATGCGGGCATAATGGACGTGCGTGCCCGCAATTGGTGCCGAGCAAGATCGACGATGACCTCCTCCGGAAGCGTCTCTGTGAATAACCCTGCGGACAGGGAAGTGATCGACTGGCTGGTAAGATTGTACGATCACTTACTATCCTCGTAACACGCATGCAATTGGTTGTATTGCTAAGTTCTCCTCGTGCAGGTGACGCTGAGTGCCCAGGCGGCATCCGGAGAGTTCAACCCGAGGAGGGACAGGGATATCCTCACAGCGGCGCTCGGAAACAAGGAGCATCCAGGCCGCGTGTGCGGCCTCGGCGCCACTGTGCCTTGGAGGGATGGTTTTCCTGATGATGAGGAGGCGGCTAAGAGGAGAAAGAGATCCCACAAAGCCCGCGATGAACGTCTCAAGGAGGAGATGCGATCGGAGTTCGCTGCTCGGGACAAAGCACTCCTACAGCAGTTGGCGGAGATGCGGTCCATGTATGACGAGCTAAGAAAGGCGACCCAGGGCACCCCCCTTGTAGCAGCGGAACTACCGAGCCCCATTCTTGTCCACCGTAGTAGCTATGCGTCTGCGCCGGGGTCTTCGCAGACGGAGCCCTCTCCAAAGTATCCAGTGGACTTTTTGCAGGTAATGACCATTTTTCTATGTTAATTCATTCGAAAGTGAAAAGCAGTGAAATTCAATATGTTAATGCGCACTGTTTGTAGGAACCCTCCTCCTGCATGCTTATGGTGTTGGCCGGTCTCTTCCCGATCAAGGCTGCCAATGGGATGGCGCAACCATGCACAGCGGGGGCCACAATCCATGGTATCCCTCTATCTGAGGGTTTTGCACGGGTCCAGGTGGATAGTGTCTCGGACCATTGCAAGGGTTTTCCGTTGGAGAAGCCGCCGAACAACGAGATTACCACTCTCAGGGATGCGGTGCATACGTTCATGCAATGGCCCAAGAAAGACATCATCTTGGATGTGGTAATTCCCCCACCAGTTTCATAATTTGTACTATAATAATAGCCCTCGGAGTTAGTGTCCTAATACGTAGGTTCTTACATCATAGACCGACACTCAGCCTACTAGCCTGCCGACCCCTCTGAGAAGCCAACCAACGGGTTCGATGACGAAGCTGACTCCGACTAGGAGGCAACCATTCAAGAAACTGGCTAGTAGGGGCAAAGCAAAGAAGAGCCCGGCGAAGGAGAGTGAGAAGAGTGCACCAGCTCTTATGCCGTTTAGCTTTGGGGATGCCCATGGCCTCCGATGTCGCAATTTCTACCATGGGGATAGCATGCCAGAGCCTGCATGCATGGTACATGAAGAGGACAAACCAGACCAGGACGCAGCGTCCGACGCACATCATGGTCAAGTACACTGTGGCAGAGTTCCAAAACGACGTTGGGACCTACCCGATGACCTTCAAAGACCTTCACAATTTACTCAACAAAGATGTGCTCGACGTGTCAATCCTACGGTCGTGAGTGCTGTAACTATCCTACTATCCTACGCCTGTTCGTGCATATACGGATATATGTCATTTATTAATTGGTTACTTTCGTGCAGCTGCATGACCAGCTATGCCAAATCTATGCGCAAACCTGTTGGTTTCTTGGACCCCCAGATGGTCGCCGAGGTGATGTTTAGGACCGACGTAGACTTCGTTGTCGACTACATCAAAAGAGGGCTGCTTGCTCAGGTCGACAAGGAGTACTTTCATCAGTACTTCACCCATAGATTAGTGTCTCCATATGCACACCCCCAAACTTAGATTAAATTATTAATTCTTTACGTGTAACATGTAGCTACCACTGGATCCTGCTAGTACTTATTCCGAAAAGGAACAAGGTATTCTACCTTGATTCATTGCAGAGGAAAGGGTACGAGTATTGCGGCGCACGAGATGTATTCAAAAGGTTATTATATTCATGTGGACATGTCTTGCATCTAGATTTACTTTCGTCAAATTGCCAATTTCGAATATCCTCAAACTGTCAATTTTGACTATCTGCAACGAGCCGATAAGTTTTAGTGGTTACAATTTTTGGTACAAATTTCAACTGGCATCTGTTTACTTTATAACGTGTCCCCAGCTAACTCTCGGTCTGTAAATTGGCAGTGCCATCAGCAGCCGGACGACAATACATGTGGGTTCTACGTGATCCCCCACATGTATGACCTGATCATCACCCCTTACCGCCCAGATTTCCCCGAGGTATACAACTGCTCTCATTTGTATCGATTTGGCAGAATTTACAACTGCATTGAGCTAATTTTTTCTGTACCAACTCTTGCTATAGGGGGTCAACTTCCCTTTGGAAAGCTTTGACCCTCGGCAGATTGGCATTTTCCGAGGGATGCTCACTGAGTTTTTCCTTACGGAGGTCATATCAACCAAGGGGAAGTTTAGGGACCCGCAAGGTTCGTATTAGTGCGGCCTTACATTTATTTGTACATCTAACATAATGACTTTAATTGTCGATTAGATTTTTTTGTTCAATCTCAATTGCACATATTTCTGTGTTTAGTGCTGTATATATGAAATGCTCTCAATTGCACATATTTCTGAGTTCTGTGCTGTATATATGAAATGCTATTGTACATGTTTCTAAGTTGTGTGCATGTATGAGGCTGTATATATTTGAGTACTGTGCATGTATGAGATGAACTGTATATATGAAATGCTATTTGTACAGAGGACATGTCTAGCATGATTCCTGAGGCTAGCCAAAAAAAAAAGAAATTTATTAAAAATAATATTAATATGCACAGACGGTTTTGATCTTACAAACCGTCGGAGATTATAACCGTCGCCAATAATGACACTATCACAGATGATTTTGAATTCAAAGCCGTCTATGATACTCTTACTACACAGACGATTCTGATATTACAACCATCTGTGATAAGGACACTATCACAGACGGTTCCGAGATTATAACCATCCTCACAGATGGTTTTGATCACAGACAGTTCTGATGTCTTAACCATCTGTGGTAAATGAGTATCACAGAAAGTTCTGAGGTCATAACCGTCTCTGATAATGTGAGTATCCCAGGTGGTTTTGACCTCAAAGCCATCTGTGATACTCTTACTACACAGATGGTTCTAACCTCAAAACCGTCTGTGATAAGGACACTATCACAGACGGCTCCGAGATTATAACCTTCGCCGATAATGACAATATCGCAGATGGTTTTAACCTCAAAGTCGTCGCTGATAATGTGAGTATCACAGACGGTTCTGAAGTCATAACCGTCTCTGATAATGTGAGTATCCCAGATGGTTTTGAGGTCAGAACCGTCTGCGATACTCATATTATTACTGACGGTTCTGAGGTCATAACCGTCTATGGTAGTATGAGTATCTCAGACGGTTTTGATGTTATAACAGTTTGTGTATTAAGAGTATCACAGACGGTTTTGATGTTATAACAGTCTGTGTATTATGATTATCACAGACGGTTTTCATCTTATAACAGTCTGTGAAGGGAAAATCACAAACGGTTCAAAACCGTCAGTGATAGTACTCGATTATCACTGACTCGAATATCACTGATGGGTCAGAACCGTCTATGATGACTGTTTTGACCCGACTGTGATAATGAATTTTGTAGTAGTGAACTGAAATGAATGTAATACAGTGACCTAGTAGTTTCTCGGTTTATGCTGGAAATATAGAGAGGATTTGAAACCCCTCTTTATAGTACAGTTAAAACTAAAACATAATTTCCTAAACCAGTCAAACTCCAAAACACCGAGATTGGTAATAAAACAAATTTTATCTCAGGTCCTTTGCATCTTTAATCTTGCGATTTGCGTCTCGTCTTTGTACCTTGTGACTTGTGCTTTTTCTTTTTCACATTAGGTTTATCTTGATCATCCTGTACATCTTCGGAACTAAGCTCTATATCAAAATATCTGAAAAACACAATTAGTCTGAAATGCTTGTTTTCATTAATCATCAAAATCAGGCATAAAGGCCTAGATGCAACAACATTCTCCTCTTCGGTGGCTCGCTAGAGAAGAAGAAGAAAGGAGAAGAAGGCGAGGAAATTGGCTAACTTGGTTGCACAGCAAAGGAACAGGTCAAGGGGGGTTAAATAGGTGCGGAACAGAGATCGCGAGGGAAAACAAGCAACGAAAATCGAGTCGGGGATGTGACTGGCCGGGCGCGGGAGGAACAACGGTGGTGACGACGCAACGGCGTGCAGGAGGCTATCCAGTTCTTTCCAGCAATGGTTGGCATCGTTCGAACTTGGTCCAGGCCGGTGCAGAGGCGGAGGCGATGATGCAGTCCCGGCGACGACATGTGCACGCATTCAAAATCAAATCTTACTGCTGCCGCGTGCGCTGCTACAACTGCTGCTGCTGGTCGAGGTGGCTGCCATGGCGGCTGCTCTGGTGTGATGAGGGCGACACGCGGGCGCAACGATCACACACGCTGGCGATGACAGGCGTTGGCCAGCAGCAAAGAAACACGGCAAAGAAGTACGGCGAAGCTGTGGTCGAAACGGCTGGCCGGGCTCTGGTCGAAAACAGCAGGAAAAAGAGATATGGACTGAATTGCAATTACAGAAACTTGATTTTAGTACTGATTTGCAAATCTGGCAAAAAGGTTTAGGTTAAGCTGAAAATGACTTTACCAGTTGGCATCTAAACTCAACAAATAGTTTAGCAGTGACAGATGACAAAATCCGGGCTTTGATCAGGTTTTGAGCTGAAACGAAAACAGGGTAATTAGGGTTTAGTTTTTTGGCGAGGCTGAAAACTAAGACTTAGGATGACATTTTGATGTTCTCACCGAAGGAGATTTTGCTCAGAATAGTGAATGGGATTTATTCCCTGAATCAAATTCAGATTTGGAGTTAAACTTGGCTTTTGGCTTTTTTGGGCTTCTGGAAAATCTGAGAGGACTAATCTGCAATACATTTGTACTGATTTTTGAAAAAGGTCTGAAAGATGGATTTTTGCTGCCAACTTTTTGGGTTAAGGTATTGGCTGTCGTGCCCCGCCTTTGTAGGGGACCACGACTACTCGCATGGGGACCCGGCTCGCTACAGTTGATCCCATACCTTTTGACTTCCCAGGATGAGTCAAACACAGGAGTATATTGCATCAATTTAACTTACATTACTTTGAGCAGTATGGCCTGCTGGCCTTAATACAACATAATAAATTGCAAAGCCATCATGACATAAATAAGTCTGGTTGCAAAGGAACAACTACTTGTCAGAAGCTAAGTGGACCCCCACAGCAAGAAGTTGAAAGCTGCGCCTGACACATTCCGATCCCCCTCCTCCCGTACGAGAAGGGGGGGACCTTCAGTAGCGTCAGCTCCTCGGCTGCGTCCCTCATGGAACGAACGCCCCGGGAGCCAACCACTTGGCTGAGGAGCTTCAACTCCTCCTCGGTCCACACCGGGGGCTTGGCGGCGGACGACCGGGTATAGGAGGGGGGTTCCGGTGAGTAGGTCACCTCGGCGTCCCGGACCTGGAGGTAAAACCATCGCTGGACCTAGTCCCCCCAGTGGTCCCGGGAAGCCGCCACCGGGTACTCCTGCACCCGTGATGGCAGGAGCTGAATCATGATGGAGCCGAACGAAGACTTCAGCCCTCCCTTCACTAGATGGGAGCTCCTCACTGCCGGCTCATAGAAGTACCGGAACAGCCAGAGCATCGGCTCCCGTCTGGTGGCTGTCTCAAATAGCCAGATAAAAAGCCCCATCCGAACAAAGGCGTTCGGCGTCAGGTCGTTGAGCGCCACCCCATATTCCCGGAGAAACTCCCGGAGCAACAGATGCACCGGGAGCCGAAGCCCGGTCTCGAGGAAGGCCTCGAAGACGACCACCTCTCCGGGCCTAGGGTGGGGGGCACCATCCTTCTTGGAGGGGATCCGGATGTCCCCGTCTGCGACAACCCCCCGGTCCACGAGGGACTCTAAGTCCCCTGAAGTGAACTTGGAGGCCCAGAGGAAGTCCGCGGTGACTTCCTCCGGAGGCACCTTGGCGGCATTGGCGCGACCCTTGGGACCCATTGTTTTCCCCGGTGGCTTAGGCTCTAAGGAGACTTAGGCTTGGGTTTCTGGAGGTTAAGCTTCCGGGAGAAGGCTACCGGGAAAGCTTAGGGCATCGGTGGCGTTTGAGGATCGAAGGTTCGAATGACATCTCTGGGCCCCTTGAAGCCCCATATATAGGGGTCAAACGTGGCCCCGATGGGCGCCACATGACCCGGTATGGAGCCATCGTCGCTTCGTTTCGCGTAGAGGTTTTCTCAGGACCTCAGAGGGGCATTGCCTTGCTAGCACAAGGATACCCACTCAGCCATTGCCTTCTTGTCCTTTGAAGCCCATAGTCGATAGGAAGGTACAACCTGGAGCACACCTTTTGTAGTTATCGTTGTTGAGTTTCCCTCTCGAGGATGCTGGCAGCCTTCCCCGCAGGATCAGCCTTTAATGGAGGGGCCACTACCAACACCGAAAAGGCATCCCTTGCCCCAAGGATGATTTTACGAACTTTTTCCCTCCTCGGGAGGACGGTCAAGCTAGTTGTATTCCTTTCGCCATGTGATCATGCTTGTGTGTAAAGTGATTGGACCCTCTACCAGCTCTAGCCATAGCCCGATCCAGATTGGCAAACCCTCCAGACAGAGTAGCCCAACTTTGGCACTCTTGCATTTCCAGGTCAAAGATGTTGATAGGTGTTTGGCAGTACTGGAACATTGATTCACCAAGTGGTTCCCGTGCAGCAATTCTAGTAAAAAACCCAGATGGTAATCTCGATCATCTTTTCACAATAATTTGAACTTTAATTAAAAAAGTAGAATTTAAATAGTTTAATTCCACTTGGATATAAAACTTGGATATAGAACTCTCCTCTAGTTTGAACTTGGAAAAGATAGAATAGCCCACCCCTCGTAATGGAGGGAATGGGGGGAATCCCATTCCCAAAATGGAGAGGTAACCCTTCTACTATTTTATTATACTTGACTACTGACTATTGGAATACCTTAAAACTTTAAGTGCAGGATCCGCACCACCCAATTCAAACGGCGCGTGCGAATCGATGGGGCGAATGTGGGAAATGATGCATCATCGGTTCGAACCGCATGAGGTCATTATGGCCAAACGGCGCGCTCCAACCAAGACTAGGGACCTTAATGACCGACGGCGCCGCCATAAACACTTGGCGCAAAGTTCGAAGTGTCGACAAGGCGCCGAAAATCCACCCCGGGGGAGATGTTCCCGGTAATGTGAGCCATTCCCTACGAGGACTCAAACAGCGTCCGTGGAGCACTTGTCCCTTACATGAGGTGTTACAAGGGCTTATATAGCCCCAAAAGATGCAAAAAGACTAAACTACCCCTCCTGCTACCGTTGGATCAAAGGGTAGCAACGTCCTTCTCCCGGTCAGGCACCTCGGATGCTTAACAGGTATCCGCCGGTTCCCGAGGCGGTTCTCGCGTGACCCGCACGTGACCCAGGAACGGAGACTCCCGTCTCTAGAAGGACGACAATGCCCAGGACAGGCACCGGGGGCCTTATCCCTGGGCAAATGGCGTCGCCCAGGACAGGCACCGGGCAAATGGCGGCTCCCGAGACAGGCATCGGGGGCCCTGTCCCCGGGCAAATGGAGGCGCTCGGGACAGGCACCGGGGGCCTTGTGGGTATTCACTAGGATCGTCCACAAAACCTGCCGGGGTATTCGCAATACCACGACAGTTGGCGTCGTCCGTGGGGAATCGTGACAAGATGCCATGGCTCCCCCAAGAATGAGGGCCCGCACCCTTCCCGGTGACGCCGGTCCCCGTGACCCAGTGCCACCCGTCCGAGACACAACTGTCCCAGCGCTTCCGCCCAGAGGCGGCCAGACCCAGGTACCGCCTCCGACCTTCCCTCTTAATTTCGGTGTTTCAACCTCTGGGTCAGTCCCGGTGACCGCGGTAGCCTCGGCCAAGACCAGTCTCCCCCCGACGGCTCCCCTGACTCCCCAGGACGCCTTGCTTGAGGCTTTAGTGGAGAGCCAGCTCCGCGCCCAACGCTCTATGGATGAGTTGCTACATGTCTTGGCGTGGCCACTGGCCCCCACATACCCGCAGTACCCATACCCAGGGGCTATGCCCCCGTTTATGGGTCACCCGGTGGCCCTTACGGTCTCCAGAGGCCCGGCCGCCCCGTACGACCCCGCCGAGGGGTACCCTCCCCTGGCGGGTCATCCGTCCGGAGCCTTCCCGATGCTGGGGGGTTACTTCGTGCCAGGGACCTTCGCGGCACTGGGGGGATACCCCGTTCCTGGCCCATTCCCGGGGCCGGGGGCCCATTACATGCCGGGGGTTTTCCCTGAGCCGGGAGCCAGTCCCGCTCCACAGGTCGCGTTTACCGCACCGGGGGCGGTCGACAGAGCAGCTCTCGTGCCGCAGCGGACCCCCCCCCCGTAACGGCGCCCCGGTTCTGGACGTCGTCGCGGGGGTTCCCCCCTCGCCGGTTCCGGATAATACAGGGGTTTCCCCCTTTCCGGTTCCGGTCGTCGCCACGGGGGTTCCCCCCTCTTCGGTTCTGTATAATATAGGGGTTCCCCCCTTTCCGGTTCCGAACGTCGCCACGGGGGCTCCCTCTCCGGTTCCGGATAATACAGGGGTTTCCCCCTTTCCTGTTCTGGAGGTCGCCACAGGGGGCTCCCCCTTGCCGGCCCCGGTAGCACCCGGGCCGGTAGCTACAGTGCATGAGCTCCCTCCTCCCCCGGGGCCGCCCCCAAGGGTGCCTCCGGCGGACCAAGTCTGTTTCTCCCAGGAGGAGGTCGAGCAAATGCGCACGGCTAAGTCCGGGGAAGAACTTCTCCCGGGTCGCGGACGCGGAGAGCTTCGCTCCCGAACCGGCCGGGGGAAGAGACCCCTCGAAGAACCGACCTCTCCGGGCGAGAGCCCGGACGTCTTGGAACTCAGCCTTGGCCCAGAAGAGAAGCGTCGTTACCGCCATGCTGGCGGACCTCTTGGGCCACTTCCCGACTCCGACAACGAGCGCGCCTTCCCTGTCAAGGGAGACAGCGACCGAGACTCTTCCCGGGAAGTGCAGGGGGCTAATCAGCCGCTATGCCGCAGACTCCAGTGCATTCGATGGCCGCGGCCTTACCGCCCGCCACACATCGAGCACTACAATGGTGAGGCTGACCCCTATGAATTTGTGCAGGTATATTCCACGGCTATCTCGGCTGCTGGGGGGGACGAGACGGTGCAATTCAACGTCTTCCCCCTCTACCTCACCGGGATCGCCCATTGGTGGTTCTACAACTTGAAGGCCGGCTCCATCAAGTCCTTCGCGTCGCTCAAGCGCGAGTTCTGCGTGAACTTCCAGGGGAACTACGTGCGTCCCCTGGATTCTTCGCAGTTGTACACCATCCAGTAGAGGACGGGGGAGACAATCCGTAGCTTCTTCAAGCACTTCCTCAAGTCAAGAGCAAAGTGGCTCACGTCCCTGACTCCACGATCGTCGAGGCGTGCAAGAGCGGGATTCTCCCAAGAGAGCTCCACCGGAGGCTCTCCCGAAGCTGCCCCTCCTCCACCGACGAGCTCTTCAACGTACTTGAGAAGTACACTCGGGCGGAGGAGGACGACCTCTGGAAGAAAAACAGGGGGCTCCCGGCCTCGCTGACCGGGGGGCCAGGGAGCCCCTCAAACGCCCCAATTAGGGGGGTCGTAACGAGCCACGGCCTCAAGACACTTTTGTCCTCGAGGGCGGAGGTAGCTCGCACGACGCCCCGAGGGGCAATCGCCCCTTTCCCAGGCCGAAAGGCCGTGGGGGAGGACAGTCATCCCGCGGTCGGGACGCCCCCGCGGGGGGAAGCAAGGAAGGGCCAAGGTGCACCTTCCACAGGTCCAGTACCCATGCCACCCAGGAATGCCACCAACTGCTGCAGTAGTTCGCCGCGTTCCTCGACCAGTATGGGCAGGGGGGAACTCTGGCCTCCTTGCCCCTGCAGCCGGCTCTATCGGCCCTTCCTGCTCCCGCAGGGGGTGAGCTGGGGCAGACGTGAGAGGGGGAGCCGTCAGAGACTCTCCCCTTCCAAACTTCCCAGAGATGTGTCAACGTCATCATGGGAGGGTCCGCCTCCGGGCAGGATTCCAAACAACAGCGCAAGGAGTATGTGCGTGAAGTGAAGGTGGTGGGGGTGCTGCACACGTCTCCGCCACCCAAGTGGTCAGACATCCCCCTCACCTTCACGGCAAAAGACGCGCTCGGGGTTCGCTTCCCCCATGAAGACGCGCTCATCGTCTCCGCCACCATCTACAACTGCCACCTGGGCCGTATCCTCGTGGATAGCGAGAGCTCTGCCGGTGTCCTCTACCTAAAAGCCTTCAGGGGGATGCAGGTGGATGAGAAGCTCTTGCAGCCCGCAGTAGGGCCTTTGCAATGATTCGTCTCGGGTAAGGAGATCCACCCCGTGGGGAAGGTGGATCTCCCCATGACGTTCGGCACCCCGGAAAACAACCAGACTAAGATGGTCCGGTTTGATGTGGTAGACCTCCCCTCCTCCTACAACGCGATCATGGGGAGGACCACGATCAACCACCTGGGAGCCATGATCCACTAGAACTACATCTGCGTGAAGATTCCCGGGCCTCACGGCATGATCACGGCCTGGGGAGACCAAGACGTGGCTCGCGCTCTATATGAGCGCGCCGCTGCAACGATCGGGAGCGTCAACATAATCAAAACCCCGGGGGGTGAGGCCTCTCCTTCAGAATCAGACGTTGCCGTGATACCTTCCGGGAGGCCCCTCCCCAAGCCGCATCCGGAAGGGGGTCTCCAGAACATCCCGCTGTCCCCGGACGACGGGGACAAAACCGTCAGAATCGGGGCGGCGCTCCCCGAGGAGCATGCAGAGCAACTCGCGGCCTTCTTGCGTGAAAACTCTGACATTTTCGCGTGGAAGCCCTCTGACATGCGGGCGTCGCCCGGGATGTCATCGAGCACAAGCTCGCAGTGACCCCCGGTCACCCCCCAATCAAACAGAAGCTGAGGAAACTCTCCCTTGAACGCCAGGAGGCGATCAAGGTAGAGATTGCCCGAGTCCGAGAGGCGGGGTTCATTCTGGAGGTCTTGCACCCCGAGTTGCTCGTGAACCCCATCCTCGTGAAGAAGTCGAACAGCAAGTGGGGGATGTGCGTGGACTTCACCGACCTCAACCGCGCCTGCCCCAAGGACAACTTCCCCCTCCCGCGGATTGACCAACTGGTCGACTCTACCGCGGGGTACGAGTTGATGAGATTCCTAGACGCATACTCGGGCTATCACCAAGTCCGGATGGCGGAAGGGGACGAGGAAAAGACGAGTTTCATAACTCCCCTCGGAACCTTCTGCTATGTCCACATGCCCTTCGGGCTGAAGAACGTGGGAGCGACCTTCCAGCGGCTCATGACGCTGGTCTTCAAGGACCAAATCGGTTCGCAACGTCGAAGTCTACGTCGATGACGCGGTCGTCAAAAGTCCCCAAGCAACCGCCCATGTCGACGACCTAGTGGAGACCTTCCGCAACCTCCGCGCGTATGGGTTGAAGCTCTACCCAGAGAATTGCGCCTTCGGCGTGCGCGGGGGAAGCTCCTGGGCTTCCTCGTGTCCCAGTGGGGCATAGAGGCAAACCCTGAGAAGATCCGGGCGTTCCTAGACATGCCCCGCCGCGCTCGGTCAAGGACGTTCAGCTACTGGCCGGCCGCTTAGCCGCGCTGAGCCGCTTCGTCTCACGGTCGGGGGAATGCGGCCTTCAACTCTTCAAGATCCTCCAGGGGCTCGAGGGGTTCCGGTGGACCCCCGAGGCCCAGGAAGCCTTCGATGACCTGAATAAGTACCTCACGAGCCCCCCAATGCTCGTGAGTCCCTCTCCAGAAGTGCCCTTGCTCCTCTACCTTGCCGCGACCCCGGTCACCGTAAGCGCGGTATTGGTAAAGGAGCAAAATGGGCAGCAGCGTCCCGTGTACTACGTGAGTGAAGCCCTCCAAGGGGCCAAAACCCGGTACAAGGAGATGGAGAAGATTTGCTACGCCCTCCTCATGGCGTCCCTGAAGCTTCGTCATTACTTCCTGGGGCACCCCATCACCGTCCCGTCATCCCTCCCCTTGGGGGAGGTGCTCTGAAACAAAGAGGCTACTGGCTGGATCGGGAAGTGGGGGGCCGAGCTCACCCCCTTTTCCCTTTCCCTCACGGGGTGCTCCGCCATCAAGTCACAGGTCCTCTCCGACTTTGTGGCGGAGTGGACTCCTGCCTCCGGGCCCGGGGACGAAGGCCTCCCCTCGCCACCCCAACGCAGCGACCATTGGACACTAATGTTCGATGGCTCCCTGTGTCTCACCGGGGATGGTGCGGGAGTAGTCCTTCGGAGCCCCGAGGGGCGGGAACTCGAGTACGCGGCGCAGCTCGAGTTCCCTACCACAAACAACGTCGCCGAATATGAGGCTTTGCTCCTCGGGTTGCGTCTTGTGCACTCCCTGGGGATTCGACGCCTCCTAGTAAAAGGAGATTCCCAGCTCGTAGTGTGCCAAATGGACAAGTCTTACTTGTGCCATGACGCGAACTTGAGCCTTTACTTGCAGAAGGTGCGCAAGATGGAGAAGCACTTCGACGGCCTCGAGGCCCAGCACATCCCACGAAGGGACAACGACCGGGCCGACGCCCTTGCCCGGGCCGCCAGCGCTCGGGAACCGCTCCCCAAAGGAGCCTTCCTGGAGATTATCGCAAGGCCCTCGGTGACCTCCCCGGACGCGAGCGATGAGCCCCGGGTCCCGGAAGTCATCGAGATCACCGGGACTCCGTCATGGATGGACCCCCTCATCTCCTTCATCAAGGGGGAGGGGGACCCTCCCAGCGAGACCGAGGCTAAGCACCTCTGGGCCAAAGCCCGGGCATACCTCCTACTGGAAGGGAAGCTCTACAAGCAGGGGGCTTCCGCCCTGCAACGTTGCCTCCCATGTCCAGAAGGGCTCTGGCTTCTCGAAGACATCCACGAGGGAAGCTGCGGGTCTCATCTAGCCCCGCGAGCCATTGCAGCCAAGGCTCTTCACCAGGGCTTTTACTGGCCCACGGTGATTCACGACGTGCGAGACCTTGTCTCCGCATGCGAGGCTTGCCAGAAGATGGCCAAGGGTTCGAACCTCCCCCCGTAGCACTGCAGACTATCCCCATCACTTGGCCCTTCGCGCGCTGGGAGATGGACCTCCTAGGTCCCTTCCCCCCAGCGCCAGGGGGATACAAGTATGCGGTGGTCGTGGTCGACTACTTTACTAAGTGGGTAGAGGCTGAACCCTTGGCCAACATCACGTCCCGGGCTGTACAACGGTTTTTCTGGAAAAATGTCGTTTGTCGTTTTGGCGTCCCCCGGGAGATCACTGTCGATAACGGGACCCAATTCGACTCGGCGTATTTTCGGAAATTCTGTGAAGGCCTGGGACTCACCATCCATTTCGCTTCAGTGGCCCATCCCCAGAGCAACGGGGCCGTTGAAAGGGTCAACAGCGTGATCTTACAAGGGTTACACCGACAACTCGAGCAAGCCGCTTCCAAGCGAGGTGCATGGGCTAAGGAGCTCCCTAGTGTTGGGGGAAATCTCCGCGAGACTAAGTCCAGGTAAGTTGCGTCACATGCGCCCAGGGACGTGGCCTCCGGTGCCTGCCCCGAGCGCCGCCTTTTGGCTCCTGGGACCTGGCCTTCGGTGCTGGCCCGGGCGCCGCCATTTGCCCGGGGACGTGGCCTCCGGTGCCTGCCCCGGGCGCCGCCTTTTGGCTCCCGGGACTTGGACTCCGGTGCTGCTCCCCGGCGCCGCCTTTTGGCTCCCGGGAACTGGCCTCCGGTGCCGGCCCGGGCGCCACCATTTGCCCGGGGACATGGCCTCCGGTGCCTGCCCCGGGCTCCGCCTTTTGGCTCCCGGGATCTGGCCTTCGGTGCAGGCCCGGGCGCCGCCATTTGCCCGGGGACGTGGCCTCCGATGCCTGCCCCAGGAGCCGCCTTTTGGCTCCCGGGACCTGGCCTCCGGTGCCGGTCCCGGGTGCCGCCATGCGCCCAGGGACGTGGCCTCCGGTGCCTGCCCTGGGAGCCGCCTTTTGGCTCCCGGGACCTGGCCTATGGTGCCGGTCCCGGGCGTCGCCTTTTGGCTCCCAGGACCGGGCCTCCGGTGCCAGTTCCGGGCGCTACCTTTTGGCTCCCGGGACGTGGCCTCCGGTGCCGGTCCCGGGCGCCGCCATGCGCCCGGGGACATGGCCTCTGGTGCCTGCCCCGGGCGCCGCCTTTTGGCTGCCGGGACCGGGCCTCCGGTGCCGGTCCTGGGCGCCGCCATTTGCCCTGGGGACGTGGCCTCCGTTGCCTGCCTTGGGCGCCGCCTTTTGGTTCCCGTGACCCGGCCTCCGGTGCCGGTCCCGGGAGCCGCCTTTGGCCTGGGGACCTGGCCTCCGGTGCATGTCCCGGGCCTCATCGCCCTTCTAAAGGTAAAGTCTCTGGTTGTTAATCATGTGCAGGTCACGCGAGGAGAGCCTCGGGAATCAGCGACCACCTGTCAAGCATCCAAGGCGCTTGACCGGGAGAAGGACGTTGCTACCCCTCAATCCGACGGTAGCGTCCGGGGTAGTTTAGTCTTTTTTGCTTCTTTTTGGGGCTATAAATAGCCCTTGTACCCTCAGTTGTAGAGACAAGTGATTCATTTTTGGAATAGCCAAAACTCACTGGTGTGCTCCGGAAGCCTCTCCCCCGAGAGAGCCTCCCCAGCAGACTCCGGTGGGGAGCACGCCGACAGGACTAGGGACCCCACCGGGACCCGAACCTGTATAAATCCTCGTGTCAATTCTTGTGTTTGTCCGGCGGGGGAGGACTGGTCACCCGGTCAACCCGCGTCGCGTTTTCTTCGCTAGGATCGTTCACAAAATCTGTCGGGGTATTCGCAATACCACGACAGTGGGCGCCGACCGTGGGGACTCGTGACAAGACGCCATGGCTCCCCCACGAACAAGGGCTCGCACCCTTCCCGGTGACGCCGGTCACGGAGACCCGACGCCACCCGTCCGGGACACGGTCGTCCCGGCTCTTCCGCCAGGAGGCGACCAGGCCCAGGTACTGCCTTCTGCCTTCCCGCTTAACTTAGGTGCTTCTACCTCCAGGTCACTCCCGGTGACCACGGGGACCTCGGCTAGGACCAGTCTCCCCCCGACGGCTCCCCGGGACGCCCTGCTTGAGGCTTTAGTTGAGGGCCAGCTCTGCACCCAGCGCTCTATGGATGAGCTGCTCAGCGTGTTGGCGCGGCCTCCGACCCCCACATTTATGGGTCACCCGGCGGCCCCTCCGGTCTTCGGAGGTTTGGCCGCCCCGTATGACCCCGCCGGGGGGTTCCCTCCCCTTGCGGGCTATACGTCCGGACCCTCCCCGGCACCCGGGCCCGTCCCAGTGCTGAGGGGCTACTTCCTGCCAGGGACCTTCATGGCGCCTGGGGGATTGTCGTGGTATTAAGAATACCCCGGCAGGTTTTGAAGACGATCCTAGCGGAGATTACGCAGCGCGGGTTGACCGGGTGACCGGTCCTCCCCCGCCGGACAAACACAAGAATTGACACGTGGATTTATACAGGTTCGGGTCCCGGTGGGGGCCCTAGTCCTGTCGACGCGCTCCCGACCGGAGTCGGCTGGGGAGGCTCTCTCCG